>OX454321.1:75452038-80252038 GCA_949715965.1 Dysmachus trigonus
ACTTTTATTTCACGATTTTTCCCCTTTCGCCCCACTTTTCTCTGAAATTCATGTTATTAACATACCCACTTTTTATTTTTTTTAAGTTGCCTATCTAATTACCTTTCCAAAAAGGTGCAACATGCCCAGGTAGAAAAGGGTTGCAAAAGTCCTGAAATTAAAACATCCTCACAGGTACCTAATTACTTTATTGCACCATAATGGAAAAAGTCGTTAAGTAAACAATTTTTATGACAGCAAGTTCGGAAATGTTTGTTTAGGAAACAGAGGTAGTACATTTTTATTATTTCAGCAAAACAGTAATAAAATAATAAATGTAATCTCGTTAAATAGCGTTATTAGTTTATTATATCCAGTATTGACTCCTAAGTATCCTGACGCTCCGTTTCTAATACTTCGTATGAATTATGGTATAAAAATGGGTAAGTTTGAAAGGACATTGACCACAGTTGAAGAAGCAAGCGATAAGAACGGGTGTTTAATAGAAAAAATTAAGATAAAATGGCAGAATTCAGTGTTGAAGAGTATGCCGATATAATTTACGTGTACGGTTTAGTAGAAGGAAATGATAATGAGGCCGTACGAGAATACCAAAGGAGATTCCCGAATCGGCGGGTACCCGACAGAAGGGTATTTTCAAGGACTTTCAGAAGGTTAAAAGAAACCGGAAGTGTAACCGCCCCCAGAGCAGAAACGCGAGCAGGAACATCGGCCGATTCAGCGGACCCCGACCAACAAATCCTCAACATCGTCAGGAACAGCCCTGTAATAAGCATCAGGCAGGTCGCACGAAGGTCAGGATTGTCTTCAGGGAGAGTTTGGACCGTTGTGAACCGAGAGGGACTACATCCATACCACCATATCCCGGTCCAAGCACTACAGGAAGGAGATTCCGAAAGACGATTGCAATTTGCACTTGGCTGTTCGAGTCTGACATCGAAAACAGAAGGTTTCTAGACCGAATTCTGTGGACGGATGAATCGCAATTCACCCGGGATGGCATCACAAACTTCCACAACGTCCACAACTGGTCAGATGTGAACCCACATAGGACCAGGTGTCGGTCCTTCCAGCAAAGATTTAGTGTCAATGTCTGGGCTGGCATCATCGGCAACCAGTTGATAGGACCCTTCATCTTGCCCCAAGTGCTGAATAGTCAGCTATACTCGGACTTTTTGGAGAATACCCTTCCGGATCTGTTGGAGGACATTCCCCTGGCCACCAGAAGCGCAATTTATTTACAGCTCGATGAAGCACCTGCGCATACTGGGAACATTGTTAGGGCAAGGTTAAATGAAAATTACCCAGAGCGCTGGATTGTACGAGGTGGACCGATTCCTTGGCCTGCTAGGTCACCGAACCTTACTCCACTGGACTTTTTCTTATGGGGAATGATGAAAGATGAAGTTTACTCAAGACTAATCAACACTAGAGAAGAATTAGTTACCAGGATTGGGACTGCAGCCACGAAAATACGGGAGAGACTGGTTACCATAGACCTGAAACGTGAAATAAGACCAAGGCTACTTGCATGCATCGAAACTGGCGGAGTACATTTTGAACAGCTTTTAAAGGACAAACGTTTTAATTGTAATTAGTTTTTAAGCAAACAAAATGTATTTTTTAGTTAACTTCAGTATAATTTCTTAAAAATTCAAATTATCATGATTTTCTGTAAAAGGATTTTTGTAAATAAATTTTCGTATCCTTTTCCTATCTGGGCATGTTGCACCTTTTTGGAAAGGTAATTAGATAGGCAACTTAAAAAAAATAAAAAGTAGGTATGTTAATAACATGAATTTCGGAGAAAAGTGGGGCGAAAGGTGAAAAATCGTGAAATAAAAGATAATTTTTTCAACTTCCAGGGGGGATTGAGGCCAAGGGGTTGGGGATAGGGGGGTGGTGTAAACTTTTTTGGAAAGGGCTTCCAAATAGTGATTTTTTGAAATCAGTTTGGGGCCGCTGCGATGCGTAGAAAAATAGATAAAAATACAAGAGCGGTTCCCATATAAGGCAAAATCCTGATTTACGAATCACCCTGTAACTGCCAAACGGTGCGAGATGCCCCCCCCCCCACCCATACGATTTTTTGCTTGTTTCGGTCTGACCTTTCACCCCCTGCAGTATTGACCACCCACCTCTGAACACCCTGTATAATAAATTTTTTTTTTTTAGATTTACGTCTTGCGTTATTAAAGAATCCGAGTTTTTCGCTCATATCATCCAATTTATCTTTTTTTCATATTATATCTTTTATCGTTATATTTTTTACTTTAAATCTTTAATGTCGATACCACTAAATACAAATTCTTTTATAATATTAGTTCAAAATTATAAAAATAAAGTAGTTACAAAAATACGACGTAACCCTTCGAACAATTTATATCCCCTAAAATAACTCATTCATTCGATTTCTCTACCAATTTATTTTTTCTAGAAAATAAAATCTCTAAATTCGGTCGGCTAAATACGACCGTAAAATAAATAAAAAACAAATATATAACGAAATTTCAAACCTTCCATCAGATTGAATTTATTGACAAATTGGAAAATCACATCATCACTTTCCACGGACAAAAAAAAAGGGAAAATATTTTTTCATCTCCATCCAACTCGAATCGAATGTTTACAGTCGACGAACAAATATACGAACGATTGACGTGTTTAATTCACAAATTCTGTCGTCCTCTGAAGCCAATAAAAAATTTGGTCCAACCGAAAAATTATTTGTATTTTAAGTATCTTCTGAAGTGAATTGAAAACACTGAATTTTTTTCAAGCTGAATTAGTTGAATGATGTGTCCTTGTCAACGATGTCGCTTTTAAGCTCTGTTATTCAATTCTGTGTGACATTAGGGAAAGAATAAATGGCATAAAAACGCCACGTGGGTTAAGAAGAGTATGCTAATGACGTGGAATTTGGTCTCATTGCATTTCAAAAGACGGATTTAATTCTTTGCTGCTTTTCCTGCAAATAGTCTATCCTGTTCTCTTTTGTGTGATGCGATCTAGGGTGATGGAGAAATGCTGACTTTTTGATATGTATGCTCCCGAAAATGCTGGGTCCATAAAGATTTCGCGCCATATCTAAATTTTTCTATCGACCTACTCAAATAAAGTTCTTGCTAATCCTCCGGATTCAGAAACCTCGAAGAATAGAGTTGAACAGGAATTTTTTTTACGGATTTTGTCGTCCTGACGACTCAACATGCAGGTTAGGTTTTCCCTTAATTTTTAATTCCAACATCCTATTCGAAGGGACGTTGTTTATACTTGGGGCAAATCCCACATCACATATATAGGTGCCCCCATGCCACGTTGGCGATTTCTTAATGTCCACTACATTTTCAAAACGAGAGTAATAATATTTTTATTTATATTACTTTACCCGCATTAGATCTAATTATACCCTTAAGGACACAGGGTTCCCGCAAAGCCGGATGAGATAAAAGGACCCCTTCTTTCTCAATGAAACACGGCTAACACGTGTTCTGTGTTCAGCAGTCCAGTTTATTTTTGTGGACCTCTATATTCGTTGAATGAATATAAATTATTGCCATAAATAACTAACTTGAAAGGATTTCTCATTTATATGGTTGGTATTTTCGCCATAATGGTATATTTATACAGATTGCCATCTGAAAGAGAGAAAAAACTATTTTACGAGGTAAAATAATAAATTTATCTTTCAAATTCTTCCTCTTAAGTCTAGTTTCCAAGTATGCTTTAACCTAAAGTTTATATTAAACAAACATTCAAGTTTAAACTAAGTTTAAGCCAATTAAGCTAATTGTTTGTGGATAAACTTTGCAATGAGGCTGTATTTTGCTTTTACCGCATCCTTGAACCAACAATAAGATTCAATACCTCAACATGTGCCTTTCATGACAAAGGAAACAGCCAGTGTGACTTTTCTTCCAATATAAATAGGGCTTTTGAAGTCAAAGTACATCAAAGACTGTTACATAAACGTAATAAGTTACCTGAAAATTACAAATTATTCTCCAACAGTCATTCAGAATTTAAGCGTCTATTAAAGATGACTTTCAATAATTATATTAATGACATTCAGGATCAGCTGCGTTGTAACAACACTAAGCCTTTTTCGAACTATAAATAAGGGATTCAGGTTCCAACATGAACTTTTATTAACCCCTTTAACTTGATGATGAAATTTCTTCTGATCTACATTCCATTTGCAACACATTTGCTAGATTTTTTAGCGCCACCTTCGTCGGGCATAATTTTGCTCTAGACTGTGATATCTTATCTTGTGCAAAATCTATGTCTAGTCTTCCCTTAAGTGTAAGTGATGTGTTTAATTGTATTAGGGATATTGATTCTAAAACCTCTGCTGGATTTGACGGGATAACAAACTTTTTTGTCAAAGAATTAACGTGTACCTTTGCATACTCTTTAGCAATAATTTTTAATTCTTCTATGAAAGTGGGCTTATTTCCTGAATTGTGGAAACATGCTCATATTGCTCCTATATTAAAAAATAGGTAAAAAATTTGCAGCAGTGAACTAAAGTCCAATTGAAAGATTTATTTATCTTTAAGGTGTTTTTCAATTTTTAATGTCGCCTAGACAACATGGTTCTATTAAGGGTAAGTGCACAACAAGTAACCTACTCGACTTCCAGTATTTGTTTAAAACATTTTGGAACAACAAAAATACGTGAATATTTACTACACAGATTTTTCTAAAGTCTTCGATCATGTTAGTCACAACTCACAACATACTCTATCAAAAATTAAATATAGCTTGAAGGGGCCTTTATTATCTTGTCTGTCGTAATATCTGTCTTAAGGTATTATTTTCTGTGTGTTCCTTTTTTGATTTTGTACCATCTTCCGGTGTTCTACAGGGATCTATACTCGGTCCACTACTATTTCTGATACAAAGATAATTTCTATCAGTCGATTTTAAGATGTTCCGAGTGATTATAACTGTGATAATCTTCAACGTGACCAAATTGCTCTACAGGATTGATGCAATACCAACTTGAAAATAATGTTAGTAAATGTTTCAAAATTATCTTTAACTTTAACAAATCTACTATGATACAAGACTATTGTCTGTATTCTGTGACACTTACTGGAGTTAGCCAATTTAATGATTTAGGCGTAATCCTTGACAATAAACTGAGGTTTGACGCTCGTATAACCGACATCTGGTACAGATCACTTAGACTAGAATGCTCGAGATATTATTTAACTTTCTGTTATTTCGTCTGCAGATAAATTATAAAAGACTCCAAATTGGTCCTTTAAATTGCTCATTTAGTTTATTTAAATAAACTATTTGTAATAAACTAAAATTAGAACATTGCATGTTTATTTTATCTAATTTATCACATTTTTATTTGTTATTCAAACCATTATAATTGTTTTTTGTAATAGGGATTTTTTTATATTTTTGTACGAAACAATTCTTTCTAAATAAATAAATAAATCGTGTTTCACAATAAAAGAGGCGCAACATCTTTTCACAATGTTGGCAACAATGTGTCAATAGTGAACTAAAATTACTTCCATAACATTTATAAAGTAAAATTCCTGTATTGCTATCGCAACAAAGTATAAATAAACAATAAAAATCATTTAATAATTTCGGAATTAAAATATGGGTTCTAAATTTTAACAAAAATTAAATTAAGCTTGTTAAGTCATCTCGTGCGAATTTTATGTTACCCAGTTAATCTAACTATTTTTTAGAGTCAGTTTTAAATAGAAAACATTTTAATTTTACTAGAATAAATTTGTTAATCTTTAAATTGAAATCATTTCAATTTAAGTTTTAGTCCACTTTAAATTGATCAGGTATTCTTCATAACTCAACATGGTCAATGTTTGTTTCAACAGGCATCTATCGTCGCTGCTATTAGATCCCTGCACCAAAGTTGATAATTTTGAACCCTAGATTAATTTTTATAAAATAGCTTTATTTAATTATTTTCTCTATATTTTCAAGTTAATTCTTTTATTATTCGCGGCGAACGACAAAAGTTTAAATTTTACTCATCGTTTAAATTATTCATATATAAATCCATTATTTGTTTGGACAAACTATTTTTTGTTGTTGTTAAATTCATGTTTAAACTGAAGGATAACATGAGTTAAACTTTTATTTAAAGGTGAACTTAAAGGTTTTTGAAGAAAAATTAAATTCTATCAATTTTATGCAAAAATAATTTGAAATTTCGTGAAAATCGTAACATTTGCTTTTTTTCAGTCTTATTCGCTTCTGTTTTAAGCTTTGTGGCTTACAAAATATAATTAAATTAATTGTTTCAGTAATTGTTTCAATTACTTATATAATAATTATATACTTCTTAGCGGACATTTTTTAAATTTAGATATTTAACACTAGATTGTCGGGTGTTGGGTATATACCTACTTTGCCTGAAATGAGTCAATTTGACTCAAACATCAAAATCGAAGTTTTTTAAAAAAAAATTAAATATTATTTTAGAGAAACTTTATTCAAAACAATATTTACATATATACATATATACTCTGTTTTTAAAGTACATTTTCCAAAGAATTTTTTATTATATTTAGCACAGACGCCCTAAATTCTACCTTTTGCTCTAACTTGACAATTCAACTGTCTTTCAATATTCTGTAATTAGATAGAGGCGTGAAAGTATTTTTGACTTCATGATCATATCCTCGATATCTGATTAGTTTTCCCTTATTTAGGTTGATTTTTGTCCCAATTCAAGATCACTTCGAATTTTTATTATAATATCAACCCTTATCTAAAATTAAAATATTTATTTACATTTACGTATATAAATGTAAGAAATAAATTCTAAAATTACCTTGGTACGCAAAAATTCCTCAAAAAAAATAAATTTTATAAATTTCTCTTGTGTTACCAAAAATGCGCTATTGTCTCCGATGCCACAAATCGAATTAGAAGAAGGCGAAAAATTTTGTATCAAAGTTTTAATAAAAGTTTACAAAAAAAAAAAATTGGAACAAATAATTTCATAATATTAAATATATTTTGCACTTTTTACAAAAAATTTCTATGCACAAGAAATAAGTTACATGTGTGTAACACGTTAAACTTTAAAAAAAAAAAAAAATTACTTCGGTTTTTCTATGTATATAGCAATAAAATATTAAATGAGTCAAATTGACTCGCTCTGGTAATCTAGTGTTAAAAGTGATCGTTTTTATCCTAGCTGAGAAAAAGCCATTTTGTATTTCTAAAGCCCTCATCGTTCGCTTAACATTGAATTGAGTTGTATGCAATAAACATTTCGCTGTCGACTAAATACCGCAGGATGTAATTTTCCAGAAATTTCAGAGCACTGCACTTTTCAGTTTATTAAATTCTCCATAATAAAACAAAAGCTTTACTAGAAATCCAGCGATTAATTTCTGAAATTCTTCGTAGTTTCCTGCACATTTGTGGTTTTGTCTATTTTACAGACATCTAGCATCAAAACTTAAAATCTACATAGTTATGAAATATCCAAGTGAATATTCAATTAAATTGAAAAGACGAAAATAAAGCCAAGCACGTGTATTCACATTCCCTTTGTTTGCGAAAATTCTAAGAAAGGAAATCTTTTCTCTTTAGATATAATTCTTCATAAATTTTAAATTTAAGTTGACAGCTCAATTAGAAAAAAAGCGCTTTTGCGAATTTATCCGTGAAATAAAAATTACAATAATTTGATGAAAATGAGAAATTCGGCAAATTTTTACGACACGTGCGCGTGTTTTTATTGGTTAAGCTAAAAGCTTTCGATAAATTAAATTATATCCTCGTGGTGTTTAATTTCGTTTGTAAGGTTCACATAATTAAAGACATTTATATAAGCGTACCCTTGACAGATTTTCTATGACTTCAACTGTATATACGCATACCGATCGGTCATATAAATTATACAACAAAAAGGAACTGATTGGATAATGAAGCATTTATCCTAAAGACTAAACCCTTTCCCAAATGATTCTATAGAAAGGCAAGAATTGTTTATGAATGTTTATATTGCATTCAACTGGCACACGCAAGAACGTAAAATACGATTCCTTGCAAGTCATGAGTCACAAAAGAAATCTATATATATCTCAAATCTTTTAAAATACGTATTTACGTCTTATGAAAAGCACTTGACCTTTACCTTTTCGGACAGTGACTTTCCAAAGTTTTTATTCTTTAAACTTATTTACAAACAGATGTACAATGTCATAATCAATTTCACAGATCTAAAAAATTTGGCTGATGAAAATGTTTTCTTTAGTTTCTTATTTTTTTATGTGGTACTAAATACAAGTATGTATGTGAATATTTTTCATCTCAAACCAACAATATCATAAAATATACAAAAAAGGGTTATAAGGTTAAAACAATCCATATTTTGGCAAAACAGTGTTGTAAAAAGTCAAAACTTAACACAATTCCTGGCTGAGCTCAAAATATTGAGTCCATTCAAATTTTGACTGCATGGACTAACCTCAAATCCTGAACGGATTCAAAAAGTCTGTTAATTTTAATTGATTTGACTCAAACATTGAATTATGAAGTGAATTAAGCGGACTAATTTTATTTTATTTTATTGTTTTCAATAATCAAGTTTGATTAGACATTCAAAACATTCGTGTATTAAAATATTGTAGCAATATTTTTATGTTCATTATATTCTTAATAAAGTTGTTATAATTTTATTTTATTTGCGACTGTAGTATTCTATAAAAAAAAAATTTAAAACGTATATTATTAATCGCTATTTAAAGCTTCAGACTCTTTAAAGATGCTTCGTTTTGATATTTCTACAAAGTCGTAAAGAAATTTTATATTATGCCCTTAAAATCTCAAATTAAACGATGCTATTTACATTTTTTAGAGAACGCAATGGCGTTCTGGCTGTTATGAATGTTTTACAGTGACAGCTGATCTCGGTGGTTTCAGAGAGGTTAGACATCTGCCAATAACATTCAGTTTTCTTTTTCACTTTGAACTTCATAAAAAACCTTGTTTTTTATTTTGTCGAATAGGTCAAATTTTGTGTTAACAAAGCTGCATGTGCGGGAGATTTTAATGTTTTGCTTTAATTGGAAGAAAAGTACAGCGGAAGCGCATCAAATGCTTGTTTAAGTTTATGGTGATAATCCTCCAACTGATAAATTATGTACGAAATGGTTCCGACGATTCAAGAATGGTGTTTTCAGCGTTGAAGATAAGCCTCGCCCTGGACAACCCAAAAAATTCGAAGACGAAGAATTGGAGGCATTACTCGATGAAGATCTGTGTCAAACGCAAAAGGAGCTTCCAGATACATTGGAAGTGACTCAACAAGCAGTTTCTGTACGATTAAAGTCCATAGGAATGATTCAAAAGCAAGGAAACTGGGTTACTCATGAATTGAAACCAACAGACGTTGAAAGGCGATTTTTCACTTGCGAGCAGTTGATTCAAAGGCAAAAAAGAAAGAGTTTTTTACATCGGATTGTTACTGGGGATGAGGAATGGATATTCTACGATAATCCCAAGAAGAAAAAAATATTACGCTAAGCCTGGTGAATCGTTACCATCGACCTCAACATCAACACCAAAGCAAAATTTAAGTTCAAAAGTCTTGCTGTGTATTTGGTGGGACCAAAAGGTTGTTGTGTATTATGAGCTGCTACAATCTGGTGAATCTATTACGGGCGATCGGTATAGACTCGTTTGAGCCGTGCATTACAAGAAAAACGGCCGGAATATGAAAAAAGACATGATAAAGTTATTCTTTTGCACGATAACGCTCGACCTCATGTCACAAAAGTCATCAGAAAATATTTAGAAACACTCAAGTGGGATATTCTACCGCACCCGCCATATTCTCCGGACCTTGCTCCTTCTGATTACTGGTCATTCCGACGGATACAGCACGACCTGGCAGGTCAACGGTTCACTTCTTTCGCATAAATAGAAAATTGGATCGGAAGTTAGATTGCCTCAAAAGACAAAACACGTTTTCAAGATGGAATTCGAAAATTGCCTAAGAGGTGGGAAAAAGTAGTAATTAACGATGGACAATACTTTGATTAATCTATTAATTCATTTTGTTTCAAAATAAATATATTTTTAACAAAAAAAAAAAAAAAAAAAAACGGACCGAATTAATTTGTACACCCAATAATTTAATTTTAAATCACAGTAATGAACTACATATGACCTTATAAAGTTATTGCAGTCAGTTCTGCACAATATAGCGTTTTGCATATACTCTCATTGATTGCAATTATTATACAATCCTTAAAAAATTAAAAAAAAAAAAAGTAATTTAAAAATTCTCTAATTTTCCAATATTTGTTTACTTATCATCGATCAGGGATATGATTTAAACTATTTTTATCTCAAGCACAACTAGCTGTCTTAGTTGCAGAAATAACTACTTATTACCTATATTATTATTCAGTGGCGGCTCGTCAGAGGAGGCAGATGAGGCAGTGCCTCCTCTATCAAGTTTTAAATTTAAAAAAAATGCTGTGATAACAAACACTTTATTTCATGCCCAAATCAAAAGAAATCATTTCAAATAAAAATATTTTGTGTAGACTCTGGTAATATTGGCATTGCTAATATGGCAATAACTGGTGGTAAATTTTAGGAAGAATTCTGTGTGTGCGCGACAGAGGAGGCAATTCTCAGGCAGTTTATAGAAGAAAGAAACCGCGATGAAGCACACATAGAAATTCGTGACGTCTATGGCTCAAAACATATGGGCGAACTCAAAGCGAAGAATTCTGTGTGTGCGTGACAGAGGAGGCAATTCTCAGGCAGTTTATAGAAGAAAGAAACCGCGATGAAGCACACATAGAAATTCGTGACGTCTATGGCTCAAAACATATGGGCGAACTCAAAGCGAAGAATTCTGTGTGTGCGTGACAGAGGAGGCAATTCTCAGGCAGTTTATAGAAGAAAGAAACCGCGATGAAGCACACATAGAAATTCGTGACGTCTATGGTTCAAACACAAACAACATTTTTAGATTCTCTGCCTCCCCTATCTAGGAGACCACGAGCCGCCACTGTTATTATTATAAGCATTATAATACAATGCGGATTTTAAAATATTATTCTTTTTAAAACAAAATGTCTAAATTAATTTGAATATAATTATTCTCAACTTGGCAATTTTATGTAATAATATTACATGATGTTTTAATAACTTTAATTCAGTTCTAAACAAATAAAGTTTATAAATCAAATAGACCTGAGATATTGGTTACACCAACGAAAGGTATTACATATAATTTAATTGGAGAAATTACTTTAGTTCACATTTCCTTCTCTTGCCATTAATCTATGTAATTATTATGCTAACAAATTCGGGGAAAAACATCTTTGAAGGGATTTTCTTTGATAATCAAAATTTTGCAAAACATCCCGGAAGTTACGTAACATCCTTTAATTAATGGAATAACACTCAACATTCTATAGAGGAGAGAATTTCACTGCCACAAATTAATGTAGCTTTCTACATTGTTTCCTATTTCCATGACAAAGATTTAATTTCCTTCCTGAAAATTGGATCGATTGATTGAATCAAAACAAAATTTTTGGTTACAGCACACCAAACACAAATAATGTAGAACTTTAAAGACTTTATAAATCCCAAGGTGGGTTGATATTGAAAATAAGCAGGAATATGAAATTAGTGGAATTGCTTTCCTGGTTTTCATTAAAATGATTTAACAAGAAAATCCACAATTCCATTATGTTTTCCTTTTTCTTATTACTCTGACGTAGTGGTTAAGATATACTTCGTTCTATTTAATATTGTTACAAAATTGGTATTCTAGGAATCTTAAAAATTAATGATCTTTGTATAAAATAACATCGAACTGAAATTGAAATGAAAGGATTAAAAATCTAAGAACAGAGCCATTTTTAAGTGTAGGTTGGTAAGTCGTTCTCGGGTCTCAGTCATTATATCTATATTTACTTAATATTAAACAATAAAAATAATAATAATAAGAATAAGTTACAAAACCCACAAAGAAATATATAAAAATAGTACACTCAAAAGTTCACAATAATTGATTGATTTTCTATTAATAAAATAAAAGCAGTATTTTCAAATAAATATTTTTCAAATATTTTAACCTGCATTTTAATAACAGTGTAATCCATTATAGCAAAGAAGTACAAACTTGTCTATTTCCAAAAAATGTCGAATTCTAATCTAATTGAATATATTTTGACTTTAAAATGACAATATTTTTATGTATTTTTTGAAAAAATGTATTTTCAGTTTGATATACATTTCAATTACGAATTAAATCAAATACACCTCTCAAAAGCGAATAAGTTTTTAATTAGTTTTACTATGAGAGTATCAGAAAAAGTGAATATAAAAAATCAAACTATAAAATTAAAAAATAAGTAAATACAATTACATGGGCGAAAATTACGCATTAGAAAACATTTTTTTTCACAAATAAGGTTTAATGCATTCATTATAAAGCTTTGTACACTTGTTAAGGTATAAATGAGGAATGCAAAAATATTTTTTTTTTTAATTTTTGAAAACAAAATGGCGGCTTCTACGCTGGCGTGAAGTTGACCTACAAAACAAACGGCAACCACTCTGGACGTCGTGTTATTGATCTGTAACAGCCCATCAAAAAAATTTGGATTAAATATACATGTAATTTGTCGGTAAAAATCAAAAATAAAAAAAAATAAAATAATAATTCTGCGTTTGGTTGAAGTTTTTGTAGAAAATCGATAATTTTCACTATTTTTTCAGCCATTTTTGCATTAATAATTCAATTTTGCAACAAAAAATTCCAAAACAATTAGACTTACAGACAAACCTAAGGTATAAAGAAGAAACCCTAAAAATTTCAGCTAAATTAGACAAGTAGTTTTCGAGTAATCGTGGTTGCAAATTTTAAAAATGTTGTTTTGAGAAAAACGCGTTTATAATTTTGAAAACCTGCTATGCGCTGAAGAAAGAGTTCTCGAAAAATGAAGAAAAAATATATAAGAAGTTCGATTTTCGACCTGAACTTTTTGGAGCGTATTCTACGGGAAATTTCCTAACTTTTTAGAGGAACAAAAAAAAAAATCGATTTTTTTGACCCTCTAATTGTATTTACCCCCTTAAATAAAATATTCATTGCAGCATTCGAAAGCAGTTTTTGTTTTGTTCCTATGATACAATAAAAAAAAAAGAGTGAATTTAGTATGGTAATTTTCTAATTACCATAGAAAATCGTCGATTTTGGTTATAAATGGTTAAATCTTGGAGATAAGATAATTAAGGGATCATTATTTTATATGAAATTTGGTTTAAAAAAAAAATCTTCCTGTTCGAAAGGTCTTTTAACACCACAATTAACGAGAACAATCTCAAATTCTAAGGAAACTTACCAGAAATCTATTAAACTCTCAGGAAATTAGGATGAAAATACAAGTTTTGCAATATTATAGTTCATCCACCACCACTAAATACCAAAATACCCATAATTTTGGTAACAATAGATTGGATTTAGTCCTATGAATATAATCGGAAGCGGATGGTAGCACCTGAAAGCCGATAAATAAAATACCAAAATTCGGGATGTGTTTCGCATTAAATTAGAGCCTCATTCTCTGAGACTGAACCGTGAAACTGCCAGCAGGCGCATAAACTAATTATGCAATGATATGATATGATGCTCTTACTAATAAATACGCGGCTACTTCCCGAAAAACGGACAGCTTGGAACAGAGCCATACTTTTGCTAATTTAAATCCCTTGGCAACTTTGGAATTATGCAAATTTTAATCAATTTCAGACCTAATTAATGCTGTGTCCTCCACAGCTCTTGGCGCTTTTCTATATTGTCTACTTTTGGAAGCATTACAGGGTAAATCAAGATATATCTCTATACTCTATATATATTTATAACCCGGAAAAATAATCAAGATCCACTTCTGCCTAATGGCAGGATTACTCTGAAGTTTAACTAACCAATTTAACGTCTTTTGTACCGGAAAAAATCATGCGGCGAAACGATCCTCCTCTTTTGGAGCTCGATTTCTTTTCTAATGCTCCTTTATGCCCTGTTAAAGACAATTTGTACGCCTTGGAGCAAGGAAAGGACCCATCTTCCAGAGTAGTTTTTGGGGAGATTAATGGCATCTGGTTATCGAAAACGAAGTGAAAGTTAAACGAGAAAAAGGAGGGTAAAAAAAGGAAAAATCTCTGATATAAAATTCATCTGAGGTAGTAGGTATTTGGTACACTTTAATTCGTTGGGGGTTGTAATGTTATGAATTTCAGAGACAAATTTAAAGATATTAGGGCTCAGGACAGTCCTTTAAATTGAAGAATATCTCTTAACAATTTTATTTAAAAAATTAAAAAACAAACTTTAATTCTTAAAAAACATAAAAATTTTCGCAATGGTACCTTTTTTTTCTTATTATTCATGAGTTCTTGATGGGCAATGCTGAAAAGTTAAAGAGCTTATTTTTAGGTGATATTTTTCGAGGAAACATCGTTAATAATTTATCTGAAGTCCATTTCCAGCAGCAAATCAAAATTAATGTCTCGTAATGAAAATCAGTTTTTATAACATGAAAACGAAGAGCCCCACCTTTCTGGTATCCTAATTGAATGGAGAAATAATATCAAATACCTTTTTGACTTACATATAATAGCTTGAGCGTTAAAGAAAACAGAACTAAAAGTATAAAAAAATTCATCAAAATACTATGCACACTAATAAACAGAAAATCCTCTTTAAATATAAAGAAAAAATTAACTATATATAGTAAAATATGATTTTTCATTCAATGATATTATATATATTTTCTCAGCTAACTGGTGCAATTTTTAAAAATCCCACATTAAATCACTTACTCAAACAAAACAAAATTTTACCAATGACACTAAATTATCTAAGTTTAGCTGATATACATCTAAAAATTTCACTTCTACATGAACTAGTGTAGCATTGAACTAAAACTAAACATACTAACTCTGTTAGAAGCATATTTTACCAAATGGATTAGTCTAAACTATTATCTAAAATGATAATAGAAGGCCATCAATCGGTATGAATATGTCCAAGTCATCAGCACAAACCAAAATGTGAGCCCTTCGGAGTAGGAAAACAAACTATTTACGATGAATGTGAACAGAGATGGCCCAAGGTGGCTTCCTTGTGGTACACCAGAAAAACGTGAGAAATTCGAAGAACTTTTAACTTTGAAGGAGCGATTTACAAAATAGGACCCAATCCAATGGACAAGATTCGTTGGAAAACCATATCGTAACAATTTAAAAATTAGCACTTTGAGAGAAAGCTTGTCAAATTGTTTACTGAAGCTTGTATTATATATACACAATTGTTTAGACAAAAACCAAGTAATTCGACAAGGTTTATCACAATAGATATATCTTTTATAAAGGCGTGCTGCTTATTAGATAGGAGGTATCTAAAATAATAAATGTTCATTTACAATGGCCTCAAATAGTTTTGGTATTGGTGAAAGTTTTGCAATATAGTTATCCTTTTACCTTTCTTAAAATTAAGTTTAAAGTTAAGTTGAACAGATAAGTTAGTTAATTAAAGACGGTATAGATAGTATTTCGAAAAACCTTGTCATTCATATGATAATATACCTAATAAAAATATTCCAAACTTTTATATATTCATTTAGAAAAATTAGTTATACATGGGTATCCCATATTTCTTACTCTATATTTTTATTCCAGGAAAATTCTCCCAGGAACTCCCCAAAGTCCATCAATTCCATAGAACGTGAAGAACTCTCATCCAAAAATGTTTCTATTATCCAGCGGAGAGCGCATTTTAAACATAAATTAGGTTTGAAAATTTTCGTGAGAAAATTCACAAATCGCCTCGTCATTGAGGATGTATTAAATTCCATCTGTTCGAATTTCTTTCGGTCTGATAAAGGACGAATTCTTAGAAAAACGATATTTCTTTTTGTATTTCTGGCATGTGCCTCATTTTTTTTTTGTTATATAATACATATAGAAAGAAAAAGGAAATCCTCCAGTGGGGTTGTTAAGCATTTTCGGTAATTGAAATATGAGAATACGATGTGATAAATTATTTGATTGTTCTGGATATTCTTAATCCAAATTATATTGTTTTGAATAAACTTAAATTGATTCTTAAATTCATTCTACATATTTAACTTACTATATATATGTATATAGCTTTAATTTAAACGTAGCAAGAAAACTTTAATTTAAACTTCTTACTTTTTGTTTTATAGGTTTCATATCAGCGAAGAACCATGAATACGTTTTGTCAATTATTACATTATTATTTAGGAATTTTATTATATGCTGTTTTAAATTTATATCTGTTTGTTCTTAAATAATTATACGACGATCCGCACATTAAAACAGCCCAAAATATCATTTTGTATAAGACAAATGAATTGTCCAAGGTAAGGCTACTTTTTAATTTGTTGTGTGGTATGCGCAATGTGGGTTTTATACAATATATTTATGGGTAAAAGAAAATGTCTACATATAGTATTTTACGCTTACACAGCATTATATACACTGCAAATATCAGTGTTTTCAAAATGCTTGATTTTAGAACACTTTTAGTGGTTTCTTTCTTGTAGTCTAGTTTTAACCATTTGAATCCACTGAAAATGCTTTATGTCGAAACTCAATAAATGTTTTGTGGAATATATATTTATAATTGTTAAGGGGACCTTTACTTTCAAAATCGAATAAAAATCAATTTTTTTTTTTGTCATAAAAATGTTTCTTAACATCACACATACACTCTCCTAAAATCGTTTTAAGAAATCCGTAAAGGAAAAAAAAATTATACCTATATTTGTAACGGTACCTCTACGCGTTTTATATGCAAAAAATATATAACAAAAACTTTGAACGCGTTTTTCTCGAAACCACATTTTTGAAAATGGCCGCATCTGTATCTCAAAAACTATTCAACCGATTTTAACAAACCAAACGCCATTTGATTCGTTATTAAATATACTAGTAACTAAATCTTTAAAAATATTATTTTACCCCCCCCCCCCCCCCACACACTTTTTTATGCGGAGGGGTAGTTTACCCCTAACTTATAGTCGTTTTTTAAGTTTTTTAGAAAAATGTGTATAAAATGATATATTTATTAAAAATAAAAAGTTTTTTAGGTTTAGGTACTAGTTTCGTGTCTTATGAAAACAATCCACTAAAGATTTTTACTCTATCTGTTACACGAAGTCCTAGAGAAATGCGGCCGTTTTAAAAGTGCATTTTGGATGACGCCCTCTGCAGGCATTAAAATAAACTAAAGTTGCATTTAAAAAAAATTTTTATATTTTTCATAATCTTACCAATAATATACAAAAGGTTTCAGAATAATAAATATAATAGTCTTTTCAAAAAAAAAACTTTTAAAAGTGTGTTTTTTTCGATTTTGAAAGTAAAGGTCCCCTTAAAAACATTTTCCTTTTTATTTGATTAAATATGCACATAATTTCCTCAAAGATTGATCAGTAATGTTTGAATGAAACTGAACGTTTTACTTTATAAGTGTATTGATATTAAGTGCTTAAAGATTTTATATATTTTATTTGTAAAGAAATATTTTAAAGGTCTAGAATAATTATTAAAATTACAAGCTTGTTCTTTGGTAGTTCTAGTGTTAAAAATGTATTACATTAAAATATTATGATGTTTGAAAATTACCCTCAAAACATTTTATGTTTTGTATTTCAAAACCTTTAAATTCGCTAAACAATAAAACGTTTTAAAATGAAACATCAGTGTGTTTCGATATAAAACACTTAAGATTAAACCTAAGATAAATGAAGAACATGACTTGTTTTTTTTTTGCAAACTTGCGGCAATATTAAGCAATTAGTATAATATAGGTCCTAAAACCGATCCTTGAGGTACTCCTACAGTAATCATATATGCTTCTTCTCTATGTATACTTCAAAATATATTTCGTTTAGAAATTTATTAACAATATACGTTATATAGTTTGATTTTGATGCCTAACTTAAATATCAAGTAAAACTAGATTAGGGTACCGAAGGAAAAAATTAAATGAAACTTGCTTGGATCCCATTAATTTTGGTGTCACATGAATTGGAAGTGCCCATGGAATGACTTTATAATGTTATTAAGATCAGACCATGGGCACTTTTTTTATATACATACAAAAAACTCATTTTTTTATATAATATGTTTGTAATCAACTTTTCCGCGTACTTGTCAATTTAAAAAGTCGATATACGCACATTTTATAACAAAAGTAGGGTTCAATAAATTGTTCCCTTTTTAATTCACTACAGAATTATTGGGAAATTGTAAAAACTTCCCGACTAGAATTTTGGTTGGGTACAACTAGGGTCCCTATGAGGCTAGCCATACTGTCTCGTGTGGGTCTCATGTGGCTGCCGAAGGCGCACTAAGGGCAAATAACGCCTTGCCTCATTCGCGCATCATTATGAATGCCGCATGTGGTCCTCGTGTGTCAAAATAATTGCTACCAGATTTAAACATTTTTCATGAAAATTGGTACATAGGGGTTTTGCAGAATGCTGATTTCAAATCCGCTGATTTGGTCACTGATTTTGAATGTTATCAAAATTCACGAATCCAAGATGGCGGATCCAATATGGTGACCAAGATTTTTCGATTTCAACGGATTTTAATGAAAATTAGTGATTATTCGGAGGCCACTAATTTCGAATTATATTAAGATTTGGAAATTCAAGATGGCGGATCCATAAAGGGGTTTTCGGGTTGAAACAAATTCTAGAATATAACAAACTAGCACATTTGAGAAGTATGAGCCTACGTGTATATTTAATGTTTGCCTAATCGAACCCCCGTAAGGCAAATGGTGGGATTGCCTGTTTCATTGTAAGGTTATAAATGCATTAGGTTTACCTCATTAGACCCTTGTGAGAAACTCATAAGGTAAACCTCACTTCAGTATCGCTGATTTTATTTTGTGAGGTCCTGATGAGGAATCTATGGGGAAATCCCTCTATCGGCATACCCCTCACCTGCCACATGAGGCCCACATGCTTCATGAGGCATGCCCCCTATAAATTCTCGGGTTGCAAAGTTATATTCAGTTTTATATGTATTAATTTATAAATAATTGACTATAACTTTGCAGGCTTTTACAATTTCGTAATAAATAGGTCTGGAATCGAAACGAAACTGAATTCTGTATTGGATTAAAAAAGGAACAATGTATTGAACCCTACTCTTGATACACAATTTGCGTAAATCGAATTTTTAAAATGAAAAGTATGGGGAAAAGTTGATTTCAAGCATATTATATAGAAAAATTCGTTTTTTGTAGGTATATCAAAAAATTACCGATGGACTGATTTTAATAATATTATAAAGTCATTCTATGGGTACTCCCAATTCATCTGATGCCGAAGTTAACGAGGTTTAAACAAGGTTCATTTAATTTTTTTTTCTTCCGTACAGTGAGATAGGTAGATTTTATTGCTATAAAATTACTCTAGCAACAGTATGAAATATAAAATTCTTACTAATAAATATTATTAATTTTTCCAATATTATGCTAAACAAATTTATAACAGAAGTCACTTACCGAAAAAACAGCAGCAAAACACCAACGAGTATAAAGTTATAAAAATTATTTTAACATCAGTCCTATCAAAGACGAAATCTTTCTTGGGGTTTGGATCAGCCGGGTCTATCGTTTCGCCAGAAGCATCATCTGTAGCACCACTAAGGTATTGATCATTTGTGAAATTGTTCACCAGATAATCACTTGAATTGTTCACAATTAAATTAATTAGACTATCGAATGAATACGGCTGGCTGAAATTCTTGCCAAAATGTCTTTCGTGGCTAGTTAAGTTCAATATCGAGTATCCGTAACCGTCAACATTCGTGTTATAGTTGTCACCAAATTCACGACTGCTTCCGATTGTATTAGAAACACTATTTTGGACGGTGTCATTAATCTCCGTCAGCGCCCCAAACGTGACATCATTCACCCCAAAAGCAGATATATGCTCACTAGACCACTGCATTTTGGCTCGATAATCTCATTGGAATATCTGTTGAAGGGCAATCTAGTCCTTGGGGACATCCAGGGTATATCGCTGGAAGTGTGAGTGACTTTATCCTGGTGCATTGGCGGAATACAAAGTTTCACTCGCTTTTCACATAAAGCTGAGAGGATTTAATCGTGACACAAGACAAGCGGCACTCCATTAATTCGCAGACGGCTCTGTGATATCTGAAATTTTTCATTCTACAGGATATGTCGCTTGCATGCAGTCTTCTGCACGACAAAATATGTTAGTTAGAAAATTCATAAATTGCTGCATTATATCGATTCCATTCAGTCGACGTTCTTAAGCAATTTTGGTAATAGCTCGAATCTTTCACATCTTCTGCACCTGAAAAATATAAATAAATTGAATTATTTATTCATTCTTGTTAGAAAAGAATTATTTATAATATATACATTAGGGTGTTTTTTTTTCGCGACTATTTTTTTTTTTCAGTCCCACCTCGAAATTTTGTGGCAAATACCTAAACAAAAATTCCCTGAAAATTGGAGCCCTTAATATTAATATTAAGTACTAGACCAAGGCGTATAAAGATTTCCCATATAAAATACACGTAAACTTTGATTATTTTTCTTCAAAACTCTACAGCTCAGAGGCATTTTATGGTATAATCTTGGTCAATGGTAGGATTTCTTCAGAATTGAATGCTCTACAAAAGTGTCCATTGCGGTGTAATTCTAACTCCTACTAGCGAGGTAGTACGGGTCATTAACCCCAATTTTTCCATTAAATTGTCGCTTTTTGCCCCTATCTGGTTAACAACAAGAGGTACAGAAAAAGTGAATATGACAAACTTCTAGGAAATTCAATTTCCTCCAAAAAGTTCTTGAACATCAAATCGCTAACACCGATATTTCTTGAGATATTGGGCTTTGAAGTTGAGATAGTGTTTCTACAATTTAGCTCAATAATCCATGAAAATTCCACACTACCTCAACTTCAAAGCCCAATATCTCAAGAAATAGCGATGTTAGCGATTTGGTGTTCAAGAACTTTTTGGAGGAAATTGAATTTGCTACAAGTTTGTCATATTCACTTTTTCTGTATCTCTTGTTATTTAAGAGATAGGGGTAAAAAGCGAGAATTTCATGAAAAATTGTGGTTAGTGACCCGTACTACCTCGCTGGTGGGAGTTAGGGTTACACCGCAATAGACACTTTTGTAGAGCATTCAATTCTGAAGAAATCTTACCATTGACCAAGATTATACCAAGAAATGCCTCTGAGCTGTAGAGTTTTGAAGAAAAATAATCAAAGTTTACTTGTATTTTATATGGGAAATCTTTATAGGCCTTGGTCTAGTACTTAATAGTAATATTAAGGGCTCCAATTTTCAGGGAATGTTTGTTTAGGTATTAACCACAAAATTTCGAGGTGGGACTGAAAAAAAAAAAAATAGTCGCGAAAAAAAAGCACCCTAAATACATACAGGGTGTTCAGAGGTAAGAGGTCAATACTGCAGGGGGTGAAAGGTCAGACCGAGACAAGCAAAAAATCGTATGGGTGGGGGGGGGTGGCATCTCGCACCGTTTGGCAGTTACAGGGTGATTCGTAAATCAGGATTTTTCCTTATATGGGAACCGCTCTTGTATTTTTATCTTTTTTTCTACGCATCGCAGCGGCCCCAAACTGATTTCAAAAAATCACTATGTGGAAGCCCTTTCCAAAAAAGTTTACACCACCCCCCTATCCCCAACCCCTTGGCCACAATCCCCCCTGGAAGTTGAAAAAATTAACTTTTATTTCACGATTTTTCACCTTTCGCCCCACTTTTCTCCGAAATTCATGTTATTAACATACCTACTTTTTATTTTTTTTAAGTTGCCTATCTAATTACCTTTCCAAAAAGGTGTAACATGCCCAGGTAGAAAAGGGTTGCAAAAGTCCTGAAATTAAAACATCCTCGCAGGTACCTATTTACTTTATTGCACCATAATGAAAAAAATCGTTAAGTAAACAATTTTTATGACAGCAAGTTCGGAAATGTTTGTTTAGGAAACAGAGGTAGTACATTTTTATTATTTCAGCAAAAAAGTAATAAACTAATAAATGTAATCTCGTTAAATAGCGTTATTAGTTTATTATATCAAGTATTGACTTCTAAGTATCCTGACGCTCCGTTTCTAATACCTCCTATGAATTATGGTATAAAAATGGGTAAGTTTGAAAGGACATTGACCACAGTTGAAGAAGCAAGCGATAAAACCGGGTGTTTAATAGAAAAAATTAAGATAAAATGGCAGAATTCAGTGTTGACGAGTATGCCGATATAATTTACGTGTACGGTTTAGTAGAAGGAAATGATAATGAGGCCGTACGAGAATACCAAAGGAGATTCCCGAATTGGCGGGTACCCAACAGAAGGGTATTTTCAAGGACTTTCAGAAGGTTAAAAGAAACCGGAAGTGTAACCGCCCCCAGAGCAGAAACGCGAGCAGGAAAATCGGCCGATTCAGCGGACCCCGACCAACAAATCCTCAACATCGTCAGGAACAGCCCTGTAATAAGCATCAGGCAGGTCGCACGAAGGTCAGGATTGTCTTCAGGGAGAGTTTGGACCGTTGTGAACCGAGAGGGTATACATCCATACCACCATATCCCGGTCCAAGCACTACAGGAAGGAGATTCCGAAGGACGATTGCAATTTTCACTTGGCTGCTCGAGTCTGACATCGAAAACAGAAGGTTTCTAGACCGAATTCTGTGAACGGATGAATCGCAATTCACCCGGGATGGCATCACAAACTTCCACAACCTCCACACCTGGTCAGATGTGAACCCACATAGGACCAGGTGTCGGTCCTTCCAGCAAAGATTTAGTGTCAATGTCTGGGCTGGCATCATCGGCAACCAGTTGATAGGACCCTTCATCTTGCCCCAAGTGCTGAATAGTCAGCTATACTCGGACTTTTTGGAGAATACCCTTCCGGATCTGTTGGAGGACATCCCCCTGGTCACCAGAAGCGCAATTTATTTACAGCTCGACGGAGCACCTGCGCATACTGGGAACATTGTTAGGGCAAGGTTGAATGAACATTACCCAGAGCGCTGGATTGGACGAGGTGGACCGATTCCTTGGCCTGCTAGGTCACCGGACCTTACTCCACTGGACTTTTTCTTATGGGGAATGATGAAAGATGAAGTTTACTCAAGAAAAATCAACACCAGAGAAGAATTAGTTACCATGATTGGGACTGCAGCCACGAAAATACAGGAGAGACTGGCCACCATAGACCTCAAACGCGAAATAAGACGAAGGCTACTTGCATGCATCGAAACTGGCGCAGAACATTTTGAACAGCTTTTAAAGGACAAACGTTTTAATTGTAATTAGTTTTTACGCGAACAAAATGTATTTTTTAGTAAACTTAAGTATAATTTCCTAAAACTTCGAATTATCATGATATTCTGTAAAAGGATTTTTGTAAATAAATTTTCGTATCCTTTTCCTACCTGGGCATGTTGCACCTTTTTGGAAAGGTAATTAGATAGGCAACTTAAAAAAAATAAAAAGTAGGTATGTTAATAACATGAATTTCGGAGAAAAGTGGGGCGAAAGGTGAAAAATCGTGAAATAAAAGTTAATTTTTTCAACTTCCAGGGGGGATTGTGGCCAAGGGGTTGGGGATAGGGGGGTGGTGTAAACTTTTTTGGAAAGAGCTTCCAAATAGTGATTTTTTGAAATCAGTTTGGGGCCGCTGCGATGCGTAGAAAAAAAGATAAAAATACAAGAGCGGTTCCCATATAAGGCAAAATCCTGATTTACGAATCACCCTGTAACTGCCAAACGGTGCGAGATGCCCCCCCCCCCCCACCCACACGATTTTTTGCTTGTCTCGGTCTGACCTTTCACCCCCTGCAGTATTGACCTCCCACCTCTGAACACCCTGTATATATATATATTTTTTATTGAATATTTCATTTACGATATCTATAGTAAGCGAAGTTTCTCATGAATTTTAAAGACCTTGAACTGCGCAAAACTAAAAATACATTCGAAATGACTAGATGTACCATATGGATGACACGGTATGGATCACACGGGTCAAAAGGGTTAGACATATTCTTTATACAAAATGTCTTTTAACGGCAGACTTTCCTTATACAAAATGCCTTATACTAAGTCTGTATGGTGCGTCTAGCCAATTATGCATGCAAGTTCAATTGTATGATTCAAATAGAAAATTGGGGCGATGTTCTTTCAAAATCGTATATAGGGCGTTTTTGAGAATGTTCTAAACTTTCTGAAAACATGGTTTTGAAAGTTGTTTTTTTTTGCTTTGGATTTTGCAAAATGGCCATTTTGTATAGCAATCTAATAAAAAACTTCGCGATTTTTTTACACGAAAAGGATCAACTTTACAATAAACTTGTATAGAACAAAAAATGCTTAAAATTATCCAAAGAACAAGTGTGAATTTTGAATCATAAAAAATCATAAAAAAATTAGGTGATATTTTTACTAAAAAGATCAATTTCACGAATAAATTTTATAACACAAAAAGGCAATTTGTTCAGAATTTTTCGAGACATTTTTGGATTTTTCAAAAATTGGTCAAATTCAAAAAACCAAATATAATCCAAAATATTCACACGTATTCTTTGGATAATTTCAAGCATTTTCTGCTCTATACAATTTTTTTTTTTTTAAGTTGAACCTTTTTGTGTAAAAAAATTGAATTTTAAGCTTTTATGCACAACAAATGCCAGATTCTGAAAGAGAGTCCCCAAAAACCCCCTATATACGATTTTGGCAGAAAATTGCTCCAATTTTCTATTCGAATCATAAAATTGAACTTTAATTCTCGTTTTGCGCATTAATGGATTAAGTTGGCTCTTTGACAACAGGCCTTCTATAAATTTATACTATATATATTTATATACAATTACTGTAAAATCGAAGTTCAAATTAACAATTGTCAACAACTTTGAAATTATTTTAGTTTCTGAATACGTGATTTTTGATTTCTTTTAGATTTTTATAGTATTATCCTTTTCAGGAAAAATCAGAGTAAACTTCAAATACAAAAAGCTATATTTTGGGCATTTTTAACACTAGATTTACCGGCGCGAAAACTTGTAATTTTGATAATTTTCGGCACCTTTAAAATTATATGCTTTCAGATTTAAATTAGTAATTATAAATGGAAAATGGTTCTTTATATGTCGTAATTTTGAACCTTAATAAGCTTTGGCATAACTCTTGTCTTTTGTGGCTGTGGACCTGTTATCAAGTAAACGTGAATAGGACAGCTGCGACCCTTTGCTATTCCGCTTTTTCATTCATTCTTTTGGGGTATTGTGATATATGATTGAAAAAGCGGAATAGCAAAGGGTCGCAGCTGTCCTATTCACGTTTACTTGATAACAGGTCCACAGCCACAAAAGACAATGGGCGGCAGCTAATAAAAATGCAATGTGGCCTTTTTTTTACTATTGATCGCGCAATAATAGTGTTTTATTTTTCAAAATAGAGTACGGCTTTAGCATAACCCTTAATGATAAAAATAGCAATTTCTAAGTTTTTGTAAAATAATTTATTGTTTATTGTCTTTATAAATCGGTTCGGCCGTAGTTCAACCTAGGCGCGGCCGTTGTTGTTTGCACTCACACCGCCAAGTGTGCGGCCGTTAAACTTGTTCACAAATTATTTCTAATTATTTCAAATTTTTCATAAACACGGTCCTTAGGTGTGCAGCCGGTAAGACGGCCTAGAAATCGTTCGGCCGTAGGGCGCCGAGGTGCAGCCACCCTTTATTTTGACTATATAATATAAACTATATTTGGTAACACAATAGAACGAACGGTGTGGTAACTCGCCATTTTTTGTGGGATTGATTTGAAATTTGCAAAAACTATTCAAAAAGGGTTGCATATAAAAAAAAAAAATTTTTGTTGTTGTTGAAATTTATTGCTCAGCACGTCCCCTTAATATGTGACCTTCATTTTTTCCAAAGCTTAACTTTTTTTATATGAAGCTTCATAAACAAAAATTTTAAATATCCTCAATTTGTATGGATCAAAGTTATTTGAAAATTATTTGAATTCCTAGTTTTGCTCCATTTGTATACAATTTCTATAGAAATATTCTATATAATCTTGTCTTCTTAAATGTTTTCTAACGTTTGCGATGACGGCGTCTTTTTTGTTTTTTTATACATACGTTTTAATAAAGACTGTGTACCATCGGTGGTACACACAGTCATGAACGTGTTAAATCGATACGATCGGCTCTTTAAAACAAAATTTATTTATGTGAATTTTATCTTGCATACATGCATTATCGATAAAAAGTCTGTCTGATGTGTTTATAACACCCAAACACCATAGTCTGCCTAGGGAAGAATGCCAAGAAAAGCATTTTGGAAAAATTTTTTTTTTTTTTTTCTTACTCAGCTTCTTACAAAGCAATTTTTCCAATAAAATTCCCGAAGGCAAATTGCCCTTAAAAAGATTTTTATATGTCCTGAATTTTTCGGTTGTTTAGCTTACAAACTTGCTGAATCTTCGGATCGCTTGAATGAGATTTATTAAAGGCATGAATAAACGATAATTTCGCGAATATAATTTTTTATTATCTGTTTCATGAGAAATAATTTGTTATCAATTTCCATGCAGTCGTATGGAAAAAAAATTTGAAGAAAAAAACAAATAAGCAGCAAATATATACATATATATTAAAAAAAACATAAAATATGCCTAGTCAGAATGGAATTTGTTGTTTGCATTTTTAAAGCCAAATATTTCCCTTCATTTAAGATTTCTTGGAATTGAGTTCATGCTTACTCAATAATAAAATTCTGGTTAAACAAAGATAAAGATTGGACTTCTAGTGTTTGAATTTTCGCATGGGTGCGTTCACAAAAAAAATTCTTACGAGAAAAACGCAATTGAAAATTAAACTTTTCACGCACAATTTCACCATTTTTACAAATTTGTATACATTCTATATAAATAATAGCAAACAAACCCAAGTTTATTGTTTTGATCCATCACAGTGATGTTCCCTCTTAATGCCAAAATCATGTAACACAAAATTAAAAACTTTAAAAAAATAATTTCAACTTATAGTCCACTCAGAGAAAAATCATTAGAGATTTGGCAAAATATATACTAGGGTGGTCCTTATTCATAAGAAAAAAATTATTTTTCTTTAATTTCGCGGGGCACCACGTAATTTGATTATATACCATAAGAAAGTATTTCAGTATTTTTTTTGAATTTTTTAAATGACGTTCAGAGGTTGCTACCAAGGTTTGAATCCCTATATATATATATAAAAATGAAAGTTCGTTTGTTTGTTTGTTTGTTTGTTTGTTTGTTTGTTTGTTGCTCAATCACGCCTAAACGCTTGCATCGATATTTTTCATTTTTTGTCCGAAGGTAGTACATATTCCGACTTAACATATAGGCTAATTTTTTTTCGGATAATAAGTAGGGTTTCAAAATGGCGGATCCAAGATGGCGGCTGAAAATTTTAAATTTGAAGCGATTTTCATGAAAATTGGTACATAGGGGTTTTGCGGGATGGGGATTTCAAATCCGATGTCCAAATTTAGAAATTCAAGATGGCGGATCCAATATGGCGACCAAGATTTCCTGATTTCAACGGATTTTAATGAAAATTAGTACAATGATTGTTTTGAGGCCACTGATTTTGAATATTATCAAAATTTAGAAATCCAATATGGCGGATCCAAAATGGCGACCATATTTCTCGATTTCAACGGATTTTAATGAAAATTAGTACAATGATTATCTTGAGTTCACTGATTTTGAATGTTATCAAAATTTACAAATCAAAGATGGCGGACCCAATATGGTGACCAAGATTTCTCGATTTCAATTGATTTTAATGAAAATTGGTACAATGATTATTCTGAGACCATTAATTTTGCATATTAGCAAAATTTCCAAATCCAACATGGCGGATCCAATATGGCGACCAGAATGTCTCGATTTCAACGGATTTTAATGAAAATTGGTAGGATGATTATTCTGAGGATACAAGTTCCGAATATTATCAAAAGTTGTAAATCCAAGATGGCGGATCCTATATGGCAACCGAGTGTCTCGGTTTCAACTGATTTTAATTAAAATTAGTACAATGATTATTCCGGAGCCACTAATTTCGAATATTATCAAAATTTCCATATCCAACATGGCGACCAAAATTTCTCGATTTCAACGGATTGTAATGGAAATTAGTACAGTGATTATTCTGAGACCACTAATTTTGCATATTATCAAAATTTCTAAATGCAAGATGGCGAACCCAACATGGCGTCCAGAATGTCTCGATTTCGAGGGATTTTAATGAAAATTGGTACAATGATTATTCTGAAGCTACAAATTTCGAATATTATCAAAATTTGTAAATCCAAGATGGCGGGTCCAATATGAGACCAATTTTCTTGATTTAACGGTTTTTACTGAAAATTAGTACAATGATTATTCTGAGGATTATTCTGAGGATACAAGTTCCGAATATTATCCAAAGTTGTAAATCCAAGATGGCGGATCCAATATGGCAACCGAATGTCTCGATTTCAACGGATTTTAATTAAAATTAGTACAATGATTATTCCGGAGCCACTAATTTCGAATATTAGAAAAATTTCCAAACTCAATATGGCGGATCCAATATAGCGACCAAAATTTCTCGATTTCAACGGATTTGAATGAAAATTGGTACAATAATTATTTTAAAGCCACTAATTTTTAATATTATTAAGATTTGGAAATTCAAGAGAGCGGATCCATAAAAGGGTTTTCGGGTTGAAACAATTTCTAGGATATAACAAACCAGAACATTTGAGAAGTGTTTAAATTAGTAAGTATTTACCCAACGCCGGGTGAAACCGGGTAACTCAGCTAGTTTTAAATAAAAATTCAAAATCTGTATTTGCTAGATTCTTTTATTTTTATAGCCAGGACATAATTTCCATTATGTGGTGACGACAAGCAAGCCAAAGCATATCTTTATCAATTTTTTGCTCCAAAAGAACGCATACTCCACTTCTTAAGCTGGTATTTACAGCAGTAGTGTCAAAACACAAAAATTTTACCTTATCGCTCTCGTTAATGACTTATTAGAAGTGCGGGGCGGGCTAAATCTCAACGCGTCGGTACAGAAGAGGGGTCTAGGGGAGGAGGGGATAAGAAGCGATTGTCTATGCGAGTTTCATTTGAACGTAAAATGTGATATAAACACCTAAATGAAACCATCATTTAAGCTGTCCTTCAACGCTTTTTGTAAAAATTTTGACAGCTGGTAGCGACCTCTAAATCTTAAAAAAAAAAAACCTATTTCATATTTAGAGGTATATAATCAAATGAGAAAGTGCCCCGGGGATAATTCAAAAGTCGAAAAATAAGGACCACCCTAATATATACCATATATGAATTTACTTTTAATCGAACCATAAAGATGTTACGTGATTCAACAGTGACTGTAGAAACATTTAAAAAGTTTTATTATCAAACGAAAATCTATACAAACAAGCATTTATGTATTATAAACATGTTTACTAGTAATAACAAAAGGAAATATATAAACAAAGGTAAATCTAAATAATTTTATTACTATGAGTGGATGATTAGAATCTAAAAGCAATGTGAGAAGGCGAAGATCTTCTTCAACCCATAATATTTTATTTTCTTATGTTTTGATCTTTAAAACCTGTATTTTTAATTGATATATCAAATATTTGATTTTTCTGTAATATTTCTTTTTTGATATTTTTTGGTCTATAAATTATTTTATTGCACCAGAATTAAGTTTTAAAAAACAAAACCTATACTATGCAACTATGAACAATACAAATAGATATACCTAAATTTGTTACAGTATATTCAAAGTTAATTTACATTTGTCATATCAACAGTGGCGAAAACAAATTAATATTACTTTAACATTTAACACGTTGAGGCCGGGCAGTTTTTTGTATTTCATTTCATTTTCAGGCAGTAAAAATCGTATTTTGTTTTATTTAGCGGCGCCTTGCACAAAATGCTTTAGAAAAAAAAAAAAAAAAAAAAAAATGTAAATACATTAAGTATATTATAGCCTACCTGTAAAAATAAGCTCTTAAATTTTTCAATAAAACAATTATTTTTAAAAGCATTAAATTTTTTTTCATCTAACTAAATTATATTACAAATCTATAGCTGATGTGAACCGGCGTTAACATGTTAAGTACCGTCCTTTCTATCATGTTAACCAAATTTTTACAATTAAAAAATTCACGGTGGTAAAAATAAATAGTTCACGATGATTGTTGTTGTATCTAACATTGCAATGAGTGCAACCACCACAACGCCTTAGTGTTGTATTTAATTATATGTTATATTTAATTAAGTGAAGGAATCAATAAAAATAAAACTATTACACAAAAGATCTTCTGGTTAATTAAGGCAGTTTAATTGAATATAATTGTATTGAAAAAACACTATATATATTTATTATGCATATATGTTGGTTGGTTGGTTGGTTGGTTGGTTGGTTTAAGTGGCTATTCTTACGACCTCGTCAGAACCCAATTAGCACTACAAGGCGCCATTTTGATACCACAAGAGACTATGATCTGGATTATTTGTGGGTGTTTGGGGTAGTTTAGTCAACAGGGACACCTCGCCTTAGGCTAAAGCCATTCTGTGGCATTGAGGTAGTGAACAATGTCACCAATCCGCCTTTCGGACAGCTCCCTGAGATCGCCAATAATATAATTACCCAGTGCACGATGTCTGGTCCCGGCGAGGGCCGGTCATTTGCACAAAAAATGAACAGGCGTCTCCTTCTCATTTGGGTCCTTGCAACTGCGGCAGTAAGAGTTGAAGGGGATCCCTAGCTTAGCTGCATGCTCACCTATGGGCCAGTGACCAGTGTACACTGCAACAACTCTGGCAATGTTTTCACGGGTCAGGTTTAGAAGCTCTTGCGTTTTCCTCCAGTCGTAGGAGGGCCATGTCATGCATATATGTAGATATACTTATATCTATTTATCCCTATATATATATATAAAAATGAAAGTTTGTTTGTTGCTCAATCACGCCTAAACGTTTTCATTCATATTTTTCAGTTTTTGTCCGAAGGTAGTATTCCAACTTAACATATAGCCTAATTTTTTTTCGGATAATGCATAGGGTTTTTTCGGATAATACATGGTGGATCCAAGATGGCGGCTGAAAATTTTAAATTTGAACCGATTTTCATGAAAATTGGTACATAGGGGTTTTGCGGGATGCTGATTTCAAAAGCACTGTCCAAATTTAGAAATTCAAGATGGCGACCAAGACTTCTCGATTTCAACGGATTTTAATGAAAATTAGTACAATGATTATTTTGAGGTCATTGATTTTGAATATAATCGAAATTTACAAATCCAAAATGGCGGATCCAATATGGCAACCAAAATTTTGAATATTATTAAGATTTGGAACCATAAAGGGGTTTTCGGGTTGAAAAAAATTCTAGGATATAAAAAACTAGAACATTTGAGAAGTGTTCAATTAGTGAAACCGGGTAACCCAGTTAGTTATATTATATATTCGTAAGCTTGATTGGAAAAATACAGTGGTAATGTTAAATGTACAACGAAACTTGTAAGACTGTATGAATTTGCATTGATTTAATATAATTTTATAATTCCACTTTTCCCTCAGTGTAGAATTTTGGAATTCTTAAAATAAAGCTGGGCGAAATTTCAATATCAAGATCAAAATATCAATTTATCATTATAATAAACCAAAAATTCTTGTTGTTATTCCAGCTCTGTGTTTTTCCCCATTTATTTTTCCGATAAAAGATATATAGTATAATATATTACCTCTTGATAATTATCTATAAAAATAAATTAGAAAAAACAAAAAAATAAATAAAAAATAAAAATCATTTCCCAGGCGTGCCGAAGACAAAACAATTACGCCTCCATTAAGATAGTGAAAATCCCAAAAATTTATTATTGTTCCTCCCCAGCAGAGAGAATAGGATCTTTCATAACCTCATTCAATTTATCAAGACTATAATTGCCTCATAAATTTTCTGCTGATTACGAGCAATGCTTTTTCGTGATATCTTAATGCCTTCCAGCCCTAAACGGCTTAACCGAATTTCTGCGTGTTCCCACGTAGAACGACGTTAATGGTTTTAATGGAAGAGAGCTTCTAAAGACACATACCACAAAAAGGCCCTTCTAATTCCTTCACAATATTTAATTAGCCACTTTGGCCACATTAGAGATATTTCAGAAAACCCCAACCAAGTGCTATGTAATCACATAAATAAATAATTATATATGTATAAGGAAAAGATGCTTAAAATTGAAAATTTTTAAAATTATTTATTCTGAATGTTTGCTAATTGTTGAAAAAATTTATTTTATCTTACGAACGCATAATTAAACGCAGATTGCGGCCTACTTAGGCAACATTTTGCGGGATGTTACCATTAAAAAAATAAACTAAAAATAAAAACCTCTCTCTTTATCCATAATTTTGTATCCATAATTCTTCAGGCCATTATTTACTGCTCAGAGCGTTAATAATTTGATGTTTAATTTTCGCCCAACTCAATTCTAAAGGCCTATCGTACATCAATCATGGCTCCTTCTTTCGAGGAGGTGTGTCGTAACGTTACGTCGAAATACAATAAATCACGCAGGCGACACTTGGTGGACAAATTAATTTTCTAATTTCAGGCTATCGCACTCTGATCGAACGAAGCCAGAATTGAGATGAAGGAATAAGTTCGTCTGTTCTGAACGTAAAAGAATATACCAAATTCGTCTAGCCTAAAGAAATGATTGAGAGTTTCTGCATGGCTTCTCAGACGCGACATAACTTTTGGATAAACAATCAGAAATCTCAGACTGAAGAAAAGTTTAAGTGACACCCTGTAGATCCCCTTACAATTTATATTCCATGATTAAAAATGTTGGCAACTTTTGCAATACATATTTGAATTATCAACACATTAAAAGTTGTTTGCCAGCAAATTCATTAATAATACATTATCCAGCGTGGACCAACTGTTGGACTAAAAAAAAAAACTTTTTCAATAAATCGATATCAATAAAGTATACGAGATAGAGCTCTGTTCATTGTAGAAATTTGTTGGTGTACTGTGGCAAGGAAAACTCTTCTCGTATACTGTTCTCATCCAGAAAATTTTCCCAATTGGGCAATAGGGCAAAATTGGAAGTTGAAATGTACAATTAAGTGGAAACTAGTGAACGCATTCAGATGAATTGTATCATCGAGAATAGGTCAAGGGTTGCAGGAAAGTCAATTAATTGATAACCATCAAACCATTATTGGATGTGAACTATTGAGCAAAATCACTAAATGGAGTGGAACAGAACTTGAACTGGACTTTGATTTCGAAATTTTGATCATTCAACTTTAAAGAACATTCTGTTGGTTGCGATAAGACGATTTTCAATGAAATCCATTTCTTTTGGATAAAGTCTAATCAAAATAGTTGCAATTAAATGTCTTCATTTATTTAGACGATAAGATGCAGTTTTCCTTGTAATTAACACAGTTAATTTATCAAATTGTCTAAAATTTTGAAACAAACTTCCTATAAAAATTAAGTAAAGTTTGGTACATTCATGAATCTGAGTACAATTTTTAATCTATCTTCACCAAGAAGTTTATAGAACATGTGACTCGAAATTTCCGGCATGGTTTATTATCTTAAGAAATGCACTTCAAATTAAAAAGTTGATACAAGAAAAAGTTTATTATTTTGAAGTTTATTAATTTCTATTAAAATTACTCCTTCCAAACCCAATCAAGAGATCGTTTTATTGCAGATTCGGGTTCTAAGCTAAATAAATACGTAATATAATCTACTCAAATAGATATTAAAATATAAAAAGACTTCTAAATATAATGTAGTTTATTATTTTGAGGGAGGGGACCTAATATGGTGTAATTTTGATAGAATCGAATAGACCTATTCAAAATAATAAACTTTTACATTTATACATTTTTAAAAAGTAAAAAAGTGCCTACTTTGCGAAAAGACAGGAAAAATATATGATAAAAAAATTGAGTTTTCATTTCAAATTTTATAATTATCCCTCATCGTGCTTCATTGGAGGGATCGGGAAAGTAAATTTTGGTAGAAATTCGTAGAACTCTTCAAATTAATAAACGTTTACTTGTACGTAGGTTGCTACTTAAGTTTTGAGATTTGGAAACACCGGTGTGAATATGTCAAATCTGACATTGTCATCGTAAAGTTTGCCATTTTTAATGGTAAACGTATTCAGAACGCTTGGGCATTAGTTCTACTCGCATACATTCAATATTGCATGAACATTTGGTTGTTAAAAAGATGTGTTCGCGTTGGATACCGCATAATTTGATAATCGCTCAAAAAAAGGCTCGTGTCAATTGGTGCAAACAAATGTTAAAAAATTCAATCGCGGTGGTTCAAAAGACGTCTATAAGATCGTGACAGGCGATGAATCATGGATCTATGGAACCTGAAACTAAACAACAATCGACTGAATGGGTCTTTCAAGACGAGACAAATCCAACAAAATTAGTTCGCGCACGAAGCACTTCGAAATAAATGGTCGCCTGTTTTTTTCAGAATAACTGGACATGTCGCCACCGTTAGAGCAACTTAGAACGGTCAATTCGGAATGGTACACCTTCATTTGTTTGCCAGAAGTGTTCGGAAAAATAAGGTAAACCAATTGCAGAAGACGAATCATTCTCCACCACGACAATGCAAGCTGTCACACTTCAGCTCAAACAAGTGAATTTTTGAGCATTCAAAACACCGAATTGAAGGGTCATCGGTCGTACAGTCCTGATTTGGCACCCAATGATTTCTTCTTATTCTCGCATATCAAAAATAAATTGCTAGGTCAACATTTTACGATGCCTGAAGAAGTGGTTGATACGTTCAAATCACATGTTTTGGAGGTACCTACCTCAATCGGACTAGAAAGAGTGCTTCGAAAATTGGTTCAAATGCATGCAAAAGTGTATTGATCTTCAAGGAGAATATTTTGAAAAACAACAAAGCCATTTTCGATTATAAATATTTGTTTTGTCTATCTCAAAACTTAAGTAGCAACCCTCGTATCAATTTTTTAATTTAAAATTGATTTCTCGAAATAATCAGTTGTTCACGATTTTTTGGTTCACACTGTATGCTACAATTATTTTTGGTCAACGCTGACGAAATATTATATATAGTTTACAGGTTATAATTTTATATAATAATTTGAAGCAAAGGTTGATAGATTCTGATTTTATAATAAATTTGGAATTGATCTGTACAAAACAGTGAAGCTTATACTTTTTAAATAAATTTGGAAGAAAACTTATATATGTACTATCAATTTTTAATGTTTTAAATTACATAGTATCATAGAAAAAGAAATCTAAGATTTTTCATCCAGAATAACGCATTCAAATGAACTCATTTTTTAAAGTTCACTTTCATGTGATGCCTCCAAAAGCAAAATTCGAAACAATTTAGTTGATAAATTTTATATCATCATTATATTTATATATTATATTTAATCAATATTCTTAGACTTCTGCTGCTGCTTTGTGATATTTAAAAAAAAAAGGCCTTTCACTTTCGTAATGTGTTCATTTAACTTAAACTGCCTTATGGCAAACAATTTCAAATTATTTTTAATCTCAAAAATACGTAATCTTCAGTTCTAAGTGAAACTTTTTGTCTTTATATTTTTCTGCGATATTACCTAATATTACTAAAATAAAATAAAATTGTTTCAATTCTACATGCTATATAAAACAATTTATATAATAAAGTTACCCTGTTTTCCACACCTATACTGAAACAGAACCCTAATTGTTTAATGTGAAAGTATCTACCAATCAAAGTCATAGGCATTGTTTTGGCATTATTTGGTAAACCTATTAAAATTGTGGATTTTCAGTCCATAAGACAGCAAAGACACTGGGAACGTACCCATACTACGTGACCCATTTTTCGCGACTTTTTAACCCCCTCCCCCCCCTCGGTAACCACCCGTAGTATATGCCTAGACCCCCCCCCCCCCTCTTAGTTTTCACGTAGTAATTCTTAAATATGGTTTCAAATCATGTTTTGCAAACAGAAAGTTAAAAAAGTTTATTTGGCTTTAATGATGTAAATGGCTTAATTTGGTGTTTACTGTCCACCTGTCGAATTTACTCCATTTAATCCCTATCTACAATCGTGTTAATCACTCCAAATGTAACTATATGTGGTGATCTTAATGTGAATTCTTTGAGGCAGTCTCCTATCACGAAACTCTAACAAAATATGACGAATTCCTTAAGGGGTAATACTACCTTGTGTGTATGAAATCAAGGGCAATTTTTGGATTTTGTTTTCATGACAATTTTTTAATATAATGTAATTTGATTTTGTGTACATGTTAACAAAAGTCATAAAGTACTTTAAAAAATTTTTAACAATGTTTTGGATGCAAATCCAGAGTGCGACAGGCGTCGCAGTTGAATCTTTTTTTTCGTGATTTTCTTTAGCGTATCTCTAGCTTTTATAATTTTTTATCGATTGATGTGTAATTTTAACTGTAGCTTAATAATAATATTCTCTAGTAAAGTCTCCTCGGTTTTTAATAACGATTTTGATTATGGTATTGCAAAGGTTTTAACGCACGTTATTAATGATTGTCTACCAACTTCACAATTTCCTACTCTATGGAAGCGAGCTACTGTAATACCTGTGCTCAAAAAAAGCGCTTCCTTGTGGACTTAGTGATTAACGAACTATTAGTATTATGTGCTTCCTTAGTAAAATATTTGAGAAATTGTTATATAAGCAAATGACTCCGTACATAACCATTAAAAACTTGTTGTCTGTGTCCCAGTCGGGTTTTCGTAAGTTCTATAGTTGTAAAATGGCCGTGTTAAATGTGACAACAGATATATTTTGGAAGTTCTGCATAGTAACAATCTTACTATCTTGATTCTTTTAGACCATAGCAAATCTTTTGATACCGTGGACCATTTTAAGTTATGAAAAAGCTTTCTGAAAACTTTTTTCCTTTTACTGATATTAAACTATACACAGTTATCTTAGTTTGTAGCCTATTTCCTGCGTGTGTTGCAGGTTTTCATATTGGTCAGCTTCTCTTCTGTCTTCACAAGACATAATGTTACAACTGAAAATATGTTATTGTATTGGGTTGTTACAAATGAAATGGCGGATTGTCAGACAGTATAGTGAAAATTACATGACTTTCTTTGGGAATTGTGAGATGTGTAGCAATTTTAATTTAAAATATTTTTCTATTTATTCTTTATACACTTCTTTATTAATTCTGGTTTTCATTTTTTGTTGTTATTTAAAGCAAATTGTGCAGTCTACTCTGAATAGTCTTTCGATTTTATATATAGATGACGGCGCTTGATTCCTAGAATTCCGTCGACGGCGATAGCCGGCGAAACCACGGAATATTAGTTTCGGTACATAAATATGAATCTTTTTAATTTCTGTGAGATATAAACAAACATTTTTGGTCCTAAATTTGCCGCCCCTAAAATCTGCCGCCCTAGGCTCTAGCCTACTCAGCCTGCTGGTAAATCCACCACTGGTCACCTGTGATTTTAGAAAGCGCTAAACTCTGCGCACCGTATTTGAATATAGCTCGAAAAAGTGCGAGATTTTCCTAGAGGATATTGACTACGTGACGAAAACCTAAACCCCCCCCCCCCCCCCCTGTGACCAAGCGTGGTATTTTGAAGACCCCCCCCTCCCCCTGAACGGGTCACGTAGTTTGGGTACGTTCCCAAGCTAAAATGTCTTACATAATAAGATTGCCTCTAAAAATATGTGATTTAGGTGGAAATCGATATTTGTAAGTCTCTTTATTTTTCGAGTACTTAAGAAAATTTTAATTTATTCTTCGTTACGATAATTTAACGGAGTCTGAAAACCTCCATTTAATTCTGTTTAACATAATTTTTTTGAATAAGAGTATTATAAAGCTTGGTCTTTGGTTCAACTACTTAATTCTCCCGTTGAGTTCCCCAAAGCAATCCAGAACATAAAAGTTCCTTTTTCCAGATATAAGATTTCTTCCGAATTTCATGTACTTCAGCATTCTTAAAGTAGTATCCTGTCCTCAGGCCCGCTGCAAGCTATTTAGTAGCCCGCGTGCAATACCGATTATGCCGCCCTACGACGACTTACGCTGAGTTTTGTCAAAAAAAGGCTATTTAATCTTTTCTCATTATGGTGGGAAAAAAGAAAAGAATCATAACGAAGATAAAACATTTATTTTGATTAGGTACATAGTTATTTTCGTATCTACAAAAATTTACCTCTTCTTGCCTTTATATTTGCGAAATCTTGAATCAACTTTCTTGTATCCAAGCTGTCTAAGATTTCATGTTCAATTGAAACTATAGCTAAATAACTTAGTTTTTGCTAGAGCATTGTTGATCTTAAATAGTTTTTAATAATTTTCAATTTTGAAAAGGATCTTTCACCAGATGCAGCTGAAACCGGCAGTGTAAGTAATATTCTTAGCGCTACTGCTGTGTTCGGAAATGTTGAAATGACTTATTAGTAAAAAGATATTGTAATAGGGTTTGTGGATCATTAGACTGGTTTTCTGCAAAATGCAACTTTATTGCAATGATTTCATTAAAAAAATCAATACCGTCAATATCTGATTCACTACTTGAATCATCTTTAAGCTTCAGATTTAAACCTTTACAAAGCTTAATTAACTCATCATTGGAGTAATTAAATAAGTTATTGCTAAAAAAGCCAAATACATCGGTAAATGTTTTTAACTACTCGAATCTATCCTTTAAAGATGTTATTGTCTGATCTTGGACTCTAAAATAAAACTCGACTCTATATTTGATTTTGGGGTCTACTAAAACTTCATCACTGTGTTCATATTGAAATTATGTTGGTTTTCTTCTTGGACGAATTGTATACTAAAAACGTCAATCGTTCAAGAAATAAAAGCCCTTATTGTTCCTTAAACAGTAATTATTCCTAGACCCACCTCTGAAGGGCTATTAACAAAATAATTGCAATTTAATATGCGATCGTTACTGTTCATCCACCATAGTACTGCGTTCGAATGCCAACTGAGAAGGAAGCTCAGTGGGGAATCCCCTAACTTCGCCAGTGCTGCCTTTCATAGAGTACGATACTTGTATCGAATTTAGGGCGCCAACAAACGGGGGCGAGCGGTCAACCTGCCGACAGACGACGTTTGGCATTCATGGCATCTTAGTTTTATCGGATGATAATAGATGGCGGTGTTAACGCTAAGATTGCGCGCCACCAGTCTGGTTTTTTTTCCATGCGATGACATTTCTTATTCTGTAGGTGGAGTGGGTATTATGACAATCATTTTGAATATTACGTGATGAGTCGCTCGATTTGCCGCCCCCTGGACGTGCCGCCCGCGTGCGGTGCAGGCCTTGCCGCTTACGGCGGGCCTGCCTGTCCTTTTCTTTTTGAACTCTGTAACATTTAAATGGATCATATTGCAATCTGATACAAACACAAATTACTATGTGCTTTTATCTTATTTGGTTATATCACATTGGATTTAATTTTGTTTTATAAGACTTTGTGTGCTTTAGATGTTATTAAATATTAAATTCAAATTAAACGCAACCCTTAAATTTCTGAAAATTCTGAATTCTGTATTTATGTCCAGTTAATATTAAAAACATATTAAAATTCTTTTGATTGCGCATTACAAGAGAAAATGATGCCCCTGGCATATTTCAGTCAGTATAATCACCTCTCGTATTTTACAACAAAAATTAATTAAAATCTTGTTGGAATTTATTAAAGGCGCCAAATTAACGTCGCTCCGGTGGTTTATATTCACTCAAAACGTATACAACAGTGCAGCTAGAATTAGAATACCTTCAGTTTTCAAATTATTTCGATGTGTTGTTTTACACAGCTTAAAAGGGTTTTCACCATTATAATTTAATTAGAGTCAATTGTACGCAAAACATACCCATTCGTTATGATACGCATTCATATATAAAAAAATGAACACGGAAAATTAAACGCAATATGCGGCAGAATACGTTTACATTAAAGAACAGAAGAAGTCAAGTAATTAAAATTGCTAAATTTAAATTTATCCGCTCCATAAATAAAAAAGAAGATTCCCCTAAAATCTATTGAATTGGGCTGATAACTAAATTATGGCGCCGACTAATTTAGGAATCATACCACGTAGAAAATTTTACGGCTGAGTTTAGTTATTATTTAGAGACGAAAATGTTTTTGGAAAATTTCAAAATATTTCTCTCTCGTGCACGAGTTCTGGCATAAATTTCGTACATTGTTTATGAAAAATGTCCCTTTCTATTTCGAAAAGTAGAAACGATTTACAGAGAAGGATTCCAAGACGATTTCTCTGAAGATTTCAATAATAGATAAAAGGAAAAGAAACAAATAATATCGAAATCGAATCAGAGAACTATTCCTAAGTGAAGTTTAGCTTTTACGTCTTGGAAAGTATCAATGTTTGTGACAAGTTCCCTACTTCAAAAATTGATAGAAAAGCTCAAAGTTAAATATTTGGCAAAGTAAACAGCACATCACACTTATATAATGACACCAAGGCTTTTCGTGAAATTGAAGATATTAAATAAATGAGCAACAGTCGTCTCATATTGATCCAGAAATTTAAGTGGCACATTCTTTTTGGTTTTGTGTTAAGAAAAGAAAATAATTGCACTAACTGGCTGCATTCGATTGAAGATTTTTGTGCCATTTAAGATAAGGAGAATTATATGGGAGTAATAATTTAGAATTGCAACTCCTGATAAATTGATTTTGTTTTTTTTTTGCCATAATCATGTTCTGAATTATCAACCTAAGCGAAAAATAATGATGAGGAAAAAAAATAATAATTTTGTAGAAAAAAAAAATTCTTTTTCACATTACCAAAAAAATGAACAAAAAGTTCTAATCATTTTGACATATTTATACTATATACGGAAAATTCATATGGAAAAATGTCACTTTTGAAATTTTAAACTTAAATATCTCGGGAAGTAGAAACACATAGCCAAAAATGTTTTCCTTATCATTCAAAATTCCATCAATATTCGTTAAGAGATCTCAAAATTAAATTGTCGTTATACCATTTATACACTATATAATATATAATAAAATTATATCTAGGGTTATGTCTGTTCCAGCATCCCTCAAAAATGCAGCACAGGATTTTTAATAAAACTTTGCCGTTTTATACCTTAAAGGCTTAGTAATTATCTCTAATTAGAGTTATTACGATATTCCTTATTACTATAAAAATTGGTACTTGGGGGTTTTTGAGGGCACTGATTCGAATATGTTAGTGAAATTTCCATGCACCATATTCCGAATTCCGAAAGTTCGATTTCGGTATGATATTACACAACATTTACAAAATAATTTGATATTGTCATTTTTCTTAAGAAATAACAACAAAGTCGTCATTTAAAGGAACAGAAGTGAAGTGAAGTTTAAGTCAAGCATTTATTAATTTAAACAATGGCTACATAGTTTTTTTTCTTTGATTCCAAAATTATTATAGTTATAAGATATCAAACAATGTTTGTGACGCCCAACAGAAAAATCCCTTAACTCCTGCGATCAGAAAAAGAATGGTGTGTTGATTTTATTTCAAAAGGATACCACCGACATTTCCTAGGACTTCCCTTAGAAAATTATATTTCACTTGTATTTTTTCTAATGGGTTCAACAAGCTGCTTCGCTTTCTGATGATATTTTTAGCCTTGACAACAACGGCGACCGGAGTGCTAAAAAGAAAACCTCAATGGGGGTAGGAATGAGCCCTCAAGTGCGTTTTTTTATCCACTCTGCCCATTTTCCGCTTAAGGAAACTCCATGAAAAGCATGTTAATATGCTTTCAAAAGACATACAACGGACGTGTTTGCCACACGAGAGGAAACCGAAAATACTATATATAGTATTAAAAAAATAAGGTATCTTTTGCTCCAGTCGTTGAACACCATCTTTTGTGAATATGAAATGTAAAGACCGAACCTCTGCTTGGATTCTGTTTGCTTAGTCAACGGTGGAGCTTAAGAGGAAATCCAAAAGAAATAGTGTTAACAGGTAAAAAGCCCCTTCCAACAACAAGTCTTTCTTTATTAGCAGATCACATGCCTCAATAAATACTTACAATAAAGCGAACTTTTGACTTTAAACAAATTGCCCCTTCAAAGTGACTTGTTTTGCACGAATCGTTTTATGACTGAAAGCTTTCATTGTACTCGATTTTTTTCCATAAAAATAAGTATTAATGTGCTTGAGGAAGTTAATTTAAAAAAAAAATGTAATGTTAATGTTATATTAATTGGCACCATATGGTACCCCCGAATATTAAAATACTTCAGGTAGTTAATAGCAATAGTAGTAGTGTATAAAATACGGCCATTCAAATCTTCTATCAACTCTATAAAAGATAGTAAGAACAAGTTCAACTGATAGAACATCAAAATTCTAGGATAAAAATTACAATACAACTAGAAAAGATAATTTTAATAAAGCCACTACACTCTTCTAATCCCATTATTATTTGCTCTACACTCCAGCCGATTTCATGGATGCTGATTCTGGTTGTCACGTCACTTTCCTTGACGTGACAGCTGATGTCTGAATTTCGTGCTTTGACTCTTATAAGGCAATTTCTTTGTAATTCGACTATTTGTTGTCACTTGTCACTTGTCACAGTGACATGGCAACCAGAATCAGGCGCATTGATTACAACGACGGTACAATACACAATATACGCAAAAAAGAAAAGAAAAACTAAATTAATATCCGAGAAAAACTCGAAAATAACTGCGAGAAGGAGTAAAATCAAAACGACTGCTTCTACAAGATTCATTACGATACTTCAGGTAGTTAAAAAAGAAAATTTTTTGATAAGTACCCTAGTAATAAATATATATTAACTTTTACTTCAATTAACAGCATATACATAGTGCCCCCAGAACCGTGGCACCGTATGATGCCCCCAGAATTGTTACACTATCACTAAATAGTGTTCTGGTAAAATACACTCAGAAAAATGGTTTGTTCACGTTCAAAAATGTATTTTTGTTTTGGCGGCAAAAGGTAAATTGAGTTGACAAGGCAAACAATTTTTGTTTAAATTATCTTAGATATTTTTGTACACATAAAACCTACTCTTATAAAGTTACAAAAATTTAACTAAAATTTATTAAGGTATCTAATATACTTTACTATGTATATCATACCACGAAAGTATTTTGTTGAATTTTTCATTTAGTAGCAAAATACTTTGTTTATTTAACAAAACTTTTTAATAACAAAATCCGGTAGGCTTCATAGAACTGCTATATAAAGCGATATATATATATATTAGGCGGTTGCATTAAAAGGTGCCGTTTTTTATGTTTTTTAATGTTTATTTCTATGATAAAAATTGTAATGATTTTAATCAAGATATGTGCCTTCGGCAGCTAGAACCTCCTCCCACTTTTCTGGCAACAATTGAATTCCGCGACGAAAGAAAGCTCTATACTTTGAGGCTATCCAATCAGCAATCCATTTTTGGACTTCTTCGTAAATTTTGAAATCCCTGTCTTCTAAATCATGCTGCACCGACCGAAACAGATGATAGTCTGATGGAGCCAAGTTTAGAGAATACGCTGGGTGGGGGAGGGTTTCCCATTCAAACTCCATCAGTTTTTGTTTGACCTTCAAATCAACATGAGGCCGAGCGTTATCATGAAGAAGAATCATTTTTCGTCGATTCGATGCAACGCTCAGTGGTGATTGTTTCATTCGGCTTTAATAACTCGTAATAGACAACTCTTTCCATATCCCACCAAATGCAGAGCATTGTCTTATTAGCGTGAATGTTCCACTTTGGAGTCGATGTTGTCCGTTGGCCAGGATCAACCCATGATTTTCTTCGTTGTGGATTCTCAAAATAGATCCATTTTTCATCTCCGGTCACAATACGCCATAAGAAAGTCTTCTTTCTTTGCTTTGCAAGTAAGGAAATGCAGATGTTTAGCCGATTCGCAATAGCACTGTCGGTCAATCGATGTGGCAGCCATTTTCCTTCTTTTTGTATCTTCTCAATGACATGCAAACGTCACGATACAATTGATATATCGACTCCAAGTTGTTGAGGTAATTCTCTAAGCGATTGGGCGGGTTTATCGTCCAATAACGCTTTTAATTCCTCATCTTCAAATTTTTTCCGTTGGCCTGGACGTTCTATGTTATAAACATCACAATCACCGCTTTTAAACCTTCAAAACCAATCTCTGCATACTGTTTCGGATGGAGCAGATTCCCCATAAGTTTCCGCGAGTAATCGGGGACCTTCAGCCGCACTTTTTTTCAAATCGAAATAATGCAGAAGTACACATCGGAAAAACAACTTATCGCAATCCATTTTTCACTATATATTAAAAATATCACTTAATGAATATAAAAATGCCGACTGTCAACTGGATTTTATTAAGCTTCAAAAATGTACATGTCACAGTAATTATAGTTCAGTGTAAAAATTGCTACCCACATTTAAATGTGAACAGCGGGAATTAATGCAACCACCTTATATGTATATTTCCCATATTTCTCCTATTCAAATATATATAGTATACATTTATTAATTTTTATTCGAAGAACTTAGACCAAGGTCCATATTAAAACCTGGAAATTATAAGGTGTTAGGAAAAGTTAAGCAGTTGTACTATGAGTACAGGTTTTTTCTATTAAAATAATTATTTAATATAAATAATAAATGAAAAAAAAAATTTAACATAAAAAACTTCAAAAGCTTCAAAATATTCATCAAATCCTGAAACGCTTTGAATTTGACTAAGAATTGATAATCAAACAGAAGACGTCTTGATTTGACAAAATGTGCTTAAAAAATATTTTGTTTATTACGAATAAAAGAATAATTCAGATTTTTTATTTGGTACTGCGGTATTAACAAAAATGTTTCGTTAAATTATTCATTATTTTTGAAAAACAAATTCAACAAGAGCTTCTAATTTAATAATTTAATAATTTTGTACACGCCCTGAATCCGAATCTGAGGTCCGTTAACCTCCATCACGCCAGTTTCAAGGTCATTTCAAGGTCAAATTGAGAAAAACCCACTAAATAGGTCTGAAAATCCATGTATTCAGTGGTTGGGATTCAATACACGGCTTTTCTATATTTGACCTTGGAATGACTTCGAAACGGCCTCTGGCTGACCTTGGGGGTTAAGCAAACCACGAATTCGGATTCAGCGACCCCAAAAACCTACACATCTTCTTTTTCAGACTTATTTAGTGGATTTTTTCGCAATTTCACCTTGAAATGCCCTTGAAACGACCTCTGGCTGACCTTGGAGACTTATGCAAATCATGAATTCGGATTCAGTGACCCCAAAAACCTATACATCTTCTGTTTCAGACCCGCTTAGTGGATTTTTCCCAATTTCACCTTGAAATACCCTTAAAACGACCTTTGGCTGACCTTGGGGGTTAGGCAAATCACGAATTCTGATTCAATGACCCCAAAAACCTATACATCTTCTTTTTCAGACCTATTTAATGGATTTTTCCAAACTTAACCTTGAAATGCCCTTGAAATAACCTCTGGCTGACCTTTGGGAGTTAGACAAATCACGCATTCGGATTCAACGGCCCCAAAAACCTATAAGTCCTCTTTTTCAGACTTATTTGTTGGTTTTTCTCAATTTGACCTTGAAATGACCTTGAACCTGACGTGATGGAGGTTAACGGACCTCGGATTCAGGGCGTCGATTTACATAAAAATGAGATGGTCTGGTCAAAAGAACATCAACTTTTTTTTTTTTGTAAACCTGTGTAAGCAACCTAGTATCGAAAAGATTTTGCTGTTTACTTTAATTGAAATCGAAATCGTGACACCACATGGTGCCCCCAGATTTGTGGCACCATATGTTGCCAACGGAATTGTTACACCATACAGTGCCATTGTGGAAGAAAGAAATTATTTTGATTCCAAATATATTAAAAATCTATCTTCATAATAATTTATTTAATTTTTTTCACTCTCATACCCTTACAAATTACTTCTGACAGGTGCTTACGGCTAGATACTTTGATTAGTAATAAATTTGATCAATTTTAATTCAATTTGTATCTCTCTAAAGGTAAAAAGGTAAAAGGTCCTGAAATGTTGAGACTAATATTGTTACAATTATGATACTTTTTTTCCCCCACATGCCCGGCATTACCAATGAGGCGGGAGCAAATTCAGTAAATGTTAAAGTGATGGTTCATGGGGAAATTTAGCATCGTAAGCAGCTGAGCTCTCAGTTTCACTTTTACCTTGAGGAAATCAATCACTCTACATTTTGTGGAAATGTACTCCCTCCGGAAGAAACATATCCGATCAAGGAATTTCTTCAGGTTGATTTATACGAACGATTCAGCACTGTACGAACACCTTCCGAATAATGAAATTCTGAGAAAAGGTTCCTTGCTGTATCAGCTTAATGCTCTGTATAACTCGATGGAGGAATTGTAAAGCATTTGGCAGGTATTTGCGAAATCTTCATAATCTTCGGAATATTTTTATAAGTGATATCTACATTTTCTCTTGGAAATTCATAAGAGAAAATCATTTTTATGCAGTATTTTATTAGAGGATTAAAATATTAGTTATTCTCAATATATTAATTATAACTTTTGAAGAATGGAAACTGGTATTATATTTAATTTCTAGAAGGCGTAGTTTATCCAATTTATGTCAAGATTTTAGTAAAGTGCACCTAAATTTCCGCGAACTTAAGTTTTTTACGTTTTTTTTATACAGGGTTTTTATTTATCTTTGAGGAATATTTTTAAATAAACAAACTAAAAAATAGTATATTTATTATTGTTGAAATGGGCCTCCCAACTAATTACTCTACATACTACAAAAGAAATCGCCACTTTTAATTATCTAATTAATAAAAAAAAAAAAAAACAATCGAAAATACTAAATCCCTATCCCTATATATATATAAAAATGAAAGTTCGCCTAAACGCTTGCTTCGATATTTTTTATTTTTTGTCCGAAGATAGTACATATTCCGACTTAACATATAGGATAATTTTTTTTCGGATAATACGTAGGGTTTCAAGATGGCGGATCCAAGATGGCGGCTGAAAATTTTAAATTTGAAGCGATTTTCATGAAAATTGGTACATAGGGGTTTTGCGGGATGGGGATTTCAAATCCGCTGTCCAAATTTAGAAATCCAAGATGGCGGATCCAATATGGCGACCATATTTCTCGATTTCAACGGATTTTAATAAAAATTAGTACAATGATTATCTTGAGGTCACTGATTTTGAATGTCATCAACATTTACAAATCCAAGATGGCGGACCCAATATGGCGACCGATATTTCTCGATTTTAACGGATTTTAATGAAAATTAGTACAATGAATATCTTGAGGTCACTGATTTTGAATGTTATTAAAATTTACAACTCCAAGATGGCGGAACCAATATGGCGACCAATATTTCTCGATTTCAGCGGATTTTAATGAAAATGAGTACAATGATAATATTGAGGTCACTGATTTTGAATGTTATCAAAATTTACAAATCCAAGATGGCGGACCCAACATGGTGACCAAGATTTCTCGATTTGAACGTATTTTAATGAAAATTGGTACAATGATTATTCTGAGGCCACTAATTTTGAATATTAGCAAAATTTCCAAATCCAACATGGCGACCAATGTCTATATTTCAACGGATTTTAATGAAAATTGGTACAATGATTATTCTGAAGCTACAAATTTCGAATATTATCAGAATTTGTAAATCCAAGATGGCGGATCCAATATGGCAACCGAATGTCTCGATTTCAACGGATTTTAATTAAAATTAGTACAATGATTATTCCGGAGCCACTAATTTCGAATATTATCAAAATTTCCATATCCAACATGGCGACCAAAATTTCTCGATTTCAACAGATTGTAATGGAAATTAGTACAGTGATTATTCTGAGACCACTAATTTTGTATATTATATTATCAAAATTTCTAAATGCAAGATGGCGGACCCAACATGGCGTCCAGAATGTCTCGATTTCGAGGGATTTTAATGAAAATTGGTACAATGATTATTCTGAAGCTACAAATTTCGAATATTATCAAAATTTATAAATTCAAGATGGCAGGTCTAATATGAGACCAAATTTCTTAATTTCAACGGATTTTACTGAAAATTAGTACAATGATTATTCTGAGGCCACTAATTTCGAATATTAGCAAAATTTCCAAACTCAAGATGGCGGATCCAATATGGCGACCAAAATTTCTCGATTTCAACTGATTTGAATGAAAATTGGTACAATGATTATTTTAAGGCCACTAATTTTTAATATTATTAAGATTTGGAAATTCAAGATAGCGGATCCATAAAGGGGTTTTCAGGTTGAAACAATTTCTAGGATATAACAAACTGGAACATTTGAGAAGTGTTTAATTAGTAAGTATTTATCCAACGCCGGGTGAAACCGGGTAACCCAGCTAGTTATAAATAAAAACAATTTTAAATTTTGCTTGAGGAACATCAAATTGCATTTTACCTTAAAAAGTTAATTCAATAAATTTTCAAATTTACGATTTCAAGTTTGGAGGAGTAAAAATCATGCGTTTATTTACAATTTTAAAATCTTTTGCTATATGTGCCACTGTTTAAAAAATGAAATTCAATGAAAAATTGTAGATTCAAATTAAATATTTTAAAAAGCATAACTATAATGTTACAAAGACAGGAAACTGATTAGAAATTTGCAAAAAAAAAGTACAAATAAAGTAACTTCTTAACAAATATTGTTACTATCAAAATACTATTTGGAATTTACGCACTAAAGAAAGATTCCATTATAAAAAAAATTTAATATTCAATTAAACAAATTAAATAATTTCTGCAGCGATTGGATGAATTAGCGAATTAAAATGTAAGCTGAGATAAATAATAATTTAACTTGTGTTTTGAAATAAATTTAAATCGCCTGAAAAAGCAATGCAATTAAAATTCAATTAATAAATTCAATTAATATCCCAGCAATTATTTCTTAATTGAGTGGATTATGTGGTCATCTCTACTCTACTCTATCAGAGATACAGAAATACATTGTCTTTTAGGACAAATTATATATTTTTCATTATACAATACTTGCAGCTGCGGAAGTGGTACAATTAATCGCAATAATAAAATCATTCAAAGAGGAATTTCGCATTTCAAAAACAATTCCGAAAAACCAATTTTCGCATTTCCAAAATTCTCCCATTGTTCATATGAACCAAATCTTTGGTTTAAAAAATAAATATCCTAAAATTAAGGGAAAACTTTTACACTTTTAAGCGATTTTCTACATATACCCTCGAAGTATTCGTGGAAATCATAGAAAAATCTTAAGTTAAAGTTATTTCACTCCTTTCTCTGAATTTCGGAGAAAAGTGGGGCGGAAGGTGAAAAATCGTGAAATAAAAGTTAATTTTTTCAACCTGCAGGGGGGATTGTGGCCAAGGGGTTGGGGATAGAGGGTGGTGTAAACTTTTTTGGAAAGGGCTTCCAAATAGTGATTTTTTGAGATCGGTTTGGGGTCGCTGCGATGCGTAGAAAAAAAGATAAAAATACAAGAGCGGTTCCCATATAATCCTGATTTACGAATCACCCTGTAACTGCCAAACGGTGCGAGATACAAGATTTGGTGCGAAATGGTTGGATTTGAAAAATTTGGCCATAAAGTGGGATTTTGCACAGCCACATTGGATCCGCCATCTTGAATTTTCTTATCCAACTGCACCAGCCTTAAAGAGATGTTCATTTTCTAGAATTTGAGTCGAAATACGGTCTTGTCGCTTGCAAATTTTTTTTTCTATAAGCTTTTTTCCAAAAATTTTTAATTTTCATTCCACTTCCGGTCGCCATATTGAACCCGCCATATTTGATTTTTCAAAGGCGCACACGGCATTCGAAAGTAGACGTCATAAGCTTTAAAATGAGCCCTCAGTTGATTTTTTTGGGCACCTACAATTTTGGCCACAGCTCTGATCCACTTGACATAGATTATCCCATATATATATTAAAGATATCAATATCCGAATATTAAAATTAAAATCATCCCCCAAGTTTTCAATATTTCCTACATATAGTATGCTAAGGCAGGACAACATAATTGGCATGCCAATCTGTTTTAAAAGAATGCCATTTAGAAAAATTTTCCTGGTATAATCTTCGCCGGGTTTAGAAACATGAATTCCTCTACAAATTAATTAAAATTTTTAAGATTTGGTCTTTTGCGTAATTCCCTTCTATTTTGTGTTTGACTAAATCGTTCTTAAAATAAAACATTTAAGGAATACATTTTTAAAAAAATTCCTCCAACAAGTACCCCCCTTTTTTTTATTGGATTATATAAATTTATTAAGACAAGAACAAAATTGTCGACTGTTAAAAGTTTTTAATTAAACGACGTGCTTGGTGTAAAACAGTGAAACAGTGAAACACACTTGTGAAAGCTGCTGCCAGACACGAGACTCGGAGACATATTTTATTTTTATGTGTTGAACATTATTCGACCTGGGCATAATTATGTTTCCAGCATAACTGGTGAGTAAAAGTACGAAATACACGAAATTCCGCTTTCAAAATAAAAATCTCAGATGGATTTTTTGAAGAAAGCGACTTTTCCCTTTTATTTAGAACATTTTCCTGTTCTTAATTACTCACCACAGCCCTATTATTTAGGGTGTGCTTAATGGGCGTAATGTCTTTACACTTAGCCTTAATTGGTACCTCAAAGGCAATTTATGAACTTTAACGAGCAAACAACTAAAAATATTGAATATAATACCTACTTGATATTTTTACTACGTGTTTATACTTTCATAACGCTAATCAGCACCATTTACAAAATGTTTTAATCTGGAAATTACGAGAATTATGCTCACTTTGTGATTTAATATAATTTAAGTTAAACTGCGCTTTATATAAAATATAAATATTTGTTGCAAAGATTTTCTCAATATGTACGATTTTTGGCAGATAAAATAAGGTCCATATTTTATATCTCTACTCGCTTAGTCGATTTTTATGAAATTAAAAATTCAACAATATGATCGAGTCGATAGCGAAAAATTACCATATAAAAATTCACTTGTCATACTACACTTATTGTTAACAACTTCATCAGTGTGTACCATTTAAATTGGGTTTACCAATATTTTGCCTAGAAAACTTATGCGTTTATTTAATCAGGATAGCACAAATAATATCGAAAGTTCTGTCAATCACAGTCGCCAGAAATCGATATCGAATTTATATAATAATTTATACAGCTCCAGGTTTTAAGCAAATTTTAAAAAGTTACAAAAATATAAGTAGCTATAATACGTTGAATTAATTTTATCCTAATATTTTTAATGCAGTCAAATCAATATTCACTGATAAAGATAAAAACGTTTTAGTTGATCTAAAAACCTATGGGATTGAGAATGGAACGTTACGGCATATTTAAAAGTGTTGGTGAAGAATTTAGGGGAGTTAACATTTTTATTTTATACATCTCATATTTGACTATAGTATGATTCACTCAATAAGTACTACATATAAAAAACATATAAAATAACATATAAAAATTGAATTTTATAAATGAGGTAGCTAACGTTAATTTATAAATATTTTAAATAATAATTTACATTTTTTTTTTTGAGGTCATACTTTTTTCGTGGCATTTTACTAAAATTAAAATAAAAACAATAAATAAATAAATAACAAATTATAAATAAATTAAATAACACATAATGAAATAACTAACAATTAATTAATTAATTAATTGATTAACAATTAACAGATTAAACAACTGGAATAAAATACAAATAAAAAGTGGAAAGCAAGCAAAAAATACTTATACGTTTGAGAATGTATCATAATAATGATAATTAAGTGTTGTGTCGATAAATTAATTTACATCGCCATCTGTTAGAAACTTATGGAACTTACAAATATTACATTTAATGTGCCATAAAAAAATATTGAGGTCAATAATCGACACAAAAACTATGCTATCTTTTAAGTTGGGCCAAACTACACACAATGAGCCACATTTTATCAAGATCGGTTGAGTAGTTTCGGATTTCATCCCGAACAAACATCGTGACACGACATTTTTATATATAAAGAAAAGATTAATTAAAATTTTGTCAAAACTGAAAGTCTTTGGTCGTGATGAGCAGAATCGGTCTTAGTCTTGCAGTCTTGGTTTCGGTTATGCAGTCTCGGTTTCGATCTTGCAGGAAGTCCGAAACCTAAACCAAGATCAGAACTCAACTTGCCAGACCAAGATCATGACCAGAATCGCTAATTTTAATAAAATTATCATATCTTTAACACGGGGTTTAGAGAAAATGATCAGAACTTTATGAATGTTATTATTTATGGTATTAATTGTATTATACTTATACTCCAAACTTGAAAGTATTTTGTTCTGCAGTTTTTTAGATATTCATTAAAAATTTGATTCTTATACCCTAGGCAGACGGGACATATCAATGAACATTGGAGTAGGAATGATCATTAAATAGGCCATGTGTCATCACATTATAGAAGCAATGATCATTCCTATCGTCATTGCACAAATTATGTCTACCCAAGCTCATTCAATACGAATGATCATTCCTACTTTCCAACCAGAGCGCCTAAAGTGGCAAGAAAGTGCAATTTATTGGAAAAATTTGGTAAATCGGCTAATTTTCAAGCTGTCACTTCATAATACCTGTCAAGTTCCTTCATTTGTTTATGTTTTGTAAGAGAAAGAGTTTTAGTAATTTTGGAAGGGAAGTCCACAAACGCCTTCGCAACTTCCTTTTTGCACGAAGCAGCAGAGGGGCCATCTTCAACTATTGCATTTTACACACATTTCTTCGGGCACGTTTTACTCTTTGAAGCGCGAGTAGTTTAAACTTTCTGGATTTCCTTTTATGATGATTTATTTGCAGTAATATATTTAAATTATCCAAAATAAAAGATGATTCAATTTTAAATGTCACAAAACTAGCACCAATCTGACAACTGTCAAATCGAATTGGAAGAAATTCGTAATTACCGTGTGTCACCCCAAAGTCGGCATGATGATTGAATATTTTACGTAATTGAATCAATGATCATTCTTCCGCGTCGTGTGTCTAGGGTATTATACACGGACTCTTATGGTAATCATTATTATATATTTTATAATTGATTCTTTTGTAAATAATTTTATAAAAATTTTTAAAAATTCTTGAGCTTTTACATTGTAATTTTAATAATTCAAGTCATATATACCTATATAGTTTTTATAATATTGCCACTTTTTTTTATGCAACACTACATACTTTCAATAATAAAAATAAATAAAATAATAACTAAAATAATGAAATTTCCTTTTAAAAAAACACCTGTTTCTTAGTTTTAAAAAACGTATCTAACTAGATAATTAACTAATCTTTAATCTCTGCATTGTTGCGAAAGCAAACATTTTAAGTTTTTATAGAATCGTTCTTATGGGTCGACATCATATTTCTGAAATATTCTAATTATTATTATTATTACTTTTTTCAATGGTATCAAAAAATAATTAAAAATGTTACTGGATTTATAATCTTTAATTTTTTATTTTGCTACAGGGATTGCTAATTGGGATTAAATTTTACTTTTTAATTTAGGAGCACTTATGTAATTATAAACGCTAAAACTCCTATGATACAATGAAACTTAAATTCTCTCAGGACAAAAGTAAATTGATCAATTATCCTACAAAGACACAAAATCCGTATCAAAATCATTATATCACAAATGCGTTGTTTTAGTCGTCACAGCAAAACTTTTATAAAAAGAAAATTTGTGTTTGCTATGGAAACGTGCCACTTACTTGGTGAAGTGTTTTTAATACCTTTTTTCTGGAGGGCTAAAAATATATATGTATCCATTTCTGAATAGAAAAAATATCTATAACTGATATCCTTCATTGTGAACTACTATAAAAGAAATTCAGTATTTGTTTATTATCAGGACACCAAGTGCTAACCTTTCAATTAAAAAATCATTTAAATAATCCTGAGATATAACCACAAATTAAATCAGCATAATTACTGGTGCTTGTGCGCATCGAATGAGACTAAAGATCCATCTGGATAAATCTTTTAATATTCAAAGGCTGTTCGTTAATTTGGGCAATAGAATGCGCATATGGAACTAGTTCGTGACGAACAGACCTATTCGCAATAATCAAACAAAGTTTCTCCTTCTATTAATCGCATTAAATCCAGACAGAAACAACTGCTACAGGATGTGGAGTGGTACACTTCCTGGACCTTTATTTAAATGGCTTTAGGGATATTATTATTATTATTGTTAGGGGTGACCCTCATGGTGGGCACTGCGACCAGGCGGTCTTTTGTGCCGAATCCCCTTTACAGTAAAAGACGATCTGCTACCCTAAGGAACGCCAGAAGGTCTTTTACAGAAGATGAACGAGCTTCAGCCGAGTCCAGGAACTCTTGACCGAAGATCCCTCTTCTTAACCGTGCTAAAGCCGGACAAGCACACAAAATGTGTGATGTAGTTTCGTCGTCTTCAAGACACAGACGACACTCCGTCTCATTTGACAGACCTATTTTATTTAGGTGGTATCTTAGCCCATGGTGGCCAGTTAGGTAACCTACCAACAGTCTGAGATCCGCTTTACTCAAAACGTTGATTTCAGTGTAGGTATAGGGTCTGACGAGCTCTTTGGCTTGCCGGATCCCAGGGAAGTTATCCCAGTGTATGCACTGTAGATTCCTGACCCATTCTTCTATCACAGCTTTGGACGAAGACCAGCCAATGCTGCAGAAGGGCTCAGGGCCCTTGAGTCGAGAAGATGAACCTTCCCTGGCAAGTTCATCAGCAACCTCATTTCCCTCAACGCCGGAGTGTCCCGGTACCCAACAGAGGGTAACCCTGTTGGAAGTTGCTAGGTGTTGAAGGGTATCAAAGCATTCTTTAACAAGTCTAGACGAGAAGCGCCATGACGAGAGTGCCTTGAGGGCCGCTTGGCTATCGGAAAAGATAGTGATATTGGCACCTTTAAGTCTCTTGTTAATATTGAGAAGGGCGCAGGCTTCAATTGCATGGATTTCAGCCTGGAAAACGCTGGGCCATTTTCCCATTGCTATCGAGACCTTGGTGTTGGGTCCATAGACACCAGCACCAACACCATGTTCCGTTTTTGAGCCATCTGTGAACCAACGGAGAGTTCTGGGGTCCAGACTGAGGCCGTCGCCATTTCAGTCTGCACGTTCAGGGATGAGAATCCTGAATCTCCTCCCGAAGCTCAGTTCCCTGGTCATGTAGTCTGTTATATAACAGATCCTTAAGTCAGGGATGCGCTGCAGGATGCTCATGTGACCATTGTCAGCAATTTGCGTTTTGGATGTGATTTGCACTCTCAGAGCACTAATTGCGGCTGATTTCAAAATGAAAAAGTGCAGAGGTTCGAGTCCTACTATCGCCTCCGGCTTTAGGGATAATTAAGGATACAATCTTTGAAGGGAATTTCTTGTTGACTTTTGTAGATAAGTACTTTTCTACTTAACTGAAATTATTGCTTGCTCAAATATTTCATCGGGAAGCCCTATTTAAGAAAATAATTTTTTTTGCCACTATAGGGCTTAATAAATACAGGAGAAAAACTAAAAATTGACATTTAGCGATTTTTTCCTCGAGACTTTTCTAGTTTTTGCATAGAATCAATCTTCTAATTATTTTACATAGAATCGGTTTAGCCAAAAATGGCAAATGGCATGAAATATCTTTTATAACAGACTGGCATTTTTCGTTTCATCGTTTCATAATAAGTAATAGCACTATTTTCAGTAAGTAATAAATAATTCTACATTATTCCAATAAATTTTTAAAAGCAATTTAAAATTGACAATTTTTGCGAAAAAAGACAATTTTTTTATTTTTCGCTGTTACTGTGAAAAAAAGTAGAAACCAGGTTCAGAAAGAAAAGCTAATTTTTTCTACTTTAAATTACTATTTCTAAGAGTTATATTAAATACTGGATTAAACGGAACGCCTCATCAATCATGAATATCAAAATATGTGCCCCATTTTGAAAACACTGTACAAGAATTTCAAGTAAAATTAAACTAAACTGAGGGAAAGAAAAAAAGTACAAAAAATGAAAATAATATTAAATCAATAATTATCAAGTACGATTTAATGCCAATGCTAAAAATTATTATTTTAACTATGTTTCATATTAAACTTTAGAGTTAAGAACTTAACAAAAAACAATTTTGAAACAACATTGCAAAAATATTTAAAACAAAATATTGTACTTTATTTTCGCTACTGCCTTTATTTGTTGTAGCATTAACATTTAACTTGGTTGAATGCTTACTTACTGGGTTCCATAGTTGTTTCAAATAATATTTTATTAAATGTAGATATCAGTGTATGAAAAAATTCTAAAATTAGCCGCAAAACAATAAAACATCATCGTCGCGATGATGATAATAGATTTTGGGTAGAATTGCACTGTTTTGAATTTATATCATGTAACAGTGCAACAGATAAAAGATATATTATATTAGAATATCAAAAATCTATGTATTTTAAAAGAGATTGGCAAGCTTCTGGGGAGAGATTGAAGTTTCGGCCAATATTTTTCCCCACATATTTATACAAAAGTTGCAAAGAGAAGAGGGAGAAATCTGTTAATAACATTGGATTTTGATCTGTACATAATGATTTCGATAGTAATAAAAGTATAAAAATATTTTGTGCTAGTAGTCAAATATGTCTTATAAAGAATTCAAGTTGAAATTCAAAAAGTTATCCATCGCAATGATTTTTCAAAAATAAGACTGAAAAAGGACTGAAAAAGGCATGAAAATTGAATTCTAGACGGAATCGAATCTAAAATAAGATGGAAATTAATATTTGAACTGAAAACCGATTGAAAACATATTACATTGAGAAAGTTAAGACGGAATTCAGACTTGAATGTGGCAGAAATATTTTCTAAGTCGGAAAAGATACTGAAAATAGATTGAGATTTTTCAACTTTTGGATGTCGAATTTCAGTTTCAGTTTTCAGTAATTTCAGTTTGCTCAGTTTTTTTGGTTTGTCAGTTTATTTTTGACTTTTTTTAAGCTTGGTTTATTTATTTAAACGTTTTACAACATATATCTTTTTAATCCAGGAAACGATCGATATCATTTTTATGATAAACTAAACAATTTCAAAAATTGAGTTGAAGACAATATAAAAATATTTTTAAGCAAATCGAACATCGAACAATCGAAGAAGAAATTTCCAACTTTCCAATGGCGTCAGTCAGGTTACTGTGTGGTAATTATTTTACGATTTATGTGAGCTGAAAGTTGAATGTGACGTTCTTGCTTTGACAATTCACAGCTCAGTTGAATAAAGTCATAGGAAAATTAAAAACAAAATCGTTTTAAAGGGGAAAGTACGTGCTTTAAAATCCTTCACTTCTCAAAAAATTAAGGGATCATTTCCTTATTCTAGCTTTGTCAAATAGTATTTTCAAAAAATTCTTTTATGCTATCATCAAGCCTCGAATTTTATCGAAATTACAAAAATAAATTTTAATCATAGAAAAAATGTTTCTCACTGCAGTATTATATTTAAACATTTATTTTTGTAATTTAAAAAAAAAAGAAATATTTGAATTGTTATATTTTAATTGTCAGGCTAATAAGTATTGTTGGCCATATATTTTGGTATTAAATCGTTTTGTCTCACCGCTTTACTGTATACTTTTTTTTCTAGACGACAAAGAAAAATATTTTTTCATACTACTTATATATTATCAGAAATTCACAACCATTCATTACAAAATTAAATTCAAAATTCTGATTTAACACGCAATCTTCTTCTAGTGAAATTTTTTCTACGAATCAAATGAGGTATTATTTTTCGTATGGCTGGCATTTTTTATTAAATTTTGAAGATCAAGATTTGAACGTGTTTCACCGCAGCATTTATTTTCTTGATAATAAATTCAAAAATCGCATGCTTTTGTTACTATGAAAGGAGGAGAAAAATATACGTTTCAGTACTAGACTTAACTTCTAATAGTAAGTAAGAAGGACATTTTATGAAAAACCAAAAATCATATCCTTATCAAACATAATTTCACTTCCTGTCGCCCTTGCGTGTCCGCACAAAAAGCTGGCAAGTAAAATTGGCAGTTGAATTTCAGTTCAAGTTCAAGTTCAAGTTAAAAGGTTCATATGTTCACTATATGTACATACTTCTTGTGGCTGTTAAATTTTTTTCTATATTATCCCACTCAGACACCGAAAAATCTCAACAATGTTCAACAAAACTTTTTCTATATAGAGGAAAATCATTGATGCACTTTGCCCTGCATGCAAACTAGGGCACAATTGTGAAGGCAACAGAAATTTCCCAGAAATGCAGAGAAACTTCGCTAAGAAAACTAATTCTTTCAATTTTACGACTTTTAAAGTTTTCCCAACACTTGATGTCTCTAGGTCTCTCATATCGAATCTCGGCATACTTAAGCGAGATAAAAACAAACTTTAAAAATGTGGAAAAATGGGGAACCACCACTCTCTGGTGGTTTCTTGCACGTTGCATAAAAATCCTCTTTCAGGATATCGAACACGAGAAAAGTAAGATACGGTGGTATCTAACAATTCCTGTCTTGACAGATTCAAGAAAAAGAATTTCCCACAGAGAGATTGAAATTTACTTTTTTTTTTCTTTTTTGCTTTTCCTTGACGCTGTCGAATGAAATTTTATTTTCGTGACAAAAATTCTGGAATTTTAAATCACACCAATATTCACACAAGTATTCAGTTAATTCGAAGCCCTTACTTCCGGATTTTATTGACGAAAATATACCGCGTAGAAGAGCACCGCCACAAAAACGGAATTCCATTGAATGAAATCAGAAGTGGGATGGTATTGACATAATCTTTCCCATTAAATAAATTCTTATGTTCGCATCGGGTTAGCTATACCCTTTTAAATGCGTAACTTCTGTTTACCAAAAATTTACATAATAGCTCATAAGCTTGAATTGTTCTAATCGACACCAATATAAAAGCTAACCAACATGAAAATTGGAAGTGATGAGACCCATGTTAAAATCGTAACACGTAATTTATTGAACAAACCCCTAAAATCCAACCCTTATAAACTTCGATGTAGATACCTACGACAACCTCTGTTCCGCCTTTAATTAAAACATAGGGCTCTACCTTTACAGATTTTCTACTCTGTCGTGTTCACAATTACAAAATTCGATACCATTTATTTATAACTCAAATCGATTTCTGATACCGTGCTATAGTAATTTATTCGAGATTAATGCTACTGTGTGGAATCACGTAATCAGCATATATTCGAACGTTTATGGTCATTTTTAGATGCCACACAGTACCGGCCTTAGGGGGGGGCAAGCTCGGGCGGCGCCCGAGGGCGCCGGTCGATGTGGGGCGCCAAATGAATCAGGAACATATTAAAATTTCTCAGAAGAATAAGTTTGTAGAACTGCAAAATTGAGTAAAAATATATGTAAGACGAAGGCAAGGGAGACCAACATGCGTTTTGAAGCATTTTTTTTACTTCTCGAGGTGTTTTTGTGTTCCCCCCAAGGTAAGAGCCGTTTTCCATTTTTTTTCTGTATTTTCGAATAATTTGTTTCTTAGAAATTCGCGATGGGCGCTTTAGACATATTGTATATATTTGCAGACTGCAGCTATCACTCGTAAGCTGAGGACGTCGCTAGTGTTCTGGGCTTTCCTAAGAGTTCCATAAAATTTTTAAATAATATTTGCAAATCATTATTTTTAAAAAGTCGTTTGGTCTTCAAAAATATTAAAGGAACGAGTGATGCATAAGGTAAATGAACGATTTCATTTTTGGACGTTGTACCTTTTATGCATTCAGTTTTTGAGAGGAAAGCAAGATATAAAAACTGATTATTATACATTTATGTTAGTATTTGATTCTGACGAGATAAAGTTATTCTAATTTACCTGTAAATGTTATTGAAATGCAAAATTTATGAAACGTAAATACGAAATTGATTTTCCAGTTTTTCCAATAGTTTATTTTGAAACTGCAGATTTCATGATAATATCAAACTGCGTTCGAAGTATTTACTAGTTTAATTGATTATTATTCCAAGTTTTCGTGGCAAAGATTCGTAATTCAATGAAAAACAATTGGAATGCTATACAATATTTAAATGCATATAAAGATTATTTCAGGAAATCCAAAATACCTTTCGAAAATCATGAAGCCTTAAGATTCTCAGAGATACATAACTCGGATATAGTAAATTTTATTCTCAGATGAAGCATTGAAGATTCTATAATACATGAATCAACATTTTCTACTTACACTTTTTATTCTTCCTAATTTTTTACTTTTTGCTTTTATTATTGCACATTTAACTAGTATTTCAAAGAAAATTTTACGGAAGGTATATTCACCCTTCAAATTTAATTTTCTTTATCCTGTTCTGTCCAATGTCACATCCAGTATTAAATGTAGTTTTCAGTTTATATATGAAATTCAATAATAGATTACGCAGCGTTGGGAGTATAAAAAAAAAATTACAAAAAAAAAAATAAAAACCGACTTCGAAACTTTGCCTGTATGTAAAAATTTAAACTAAAAATTTAAAAATAATACTTTTTATTACTTTAAAGAAAAGAGCATTCAAGGATAATATACAAAATTATTGATAATTAAATATTTACAATAACTAATCAGTCAGTTTTTTAATTGGTGTAGGCAAGGCAAGTTTTAAACCTAGAGAAATTGGGTTTTCAAACTTGCCTTGGCTGGCACCGACTCCAAAAAGTAACTGATCAGATATTGTAAATATTTAAGTACGAGTATTAATAGTTTTCTATATAATGCTTGAATGCTCTTCTCTTTAAAGTAATAAAAAATATTATTTTTAACTTTTTAGTTTAAATTTGTACATACAGGCAAAGTTTTGAAGCCGTTTTTTATTTTTTTGTAAATTTTGTTTTATTTTTCAATTTTTAGCTGACGGAAAATGGTTGAAATTCAATAAAAGTTTCCACCTTTAGAAGAGGGATATTTTCATCAAATTTAAACTGGACCACCCTCGAGAAATATTCTATTTAATAAAAAAAATAATTAATAAAATCGGATCACAATCGGCGAAGATATCGCGTAACATACACAAAAAAAGAAAAAGAAGTACAAAATAAAGTCGAGTTGAGAACCTCCTCCTTTTTTTGCAGTCGGTTAAAAATAAAGAATGCCCAACTATTTGATCTAAGGCCTTCTTTTTTAATACCCGAGTAACGTTTACGATTTTTCCGGTCGAAGCCTACGCAAAGTGGAAATTTGTTTTGAGTGGTGGTTACAAAGTTGACACTTTGCGGTCTGGACTGCAGAAAAATTAATTTTTTTATCAACATTTGTTATCTTTTTTTCTATGCAGGCTGATAATATTTTATTTTAACAATGGAAAACGAGACCTCTACGAAGAAACATAAACCGTCTGGTTATGAATACAGAAAAAGAAAAGCATCAGAACCCACTATTCAAAATGAAGTTAGATCTGAATCGCCTAAACCAATTTCGGATGCAAATAAGTTGAACATAGATGAGGACGAGCCCAACAATCAAGATGCGGTAGATGACGGAACTTGTGAAAATATAGAAGAATTATCTACAAGTTTTTCGGATTATGCTTTATGGCCAGTTCATCGTAGCAAAAAAATTGTAATTTTTTTTCCACTTGGGGGTATTTTTAATGCTATTATTTAACTTGACCGTGTTGTCCGTCCGCCTGTGCATTTTTTGTGTAATTCAAAATTAGAAATCGAAGTTTAACTACATATGTTCGGAGAAAGCCCAAACCTTGAAATTGTTCACACTGCTAAATTTTTGATGACACTGTTGGAAAATATTGGATAAGTTCTGAATTGGTATAAAAGCAACGCAAACTTCATGTACTAGAAAAACTTATAAAAGCTGTCAAACTCGAGTACTTGTTCTCTTCTTCTTTTGCTGTATCTGAAGCACGGTCAAGAATAAAGCACCAAAGCTAACCTCTGTTTTTACTTACAATGGTTATGGGCCCAGATCGGCACTATTAACCACGTGTTTCATATATTAAATAGAATTGGTAACGTGTGTCGTTAAAACGAAAGGAAAATGTCGTCAACCTCGTTGTATCAAATTGAGAAGTTGCACGGGGAAAATTACTCGACGTGGTCGGTGCAAATGAAGAGCGTGTTGGTGCACAGCGAATATTGGGGACATGTAAGTGGATCAAATGTCCTATCCAGTGAGGCAACTGCGGCAGAAATAGCGGCTTGGAATGTCGTGGACCAGAAGGCGCTTGCTCTGATAACATTGAGCGTTAAACCATCAGGACTCATACACATCAAGAACTGTACGACTTCTAACGCTGCATGGGAGAGATTACGCGAGATTTTTCAACCGCAAGGACCAGCCAGCAAGGTTAGATTATTCAAACAACTGTTACAGTTCAAGATCGTCAGTGGACAGAAACTCCAGGACCAACTAAACAATTTTTATGAGCTCGTCGACAAATTAACGGAGATTGAGGTAAAGGTTCAGAAGGAATTATTAAGCATCATTTTACTTTGTAGCTTACCTGATGATTTCGAGAATTTCGTGGTTGCGATTGAGAGTAGGGACAAACTCCCGTCTCTGGCTCACTTAAAGGTAAAGTTGCTGGAAGAGGATCGAAGACGCAACGGGAATGAAAATGTTGGGGAACATGTGTTGTCGGTTGGAGCAAGAAATGGAACAAGTAAGAAAAAGTTTAATACTAAAAAGGTAGACAGTAGTTCCGGTAACTCTGGAAAGTGTTTTAAATGTGGGGTTAGGGGACATTTTGCTGCCAGTTGCAGAAATAAAAGGGCGCAACTGCGTTCCGCTGACCGGAGTACAGCTGTGCTGTGTATGAACATGTTTGGGGCATCGTGTGCAGACGATTGGATTTTAGACAGTGGCGCTACTTCCCACATTTGTCGTGAACGAAAATTGTTTACTTCTTGGCGAGAAGAGGAACAAAAAGTTGTCTTAGCTTCGGGCGAACATGTTTTGGCAAGAGGTATAGGGACTGTCAAATTAAAATCGGAGTTCGCGGATATTACTCTGTGTAATGTGCTTTTTGTCCCAGAGACTTACGCAAATTTCTTGTCGGTCAGCAAGATTTTAGACAAACAATTTAAGGTAAAATTTTCGCAAAATCAGGCCGTCGTGAATGATGCAAATGGAGCTTTGATATTTGAGGCGCGTTGTGTTGGGGGGTTATATGTGGCGGAAGTTTGCGTGGTCGAGCAGTTCTGTATGGGGGCTGAAAAAGAAAAATCTCATTTCGATCGCTGGCACAAAAGGTTAGGACATCTAAATCAGGGCACGATAAAGCAACTTTGTTCCGAAGAAATTATTAGAGGCCTGCATATCAACAATGTACCGGACAATTTCAGTTGTGTTACCTGTGCGTTGAGTAAAATAACGGTCACCCCTTTCCCAAGAAACTCGGAGATATTCAGTGAAAGTGTGCTGGAACTTATACACACTGATATATGTGGCCCAATGAGAGTAACTTCGGCCGGAGGGGCGAAATATTTCATTGTCTTCATAGATGATAAGTCACGTAAGGTGACAGTGAGCTTTCTAAGGTACAAAGCGCAAGCATTGGAAGCTTTTAAGAACTTCAAGTTAATGGTAGAGGCCGAAACAGGTAAACGAATCAAAAAACTACGTAGCGACAATGGAAAAGAATATGTAAATAAGTCGTTTGGAGATTTCTTAAGGAATAGTGGAATCAAGCATGAGTTAACTGTGAGTTATACGCCACAGCAGAATGGGGTTGCCGAAAGAGCCAATCGCACCCTGGTAGAAATGGCTCGCTGTTTATTGGTGGAGTCTGGGCTTCCGGAAAATTTGTGGTCTGAAGCAATTAATACAGCGGCGTATTTGCGGAATAGATTGCCCACGACCCTTCTGAATAAAAGGACGCCGTATGAAGTTTGGACAGGCCGGAAACCGATTGTCGATTATCTTAGAGTGTTTGGCTGCAAGGCCGTGTCTTTAGACAAAAGTCCGGGACGAGGTAAATTTGCTGCAAAGGGCCAAGAATTGATTATGGTTGGATATGCGGAAGACTCAAAAGCCTATCGGTTATATAGGAAAGAGTCTAACCAAGTAATAAAGAGTAGAGATGTCATATTCTTCGAGGATATATTTCCATATAAATCATCAGAAAGTTCATCAAAGAGTGAAGAGTACCTCACAGTGGAACCGGAAACTCACAAGGCGACACCCGAGGACGAGTTGGCGAACGACAGGGATAAGAACGGCCAAGATAGGAACCTTAGCGGTGATGATAATAACAAGGAAGACAGCGGCAGAGAAGGAACCGGAGATGAAGATTATAATACCGAGGACAACGACCCGGAGGAAATAGGTCAGAAATCACCAACTGTACGAAAACCCGGAAGACCAAAAATACTTAGATCCGGATTGAGAGGGAGACCTAGGAAGGTGTATCAGGGTGCTGAGGTAATAAACAATGTACAAAATGTACAAGTTATGAGAAATCCTAGTAGTGTTATTGAAGCCCTATCTGGAGAGGATGCAAATCGATGGAAAGAGGCTATGGAGCTCGAATATAAGTCGCTAGTTACCAACGGAACCTGGGAGTTGGTAGACCCTCCGAGTAACCAAAATGTGATCGGTAGTAAATGGGTATTTACCATTAAATACAAACCGGACGGCACAGTAGATAAATATAAAGCTAGGTTGGTGGCCCAAGGATTTTCGCAAAGGGAAGGTATAGATTACAAGGAAACCTTCTCCCCAGTGATAAGGCATTCGACAATTAGACTGATTTTGGCATTGGCAGTGGAATACAGGTTGTTAGTTCACCACGTAGATATCGTTTCGGCTTATCTAAATGGAACGTTAGAGGAGACGGTGTTTATGAATCAACCGGAATCTTTTGTGGACGAAAAATATCCGGAGAGGGTCTGTAAATTGAAGAGGTCGATCTATGGTTTGAAACAGGCAGGAAAGGAATGGAACAAGAAGTTGAATTCAGTTTTACTCGACATCGGATTCAAACGTTGTCAGTCCGACACCTGCTTATACATAATGAGGGAAGACCAGGGAGTTAATATCATAGCATGTTATGTTGATGACCTCCTGTTGGCCTGCAGTACTGGTGAATCATTGACACGTGTTAAGCACCAATTAAGTCTAGTTTTCGATGTTGTCGATAAGGGTCCTGTGAAACATTATTTAGGCTTGGAGATAGAAAGAGACGGAGATCGGGGGAAGATATGCATACATCAAGCTGGATATATACGGGAGTTGCTAGCACAGTATGGTATGTCAGACTGTAGATCAGCAAGTACACCACTGGATCCCGGACTAAAATTCACAAAGTGCAATATCCGAGATTGCACGGGGGTCAACACAAAAAGGTACCAAACTGTTATCGGTACATTAATGTATTTGGCGATTATGTCCAGACCGGACATCATGCACGCGGTCTGCCGTCTATCGCAGTTCAATGTTCATCCCCACACCGAACAGTTCAGTGCTGTTAATCATCTATTACGTTATCTCAAGACAACTCAGAAAGGTAAACTTAAATATGAGCAAACTAAAGAATCTTTGCAGTGTTATACCGATGCTGATTGGGGAGGAAATATTGTCGACCGAAAATCATACACAGGATTGGTCCTGTTTTTGGCAGGTGGACCTATAGCCTGGGAATCCAAAAAGCAGAACTCGGTATCATTAAGCAGCACAGAGTCGGAATATGTGGCGTTATCCCAAGGAGCCAAAGAGGTAGCACATCATCGAAGCATATTGGACGAACTCGGTTTTCTGGATCTCAACACACATCCGACGGTGATAAAAGGCGACAATCAAGGATCACTGCAGTTGGTGAAGAATCCCATCAATCAACAAAGAAGCAAACACATAGACATTAAATTCCATTATGTACGTCAGATGTATATTGAAAAACAAATTGAATTAGAGTACGTACCGTCAGGTTTAAATGTAGCTGATATATTAACAAAAATTTTGCCCAAAATGAAACATTTGGAGTGTATTAAGGGATTGAATTTTGTAATGAATTAGTTTTTGCCAAACTATTTTGTAAACATCAAGTTTGCGTTGAGAGGGAGAATGTTGGAAAATATTGGATAAGTTCTGAATTGGTATAAAAGCAACGCAAACTTCATGTACTAGAAAAACTTATAAAAGCTGTCAAACTCGAGTACTTGTTCTCTTCTTCTTTTGCTGTATCTGAAGCACGGTCAAGAATAAAGCACCAAAGCTAACCTCTGTTTTTACTTACAGACACTACAAGTTAAAAGAAATTTTGAACCTGCGATAATTGTTTAACTTTTTATTGCGCTACTTATAAAAGCGTGTATTTTTGTTTTTTAAGCCATAATTTTTATATTTGTCTAAAAGGGGCGCCGAGGAAAAGTTTGCCCGACTAAACGCAAAAGCCTAAGGCCGGCACTGATGCCACATTCCCGCCACATATGTAGGAGCATGAATTTCAGTCCCTAAAATAGTAGACGAGGATTTCTTAAATCCCTTCATGGAAAATTTGTATGAAAACAACTTTCATCAGCACGATGTGACCTAAAAAAGCATACAAAATACCCGATAGATATCTCATTTATCAATCAAAATAATTACAAAATATATAATGTAATATTTTTCTAAGAATATTATTTATTATTATAATTTTATATGAGATGAATTTTATGCAGAATTCTGATAATAAATGTAGCTTGAGTGTAAAAATTCGCGTGAATGGATTTTTTCCGGGAAAAACAATAGGTTGGACCAAAAAAGATACACCATTCTGAATAAATTTTTTCTCCTTTTTATCGGATTACGTAGGATTGCGGGGCTACTATATGGATTAAAATTTTTTTTCTTTTTACAATCGCATCACACTTTTCGTGAGACGTGAGTATATTCGGTATTCACATAAAAATTGGATTTTGAGTAATTTGATGTTTTTAAAATGCATGTCATGTTTCATATTACTTCTGTGAAACGCATAATGGATTTAGTATGATTTTCACGATAAAATTCAATTAATTAACATCATAAACGAGTCTCTACCAATTTATTTGTATGCGAGTTCGATTTCACTTAAAATCGTAAGTTAGGAACCATTGTTAAGAAGGAAGAAACAAATTATTTTCCTAATGTTAATATCGATTAATCCTAAACAATTTAACGACGCATAATATTTGAAAGGATTCATGAAGAAGTGAGTCGACCTTATTGAATTATTTGATGTTTGTGATAAATTTATACACTCTACGACGTTCGACACCTTTACCTGGGCGCATTATATTCATAATTCATGCGTATTAAGGTCATACGATTTCTGACAGAAGCATTCAATCGATTCTATTGTTTAGATTCAAAGCATTGCTTTGTAATTTATTGCTATAAGTTTGTTGTTCATAAATTAGTAATCGAACGTAAATTTGTGAAGTGCAATCATTTAAATTTGGATAGGATTAAATTCACGTTTTCGTTCCAAGAAATTATAGATACTCAAAAATTAATGTTTTGCATTTTCAGTCGAGATTCATTTGTTAAAGCTGACTATGTTAAACGTTATTGTTTCAAATCTGGGAGTATTATTAGTATTGGATAACCGAAATATGTACCTTAGTCTTCTGAGACAACTTAGAGTATTAAGGGCAAACCCTTTCCTTTCTTTCCTTTCAAACATAGATAAGAAAAAAAAATTTGAAAAGAAATACTAGCTTTTATGTTTGCTAAATTAAAATTTCCTTTTATTTATTTTTGGTTCTTGCAAACAATTTATAAAATTTTACTTCCTTCTTCTCACAGAACACGACAGCTGATACATCAATCCTTTCATAAGGGGGTATTCACATGTGACCACTTCGAAAAATCGATTTTTCTTTTCACATTTCGATAGTAAAACCTATCGAAAATATGCTGTGAAAAATTCAGACCGATATTCCTAGTATTACATAAGTTACAACTCATTGTCGCCAATGCGCGGTAAGCGATTTGTTCTGCTCTTGAAACTTTAAACGCAATTTTCTCGAAACATAATTTTCTAAAATGGTCAGGGTCCTAAAAAAAAACTATTCAATTATATATGTTCTTCTGCTCATTAATAGTTATCGTCCGTACCAAAATTGCTTATTTTCGAAAATATTTTCTTATTTTTTTAAACGATTTTTAACAAAAAAAAAACAAGATTTTCGTAACCTTTTTTCTACAGTCCGCCATTTTTTTTTTTTTTTTTTTTTTTTTTTCAATGAAATTGATTAATTTTGGTAGGGACGATAGCGACAGACCTACTGAACAATAATCCATTCGATTTTTTTATTTCACACAACATGAACAGCCGCTATCACACAGACCAGTGACCTGCTTTTTTTTTTGGTGTCTAATTTAATTTTTAAAAAAATATATAAAAAATGTAAAAAAAAAAAAAAAAAATTTTTATTCAGTTTAAGATACAAATAAAAACATAAAAAAAATTAATATGATTGCATTGTATTGTCTTATACCCCCTTAACAGAAACTGCGCAAAATTCATAAAAAGCTTTCATTTTTACATATTTTGTATTCTTGATCCTATGGCTCAAAGCAATCTCTCGGGAGGTCCTCTGATTTGATGCTTTTTGTAAAGCATAATCGTCATAATCTGAGCAAAATTTTAACAATCGGAATTTTGTTTACAGCCCTGAAAAGGTTTTCTCTCATTTTCCTTTGCGATACAAATTATTATATATTATATATACATAATTCAAAATTTATGCTGTGCGACGGCAAATAAAAAAGAATATTCTATATATATAATATCTATTCGTTTTTTTTTCCTAAAAATGTTCGTTCTATATATAATACACCGCAAAAATTACATATTTTATTCAAAGCACTTTATTTTAAACATACATACTTCCGAAAATCTGAGTTATTTAAAAAAAAATACCACTTCCCATGAATTATAAATGTAAAAAGTCAAAGAAAATTGAAAACTTGAAAAGTGGGTAAATTTCCTCGCAATAATTAGAATTGGCTCATGTCATTTCAAACGAAATATCGGAAGAAATAAAGTGACATGTGTCACTGTGTTGGAATTCTGGCTTTTAATGCTGATCTTTTAATATCTTAGGCTCTAGGGAAAATGTGAAAATAAATTATGAAGTTATTTTAGGTTTAAAAAATCATCCGGAATGTAGTACATACGTATGTAGGATATTGCGCGACGTAATATAAAAATAATTTGAAATTAATATATATTTCGAATGTCCTTAAAATTTCAGCTTCCTATAGCCTATAGGCTTAATCTTAACAAGCGACGAATAACTTAAGTAATTAAATTAAATTAAGAAGTATCACATTTGAAGAGAAATTCTTGGAAGCGATTAACTACCGATAGCGAACAAATGCGTAACTAATGCTATATAATAATAAAAATTGCTGAATGTTGAAACGTTTCTCAACGAACTGTTGCATGAATTTTCAAAAAAAATTCCAGGCAAAAGGAAGGAAGTACTAGAATGAGACAAAGATCTAGAACACCAAGAAAAACAAATCTAGTAGAAGACCGTATTTTGGTACTTCAAAGTCAACGCAACCGCTTTAAAATTTCGGTTGACCTTAAAAGAGACCTTTTTCGAGGAATTTCTTCAAATTTATTAAGGATGAGACTGGTAAAATCTCTTGTTCGTGCACTTAGACCAGTACAAAAACCATATTTTTCAATAAATATCAAGGACAAACAATATATTTTAGCTTAGGAACATTTTTTTGGGATAATGCTATATTTTCAGACGAATCCAATTTCAAGCTACACGTTTAAGACGACTTCAAGTTCGAAGGAAGCCTAAGCGTCCTTGTCCTCAAAGGCTTCCAAAATTTGAAGGAATTATGATTTGGAGTTGTTTTTGTGACGAAAAAAGAAGATGATTATGCTTTCTTACCTCGAATGTAACAGCGAATGTTTATTTAAAAGGCCTACAAGACGAACTTAAGCCCTGCATTGTAGATCTGTTCAGCGAAACTACTAGATTTAGTTTTTCAACAGGACAATTCTTCTTGCCATCCCGCACAAAAAAAAAAATAAAATAAACATTTCAGACTTGTGTAAAAAAAAAATCTTTCTAGTTAATTCAACAATTAAACCTTATTAATTCGTCTAGTACGAATTTTCTGTTTCAAACAACCAGATCCTAGCTAATCTAACAATTTTTATGACAATTTTTTTTATTATAGAATTGTTGAAGAATTTTATTAGAATAATAATACATTTGTTAATTTTTAAATAGAATCAATTAATTAATTAATTAATTAATTAATTAATTTATTTTAATCCACATTAAAATCATCAGATATTCTTTATAATTTAACATGTCCAATGTTTGTTTCAACAAGCACGTAACAGTGAGAAAAAAACCTTCTTATAATTAAAATTTTGAAGTATTTATGTTTGAAGTTATTTAAAGAACAAATTGAATTAAATCTTTACTGAAAACCACTAATTAAATCATACGAAAATATTGATTACTCATTAATTCTTCATTATGGTTTTTATTAGTGTTTTTGCTATTTCTATTAGTTATGATATATGTTCATGAGTATCTTTTCATAAGAGCAATTTACAACTTCACCTACTAAAAATTCCCAATCTCAATTGAATCTTAATCATTCTTTATTTTATAATATAATTTTTCTTAAAATTCTTAAAATTCTGTTTGAAAGGTATCGACTAGCCTCGTTGAATGAACTAATTCCGTCATAACATTTCAATCAAATATGAAGTTTAGTATTTTTATAATTTTTAAATAGTCTTTTCTAATCATGCTTACCAGCAATCTTGTTAGGTAAAACTCAAAACTAAAAAGTAATTAAATGAACCACGAAATTTGTTGTGTGAACTAGATATTTTTATACCTATTACATTAAAAGTCATACGTGTTGCTCTCAAATTACACAAAACAAACATATTTTGAAGAAATCTCTACAATTTTGTTTTATATAAGATGCCAAAGAATTTACTTCAAAGAGAAAAATATTGATGTACTTTTTTTTTCTTAATTTTCATTATAATTATTTGAAGAAAACTTTTCGTCCTTTTGCAAAACATTTTATTCTTTATTTCAAGAAGAAATCTTTTTTTTTTTTTTTTTACAAAACATGATTTTCAAATATCTTGTATAGAAGAATCTGTACACTTGATTAAATTGAAAACTTTTTCTTTACTTTGAACAAGTATTCTTTTACCTGCTAAAATTATTATGTAAATATTGTTTTAGAAACTGTAGCTTGCAGACGCTGCTGCTGATTGAACGACCAAGTAAATAAGTTTACTTAATAATTTTATTTTAATCTCCTCTTCCAGTTGCAAAAAACAATGTTTGAAAAACTCACACCTAAAGATTCTGCTTCCTATTTAAAGCTTAAAATTTTCATGTACGCCGAAACATCTGATTTTGTCAATGTAATGAATTTTGACCTCAAGTTTCCTCAAGGTTCTGTAAATAAAAGCATAATTGAAATATCGTCAACAACATGTACAGTACACAAAATTTAAAAAATAAAAAACCATTTGAGCAAAATTTTTTTTTTTTACAGCACATACTATATATCTTTAGAAAACGTTATCTAATAATATTTTCCTTTTGAAAATGTTATGATAATCTCTCGAATTTTCCCGAGGTAGAAACACAACATTTTTCATGGTGCCTCTTTCTGCGGGTATTTTAACCATTGCCCATTATCTACCAAAGAAGATGATACACCCATGAACTCTCCCAAAAGTATGTATATTTTCGTTTGAAGTACCTATGTATTATATCTGTGGATATTTCGATAGGAACAACAAAGAAACCAAAGTAACTAAGACGATAAAAATTATATACATTGTATAACATGGAAAATGTCTTTGAAATGTTCCCACACTTACTACAATTTTCCATGAAATAAAAAAATCGTGAAACGCGACTGTCACATTTCGTCCACATCAAAGGAAATATTAAACCAATGCTCGAGGGAGATTAGGTCTAAAATTGAGTTGTTTGTTAAACACCTGACAGAGGCAGACCCCCCGCACATTGGATATGTAAATTATCTTAATGGACTACTCATCCAGAACCGATGGAGATTACATATACCACACTTAAAACACACGGCATGTGACTCCGTGGTATTTTTAGTTGTCAATGAATGTGAAGTTAGGGTAAATTATAGCCAGAATTTGAAATGGGTATGCACATTTTTGGTGCAATTTTCCACCCAGTCGCACCAGTGGCTTTAGTATAATTTTTTAAGGACCACATCCTCACTACGGAAGAGGGTAGTCGAGGAAATGTGGTCCAAGCACCAAGTTCCTCAGCCTCAGTAAATCATCTTTATTTTGTGGTATGCAAACATGTGGAACGCCAGCTTCTGTGTAACCTTAAAATTCCTGAGAAATTTGTAAGACAGCAGGATATGAAATTTCGTTTATTTTTAATAGTATGAAGATGTGAGAGAATGGCGCTATAAAAGCCCAAAATGACATGAATGCTCTTAAAATGTACCAAAATATTTTAAAACAAATCGTCCTTTTAAATGAGATTTTATCTTCCTTTTTGCAAGGAATCTCCTCAAAGCGGATTTCCTTGCGTTTTTATTTTCTGTGTTTATTGATGGCAGGAAGAAAATGTGAACTCGCAATTGGCCTAGAAAATCAAGATATTTTTTGTACCTATTCCAACGAAAATGTCCTTGAAGTAAGCTTATTGAAATTGTTCTTAATATAGTTAATTATTATTTAATTATTTTCAAAATGTTAGAGATTTAGTAAAAACGAAAAAATGAGAAATCTGTTTGTTTGTTTATTTTAAACAAATATTTTTGTTTACTTGACTCAATCAATTTTGTTGTATTTTCAAATGTATATGTAATAATTTTGGTCGCCATATTGGGTCCGCCATCTAGGACTTGTAAATTTTGATAATTCAAAATCAATGACCTCAATAAATTTGGACAATGCATTTGAAATCAGCATCCCGCAAAACCCCTATGTACCAATTTTCATGAAAATCGCTTAAAATTTAAAATTTTCAGCCGACATCTTGGATCCACCAATTCATTGAAACCCTATGTATTATCCAAAAAACATTAGCGTATATGTTAAGTTGGAATATGTACTACCTTCGGACAAAAAATGAAAAATATCGATGAAAGCGTGAAGGCGTGATTGAGCAACAAACAAACTTTCATTTATATATATACACCATACGAAAAAATTATAGAAACAAGGACGAAAACAGCAATATTTGGGCTTATTTCAATTATAACAAGTAAATATTTGGAAATTCGATTTGCCAACACTGCGCGTAGGTTGAAGCTATTAAAAAATAATAGTACATTCAAAAGATTTCACTTCATTTTTTATTAACAGAAAAAAGTAGCGCATTACACAAAAATGTAGGAACGAAATAATTATAGAAACAAAATGTTAATTTCGTCAAAGAATTGAATGTATCACATATAAAATTATATAATAATTATATCAGAAACATTTAATAGTTCGTGTTGCCACCTGAGTTCAAAATTGCTTGTTGGAGTCTCATGGACATAGAATTAATTAAATTTTGCAGATGCCATAGGTCAATTTTGTTCCATTCGCTAATTACGGCATCCCTAAGATGTTTCACAGATTCAGATTGACGTCCATTCTTGTAAACACTATTGGCCAGTAGTCCCCAAACATTTTCAATCGGATTAAGATCCGGACTACAGGCTGGCCAATCCAAAAACGAAATGTTGTGATCACCCAAGAAGTCTTTCGTCAGTCTAGTAGAATGAATTGCTGCATTGTCTTGTTGGAATATGTAATCTGGATCGAAATAATCATCGCCCGAATTCACTAATTCACATTCCAATAGGTTAACGTAATAGACAGCATTCATTTTAGTAGAAAAAGTACATATTGGAGTCTTTCCTGTATATCCAATGGCACCCCATATCATAAGGGATCCTCTTCCAACATTTTGCGAAACACCACCTTGTTTCTTTGTCGAATATCATGTCAATATTTTTGGAGACCACCAGGCCCGTCTAAATCAAATTTTTTTTCGTTGCTAAATACGACTTTGTTTACTCTTTATCCCAAAACTGATATTTCTCAGCAAACCTTAAATCGAGCTGTTTTATGACGAGACAAAAGTTTAGGTTTCGACTTCATTTTTTCATAGGACAAGTTTTTGTCGTCATGTATAATTTGCTGTATTCGACGCATGGAAACATCTAATTTCAATTGCCGCTTTATATCAAATGGGCTGACAAAACTATTGGCAGCAATCCTTTTGCTAGACTGACGAAAGACTTCTTGGGTGATCACAACATTTCGTTTTTGGATTGGCCAGCCTGTAGTCCGGATCTTAATCCGATTGAAAATGTTTGGGGACTACTGGCCAATAGTGTTTACAAGAATGGACGTCAATCTGAATCTGTGAAACATCTTAGGGATGCCGTAATTAGCGAATGGAACAAAATTGACCTATGGCATCTGCAAAATTTAATTAATTCTATGTCCATGAGACTCCAACAAGCAATTTTGAACTCAGGTGGCAACACGAACTATTAAATGTTTCTGATATAATTATTATATAATTTTATATGTGATACATTCAATTCTTTGACGAAATTAACATTTTGTTTCTATAATTATTTCGTTCCTACATTTTTGTGTAATGCGCTACTTTTTTCGGTTAATAAAAAATGAAGTGAAATCTTTTGAATGTACTATTATTTTTTAATAGCTTCAACCTACGCGCAGTGTTGGCAAATCGAATTTCCAAACATTTACTTGTTTTAATTGAAATAAGCCCAAATATTGCAGTTTTCGTCCTTGTTTCTATAATTTTTTCGTATGGTGTATATATATATATATATATATATATATATATATATAGGGATATGTACAATAGACACAGCATTTAATTATTTTTTGTTTATTTTAAACTTAAAAACGTGTGGTATACAAAGTCGCTCCCAAATTTTTCCATGAAATGACTTTTCTTATCTAAATCTTTAAAGAGGTTAGTACATGTTTTAAGATTTTTATTTTGTAATAACAAAAATATGTCGTTATTGTCAATGAATTTACCTAGTTAAGGAAAAATATCCAAAATATAGTATTTCAATGTTCCAAAGGAAATGGAATTAGATATTATATTAAAGCCAAAAAACCATGTTTAAAATAAAAAATATTTGATTGTACTAAAAATATGTCTTTATGTCTGTCTATATATTGTTCATGATAACTTTTTTAGAAGTTTACAATTTTTAATTTTATTTCTTTTCTAGATGCTTATTATATATAGACTTATTAATTGTGGTGTTTTAAATTTCATCAATTATTGCGATTTTCATAAAAATAAGTAATCGGGGGTTTTCGAAGTCGGTGGTTTCAAATCGACTGTCAAAATGTATGTATGCCAGACGGTAATCTGTCAACTGTTAAACTTTTCGTAGAAATGGACACAGTATAAATTCTGTCACATTCTAAACTTTATGGAATTTTTAAGATAATTCACTGATTTGAAATATGCTGTCAAAATTTAGAAATTCAAGACGGTGGCGTATCAAAGTACTGTCATTCTAAACTTTATTTATAGGACATGAAATTCATGTATGGTGCTTTGCTTGTCAAGTAAATATAAATCACTCCTGTAGGCATAATTGCAATTATTTCTCATTAATAGATTTTAAATTTGAAGACTTAACAGAGAGATTGGTATAAATAATTTAACTAATAACTGTCGAGGTCTCAAGGGATTGCAGAATTTTCTCGGAATTTATTTGATATGTAGAATTGGTATTTAAAAAAGTATATGTGAACATGGCCCAATAGTTTAGCACCTCGTTTCTATTCACAAAAGTCTATATTTTATGTTTTCAAACAAATTGACCATCTTTTGATGAATCTATTGAATTGATCCCTTTTTGTATGTACCGACTGGCAGAGAATGACATCAAAGTGATGTCATGTAGAGGATTGTAATAGAGTGGAATTATGCTGCAGGCATCCTTCATTATTATTTTATACTTTTTGGAGATTTTTTTTTCGTTGGGAGCTTATAAAATTGTATAGAGACACATATTAGTTTGTTATTTGGAAAGTTTGTTTTACAGAAAAGTTGAATGAAGAGAAAAAATGCAGTAGATAGAAGACGTCAAAACTACCCATATGACGAAATGTAGTAAAAGAAAGTTAACCCATTAAGTCCCAAATGTCAGCTTTTTCGCCGCTGCGTTCGGCCGCTATATTTTTAGTGAAAATAGTGTCTGAAAAATATGTGACACACTAATTCCGACGCAAAATTTAATGATCTTTCAGAATCTGACCTCAAAATTTGCAACAAATGTGTGGTTCAAAAGTTGTAAACTAATTTATGCAAAAAAACGTGATTTTGAAAAAAAAAAATTCTGGTTTTTCCAATTTTCCACAAGGAAATCATTTGAAATTTCATTGTTTTCGTGCAAATATCGTGGTCTCGACTCCCAAAGTATAAGCTCCCGTTGTTTAAATGAAGGATTTTAATGTTTAAGCACACAAAATGGCGGTCGGGACACGAAAAGATGAGAAAAAGCTTTCGGAATTTTTTACTCGAAAACAAAGGGTTTTAGAGAAAAATTTTATTGAACAAAAAGTGCTTAGAATTGATTGAGAAACCCGTGTTTTTTCAGAATTTTTCAAGCAATTTTTGGATTTTTGGATTTGATCATTTTTTGAAAAATCCAAAAATCTCATCAAAAATTCTGAAAAAATTCACACGTGTTCCACAATCAATTCTAAGCACTTTTTGTTCTATAATATTTTTCTCTAAAACCCTTCGTTTTCGAGTGAAAAATTCCGAACTTCAAATTTTCTAACTTATTTTATAATTCAAGATATTTTTTCGCTTGAGAACGAAGGGTTTTAGAGAAAAATATTATAGAACAAAATTTATTTGTAATTTGTAGCTTTATAATTTTTTTTACTGATTAGAATAGACGAATTTCCGGATTTTTTTTATAATAGATGATCGTTATATATGGTAGAATGTCAAATTCTCCATAATTGAAAACATTTTAGGCTTTAGTTCTATCAAAGCTAAACAATTTATATAGTTACTATTTTTAAATTGTTTGTGCCTTAAAATTACATAGAAAAGTTCGTTATGTGGAAGGCTCGTTGTAGAGGGATTTGCCGGTATTTTATTTTTAATCAGGATAAAAATGAAAATGACAAATCTTTCATTTTTCGTATGCGAAATAATTATGTGGTGGTTTATAGGATCGATAAATTCAAATTCGAAACCCAATCTTATACCATAAAAATACAAAGTTTATTGGTGCTGTTAATTTTAAATCGAATATCCAAATTTATCAATATTTTTTAAATTAAATTTAAATTTTATTAAACGACTTATATGAGGAGTCGTTGATTTTGAATTTAGTACCTAATTTTCAAAATGTTGTATTAATAAAGAATGATATAAAAAAATAAAATAAAACCGCCTCCAAAAAAGTATTAAACAATTTTACCTAAACATCTAGAAACATTGGATGTTTAGGTAAAAATTTCAATATTAAATCCTACGATTTTTGTTTGAAGTCGGCGCGAAAAATTTACTGATATTAATCCAATACTAAAAAATAAATCCAAACAGATTGTTTTCATTATTAAGTATTGAATTAATATCAGTTCGAGTTATTTAAGTAAAATTTTTAATCTAATTTTTAAAGAAGTTTTTATGTTTTAAACTTTCATAAATTATGTTTTGAATATTTAATTATACTGCGATTTTTTTACATACATTGTGACTTACCTTAATTAGCTAACGATCTTTCGAAGACTAATTTCTTATCTTACTCCAAAAAAATTGCACATTTAGCACTACTGCTCCCAAAACTCACGAAGTAGTTCCTTAATTGGGGACAAGTTAAAAGGTTTGCTTAAATCATAGTAATTTGTATCTTTTAATGATAATACGTGGGTATAAACTCGAAAAATGAGGTTTATTCTCCCTGATAAATATTTACTATCTTGGCGCCTAGTCTACATCCACGAACGATGAAGTTAAAATATATTTCCCAGAATATAAAGCTTAATTTTGCTTCCTGTATAGAAGCTATCCATCTAGGAAAGTGGGGAAAAACCTATTCAAATTAAGGGAACCACATAATATCTCACCAAAAACTTGATGAGGGAGTCCTCCGCCAATGCACAGGTATGGAGTCCTACCCTCTTCAAGCTCAAATTCATTTTGTCGGACGTTAGAAAAGCCTAATGTAACTATACCCTGGGCGAGGAAAGATTTTGAATAATTATCAGCCGGAGAAAAGTGATATTTTCATTTATAACTTTCAGACCCGTACAATTTTTCAGCCCCAGTGACCTACATTCGTTTCATGGTGAGGCACTCAAAGAAATTTTGGAATTTTATCACAAATTTTTATAATGATTAATGACTGTTGCTATTACGTGCCGAATGTACAGAACGTTAAAGAATGATTAATTGAAAAGTTGCAATGAGAATATTATGTCTGCAATATGGGTATACTTATCTTATCTCAAGAATTATTTTCTCTAAGAAAACTTTCGCCGACGATGCCAAAATGTCGACAACTATTTTGTACTGCATACATTTCTGGCATTAGCAGACAAGAAACTTTATGTTTATATTTCAATTTTAAACTACTTCAAGTTCAGAAGTCATCTGGTTCTAATCAACCAAAAACAATGCATCTTAATTACATTTTGTGGAGCGCATCTCAAACATTAGAGATGATATACACAGTTTGCTCCAAATATCTAAAAATAATTCAAACATATACAAATATTCTTAATCTTGTTCCATAATTTTAGAGGCAATTAAAATTCATTCATCGCTTGTGCTCCAGAAAGCTTCTTGTTTACGCCACATTTTACGTTTTTTTTTTTAAATATAATGCCCGATTATTATCATCGGCTGTCGTAAACATTTCAAGCATTGTTTTTCTTGCAGTTTTTCATGTATGTTGTATATGTATGTAGTAATTCCAAAAATAAAAATGTTTTCTTCTGAAAAATGTGAAAACAAACTTATGTAATTCCTGTGATTGTAACCTGCTGCTGGTAAGCCATAAAAGCAATTAATTCCGTTCATACGTATCCTTGAAATTTATTCCAGTGTATATTTTTATCCTCAAAAAGATTTTGAAAAGCTTAAAATAAATGCCATCGGAAATTTATTTCATTAAAACTTGTGAGACATATCTATACCCTACGGACTTCCTTTAATTTCAGATCCTTTTGATTTTAAATATTAAGGTTATCAGATATATCATTACACTCGTTGTGACGTAAGAACATAAGCTATAAATAATGAATTCAAAAAATTTTTTCTTGTCTTTATGAATATTATGGAAACACTTGACATCTTATCGTGTGGTGGAGAACCTTTGAGAACCAGAGATACTGTGCTCACCACAAGACGCCTTTTTTAGAGTTGCTCCCGGAGATCAGCTGTAGTAGCTTTTAAAAAAAAAAAAATTGGCAGTCATAAGGACTGCTGATAGAAGTGAAAACTTAGAACTTTTAATATTAAAACTGACCGACGCTCGGGCTTCGCCATCATCATAACAGGAGATAGTACAGATGGGGGGCTTTTATACAGAATTTCAATGGAGAAAACCGGTTATTATTTAGAGGAGTTCTGAGCTAGAATGCAGAAAAGTAATTTTTCTAGAGATTGGACCATAAGAAATCATTTGAGGGGAAAGGGGTGAACGGAGAAAATAAATATAAATATGCAGAGATGTCACCGGTGGGGGGCTTTCATAAGAAATTTAAACGAAGAAAATCGGTTATGATTTGGAGGAGTTGTGAGCCAGAATGTAGAAACATAATTTTTTAGAGATGGCCACCTTAAGAAATCATTGGAGGAGAAAGAGGTGAACGAAAAAAATAAATATAAATACACGAAGATGGCACCCAAGGGGGGCTTGCATACAAAGTTTAAATGGAGAAAATCGTGTAGGGAAAAGAAATAAGCTAGATTTTAAAAGCAAAAAATTTTTTTCTTCTCAAGAAAAAGAATAAAAAGAACATTCATAATTTTAAAATGGAATAAACAATAACAAAAAAAAACTTTATTTCATAAAAAATCATATATAACAAAAAAAAAACATGAGAAATAACCGGATTCGGGATGGCCGGGTAGTACTTCCGAATTCTGCAAAAATAAAAAAAACACTGCATGAGTGGCAACACAATATACCTCGCATTTTCTTATTATTTATTTTTCCCGCAACATCTCGAAAACTCATTGGTGGATCAAGTCACCTCCAAGGGAGCACCACAAGGCGGTATTAAGGCAATTGTCACAAACGTCAAAATGGGGCGGAGAGGTGAGCCATCTCCGTGCACGGGTGGAGGGCCGACCTTAGTGCATAAACCCCGACACAAAACAGAAACCGAGGAGGTGTACCATCCTCTTTTTGCCTCCTTAATCCACAAATGATATTCTAATTTAATTTAGTTAAATCACCAATTGCGCGTCACTCAATCTCAAACTACGTTCTACCCACTACACTAACTACCCATTCGCCACTCAGTGAAACTCACTTTGTTTTTAACCCTTGTACCACTTCCCTAGCTGTCCTGGCACGAACTGACAAAAATTCACCTTTTTCCAAAAGAAACCAGAAAGGCTTCTCTTTTCTATCATGCCAGCTTCTCACACAAACAACACAGATCAATCGTTCTCTGTGATCAAACTAGTTTTTTTTCCAAAAACGCAGAAAAGGGTGCGTTGCACAAATTTCGTGTGAAATACAGTCAGAAGGGGGCACAGCCCCTTCTCAGTACCTGTTTCAGCGCCAATACATTTCTAAGCGGCCTACGCTGTTTTCTAACGAAAACAGAAACAGGCGCTGCTCACTCAGTTGTGTGAGAAGCCTCAGACCAAATTTCGCATGCATTTATTTTTCTAAAAATAGGGTAAACGAACCTTTTTCTTACATTCGGCCATCCTGCAATTAACTCGCCCCGAGTTACTTGTCCGTCTCATCAGGGGAAAGTACGACTCCATCTTCTCCACTCTCGCTCTCAGTGTCGTCTGAAATCCCGCCTGGATTAATCCACGGTTTCATCCGGTCAACGGCCACCACTTTTTCATAGGTCGATTTTTTTAAGGTACGGTGAGATCCTTCCATATCTTGAACCACATATCTGTCGTTTGGCAGTATTTTTTTAACTACGAAGGGCCCTCTAAATGGCGCAAGTAGCTTTCGGCTGGTATTGGCTCCTATTTCCGCTTTTTCTATCAGGACAAGATCACCTTCCTTGTACTTTTTAGGCTCCTTTCGTTTCTTGTCGTAATATTTTTTTTGCTGGTTTTGCTGTTTAATGGTGTTTTCATAAGCCATTTTTCTCTCGCTAATGATATCTTCTATAGTTCTTGAAGTAATAGTAATCTCATCTGTTAATATTGCATCCAAACAATTTCTTGGTTCGTATCCAAAAAGTAAGACACTTGGCGTTTTACCCGTGGTTTTACTAGTGACGTTGTTCAACGCGAACTGTACAGATCGAACATTTTCATCCCATCGCTCTTCTTCGGTCGTTATGGACATTAAAGCATTCAAAACAGTCCTGTTAAGTCTCTCAACTTGACCATTTGCTCTTGGTGTTGCCACAGCATTCCTTATGTGCCGAATATTATTCTGCTCGCAAAATGATTTAAACTTTTTCGAAGTGAATGCACTTCCTTGATCCGATATAATTATCTGCGGTACTCCATAGGTAGCGAAAATATCCAACAAATAATCCGTGACATATTTAGTTTTTGTTGACTTAACTGCTTTTAAAAATCCAAACTTAGTGAAAGCATCTATTGCTACGATTAAATATTGATTTCCTCTTTTACTTTTAGGAAAAGGACCCAAATGATCAATATGAATCATTTTCATAGGTTGAGCTTCTTTTGGGATTGGATGGAGAAAACCTTCTTTTTTTCCTGATTTGCGTTTGTTATATAAGCATCGTATGCAGCATGATATATATTTCTCCACATATTGGCGCATACGTGGGAACCAATAATGTTCGCAAAGACGGCGTAAAGTTTTTTCAACGGAAAAATGTCCTAAATCATCATGAGAGGCTTTGACAACTTGCTGCCTCATCCCTCGTGGTACAACCCATTGAATTCCTTTTGCAGTAATTCTGTACACTCTTCCGTCTCTCAGGCAATAATTTTTATATATGTCTTTCTCGTAGTCGGTTTTTGGTGGAACTGTTAGAACTTTGTGGATTTCTTTAATTTTCTCGTCGGTTAATTGAGCTGAGAGCACCCAGTCCGCTTGGGATATGTTCATAACACTTTGCTCTTTAGACGGATTTCGACTTAGGGCATCGACGTGTTTCATTTTGTTTCCGGGTCGGTGTACTACGTTGAATGTGTATTCCTGAATTTGCAACCACCACCTTGCTATTCGTGGAATTAGCTCCTTCTTATTTTTTGAGGCTTTGATGGCGTTGCAGTCGGTGACAATGGTAAAATCCATCCCCAACAAATAACTCCGAAACTTTTTTAATGTTTCGACGACAGCGAGCGTTTCCAACTCATAGGAATGAAATTTACTCTCCAGATCGGTGGTCTGTCTGCTGAAATAGGCTACTGGGTGTAACCGCTCATTTTTTTGATATTGCAAAAGGATCCCGGCTACTCCCATTGAACTGGCATCAGTGTGCACTTCTGTAACCGCCGTTGGGTTAAACAGTGCTAACACGGGTTTTTCGGTTAATTTTTTTTTTAGTAACTGGAACGCGTCCTCCTCTTTTTCAGTCCATTTCCACACGGTATTTTTCCTGATCAACATGGTCAATGGTTTAGCTATTATTCCATAGTCCTTAACAAAATGACGAAAATAGCCTGTAAGGCCTAAAAACTGACGTACATTGTGAACTGTCTTTGGGGCCTGGAAATCTTTTACCGCTTTTAGTTTTTCAGATCCTGGTTGAACACATCCATTCGAGAGTTCATAACCCAAAAATGTAACTTTCGTCATTAGAAATGTGCATTTCTGCAGGTTGAGCGTAATTTTTTCGTCTCGGAATATGCTCAATGTTTTGCGCAGTCCGTCCAGTGCTTCTTGAACCGTTTTTGCATGAAGGAGTACATCGTCCAAGTATACGGCTGCTATATTTTGAATAGGTGCTAATATTCTATTCATGTACCGCTGAAATGTTCTCGGTGCATTGGAAAGCCCGAAAGGCATTCGCTCGAATTCATACTGGCCCGATGCAGTTACGAAAGCTGTATAACGCTTAGAAGCTTCCTCCATAGGTATTTGGTGATATCCAGCCCGCAAGTCAAGACTACTGAAATATACGCCTCCCCAGAATCTATCTATTTGGTCGTCAATCCTAGGAAGCGGATAACTGTCTTTGACTGTTAGTGAATTCAGTTTTCTGTAATCAATACACATTCTCGCTTCTCCGTTTTTCTTTTTCACCAATACGATGGGCGACGCATAATCTGAGTCCGATTCTCTAATGATCTTTTGTACCAGAAGATCATTGACAATATGATTCGCCATTTCTTGTTCGGTTCTTGCCATTCGGTAAGGACGAAAAGAAAATGGTTTATCTTCTCGCAGCTGGATCTTCATAAGCGCTGACTTTGCACAACCTAGCTCGTCCATATTCAGAGCGATACAGTCTCGAAATTCTTGAAGGAGGTCAAATAACTGGTGTTTTTCTTCTTCACTGACTTGTCCGATATTTATTTCGTTCAAACATAACTCATTCGGCTTCTCAACTTCCATGGCGTATGCTCCCTCAATCTCATCAGTTTGTTGCGGCTCACAAGGCCAGGCTCGTGCAACAACTTCATCCTTTTTAATAAGAATATCTTGGTCCGAAAGATTTAAAAATGGAATTGTTGTTTTATTATATGCATCAATGCATAAAACTGTTCTTGGAATACATGATTCCTTTCCTTCCTCAGGTCGTAAACTGGCTTCAACGTACACACTTCCAGAGTATTCTTCCGTTTTAGTTTGGACTATTCCGTGATAATGGGGTGGAATAATAATATTATTAATTGCCCGTAGAATAACTTTAGTTGGTGTTGTCTCAAAATCCGGCATTAACAGGTTCTGGTTTTCGTCTTTTTCCAGGAATTGCAATTTCTCATGGGTTTTTACCACGATAATTTGAGGCAATTCTGTGAACGTTCTTCCCACTATCACCGGGACATTTTGTTCTCCATCGGCTACAACAATAATCTCAATATTGACAGTAATTTGATCAATCTGAATCTTAATTTTTGCAGCCCCTATACTCACTGTTAAACCTTTACCGTAACCGTGCAGGGTTATTTTATCATTTTGATTGATACATAGTCCCAATCTTAATGCTTCGCCCAATTTAATTAAAGAACACGAGCTACCAAAATCGACATAAGCTCTCGTCTCTACGTCATTGATTTTAATGACTTTGTAATATTTCAGATTCGCTTCGTCGGTTGTTGAAGTTTCAAGTAGTGCGACCGTTTTCTTTTCTCCACTTTTTATTTTTCGCGGACAATTAGACTCATTATGCGAGTGGCTTCTACATGTATGACATCGATAGTCCGTGTTAGGCTTTGTTGAGATGCAATTATTTGCATAGTGTCCCTGTTTGCCACATTTAAAACATCTCGCATTAGTTGTCGACGTATTATCAGTTCTTATGAAAGGTCTATTCTGATTGTTTCGTTTGAATCGTCTCCCCATGCGTGAAAATTGCGTAGTAGGGGTCACATCGTTCAACTGGCTTAGATATCGGTAAAGTTCTTCCGGAGTTTTATATCGTCCCGCTTTCGCCCCAGTCTTTACGATGCGATCGTCTATACCTCCTATAATACATGATACGGCCTTTTCTCCAGCTATTTCACAAGCATTTAATAGCGCGACCTTTTCATAGTAAAATTTCGCGTATGTCTCTTCAGGTTTCTTCCTACGGCGGATCATTTCCAGTAAAGTTTCGTTAAAATCTCGAATTGGTGGGAATGCGTCTTTTAATTTGGCTTTCCATTCAGTCCACGTAAAATTCAAAGATGGCAACCCTCTATACCAAATCTCAGCTAGCCCTCGTAATTTCGGTAAAGCGAAATATATTGTTGCGTCATCAGTCCAACCGAAAATTTCTTTTAATTCGTCTACTTTCTTACACCATAATTCCGAGGATTGGTTACAGTCTTCTGGGTTAAAATTTGGCACCGAATCCCCCTTAAACCCAACACCATTTTGTCTAATACTGCTCATTTCCAGCAATGAAGTCATTGCCTCAGTAAACCTATTTAAAGAATCGACAGTGGTTCGCGACGAATGTCGTCTCTTTCTTCTTTCTTCCTTTTCATTCTCCGTATCGGTGGAAGGAGAACAACTGCTTTCTCTATGACGACGTCGCATTTTCTTTTTATTTCGACCCATAACGAATTCAAATCTCAATTAAACCTTTGGACCGAAAACACAAACGAGAGAGAAAATAAATTTTAAACAATATTTGTGACGGATAACGGCCGTCTGCCCTCTGGTAATAATAAAATCATGCACAATTTATTTATTTTTATTTTATATATTTTTTTTTTTTTTTTTTTTATCAAATCAACTAGATTTTGTTCGGCTGTACTACCACATCCCCGAATTTAAATATATATATATATATTTTTCTTCGTTTAACGGTATGCATATCCCACTTCTGATAAATTGTAGGGAAAAGAAATAAGCTAGATTTTAAAAGCAAAAAATTTTTTTCTTCTCAAGAAAAAGAATAAAAAGAACATTCATAATTTTAAAATGGAATAAACAATAACAAAAAAAAACTTTATTTCATAAAAAATCATATATAACAAAAAAAAAACATGAGAAATAACCGGATTCGGGATGGCCGGGTAGTACTTCCGAATTCTGCAAAAATAAAAAAAACACTGCATGAGTGGCAACACAATATACCTCGCATTTTCTTATTATTTATTTTTCCCGCAACATCTCGAAAACTCATTGGTGGATCAAGTCACCTCCAAGGGAGCACCACAAGGCGGTATTAAGGCAATTGTCACAAACGTCAAAATGGGGCGGAGAGGTGAGCCATCTCCGTGCACGGGTGGAGGGCCGACCTTAGTGCATAAACCCCGACACAAAACAGAAACCGAGGAGGTGTACCATCCTCTTTTTGCCTCCTTAATCCACAAATGATATTCTAATTTAATTTAGTTAAATCACCAATTGCGCGTCACTCAATCTCAAACTACGTTCTACCCACTACACTAACTACCCATTCGCCACTCAGTGAAACTCACTTTGTTTTTAACCCTTGTACCACTTCCCTAGCTGTCCTGGCACGAACTGACAAAAATTCACCTTTTTCCAAAAGAAACCAGAAAGGCTTCTCTTTTCTATCATGCCAGCTTCTCACACAAACAACACAGATCAATCGTTCTCTGTGATCAAACTAGTTTTTTTTCCAAAAACGCAGAAAAGGGTGCGTTGCACAAATTTCGTGTGAAATACAGTCAGAAGGGGGCACAGCCCCTTCTCAGTACCTGTTTCAGCGCCAATACATTTCTAAGCGGCCTACGCTGTTTTCTAACGAAAACAGAAACAGGCGCTGCTCACTCAGTTGTGTGAGAAGCCTCAGACCAAATTTCGCATGCATTTATTTTTCTAAAAATAGGGTAAACGAACCTTTTTCTTACAATCGGTTATTATTTCGAGGAGTTCTGAGCCGGAATGCAGAAAAGTAATTTTTCTAGAGATTTGAACCTTTAGAAATTATTTGAGGGGAAAGGGGTGAACGGAGGAGTTGTGAGCCAAATTAACTTTTCTAGAGATGGCGGGGAAAAGGGTGAAGGGAAAAGATAAGTGTTAGTATGCAGAGATGGCGCCGACGGGGGGCTTTCATACAAAATTAGAATGAAGAAAATCGGTCATCATCTGGAGGAGTTCTGAGCCAGAATGTGGAAAGGTACCTTTTCTGGAGATGTCCTCCTTCATAAGCGATTTGCGGGGAAAGGGGTGAAGCGAAAATGTAAGTGTAAATATGCGGAGATGGCAATGATTATGAGCTATCATCCAAAATTTGCTACAGATGTACTGCTATAAGCATGTCGGTGACGCGAACGCACGAGATTTCACCCATCGTCTCACGCGCACAGCACACGACCGCTGCGCATGCGCCAGTCATGAGTATGTCGGTGACGCGAACCCATAACATTTTCCCCTACCAAAAACTGCCCAACGCCGCTAAAGAAGTTTTCACTTCAATAATTATTTTTACAAATAAAAAACATTAAAATACACTCAAGAGTTGCCATAATATGTGTGTAAATTTTTACATTAATAACAAAAGGTCATCTCAAGAAAATTGTTTGATAAATCGCCTTTTTGGGCCTGCTGACTGTATACAGGGTGATCCAAAAGTATGGAAACGTCTAAATAACTTTCGATGAATGCATTTTGGAGCAAACAGTTTTACACAAAAGTTTTAGGAAATTTCCCTGGCTATTCAATGGTGGCCATAGATTTGAACTTGACCATGGCCTTGAAGGTAATTTCAAGGTCAAATCGACTTTTTTAAATTGAAACCCATATTTTTGAGCACGGAAATGGAAAGAGCGGACAATTTTACGTCCGACTATGATCTTAACCATGACCTCGAAGGTCATATCAAGGTCAAAATGGCTCTTTAAAAGGGAACCTTCATTGTTACCGCGGATTTGGAAAGAGTGGAAGTTTTACGTCCGAATGTGACCTTGACCACAATCTTGATCTTGGTCACGATCTTGACCATGACCTCGAAGGCCACATCAAGGTCAAGGTGGTTTTTTGAAGGGGAAATCATATTTTTTGCCACGGAAATGGAAAGACTATGACCTTGACCATGACCTCGAAAGTCATATCAGGGTCATGATGATTCTTTAAAGGGGAACGTAAAATTTCTTGCTCTTTCCATTTCCGTGCTCAAAAATATGGGTTCCAATTTAAAAAAGTTAACTTGACCTTAAAATGACCTTCAAGGCCATGGTCAATGTCAAATCTACGGCCACCATTGAATAGCCAGGAAAAATTCCTAAGAATTTTGTCGATTTTTCTCCAAAATGCATTCCTCGATAGTTATTTAGCTGTTTCCATACTTTTGGATCACTCTGTATAACCCCTTAAGTCGCAAATGATTTTACACCTACTTATTTAAAGAAGGGTAGATAAACATATTCTATAAATACTTTATTTTAAAAAACTAATACTCACTTATTTTGTCCGACTTCAAAAAAGGAAGATCTTAATTCAACGCTAATGTACATATTAAGGATGTTATATTTGATTATTAATTTCTCAGGAATTGGTTTTCAATCAAATTGAAACTAGATGTTTAGACCTTTCAGTCTAGTCTAGTTTTTTTGAACCCGAACAAACTATAATTTCGTTATTTTTCAAGTTCTTTTGAACGATTTACTCCATCCAAAATCCTTTTTTTGGTTTTTGTTTTGTCATTATTTAGATAGTCTATTATTCATAATCTTAATTATGTCTAACGAACTTTAACCCCTTCATAAGCAAACTGTGAAATGCAAATAATAATTTGCACAAAAACGAAAGTCATGACATTATCATTCTGTTTACCAATCAATTTGCATGCATCAATATATAATATCATCAAAAATAATTCTAGACACCCGTCGATAATTTCTGAATCAAGTTTAATGACCAACTTTTTTCGAACTCACAAGGTGAAAACTATTTACGTTCGTTCACCTTTACTCAATCACTTATTGAATTCTATATCGGTTTCATTGTTCGTTTAATAGGGTTACATTAAAAGCGTGATGAATTTAAATTGATAAAACGCTTCAAAGTAAAGATGGAAAAAAATTGACGAATGGAAATAGACATCAAAGAATTAAGTGCATACTACGGCCTGAATCATTTACAAATATAAGTTTTGAGTGGTTTATTTTTGGAAAAAGTTTATTATGAAATAATTTTGTGGTAAAACATTAAAGCCCTTGATCTATTTCAGCTGATTTTATGAAATCCGATTCGGCACATATTCTCTTTTATCTTGCTTTCCTTTCAGATGTGGAAAATTTTGCCATTAGAGTGGAACAACAATTAAAATACAAATAGATAGGCAAATATCCATCATTGTAGGACAAAAAATTCCTTAAACTTTTTCAAGTACTTAGATAGAAAATATAAAATTACACATGAATGTACATAAAATAGTTCCTATTACTAATAAACATTATATCTATATTATCAAATACATAATTATACAGGGTGTTCAGAGGTGGGAGGTCAATACTGAAGGGGGTGAAAGGTCAGACCGAGACAAGCAAAAAATCGTATGGGTGGGGGGGGGGGGCATCTCGCACCGTTTGGCAGTTACAGGGTGATTCGTAAATCAGGATTTTGCCTTATATGGGAACCGCTCTTGTATTTTTATCTTTTTTTCTACTCATCGCAGCGGCCCCAAACTGATTTCAAAAAATCACTATTTGGAAGCCCTTTCCAAAAAAGTTTACACCACCCCCCTATCCCCAACCCCTTGGCCGCAATCCCCCCTGGAAGTTGAAAAAATTAACTTTTATTTCACGATTTTTCACCTTTCGCCCCACTTTTCTCCGAAATTCATGTTATTAACATACCTACTTTTTATTTTTTTTAAGTTGCCTATCTAATTACCTTTCCAAAAAGATGCAACATGCCCAGGTAGAAAAGGGTTGCAAAAGTCCTGAAATTAAAACATCCTCACAGGTACCTAATTACTTTATTGCACCATAATGGAAAAAGTCGTTAAGTAAACAATTTTTATGACAGCAAATTCGGAAATGTTTCTTTAGGAAACAGAGGTAATACATTTTTATTATTTCAGCAAAACAGTAATAAAATAATAAATGTAATCTCGTTAAATAGCGTTATTAGTTTATTATATCCAGTATTGACTCTTAAGTATCCTGACGCTCCGTTTTTAATACCTCCTATGAATTATGGTATAAAAATGGGTAAGTTTGAAAGGACATTGACCACAGGTGAAGAAGCAAGCGATGAAACCGGGTGTTTAATAGAAAAAATTAAGATAAAATGGCAGAATGCAGTGTTGAAGAGTCTGCCGATATAATTTACGTGTACGGTTTAGTAGACGGAAATGATAGTGAGGCCGTACGACAATACCAAAGGAGATTCCCGAATCGGCGTGTACCCGACAGAAGGGTATTTTGAAGGACTTTCAGAAGGTTAAAAGAAACCGGAAGTGTAACCACCCCCAGAGCAGAAACGCGATCAGGAAAATCGGCCGATTAAGCGGACCCCGACCAACAAATCCTCAACATCGTCAGGAGCAGCCCTGTAATAAGCATTAGGCAGGTCGCACGAAGGTCAGGATTGTCTTCAGGGAGAGTTTGGACCGTGGTGAACCGAGAGGGACTACATCCATACCACCATATCCCGGTCCAAGCACTAGGGAAGGAGATTCCGAAGGACGATTGCAATTCTGCACTTGGCTGTTCGAGTCTGACATTGAAAACAGAAGGTTTCTAGACCGAATTCTGTGGACGGATGAATCGCAATTCACCCGGAATGGCATCACAAACTTCCACAACCTGCACACCTGGTCAGATGTGAACCCACATAGGACAAGGAGTCGGTCCTTTCAGCAAAGATTTAGTGTCAATGTCTGGGCTGGCATCATCGGCAACCAGTTGATAGGACCCTTCATCTTGCCCCAAGTGCTGAATAGTCAGCTATACTCGGACTTTTTGGAGAATATCCTTCCGGATCTGTTGGAGGACTTCCCCCTGGCCACCAGAAGCGCAATTTATTTACAGCTCGACGGAGCACCTGCGCATACTGGGAACATTGTTAGGGCAAGGTTAAATGAAAATTACCCAGAGCGCTGGATTGGACGAGGTGGACTGATTCCTTGGCCTGCTAGGTCACCGAACCTTACTCCACTGGACTTTTTCTTATGGGGAATGATGAAAGATGAAGTTTACTCAAGACCAATCAACACCAGAGAAGAATTAGTTACCAGGATTGGGACTACAGCCACGAAAATACGGGAGAGACTGGCTACCATAGACCTCTAACGCGAAATAAGACGAAGGCTACTTGCATGCATCGAAACTGGCGGAGAACATTTTGAACAGCTTTTAAAGGACAAACGATTTAATTGTAATTAGTTTTTAAGCGAACAAAATGTATTTTAAAGTTAACTTAAGTATAATTTCTTAAAAAATTCGAATTGTCATGATATTCTGTAAAAGGGTTTTGTAAATAAATTTTCGTATCCTTTTCCTATCTGGGCATGTTGCACCTCTTTGGAAAGGTAATTAGATAGGCAACTTAAAAAAAATAAAAAGTAGGTATGTTAATAACATGAATTTCGGAGAAAAGTGGGGCGAAAGGTGAAAAATCGTGAAATAAAAGTTAATTTTTTCAACTTCCAGGGGGCATTGTGGCCAAGGAGTTAGGGATAGGGGGGTGGTGTAAACTTTTTTGGAAAGGACTTCCAAATAGTGATTTTTTTAAATCAGTTTGGGGCCGCTGCGATGCGTAGAAAAAAAGATAAAAATACAAGAGCGGTTCCCATATAAGGCAAAATCCTGATTTACGAATCACCCTGTAACTGCCAAACGGTGCGAGATGCCCCCCCCCCCCCCCCCCCACCCATACGATTTTTTGCTTGTCTCGGTCTGACCTTTCACCCCCTTCAGTATTGACCTCCCACCTCTGAACACCCTGTATAGGGCAAAATGTCATACACACCAAGCTTTATAGATATCTCAAATCTAACCTTTCCACTACTTTTGTTATCTTAATGAACTTTATTAACCTTAATATCTACCCATTTCAAAAGTGCTCATCCATTAGTTAAGATAAATATATTTTACGAAATTATTATGAACTATTCCTCTTCTAAACTACAATAAGATGCAATAAATTATCCTTTCGTTCTCGTTATAACAATGATTTGTCAAGAATATATCTCTTTTCCAATTTGTCCTTGTTTCAACTGAACCGAACTCATAGAATTGTATTCGATGATCATGAATAATTACTTATACCTTGAGAATCTTCAAAATTAGAAATTTGAATCCCTACGGGAATGAAAAGAGAGCAAGCGAGCCTCACAAATTGAAATCATCAAGAATTTAAACCAAATCTCATAGGGAATGGGAGACGCATTTGCCTGAAAGGGAAAACCATCTTCATTAATTTTCTTCTTAAGACACTAGACTAAAGGAAGAAAATCTCTCATCTACTTCCTTAGATATTATATAGCAACAGGAATATCGTATTACGTAACCGTCAAAAGATTACCATTGGATCTTGAATTTAGACAGATACGAATGTTTCTAATTCAGAACCACAATGAAGTGATTGATGATAAATTCAGGTAGGCCATTAATTTACTAACTCTTTCATCAGACTGTATCCCTTTCACCCTAGGCAAATTATGCGTACTTCGAGGAATAGCCCAGCAAGAGAAGTGATTTTGTAGGAAAAGTTTTTACCTATTGTTGAAGTTACATACATTTTTTTTGTTTATTAAAATTGATTGAATTTCGTATCAATTAGTTCGTGTATATTAAAATAGAAAAAAATATACTTAGAGATCTGTTAAGGAAGATGATTTTCTACTTTATTATCTTTTTAGTCGATTAAAATAGACACTTAAAATAGACTCCAATAATGCATGCAATAATTAATACTAGATATAAAAACATTAAGAATAATTAGAGCCACATAATTTAAATTAAGATTCATTATTCCACGAAAGCTCGCCTTAAGCCAGTAAATAAAGTATCATTTCAAGTTTAAGATTTATTACAGAAAGCAAACCACTAACGATAAAAGTACATCGTCTTTTCACAACAATCTTGATAACTCTTTAAATCGTATCACGTTTATATTTCGCTCTCAATTTAATATTATCAGTCTCTTTCAATATCATATTCTGAAAGTACATATATTTACACACGAACTCCTTTCATACATATGAAGGTGGAACTGGATGCAATATCGAAAAGAAAATTCGATGAAATCCCTTGGAAAAATTGCAGCTTTTATGCATTCAAATGTATACTACATATGTGGGTTGCATACAAGAATATTATCAGCTTACTTAAATGTTGTGAATAAATTCTTCTAAGTCTTTTTGGTATATAGAAATTTTGTATTACTTTTTATTATATAGTATAAAAAAATGTGCAGTGATTTGAGGTTATGAATATCAAAGATTTAAAAATTGTATTAAAATTCAAATTCGAAGCTAAGGCAGATTTGCTTCTTCCCACAAATTCGAAAAATCGATTAGAAATTTTTTAATCTGACTCGAAATAATTTTCAAGATTTTTAAAGTTTGTTGCTATAGATAACCCTCATATTTTTCCACCTTATGAACGCAGTTGAACCCTAGTGGAAATTTTAGTTCGGGATTGGAGCCCCAACGATCAGGATTTCTTTTTTATTCGATTCACCTATTCAAAATTAAAATCAACTTTTGCACCTATAGACCATTAGAAAAATTTTAAAAGATCAAAGCAGAGCAACTTCTTAAATCTTATTTGATCTTGATCCCGAAATAGTGTCAAAGGCTCAAAATACAGTTTACTGGTAATTTCCTAGTTCTCATTTGAACTTAAAGATCCTTATAGTGTTAAGATGTAACAGATTATCTTTATTATTACAGAATAAATAATAACGTTTATTAAAAAGGATTATTAAACTCACGCCCGAAGAGTAAACAATAAAAGAGTTACAGGGTGATTTATAAAATCATACCTACAAATATTATTTCGAATAATTGCTGCAGATCCAAACATTTTACAATTCAAATCCTGTTTTAAATGGGAAGTGCTGATTTTCGAAGAGTTAAAAAGGGGTTTAAAAGAAACTCTTGATCAGGACATATCAAGGAATCGATTGGCATACTGCTTCCTACTTACTATCCGAAAACCTGTCATTCCCATCCTAAAGCAGAGCTGTAAAAACGTATTACCATTACCATTAGAATTGGTAGTACAAGTAATGGAAAAAAAACAAAAAATTGAATTACCATTACCTAGTAATGGTATTGGCACTTCACCATTACCATGCATTACTTGGCATTATCTGACATTACTCAGCATTACTTAGAAATACTGAGCATTATACAACATTGCCTAACAACACTCAGCATTACCTCACATTACTCGACATTATGCAGCACAATATGACCTAATACTAACTTAGCATTACTTACCGATTGCCCAACACCAGTATTAATATATGTATTAGTCAGAAATTAGCTCAGAAATTGAGTCATGCTACGCTGCGTAGTGGCGAGTAATGCTAACTAGGTATTTCTATGTAATGGCAGATAATGCTGACTAATATTACGTAATGTTAAGTAATGCTTCTGAAGTATGGTAATGGTGAGGTACCAATACCATTACTTGGTAATAGTAAATACATTTTTTAAAGTGCCTATACTGGTAATGGTACTGGTAATTTGCCTTGCTTGCATTAATTGTAGTACTTGTCAGTACACAAGGAACGTTCTCAGGTGTGTCTCACCGAGTTTGATGAAATTGAAATATGTTATAAAGTATCGGAAACTAAGAGACATGTATTTTTTTGTATCTGTGGATACGCACATTTAGGGGGTGAAATCCACCCCTAAAGTTTACCCCCAAAAACAGTTTTTCCTAAATATTTCAAGTTCTAATGAATTTTTTCCAGTCTCATAAATATACTAACATTTTGTAAGTAATCCGGTTCCCGGGGGTGGCAACCCTTATTTTTATTGTAGAAAACGATTTTTTTTTATATTTTTGCGTCACAAAAATAACAATTTTAGTTAAAAATCATGGACAAATATTTTTTACATACGATTTTGAAAAATAAATTTGACCTGTTTTTGCGTTTTCGCAAAAAAAGCTCCTCAAGGGGGTAAACAACCCCTAGCACTAATACGTAAATGATATATATTCGTTCGGACATCAGTTTTTTCGTGAAAATCATTATTAAGGGGTTTTTCGGAGTCGCTGATTACGGATCTGATGTTAAATTTAAAAAAATTCAAAATGGCGGATCCAACATGGCGGACAAACTTAAAAAAAAAAACCAATTTTTATAAAACAAAACAATAAATAAAAGTACCTCGTAAATGTGCTTATCAGCAAATAAAAAAAAAATACGTGTCTCTTATTTTTCGATACTCTCTAATTTCATCAAAATCGGTGAAACACACTTGAGAACGTTTTCTTGTGAGTATAGTAATGTATTCTAAGAATAATGCATTATTTTACAGCTCTGTCCTAAAGTATGCCACTATTATGTAATGATGGACTATTGGCTCTTGAGATGAAGGACTTGTCCTCATTACTAAAAATTTCATTCTGCCTACGATAACCGCAATAATCGATAATAAATCGATGATGCGAACACACAATTCCCTATCCAATGCAAATAAATCAGCAGACCAGACCACACAAGCATCATTTGTTTAATATAATTGGACTACACCATTAAATTGGCCATTTCATTTCAGTTATATAGAAAACAACTCGAAAGCAATCAATTTCTGTTGTCATATGCACAGCAGAAACATATAACGTGCAAACGTGAACATGTGAATTTTCGCCACGACCACAAAGAGGCCCCAAGAGTACTCAGCAAGTTTCCAAAAAAAAAAAGGTACTCTTCTGTCGCTGGGCTTATTAAAGGACAATGGGGCAAAGTGATATCAAGGGCCTCATAGTAAAAAATTAATAATACAATCCGCCCCCGAAGTACGTGCAAAAGTGCTTAAACGACATTTTTAATACATCTGATCGGTGTAAAACTCGCAGCTTTATAGTAAATTTTGTGGAGCGGGCCGAATGGAACATGCGGCGGAATATTGAGATCCTTTCTCCTCCTGCCGATTAATAAAACAAAAGCCCTATATGCTCGTACGGCTTTATACATATATCTCAGTTTTATTGCCACTATTTTTACCCTCCCTTAAATTCTTTATGAGCATTCCAAGGAACTGGGTTAGGCGTTCCCGGATAATTGCCCTCCAGAAGGTCAGATTTATTTCGAGGGATTTGTCAATGTGTCGAGGCAAAAACTTAATCATTCTGAGGATCTATTTTTCTCCCAACAATTCACAAGGGTCATACAGAAAATTAATTATGAGACAACCCCTTAAGACAGTTTTAAGATAATAAGATCTCTTCTGAACGAACCCTTTTTCTTTTTCATATGACCCTATTTCACTTTTTTGCGGAACGGGGGCTTATCCCTTGGGCGATGAATTGAGACAAGCTAAATGCAACATTTTCGTTACTATTTTAATACGCATTTTCATGTTAGTTGAGGTGCTATAAGCTGGAAATAAACAAAAACAATATCTACATTCTGTTTTAAATTCTCCCTTAGGGAGATAAGTTGAAACTCATTCAGTGATGTTCTTATATTTGCATATTTATGTTTCCTGTAGCATTTATTCATTGCCACTGTTTGGTTGACAACAGAAGTTAAAATGCAGAAATTGGTGAAATAATTTTAAAGATATTCTGATTTTGTTGGAATTTAATTAATATAACTGATATAAGTTTTACTGTTTTTTTTTTTTTTTTCTATCAATTCAGGTGGTAATTTCTTTATATTATGGATCGACAAAAAAAAACGCAGCGTTTATTTCATACCATTGCCATTTTAATTGGAATTTTCTGATTGCATTTTTATTTTAATTACAATTTTCCTATATGAATTCCAATTTTATTTGAACTTTCAATTATAATTGTTACATATTAATATATGTAAAGTAACAAAAAATTTGCTTTTCTAAAGCAATATTATATATCAAAATTATTTACTATATATTTTTTATGGTCCTTAAATATCAACCAAAATATCGTTATCGAAATATTCAAATAATTTTTGGTTCTATTTGCACAATGTCAGAAGCAGTTCAGTTGACACCAGGAAATAGAAACAGAAAAAAAAAACACCCATACGTATATTTTTTGTATCTACAGTACTAAAACTAGTAACAATTTTGCCAAATTTCATCCCTTTAGAATTGCCCCCCAAGGGGTGAGAATTAATTCTAAAAATTTCGAACAAAATTAATAACTTTTGAACGAGTTAACCGATTTGGATGGGTTTTTGACATAGTATAGATGTCGCTGCAATCACCAAAATTTTTTTTGTAGCTTCCTAACATAGTTTTTTATACCACATATTTTTTCCAGATTTTCTTTCCACCTGCGTGACACCTACAAAAAATTAATTGTCTATTTATATATGTTTTTTGTAAAGTCACCAAAATTTTTTTTTATAGTTCTGGCATAATATTTTACAATATATATTTTTCATGGGATTTTAATGAGAGTGAAAAAAGAGATTTTGGTGACTGTACGACAAACATAACCTAGAAAAACATATAAAAATTTAAATTTTATTTTTTCTGTGTGCCACGCAGGTGCAAAAATCTGAGAAAAATATGTTATAAAAAACTATATTAGAAAGCGACAAACAAATTTTGGTGATTAAACCAAAATTCAAAATGGGGGAAAAAGAATTAAAAAAAAAATATTTTTTTTGAGGTTTTATATTCAGTTTTCAGTTCTCAGGTCATCTATAACATGTCAAAAACCTACTCAAATCGGCCTACCCGTTCAAAAGTTACCAATTTTTTTAGACATTTTTAAAATTAATTTTTAACGTTTAGCATTCAACGCTTAACGTTTAATGTTTAACGCTTAACGCTTATAACTTAACGTTCTTAACTTAACTCTTAACGCTTAACGCTTAACATTTAACGTTTAAGGCTTAACGTTTAACGTTTAACGCTTAACGCTTAACGCTTAACATTTAACGTTCAACGCTTAAGGGGTTACATGGGTCTTAAAGGTATAAAAAAAACGACTTCTTTAAAAAATTTTATTTCAAAAACGAACAATCCTTTTTATTTATAATTTAAACATATGAAAGTAAAGTACTTAAAGTACTTGTAAAAAAATTTTCTGTCAAAAATATCGAAAATTTTCCATTTTCCAGCCGTTTTTCGCAGTCAACCTTTTTTTTTGCGGTGGACATGATATTTCGGTGTGGATTCATCTGAAATCAAAAATTCAAAAATTTTCTTGTAGTTTATGCCCTTGGCTCGTGATTGAACGAAGGAATTGAAAAAAAAATGAAATTTGACATATTGACATGAGTTTGAATCAATTTTCGTCTCAAATTTTTATGCGTTTTTCCGATTCTCATCATTTTTAAAAGGTCTTTTTCGTATAAAACAAGAACGACTTGACCGAAAGAAAATTCCTTCGTTCAATCACGAAACAATACTATAAAGAATAACTGTGCAAAGTTTCAACCAAATCGGTCAATTTATTTTCGAGAAATCGTGTCCACCGCAAAAAAAAAGGTTGACGGCGAAAAACGGCTGCAAAATGGAAAATTTTCAATATTTTTGGCTGAAAATTTTTTTACAAGTACTTTAAGTACTTTACTTTCATATGTTTAAATATTTTAAATAAAAAAGATTTTTCGTTTTTGAAATAAAATTTTTTAAAGAAGTCGTTTTTTTTATACCATTAAGACCCATGTAACCCCTTAACGTTTAACATTTGACGCTTAACATTTCACGCTTAACGCTTAACGTTTAACGCTTAACGCTTAACGTTTAACGTTTAACCCTTAACGCTTAACGTTTGACGCTTAAGGTTTAACGCTTAACGCTTAACGTCTAACCAAGAAGTTGCCATAACCGAAAGAATTAACTTTGTACAAAAATTTGTTTAGTTATGTAGGAAAAAGACTTCTAATAGAAGTTTTAAAAAGCGTCCACTGAAATAGATACAATCCCTGAAAGATATAGAAAATTAAATGATTCATTGATAGATAGACTTTAAAATTTTTTTATGATTATAATTAAAAAGTAGTTCTTAAGTAGGTGCTTCTTCAAAACATAAAATCACTCAATAACCTCAAACCAAGGATTCTCTTTTTACTTTGTTTTCCTACTGAATGATTTCACTTAAATGAAATTTGAATCCTCCAAATCCAATTTAAAGTGCGCTCACGCGTAATCCAATCCTTTTAAAACTAACAATCCTTAAGTTAAAGGTACAACAATTCAATTAACCTTTATTCTACCCACAATTTAAACTAAATTCAACGAACCTTTCAAATAACGCTCAAACTTTCGAAAGACTGACAAAATTATTCATTCTCATTAAATATCTTATACACGCGCCAGCAGCTTCATTACTTAGTTTTTTTTATGAAATCGTCATTGTTTTACCTCACAATTGAGCCATCTGGGTTCATTGTAGGATAATCGAAATTAAAGCCTCTTAACGGCGTAAATTCAAGAAATATTTTCCCAAGCTATTTATGAAACAACTTCAACCGATTTGAAGGAGAGAAATAAATAGTCAGAGCAATGTGACCAACTTCCACTGATACAATATTCCGCAAAGAATAAGGTTTCATGCTTCGTAAGAGCAGCATTTGTTTTACAAAATTACCCCCAATTTTGAGGGACTTTCCACAAAATACCTTATTAATTTTAAGGAAATCATTTTCTCACAACTCTTATACAGTCTTTTGGTTATCTTTTCATTTACCAGTGGTTAATTGAATTAATGTTCCGAGGGTTAATTATTAAGTTTTCCCTTTAAAGATGAGAAGAACCCGTCTTTTGAAATTTCGACAAACATTTTCAATTAGTATCTATAATACCCATCAAGACAGCCAAAATTAAATAAGGTCGAAAATTCACTAATAGAATATTTGAAAAATATCTCTAAATATCTGAGCTAATAAACTCTTTGATATCTATATCAATATGTACTCTTGGAAAATATTTATGATAATTAAACAGCTTCCGGTTATAATTTGGGGAAGAAATATTTTGGGCCTCGTGTAATTTTTGGTGAACGAGAATTGTTAAAGATAAAGATATAATTTTATGCTTTATAATTTGAATAAGAATCAAAAAATTTCTTTTAATTTACTTTTAGAGTAATTCTCTAAGGTACTTACAAATATCTTAAAAAACCCATATTTTTACTAGGCACATTTTACTTTTACGGTAGAAATATGCGAGCTCTGGAGGAAAAAATACCTGAAATTTCTAAGAATATTTAAGTAAACAAGCTCCTTATTTACAAAGGATCTCCCATAAGCCTTAAGGAGCAGAATAAAATAAAAGCAACAAAAAAATAAATAAAATAAAAGAAACTCATCTATTGGTCCCTGATGTAGCTGGAAAAATTGTGCACCTTTGATCAAAAGTTTTCGAGCTAGGACTCATCAGTCCAGATGGCCTTTTTCCTTTGATCCAAATTCCAATTTTTGTGGACTTTTCCTAATCCAAACGTTTTCTCTTATTTGCACAATAAATAAAAAGTTTCCCCTTTGCTTCTGTTCATATCAAATCACCATCTTTAAGATGTACTTATATACATATATATATATATATATATATATAATATATATTTTTTTTTTATGTTGAAAAAGTCTGCTCGTATTTCACTTCACGAAAAGTACATACTATATATATAGTATAAACTTGTTTCGTTCAGTAGAAACTTTAGAATTTTGACACTGCTCCAATTAAAAATTTCAATTCTTTCTATAGAAAAAGGTAATTAAGGAAGATTTTTTTCAGAAACATAAAAACTGCAAAACTTTTCTTAAAACGAAAAATAGTCAAATAATGCAAAATTAAGATTTATGGTCAGCTTGGGTTGCATAATATTATATTAATTAAAAAATACTTGAGAATACCAAATATGATAAGAAAACGAAAGAAGTTTAGATTCCTAGAATAATCCAGTAAAATGTTATACCTGTGGTGGTAAAAGAAAACGGGCAACCTATAAAGAATATTTCAAAACAATAACATTTTTCTCTGCCTCCTCATATCCTCATTTCTTTAAATTTAAAATTTAAAATTGTTAAGGTCAATGTCGCTACAGTTGTAATTTTTCCAAAAATTGTCTTAAAAATTTAGATTTTATTTTTTCTAATATATATAGCAAAAAGTATAGTACAATATTCAGTCAAATTTCTTTCCATTCATAAAAACGTCTTTTAGTTGAGAACTATGTGGTCTCATAAAAACAATTTATATTTCACCTTTCTTTTATTTCATGACCTTTAAAAATTTAGGAAATAAATTATCTTAAATTCGACTAAAGTCTTTCTCTCTATGTAATTAATAAGCTATTTATTATATTTATTTGAAAAAATTACTGAATACTCTAGAAATAAAAAAGAAAATCGAATTTTAACTACAAATATAAAAAAAATTCAAAACCGTCGGTAAATCAGAAAAATGTGAACTCTAAAAATGCATATGTTTTTAAAATTTTAATTTAAAAATCTAAACATTTAATCTTATACACTAAAAACGTACTACTTCAAGTAAAGAGTAGTGGAATAGTGGCCATTGAAAAAAAATATATTTATTCGGAAGAGACGGATATAGGTGAAAATAAAAAAATAAGTTATTTCAATGAATGTAATTTATTTATAATAATCATTAGTCATCCCTATTGTATATATAAAAATGAAAGTTCGTTTGTTTGTTTGTTTGTTGCTCAATCACGCCTAAACGCTTGCATCGATATTTTTCATTTTTTGTCCGAAGGTAGTACGTATTCCAACTTAACATATAGGCTAATTTTTTTTTCTGATAATACATAGGGTTTCAAAATGGCGGATCCAAGATGGCGTCTGAAAATTTTAAATTTGAAGCAATTTTCATGAAAATTGGAACATAGGGGTTTTACGGTACGCTGATTTCAAATCCGCTCTCCAAATTTAGAAATTCAAGATGGCGGATCCAATATGGCGACCAAGATTTCTCGATTTCTACGGATTTTAATGAAAATTAGTACAGTGATTGTTTTGAGGTCACTGATTTTGAATATTAACAAAATTTAGAAATCCAAGATGGCGGTTCCAAAATGGTGACCAATATTTCTCAATTTCAACGGTTTCTAACGAAAATTTGTACATTGATTATCTTGAGGTCACTGATTTTGAATGTTATCAAAATTTACAAATCCAAGATGGTGGACCCAATATGGCAACCAAGATTTCTCGATTTCGACGGATTTTAATGAAAATTAGTACAATGATTATTCTGAGGCTAAAAATTTCGAATATTATCAAAATTTGTAAATCCAATGTGGCGGATCCAATATGAGACCAAATGTCTCGATTTCAATGGATTTTAATGAAAATTAGTACAATGATTATTCTGAGGCCACTAATTTCGAATACTAGCAAAATTTCTAAATTCAAGATGGTGGATCCAAAATGGCGACCAAAATTTCTCGATTTCAACCGATTTTAATGAAAATTTGTACAATGATTATTTTAAGGCCACTATTTTTGAATATTATTAAGATTTGGAAATTCATGATGGCGGATCCATAAAAGGGTTTTCGGGTTGAAACAATCTCTAGGATATAAAAAACTAGAAAATTTGGAAGTGTTTAATTAGCACGTATTTACCCAACGCCGGGTGAAACCGGGTAACCCAGCTAGTTAGAGAAATAAATTCTATGCCCTTCACAAATTGGTTGCTCGCAAAATGAACAAGTTTCTCTTATTTTTCCATCATTCTTGCTAGTACAAAGTTCGCATCTTTACCTCGATAGTAAATGTATTTTATTGAATGACGCATAATTGTAAAAATTATAAAAAATATTTCACAAATAACTCCAACTGACATTCTGGGGTCTCAGGTGGCCAGTAAACTTTATTTGAACGCCACAACTAGATAAAAGCTTCTAAAGTCATTTTGGGTATCCTAAAACAAAAATGGTACCTTGAACTAACTTTAAGATAAGTGGGGTCACTCAGACCCCAGTATTCCATTGAAAAGTTAATGCGCTTTATTCCAAGAGGTGCTTATAAATTGCTCATAACTAGCTGAGAAAATACTATATAAAAATAAATTATAAATTATAAAATTAATGACGGTCAGAGATTAGGGTATAAAGATAAAAGATAGAGTGAGAAAAACCTCTGTAACAGAATGTGGTATATTTTAAAAATAAATAAAATTCTCTCTTATTTTTTTTTATTTATTAGCTATATTACACTTCAACAAAATAAAATAACTAAATTTCATGGAATTTGTGATATTTTAATTTAAAAAAAAAAAAAATAATAGTAATAGTTCCCTATTAAGTGCATTGATACCTTTTTGCACCTCTAATTTTTGATTAATAATTTAGTAATATAATAAATCCAATATCCTTTGGCTTTTCTAACTTTTTCTAACTCATAACATCCTTCACCGTTTTTTATAGCTCTTTCATCCCTTTAGGCGGCTCATTATAATTTGACACCCTTTTTTAACCGACTTAAAAAAAAAAGAAGGAGGTTCTCAATACGATTGCATTTTTTTTTTTTTTTTTTTTTTTTTTTTTTTTTTTTTTTTTTTTTTTTTGTACGTTACGCGACATTTTCGTCAATTCTTAACCGATTTTAATGATTATTTTTTATTGAATAAGCTATATCTCGAAGGTGGTCCCATTTAAATTTAAAGAAAATAACCCACCTCTAAGGGTGAACAATTAGGGGATGAATCCTGTTTATTGACTTTCACTCACTTCCCATTAACTAAAAATTGCAAAATAAAGTAAATCTTTATAAAAAAAAGTAAAAATCGACTCAAAACTTTGCCTATATGTACAAACTTTAACTAAAAAGTTAAAAATAATATTTTTTTTATTACTTTAAGGGGACATTCTCTTTCGAAATTGAAGAAAAAAGCACTTTTTAAAAATTTTATTATGAAAAAACTATTATATTTACTGACAAAATTTCTTTTGGACATTGTTCAACTGTGTCTTAAGAATATAAAAAAAAATTTTTTTTTCATTTTTAGTTTCCCTTGGCTCCTGTAGAGGGCGTCGTCCAAAAGTGACGTTTAATACGGTAGGACAATTTGTGGACCTCCTGTAACAGATTTTTGAAAAATTCAAAATGGATTCTATTCTTGAGACTCTAAACTAAGGGATATGCCTCTAAAACTCATACTTTTTCATATTTTGAAGTTTTCATATGTATATTTCAGAAAAATGCGAAAAAAAAGCAATTTTGTTTTGGGGTAAGTTACCCCCGTAAAAAAAGGGGTTTTTTGTTGTTAAATTTTAGAGGCATATCCTCTAGTATTTTCAATAAGTAATCGAATGCTCTTTGGTTTTTTAAAATCGGTCAAGTAGATTCGGAGAAAACCGTCCTACCAGTTTGAAAAAGGTAGTTTCGAGAAAAACGCGTTTAAAGGTTTTTTACCATAATTTTATTGAATAGAAACCGGTGTTTACTCATGGGTGAGCGCTCTTACAAATATAGCTGTAACTTTTTTTCTATTACGAATTTCTTGATGAAATTTTAGGAGGGAACTTTTGAAAGTATATAGAATCCAAATATGTAAAAATCTCAAAATCGATTTTTTGAAAATTTCGAAAGAGAATGTCCCCTTAAAGAAAGCGGAATTCAAAGACAATATAAAAAATTATTGATACTTAAACTATTTACAATATCTAATCAGTTATTTTTGGAGTCGGTGCCGGATAAGGCAAGGTTATGAACTCAAATTACTTATAAGCTTGCCTTGGCTGGCAGCGACTCCAAAAATAGCTGATTAGATATTGTAAATATTTAAGCATCAATAATTTTGTATTTTGTCATTTAATGCTCTTTTCTTTAAAGTAAAAAAAAATATTATTTTTAATTTATTAGATTTAGTTGATTTTGTAGTCGGTTTTTATTTAGTTGTAGAAATTTATTGTACTTTTTTCAAATAAGTCCACAAATTTTCTTTAGAATTTATATACGGATTTTGATCTGTCACAATAGTGTAGAAAAATTTTTTAATTTTTGAACCAGTTTTACTATAATTGCGGCGTGCTTTGAATTTTTGTCTTGATGAAAAATTACATTTTTCTCCTTAATTTTTATGTCTTACTTTTGGATAACATCTGGGAGGGTTTTCTGGAGAATATCTCAATATTTCTCTTTTTTAATTACGCCTTCTTCCCCCTCTTCCTCTCTACTGTCTGCATTCCAATTCTTTCTAAGGCTCGTTTTACTGTTCATGGTATAGCATTCGATCCAAAGATTTTCGCAGTAAAGCTTGGGACATTTGCGGATCCTGAAGTTAGAAGTCATCGTTTTTTAAACCGAATTTTTCACCGAATATTTATCTATTGGCCTTATATTTTTTCCCATATATCCAATATCAAAAACATTCAATGAGTAATTTGCATATAAAATTGTATTGGGTCATGCTCAAAACCAGCATTCCATGGAATTGTGGTCTAGAATGCATAAATGGGAATTAATTATTATTTCTTCCGACCACGGAGCATAAAAGTATTTGTTAAATTATAGCTACAGGAACAGAAAGTTCCCTCTTTACTAGATTTTCCCATCTTAGTACCCTGGAGTGCTCCACGTGCACCTACTGTAAAGAATTAGTTAAGCTCAGAATAGTTATTGCTCTTCTTAAGTTGCTCTAATTAAATTAATTGCGTAGAGAGGTTGTATTATAGCATGCTACAAAACATTTATGGAATGCTATAAAACACAAGGATGCAAGTAAATATCTTCAAGATATAAGGTAATTAGTGGATAATTAAAAAAATAATAAATTTGTGTGGTACGTCGTTCGCTAGCTCTACGATGATGAATATTGTAGAGACTAAATGTGTTTTGTTGTTGTAAATTTCCTAAAAATTGTATCCGTGTTAATGAAATTTAATTTCGCATGAAAACTTACCCACACCTAGTTGTCGTCGTCATGGAAGTATCTTCTCAGGTGCGGATCCTTGTCAAGGAAGTACTTCTGGGGGCAACTTCTCATCAGCCCCGTACCGCATGATAAACGCAAGCTAATTGTTTGACGAGGAAATTATAAATACAAAGACATGAGAAAGGTTCCTCTCTACGGGAAGATATTAATATAAGGAACTTGTTAACAGATTTCCTGACACATTCTCTGTTGTAATTAATGTTGAGCAACTTCCTTAAAACGCTGAGATGCGTCAATTGCCCTAGTCCTATATAATAATAATAATACGAGTAGTAGGACCAACTACGTCTTACGTCGTATGAGGAAATTTCGCACTCGGATAAAATATGGGTTATCATTCTAAAGGATATATTCTCCTTCGCTCGCTTTTGATGATCTTCCTTGTTTGTATAACGCCCTCCTCATGTCAGCGGGGGATTCAGCTAATAAATGGCTTTTCAACGCAAATTTTATGGGCGTACATTAAAAGAAATGGGCTTTTTGGAATGCTAATATCATCAAGAAAGTGCACGGTAACGATTTATGGTGAATATTTTACCACTTATAAATGCCGCTTTGGTGTATTGAAAAAGTTTCAAGTGGGTGCTATAATTTGATGTGATGGAAAGCAAATTGCTACATTCCGACATTCTTTCAGGGTAGAAGAAGTTTTTATGTGAATTCTTTAGGATTTCGTTTCGAGGACTAATCCTTAAAACGTTTTAAGGCATTGATTTTGAATGAATTCATTTGACGAAATTGCTTTAAAATTGATCGTAATTTATAAGCAGAATGGGTGGCAGTTTATGTTTTTTGCATGAAATTTGATCCCACAGTTGATTTGATTTTATGTATTTTAAAAAGGCGGATATATGCTTTAAATTTACAGTATATTTATTGAAATTTATTGTTAATATTGAAACGTCTATATACCCTCTAAAAAATTTTACTGTAATTTAACTCCCTTTTTGGAAGGAAATTGAATACCCTTCCATAATGGTAGTAAAATTACACTAATGTCTGTATAAAAATAAATTTTTCTCGTGTAAGAATATCACAAACATGTGTAGAAAATTACACATAGAAGATGTAAAATTTGCATAATAAATGTGAATTGTTTACTTCTTTAAAGTAGGTAAATTTACACATAGAAAATGTAAATTTTTGGAATTAGATTTTGAATATAGCATTTTACAATATAGTTAAGGAGACAAGGACTTTATCTCTAATGAATAGAATAAAATGAAGGAAATAGTAGCAATAAGGTTATTTTAATAATAAATTCGCAATAGAATAGTATTCAATAAACTCATAAAAGTAAGACGTATGAAATTTTGGTACATAAAAATAATATACCAAAAACGTTTTTCTCGCCGTTTAAGAATAGTCTAAATGCATACATATATTATTTCAATCTTTAAAGTCCCTTAATCTAGTTATTTTACCTTTAATAAAAGTTTCACCCTTTAAACAAAATTTAGATAGTAGATTTATGTCAGTTTAGCGTAATTTTAGATATTCATGAACAACATTTACAAAGTTGAGTGAATATCAAACTAGAAACTTTAAAATTACGCAATTTCACACTTTTTTGCTTATATACACCAAAAATGTGTACTTTTATGAACGTGATAAATTTGTATATAGAAAAAGATGAAAAATTGCTCTTAAGATAAATGTGAATTTACATTCAGTGTTTAGAGTATTTATATATCTTTATAAATATAAAAAAACTCGTGTCACCATGTTTGTTTGGGATAAATTCCGAAACTGCTATTTATTATATTTTTTATATGTATTATATTTCAATTAATTAATCTGTTAATTGTTAATCAATTAATTAATCAATTAATTGTTAGTTATTTTATTATGTGTTATTTAATTTATTTATTATTTTTCTTATAATTTATTTATTAATTGTTTTTATTTTAATTTTAGTAAAATGCCACGAAAAAAGTCTGATCTCAACAAAAAAATGTAAATTATTATCAAAAATAGTTATAAATTAACGTTTTCTGCCTTATTCATAAAATTCAATTTTTATATGTTATTTTAAATGTTTTTATATGTAGTACTTAATGAATGAGTCACTAATAAAAAATAAAAATTTTAACTCTTCTAAATTCTTTACCGAACACTTTTAAATAACGTTGCATTCTCAATCCCATAGGTTTTTAGATCAGCTAAAACGTTTTTATCTTTATCAGTGAATATTTATTTTACTGTATTCAAAAGTATAGGATAAAATAAATTCAACGTATTATAGCTACTTAGCCACAGCAACGCGTGACCGGGTCTGCTGGTACATATATATAACAAACATCTGCACAAATTCACTCAATCAATAATTTTCAAATATAATTTGGCGCCAATGCTGAAAATTACAATATTAATTTAACTACGATTCATATACAACTTTGAGTTGAAACAACATTGTAAATGTATTAAGAACACACTTTTTTAATTTCGTTCGTATTTCGTTTATTTATTGTAGAATTAAAATTTAACTTTGCTGATTATATTTTTAATTTGTTCCATAATTGTTTCAAATAAAATATTATTAAATATAAAATACAACACGATCTGCAACCAATTTTAAAAACATGATAATCTAAAACGCTTTAAAGAAACCAAGACTTAAAGTCAAAGTAGACAAAAGATCCCCCCGAAGCAGCAAAAAAAAGTAATCTTTCTGTCATATGTCATGTCGTTTTATTTATAGCCTAATATCCACCGGTAATACATAAGCTTGCCAACGATGAAAGAATATTTTAATCAGATCAGTAGTTCCAGAGATTATCTCTGACAAACAAAGAAATTCACAAACTTTAACTCTTTATTATATTAGTACATGTATACTCTAAATTATAATATCCGCACAAAAAAACTATAAAAAAAAAATTTAATTAAGAATAAAAAGTACAGATAAACATTTTGTGCATTTTAAAATGTTTCTCCACAAAAATAATCACGTAAATAAATTAAATATGTCTAAAATTCGTCTTTCTAGTTTTTTAACCATAATAAAAAGCTCGGAAAAAAACAGACTGATATTACAACTGACATACAATGACCATCCACTTTAAAAGCAGTTTTGAACGATGGAATAACCTTTTCAATATTTATGATACACATATTATGTATATACACATAATATCTTCACAACCCGGGACACATATAAGCCTAGTATGCGAAGTAATTTATCAGTTGACATTTGGAGTGTAAGCAAATGGAAAAAATGAAAATTTAAATGTGAAATGATATATTTAACACTTAAATTTTTAAAGGTTATTTCTTTGTGTCTTTGGACTACATTTCATTCGGTATAATGTTCAAAACTAACAAGAGTTGATTGCAACTAAACAGCTGTTTTATAGGCAAATTTAAGTATCAGCGAAGGCACTGTACATAGTAAAAATTATGTATGCTACGTTGAGACCTCCGAAATTTTGCAAATCTCAATATTAGATTGTTTACCTAATCTATTTTAAATTGAAATATATATAAACATTATATGGGGCATTTCACGTGAAGCGGACAACCAAAAAAAAATGAGGTCGTGGATTTTGTTTATATTTCGGTCAGTTGTACTTCTAGTAGACATGGATGTATACACACAATTTTTTTTTCGTGTGATTTTTTCTTGCTGAGTTATGAGCTTTTAAAAATTGACTAAGAATAAAGTCATGAATTTTTGAATGCTTATTATCTGTATCAATTAATTTGTAAAATAAACTAAAAACTATTGGTTCTTATAGTTAAAAGGTTGAAGTTTTTAATTTTTTTGACGAATTCTAAATTTGATCTTTTTTACGTATAGTAAACCGGAAGTGAACATTTCAAATCGATATTTGATAACTTCGACACTTTTTTTTGAAAATTTTTTAACCTTGAATTAAAGCTTTAAATGTAATTATTATTCACCAAAAAAATTAAAACGTGATCTTCAATAGTTGTAGACTTAGAGCATATAGAGTACATACACGTCGGTATGAGCTTTTTCTAAGCATTCGGGTTTATGCGCTAACTTGCCAAAAGACTACGCTATTAATATTATATTAATATTAATATTATATATATATAAGGAAGGTGTGTCTCACCGACTTTGATTAAATTGAAATATGTTATAGAGTATCAAAAAATAAGAGACACGTATTTTTTTTTTTTTTTCTGCGGATACGCACATTTAGGGGGTGAAAACCACCCCTAAAGTTTACCCCCAAAAACAGTTTTTCCTAAATATTGCAAGTTCTAATGAAGTTCCCGGGGGTGGCAACCCTTATTTTTTATTGAAGAAAAACGATATTTTTTTTATATTTTTGCGTCACTAAAATAAAAGTTTTAGTTAAAAATCATTGAAAAACATTTTTTTAAATACGATTTTGAAAAATGAAGTTGACCTGTTTTTGCGTTTTCGTAAAAAAAGCTCCTCAAGGGGGTAAACAACCCCTAGCACTAACACGTAAATGATATATATTCTTTCAGACACCATTTTTTTCGTGAAAACCAGTATTAAGGGGTTTTTGGAGTCGCTGATTACTAATCTGATGTTAAATTTAAAAAATTTAAAATGGCGGATCCAACATGGCGGGCAAACTTTTAAAAAATACACCAATTTTTATTTAAAAAAAAAGACAATAAATAAAAGTACCCCCTAAATGTGCGCATCCGTAAATAAAAAAAAATATTTGTCTCTTATTTTTCGATACTCTATAACATATTTAAATTTCATAAAGATCGGCGAGACACACCTGAGAAAGTTTCCTTGTAAGTACGTGTGCCGACTCAACTTTTGAAATGCAAAATTGTATGGCACGAAAAGACTGCTCAGTAGTTTACTTTTCTTAAGAGTTATTTTTATGTCAGTCTTTAATAATAGAAACATCAACTCATCCTATCTATCTGTATTGAATATTCAGACTCTTTGGCAATTCCAAATAATTACACCAATCATTTTTATTTCATCTTTAATAGATGGATGGTTTATTTTCCTGAAAATTGTCTAGTTTTCAACCCCAACAAGTACAAACACCTTTAGATGATTCCTCATTCTGATTTCATATCGCTTAATTCATTTATCTAATTGGCAATATGGAACAAATTCCCGAAATTATATTCATGTCGTTTAACTAATAGTGATAAACAGACAATACAGTTTTATCCCTTTTCAAGAGTCCTGTCTATAAATTGGTACAATCAAAGTTTCGAAAAATCTAAATGGTCTCCTAGAAAATGTAAAATATTCCAATAGTCGCTTTGGCAAACACCCTTAAACTACCTCTCAATTATCCAATACCATCGCTATGCAATATGCAAAATGTATTGTAAATAAAAATGACTGTATATAAATTAATTTGTAAACTCTCTATTAAAATAAAAAGCACAATAAATTACTATATATGAAACTAACATGTGATGCTATGGCAAACAAATTAAAGATACAAAGAATTAACTCTACATGGATTTTTCCATTTAATAAAAGAGTACGATGAAACATATAAGATAATAAATTCCCCTTTGTGCTGTTGCATATAACATACACCCTAATTCAATTTCGAACAACAAGGTTACATAATAACCTAAACATAAATAAATCTGCTACTCCTTCATTTTCATAGAAAAGCCCACATTTCATTCATTTGCGATATGAATTAATGACATGATACCACATCAAGGCTACATCAAAACAACAGACCGAAAATTGCCCTTGGCTGAAAGAATATTTTCAATTGAATTATCATCATTCGTATCTTATTCTATGAAAAGGGTGAGGAACACCCTCCAAAGATGGCCAAAACTTGAATATTGTTCATTCATTTAAGATGCTATTAGCTTCAGGAACTTATTGATGTTATTAGTCTTCGCAGATATTTCTAATGGAATTCCAAAGTCCACAAGAAGAAGATGCTGAGTTATGATGAAAATATCCCAACAAACTCATCAAATTTGGGTTTATTAGCAAATTTCTGTTGAGGGGTTGTCGACCGAAAATTTATATTGATTGACTATGCTACGCAATATTCCTTAAATTCTTATTAAGGGGATTCTTTCTTGGTGAACTGATCTTAATAAGTTTTATAATAGAAATTTTAATTTATCAAATGGAATTATATTCGATAAAAATATAAAGCGAAATCTCTAGTTATTCAGTATAGTTTTTTTTTTTTTATTGGATATTTTATAATTTAGTTTTTATCGTTATTACTTATTTATACAATGCCTTGTACATAAATAGTGAAAAACAAATTTAAATTTTGAGAGCTCATCAAAATATCATATATGTATAAGTTACGTAAAGTCCAAATCATAGGAAACATTCAGTTGAAATAATCCTATTTAATAATTGATGTTTTTTAAATTAGTTAGTTAGTTAATGATGCAATTATAAAATATGAAAAAGTATGTGGTAAACATGTACGGTCTTATTTTAGAGAATTTTGACCTAATGTCATTTGATATTTTACCAAAATTCTCTACTAACTACTAAAAAGAAGAAGATTGATTTGTGACACTCTATATGAAAAATCTTTGGACTCAAGTCAAAGTACCTTGGATATTTTTATTTAATAAAAAAATCCTAACTCCATAAGTATGCTTTTTTTTAAACATACACCGAATGAAAACCATTGGTAAAAATAACCAAAATAATTGGGTAAAAATGGGCCAAATATATAAAATAATAGAATTTTGTTAATATCTTCTAGATATGAAAAACTAGTGTCTAATCGAAGGTTTAGAAAAGACATATGTTTAAAAATTGATAACGCTTATAAAACAAAAGTACGAATTGGAAAATATTGAAATTCCTTAAAAAACCACCTTTCTTGTTTTTAGATTAAGAATTTTGTTAAATTTAACCTTGGAATTGTTGATGAACTCTGAAAATAGTAAGTTTTGACCAAGTTTTACTAAATTCGACAGCAAATAAAATAAAATATTGTAGTAGTGTTTTTATTAATAAAAGTTAGAGTTTAAAATTCATCGTATCTCTTTATGTGCAGGGTGTCCAATATGAATGTGCGAAAACTAATGGGTCACAATTTTTTAACAAATGGAGTGATCAGTAAAATGTAAATACTTTTAAATAAATGAAGGTCGTCATTTTTATTTCATGTCCATTTTATTATAAAAAAATTAAATCTATTTAATACAAAACAATTAATTTAAAAAAGTAGTGAAGAACGTTAGTTACTAATGATATATATTTTCGATATTTTAACCATCTAATTTGCCACAAATATTAATATGCTTTCTAAAACTATTAAAAACATTTTCTAACGTTTCATTTGAAATGCCACTGACGATCTTCCCAATGTCTTTAATAAAATTTATTGATGATACTTCTTGTGTGCGATGAGGTGCTGCTCCGTCTTGAATAAAAAAAAAAGTTTTAACGCGGCTCCTCTTTTTCGCATGAGAAAGGATTTGGTTTCTAACATCCCTTTGTACTTCTCTCCGGCGACAGAAGATTCAAAGAAATGCAGGTAGATACCTTTTATGTAGATGGTTCATATTTCACAAATATATATTATTAATAATTCACGTTTTTTGCTATATTTTTAAATTAATGGTTTGTATTTTTTTATAATAAAATGGACATGAAATAAAAATGACGACTGTCCTTTATTAAAAAATATTTACATTTTACCGATCTCTCCATTTGTTAAAAAATTATGACCCATTAGTTTTCGCAATTTCCTATTGGGCACCCTGTAATTAAATTAATTAAGATGCAAATCTTCCATTTAATTCTTCAAATTTTTTTAAATAATTTTTTTTCTTAAATTTTGCAAATAGTTAATTAAATTTTAAAATAAAATGATGTCGTTGTTTTTTTTCATATTCACTTTCAAAAACAAAGAAATATATAAAAGCTAGTCAAACATACTTTGCAAACCCATTATATCTTATAATGGTATGTATATAATATATTGTAATAGATCTAAAATTATTAAGAGATATCCTGAGAAATGATGATTTTTATTAGAAAATATTACACTACATTATAAATTTCTATTCCAGATAAGAAAGTGCTAAGTGCAAAGTGTTGAATATGTAATTGAACTAGGGTAACTTGAATAATGTTCCCAATTAAGAATGACTGGCTAAATTAATGAGTAATTCATGCCAAGTTATATGATTACAAATGCCAAGTGTTTTGACTGGTAATTTAACCTGACATCATACAAAATTTAAATGATAATCATTCTTACATATGTTGATGACTAAAGCATTATGCTATGTATAATCTTCCGTCCTGAAAGCATCCAAAATTCCCTCTATTTCCATTGTGAATAAAACCAGCAAAATCCTGGCGAAAAGCATTAAATAGCACATTCCGAGTGGTATGTGGAAGCTAAATATGTGATTGCTCTTACAGAATTGCTTCAAAGACCCTTGGCTAAACCCTTCAAATATACGTAATACGATACCCTAAACGCCTCAGAGAAATAGTAGTGCTCCTTGTAAGGAGATGTCATATTTTCCCTTAATATCTCGGAAATGATAAAGCTAACAAAGGGCGAAAGTCATCGTTTTCATAAATTTTAATTCTAGACACTGATAGCTCCAATTACTGCGTTATGATGGTGTAATTTCCCTACATAAACCATAAATTTCAGAGTTCTAGAGATATCCCTTTACGACCTTAGCGAGAGTTTTCCAAATACATACTTTCTTTGGCATAACAATTTACCTTGAAATTCATTTCAATTATTCCATAATCAGGAAAGAAAAATTCTTATTTCCCAGTGGTTTTAATCCAATAGCTTATTAAAAATTTCGCCAACAACCCTAAGTAAAAGCTAGAGTTTTTCTAGAGTTCTTTTTGAAATAATTTTGATTTATAAAAGTCGTTATTACTTCTTCCATCTTGATTTAAATTTCCTTGTCTCGAAGAGATTTTATACGTATAACAAAAAATTCGGTGGTAAGTCGTAGGAATAATTCTTGCATGTCTTCAACTCTAATAAAACTCCACTTGCAATTATAGCCGTCCTAAATCGAAAAAGTTTCTAAAGGAGAAACATTTTAGCAACATCATTAAAAATGGAACAGTGCGAGATAGTGAACTGAAAAGTCATCGGTTTTAGATTCATAGTCATAACTTTACGATGAAAATGATTTACCGTCCACACTACCTGACAATATTTCAGTTGTGTAATAAGGCAAAGAGGATTGCTCAAGTTTCCTAGAGGGGGTAAGATGAAAAGTTTCTCAAGTTTAACCGATTCGAATAAGCCTGGATCAGTATGCCGCCATAAATCACCACAACCAAATCGAACAGCGGCAATAAATATTGGAAAATATGTTTGAATTTCCACATCGTAAGGGTATACGATGCTACTCTAGAACGAAGTGAAAAATACCATATAATTGAAAACTTGAAACCTTTCCGGCCCTCCTGGGGGTAGAAGACCCTGAATCGACACTTGGGTTAACTGAGAACTGAAGTTCCAGACTGCATCTCCCGGACACTATGAATTACTACCCATGCCTGCAGATGAATAGAGCACTCCGATGCTGCTCTAACTTTTATACACACATACCACCGATTCAGAGGAGTAAACCCAGGAAAAGTTATTGGCATTGAAAAATTTCCAACTCTAAATTATGGCTACCGTCGTCACAGAACCCCCAGCACATAAGGTACACGTTTCTAATTCACAGAGTGCATGATATAATTCGGTGTTATCCCTTTTTTTTTCCTCCAAACCATTAAATTCCACAGTGGACAAAGATTTATGAATGTTTCTCACTTAAAAAACAATTTTATAGCATATCGCACCGCGCATAAGTGAATTAAAATTTACAGAAAAAATTTTCATGAGACACTTTTAAAAAAAATCCCTTTTTGTTTAAGTAAAGTTTTTGTGGTTAAAGTAATTTCCAAGACTGTTTTATGCTGGATATTGTTTACCTTAATATTCCCAACATGTGCTACATAAATTTAATTCAAATCGCTTTTTTATTACTTTGAAAGAGTGGTGCTTTTAATTGCATGAATATTCTTTCAGTTTGGCGGCAGAAGGTAGGCGGAATCATGTTCTGTAGAAAATTAGGAAGAGATATAATTTATTTTAAGGACGAGACTTTTAATCCAAACATAAACATAACTTTTGTCTGTTAAAAAATTGTTTATATTATTTATTATAAGGCCACCAGATGTTCATACAAATTAATGCGGATTGTGTAGAAAACAAACCATTCATTAATTAAGCTTTCCACAAATGGGCTTAAACACGAAATTTGCTACAAAGAAAGGTCTCGGTTAAGCAAATATTTCAGTATTTTAATTTCTCAGTAGAGATCTTTCACCTTTTAACATATTCCGTGCTGCGTAACCCAAAAATAGGTCACAAACGAAATGTAATTACCTTATTAAAGCTTTATTTAAAATTCATTCAAGGAATGTTTTAAAGATTTAAGTTCACTAAATTTCTAATAGATTATTAAATGATTTTATCGAAAATGTATCATTTTAGTATATAGCATGTAATATTAAACACAATATAAAATTGCATTTCGGTTTTGCCCTTGACAATCGAAATAATTTAAGTGGGTCAACCAAATGCTTTTTTTAATAGAACTAATAATAGTTATCCTCTTACAAAATCCTTTAATGTACTCTTTCTTTCGGAAAGTATTGAAGACACAAAGATAAAATCCATAATCAAGCTTATAAACAACAATCTTGGGTAGTTTTAAAAATTTTAGGTTTTTTGAGATAAACCATTGTAAGTTATAATTTTATCCCTTAATATCAGATTTATGTATGTTTGATATTTAGCCTTTAAGTTGCTATTTTAAAATTTAAAAAAGCAAATTACACATCCCTACAAAAAGAAACATTGTCAGACCAGCGAACGAGACCTTCATATCCCTATGTATTTTTGGACGCTGATTCCGAATCCGAGGTCAAAAAAACTTATACACCCCCAAAATCATTTGCTAGAGCCAAAAACATCCCCTGAATAAGGTGAAAATAAGATTAAGCTCCGAGAATAGTTATTCGATCTTAGTGGAACGAATTATATAAATTTTCAGATGTATCATGATTAAGTTAAGCGTAGCTACTAGCGTCCATCCAATTGACTTGAAACACACCGGGAGGGGATGAAAACTATCACCATATTTTACTTAACTGATCAAAAACAACAATGGCCGATGAAAAAGCTCGAAACGTCTAAGTTTTGTCAAAGTGACAATAAACTGCAATAGATTTGACGTTGGGTTGCGAGAAACAATCCTTGACTTCAAATGACACGGAAAAACGAGAGAAAAAACATTAAAAGTAATATGATTTCTATTTGTATGGATAACTCGTAAGTAAGCACTCAAGTAACACCAGTGACACCCCCTTAGGGGATGAAAACTACCCCTATACAATATTCAATTCAAAATACTCTTCAGTAACTGCTGAAAAAGTTCGAAACGACTAAGTATAAAAAATATATATATAAAAAAAATCATTTACCACTGAAACAACTATGAAATTATAAAATTTTAAACTCTGTACAGCGATACACTAGGAAATACAGCAAAGGGTAAACAACCGTACAAAGTATAAAATTATAAAAATGAACTACTGATGCCATAAGAAATGGAGTTACGTTCACCAAATCGTTAGATGTATTCTCGATTATAACACAGGTCAACTAAATTAAACTTTTTTTTTTGAGTCTGAGTTATGAATGCTATTTTCTTATTGCTTGTGTCCATAAGGAACGCAAAAGTGTCATAATTTTGTTAAAACTTTGCTTTTGTGAAGGAAAATTTGACATTCGTTTGGATAGTTTGAACCTCAATTACAACTAAATGCGTTGTGCGATATTTCTGATTTTTTGCCAAAAAGTACTTTATACTAGAGAAAACAGTATAGGTACATTTTTGTATTGGGTTCCAAAGTGGTGAATTAAATATAGAGTCCGAACATTTGCAATTTTATAGGGTTTTTTATCAAAATGAATCAAAGAGGTCTTAGGGTCGCTGAAACTTAATCTGTTACCAAAATATATATTAAAGATGGAGGATCTAATATAGCAACCGAAAATTTAAAAAATGTCCGCCCCCAACAGATTTACAAGGAAATGAAAACCTAACAATTTTGATGATTGGTCATTTTAAATTTACTGTCCTGGGCACAAAAGCAAATTTTTTTTAAAATCATGTTGATTTTCTTCAATTGTGAGACGAAAGCAATGAGGAATGACTGCATATTAATCAGAATCAAAAATCGTGTTGACTTGTGTAATTTAATTTCAATTTATATCCGAACAATTGTTTATTGCCTCCTCAATGTTTTCTACAATTTCTTATTACATTATAAATATAAATAAATTTTTTAATCATAATGATAATTTTAAGATTCTATTATTAATCAAAATTATATCTAGAATTGGTTATATTATATAATTACCAAAAGAAAGATATAATGTTTAACTAAAATCGAACCAACTCGTAATTTAAAAATATAACACAATAGTAAACTTTAAGAACCATTTTTATAGAATTTAAAATATATTATTAAACATTTTTAAACTATAAGAATATAACATTCTAGTTCTAACCAATTTTACACAAACAACTACTTCTTTAATCAGAACTAGGCCATCGAAATATTTAATTAATTTAAAATAATATATGAAAATGAAATTTCCACCAAAAGGTGTCTTAAATAGAGAAAGAAATATTCAAGGATATCTTCTTAAATTCCCAGCACCTAAAATTAAATTTTTCTACTACAGGTAGTTTTTTAAAGTCAATAGATTTTTTTAATGAATAAAAAAATTAATGTAATACTAATATAATAATTTTCTACACACATTATACATATTTTCCCATATAGCTACACTCTTAAAAATAATTGACGAATTTTAAAACGATAAACTTTTACACAAAATTTACAATGAAGTGTAATAATGATACAGCAATGTGTAAAATTGGTACGAATGAATATAAATATCCACCAGAGGATTTGCATTTCATTACTTGTAAAAATACTGCTCAATCGAGTACAGGAATTTTATAAAGAGTAAATTTCATAGTAATATTGATTTATTGAAATTTACATTTAATTGTTTGAATTATAATTTATATGGAAGTGTACTCAAAAGTTGTATCTATTGATATTAAGATTAATTTTAATTTTCTTAAATGCAAAAATATAGGGGAAGATGAAATAACTGCATCGATTCTAAAAACTGCAAAGGATATAATTGCTGAACCACTAGCAAAAATAATAAATAAAGATCTTGAAACAGGAACCTTCCCCGACTGTCTCAAAACCTCAATTATAGTCCCGATTTATAAAACAGGAGATAAAAATGATCCAAGTAACTATAGACCTATATCGTTGATAAGTTCTTTAAGTACAGTCTATGAAAAGGTTATATACAAGAGAATTGTGGAATTTGTCAAGAGAAACGAAGGATTTGATCCTAATCAATATGGATTTCAAAGCGGAAGTAATACCACTACAGCTAGATGCTATGAATCACATAAATACAGCTTTAGATAAAAATAAGTATGTAGTAGTAATATTTGTGGATCTTACTAAAGCATTTGACACTGTGGACAACGAAATATTATGCGAAGGTCTTGAGGAGTTGGGCATACGAGGAAATCCACTCTAGCTATAAATAAATATAAAAGGTTCATCAAAACGAAACTAAACAGCATCTATAGCCAGGAGAAGAATATCAAAATCGGCGTACCTCAAGGATCAATATTAGGCCCTTTGTTTTACTTGTTATATATAAACAATATTAAATTTAAAAATCTGAGCGCGAAATACATTATATATGCAGACGACACATTATTATTATATTCAGGAGACTCACCATGAGAATTAGAAAACAATATTAATAAAGATCTTAAAAAATACGATGATTGGCTACAAGGAAACTAATTATCAATGAATATGCAAAAAACAACCTATATGATTATAAAGCAAAAAATTAAAACCAAAATAATATAAACATACGAACATACGGAACTTAGCAGAATTTCGGAATACAAATACCTGGGAATGGTAATAGATGATCAACTTACTTGGACTAAACATGTGGAAAACATCAGGTGGAGAATGGCTGGACTTATTGGAGTCATAAATAGAAGCAACTGTATACTACCAAGAATTAAAAATCTAATTTACAATGCGAATATATTGCCATTGGTAACTTATGGGTTAATAATATGGAGTCAAACCACAACAAGGAATATGCAAATTATATCGAGATTGTTAAATAGGGATATCAAAGCGGTGTTTAATCTTCCTCGGGATACGGCCACTACAACTTTGTATGAAAGCACAGACAAATTTAACCTGAAGCAACTAACAGAGATAGAAAAAGCTAAGGCCATTTATAACATTACAAAGAGACACGTAAAATCATCTATTAACCTAGTTTTGAGAACAGAAATTCATGGATATAATACAAGGAAAGCAATGATGGGAACGTTATAATCTACCAGCATCAAGGACTAACCGACTAAAATATGATCCAATTTACTCGGCAGTTAATTATTATAATAGCTTACCAGAAAAAATAAGAAATGCTCGCAGTATTAAATCAAAAAATTAAGCAGAACTAAAGCGGAATAATTAATTAATAATATAATATATTCATGTGTTACCCCTTATACCAAATACTATTTGTCTGGGGTGCACAAAATAGAAATAACTAGTATTTTTAAAATTTGTTATTTAGAGAATTTATTACAATAGAGAAAAAAGGAAAAAAAAATCTTCACTGTAAGATAACCTAATTCACCCTCCATATGTGTATCCCTGCAAAACTCTATTTATCATTTAAAAATGTCGTAATTGTAAAAGAATTGTAAAAACTTCATCAAAACTTCTCGAATAACGAAATAATACAATTAACCCTAACTTCTAGAGCACACAGCTATAAAAAACGTACTACCCTTATCATTACAATTATTAGTACAAGTAATGTAAGTAAGACAAATATTGATATTTCAAATAATTTAATTACAATATAATCACCATTACTCAGCATTACAATACTTAGTATTACCTAGCTGCTAAGTAGTGCTGATTACTGTTTGGTAATTCTCGGTAAAGCTGAGCAACTCCAAGTAATGCCAAATAATGCTGAGTAATGCTAATTAATACTTCTGAAGTATCATAATGGTGAAGCTCCAGTACTATTACTTGGTAATGTTAATTAAATTTTATGAAGTACCAATACTAGTGGTATGGTATAATGGTAGTCGTAATTTATTTTACTTATATTACTTTTTAGTAATACTGAGTACGATAATGCATTCCAAGAATAATGCATTATTTAATAGATCTTCTAGAGCATCAATAAAATTGCAAATTCTTAGTAATTTTCGTATGATGACCGTATTCAAATATACACAATTTAAAAGCTAGTTAAATCGATAATCTTTAAAATATGGGTAGTTCTACAAACTAAGGAATTTTTGGCGGCTCAGCCAAAATATGATAGAAAAATTGTTAATAACAATTTTTTTCGGATGGAATACTATTAATTACAATTGTTTCTAGATGGTCACTAAAAATAATTAAGATTCAAAATTCTTTTCTGAACAAAATTACTGTGCAAAGTGCCGAATTCTCAGGATCCTGCAGTGTCCCTCGTACAAATTTTAGTTCAAAGTGCGTCGTGATACGTTTACTTATACATTAGGGTCTTAAAAGAATCCCAAATTAATAAGTTTACTATTTTTCCTGGCTAGGTAGAACAATTACTATAGTATTTACTTCAAAAATATTAAATAAATCTTGTTTACATTTTGTCCCCACCATTTTATCTCAGTATCCTGTTCGCTGTTGAATTAGCAAATATTTACTAGACTATTTGCCTTGCGTCTTTACCATTCCGCTGAGTCGATAGTACCTACGAAAGAGATAAAGAATGTCATCTATCTATTCTCACTTAACACGTTGTTTAGTGAGCCTAATGCGTTCGGCGAGTGAAGTGGTGTCGTAATCAGTGAAGTTCTCAGGATCCTGGTAAGATTTTTATTTACGAAATAAATAATGAATATGACTAATTTTAGCGTATTGATATGTAAGATGCTAGCGCATAGGCCTAGTTTAGGTTAATTTTTGTTGAAAGTTATAAATTGGTTTGTTTATTTTATTTTTAGACAGAAATTCTCAGGAACCTGGCCTCAGGATCCTGTCCAATTGGTACTGAGAACCATCCAGGATCCTGAGAAGATCATATTAAAAATATTGTTTCTGTGTAATAATAGTATTTTTTTACACATAAACATTAAACTACAAATAAATAATTTAATAAATAAATTGAACTTACTCTCATAATTTGTTTATATACAGTTATTTAGTTTTGGTGGTGGTCTAAGTTTAAGTTTAAATGGACATAAATCAAAAAATATTAAATTTTTTGACTGTTCCCTTTAGGATAAGCTAAAAGACACTGTACTCTAGTTATTAGACTGAATTCTGCCACCAGAATGTATAAAAAATGTCGGGCCGAAATCAGACTCGAATTCTTCCTTAGTTTGTAGAACTACCCATATAACAAAATGCCACTTCTAACACAAGTTAGATTTTTCCTTTATAGTATAATAATGCCTGTAAAATGAATTGAATATTGCAAAATAAATCAAGCAAATTTACTAGTAAACAACGAAATTATTATGAAATTGTAGACAATTACACATATTTTTTAGAGTGTATGTAATAAATACTACTTGAAATTCGTCTAGTAACAGAGCATAAATTAAAACAATTCATAAAAAAATTCTTAATCGTAATAAACAAACAATTCGATATTGTATTTAACGCATACCTACATATACACTATATTTATTTATAGCATCAAAAAGTCACTGTCTATCGCAAATCTGCATCCGCCCTAAAAAAATCTTTTAAAAGATCATCCGAACAATGCACAAATAAACGCAAACAATTTGCACAAATTCAAAATATAAAGCCCATATCGGATGCGGTCATGAATGCACTTGTTACCTCAGTTAAACCCCTTTTGATCATCTCATAATCATTTAATCGTGCCGATCCGAAAGAAATAGCAAGTTGAAAACTCGAAAAAGAATTAATAAATAAATAAAATGAAAATCCTCCCACTGTTCCCTCATTCGATTTCATTCAGTCGAGAATATTTTCAATTTGTGAATAAGTTGACATTGTGCGTTATTTACGTCTACTCCGTGTTTTGAATATTTGAAGGCATATTGATAATATAAAAATAAGCCAAACAATCGACTCCAGCCGGTACCTATAACTAGCGGGGGGTGAAACGAAAATTCCTATTGATTTCCGGAAAGAGTATGATCGTTGATTAGTATGTGTCCAATAACACTTGAAATTGAATAGCGATAATAAAGGAATATAAAAATGTAGAATCAATAAAATTTGATGTCTGCTATCGAATAAGAGCACGCCCCATATTAAGGCATTATTCGAAAGTAAAAAGGGGCACAGAATTCTTATAAGTGAATTGTATTTTAATAAATTATGATAAACGTCGGTCTATTGACTCTAAGGGGTATAATTATTTTTTAATTTAATTTAATTAAGTTTGATATACTTAATTAAAAACCGTTTAATATTTATTTAAAATAAAATAACTACGCACCAAATTATAGAGTTCAAATTCTAATCCGCTTTTCCTAATTGACACTGCAAGTCCTTTCTTGAACACTTTGAAGAGTATATGACTCCATTTGACTTGTTATAATTCAGTTCACATATATTTTTCGACACTTTAACTATTTATCACTTACTTTACTATTTCACTAAAATTCACTAAAAAAAACAAAACAAAAAAAAAAACACACTTTGGCCACTATTAAATCACTTTTCGTTTATCAGAACTTTTACACTATCAATTGTAAAACTGCTAAACCACAAAATCACGTTTCGATTCGATTAATAGCCCGATGGATAAGATACTAATCGAAGATATATAGCTCAGCATTCCGAGACCACGTCTAGAGGATGACTGAAATTCCGTCAGCGAAACATTTCAAAATTACATTTCGCCCGCATGCGATAGTTGATGTTGTGTTGGAACTGGTGTCCGACACGGGCCTCAAATACTTCAGATATACCATCCAATGCGTTTGAATTGGCAACGCTTTCTGTTCGAGAGGGAAACAACCGAGCGGGGGCATAGTCCCCGGCAGTGTTACACGGACGGAACAAAATTTACCCTACCCGGTTAAGTTTTTGCAAAAAAATTGCTCTTTTGCAATGGCCTCGTACCGCACCCCGAACCCTGTGATTTAATACAAGATATCTATCGTTTATATCACGTGCTAGTAGAAGCTTTTTTACATTATCAGCTATGTTTTGATTTTACAGCGCATGTCTGGAATAAAACCCAATCTAAGGAGTAAAAATATCCCTATATAGAGGGAAATATGAAAAAAGGTTCTAAACATTCGCAACATGAATCTACTTTAATTAAATTGATATAAGCAATAAGATTTACACTTAAACTAAGACACATAGATATAAGAAAATCACAACGAACATAAAAAATAAAATAGAAAGTAACTACTTAATTATAATACCATAAAAATGTATTTTTAAAATCAAAATTACTTCTACTACCTCAACACATCACTATAAAACGTCAATTCCCACTCTCAAAGCTCTAACCTTCTAAATCAAGAGGAATGGTATCACATTACTTTTTAGGAATCTCATTTTGATATCCCCGACTCTTAGGTTGATGAACTCTAGTTTTTTTTTTTTTTTTTTTTATAACTTTGAATATCAAACACCGCGGCGACTTTTTTACCTCAAGGAGCTTTTCATTTAAAAAAATGTTGGACAATTTTTAGGGTTGTCTCCTGTAGCATAAAGCTGATAATGCTTTTCCAATACCATTTCCTTCACTTGGTTGAGTATTGGGACGATTTTGGAGTTTGAGTCTATTATCTATAATATCCATTGAGCCTTCTCAACCAAAATCTGTCAAGAGTTAATATTTGCAGAGTATTTCATTTTATTCTATTCTAAAAATGTCTCATACATTGAATAATGAAACTTAATATCATGAAATCGTTTTTAGTCGAACATCCAAAATATAAATAAAATCTAAATTTCAAACTTGTTTGTATAGACGAAAATCCATAAAGGATAAAATTTCTATGTTTTGAATATACAGAAGACCTTTTAAATGAGCTCTCTGGGCATTGTTGTTTACACAAAAAGGTTACATTTACATGGCTGACAAAAGTTACTTTTGCAAGTAATTTCATCGTTATTGGCCCTCCGCAATTAGGCACCTTCTTTTTGTTTTGGGCAATTTTTTGCAACCCTTTTTATAGACGGGTTTGCATAATGAGATTCGTTATGAGCAAATTATCACAATTTAAAAGGGTATGGTAGGTGGACTAAATTGACGGACCTGAGTATAAACTGAGGTGCCTTTTTAGCTTTCGTCACCAAAAAAAGGGAAAAAAAACGTACTCTTATAGGATCAATAAAAATTGTTGTACGTCGTAATGTTTATCGCACAGCAAATACATTTTTATGAGACTATTATCGAAATATAATCCAGTATTTATATACATATAAATTTGTCTATGAAAAATCCAATAATTCTTTTGTAATAAAATATTATGGGATGAATATCGGGTTGGCACGAAAGAAATGAGACAGTTTGTTTTTACATTTTAAATTCTAACATTTTTATTTTACTATACATTTAGTCAATCAAATACTCGTCGTGAGCATCTATGACTTCTTGCCAACATATAGGCAAGGACTGGATGCCTGTTGCCCAGAACTCAGCGGACCGTGAGTTGAAGAAGGTGGCTACGTAGGTTTCAACTTCATTAAAAGTGTTAAAGCGTTTATCACGCAAATCATTTTTCATGGCTCTGAATAAATGATAGTCTGAAGGGGCAATGTCTGGGGAATATGGTGGATGAGGTACCGTCTCCCAGCCTAAGCCCTGCAGTTGTTGGCGGGTGGTGGATGCAGTGTGCGGGCGAGCGTTGTCATGAAGTAAAATGACATTGGCTCTTCTTCGTATTTTTTCTTTGATAGCTGTGGCTAGTTTATCGAGCTGCGCCGCATATGTGTTAGCATTAACTATTTCATTATGTAATAATTCATAAAACAGCATGCCCTGAGAATCCCAAAAGCAGCACAATAGAACTTTTTCGCCGCGGTTTTGATATTGCTTTGGTTGAGTTTGTGGGTCTTCCTTTCGTGGCAGCCAGAAGGCACGGCGCGTATTGTTTTCGTAGAGAACCCACGACTCGTCCCCTGTGACCAAATCCTCCAAGAACTCCTTCCGGCGCGGTTGAAGTAGTAGCGATTGGCAGACGGCGACCCGAGCAGCACGAATGGCGTCTGTGAGGGCATGAGGTGTCCATCGGGATAAAACTCTCCTAGATCGTGCAAGTGATGTTCTATAGCGTGATACTTGCATCCGGCTTCTGTTGCAGTTCACGGCGCAAATCATCATTGTCGAAAGCTGGTGGTCGTTCCGAGCGAGGCTGACTTTCGAGGCTTCGGTCTCCTGTACTGAAGCGTTTGAACCAACGAGACACTGTTGCGTGACTTGTAGTATATCTGAGCCAAATGCAGTGTTGATGTTGTCTGCCGCAGCTCGCGCACTATGGCCTAACAAATACTCGTAAAGGTATAGAGTTCGAACTTGTCGCTCATCCATTTTTCTTCAAACTGACTGAATTAATCATGCGTGTGCTTTGATATACCCCTAGGACTGAAGCACCTCGAATGTTCTATAACATACTAGAATATGGTCGAAAACAATTGATTAGAAAAACAACATGAGTAGAGTTTTCTAGAGTGTCTCATTACTTTCGTGCGAACCCAATAGATCAAGAAAATCATTTCTCATAGTATAAAGAGTAGGTATGACTTTTTAGTTTTTTACTCGATACTAAGCAAAACTAAAAAATAATTTAACTTACTTAAAAATGACTTTTAATTCTCCAAAATTTTAAAATTGAAATTAAAAAAAAGCAAAAAAACCCTACTACGTGAAAAATTTTAAAATTAAAATTTTCAAACTTACATTCGACTGCGTCTCTGAACACTGTCAATCATGATCATTCAAATTCAAACAATTTTTTAATTTTTCAACTTGTTTCTATCTTTTCCGTTCATTTATTAAAGTAAGTATGAAAATTTTAATTTTACAATTTTTCACGCAGTCAGGTCTTTTGTTTTTTTTTTTTTCAATAATATTTTTATTTTAGCATTTCTCATTCCAAATTCTATATAAACATACAAGTTGTATATATTTGTTGTAGCTATTTATGAAACCCTTTATTTTGATACCCCACTCGATAGGTTTTGAGAAAAAAATGTTTGAAGACATAAAATATGGCATCAAAAATCGGTAGCTTTGAATTTTCAAAATTTCGATAACCCAGTGTCACTCTCACTGTTGAGACGAATCTAACGAGGCGTCTCAACCTAAAATCCATCAAGCCGTTTAGGCTACAGAGCAAAATTTCAAAAACAAACTTATATAATTTTTTTTGTTTCAAATGTATCATGCTAGAGGAATCATTTGTTGTTTTTTGAGTTTTCTGTACTTTTTGAAATTTTAAAATTTAATAATATAATTTTCCAGTTATAAAAATATATATTAAATTTGAAGATCAAGTTTCAAGACCGTCTAACAAAACTACTTGTTTTATATTTTTTTCCTGTTTAATAGATACATATTCTAAAATTTGTTACTAATTTTACTCTTTATTATTAATTTTACTCTTAACATTACTAAGCTTTGCCAATGAAAATGATGTCGTAAGCTTAAAAAATTATGTCAAAACCTTACTCTCAGACATCCATTTCGATGGAAATTCGGTGAAATTCATGACATGAAGTTTTCACATAAAATTCGAAATTAACGGCTCCAAAAATCACTATGCGCCAATTTTCAAAAAAACCAATTTTTAATTATGTTTCTGTTTTTTTAATAATAAAGCTTATGGTGTATGGCTTTTTGCAGCTCTAAGCCTAGGCAAAGCAGGAAATTTGGAAAGCAATTTACTGCCTGATATGAATTGCATAATTAATAATATTTTGAATTAATTTCAAAATTGATTTCAATATAAAAAATTTTGCCAAAATAATTTGTCCGTTTTATATTATTCACAGCAATCAGTCATAAATTCAAAATTGAGAATTCTACATATGTGGTGGGATAAAATGCTATATAATAGAAAATAAGCTTTTGATATATTAAGGTAACATGAACAGAATAGCTTTCAAAAATAACATTCACAAAATTTTATTTATTATATATTGTATACATTCTTTTCATTCTCTTTATGTTGTAACGAACACATCTGAAAATATATGTAATATCTGCAGAATTAATATCCCTTGTAGAATTTCTTCAATTATTTGGAAGATTTTTGCGAAAAGAGTAGGAAAAACGTTTCCCTGTTGAAATAAATATTATGGAAAACTCGTACAAAACAGACAATCGTTCTTAGCAACATAAACGAGTGGAAAACTTTATTTGCTTAGAGATAAATGGCACAAACGTGGTTCCGGTGGATCCAAAAGAGGATTAAATGCAGAGCACGTAAAATAATAAATGAATTACTGTTTCTAGGAAACCTGAGAAGGTTTTTGTTGTCCATTTCTCACTTTCTGCCACTCATTAGATAAATAATTAGCACAACTTCACGTGGACATCTCGCTTCAATAGTCTGAAAAATATTTTATGCAACGTGCAAGTTGCATAACTTTGTTAAACCAATTTAAATTGTGTATTTGTTCCACTAGTGGCGAATGCACTTTTTTTTTACTTTTGAACCATTATTCTAGTTTTAAAAGCATAATTTATTTATAACCATAAGCTGCTTATACAATACAGTTCAACTAATTTTATTTAAAATCCTTTCAACTGGTTGGACTCGTGTTCCAACTTGTTGTATATAATCCAACAGAACTAAGACTTCATCACATAAATCTTTCTAAAGTATCAAACAATACATTGATTTAATTTGAATTGTGGAAAACTTTTCTCGTAGAGTAAAGTTTCATAGAACTTCCATTAAAATAGGGTAATGACAATTTCGTACTTATGTATATACCTGTAATAAGTAATTTTGCACACTATATACACACCTCCAACTAAGGTTAATGACCGAGGTTAAGGAACCTTTGAAGCGATTATTTAAATATTATGCTTTCACATGTAGAAACATATCTATAGATTTGTTAGATTTGATGTTAGAGGTTGTAAGCTTTAGGAGGATAAAAGTGGACGTGTATAGCATAAAACGTTTCTCATAATGTTAGATAATTGTGTTCTCATTATTCTTTTCTGGTCTGTATAATCAATACCGATATGAAAATAGATTTGATAATCAATATCCCACAAAAGGACTTAAATGCCGGTTCCATTCATGTGTACACAATTAGTTTGTTACAAAATAATTAATACCTTGGAATTTACGGAAATTGCTTCATATTACTTCCATTATATCAACAATTTTTATGTTGTTTAACAGCAGGAACTATTTCTCACATGTATTAACAATGCGATTCCGATGAAAATGTAATATCACAAATCTGAACTAATTAATACAATCATTATTCTATAAACACATTACCGGAAAATCTGTTTAATCTTTTCAAGTGAAACGTTTATAAGAGTTCACCTTTTGTTGTAGAATTCTATTTGTGGAACTAAAAAATTTAATTTTAATAACATGTTGGTATTAAGAACGAACGACTGATATTGCATTTTATAAAGAATACGTCTTCAACATCAATTCCACAATATGTCCAGCAATTAGGAATGAATCAATCGACTGTTTGGCGGATTTACATTTCACATCCTTACAAAATTATAATGATACAACAACTGAAAGAAAGAGATCAATGCAAAAAAATGTTCAACTGGTTATTGGTTGTGATGCTGGTTTAAAATCATCTTCAGTAATGAAGCTCATTGTTGCATTTGGAGAGCAGAGAATCCTCTAATAATTTCAGAAAAATCTTTACATACACAAAAATATACTGTCTGGTTATGGTTTATGTGCTGTTGGAATTAATGGACCTCTTTTCTTCAAATATGAAAATAAAATAGATTGAAGAAATGCCTCAATTTGAAGAAATAATCACAGACGATCTTTAATTTCAACAGGATGGAGCTCCATATCACACAACACGTGAAAACATTGAAAATGTTAAGATCTAAGTTTCCACTTCGAGTCATTTATAGAAATGGTGACATGGACTGGCTACTTAGGTAGTGTGACCTAACCCCATTAGATTATTTGAGGTTATTTGAAGAGCAAAGTCTATGTGGATAAGCCAACAACAATTGCACACCTAGAAAACAACGTCTGGACTGAAATTAATGAGCTAAATGCTTTAAGGAGACCTTTACTTTCAAAATCATTTTTGTTTTTTTTTAATAAAAATGCTTCTTAACATCACACAAACACTCTCCTAAAACCATTTTAAGAAATTCGTAAAAGAAAAAAAGTTATACCTATATTTGTAGCGGTACCTCTACGCGTTTTATATGTAAAAATTATATAACAAAAATTTTGAACGCGTTTTTCTCGAAATCACATTTTTAAAAATGGCCGCATCTGTATCTCAAAAACTATTCAATCGATTTTAACAAACCAAACGCCATTCGATTCGTTATCAAATATACTAGGAACTAAACCTTTAAAAGTATTATTTTAACCCCCCACTCTTGCGGAGGGGTAGTTTACCCCTAACTTATAGTCGTTTTTTAACTTTTTTAGAAAAATGTGTATAAAATGATATATTTATTAAAAATAAAAAGTTTTTTAGGTTTAGGTACTAGTTTTGTGTCTTATGAAAACAATCCACTAAAGATTTTTACTCTATCTGTTACAGGAAGTCCTAGAGAAATGCGGCCGTTTTAAAAGTGCATTTTGGATGACGCCCTCTGCAGGCATTAAAATAAACTAAAGTTGCATTTAAAAATTTTTTTCATATTTTTCATAATCTTACCAACAATGTACAAAAGGTTTCAGAATAATAAATATAATAGTCTTTTCAAAAAAAAAAACTTTTAAAAAGTGTGTTTTTTTTTAATTTTGAAAGTAAAGGTCCCCTTAATATGTAAGAAAGTAATCAACAATTATAGAAAGCCTATAGACGTGTCTGAGGTGACATATAATTTTTCACACATAATTTTTGTCAACCATACTCTTTACTAAAATAAAGAAACTCGAAAAAATTTCAGTATTTAAGTATTCTATTTAAAAACAGAAAACATCAAGTCGTTAATTTTGAAAGATCTTGTAGATCCGGAAACGAAAATGCCACGTTTTTAGCACAAATTCTCTTAAAAATTAACTAACGAAATTAATGAAACCTTGAACTATATAACAACTGTGATAAACTAAAATAAACCTTAAAAATTCATTTATACTTTTATTCGACACGATTTTTGGTGAATGAACTCCGAAGATCAAAAATTTTATTTGAGTTATGTTATAAAAAAAAATGTTTTTTTTTTTTTGCTTTACTTTTATCAAAAATCTGATCCATTTGGAGTCTCATCCATCACATGTTTTCTTATTACAAAAAAAAGATTTAAAATCGCTACTAATGATTTAACGAATTCAAAAATAAATATATCCATATATACTATATATATATGTATGTATATAATATTACTAAATGTCACGAATAAGTTAATTTTGGTATAAAGTTTGCATTTAAGTCATATAAAAATAAAGAACGAATAAATTTAATTTATATACATTTTTTTCCTGTATCATCATACATGGCAATAAAATTAGCTATTCAAAAATGATATAACTCATATCACCTGCAGCACTTAAAATAGAAATTCAAATTCAAATACACGACACAAAATTAATTGATTTATTTATAGTTTTATAGTTTTAAAATAAAATTCTTGAGCTAGGTATACTTGTTGTTAAGCTGTTAAAGCCAATGATACATTAGAACGAACCGAACTTTTAAAAATCTATTAGTATAAGTGAACTATATAACAAGCAAATTATTGAAACAAATATACATTACGATTGTGTAAAAATTCATAGAAAATCCGTAAATTTTTATACGAGCAAATCAAAATTTCATTTTTTCATAAAGGTCAATTGTACTTAATAAGCCAAAATAGCATTTGAGGTGAAAGAATCGAATTAAATCGTAAAGGTCAGAACTTGATTACAAATAAAAACATGAAACTCGTATTGCTTTACATGTCTTTGGATAGAACCAATTTTATTAACTTCCCGAACAACTGAGTACTAAACTATTTACGACGACTATAAAAAGCTCTTCCCGGAAATGAGATGAGGGAATACAGATTCCGTTTAGGGATCCAGAAAATCAGTTTATTACCGAAATTGCTACTAGTGAGCCTGGAAAAGTTTTTGTCAGTTTTTAAGGATTTTTTTAACATTACAAGCAAACTGGTTTTTAATATGAAAATCGAAATTGTTGCGATGCAAATTTGCAATTTTAATTTTCTTTAATAAAACGATCGTTATATTTCAAAATCACATTGCTATGCCCCAGCGATATGTAAACCTAATAAAACCATGGAATGAACTGCTTACAACAAAACCCAATTTTTTCAGTGGCTTATTGCCCGAATATCATCTGTTGGTATGATTGTGGTATGAGACTATTATCACATTTCCAAGACTGATGGGGGTTTTTGTAATTTATGTCAAAAATTAAAATTGCGCGGGATACACTCCACTGCACAAAATCCAACGAATGGGAGAAATTTCGAAATTCTATGAATGTGGAAGCACCAATCAGTAGCTTTAATCTCATCCCGCATTATGGAAATTAGTTCGCTACAATTTGGGAAAGTTTAGACAATTTCTACAAAATTTCGGGGTTGGCTGGCTGATTTGTAATGTTTTTCTTTTATCAACTGCCACTTTCTATAAAAGTTTTCTGGAGAGGAGAATATATCCAGCAATATTCTGGCATGCTGCAGAATTCCCAAATTTTATCTTAAAGAGACATCGACAAAAATCAACTCATTATGATTCATTTAGTTTTTATAAACTTAATTAGAAATTCAAATGATCTCGTCGAATACTTTGAGAGCAAAACCTCTAGTAACCTTTTTAAACGGAGAAGCGAATTCAAATGCTAATTTAAAGGCCAATGCTATGTGATGTTGGTGGCTTTTTGTATGCCTGCAAGCATAATATGATGAACATTCATCATTTTTGTTGTTTACCTCTAAAAAAAAGTGCACGCGCTCTCGAATAGAACGAATATTTATTTTAATGGTAATGGTAATTGAAAGGAATATTTTATTTTGTGGAAACAACTTTTTTTATATATAATAATAAAATTTTTTTTTATTTACTAGCGAAATATCGGAATATTTTGCAATCCAGAAAAAAGGAAAATTACTCTTTCGCATTTTTTGAAATTCACAAAGAGATCATATTATCAACGGAATTTTATCTACTGTCTTATGTTTTCAGGTTCGGTATAATACATGTCGTCTTATGTTTTCAGAGTTTTCTTCTTTTTCAGATGATCCTATATTTATTTTTATACTTATTAATTTGTATAAAACAGCAGAGGGCACTCGTTTCGGTTTCATTTTGTCGACTCACTAATCTTGTCTTTAGGTGGAAAACCTTTGATAATATGATCTCTTTGTGAATTTCAAAAACTGCTTGGATGATTTCAAGGTAAGAAATTACTTTAAAAAAAAAACTCATACTTAAAGAATAGTCAGACTTAAAAAAGAAGTAAAAATACCGAAAAATGCTGAAAAAACGGTTTTTCGATATTTTGACCCTGTTGCACCAAATCTAAAAATCTGAAATAATTCATGGATATAGCTTGACATCCAGGAAATAACATATTTTTTTTTTTTCGTCGTTTCTAGTTTTTTTTTGTTTTTTTTAATTGAATTTTAAAAATTTCGAACTTGTATAAAAATTTGAATTTCCCGCCAAAAATTTCGAAAAAAATATCATGTTGTAGCTGAGAAAAGACCCTATAATTTGAGAGAAAAAAATAATTTTGTACGTCCACAAGAAGCTGAGATATCACCAAACCACTGAAAATCACGTTTTAATTATTTTTTGAGTTTATGTGAGTGTCCATGGGTCTGAAAATTTCAACAAAGATGTACTTTTTTATGTACCATATAAGGATATTTTTTGTTTTTCAAAAGCGCTGGGGGCACTTTTCACCTCCTTAACCGGCTAGACCCTTTTTCTTTGTTAAAGCCAAACGCAGGCTGAAAGCGACAGGCAGCACGAGATAAAGTTAATTTACAGCATTGGGCAGAGGAACAAGGGAAGAGGAGAGAGGTAAGAGGAAATAAGAAAGAGGCGGCTAGAGCAAACGACAGTGGCAAGACGATAGTGGCAAGCGGCAAAACGCCCGCGGAAAGGGTCCTATTGCCTCTTTCCTGATTGCTCATTCCTTTTTTCTCATTAATCTTTTTTCTTTCTTCTTTCTTCTTTCTTCTTTCTTCTTTCTTCTTTCTTCTTTCTTCTTTCTTCTTTCTTCTTTCTTCTTTCTTCTTTCTTCTTTCTTCTTTCTTCTTTCTTCTTTCTTCTTTCTTCTTTCTTCTTTCTTCTTTGATGGATGATCTTTTATGCATATTTGCGTTGCTTTAGATCACTTTTTTTATCTCACTATGTTCAAGCATTCCAAAAAATGTATATACACTAGTTTTGAAGGTCACTGATTACGTAATTCAAAATGGCGGATCCAAGATGGCGGACAATTTTTTGCAAAATGTTCAATTTCTTCGAAAAATAAAAGTAGGTATCCGGAGTTTTTGGGGTCACTGATTACTGATTAAATGCCTGCATATTTTTGAAGTTTAATCCCTAATTATGCACTTTATTACAGTAAAAAGTTGCTTTTTCCCCACTAAATCAGTCGTTTTTCGAAAAAAAATTACGTAAAAAAGGTATTTATTTACATAATACATATATTGCAAAAAAAAACAATCTTTTTTTTTTTTTTTTTTGGATCGTGCCGGGCGACTCAAAATGCGTCTAAAAAAGTTGGTTTCGATGAGAATTTACCACTCCTTCGATAAAAATTAGGGCCTCGAAGTTACCGTACAATTTGTTGTTATTCAAGCAGTAATGGGTTAATTAGATCCTGATGTCCAAAAGGATTAACTGCGATTTAAATTAATACGTACTCTTTTGTTTAATATTAACTAAAAATAGAGACAAATTTATATATTTCGATTGAATCGAATTTCTCCATCTCAACTTAAGTTAATCCATTGATAGAAATGTACATTCTTAAGAAAATTATTTTTACAATTGCCAGTTGCCTTTCGAACTTGACAAGGTGCTTACAACTCGGAAAGGAAAATGAGCAATTCACCCACGTAGACTTCATGTCTCTGGATTTGATCCCACATTTGATCCAGAAGTACAATGGGAATGACAAGACCAGTTATACCCAGGTAAGCTTGCAAGCAATTTGCTCCTAATCAATTCCTTGTGGTTTGCCACATGGCCCAAAAAATGGCTACCTCCAAGGATAAGGTAACTAGGTATAGGATCTAATTTAGAGCTCATTTTGACGTACTAAAAGTGAAGCAAAAAAAATTACCAGGATCAACAGCACGTCTCCAGGAGTCAATAGACGACGACGTCAACGATAGGTGGACAGGACGACAGGATGACAGGCGAAAAGGACCAAAAGGTAAGTATAAGGACTCTTGAGCAACAAAATGCTCCTACTAATCAAGGTGCATTTACAGGGTAGTTCGTGTTAAGGGAGCACGATTTGTTTAGGTCCAAAGAAAAGGAGATAAATAAATTGAGAAGGTGACACGAACAAGTGAAATGGCCTCGTCTAAAATTCCGGTCGCGATTACGCTATCAATCTGGGAAGGACAAAAAAAAAAAAAAATATGCCCTTCTTTTTTCCCTATTATATATTATACCGGGCACGAATTGGATGAATAGCGATGCTATTTAGGCGCTCCAAGGACATAAAAGGGACCAATAAATGTGGACGTTTCAGGTAAGAAGTCTTAAGTATTTTCAAGTCCATTGTAAGCCACCTTAAAAAAACTGAGATCATGTCCTTCAAATATTTTTCGATAAAATTTTCTGAATAACAGAAATCGTTCTTTTGCGAAGAAAATTAAATTAGACGGAACCTTCACATACAAGTCAAAAGATTGGACCTTAAGCTGGAATCAATGTCGTCGCTTCGATAAATTTTAGATATCCATCCATCCATCCAGATTACGTAGGTGTGTAATTTTATTTGATATATTTTGTCCTCGCTTTCCTGCAGGACTATATTAAGGAGAGCTTTTCTCAAGTCAATACTAATTAAGTACCACTGCCTCAAGACATCGGAGACTAGAAGCAGGAAATTTAGCGGAAATCTCCAATTGAAAAATATATTGAGGAAATTCTCTAGCAGATACAAATTGAGAAAATGACAATTTTGAAATTTTCTAGAACCTAGAAGATGAAAGACGGGTAACTGAATGTTATATTGTTTTAATGAATTTTGAGATAACCCATTAAATTGAAATTTTTCACAGACAATTAAAGTAATAGAAGTGAATTATTTTTAATTACAATGGGCAATTCAGTTTTAAATTAGAGGGAAATTCCTAATTAGCATAAATAGAAGCTTCTAATTATACCCTTTTAATTCATACGTCTTTGAAATTTGTCTTAAGGTATCCCACTATCTAATTTTATTCTATTTAAAGAAATTTATTCAATACTAGCTGGGTTACCCGGTTTCACCCGGCGTTGGGTAAATACTTACTAATTTAAACACTTCTCAAATGTTCTAGTTTGTTATATCCTAGAAATTGTTTCAATCCGAAAACCCCTTTATGGATCCGCTATCTTGAATTTCAAAATCTTAATAATATTAAAAATTAGTGGCCTTAAAATAATTATTGTACCAATTCTCATTCAAATCCGTTGAAATCGAGAAATTCTGGTCGCCATATTGGATCCACCATATTGAGTTTGGAAATGTTTCTAATATTCGAAATTAGTGGCTCCGGAATAATCATTGTACTAATTTGAATTAAAATGCGTTGAAATCGAGACATTCGGTTGCCATATTGGATCCGCCATCTTGGATTTACAACTTTTAATAATATTCGGAACTTGTTTCCTCAGAATAATCATTCTACCAATTTTCATTTAAATCCTTTGAAATCGAGACATTCTGGTCACCATATTGGGTCCGCCATCTTGGATTTGTAAATTTTGATAACATTCAAAATCAGTGACCTCAATATAATCATCGTACTCATTTTCATTAAAATCCCTTGAAATCGAGAAATATTGGTCGTCATATTGGTTTCGCCATCTTTGATTTGTAAATTTTGATAACATTCAAAATCAGTGACCTGAAGATAATCATTGTAATAATTTTCATTAAAATCCGTTGAAATCGAGAATTATGGTCGCCATTTTGGATCCGCCATCTTGGATTTCTAAATTTTGATAATATTCAAAATCAGTGGCCTCAAAGCAATCATTGTACTAATTTTCATTAAAATCCGTCGAAATCAGGAAATCTTGGTCGCCATATTGGATCCGCCATCTTGAATTTCTAAATTTGGACAGCGGATTTGAAATCCCCATCCCGCAAAACACCTATGTTCCAATTTTCATGAAAATCGCTTCAAATTTAAAATTTTCAGCCGCCATCTTGGATCTGCCATTTTGAAACCCTATATATTATCCGAAAAAAAATTATCCTATATGTTAAGTCGGAATATGAACTACCTTCGGACAAAAAATGAAAAATATCGATGCAAGCGTTTAGGCGTGATTGAGCAACAAACAAACAAACAAACAAACAAACAAACAAACAAACAAACAAACGAACTTTCATTTTTATATATATATAGGGATAGGGATAGGGATGATACTATGAGTAGATTTGTGCCTACGCAAAATAACATAAAATTGTAAATCCTGGCCCTATGTTTCGTGAATATGGTCCTAATCTAAAAAATAATTAAAAATAAAGTGGCTGTAAATAACAAAATTCAAACAAAGCTAATATCTTCGCTATTTCTTCTTATTGACATGCTGATGTGATACTTTATTTTAGCCACTTTATTCATCCTGTTCGTGTTAAAATAATCATTTTCATTTTGTTAATGAGTCGATAAAAATATATTACCTGGGGGATGACATTGACGGGAAAGTGATTTTTTTTTATAATATTTTAAATATATATTTGTCACATTTTGTGCTTCTGTTTAAGTTCAATAACTTGTATTCTCATTTCAGAAGAATTTGAATTTAAAGCATGAAGAAGATCGAATTTCATAAGTTAATGAACTGAAAATTTGTTTACACCTCCGTCTTATCCTATCTGAGCATTATAATACAGGTTTGTGGAAAATAATTATTGTTGATTTATTTAAGAAGAGTGAACCTTCCGATTAATTATAGAATATGATTTCTTTTAAATGGTTCAATTAACCCAATTTTGCATCACATTTCCGATGATTTAAGCCCTTTTTCATGAATAGTAAAATAATAGTACCTGAATCATTTCTGGATTATCAGCATAACATCGACCTTTAACAGCAACCCACAAAAAAAATGAAATTTCGACCAGAATTTCTTTTCAAAATTTGCACTGTTTCGGCAACACAGCAAAGTTTTATAAATTGCAAATCTATTAATTTCTTACTGAAGATATGATACTGTATTTCTGCTAAATTTTTGAGCGTAAAAAAGCTGTCTGTGTCAAAATAATATGTAATTTAAAAAGTAACCAACCGATAGCCTACTCTTTATAAGAGTTTGAGGGATGTGCATTTATTTTGGCCTTGAGATCTGCATTACTAGAATCTCTACATTGACTTTGACCCTTTTAGGATGATTAATTATTGCTTAAAACTTTTAAATTTAGACATTTCAAAAAAGGATCATTTAAAAAATGGCAAAAATCAGTAACAAGAAAATAAGAGAGCCTAACAATTTATAAAATTCCCCCTTTATTATCAAATTCACCCTTTCTTCCTTTCTTCGGTTGATTAAAGTTTAAAAATAATTGAACCGTACAAGTTTTCGAAATGTTTAACTTCTTCTGCTAGAATTAAAATTGCGAATACTTTCAAAAGAAAGTATCCGACTACTCTAGATGGATTAGACCAAATATAAAATATATATAGCTATGTCGATATTTGCATATTAGAAAAATAGCCTCCATTAGTAAACCCCGCCCAAACATCTTTTAGCGAAAATTCTAAAACTTTAACTTCACACAAAAATTGAGTTAGTGTCTTCAAGGGAAGAGAAATCTTTAAATTGATTTTCTCATTGTATTCTCGTTCTCTAGCATAAAATGACACTCTGACCGGATGTTGCTTTAAGTAGGGAATAATAAAAAATTGCGATTTAATGGCAGTAAACAACACGACATAGCACTCCGGAACAATAATGGCGTAACGATTTAAAGGAAAACAGGTTCCTTTTTTCAAGAGGGATCGTTAAAAAACTTAAATGACATGCCATTGACAACAATTTAATGAATATGAGATATTTATGTATGTATGTATTAAATAACCATATCATGATAAAAAAAGACATTTAGGGGGCAGTACACTTCTTTTTGCATTTTTTAAAAGTGTTGTTTTTTATAGAAAAATTTATTGAATCATTTGAAAATTTTACACATTAAAATATATGTATCAAAAAAAAAATATTTTTTTCGAAATTTCTGGCGTTTGTACGGCAGTAATATGGCTGCCTAAAAAAAAACCCTTTTCAAACTGGTTGGTAAGAAATCTCAGCTCTGGAACGTGTGAAACAAAAAATTCAAAGCACATATTAAAATGTAAGTCAGCTGCTATCATGTGACCCACGATGAAGTATTTTGGCAAGAAAAAAAAAAAATAAATGGCGGAATTTTTAATTTTTTAAAGTTAATTTTTAATATTTTTTAGTAAAATATTTATAAAAAAAAAAAGGGTACAACATTAACCTATATTAATAATAATGGTTCACACAATAAGCAAACATATATGGAATAAGTCCGCAAAATTTGAGCCCAATCGGACCAGTAGTTTTTTCAAAAAACTGCCAACCAGTTCAAAAAACGTAGTTTCGAGAAAAACGCGTTTAAAGTTTTTTTTATTCAATTCGCCCGCGTTTGGACACCATCTATTGTAACATAACATATTGTAAACTACTTTTGGAGGTATATAATATAGTATACAAATTTGATATTTTTTGAAAAATCGATTTTTTTAAGAAATAGAAGTGTACTGCCCCCTTAATTTTAGTATACACGGATTATTTTTCGCTAATACTATTTTTTAACTGAACAACAGTTTATTAACCCTTCAATTCCCATGACGAGACTGATAGACAAATTTTTTTTTATTTTTCTTTTATTGGTCCTTTAGACATCTCCAAGAAGAATAGTGAAATTTTTATACAAAAATCTTTTAGGGTTTTTATAAAAAACGTGTCAACCACGGATGATACTTAAAAATTTGACACATATTTTGGAATTTGTTTTTCACACACAATGCACTGATTATATTAGTATATTTATTAAATAATGATATGCAATAAGAAAAAATATAATTCTCACGCTTTTAACATTTTTTAATGCAAATTTTGCAAAACAAGTCACTGCTACGCCAGAAAATTAGAAAGATAATAATTAATTAACATAAATAAAAAAAATAATTGAATTTATTTGACATATGAAATGCCATCAGTTTTGCCACAAAAACAAAACACAAATACTACTATTCACTAATATCCTAATAGTAAAAAGTTTCTTGAGTTATGTTATCATTTAATAGGGGAAAAAATAAATAAACTGATGACACCTTCAGGTGACACTGGGAACTGACGGGTTAAAGCAGATAAAACAAGTGAAATTTAATAAAATACCTATATTTTTCTTAAGTAATAAAAAGAAAGTTATTTCCTGGTTGCATATTTTGCATTTTTCGAGACGATATGACGTCACAGTAGTCTAACTCTTTCTCCATGTCACATTTTGTCACATTCGTTTAATTTCCTTCCCTCTATTTACGTGTGATGTGATATATTTATAGAAGAGCCCTTATAAAAACTAATGGATCTGGGAAAACACATGAAAATTCCTCGTATTTCTCGTTGTAGTTATCGTCTATAAAGGTTTTTATTTTCGAAGTACAAGTTATCGCATTTTAAAGTTTTAAATAGCGACTTTTCGATCTATTACGCAAACGACAAATTTCAAAACTATCTTAATAAAATAAAAATGATTTAAGTATCTAAAAAATAATGAAATTTCGTTTAAAGAAATTATAATGTAAAGATTTAATTGTTAAAGATTTTTTTTCATATTTTCTTCTAAAACTTTCATCAACAACTTTACAACATTTAAACTTTGAACTTAACTGAAGATATTAAATGTTATTTTATCCTTCTCGAGGAATATCTGCCTGTCTTTTGCAGATTTATTTAAACATATCTGACACAAGTAATTTTGACATTCTCATTAATTATCTAACAACACCCCAAATCAGCTTAATTAGTTTCGAAATATAATTACCCTGGCAATTATTATATTTGCTTTGATCACACCTCTTAAAATCAGCGCCCTAAACATATGCTTTTATGTACTACATCCCTAAAATACAACTTCGCTAGGGAATTGAGAAGAATATTAATTATAAAACAAGGGGGAAAAAGTAATTAGATATTCCAAAATAACATGTCGTTCTTAGAATCGGGTAATATATAGCTTTCATTAAATCCTGCGATTACCATAACCATGAAATGTAATTTTTCTTTTATTGATTCAAAAATAATGAGTTACATGAAGGCAGCTCAGGATATAGGCTGGGAATTTAGTGAAGGTAAGTGTAATGATTTATTATACTCATTTCCCTATCACAAATCGGAATTGTTCTCTGAATAACATGAAAAGCAATAACCTGGGGATTCAGATCAATTGAAAATTTCTCCAATATTGAAATGATGTGAAACAGCATTGGGTTCATAATATTTCTATGGAATTCTCTCTAAAATTCTAAACAGGAATAGATCCTTAATTGCAGCCTCTTCAACTCTTGAAAGAAATCCAAGATGAAGGTTTCTCTAATGCTTTGTTGGTCAGTTTGGTATACCTGAACAATTAATTATATTAAATTTTGAATACCGCACATAATAGACAACTTTAAAGCATGACCAGAACTCATTACGGAAGGAGTAGAAATTAATCAACTAAATTAATAGAGCCACCAGGAGAAGTCTCATCGTCCAAATTGCAACACGCAGACTGGCGCTTTGCTCTTCTTCTCTACACCTGGCCACAGCATCCACATTCCAGATTGCACCTAGTTAATGGAATGTGAATTTGTATATACAGCCGTGGGTCAACAGGTAGAATGTTTGTACAAATGTACACTGGTGTTCACTGGTATTCCAGAGATATAGGACAAGATATTTACCCGATTTATCCTGGAACCATTAGGTAATATCCATTTTCTGCAACGTATATCCTTAGAGTATAATCCAGGATGTGCTGCCGTGCAGAAAGTACAATCTACTCAAGAAAAATATTGAAAGATATATACACAGAGATTTTCATTAAAAGCCTTACTAATGGCGGAGTCCAGGATACAACAGAACAATTTCTTCACATTAAAGGTTAAATTGTTATTAGTTAGTTCTAATTACTTTCTTTTAATGAATCCGAAGATGTTCACAAATTGAAGTAAAGTCTGAGAAAATTATTTGAAAATTACTTGACCAGTATAAATGTACCGGCAGGACATTCTTACAAAATTTTGAAGATATACCGATTTTGTGCAAATCAAATTAAGGATTATTTAGAGAATTGATTTTAATAAATACCCACGCAAAAACTTAAATAATTACAAAAATTATAGAAAAGAATTATGTTTTTGCAGAAATAAATTAATCTATAAGAAATTTTTGATTTTGAGGTATCCTCACTGATTTTGATGAAAAATTATAGAAACATTGATTTGAAGTCATAAACGATTCAAATATAAATTTTTCGGTCGCTATTATTTCCTGCAATATTGGAACTTTTGTATTTAAAAAAATTACATTTTTCAGTCCTAAAAATCGCTATTTTACACAAAATTGGTTAGAATTAAAATTAATTCAGTTTTGACCGCTGGAAAAAAAATTAGTGTTTCAACTTCAACACGAAAAATTGTATAAGCATTTCCTCTTGGTATTAAATGATTGAAAGCAGAGTTTAACCCATTAATGCGCAAAAAGAGGATTTTGGGTTCAATTGTACGATTCGAATAGTAAATTAAGGCAATTTTCTTCCAAATTCGTATAGAAGGGGTTTTTGGGGATGGTATTTCAGAATCTGGCATTTGTTTTGCAAAAAAGCTTTAAAAACTCTATTATTTTTTGGGTTTTTTCATAAAAGTGCTGATTTTTCTTGGTCATTTTTCTTTTCAAAATCGATTATCTTGTCGTTGCCGCTATTGAATGATCATATAACCACCAGAAATTGCGGTCTGAATGCCTAAGTCTTCTCAAACCATGGTTTTGAAAGTTTTTTTTTGCTTTGGTTTGTGCAAAATGGCCATTTTGTACAGTAATGTTATAAAAAATTTCGCGATTTTTTTACACGAAAAGGATTAACTTTACAAAAAAAATGTATAGAAGAGAAAATGCTTCAAATAAGCCAAAGAATATATGTAAATTTTTTCGGAATTTTGTCGACTATTTTTGGTTTTTTGGATTTGGCTAATTTTTGAAAAATCCAAAAATATCCCGAAAACTTCTGCAAAAATGCACACGTATTCTTTGGCCAATTATAAGCACTTTTTGTCATATAAAAATTATTCGTATAATTGATCCTTTCTGAGTAAAAATATCACCAAGTTTTTTTTATGATGAAATTTTGTGATATTTTTACTCAAAATTTGCTATTCGAATCGTATCAGTTGAACTTGTATGCACAAAATCCTCATTTTGCGCATTAATGGGTTAAACTAAAAAAAAAAAAAAAACAACAACTATTCATACCATATAAAAATAATTGCTACATATCTTTTATAATCTGATTTGGATCAAATTAAATAACAAAGTTTGCACTAAATTGAATCTTTTAAAGCGTTTCCTTGAACCAAGAATTTTAAAATTTATTAAAAACAAATCATATCAAATGTCCATAATTTTTATTCATCCAAACTGGAAATTTTGAATTGAGAAAAATTATTGGCTTAATTTTTTGACGCCAAATGGGTATAAATCATGGCAATTTGATGTTATTTTCGCAAAATTAAATTTATTTATTTATAAATTTCCGTTCAATGCAAAATTTATTGATAAAACAGTATCAGATCATAGAAGAGAATCGATTTTAATTCAATAACTAGAAATTGATTAAACGCCCATTAAAACTTAAACCCTCAATTTCTGTCTCGACTAAGATCTTTATACGCCATTATTTTGTATATTTGCGGTTTAAATCCTTCTGAACAAGATTTTGCGATGCCGATTTACCTCAAAATTTTATTTAAATATAATTAAAACTTATTCACATCACAACAGCACAAGATCGTTAACAGAACTAATTAGGCGTTTATCAGAAAATTGATTATAATTCCTATCTGCACTAATTACAACCTGAATATGAGGCAATAATAATATATTAATAAATTAGAGTAAACGTCTATTTGGTAAAACAACTCATTCGTTATTAATTGTAGTAAAGGAAATTATAGCTTTAAGTACTTCGTTAAAATGAAGTAAGTAAATTGTTTGTGTAAGCTTAAGCTTAAAATCGAATTAAGGGGACCTTTACTCAAAATAGACAAAAAATACACTTTTTAAAAGTTTTTTTTAAAAAGACTATTATATTTATTATTCTGAAACCTTTTGTACATTATGTAAGATTATGAAAAATATAAAAAAAAAATTGTTTAAATGCAACTTTAGTTTATTTTAAAGCCTGCAGAGGGCGTCATCGAAAATGCACTTTTAAAACGGTCCCATTTCTCTAGGACTTCCTGTAACAGATAGAGTAAAAATCTTTAGTGGATTGTTTTCATAAGACACAAAATTAGTACCTAAACCTAAAAAACCTTTTATTTTTAATAAATATATCATTTTATACACATTTTTCTAAAAAAGTTAAAAAACGACTATAAGTTAGGGGTAAACTACCCCTCCGCATAAAAGAGTGGGGGGTTAAAATAATATTTTTAAAGGTTTAGTTACTAGTATATTTGATAACGAATCGAATGGCGTTTGGTTTGTTAAAATCGGTTGAATAGTTTGTGAGATACATATGCGGCCATTTTTAAAAATGTGATTTCGAGAAAAACGCGTTCAAAATTTTTGTTATATCATTTTTGCATATAAAACGCGTAGAGGTACCGCTACAAATATAGGTATAACTTCTTTTCTTTTACAAATTTCTTAAAACGGTTTTAGGAGAGTGTTTGTGTGATGTTAAGAAGCATTTTTATGAAAAAAAAAAAAAAAATTGATTTTTTCCGATTTTGAAAGTAAAGGTCCCCACAAAGAAGTTGTTTGATTTTTAGGCATGGAAGAATTATTATTTTCGCTAATGGTGAATATTTTGTATTATTTTACTTCAGCTACATTTTATTTACTTATTTTCATATTATTTATTACATACTTTGAAGGACTTTGACCCTTTACTGACTTTAGGACGATTAATTATTGTTTAAAACTTTTAAATTTAGACATATTAAAGAGGAACATTTGAAAAATGGCAAAAATCAGTAAATAAGAAAATAAGAGAGCCTAACAATTTATAAAATTCCCCCTTTATTATAAAATTGACCCTTTCTTCCTTCCTTCGGTTCATTAAAGTTTAAAAATAGTTGAACCGTACAAGTTTTCGAAATGTTTAACTTCTTCTGCTAGAATTAAAATTGCGAACACTTTCAAAAGAAAGTATCCGACTACTCTAAATGGATTAGACCAAATATAAAATATATATAGCTATGTCGCTATTTCCATATTAGAAAAATAGCCTCCATTAGTAAACTCCGCCCAAACAATCTTTTAGCGAAAATTCGAAAATTTTAACTTCACACAAAAATTGAGTTAGTGTCTTTAAGGGAGGGAAATCTTTAAATTGATTTTCTCATTGTATTCTCGTTCTCTAGCATAAAATGACACTCTGACCGGGTGTTGCTTTAAATGGGGAATAATAAAAAATTGCGATTTAATGGCAGTAAACAACACGACATAGCACTCCGGAACAATAATGGCGTAACGATTTAAAGGAAAACAGGTTTCTTTTTTCAAGAGGGATCGTTAAAAAAAAATTAAATGCTTTCATGATAGATGACAGAAAAGATTCATTAACTCGCATTTAACAAAAACAAATGAAACATAATGAAAAGAATTTCCGAAAAGCGACTGTTTAACGTGAATTTTTAAGTCGTTAATTATTGTTCATTTCCACTTTAGGGAATTATGGAGCTTTTAAATTTATGATCCACTTCCTTTCCTTAGGGATGTTATGGGAAAAAAAAAACTGATTCAGTGGAAACCTTGGTATCCTGAATTTGCCTCTCATTATCAAGGGAATCCCTGTAATTTGTTCACCATAAAATTAAGTGAATTTATTTTGAACAGGAAAAGAATTGGATTTTAATTGTGTTTTAGTAAATTTTTCTGCTTTTATTTGTATTGTACTTTCGTATTTCACACTATTGCAAAAGCAATTGAATAAATAATTGGTTTTGTATTTTTAGGGCCACACGAGTCCCAAGACATTTTTACACAAAGCAAAAATATACACGATATGAGAATTAATGGGGAATTTGGAAAAAACTTTATACAATATTTAAATGTGTTGGTAAGTGGTCTGACATTTCAAGAAATTTACATTGACACTTACGGTGGGTTTTCGAATTCATCATGATTAACTAATGTTCTAGGCTAAAAATATGGATTAATTCCTTACGAAAGTGCATTCGATTTGTTTTAATAACTTTAGTAATCTAGACTTTAAACAATCTTTTTATGTCAAAATGACAGACGTCAAATTTTAATAATTTAGGTTATTCTTTATCTGAAAATCCAAAAAGACTGCCATAAATTGAATACAGTCACAGAGAAACAAAGTTGTCTATTCAAATCATATCAAGAGAAGTATCAATTAGTTATTTTGATGAAGTGCACTGGGGCAAGACAGAATACAGCCAGGGCCGAATCAGGCTACAAATGGGCATACTCTACTAGCAGAAGTCGCACGTGGTGAGTTGATTTGATTCATTTGAATATAACTTAAAATATCAATACCGAAAAATAAATAAAAATTACTTAATTTGGGCTTGATAAAATTATCGAATCCGGCCCTAACAGGACCTATTAAAATAACCTAAACCAGTCCTAAATTAAATTACCTAGTTTTTTGATCATGACCTGATACGAAAGTCTGGGCAAGATCGGATCTGTTAGCCGAATGTTTGTCTGATCCGTGCATAATTAAGCTGTTAGATCAAATTTGATCAGAACTCTAGTAATCAGGTCCGGCAGATACGGCCCCTAATCTAGCCCTACTTTTTTTCTAACTTTTTATTCTGAGAAACATCTTTTCTTCCAAAGAATGGATATTGAGCTTTTATTTTAAAATGCCAATAGTTTTTAATAATTGTTTTTTACATTTCCTACAAAATTAAAAATTATTATTGAGTTTTACTTTAAATTAATTGAAGAAAATAAATTTGAATAGACCAAAAATATTATTATAAAATAAATAAAAAATATAAGATCGCTAGAATTAGTGTTCCAAAACTATATTTTCCTGGTGAAGCACAATTAAGGGGTAATTAGTTATAATGTGTAATATAAAATCAATAAATTCCAATAATAATAAATAAATTTTTAAATTTTGATATAAAAAAAATATGTATAAATATTAATTTTTTTTAAATAACACTTATAAATACATATATACTAAAAAAGTAAAATTAATTTTTTCTTTTTCTTTCTTTTTTATAAAAAAGATATTTTTAAATTTTTTTATTATTTTATTTAACTTTTTTTAGTTTTTGAAGTATATTGAATTTATGATGACGTCATATAACTTACAAGGAGGTGGCACGACCTAGGGGAAACGGATTTGAATGAAATTTTGCCTAGTATTAGTATTTCATGTCGGTATACTAGCCATAAAATATTTCCGTCCAATACCCCGTAGTAGTGGAGAAAAACGCACCCAAAGTTTACCATCTACTATATATGTATATAAGTTACGTTGAATTTTCCGACTCGTACTCTTGCATGCCCATTTTGTTTGATTCATTTTTCAATCGTTTTTAATTATTTAGTTAATTATAAAAGTGAATAGACTATTTATTTATTCATTAACTCATGTACTTTTTTCGTTATTATTTCTATACGCTATGATTTTAAAATCCAAAATGTACTCTAAACTATCGAATATAACACAGAATATCATGTTCTAATTTTTACTTCCTTATGAGATTTAATTTAACAATTAGCAAATAATAATGAAATTACAGTTCATTTACAATTTAAGAAAATAATAAAAAAATCGTAATTCAACTTAATTTATACATATATGTATATAGTATACGGTGAACTTTGGGTGCGTTTTTCTCCGCTACTACTGGGCATTGGATGAAAATATTTTATGACTAGTATACCGACATGAAATACTAATACTACGCAAAATTTCATGCAAATCCGTTTCCACAAGTTCGTGTCCCCTCCTTGTTAGTTTATTTTACACATCAAACTTTCTCATTTTATACCCTCATTTGATTAATGATGAATTTATAATGACTTCATTGCATCCGTATACAAAATTTCAAAGCTTTAGCTTACTAAAAACTGGTCAAAATATTGATTACAAATTTTTTTCCGGTCAACAAAGAAACTGAGTTGATAAAAGTGTTGTAATAATTTACATTAAAATTTTTTAATGTTAATAAAGTAAAACCTTTTTCATATTTAAAATAAATTTAAAAACTAACCTATATCTGGTAAATTAGGTAAATGTGTCTTGTTAATATACATTATACTTTTTTAGCTATCGTGAATCGCTCTCGATATAAAATCTGACAAAAATACCATGTAAGTAGAGTATTGCATACATATAGGTCCAATTACCATAATATTACAAGCAAGACTCTTGAAAGTGCAGCCTAGAGACTACCTGAAAAAAAAAAATGTATAAAAGCAAAAGTACAAAATTTCCATACTCAATCTTTTTATTCATTAGCTGAACTCGATACCTCGCACCAAGCTCCAGGGGCACCATAATAATAAACGAATTATAACAAGTGTCTTAAATGTGTCCCGACGACAAAAATTACTTTATCCTTTTCTGAATTTCAACGAGTTGCAAATTCAAATTGTCAGCAGAAAAGGGTCTCCGAATTGCATCACATCGCCAACATCTTGGAAACTTTTTGAAGTGCACAAGTTCACTTCATCCCGGGAACTTTTTGAGTAGTTTTTTTCCAATTGAATTCACAATCCGGTCCCTTAGTGACATTGACACCCTTTTAACCCTTTACCCTCAGATGATGACAGGAACGGAGATGGCAAAAGGACCATTTGAGGACATTAGATGGACGATTGTTGTTCAATAGAACGCTTGCAGCAGCGCAAGAAAATTCAAAGAACTTTTTCAAAGTCATCTCCGAAAGTCCGGATAAAATCAAAATCGAATTTGATCATGTTCTCTTCCTTGACCTTCTCCTTGTATCGGTCTGGATCCTGGAATGGACCGCCTACATACATACATCACCTAACACCCAGAGAAGTATATTAAACCTGACCGGCTTTTGAGAAAACCCTCACTTACCCGCTTTTATCCTTTTGCGTTCTCGGATTTGGAACTGAAAGGAACCTCTTTCCTGGAAAGGAGCGAAAATCTGAATATCGAGCTCAAGAAGATTTATGCACGGAAAACTAATTTCAACTGTGCCGGAGGAATTGTGGTTTCATGTTGTTGTTCCGATAAGGAAGACTATGTATCTTCTATGAATTTGTAAAATTATTAGGATGAGTATTTTGCATACACCTAGAAGTATATCGCAAGATTAGAAGGTCTTTCCTGTGAAATCCAAAATGGAACATCTTGCATAGTATACTATCGTATATATGTAGTATAAATATAGACAAAACAGCAAGTAAACTTTCATTTAAATCTATTTCTTAGATGGTATTAATACACTGTTCGTCAAAACTGAGGAATATAAAAAAAATTGCTCAATCTTGCATATATCTTAGAAAAAATAAGTACATTAAAAAAAATTGTTAAAACTTGAGGTTTCTAGTTTTGTTACAAACCAGAATATAAAGTATTCATGATAATAATTTGTAGAACGATCTGGAGGAGTTACTTTGAAAAATCACATAAGTGGGGTCTATGACGATCTCAACAAATTTAAAATGTTTTTATATTTGTTCAAACCTTCAAATAAAGTGCCATATATAATCTAGAGCGTGAGGAAAAAGTATGGAAACCCTTGAATAAATCGTCCGAAAAGCTTTCTTGAGAAAACTTTGAATACAAAAGTTTCAGGATCTTTTCTTGGCTATTTAACGATGACCTAGGATTTAACCTTGATCATGACCTTGAAAGTCATATAAACGTCAGTGTCATTTTTTTGAAATGGTACATGAAATATCAGCTTAGAATGTATTTTTCGAAATTTAGATTATGAACATAATCATAGGACTTAAATAGTCTAGCTCTGATTCAAAGTCCAGATAACCTTAGAGAGGAAATCTGATTCTACAATTTTAATAAAAAAAAGCGGCCAAGTGCGAGTCGGACTCGCCCATGAAGGGTTCCGTAGCAGCAAGTAACATAATATAAAAGTTCTTGTTATTATTAGAAAATAATGGTTCACAGTTATGTTTATGAAATTAAATGTTTTTTATTTTTATTTTTATATTTGAGTTGATTGAATGAAAGGTAAATTGCGGTTTACGATTTATGACGTATTAAAAAAAAACTACGCACTAGATCTCGTTCAAACCAATTTTCGGTGGAAGTTTGCGTGGTAATGTACATCATATATTTTTTTTAGTTTTATCATTCTCTTATTTTAGAAGTTACACATTTTACCACTTTGGAAGTGCCTCTCGCGCAAACTATTCAGTTTAGAAAAAAATGATATTAGAAACCTCAATATCATTTTTGAAGACCTATCCATAGATGCCCCACACGTATGGGTTTGATGAAAAAAAATTTTTGAGTTTCAGTTCTAAGTATGGGGACTCGCACTTGCCCGCTTTTTTTTCTATTTTTGTGTGAAAATCTTAATGCGGTTCACAGAATACATCTACTTACCAAGTTTCAACAGTATAGTTCTTATAGTTTCGGAAAAAAGTGGCTGTGACATACGGACGGACAGACAGACAGACAGACATGACGAATCCATAAGGGTTCCGTTTTTTGCCATTTGGCTACGAAACGAAAAAACTCGGTAACACCGAAAATCAAAATTGTTAATAATTGAACTTGATAATTTGTTTAGATAATGTATCGAATTTATGTTTGCTATTAGAGATATTTCTCGTAGTTTGTCTAATTTTGTTTGATAAATATCTATTAAATAATGTAGTAGTAGTAGTAGTGTATTTATTTATATTATTTACAATGTCTATACAAATAGGACCCTTATATTTAGTACGGAATATAAAAATTCATTCATCTATATTATTAATTCATTGATTCAGAGTCAGTCAGAGTGCGTTTTTCCTTTTGTAATATAATTAGGGAAAAAAATATATAAAAACCAAATGAGCGCAATTAACCTAAAACTTAAATCTATATTCTATACCCTAAAATTGTATCTAAATCCTATCCTGAATTACTCTATGTTATCGATAAAAGCACTCCTTAATTTGTTGCTGATTAATTCTACAATACATCAGCTAATTTATGTAGCTCAGTGGTAGAGAAATGCCAAGGTAGGTTAAAAATAATTTTGAGAATTTTATTCTGTGACACTTGAAGCTTTTTAATATGTATTTGTGTACATTGGAACCATACAGAGGCGTCATACATCATGAGTGTTTAAAATATAGCTTTATATATTATGAGCTTATTTTCCAAACTGAGTGTTGATCGTCGATTAATAAAAGGGTACAAAACTTTTATTAGAATATATCTATTAAGAACTGTTGTTATATGCTTTACAATGGTAAGTTTTTTTATCAAGGGTGATTCCTAGATATTTTACGTGAGGTATAATATAGCTGTATCATCAGCGAATATATATAATGTAAATAGTGACAAATGGTTATACTTGAAAAATCAACAGTATAGATGTTATATAGAATTGGACCTAAGACCGACCCTTGAGGTACACTTGAGTTCACATATTGTTCCGTCGACGATACTGTTCCAATAAACACTTTAAATTACCTATTTTTAAAAACATTTCTTATTAAAGAAGTTAAAGCAAGAGGAAAGCCAAATTTTAACATTTTATGGTCAAGTCCGTCATTAAACACCGAAAGTTTGAATTTGAATGTACCAAGTCTTTTGGTATTCGCTTTAATTACAATCCTTTGCTGAAAAGTCCGGAATCCCAATTTTTTCCTTATTTTTGCCTTTTGCGTACAGATAAATAAAAAAAATAAAAAATATATCACTTCACTTAATTGTGGACTCGAATCTTATAAAAATTGGAAAAAAATCCGAAAAAAACATCCCCACGCTGGGATTCGATCCCCTGACCTCTGAGTGCCAAGCCCAAGTATTCACCACTGCACCAGCCGCCGCTTTGGGGATGTGCTACAATGAATGGGATTTAGAGCCGCGTGAAAATTTTTGCATACTATTATTTTGTAAACGCGTGGCCATCTGGAGTTCCCACTTCGAGTACTTTCATTTGTTGCCAAGCCCTACATGTGTGACCAGGTGCCTTCTCCTTGTTAGTTGTACACTAAATTTAAAAACTTAGTACTAAGTTTAAAATATAAAATGATTTTCAAATGCCCAAATAGTCTGGACGAAACCCTGATAGTCTGGACACAATGTCTGTTTGTCTATTTGTCTGTTAAGCTCCACAAATGTGATAAACTATTGATTTTTATTCACATACCCATATATGATGCATTACTCTTATAATATAATAATTAAAAAATTGTACTATAGAAGGAAAATAAAGTGTTTAAAAATTAATTTAGAAGAAGTGAATGAAGTCACAAAAAGATTTTTTCTGATGAGTTGCAGAAACGTAGTGACGTCAATCGGCAACAATTTGATGATTTTATTTGCTGAAGGGGATGACTATTGAAAATTAAAATCTTATTTTTGGAGGCGTTCTAAAGAGAAAAAAGGTTTGTTTTTCCTTTTCAACACCTTAAGTCACTAGAAGCTGTTAAGAAAGAAATATAGAAATATAACATACTCGTATATGTATGTATCTTAACCCTTGACATATTACATCTTTCGTAAGAATAGTAACGCCAAAGCACATTTTGGTACTTAAGAAGGCATCAGATTAGTGACGAGTAGCTCCAGCTTCTTTCTTGGAATGTAATTAAGAGCTACTAAAATGTCAAAGCTGGAAATTCTAAGACTTGCTCAAGTGCATGAAAACACCCCAACAAAGATATAAAGTAGCTACAAGTGAAAATTAAATATAAGCAACAGGTGAAAAGGATTTTCTAAATTGCTTGAAATTGTGCACCGTTTGAGTTATATCTAGATGTCAACTTAATACCATAATTGCTTGAGACTGCAACAAAGAAACTAATTATGTTTTAAGCGTTTAGAACTTTTTATTTTAAAAATTTAAACAATATCGTTTCTTTTTTAAGACAATTGGGAAAGAGATATATTAAAAAGTCTGATAATCAGCATGTTCAAAAAGTTATCAAAAGGGCAGATTTTTTGTTCGATTATTCTAAAATTCGCTTACTTATCCTTGAACTAAATACTGAATGTAATGAACTACTTTTTTCAAACCCCCTTACAAAATTGATTCTAATAAAACTTGATTCCCAGACGACAAAGTTGGGATTTTCTTGCTTTCATACCTCCCGGCAAATGTAAGATTTTTACCAATAATCGTCAAGGTTTGTCGTATCTAAAAATAAAAATTTTTTGTTAAAGATATATGCGAATGTGAACCCGTGCGATTATATCCCGAGTTGGAATCGTCTGTTTGCATAACAACGTGCGTGGTTCGTTATTTCAGCCTTACATATACATATCTACACACTGTACAAGGGAAAATTCCCTTACGCAGTTCGAAGTCTCATGTTTTTACTAAATTTCATTTCTCCCTAACAATTCGATAAATCAAAGTGAATTTGATGTTGTAACTATGGAATCTTCTCGTCACGTTCAAATTTATTACGCCTCGTTGATTTTGAGATGCATAAGGGAGCCAAGTCCAAGCCAAGGTAATTCCTTTCCATGAAATTCGATGGATCAAGGAAAATTCAAAGTAAATTGTGTGAAAGAGACTAAAGCTAATTTTAGAGCAGTGGTGGAAAATTACAGCGATTTTCAGTTCAATTCAAAGGAATTTCAATTTATAGAGAGTCTTTTGAAAACTGGTAATGAAATGTTTTATTCATTATCAGGTCCCATTTGTCATTTTCTAAAGCTTTGAGCTAAAATTTAATTATCCTGGGATAATATCTCCACATCCCACCTTAAACTGTGAACAAACCAAAGCCACTAAAATAATGTAATCAAATGGGGATTTATTACATATATTATTTTTAAACATTCGCCTAAAATGTAAGGTATTATCGGTTTTTTGTACTTTTATAAATCATAAAAATATATTTGAAATAATCTCTAAAAAATGTCAAGTTGATCCGATTTTTCAATGCCGGTAAAATATTACTCAAAAATTGCTTAATCAATCAATATGAATAAGTTAACCAAAAAACGTTAGTGAGTAAAAACACTTAGAATTTATACGAACATTAAAATTTTCTGAATTCATTTTTCATATTCCGACGATATGTATGGTAGTAATTGTGTAGGAGGTTAATTATTTTAAACTGATGCCAAAATTATAGAGAGTGGGCCATCGGCTGGTTTCTTTTTAAAAATGGTATAAAATAAGTGTTGATCAATATTTTCCAAAGTTTCTTGACTTTTTTAAAAGAGTGAACTTTCCGATTTTTACAGGAAATGAAGAGTTCCATCAATATTGTGCTTGAGTGCACAATATATCGATCTTAAATGGCACCCCACAAAATAAAAAAGAGAATTCCAACAGCGTCAAATCGAAATGGCACATTCCCAAAACGTGTTTAAGAAACACAACACTTTAGAAATAAGAGTACAATATTTCCCAACGTTGTTCAATCATAAATCTCTTAATTAATAACATACGCGGAGATATGTTTCTGTGTTTCCGTTAATTTTTTGAGCGCGAACGAGCTGTTTGCGTCAAATAAAATACAATTTAAAAAGAAACTAACAGATGGCCCACCCTTTATTTACTTTTAATTCTTGGTAAAGAAGTTAAAGTTTGCAAAACCCATTCGACCAAGTTATAACAAATTTTATATTCCTTCAACTTTCAAGCATTATAATATTTTTTACTTTAGAATTAATTGAACTTATCTTAAATCCTGACTGTTCTATTAGCATTTATTGTCATCATATTATAATGTTGGCGGTATAAAATAAAGAATTTTTAACAAAAAATCCCGCAGGAATATAAATGACACTAAGGAAGCACATTTTCTTGAAAGATTTACTCAGAGATTAATGTTAAAGGGATATAATACCTGCTATCACCTACCCACGGTGATTGATTATTCCCGGGGAAAATTGGGCCATTTCTCTTCTATGGAGCGGACGAAATGCGCCCAGAAGCACCACGTTATTTTTCCTCTGTAAGGTATGCCAATACACCGACCATAATGCCATACTTAAACTTTTATGGTAACCAACAAAAACAGAAAAAATCACTCTCTTCCTCAATCATTCAGAAAATTTGATAAAGTTGTGGTGGTGGTGTAAAATATGTGAAAGCATTAGGGCAGAAAGAAATAGAATTGCTGCTGGTTGTCTGGAAAAAATTGTATGTATTTTTAAAGATTACAACCCTTAACTCATTTTGACGGTTGATGAAGGGATTTAACGTATTTCAGAATTTGTTAGATGCAATCTGAAACCACGAACTCGATACCAAAACCATCGACACATTAAAGTATTATATTGATTGTTATTTTAATCCAGGTTTTACTTACCTTTACAATCCTCAATTCTGTTTAGATATTTTTCAGATATGAGGCGTTTATTTTGAAAGTGGTATAAGTCCAAATAGTTATCATAAAGACTATTTTACTCTTTATGAATATTTTGGACTTATACCACTTTCAAAATAAACGGGTCATATATTTTATACCATATAGACCAAGCCCTGCCCAGACGTGAAAAACTTTGATCGGTAAAGTGAAACTTACTTCATTTAATCATACATTTCATACCATTTGACATATTAAATAATAATATATAAGTTAATAACACAAAATAAAAAAAATACAAAATGAATAATACGAAAAATAAGAAGTTCCCTTGCGATGTGAAATGACCACAATTACAAATGTATGAATGTAAAAACTTTGGTAATAATTTATTCTTTGTTTTAAACGATGAAATCAGCGACTTTGAAGTACATGTACTAATTTTCATTAAACAAATATTTAAGAGGAAACACCACTGTAATGGATCAAAAAATTGCAAATTTTGTCAATTTTTTGCAAAGGTTTCATTAATTATTTAGGGATCTGGTAAGGGACATATTATTGAGTATTCTTTCAACTATTTTTGTATCGATTGTTTCAAATTGTTTTTATCATCCTCGATGTGATGGTATAAAAAATAACTCTTTCCCTATTGTCCCAATGAAATTTTAGTTAAGAATTATATGAAAATAAAAAATGAATTTTTTTTTATCTCTATATGAATGCAGCCGTTTTATTTTATATTTTTACAAAAATGTTTTCTTTTTTTAAGGAGTATTAAAAAGTAGTAATTATTAAAATTTCAAAAATCGGCCACTCAAAGACTTAGCTTCGGCGATTACAAATATTAAAAAAAAAAAAAAAAGAATTTAAAATCGATTGATTAATCTTCGATATTTTGGTGGGACAATAAATTGGAAATTAATAAAGAATAGATTAAAATTTTTCATAAAGATAGGCTCCACAGTATTTTAAAAGATGCATCCAGCCGCGCTACTTGCTCTCACTAAATCAACTATAGCTTGATCGTTATCCAATATTTTGACTTTAATGTGGTGTTCCTCCTTTTAAATTATTGAGACTTGGCTTTCCAAATAAACTTGTTTGTTGGATTAAGTCATATCTAAGTGACCGTTCTTTTAAAGTTAAGTTTTCGTCAGCCTTTTCTGACCCTGTTTCGGTTTTATCTGGTGTTCCACAAGGTAGCCACCTCGGACCTTTATTGTTTACCATTTTCATTAATGACTTATTTCCTCTTATGCTCAATTCGCATACTCTAGCTTATGCGGACGACTTAAAAATCTTCCGACTGATTGAATCTGCTCAGGACGCCGTAAGCCTTCAAGAAGATCTCTGTACCTTTGCTAATGCTCGAAGAATTACATGGATTTAAATATTAATAAGTGCAATTTCATATCTTTTAGTAGGAAATCTTCCATCATTGACTACCCTTATGAAATTCATAACACACCTCTGTGCCGTCAAGAACGTATTGTTAACCTTACCTTGTTCATAGATTCCAAATTTGACTATTCTGACCACATTGATCTCATAATTAATCGAACCAACTCAATTCTCGGGTTTATCAAGCGTTGGTCGAGGGATCTCGTCGACCCTTTCGCCTTAAAAGTCTAATTTTGTGCTTTCGTACGGCCTACTTTGGAGTATGCTTCAGTTATTTGGAAACCTCATTATAATGACTCCCCGAATCTTTTGAGTTTGGTAAATTTTAATTCACGCCCCCGATCGACTAGAGGACGGAACTTCATTTACACGTTTCTCATCACAGAACTAATTACGGCTATTGTGAACCAGTTTCGGCCTTGTCGCAAAATTACAATGACCATTTCATCTCCTTAGATTTTCATCTTGATAAAAGGACTTTGAAAAGTAGTTTGCTTAAATCCTAGTAAATTTATATTAAATATTTTTAATTTTTTGTTTTCCTCTTTGGTTGACAGTAATTTTAAGTAAGTCAGATGGTGTAAACCCAGGGGCGTAGCTACCGCCGTATCAGCCGTATCAATTATATGGGGCCCCCGGGCTTCAGGGGCCCCGACGCACAGTGTCTTATTTGAAGGATCTAGGAGGACAAAATTCATTTATGCTTATAGTAATTTTTAATCATTTAGTTTCATGACAATTAGTGTTCCTGACGATAATACAATGAAAATTTTTTTTTTTAATTATGAAAAGGTTAAGAGAAATTATAAACTCGAAATATTGAATTTTGTAAAGAAATGAATGATCACTAAAATTCACATTCTTAGTAGAATACCTAAAAGTCACTTTAAATTGGGTAAAAAGTATTTTTAGTTTTGAATAATATTCTAAAAAAACGTATGCTATGGTTACTATATCAAAAATACACATTTCCTATTCAATGACATAAACTATGGTGAAAACAATTCTTAAAACCCCTGTGTAGGCAGGAATAGGCAGCCGATTTTTTTATGTTCTAGTAAAGGAAAGCTTAAATATTAACGCAAAACTAATTGGTATTTCATATTTTATCATATAGTTAAGATTTTTCTTATAAAAGAAAACGATCCAAGCGGTGAAAGATAGACGTAATCGCTTACAGCATGAAAATAATGACTTACAGAAAGCCAGTATTTTACTTAGTAATCTTTTGAATAGACTGAGCAAAATAAGAAATCAAAATCCATTACATGATTTGTTAAAGAACTCTAGAGATCTAGCAGGAGAGTGGGCGGTAAAAACTGTTTTCAAAAATAAAAGACGGAAGATAACGAAACATATATTTGTTGAGTTATCAGAAGATGAGAGAATTTCAGACCCGGAATCTTACTTCAAAATCTATGTGTACTATGGCTGTTTAGATATATTAATTTCTCAAACTAAACAAAGATTTTAGATCCTGTGTGATCTGAGTTATACGTTCGAAGTGTTACAACCAGAGAAACTCTTATCGTTTTCAAACGAAGTAATAAAAAATGATGCCGGATAATTGACTGCTAAGTATAGTAAAGATATGTCAGTTGATCTGTATGAACAATTAATTGCTTTTTAAATATGCTTCAAATCTGAAATTCAGAAAATTCATCCCATTGAGGAACTCGCAGAATTATTACTGATAAAATTCAATAGCCTTGCATCCAGTTTTCCGGAGGTAATAACAGCATGCTTTCTATTTTTGGCCCTTCCGGTTACAACAACAACAGCTTTTCGAAATGAAAACTGATCAAAAATTATTTTAGGACTTCTGTGGGCCAAGAACGGCTCTCGGACTTGTAAGTACTGTCTATAGAGCAGAAAATCTCGAAAAACTAAGATGAGTTTACCGAAAAAAGCCGAGAAGAGTTTATATACAATAATTGTTTTTTATTGTATATATGTTTTGCTAACTTGGCTCCTAGGAGCATTAATTGTAAGTAATTATAAAAAATATATATTTATTTTATGCAATGCGCGCGTTTCTTTTGTGAAAAATCTTTACCCTCCTTTTACACTTCACCGCAGTCGGGTAGAAGGGCCCCCCGATAAATTTTGATACAGGGCCTGTCTAGGGCAAGCTACGCCACTGTGTAAACCTGTTGATTATGATAAATAAATAAATAAATAAGAAATTAAAAAGTTATAAACATTGTAAAAAATATCAATAATTATCAAATTTTATTTTTTAATATATTTTTTTAAGTACCTTATTGGATTAAAGAAATTAAATGCACCAAATTTAATTTAAAGTGCCCGTTTTTGTCTTCGAAAACTACATATAATGAACATAGAACAGAAGATTTCTTGGGTAAAATTGAAAATATTTAAAATTATCTTCGTAAAATATTAAGACTTGAAGAAAAAACCTTATCTGGAATTATATTCTTAAAATATGATTCAATAAATACATTAATCAAATTAATATAATAAGTACTTTCTTAGTTTTCTGTTTTAAATTTTGCAGCATAACACGATAATTTGGAATATTTGTGAATTCTTCAGATAGAAAATCGTATAAAAGAAACCCCAAAAGAAAAAGTACTTAAATACCACAAAAACTTTCAGACAGTAAATATTTCTCCCCGGAGCGCGTTTTATACGAAAAGTGAGAATAAATCAAGAATAATAAATAAAACAATTTTTCCATAAAATAAAGCCACTGACTGGCAAACCAATAAATCAGAAAAACACTTCTTTCTAGTATAACATAACTTGATACCACAGAAGGCCGTTTTTTCACAGAGCCATTGTCATAAAATCAATTATGAATTCACCTGAACACAATTTCGTGACTGTAGCAAAAAAAAAAAAAAAAAACAAAAAAAAAAGGAGGGCTAAAACGATCAAAACAGATTCATGATGGTCCTTAAATTTAAATATTTTGCCAATAGATTGAATAATAAATGAACAGGTCTATTCCTTATGTTTAATTGAGAACGGTAATTATTATGTCACATTGTTTATCTTAAAGAGTTTTACTTTAATTTATGATTTAGCTACACATCAAGATATAAGAAAATGTACAAAGATATATATATACATATAATGTTTTCAGTTTTTTGCTTGTTTATTTTCACGGACACCCATAATGTGGATTTATTGCCTTTAGGAAAAAAGGTTTACGAGATTTTCGTGACATTTTTTTGTTTTTTGTAGCCAAGGGATAGCTAATTACATAAATAAATTGGTTTGCTAAAGACATGTCTTTTGAGGTAGTAACATTATTGAAGTTTGTTGCCTTAAATTAGCTACGTTTTTCTTAATAATATGGGTTTTCGAGTAAAGGTACTGAGAATTGCATATAATATGTTTACTTTTTATAATATTTATCTGTTTAAACACCGATGAGTCGTAATCTTGGGACTTTATTTCTTTTAAATATCCCTTAATTATTATATGAGCGAGATAGATAAATTCGCTATTTCAGTATGCCATAAACTTGCATTATTTCATTTTGAAATCATTTCTATTCAATTTCAGCCCATATATAAGAGATTATTCATAAAAAAACGGAAACATTGTGAAAAATTTAAATATTGAATTTTTAATAGGTCTCCATGTGCCCATAAAAAAATTCGGAATCTATCAAGTGCCCATATTTTATATTTCCTTAAAAGAGCTATTAAAAATCTACCAGTTAACAACTCTTTTCCAGTTAATTCTGCTTTATCATGGATGAGAATATCTGAATAAGCCGGTAAATACAATATAAAAATTGAATAAATTTTGTTAAATAATGTGTATAGTAGGTATACATATTTACTTTTAGAGTGATGTTTTAAATTAAGTGGATGAACGAGTAATCTATGTATGCGAGGGTAGACAATCCTCCATAGATATCCGTCTAAAATATGAAGAATGAAATGATGTTTGCAGTCCTATTACCATAAAATATTTTTTATGCGTTCGTATTCATTTTGTTTGCTACATTATTTTTGCTGGTTTTAATTTGTTGATTTTTCAACTTTTGTATATAATTAAACTAGGCATACAATAAAATAGAGAAGTACTCCAGAATAAAGAAAACATCCAAAGCAATTTGCAAGAGTTTATAAAATCAGGTGAATATTCATTCTTTTTACAATTAAATTCCAACGAATAACCATTCATCGAAATTGAAATTTTTTAATCCCACTTCTAGCTAAAATAAAAACATATAATTCCTTCCCCTGACATGATAAATTTCTTATTGAACTTTTTTATTATAAAATCAATAAATATTTTAGGGGCCCAAAGCTATAATAATACTAATTAAAATTCCCGGCTAAAGAGCATTTTTTAAGGGGTAGTCACTTTGAAGGCAATTTTTAATATTAATAAAGACTTATAAAAATATAACTTTCTTAAAAAGTGTATGTATATGAAGTATATGTATTAGGGTGTTTTTTTTTCGCGACTATTTTTTTTTAGTCTCACCACGAAATTTTGTGGGAAATACCTAAACAAAAATTCCCTGAAAATTGGAGCCCTTAATATAAATATTAAGTACTAGACCAAGGCGTATAAAGATTTCCCATATAAAATACACGTAAACTTTGATTATTTTTCTTCAAAACTCTACAGCTCAGAGGCATTTTATGGTATAATCTTGGTCAATAATAGGGTTTCTACAGAATTGAATGCTCTACAAAAGTGTGCATTGCGGCGTAACTCTAACTCTCGCCAGCGAGGTAGTACGGGTCACTAACCCCAATTTTTCCATGAAATTCTCGCTTTTTACCCCTATCTCGTAAATAACAAGAGTTACAGAAAAAATGGAAATCACAAACTTGTGGAAAATTCAATTTCCTACAAAAAGTTCTGAAACACCAAATCGCTAACATCAATATTTCTTGAGATATTAGGCTTTGAATTTGAGGTAGTGTGGAATTTTCATGGATTATTGAGCTAAATCGTAGAAACACTACCTCAACTTCAAAGCCCAATATCTCAAGAAATATCGATGTTAGCGATTTGGTGTTCCAGAACTTTTTTGTAGGAAATTGACTTTCCTACAATTTCGTCTTTTACATTTTTTCTTTAGCTCTTGTTATTTACGAGATAGGGGCAAAAAGCGCGATTTTCATGGAAAAATTGGGGTTAGTGATCCGTACTACTTCGCTGGTAGGAGTTAGGGTTACGCCGCAATGGATACTTTTGTAGAGCATTCAATTCTGATGAAAAGCTGTCATTGACCAAGATTATACCATAAAATGCCTCTGAGCTGTAGAGTTTTGAAGAAAAAAAATCAATACGGGAAATCTTTATACGCATTGGTGGAGCAATTAATATTAAGGGCTCCAATTTTCAAAAAATTTTTGTTTAGGTACTTCCCACAAAATTCCGAGGTGGGACTGAAAAAAAAAAAAAAAAAATAGTCGCAAAAAAAAAAGCACCCTAATATGTATGGAAGAATTAAACTTAAAAAAGAAAATCTAAATGTTTTCCTTATAATGCCTTCCAGGAATTTTACGAGGATTAAATTAGGTTTTAGCGAAGATAAAATGATAATAAAATTATATCTTAAAAATTCTTAAGAGCATTAGTAACCAAGAAGTGGCGTATGAAATAAATCTTTTAAGACATTAGGGGATTTGAAGAAAAAATCTTTAATCATTCTAAGAATGTCCCAAAAGAAAAAATTACTGACACGATGAACTTGAAATAAGACTACATTTTGTTCTATATTTGTTTCATTTTCAGGTTTTATGATAACATACTTATAAAAAGCTATAAGCTTTAATCTTAAGGTTAAGAAACTTTAAACATATAAATAAAGGAATGAGCCCATAATGCTTTTGTAAAAAATGTTTATTACATTTGAGTCATAATGATCTCACAAGAGATCAATCACTTATTCTTAAAAAATTTGTTCTTACACTATTATTACGTATAATATATTAATATAAAATTATTATAAGACAATTGTCAGAATGAAAGAACTTTTGAAAAATATTTTACTTGGAAGAGTTTCCATCAAAGAAAGAATTAATTCTTAAAAGTAAAATATAAATACGCTTTTTAGAAAATATTATTTATAAATCTTTTGACCGAAACATTTATATATAAAAAAAAAAAAAAAACTAATAAGAGCTTTATAAGTCTATTTCAAATTTATGCTAGAAATGACTCTTGTAAATTTTTGATTGGACCAAAACAACTGAAAAAAAATTTTTTTTTTTAATTACGGATTGATGTACGAAAATGTGAAAATGGTAACAATTTATTGATGCAGAAAATATTAAGAAAAATATAAATTTTGCAAAACTGTTTAACTTTTACTAAGAAAATAAGAAAAATGTTAAATTCACTCCTTTCCCAGTCGTTTACAATTGAAATCAGTTGCTTACTTCAAAGAGTGACGTAACAAAGTTTTTGACAGATAGCACTTGGTTAACCTTTGTATTATTGAACCATATTAGGTCTGTCTGGTAACTATAAAGTTTTTACTCGCGGATAAAATGTTTACCTGAAAGTGTCTGTTAACCTCACGGAGGGGAAAAACTGTGCTCTGGACAGCACTTCTCCTTTTATACAATTTTACCAGATTTTACCCACGCTGCGGAGACCGAGTAAATTTGGGTAAAATCACCGATTGCTTGTCACTGTGTAATCTGTGATTTGTGTGTTTAAATTTTGCGTTGCGATTCAGATAGAAGAAGAAGTTATTGAAAAAATGGTGTAAATAAATAAAAAACAAATTTCAAAATCTTCGAAAATATTAAATAAATCCATAAGTTTCCCTTTAACATCTTGATCACGTTTGACAATTTACATACACAAGTAAGATTTACCCAATTTTTACTTGAAGTCGTCTGGTAACTTTTGTTGCTTATCCTCACTACCATATGAAACTTTTATCAGATTTTTAATCAAGAACTTTTTACCCAAAAGTTACCAGACAGACCTATTATCACCCCTACGGTGTAGTGTTCATAGTGTGAGTCAAACCCATTTTGACATCACTTTACCTGTATTATATGTCAAAAGGGCATGGTTCATACCAAATAATGGAAATTGATATTGACACCGACATTGACGGCGATATTGACACTTGAATGTGGAAATGCCGGTTTTTCATACCCGTCGAAGAGAGGTCTCCAGTTACAGAGGAAACCTTTTTATTCGAACTAAAAGCGAAGTCACATTGTTCAAAGATCCTTTCAAATCAAGCGTACATACAAATGCCGGTAACCACACACTGAGTGAATTTCACCCTTAAAACTGTTCAAAGATAGATCGATACTTCGATTCACGTGAGCTTGACATTATTTTCCCATTTCCCAACCGGCCTACACACAATTCGTTCTGTTTTCTATTATTATTCTTTACATTACCAGTTCATAAAAATTTCTATTGCCAAGAGCGCCATATCGGTGCCGTTTTTGGGGAAAAATCAAACGTTTTCCATTAGTCGTTTGACCTTCATGGCCGTGATTTTCACACCATCAAAACGACGGAAATTAAAGCAATCACTCGAACGTCCTTTCTGCCCACTTTTTGTATTTAAACGTAATTGCTCAGTCATCGAAAGAAACGAAATAAGCGATGGCCTCTTTTCTTCGTTGTTAACGCACTTTCGCCGACTTCCTTCTACTGGGCGATGATAATTGTTTGGGGCCAGTGAGAACTCCCCTTTACTTGGGTCCATTCATGTCGGCATTCTCATTCATACAAAACTCCCCGTTCAGCTCAGCAGTTTTAAGTTTCCATTAAACTTTGTGATAATTTCTCAAGGCGCAGGACCAGTTCCCCGTTTATTTTCCCAGTGGGGTCAAGTCTTTGGTTGGGAAATCCCATTATTTTTGCTGGATTTCCCCAGGTAAAGAAAGTTTAGCTACATGTTTCAGGCCAGCCTAGAACAGTAGCGTTGTATATAATATTTTTTTAAAGAGTGACCGCAAAAAAGGCCGTAATAAAATGTATCAGGTATCAAATTAATCCTCGTAAAAAGCCAAGGGAGGAATTTCCTTTAGTTTTTCGACAATATTAAAAAATCACCCTTAATTGAGAGTTGAAATCACCCTAAAAGATTAATTTTATCAACAAATTATCATTCAGTACAAAGATGTTTCTTATTAGATTATTGATATCAAATCAATCTCAAAAATGCAATGTGATGTGTTTTTGATATAGAAGTGTTAAAAATCCACCTATAGTCGCTAAAAAGTGGTGTAATCATCCCCCAAATATTGGAATAATCAGGAATATTTTTCAAAATTTTAAATATAAGATACTTTTGTCCTTCGAGTGATGAAAAACATGTGATTGGCAATTTATGCCAGTTTTGGGGGGAAAATGACCCTAATGACATAATGACAGCTATTTTCTAAGGGGGTTGAAATCATCCGCTAAATATAAAAATAAAAAAAATTAAAAAAATTCTGAATATGAAGTATTTTTGCTTTTTGAGTGAGGAAAAATATGGTAAAAACAGTTCTTATGCATTTTGAAAAAAAGAACCCTCAGCATGTTACTTTTGCTTGTAATTTGCACTCATATTTATATGCTCTGGTGAACATTATGCAATTATAAAAATATCTCAAACTTATTTTATTAGGATCTTGAATAAGTTCTCGCTGTTTCCTAACAGATAGCATTACCAGGACTACGTGCATGTAATTCCTGATGGTAATCCATCTACAAGAAAGTACTGTCGATAAGCTTGAACTTCAGTGTATATTAGTTCGTCACAGTGTAAACAAGGTTTTTTTTATCGTGTTTTGTACCTAGTAAAGAGTATTTGCGAGGAATTTTATTATACTATTTTATTCAAAAGAAATCTGCAGCTGAAGCACACAAAATTGTGTCTGTCGAAAACGACATTCGTCGCTTCAAAAATAATGATTTTGACCTTGAAGATAAAAAACGCTCTGGCGCACCCGAAAAAGTTTGAGAACAAAGAATTGGAGGAATTACTTAATGAAGACTCATGTCAGACGCTAACTGAATTTGCAAAATCATTACAAGTAGATGACACAACAATTTCGAAACGTTTGAAAGCATTACGAATGATCCAGAAGCACGTGTGAGTTGTTGCTTCAACGGCAAAGAAGGAAAGGTTTTTTACATCGTATCGTGACTGGCGATGAAAAATGGATACAGTATGATAACCCTAAGCGTAAAAAATCGTGGGGTAGCCCGGCCATGCATTAACATCATCCGCGAAACCAAATATCCATGGTTCGAAGCTTCTTTTTTGCATTTGGTGGTATCAGCGGGGTTTAGTTCATTATGAACTGCTCAAACCGAATGAAACTATGACAGGAGAACGCTAACGATAACAATTGATGTGTCTGAGCCAAGCCCTAAGGGAAAAACGGCCGCTATACGAGCAGACACAACAAAGTAATTTTGTTACATAACAACGCACGGCCCAAAAATTCAAAAGTCGTTAAGGAAACTTTGGAGGTGCTGAAATGGGAAGTCCTACCCCACCCGCTGTATTCACAGGACATAGCCTTCTCCGACTATTATCTATTCCGTTCGATAGCACATGGCCTGGCTGAAAGATGGGAGAAAGTACAGGCAAGTGATGGACCGGATCTGAACGGATAGAAATGTTAAAATACGCAGTGAAACGGTGACGAAAAAAACACCCATTACAATGACGTATCTATTCGGATTAAAACGTTAAAATAGTTTGTTTAAATCTCAATAGTGCGAAAAGTAGAAATGGATATAAATCGGAAAAGAAAAGCATTTTCAATGTTTCTAATCTTGTGTTATATGTGTACAGCTGTAAGAAAATATAAAAAAATTGAAAAGTAGAAGAAAAAGGCAGGTTTTCTTTACTTTAAGTTTGACACTTCAATCCGTCAATCCGTCGATTTTTAAACAAACGAAATTTACTGCGCGTAGTTACGATCGAATCCGCTTGTATCTGTTCAACGTAATCGCTGAGGTAGAAAACATATAGTGAGAAAACCAAGTTGACATTTCAATCCGGTTCTCTTGCGCTCAGATCCGGTCATTGTAATTGGGCCTTAACAAAAAAACAGCGAGAACTTATTCAAGATCCTAATATTTAGATTTAAACTAGAATTCTTAAGGCTAATAATCTCATAATAGTATAGATAAATTTTTTAAGTTCAAAAAAGATGTTAATTCTCATTTCTATAGAATTTTGAGGAGTTAACGAGCCTATGAAGTGTAAAAAGTTCTTATTTAAAAATTAAAAAATATTAATATATGTCTATTTAAGGTATGTTCAGTATCTAAACCGTAGGTAAAGTTCGACTCGGAAAGCTAAAGCCAATTTTAATTCTCATATAAATCTCGGAGGGTTTTGTAAGAAAAATATTGTTTGTTGGGAGTGAATGTAGAAGTTTAGGACTGTAAATAAGCCAAAAATAGGGATTCTTATCAAACCTTGCCTTGCAACTTTTGGGATTAGAAACATATTTTTCATTTTAATATTATTTTCTAAAGAAAAGAGACAATCAGGTTTAAAAAATAATAATAGTCTGCTTGAGTTCGTCATTCTTTTTACGATATGAACTTTTTAAACTTGAAGGAAAAAGCAAGTCTAGTCAAAACGCACACCAAATCTCAATTTTTCTAGTTTACGCACCAAATTTTTGCACGTACAAAAATCATATTCATGTGCTTCTGATGAAAACTTTAGAAGTGAAATTAAAAATGTTGATTCAATAAGAACGAGGTATTAAAATTGTTGCCTGCTTTTAATTCTCCTAAAAATCGTTCAATATTTCAAAATTTAAATTCTGCTCAGTTTAGCCGCCAAACGGGTGAAAATTCTTATTAGAGCTGGTTTCCAATTAGAACGTAAACATGTCATTCGCCCAGCTCTAGTCCAATTCCCACTCAAATTTCTTCCAATTGGATCATCTGTTTTCTGACATCGGTGTCACTCGCCTTTAGTTGTGTGTGTGCTCGCGAAGCAGAAAGCGTTTGACAGCTCTTTTGTGGGATTCGGTGAAGAGAATTTTTGGTGTGAAATTCTGTGCGAATTTTGTGCATCTTCGTCGCATCCGGAAGTGCAATTTCGCGGCGATTGTGGGGCACCGTCGGCCGAGAACCGTTGGTCCAGCGCGAGCCGCGTGAGATGTGAAATAGGACCGAAACTGCTTTTCTGGTGCATGACCTCCATTCGACGAAGGGAGGAAAGAAATTTTTCAATCGATCGATATTTTCCTAGCTGCGGCGACATTAGACGCAATTTAGCCGAGAAGGTCGCGATTTAGTGCCGTTCCGCTCGTGAGGAGCCGCAATGCCAGCGTCGGCCAAGAAATCACCCCAGAGGGATGCTCTGGACTAGACGACCGGAGGATCGGAGTCTCAGGTTGGTAAAGGGGGCCCTCCACCGAAAAGAAAAACTCCGCTCCGTCGCTTTTTTGGGTGGCAGGAGAAAGAAAAATGTGCTGATGAAGTGGCTGCTGCTTCTGTCCCCGTGGGGCCCTTGTTGTTTTCTGGTGCTTCCTGCCTCAAGCCGGGCAGCTGTTCGTGGTGGTCGTGACGACAGCGCGGCAGCGGCGGGGGCCACCGCAAAACGGCAAACTTCTTATCACCAGCGACGATGAGAAGGAAACAGCTTTATTGCTTATTTTATATTTGCCACTGGAGCCTCAATTGGATCGAATGAGGGCTCTGCGCGCGACACACGGGGACCATGGGGTGTCGAATTACGCCCCCTGGACAAGGGGGTCCCGTGCCGACTCGCGAAAAGGCGCGTTAGACTCGTCGGTGGGAATTGGCGGAGGTCACGCTCAGGTTGAAAGACACCTTATTTGGGGCCCCCCTGTTTCAATTGCGTTGCGTCTTTTCAACGAGCAGGTGGGCTGGAGGCGGAGGTTAATCTTAAACTTCATCTCCAAGATGAATCTCAGTGACAACAACGACGACGACGGCGGCTGCAAGGTCAGCGTGTGCCACAAAATAAAATTAATCGTCGCATTTTTGGCCAGTCTAGTTAGTCGTATTTTTTTCTAATCGAACTGGTTTGTTATGATTGCGGAAAAAAAGTAAAATGTTGTGTTTTATTCGTCACAGACGCTCCATCAATGCAGGGCACTCAAAATGAATTTTTAATGTTTCAGGAAACCATTCAAATAGCGGCTGCTGTTCTTGCACAATGGACAAAAAATAAATAAAAAAATGAGTAACCTAGATTTTCAAAAGTTCACAATCCTTCCTCGATTGTTTTGAGTATCAAAATTTCGATCGCTTTATTGAATAACAAAGACGAAACAACCTAAATAAAAAACTTTTCCAAAACACTATTTTATCCACAAATTTTATCACTAAATAGTTTAGTAATAGTATAAACCTCAAGAGATAGTGAACTATGAAATGTTACTATCACTAAATTTTTAACAGATTACCACAACAGTTTCAGGTTTGAGTCTAGGACAATAAAAATTTACTATTACTAAATGGGGGAAAAAAACAGACACTGCAAATATACTATCATTAAATTTATTTATTTATTTATTATTTATTCCAATTCAACCTTACAAGTAATAACAATGTTCTCTCAGGCGTGCCTCAGGGCAGCCATCTCGGACCTTTATTATTCACTCTTTTTATAAACGACTTGTTTCCCCTAATTCACAATTCGCATACTGAAACAATTGAAGCGATTCAAAGACGATTTCTCCTCTTCACTCTTCATCGTTTACCCTGGAGTGATCAGTAGAACCTTGCCCCATACGAAAACAAGTTAAAACTTTTGGGATGGACGATTCTTTCAAAGCGAAGAGAAATTGCAGGGGTTATTTTCATGCACGATGTTGTTACTGGCGCTATAAATTCATCCAATGTCTTAGCTTTATTAATTTAAATTCACCTCAGCGAGTACACAGAGTACAAAACTTTCTTTATTTTACAATTCACAGAACAAATTATGGCTCTTTTGAACCAGTGTCAACCATGTCCAAAAACTATAATATTTACTTTCCCTCAATAGATTTTAATAATTAAAATTATTGCAACAGGGTTGAATTGAAAAAGCGTTTACTTTTTACCTGACTATTTTCATGGCTTTCATTATTATATAACTATTATTTTTAACTGTCAAATGGTGTTATACCTGTTGATAATAATAAATAAACTTAATAAAACAAGGCAGGATATAAAACACAAATAATACAAAAATAGCATATCAGTCAGTAAATCTGAGAGAATTAATATTTTCGTACGAACAACATCATGCGAGAAATTTGTCCGTAATTCGATTTAATTTAATAAACAGATTCATTCGGCGTTGCGTAAATACTTATTAACCCTTTAAGTGAAAATGACGAGTCTCGCCCGCAAAGATTTTCTGTGCCAAATTTAACTTTGACGGGTTACACCCGCGCATATTTAAAGATTTAAAAACTATATAAATTCCTTCTATCTTGTAATAAAACATTATTATGAAATTTATTATTAACATTGCTTTAGAAATCAATGCATAGATTTGTTTTAATTTAATTGTATGCACGCACATGATTCTTCGAAATTAATTCGTAGGGTTAATTAAACACTTCTTAAAACCCCTTTATGCTAATTTTCATGGAAATCTTTTGAATTTTTGTAAAAATATTTGTTGCCATATTGAATCCGCCACCTTTAATTTTCAAATTCTGACAGTAGATTTTAAAGCAGTGGATCCGAAAACTCCTAAGAACTGATTTTTGAGAGATTCGATTCCTTTGTATTAACCCTCAGACTACACAAAGGGTCATCTGAGCCTCAAAATTTTGTTTGAGATCTAAAATATCACAAAGTGTGTCGATAAAAATTAATTTTTTTGAACTTACAACGATTCTACTGAAAAGTACATTCTCTTAGCTAAAAAACCTTATAACAAGAATTAAAAAAAACATAGTTCGCAAGATATACCAGTTTAAAAAGGTTCTGGGGTCAACCTGACCCCGTGTGTTTACCCAAGTTCTGTACGGAGCTGTGTAGCTCAAGGGTTAATTATCATTGAAATCTCTTCAAATTAGGAATTGCATTTCGAAATGAATCTCAAAATATTTATCTATGTTTACAACAAAATTTTGAGATTCAAAATGATCAGAGGCTCCGAAATCAATCCTTGAATTGTATAAATTTTGTTCCACTATCTTGAATTTCCAAATTTCGAGAAATTGCCGTGAGTATATTCGAAATCAGCACCATAGAAAACCCGTAGGTACCAATTTTCATGGTAATTGCTTGAAGCTTAAAGTTATTGCCACCATTTTGAAACTTTACATTATATCCGAATAAAAAGTTGCTTATATGCTAAGTTGGAATATTTACTACCTTCGGACAAAAAATGAAAAATATCCATGCAAAAGTTGATGCGTGATTGAGCAACAAACAAACATAAAAGCAAATGAACTTTCATAGACCATAGGGATAACAGTACATAACCTAAAACATTCCATAGGTAACAAATATATGTAAAATTGGATCCATCAAACTGAAACTTCACTAAATTTGAAATCGAAGCAACTACACTACACAGAATTGTAAAATTGTTCTTTGTATGATTTTAAAATTAATTTGGTATAGTCTTTAAAGAATATTGTTACTTTAAAAATATGCCACAACCTGGTTGAAAACTAAAAATTTAAATATGACCCTAACTTCACGTCTTATTCGTTTTTCCTCACTATAAGTTTATAACTTCATCAACTTTTCAACTTCACCTTTAATTAACGAAAAAGTAAATAACTTTATGTGGATTACATTCTAATGATAGGAAAAATGCCATATACAGTGTTTTAATCATGAATTATAAATTCAAATTCACTTATAAATTAGACACTAGGTGAATACTTTGTTTTAATGAGGTTTTTAATTAGTTACGAAGAAACTTGTAAACAGAAATAAAGGAAAGGGATTCTTACGGTTTTCAAATATTTTCTAAAATAATTCACTTTCCCACAATTGTGTTTGGTCTTACTAATACTAGTATGTAAATCATCACCTGTTCAAAATAATTACTATTCTATTTTTAGTATCATAAATAAATATTAACGCCTATAACTATAAAATCTATTCCGAGTATCAAAGTCCACTGTATCTATTGGTAATTTTTATCAGTAAACTTCTCTTTATTCTGATCATATAATAAATTTTCTTGCAAGTAAATAAATACATATGTTACTTTAGAACTACCAACCTCATTTAACATTAATTACGTTTTGCGACGATTAAAATTTAAAAAAAATGCGACTCATATTTCAATGGATTGAATATTTTAATAGATTAAAGTCATGTTTATTAAAATCAGGAATGATTCACACCTGAGCGTATGTGTCTTGTTCCCAAAGATATTTTTTTGTTCCTTAATAAAATATGCAAATTGAGGGAGGGATCATGAAAAGTCCTGTTTTAATTAGTGTAGTTATATATTGTATATACACAATATACATACATAATATGATCTGGATTTTCCACTTTTTTCACAGTCGGGAGAAGTCGGTGAATGTGTTTTCTCTTCCCAGTAAAGATTTTGTCATCGTAATTTGGACACCTTAGTCAAATTTGAATAATTAAAGAAAAAACGATTTGTGGTAAACTTTGTTGTTGCAAAAATAATAAAAGTAAATAGTATTTTACATAGGCATGTCGTCATTTAATATGATTTTATTTTTATTTTTCCTCGATTTCTGTTCAACGATATACGGCTCTCACATTTTATTTTTTTTTTAATTCAAATAAGCCTACGAACTTCTAATGACTGAATCATTTTCTTACCATTAGAAGTTTAAATTCCAACGTCCAGTCTTATCATATCATACATATGATATTCGAATCGCAATTCTCTTATTCATACTTAATTATTTATGTTTTAATAAGAAGAACTGAATACATATTACTTTTCATTTAATAGTCTTGAATGAATTAATGATTGAATAAAAATTCCATAAAAACGACTATAAGTGTTTCATTTAATTTAATAAATTTAATTTCTCTACATTTAACTAGAGCAGCCAAGATTGCAAAGTATTAATTGGCTTATGATACCTTAAATTTAACTTTGTATTTGATGAAAATATATCAAAAATGCCTCCGTTCACTATAGAGCAATGAATAAGAATAAGAACAATAACAATTTTCAAGAAAATTCCATAATTTGAAATTATACTACCTAAAAAACGTTGAATTTTACCGCTGATTTAAAAAGTATGATAATATTTTATTTAAGAATAATTTTTTCGATTACAGAAAAACAAATCACAATATTCAGTCAAATTCAAATTTTAAAATTAACCTGTTTTGCAGTTCTTTTCCAAAATTGTTAAACTCCTGTCCATAAAGTCCTTCATAAATCTGTACCATTCCAGGTTTATTTCATTGGTTTGTTTCAGGAGCTTTTCATTAATTTCTTGATCCCGTGCAGCAATATCGTTTCCTCGTCTTATTTCTTCAAGTAATGCTTTCTTTAACGAAGTCTTCTTTTTTCTATTGGTAGAAGTCGTAGCATTAAAATGATTTTTATTGCCAGTTATTGAATGCGAAAAGTTATTTTGATATATTTTTGAAGAAGAATTTTGAGGTATAGGAGTACAATGGCTAGTCTGTGGTAAACTGTGCGAAGAGGATAGTTCATAGACTGATGATGTACTATGAACCTTTGTTTGAAAAGATGGTGTTTGTACCTATCAGGAAAAAATATAATAAATTTCAAACTTAATATCTATCTTTTATTAAAAACTCACTACTGAGTAATCATTAGATGTAGTAGTTGGGTAATCATTAGAAGTACTTTGTTGTTTTACAGTATTTTGACTGGAATTTTTATTATACTGCAGTATTTCCTTAACGTTTTCGTAGTATCTCCACGAAGTTACACCATATAATTCATCCTTTCTGAAATATTAAATTTGATTTAAAAAATAATCATTATTTAATTACTTTTTAAAAATCACCTATATTTCTGCTTTAAGTTGTTAATTTTGAAATGGACCTCTGTAGATGTAGCATCTATCCCTCTACTTTGGAGATGCGCAGCTAATTTATCATAAATATGTGAATTCCTCTTTAAAGTTCTCAATTTCTTTTCATAATCACTCCACAGATTTAACAAAATCAGAATATCTTCGTGTGTCCAAGTCTTTCTCATTTTGTGCCTTATGTTCATCATTTTTCTATTTCGAAGTTAATTCTCACGGGTAAAAACTGGGCACGGTATTTTCAATTAATTATATGTAATTAATCGTAGAAGCATTTCAAAATGAAGATATCACAAACTCCAAACTTTAAATTCATATAATTTAAAATGGTGCCCTTTCTAATTATTTTATTTCAATCATACCGGTAATATAAACTTGGTATTATTGAATTAATTCGTTAAATAACACATCATCTTTAGGCAACACTCTACAAAATATCTTTTGTTATAATGTACGTCATTTTATATAATTAAACGCAGCCTCTGGTAATGATTTCAATTAAAATAAATTTAACTAAAAAATCAAATTTTCAAGTAATGTTAATTATCTTTCGCACTAAATATTATAATCAGAAATGTGCCCAACTTCTTTTTGCAGACAAGTTTTCTCCAGAGGTTTTAATATATCGAATTTTCGTTCTTTCCTGGATGGCATTTTTTTAAATATCACTTCCGGGAACGTCCGATATCGGAAGAAGTCGCACCAAAACTGGGAACTTGAACATTCGAAAAGCAGCAGAATGTATGTTTGTGTATTTCTCTGCAACCATAATTTAATAAGGCAATAATTAAAATTAATGTTCATTGCCTGCAGTCAGAGGCCAATAATACTGTCCATATACAAACGTAGATATAATATATATTGGCCTCCGACTGCAGGCAATGAACATTAATTTTAATTATTGCCATATTAAATTATAGTTGGACTGGAACAATATTTAGGTATGGCCCCCCGAACAAATTACTTTCAGGTTTTAATAAGGCAGCTTCGCTAAATTTGTTTTAGTTCATTCTTTCAGGCAGTTGGGTGTTTTTATTTGTTTAATTAATTATTTGTTTTATTATTAATTTATAATTATTATTAATTTATAATTATTATTAAAAATATTGATACTCCATTATTTGTCTGCCCTTCTTTTTCCTGTTTACTTTAGTATCGCTGTAATATAATAAATATTAATTTTTTATGTCGCATTAAATTATATCATCCTTTATATTCTTTATCTCAAAAACGGAAAAATACTATCGTTTTTATTTTATTATTACAATAGCATTTCGCATACGTTTTCGTTTTTAAAACAAAAATTATCATTAAGCACTTATTTGTTGGGAGAGTATTAGTCGATTAAAATGAAATTTTTTTATTTAGAAACATATATTATATAAACGCAAACTTAAAATTTAATTCAATATCTACAAGAGGTGATATTATATAAGATCTGTAAGGTTACTATAAAGTTTTAATTTTTTGTCTTTTTAAATTTTTTATTTAGACCTCTTGAAAAAATCTATCTACATGAAAAAGCGAAGCTAAAGTAATAAACAGATCATATTTGATGAAAACACAGTCTTCGAAACATAACTGTCGAATATTGGGGAGTATCGGGAACATGTAAGAATAGTTCAATCCACTGTGAAAACCTTAAAAATAAATATATTTCGATTGAACTATCCAATAAATGTTAAAATAATCTTTTTTTCTGCTCCTTAAAAATTTTTTTAGTAAAGGTATAAAAATATTGTTTTAAAATTTAATAAATATTTTTTAATTAACACTAAACTTAAAAAAAAAAGTAATGTACTGTTGGAAATTGAGAAAAAATTATACAGTAGACATAAATTTTGGAAAAAAATGTATCGTTTTTGTCCGTACCTACTGAACGCATTTCTTTATTACATTTTGAAATTTTATATATTTGTTTAATCATATTGGGTTCCAAAAACTACTAAATTACTAATAAAAATAATGCTGGTACCAGTCATGAGCTAAATAATGTATAAAAATTCAATGAATCTTTCAATTTCCAATTAAGGACCTTCAATTCGTCGATATTAATATTATAAACTGTTTTATTAAGAAGATTATTTTCGTATTCATTGACCGAGATAATGAAGAAAATAAATCTTATTTAGAAGCTATCTACAAAAAAAAAAAATATTCTCAGTATATACAGAATTTATTTATAATATTTTATGAAATTCACGTTTGCTTAAAAAGACAAGTTGAAAATGCAAAAAAATGCAAAATGTTCTGAGTTTAAGATAAATTTCAATATTCGCACATTGGGTCATTACGATAAAGAATAAAGTTAAATTTTCACCTAAGCCCGATTGAATGTTCTCTCAATTCTTCTTGGCACAGTCTTGACCCTTAAATTTCAAATACTCGAATATAAAATAAAAAAATAAACTAATGAAGTATATACCACTATAATTTCTTCGAATAATTATAATTTCTCAGCTAAGATTATTTAAAACTAGAGTCTAGACAACAGACCTTACATACAGACAAATGTGAGCTCAATATTCTAAATTCAGTAATGGATAAAAATAATTTTTATAATATTTTGCTAGATTAAAATGTACTTTTTTTTTTTTAAAGCATACGAAAACTTTTATAAAAAATTAGAAAGGGTGATGAGTGCAATAAAACTTAATCTAAAAATGTTTTACAAATAAAAACTGTTTATACCTCTGATTTATGTTTTTATTTTTAAATGTGGTCTCAGAACGAGCCATGAATTGGTGAAAGGCATAAAATATTTAATATTTAAATACTGTTCACATTATGTTTTATCCTGTATATTAACATTAAATTGTATGTTGAAATTGTATAAAAATTACACCGTAGAAGCTTGGATTATACAGAAAAATTTAAATGAAATTTAATTCTACAAATTTTATAATTCTAACTTATCCAAAAATTAAAAGTCAAATTTGAATATTGGGAAATACAGTTTAATAGAAAATATTAAGTCATATATGTTATATCAATTTTATTAAAAATTAACCTCCAATTTCTCCATGTATAGGATGATTTGTAACTCTGTGTTCCAACATATGCCAATTGATTCTGTGGAATCCTCCGAACAACATTTATTCCGAGAGCCCCCATCTAAAATGCATCGTTTAGGAACAACTTTTTTCATTCATTCATTTACACCCTGTAGTTTTCTCAACACCCATCCTACGGACCTCATTCGAATAGTCGATAATTCGAAACTCATGATGAGAGCGGAATAGAAAATTAATTGAAGACTGTTTAGAACGGAGAAAGATTTCTCTATCAACTAATATCTTAAAGTGATTCGTAGGGTGTGTATTAAGAAAGTTACAGGGTGTTGAATGAAAAAAAATTTCCGTACACATAAAACTGTCCATAGCTCCTAAATACCGCATTTCAGAGAGTGGCTGTCGGAACAAGCGTTGTTTGGGAGATTACATACAATTGTTACGAATCACCCTGTATCTTCGAGAATTCAATTGAACTGTTCAATTCAGTGAATATTTTTGTTATGCCGAATTGAGAAAGCGACTACAGAAACTGAATTCTTACAATCAGCCAGATCTCAGGTCACAGTCTAATCTTAGGTTTATCAACCAAAATTATCAATGTTATGAAAACATTTAAAATCGGATAAAGCCTATAAGATAAGCAACGAGCTGACTTAATAATCTGAATGTTTTGTATTATATACTGCTCTACTTATTTAACTTTTCTTTTTTTTAATTTTTTAGGGTAGCTTTGTTATATGCAACTTTGACATACTCAATTCCTTCACTTTTACTTACTCACGATAGACTGAGAAAATTATAAAAATAATTTTTAATATCATTCATCGTCATACTTCTGAGTTTGCGTTTGTTTATTCAGTAAATTGGAGGAAAACGCCAGAAAAAGCTTAATCTTAACCAGAACTGAACGCTTAGTCAGCGGAATAACAAGATACTTGAATCATGATATGATTTTATACCATTAATTATTATATTATAAAAGAAACTTAGTAAAGGAGAAGGAGGGGATAATATGTAGATATAAATACTGTTTATATCTAAATGCCTAAAATTAATGACTATAATGTATTTTAATGGCCCAAAGTGATTACTGTCTCCCTTATAAATCGAATCAAGGTGCACAAAATGCGCCATTCTTTATAATATTTGAGCTCTTACCTGGGGGGCGTTCGCCGCTGATGTTATTCATAATCGCTGGCGTAAAACTGAATGAGCCACCACACACATTCTATAAATGTTTCCTCAAGTCGTCATCATCGTCATTCAAACGTTTTTCTCATTTACCAAACTTGCCAGGCACTTATAACTTCTTTTCTTTAGGTGAAAATCAATGGAAGGTAGAGAGAGGTATAAAGGCAGCAAAGAAAAAAAAAAAAAATTATTATGAAAGCGAACGAACCCCAGGCCCGGTTAATCGTCATTATTACCTCTCGGTCTGGCAGCTTGATTGATGTAATCACGGCCATCGGGCGAATAAAAATTTCCAGTGATCATTAGGGTAATGCTCATTAAGCTCCGGCATAGAATAATTTTCAGCAAAATGTGCTGCGGCATAGTCGCCGTCGGTCGTCATCATCATCATCATCATCGTTTTCGTCGTCGTCGTCGTTGTCCCTAACATGAAAATTATACTATCAAGCAAATGACCTTTCAATGTGGCTCTCCGCTACCGCCCGTGTATGATCATTCCCCTGGCCGTCATTACCGCTCTAATGATGATTTCACATTGTACATACAAACATACAAAATATATATCGTTGAGTTTCGTCTCCTCAGTTTCCCAGTTCTCGTGTGACTCCTCCTGATATCAGACGTTCTTGGTCGTCGAAGATAGATAGAAACGATTTCCTCCCTAAGAAAACGAGCGAAAAAATTCGATAAGATACTAGAAAAAATCAGTAAATTCCCGAAGGAAAAACTTTGTGTGAAAAAAATCGGATTTTTTTTTTTTTGTTATATTTTTGATTATCGTAGTTACCGTGAAACATAATTAACAAATAACTAACGTATTGACGTCGATGTAAGGAAAATGAACGTTAATGTGTTTTCTTGTTTTTGTGAGATAAATGGTAATTTTGCCGGATAGTGAAGGTTGAATTAGTTTTTATTATTCATAATTAAAGTAATTAAAGTGATTTTAATTGAACTCACTTTATCAGACTGTGTTTTAAAAAGTTTAATTGTGTCAAAAGGACGTTCGACCATAAATACACGTTTTTAGTAGGATAGTGTGACAGGATGTTGTGTAATCCGAATTAAATCAATTTCATTTGAACAATTTGAAATTGACGTTTCAACAGCAATAAAAATTGTTAAGAACAAAGCAATAATTTAAAAGTAATTGAGTTTTTAATTGAAATTACAATTTTATCGTTTCTCCATTTTGAATGATTGCTACGATTTATAAAAAAAATAAAATATCGTAGTGGCCAGCTTTATTACTTTAAATCGTGTTGTTGTTTAATATCTCAAATATAAGAAAAAGATGAAAATCAAACCGTTTCACAAAATGAGAAAAACATGGACTCATGATGATATTTTAATTTTACTCAATCTATGGAATGATTACGAAAAAGAATTGAAAGCTTTAAAGAGGAATTCACACATTTATGATAAAATAGCTGCGCTTCTTCGAAGTAAAGGAGTCGATGCAACATCTTCAGAAGTTCACTTTAAAATTAACAATTTAAAGCAACGATTTAGGTGAATTTGAATGTTTTAATGTAATGATTATTGTATTTAATTAAATTTTATATTCTAGAAAGGATGAATTGTATGGTTTAACTTCGTGGAGATATTTCGAAAATGTTAAGGAGATACTACAAGATAACAAAAATTCAAGCCAAAGTACAGTAAAACTAGAAAGTATTCAACATAATTCTAATAATTATGTAACTGCTACATCTAATAATTACTCAGTGGTTAGTTTTTAATTAAAGTAGTGTTATACATTGTAATTTAATTCTTATTTCTCCCAAATAGGTACAAGGACCACCTACAACAAAAGCATGTAGTTCATCGCCAGTCTATGAGCTATCTTCTTCAAATAGCTTATCGAATTCTATACCACCAATTAGCCGTTGTAATCCTATACAAGAAATCAGTTCCTTAAATTTAATATCTCAAAATACTTCTTCAAATTCAGTTCCATCAAATAGTTCTTCGAATCCAATACCTTCGAATAATTCCTCTAATCTAATACTAGAAAATAATACTTCAGTACCTTCAAAGAGTTCCTCTAATTTAATAAAACCAAATATCGACACATCTCGTCCAACATGCGATGTATCTCCTGCAAATGATAATTATTCCAGAGTTCCGCCTAATTCTGGTAGAAGAAAAAAGATTTCTTTAAAACGAGCATTACTTCAAGAAATAAGACGAGGAAATGATATTGCTGCACGGGATCAAGAAGTTACTGAAAGACTCCTTACACAAGCCAATGAAATAAACCAAGAATGGAATAGACTTTTAAAGGAGATCATGGAAAGGAGTCTAACAATTTTGGAAAATAATATCACTATAAAACAAAATAATAAGACTGCTTAATTTTTATTCTGTGAATTTTTTATGAATATTGTGATTATTTTTTCTTTGTTTCTTGTCATTTTCAAGCAGGAATATTGTGATTCTTGTTTTTATAATTCTCAAAAAATTATTTTCAAATTAAAGAAGTATTTTATTTTTAACAATTTGTTTTTATTAACATTGAATATCGAAATTATCAATTTTAATATATTATGCGTCAATCTTCTGAAATAAAATATCGAATTCATGTGATAATCGAATAATTAAGAAATGTATGTGCAAATATTCTAGAAAATAACTAATTTATTCTTAGGCCGTGTAGGTGGCTCACGACATTATTGAGGTGAGATGAGATAAACGCTTTGAATAAACGAATTACATTCCCATTACTATTTAAAGGGGAAATTTTTCAATTATTATCTAATTATTATTCGTAATTTAAGTTTGTTAAAGATGTTGTCATATTTAATTTTGAATTATGTAAATAAAAATTCTTCATAAATGCCTCTGGTCTTACAAAGTTCTTTATTTATTTTGATTTTTAAATTACGTAATCTGCATTTATTAAAACTGACTCAGTAATTTTCTTATTATTTTGATTCGCCGTGTAGAAATGAATTCTATTATTAAATTAGATATAAATTTGTTGGGATGTTGAAAAATTATCATTTCTGGAAGAAATTGTGGTATCTATTTATGTGCTGAATAAATAGAAAAGTTTCGATTATAATAATTCCATATTTTAATAGAATCTTCCTGAGAGCGCAAGTTGCCTGGGTACGGTGGATACTCTGCTCTATGGGTTTTTATCTTGTTGAATTTATTCGATTTCGTACGAAGTATAGCTAAATGTTAGTCATCTAGCCTTAAATTCATTGAAAAATAATTCATTAAACATTTCTTTGAAATGTAGTTATTGGAAAGTCGACTTGTAGGCTGGAAAAATTAGGCAGATATTAAATTTCAGGGCTAACTTTCACCTGGTAGTGGAAGGTATTAATATAGGGATCAGAGGATACCGAAATTAGCTAAAAATTCTTAATTACCTTGAGAATAATAGTCAAACTTAAATGTTCAGTCCCAGCTTTTTAACTTTTTGTTTCACATATTCACTAATTAAATTTGTTTTTATGGTTAAGTCAAAACCAATTTTAATCTAAGAAATATCTGTATTCATAAAGAAATCAGCGGCAAAAATTATAATTTAAATCGCTTAGAATCTGTTTTAACGAGGTTTTTAGATCTTGAATTTCCAAAATTGGGGTACACGAAGTCACCAAAGTCGAGATGTATATATTTTTATATAGATGTCTTAATCGGGAAGTTTGAATATAAAATAACTTTAGTAAAAATTAATCAATTATAGATTTTGACGAGTATAAGAATTACAAATTATAAATATTTTCCATGCATGGATTTCTATTAAATCTAATATTTTTTAATATACTTAGCATACAAATTTATCGGGGTCAATGACCTACTAAGTATGTGAATATAAAGTCCATTACATACAAAACTCCATCACCGCATTGAAGCTCATTAAGCTCCCTTTAATTAAGCTTCAGACACACAGTACGCCTTAATGATCTCATTAACTCTAATGAGACTAGCAAGCAGCTTGTGCCTAAACTGGTAAAATCATCATTAGCGGCAGGCACCATGATGAAGGTATTGCTCATCATGAAATTCACTAATGACCAATATTTCGTCATCATTAGAGCTCTAACTGTGGGCAATGTATAAAGGCTGAATATGGAAGGTAATTTTGCTTGTTGTCAACTGATATAATTTCGCTTAATATGAAAATTCATTTCAGTTGTGTTCGCAAAATTAAGTTGCAATTTTTAGGTATAAATAGGAAATGTTTTGCTAGCCTTGTTTGTAAATTTTAATGCGATAATGACGATTTAATAATGGAACGAAGATACGTTTGAGTGCTGGTTATGTTAAAGGGCTTTAAAGAAAGTAACTGGCATATGTGCGGAATTCAGAATGTGTATTTGAGACTTTTGAATTTCTCTAAATTAATTAATAGATTTCTTTATCATACAAAAAATATAGAAAAAATATTATAGAAATGAAATAATGTTCTATTATAGACAAATTTCATAACTACCTGATTGAAACGACACGCTACAATTTAGGCTGTTTTGTTTATTGTATTGTAGGACAAATTAAATGAATTGTTATATATAATACATATTATAATTACACTAATTTATTAAAAACCGAGACACACAGCGTTTTGATGTCGAACAAATTAGCTAATTGAAAATCGGGCACTAATTGAACATAAGCAAACTACAAACACACAATCATGTTGCTAATGATGATAAATGAACTGTTCAACTAGTTCCTCTAAAAGTGCTTATTATTATTATATTGTACATTGACAGTGAATGAGTTCCAAAAATTAATTTATACTTTCTTAAATTAATTTCGCAACACGACTAACTCTGACGAAAATCAGTCTTAATACATTTTTTGGTGTTAGATCACTAATTATCCACGTTGGGTAATTAGTGTGAATCTAAATGGGAAATATTTTGTGTCTTAATTGATTTGTCTCTAACATATGATAACTTAATTTATAATTACCACTAATTAGGAATTAAAACCTGCTGTGTGTCAAGGATATTATGGATGTCACGTAACTTTAGCTAAATAACGTGATATGATTCATTCAAGAAGTTTTCCTTGTAATTAAGAAATAAAAAATTGCCTCACTAAAGTGATATTTATTAGGAGAAATAATCACCTTACCAGAAATTAGTACATTATTCTCTACTGTAATAATTTCGAATGTGTTCTAATAAAATCGCACTTATTCACTATCAGTTAATCGGCAACGTTGAACTTTAACAGTGAACACATAAAACAAAAGCTTCCGGCTTCGAATTTCTATATTAAATAAAATCGCAAACTAGAATCCAGATGACTCTAGAAAAAAAAATAATAATAACAAACCAGAATCTGTTTAGTGATAAAAGCTTCCAATCGGGGAAAGACGCCTCTTAGAAATTTTTCTATCACGTATCAAGTTTTTAATTCCAGATTTTTTTCTATAAAAGATTTTAATTAAGTTTTTCTTATCCCTTTTCTGCTTGTTTTTTCTTATCAACTTATTTTATTATTTACTACCGTTTTTCTATGTTATTAATATCCGGTGAATTTCCCAAGAAATTTAAATTTTAAATTTTAGAATTCCGATTCTACCTAAAATCTGTTAATTAAAAAAAATAATAGTTTAAAAAACTAAAAAACACGCTTTTAGCACGCACTAAAAATTACAAAATAATTCGGACATTTAGTTTGATGACTCAGGAGTTTTTTTTCCCTTTGCCAAATCTTCATTAGATCGCAGGTAAACATAAACAATTTCAGTTCGTGATGAACGATAAATAATTACCTATGCGAAATGGTTATAAGTAGGTAATCATCTTTATTGAATATTTACTATGATTTATTATGAAAGAATGCGTGGAGCCTTTTGTCCAAAAAGAGTAAAGATGACATAAACGCTCCACGCTTTCTTTCATAATAAATCATAATAAATATTCAATAAAGATGATTACCTACTTATAACCATTTCGCATAGGTAATTATTTATCGTTCATCACGAACTGAAATTGTTTATGTTTACCTGCGATCTAATGAAGATTTGGCAAAGGGAAAACTCTTGAGTCATCAAACTAAATGTCCGAATTATTTTGTAATTTTTAGTGCGTGCTAAAAGCGTGTTTTTTAGTTTTTTAAACTATTATTTTTATTTTGTTTTATTTTTCATCATGTTGTTCCCACGAGTAGTGGACAAATAGACGGTTGACCCCCCCAGAGGTCCATGTAGGGGGGCAAGGCTAATTACAATAGGGTTGCGCCCGGTGCCCTAAGGTGACGCTAGCGACATGATATTTTTTACCACCCTCATACCATTCAGCCCTCGGCGCGTATCCTACCTTGGCTTAGGTGAGATCTCATAGACTCAAAGTCCAATCTTCGTATTCCTCTCGTCGAACCTTATTGATTGATACCCATGACATGATAATTTGGTAAGAAAATGTCATTTCGCATTATTTTCAGCAAACCCTCTCATTTTATACCTAAATCATAGGGCTGCATTTCAAATGGCCAATCCGCCACCTTGGGACGGCCGCCATGTTGGATTTAGGTCACGTGATTATTTTTGGGGAGGCCGCCATATTGGATTTGTAATGACGTTTCTTAGCTAGTCATGTATTGTCATCAGAACTCAGAGCGTGTGCAAAATTTCATCCTAATCGAAGACCGGGAAGTGGGTCAAATTAAGATTCCAAGATTTTCTTACATACATAGTTAGTTACAAGTGAAGCTAATAAAAGCGTGTTAAAAAAATGTAGAAGTAAGATATTACTTTCTGATTTTCTTTTAGTGTAATTGCCTATTAATAATTTCTGTTTTAGTAAATTTAGAAAACGCCTTTTTTAATTAAAAGAATGCAATACTTTTTTTTTATAACCAATATTTTAAACAAATAATTTACTTTTGTTAATTTGGAACTGTAAGCAGAAAATTAGGTTTAATAATAGATTTAGAAAATAAGACATCCAGAAATATGTACAAATTTTCAACAAAAACAAACTTTCAATGAAGGGATGAAAGTAGAATTTGTAAGTCAGGAAAAACTAACTACCTGTGTTGTTATTGAAAATTTGCAAAAAGACTATCTCCTGTATTTGCACTCTATTTTAAACCCTAAGTAAAAAGTAGCTCAGGAATAGAAGTCATTCGCTTGAAACATATAGGAATGGAACGTTTTTACCATTTGCATATGTAAAAAGAGAATAAAATTGTAAAATGTAATCCGTAGATCACTATATTGAATTTCGTATAACAAATAATCGTTAATTGTTTCGCTATATCTCTTCTCAAATATTTGAACTAGGCTTAAAATTGAGTGTCAACATTTCTAATTTGTTTCAACTAAATAAATAAAATTTCTGCACTGTACGTCGCCCTCTTGATCCCTTTTACCAGACAAAATTAATTTGCATCCAAACAAGACTTTATTGATAAGTGGACTTAATTTAATAAGTCAAAGGTTTAATTAGCATAATTGCAAAGTTCAACTCAGCTCAATAAAATGTTTGTAAATACTAAAAATTCACAGTAACTTTTGTAATATCTGTTTTTCTTTAAATTACTTTCTGGAAGTTATTTACAGATTTATTTAAAATAATTTTATACAATATATTTTAAATTGTTACCGAATTTCCTTGAACCTTGAGTTGATTAAAAAATATTTTTAATTTATATTTCTCATTTGTGTTATTTTCCAGTCTAATCGGGTTAACTAAGAACGTTTTAAAAAAATGAATGTGATGCGAAAATTACGCGGCGGCGGCAGCGGAAGTGCCGAAGATACCTCAGGAGATTCATCTCATGCTCAGCTCAGTCTCATGCATCTGAAGAAACTCTTTAATGAGTACACGCACCCAAAGGAGCCACTTAGCGAGGCAGAGAGAGACTGTAAGCTCTACAACATGCTTCCGCTATTTTGCAAAGTAATTATGAATTTATTGTATTTGAGGGAATTTTAATTACCAGTACATTTTCGGCGTAATTCGCAGGTCTTCAACACAACCCCGGCCTCGGATATGAGCGAGAAATTTTGGGACATTGTCGCCTTTTGCCAGCAGGTCTCCCGGCTGATGGTGTCGGAGATTAGCAAAAGGGCCTCGAACCAGGGTACCGAGGCTGCTTCGATTGCAATTGTTAAATTTCTTGAAATTGAAAATTGCGAGGAGTCCAGCAGCGGGTGGATGCTACTCACCGCCCTTAATTTACTTGCAACTGGGGACGTCTCCCTAATTCAGGTAGATATCGGAATGAAGAATGCAAAGTTGAATAATTATGATGAAGAATGAAGAATGATTGATATCTTAGTTATGTGTGAAAGGTATTTGAATTGTTCCTAATTTAATTTTAATAAATGATTTTTTGTTTTTATAATTTCTGTTAATCCATTTAATAAAAGCAGCAAAATCTACCTTTTCGCCGGGCCTAATTAAAGCCCATTTTCAGGACATATTCACAGAATTTAGAACCGCTGTAGTTTTCCTTTAATATTCGTAAAATAACATATACCTATTCTTGATTGTTCCCAAACGTTTTTATCGTATGGTTTTACAACTAAGGGATTAGTCTACTTTACCAACTTCAAAAAATTGTTTTTTTCTTTTTTTGTAGTAAATTGAGGTTAGTGACCCGTACTACCTTGCTGGTGGGGGTTAGGGTTACACCGCAATGGACACTTTTGTAGAGAATTCAATTCTGAAGAAACCTTACCATTGACAAAGATTATACCATAAAATGCCTCTGAGCTGTAGAGTTGTGAGAAAAAATAATCAAAGTTTACGTGTATTTTATATGGGAAATCTTTATACGTCTTGGTCTAGTACTTAATATTAATAGAAAGGGCTCCAATTTTCAGGGAATTTTTGTTTAGGTATTTGCTACAACATTTCGAGGTGGGACTGAAAAAAAAATAAAATTGTTGCGAAAAAAAAGCACCCTAATATATATATATATATTTTTTTTTTTCAAAATTGGTTATTCGATAGTTTGAAAATGAAAATCGTACAATTACTATGTATTTGTGACCTGTCCTTTTTTTTTTAAGATTTGCAAATTCGTGTTTTTGTTTCAGTACATTTTGAAATTTTTGTTTTGCTGTTTTGTTCTAATGCAGGTAAATAGGCGGTATTTTTGGAAAATTTGTGAGTTATCTGCTCTGATTCCGAAAGTCTAATAAAATAAGCTATCTGATTTATTGACTTATGATACCATGTTGAATTTCTAATCAATTATAAGTTATTAACAATAATGCAGAATGTTTATAGTTAATTTATTTAAAAAATGTACATACAAATGATTTTGATACAATGATCTCTTTGTGTATTTGTTTTATTAATGTGTATTATTGACTTTTATTCTTTTATTTAATTAATGCTATAGTAATCATATATTTTCTCTCTTACTAATTAACACTTAAATTGATTATTAGGTGATGACCTCAGCATCAGTTCCATCAACTTTAGTTAAGTGCTTGTACCTGTTCTTTGATTTGCCAGACATCGAAGAAGAGATTGGACCGAACGAAAGTGAATTTACCGCATTTGAACGAAGAACACTGCTACAGAAGATTTTCGTTCAGCTTCTAGTCAAATTGTGCTCATATCCCTATCCAGCTGAAGAGCTAGCTCGAATGGATGATCTAACACTGCTATTTTCTGCAATTACATCACAATGCCCACCGCACAATATGATGTGGAGAAAAAGTGCCGCCGAAGTTCTAACAACACTTTCACGGCACGGACTTACTGATCCAGTGGTCAATTATATTCATAGTGAGTGAAATACATATTTATAGCAAAAATAGTTTACCGACATTCAGATAGTTATATATTCAAAACTATTTTCGCAATTGAATGCACCATTCAGCTTAACAAAACCAATAGCTGAATTATGCAGTAGACTGATAAAATTGATTGCGATGGTAGAATCGGTTTGCGGCTTTGTTCGAGAATAAAATTTCTACACTCAATTGCTCAATTCAGCACCTGCGTTTTTAAAACTGAATTTTATAGCAGACTAAAGAGACTTAATTGTTAAACACAGTGTTCAGGTATAGCTGAATTATGTCTTTATGCAATTCAGCTATTTTGTAATATGTTTCAATAATAATTCTAGTTATTCAGCTATAATGCATACCAGCTGAATTGTATTTGTAATGCAATGTAGTTCTATTTAAGTTGGAATGTCAATTCATATTTTTTTTATTTATACATTTTTGGTTTTTACTTTTCTTTTAGCTAAGGGATGTGTGGCTCTATGTGTGGACAACATGCAACGATTACCACAACTAAAACCACTTGAAGTTGTAGAAATGTTCGTTACAGTCTTCTGTTTTCTCAAAGATTCTAGTCAGGTATCACAGGTTTTATTGGATGATTTTAAGGCTTCGCAGGGATATCTCTTTCTAACCGAATTTTTACTCAAGTAAGATATTAATTTTAAATGTATAAATATATTAGGACCAGAAAACAGCGACAGAAGTAGAACGACTATCAAAATTTCCATAAAAATTGAGTTTTATGAACGTTTTAAAAGTTTCTACTCTACTTTTATAGAAGGAGAAAAACAAAAAAGCTAACTTCGCTTGTTTTTCTGCTCCTGTTACTGTTTTTGCTGCCTTTTCATGCATTGCTTTTTTTTTTATATATAAATTTTGCAAATTTTATTTTATAGGCTTGAAGGTGATAGACAAAGATCGATAGAGGTACAAGCCGCTATCAGAAACTTAGTATTAATGATCTCATCGCTGTGCATGTGCGGTTATACCGAACTTCGTCCAGTTCAAAACCAAACGAATACACTATTCAAAATGCAAAATTTTCAAATACCGCAGGCAACTTCGCGGGAAGCCTGTGTGCGTAACATTTACGCGTTTCAAGTACTACAGACTGTATTTTTGAAATCAACATCTCCAGCATTATGTTGCACAATTTTGGATGCAATATCAAGCGTTTACCATTCAGATAATGCAAATTATTTTATACTTGATTCTGAAAATACTTTAAGTCAGTTCACGGAAAGAATTCATCTAAAAGGTCATCAAATTCAGGAAAAATTCTTCGATCTACTGGAATTTATTGTATTCCAGTTAAACTTTGTGCCATGCAAAGAGCTTATATCGCTGTCTATTTTACTAAAAGGTAATCAATCAACTAGCTGCAGCATATTATGCTTGAGAACTTTATTAAACATTCTACGGCACAACAACGTTTTTAAAGATGTCTACAGAGAGGTTGGAATTCTTGAAGTGTTCGTTACATGCTTAATCAGATATGCAAATTATGTTCGACAAATAACCAATGACAATGAAAATGCTGAGCTCGATTTAAGCGAGGATCAAAACGATGTTTTAGGTAAACATATCCTTGAAGCTCTGACAATCCTTTTGAATGGTAACAACAACAATGCAAATGTATTTAGAGAAAGTGGTGGTGCAAAATGGATTCATGATTTGGTCAAATTCAAACACTGCCGAACTCAAGCTTTGGGCATAATCAGAGAACTTATACTGTCAGTTGGTGGGGATGATGATATGCTTTTCATTCTAAGCGTTATGCATTCTGTCCCAGCGCACCAAGTTGAATTTAAGATACAAATCTTAAATATGCTACTTGGTTGCCTTAAAGACAGTCATAGGACAAGAACAGTTTTTCGGAAAGTTGGTGGATTCGTCTATTTGACGAGCGTTTTTGTATCATTGGATGGAAAATTGAATGATGCAAAAGATGATACTAAAACTGATCCAAAAATAAGCCAATTCGATTTAGTGATGCTTCTGCAAGTTGTATGCCAAACTCTTGCAACTGCCATGAGATTCGAACCAGCTAATGCAAAATTCTTTCATCATGAAATTTGTTCGACTTCGTTATGCGATACTTTGAGATTGTTAGGCTGTTTTAACAGTGAAACAGAGCTTGGTGAATTTGATGCAGAACCTATAAAATCATCTGAGGAGGATTTGAGATATTTTCACGGTATTTTCAGTGGTGATATTTTGGAATCAAGGTTAGATCTAATATTTTAAATTGTTTTAAAAAAATTTAATAAGTTTCTTTGCAGCTTTTCAGACAATATTCCAAAGTCGTTATCATTTGCATGTATGGTATATCGTCTCTTATACAGCATAGCTCTGGACAATTTTGAAAAACCAAATCTTAATGGGGTTATATCGCTCTTCTCTGATCAAACCTTACGATCACCAAGCCTAGAACTACCACCTTCAGGTATCCCAAATATGCTCAACTTCTCACAGCCAACACCAGAACCAAGAATAGTCCATCCTGGAGTTGTTATATGCATGCTTCAACTCCTACCTTCAGTAAACCACGAAAAGTCTGCAGCAAAGGCGTTAAGTCTTCAAGTCTATTTGGCTGAAATAATTAAAAGTTTAGTACGAAGGTAAGTTTTTTATTTTATTTTCCTCCGAAAGTTCACTTTATAAAAACCAAATATAGTGAACGGAACCAACAAATAATGTGCGACTATGGCTTAGCTGGACACCTCCTAAAAATTGGTCGTAGAGCTTTGAGTGAAGAAAAAAACCCTCTTCATGTACCGCTGCAATACATTTTAGAACGTCTTGCCGCTCAAGCCTTGCAGCCTACTGAATTGAGAGAATTTTTGCGTCTTAGTGAGCCTCTATCATGCGCTAATATTGATCTGACAAAATCATATCTATTAGGTGGACCAGTACCACTGACACGTATCAAAACTTTAGTATCCATGACAACTCCGAGAGATTTCAGAGCTCATGGTTCAAGTACTCTTCCACCATTTGTCGAAATAGACATGACTGCCGAAGGATTTGGATGTCTATATTTACCAAGTTTAGCTCCACAAGCTCCAAATGCTGGAGGAACTATTGATACAAATACAATTGGTGGAATTGGATCTGGCGATAGAATTTTTCCACCTCAAACTGGACTGTCGTATTCAACATGGTTCTGTGTTGAAAAATTTTCAGATCCAAAATCTGATCCACACTGTGTAAGACTTCTAACACTGATTAGAACTATTGGTAGTCCAAGAGAAGAGAATTTAGTGTGTCTATCAATTCTACTATCTGCTCGAGACAAAGCGATCGTTGTATCTACCCAAGAGACTCTTGTCGCTTCAAGTAAGTTATATTTTTTTGTATAGTAAAAATTAGATAAAATAGACAATAAATTACTTTAGACATTGGCGATTGGGAACCAGAAGGATTAGATGATGGAAGTGCTCGAATTTGGTGTCCAGACCTTTTACACGAAGGACAGTGGCACAATCTAGTTGTCGTCCTCAACAGAGCAGTATTGAAAAATTCTAGTTTATCTCTATATTTAGACGGCAATGTACGACAACCATTAGAAAATAAGAAAATCCATCTCTAATAAAGCATCTTTCCCTTTCAGCCTATGCACACTCAAAAACTTCATTACATATCGCAAAATCCTGGAGCTGGATCAGCGAATTTGGCTGTTGCCAACCAAGTGTACGGATATATCGGAACACCTCCTATTTGGAGGCGATATTCTAGACTTTGTTGGAAGCAAGGTGTTTGTCATCTAATTGAGGATGTTCTAACACAGCAGACGGTATCAACGATTTACTCTCTAGGACCTCATTATATGGGGTCTTTGCAAGCACCACAAATTGGAAAACAGAGTGAACCTCTACCACCTCTTGTCCCAGAAGAAAAAGTACTTCTCGGCTTGAATGCCAAAGCAGTGTCACAACTTACTCTTGCTAAAATAAGAAAAGTTTACAGTCGAACTGATAATAAATCGATTGCAAAGCAATTAGGAATGAATTCACATGAAAATGCAACACCAATAAAGTGAGTATATTTTTCTAGGGGTCCTAATCTAAAGGATCTATTTCAAATATTGTATATTAATTTTTTTTAAAACCCTTTTAGAATTTTGCACAATTCTGCTGGACACTTGGCTGGACCAGGACGTTCGCTGGGAGGTGTAGTTGTCGGTTATCTGGGGGTTAGAGTTTTTAGCCCACATCCAGTATCAGCTATGATCGATACCGTCGGTGGATGCAATGTCCTTTTAGGCATTATTGCAATGGCGCAAGATGTCGAGAGTTTGTATGCTGGGGTTAAAGCGTTGACTTGTGTTGTTCGAAGCAATCGAGCAGCTCAAAGTGAGATGGACAGAAAAAGGAGCTATCAGGTTTGTTATTTTTATATACCATTTTCAAGCAACATTTCACCTTTTCCCACGCAAAAATATCTTTTTCCATTTCAAATGTATAAAAATCCATTTCAAAAGTGCTTTTTTTTATTTCAAAAGTACTGAATTCAAAAACATTAGTATCAAAATTTAACACAAAAGTGCTCATTATTCCAAATGTAAAGTATCACAATTCAATTCAAAAGTGCATTTTTATTCAAAACAAAAGTACAAAATTCCAAGCACGTTTGTTTCTTTTCTAGATTTAAAATTAAACAAAATTAAAAATATTAAAAATAAAACTTCATATTGTTAATTTACTGTTATATTAAATTTCCACAGGCAATTGCTGTCGGTAATTTTGATTCTGAATTACACAGGTCAACATTTTATCTAGGCTTGTGCACGAGAATCGAAGATGGTATCCTAGGGTTTTCGGGGTCGCTGATTACGATGAGTGGGTCGGTTAGGCTCCATCACGTCAAGTTCAAGGTCATTCGAAGGTCAAACGGTCAAAAAACCTTCCAATCCAAATGAACAAATTGAACAATTTCAATCTGCGAAATACACAATTGTGCCACAGAACCAGAATACCTGTCTTAAGATGACCTTGAATGACCTTGAGGATGCATGCAAAGTAAAAATGAACGGATTCGGATTCAGCGACCGCAAAATCACGTCTATGAATTTTTTTCAGATTTTTAGAAGGTTTTTTGACCGTTTGACCTTCAAATGACCTTGAAATGAGGTCGACTGACCTCAGATTCAGATTCAGGGTCCTCGAAAACATACGTATGAATTTTTTCAGATTTTTCGGATGGTTCTTAGCATTTTTCCCAAAACCCCTTCAAATGACCTTGAATGACCTCGAGGATGCATGCAAAGTAAAAATAAACACCGGATTCGGATTCAGCGACCTCAAAAACATATCCATTAATTTTTTCAGATTTTTGGAAGGTGTTTTGACCGTTTGACCTTCGAATGACCTTGAACTTGACGTGATGGAGCCTAACCGACACACTCATCGTAATCAGCGACCCCAAAAACCCTAGGATACCATCTTCGATTCCCGTGCACAAGCCTAGATAAAATGTTGACCTGTGTAATTCAGAGTCAAAATTACCGACAGCAATTGCCTGTGGAAATTTAATATAACAGTAAATTAACAATATGAAGTTTTATTTTTAATATTTTTAATTTTGTTTAATTTTAAATCTAGAAAAGAAACAACCGTGCTTGGAATTTTGTACTTTTGTTTTGAATAAAAATGCACTTTTGAATTGAATTGTGATACTTTACATTTGGAATAATGAGCACTTTTGTGTTAAATTTTGATACTAATGTTTTTGAATTCAGTACTTTTGAAATAAAAAAAAGCACTTTTGAAATGGATTTTTATACATTTGAAATGGAAAAAGATATTTTTGCGTGGGAAAAGGTGAAATGTTGCTTGAAAATGGTATATTAGCATTCGGTAATATATAATTTCTTATTTTTTCTTTAGACGCTAGCAATGTTTTTCAAGAAGAAGAAAAATTTGCTGAACTCTCATATCTTGCATCTAACATTTGGCCTAGTTGGAACAGTGAATAGCGGACAGGAAATGTCGGCTATACCTAATATAACGGCTTTCCAGGTAATTTTTAATTGGAAAATATTATATTAATATTCAATAATAATACAATTATTGAGATTACTAACAAAAAGGAACATGTACTGCTTTGTGATTAAGGTCAGCCATTGGTCCAAAATCTTAATAAGATATCAAATTTTAAATTTATAAAAGTCGTTAAATGGAGTTCCAAGTAAATACGAACTCCACTTAATTTGATTGTTTGCTGGTTTTTGTTGTCCAAAATAATAAATTATAACCAAGTAAATCCGTCAATGAGTGTAAAAATAATTCATAAATTTTTTAATATGCGGCAAACACAGTTTCCTTTTTAAAATGCGTTTTTTGGGATTTGGGATTCCTGATTTAAATAAAATACCAGAAGTTCATGAATATCAACAATACCTATAAAAAATCACCTATTTTCTTGCAGGACTTACTTTGTGATCTAGAAATTTGGCATGGTGCACCAAATGGACTTTTACGCTCTCTACTCGAGCACCTTCTTGAACTGGCTGTGGAATCGAATGAAAAGCGTCAAAACATCAAAATAATGCGAGACTTGCAATTATTAACGAAACTGCTTCACATTATCACAGAAATCTCAGATCATTCGACCCGTGAGATACTTTTCTCACTTTTGGAAACACTGCTTGGGGGTCAGCCAAGACACAATGATTTATTACTTTTTGGACAATACATTGCCGCAAAACTACCCCCTGCAGATAATCCCGAAAAAGCAGTAATACTTCCCTCAATGAAAAAGGATAAGACTCCTGATGCTGACGATATTACAGCACAAAATATTTATCTTAGAAACAGATGTCTTTCTCTATTGCATGGATTGTTATTCACGCCTAGAAATACTGTCAACTATGTTATTTGCGATGATATATCAAAAATACTTGGAATGGATTGGCTTTTGCTATTTATGCAGCCTCAAGTACATTTTACATCGGTTATAATTGCTGTACGAATTTTAGTGGTTGTATGTGCAAATGAAAGTTTTCTAATACGATTCCGTGATAGTACTCATAATGGTGGATATTTAAAATTCACGGAATTGATATCGCAAAAGAAAAACATTTGTCTAGGACCTGGTCAACTAGGATCTACTTCATCAAATGGACCGGTTATGTCTCAGCAAAATTCTCAATTACCCTCGCAAATAGCTGGTGAAGTTAGAACAGCTGTTTTACACATTCCTGGCTTTCAAATGCTTGAATGGTTACTCCAAAGTCATCTAGACGTTCCAGAATTATATTTCCTGATTACAGCCCTTATAATGGGACAACCTGTAAAACTGCTTGCTACAGAGCATACAAAATTCGATTTAGATCGAGTTTGGTCATTTTTATGGGGAGCACCAGTATCACACGCTTCAGCTTCAGCAGTAGCTCCAAAAGTCAATGTATGTCCAGAAGCAGTTTGTGTCCTACTGGGAATGGTTAGGGCAATTGTACATTCCAGTGAATCTGTAGAATGGCTTCATAATCATCCGGAAACAATAATACAAGTACTTTTCTCACTATACCATAATCTTCCTGATTTTATGCCGGTTATGATGTCTGCCGAAGTGATAAACTCTCTAGTCGCCGTATTATTTCCTTTCTCAAAGGAGACAACGCAGGATTCAGAACCAAATAGTGGATCATCAACACCGGAAGGAAATTCTGAAAGTGGTTGTGTCGTTATACATCCACCATTACATCTTGGAAGTCAGCTAACTAGTCATTCAGTCAGAAGGTTCATAATCGATTTTTTGCGAGTGATTGTAGTCGACTCATTAAGTTTGTCGATGCATGGAAAATCGACACCTGTAATAGATCTTGTTTTGGATGCATCTCCAGAAACAGCCGATTTGGGTCAACAAATCGAATTTCAAACTGAAATTGTAACTGCTCTAATGGAGCATTTATTAGCAGCAGATGTTTTAGTTGGAGAACAAGCTGCTCTTCCAATAGTGCCACTATTACAGTCTCATGTTCAAAACATAGCTCCAAACGTCTTCTATTTTACAGCTCGAGTAGTAGACAAATTGTGGCAAGGATGTCTTACCAAAAATCCTCATGATATATTCGATTTCATAATAAAATTAATAGCTCAAGCAAAACGGAGATCTGCAGCCCTATCTTTGGAGCAACTTCATCATTCCCTCAACCGAACAATTCTCTACTTGCTCTCCAGACCTACAGAACTTCTTACAGAACAGATGTCTGTCCTAGAAGCCCTTCATAAGATCATAACGCATCGACTTCTAATTTTTGGTGCTGGAAACCATGAGCTAGATTTCATAGGTTGCCTCACCTATTGTCTCCTCCAATTGACTTCGGACATGAAAATAATTCTCGATGCTGGGGCCACAAATCGAAGCACCACATGGCACGTGAATCCTCAAACTGACGTGATAGAAGCTAGGGATGATCAGCTTAATCAGCTTCAAGGAAGGAATCTTATAGTTTGCGCTGCTTTCAGAGTGTGGGAGGAGCTTTATGTTTGCAAGAAACCAGCTATTGAAGAGGTATTTAAGGTCAGTCTCACAACACCTCCTAACAACTCGAAAGCACCAGATCTAGCAACTACTAGGGAACAAGTTATGGAATTAGCCTCAAAATTGTGGTTCAATTACGTTGATGCTGAACGTAAAGCTTCGTACCGCATACCTTGGGAGATTCACAATCAAATACAATCAAAGATACAAAAGGTTACTGGAGGTCTAACCCGTTTGGCTAGCAGGACAAAGGTTAAAAAGGATGAATTGGTTCGGACAAAGTCAACAATGAGCAAAATTCATGCTTTTGAATGTACAGGGGTTCATGTACAATTGATAAGGTGAGTTGTTAGTTTTATTCCTTATTAATTAAGATTAGCATATGACATTAGAATAACCAGGTTCTTATCTAGTCAGAATGGTGTATTTATAGAGATAGAAAAAAATACACTAACTGCAGAAACAGGACAAGAAAATTTAAAAAATAAAATATTTATTAAATTTGCAATAAGTAAGCATCAAAATGTAAATATTTTTAATTTCACATAAATGCTCTGAATCGCTAATATTGGATCCAATTTCTTTAATAATTACATTTTGATAGTATAACAAACAAACAAAATATACTTGAAATCAGTATCTTGAAATTCCCTTTGTACCAATTTTATAAAATCATTTTTAATTTGAGAAATTATTGAATATGTTAAAATTCGACTTGCCAATGTTTTACAGAGATTTGTGGGAAATGCGATGCAAACAGCACATCCAAATGCTTCAGCACACTCAACGATATGTGTATCAAGACTGGATTCAATCTGAAATTGAATTAACAAGAGAACGTGGTCTCTGGGGACCAGATAAAGGATCATCTTTAGACAAATGGATGTTAGATTCTACAGAAGGGCCTCATCGGATGAGAAAGAAAACAATGCGAAATGATTTGTTCTACTTGCAGTATCCGTATAGACCTGAAATTGAATTACCTGACAACGTGAGTATAAAAGAAAAAATATAATCTTTTATGAATTTATTGATTATGATATTACTTATCATTACAAAATTTAATATATATCTTAATTTCTTTACAGCGTCAATTAAAATACAAAGTTGCAACTAGTTTTGATAGCAAAATATACTTTACGCACTGTCAGCAACCACCTCGTATTCTCTGTGAGACTGAATCAACTCAGGACAATAATAGATTACAAAGTCACAAGAGCGAGGTCCATTCATCGCCTCAAAGTCCAACAGAACATCCTCAGACCCAGGAGTCTCTGGACGGAGGTCACGAAGACATTGACGAGGAGGAGGAAGACATCTCAATGGTTTCCGATAATCAGACATTCCTAAGACTTCTCGAGGATCACGAGAAGATATCATATATGTTCAGATGCGCGAGGATACAAGGCTTAGATACGACCGAAGGACTCCTGCTTTTCGGCAAGGAACACTGCTACATTGTGGATGGATTTACTCTTTTGAAGAATCGTGATATTAGGGACATTGATACCCTTCCACCTGGAGCTTATGATCCCATTATTCCAAACTCAGGTGGAACGACCCGGTCTACAAAGATGAGACAGTGTTCTAAGTTTGCTTATGAGGAAATTAGAGAGGTCCACAAGAGGAGGTATCTTCTACAGCCAATCGCTCTTGAAGTATTTTCAGATGATGGTCGGAATTATCTCTTGAGTTTTCCGAGGAAAGTTAGAAATAAGGTAAAATAATTATCTCGTCCTAATTTGAACCGAAACTGATAATTTGAATTTGAATTATTTTTTTTTTGGTTATAGGTTTACCAAAGATTTTTATCGCATGCTACTGCAATTGCAGACAATGCTCAACAGTCCGTTGCTGGCCAGAAACGTACAGCTAGTGTTGAACAGACTTCAGGAATTTTCAGCAGTTTAATTGGTGAAACTTCTGTAACACAACGTTGGGTGGTAAGTAAAATTGAAATTATAAGAAAATTCTCGAAAATATACCGAGATAATAAAATTTATATTTTCGAAGAGTGAAGGTTTTTTTTTCATAAGCTAATTAGTCCATATTAAGTTTTTCCGTAAATTTATTTAAATTTAAAACCGTTGATAGCAATTTACACAAGATGTAATAATGAAAGCATACATTCTGTAGATTTTTGTAAAATTGTATTTGCAGAATGCGGTACTGTCAGCGAAGCAGCCATTTAAATTAAATCATATTTTCTAAACTAATCGGAAGATTTACTCTTTTCAGTAAATCAACAAACTTTGAAAAATATTGAATAGTGTTTCTTTTGTAGCGTTTTTAAAAAAGAAACCAGCCAATGGCCCATATACCACTGCATAAAAACTCTTTTCGAAAACGTAATCTGGAATTTAAAGAAGTTTTATGCGTTGCTGCTTGCTGATTCGCCTGCACATAAATAAATTAATCTAATTACCTTAATCCATTTTTGGCAGCTATATGGTACGTTTTAAAAAAAAATGCCTTTACATTTGTCTATGTGTGCTTGTTCCACTGAAATATTTTATTCATTGGTTTTCTATCTGTACGAGCGATGAAAACTTGAAATTACAAAATTTCCCTGTGCATTAGAAAAGCAAAGATTTAGTGAATAAAAAATTAATTAATGTATGACAATACATAAAATAAGGAATAAATATATTTATTTATACATATATTTTTAACGAAAATATTTCCTATTCAATTTCTCTTACAGAGAGGGGAAATATCAAATTTCCAGTACTTGATGCATTTGAATACTCTGGCTGGTCGTTCCTATAATGACCTGATGCAGTATCCTGTCTTCCCATGGATACTCGCTGACTACGATACTGAAGAGATAGACTTAACCAATCCAAAGACTTTCAGGGACTTCTCCAAGCCGATGGGAGCCCAATCGGATGAACGACTGGAGCAATTCCAGAAAAGATACAAAGAATGGGACGATCCTCACGGTGAGACTCCGCCTTACCACTATGGGACCCACTACAGTTCGGCGATGATCGTCTGCTCCTACCTCGTGCGGCTGGAGCCCTTCACCCAGCACTTTCTAAGACTCCAAGGGGGGCACTTTGATCTAGCCGACAGAATGTTCCACAGCATTAAGGAAGCATGGCTGTCTGCTTCCAAGTACAATATGGCTGATGTTAAAGAGCTTATTCCCGAATTCTTTTATCTTCCCGAATTTTTGACAAATTCTAACAATTTTGATCTGGGTAAGTTTAGAGAAATAATTGAACTTTTTAAGAAGACTTGGAATTTAACTTAAGTATTTTAACCCCTTTTTGAAATCGCGCAACTAATGGTTTAAATTAAATCGAGGGTAATTGTGACGGCTTGAAACAATTATTAAATAATCATGTATTTATTTAAAAATACATTTAAAATTATCAGAATTTTTTAAATTGAGGACTCAAATATTGCGATTAATATCGGGTCCGCTCAAGTTTTGACCGAGTTGCGTTAACTCAAATCCTGAGCGAATACAAACATTGATTTAATCAAATTGCTAGTTAAGAGGACTCAAGTCTTCAGTGGCACTGGCTGGAATGTAAATTATTTAATACAACTTCTATATATTTTAATTTTTCTGTAAATGCACGACTTGAATTCGTTCAACTCACTACTCAATTCAATATTTGAGTCTACTGAACTAAAGCGTAACTAACTCAAATTCTGAGTGAGGAATTTGAGTTTAGACCATGTGATAATAGTTTAGTTTTTTGTTTCTTGCAACTAAACAATATGCAATAAAAATATCTTAATAAATAATATGTAGGGGTCTCAAAAAAACCATGAGGATTTTCTTTATTACATAATAAAAGTTATAATATCTGATACAAAACACAAGTTATGTTATTTAATGGTTATTTAACTATTCTCTTTTGAGAAATACAAATTCCCAAAAAATAGATTCCTTTAAGCTATCACAATACAATAGACCTTATAGGTCGCACTGCTCTCTATCGAGTGTAAAGTATTAAAGACATTTTAAAGGAATTATTAAAATTGTATGCCAAACTTGGCTAGCCCTTTAATTAAATTAGGACCCTAACAATCTTAATAACATAACTTTCCGCACTCTTAGGTACAAAACAAAACGGGGATTCACTAAATAATGTAGTTCTGCCTCCGTGGGCTAAGCAAGACACAAGGGAATTCATTAGGATGCATCGAAGTGCCTTAGAATGTGATTATGTTAGTCAGAACTTGCATTTGGTAAGGATATCTTAAAATTAGTTAAGAAATTAAAAAAAAACAATTGGGTCCAATATTTTTAGTGGATTGACCTAATATTTGGCTACAAGCAACAGGGACCTGCATCCGTTGAAGCTGTCAATGTGTTTCATCATTTATTCTACGAAGGGAACGTCGACATTTACAAGTATATTTTTTTATTAACTATCTTAAAAAAAAATTGTTATAATAAATAAATTAAATTTCTAGCATCGATGATCCTTTAAAGAAAAACGCCACAATTGGATTCATTAACAATTTCGGACAGATACCGAAACAATTGTTTAAGAAGCCCCATCCGTCGAAGAAAATGACCAATTCAAGACATTCCGTGATGGATCCAAGTCCCCTAATGACTCCCACGAACATTCCACAGGGTGATAAGTTATTCTTCCATAACTTAGATAATTTGAAACCGAGTCTACAGCCCATAAAAGAGCTGAAGGGACCCGTAGGTCAGATTCTCCAGCCCGACAAGACTGTGTTCGCTGTTGAACAAAACAAAGTCATGATGCCTCCTTCTTACACCCGATACATTGCTTGGGGATTTGCTGACCATTCCCTTCGCATAGGGATCTATGATTCTGACCGGGCCCTTTTCGTATGCGAGGCTGCAGCTCAGAATTCTGGAGAGATTCTTTCTTGCGCTTGTCCAAATGCAAAGATGATCATAACCGCTGGAACAAGCTCGGTTGTAACTATTTGGAAATTCGACGCGAATCGAAAAACCTTGACGGTTAAGAACTCCCTTCACGGTCATACGGACGCAGTGACATGCCTGGCGGCAAGTGCAGCCTACAATGTCATTGTATCTGGATCTAGGGATGGAACTGCAATCGTTTGGGATATGTCCAGATTTACTTTTGTCCGGCAACTTAGAGGACATGTTGGAATTGTGGCCGCTGTAGCGATCAATGATCTGACCGGCGCAATAGCGACATGTTCTGCAACTTGGTTGCACGTTTGGTCCATAAATGGAGATGCTTTAGCCACCGTGAACACAAGTGTTGGAAGTGCAGATCGTATGCAACAGATATTGTGTGTATCATTTTCACAGATCAGAGAGTGGGATCAGCAGAATGTGATCATAACTGGGTCAACGGATGGTGTTGTCAGAGTAAGTCTATGATAAAAAAATATGTACTTGGGATCCGAAATTTTCTATCGGATTTATCACTAATAAATATTTAAAAATTTCTATTTAATTAGATGTGGTCTCTTGAACATGTTCAAGTTCCAATTGAACGTAAACTTAAGCGATCCCAAGAAATATCTTCAGTTGACAAGGAATTAGAACCAGAGAAAATAGAAAAACCAAATACTTCGAAAAAATTAGATTTATTCAAACAGATGAGCCTGTCCGCAGAAGGAAATGGTATAACAAATTTCAAAAATATATCAAGTTTCAAAAATTATAAACGTGTAATCATAGATATAGTCAAATCAGCTTCTGAAAGTAGCATATCAGAAGCCTGTGATATATCCGACAATACATCTAAGTCTAATGACTCAGAAAAACGAGAAGATGCAGATGGAGAAGAGGCAGCTAAGAAGCAGGCGGCAGAGAAGAGGAAAAATAGTATAGCAGGCACTAAATCATTACATGAAATGAAATGTATTGGAGATGAGGAGAAAGCCAGTTTGGAAAAAGCTGGAAGCTTAGGTAAATGTTGGCGTACTAACAAAATTATTTCTGAAAGAAGCGTTCTAATCTCTTTAATTATATTTAGCTGAAAAAAGCACAACGAGTGAAGAAAGGAGAGAAGCTGAAAGGACCATTCGACCTAGTAAATCTGATACAAGTTTGACCGATTCCTTTGTAATTATTGATACTGACTATAAAAATAGGAACAATAGTGAAAATGTTCTCAGGAAGGGTAAGTACTATTAATTCTACTAAAAAAGGGAATCATAGATGATTTTTCATTAGGATTCAAATGGCAAAGGCAATTAGTGTTTAGGTCTAAGCTTACTATGCATACGGCCTACGATCGAAAGGACAACGCAGAACCAGCCAGTATTACAGCTCTTACAGTTTCTAAGGATCACAAAGTATTGTATGTGGGTAAGTAGTGAAATAAAATCCCTTAAGGATTTTTCTGAGAAATATTTTTCTATCGATGAAGTCGAACATTAAAAATTAGAAGATTTAGTTACATTTTCATTTATTAGTCTCTTAAATTGCAAACTATTGTGGTTTTGTCATTAATACTATTTGTTTGTTTAATATGTTTGTGCTAATTATGTAATATATATATTTACGAAGACTAAAAGTAGTTAATTTAGAAACATTTTATAATTAAATTGACTCGATCACATTTTGTGAGAAACATTCTTTTGGATAGTCCCGAATTCCATGTGCATTCAGTAATTTAATTTATATATATATATTTTTAAAGGTGACGCCCGCGGTAGAATATTTTCATGGAGTGTAACTGAGCAGCCTGGCCGAGGAGTAGCTGACCACTGGCTAAAAGATGAAGGTGCTGAACAGTGCGTGAAATGCCACGTTAAGTAAGTCTTTTTTATTTATATTTTATTTAAAAAGTTATACTTACAAATCCCTCCCGAAGATTTAATCTCTACGAAAGAAAACACCATTGTCGCAACTGTGGTCAAGTTTTCTGCAACAAATGCAGCAGATTTGAGTCGGAGATTTCACGGCTTCGAATTTTGAAGCCTGTTCGGGTCTGCCAGGCCTGTTACAGTTCTCTACGTTCCAATTCCACTGAGTCGTAAGATGAAGCATGTCCCAACCGCTCACTGTCCCGTAGAGGCTGCAAAGGCTACAATCTGAACCCTCACCTCCTCCAATCATCCTGCACAAGTAGATCGATCCCCAGAGTTAAATAAAAATTTAGTTTTAAGGAAAAATAAATAAAAAAGTAAAGAGAGTAACAATAATATCTGTTAACGATAATGTTAAGAAATAATATGAAACAGATTTATATAACGAAAGAGAAAAACAATAATATCAGTAGAAAAACCTGTACACCTGTAAATGTATAAAACAAAAAAAGAAAAAAGAATAAAAAAAAAGAAGTGAGTTAATTAGTAGTAAGTAGACAATTTTTATTTCACGAAGAAAGGAATGAGCACATGTCTTGGTGTTAAATAAGAAAACTGAATAATAAATAAAACAACAAGTAGCGTATAAACAATAAAGAAAGAAGGATATGTATAACATGAACAAAACTCTAGAAAAACAAGATACATTTAGCAAAGTTAGAGAAAAAAAACAGACCTTTTGTAACGATTCCTAAGAGTCCTGTACTGTTCCAGCTACAGCAGACCTTGTAGTGAAATTTAAGAATTATTGTGACGTAGCGCGTAAGAAAGTATTTATTACCAAAAAACAAAAAAAAAAAAAACAACAAACAAAAGAAACAAAGAAAAAAAAAAGCAAAGCAGCATTTAAAGTATTTAGAGTTTTATGGATGGTTAGTCAATGTTGAAAGTGCTCTCCGTCGTATAAAGTCCAAAAAAAAAAAACAAAAAAAAAAAAAAACAAAAAAAACCAGTATTCAAAAAAACGCTCTGATGCAAAAAACATTTTTTGCGATTTGTTAATTCTCGTTTTTCGATATAAATAAAAAATTTGTTGTAATTTTTTTGTAATCGTTTTGAAAAAAATATGTTACTACTATCGCTCGATTGTTTACAAAATTTACATTTTAAAAACAGCACTTTCTTAAGACTGACTTGTGAACTCCATATTGATTTTTGATTTGATTCACTCCAATTTTTCAATTTGATAAAATTACAAAAGAAAGTAATTCTGTTGATATTTATTTTTATTTTTTAACTTTTAATTGTAATAATTGTAATTATGGCGAGAACAAGAGGTATCGATTTGGGTATATCTATATATATATTTATTCTCCAGTAGTTTGCGGCTACAATTGGGCAAACCAAGGCTACCATTGTGATTTAATTCGTATATTTATTAATTGCGATATGAATTTATTGTGTTATTTGTATATCAGCGTAACTTATTATGCAGCATATATTTAATTATATAATTATAAATTAATTGTAATTTTTACATTCGGTTCTCTTCGAAATTATTTTTCCAACTGTGGTGAAGTGTTATTTTCAAAAAAAAAAAAAAAATTTTTTTTTTCTATTTAAGCTTTTCGATTTGTATAACTGTATTTCGATTCCTCAATAAAATTATTTCGAATTTGCTATCGGAATTTTACTTTTATTCGTTATAGGGAAGAGTATATAAACTACAAAAAAAAAATTAAAATAAAAATAAAATAAAAATTAAAAATAAAAATAAAATAAAAATAAAATAAAAAATAAAAATAAGTAAAAAATAAAAATAACATTAAAAATAAAAATTAAGTAAAAAATAAAAATTGAATAAAAAATAAAAATAAAATAAAAAATAAAAATAAAATAAACAATAAATAAAATAAAAGTTTACTGGGGGAAATGTTCCCAATTGGAGATAATTCTCGAATTCTTTGGCAGGAATGCGAGTGCAAATCTAGTAATTTTGTATTCCTGAAAACATTTGAAGTGAAAGTGAATGATTCGCATCTTTACCGAATTAGTACGTTTGTGAATCCTTCATAAAAATTTGTGAGCTGATAATCCGACAAAAAATAGTTGCGGAATCGGACAGAAGCAGAAAAAATGTAAGTGTTTTATAAATTAAATATAATAAAGAAATCAATAATAACAATATATTTAAAGGTTTTGTGTTGATACGATCAGTTCGCAAAGAATCTTAAACAAGCTACTAATTTGATTCTAACCCTTAATATTGAAAGAAATATTAGAAAAAAGCGGCTTAAAGCTAAAAAAAGCGCTATTACTAAATTCTAATTATAAACACAAGCAGTCGAAAAATTAACTTTATAGATTATCTATATAAATCGGCCGCCAATTTGTGAACATTTTATATATTAAAGTCTACTTACTCTATATCAGAAAATTAATATTAAAAAAACTCAAGTATTTGTATCTATATATCTTTCAATTCCCAGAATAAAATAGAGGAAAACACTATCCATTGAAAGATGTGTTTCGAAATTTCGAGTCCCTTTGTCGGTAATACAACATACTTGTCTTTTCTTACAAAATAATAAAGTAAATTCTTTTTTCAGAGAATATGAGAGTTCATAAACACCTAAAATAAAAACTGTCTAAATGCTGCTGAATTCACAATTCAGCGTTAGATGTTACTATGCTGAATTATACGATTTTGCAGATTCCTCAATGTATCATAGAATTTTCCATTTAAATCAACATTAGAAATTTTGTTTATATTTTTCTGTATTTCGGAAAGTAACAAGTAAATTTAATATTATACTTAAGAAAAAAATAGTGGAATCAATGAAAATTCAAAAATAAGGTAAGTAAATATCAATGAATTAACTTATATTGAAATTAAAATATCATAGCTTCTATTCAAGAACAAAATAAAGAACACTTTGCTTTTACACTTCTTTGTGGCAATTTGTAAGATTAAGATGCGCTTTGCGGAAACAGTAGAATATTCTTGATAAAAATAAAACGTAAAACTGGAAAATCATCTACGATATTAAAACTGCATACATGAATATAATTTGTTCACCAAATATATAAAATGCACGAAACTCTTAAAAAAGTCTATAGTATAAATTTCAATAACGTTTAAGAAAAATATTAATTACAATAGATAAGAATCATATAATACCACTGATCACCAGACTGATTGCAATAGAACAAACAATACTTTAAAAAATGTAAAACAACATTTGTCATCTGTTCCTTTGTTAACAATTAAAAAAACGAACAAATCCATATCATAAATGACCTTGAAATGGTCTTATAAATGTGCGTTTCACTTGATATATAGCCATTAGTGAATTACCGGTTACTATCAAAACATTCATCAAAATGGCAAAATTAGTTGCTTTCTTGTTCCTTCTAGGAGCTGTAGTACTTCTTTGTGATGCTGCTGAGTAATTTTAATATTTAAATATTAAGTTTTTGATAAAATACTCATCATATTTTCTTTAGTGTTGCTACCTACAAAGTGTATTTCCAAGGTGGTGTAACCGCTGGAAGGGTCAAGGATGTTTTGAAGGCCTCTCATATTCCATTTGAGGTCAAGGCGGTGACTAAGCCCAGCATGACCATACAAATTCCATTGAAATTCAAAAAATCTTTCGAAGGAGTTGCAAAGAGCGAATTGTGGACTATTTCTACACTCTAAATCTAATCGATGGAGTGAAGATGATTTTATTGTTTATGGCTTGATTTTTGATGAAGATGTAATTCGTTCTTGGCCAAAATTCCAATTAAAATAATTAAAGTCGCATATATATGCATGCATATTGCTTTTTATGGTAACCTAAAAATATGAAGGAAATCTTCATGGAAAAAACATTTCTTTATATTTAAGTCGTTCGAAATGTGCCATTCTGAAAGAATTAAATTTAATTTGGATGAACGATATTCCTTGCTAAAATGAGAACAGACCCAGTACGTAAACTTTTTTCCTCAACAGACAGAGACACATTTAAAAAGCAATTTTTCTTATCATAAATCGTGCTTTTCCATTTTGAAATAAATTTTAATGTTATTCAATTGACTAAAATTATAGACAAGGTTACAAAAATTTAACGCTGCTAAGACTTTAAAGAAAAAGTAATTAACTTAATAATAACATGCCAAAGAAAAATTATTGGGGTTGGTAAGTTTTTGAATGAAAAAAGTTCAAGAGAGAGTAAATTATTCTAATAGTTCTTCCCCTATTTTTACTCAATTTCAAAGATGTTTAAAGAAAAAATGTTGTTAATTAACGTATTTATTTTTATTTATCATATAACTTGGTGATATAGTGATTTGGGTCTCTTTCAAAAATCGAACATTGGATTCGTAATCAATGACCTTAAAAACCCTCGGATATTAAATTTTAACACAATATTATAGGTGTTTCTTATAAAATGGTAATTTTTCCCACTTTCTTCACTTATAAAATTCTCGCAATATATAATTTAGATATATTAATTATTTCTTTATGTTATGTCTTCACTAATGACAAAATAAAGAAAGTTTGACCCAAGTACACCTATCCCCTGATTTACACGGTACTTTTTTTACACGATTTCGCTTTTACACAGTTTTTACAATAAAATAATGGATTTAAAAAACAAATACTGGTAAAAGTGAACATTTTAAATGCATGTATATTTCCACTTCCATTTTTAGGGTTGCGTAGCCAAATGGCAAAAAACGGAACCCTTATGGATTCGTCATGTCTGTCTGTCCGTCCGTATCTCACAGCCACTTTTTTCCGAAACTATAAGAACTATACTGTTGAAACTTGGTAAGTAGATGTATTCGGTGAACCGCATTAAGATTTCACACAAAAATAGAAAAAAAACAATAAATTTTGGGGGTCCCCCATACTTACAACTGAAACTCCAAAATTTTTTTTTCATCAAACCCATACGTGTGGGGTATCTATGGATAGGTCTTCAAAAATGATTTTGAGGTTTCTAATATCATTTTTTTCTAAACTGAATAGTTTGCGCGAGAGACACTTCCAAAGTGGTAAAATGTGTGTCCCCCCCCTGTAACTTCTAAAATAAGAGAATGATAAAATTAAAAAAAAATATATGATGTACATTACCATGCAAACTTCCACCGAAAATTGGTTTCAACGAGATCTAGTGCGTAGTTTTTTTTTAATACGTCATAAATCGTAAACCGCAATTTACCTTTCATTCAATCAACTCAAATATAAAAATAAAAAAAAAACATTTAATTTCATAAACATAACCATGAACCATTATTTTCTAATAATAACAAGAACTTTTATATTATGTTACTTGCTGCTACGGAACCCTTCATGGGCGAGTCCGACTCGCACTAGGCCGCTTTTTGTAATTCCATTCACAATAAAAATGGCGTAAGAATTTATTTAGGAATAGAAATAAGGCAATAATTTATTTGGGTGCAAGGAGCTCTTCGATTACATCGATATATTAACATATTAATAAGTGCTCTATAAAGATTTAACCAAAAACCAAACGTAATTGTTAATTATGGATTTTATTATAAAGTCTCACCAATTCGAGGTTGTTTCTTATTCCTCTATCATTGAACTAAATTCGCATTATGCGAATAGGCCTATAAAAGTGATGGCAATTCAATTTCTGGCTCAATTTTTAAGGATCTTAATTTCTTCTTTCTATACCATATATAAAATGAATTATATACTTATTCTTTATATATTTTTTATTTTATAAATAGACTGGTATTTTTGTATTTTTAAAAATATATTTACTTGTATTTTACGTTGAAATAAATGACTGAATTGACTAAATATTTGCACAATCATCGATTTACGACACGGTTTTACTTATACAAAATCCCAATTTCGATTTAGTTGTATACTTCACCGTGCAACTAAAATTTAAAAGAAAATGTTTCAATGGAATTTTGAATTTTAAATGGATAAATCCTGAAAATGATACGAATTTTCCTCAAATTTAAATTGAATTAACTGAGAAAATAAATAAATCGTTGTATTGATATGATATATCATTTAGTGTATAATATGATATAACAGATTCCATATAATGTTGGATAACAATTTTTTTGACTACGTATATATCAAATTAGAATCTTTAAAGCGGATTAATACCCAGTTTCCACGTAAAATGCTCCAAATCCATACTAGTGTAGACGACACGTGCAAATAAAAAAAATCGTTTTTCCCTCTCAAAGCCTCAAACAATAAGCAAACTTTGAAAATTATTGGAAAACTCCTTCTGAATAATTCCCATTCGATGGACCGATTTTAAATGTCTTCTATTTTCCAAAGTTTATTTTTTTATTTTCCTTATTCGAAGCTCCCTTTGTAAACATCGGAGAACAAAAGGTGGCATTAAACCCAAACATTAAACGATATACACACAACATCCGTCGAGAACTGTTGGAGGATCCTTTTTGGGAATTATCCAGACAACGTGTAAAGACGGGATTTGCATTTAAAGGAGAAATCTGCTTAAGACGATTCCCTATTTATCCTGGCCAAAGACAACATCATCATCCTGCCCACAAGCAAGTTCCTTTTGTCATGAAGTGCAGTGTCCAGTTGATTCCCGTCCACTCCCGGATCCAGTCCCTCTGCAACTCTCCTCAACCTCTGTATGTGCATTCGGGGGATGTTGAGGTAATAAAAAATTGATGATGGGAATTAGAACATCCGGGAGACTCTCTGGACGCCATTAGTTGTCCCATGGTGACGGAGACACCGCATTAAGCTTTCGCTCTACAGAAAGTGGTCACTATAAAGTGCGCCAGAAGAAAACCACACGGGCTACTATCCCGGGGGAACCTATGGCTACCCCTCCTCCAGATCCAGTGGGAGTCTAGGCAAATAGACCCACAATCCGGAAGGATATATTCAATGAGATAGACCGCTTCGTGTATGCCACAAAGAAAAAAAAAAAGAATTTCTTTCCTTAAAATTGCTAGCTTTTTACCATAGGTCCAATATCAACATGACCGAAGGATGATAGTATGAGCCCTATTTTCTCTGTATATATCCTGTGTCCAGTGACCGGGAGCCCGAGGTGTCAGCGTTGATCCTTTTCGCATGACATCACAGGACGACTGGAGAGATATGGGGGGGAATTGAGGGATAGGGAATAAAAACAAAGGCGTTGTTGCACAACAAACAACAACAACTAAAAACAAAAACAAGTAGAAGCGACAAGGATAAACATGAACTCACCACCAACATCAAAACATATCATCACACTATCGCCAACAGAGAGCTCCCGGGGAACTCCGTCCGGACCTCCAGCTTCTTCCTTCTCCCGGCATGGGAAGCTGGATCCGCTGGACCGGGTGTGAGTCCTGGAATAGATGTGCATAGTGCGTGACTGGCGAGGCAGAGCAGCGCACGTGGTCCAACTCACATGAAGGTATTAGCGCGAGGGGTGATTATAGTAAACGAGAGCCTCCGCCGCCGCCGCTGCCCGGGGCCACCTCTTCGGGGGCTCTCACCAGCCGTCCGACGACCCGGAGCACAGCAGAGCAGAGCACTACACATGCAAACATGAGGATTTAGTGCTACAATTTTTCGCTCCTTTTTTTTATGATTCTTCCTGCCCTCGTGAGGTTTACATCCCATTTATCCTGGTGCCTTCACTTTTATTGTGAGGCAATCAAATGCGGTGCTCCAAGTCGAGACCGACCATTGAGGTTTTGACGGGGGTGCTCCGGATTCGGACTATCATTTCTCTTCCCGTCCATGGTCCATTCCGGCCATGTGATTCCCATTCTATATATTACGCTGTATTACGCAAAAAGGAAGACCTTTTCAGGCGTGTAAATTGTGGTCAATTGAGTGCTTATTGGGTTACATCAGCACAAGTAATTATTACATTTGCCCAGTCATCCCGAAAAGGTCTCACGGGGAGAACTAATGGCTACTTTGACTTGCTGTAAGTACCTTAAAACTTTATTGAAGTGAAGTCTTTGTAACTAACCAACGAGCTTAAGACTTAACACTTTACCAGACACTATCATAAAAATTTCGGTGAGCTGCAAAAATTAAATTTTTAATTAATTGTGATACCCGAAATTACTAGACTAGACACATTTTGTAAGAGTAGTCAGAATATCACATTTTAATACATAGTTATAAATTAACGCTATAAAGAATTGAATACCGATAATACGGCTTATGGATTTGTATGCTATAGTATTCGAGTTCCTCGAACGTGTTAAAAGATTTTAATATATCGATTGTAGTTGACGAATTTTTTTAAAGTTATTTTTTTTTTATTTTATTTCAATTAATTTTGAATTTCTATTTTTTTAAATTTAGTAGTTTACACCAGTCATAATTTTTTAGTTTGTATTTTAATTTTTGGATAAAAACTGATATTACTGGAAAAGTATCGGATCTTTTTTATGATTTTTAATAAGTAGTTATATTTTATAATGATCTTATTTTAAAAAATATATATATATATATATATATATGGGACGTTTCACGCAGCACGGATCACCTGCATACCCAAAATTGGTGTTAATGAACCTTAACGTTCGAGATATCAAAATGTTCATCTGGACAAGATCTTTCGAAAAATGGGCGAAATTCAAAATTCAATATGGCGACTCCAATATGGCGGCCGGAAGCTGAAAGAAATTTGAGTATACGACAAAAAAAAAGCTCGTGGAAAAAAAAAATACGAGACCGATCCGGTCATTTTTTGGCTCAAATTGAGCTGAAGCCACCCTATAAAAGCTGGTGTGTGTGAATGAAAAAATCTAACATGGCGGTTCCAATATGGTGCTCGAAAATTCAATATGGTGAACGAATTTTTAGAAATCAATAAAGCGGATACAAGATGGCGGCTAAAATTGTCTAAAATCAACCAATTTTCCCCAAATTCAGTATACGAGGTTTTTTGGGGTAGCTGATTACGAATTTGAAGTCATATTTACAAAATTCAAAATGGCGGATCCAAGTTGGCAGACAAAATTTCTATTAGTGATGTTAAATATCGCACATAAGTATCGATATTCGATATTTATCGTATCATGAGCCCATTGTATCGATATGCCGATATTATCGGCGTAGTTGTATCGATATATCGATATATCAGATGAAGACTAGTCGCTAGACTAAAGTGTAATACATAATTTTCCTATTGTTAATTATTTAATAAAAATTTACCTGAGTGTCTATATAGATAATTTTATTTAATAAAAATAAATTCCTTTACATTTTCATGAGATAAAAAGCAACAAAAAACAATAATAAAAACAGAAAACGGAAACTCAATTGTTCATATGAGTAGAGTCTCTCCGAGATATCGTCAACAAACTTTCGTGCTTTTCCTCAAATGACGGATTTTGTTGACTTAATAAATGATGACTTTCTTTTCCTTGCTTTCGATATTATCGCCCATTTCGATATAAATATCCGATAAATATCGGATATGAAATATCGCCTTCTAGCACGATATTTTTGGGGAGAAAATATCGATATATCGATATTTCGATACTTATTGGACATCACTAATTTCTATATATTATATTTTGTAGAATAGATCCAGATGTCCTTTTGAAATAATATTTTTATGTTCGACTAAGCTACGTCGAAAAAATGGGAGCCAAGTTTTTTCGGACAATCTATGAAAACTTTTATTATTGCAAATGATCGATCGACTAGAAAACCTCAATTCCTTTATTGTTTTATTCGCCACTTTATTTTAAATACCATTCTCAAACTTGTGGGGTTTAATATCTTAAATATAAGATTTTTAGGGGCTAACAGCTCGTAAATTGAAAGTGTAGTTATTTGCCTTTACATACAAAATTTTACTTCTTTTGTATAATAGTTAAATAAAAAATTTTCACAAATTTTTCCAAAACAAATATTTTACTTATGTAATGCACCAAAAAAATTTTTTTTTAATACGAAATAACTTTTGGAAAATTTTATTTTTTATTTACTAGTAATCTTTCGAAATTTCATTTTTTGAAGCATTTTTTTCCTACATTAGATAAATAGCTCATGCAAAATATTTTTTTCCTATTGAAAAATCCGCAAAAGATTCGATCTTATAAAACTATTGTACTTACTAAATAATGCAAATTATTCTTGGAGTTTCAACTTTCCGCTTTTCAATGTGAGTCTCTTTAATTTTCCACCAAATTATTTCAAGACTTCTGAAAAAAATTAGTGGATGTATCATTTAATATATACGAGCTTTTTGACAATACCAAAAAAACTGCTGTTAATTTGAAAATCCTCTAATTTCCAAAAATTTTTTTTGAAAAGTCTGAAAGAAATAAATATATATTATCTTTTGTACAATTACCATTATTTACTTTTTATAAAACAGCAAAGAAATATAAATTTATACATTTATTTATAAATGCCTAAAGTATAATGAATAAAAGTCCGTTTTTATTTCTATTTAATTTATTTCTATATCCACTTTATCGGTGCCTAACAATAAACCCATTACTTGTAATTAATAATCAAATATACAAAGTATTTTAATCACATTTAACTTTAACATTTCTTATTTCTTTAATTCACAATGTTATTGTTGAATTTGTCATTACTACTGCCAGTTATAATTCTAAATTCGATAAGGATTTAACCTTATCCTCATGTATTGTATCTCAACAGATTTAAGCTAGACTAGATTGAGAGAACAGCAAAAACGTTTTCAGCTATTAATGTATTTTGTAATGGCTACCATTACTCGATTATTTTGAACCTTAAGCAGTACTTAGTTGTATAATACATTTATTATAACTACTCCTATCAGACATATTGCGTGATACATACGCATGTCTACAGCGTTTATACACATATTCTTTGGTTAGATTTGGAATTTTATTTTTTACAAAAAACTTCATGTAATTTACAATTAAATTTTAGAATGGTAATATACATTCCAATAATTACCATAAATGGTTAAATGCTCATAATGTATCTATCATGAACGATTATGATATTTCCCCCCAGTAAAATAAAAGCAAAGTTCCTTTGGTTTCTTCAATCTCCCAAATAAGAAGAACTATTTGAAATAAATTACTATATAATAAGAAATTTTATTTTTTGTTTAAAATTAGAAATACACCAAAAGGAGTTATATTATTTATGTGCTAAACAATTTATGGAAATTGGAAACGATGGATGTACCGAAAATTATTACAAAAATAATTTTATAAAGCTACAAAGTATTTTAAAACTTTTAGCATTAGAATTCCAAAAGTCAAAGAAAATTAATAGTCCATTACCTATACTTTAATTTATTAACCCCAGTTTGATACTTCAGTTTACAATGAAATCATTGTTCGATTTTAATTATTCGTTGGTCAAAGATGATTTTGCACTTAATATTTATAGTTTCATGATAAATGGTGAATTAATCATTTTAAAACTGAAATACTGAAGTGAAATCATAAATTTAAGAACTGTCAGAAATTTTGAAAAAAAGCTAATTTAGAAATTTTGGGATTTTGTTCGTATATGTATTACTTGGTTAGATTTTCATAAAAATTAGTTCCAAGGGGTTTTACGAAATACTTATTTGTTTAAACTTGTTAAGTTTTTGTCAAAATGAATATATGGGAATTTTATAAAATCAATTTTATCAGTTTTTACTGATTATAAATCTGTTTTCAAAATTTAAGAATTCATGTTTATGGTAGAATCCGTTTAATTTATTTATAATTCTCATAAATGGTTTGATATCAGCTACGATAAACACTGCCGGAACCCGTTTTTGCAAAAACTTTGATAGAACATATTTTCGGACGTTATTTAATTTGCCATTTTCAATTTTTGAAAGAAATTTAAATGTAAGTCCCTGCCAACTAAAATATTTCATAAATAATATAGGGTTCAGTTTTCACTTACTATCGTTGTGAACTGTGTGACCTTTTGTTTTATGTTATAAAATATCAAGTCTAGAAAAATAGTATTACAAAACAGAGAATTTTAATTTCATTTTGTTTTTTATATGGTTCTTGAATTTATAATTTTATACGCTTCAGAGTTTTTGATATAAGGGAAAAATAGCTAGGGATAGAAGGGATTCTTAAAGGTTTGTAAGAGAGCTTAACTTGAATTTTTTTGGGAATGAGTAAATGAAACGCATGAATTTCTCTATTTCAATTAGTTGTATGGCCGTAGGGGTGTTAGCAAATGGAATTTAAAATTTTAGCTCTACCAATTTTACCAAACCTTTAAAAATTATAGTTATACATAAAAAGTCACTGCAAATCTTAATGTTTTAAGAACGTGTTATTTTAAACACTTTTAGTGGTTTCTTTCTTGTAATCTAGATTTAAACATTTGATGGTATTTAGAAATCAACAATACTGAAAATGCTTTATACCAAAACTGAATAAATGTTTTATTAGTAAAGGCTTTAACTGCTTAATATATATATGCTAATTGCATTATAGACGATAATAAATTACTTATTGTTGCATTGCTGAAAACAATACAGTATGAATCAAGATTAAATGCCTATGAAACAATCAAAACCCAAAATACTTGTGAAAATAGAGGAATTGATGTAAATAATTCAACTAATTAATCGTAAACGTAAGGATAAATTGTATGTTGTCTCATGGGATAAAAAATATAAATATGTACCTTTATTCATTAAAAAATGTATATCGTTCTTTAAAGGCATTTTCCATTTCATTCCATTAAATATGCACATAATTACCTCAAAGATTGATCAGTAATGTTTGAATGAAACGAAACGTGCTACTTTATGAGTGGGTTGATATTAAAGATTTAATATTTGTAAAGAAATATTTTATTATAAACATTTCGGCCATGTATTCATTAGAAAAAAAAAATGCAAAAGTAGTGTTATTATCACTAAACATTATGATGATTGAAAATTGAAACCTATAAATTCGTTAAACATTAAAGTGTTATAAAATGAAACATCAGTAAACACTACGATTTGCAGTGGTTGTAGCTCAATCTTCAGACCTATCATGAGTGTACTAATTTGAAGGATTTTGCAGTTTATGGTGCGATAGATAGATTTAATCGAGTTGTTCACATATTTGAATCAAAAGAGATATATCCTCCAGGTGCACAAAAGTGATCCTGTAAAATTCCCATAGCAAGAAAGCATCTCATTTCGATAAAAGCACCAAAGCAAATGGGAAATCGGTGAAAATCGTTTTCGCTGACAAAACCCCACAACCGCGCCGTTTTGGCCTATCAGAGCCATCCTAACAAGAGTCTGTTCATCCCAAAGGGGTCCAGGGGATGTTTTTGTATAATCACCTCCGACTTTTCAATCACCTCCCCAATCTGCAGTGCGTTCCAATTTCCATTTTGAGGCACCACACCGACGCAAATCCCCACTGATCCTCCTGGCAAAGTTATTTTTTCATCTTATCCCAGACTTTGAGTCGTCAACAAAACCGCACCCGGAGGAAGCGATATGCAAGCAGAACACCGGCACAAACCGGGAGACTTCCCAGCGAGTGTCGAACTGATTTCTCCCGGTGGTTTTGTTCTGGGACGCAGCAGCAGCAGAAGTAGTAACAGCAGTAGTCCATCCAGGCCAAGAGATAACGCCACAAAGAGGGTTCGAATTTGGGTTCCCGCCGGGCGGTTATCATCGTCGGGACGACGGTAACGACGGGAATAAAATGAAAATATTGCGGCACGAAAGGTAAATACAGGAGGGCAAAAGAAAAAAGAAAAAATGTTTAGGAAAAGGAACTTAATTACTTATCGATTGAGTACTGTTCCATGCAGTACATATCCCGCAGGAGCCGGGCGATGGGAACGTTCCCGATGGTCTCCTTAAAGAACAAGGCCTCGATGGTCGACGCTCGGATCGTCCGGAGTGACGGGAGCAGAAGCAGGAGCCGACCGAATCGTGTAGGCTGCCTGGGATATCGCAGCCTGACGTGATCCGACAGGATGCACTGGGCCTGATCCTGGAGCATTTCAACTGGCTGAACATCGCAGAGTCCCGCTGTTTCCGGGGAGAAGAGGCTGATTGCTTTCATGCATCCGACCTCGCTGCCATCTGGCGATATCTGCCTGAAGCGACAGAGGATTTCTTGGATCGTTTTCATCTCGGTTATAGTCGCCTCATCCTGCAGGACTCGCTCCTTAATCATAGGACTCTCCAGGATCGGAGTTAGGTCTAGCGGGATGCTCCATTGGGCTAAATTGAGGAGAAATAGCTCCTTCCATGACTCCTGGAAAATATATCAAAAAAAAAGGTTATTGTTTTTTATACAGGTCCAAAATAAAAAGGGTAATAGAAAGGTTTCGTATGTTGTGGTCCAAAATAAAAGGGTGATAGAATTCTTCGGTTTTCTTTGTGGGCGTTCTTAACAGATCAAAGTTGATGACTGCTTATTTAGCTCTATTTCATTGACGAGGGGAGTCCCACAGGGTTCAATTCTTGTGCCTTTGTTATTTTTATTTTATATCAATACTAAAATTTAAACGCTACGCTTTTTTTTTTTAAACACAAAACATCTTTTAAAATGGTTTGGGATGATCAGTAAGGTCTCTAATTGTCTGTCGACGATTTTCGAGCACCAAATCTTTGATTTTCTTGACGTAGGCACTGTTCTTCTTGAACTCGATCTTGGCCTTCTTTGAAGTTTTTGTATCACTTATAAAAAAAACTTTTGCGACATAGCCTCATCACGAAAGGCCTTCTGGAACATCCTCAACGTTTCCGTAGCAGAATAATACTGTGATCAAAAAGTAAAGCCAATTTTGAGAAAATCTTCTTTTGTTTGGTTAGTTTCGTTGTGTTTTCTGAGCAAGTAAATTTTTCGATTTTTACAAAGTGTGGTTTTAATGAGACTTTTTCAATAAAAAATTCGATGCATGTCGTTCCAGAACCACCGTATTCTTCATATTTCTGGCTATTCTCTAAACCCAAAAGACCGCTTCGGGGAAACCGTTTTGAATCGACTGATTAGATAAAAGAAAATCGAAGAAGGAACTGAAGGCCATTCCACTCATCGAGTTTCAGAAGTGTTTCGAGGATTGGAAAAATAGGTGGCATAGGTGTATTGTATCGGGCGGGGACTACTTTAAAGGGGATGATATAGATTTGGAAAAATAAATAAAAATTTTCAAAGTTATAAACAAATTGGCTTTACTTTGTGATCACAGTAGTATTCATTCTGCAAACAAAATTTAATGCAAATTCGTTGCTCAACAAAATCAGACATAGTAAAAATCGAAAAATTCACTTTTCTATTCTACAAAAACACGTGTAACTCTGCGGCAATTGAATATATTGACATGAAACACTGTATAGATGTCAAAGATAAATCATGATAGCAACTCACAAAGCAAAATCATGATAGTACCTGCGCAGTTTCCCTCAATGTCGCAGTGCATTACATTCCATATTTCCTCATCAATAATTGGTGCTGACTTGCTAGTAGTTACTCTAACAAGTCACTAGTCTCGGCGCCCTTACATATTGTAGCCAAATAAAATATGTTCTTATAAAAATCTACGACTGTTTAAGAATACTTTAGCTATCAGCTGATTTACTGCCTTTTCAAATGCGATTAAATTTAGTGAAAACCTTAATTATTCCCTACTTTATATATTGGAGCATTGTTTTCTCTCGGCTCAAATTTATTTGCCGGCGCAAATTAAATATAGCTTTCAATGACTGCATTAGATTTGTTTATTGAGCATACGTTATATCTAAATAAAGCAACTCGCTTCTTAGATGTGGCATTGAAACTTATTTGAAACGTAGATTAATACTATTTTTATTTAAATTAATAAAGAAGAGAACAAATCCCTACTCCTATAAGGCGATTGCATTTTTATTTCTCGCCGTCTTCGTCATCTGCTTATTCCTAGGTGTTCATCCAGCATTTATTAGGTTTGGTTCCTTATCTAGGATTACCGACTATAGAATGGTTGCCACGCAACTTAAGGTTTAACTCTATTCATTTTCTGGCAATTGCGTTGTTGGTTTGTAGGTTAATTTTCGAAAACAATTGAGAAAAATCGAATTTTAGTTAAGATTAAAGATGAAATTTCAAATTTTGTACCCGAATGTATCTTCGGTGATAGTGGATAAATAAATGTTCGCATTTGTTTTGGATAGGGTATTTTATTAATAATTTTTTGAGTTTAGACTGATGTCGCTGTGGTAATTAAGAAAAAAGATATTAACAAAAAGTTTTTAATTTAATAATCACCCTGTAACTCGAAAACGGTTGACATTGCCTTCCCCGTCCACAGTCATACTATTTTTTGTTTAGCTAAGCGAGTGAGTTCTAACCCCCTTTTCTTCTGGACCACCACAAATAAAACACCCTGTATAAGAAGCACTCCAGAATGGGAAGAAATTCGTTTTGTATTCACCTGCAGGAGCAGTTGTTGGTCGTTCCGGGATAAAGTTTGAAAAGGCATTAGACATCTGACCCACCTGACCGCCATGAAAAGCAATCGAGCGGTGGTCTCCTGGAGCATTTCCCAGGACAGGACCCTCGAGTCCATTCCGATTAATGTCTGCGGGAGAGGCGGGAACAGGATCGAGTTATGGACCTGATATTGGATAAACTCCTGGCACTTGTCGGGACCGAGGAGAATTTCTAAGAAACCATTCTGCCGGCCATTCGGGGGCATGGGGGGCGGCGTCGTCGACGGCGTGGTCTCAACATTCAGCTTGGGGCTGCCGGTCCCTTCCGAGGGGGGTCCGCCCACGCTCGATATACTCTGGATGGTCTGGGTGGGTGAGGGGGACAGGTGGTGCAGCGGCTTGTAGAATTCGTTCGCGCTCGAAGTTGTAAGGTCAAAAGTGGGGACATGTTCGGGGATTTTTGTCGATTCCATTAGCCCGTGATGGACCTGTGGCAGGAGGGGCGCGAACCCCATCGTCGGGGGCTGTCCGTGCGGGTGCAGTTGGGACGGGTGGTGGGGGTGGAAGGGCTGGTGGCCGGCTGTCGCTGAAATGTGTGACGTGTAATTAAACGACGCCGACACGTTCGTCACCAGCGAAACCGGGATATGGGGGTTCGGATGAGGTAGCTGAGATGAACCGTGATGCATTTGCGGGTGCATTTTCGGCTTCCGAGGACCACGCTCATGCTGAACAGCTGAAAAGAAACACAATAAAAGAAATTTTTAGCACACTCGGAAAACAGATTTAGAAAAATCATCTAATTCGGTTTAGGTGAAACATTTACAAAAGTAAATGCATCATCTAATATGATTCGTCAAATTCACAACTGCCTTAAGATATACAACCTAATCCCATTTAAGTAAGCTAAAAATACTTTCTTTTCATCTAAAATTGTATCTAGGCGTTGGTGAAGTATCAACAAATGTGGCAAATAGAAAAATCAGCTATAAAAACAGTTTTTTCATGTACTTTCAATAAGTAAATATGTAAGATGTGAAGTCGTTATTTCACCTACAGTGCTTAGGTTTTCTATATTTTTTCTGCTCTGCTAAATTATTTTTAATTAAGTATCCCTAGATTATATTAAAAATTAAAATCGCAACTTTTAGGTTTTTTATGTCTGGAAGATTAAATTATGCTCATTTTGAACATCTACAATTAATAATAATATAATTCCAAAAATATAAATAGTTTTCAACATATAATGTTTTGTTTCCTTTTTTCAAATAAATAGTTATTTTTTAAATACGACAAAATTAATAATAATATCGAGTTCTTTAAAAGGTTTGATGAAAAGAAAAGAAAAAAACACTTAGCAAATACCGGAAGCTGCAGACGTTTAATATAAAAATTAAAAATATATAAAAAACAAATGCTTTTCTTTTTTAGGGTTCCGTACCCAAATGGCAAAAAACGGAACCCTTATGGATTCGTCATGTCTGTCTGTCTGTCTGTCCGTCCGTATGTCACAGCCACTTTTTTCTGAAACTATAAGAACTATACTGTTGGAACTTGGTAAGTAGATGTATTCTGTGAACCGCATTAAGATTTTCACACAAAAATAGAAAAAAAACGGCCAAGTGCGAGTCCCCTTACTTAGAACTGAAACTCAAAAATTTTTTTTCATCAAACCCATACGTGTGGGGTATCTATGGATAGGTCTTCAAAAATGATATTGAGGTTTTTAATATCATTTTTTTCTAAACTGAATAGCGAGAGACACTTCCAAAGTGGTAAAATGTGTGTCCCGCCCCCTGTAACTTCTAAAATAAGAGAATGATAAAACTAAAAAAATATATGATGTATATTACCATGCAAACTTCCACCGAAAATTGGTTTGAACGAGATCTAGTGCGTAGTTTTTTTTAATACGTCATAAATTGTAAACCGCAATTTACCTTTCATTCAATCAACTCAAATATAAAAATAAAAAAAAAAAACATTTAATTTCATAAACATAACCGTGAACCATTATTTTCTAATAATAACAAGAACTTTTATATTATGTTACTTGCTGCTACGGAACCCTTCATGGGCGAGTCCGACTCGCACTTGGCCGCTTTTTTATTTTTTCATCAAGACAATAGACATCAGAAGAAAATTCCCATCCAAATACAAAGTTTCTCAAGTTAATTAAAAAAGGAGAAAGAGGAACGATATATGATAGACTCTTTGATAATTAGCAGTAGGCTTCGAATATTGTTTTTGAACCTTTACCACTTTTATTCTAAAACAAACAAAAAAATGCATAATTTAGTCAACAGGAAGAAAATCGAAATTGAAAGATTGCATTCATTTTCAGGAAAATCTGCTATGCTATAATATAACCGAGTTGGGCAAATTTTAATCGATTACAAATTATATGAGTAATTTAATCTATCAAAGTAATTTTTTTTTCGGGTGTAATTCCAATGACAGTAATCCAAGATGATCAAAATTTAAATTACTTTCATTTCTTTTACCATGCTGTCAAATACTAAACTTATAATGCGAAGACTAAAATCTATGCATTATTTATAAGAGATAGATTTTGTTAACTACTCGACCGATATAAAGAATTTTGTATTAAAAAGAACTAACCAACCATCCTGCTAACTACTAACATTGGGTTATCCTAACTGGCAAATCTGATAAATATTCGAGTTTAATAACTACTTTTTTAATTAAGCTTCGTGATCGATTAATTAAATTTTTTTATTCAATATAACGTAGTACCTTATTTAAAATAAATACATCAAATCAAAAACTAAAACTTGTTTGAAATAACTATCTTTAAATTTTTAACTTTAATCATAATCTTAATCCTTTTTACAATTTTTTAGAAAATTCTTAATTCTTAACATTTTTAATTTAACTAAACTTTTTTCTTTCAATATTTAATTTAACATATGCATGAAATAAAGAGTGACGATTACAATGTAATCTTAATTGCAAATAATGCAGAGTTGCTTTAGTTATTTTGTAATTGCGACTTATGTAATCATTACATTTTGTAATGGATTAAGGCGAACTCTGAAAAAATTTACTAAAGCAAAACAAAGTATATAAAATTTATAATTTAGTAAAATCAATCGCTTTTATCAAAACGTGAAAGGATGAACATAAAATTGACTAAAAAATTATTGTATTAATTCTTTAATTTCATACGAAGAGTTTTTCTCAAATCCAATTTTTTAAATTATCTACATGTTTTTATTGAGAACGTTTTGTTTAATTAAAAATTTTATTCTATTTTTGCTTAAGTTATCTAATATTACTTCCTCTAAATAAGAATAATAAAAAAATAACAACTCTCATTTCTGGAGTAATAACAATCGTTTAAAATATCAATTAAACTTCCTAACAACTTCTGAATTTTTACCCAAAAAAAAGTCATTCACCCCTTAATGCCAATTTTAAAACGAACCAACACTTGCACTTTCAATTTCCACTGGATCAATGGATGCGCTTGTCCGAAAATCCCAAAATTCTCACCCGTTTAGGCCAGGGGCGTCCGAGCTAAAAGCGCTAATGCACAAATAAATGTAAGCCGGAGCAAGTGGGTGCCAAATTGGTGGTATGTCCTGGAGGCGTAGTTGGTCCAGTTGACATACATGGGCTTAAAAGCGGACCGGACACTCGGACATGATACTGCAGTTTTCGTGGATGGACAATGCACAATCCATCGTCCGATGCTGGCTGGCTCCCCTTGTGCATCGGGATGAAGCTAGGGGATTACACGACATCCGTGTAAATTGGAAATGCACGCGGGGGCGTTTTAATTTGCGGTGTCAATGGAATTAAAAATTAACGCCCTGAGGGTGGACATGACTTTTGGGAGTTTCCAGGGAGAGATAGGTACATATATAGGGAATTAGTTTGAGAGCTCTAGCCCTCCCGGAAATTTGGAAAATTGATTGTCTTTTGCGTATAAGCCCGAAAAAGTCATCAAAGCAGCAGCTGTACAAGTTCACACATAGAGAACCCACCTACAACTTTTCTGGGTAACTCTTCCTTCATGCTAACACCAGACCACACATATGCCGTCACAGCAGGATATGAAGTGTGATATATACGGTGAATGGGGCTCACCTCTTCCCAGAACACATATGCACATTATCTCACGCCATTCGGCCTGATTATAGTCATCTGGATGATGGTGGTGCTCCTGCTCTATAGCCTCTTTATTTATAGAGGCTTCAGTCATTTTTCCAACCTCCCCTACTCCCGATTTTGCAGTCATTATATCATCGACTAATCCGCTTTTCGTAAGATTTTCCGTTTGAACTTGCAAACAGAGAAATCATTCGATCCTGTTTAATGGGGACACTTCTCCCGAGGGTTTGGATCGAAATTTTTGGGGAAGAAGGGCAATGAATGCCAATAGATCCTTTGCCTCCTGGCTAGTAAACGTCTTGACATTAAGTCTCTATCAGAGGTTTGGGGCAAATTCCCAGTGGGTTCCCGAAATTGGGGAGACTTTCCCTCCTGAAGGAAGCGGAAAATATAGGAACAACTCACACACAAATCCGCTCGATAAGATGTTTGCCATTTCCTTGCCTGTTCCCTGGTAGGGAGCCATTTACACCATATCTTCTCAATACCACTTAAGGTTGGCAAACACCGCTTCTATCCCTCAGGAAGATGGCAAATTCCCATCTAACCGCGCTTCCCGGGATTGATGTAGATGTTTCCGGTGGCGGGTGGCACGGTCGAGACGACAGGTTGCGAATTTTCTCTTATATATAGAGGTACACGATTTTCCCAGAGCTTTTCCCGAGGCCGGCGAAAAGTCCTCGGTAAGCTCCCAAGGATTCTTAAGGATCATTTCACGCGGGACATTTTTATTTATTGCCGGAGCGAATGAGGATGATAATTTAAAAATGTGTTCCTTTTCTCGTCGATTCCCATCCCTCCAAATATTCGAGACTTTCGCCGGAATATTCTTACTTATCCCCGAGGCTGTTTCATCATATCGCAGGAGGGTGACGAAGTTCCAGGATAAGGTGTTGTCGTCTCTGCCCTGCCTAATGGAAGGGATCACAGCCATTTGAGATTGGGAGCGATTTCACGGTTGCTATTTTTAAATTGATTTCAATGATGAACAAACAGCAGATACCTGGAAACCTGAACAGATGGCGGCGCTTCTCGCCCTAATTAATGGGATTTTTGTTGTTTCCACTCCTACGATAATAGACATTGAGGAGGATTATTAATGGACCAATTCCGGGGGCTGAAGGGGTGATATGACTTATCATTTTATATGATGCACTTTAGATTCAATACAATTTCCATTAGAATAAGCAAAAATATCTTTCATTAAAAAAAATTAATACATACCTTTTATCATACAATATACATTTTTGATTGTTGCAACCCTTTTTACAAAAACCGTGAATGTTGTAATAATGAAATGGATGATGAATTTTAAATAAAAGGGTTAAATCAGAAAAAGAATAATATACAATAACATACATTTCAGATATAAGTTCTGTATGTTTACCCAAAAGTAAAAAAAATTAATTTTACTTTATTTTTGCATAAGATCTTTTGCGTGAAAGTAAACATACAAACCCACAAATTAAAATTTAAAATTGATAGCGATAACACAAGTCATCAAATTTAAACTTGTTCTGTGTTTGGAGTATTTTTGGCTTGTGTATAGTACAGTGTAGTGTACAGTATAGATTTTGGGGTTCCAAAATTGTGAATCCAAAAAACATTAACCCTTCAATTCCCATGACGAGATTAATAGAAAAAATAATATTATTTTTCTGTTATGTATTCCTTAGACATCCCCAAGAAGAATAGTGAAATTATTCTAAAAAAAATCTTTTAGGGTTTTTATAAAAAACGTGTCACCTGCGGATGACACTTGAAAATGAAACAAATATTTTGGAATTTGCTTTTCACACAAAATGCACTGATTATATTAGTATATTTATTAAAAAATAACATGCAGTAAGAAAAAATATAATACTCAGGCTTTTGACATTTTTTGTTTGCAATTTTTGCAGAGCAAGTCACTGTCACGCCAAAAAATTAAAAATATAATAATAATAGCGTCAGAAATAACTTAATTTATTTGACAGCTTTTCAGTGTGAAAAAAAACCCAAATATTACTATTCACTAATATCCTAATAGTAAAAAGTTTCTTTAGTTATGTTATCATTTAATAGGGAAAAAAAAAATTATAAATTGCTGTCACCTACAGGTGACACTTGGAACTGACGGGTTAAAAATGGTAAATCTAATAAAAAGGCGGAAAATTTTAAATGTTATGAAATTTCTAATAAATGAATGAACAGGATTTTAGGGTCGCTGATATTAAATCTGTTATCAAAATGTATATAAATTTAAAATTGCGTATCTAATATAGCTGCTGAAAAATGTACAAATATCCACCCCCAAAAGATATACAAGGAATTCGATTTAAATTACGTATCCTACCCACAAAAACGACGAAAGCAATAAAAAATGAAGACACAGTTCTCAGACACAAAAATTGTGTTGACTTGTGGAATTTTTCTGAATTCCTTTTCTGAAAGTGGCACCCATAAATTTTTTTATTTGCTTCATACTACGTAATGTAGTAATTATAGAACACTGATTGTTGAGTTGTTTCAATAAATGGTACCTTATATTTATCCAGAATGCACTATATATTACTCTTCGTATCTTAAATTTTCAAAATCATCAATTATTGTATTTATAAGTTATAAATTGAATCAATAAATTTTGTGCTATAGATATTTTTGATTTATATATTTAAATATTTTATGATTTAAGTGAATAACATTTTAAAAACGTTAGAAAAGAGATTTTGTATCTAAATACGAATAACAAGATTAGGTTTTCGAAAATTCTCAGGGAAATTAATGAAGATTAGGATATAGGTATTTGTTTATTTTTTAAGTTCCATTTTCAGTATCTCTTTCAACTTTATAAAAAAGTTCACGTGTTTTTCTCAAAATCATTTTTATTTATATCACAGTGGTGATTACTCTGAAATTAAAGCATGTTATTCTACTTATACACAGTTATGAATCGCAGAAAATATAATTATGTTGATTGCTGAATTTAATCTTTATAAGACTTTGTAAAAAAATGACTTCTTCTGAAGTAAAAATGTACCCGTTCTTTTTAATTCTTGGTATGAATTAGTTGCTGAAATAGACGAAATTTAAGTTAGTAATACCCTCTTTCATTTAGTTTTTATATGCGTCAAACTAAAGGATGAGCCATCTGTTGGTTTCTTTTTAAATAACATATTATTTTGACACAGACAGCTTTTTCGCGCTTAAGGAATTGATAGAAACATAGTATCATATCTCCGAAGTACGAAATCAATAGATTTACGCATGAAAAATGTTGGAAAATACTGAAAACTTATTTTATCCAAATTGCTGTATCGCCAAACCTGTGAATTTTGTAAACAAATTTCGGTCGAAATGTACCATGGCCACCGTGCAGCTGCGATTTGACGCTGTTGGACTTTTTTTGTCGCATTCAGGAACTTTGGCACAATAGTGATCAGCTTATTTGTGAAATAGTACTCCAAACTATCGAAAATGTGCTGCAAAATTAGTTTGAAAGGATGGGCTACTGCCAAGCCAGCTGACCATTTAAACCATTTAAATGAAATCATAGTCCATAACTAATTGGACAGGTTACTCGTTTGAAAATAAATCAACAAACTTTGAAAAAAATTAAACAGTGTTTATTTTATAGCATTTTTAAAAAGAAACCTGCTGTTGACCCATCCTTTATAAAGGAAATCACCATTTTCGAAGTAGCCGTTCAATTTATTGTATTTGAAAAAAAAAAAAAAAAAAAATTATAATTACTTTTATTTTTAATTTTAAATATTTGAAAATTGTATTATAAAGTACCAAAGCAAATTCGAATAACAAACAAATTTTTTTTTTTAAATAAATTCTAAAATCCCCTTTTTTTTAGGGTTCAGACTATGTGAGCACCTCATATGAGTTCTCAAAAGTCAGATTAAGTAACAAATTTGAAAAGCTCAAAAATGTTCATACCGCGTTCAGATTATTAGATTTATTTCGTAATCCGACTCTTTTGAGAACTTATATGAGCTGTTCACATAATCTGAAGGTTTCTTATTAAATAGCCTCTCAAGTAAATAGATAGTAGAGCCTAAAACGAATTTTAGAGTATCTTTTTCTGTATAGACACTTAAAACGATTAAAAGTAATCTCATGCCCTGTTGTCTTCCAACTCTAAAAAAAAAAAAAAAAACGAAAACTTTTTAATCAAGAAGATCCATCCAAGCTTACTTCTTGCCATTTTCTTTAGCTCTCTCGTGGAACTCCTCAGATACTTGACACAGCGCGGGCCTGTGCCCAAAACAGCAGAAAACCATTTGAGCCGGAAATAATCCGCCACCCACATGTAGAAGACGTTTAATTTTATTTGCATACATCAAAAATTCATCAGCCTCAATCTTCCCCCATCCCGGGGATTAGTGTTAGCGAAATCAGGGTCTCCTCCCGATGTGATCTTCTTTTGAAGTTGCCGAGACAGACTCTCACATGGGCGGGGGGCGGAGGCCCAAAGTTCTAGAGCTTGAGGAGGAATGAAGACGCTATACATCATCTTCTTCAAAAGGCGCCCCTCTCCGTCCCCGATCCATGATACAATGCATGCCAACAGGAAAATTAAGAAAGTTTCCCTGGGATGGAGTACGAAACTTGTTAACTACTTGCCTGGCAGGGAAAAGCGAAAGTATCTAATATCTTTACGAGTATATCTTTGGAGAGGGAATGTAGTTAATCGGAAAGGGAGTCAGCCAAGCATATATAGTACATATACCAATTTCGATTTAAAACACGAAAAGCATTCAGTTTTTTCTCCTATTATAAAATAAGTTACTATTTTTATTATAATTTAGTAGATCTTCGCTACTGCACATCGGGACTGATGACGACGGCAATTTTAAACTCAATATAGAAATTCTGAAAATTTTCAATTTCTCGGAAAAGTTTTTGAAATTACCCTAATAAAATATTAATAGTTAGTAACTATTTAATTTTATTTCTAATAATTCTGTCTCTTATTATGTATATACGGACGGTACCCTTAAAAATCCACGTGGAAAAAACCTGGTCTACATCATTTAATTAATTAATTATGAGATATAAAAAGTATCTTTGGAATCCTAAAATATCACTAATTTTATTATAAAAATACCCCAATCATATTTTTTTTTGTAATTTTTCTTGGCACACATTACACATACGTCATAAATAAAAATAAAACCTACTATGGATTTATGCTTCTAAAGAAATTGGTCAGAATTTATATATTCGTAACAATTTTGGACTTTTCTCTCTATGAGTTTTAGCAACAGAAGTTGTATTCATTAAAAATCGTATAATTTTCCTGCTGCAAGTATTCTTCGAAAATAATTACAATCGAATAAAAGAAGAATTGAACTATTAAAATATAAATTATACCATATTTTAACATGCAAGGAATTTCAATTAAAATATGATAAAAATACAATAAATTAACAAGTTCTAAGTCTTAAGTGTCACTTCAGAGTGAAGGATTCAAAAAGTTCAAACATATTTTGTTTAACATTCTTAATAATACTGAATACTTGACTTTTGGTGTTAATTATGCTGAATTCAAAAAATTAACTAAGTAATACTTTGTGTAGTGAAGGGATATTTTACATTTTATATCTATTTTTATGACAACGCAAAACTTCAAACTTGTTAGCCTCAAAAAAGAGAATATTGATTAGATATCTCAAGCAAATGAAATTTCAAAATTTAATGGTAGTATACAAATTCAATCCCACTAGAACTGAGGAATTAGTGATTAGTATTATAATTAGTCACCGATTCAGTGCAAATCTACATATTCCACTACAACTGAATTAGTGAGAGTGCAAATTCAATTTCACTATCACTGAGCGATCAGATTATGATTTTCGTAAATGATAATGCTCAATCAGCTCCCATCTTCAAGGAGTAGGAGAGTGAAAAATTACCAAAGACCTTATTTTAACCATATTTGAAAAATCATTAAAATATAACGTATTATAAAAGAAGCTTCTAACGTCGATAAAATCAAAAGGTGGGTACCTTCTACTATTCTGTCAAGGTCTTAAGATTTCTCGAAATATGCGTTGATAATTTCGCGATAATTTCATCGTGAATGAAAATAATATTATAATAGATGGTTCATGAAAAAAGTGGTTTTTATATTTCTAGAATAAGATTCAGCCTTTGATTTGAGCCAAATTATAAGCTTCTATGACTATCTGTTATTTTTGAATGATTTTTCAAAAAAACCCAAAATGCAATCTTCTGTACTCATTCAATTGATTTTCCTCAACTAAAGTAGCTGGTTGTGCATTTTCATTTATTTATTTATTTATTTATTTATTTATTTACCAATTACATATTAATCTTAAAGACTGAAATAACCTAAAGAAAGTCTAAATTACTATATTCTATTTCCTAGATACATTAAATTATTTTTAAATTCTCCTCTAGATAGCGTGAAGTCTATTTTTTCATTGAAAACTATAATTAGTTCTATGTGAGAAAGGAATTAACAAGTTTCTCGAACGGAGCGGTTTTTCCGAAGTATAAATATTAATTATAGAAAATAGTTCATGGAAATTGATATCATTACATAACAAATCTTTAATAAACAAATCACATCCCACATCACATCTATAATGAAGCGTATGTAAACTAAATAAAATACGGCTGGTTTCATAAGGAGTTACATTTGATTTTTACCAATTTATATAGTCTGAAATATAAAAATGTTTGCACCGCTTCTCTTCTATTAATGTGTAGAGTATTGAATGGGTTCCATATAATAGATGCGCATTCAATTAACGATATAACAAAAGAGATATACAAAGTTTTAATTTCAAAAACATTAAAGAATTTTTTTGTATTCCTTTTTATAAACCCTAGCGATTTATAAGCCTTAAACACCACATGGTCAATGTGTCTTGAAAGTGTAAGTTTCCTATCCAAGATTCCAATTAATTATCAGTCACTTCGTCAACTCGATTCTATAAATGCCCATTTATAGAGTATAGTCGGGGTGCCAGAGGTTTTCATTTCGTTGTTGGACGGAATTTGATGAAAAATGGTAGAAAGGGAAGGTCATTCCCCGTACAGTGACCCATTAAAAAAGTTAGAATGAGCGAGGTCGGGAAGGTACTTTGTTATTGCAAAATAACTTTGATAACCCGTTATTTTTCAGTTTTCTTGGAATAACTCGAAAACGAAGCGTTTCAGCGAAAAATATTGAATACAAAAATTGTTCAGCTGATGATTTTACGTAGGAATACGGTTTTTTGATTAATTAAAAAATTGTTTTTCCGACCGAAAACCAGCAGAAAAGTAACAAAAATGCAAAAACAATAAGCATTAAAAAATAAAGGAAAAAAACGATTTCCATCGTTGATATTTGGGTTATTGATAGGTATTGGTATTGTTAACCAAATGCACCCGGTCCGGTTTTTCAAAAACAATATGGCGACCTATTGCAACATTGTTAAGTTAAAACTTTGGAACGCTGTAAAATCTGCATGAACAAACGGATCTTGATGAAACAATTTGGAATCGGTAGGTATTAACGGCATCTTTGAGTGTGCCAAATTTCAAAATTTTTCAACAATTACTTTTTTTGTTATTAACCAATGTGTATTCGTAATTTCGTCAATTTACAACATTAAGCTTTGCAACAAAATGCATCAAATCATCAAAACTCGCTATTTTCGCGTTTTTAGTCACCACTGTAGGATGTTAAGCGTAATCAAATGCATTTTGTTATTGTTGTAATGTTGTAAATTGACGAAATTACGAAGCACAGCAAATGGTTTTTGGTTAATAACAAAAAAAGTAATTGTTGAAAAATTCTGAAATTTGGCACACTCAAAGATGCCGTTAATACCTACCGATTCCAAATTGTTTCATCAAGATCCGTTTGTTCATGCAGATTTTACAGCGTTCCAAAGTTTTAACTTAACAATTTTGCAATAGGTCGCCATATTGTTTTTGAAAAACCGGACCAGGTGCATTTGGTTAACAATACCAATACCTATCAATAACCCAAATATCAACGATGGAAATCGTTTTTTTCCTTTATTTTTTAATGCTTATTGTTTTTGCATTTTTGTTACTTTTCTGCTGGTTTTCGGTCGGAAAAACAATTTTTTAATTAATCAAAAAACCGTATTCCTACGTAAAATCATCAGCTGAACAACTTTTGTATTCAATATTTTTCGCTGAAACGCTTCGTTTTCGAGTTATTCCAAGAAAACTGAAAAATAACGGGTTATCAAAGTTATTTTGCAATAACAAAGTACCTTCCCGACCTCGCTCATTCTAACTTTTTTAATGGGTCACTGTACGGGCAATGACCTTCCCTTTCTGCCATTTTTCATCAAATTCCGTCCAACAACGAAATAACCCATTTTTTGAACCTCTGGCACCCCGACTAGTAGTTAAACAAAGTATTCATTGCGGAACGATAAAACGAAATCACGTGGCATTTAGATATGTTTAGGTGTAGAGCAATTTTGATAAACCAAGAATATAAGTTATTTAGATCTTCCTGCAACTTTAAAAGTGATTATTACGAATTTGAAGAAATATTTTTTAGTCATATGTATGGATTAAGCACTTACAAGGAAACGTTCTCAGGTGTGTCTCATCAATTTTGATGAAATTGAAATATGTTATAGAGTTTCGAAAAATAAGAGACACGTATTTTTTTTTATCTGCGGATACGCACATTTAGTGGGTGAAAACCACCCCTAAAGTTTACCCCCAAAAACATTTTTCTAAATATTTCAAGTCCTAATGAATTTTTTCGAATGAAACAAAATGGAAATGATGTCTCATAAATATGTTAACCTTTAGAAAGTAATCCGGTTCCCGGAGGTGGCGACCTTTATTTTTTATTGCAGAAAACGATTTTATTTTTTATTTTTGCGCCACAAAAATAACAGTTTTAGCTAAAAATCATTGAAAAGTGTTTTTTTACATACGATTTTGAAAAATAAAGTTGACCTATTTTTGCGTTTTCGTAAAAAGGGCTCCTCAAGGAGGTAAACAACCCCTAGCATTAATACGTATGTAAATGATGTAGGTATATTATTTCAGGCATCAGTTTTTTCGTGAAAAACAGTATTAAGGATTTTTTGGAGTCGCTGATTACGAATCTGATGTTAAATTTAAAAAATTCAAAATGGCGGATCCAACATGGCGGATAAACTTTTGAAAAATACACCAATTTTTATAAAAAAAATAAACAATAAATAAAAGTAGCCCCTAAATGTGCGTATCCGCAGATAAAAAAAAATACGTGTCTCTTATTTTTCGAGAGTGAGACACACCTGAGTTTCCTTGTTAGTATGCAAGAAACTTTCAACAATGTCATTTATGAAATATTCCTATAGAAATGATTTGATACTTCTTAGGAAACAAAACAAAAACGAAAAACATTGAATTTGTTGACCAGTCTTTAATAAACTGCAATTTACATTACAAATTATGTTTAGTAGTGAAATTGAATTTGCACTATCAGTAATTCCTCAGACGTATAGTGAAATTTCAATTTACACTAGCATTGGCCCACTTACTTTTATAGGCATAAATATAAGTCTCGCTGGGTTTAGAATTTAGTCAAATCCTTGAGGCGCTTGAGTCATAAGGGCACATATGCGGATATGCACATTTTCCGTCGCTTTATTGATTAATTTCATCAAATTATAGAATAATATAAATTTCAAAAGACCGTTTCCTCAATTTTCGATCATCTTATTATGTAGAATTTGGAATTTTAAAAAGCACACTTAATTTAACAGAGTAGTGTTGGAAAAAAGTAATACAAAATAAAGTTGCTTTTGTTTTTCTAATTTGCAATCATTTTTTAGCTCAATAAAAAAGATTAATGAATGATAATAAATTGAATTATGCCCTCAACTAACCAACTAACTAACAAGAAAAAAGGGCACATTAACTATCAAATGAATATGTTATTTATTAACTTTTAACTATTAATGTTAACATTTTTTTTTTTTTTTTTCTAGTAAATCCCAGTAAAAAATAATTTCTATTAATTAATCAATTGCAAGAAATTTTAGATCGATATTGTTTCCGTTTGTTAGGATTTAAAACTCTAAAAGTGTTTTTTCGACTGAAAGATTAATTGCCTTTTTTTCCAGAAACCGCCTCTTTTGCAAAATTGAAAAGTTTTTAAATTAATATATTCATTTACTACAAATCAACAATTCATTTTTATAATTCGCTATTTTATATAGTACTATTATGTACTATTCCATTATTTTTTTCTAGTTTGGATAGTAACGATAGTTACACTGAAAAAATTATGGCAAAATATGGATGTTTTTGATTATCACGTTTATTAAAATTGGTTGCGGTTGCTGTCCATTTGATGATATTTTATTTGAAACAACTATCGAATACATTAAATAAGATATTCAATAAAGTTAAATTTTAATGCTATAACAAATATAGACAATAACGAAAAAAAGCATTTTGTTTGGAATACGTTTACAAATTTTGTTTCAAATTTGTTTTTTATAAAATTAACGTTAAAATCTAATTAATTAAGGACCGCTTGAGGGCAGAAAGTCTTTCGGAATAAAGAGCTTGAAACGTAGTTAAATTAATAATTTTCAGCATTACTGTCAAATCATATTAAAAAATTATTGATTTTTCTTAGTGTATGGAGTTATAGAAACATTTTGTACTGTATGTATGTATGGAAAATTTGACGGAATCGCATTGTAACTTAGCTATAATGTTGGTTTCATTTCAGAAACTGAATTGGCATATTTTATTTTCCAGAAGAATGCCTCAGTTCACAAGTCCCAAAGCGAAGGGAAAGCTTACTGAAAAGAATTAATCCCCAATTGGGCAAAGCACCCAAATCGCTTACCTTAATAGAATTCGATCAATGTGAACGATTCGAGCAGTATGATAAGCTTAGCCCACCGAAATCCGCTAAAGTCTTGTTATGTGGGAAGGATAAGCCCCCTGGCAACTTGGGACCGGCAGCAAGCATCCTTCCTTAAGGATCTTTGCTTGGCCTCCAATTTCGCCGGTGGAGCCCCTAGAGAAATTCAATTTGTTTCTTCTGCCTGCCCGGGGGAAGAAATGTGCTGTTGGCTGGAGCATTCCTTTTCCACTTTCTGTCGTCTTCGGTTAGTTTTAGGGAGACTGCTCCCACAATATCCCAGATGCTCCCCCGCATCCTTGAAATTGTCACCGCTCAAATGCCAGCTCGAAAGCCCAAACAACAAACCGTGGGGGATTTGTGCGATGTCTTCAAAAGTGACAACCGTCGAGCGTGTGAATTTCAACAGGCAAACAGCGGCAGAATTTTTGTCATCCCTGCTACTCCCTATGATCCTGAAATTCCCTACATCGGATGTTATTCTTGTAGAGGTTAGGTTACTCCCTGCAATGGGGGAGGCCCAAAAGCCCCAAAGTTCAAGGATGTTACACTTTGCACCCGCCGCGCGTCGTCCCGAATGATTAGCAGTCACCGGGACCGCAGCGGAAGGGATCCTGGCTCTTTACGAATTTCTTAAATACACGCCGCCGCCACCACCGCTGCTGCCCGGGCTGTTTATGCAAATTATATATAATATTCTGGTTTTCTGGATGGAAATCCTTTTAGTGAACTCCTGCACGCCACTGCCATGTCGCGGACGGGGGAGCCTTTCAATCGACCCGAGTGTTGGCACTCCCACGAAATTGCTAACTGAGATAACAATTTAAATTTAGCGCCCTAATCGGGTATTACTTTGGCTTTTTGTCGGTTGAATTTCATTTAAATATTTTACCGACGGGACCTTTTCGTGTTTTCTGTCGTAATTAAGAGGTTTTTCCACAGAAACTGATTTGTTTTCCTTCCAAATGAGATTAATTTCAGAAATTACGGACGGTTTTTGAGGTCGTTTTTTGATTTTATGCTATACTGATTTTTAATTTTTCTTATAATATTTCTTTAAAATCAAAAACTCCACAAAATTCGTTGGGGTTTTTTATAATTGAAAAGCGTAAATTCAGAAGTGAGAATTTTCCTTTTCACAAATATAAGATTTTTTCTACGTTTTATATTACCTTTATGAGAATATTTTCAGTTAACTTAAGGATCATACTTAAGAGAACGAAGTTTTTTCTATCCAGAAATCGTTTCAAGACGTCCGCATTTATTGTTTTTTAACCTTAATGAAAATTTTAACATTATGGTGCGAAAAGTACTCATTCGATTCTTATAATTGAAATAAACTGATTTGTTTTCCTGCCAGAATGTTTTTAAAACTCCACTAACGATATCATTATTTTAAATAAAGGATGACATGAATCTATTAATTTTTCTAAAAGTATACGTAATTTTAGAAGTTGACTATACTTAATATAGGATGCATTTGGAGTCCGCTTAAAAAATTGATTCCACACAAAAATTTAACTTTGCAATAGTTAATTTTTCCTGAAATATTTCTAAAATCCATATCACTAAGGTACAAATGAAAAATTGTTATATAAATTTTGTTGCCATAATTCGCTTTGGTGAGAGGAAATACTCAATATTTTTTTTTTTTTTTATTATTTTCACATTTTAAAAATTCTCTCCCAATTTTATACGAAAAGTAGACTAGTTAACAAAGTTGTTATTCCCTTAGAAAATTTACTAAATGCGTTACAAATTCCATCACGTCAGCTTTTCGGGAAAAATTGGCTTAAAAATTGAAAAAACTCGTATTTTAGCAATTTTTGAATATTTTCTTTAAAATAAAGGTCGTAGAGGTCCCATACGTAATTCAAATGAAAGTTTACCTATACTATAGTTATCAAATATCAGTTAATTAAAAAATTTTTCAAGGTTTGTTGGAGAGACTAAGTTTTCATTTAAGTTCTACTTCCCCAACGTTGTTTTATTTCATTTATGTGGCAAAGGGAAGATTCATAAAAAACTCGATTCCTGAATAAATCTTAATAAAATTTACAAATAACATGTCATAAATCTATAGTTTAGAATTCAATTTTTGGTTTGACTTGCTCTTGGCGCCGTTATTTTTAAAAGAAATTTCCATAAGAGACTAAAATATGGTTATTTTCATTTTGGAAAAACACCAATTTTACATTAATGATTAGTTTCCATTAAATGAAGGAAAGAATCACATTTCGTATGAAGAACAAGAAGAAAGTTATAAATTCGTGAACTAGTCATATCAAAATATCATAATATGTATCAGAATCAAACCCATTTTCTTATGATTTCCTTACAAAACCCAGAAAATTAATAATAAAAATATCAGTTTCATAAGTTAAGGAAATATACTGTTTTATCAATATAGAAATAATAAATTATTTTTATTGTTTTGAAACGTTACCAATATGAAAAATATATGCCAAGTGTATGAATTTTGGAAGTCAATACGGAAAATATAGTATTTTTATGAAATATTATTAATTTTATATGATATAATATCATTTATAATTTATATATTTTTTTTTATTATTATTATATCATCTTAAGCAGTATTCGTATTTGAACTGTGAAACGTGATTATTCAAGTGAAGTTTTGAAGTAAGAGTTTCTGTGAACACGCAACTAAGCATTGTGAATCTTCTTATTTAGGAAAGAATTTCTAATTATATTATTGTTTGGATATAAAAATATTTTCAATTCGTATTTATATAATATAATTAATGGAAAATAAAAGTAATAAGAAATAAGATTTTTTAATGAATAAAGTAAACATATAAATATGTACCTATGTATTTTTATATTAATTTTAAATATTAAAGAAGAATTCAGAAAAATAACATTGTATTTTTAATAATATTTTTGTATTAATTTTAAAGTATATATACTTTAAAGAATCGTAAGATTTTGCTAGATAGATAGAATTATGCATTTTTAATGTATAGTAAAATATAGTACCACGATTTTGCTATACAACAATGATTTAAATCAAAACCGTCCTTTTGTTTTGTTAAACATTTTAAAATTAGTTTTCATAAAGACCAAGTCTTTCTTCAGAAACTATGAAAGATATTAAACAAAACAAATTTTGTTGTGCCTCGAAATTTTGGATCTGGTTGTCGATTGTATCTTGGAAAATAATTTTTTTTACACTGTATATTCGGAAAATGTAGATAACTCCAGTAAAGATAAGGCAAAAATAATTTGAATTTATAAAATATAATACAAACGTTGTGAAAATAATAATAACTAAAAACATCCTTCTTTCGTTGCTCCAAACTAGATAGACCTAAGCCAAATTATAAAAGCATGAAACCCTGTTCTAATTTTCGAATTCGTATGAAATAAATTTTCACGCGAAAATGTTTTAAGTGATTTTAACTTTTTTCCAGAGCTCTAAAGAAAGGGTATCGCTTTCCTAACAAAATCAGCCTTTACGAGCACAGCTGTGAACGCAAAAGACCAAGGAAAAACGAGTAGAATGATAAAAAAAAAGCCCAATAGTCATAGAAAAGCGAGTGCTATAACTTTTAAACAATAGACAGGTAATCTTAAACCCAAAAGGCCGGGGGATTAAGCGAGTGCTGTAATATTTAACACTAGAACTGCCAAAACCTGTCAAATTGACGGCTACTAAATTCCTCCCTTGAATTCATTATAGCTTTCAAAGTTATTTCTTAAAGTTTATGCCAAAACTTATTAAGATTTAAGATTACGACATATTCAAAAAGCTTTTCCATTTATAATTACCAATTCAGAGTTCGAAGCATATTACATTAAAGGTTCACAATAATTATTAAAATTACAAACTTGTGCTCCGATAATTCTACTGTCAAACAATAGATTTTCGAATAATTTTAGCAATTGCAGGGCACTTCTCTGCTTTACAATTAGGGGAGACTGGCCTAAAATGAAACACCTTAAGCTAAATTGCGTATATTTTTTTATTTTTCAACAAAACGTAAAATATTTTTCGACAAAAACAAACATAAACATAAAATACATACACTGTATAAAATTAAATATAAAATAACTCTTTCTTTCCTGTGTAAATATGACTTCTAAAAAGGCCTCAAAATATCATACGTACCCAAATGGTGTGGGTAAAATGACATAGTATATAGATTTAGTATCGATATTTGTTTTTTATTTGCACACGTCGCAGACAAAGTGTGTAGCTCTTTTAGATAAGCCTGCACAATCATTGTGTGCCCATTTCTTGCACAAGGTGCATTTTATCTACTTTTCACCAGACCTAGATCTGCATCAAAATCTGTATCTTATATAAGTAAGCCAGGACGAATGATCACGTCGAAGAAAAACTGAGTTTTTGGAGTAACTTATATTATAATTGAGTGTTAAGCATAAGTGTAAGTATATTTAACTGTTTAAAAAAGTGCTACGGAAAAAACAAACTTAACCGTGTCTATTCATAATAAAAATAGTATTTCATTTAACCCTCAAACGTAGCATTTTGTTTTTTTGTAAAAAAAATATTTCCAACGAACAAGAAAATAACACTTACACTCATACAACCCCTACCAAGAACTATAGTCCTCGCTGATGTCATAAGTTCTTCTCAAGCTCTCCCAGTTTTTTTATACCAAGACTTTGATTTCTCTGATAATAATATATTATAGATGACTGAAAATAGGTTTTCAACTACTACTCTAATAAAAACAAAGGGAACTCACTAAAATTTTTACAGCAGGGTTGGTAGATACGCCTGCTTCCATGGATGGACTGCGAAAGACTGAACTAAAGCTAGAACTGGAGATACATGCAATGTGTCATTTTACCCTAGTATTTCATTTTAGGCCAGTCTCCCCTATGTACTTTTTAAATGAAAAATAATAAAGAAATAATCCACGCAAATTTATAAGAGCTATATTTGATAATTCTATCTGGTATATTTATTTGTTATTAACTTGTCTTAACTTTTATAATTTAAAAAGAGATGCATTATATTTTCCTTGCTTTTCGGCTCAGTTTATAAACAAGTTAAGTTTTTCTTTTAACTAATTTTTAATATTCTGTAGAAAATTTTAAATTAACGTTTACCGAAAGGAGATTTTTCCTTAAATCTTAAACAATAATAAACTATTAAACCGTTTAAAAATTTGTTCTTATATTTTTTACCACTTTTTACTTTTATATTTTTATTGGTTATACCTGTCTACTGTTTAAATTTATAGAACTTAAACCTAACCTTAAAAACCGATGCTTGTAAATTGTAAAAATTATATTTCAGGAAATCATACATCGCAGCCGCGCGTATTTTTAATTGTTAAGTATTATATAGGCTCTATTTTTATATTAGCTGCATTTGTTTCATGTATCCAGAACAATAAACACCTTGTATTGCTTACTAACAGCTACCCAGAATAAAAACATGATAGTTTTGGAAATGTTGTCCAAAAAAAAGTAGGTTAGAAAATTGAATCATATTTTCTATCTCTCTCTTCTCTGTATGTTTAACCTAAACTTTGTTTTAAAATGTATTCAGTCGATAAAGCATTGTATAATTTAATCTTCCTTTCGATAAATTGAAAGGTTTGCAGAACAGAACCCTTATTCTACCCTCATCCCAGTCCCTCATACTCACCATCTTTATTCATAGCTGACTGAAAGCATTTGGCCAATCGGCAGGCACGGCATTGATTTCTGTGTGTCTTGTCGACGGGGCACCTCCCCTTCATGTCACCTGTTGCCTTGCATGTGTAAATCCTGTTCCTGTGTATGCTTCTTTTGAAAAATCCCGAGCATCCTGTGCATACAGAAAAAGAGGGATATTTGAGAAATATGTTCGCATTTTACAAACGAAAAAAAAAATATACCCACCGTCACAGCTGTAGATGCCGTAGTGCTTTCCAGAACTTCGATCGCCACAAACTTTGCATGGGATGTCCAGAAGGCGGTCTCCTGTGGGATGTAGAAAGATTTCATTTTATTTTTTTATTATTTTCTCATAACTTTGTCTGAATCCAGATTTATATGGAACAAAAGAAGTTCTTATCGAATTTAATCCCATCAAACGAGCGAAAGGGGATCCCCGCCGGATTCGGGTAAAGTAAAAAACCGAAAACTTAAGAAGATCGCAAAGCCTGAGGGAAATCGAGAAAAAGGCGCGAGATTGTAAACAGGAAAATCCTTTTTGCGATTTTTCCTTAATTGTTGCCCATTGCTAATTTTCCCAAGGCCGAGAAACCCTTTTTGTTTTCGGGGGTTGGTGGGCAAATTTGTGCAAAAAGTTGCCAGTTCCTGAAGGAACAACGACGACTCTGGTTTTTTTTTTTTTCTCTCTCTCCAAGTCCTGTGGGTTAGCTAGACACGACCGACAAAAAAAGGGGTCTATCCCCCCTCGCCCCTGCCCGTCAGTCGGAAGCTTTTTCTCTCTTCTCTGGAGTCACAAAAAAATACGAAGGACACATCCCCGAGACTAAGATGCTTCGAGTGAATGGGCAGAAAGGGATTTAAATGAAATTATCCGGGATTACGCAGAAATTAGTCCAAGTGGGTGGGGGTGACCAGAGCCCTTTCCGGAGGGTCTTTGCGACTTTCGGTAATCGGAGGGCTCTGCCTCACCCTTCCCGCTCTCCCTACGCAATTCTAGGGCCAAGGGCGTGATGCGTGAACGTGGCCGGGTTATGTTCGGGTTCTTTTACATGGAACAGCGGAAAGAATAGGGTGACACTGACACGGGCGATGTCACACGCAACAGTTTTCACAGTTCAAGTGTTTGCGGACCACTTGCGAGGATAATCGTGTCACTTGTCAAAATAAAACTTGAGCCCTACGGCCTAGGGGAAGGATTAGCTACTCATATAGGGGTTTTTTTTCCAGCTAAACAAATTTCAATTGTTTCCTAAAAAAAAATTTAAAACAAAAAACCCTTTCATTTAACTTTATAAAATTAATTGAATAACATATATCATACATTTAATATCTTATTTCATAAGTAAACAATATTATAATATACGCAATGTAAAGAAAAAAATAAATTAAATTCAGAATTCGAATATTTGCTATGTAAGTCATTCAAATAAATATTTTTACTAAATATTCAAATAAAATAATAACATGGCTTGGTTTTTCAAATGTTCCCAGTAATCATTATTATAACGAACAAATCATAACACTGTATGATAGGAACTTTTAATTTTACTTGCATATTTATTTAAATGTGTTACGTAGCAAATATTCGAATTCTGAATTTAATTTATTTTTTTCTTTACATTGCATATATGTATTATAATATTGTTTACTTTGCTTTTTTTTTAAACGTGTTTTTTTGTCTTTTGAGTACAAATTAAATCAAATATTAAACGCATACTATACACATTATTCAATTAATTTTATAAAGTTAAATGAAAACATTTTATTTATTTTTATTTTTTAATTTTTAGTGCAGGTATCCCTATATACAATAAAAATGAAAGTTCTTTTGTTTGTTTGTTTGTTTGTTTGTTGCTCAATCACGCCTGAACGCTTGCATCGATATTTTTCATTTTTTGTCCGAAGGTAGTACATTTTCCGACTTAACATATAGGCTAATTTTTTTTTCGGATAATACGTAGGGTTTCAAAATGGCGGATCCAAGATGGCGGCTGAAAATTTTAAATTTGAAGCGATTTTCATGAAAATTGGTGCATAGGGGTTTTGCGGGATGGGGATTTCAAATCCGGTGTCCAAATTTAGAAATTCGAGATGGCGGATCCAATATGGCGACCAAGATTTCCTGATTTCAACGGATTTTAATGAAAATTAGTACAATGACTGTTTTGAGGCCACTGATTTTGAATATTATCAAAATTTAGAAATCCAAGATGGCGGATCCAAAATGACGACCATATTTCTCGATTTCAACGGATTTTAATGAAAATTAGTACAATGATTATCTTGAGGTCACTGATGTTGAATGTTATCAAAATGTGAGAATCCAAGATGGCGGACCCAATATGGTGACCAAGATTTTTCGATTTCAACGGATTTTAATGAAAATTGGTACAGTGATTATTCTGAGACCACTAATTTTGAATATTAGCAAAATTTCCAAATCCAACATGGCGGATCCAACATGGCGACCAGAATGTCTCCATTTCAACGGATTTTAATGAAAATTGGTAGAATGATTATTCTGGGGATACAAGTTCCGAATATTATCAAAAGTTGTAAATCCAAGATGGCGGATCCGATATGGCAACCGAGTGTCTCGAGTTCAACGGATTTTAATTAAAATTAGTACAATGATTATTCCGGACCCACCGGAATTCCGGAATATTAGAAAAATTTCCAAACTCAATAGTGCGGATCCAATATGAGGATCCAAAATTTCGCGATTTCAACGGATTTAAATGAAAATTGGTACAATAATTATTTTAAGGCCACTAATTTTTAATATTATTAAGATTTGGAAATTCAAGATAGCGGATCCATAAAGGGGTTTTCGGGTTGATACAATTTCTAGGATATAACAAACTAGAACATTTGAGAAGTGTTTAATTAGTAAGTATTTACCCAACGCCGGGTGAAACCGGGTAACCCAGCTAGTTTGAAATAAAAAATCAAAAGCTTATTATCTATAAGTTTATTTCAGCTGTAAGGTTCAAATTCCATGTGACTAAAAAAGTTTAATGTAATAATTTTTATTATTGCAAATTTCAACAACGGGCAAATTTCAACAACTCGCAGGTTTTTTTTTAAATTATAGTGTAATCAAAAAGGACCACGCACAAAATGTTCGGAAAAAAAAGTGCCGTGGATTTTCTCCAAACTTCGGATTTATGCTCTCTGAATGATGCTGATCAAATGTGCTCATGGGCCCAACTTGATTTATAGCGATCTGAAGGGTCCAGCGAGCTTGGAAAGTAGGGTTTTGCCCCTGTACGATCACTGATTTTTGAAAATGTACCTCCCATTGTATATCAATATCTCAAGAAATATCGATGTTAGCAATTTGGTGTTCAGAACTTTTTTGTAGTAAATTGAATTTGCTACAAGCTTGTCATATTCACTTTTTCTATACCTTTTATTGTTTACGAGATAGGGGCAAAAAGTGAGAATTTCATGGAAAAATTGGGGTTAGTGACCCGTACTACATCGCTGGTGGGAGTTAGGGTTACACCGCAATGGACACTTTTGTAGAGCATTGAATTCTGAAGAAACCCTACCATTGACCAAGATTATACCATAAAATGCCTCTGAGTTGTAGAGTTTTGAAGAAAAATAATCAAAGTTTACGTGTATTTTATATGGGAAATCTTTATACGCCTTGGTCTAGTACTTAATATTAATATTAATGGCTCCAATTTTCAGGGAATTTATGTTTAGGTATTTGCCACAAAAATTCGAGGTGGGACTGAAAAAAAAATAGTCGCGAAAAAAAAGCACCCTAATATATATATTAGGGTGCTTTTTTTCGTGACTATTTTTTTTTTTTTTTCAATCCCACCTCGAAATTTTGTGACAAATACCTAAACAAAAATTCTTTGAAAATTCGAGCCATTAATAATATTAATATTAAGTACTAGACCAAGGCGTATAAAGATTTCCCATATAAAATACACGTAAACTTTGATTATTTTTCTTCAAAACTCTACAACTCAGAGGCATTTTATGGTATAATCTTGGTCAATGGTAGGGTTTCTTCAGAATTCAATGCTCTACAAAAGTGTCCATTGCGGTGTAACCCTAACTCCCACCAGCGATGTAGTACGGGTCACTAACCCCAATTTTTCCATGAAATTCTCACTTTTTGCCCCTATCTCGTAAACAATAAAAGGTATAGAAAAAGTGAATATGACAAACTTGTAGCAAATTCAATTTCCTACAAAAAAGTTCTGAACACCAAATTGCTAACATCGATATTTCTTGAGATATTGATATACAATGGGAGGTACATTTTCAAAAATCAGTGATCGTACAGGGGCAAAACCCTACTTTCCAAGCTCGCTGGACCCTTCAGATCGCTATAAATCAAGTTGGGCCCATGAGCACATTTGATCAGCATCATTCAGAGAGCATAAATCCGAAGTTTGGAGAAAATCCACGGTACTTTTTTTCCGAACATTTTGTGCGTGGTCCTTTAGCATTTTGCAAAATGTCAAGTCTTTAGCTTTATGAAAATTGAGAAATCAATGTATGTTAGCGGAAAATATCTATATATTTATTAATAAATAAGAATATCTTCACTATATTTTTAAATTAATGGTGTGTATTAAATGAATTGAATGTTTTTATAATAAAATGGATATGAAACGAAAATGATTTATATTTTCCCGATCCCTCGATTTGTTAGTGGCTAATTAGAAAAATATAGACCGTATTGCGATCAGCTATAACATCCATAACTTTAACATAATTTTTAAATTTAACGAACAGATTCTAGAAAGACTACATATTAAATACCGCTTGTGCTCTTTATATATCAAAATGTTTGTTTGGTGGAATATTCGCCTGGATTTTCTTAAAGAATTTAGAGATATTTTTAAAATTAAGTACACACGAAGTTCTAAATTTCATTCATTTTTAATTTAACATTCACGATTTTCTTTATTTCCTATTGTATCGTTATATCAAGTTTAAAATTTTATATTTTCAAAGTTGTTTATGTTTCAACCTATTTCTTTACAATTTCTACAAAGATGCAATAACAACTCCAACAAAACGTGAATACATTCAATATTCAATTTGATTTTTGCATCTTTTACTATGTTTGCATTTTTACTTTCAGTACTTGACTTGGAATTGATTTAAAAGTCGATTGATTTTAGTTCTGTTATTTGAATTGAAAATTTCTTAAAAGATACTTGTGTTTATTGCAAAAATTTTATAAGATGCATGCACGAAGAAAATAGAAAATTTTTTAATATATTTACTCTATACATTCAATATAATTTTCAAGCTAAATTGAAAAGAAAAATGTTTTTTTTATGGAAATGTGTTTAGGAATTTACAGAGAAATCACCACAATTACAAGGAAAATATGAACCCGAAGCCATAGTCTTCTTTAGCTAAAACCATGTCGAAACTAAAAACGCACAATACAGGAAACATGTTAAATAAAATAAATTTCATTCCATCTGTGGCGTAACACAATACGGTGGTAGGGCTCCCAAATGCCAGAGGCTCCCAAGCCGAGGTAGATAACTAATTGTGAAATATTAGAAGTTAGTAGGTTATGGATAGTAGATGTTATTTTGACAATTGCCGTCACTACTGCTAGCGGCGATGATCGTTCTCGAAATCAAAATTAAAACGATTAATTTTAAGTAAGAGAGGTTGCAGAGTTTAGCAATACGAAAATTGGACAATGGAAGTGAAGTAATTGACAACTTTGCCGAAATAAAAGCCCGAAAAAAACAGTTTTAAAGTTTTGGTCATTTTTTCTCATGTACAGGGTGTCCCATAGGAATGTGTGAAAACTTATGAGCCACTATTTTTTAACAAATGGAAAGATCGGTAAAATGTAAATATTTTTTAAAAAAGGACAGTCGTCATTTTTATTTCATGTCCATTTTATTATAAAAAAAATTAAATCTATTTAATACAAACCATTAATTTAAAAATATAGTAAAAAACGTGAATTATTAATAATACATATTTGTGAAATGTGAACCATCTACATAAAAGGTATCTACCTGCATTTCTTTGAATCTTCTGTCGCCGGAGAGAAGTACAAAGGGATGTTAGAGACCAAATCCTTTCTCATGCGAAAAAGAGGAGCCGCGTTAAATCTGTTTTTTTTTATTCAAGACGGAGCAGCACCTCATCGCACACAAGAAGTGTCATCAATAAATTTTATGGCGATGGAGTTATTGACCTAGGGTACCCACGCTTTGCTAGGGGAAAAGGAATAGAATAGCCACATTACTCGTCAGATCTCATTCGATTTGATTTCTTTTTATGGGGCTACATTAAAGATCTCTGCTATGAAATAAACCAAAAAACAGTTGAGGATTTTATTAAAGACATTGGGAAGATCGTCAGTGGCATTTCAAATGAAACGTTAGAATATGTTTTTAATAGTTTTAGAAAGCATATGGATATTTGTGGCAAATTAGATGGTTAAAATATCGAAAATATGTATCATTAGTAACTAACGTTCTTCACTACTTTTTTAAATTAATTGTTTTGTATTAAATAGATTTAATTTTTTTATAATAAAGTGGACATGAAATAAAAATGACGACTGTCTTTTATTAAAAAGTATTTACATTTTACCGATCTCTCCATTTGTTAAAAAATAGTGGCTCATAAGTTTTCACACATTCCTATGGGACACCCTGTACGACTGTAAAAATAAAATGGAAAATGAATAAAATTGTTATTCTAACATTTAAACGTCCGGCCTTTTATTTTGCAGCTGTGCGTAAACACAAGGCTAGGGTGATCTGGACAATATGTGCTTAGATGTTTATTTAATATATAAAAGCCAATAAATTTATGACACATTCATTTGATAGAGATACCAACGTAGTAAGAGTATCATATTACAAATTGTTAAAAATGCAAGTTGTATTTAACAAGTTTTAGTGAAATATGTTACATTTTAGGGGTCTTGACACACCCAAATTTTCAAAAAATCGATATTTTATTACGATTGATTTTGATAGGAAATGCTTTCAAGAAAAAGAATTTCATTATATTAAAGTCGAATTCGGTTTACGTGCAGGCATTGCAGATTAAATTTAGCTTTTCCTTTAAAATTATCTTTTAAAAACTTTAAACGCGATTTTCTCAAAACCGCGTTTTTAGAGTTAGTGTATACGATTTAAAAAAAATTGTTTGACCTATCAGTCTGAAATTTTTATATGATATTTGAAATATGAATTTCCAAGGATAAGACCACGGATAAAAGAGATTCTTCGAAAATTTTCCGATTTTAATCAGATTTTCTGGTCCAAAAAAGTGCGTTTTTTTTTTTTTTTTTAAACGCCTTAAGGGGTTATTCTCATGTAAACGCATAAATTTTACCTCTTTTTAGGGAATTTTTTTTTTATAAGACAATAAAATTCAATTACTTTAATTTTTTTATATGTTTTTATTTATATCTTAAACTGTATGAAAACATTTTTGTTTTTTCTTATTTTACATTTTTTATATATATTTTTTTTTTTAATTAAATTAGACAAAAAAAAGAAAAGAAAAGCAGGTCACTGGTCAGTGTGATAGCGGCTGTTGATGTTGTCCGAAATAAAAAATTCGAATGGATTATTGTTCAGTAGGTCTGTCGCTATCGTCCCTACCAGAATTAATCAATTTCATTGAAAAAGAAAAAAAATGGCGGACTGTAGAAAAAAAAGTTACGAAAATCGTGGTTTTTTTTGTTAAAAATCGTTTAAAATAAATAAGAAAATATATTCGAAAATAAACAATTCTGGTACGGACGATAACTATTAATATGTAGAAGAAAATATATAAATTTCAAAGCAATCGGTTGAATAGTTTTTTTGTTAGCGCACTGACCGTTTTAAAAAATGATGTTTCGAGAAAAATGCGCTTAAAGTTTCAAGAGCAGAACAAGTCGCTTACGGCGCATCGGCGATTGAGTTGTAACTTATTTAATACTAGGAATTTCGGTCTGAATTTTTTACAGCATATTTTCGATAGGTTTTGCTATCGAAATATGAAAAAAAAATCGATTTTTCGAAGTTGTCACATGAGAATACCCCTTTAAAAAATCTTTGTATTCTTTGAAGACTAGGAAATTAATATATCTCTTTTTTCCCTTCAATTTTCAAAAAAAAAAAAAAAAACATTTGTAGATTTTGGTTGTGTGAAGTGCTCTTAATTGATGTAGTAAATAAGACGATATGTTCTTGGAAATTCCTTACCTCTCGAGCCCTTAATTTCGAATGAATTATTTTTTCGGAGTCCCTAAAAATCATACAAATAAATGTCCGTAAATCTAGTGTTAAGAAACTAGGGCTTGATTACACCAATGCTAGTTGAGCGAACCGAAGTTCTACGACTATGACATGCGTTCCTATATCTAAAACAATAACCAGCCTGATTTTTTTAGGGCCCTATTTTTACCGACGGCCCCACTGCACGTACGTACGCCACTGCATTCCATGCATTCTTGTTCAAAAATTTCACCTAGGTACTGAAGTAACGTTAACATATGAATTTTGTTAATTTAATTGGTAAAATCTGCATTTACGTGATCTTTTTCTTAATCTGTAAGATTTAAGGAAAAATGTTAACTCACTGTTCATTATTATGTAAAATGGCAGCAGAATAGAATATATGTATTTTAGAAGATGATATATAAACATTACATGCAATGGTTAGAGCTGGAATCTATGTAAGTTCATTGCTTTATATTAGTTGCTATCTGTAGTCTAGTAAAAATAATTTTCGGTTTTTAATATGGAAAATTTAGGAATTTCAGTATATAAAGAAAACCCAATGAGTAATATACCAATTACTAAAGTAGTTTAGGAATTAAAACTTAATCTACTTACTTCTATTACTACTGCAATCCACTCTAATGCAGTTTCAGTACTACTACTCCTACTACTGCTGGAATCCCTCATCCTGATGCAGTTTTCCCAGCAAATAATTTTACGAGGATTCGTAAATTTCGAATATATGTGAACGTTTTTAAAGAGGGATAGCAAATTTTATCAAATACTTGAATCAAAAGCAATTTTACAGTTTGTCTTGTAGAAATTAATAAATTTACATTATTAAAAATATGAATCAGTTGTCGGACTATTTGGATTTTCGTCCGTGGTTCGATGCTTTACTAAGTCATGAAACTATCGACAAAAACTAATCAAATTCTTTTTATGTACTAATGAAAATAAAGTTTTAAACGAGTTAAATTTTGGTCCATTTAAAAAGTAATTTTAGCAAGCAAATTGGGGAATTTAATTCGTTTATTCCCCTAGAGTTTCACGATAAAGAATCGTTTAAAACATTTCGTTAGTGAAAATCCAATTAGTCTGCCAGCCGACTCGTTTTCTATTCTCTTTTAATATCGGAACATGCTTCAAGGAAATTACTTACACATTTATTAATTTTCGCGGATATAAGTTCGACTTCCGTCGTGTAAGTCGTGTAATTCCAAGGTGAAAAAGTGCAAAGGTAAATTTTAAAAAAGATATTTAATACTTTGTTTTTAATAGTTTGCAACTTTTTAAATGGCTTGGAGTATTACTTTGAATATAACAAATTTATTTTCCAAGCTGAGAGTTGATCGCTTATTAATTAATATGTACAATATTTTGATTAGAATGTTAGTTTTATAAAATAAAAAAAGATATATCGTCGTTAAAATTCACTAATTCGATGATACCATTAAATACCGTTAAAAATTCGAATTGAAATATAATTTCTTTCCAAGATAAAAAAAAACCATCGAATAGTTCAAAGTAGCATTTATTTACCAGTTCCCATTTTCCTGAAGCACTTAAATCCAAAGGTATCCAGGATGCACCACTGAAACTAGACTTTAGGCCACCATAAAAATTTTCACAGGAATTTTCGTTTTCGTCAAATACACACAGAAAGTATTAAAACTTTATGAACAGGGAATTACTCCGAATAAAAAAAAACTAAATCCCGAAAAAAAAACGTAAAACTACGACAGCACAGGGAAGCACCACATTCACTGACTTTTTGAGGGGGGGTCGGGCGAACAGCGAACAAAGTTGCGAATCATCAATCAAGCGAGCGCCACCTTCAGGCAACGGCTGCATTACCAGTCACGTCCATCACAATTCAGCGACTAATTGAACCCGAGTCCCGCTTCCCGGAATTTAGTTGACACGGTGACGGCAGTGGTGAATGCTGCGATGATGCCAACAATAAAATAAGAAAAAAAAACACTTCCACCGTCTTCGTCGTCGTCGAATCGTCAGGACTCACAGGACTATCAGAAGGTATAATCGGGAAGAAGAAGGACTCCTTACAACAGCCGTCTCAGTCGTCGTAACTTTACACAGTCAGTGGCTCGCGGCGACTTTTGAGAAGAGGAGTGCCGGCTCCCGGTTGAGATCTGCATCCGCACCCTTCCGGTCCGGGAACCGGGACCAAAAACCAGGAGTGCCCGCCCGTCCGCCTCCACCCCCACCATTCCGACTCCTGATGTATCTGTGGCTTTCCATAGCTCACCACAAAGTGTCAAGATTTGATGTATACGGGGGAACGCCGTCGCTCGCCACCGCCACACGTACCTAGCCGAGGACCCGTTCGCTCCCTCAGGAGTTCATAAACCCTATGTGCGTGTAGGTATGTATATATATATATATGTATAAGCTGGAGACCCGGAAAGCTCCACCACCACCACTTCTTTCTCATCATCATCGGAGGTGACCTACCAGCTTCGTGCATCCCCGGGATAAGATGATGATGATGACGGGGTGGCGGGAGAAAGAAGGGAGGGGAAGGGGGTCCAAAGGGATGAAGCGCAACCAAGACTTCCCAACAGATAGACTTCCGATGAAATTTTAAAATGAGGGATGAACACGTCCTGTAGCACTCCGCTCCTCCCCGCCGCTTCCCCGTCTCCCCATTATCTGCACTCCCCACCCATGCTAAGTAGGCGTGGTTGACTCTGTCGCAAAATGTCAGAGGGTAATTTCGCAGCAATATGAGAGGGTTGATTTGATGACTGCACAAATTGAGTGACTCGCCTCTATGTAGTGGTGCAGCGGGGAAGGGGGCGCTGGGGGGTGGAGCCTACTACTGCTGCTGCTGCTGGTGCTGCCGCCTGTCGGATCAGTTAGTCAGCTAGCTCCAAATTCAAATGGATGGGGGACGGGAAGGTAGCAAACTCGCCCCGGGATTAATTCGGGAACAAAAGCCACAGCCAAAAGATGCTCCGAATCAATAGCCCGCACGGGAATTATCACCCACCGCCGTATGTATGTATGTATGTACGCATGCATTTGTATTATACAATAACAGGACTCTATTGCCTTATTGAATGCCACTGGCTATTCTCGTTCCGGTCCCATCCCCTATCCAGTGCCCATATTGACTCCTGCCACGTCATCGGGAACAGACATTTTATTTTTATTCCTGCGGTTATATTAACCAGTCAGAGAAGCAGTAAGTCGCCCCAATACATGCAAACACCACTAGTGTTCTGTCTGAATGAGTTCTGGCTCCGCCTCCTTGACTAATACACACATAAAAAGGAACGCCATCCCGACCACTAAGCAGAGAGCAAGCCATGAAATCAGGACACATCCCTTGACGGTGGTGACGCGGCGCGGCGGCGTTGGCGTGTGAATTGGCCAAATGAGTGAGCCAGACTCTCCAGACATCCTGATTCCTGGAGTCCTCGAGTCCTTGAGTCCCAGAGTCTCCTGGATTGCCTCCGATGAAGAAGAAAAGGAAAAGTTACACCCTGCTGCACCGCCGCACACCACAGACTTTTGTCTCGTGGCGGTGGCGGCGGCAGAAGGAATCAGGATCACACTCCAGGAAAAGCTCCCCTCCTGTGTATAAAAAAATCATCCTCATTTCTCACATCCTCCCGAAATTTAGAGGAAGGAATTTCTCGACTTTGGTGCAAGAGCTTTTTGTTTTTCGGCGAATCCACCTTGTCCCGGGGACTGATGGGTTGTCCAACCGACCCCAAAAAGTTAAAAAAGAAATTACATACCCTATATAGTATATATGAGAAAGAAAAAAAGGATTTCGGGATTTCAGAAGGACTACGGGATTCATGGGGCAGTCGCCAACAAATGCAGGGTGCAGTGCAGTGGTGCCAGTGAGGGTGATAATGATGTCAGCGATTTTCGGGACCCACCTGAATTATTTGCTCACCTCTGATTTGAGTCGTTCGTTTTTTATGAAGTGCCGATTTAAATTTGCATCCTGAGAAGGTTTTGTTTCTTTCCTGTTTTTCTTCTTTTTAGTGCCAGTGTGCATGGTACCTAAGATTAAAAATGTATTATACGGGTAATAAATAACATTTTAAAAAGGATTTGGTCTTTTCAATTCCTTTAACTTTATGTGTAGTATGTGGGAAAAAAAGACTCTTTCCGCTTTCAATGTAAAAACTAATTCTTTATTAACTTTTAATGCAAGTCTGTTACATTTTTATCATACATATCTGAACAATTTGGAAAATCGTTTTTTCAGCATCCAGAATGTCAATTAACAAAACTTTCCTTTTCTTATTTAGGTATACATTTTCGGAGATATATTTTCGAAATTATTAATCTTGAAGTTCCATTTACTTCGATGATAGCCTGAAAAAAAAAAAAAACAGATTGTTTTTATAAAGAAGTTATGGCATTACACGAATATAATTTCACTAGTTTTTTTTTTATGTTTAAATAAAACTTTATAATCTTAAGTTTCCAATTAAACAGCTTTAAACTGGAGATATCGTGAATATTCCCTTAAAAATATTAAGGATTATTGATTTTATAGTGAATAAATTTTCAATTCAATCTCCATTCCAAACTTTGACTAGATTTAATTTTACCCGGTCTATGTGATTTTTGGGACGCTTATGCGATTTTACTTTAATTCTTGGTACAAATATCATACAGTTTTCCCAAAACACTAAACACTAAACAAGGATCAAATTAAGAAAAATTATGATTATGTACCTGAAAAAATTTACAGACGACTTTTTGATAATATTTAAAAATAATAATTTTTATTATAGTTTTTCTTTCGCCCTTTTTTTTAGTAGTCAAAAGGTGTAAGCTGTAAGAATGTACGAAATGTAAAAAAAAAAAAGAAATATATTTTTAAAAGTAAACATTGGAATTTTGAAATAATACTTAAAAATTAAAGTATGATGAAAGTTATATTTGTTAACTATAAACAACTATTAAAATAATTAATTGATTAAGTTTGTGTTCGTAAAGTTAGAGAAGTAAAAAAAACGAGGTTAGTATCAAATATTAATTCCTTATGGTTTAAACAATTCCGATGAAGGTACTTAAAATATTTAACATAATTATTTCTAATAATTAAATAGCTACATCCAAAAAAATGTCATGTTAGAAAAATCAATCTCTTCAACTAATTCCTCATGATTTCCACCAAAATTACTAGGAGAAGTGTTTAATTTTTTATTAATAAGTATTTACGTAACGCCGGGTGACTTTAATAGTAATTTATATATGCCTAGTAAGGGAGAATGGGGCAGTGTGTAACAGGGGCAGTGTGTAACAGATAGCTCCATTTTGAATATGGCGCGTCCAAAACCAAATGTGAATTTGTATATTCTTCCTATTGGACGACCTCTTTCGTTTGCAATCGAGAAAGCGGTGCTCGGAAACGTGTCATGGCGAAGAGGAGGGGGCGAAATCAGGCTCGCCTGGCAAACAGGTAATTCTCAACATTTCACCCTCTAATTTTTTCGGGTTGGAGTCAATCGGGGCTCGATTACTCCCCAAGTAATGATTTTCTATCCAAGTTTAACACTTTGGTCATGCAAAATGACCGTTGTCGATAACATAACCTTAGGGTCCTTTGTTTCACGGAGCCTAGACCCAAGCTCTGTACCTCGGGGCAGTGTGTAACAAAAACAAACGGGGCAGTGTGTAACAAACGCAGGCCTCCGAATATAGAGCTCCAGGAGGTACTTAACTATCTTAGGTGCTTTTGGTAGTCAAAAATTTCCTTCGTAAGGTTCTAAACTAGATATATAACTTCATTCCAACCTTAATTCATGCATATTTTGGGTCTTAGGCCGAAATTCCAAAATCTGTTACACACTGCCCCACTCTCTCTTAATAAGGGAATTTCTCCTAGTGAAGGCGACTATATCCTAGTCATGTTTCCTTGCAAAGGTATGAAATATTATGTTGGTAAGATAATAAAGGAGGCTCATGAAGACGGAGATTGTGAGGTGTCATTTTATCGGCTTTCCTCCAAGGCCAAACATATGTAGGTTCGTACTCCCTAATGTACCTGATTTGTGCTCAGTTCCTATAAGTGATATTAAGACTATTCTACCAAAACTAACAAGCCACGCTGTCCTGACTAAATTTCAACAATCTTATATTGTTTTCAATTATGATTTTGGCAGCTTTCAGTTAGGCTAAGATTTTTGGAATATTTTCTTTGTCATTTTTAATGTATCTTAACATTAAAAGTCACGATATTTGTTTAAGTTTTTTTGCGGGAGATTTTAATTTTGCAAGTTACATTTGATGTTTTAAATTTTAAATCTAATCCTGAAATCTTAAGTTTCAGTCCTAACTTTTTATAGTAAAAAGAGCTGATAATTGTCATAATATGGTAGCCGCACTCACAGAAGGGAAGAGGGAACCACTGCCATCCTTACCAGCTGTTTCCTGAACCTAAGTCTCCCCTTGTTACACACTGCCCCTTATATTGTTACACACTGCCCCATAGCGGGGCAGTGTGTAACAAATGCAGTCCTGCGAATACCGAGCTCCAGGAGGTACTTAACGGTCTTAGGTGTGCATGGTTGTCAGAAATTACCTTCGTAAGGTTCTAAACTAGATATATAACTTCATTCCAGCATTAATTCATTCATATTTTGGGTCTTAGGCCGAAATTCCAAAATTTGTTACACACTGCCCCACTCTCCCTTACTTCAAACCTTAATAATAAATAAGAAACATAATTATTGATAACTCGAACACAAATAATTCCGTTTTTAGCAAAGCCGTTGCTTTTGAAATTTTGAATTTAACTTATTTATAAGCCTTTTGAAGAGGCACTTTTTTAAAAAATCGTAGTTTTTCAAAATATCTTTAATAATATAATTTTCCCCATACCTTAGATAATTCATTAAGTAACAGAAAAAGTGTAAAAAAAACTTTCACAAAGGCAATAAAGGCTTAATCAACAAATACGCAGTTCAACTGTTTGGAATTAAAGTGAACCGGAGAAATAAAAGAACTCACCTTCTAACATCTATGATACTGAATACCCTTAAAGCAATAAATAATCTAATAATATGAATTAAAACTTCATAGACATAATTTCAAATTAAAAATCGAAGAATATGCATGTTTTAGTAAAATTGACATGAAAGTCAGGTTCTTAGTCGGAAATATTTTTTTCAGTGTACGTATGTATTTTATATTATGTAATTTATGAAATGTAAAAGCGTTATTAAATTAAAGAATCGGATATAACAAATTATTCAAAGCCAGAGCTTTAACAGGTGAATTAGGCAATTTCGACCGATTAACACAGGAAGAAAAGTATGTCTGTTTTGGAAATTTTCTATTACGTCTAGTACGCTCAAAAAAATATCTGACTGAAACAACTAATTTCATGGTTCATTTAACTAGTTTTGCTTATGATTTTCACCTAACAAGATAAGGCTGGTAAGCGTGACTAAAGAAATCTTTTTAAAAATTATAAAACTATCTTGTTATTTAAACTAAACATCTAGTTGAAACGAGACCCATTAGTAAAATAACTTACAAACGTGGGAACTTTTTTTTCAAAATTGAATATTAATCAGTCTGATTCCAATTTTTATTCGATCATAGTACTGGTTTATTAATTCATTTAAAGCAACCGGACATATAGTAGCAATGATTATATGTGCTTTTAAAAAAAAAAAAATTATTATCATGTTAACTTATGAAGAATACCTAGTCAATTTAAAGTCAATTAAAAGTTAACAGGATTTTTATTTAAAAATTAATTAATTAATTAAATTAATAAATTATGAATCAACTTCAAAAAAAGGGGGAGGTTCTCAATTCGACTGTATATTTTTTTTTTGTGTGTATGTTATGCAATGTTTCCGCCGATTGTGAACTGATTTTAATAATTCTTTTTTTATTGAGTAGGCTACACTCCCGAGGGTGGATGTTTAAGTGAATCCCGTTTATTGATTTTCACCCAGTTCCCTTTAACTAAAAATTGAAAAATAAAGTTAATTTTTACGATAAAATAAAAACCGATTTCAAATCTTTTGCTTAAAGGTACAAACTAAAACTAAAAAGTTAAAAATAATAGTTTTTATTACTTTTAAAAAAAGAGCAGTAAAGCTGCACTCGTACTGATTAATCATTTTCTAAATTTTTATTTTTCAGATAAATAGAAAAGTCAAAATCTACCACACCACTACCAGGTACATTTTTTTGAGGGGGTCTTATTTAGCGCCATTTTTATCTATCATAATAAAAAAATTTTTTTTTTATTTCAGAAAAAATGTTTTTGTATACTTTAATATACTTAAATATACGTAAAAAGTTTCAATATCGTTTTTCATTATTTTAACCTTTAAAAAATACCTCCAATTTTCCGTCGCGTCGCTAGACCACCGGGTTCCCTTAAGGGGAGGTTCTCATCTAGAACGTCAAAAAGTAGGTAAAGTTCGTGATTTTTTTGAAGGCAAATGACAAGACATAGGGAAATGATATTTGGCATTATCTTTTATTGTATATTTATCTGTACGAAAAAAATTTTTTATTAAAAAAAAAACAAAATGGCGCCCGTTATTCAACTTCTCCGGAGGCATGTTTTTCGAAAATGGCCCAGCTGCGTACAATTTACGGGTCGCAGATTGGTCTGAAATCAAATAATGATGACATTATTATAAACTAGACTAAATTTGTCTCAGAAAGAGTGGACGACTTTCAAAAAAAATTTAAAATTGACGGAATGGCGCGATTTTGAAATTTTAAGGCCGTTTTCGGCCGTTTTTTTCATAGTTTATCACTTACAAAAAGGAGATAATGTTACAATTTTCAAAATGTGCTCCACTCTTTCTATGAAGAAAATTGTTTACTTTAATATGCACGAAACTAGAAGTTGATCGGTTGAACCGTTTTTGAGTTATCTTGTACGCAAATTTGAAAAATCTTGAAAAACAAAGTTCCGAGATAATCGTGATTGAACGGCACGGCACAGGCTGAGCGCCCCACTACGATCATGACACCGCCAGAATCAATGGGCTGTAGAATCCGTTCTAGTGCTCGGATCGACTAAATATTTTAAAGCAACATTCTAGACATATTAAACTTTAATAATATGAAATAAAAAAAAAATCGAAAATTTCAAGATTCTAGATGAGAACCTCCCCTTAATGTAATGAAAAATAATAAATATGTATATAAATTATTTTTAATTTTTTAGTTAAGCTTGTACATATGGTAAAGTTTTGAAGTTTTTATTTTTTTGAAAAAATTTACTTTATTTTAAGTATTTAAATGAATTATTACCTAGTTGATTGAAAACGAAAATGCGGACGAGATGAATTAACAAAGGGTCAGTGTTGAATCTACTAGAAATATTTTTTTTAGTGCATATAGTTTAATGAGTAATTAAATCGCATTATTATTCTTTATACATGCAAAATTCTGTTTTCAAAAAGAATCCAGCTAAAATTAATGAGGATCCTGGTGGAAAAAACAAACAATTACACAGCACAACATAGCTAAGAAAAGAGGAGCATAAAATAGAATTTCCCTCCGCAGAATTAATGACTCAATTAATTTGATAAACTCGATTAGGGATTGAGCGTGAGTGAGCACACGCAAGAAATCACCCCGAAAAGACACCTCTCCCGCAGGAAGTGACGGCGGCCAGCAGGAGGGGGCCGAAACGAAACGTGTAGCTAACAAACGATTAGGCTTTTCCAGGCTTTTGTGATGGCCTCCGGCCGCCATTTGGGGCAAGTAGAATCCGCCCCCAAAAACGGATCGTTTCCCCCATTGTCAATTGTTTTTTTGCTACCCCCCCTGTTTCAGTCCTACCTGCGTCTATACCTGCTTTTGTGATTTAGCCACCGTCGTCGTCCCTATTACCGAAACTTATTCGCTTTCAAGCTGGAGCCTTTTTTGCGCGGAAGGGGAGGCATCCCTCTTGACAGTGCAGTGCAGGGGCATTCGCAGCCGAGATTCAATGACCTCTAATTATCATGTAGCACGAGAACAAAAAATTATACTCGCCCGCTTTACCGGGAAAATGGTGGGTTGGTAGTTCCCTGGGGTTCGCTAGGTGCGCCTGCATGTTCCTTTGTCACCATGGCGCTTCCCGGGCAACTGGGAGTAGTTGGAGGCGGCCGGAGAAAAATGGCAAACGCCGTTTGTTTAGACATGAAACATAAACAGACATTTTTCCAGCTTCCCAATCCCAGAGGAAGAGTGCCTTCGTTCTCTCATGCCTCGGGATCCGGGGCAGCACCAGGACTCCGGGACGTATTATGCTGGAAAAAATTTAAGTCGCTCTAAAAGAGTTTACACACCGGATCTTATAAACCTGGGCAGTGGCGGCGGAAGGAAGCAGTATGTAGCACTGCACCGATTCCTGGTAACCGGGCAGGTGCTCCGATTCCCACCATTGCCGCCACTCCCGGTCCCGGTGTATAGAGAGATCAGTCCCTGAAAAGATACACCCCAAGCCTCAGCCTCCATCCTGACAAATGGGAACATCTTCGCACCGCGCGACGAATTGTTTCCCGCGGGATTCTTCATCCATCTGAGTTGACGGGGAAATTGCTCTTCTCTTGATCTCCTTCGGGAAAAAAAAAATTCTTTTCGGGTGGTTCACCTAATTACCCTCAGTGCGCCCTTTGAAGTGCCTCGGGAGGGCTCAAAACAGCGCTCCACCGGTAATGGGATCCAGCGGGATTTCTAGGGCTGTTCACCCTCTCCTGCTCCCCATGTATAACACCTTGGCATCTCCTGTTCAGCTTCTGGGCGCGGAGAAAGCAATAAGTGGGATATCTCGTGAATTATGACCAGGTTTTATGACGTTCCCGCAGGTTTTGTGGCTTAACGTGGTGTTTGCGTTTTACATCTGGGGGCCCCAAACACGCCCAACCCTTGACCCGTGATTAATTACATCGTTGCTTCACCGAATATATCTCTGGGAAATTGGACCCTAATTCACATCTTTCTACCGTCGTCGCTTTATTTTATATTTTTTCAGTCGGCACTTGTTTAAAATAAAACTTTTAATTCATATCTCTTTTGACGATATCACAGACCAGTAAATTAAAAAAAATGTTACCCCTTCTGTTTTTATATTCGATTATGGGAGTTTGGGACTTCCTATTTACGAATCTGAACTCGGTTTTTTTGCTATTACATCACGTTTTTAGCAAAATAGGGTTGAAAAACACAAAATATCGTATTTTGGCCATTTTTAAAAACTCATTAAAAAAAATGGGACATGAGAAAAGCTCGTAATACGCCTCAAAAGAGAGCCTACATCCTTATCTATATATGTATATATACAGGGTGTTCAGAGGTGGGAGGTCAATACTGCAGGGGGTGAAAGGTCAGACCGAGACAAGCAAAAAATCGTATGGGTGGGGGGGGGGGGGCATCTCGCACCGTTTGGCAGTTACAGGGTGATGCGTAAATCAGGATTTTTCCTTATATGGGAACCGCTCTTGTATTTTAATCTTTTTTTCTACGCATCGCAGCGGCCCCAAACTGATTTCAAAAAATCACTATTTGGAAGCCCTTTCCAAAAAAGTTTACACCACCCCCCTATCCCCAACCCCTTGGCCACAATCCCCCCTGCAAGTTGAAAAAATTAACTTTTATTTCACGATTTTTCACCTTTCGCCCCACTTTTCTCCGAAATTCATGTTATTAACATAGCTACTTTTTATTTTTTTAAAGTTGCATATCTAATTACCTTTCCAAAAAGGTGCAACATGCCCAGGTAGGAAAAGGATACGAAAATTTATTTACAAAAATCCTTTTACAGAATATCATGATAATTCGAATTTTTAGGAAATTATACTTAAGTTTACTAAAAAATACATTTTGTTCGCGTAAAAACTAATTACAATTAAAACGTTTGTCCTTTAAAAGCTGTTCAAAATGTTCTCCGCTAGTTTCGATGCATGCAAGTAGCCTTCGTTTTATTTCACGTGTGAGGTCTGTGGTAGCCAGTCTCTCCCGTATTTTCGGGGCTGCAGTCCCAATCCTGGTAACTAATTCTTCTCTGGTGTTGATTGGTCTTGAGTAAACTTCATCTTTCATCATTCCCTATAAGAAAAAGTCCAGTGGAGTAAGGTCCGGTGACCTAGCAGGCCAAGGAATCGGTCCACCTCGTCCAATCCAGCGCTCTGGGTAATTTTCATTTAACCTTGCCCTAACAATGTTCCCAGTATGCGCAGGTGCTCCGTCGAGCTGTAAATAAATTGCGCTTCTGGTGGCCAGGGGGATGTCCTCCAACAGATCCGGAAGGGTATTCTCCAAAAAGTCCGAGTATAGCTGACTATTCAGCACTTGGGGCAAGATGAAGGGTCCTATCAACTGGTTGCCGATGATGCCAGCCCAGACATTGACACTAAATCTTTGCTGGAAGGACCGACACCTGGTCCTATGTGAGTTCACATCTGACCAGGTGTGGAGGTTGTGGAAGTTTGTGATGCCATCCCGGGTGAATTGCGATTCATCCGTCCACAGAATTCGGTCTAGAAACCTTCTGTTTTCGATGTCAGACTCGAACAGCCAAGTGCAGAATTGCAATCGTCCTTCGGAATCTCCTTCCCTAGTGCTTGGACCGGGATATGGTGGTATGGATGTAGTCCCTCTCGGTTCACAACGGTCCAAACTCTCCCTGAAGACAATCCTGACCTTCGTACGACCTGCCTGATGCTTATTACAGGGCTGTTCCTGACGATGTTGAGGATTTGTTGGTCGGGGTCCGCTGAATCGGGCGATTTTCCTGCTCGCGTTTCTGCTCTGGGGGCGGTTACACTTCCGGTTTCTTTTAACCTTCTGAAAGTCCTTGAAAATACCCTTCTCTTGGGTACCCGCCGATTCGGGAATCTCCTTTGGTATTCTCGTACGGCCTCACTATCATTTCCTTCTACTAAACCGTGCACGTAAATTATATCGGCATACTCGTCAACACTGAATTCTGCCTTTTTATCTTAATTTTTTCTATTAAACACCCGTTCTTTTCGCTTGCTTCTTCAACTGTGGTCAATGTCCTTTCAAACTCACCCATTTTTATACCATAATTCATAGGAGGTATTAGAAACGGAGCGTCAGGATACTTAGGAGTCAATACTGGATATAATAATCTAATAACGCTATTTAACGAGATTACATTTATTATTTTATTACTGTTTTGCTGAAAAAATAAAAATGTATTACCTCTGTTTCCTAAACAAACATTTCCGAACTTGCTGTCATAAAAATTGTTTACTTAACGACCTTTTCCATTATGGTGCAATAAAGTAATTAGGTACCTGTGAGGATGTTTTAATTTCAGGACTTTTGCAACCCTTTTCTACCTGGGCATGTTGCACCTTTTTGGAAAGATAATTAGATAGGCAACTTAAAAAAAATAAAAAGGAGCTATGTTAATAACATGAATTTCGGAGAAAAGTGGGGCGAAAGGTGAAAAATCGTGAAATAAAAGTTAATTTTTTCAATTTCCAGGGGGGATTGTGGCCAAGGGGTTGGGGATAGGGGGGTGGTGTAAACTTTTTTGGAAAGGGCTTTCAAATAGTGATTTTTTGAAATCAGTTTGGGGCCGCTGCGATGCGTAGAAAAAAAGATAAAAATACAAGAGCGGTTCCCATATAAGGAAAAATCCTGATTTACGAATCACCCTGTAACTGCCAAACGGTGCGAGATGCCCCCCCCCCCCACCCATACGATTTTTTGCTTGTCTCGGTCTGACCTTTCACCCCCTGCAGTATTGACCTCCCACCTCTGAACACCCTGTATATAGCACTTATAAGCATCTTTGGGAGTAAGATTTTCATTAGCGTGCGCAAGCAGTCATCATCTATTGTATGAATTAATCGGCTTATGGAAAAAAGTGAATTCCACGGAATATTTCGGAAAATATTAAAGCCTCTTGTATTTTGAAATAATAACTAAAGGTTCATACTTTTATTTGAGCTACTTTACAAACTCTTGCAGTAATTCATTATTTTTGAATTAATTTTCAAAAATTGCTGAAATACGGTCTGTTGTACTTTTCAAAATTATTTTATTCAAAAACATGACGTGATAGAGCTTTTTCGTTTGCGAATTCGTGATCTACGGAAAAAAAATCCTATCGAAATAACTACTTCATTTTGTAAGAGGAAAACTATCGCAAGCCTGGGTATTCTGAAAGTTTTAAACTTGATATTTCGCCTTTCTGACTTTTCTTTAATCAACTGCATTTTATAACTTATAGCTACCGAAACGGGTAATACAGTAAACCCCCCTATTACATGGTAGAAACGTTATAAGAATCCGTGTTGTACGAGTCACTTAGATTATACCGAAGCGATTAAATTGTTATATTTAACCAGTTTACTGCGTTCGACGTGTATACACGTCGATCCAAAGCTCTATTACGCTGCACTTGTCGAGTATATACGTCGTGGAAAATAAAAAATTACTATTCGATATAAAGACTCAAAATTTCAATAACATGTAATACAGATGTTATTTAGTATTACATTTTCTTTTTATTAATAGTAAACCTTCTATAAATTTAGAAAAACATATGTTAAATTCTTTGGTACTGAGGTCATTCCCCATAAAATGCATTGCTGTTTACAAAATTATTTGTTTATTTTCCCCAGTGCATTAGGTATGCGTTGTATTGTTTTGTTTACTTGACTGTTTAACAGATTCCACAATAACAATAGTAATAATATAAATAAGTTGCACGCACTATGACGACCTTTAGTAATTTCGGGTTTGTTGCAACAACGTATATTAACAAGCAAATCGTTTGCTTCGATTTTTTAACTGTTTCTTCTGTATCAAAATAAAATAAAAGGTAAAATGGTATATTAATTAGCAAAAAAAAAAAAAAAATTGTTCATTTTTTTCATTTTACCCTCCAGATGTGCGACGTTTTGCATGATGATAACAACGTTTTGCATAACAGAAAGGGAAGAAATGTGTGAGAATTTTCAATAATAATACATTTCTCAACAATGAATTGTTACTTTTTTATTTTAGAAAAATTTATTACGGGACCATTTGTATTACGCTCGACGTGTATACTCGTCATCACTTGACTTTAATTACGCTCCCCATCAGATACTTTTAAAACTAAATCCCGCAGTTAACAGATTAAAATAACTATCAAACTTAAGATAATAAATGATAAAAATTTTAATCGCCTTTGAATAATAAATATTTTCTTCCACAAGAAATGTATAAAAATTCAACCAATTTTTCACTTCTTTTATGGAGATCTGATAGATCTGGCAAATGAAATGAAATATAATAAAATCGCTAAAGATCAATTTGATCGTGAGGTCTACTGGACCCGAAGCAATCAAATAATCGATTATCAGAAAAATCATAATTTTTATTAAGCTTATCCCGCCTGAAAACCCACCACCCACGCACCAAAAAGACCTCGCGGCGAAAAGATCAATTTGATCTTGAGATCTACTGAACGCGAAGCAATCAAATAATTGATTATCAAAATAATTCATGATTCAGCTTATCGCGCCCGAAAACCAACCACCCACCCACCAAAAGGACCTCGTGGCGAAAAGATCAATTTGATCTTGAGGTTTACTGAACCAGAAGCAAAGAAATAATCGATTATCAAAATAATAATAATTTTGATCAAGCTTGTCGCGCCCGAAAACCCACCACCCACCCACCAAAAGGACCTCTCTGCGAAAAGATCAATTTGATCTTGAGGTCTACTGAACCCGAATCAATCAAATAATCGATTATCAGATTAATAATAAATTCCATTAAGCATGTCGTGCCCGGAAACCCACCACCCACCCACCAAAAGGACCTCTCTGCGAAAAGATCAATTTGATCTTGAGGTCTCAAATAACCGATTATGAGAATAATAATAATTTTGATTAAGTTTATCGCGCCCGGAAACCCACCACCCGACCATCCAAAAGACCTCCCTCCGAAAAGATCAATTTGATCTTGAGGTCTGCTGAACCCGAAGCAATCAAATAATCGAGTATGAGAATAATAATAATTTTGATTAAGCTTATCGCGCCCGGAAACCCACCACCCACCCACCGAAAATACCTCTCTGCGAAAAGATCAATTTTATCTTGAGGTCTGCTGAACCCGAAGCAATCAAATAATCGATTATGAAAATTAGGTCGACGAGAAGAGGACGGAAGACCCAATCGCTAGGTAGGGGTCTACCGGAACCAACGAAGATTCTAACAGGAAGACTCAATCGCTTGGTAGAAGTCTCCTGGATCCAATAAAGGTTAAGAGGACAGGAGACCCAATCGCTTAGTAGGGGTCCCCTGAAACCAATTAACAATTTTATTATTAAAAAATTTTATTACGAAGAAATTTGATTTTGAGAAAATGTTAATATGAAAAAATCTTATTATGAAGAAATTTTATAATAATTTTGATTAAGTTTATCGCGCCCGGAAACCCACCACCCGACCATCAAAAAGACCTCTCTCCGAAAAGATCAATTTGATCATGAGGTCTGCTGAACCCGAAGCAATCAAATAATCGAGTATGAGAATAATAATAATTTTGATTAAGCTTATCGCGCCCGGAAACCCACCACCCACCCACCGAAAAGACCTCTCAGCGAAAAGATCAATTTGATCTTGAGGTCTGCTGAACCCGAAGGAATCAAAAAATCGATTATGAGAATAATAATAATTTTGATTAATTTTATCGCGCCCGGAAACCCACCACCCACCCACCGAAAATACCTCTCAGCGAAAAGATCAATTTGATCTTGAGGTCTGCTGAACCCGAAGGAATCAAAAAATCGATTATGAGAATAATAATAATTTTGATTAAGTTTATCGCGCCCGGAAACCCACCACCCACCCACCGAAAAGACCTCTCTGCGAAAAGATCGATCTGATCTTGAGGTCTGCTGAACCCTAAGCAATCAAATAATCGAGTATGAGAATAATAATAATTTTGATTAAGTTTATCGCGCCCGGAAACCCCACCACCCACCCACCAAAAAGACCTCTATGCGAAAAGATCAATTTGATCTTGAGGTCTGCTGAACCCGAAGCACTCAAATAATCGATTATGAGAATAATAATAATTTTGATTAATTTTATCGCGCCCGGAAACCCACCACCCACCCACCGAAAAGACCTCTCTGCAAAAAGATCAATCTGATCTTGAGGTCTGCTGAACTAGAAGCAATCAAATAATCGAGTATGAGAATAATAATAATTTTGATTGAGTTTATCGCGCCCAGAAACCCACCAAGCACCGGAAACCCACCACCCACCCACCGAAAAGACCTCTCTGCGAAAAGATCAATCTGATCTTGAGGTCTGCTGAACCCTAAGCAATCAGATAATCGAATATGAGAATAATAATAATTTTGATTAATTTTATCGCGCCCGGAAACCCACCACCCACCCACCAAAAAGACCTCTCTGCGAAAAGATCAATTTGATCTTGAGGTCTGCTGAACCCGAAGCAATCAAATAATTGATTATAAGAATAATAATAATTTTGATTGGGCTTAATCATCCGCTTCCCTTTAGCAAAAGACAGAATCCTACCTTCCCGCCACACCCTATAACCTGGCAGATCCCATACAATTACTTAAGGGAAAGCAGATGCCACAAGTCTATTGAACCCGAAGAAATCATAGAATCGATTATGAGAATAATAATAATTTTAATTAAGTTTATCGCGCCCGGAAACCCACCACCCACCCACCGAAAAGACCTCTCAGCGAAAAGATCAATTTGATCTTGAGGTATACGGAACCCTAAGCAATCAAATAATCGAGTATGAGAATAATAATAATTTTGATTAAGTTTATCGCGCCCGGAAACCCACCACCCACCCACCAAAAGGACCTCTCTGCAAAAAGATCAATCTGATCTTGAGGTCTACGGAACCCTAAACAATCAAATAATCGAGTATGAGAATAATAATAATTTTGATTAAGTTTATCGCGCCCGGAAACCCGGCACCCACCCACCAAAAGGACCTCTCTGCGAAAAGATCAATTTGATCTTGAGGTCTGCTGAACTCGAAGCAATCAAATAATTGATTCTGAGAATAATAATAATTTTGATTGGGCTTAATCATCCACTTCCCTTTAGCAAAAGACAGAATCCTACCTTCCCGCCACACCCTATAACCTGGCAGATCCCATACAATTACTTAAGGGAAAGCAGAATGCCACAAATCTATTGAACCCGAAGCAATCACAGAATCGATTATGAGAATAATAATAATTTTAATTAAGTTTATCGCGCCCGGAAACCCACCACCCACCCACCGAAAAGACCTCTCAGCGAAAAGATCAATTTGATCTTGAGGTCTGCTGAACCCGAAGGAATCAAAAAATCGATTATGAGAATAATAATAATTTTGATTAAGTTTATCGCGCCCGGAAACCCACCACCCACCCACCGAAAAGACCTCTCAGCGAAAAGATCAATTTGATCTTGAGGTCTGCTGAACCCGAAGGAATCAAAAAATCGATTATGAGAATAATAGTAATTTTGATTAAGTTTATCGCGCCCGGAAACCCACCACCCACCCACCGAAAAGACCTCTCTGCGAAAAGATCAACCTGATTCTGAGGTCTGCTGAACCCGAAGCAATCAAATAATCGAGTATGAGAATAATAATAATTTTGATTAAGTTTATCGCGCCCGGAAACCCACCACCCACCCACCAAAAGGACCTCTCTGCGAAACGATCAATTTGATCTTGAGGTCTACGGAACCCTAAGCAATCAAATAATCGAGTATGAGAATAATAATAATTTTGATTAAGTTTATCGCGCCCGGAAACCCACCACCCATCCACCGAAAAGACCTCTCTGCGAAAAGATTGATCTGATCTTGAGGTCTGCTGAACCCTAAGCAATCAAATAATCGAGTATGAGAATAATAATAATTTTGATTAAGTTTATCGCGCCCGGAAACCCCACCACCCACCCACCAAAAAGACCTCTATGCGAAAAGATCAATTTGATCTTGAGGTCTGCTGAACGCGAAGCACTCAAATAATCGATTATGAGAATAATAATAATTTTGATTAATTTTATCGCGCCCGGAAACCCACCACCCACCCACCGAAAAGACCTCTCTGCAAAAAGATCAATCTGATCTTGAGGTCTGCTGAACTAGAAGCAATCAAATAATCGAGTATGAGAATAATAATAATTTTGATTGAGTTTATCGCGCCCGGAAACCCACCAAGCACCGGAAACCCACCACCCACCCAACGAAAAGACCTCTCAGCGAAAAGATCAATCTGATCTTGAGGTCTGCTGAACCCTAAGCAATCAAATAATCGAGTATGAGAATAGTAATAATTTTGATTAAGTTTATCGCGCCCGGAAACCCACCACCCACCCACCAAAAAGACCTCTCTGCGAAAAGATCAATTTGATCTTGAGGTCTGCTGAACCCGAAGCAATCAAATAATTGATTATGAGAATAATAATAATTTTGATTGGGCTTAATCATCCGCTTCCCTTTAGCAAAAGACAGAATCCTACCTTCCCGCCACACCCTATAACCTGGCAGATCCCATACAATTACTTAAGGGAAAGCAGAATGCCACAAATCTATTGAACCCGAAGCAATCATAGAATCGATTATGAGAATAATAATAATTTTAATTAAGTTTATCGCGCCCGGAAACCCACCACCCACCCACCGAAAAGACCTCTCAGCGAAAAGATCACTTTGATCTTGAGGTCTGCTGAACCCGAAGGAATCAAAAAATCGATTATTAGAATAATAATAATTTTGATTAAGTTTATCGCGCCCGGAAACCCACCACCCACCCACCGAAAAGACCTCTCTGCGAAAAGATCAATTTGATCTAGAGGTCTGCTGAACCCGAAGCAATCAAATAATCGAGTATGAGAATAATAATAATTTTGATTAAGTTTATCGCGCCCGGAAACCCACCACCCACCCACCAAAAGGACCTCTCTGCGAAAAGATCAATTTGATCTAGAGGTCTGCTGAACCCGAAGGATTCAAAAAATCGATTATGAGAATAATAATAATTTTGATTAATTTTATCGCGCCCGGAAACCCACCACCCACCCACCGAAAAGACCTCTCTGCGAAAAGATCAATCTGATCTTGAGGTCTGCTGAACCCTAAGTAATCAAATAATCGAGTATGAGAATAATAATAATTTTGATTAAGTTTATCGCGCCCGGAAACCCACCACCCACCCACCGAAAAGACCTCTCTGCGAAAAGATCAATCTGATCTTGAGGTCTGCTGAACCCTAAGCAATCAAATAATCGAGTATGAGAATAATAATAATTTTGATTAAGTTTATCGCGCCCGGAAACCCACCACCCACCCACCAAAAAGACCTCTCTGCGAAAAGATCAATTTGATCTTGAGGTCTGCTGAACCCGAAGCAATCAAATAATTGATTATGAGAATAATAATAATTTTGATTGGGCTTAATCATCCGCTTCCCTTTAGCAAAAGACAGAATCCTACCTTCCCGCCACACCCTATAACCTGGCAGATCCCATACAATTACTTAAGGGAAAGCAGAATGCCACAAATCTATTCAACCCGAAGCAATCATAGAATCGATTATGAGAATAATAATAATTTTAATTAAGTTTATCGCGCCCGGAAACCCACCACCCACCCACCGAAAAGACCTCTCAGCGAAAAGATCAATTTGATCTAGAGGTCTGCTGAACCCCAAGGATTCAAAAAATCGATTATGAGAATAATAATAATTTTGATTAATTTTATCGCGCCCGGAAACCCACCACCCACCCACCGAAAAGACCTCTCTGCGAAAAGATCAATCTGATCTTGAGGTCTGCTTAACCCGAAGCAATCAAATAATCGAGTATGAGAATAATAATAATTTTGATTAAGTTTATCGCGCCCGGAAACCCACCACCCACCCACCAAAAGGACCTCTCTGCGAAAAGATCAATTTGATCTTGAGGTCTACGGAACCCTAAGCAATCAAATAATCGAGTATGAGAATAATAATAATTTTGAGTAAGTTTATCGCGCCCGGAAACCCACCACCCACCCACCGAAAAGACCTCTCTGCGAAAAGATCAATCTGATCTTGAGGTCTGCTGAACCAGAAGCAATCAAATAATCGAGTATGAGAATAATAATAATTCTGATTAACTTTATCGCGCCCGGAAACCCACCACCCACCCACCAAAAGGACCTCTCTGCGAAAAGATCAATTTGATCTTGAGGTCTACGGAACCCTAAGCAATCAAATAATCGAGTATGAGAATAATAATAATTTTGATTAAGTTTATCGCGCCCGGAAACCCACCACCCACCCACCGAAAAGACCTCTCTGCGAAAAGATCAATCTGATCTTGAGGTCTGCTGAACCCTAAGCAATCAAATAATCGAGTATGAGAATAATAATAATTTTGATTAAGTTTATCGCGCCCGGAAACCCACCACCCACCCACCAAAAAGACCTCTCTGCGAAAAGATCAATTTGATCTTGAGGTCTGCTGAACCCGAAGCAATCAAATAATTGATTATGAGAATAATAATAATTTTGATTAAGTTTATCGCGCCCGGAAACCCACCGAAAAGACCTCTCTGCGAAAAGATCAATTTGATCTAGAGGTCTGCTGAACCCGAAGCAATCAAATAATCGAGTATGAGAATAATAATAATTTTGATTAAGTTTATCGCGCCCGGAAACCCACCACCCACCCACCAAAAGGACCTCTCTGCGAAAAGATCAATCTGATCTTGAGGTCTGCTGAACCCGAAGCAATCAAATAATTGATTATGAGAATAATAATAATTTTGATTAAGTTTATCGCGCCCGGAAACCCACCGAAAAGACTTCTCTGCGAAAAGATCAATTTGATCTAGAGGTCTGCTGAACCCGAAGCAATCAAATAATCGAGTATGAGAATAATAATAATTTTGATTAAGTTTATCGCGCCCGGAAACCCACCACCCACCCACCAAAAAGACCTCTCTGCGAAAAGATCAATCTGATCTTGAGGTCTGCTGAACCCGAAGGAATCAAAAAATCGATTATGAGAATAATAATAATTTTGATTAAGTTTATCGCGCCCGGAAACCCACCGAAAAGACCTCTCTGCGAAAAGATCAATTTGATCTAGAGGTCTGCTGAACCCGAAGCAATCAAATAATCGAGTATGAGAATAATAATAATTTTGATTAAGTTTATCGCGCCCGGAAACCCACCACCCACCCACCAAAAGGACCTCTCTGCGAAAAGATCAATTTGATCTAGAGGTCTGCTGAACCCGAAGGATTCAAAAAATCGATTATGAGAATAATAATAATTTTGATTAATTTTATCGCGCCCGGAAACCCACCACCCACCCACCGAAAAGACCTCTCTGCGAAAAGATCAATCTGATCTCTAGGTCTGCTGAACCCTAAGCAATCAAATAATCGAGTATGAGAATAATAATAATTTTGATTAAGTTTATCGCGCCCGGAAACCCACCATCCACCCACCAAAAAGACCTCTCTGCGAAAAGATCAATTTGATCTTGAGGTCTGCTGAACCCGAAGCAATCAAATAATTGATTACGAGAATAATAATAATTTTGATTGGGCTTAATCATCCGCTTCCCTTTAGCAAAAGACAGAATCCTACCTTCCCGCCAAACCCTATAACCTGGCAGATCCCATACAATTACTTAAGGGAAAGCAGAATGCCACAAATCTATTGAACCCGAAGCAATCATAGAATCGATTATGAGAATAATAATAATTTTAATTAAGTTTATCGCGCCCGGAAACCCACCACCCACCCACCGAAAAGACCTCTCAGCGAAAAGATCAATTTGATCTAGAGGTCTGCTGAACCCGAAGGATTCAAAAAATCGATTATGAGAATAATAATAATTTTGATTAATCTTATCGCGCCCGGAAACCCACCACCCACCCACCGAAAAGACCTCTCTGCGAAAAGATCAATCTGATCTTGAGGTCTGCTGAACCCTAAGCAATCAAATAATCGAGTATGAGAATAATAATAATTTTGATTAAGTTTATCGCGCCCGGAAACCCACCACCCACCCACCGAAAAGACCTCTCTGCGAAAAGATCAATCTGATCTTGAGGTCTGCTGAACCCTAAGCAATCAAATAATCGAGTATGAGAATAATAATAATTTTGATTAAGTTTATCGCGCCCGGAAACCCACCACCCACCCACCGAAAAGACCTCTCTGCGAAAAGATCAATCTGATCTTGAGGTCCGCTGAACCCTAAGCAATCAAATAATCGAGTATGAGAATAATAATAATTTTGATTAAGTTTATCGCGCCCGGAAACCCACCAACCACCCACCAAAAAGACCTCTCTGCGAAAAGATCAATTTGATCTTGAGGTCTGCTGAACCCGAAGCAATCAAATAATTGATTATGAGAATAATAATAATTTTAATTGGGCTTAATCATCCGCTTCCCTTTAGCAAAAGACAGAATCCTACCTTCCCGCCACACCCTATAACCTGGCAGATCCCATACAATTACTTAAGGGAAAGCAGAATGCCACAAATGTATTGAACCCGAAGCAATCATAGAATCGATTATGAGAATAATAATAATTTTAATTAAGTTTATCGCGCCCGGAAACCCACCACCCAACCACCGAAAAGACCTCTCAGCGAAAAGATCAATCTGATCTTGAGGTCTGCTGAACCCGAAGGAATCAGAAAATCGATTATGAGAATAATAATAATTTTGATTAAGTTTATCGCGCCCGGAAACCCACCACCCACCCACCGAAAAGACCTCTCTGCGAAAAGACCAATTTGATCTAGAGGTCTGCTGAACCCGAAGCAATCAAATAATCGAATATGAGAATAATAATAATTTTGATTAAGTTTATCGCGCCCGGAAACCCACCACCCACCCACCAAAAGGACCTCTCTGCGAAAAGATCAATTTGATCTAGAGGTCTGCTGAACCCCAAGGATTCAAAAAATCAATTATGAGAATAATAATAATTTTGATTAATTTTATCGCGCCCGGAAACCCACCACCCACCCACCGAAAAGACCTCTCTGCGAAAAGATCAATCTGATCTTGAGGTCTGCTGAACCCTAAGCAATCAAATAATCGAGTATGAGAATAATAATAATTTTGATTAAGTTTATCGCGCCCGGAAACCCACCACCCACCCACCAAAAAGACCTCTCTGCGAAAAGATCAATCTGATCTTGAGGTCTGCTGAACCCGAAGGAATCAAAAAATCGATTATGAGAATAATAATAATTTTGATTAAGTTTATCGCGCCCGGAAACCCACCGAAAAGACCTCTCTGCGAAAAGATCAATTTGATCTAGAGGTCTGCTGAACCCGAAGCAAACAAATAATCGAGTATGAGAATAATAATAATTTTGATTAAGTTTATCGCGCCCGGAAACCCACCACCCACCCACCAAAAGGACCTCTCTGCGAAAAGATCAATCTGATCTTGAGGTCTGCTGAACCCGAAGCAATCAAATAATTGATTATGAGAATAATAATAATTTTGATTAAGTTTATCGCGCCCGGAAACCCACCGAAAAGACCTCTCTGCGAAAAGATCAATTTGATCTAGAGGTCTGCTGAACCCGAAGCAATCAAATAATCGAGTATGAGAATAATAATAATTTTGATTAAGTTTATCGCGCCCGGAAACCCACCACCCACCCACCAAAAAGACCTCTCTGCGAAAAGATCAATCTGATCTTGAGGTCTGCTGAACCCGAAGGAATCAAAAAATCGATTATGAGAATAATAATAATTTTGATTAAGTTTATCGCGCCCGGAAACCCACCGAAAAGACCTCTCTGCGAAAAGATCAATTTGATCTAGAGGTCTGCTGAACCCGAAGGAATCAAATAATCGAGTATGAGAATAATAATAATTTTGATTAAGTTTATCGCGCCCGGAAACCCACCACCCACCCACCAAAAGGACCTCTCTGCGAAAAGATCAATTTGATCTAGAGGTCTGCTGAACCCGAAGGATTCAAAAAATCGATTATGAGAATAATAATAATTTTGATTAATTTTATCGCGCCCGGAAACCCACCACCCACCCACCGAAAAGACCTCTCTGCGAAAAGATCAATCTGATCTTGAGGTCTGCTGAACCCTAAGCAATCAAATAATCGAGTATGAGAATAATAATAATTTTGATTAAGTTTATCGCGCCCGGAAACCCACCACCCACCCACCGAAAAGACCTCTCTGCGAAAAGATCAATCTGATCTTGAGGTCTGCTGAACCCTAAGCAATCAAATAATCGAGTATGAGAATAATAATAATTTTGATTAAGTTTATCGCGCCCGGAAACCCACCACCCACCCACCGAAAAGACCTCTCTGCGAAAAGATCAATCTGATCTTGAGGTCTGCTGAACCCTAAGCAATCAAATAATCGAGTATGAGAATAATAATAATTTTGATTAAGTTTATCGCGCCCGGAAACCCACCACCCACCCACCAAAAAGACCTCTCTGCGAAAAGATCAATTTGATCTTGAGGTCTGCTGAACCCGAAGCAATCAAATAATTGATTATGAGAATAATAATAATTTTAATTGGGCTTAATCATCCGCTTCCCTTTAGCAAAAGACAGAATCCTACCTTCCCGCCACACCCTATAACCTGGCAGATCCCATACAATTACTTAAGGGAAAGCAGAATGCCACAAATGTATTGAACCCGAAGCAATCATAGAATCGATTATGAGAATAATAATAATTTTAATTAAGTTTATCGCGCCCGGAAACCCACCACCCAACCACCGAAAAGACCTCTCAGCGAAAAGATCAATCTGATCTTGAGGTCTGCTGAACCCGAAGGAATCAAAAAATCGATTATGAGAATAATAATAATTTTGATTAAGTTTATCGCGCCCGGAAACCCACCACCCACCCACCGAAAAGACCTCTCTGCGAAAAGACCAATTTGATCTAGAGGTCTGCTGAACCCGAAGCAATCAAATAATCGAATATGAGAATAATAATAATTTTGATTAAGTTTATCGCGCCCGGAAACCCACCACCCACCCACCAAAAGGACCTCTCTGCGAAAAGATCAATTTGATCTAGAGGTCTGCTGAACCCCAAGGATTCAAAAAATCAATTATGAGAATAATAATAATTTTGATTAATTTTATCGCGCCCGGAAACCCACCACCCACCCACCGAAAAGACCTCTCTGCGAAAAGATCAATCTGATCTTGAGGTCTGCTGAACCCTAAGCAATCAAATAATCGAGTATGAGAATAATAATAATTTTGATTAAGTTTATCGCGCCCGGAAACCCACCACCCACCCACCAAAAAGACCTCTCTGCGAAAAGATCAATCTGATCTTGAGGTCTGCTGAACCCGAAGGAATCAAAAAATCGATTATGAGAATAATAATAATTTTGATTAAGTTTATCGCGCCCGGAAACCCACCGAAAAGACCTCTCTGCGAAAAGATCAATTTGATCTAGAGGTCTGCTGAACCCGAAGCAAACAAATAATCGAGTATGAGAATAATAATAATTTTGATTAAGTTTATCGCGCCCGGAAACCCACCACCCACCCACCAAAAGGACCTCTCTGCGAAAAGATCAATCTGATCTTGAGGTCTGCTGAACCCGAAGCAATCAAATAATTGATTATGAGAATAATAATAATTTTGATTAAGTTTATCGCGCCCGGAAACCCACCGAAAAGACCTCTCTGCGAAAACATCAATTTGATCTAGAGGTCTGCTGAACCCGAAGCAATCAAATAATCGAGTATGAGAATAATAATAATTTTGATTAAGTTTATCGCGCCCGGAAACCCACCACCCACCCACCAAAAAGACCTCTCTGCGAAAAGATCAATCTGATCTTGAGGTCTGCTGAACCCGAAGGAATCAAAAAATCGATTATGAGAATAATAATAATTTTGATTAAGTTTATCGCGCCCGGAAACCCACCGAAAAGACCTCTCTGCGAAAAGATCAATTTGATCTAGAGGTCTGCTGAACCCGAAGCAATCAAATAATCGAGTATGAGAATAATAATAATTTTGATTAAGTTTATCGCGCCCGGAAACCCACCACCCACCCACCAAAAAGACCTCTCTGCGAAAAGATCAATCTGATCTTGAGGTCTGCTGAACCCGAAGGAATCAAAAAATCGATTATGAGAATAATAATAATTTTGATTAAGTTTATCGCGCCCGGAAACCCACCGAAAAGACCTCTCTGCGAAAAGATCAATTTGATCTAGAGGTCTGCTGAACCCGAAGCAATCAAATAATCGAGTATGAGAATAATAATAATTTTGATTAAGTTTATCGCGCCCGGAAACCCACCACCCACCCACCAAAAAGACCTCTCTGCGAAAAGATCAATCTGATCTTGAGGTCTGCTGAACCCGAAGGAATCAAAAAATCGATTATGAGAATAATAATAATTTTGATTAAGTTTATCGCGCCCGGAAACCCACCGAAAAGACCTCTCTGCGAAAAGATCAATCTGATCTTGAGGTCTGCTGAACCCTAAGCAATCAAATAATCGAGTATGAGAATAATAATAATTTTGATTAAGTTTATCGCGCCCGGAAACCCACCACCCACCCACCGAAAAGACCTCTCTGCGAAAAGATCAATCTGATCTTGAGGTCCGCTGAACCCTAAGCAATCAAATAATCGAGTATGAGAATAATAATAATTTTGATTAAGTTTATCGCGCCCGGAAACCCACCAACCACCCACCAAAAAGACCTCTCTGCGAAAAGATCAATTTGATCTTGAGGTCTGCTGAACCCGAAGCAATCAAATAATTGATTATGAGAATAATAATAATTTTAATTGGGCTTAATCATCCGCTTCCCTTTAGCAAAAGACAGAATCCTACCTTCCCGCCACACCCTATAACCTGGCAGATCCCATACAATTACTTAAGGGAAAGCAGAATGCCACAAATGTATTGAACCCGAAGCAATCATAGAATCGATTATGAGAATAATAATAATTTTAATTAAGTTTATCGCGCCCGGAAACCCACCACCCAACCACCGAAAAGACCTCTCAGCGAAAAGATCAATCTGATCTTGAGGTCTGCTGAACCCGAAGGAATCAGAAAATCGATTATGAGAATAATAATAATTTTGATTAAGTTTATCGCGCCCGGAAACCCACCACCCACCCACCGAAAAGACCTCTCTGCGAAAAGACCAATTTGATCTAGAGGTCTGCTGAACCCGAAGCAATCAAATAATCGAATATGAGAATAATAATAATTTTGATTAAGTTTATCGCGCCCGGAAACCCACCACCCACCCACCAAAAGGACCTCTCTGCGAAAAGATCAATTTGACCTAGAGGTCTGCTGAACCCCAAGGATTCAAAAAATCAATTATGAGAATAATAATAATTTTGATTAATTTTATCGCGCCCGGAAACCCACCACCCACCCACCGAAAAGACCTCTCTGCGAAAAGATCAATCTGATCTTGAGGTCTGCTGAACCCTAAGCAATCAAATAATCGAGTATGAGAATAATAATAATTTTGATTAAGTTTATCGCGCCCGGAAACCCACCACCCACCCACCAAAAAGACCTCTCTGCGAAAAGATCAATCTGATCTTGAGGTCTGCTGAACCCGAAGGAATCAAAAAATCGATTATGAGAATAATAATAATTTTGATTAAGTTTATCGCGCCCGGAAACCCACCGAAAAGACCTCTCTGCGAAAAGATCAATTTGATCTAGAGGTCTGCTGAACCCGAAGCAAACAAATAATCGAGTATGAGAATAATAATAATTTTGATTAAGTTTATCGCGCCCGGAAACCCACCACCCACCCACCGAAAAGACCTCTCTGCGAAAAGATCAATCTGATCTAGAGGTCTGCTGAACCCGAAGCAATCAAATAATCGAGTATGAGAATAATAATAATTTTGATTAAGTTTATCGCGCCCGGAAACCCACCACCCACCCACCAAAAAGACCTCTCTGCGAAAAGATCAATCTGATCTTGAGGTCTGCTGAACCCGAAGGAATCAAAAAATCGATTATGAGAATAATAATAATTTTGATTAAGTTTATCGCGCCCGGAAACCCACCGAAAAGACCTCTCTGCGAAAAGATCAATTTGATCTAGAGGTCTGCTGAACCCGAAGCAATCAAATAATCGAGTATGAGAATAATAATAATTTTGATTAAGTTTATCGCGCCCGGAAACCCACCACCCACCCACCAAAAAGACCTCTCTGCGAAAAGATCAATCTGATCTTGAGGTCTGCTGAACCCGAAGGAATCAAAAAATCGATTATGAGAATAATAATAATTTTGATTAAGTTTATCGCGCCCGGAAACCCACCGAAAAGACCTCTCTGCGAAAAGATCAATTTGATCTAGAGGTCTGCTGAACCCGAAGCAATCAAATAATCGAGTATGAGAATAATAATAATTTTGATTAAGTTTATCGCGCCCGGAAACCCACCACCCACCCACCAAAAAGACCTCTCTGCGAAAAGATCAATCTGATCTTGAGGTCTGCTGAACCCGAAGGAATCAAAAAATCGATTATGAGAATAATAATAATTTTGATTAAGTTTATCGCGCCCGGAAACCCACCGAAAAGACCTCTCTGCGAAAAGATCAATCTGATCTTGAGGTCTGCTGAACCCTAAGCAATCAAATAATCGAGTATGAGAATAATAATAATTTTGATTAAGTTTATCGCGCCCGGAAACCCACCACCCACCCACCGAAAAGACCTCTCTGCGAAAAGATCAATCTGATCTTGAGGTCTGCTGAACCCTAAGCAATCAAATAATCGAGTATGAGAATAATAATAATTTTAATTGGGCTTAATCATCCGCTTCCCTTTAGCAAAAGACAGAATCCTACCTTCCCGCCACACCCTATAACCTGGCAGATCCCATACAATTACTTAAGGGAAAGCAGAATGCCACAAATGTATTGAACCCGAAGCAATCATAGAATCGATTATGAGAATAATAATAATTTTAATTAAGTTTATCGCGCCCGGAAACCCACCACCCAACCACCGAAAAGACCTCTCAGCGAAAAGATCAATCTGATCTTGAGGTCTGCTGAACCCGAAGGAATCAAAAAATCGATTATGAGAATAATAATAATTTTGATTAAGTTTATCGCGCCCGGAAACCCACCACCCACCCACCAAAAGGACCTCTCTGCGAAAAGATCAATTTGATCTAGAGGTCTGCTGAACCCGAAGGATTCAAAAAATCGATTATGAGAATAATAATAATTTTGATTAATTTTATCGCGCCCGGAAACCCACCACCCACCCACCGAAAAGACCTCTCTGCGAAAAGATCAATCTGATCTTGAGGTCTGCTGAACCCTAAGCAATCAAATAATCGAGTATGAGAATAATAATAATTTTGATTAAGTTTATCGCGCCCGGAAACCCACCACCCACCCACCAAAAAGACCTCTCTGCGAAAAGATCAATCTGATCTTGAGGTCTGCTGAACCCGAAGGAATCAAAAAATCGATTATGAGAATAATAATAATTTTGATTAAGTTTATCGCGCCCGGAAACCCACCGAAAAGACCTCTCTGCGAAAAGATCAATCTGATCTTGAGGTCTGCTGAACCCTAAGCAATCAAATAATCGAGTATGAGAATAATAATAATTTTGATTAAGTTTATCGCGCCCGGAAACCCACCACCCACCCACCGAAAAGACCTCTCTGCGAAAAGATCAATCTGATCTTGAGGTCTGCTGAACCCTAAGCAATCAAATAATCGAGTATGAGAATAATAATAATTTTAATTGGGCTTAATCATCCGCTTCCCTTTAGCAAAAGACAGAATCCTACCTTCCCGCCACACCCTATAACCTGGCAGATCCCATACAATTACTTAAGGGAAAGCAGAATGCCACAAATGTATTGAACCCGAAGCAATCATAGAATCGATTATGAGAATAATAATAATTTTAATTAAGTTTATCGCGCCCGGAAACCCACCACCCACCCACCGAAAAGACCTCTCAGCGAAAAGATCAATCTGATCTTGAGGTCTGCTGAACCCGAAGGAATCAAAAAATCGATTATGAGAATAATAATAATTTTGATTAAGTTTATCGCGCCCGGAAACCCACCACCCAACCACCGAAAAGACCTCTCAGCGAAAAGATCAATTTGATCTAGAGGTCTGCTGAACCCGAAGGATTCAAAAAATCGATTATGAGAATAATAATAATTTTGATTAATTTTATCGCGCCCGGAAACCCACCACCCACCCACCGAAAAGACCTCTCTGCGAAAAGATCAATCTGATCTTGAGTTCTGCTGAACCCGAAGCAATCAAATAATCGAGTATGAGAATAATAATAATTTTGATTAAGTTTATCGCGCCCGGAAACCCACCACCCACCCACCAAAAAGACCTCTCTGCGAAAAGATCAATCTGATCTTGAGGTCTGCTGAACCCGAAGGAATCAAAAAATCGATTATGAGAATAATAATAATTTTGATTAAGTTTATCGCGCCCGGAAACCCACCGAAAAGACCTCTCTGCGAAAAGATCAATCTGATCTTGAGGTCTGCTGAACCCTAAGCAATCAAATAATCGAGTATGAGAATAATAATAATTTTGATTAAGTTTATCGCGCCCGGAAACCCACCACCCACCCACCGCAAAGACCTCTCTGCGAAAAGATCAATCTGATCTTGAGGTCTGCTGAACCCTAAGCAATCAAATAATCGAGTATGAGAATAATAATAATTTTGATTAAGTTTATCGCGCCCGGAAACCCACCACCCACCCACCAAAAGGACCTCTCTGCGAAAAGATCAATTTGATCTAGAGGTCTGCTGAACCCCAAGGATTCAAAAAATCAATTATGAGAATAATAATAATTTTGATTAATTTTATCGCGCCCGGAAACCCACCACCCACCCACCGAAAAGACCTCTCTGCGAAAAGATCAATCTGATCTTGAGGTCTGCTGAACCCTAAGCAATCAAATAATCGAGTATGAGAATAATAATAATTTTGATTAAGTTTATCGCGCCCGGAAACCCACCACCCACCCACCAAAAAGACCTCTCTGCGAAAAGATCAATCTGATCTTGAGGTCTGCTGAACCCGAAGGAATCAAAAAATCGATTATGAGAATAATAATAATTTTGATTAAGTTTATCGCGCCCGGAAACCCACCGAAAAGACCTCTCTGCGAAAAGATCAATTTGATCTAGAGGTCTGCTGAACCCGAAGCAAACAAATAATCGAGTATGAGAATAATAATAATTTTGATTAAGTTTATCGCGCCCGGAAACCCACCACCCACCCACCAAAAGGACCTCTCTGCGAAAAGATCAATCTGATCTTGAGGTCTGCTGAACCCGAAGCAATCAAATAATTGATTATGAGAATAATAATAATTTTGATTAAGTTTATCGCGCCCGGAAACCCACCGAAAAGACCTCTCTGCGAAAAGATCAATTTGATCTAGAGGTCTGCTGAACCCGAAGGAATCAAATAATCGAGTATGAGAATAATAATAATTTTGATTAAGTTTATCGCGCCCGGAAACCCACCACCCACCCACCAAAAAGACCTCTCTGCGAAAAGATCAATCTGATCTTGAGGTCTGCTGAACCCGAAGCAATCAAAAAATCGATTATGAGAATAATAATAATTTTGATTAAGTTTATCGCGCCCGGAAACCCACCGAAAAGACCTCTCTGCGAAAAGATCAATTTGATCTAGAGGTCTGCTGAACCCGAAGCAATCAAATAATCGAGTATGAGAATAATAATAATTTTGATTAAGTTTATCGCGCCCGGAAACCCACCACCCACCCACCAAAAGGACCTCTCTGCGAAAAGATCAATTTGATCTAGAGGTCTGCTGAACCCGAAGGATTCAAAAAATCGATTATGAGAATAATAATAATTTTGATTAATTTTATCGCGCCCGGAAACCCACCACCCACCCACCGAAAAGACCTCTCTGCGAAAAGATCAATCTGATCTTGAGGTCTGCTGAACCCTAAGCAATCAAATAATCGAGTATGAGAATAATAATAATTTTGATTAAGTTTATCGCGCCCGGAAACCCACCACCCACCCACCAAAAAGACCTCTCTGCGAAAAGATCAATCTGATCTTGAGGTCTGCTGAACCCGAAGGAATCAAAAAATCGATTATGAGAATAATAATAATTTTGATTAAGTTTATCGCGCCCGGAAACCCACCGAAAAGACCTCTCTGCGAAAAGATCAATCTGATCTTGAGGTCTGCTGAACCCTAAGCAATCAAATAATCGAGTATGAGAATAATAATAATTTTGATTAAGTTTATCGCGCCCGGAAACCCACCACCCACCCACCGAAAAGACCTCTCTGCGAAAAGATCAATCTGATCTTGAGGTCTGCTGAACCCTAAGCAATCAAATAATCGAGTATGAGAATAATAATAATTTTAATTGGGTTTAATCATCCGCTTCCCTTTAGCAAAAGACAGAATCCTACCTTCCCGCCACACCCTATAATCTGGCAGATCCCATACAATTACTTAAGGGAAAGCAGAATGCCACAAATGTATTGAACCCGAAGCAATCATAGAATCGATTATGAGAATAATAATAATTTTAATTAAGTTTATCGCGCCCGGAAACCCACCACCCACCCACCGAAAAGACCTCTCAGCGAAAAGATCAATCTGATCTTGAGGTCTGCTGAACCCGAAGGAATCAAAAAATCGATTATGAGAATAATAATAATTTTGATTAAGTTTATCGCGCCCGGAAACCCACCACCCAACCACCGAAAAGACCTCTCAGCGAAAAGATCAATTTGATCTAGAGGTCTGCTGAACCCGAAGGATTCAAAAAATCGATTATGAGAATAATAATAATTTTGATTAATTTTATCGCGCCCGGAAACCCACCACCCACCCACCGAAAAGACCTCTCTGCGAAAAGATCAATCTGATCTTGAGTTCTGCTGAACCCGAAGCAATCAAATAATCGAGTATGAGAATAATAATAATTTTGATTAAGTTTATCGCGCCCGGAAACCCACCACCCACCCACCAAAAAGACCCCTCTGCGAAAAGATCAATCTGATCTTGAGGTCTGCTGAACCCGAAGGAATCAAAAAATCGATTATGAGAATAATAATAATTTTGATTAAGTTTATCGCGCCCGGAAACCCACCGAAAAGACCTCTCTGCGAAAAGATCAATCTGATCTTGAGGTCTGCTGAACCCTAAGCAATCAAATAATCGAGTATGAGAATAATAATAATTTTGATTAAGTTTATCGCGCCCGGAAACCCACCACCCACCCACCGCAAAGACCTCTCTGCGAAAAGATCAATCTGATCTTGAGGTCTGCTGAACCCTAAGCAATCAAATAATCGAGTATGAGAATAATAATAATTTTGATTAAGTTTATCGCGCCCGGAAACCCACCACCCACCCACCAAAAAGACCTCTCTGCGAAAAGATCAATTTGATCTTGAGGTCTGCTGAACCCGAAGCAATCAAATAATTGATTATGAGAATAATAATAATTTTAATTGGGCTTAATCATCCGCTTCCCTTTAGCAAAAGACAGAATCCTACCTTCCCGCCAAACCCTATAACCTGGCAGATCCCATACAATTACTTAAGGGAAAGCAGAATGCCACAAATCTATTGAACCCGAAGCAATCATAGAATCGATTATGAGAATAATAATAATTTTAATTAAGTTTATCGCGCCCGGAAACCCACCACCCACCCACCGAAAAGACCTCTCAGCGAAAAGATCAATTTGATCTAGAGGTCTGCTGAACCCGAAGGATTCAAAAAATCGATTATGAGAATAATAATAATTTTGATTAATTTTATCGCGCCCGGAAACCCACCACCCACCCACCGAAAAGACCTCTCTGCGAAAAGATCAATCTGACCTTGAGGTCTGCTGAACCCTAAGCAATCAAATAATCGAGTATGAGAATAATAATAATTTTGATTAAGTTTATCGCGCCCGGAAACCCACCACCCACCCACCGAAAAGACCTCTCTGCGAAAAGATCAATCTGATCTTGAGGTCTGCTGAACCCTAAGCAATCAAATAATCGAGTATGAGAATAATAATAATTTTGATTAAGTTTATCGCGCCCGGAAACCCACCACCCACCCACCGAAAAGACCTCTCTGCGAAAAGATCAATCTGATCTTGAGGTCTGCTGAACCCTAAGCAATCAAATAATCGAGTATGAGAATAATAATAATTTTGATTAAGTTTATCGCGCCCGGAAACCCACCACCCACCCACCAAAAAGACCTCTCTGCGAAAAGATCAATTTGATCTTGAGGTCTGCTGAACCCGAAGCAATCAAATAATTGATTATGAGAATAATAATAATTTTAATTGGGCTTAATCATCCGCTTCCCTTTAGCAAAAGACAGAATCCTACCTTCCCGCCACACCCTATAACCTGGCAGATCCCATACAATTACTTAAGGGAAAGCAGAATGCCACAAATGTATTAACCCGAAGCAATCATAGAATCGATTATGAGAATAATAATAATTTTAATTAAGTTTATCGCGCCCGGAAACCCACCACCCAACCACCGAAAAGACCTCTCAGCGAAAAGATCAATTTGATCTTGAGGTCTGCTGAACCCGAAGGAATCAAAAAATCGATTATGAGAATAATAATAATTTTGATTAAGTTTATCGCGCCCGGAAACCCACCACCCACCCACCGAAAAGACCTCTCTGCGAAAAGATCAATCTGATCTTGAGGTCTGCTGAACCCGAAGCAATCAAATAATCGAGTATGAGAATAATAATAATTTTGATTAAATTTATCGCGCCCGGAAACCCACCACCCACCCACCAAAAGGACCTCTCTGCGAAAAGATCAATTTGATCTTGAGGTCTACGGAACCCTAAGCAATCAAATAATCGAGTATGAGAATAATAATAATTTTGATTAAGTTTATCGCGCCCGCAAACCCACCACCCACCCACCGAAAAGACCTCTCTGCGAAAAGATCAATCTGATCTTGAGGTCTGCTGAACCAGAAGCAATCAAATAATCGAGTATGAGAATAATAATAATTCTGATTAACTTTATCGCGCCCGGAAACCCACCACCCACCCACCAAAAGGACCTCTCTGCGTAAAGATCAATTTGATCTTGAGGTCTACGGAACCCTAAGCAATCAAATAATCGAGTATGAGAATAATAATAATTTTGATTAAGTTTATCGCGCCCGGAAACCCACCACCCACCCACCAAAAAGACCTCTGTGCGAAAAGATCAATTTGATCTTGAGGTCTGCTGAACCCGAAGCAATCAAATAATTGATTATGAGAATAATAATAATTTTGATTGGGCTTAATCATCCGCTTCCCTTTAGCAAAAGACAGAATCCTACCTTCCCGCCACACCCTATAACCTGGCAGATCCCATACAATTACTTAAGGGAAAGCAGAATGCCACAAATCTATTGAACCCGAAGCAATCATAGAATCGATTATGAGAATAATAAGAATTTTAATTAACTTTATCGCGCCCGGAAACCCACCACCCACCCACCGAAAAGACCTCTCAGCGAAAAGATCAATTTGATCTTGAGGTCTGCTGAACCCGAAGGAATCAAAAAATCGATTATGAGAATAATAATAATTTTGATTAAGTTTATCGCGCCCGGAAACCCACCACCCACCCACCGAAAAGACCTCTCTGCGAAAAGATCAATTTGATCTAGAGGTCTGCTGAACCCGAAGCAATCAAATAAATAATCGAGTCTGAGAATAATAATAATTTTGATTAAGTTTATCGCGCCCGGAAACCCACCACCCACCCACCAAAAAGACCTCTCTGCGAAAAGATCAATCTGATCTTGAGGTCTGCTGAACCAGAAGCAATCAAATAATCGAGTATGAGAATAATAATAATTCTGATTAAGTTTATCGCGCCCGGAAACCCACCACCCACCCACCGAAAAGACCTCTCTGCGAAAAGATCAATCTGATCTTGAGGTCTGCTGAACCCTAAGCAATCAAATAATCGAGTATGAGAATAATAATAATTTTGATTAAGTTTATCGCGCCCGGAAACCCACCACCCACCCACCAAAAAGACCTCTCTGCGAAAAGATCAATTTGATCTTGAGGTCTGCTGAACCCGAAGCAATCAAATAATTGATTATGAGAATAATAATAATTTTAATTGGGCTTAATCATCCGCTTCCCTTTAGCAAAAGACAGAATCCTACCTTCCCGCCACACCCTATAACCTGGCAGATCCCATACAATTACTTAAGGGAAAGCAGAATGCCACAAATCTATTGAACCCGAAGCAATCTTAGAATCGATTATGAGAATAATAATAATTTTAATTAAGTTTATCGCGCCCGGAAACCCACCACCCACCCACCGAAAAGACCTCTCAGCGAAAAGATCAATTTGATCTAGAGGTCTGCTGAACCCGAAGGATTCAAAAAATCGATTATGAGAATAATAATAATTTTGATTAATTTTATCGCGCCCGGAAACCCACCACCCACCCACCGAAAAGACCTCTCTGCGAAAAGATCAATCTGACCTTGAGGTCTGCTGAACCCTAAGCAATCAAATAATCGAGTATGAGAATAATAATAATTTTGATTAAGTTTATCGCGCCCGGAAACCCACCACCCACCCACCGAAAAGACCTCTCTGCGAAAAGATCAATCTGATCTTGAGGTCTGCTGAACCCTAAGCAATCAAATAATCGAGTATGAGAATAATAATAATTTTGATTAAGTTTATCGCGCCCGGAAACCCACCACCCACCCACCGAAAAGACCTCTCTGCGAAAAGATCAATCTGATCTTGAGGTCTGCTGAACCCTAAGCAATCAAATAATCGAGTATGAGAATAATAATAATTTTGATTAAGTTTATCGCGCCCGGAAACCCACCACCCACCCACCAAAAAGACCTCTCTGCGAAAAGATCAATTTGATCTTGAGGTCTGCTGAACCCGAAGCAATCAAATAATTGATTATGAGAATAATAATAATTTTAATTGGGCTTAATCATCCGCTTCCCTTTAGCAAAAGACAGAATCCTACCTTCCCGCCACACCCTATAACCTGGCAGATCCCATACAATTACTTAAGGGAAAGCAGAATGCCACAAATGTATTGAACCCGAAGCAATCATAGAATCGATTATGAGAATAATAATAATTTTAATTAAGTTTATCGCGCCCGGAAACCCACCACCCAACCACCGAAAAGACCTCTCAGCGAAAAGATCAATTTGATCTTGAGGTCTGCTGAACCCGAAGGAATCAAAAAATCGATTATGAGAATAATAATAATTTTGATTAAGTTTATCGCGCCCGGAAACCCACCACCCACCCACCGAAAAGACCTCTCTGCGAAAAGATCAATTTGATCTAGAGGTCTGCTGAACCCGAAGGATTCAAAAAATCGATTATGAGAATAATAATAATTTTGATTAATTTTATCGCACCCGGAAACCCACCACCCACCCACCGAAAAGACCTCTCTGCGAAAAGATCAATCTGATCTTGAGGTCTGCTGAACCCTAAGCAATCAAATAATCGAGTATGAGAATAATAATAATTTTGATTAAGTTTATCGCGCCCGGAAACCCACCACCCACCCACCAAAAAGACCTCTCTGCGAAAAGATCAATCTGATCTTGAGGTCTGCTGAACCCGAAGGAATCAAAAAATCGATTATGAGAATAATAATAATTTTGATTAAGTTTATCGCGCCCGGAAACCCACCGAAAAGACCTCTCTGCGAAAAGATCAATTTGATCTAGAGGTCTGCTGAACCCGAAGCAAACAAATAATCGAGTATGAGAATAATAATAATTTTGATTAAGTTTATCGCGCCCGGAAACCCACCACCCACCCACCAAAAGGACCTCTCTGCGAAAAGATCAATCTGATCTTGAGGTCTGCTGAACCCGAAGCAATCAAATAATTGATTATGAGAATAATAATAATTTTGATTAAGTTTATCGCGCCCGGAAACCCACCGAAAAGACCTCTCTGCGAAAAGATCAATTTGATCTAGAGGTCTGCTGAACCCGAAGCAATCAAATAATCGAGTATGAGAATAATAATAATTTTGATTAAGTTTATCGCGCCCGGAAACCCACCACCCACCCACCAAAAAGACCTCTCTGCGAAAAGATCAATCTGATCTTGAGGTCTGCTGAACCCGAAGGAATCAAAAAATCGATTATGAGAATAATAATAATTTTGATTAAGTTTATCGCGCCCGGAAACCCACCGAAAAGACCTCTCTGCGAAAAGATCAATTTGATCTAGAGGTCTGCTGAACCCGAAGCAATCAAATAATCGAGTATGAGAATAATAATAATTTTGATTAAGTTTATCGCGCCCGGAAACCCACCACCCACCCACCAAAAGGACCTCTCTGCGAAAAGATCAATTTGATCTAGAGGTCTGCTGAACCCGAAGGATTCAAAAAATCGGTTATGAGAATAATAATAATTTTGATTAATTTTATCGCGCCCGGAAACCCACCACCCACCCACCGAAAAGACCTCTCTGCGAAAAGATCAATCTGATCTTGAGGTCTGCTGAACCCTAAGCAATCAAATAATCGAGTATGAGAATAATAATAATTTTGATTAAGTTTATCGCGCCCGGAAACCCACCACCCACCCACCAAAAAGACCTCTCTGCGAAAAGATCAATCTGATCTTGAGGTCTGCTGAACCCGAAGGAATCAAAAAATCGATTATGAGAATAATAATAATTTTGATTAAGTTTATCGCGCCCGGAAACCCACCGAAAAGACCTCTCTGCGAAAAGATCAATCTGATCTTGAGGTCTGCTGAACCCTAAGCAATCAAATAATCGAGTATGAGAATAATAATAATTTTGATTAAGTTTATCGCGCCCGGAAACCCACCACCCACCCACCGAAAAGACCTCTCTGCGAAAAGATCAATCTGATTTTGAGGTCTGCTGAACCCTAAGCAATCAAATAATCGAGTATGAGAATAATAATAATTTTAATTGGGCTTAATCATCCGCTTCCCTTTAGCAAAAGACAGAATCCTACCTTCCCGCCACACCCTATAACCTGGCAGATCCCATACAATTACTTAAGGGAAAGCAGAATGCCACAAATGTATTGAACCCGAAGCAATCATAGAATCGATTATGAGAATAATAATAATTTTAATTAAGTTTATCGCGCCCGGAAACCCACCACCCACCCACCGAAAAGACCTCTCAGCGAAAAGATCAATCTGATCTTGAGGTCTGCTGAACCCGAAGGAATCAAAAAATCGATTATGAGAATAATAATAATTTTGATTAAGTTTATCGCGCCCGGAAACCCACCACCCAACCACCGAAAAGACCTCTCAGCGAAAAGATCAATTTGATCTAGAGGTCTGCTGAACCCGAAGGATTCAAAAAATCGATTATGAGAATAATAATAATTTTGATTAATTTTATCGCGCCCGGAAACCCACCACCCACCCACCGAAAAGACCTCTCTGCGAAAAGATCAATCTGATCTTGAGTTCTGCTGAACCCGAAGCAATCAAATAATCGAGTATGAGAATAATAATAATTTTGATTAAGTTTATCGCGCCCGGAAACCCACCACCCACCCACCAAAAAGACCTCTCTGCGAAAAGATCAATCTGATCTTGAGGTCTGCTGAACCCGAAGGAATCAAAAAATCGATTATGAGAATAATAATAATTTTGATTAAGTTTATCGCGCCCGGAAACCCACCGAAAAGACCTCTCTGCGAAAAGATCAATCTGATCTTGAGGTCTGCTGAACCGTAAGCAATCAAATAATCGAGTATGAGAATAATAATAATTTTGATTAAGTTTATCGCGCCCGGAAACCCACCACCCACCCACCGCAAAGACCTCTCTGCGAAAAGATCAATCTGATCTTGAGGTCTGCTGAACCCTAAGCAATCAAATAATCGAGTATGAGAATAATAATAATTTTGATTAAGTTTATCGCGCCCGGAAACCCACCACCCACCCACCAAAAAGACCTCTCTGCGAAAAGATCAATTTGATCTTGAGGTCTGCTGAACCCGAAGCAATCAAATAATTGATTATGAGAATAATAATAATTTTAATTGGGCTTAATCATCCGCTTCCCTTTAGCAAAAGACAGAATCCTACCTTCCCGCCACACCCTATAACCTGGCAGATCCCATACAATTACTTAAGGGAAAGCAGAATGCCACAAATCTATTGAACCCGAAGCAATCATAGAATCGATTATGAGAATAATAATAATTTTAATTAAGTTTATCGCGCCCGGAAACCCACCACCCACCCACCGAAAAGACCTCTCAGCGAAAAGATCAATTTGATCTAGAGGTCTGCTGAACCCGAAGGATTCAAAAAATCGATTATGAGAATAATAATAATTTTGATTAATTTTATCGCGCCCGGAAACCCACCACCCACCCACCGAAAAGACCTCTCTGTGAAAAGATCAATCTGACCTTGAGGTCTGCTGAACCCTAAGCAATCAAATAATCGAGTATGAGAATAATAATAATTTTGATTAAGTTTATCGCGCCCGGAAACCCACCACCCACCCACCGAAAAGACCTCTCTGCGAAAAGATCAATCTGATCTTGAGGTCTGCTGAACCCTAAGCAATCAAATAATCGAGTATGAGAATAATAATAATTTTGATTAAGTTTATCGCGCCCGGAAACCCACCACCCACCCACCGAAAAGACCTCTCTGCGAAAAGATCAATCTGATCTTGAGGTCTGCTGAACCCTAAGCAATCAAATAATCGAGTATGAGAATAATAATAATTTTGATTAAGTTTATCGCGCCCGGAAACCCACCACCCACCCACCAAAAAGACCTCTCTGCGAAAAGATCAATTTGATCTTGAGGTCTGCTGAACCCGAAGCAATCAAATAATTCATTATGAGAATAATAATAATTTTAATTGGGCTTAATCATCCGCTTCCCTTTAGCAAAAGACAGAATCCTACCTTCCCGCCACACCCTATAACCTGGCAGATCCCATACAATTACTTAAGGGAAAGCAGAATGCCACAAATGTATTGAACCCGAAGCAATCATAGAATCGATTATGAGAATAATAATAATTTTAATTAAGTTTATCGCGCCCGGAAACCCACCACCCAACCACCGAAAAGACCTCTCAGCGAAAAGATCAATTTGATCTTGAGGTCTGCTGAACCCGAAGGAATCAAAAAATCGATTATGAGAATAATAATAATTTTGATTAAGTTTATCGCGCCCGGAAACCCACCACCCACCCACCGAAAAGACCTCTCTGCGAAAAGATCAATCTGATCTTGAGGTCTGCTGAACCCGAAGCAATCAAATAATCGAGTATGAGAATAATAATAATTTTGATTAAATTTATCGCGCCCGGAAACCCACCACCCACCCACCAAAAGGACCTCTCTGCGAAAAGATCAATTTGATCTTGAGGTCTACGGAACCCTAAGCAATCAAATAATCGAGTATGAGAATAATAATAATTTTGATTAAGTTTATCGCGCCCGCAAACCCACCACCCACCCACCGAAAAGACCTCTCTGCGAAAAGATCAATCTGATCTTGAGGTCTGCTGAACCAGAAGCAATCAAATAATCGAGTATGAGAATAATAATAATTCTGATTAACTTTATCGCGCCCGGAAACCCACCACCCACCCACCAAAAGGACCTCTCTGCGTAAAGATCAATTTGATCTTGAGGTCTACGGAACCCTAAGCAATCAAATAATCGAGTATGAGAATAATAATAATTTTGATTAAGTTTATCGCGCCCGGAAACCCACCACCCACCCACCAAAAAGACCTCTGTGCGAAAAGATCAATTTGATCTTGAGGTCTGCTGAACCCGAAGCAATCAAATAATTGATTATGAGAATAATAATAATTTTGATTGGGCTTAATCATCCGCTTCCCTTTATCAAAAGACAGAATCCTACCTTCCCGCCACACCCTATAACCTGGCAGATCCCATACAATTACTTAAGGGAAAGCAGAATGCCACAAATCTATTGAACCCGAAGCAATCATAGAATCGATTATGAGAATAATAATAATTTTAATTAAGTTTATCGCGCCCGGAAACCCACCACCCACCCACCGAAAAGACCTCTCAGCGAAAAGATCAATTTGATCTTGAGGTCTGCTGAACCCGAAGGAATCAAAAAATCGATTATGAGAATAATAATAATTTTGATTAAGTTTATCGCGCCCGGAAACCCACCACCCACCCACCGAAAAGACCTCTCTGCGAAAAGATCAATTTGATCTAGAGGTCTGCTGAACCCGAAGCAATCAAATAAATAATCGAGTATGAGAATAATAATAATTTTGATTAAGTTTATCGCGCCCGGAAACCCACCACCCACCCACCAAAAGGACCTCTCTGCAAAAAGATCAATTTGATCTAGAGGTCTGCTGAACCCGAAGGATTCAAAAAATCGATTATGAGAATAATAATAATTTTGATTAATTTTATCGCGCCCGGAAACCCACCACCCACCCACCGGAAAGACCTCTCTGCGAAAAGATCAATCTGATCTTGAGGTCTGCTGAGCCCTAAGCAATCAAATAATCGAGTATGAGAATAATAATAATTTTGATTAAGTTTATCGCGCCCGAAAACCCACCACCCACCCACCAAAAAGACCTCTCTGCGAAAAGATCAATTTGATCTTGAGGTCTACGGAACCCTAAGCAATCAAATAATCGAGTATGAGAATAATAATAATTTTGATTAAGTTTATCGCGCCCGGAAACCCACCACCCACCCACCGAAAAGACCTCTCTGCGAAAAGATCAATCTGATCTTGAGGTCTGCTGAACCCTAAGCAATCAAATAATCGAGTATGAGAATAATAATAATTTTGATTAAGTTTATCGCGCCCGGAAACCCACCACCCACCCACCAAAAAGACCTCTCTGCGAAAAGATCAATTTGATCTTGAGGTCTGCTGAACCCGAAGCAATCAAATAATTGATTATGAGAATTATAATAATTTTGATTGGGCTTAATCATCCGCTTCCCTTTAGCAAAAGACAGAATCCTACCTTCCCGCCACACCCTATAACCTGGCAGATCCCATACAATTACTTAAGGGAAAGCAGAATGCCACAAATCTATTGAACCCGAAGCAATCATAGAATCGATTATGAGAATAATAATAATTTTAATTAAGTTTATCGCGCCCGGAAACCCACCACCCACCCAAGGAAAAGACCTCTCAGCGAAAAGATCAATTTGATCTTGAGGTCTGCTGAACGCGAAGGAATCAAAAAATCGATTATGAGAATAATAATAATTTTGATTAAGTTTATCGCGCCCGGAAACCCACCACCCACCCACCGAAAAGACCTCTCTGCGAAAAGATCAATTTGATCTAGAGGTCTGCTGAACCCGAAGCAATCAAATAATCGAGTATGAGAATAATAATAATTTTGATTAAGTTTATCGCGCCCGGAAACCCACCACCCACCCACCAAAAGGACCTCTCTGCGAAAAGATCAATTTGATCTAGAGGTCTGCTGAACCCGAAGGATTCAAAAAATCGATTATGAGAATAATAATAATTTTGATTAATTTTATCGCACCCGGAAACCCACCACCCACCCACCGAAAAGACCTCTCTGCGAAAAGATCAATCTGATCTTGAGGTCTGCTGAACCCTAAGCAATCAAATAATCGAGTATGAGAATAATAATAATTTTGATTAAGTTTATCGCGCCCGGAAACCCACCACCCACCCACCAAAAAGACCTCTCTGCGAAAAGATCAATTTGATCTTGAGGTCTACGGAACCCTAAGCAATCAAATAATCGAGTATGAGAATAATAATAATTTTGATTAAGTTTATCGCGCCCGGAAACCCACCACCCACCCACCGAAAAGACCTCTCTGCGAAAAGATCAATCTGATCTTGAGGTCTGCTGAACCCTAAGCAATCAAATAATCGAGTATGAGAATAATAATAATTTTGATTAAGTTTATCGCGCCCGGAAACCCACCACCCACCCACCAAAAAGACCTCTCTGCGAAAAGATCAATTTGATCTTGAGGTCTGCTGAACCCGAAGCAATCAAATAATTGATTATGAGAATAATAATAATTTTGATTGGGCTTAATCATCCGCTTCCCTTTAGCAAAAGACAGAATCCTACCTTCCCGCCACACCCTATAACCTGGCAGATCCCATACAATTACTTAAGGGAAAGCAGAATGCCACAAATCTATTGAACCCGAAGCAATCATAGAATCGATTATGAGAATAATAATAATTTTAATTAAGTTTAACGCGCCCGGAAACCCACCACCAACCCACCGAAAAGACCTCTCTGCGAAAAGATCAATTTGATCTTGAGGTCAGCTGAACCCCAAGGAATCAAAAAATCGATTATGAGAATAATAATAATTTTGATTAAGTTTATCGCGCCCGGAAACCCACCACCCACCCACCGAAAAGACCTCTCTGCGAAAAGATCGATCTGATCTTGAGGTCTGCTCAACCCGAAGCAATCAAATAATCGAGTATGAGAATAATAATAATTTTGATTAAGTTTATCACGCCCGGAAACCCACCACCCACCCACCAAAAGGACTTCTCTGCGAAAAGATCAATTTGATCTAGAGGTCTGCTGAACCCCAAGGATTCAAAAAATCGATTATGAGAATAATAATAATTTTGATTAATTTTATCGCGCCCGGAAACCCACCACCCACCCACCGAAAAGACCTCTCTGCGAAAAGATCAATCTGATCTTGAGGTCTGCTCAACCCGAAGCAATCAAATAATCGAGTATGAGAATAATAATAATTTTGATTAAGTTTATCGCGCCCGGAAACCCACCACTCACCCACCGAAAAGACCTCTCTGCGAAAAGATCAATCTGATCTTGAGGTCTGCTGAACCCGAAGCAACCAAATAATCGAGTATGAGAATAATAATAATCTTGATTAAATTTATCGCGCCCGGAAACCCACCACCCACCCACCAAAAGGACCTCTCTGCGAAAAGATCAATTTGATCTTGAGGTCTACGGAACCCTAAGCAATCAAATAATCGAGTATGAGAATAATAATAATTTTGATTAAGTTTATCGCGCCCGGAAACCCACCACCCACCCACCGAAAAGACTTCTCTGCGAAAAGATCAATCTGATCTTGAGGTCTGCTGAACCAGAAGCAATCAAATAATCGAGTATGAGAATAATAATAATTCTGATTAACTTTATCGCGCCCGGAAACCCACCACCCACCCACCAAAAGGACCTCTCTGCGTAAAGATCAATTTGATCTTGAGGTCTACGGAACCCTAAGCAATCAAATAATCGAGTATGAGAATAATAATAATTTTGATTAAGTTTATCGCGCCCGGAAACCCACCACCCACCCACCAAAAAGACCTCTCTGCGAAAAGATCAATTTGATCTTGAGGTCTACGGAACCCTAAGCAATCAAATAATCGAGTATGAGAATAATAATAATTTTGATTAAGTTTATCGCGCCCGGAAACCCACCACCCACCCACCGAAAAGACCTCTCTGCGAAAAGATCAATCTGATCTTGAGGTCTGCTGAACCCTAAGCAATCAAATAATCGAGTATGAGAATAATAATAATTTTGATTAAGTTTATCGCGCCCGGAAACCCACCACCCACCCACCAAAAAGACCTCTCTGCGAAAAGATCAATTTGATCTTGAGGTCTGCTGAACCCGAAGCAATCAAATAATTGATTATGAGAATAATAATAATTTTGATTGGGCTTAATCATCCGCTTCCCTTTAGCAAAAGACAGAATCCTACCTTCCCGCCACACCCTATAACCTGGCAGATCCCATACAATTACTTAAGGGAAAGCAGAATGCCACAAATCTATTGAACCCGAAGCAATCATAGAATCGATTATGAGAATAATAATAATTTTAATTAAGTTTATCGCGCCCGGAAACCCAACACCCACCCACCGAAAAGACCTCTCAGCGAAAAGATCAATTTGATCTTGAGGTCTGCTGAACCCGAAGGAATCAAAAAATAATAATAATTTTGATTAAGTTTATCGCGCCCGGAAACCCACCACCCACCCACCGAAAAGACCTCTCTGCGAAAAGATCAATTTGATCTAGAGGTCTGCTGAACCCGAAGCAATGAAATAATCGAGTATGAGAATAATAATAATTTTGATTAAGTTTATCGCGCCCGGAAACCCACCACCCACCCACCAAAAGGACCTCTCTGCGAAAAGATCAATTTGATCAAGAGGTCTGCTGAACCCCAAGTATTCAAAAAATCGATTATGAGAATAATAATAATTTTGATTAATTTTATCGCGCCCGGAAACCCACCACCCACCCACCGAAAAGACCTCTCTGCGAAAAGATCAATCTGATCTTGAGGTCTGCTGAACCCGAAGCAATCAAATAATCGAGGATGAGAATAATAATAATTTTAATTAAGTTTATCGCGCCCGCAAACCCACCACCCACCCACCAAAAGGACCTCTCTGCGAAAAGATCAATTTGATCTTGAGGTCTACGGAACCCTAAGCAATCAAATAATCGAGTATGAGAATAATAATAATTTTGATTAAGTTTATCGCGCCCGGAAACCCACCACCCACCCACCAAAAAGACCTCTCTGCGAAAAGATCAATTTGATCTTGAGGTCTGCTGAACCCGAAGCAAACAAATAATTGATTATGAGAATAATAATAATTTTGATTGGGCTTAATCATCCGCTTCCCTTTAGCAAAAGACAGAATCCTACCTTCCCGCCACACCCTATAACCTGGCAGATCCCATACAATTACTTAAAGGAAAGCAGAATGCCACAAATCTATTGAACCCGATGCAATCATAGAATCGATTATGAGAATAATAATAATTTTAATTAAGTTTATCGCGCCCGGAAACCCACCACCCACCCAAGGAAAAGACCTCTCAGCGAAAAGATCAATTTGATCTTGAGGTCTGCTGAACGCGAAGGAATCAAAAAATCGATTATGAGAATAATAATAATTTTGATTAAGTTTATCGCGCCCGGAAACCCACCACCCACCCACCGAAAAGAGCTCTCTGCGAAAAGATCAATTTGATCTAGAGGTCTGCTGAACCCGAAGCAATCAAATAAACGAGTATGAGAATAATAATAATTTTGATTAAGTTTATCGCGCCCGGAAACCCACCACCCACCCACCAAAAGGACCTCTCTGCGAAAAGATCAATTTGATCTAGAGGCCTGCTGAACCCGAAGGATTCAAAAAACCGATTATGAGAATAATAATAATTTTGATTAATTTTATCGCGCCCGGAAACCCACCACCCACCCACCGAAAAGACCTCTCTGCGAAAAGATCAATTAGATCTTGAGGTCTGCTGCACCCTAAACAATCAAATAATCGATTATGTGAATAATAATAATTTTGATTAAGCTTATCGCGCCGGGAAACCCACCACCCACCCACCGGAAAGACCTCTCTGCGAAAAGATCAATTTGATCTTGAGGTCTGCTGCACCCGAAACAATCAAATAATCGATTATGTGAATAATAATAATTTTGTTTAAGCTTATCGCTCCCGGAAACCCACCACCCACCCACCGGAAAGACCTCTCTGCGAAAAGATCAATTTGATCTTGAGGTCTGCTGCACCCTAAACAATCAAATAATCGATTATGTGAATAAAAGTAGTTTTGATTAAGCTTATCGCGCCCGGAAACCGACCACCCACCCACCGGAAATACCTCTCTGCGAAAAGATCAATTTGATCTTGAGGTCTGCTGTACCCGAAATAATCAAATAATCGATGATGAGAATAATAATAGTTTTGATTAAGCTTATCGCGCCCGGAAACCCACCACCCACCCACCAAAAGGACCTCGCGGCGAAAAGATCAACTTGATTTTGTGGTTTCACTACACCGGAAGTACTTAGAAATGAGTAATCTGAGCTGTGTTCGCAAACTGGAAAACGACCGAGCTTTAATTTGAAAATTTGAATTTAAAAACTCTTCGCGCAGATCGGGCTTAATCGATTTTAAAAATTCGCGAGAGTATAAAAAATTAGATCGGCGGAAAAAGGACGGAAGACCCAATCGCTGGGTAGGGGTCCTCCGGAACCAGCGAAGTATAGAGGACGGAAGACCCAATCACTTGGTAGGGGTCCTCCGGAACCAGCGAAGTATAGAGGACAGAGTACCCAATCGCTTGGTAGGGGTCCTCCGGAACCAGCGAATTATAGAGGACGGAAGACCCAATCGCTTGGTAGGGGTCTTCCGGAACCAGCGAAGTATAGAGGACGGAAGACCCAATCGCTTGGTAGGGGTCTTCCGGGCCCAATAAAAAAAATTGTATATAAAAAAATGAAATATAAAATGTACTCACAGGTCAGCAACTCACCCAATTCGGGTTAAAGTTACCGTTTGGCTCCTGTAATTGAAGGAAAAAACGAGGTTAAATGATAAATATAAATTTAAATAGAAATTCTGCCGCAAGACATCACGAAAGTTTATTAGAGTTTATTGATAAAGAAAGTTTAGCTTACCTTCATACGGGAGCTGAACTCTGCCTCTGATTGGAGTTCCTTTTTGGTGACTTCTTCCAGAAATATATCCTCAAAAATATTTCACGATTCCCGGCTCGCACTCACTTTTAATCAGTTTTTAAAATCGAGGTTCCATTTTCGACGGATTTTATCCAAGCTTATCGCGCCCGAAAACCCACCACCCACCCACCAAAAGAACCTCGCGGCAAAAAGATCAATTTGATCGAAAAGCTATCAACATTAATTATTATAATATACACACGCAAACAACCCACTCCGATGTCTCATCCGCTTTCCTTTAGCAAAAGACAGAATCCTACCTTCCCGCCACGCCCTATAACCTGGCAGATCCCATACAATTACTTAAGGAAAAGCAGATGACACAGGCATGCATATATGCCATTTGGTCCCTTTGGGACGAAATGACAATACACTACCCTCAGAGAGGTCTACTTAACCCGAAGCAATCAAATAATCGATTATCAGAATGATAATAATTTTGATTAAGCTAAATCGCGCCCGAAAACCCACCACCCACCCACCAAAAGAACCTCGCGGCGAAAAGATCAACTTGATCTTGAAGTCTCACTACGCCGGAAGTACTTAGAGTTGAGTAATCTGAGCTGTGTTCGCAAACTGGAAAACGACCGAGCTTTAATTTGAAAATTTGAATTTAAAAACTCTTCGCGCAGATCGGGCTTAATCGATTTTAAAAATTCGCGAGAGTATAAAAAATTAGATCGGCGGGAAGAAGACGGAAGACCCAATCGCTGGGTAGGGGTCCTCCGGAACCAGCGAAGTATAGAGGACGGAAGACCCAATCGCTTGGTAGGGGTCTTCCGGAACCAGCGAAGTATAGAGGACGGAAGACCCAATCGCTTGGTAGGGGTCTTCCGGAACCAGCGAAATATAGAGGACGGAAGACCCAATCGCTTGGTAGGGGTCCTCCGGAACCAGCGAAGTATAGAGGACGGAAGACCCAATCGCTTGGTAGGGGTCTTCCGGGCGCAATAAAAAAAATTGTATATAAAAAAATTAAATATAAAATGTACTCACAGGTCAGCAACTCACCCAATTCGGGTTAAAGTTACCGTTTGGCTCCTGTAATTGAAGGAAAAATCGAGGTTAAATGATAAATATAAATTTGAATAGAAATTCTGCCGCAAGACATCACGAAAGTTTATTAGAGTTTATTGATAAAGAAAGTTTAGCTTACCTTCATACGGGAGCTGAACTCTGCCTCTGATTGGAGTTCCTTTTTGGTGACTTCTTCCAGAAATATATCCTCAAAAATATTTCACGATTCCCGGCTCGCGCTCACTTTTAATCAGTTTTTAAAATCGAGGTTCCATTTTCGACGGATTTTATCTAAGCTTATCGCGCCCGAAAACCCACCACCCACCCACCAAAAGAACCTCGCGGCGAAAAGATCAATTTGATCGAAAAGCTATCACCATTAATTATTATAATATACACACGCAAACAACCCACTCCGATGTCTCATCCGCTTTCCTTTAGCAAAAGACAGAATCCTACCTTCCCGCCACGCCCTATAACCTGGCAGATCCCATACAATTACTTAAGGAAAAGCAGATGACACAGGCATGCATATATGCCATTTGGTCCCTTTGGGACGAAATGACAATACACTACCCTCAGAGAGGTCTACTTAACCCGAAGCAATCAAATAATCGACTATCAGAATGATAATAATTTTGATTAAGCTAAATCGCGCCCGAAAACCCACCACCCACCCACCAAAAGAACCTCGCGGCGAAAAGATCAACTTGATATTGAAGTCTCACTACGCCGGAAGTACTTAGAGTTGAGTAATCTGAGCTGTGTTCGCAAACTGGAAAACAACCGAGCTTTAATTTGAAAATTTGAATTTAAAAACTCTTCGCGCAGATCGGGCTTAATCGATTTTAAAAATTCGCGAGAGTATAAAAAATTAGATCGGCGGGAAGAAGACGGAAGACCCAATCGCTGGGTAGGGGTCCTCCGGAACCAGCGAAGTATAGAGGACGGAAGACCTAATCGCTTGGTAGGGGTCTTCCGGAACCAGCGAAGTATAGAGGACGGAAGACCCAATCGCTTGGTAGGGGTCTTCCGGAACCAGCGAAGTATAGAGGACGGAAGACCCAATCGCTTGGTAGGGGTCTTCCGGAACCAGCGAAATATAGAGGACGGAAGACCCAATCGCTTGGTAGGGGTCCTCCGGAACCAGCGAAGTATAGAGGACGGAAGACCCAATCGCTTGGTAGGGGTCTTCCGGGCGCAATAAAAAAAATTGTATATAAAACAATTAAATATAAAATGTACTCACAGGTCAGCAACTCACCCAATTCGGGTTAAAGTTACCGTTTGGCTCCTGTAATTGAAGGAAAAAACGAGGTTAAATGATAAATATAAATTTAAATAGAAATTCTGCCGCAAGACATCACGAAAGTTTATTAGAGTTTATTGATAAAGAAAGTTTAGCTTACCTTCATACGGGAGCTGAACTCTGCCTCTGATTGGAGTTCCTTTTTGGTGACTTCTTCCAGAAATATATCCTCAAAAATATTTCACGATTCCCGGCTCGCACTCACTTTTAATCAGTTTTTAAAATCGAGGTTCCATTTTCGACGGATTTTATCCAAGCTTATCGCGCCCGAAAACCCACCACCCACCCACCAAAAGAACCTCGCGGCGAAAAGATCAATTTGATCGAAAAGCTATCAACATTAATTATTATAATATACACACGCAAACAACCCACTCCGATGTCTCATCCGCTTTCCTTTAGCAAAAGACAGAATCCTACCTTCCCGCCACGCCCTATAACCTGGCAGATCCCATACAATTACTTAAGGAAAAGCAGATGACACAGGCATGCATATATGCCATTTGGTCCCTTTGGGACGAAATGACAATACACTACCCTCAGAGAGGTCTACTTAACCCGAAGCAATCAAATAATCGACTATGAGAATGAGAATAATTTTGATTAAGCTAAATCGCGCCCGAAAACCCACCACCCACCCACCAAAAGGACCTCGCGGCGAAAAGATCAATTAGATCTTGAGGTCTGCTGAACCCTAAAAAATCAAATAATCGATTATGTGAATAATAATAATTCTGATTAAGCTTATCGCGCCCGGAAACCCACCACCCACCCACCGAAAAGACCTCTCTGCAAAAAGATCAATTAGATCTTGAGGTCTGCTGAACCCTTAACAATCAAATAATCGATTGTGTGAATAATAATAATTCTGATTAAGCTTATCGCGCCCGGAAACCCACCACCCACCCACCGAAATGACCTCTCTGCGAAAAGATCAATTAGATCTTGAGGTCTGCTGAACCCTTAACAATCAAATAATCCATTGTGTGAATAATAATAATTCTGATTAAGCTTATCGCGCCCGGAAACCCACCACCCACCCACCGAAATGACCTCTCTGCGAAAAGATCAATTAGATCTTGAGGTCTGCTGAACCCTTAACAATCAAATAATCGATTGTGTGAATAATAATAATTCTGATTAAGCTTATCGCGCCCGGAAACCCACCACCCACCCACCGAAAAGACCTCTCTGCGAAAAGATCAATTAGATCTTGAGGTCTGCTGAACCCTTAACAATCAAATAATCGATTGTGTGAATAATAATAATTCTGATTAAGCTTATCGCGCCCGGAAACCCACCAACTACCCACCGAAAAGACCTCTCTGCGAAAAGATCAATTAGATCTTGAGGTCTGCTGAACCCTTAACAATCAAATAATCGATTGTGTGAATAATAATAATTCTGATTAAGCTTATCGCGCCCGGAAACCCACCACCCACCCACCGAAAAGACCTCTCTGCGAAAAGATCAATTAGATCTAGAGGTCTGCTGAACCATTAACAATCAAATAATCGATTGTGTGAATAATAATAATTCTGATTAAGCTTATCGCGCCCGGAAACCCACCACCCACCCACCGAAAAGACCTCTCTGCGAAAAGATCAATTAGATCTTGAGGTCTGCTGAACCCTTAACAATCAAATAATCGATTGTGTGAATAATAATAATTCTGATTAAGCTTATCGCGCCCGGAAACCCACCACCCACCCACCGAAAAGACCTCTCTGTGAAAAGATCAATTATATCTTGAGGTCTGCTGAACCCTAAAAAATCAAATAATGATTATGTGAATAATAATAATTCTGATTAAGCTTATCGCGCCCGGAAACCCACCACCCACCCACCGAAATGACCTCTCTGCGAAAAGATCAATTAGATCTTGAGGTCTGCTGCACCCTAAACAATCAAATAATCGATTATGTGAATAAAAGTAATTTCGATTAAGCTTATCGCGCCCGGAAACCCACCACCCACCCACCGGAAAGACCTCTCTGCGAAAAGATCAATTTGATCTTGAGGTCTCCTGAACCCGAAACAATCAAATAAATCGATTATGAGAATTATAATAATTTTGATTAGGCTTAATCATCCGCTTCCCTATAGCAAAAGACAGAATCCTACCTTCCCGCCACGCCCTATAACCTGATAGATCCCATACAATTACTTAAGGGAAAGCAGATGACACAAGTCTACTGAACCCGAGCCAATCAAATAATCGATTATGTGAATAATAATAATTCTGATTAAGCTCATCGTGCCCGGAAACCCACCACCCACCCACTGAAAAGACCTCTCTGCGAAAAGATCAATTAGATCTTGAGGTCTGCTGCACCCTAAACAATCAAATAATCGATTATGTGAATAAAAGTAGTTTTGATTAAGCTTATCGCGCCCGGAAACCGACCACCCACCCACCGGAAAGACCTCTCTGCGAAAAGATCAATTTGATCTTGAGGTCTGCTGAACCCGAAAGAATCAAATAATCGATTATGTGAATAATAGTAATTTCGATTAAGCTTATCGCACCCGGAAACCCACCACCCACCCACCGGAAAGACCTCTCTGCGAAAAGATCAATTTGATCTTGAGGTCTGCTGAACCCGAAAAAATCAAATAATCGATTATGTGAATAATAATAATTTTGATTAAGCTTATCGCGCCGGGAAACCCACCATCCACCCACCGGAAAGACCTCTCTGCGAAAAGATCAATTTGATCTTGAGGTCTGCTGCACCCGAAACAATCAAATAATCGATTATGTGAATAATAATAATTTTGTTTAAGCTTATCGCGCCCGGAAACCCACCACCCACCCACAGGAAAGACCTCTCTGCGAAAAGATCAATTAGATCTTGAGGTCTGCTGAACGCGAGCCAATGAAATAATTGATTATGTGAATAATAATAATTCTGATTAAGCTCATCGTGCCCGGAAACCCACCAACCACCCACCGAAAATACCTCTCTGCGAAAAGATCAATTAGATCTTGAGGTCTGCTGCACCCGAAACAATCAAATAATCGATTATGTGAATAATAATAATTTTGATTAAGCTTATCGCGCCGGGAAACCCACCATCCACCCACCGGAAAGACCTCTCTGCGAAAAGATCAATTTGATCTTGAGGTCTGCTGCACCCGAAACAATCAAATAACCGATAATGTGAATAATAGTAATTTTGATTAAGCTTATCGCGCCCGGAAACCCACCACCCACCCACCGGAAAGACCTCTCTGCGAAAAGATCAATTTGATCTTGAGGTCTGACCCGAAACAATCAAATAATCGATTATGTGAATAATAGTAGTTTTGATTAAGCTTATCGCGCCCGGAAACCCACCACCCACCCACCGAAAAGACCTCTCTGCGAAAAGATCAATTAGATCTTGAGGTCTGCTGAACCCTAAAAAATCAAATAATTGTTTATGTAAATAATAATAATTCTGATTAATCTTATCGCGCCCGGAAACCCACCACCCACCCACCGAAATGACCTCACTGCGAAAAGATCAATTAGATCTTGAGGTCTGCTGCACCCTAAACAATCAAATAATCGATTATGTGAATAATAGTAGTTTTGATTAAGCTTATCGCGCCCGGAAACCCACCACCCACCCACCGGAAAGACCTCTCTGCGAAAAGATCAATTTGATCTTGAGGTCTCCTGAACCCGAAACAATCAAATAAATCGATTATGAGAATTATAATAATTTTGATTAGGCTTAATCATCCGCTTCCCTATAGCAAAAGACAGAATCCTACCTTCCCGCCACGCCCTATAACCTGGTAGATCCCATACAATTACTTAAGGGAAAGCAGATGACACAAGTCTACTGAACCCGAGCCAATCAAATAATCGATTATGTGAATAATAATAATTCTGATTAAGCTCATCGTGCCCGGAAACCCACCACCCACCCACCGAAAAGACCTCTCTGCGAAAAGATCAATTAGATCTTGAGGTCTACTGCACCCTAAACAATCAAATAATCGATTATGTGAATAATAATAATTTTGATTAAGCTTATCGCGCCGGGAAACCCACCATCCACCCACCGGAAAGACCTCTCTGCGAAAAGATCAATTTGATCTTGAGGTCTGCTGAACCCGAAGCAATCAAATAATCGAGTATGAGAATAATAATAATTTTGATTAAGTTTATCGCGCCCGGAAACCCACCACCCACCCACCAAAAGGACCTCTCTGCGAAAAGATCAATTTGATCTTGAGGTCTGCTGAACCCGAAGCAATCAAAAAATCGATTATGAGAATAATAATAATTTTGATTAATTTTATCGCGCCCGGAAACCCACCACCCACCCACCGAAAAGACCTCTCTGCGAAAAGATCAATCTGATCTTGAGGTCTGCTGAACCCGAAGCAATCAAATAATCGAGTATGAGAATAATAATAATTCTGATTAAGATTATCGCGCCCGCAAACCTACCACCCACCCACCAAAAGGACCTCTCTGCGAAAAGATCAATTTGATCTTGAGGTCTACGGAACCCTAAGCAATCAAATAATCGAGTATGAGAATAATAATAATTCTGATTAAGTTTATCGCGCCCGGAAACCCACCACCCACCCACCGAAAAGACCTCTCTGCGAAAAGATCAATTTGATCTTGAGGTCTACGGAACCCTAAGCAATCAAATAATCGATTATGAGAATAATAATAATTTTGATTAAGTTTATCGCGCCCGGAAACCCACCACCCACCCACCGAAAAGACCTCTCTGCGAAAAGATCAATTTAATCTTGAGGTCTACGGAACCCTAAGCAATCAAATAATCGAGTATGAGAATAATAATAATTTTGATTAAGTTTATCGCGCCCGGAAACCCACCACCCACCCACCGAAAAGACCTCTCTGCGAAAAGATCAATCTGATCTTGAGGTCCGCTGAACCAGAAGCAATCAAATAATCGAGTATGAGAATAATAATAATTCTGATTAAGTTTATCGCGCCCGGAAACCCACCACCCACCCACCAAAAGGACCTCTCTGCGAAAAGATCAATTTGATCTTGAGGTCTACGGAAACCTAAGCAATCAAATAATCGAGTATGAGAATAATAATAATTTAGATTAAGTTTATCGCGCCCGGAAACCCACCACCCAGCCACCAAAAAGACCTCTCTGCGAAAAGATCAATTTGATCTTGAGGTCTGCTGAACCCGAAGAAATCAAATAATTGATTATGAGAATAATAATAATTTTGATTGGGCTTAATCATCCGCTTCCCTTTAGCAAAAGACAGAATCCTACCTTCCCGCCACACCCTATAACCTGGCAGATCCCATACAATTACTTAAGGGAAAGCAGAATGCCACAAATCTATTGAACCTGAAGCAATCATAGAATCGATATTGAGAATAATAATAATTTTAATTAAGTTTATCGCGCCCGGAAACCCACCACCCACCCACCGAAAAGACCTCTCAGCGAAAAGATCAATTTGATCTTGAGGTCTGCTGAACCCGAAGGAATCAAAAAATCTATTATGAGAATAATAATAATTTTGATTAAGTTTATCGCGCCCGTAAACCCACCACCCACCCACCGAAAAGACCTCTCTGCGAAAAGATCAATTTGATCTTGAGGTCTGCTGAACACGAAGGATTCAAAAAATCGATTATGAGAATAATAATAATTTTAATTAATTTTATCGCGCCCGGAAACCCACCACCCACCCACCGAAAAGACCTCTCTGCGAAAAGATCAATCTGATCTTGAGGTCTGCTGAACCCGAAGCAATCAAATAATCGAGTATGAGAATAATAATAATTTTGATTAAGTTTATCGCGCCCGGAAACCCACCACCCACCCACCAAAAGGACCTCTCTGCGAAAAGATCAAAATGATCTTGAGGTTTATGAAACCCGAGGCATTCAAATAATCGATTATGAGAATAATAATAATTTTGATTAAGCTTATCGCGCCCGGAAACCCACCACCCACCCACCGAAAAGACCTCTCTGCGAAAAGATCAATTTTATCTTGAGGTCTGCTGAACCCGAAGCAATCAAATAATCGATTATGAAAATTAGGTCGACGAGAAGAGGACGGAAGACCCAATCGCTAGGTAGGGGTCTAGCGGAACCAACGAAGATTCTAACAGGAAGACTCAATCGCTTGGTAGGAGTCTCCTGGATCCAATAAAGGTTAAGAGGACAGGAGACCCAATCGCTTAGTAGGGGTCCCCCGAAACCAATTAACAATTTTATTATTAAAAAATTTTATTATGAAGAAATTTGATTTTGAGAAAATGTTAATATGAAAAAATCTTATTATGAAGAAATTTTATTAAAAAAAAATACATTTAAAGCGTACTCACAGGTCAGCAACTCACCCAATTCGGGCTAAAGTTACCGTTTGGTTCCTGTAATTCAAGGAAAACGGAAGATAAGTGCATGAATTCAGAGTAAATTAAAAAACAAATTTTCATTGTCACAAGGAATGAACATGTTTAAGATAACTGCCAATAAAAAAGTTAGCTTACCTAAACATAGGAACAGTGCTCAGTCTCCAATCTCAGTTCCTTCTTCGAGTCCTCTTTCAGCATGTATGGCACAAATCACTCACTCACGTCTAATAATTTTGATTAAGCTTATCGCGCCCGGAAACCAACCAAAACGACCTCGCGGTGAAAAGATCAATTTGATCTTGAGGTATTCTGATCCCGAAACAAACAAATAATCGATTATGCGAATTATTTTGATTAAGTTTATCGCGCCCGGAAACCCACCACCCACCCACCAAAAAGACCTCCTCTGCGAAAAGATCAATTTGATCTTGAGGTCTACGGAACCCTAAGCAATCAAATAATCGAGTATGCGAATAATAATAATTTTGATTAAGTTTAATCGCGCCCGGAAACCCACCACCCACCCACCAAAGAAGTCCTCTCTGCGAAAAGATCAATTTGATCTTGAGGTCTGCTGAACCCGAAGCAATCAAATAATCGATTATGAGAATAATAATAATTTTGATTAGGCTTAATCATCCGCTTCCCTTTAGCAAAAGACAGAATCCTACCTTCCCACCACGCCCTATAACCTGGCAGATCCCATACAATTACTTAAGGCAAAGCAGATGACACAAGTCTACTGAACCCGAGCCAATCAAATAATCGATTATGAGAATAATAATAATTTTGATTAAGCTTATCGCGCCCGGAAACCCACCACCCACCCACCGAAAAGACCTCTCTGCGAAAAGATCAATCTGATCTTGAGGTCTGCTGAACCCGAGCCAATCAAATAATCGATTATGAGAATAATAATAATTTTGATTAAGCTTATCGCGCCCGGAAACCCACCACCCATCCACCAAAAGGACCTCGTTGCGAAAAGATCAATTTGATCTTGAGGACTGCTGAACCCAAAGCAATCAAATTATCGATTATGAGAATAACAATAATTTTGATTAAGCTTATTGCGCCCGGAAACCCACCACCCAAGCACCAAAAGGGCCTCGTTGCGAAAAAATCAATTTGATCTTGAGTTTTGCTGAACCCGAAGCAATCAAATAATCGATTATCAGAATAATAATTATTTTGAGTAACATTATCGCGCCCGAAAACCCACCACCTATCTTTTGAACTCGAAGTCATCAAATAATCTATTATTAAAACAATAACAATTTTGATTAAGATTATCGCGCCCGAAAACCATCACCCACCCACCAAAAGGACGTCGCGGATAAAAGAGCAATTTGAACAGATTTCGGTTTCTGATTTTACATAGATCTTTCTTTGAGTCTGCTTTCAGCTATTATGTAACACTCAAATATTTTTCTTTTTCAAGCAATGCTCTTTCGTTTTCCGACGACACTGACCTGCCCGCTAAACCCACCCTTCAACGACATCAACTTCAAGAGCGGGCTAACCAAACCGGAATTGTTCATTGAAGAGACAATTAATCTCTGTACTTTCGAAAACTGGAAACCGATATCAGATCTCTTAGTTACTCGTTTCCAGCTTGCATACAAAATAAATGTTAAGACGAATCAATATTTAGATCTAGGTTCAGCAAATACTAGTTTTGTTTAATTCTCATACCTCTAGAATATTTTATAAATTTTTAAAATTTAGAAAATTTGAAAAAAAATTTTAAATTTTTAAAAATTTTAAAATTTAAAAATTTGGAAAATTTGAAAATTAAAAAAATCGGAGAATTTGAAAAATTTTGAAAATTTAAAACAAATTTGAAATTTAAAACATCTGGAAAATTTTCAAAATTCAGAAAAGTAAAATAATTTCCTAAATTTAAAAAATTTCGAAGATTTGGAAAATTTAAAAAAAATCGAAGATTTTAAAAAATTCGAAGATTTTAAAATATTTAGAAAATTTAAAAAAATGTTATAATTAAAAAAATTTTTATAAACTTAAAAAAAAATTTATAATTTAAAACATTCGGAAAATTTAAAATATTTTCAAGATTTAAAAAATTGGAAAATTTAGAATTTGGATAATTTAAGTAATTTCAAAAAAAATTAAAATTTAAAACATTTAAAAAAAATTTTAAAAATTCGGAAAATTAATTTAAAAAAAAATTAAACTTCAAAACATTTTGAAAATTTCAAAAATTCGGAAAAATTTAGAAAATTTAAAATATAAAACATTTGAACAATTTTAAAAATTCGGAAAAGTTAAACAATTTGGAAAATTTAAAAAATTTTGAAGATATAAAAAAAACTGGAGAATTTAAAAAATTCGGAAAATTTAAAAAAATTTGATAACTTTAAAATTAGTATAAACTTTTTTTTAAAAAGGGTTAAAAATAAAAAATTAAAACCATTCAAAATCACTAAATAGTTTATTGCAGATTATAAAAATATAAATCTATAAAATAACAAAAATTAAATAAATTTTAAAAAGTTATTTATAAAATTTTTATAATTAACAATAAGTAAAACTTAGAAAAATACAGTAGTTAGAAAAGTATATTTAACTTTAAAGTATTAAAAAAGTAAAAAATTAACAATGACAAAACAAAAACAAACGTTTAGTCTAAACATTTTAGTAATTAAAAACATTTAAAAAAATTATAAAAGTAAAGTATTAATAAAACTATTTAAAAAATAAAATTCATAACGAAACACACAAAATATAAATGTAAACAGTTAGTCTCAACATTTTAATAATTAAAAACATATTAAAAATAAAGTATTTATAAAACTACATAAAATATTAAACATTTTAAAAATAATGTAAAAAATCTAATTCATAATTAAACACACAAAATATAAATTTTAAATGGATAGTCTAAACATTTTAGCAATTAAAAATAAAGCATTAATAAAATCATTTAAATATTGAACATTTAATAAAAATAATGTAAAAAATAAACTGCATAACTAAACACACACAAAAGAAAAAAAATTTAAATTGTTAATCTTAACACTAAAACATATTAAGAATAAGTATTAATAAACCCATTTAAAACATTAAACATTTTAAAATTAATGTAAAAAATAAAATTCATAACTAAAACACACAAACAAATTTTTAAAGGTTTGTCTAAACATTTTAGTATATAAGAACATTTTAATAATAAAGTATTAAAAACACCATTTAAAACATTTTAAAAATAATGTACAATAAAATTCATAACTAAGCACACAAAAAATAAAATTTAAACGGTTATTCTAAACATTTCAGTAATTAAAAATATATTAAAAATAAACTATTTATAAAACTACTTAAAATATTAAACATTTCAAAAATAATTTAAACAATAAAATTCATAGCTAAATCACACAAAAAATAAAATCCGCATGAGCCGCCGCATAACTCCAGACCAACCTTACTCGACGAAATCACTAGAAGAACTGACTTCAGTAAGCACTTGCAGCTACTTATATACTAAAGAGCAGAACTGTCCAGAGAGATTCAGTGGGCCTCTCTCAGTCAGTGGTCCAGCTGCAGCATCTCGGCAAAATGTGTTTCAGTGCTGCGGCACATCGTCAGTAGATAACTCTCGTGCTCTCGGTCTCTCGTGCTCAGGCTCTCGGTCTCTGCAGTTCAGTTGCACTCATCTACCTGTTTAGTATATGACGATCATCTCTCGAGAGACCGACCGAGTGCTCGAGAGTGCTCATAGATCAGAGATTAATGTTTCGCTCTGCCACAGCAGTGGCAGCGGTTCTTGTTTTTAGTGACTCAGTGCACTAAGTCGGCTAGTTGAGAGTTCTCAGATGATCGGAAGTTGTTTTCATTTAAATTATTTATCAGTGCTTTAGTTTTTATCAAATATTGCAACTTATTACACTAAAGAGTTAGTTGAAAATGCACTGACACGAAATATTTAGTTATTTAACGTTAAATATAAATCCGATCTTGCACAAAACTCGGCAATTTTTCCAAATAAAATACTGAAAAATATAAGGACGTTTTCCTGATGCAGTTTATGCGTTTTCTGGAACAGCTTTATTTATTTTTTAATATTTTTTTACAGGGACCGAGGATATTTTCGGTAAAAATCTGATCTAAAAAATTATTTCCTGACTGTTATTTTTCCAAAAAAAAATGAAAATTATGTTTCGATTTCTATTTTTAAAATAAAAAATTAAAATCAGAGTACGATTTTTATTTTCAAAATCGAAATTAAAATCAGAAAATTTTTTATTTCTAAAAACAGAAATAAAAACCAGAAGGTAATATTTATTTTTAAAATCAGAAGATGATTTATATTTTTTAAATCAGAAATAAAAATAAGAAAATGGTTTATATTTCTAAAATCAAAAATAAAAATTAGGAAATGATCAGAAGACGATTTTTATTTTTAATACCAAAAATAAATTTCAGAAAATGATTTTTATTTTTAAAATCAAAACTAAAAACCAGAATGAATCATTTTTATTTTTAAAATAAAAATAAAAATCAGGAACTGGTTTTTACTTTTAAAATCAAAAATAAAAATCAGAAGATCATTTTTATTTTTAAAATCAAAAATAAAAATCAGGAAATTATTTTTACTTTTAAAATCAATCAGAAAGTGATTTCTATTTTTAAAATCAAAACTAAAAATCAGAATGAATGATTTTTATTTTTAAAATAAAAATAAAAATCAGGAACTGGTTTTTACTTTTAAAATCAAAAATAAAAATCAGAAGATCATTTTTATTTTTAAAATCAAAAATAAAAATCAGGAAATTATTTTTACTTTTAAAATCAAAAATAAAAATCAGAAGATCATTATTATTTTTAAAATCAAAAATAAAAATCAGGAAATTATTTTTATTTTTAAAATCAAAAATTGAAATCAGAATATGATTTTTATTTTTAAGGGGGATAGCCACTGTGATGGATCAAAAAAAAAATTTTTTTTTTTTTTGTCTTAAATCAAAGTTTTCAAAAATATGTATACAAAATTGCAGGTCAAAATTTCAAAAATTGACTAAGTTACAGCGATTTTAGTGAGAGCATTTAGACCGATTATTTTCCGCGTGACCTCCTGATCAGAATGTTACTCCTCTTAGTCCCTCGCTCTAAGGTCTTTTCTATTATGTGACGCAGTGGGCTATTAATCGCAAAATTAAAAGAGCCAACAAGACCCCTGGAGATAAAGAGGAAGAACCGTCATATGGTCCAGGACTTGATAGTTTAATATAGGTATGAAAATTTTAAAAGATATAAGTTAACAACTTTTAAAAGTTGTATGATAAAAAAAATATAATTTCAACTTAATGAAAGATCTGTTCCGGTTGAAGACAAATTTTATTCTGAACTGATTTGAGTTATAATAATTATATTGTTGACATCTGATATAGTTGTTTGTGCTAAAACTGCAGGTGGGCTGCGCAGGTGACTCGGTGTCAGTTGTGCAGGTGAGACATTAGGTCAGCAGAATTTCGTGTGACCCGTCCGGTCACGTTGATGGGGCCCGTGATGTTGAGTGGGGCTGTCACGTTGATGGGGTGTATGGGCTGAGTGCTGAGCTGGTGTTAACTTATATGATTTCATTGCGAGAGAAATGGACTAAAAACTTTAAACGCGTTTTTCTCGAAACGACTTTTCTCAAACTGGTCGCATTGATAGCTCGGACAATTCTTAACCGATTTTTAATTTTTTTCTTTTGTTTCGTTCGTCTTAGTAGTGGCTAAGGTTAAGCGTAGCCGATTCGGAAAATTTTGTTTTTTACTATTTTTTAAACCGTTTGAAAACAAAAAAAAACGGTCAAAAAAGTGAAAATATTTTCAATCGGTCGCCATTTTGTGAAAAATCAAAAAAAAAAAAAACCGCTACGTACAACGATAACTACATCCATGCAGATTATAATAAATTTTTTTTTTTTTTTTTGATTACCGGCTTTTGAAAAATCGATGCGACCATGGAGGGGGAATTTTTTTTCAAGTTCTACGGCATCGTCAATATTATTAAAACTATATTATATTTTTCAATAAAAATTTGTGGAAACATTATTGGATGTATACTTAATAAAATAAAAAAAACCCGATCCAAAAATTCCTTTATTTACCCGGTCAAAAAAATTCTCGAAAATCACTCATTTTTTCGGCCGTCACAGTGGCTATCCCCCTTAAAATCCGAAAATGATTTTTAGTTTTAAAATCACGAGATGACTTTTATTTTTAAAATCTGAAATAAAAATCAGAAGATGATTTTTATTTTTAAAACCAGTAATAAAAATCAGAAAATGATTTTTATTTTTACAATCAGAAGGTTATTTTTATTTTTAAAATTAGGAATAAAAATCAGAAGATCATTATTATTTTTAAAATCAAAAATAAAAATCCGGAAATGATTTTTATTTTTAAAATCAAAACTAAAAATCAGAATATGAGTTTGATTTTTAAAATCAGAAAATGATTTTTAGTTTCAAAATCAGAAGATGATTTTTATTTTAAAATGTGAAATAAAAATCAAAAATGTATTATATTTTTAAAATCAGATTATGATTTTTATTTTTAAAATCAGAAAAAGATTTTTAGTTTAAAATCGGAAGATGATTTTTATTTTTAAAATCTTTATAAAAAAAAATGTATATGTTCGTTTTCTCCTCTTGATTTTTATTTTAGATTTTAATAATAAAAATCATTTTCAGATTTTTACTTTTTATTTTAAAAATATTTTCTGATTTTTATTCTTGATTTTTATAATAAAAATCATTTTCTGATTTTTATTTTCGATTTTAAAAATAAAAACCATATTCTGCTTTTCATAATAAAAATCATTTTCTGATTGTAAAAATAAAAACCATTTTCTGATTTTAAAAATAAAAATCATTTTCTGATTTTTATTTCTCATTTTACAAATAAAAATGCGAAAAAATTTTTTGTTTGGATTTTTATGGAAAACATTACAAATTTAAAAAGCACATTAAATTTGTAAATCTCAGGCTATAAGAATCATAATGCTACATTTGAAACAATTTTGTTTACATGATTTTTTGGTTTCAAAATTGAAAATAATTGTTATTTTCGATCCCTGATTTTTTATTTTTATTTTCACTAATAAAAACATTTCTAGGATGCGATTGAGAATAAAGTTTATGAAACCCAACATATTATTCCTTATTTCAAATTCTTCTTTCCTGTGTCAATCACTTACAGAATGGGTTAGTTTTTTATGAACATATAAAAAGAATCTGTTTTGTTTTAATAAAATTAATTATTATTAAAACTCTGATAAAGTATATAATATATATCGGATAGAAAAATGACTAAAATTATGATTAAATATATTACGATGTGAAGAAATTTTAAAAAAATTTGGAAAATTAAAAAAATTCGGAAAAGTATAACAATTATCAAAATTTAAAAAATTTTAAAAATTTGGAAAACTTGGAAAATTTAAAAAGATTTGGAAAATTTAAAAAAATTTTGAATATTAAAGAATTTGAAAAATTCAAGAGTTGAAAATTTTTAAAAATGTGGAAAATTTAAAAAAATCGGAAAATGTAAAAAAATTTGGAAATTTAAAAAAAATTTAAAACATCTGGGACATTTAAAAAATTTAAAAATTTTGGAAATTTTAAAAAAAAGTTATATTTAAAAACTGGAAAATTAAAAAAAAAAATTATATTTTAAAATATTCGGAAAATTTTAAAAATTTTCCAAAAGTAGAAATATTCGGAAAATTTAAAAAATTTGAAAAATCTAAAAATTGGAAATTTTTTAAAATTTTTAAAACTGAAAATTTGAAAAAAAATTTTAAAATTTAAAAAATTTGGAAAATTTTAATAATTTTGAAAACTTAAAAGAATCGGAAAATTTGAAAAATTTTGAAAATTTAAACAATTTTGAAATTTAAAATATCTGGAAAATTTTCAAAATTCGGAAAAGTATAATAATTTCCTAAATTTAAAAAATTCCGAAAATTTAAAAAATTTGGATGATGTTAAAAAATTTCAAAAAAAATGTTATAATTAAAAAATTTTGGAAAATTTAAAAAACATTTATAATTTAAAACATTCGGAAAATTTAAAATATTTTGAACATTCGGAAAATTTTAAAAATTTTCCAAAAGTAGAAAAATTCGGAAAATTTAAAAAATTTGAAAAATCTAAAAATTGGACATTTTTTAAAACTGAAAATTTGAAAAAAAATTTTAAAATTTAAAAAATTTGGAAAATTTTAATAATTTTGAAAACTTAAAAGAATCGGAAAATTTGAAAAATTTTGAAAATTTAAACAATTTTGAAATTTAAAATATCTGGAAAATTTTCAAAATTCGGAAAAGTATAATTTCCTAAATTTAAAAAATTCCGAAAATTTAAAAAATTTGGATGATGTTAAAAAATTTCAAAAAAAATGTTATAATTAAAAAATTTTGGAAAATTTAAAAAACATTTATAATTTAAAACATTCGGAAAATTTCAAATATTTTGAACATTTGGAAAATTTTAAAAATTCGGAAAAGTTAAACAATTTCGAAAATTTAAAAAAATTTGAAAATTAGGAAAATTGAAAATAAGGCGAAACTTCAAAACATTTGGAAAATTTTAAAAATTCGGAAAAGTTAAACAATTTTAAAAACTTTTAAAAAAATTAAATAAATTTTAAAGTTACTTATAAAATTTTTATAATTAAAAATAAGTAAAACTTAGAAAAATACAGTAGTAAAAGTATATTTAAGTATTAAAAAAAGTATAAAATTAACAATGACAAAAAAAACAAACGGTTAGTCTAAACATTTTAGTAATTAAAAACATTTAAAAAAAAAAAGTATTATTAAAACTATTTAAAAAATAAAATTCATAACTAAACACACACAAAAAAAAAGGTTTAAATGGATAGTCAAAACATTTTAGTAATTTAAAAAAATTAAAAATAAAGCATTAATGAAACCATTTAAAACATTAAACATTTAATAAAAATAATGTAAAAAACAAACTGCATAACTAAACACACACAAAAGAAAAAAAAATTTAAATTGTTAGTCTAAACACTAAAACATATTAAAAATAAAGTATTAATAAAACCATTTAAAACATTATACATTTTAAAATTAATGTAAAAAATAAAATTCATAACTAAAACACACAAACAAATTTTTAAAGGTTTGTCTAAACATTTTAGTATATAAGAACATAATAATAAAGTATTAAAAACACCATTTAAAACATTTTAAAAATAATGTACAATAAAATTCATAACTAAGCACACAAAAAATAAAATTTAAACGGTTATTCTAAACATTTCAGTAATTAAAAACATATTAAAAATAAACTATTTATAAAACTACTTAAAATATTAAACATTTCAAAAATAATTTAAACAATAAAATTCATAGCTAAATCACACAAAAAATAAAATCCGCATGAGCCGCCGCATAACTCCAGACCAACCTTACTCGACGAAATCACTAGAAGAACTGATTTCAGTAAGCACTTGCAGCTACTTATATACTAAAGAGCAGAACTGTCCAGAGAGATTCAGTGGGCCTCTCTCAGTCAGTGGTCCAGCTGCAGCATCTCGGCAAAATGTGTTTCAGTGCTGCGGCACATCGTCAGTAGATAACTCTCGTGCTCTCGGTCTCTCGTGCTCAGGCTCTCGGTCTCTGCAGTTCAGTTGCACTCATCTACCTGTTTAGTATATGACGATCATCTCTCGAGAGACCGACCGAGTGCTCGAGAGTGCTCATAGATCAGAGATTAATGTTTCGCTCTGCCACAGCAGTGGCAGCGGTTCTTGTTTTTAGTGACTCAGTGCACTAAGTCGGCTAGTTGAGAGTTCTCAGATGATCGGAAGTTGTTTTCATTTAAATTATTTATCAGTGCTTTAGTTTTTATCAAATATTGCAACTTATTACACTAAATAGTTAGTTGATCATGCACTGACACGAAATATTTAGTTATTTAACGTTAAATATAAATCCGATCTTGCACAAAGCTCGGCAAATTTTCCAAATAAAATACTGAAAAATATAAGGACGTTTTCCTGATGCAGTTTATGCGTTTTCTGGAACAGCTTTATTTATTTTTTAATATTTTTTTACAGGGCCCGGGGATATTTTCGGTAAAAATCTGATCTAAAAAATTATTTCCTGACTGTTATTTTTCCAGACAAAAATGAAAATTATGTTTGGATTTTTATTTTTAAAATCATCAGAGAATGATTTTTATTTTCAAAATCGAAAATCAAATGAGAAAATGATTTTTTTCTTTTTAAAAACAGAAATAAGAAATAAGAAGATAATTTTTATTTTTAAAATCAGAAGATGATTTTTATTTTTTAAATCAGAAATAAATATAAGAAAATGATTTATATTTCTAAAATCAAAAATAAAAATTAGGAAATGATTTTTACTTTTAAAATCAAAAATAAAAAACAGAAAATTATTTTGATTTTTAAAATCAAAAATAAAAATCAGAAGATCATTTTTATTTTTAAAATCAAAACTCAAAATCAGGAAATTATTTTTATTTTTAAAAACAAAAATACAAATCATAATATGATTTTTATTTTTAAAATCCGAAAATGATTTTTAGTTTTAAAATCAGAAGATGACTTTTATTTTTAAAATCTGAAATAAAAATCAGAAATGATTTTTATTTTTAAAATCAGAATCTGATTTTTATTTTTAAAATCAGAATATGATTTTTATTTTTAAAATCCGAAAATGATTTTTAGTTTTAAAATCAGAAGATGACTTTTATTTTTAAAATCTGAAATAAAAATCAGAATATGATTTTTATTTTTAAAATCAGAAAATGATTTTTAGTTTTAAAATCAGAAGATGATGTTTATTTTTTAAAGCAGAAATAAAAATCAGAAGATGATTTTTAGTTTTAAAATCAGAAGATGATGTTTATTTTTTAAATCAGAAATAAAAATCAGAAGATAATTTTTATTTTTAATTTAAAAATATTTTCTGATTTTCATAATAAAAATCATTTTCTGATTGTAAAAATAAAAATCATTTTCTGATTTTAATAATAAAAATCATTTTCTGATTTTTATTTCTCATTTTAAAAATAAAAATGCGAAAAAATTTTTATGGAAAACATCACAAATTTAAAAAGTACATTAAATTTGTAAATCTCAGGCCATAAGAATAATAATGCTACATTTGAAACAATTTTCCCACAATTTTGTCTACATGATTTTTTGGTTTCAAAATTTAAAATAATTGTTATTTTCGATCCCTGATTTTTTATTTTTATTTTCACTAGTAAAAACATTTCTAGGATGCGATTGAGAATAAAGTTTATGGAACCCAACATATTCTCCCTAATTTCAAATTCTTCATTCCTGTGTCAATCACTTACAGAACGGGTTAGTTTTTTATGAACATATAAAAAGAATCTGTTTTGTTTTAATAAAATTAATTATTATTAAAACTCTGATAAAGTACATAATATATATCGGATAGAAAAATTACTAAAATTATGATTAAATATATTACGATTTGAAAAACTAAGATGAAGAATTTTTTAAAGAAATAAGTTTTAAGAAATAATTAAATTAATTTTTTAATTGTAATTAATATTAAAATCTGTTAGGACAGTTCAATCTGTTTTTCGAAGGCTGTGGATCGATCTACGGTAAAAAATCATCGATTTTCCTAAACCAGCTGTCAATGGCTCAATTTTAATTTTTTTGTTTTATTAAATTATTAAACACAATATTTTCAATATAGTGTAAAATTCTGTTTTTGTTACCTCTTTGTTTGGGAATGATTTCGTATTTCATAAAAATATAATTATTTGTTATCTTTAAGTTTATAAGTGAATCTTTAGTTTGTAAGACACCAATTCCTACGCTCAGGTATTGTAATACCTCTTTACGAATTACTATGGTATTTTGTAATACACATTTAATTATCTATCGGTTTAAATTAATAAATATAACATATAATAACAATGTTCATATTATCTTTTCGCTACCTTTTATGTATAAATTGAAAATAATTTTTTAGTACTTTTATAAAAAGCGTTGATTTTAAATATATTTTTTTTAATATATAGTAGGTTTTGATATATTACTAAATTGGGCTCATTTTGAGTATTTTTGGTATACTTCTTACCTGCATTTGGCTGGTATTTGGAATTTATACATAGTATCGTAGAAAAACAATATAGAGTGATAAATACACCCGCTATCTGCACACTTTTTGGCAATATTCACCCTGATAAAGAATATGGTAAAGATTATAGGAGAAAATATAGGTCAAATGCGAAATACAAAAAATTCGTTTTCCACAATAATTTTTCACTACAGAAATGAATTTTGTAATTGCAATTTCACCCTTTCAAATAAGTGTATAATGTAATGAAAATTGAAATATGTAATAAATTGAACAGCGATACTCTCACTCTGGATGACCCTAGAAAGCCAAATCATGAAAACTGTGGAATTTCTGGTGAAAATCTATCAGATCGGCCCTCATTGGCGAAATCAATTTGTTCGTGCCATTTTGACTAAACAAACAGTCCATGGAGCCCCAGGAGCACCGGGAGCCAACAGGGTAGCTAGCTGCTGGTGGATGGTGGCTCGGATCAAAAGGGTGGCCATGGCAAATATTTGCAAATCAAAAATCACACAATCACTTCGACTGTCGCTTTTGAAGCCCTAGTCCCTGGATCTCTCCCGGTCCGAAGAGAGGCTCCTTCATACCGGCTCCACTTATGGGTATACTGCAATTTCTAGTTTGTTTATGCGTTCAGTGGAAAGCCTGTGGACTGAACTAGGGCCTTGTTTGGTCCTGATGAGATGCTGTGTCACCTTCGCCGAAGGTTGTTCATTTGTCACTGGGTCCCCTGCCCTCGATCGCAGGATTGAATTATTACACCGATTCGGGAGCACCTTGACAATCCGCCAGGCCAGGACTGGGTTATAGGCTTGTGGTGCTCCTCCTTCCTTCTTATCCTTCCGGATAGAACGCCCCAATATCCCGCCACTCTCACTTCGAGCACTCGGAAAGGAAAACTTTTTTTCCCCTCCCCCTCGCGACCGGTCTCTTTGTGCGATAGAGGGAAAACGATGACAAGGATGATTCCATTTTCTTTTTGTCTATTTACATACCCTGATACCCTGATCCCATCAATTTGCGAGGATTCAGCAAAATTGTGTCACTTAGTTGCATTAAGTGAGTTCTGCCCGGCGCCCTTAATCCACCCTCCTCGCCGCTTCGACAGTCGTCGTCGTCGTCGTCGTCGTTGTGTTCGCATGTTTTCGCTCCAAATCTCGCCGGATTTTTCGGGCCCTCTGTCGGTGTGAATTGAAGAAAAATCACGAAAGGCTCACTTCCGCCGATTAAAAGGGCTGGCGGGCGGGGTGGGTCGGGGTCGGACTTTGTTGAAATGATTAAGTGGCATATGATCAACCTCGTGTCACTTAATCCTTGCGATGGGGATCGCCTTCTGCACATTTCCATGATTCAAACTTCGGTATTGCCACTTTCTTTTTTCTTTTCTATGTTTTCATTTCAAATCCGCGTCCGTGCCCGGAATCCGGGATGGTTTGAGGTAGTTAGAATGGATGTCATCCTTTTAAGCTTCGCATATTGACAGAATGCCGCCGAGGGACAGTAGCCATTAAAAATAGCATACCATTAAAACTTGAATTGGATGAGAAAAAATTCAAATTTTCCAAATGGGTTCTCTTTGACCTGCTTCGTGATGGTGCAAGAATTAAACGGCTTCAATGGGACCTGGGACCAGTTTTTGGAATCGTCCAATTCTTTTCTGTGATTTATTTTTTTATTTTTTATGCAGGCTTTTCCAGGATTAGAGCTCTGCACTAATTGACACTAATTAGTCCCAAATGGGATCTGAGGCCTTGCAGAAAAAAAAATATTACGATTTTCATTCCAGTTACAATCCAAACTCTTTTTTAATGGCATCTTTTTTACATTTTTGAACCTTTTGGAATTGTGTGGGATTTGTAAGGTTTTCTTTTTACTTTCGTATAAAACCAATCAGACAAACTCTGCCGAAACGTTCACTTGGAATTTTGCGATGAATTTTGATTCAAACGAACGTAAAGTTCAAACAAAAATCAGAGTTGTTAAATAATGCATTTTTTCCTATAAATATTTTTCTTAAAATGAATTCACCCAAAGCTACAATGAAAGAGTGATCGCAAAAATCGTCTGTTTTTACACATTTCACAGCGAACTAAAGAAAACACATAAAAGAATGTATCAAGTATCAAATTAATTAAGAGAGGTAGTAGTTTTTAGTTTTTCGAAAATATTAAAAAATCACTCCTAATTAAGGGTTGAAATCACCCTAAAAGATTAATGTTATCTTAAAATTATCCTTTATTTGTACTAAACGTATGTTTATTGTCTTATTAGATTATTTATATTAAATCAGTCTCAAAAATGCAATGTGATGTGTTTTCAACAAAGAAGGGTTAAAAACCGACCTATAGGCGCTAAAAAGGGGTGTAATCATATTCCAAATATTGGCATAATCTGGAATATTTTTCAAAATTCTAAATATAACATACTTTTGTGCTTCGAGTGATGAAAAACACATGATTGGCAATTCTTGTCAGTTTTGAAGGAAAACTTACCCTCACCCTAGTGCAGCTACTCTCTAAGGGGGTGAAATCATCCCCTAAACATAAAAAAAATGTAAGTTTTTGAAAATTTTGAATATGAAATATCTTTGCTTTTTGAATAAGGAAAAATTTTGTACAGTTCTTATGCGTTTTTAAAAAAAGAACCCTAAACATTGAAATGCGCTAAAATATTGCGTATAATACTACTAAAAAGTCAAAAAATGTCTATTCTCTATTTTCTTTTCTTTAATAAGATTTGGAGAATGATTTTACCCCTTTAGGAGCATTTGCAACCTGCTGAGGGTTCTTTTTTTCAAGAATTACAAGAACTGTTCGTGCTATATTTTGCATCACTCAAAACGCAGAAGTATTTCATTTTTTATTTATTTTATTTACGAAAAACTAAATGCAATGCCTCTCTAGATTTTCTTCGACAATTAATTTCATACTTGATACATTTTTTTATATATTTTCCTTATAGTCCGCAGTCCATCGCCCTTTTTTTGTGTTGATTACTAACAGGCTAAATTTTCGTGAGCAGCTTCCTTTCGCCGAGACGCCCAACTTTTCTATCAGCGAAAATTCTCGAAAGTGGTAGCTAACAAATTGCGGAGGCGTCAAACATGTCGATCTGGTGAATGTAAAAATTTTAATACTAACAGTTATTTTTATAGTTGAATCTAGAGATAATATGATAACAAACACGACAAAACGTTTGTCCTACAAAACCGATGGTTTGACGGCGGTAGTCCCCCACCCTCAACATGTCGAAATGAAGAGTAGTCCAAACTGACTACTAACCACCTGAATTTTTTGGTATCGCTTAATGAATGCATTTTAAATTAAATGACAACCTTGCCCAACAAATTTAGCAGTATGTTTGTCCAGTCCTACGAGCGGAAGTTGTGATAAACAAAAATTTACGTTAATTTGACAACTTCCGCTCGTAGGACTGGACAAACATACTGCTAAATTTGTAGGACAAGGTTGTCATTTAATTTAAAATACATTCATTAAGCGATACCAAAAAATTCAGGTGGTTAGTAGTCAGTTTGGACTACTCTTCATTTCGACATGTTGAGGGTGGGGGACTACCGCCGTCAAACCATCGGTTTTGTAGGACAAACGTTTTGTCGTGTTTGTTATCATATTATCTCTAGATTCAACTATAAAAATAACTGTTAGTATTAAAATTTTTACATTCACCAGATCGACATGTTTGATGCCTCCGCAATTTGTTAGCTACCACTTTCGAGAATTTTCGCAGATAGAAAAGTTGGGCGTCTCGGCGAAAGGAAGCTGCTCACGAAAATTTAGCCTGTTAGTAATCAACACAAAAAAAGGGCGATGGACTGCGGACTATTAGTTTGCTAGTCGAAAAACGTGTTGTGAAATATCTTTATCTTTTATTATTTTATTATTATTTTTATTATCTTTTGGTCGTTAAATGAATTTGAATTCTAAATGACTAGTACATTCGCCATATAAGTTAGCCATATTGGCATTCTATTACTCTTCTGAAGGAAGTTACTTTTCCACCATTAAAAAAGGTAACTTCCTCCCTCGTTTTTTTCCTCACTTGGATTTCGGCGCTGATGGTGAGTGGAGCATTTTATTCTTATTTGTTAAACTTCCAATCACTTTCACAACAGTCCTTCCGCGTATACAGTTGAAGTAAACAATTTGTGTAGTAAAGTAGGAGAATAAATAATAGATCTAAGCGATTCTCGTTGTTTTTTTGGTTTTTGGTCGTGCAGTAACTTGTGCAAGAAATCTAAAGAATTTTTTAACAAACGACATTTTTTGCGGTCATTCTTTGTTTTGAAGATTGAGAATGGAACTGTAATTCAAGACGTTCATTGAAGCCTTTGTGAATTCACTTCCATTCCATGGAATGCAATGAATTTTTTTACATTCTATTTAATTATGTCTGAAAAACAAAGATTAAAAGAGCTCTAATCAAAAATTTATTCATAAGATAAATATGAGGTAGAAAGCTATATTAGGTTTTTAATTAATAATCAACCCTTGGCCCTTGGTTTTCCAGTACACAATTTTTTTTCTAAATGCGTATTGAGAAGATAATTTACTCATCAATCGTGTCGTGCAATAGAGGAAGTTTCTCCACGGAAGCTGAAAATATGAAGTAAAGCGACGCAAAATTTGTATTTTTTTTTAAAGCAGCCGAATCATTCATTACACAATGAAATGAAATTTAAAATCAATGCATTGTTATCTCGACAAATCAACCAGTATTCACTGACCGGAAGAATCACTTCATCAAATAGTTTTGTGACTGACTTGAAGAAAGTAAAAAGTATATACTACTGGAGTATACAAAAAAATATAATTTTTATTATACTCCTCAACATTACATTGTCTTACTAAAACTTGTAAGTGAACGAAAATTCTAAAAACTAAAGACAATTATATTTAATATACTTATATGTATGTGCGTAGATTTACCATTTGATTTTTATAATTCGACAGGATTAGCATTTAGGTCTACCATATTGAATCCGTTGAATTTTTCCATATTTATATCAGACTTAACAACACTAGGAAATTTGTGTGACATATTTATATAATGTGAACATTTTTACTTTTTTTCATTGAAATAATTATTTTCTTATTTTATTAATTAGTCCTTTTAATTCAGGAACATGTTCGTTTTAGAATTCGCAATATTTACTAATAAGGAAACATTCCGAGGTATCCTCCATCGATGCAGTAGCGGCTACAACATCTTAATCCACATCAAAAAAGATGAGATACATATTTTTTGTTTAACCTAATTGATAGCAAAAAAATCTATACATCCAATTAAAATGATTGCGATCTTATTTTCTTAAAAAACCCATCTCCTCATCTTGAAATAAAATTTTATTTCTTTTCCTTTTTTTTATCCACAATTGAAGGCACTAAAACCATTCGATTTTTTGTTAACTTTTTTTAGGAATTCCTCATTTCGTTATTTTTTCATATATCTAAAACCACATATAGTCCAGGCTACCAAGGTAAAAAAGAGGTATTACCTCCGAATTTTTTGAGCATGCATCGATTTTAATGAAATTTTGACAGCATGTAGGGAATACCTCAAAAAGCAAAATCTACCCTATCCCGATGTGTGCTTTTTCCCTGGGGGTGAGTTTCACCCCAACTAGGGGGTGAAAATTTTTTTGTGGAAAATAACCACGGAAATCGATAGAGGAACAAATTTTAAGCAAAAATTGTTCTTAGCATTTTTTTTGAAAACTATATAGTTTTCGAGTTATACGCGATTGAAAATTGGCATTTTTCGTGAAAAAAACCACGTTTTTAATCGATTTTTTATGAATAACTCAAAAACTATTCATTTTATCAACAAAAGTGTAAGAACCAAAAATGAAGCTTATAAAAAAACAAAGACGATTGGTTTCCCTACATGCTGTCAAAATTTCATTAAAATCGATGCATGCTCAAAAAATTCGGAGGTGAAAACCTTGGTAGCCTGGACTAATATGTCAAGATGCATTTTTAATTAAAATTCAGAAATGTCGATTGTATAGTTTCTTTAAAAGAAAAATCTTAAAATTCATCACTTTCCAACTATAAAATACTGCAATGGAAAGAATTCATTGAATACAAGTAAATTCAAGAAAGCCAGTGAATTCACGAAGGATTCAACGAATGCCTTGCATTCCAGAGGAATGCATTCCTTAGTATTTTTTTGAGGAATGAAAATTCACGTTTTAATTCATAAAAGCTGCTTTCTTTAACAACTCTGACAAAAATATCAAGGTATTACAGGGAACAGTTTTAAAGTATCTAAAATATAAAATAGTACTAGCTGTAAGAAGAACTAACGAAGATCTCCCAGACTTCCTTGGCTAAAAATGTCCATACTTGTATTATAAAAGTGTGAAACTTAAAAATACACCTTTCAATATTCACAGATTATGATGAATGAATGATGAATAAGTTCCCGTGTTGGGAATGAAGACGAAAGTTTTTCACAAAAATTAGTTTTTATTATTGAACGTAATCTCCTTTCAGGACGATAAATTTTTCCCAACGTTTTTGCCATTTTTTTAAGCCCTCAAAAAAATACGATTTGTCAAACTCTTCAAAATAAGCTTTTGTGTCGACGATGTAATTCATGTATAATAATTTGACCGCATCGATACCGGATGTGTGAGCTGGTGCGTTATCGTGGGTGAATAATATTATTCAATTTATAAAAAATTGTCAACAAGTTATTTTTATTACTTTTAGAGATTTATTTTTTTCGAAAACCTTATCTGAATTAAGTCACCAGTTTTCTATATCAACAAAAAGGTGTTCTGTGTTACAGTATATCTAAAAGTATCAAGTATACTTTAGTTTGAGGCAAGAGGTGTTTTATTGTTCCGATACCTTTTTAATATATTTTTTTATTATTTTTTGACGGACGTAACAGTCAGTCTCGTCACAAGATGGAATGTTTTCAAGCTGAGATACAGAGTTTTCTACTTTTACAATTTTTGAAATATCGCTTCGAGGTTCGGAATAAGGTTAAAGTTTGATGCAAAGTGATTTGAGAGTAGTTTTGCTTATTCTTTGCACGTAATATATCTGTACCCTTTAGAACTGCGTCCACTTGGATTGTAGTAATAGTAGTCTTAAGTAGATTGTTTTTTTAATAGTAGTTAAGTTAGATGTTTTTCTCAATTCTATTTTACCCAAAACAGATCAAACCCTTTTTTGGTAGTCCAAATTAAAAATATTAGAGATGAATGATATTGGATTCTAGCTTTAAATTAATATTCCTCTTATTGTATAAATAATTTATAAATCATCTTTTTGAAATATATTTAATATAATCTAAATTAGGTAACCTACTCTAAAAGTTGTATTATAACACTTTTTGCTGGGTACTTTTTCAAAACCATGACAGTTGATAAATCGTTAATTTTTAGTATGTGTTAGGATATTTCTTCTGTGGCTTTCAGGTAGTTTAATTTCAATTTATCAACTTATTAACCTATAACTTTTAAATGTACCATTTCAATTTAGACCAGTATTCTTTTTGTGGACTATATCTATTATATTCTTCCTCTGGCCCACTCATTCATTCATTCATTAAAATTCGACATCAATAAACGGTTTCTTAAGCATCTTAAGCATATTGAGGTCTATTTAAATCACCGCCAACAGTTCAATTAATCAAATGCCACTGAATCGGTTTGAGCGGTGATTGCGATTCATTTAATCGGCTATCTCTAGTCCCATGTTATCGCCTCCTCCTTTACTGTGATTGACATTACGAATTTCATCCCATTGAGCCCCAAAGCCTCTCTATGGTCCATGTTGCCGGCTGGAAGACGACTTAGCTAGCCCCCGAGAGCCCCAAGAAGCGCTGAGTCGTCGTTTCGACTGAATGTTGCGGCAAGCCAAGCCAAGATGTCTTGACCATTTCTGATAGAAAATCTTAATTTAGAAATTTTTCTATTTGGAGCATCTGCAGAATCGAGTGAATCTTTATCACGCCAGTTGAAACAGAAGCGGGGTGAAGAAGCTTAGCTTCTTGGGTGCTGAAACGCACCCATTTGAAGATTCTCAAATCTGAAAAAGTCAGTCCAAAGTCGCCAACTGTTGGAGTTAGTCGCGCGGGAGTTGGAAGTGAATTGGCTGCACTATAGGACCTAGACTTAAAGGTTCATTATTTTTCCCATTTTTGAGGATTATGTTATAGTGTTTTTTTTTGTGTAGTGAAAAAATATATACTTTTATTTATATAAATAAAAGTTAAATTGTGTAAAATAGTGTGCGAATTTTGGAAAATAAGAATTTAAAATTTGAAAATTTCAAAAATTCAAAAATTTCAAACAGTCGAATTGGCTTTAAGCAAAATAAATATGAAAAAGCGTTTCTCTTTAAAATTCATAAGCAAACTATATTTAAAGGATTAAAAGACATAAAGGATATAATATTTTCCTAAATCATACCATAAATAGCAATTATTAATAATATTTGAAATTTCCGTTTAGATGAGAAAGTGAATGATTTTGAAAGTTCAGCAGAGATAATTTCATGCAACTTCCTTTTAGAGGCCACCAAAGTTATCTGAAATTCATTGGCCCACAGAATCTGAAGAAACTAGTCGAGGCAGACGGCAGATCTTTTGCCTTTTCAGCAATTTTTTCATATTTTCGTGAGATATTCGGCACATGGGCGCAAAAAAAAAAACAGAAATATTTAAAAAAAATAAAAAATAAAATCACGTATACTCAGGCGAGTGACCGCGATTGATAATTTTTTATTTCACATTTTGAATGAGATTGAGAATGGGGTGGGATTTTGCAGCAAATTATACTTTAGGCAATTAAAACCAAAGCTTGATGTTGCCATCTTAGATTTTTGATTTAGCTCTTATCGGCTGTTGAGCTTTTGTGCTGAGGACATTTACTTTGGGGTCAAGGAATTTTCGGAATTTTTGATTACTTCCGAATTTGATTTACTGAAGGATTATGACTATATATATAAATAGTGCAGTGCACTCAATTCGCTGAGATTAGAGCTAGTCCAAATCATGAAACTAAATTAATTTAATTTTATATTTTGTATTTTTTGGCAGAAATATATATAATAAATTCTTTTATATATTAATACATATTATTCCCTTATAGAAAAATAATACACATTGTCAAGAAATTATGGAATTTCTATATTTCGGAGAGAAAACCAGACTTTTCTCAAGAAATCACAGAACCAAAATCTGATGAGATTTTGATGAATTATAATAATAAAGAATCAAGTTAGTCCCTACAGTGGATTTTTTAGACATTTTCTTTTGAAATACTTCCTCAAAATTCCTAAGACCTCCTACAACTAGCATTTCACTTATTTTTCTTTGTTAGTAAAACTAAACATGTCTTAGAAAGTCTCGATTACTTTACGATACAATTATTAATAACCATTAAAAATGAAATAACTCAAAAAAATTACTTCAAACAATATCTATGACAACAGTTTAATATTTCACTAGTTTATTTCTGATACAGATTTTTAAGAAAAGGACAAATTTTGGAGCAAGTTTTTAACACTCACATGATTTTTACTATATGTACAAAACAATATTAAATTGAATTATTTATAAATAGCTATTATTATAACGTTGCTAATTAATTATTATATTCGATTTCGTACTTAACAGTACTTTAAACTGAAATTTAAATTTATTGTGATTCAAATCAAATATCAAAAATCGAATTCGATTCTACTTTCAAATTGATTATTACTTGACAATTTATGCTAGATCACTTTATTGATTCTTTGTGATGAAAATAACGAAATTGCTTTTTGTTGTCTTATTTCTTACAATATTATTAAATAATTAATTCAATATCAATGCATTTCACATAGAAAACACACGATGATACGCAGTCTTTATTTTCGAAGATAGATTTCCTTTTTTGCTCTTTAATATAAATAACTTGATATTATTTTGAGAATTTGAAAATATTGCGTTTATTTTTCTATGTTTCAATTTACTATTTTTTCAAAAAGCCGGAGAAAATTGTTTTCATTTCCCGTATTTGAGTTAAAATACGGAAGGAATTCGGTAGTTTCTACATATTTTTGAATCGATTTATTTATACGGACATTCTTAATAGTTCAAAACGACTTTTTCTATTAATTTTATTATACAAAATCTGGTTAAAAGCATCAGAATTATTTCTAGATTTTAAACAATTTCGACTAAAATTTAAATTTTCAAAAGATTGCTATTTAATGCAATAAATAATCAACTAATTTCAAAAACAGTTGCTAGTTTAATTGAAGAAAAGTCTAGATTAATTTTAAATGTAAAAATATTCATTAGTTCAAAAGATTTATTTTGTTCAAACAAGAAAACGAACGTTATAAAAGCAACTAAATATGATTTTTATTAAAAGTATTAAAGAAATAAGTTTGGAAAAAAAAAAACGATATTGTAATATTTAACACGTTCAACCCGGCCCAGTTTTTTGTATTTCACTTCATCGGGCGGCAGTAAAAATAGTATTTTGCTTTATCTGACGGCGGCTTGCACAAAATGTTTTTAAAATACCCATAAAAACAAATAAATATGTAAATATATAAATAAGTAAGTCTATTATAGCCTACCTGTAAAAATAAGCTCTTCAATTTTTCAATAAAGTACACGTCGCCCGATGAACCATTCGCGTGTGAGCCACGGGTGGTACACGCCGGGTTGTATGTGTCAAAGATCATATTTTACAAGCTCTTATTTAACTTTAGTGGTTCGTACGTATGCTTTCCGGTTCAAAATTTGTACTCAAATTTTGACTCACTTCCTATTATCCGATTTTGTTGAAATTTGACAGATTTACGTATGTCTCATGACAATACAATACAGTATATCTAATATCGTTCTAAATCTAATATGGAGGATGCCCCAAGATGGCGGTTTACCTTATTTCTTCAAAACCCTTTTGACATGAGTATCAAATGAAAGAGTTTGACGAGTAAAATACGATAAACTATGAAACAAATCTTACATTTCAGTCTAGAAAAAAAATAATAGTAAAAAAATTTGTAAATCAAGCTTTTAGATATATTGTATCTACAATTTATATATGTATGTGTCCATTTTAGTTAAACACGTCGCGCTGTTATAAATTATTGATATATAAAAGCTTGATTTAAAATGTATTTTTTTACTTTTATTAATTTATTTTATTTTTTACTCTGTATAGCCAGAATTTTAGTTGCATTTTCTATAGGTTTCACATTTAAGAATTAGATCTTCCACGAAATTCAAATATAAATCTATAATACGATAGAATAGATAGAAGTGTACTGAACCTCATAGAAAAGTTCTATATAGATCTACTTTCTCACTTCATAAACAAAATTGCCTTGATATAACTCTTTATAAAGGGAGCGCTCTTTAATATTCTTAAAGGCGAGCGGCGCCTTAGCCAAGTCGACTGTTTTAATAATTTCCATTTCCATATAAAGTGCGTAAATTGATAAGCCAGCAGACATGAGAGCCATAAAAGTTCTCTAATTGTGGGACGTTGTTGGTAGAAAATCGCGAAAAATAATAACTTGTATCAGATCAGTACAAAAGAATTAGTGTCCGTGAAGTGAAAAACAGAAAACAAGGAAACGCAACCGGGACCCGGAAATATTTTCTAAATCCATGTGGATCTGAAATGAACAAGAAGATGCCCGCAATGCTCCTCTCCCCGGGGAGCATCACTCGCACCGCGTCGCACCCGCACAAATCCAGATGGATGTCATTGCGATGGAATGCCCTGCAATTAATTTCCCTATTCATCTCTGTCGTCGCATTCAATTCCGGATTGATGGAAGCCGATGCTGCGCCCAAGGAACGTAAGTATCCATAGATAGTTTTATTCTCTATCTAGTTCGACACGATATGCTGCAATATAACGATACGAGATTCCACAGGGAAGAATATTCTTCGACTTCATCTAGCTATAGTACTCAAATGAATTGGATGTAGGCTAGAATCGCTTTGGGGGGAGGTCGCTGATCAATTACTAGGGTAACCAACTGCCGGGAGACCCATAAATCAGTTAATTTCAGAAAATTCTCGCGCCTCGTTCAATTAATTAATAGTTGAGGGCGCGCGCAACATCGTTGTGCTTTTATGAACCCCTGGCGCATATTTGCAACCGACGCGAATCGATTCGGCCGTCAAGGAATTGTCGCTTAAATTGGAGAAGCTTACGCCTTCCCATCGAAGTGGAACAGTGGGTCAATGGTCTCTACAATTCTAATTTTTTTTTTTCGTGCGTGACCAATTAACCCTTTTTACGAGCTCGCTTGTCTCCTCCCGACTACAAAGTTCCAATTTCCAAAACGTTTAAAGACTTTGCCCCGCAGCCGTAGTGTTTTTTCTTAGGTTTAGCAACTAATAAAGCGTTCTTAGAATGTTCTACTAGAGGTCAATGCCTTTTTAGTAAATGTTTTGTAGACAATGGGAAACGAGTAAGATAGACAGATAATCTAATAGCTTGACACACAGCTAGTTTACATATTATATCATATACGACATATGTTGTTGATGTGGTTGATGGAAGACACATTTACACCATTATAGACCCATTATGATACAACTTTTTTGTGACCAGGGTTTCTCGTGGGAATTGAACCGCCAACCTTTAGCACCCTACTGGTTTGCCGCCAATGCGTCACGCAACCAACCGAGCTATTGAGGCCTCTAATATTTGAGTTTCTAAGCATCTAATTTATAGTATGTACTCAATTTTCCCAACTACAATATTTTCAGCGATATGTTCGATTCGTGTTAGGAATTCGAACCCGCACTTTACAGAATTTATAATTCACTGGTGGCCAAAATTAAATATATATATCCCTCGAAATACACTGTACTTAAATTACATGGATTTTGAGTTACAAGGACAAAAATTATGTTATTCATTCAGATGCACCAATTTTTATAAGAAGGACAAAATAATAAGGATTTCTCATATATTCGCAATCGTTATATGGTATATCATTTTTTTATGAACACGGTTTCCTGTTACACGGTACGCAATTTTTTTTTTTGTAGTTAAATCTGAGACTCGACTTACACGTAACCATGTAACTCGAAGTATACCTGTATTTAATTTTACACAGAAAAAGTGTTCTATCATTTCTATAGGATTTTTTCCATATATTATGAATATCGCAAATAAAAATATCCTATTACGTCATATTTTTGAAGAAAATAGAGTTGAAAAGTACAAAATATCCTATTTAGAGCTGGATTATCAGTGAAAAAACGCCCCAAAAACTCCGAATTTGAACCCAATATAATACCTAACAATTAAAACTCTTTAGGAAATATTAAGTTTCATATAACAGGTCGAAAATAAACCTATGATTTGGGTCGAAAGATGATTTTTGAATATCGGGTTTTCGCTTGCAAATGAGAAAAATACACATGACATGCCATCCACTCATGAATTAAAAGAATGTCAGGAAATGAGTTTTTGTCTTTTAATTGCACGTTTTTTCCTGGTTTTGAGGTCAGTGGATTAATAATGATAGAATTTAATTTCCTTTTCTAAGGTTTAAAGAGCCGCGTGATACTTGATTTTATCTTTTAAGGAATGTGTACTCGCTTTCCTCTTGGCTATTGAGTCTGTCAATTTGTAGCTCTTGCGTAATCTATGGACAAAATCCTATAGAAATGATATACAGTAAAACCCGTTTAAATGCAACCCGCTTTACTGCACAATTCCTTTTATTGCACACGATGCGAATGCACCGAATTTTGTGCCTTCTTAATGTGTAGAAACAAAGACCGCATTATTGCACACCTCTTAAATACACAAACCTCTTATTTACACATTAATTTCAGGCACGAATTCTCTATTTGAATTAAAAAATAACCGGATAAATGCAATATACATATTTTAAATGAACAGATCTGTAGAAGTGTAGTACTTTTACATTGTCCCCTCGGTGGTTACCATTTAAAGGCAAAGAAGAAGAAGAACACTTTCTCGTTAGTCTTTGCTTTGACATTTCAGTCTTTTTGAGTTGGCGGGTGGACCTTGTAAATTTCGGATTGTAATTGTTTAATTTTGGTAAAATTTGTAAAGTAAAGACGAAAACAGAGCTATGTAATTAACCAAACTGAAAAAAAGTAATCCGAGCACTCTTAAATGCACAACATGTGCATTTATCTTAAAAACGTTTAAATGCACAAACCGTTTAAATGCACGAAATTTTCTGACAAATTGGATGTGCATTTAAGCGGGTTTTACTGTATAGTAAGACTTGTTCTGTGCAAAATTGGTGTCAACCAGTGATATTTATTACTAAAATCCCCATTCTTATATACTACAATACTATATAGGAAACATCTTAAAAAATAATTACAATTCAGTCAAAAATTCTTGTTTTACTATTTGCACCAAATAGGAGATTGAATAGATGTCGGCAGGTATTAAATTGTTGTATACCAGTACGTATGATTCTAAAAATAACTGGTAGCTAAACTAATAGTTATGTGTCAGCGGTATAAAATACAAAAAATTAAGTGAAGATACATTTTGATCTTAAAACACTTTCTTGATTTTTAATATATTACATGCACAATTGTATAACATAATTACCCCGAAAACAAATTTACGGGGGTTCGTAAACTTCGAATAACAACTTTTTTAAAGCAGGATTTACGAAATATCGTCTTTTGTTTGTGTCATAATAAATTATATATGTACTCCTTGAGATTATGAACTATTGTAGTTAGACAGAAAAAGAATGTTCGTTTGTTTTATTCAGTTTATACTTTCTAGAAAAGCAAATATAATTCTTCTTATTTACACCCGAAAACAAAATCTTAAGTGTGTGTTCATTTATAAGTAATTTATATAAGATTTAATTTTCGCGAATAAATAAGGTAGTTTTTACTGAGAGTTTTACAATGAAGTAAAGAATGGTTTAAAATAATTCGCTAGCCCAAATTGTCCGAAAGCTGATTAATTGTCGATTCTTTTTCGATATCGTTAACGAATAATATATTCACATAAAATAATTCTTTCTTGATTAATTTACGAATCTTTAAGTTTGCTGGGATATAAAATAGTATCTTATAGTTCTTATGTGCTAACGACTAAAGAATAAATAAAAAGTCACAAAAAATGGCCAACTTTAAGTTTTTTTTTTTTTAACTATATGCATAAATGCCTTTCAATTCTTGATTTGGGTAGGGAACTTTAAAAAATAGATTTAGAAATTTTTTCCTAAAGAAGAATGTGGCAAATTTTAAATTCTGCTACATTTCTAGCATAAGTCGCTTCGGATAAAAATAGCCGTTTTAAGTAAATTTTTTAAAACTAATGTATGTAAGCAAAATATTAAGTTCAGTCGCCTGGACAAGGAAAACCAACGTTTTTTTTTTGGCTCCGTCTTTTATCTCCCTAAACAATAAAGGCATCTTTGAACACTTATTTTCTAGTAAAACACAAACGATTTTTATTATCTAAATGCCTTTGGACAAATAATCAAATTTTTTATCTTTATGAATCAACACCAGAAGCTAAATTGTAGAGTTCTTAGTGCAGTGTAGATTAAGGTGTACATATTAAAATATATAGGCATTAGGAAGGTTTTTTATAAAATTCAATTTTCAATTCAAAAATTTTTCTTGATAAATTGAATTGAAACACTTACTTAATTATTGAAAGCAGCAAAAATCGCTCATGCTTTTTGAGGCCCATATTTTGGCAGTATTGTCTTTTAAAGCACTTCTTACAGATAAAATATTTAGTCTAACTCTAACTGCAATCTCTACGTAATATTTATAGTTTTGTCTTACCTTAAAATTCCCAGAAATCCGGAACCCTCTAATTTTTAATATATAGTTGACTTGAGATTGTTTGCGAAAAATTATGCACATTTAAGTAATACTGCTTTTATTTTAAAACACCTCAAAATCAAAATTCTAAATTGTTTTCCTATTGAGACTTAGAACACTTATTTCATCTCTGGCAAATACGGAGCATCAAACTATTACATTTAAAAAAAGAGGTGGTTTGAGTAATTGCTAAATTAGGATTAAAAATAATAGGACAGCTTTTACAATATATACTTAATTGCTGAACAGAAGTGGGATTATCTTTTGCCCCGACTCATAGCTGAATTACACTTATTACGCCTGTTTTGTGTTCGCTGTAATTTAAATATATTTTTTTGCTGAATTATTTAAATCTTATATGGTATTGATTTGTTATACCAGAAAAATTTAAGGAATATATAATAATAATAAAAATAAAATATAATAATAATAAATCAAAACAGAACAATTTCTATCTCCAGTAGTCGGTTACGGATTAATTATTGTAAAATTTAAGAAACGAGAGTTGAATTTTGATATAATTATATTTAATATTGGATTAAACGTAGACGTAAAATAGAAAATTCTTTAATTGTTAAAGGTTTAAAGTCCCTATATGTCTGTATCAAATGAAAAAGGTGATTAAAAGGAAATTCCAAAAATAAAACATTCAATCATAATAAATTAAAAACTTTCTAGAATCTAACTTTCTAAATCCCTTCCGTATATTTCTTGAGCAGTAGTAATAAAAATCTGAAAAAAAATGTTGAGCGATATGTCTACATTGAGCGAAAATTAGCTGGAGTAGTATAAATAAAAGAAGTTTTTTTTTAAATGAAGTTACTATACATATACTATATACATACTTTTAATTATTTCCAGCTGGACTTGTCGATTTGATTAAAGAATTTGGTTTTCCCAGTCTTCCATCTGGGGTACTCAATGCCTCAAGGGGAATGTGTGGCACCGAAAGAAATTCTTATCAAACTCATCCTGCCCTGGCCTACACTATCACTAAAAGTGCAATTTTAACAATCGGAGCATCACAAGCTTTCCCCAACGATTTCCCATCGGACTTTTCCATAATCCTAGTCCTAAAACGAACCTCCAGAAGCGCCGATAAGGAACCAGTTTTCACTATTTACTCTTCTGAAAGTGAAGAGGTCCTATCAGTTGCAGTTGGTCCCGAAATCTCGATGATCTACCAAGAAATAGATGGACCCTTCGATCATAGAAATGATATAAATTTTGGTATGGGAATCACAGATGATAATTGGCACAGGATAGGTATCAGCGTGAAAGGAAATTCAGTTACAATGAATATGGATTGTAACAAGCAGGTTACTAAAAGACTTCAAAGAGCTGCTGGAAGCAGTATTGCTACTGATGGTCTGATCTTAACCGGGGTCCAGCTGTCTGAAGACGAGGGGTTTTTTACTGGTGACATTCAAATGATGCATATCGCCGATAGTCCCGAAGCTGGGTTAAGAATTTGTTCAAGATATGCCCCAAACTGTCTGAATGTGGACAATGTTGTGAATGGTCAACCAGCGGATGGAGGAAGGTATTCATCGAGGTATTACTCCAGAAGTACTTCTTCAGGGGATGGAGGTACTTCTTCTACTTATGAGTACAGTAGCAATAGTCCTGGAAGGGGATATAGTACAACAGTAGGTCCTTTTGTGGACTGGAGGAGTTCTGGATCAAGAGGGATCAGTACACCCAGAACTTATACGTCTGATGTCACAAGAACCTATGGGTCAGGAGGAAGTGGAGGAGGTGCTAGAGGCTCCACTGTAACAACAACTTATACTTATGATAGTCAAGGAGCTCCTACAAGATCTACAACAACCACTGTTGTTTCTGGAAGCGGATCTGAGGGTTCTGTAGGACTGGGATCAGGAAGAGGATCTATTTCAAGTGGTAGTAGTGGATCTGGTGGTAGTCTTGCAGGAGGATCAACTTCATTTTCTCAAGGTGGCTATTCGAGCTCTTCCTCCTCAGGAGGAGGACGAATAGGTTCAGGTAGTGGTTTTGATAGTCGTCTAGGAGCAGGAGGCTCAGCTACAACTACTTTCTCTCAAGGAGGATCAAGAACAGGAGGAGCAGGTTATGGTTTAAGCGGTAGTGGAGGAGCAGGAGAAGTAGTTACATCGACCACGTACGGAGGAAGTATTAGTTCAGGTGGTGGACGATTAGGGTCTGCAGGAGGAGGAGGAGAAGCGATTCAAACCTCCAGAGGGAGCTCCTCTACCTCAGGAACCTATGGAAGCCGAAGAGGTGGTTCCACTGTATCTACAACGCCTAGTGTAACGATTTTAAGAGGTCAAGAATCCTCCTCAAGCTCTGGTCGTGTTCAAGGAGCTGGATCCCAAGCATCTTCAATTTCAGGAGTAACAAGTTTATATGGTTTTGGTAAGAAAAACCAAACAGAAGGCTCCGCTGAAATTAACTTCGAAGGCAGTGGTGATGATTTCTTTGATTTTGATCTCGACGAATTCAATGCTGGCCTTAATCCTGAAGGAGGAAGTCGCCAAAATAGAACTAGAAATGGAGGAGCAGGTACCACTGAAATTTCAGGAGGAGAATCTAACAACAGGACAGAAATCGAAATACCTGGCTCCTCCAACCAAACAACAGTAGTCACCTATGGCAGCAATGTTGTCTGCCATCCTGGTCCCAGGGGATATACAGGATTCCCTGGACCTCCAGGTGAACGTGGTCCAAAGGGTGAACCTGGTCGTGATGGAATTCCAGGACAAACAGGCTCTCCAGGACCACCAGGACACGTTTTTATGGTCCCTGTAAAGAATTTAAAATTATCTACTAATTGAGCTAATTCTAAAAATTTATTTTTCCTCCAGATGAGCCAAACGGGAGGCAATGAAAAGGGTCCCGACGTCCAAGCAGAAGCTATGAGACAGATGCTCTCCCAGCATATGGTAATGCTTGGTGGACTCTAGCTTTTGGTTCTGAAAGTTAAGATAAACGATTAGTTTTTTTACAGACGGCAATGCGAGGTCCTGAAGGACCGATGGGTTTAACTGGAATACCTGGACCGCCAGGATCAACTGGAATTCAAGGAACTAAAGGAGAACCAGGAGATAGTGGGGAACCGGTGAGAAAATTATTTTTAATTAGGAGTTATTAGACCAAACAAATGGAAAATCTCAGAAGTTCGGAATTTTATTATGTTAACCCCTGCTGTTTCATTACTAATCAATTACTTATTTAAAAAATAATGATTGAATAATTATGGTATGGAGGCCAATTTAGTCAGTGAACAAATAAATTATAGATAATTTCTATAGGATTTTTTTCGGAAGATTACGAATTCACAAATAAAAATGTTTAGTTAGATACCGTTTTTTAGAAAAGTAGAGTTAAAAAATACAAAATTGTAGTTCAGTGATTTTTTGAAATATCGTTAAAAAAGATTAATTCTCATAGGAAGTCGTGATGTGGCTTAAATGAAAATTTAACCTATTATACAAAATTAGGAAAGGTTTTAAAAATTTTCGAAACATTCGGTTGAAATTCAATTTTTGTCCAGTAAGGTCTATGGATTAGTTCTTCCTAATATCCGTAGATTAGAATTCAGGCTTTCATTTAAGTCATATTAGGATCTCCTATGAAAATTCGAACTCTGTTTATTGACAAAGCTTATCACACTGATATTAAGCAGTACTTATTCGATAAAAACAAAAATTTATAAAAATGTTTATTCAATGTTATTAGACTGGACAGAATGTTACAACTGCGATTTTGTTGATTTTGAGGTCGAAGAGGACCAATTTCTTTTAAAGATTGATTGTTTGATTCTTGGTGAATGCCTAATATAATTTAGTACGAATTTACGATCTTCTCACGTATGAATTTTAATTTTGCTAATTATTTTGTGGTAATTCTCTGGCTTTTGCGTTGTAAGGTTATAGGTTAGTATGTAGGTATTACTTTTATTATTTGTAGTTACAATTTAGTACATCTTGGTTAATTTAACTTAAGTTAATAGTTTCCATTACTTCATTTATTTTTTATTATTTTATTATTATTATTTTGTTTCTTCTTATTAATTAATTTGTAACCTTTTCTTTTTTTTTTACCATCTTAGTTAGTGTGCTATTAAAAGAAATTGTATCTCTTGTGTACACAAATCCCAAAATAATAAATGAAAATGAAATTTCTCCTTGAAAATGAAAATGAAATTTATGAAATATCAAATTTTAAACTTTTGTGTACATTCTATACCAAAAAAATTGTTCTTGAAGCCTCCTAAACATATTTTAAAATCAATGAAAGTCTCCTCACTAATGATTACCGCTTAAATATATTAATTAAATTCGAATTTCTGAAAGACAAACATTTAAGGTTTATAGATATGTACAATGCAAAAATCACAAAAATACATTATTGGATTATTTAAAACATAAAACTGATTTTATCTTTCCTAGGGTCCAAGAGGATTAAGAGGTCCTATTGGTCCCGGAGGACGCGAAGGGAGAAGAGGCCGATCAGGACGAGACGGAGAACGGGGTGCAGCGGGTGGCATGGGTCCTAAAGGCGAACCAGGACCTCCAGGACCTACAGGAATGCCCGGCGACAAGGGCTATCGTGGAATAACTGGCATGCAAGGGGAAAAGGGTCAACAAGGGTTAGAGGGTCATCCTGGAGAAGAGGGACCACCTGGCCTACCAGGATTGCCAGGAGAACTGGTATGATTAAAAATTCATTTTAAATTGTTTTAATTCATAATTTTATTTATTTTTTACTTTAGGGTCCGAGAGGATTTACAGGTCCCCGAGGATTCCCAGGCCCCCCTGGAAATGCAGGTGTACCTGGTAATGAAGGACCTCCAGGCCAAAAAGGTAATTTGGGACCGCCAGGCCAGCCTGGAGCTCCAGGTCAAACTGGCCCTGTAGGAGCAATTGGACCTCCGGGACCACAAGGGAATTTAGGACCGCCTGGAATATCGGGACCACCAGGAAAACAAGGCTTATCAGGACTACCAGGCGCAGATGGACCTCCAGGACGTCCAGGAAATCCAGGCTCGATCGGAACTAAAGGTGATCAGGGTCAGCAAGGAGTTCAAGGAGCTGTAGGCTTTCCGGGAGTTCGTGGAGTAAAAGGTGACGACGGCCCTAGAGGTCCAGTAGGCGACAAAGGCGACAAAGGTGATCGAGGAGTTGATGGAGAAAAGGGTGAAACTGGTCTTGCTGGGGAAAGAGGACCAGCAGGAGCCGCAGGAAGTCCGGGTCCAGAAGGTCCTGAAGGACCAAAAGGATTCGAAGGACCTCGCGGTGAGGCAGGATCAATGGGGCCGGCAGGAGAGAAGGGAAAGCAGGGATCGCAAGGCTTTCAGGGATACCCTGGCCCATCTGGAGAAAAGGGAGATAAGGGAGCATCAGGTTCTACAGGAGGGCCTGGCCAAAAGGGTGATAGGGGAAATCCTGGAATGCAGGGCGAACGCGGAGAGGGTGGTCCGAGAGGTTTTCGTGGAGCTAGAGGTAGAAGGGGCAGCGAAGGAATGCCTGGTCCTAAGGGTGACACTGGACAGCCAGGACCTCCCGGACCTTTAGGGGAAGTCGGGCCACAAGGTCCTGAAGGTCCTCGTGGTTTTATCGGAATGCCTGGACCTCCTGGATCGAATGGTAAAGACGGTCCACATGGTCCTCCTGGAGAAAGAGGGGCTCCGGTATGGTTTTCTCATTTTTTCTCTGTTAATAATTTGTAATTTTAAATTTTCTACTTTAGGGCGAAACAGGAAAACCTGGAACCCCTGGTGAGGCGGGAGTTATTGGACCTCGCGGAGCAACAGGTGAACCTGGACCGCCGGGTGAACCAGGAACGCCTGGTCTTCCAGGAATCCCTGGCGAATCTGGACCTCCAGGTGAAGCTGGAAAAGAAGGACAAGCAGGACCACCAGGACAAATTGGAAAGACAGGACCGCAGGGACCAGTAGGTCTTCCTGGTTTTCCCGGAGAAAGAGGACATCCCGGACAACCCGGACTACCTGGTCTTAAAGGAGAAATTGGACCTGTTGGTCCACCGGGAGCGACTGGTGATAAAGGGCAGCAAGGTGAAGCAGGAAAAGATGGTCCTCCAGGACCCGAAGGCAGACCGGGACCGCCAGGTGGTCCAGGAGCTCCGGGATCTAAAGGTGAACGCGGAGAGCCTGGCCCTATCGGACCTATAGGAAGAGATGGAATTCACGGTTTACGTGGTCTTCCTGGACCACCAGGGCCAGTTGGAGCTCCAGGAGAAGACGGTGATAAAGGAGATGCCGGTCCACCGGGAGAAAAAGGGTTAAAAGGAAGCCAAGGAGAAACGGTAAAAATACTTAACTTAGGCTAGAAAGTTTTAATAAAATTTGTCATATTTTAGGGTCCTGTAGGATCAGCAGGAACACAAGGATTACGAGGAGAACCTGGCCCTCCAGGACCACCTGGTGAAAAAGGTCCTCCGGGAGAAATTGGGCGACGTGGAATTAAAGGAGAAGATGGTCGAACTGGTCTTCCAGGACCGCCTGGACCTCCAGGACTTCAAGGTCTTCCAGGAACATCGGGAATAAAGGGTGATAGAGGTGACGATGGCTTACCTGGAGTAGCTGGAGCAATTGGACCTCCTGGGGAGCCAGGTAGACGAGGTCCAAAGGGAGCAGAAGGAGGTCCAGGACCAGTAGGCCCTCCAGGTCCACAGGGACCTATAGGTGAGACAGGAGCCCCTGGTCCACCAGGTGTGCAAGGACCGCCAGGAAAAGACGGCGAACGGGGTCCTTTTGGTCCGAAAGGCGAAGAAGGAAAATCTGGACTTCCTGGTCCACCTGGAAAGCCAGGACAGCCCGGACCTGAGGGTCCAAAGGGAAGTGTTGGAGCAAGAGGCTTTCCTGGAAATCGTGGAGAACCAGGACTTCAAGGTCCTAAGGGAGAACCAGGAAAAGAAGGCGAAGATGGAAAACCAGGTGAACCAGGTCCACCTGGAGATTTCGGACCACCAGGAAAAACTGGGGAGCCTGGACCACCGGGTAAAACAGGACCAGAAGGTCCAGCGGGTTTGCAAGGAAATACTGGACTACCGGGAGAAAAGGGAGATAGAGGAGCACTGGGTCCAATTGGTCCTGTGGGATTACCTGGCCCGCAAGGAATGCCTGGACCACAAGGACCTCAAGGATTAAGGGGATCACCTGGCCCAGCTGTAAGTACTACCAAATTTTGTTTCTTTCTTTTAGTTTCATAATTTTTAGTGTTTCGTAATATAATAAGAAAAAACGAACTATCTCGGTGTTAGTTTGTCTGTCTGTCTGTCTTAACGCTGAAACTGGGCATAATTATAGGAAATAATTGTTCCATTGCAGGCGTAAAATACAAGGTAAAATTGTTGGGGTAAAAAGGAAGTAAAGCAATTTGTTTTAAGATCGTATTTCGTATCAAATGAAAAATTTTGAAAGTTTGAATCTAAAAGTTTGGCAGTCAATCTGTTAAAAATCATTTTTTCTGCTAAAAAATATCGCTTAGAAATATATGGAATGGTTGCAAACTTTGTTTTGGTATTATTTTTTAACTATAAAAAGAATTGTTTAAAACTCACATGTACAAATGTAATTAATTTGGAAAATGTCTAGAAATGTTAACACTCAAAGCTGGCACTTAACTGTTGTTTTTTAAATTATTATTACTATTTTTTTTTTTTTTCAGGGAGATGCAGGTGCTCCAGGCAAGCAGGGCTTAATTGGACAACCAGGAAATATCGGCGAACCTGGACCCCGAGGACCCAAAGGAGATAGGGGCAGAAGAGGTCCAAAAGGGCATAGAGGTGAGCTAGGTTTAGTTGGCGCTAAAGGTGATCAGGGAGAGAAGGGAGACAGAGGAATTCGAGGTCCTCATGGTCCAGAAGGTGCAAAAGGTGAACTTGGTCCAATGGGACTACCTGGACCAAAAGGAAATGATGGTCCACAAGGAACACCAGGTGGAACTGGACCGCCTGGTCCAAAAGGAACTGATGGAACAACAGGTCCAAAAGGAGATCCTGGACCTCCAGGACCACCAGGACCACCTGGTCCTCCTGCAGAAGCACCTCTCCTGCCGCCAGAGCTTCTATTTCAATTAAACGAATTCTCACCTGATAAGGGTGAAACTAGAAGACGGCGAGACGTTGAAAAACAGGACGAAGATAACCTCATGGAAGATGAAGACTTCAACTCTCTTATGGGTGTTAAAGGAGGTGCAGATGACCCAAAGAAAACAAAGAAAAAGAAAAAACTTAAGGACGATTTAGGTGCAAAATTCTTGGACATGTACAGCTCGATCTATTCAATGCGCCAGGAGCTGGATAGGATGAAGAAGCCCGTGGGCTCCAGGGAGCATCCAGTTCGAACTTGTCGGGATCTCCACTTCGGACATCCGCAATTCAAAGACGGCTGGTACTGGATTGATCCTAACTTGGGAATGGGAGATGATGCCGTCTATGTTTACTGTAATATGACTGCAGGGGGTGAAACGTGCGTTTTCCCGGATGTTCACAGCTCTCAAATGCCCAACATTCCATGGAGAAAGGAAAACGGCAAGCTCGATTGGTACTCGAATTTACGCGGAGGCTTTAAAATGAGCTACGAGGCGATTGGAGTCGTTCAGATGACCTTCCTCAGGCTACTGTCGCAAGAGGGCTACCAAAATTTCACCTACTCCTGTATCAACAGCGTGGCCTGGCTGAATACGAAAACAAATGGCTTCGAGCAAGCAGTTAAATTTATGGGCGACAATGAAATGGAGATTTCTTACGATGGGACACTGCTGAAGCCAAGGATACTGCTGGACAATTGTAAAGTAAGTTTTCATATTTTCTAAAGACATCTACCGATCAATTCAGCTGAAAAAGTAATTGCTGAATTGTACAATTGACTTTTATAATTGAAATCTAGGAACAAAATCAATGATTTAAGTAGGCTCCAGTTGACTCAAAAACTAACATTTTAAAGTGAGGTCCTGATTGTGTTCAAGAATTCAGCTTGCATGAAATTCAATTGACTGCTGCATTAACTTGATTACGATTCAGCAATTGATTTAAGTATATTGCACAATTCACTGCAAAAAAAATAACTTTTTAAATTCAGTTGACTGCTTTCAAAAATTCAGCTTAAATTCAATCAGTTTTGAAATTCAGTAACGAGCAAAAAAATACAATTCATCTCTTATAGCTGAATTACAAGCGAAAATATTTGTTCGTAATCCGCCAGAATTATTTTTTTCGAATATTTAATTTCAATTCCTTTTTATTTTTCAGACTGGACAATCGAAAGGTGAAACGATTATCGAATTAAGAACAAAGCGGCTGCACTTTTTACCAATTGTCGATTTCTTCCCAGTCGACTACGGCTTGCCGAATCAGGCGTTTGGGTTCCAGGTGGGGCCCGTCTGCTTTAAGTAGTCCTTGCCCTCCCCGGGTGCAACTCGAATGTGTGTGAATGCGGTTTAACGCTCTGCCTGAGAAACGGATCTCGTTTTGACCCCTGTGTTTGTGTAACAATCGATTTGTGAATGCCACTGCCAAAGACATTTTTTCTGAAAGAATGACGATGATAGGTTTATTTAAGCGTACTTAGTAAGTGTCAAGAGTCTTGTAAAATATAATTTGTCTTAAGTAATATTTTGGTTTTAATGAGGGCAGGGCATATAATTTATACCCACCCTTTTGCCAGGATTTTCTGTACATCCCGTCTAGAAAGCTTACCATAACTTCGAAAGCTTCTGTGTGGTTCTGATCCAGAAATCGGGTAAAATCAAAAACAGTCTGCGTTGCAATTAGTGTGACTCCTCTTTTTGTCTATCAATATATCAGTAGATAAGAATTCTTTTCGAATTCTTCAAAACATGTCGTATTTAATTCAGATCTTTGTACCTAAATGACACATTATGTGCAATTTTGCTGAGAAATTGTCTTCAAGACGAGGCTGAGCTAAGAAAAGTGCAGTAAGAAGCACAAACTCAGCTACCAATTAAACTCTTTTAGAGGTTATTTGGAATCTAAAAATAAAAAAGTGAGGATATATGCATTTGATAGTTACATTTTTAAAGTAGGCTTTATGTGTTATTTTTCAGCAATTTTTAACGAAAAACAGTGTTTTATTTATTTTAATAAAGTTGACGCTTCTTAATTCTCTTTGGATTTAAAAATGAAATAATTAAATATAACTAAACACATCAATTATCTTTCTATTTTAAATTATACAAAGTAACCGATATTTATTAATTGTTTTTCTTTTCCATTCAAATTACATTAATATTTTATTTATTTTTCTCTTAACTTTCTTCATAGGAGATTTTTTAATATTTGTTCCTGTTCCCACTTTTGTAAAAGATGAATTTAGAATGGAAATGAAATTTTACAAGTCCTCAATTTAATTTTAAGAAAAAGCATTTAGATCATTAAACATCGAGTACGAAAATCAGAATGCTATCATTTAAGTCTCAAAAGTTAATAATTTTCCTGAAATTACTTTAAAAAGAAATCAGGGACAAAATGTGCCGGTTCCTTCCGTGTATTTAATTACTAATTATGTAAAAATTAATTAACTCTTAGCGCTCCGATGTCTCCTCTGGGGCACCATTCAGCTATTGCTTATTCAAGGTCGCAGAGTATAAAGGGTTAATAGTACAATTTCTTATTTTGTAATAAAAATATGATTTAATAATTAATTAAAAGAGTTATTCATAAAACATTACACTGTCAAAACATCATGGCAGCTGGATAGACTGAAGATTTTAGTTGCTCTCAAGAATTCAATTTCTGCAGCTGGCTGCCCAATTCAGCAATTGGTCTTGTTAGGCTGAATTGAATAGGCGAGTCGACTATTAAAGTAAAATTTAATTTCCATCTGAAGTTAGAAATTTCGGATTTCTGGAAAATAAGAGACCTTTTTTTTTGGAAGTGGATTTCGCTCGACTCGACTAGAGAACATACTAATTTTCTTAGTATCTTAGCTTCAAGCAAAAAGGTGCAGATATTTGGAAAGGAAGTAAATCTATACTCTGTTTTTATATTTTTTTTATATATTTATATCCAGGTGAATGATTTTTATTCAAAATTTATGTGGATATGTTGTAGATGCCAAAAAAAAAAACATTCTGAACGTTAAAGTTCTTGTTAGATTAGTTTGCTTACGTCAGGTTGATTTGAAGTCATTAATTACTTATTCATCACCTACTTTTGTGTAAAATACAATACAATTATGGTACCATTCAGCTTAGTCCTGATGTTAAATTTCGAAGTTTAAAACATATTTAAAATCAGTCCTTCCGAGGTCGTAGTCGACATTCGTAATCGACAACGTGGTTTTGTCGATTTTTTCCGATATCAGCAATACGACAGTAGGATCGTGTCAAAAACAAGAAACTTCCATATAAAGTAGGGTTTAAGCCTAAGTGTATTATTATTATTATTATTATTATTATTATTATTATTATTATTATTATTGTTAGCGGTGACACTCATGGTGGGCATTGCGACCAGACGGTCTTTTGTGCCGAAGCCTAAGTGTAAATAATGGGGTTTTTTTGTGCCTTATGCTTAATTGAAAAAAAAAAAAACGATGCAGCAAATTCCTACTTACCCTTATTCTCGTAGTCGTGTCACTTTTCGAAAATCACTAAAATCAGAATTCTGTATTCTCCTAGTCGACTTAAACGACTATTGACAAAAACTAACAAAAAAGTAATATTCTGGTTGTCGTTTATTTACGATGATTCTTTTAACGACAAAATCAAAGATAATAGGAAAAAGATAAGATATAGGTAATTTTGTATTTTATTTCAATAATTCGCTATATTATACTGTATATCATTAAGGTAAAAATAACAACCAAAATGTGTGCGTGCCTTATTTTCTTTGGTTTTTGCAAATGACTTGATTTGGCATTGATACCCTATGCAATACAAATGGTGGTTTCACTTAGTTCTGTGGCCTTATTATGGGAAACAAAATGAATCACTTCGTTTCATTTGCTATAGCTGAATTTCAGGTAAGAACTCTTATAAGAAATTTCGTTAGCTAAATTTATAATAAACGAAACGAAAGGAATAGTTTCGTTTTTTATGAGGCCCCTGCGTTTTTAGATGATTTTGTAAGCTCAAAGCGGTTCCTAAGATGTGGTTTTCGAGTCCGTTCTACAAGATGGTGCAAATAAAATTTAAACTAGATAAATATATACCCGTATCTCTACATATTCATCCAAATTAATTGCTTTTTCACCATCTAGAAGAACGGATGCAAGAAACCCTTCCTAACAGGCTCTGGTATCAGTCATTTGTAAAAATTAAGGAAAATAAGACTCATATATATGTACATTTCTTAGTAATCAATTAGAAAACCTATACTATTTATAATTTATAAAATTCGAATTCTTGCCGCATTTCTTCTAACGTCCGTCTACTACTTTGTTTTTGGTTTTCTTCTCTTGTGAATTGACGACCGTGATGTTTGTCACCGAATTAACAAGTAACAACCGGAATAAGGCTCAAATACTTAATTTACTTGTGGTGCTACATTAAACGTGGGTAATTTAAATTAATATTTATAAGTGGGATTTACTTATGTTTTTCCTAGAGAATAAGGTTTGCTATCGAAAATTTTGTCGATGAAACCGACTTCAATATAGTGTATGTAAATTTGTCGATATCGATAGAAATCTTTCTACATTGTGTATATTAAAGTTAGCGCTCCACAAAACACAAACATTTATAAATTCCAAAATTGATGATAACATAGATTTCCTAAAAAAAATTAAATAAAGAAAACCCCAATAATTTTGCAATAAAATTTTATTTTCAAAACATATTTACATTAAAAAAATGCTATGGAAGCTTTTATATATAATTCAACACATTTTATACATATTTCTTGCTTAGTTTACAAGTTGACAAAATACTCAGTTGTACATTTTTTTTTTTTTTTTCTTAACAAATTTCACAAAAATTTCGCCTCGTCAACGGTCACATAAATCGGTCGCTACAATCATTTATTTTGTATTTTCGAAATGTTATCGACGTTTTACAAATTCCCCTCTAAATATCATTTGTTCGCCTTCAAATTTTATTTTACTCGCACATAAAACGCATTTGTTGCCCTTAAATCTTAATAATGTCAAATAACTACATTAATTCTCCTCCTTCACCCTTCGGACAGTCGCACGTAAATATTTTGAATTTATTGTGTCGGTCAGTTTTTGGATGACTCTACTCCGCGATTTTACTTTTGTTTTGAATTAATCTAATTATTTTTAATCAAAAATTTACCTTGTTTTTTTTTAGTTACCTTTTTGTTTTGCCTTAGTTCTTATTTAATTTTTTTTTGATTTTCTACTTGGATTGTTGATTTACCTTAATTTCGATTGGACACTGGTATTTCGGATTGAGTAATTTGGTATACATTTTGTTCACTATTTTTATTTAATTTAGCACACGACAGGTTGGCCGTTTGTAGTTGTTAAACATTTTTTAAAACGCTTTTAAATGTGTTAATCCTTTTGTTTGTATTAACTACGATTAGTGGAACTGTTTCTATATTTTTATTTGTTGTGACAACAGACAACGCAAAACTAGGTGAAATCCAAAAAAGATAATTTGACGTTAGGAAGAAAATACAACACACACGAGTGGATAAATAATGCAGACGGATTTCGTTACATATAGGAGATTTCTTTTCGGTTTCAAGGTGACTAACCACTGCAAAACATAACTCAAGCAATAAATCATTAAAGTGTCTCTGGGTTTTTGTTTGGTTTTGTATTTTTTTTTTTTTTAAATTAAATTATATTAAATTAAAGTTACATTAAACTAAACAAAAAGTAATTAAGAATTACTGTCGCATATGTTGAGAGAGTAAAACGGTGTTCTTTAAAAATTCAAATCCAAAAGCAGACTGATCAATGTTAAGCTAAATTCAACACAGCCTTGGTTTAATTGATGACTTCTTAAAGCTGAATTTGGATGCTGATTCATTTTACATGGTTTAACAACTTGAATATGAGCCATAAGAATTACAGTACCTTATTCAGCTATATGAAGTCGATTTACAATTATGTCAAATTTGATTGTACTGAAAATACAATTACTAAAATCCACTCTCTCATATCCTGTACAGTGTAGCTGAAATGCTTACAATATGCCTTAGAAGCTTTACATACAATTCAGCAATAAGATACGAATGAGCGGAATTTATGAACACGTGATTCTAACATAATGCTGGTTTATGAATAAAGGTTATAATGCTAGACAATAGCGACCTTTCTACATTCATGATTATTACAAAATTGGGGCGAATTTCTAAATGCATAAAAATTGTTTAAATACTTTATTCAGCATAGTAGTCTTTAAAGCTGAATTGAGCATTTTGGAAGTCGCCCAGATATAAACCACGTGATTGATCATGTTAATTAAAAGGAAAGTAAAAAGATAATTTCGTCTTGTTCATTTATTTCGACCATTCACAAAATTGATATTTCTAAAATATAAATTAAAAATGTTTCTTCTCTTCCCCAGAGCAAGAGGGCGCGAACAAATTCGTCTCTTTTTCATTTCTTCCAGCATTAAAATGCCATAAGCAAAAAATCAATTACATTATTTCAATCCTTCAAATTTTTATAGGATAATTTTTGTGTTACAAGTAAACAGATTTCAGAAATTGCATTAAAAAGGGCTTCAATAATTACGCCAGATCCGAATAAATTTAATTCAGTTCACAGATTTCGGTATGTACGGCATAAACGTTCACAACACATTTTTAAAATAGTTAATTTTAATTTGATTAATTCTCATTTTAAAATGATCCCACTGCTGACACCACAAGTGTGTCAACTTTTTTTTTTTTTTTCTTATAAAGCTGCGTGATATGAATTGTTTGTTAAGTGATAATAAAAAAGCGTAGTGTTCTTTAAAATCTTTCGTTTTATACTATCTATAGTTTCTGGATCAGTGTACAAATGTGTACATTTTTAAATGTTTGAATAAACCATTCGATTTTACGAGTTGTTTACACAAACTTTAAAGTTTGTAGCCCCCCATCTGCAAGTGGAATCCATTAAACTTTATAATAATTTTAAAACATATGCGACAGTAAAATACTACAAAACTTAAACAGCTATGAGAACACATTTTGAGCGCTTTCTCCTCCGCTTTAATCGCCATTTCCCTCAATTAAAATCACATTCTCATGAATTTCTAACTCCAATTACCTTGAACAGCTCAAGAACAAGTTGATGAAGGCATGTGGAGGTAAACAAAAACATAAATATACATTTGAAACGTAGCAAATTTCTTTCTTTTTTTTTTTTTAATGACTACATTCACCATTAGAGAGGAATAAAAGGAATGGAGGGTAAAATAGAAGAAATTTTTGATTGCCTCCAAGTCGGTGGGAATTTTTTTGCATAAACCCGATTTCTTTGTCCGCACCCCTTACTCTTGGGGCATAATTATTGTTTTCTTATCTTGTGAAACTGTTGGGAATGAATAAATAATTAACTTGCAAGAAAGGATAGAAATATAAACAAACAAAAAATAATAATAATAATAATAATGCACACTCACTGACTTTTTCGTAAAGTACTTTTGCAAAAAACAAAAAAAAAATATATCAATTTTCTTTTTAATAATTTTATGCAGTTCGCTCATAACATCAATTGAATACTTTTCGTATATTCTTACTCTTATTAGAAAACAATAAAACAAAAAAATAATAATATTTAATAGAAAATAAAATACAATCAGCAGTGTAATCCTGGTGTACTGTCTGGCGAAGGATGTTTTGCGTTTTTTAAAACCTAGCCAGCGGTGTTATTGGAGTTTTCCTCATCGTTGCGTCCATGAAATGCTATTCTGAATCTATCTTTATCTTGGTCTGCATTTAGTCTTATATAATTTTTTGTATTTTGTTCTTTTTTATACTTGTTTTCTTTCTTTTTTTACATCAAATTGAATTGGAGACAATGGCGACAACTGTGATTAACGAAATCATAAAGCGCAATTACATTGGATTTAAGGTAGAGATGTACAGACAATAACATGGAACTGGAGGTTAGGGAAAATTGTTGTAGTATTAGTAGTAGCAAGAACAGCATTTGAAGATTCCACGGTGACTCTTATCCTGTGTAAGCGCTACTATCTGGGAGTTTCCATAACAACTTGTTTAAAAGCTCCGGCCGATACTCGGGATTTCACTTCGTGACTTCCTAATGACGCAGTTCCATCACGGGCTATATAAAGTTGAAGACCAGATGCTGCAAAAATAAAACCAGAAAAATCATTAATTCTTCTAATAACTTTAAGACAACATTTTGTTGAGGGAAAAAATTAAATTTAAAGCAGAAAAAAGCAAATAGAATAATAAGAACAACGCTGCTTTCAAGAATTAATTTACTGCAGCCGACTGCACTATTCAGCAATTGCTCTTGTTAAACTGAATTGTACAAGCGACTGAATTCTTGAAGACAGCCGTCAGCCTAAAGCTTATATAAAAATAGAGCAGAGACTTTTAAAGTTTTTATTATAGTAGTTTAACTTTTAAAGTTTTTATTACGGTAGTTTTGTTGCTCTTACAATATTGTTCGTTTTAATTTAAATCATATAGCTGAATCAAGGATAACATTCTAAAAGATAGCCTAGAAATTCTAACCCAGACTCAGCCATATGATTAAAACTCATCAAAATTCAAAATTGCAACAAGAAATAGAACCCCTGGTTTCTGCTTTTAACACGTTGACTGCTCAATTTTATTCAGCCACTTATTCAGCTATTGCGTGTTACGCATATGTGATTTAAATTGACTGCAGTCAAAGTGCTAATTCATTATAACTGATAAAAATATTAAAAAAAAAAAAATCAAACTTACTCTCAGCTGATTCTTCTAATTGATCTAACTTAGTATCCTTGAGAATTTCATCAATTAATGAGTCTGGATTGACTCGAGTCTCTTCTACACGCCCAGAAACAGTTGGTGTAGTATCGTCCAGTGCACCTTTTTTACGTTTTTCAGCCGCCGTTTTCATACGGTCTAGAGATCCAGTTTCGCTTACAGCTAATGATCCAGAGCTTGGATTTCTACAATTATGAAAAATTTTAAATAAGTTTAAAAATATTCTTAAAATCTTAAAAAATAATATTAAACAACGATTTTCTCGAGAACATTCCTTTTAAAAAAAAAAAAACTAAAAAACAAATTTACAAGAAAAACGTTGACCTAAATTTCACGGTTTCACTTGTGAATTTTAAGCGAATTAAATAGTAGCAAGAAAGTGAAGATAGGAAATATTGTGAAAGAGAGAATAAAGTGACAATAACAAATGTGAACAAGAATGTGGTATGCGATGCAAGATGATGACTATTCCATGCAATATTTTTGATATAATATATAAAACTTTAAAAATGTAAAGAGTTTTATACATAATACATAAATATGTAAAGGTAAAATTCAATAAACCCATATTTCATACAATATATATTACATAATTACAAAACAAACCTGAGAGGATGTCAAGTTTTAATTGTACTGTTCGTACACAAAAATTATTAAATATTTTATTTATTACAAGTCGTTTTCTTGTAAAAATGAATAAAATATATCAATCGAATTTTTTGGATTTTGGCCTTATTTTAATTTTTATCTGATAATTGTCTTTATTTTTAACGATCAGATTAAATTGGCTCATTATGTGTAGAACTGATCAAAAATGGTAAGCCAAATCCTAGTTCCGATTTTTATATAGAACAACCGAGTTTTACCTCATTCAAATTGAGATTACGCCCGGTTTTTCTATTGAGACTAAACTTTTTGTTTTTGTTTTTTCAAAAAGTTATGAATGTAAAAGAAATTATGAAAATCAGAAAAGGTCACTATATCAAAATAATTAAAAAATAAAACATATTAAGGGTATTTCACGCTTTATTTTGTCCTATATTTGATCTTTGTACAGAGTGTAAAATTTAATATTTTAATAGTTGTTTCTCATAATCTTTTATTTCGGTACAATAGGAAATACAATACATACAACAAAGTGTAAATACCCCTATTGCGGTTTTAGTCATATTTTCTTAAAATCTTTTAACACGTTGAATGCCGTGGGGGTCACCGGTGACCGGCACCCAATAGCTGAATGTGTAGCTGAATAAAACGTGGCATTCAACGTGTTAAATATTGACTCGTTCCTAATTAACACAGAAAGTGTTTTGTCTTTTTAAATTAAACCGAAAATAATAGGTGTAGGGGGTTAATGTGTATTTATTATTCTGCGGAATTCAAGTGAAAATGAGAGAATACGATTTTTTAAGCATTTTTAGTTTGCATTGAATGCGTTAAGTTTTCAGTGTCGTCACTGGGGCACAGAGCACAGTTTTTGAATATTTAGCTGTTTGAGGTAAAACCATTATTAAAAAAAAAACAATTTAAATGTGTTGCTTCTCTAATTGTAAAATCAATTCAAAGGAATACGTTATGAAAATTAAAATAAAAGAATCTTAAAAAGAAATCAGAACACCATGCGATATTCAACAATCTCAGATCAAAAGGGTCTTTGTAAAATTAAAAATAATTACACTTATTTACAGAAATATTCAAACTTGGTGCAAACATTAAGACATTTTTGCTAACAAGTAACAATTACGGTAACAGAGATAACGGACAAACGAAATCAAATTAAAATATTAAAAATAAAACAAGCATTATTTTTTTTCCAAAAATTAACACCTACAAAAAAAACGTTACAAAATTCGAACTGAAAACAACTAAGGACTTGATTCTGGTGATCGGTGAATTAATATATTGCTAAATTAAGAAGACATTTTCTTTTAAGAATCGAAACAGACAATTCAGCAATAGATTGTTTTCAAGAATTCAGTTTCTGCAGTCCTCTGTGCAATTCAGATTAATTGGAGTAGTTGCTGAATAACGCAGTCAGCTGCAGAAAACAGCATTTCTGCATCTGACTATGCTGCTGAATTGCACAAGAGACTGGTTAGACTGAATTCTGAAATTGAAAACTAAAAATGAAGCCCAGAATCAGGTCCTTAATCAAATTAAATAAAAACACGGCAAGACAGAAGACTCATAAGACAAGACTTTTTTTTTTTTAAGAAAAACAGGTAAAACCAACATATTAATGCTAGGGCGCCGCATCGTTTGTGAAGAAGCAGTCATAGGTGAGAGTGTTGCGCAAGAGTATTCTGTGGATGCTGCGCCGGCATTAGGACTAATTGAGCTGTTCCCGCTGGAGCTGCCGGCACTGTTGGAACCCCCGGGACCACCGGGGCCCCCAGAGCCAGTCCCACCGCCCGCACATCCAATGTTGACCATCAGCAAGGACGATGCTGATGATGGATTCGACTTTATGCTGTCCGCATCTGTCGGACTTGACGAATTAACACCGGTCGCAGTCGCAGTCTCCGGAGAGGTTTCCGCCGAAAAGATGACCATCGTTCCGCCAATCGTCGTTGTCCCACAGTTGGGCGATGTCGTCGCAATTGACGTGATCTGCCGGTTGCTACCGTCGAGCAAGCGACGCGGCACGCCTGATATGCTCCTACTACACGTGTCGGCATGAAGAGAAAGGGAAAAAAGGTTGGCACAGAACGGAAGTGTTTTTTATACAATTCTAAAGGCAATTGGCTCATTTTTATTTCGGATGTTGGCAGTCTTGTGCTGTAAATCCGGTTAGTAAGACTACGGCGTGGTGCAGATAAAAAAAAAACAAAGGGTATGTAAACCCAAAAAAAAAAAAAAAAAAAAAAAAAAAAGTTATTACAAGGAACAGAGAAAAGAGTGTATGGAGTATGTGAAAAATAGTGCTTCAGACTTTAGACAACTTGACACATTTATTTTTTTTTACATATTTACAAACATTTCATTCAATCGACACATTTCAAATTTGGTTTTTAATAATTACATTTTCAATATTTTAGACTTAAAAGTTTCACAGCCATGTCACCCAGATTTAGGTGGCTGAATATATGGCTGAATAAAATCTGGCAGTCTTCCCGTTAATATTGCTCCATTTCTGTAAAACCCTGACTGCTAGATTCTATTCAGCCACGTATTCAGCTACTGATTGTCACTAATAATTGACTGACATGGTATTAAAAGTGTTAAAAAGTAGATGGTATTTAGAGATGTACGTATCAAAGTATTTTTAGCAGTGATTACCAATGTTTTATCCCATTCGCTGCCAAACACGAGATAACTCGTCGTTGGCTATGGCTGAATTTCGAGCTGAATATGACTGCGGCAGCGAATGGGTTAAAAGCGATTCAATCGATATCTATATTTAAGCGATCAGAGCTCTTACACTAGATAAAGTTGCTTCTTCACTTTTTTTTTGTATATTATAAAGCTGAATAGTCAAAACAACATTGATCCGACTTATTTTCCATTAATTGAACCTTTGAATTCCCCATTTCTTGTTTTAGAACGAATAATATTTCAATATTTCAATAAGTTGCAACGATTTCCACGAGTGACACAAATATAACCGGGGGCAATAACACAATAATTCGAAAAATATATTTCAAGTAAAAGTCGCATCTTTTTCTCTCGGAATATCGGAATATGTAATAAAAGAGCAAAGTTTACTTTCGAAAAAATAGTTTATCTGTTCTTCCTTTCCTTTGGGGTATGTTTTCGCAAGATGTTTATTTCTCAAGGCATTGTTTTACCCTGTATAATTGCTCTTCGTAACATGCAGTATATTTTTCTAATCCCATGTTGATTCACCGCAGCAGGAAATTGAAGTTTTTAACTATCATAGCCGGTAATTGCAGAAACTGAGCTTGCATATTAATCATTTATATGAAATGCAAATCGATAAATGCGCCATACAAAAGTTATATAATTTCATGTTCATAATTGCGAAGTTAATGGAATTTTCAAAAATCTAATTTGTAATGTACATTCGGTTTATCTAATAATCATAAAATTCATGAAATTTATGAACCCTTTCAAAAATTCCACATTGCAATTATTAACCCAAGGTTGCAAGGATCCTGCATGTCTGTTGTTACAAGCAACTTGCATTAGAATTCTAAATTATTGAACATATCCCCAAATTGCGAAGGAGATTTGTTTAATAGTTGATCTTAAAAAAAAAGATTTCATGAGCTAAAATATCTTTCTTTTTTAACCTGTAGTCTAACTTGATAAAATTATAAATTTTCGATATATAAATTTTTATATATTAGATATTAAAAAATCCTAAAACAACTTTGCTCTAATTATAATCTTCATGAAAGGTCACAATATCAAAACGACTTCAAATAAAAGGAGAATCCTAAAAACAAAGAACGAACCCTAATTCCTATCAATAAAAAGTAACCTTTCTCCCACTCTTATATATTAATCCACTGAAAAATAGGGAAATAAATCAAAATAAAAAATTTAGGATTAAACAACTTCCCTTTCAGTCAGCACCTTTGTTTGATGCCTGAATTTAATAGGATTCGGACCCAAATTTCAACAAGAAAACCCTTTATCCCAAATTTTTCCCCACCACAATAAATTGATATCGGTCAAAGGATTATTCGCGCATTGTGCTTAAAAAGCAATTCTTTTATTCGAATCACATTTAAAATGCCTTCACAAAAGCATCATTCGATTTCGTTTCGACAAAATATAGCCTATTAATTTATCTCGAAGAGGACACACGGTGACAGAAAACCACATCATATAAACTCCAAGAAAAACTCAAAAAAAAAAAATATACTGTACAATGGCTTGTGGATGGGGTTGAAATGAAGTCGCGAGGAATGCAAATTAAATGAAAATATAAGGATATTAATAATGCAGAAGTGAGGAGCAAGAGTGAGAATGTTAAAATGAATAAAACATAAATGGGAATGCAATGTCAATGTAGCGCGCGAGAGGATGAGGTTATTGTCTTGAGGAAAAAATAAAAGCATTCGATTTTATGCATAAGGGAGTAGCCTGGATGGGGGACTTGATAAGCTTTTTTGTTTTTTTAATTATATTTTAGAATTAATAAGTAAGAACTAATTTCCAGGCCAAATAAGTGTTCGGAACAAACTTCACAAGCAAAATTCATCCGAGAAAAACATATATAAAGGAGGAGGAGGAAAAAAATCTCACAAATTATATCACACTTATAAACCTTTCGAACGTCTTAACGGCTTCTACAATCAAAGGATTTCCTAGAAAATTCAGTAGAAGTCCGTACCTCAATATCTCGTGCGTTGTCTGTGATCGCGGTCTGCCCTCAGTATAGTAGACGTATCCGTCGGATTGTCGCAAAGGTGTTGAACTCGCTGGATTTGGTACAACCAGACCATTTCTAGTGTGGCTTCTACGGAACCCCCGCTCGAATGGATTTTGTGGCATCATACAAGTTTCATGCGGATAATTATTAAATCCAGGATGGACACTCCTGTAGTCAACATCCGTCTTTGACCTTATATAGAGGTCCTTTTGAGATATAATAAGACGTCCATCGATAACATCTTCGTTAGGATTATTTGTACCGGGTAGATTTCTCCTAACAGTCAGAGGTGTTAGAAAGGGATCATAAAGTACCCGTTCAGAAATCACATCAGGTATAGTCCCAAGTGATTTCATCTTAGCAATGGGATAGTGCGGCCGTTGTTCGACCTCGTCATTTCCCAAAAACTTAGCATTACCAATTTTATTTTTAAGAAATTTTCCATTCGCCTTGGGAACGATTGGTGGATGCTTGAAGACCATCTCGTCCTTAAGACGCTGGTACTCCTCCTTGAGTTGAGCTGTTTCATGTTGGTCATCCTCAATGTACGACAGGTTGTTGAGTGACTTCATTTTTGGAACACTTGACGGCATCTCCTTGAGTCGTCTTGGTGAGAATCGATCCAATTCTTCGGATGCCTTCTTGAATTCCATCTCAAGTGTAAAATTCTCGAGGGACTTTATCTTAGACAATCTTGGCGAATGGAAATTCTCATCCATTCCAGAATCGTCTGTTTCAGCTGTTGGTGGTGTCGGCAAAATTTTACTTGTTGGCATTTCGGTCATCGGAGTGCGAAATTCTTCGGTGCTTTGATCATTCGCAATTAGCGAACAGTTTGGCGTTAAATAAACGTTCCCGTCGACGTCGACTGTCGTTGATGATGATGATGGCGGCGGCGATGATTTGCAGTGATTACTCAACAGCGAGGGGATGTTCAATTTCATTGCATTTAGCGCCCTTTGATTCAATTTTGTGAGAATTGAAAGCGATTTGTGGAACCTTTTGCGAAGAGGCGGAAATTTAAAAAAAAAAAAAAGATAATTATAAAAATTAAATTAAAAACGAATAATTTATTCTCATCGGCTGCTGATTTCAGGGTTGAAATAAAGAAAAATGTTTTTTTTTTTATATTTAAATCAAATATTTAGAAAGGCGAAATTTATACGGTGGAGATCTAATTTGAAGAAAAAAGTCTACGGAAATTGCGGATTTAGTTGTACAATGTGTTCTACTCGAAGAATTGTTAACAGCATTTTTCACTATCTAAGATGAGATTTGCTTCGCTAAATTAAATCTTTATGGTGTTGAAATTACTAATTGCACGCTATAGGCGGAATTTATATAACGAATTTTATTTTGATATAGAAGCTAAAAGTAAGAAGCTAAAAAAAAAATCCAGAATTCGTCATATAAATAAGAATAACATATTACAATTACAAAATAAAATGCATTATCATTATATGACGAACGGAGAGTTCATCAACGCATAAAAATTTCACTGGTGCACAATTCAGCTTCAAAACCCACTGCGCTGAATTAGGCAATTTTGCAATTTCTATGCGCTTGTGAATCCATCTGAATTCAGTGATTTTTTAACAACGTACTGAATAACTTTTTCTTTGCATACAAAAGAAAAAACACAATTTTGTTTGTATAAAAATATTAGTAGAACGAAATACTGTCGATTTTTATATACATGTTTTACTTAGTAGACGGATGGACAAAGGAACATTTTAGAGTAAGAAAGTTTAAACGTTTCTCAGCTAACTCGTTAATCAAAAAATGTTTTGTAAGTTTATACTACAACAATTCCGTAGCATCTTTAATTTTATACACATCACCTTCTTCAAAATCCACATGAAGAAGAATGTTAAAATTTTGTAGTGTAGTTAAAGTAGCCTTTATTCATATAAATGTGTTCCACTAGTACGATTTTTAAAGTAAGACTTAAAAACAAGTCTAATCATCTTTAGTATTTGAATGTTGTTTTAAACAGAAACTAAGAAAAGTATAAAAACTTATTTTTTAACTTATTACATCCCATTCCAAATTATCGAACATTTAAATCGGCAAAATAGAGACTTTTCACTATAATATATGACAGATTCAAGATTTAAAAAAATTTCCTTTCATTCAATATGTATCCCCAATATTGCGGATATATTTCAAATTGAATCCTAGATTAATATATTTTATGGTTCTATTCACTTAATAAAATAAAATGGATTTATGATATGATTTTATTGCAATCATGATCATCATATGCCCCCAGGCTTCTTTTTTTCAACGAATATACAAATTAAATACGTTGGTTTTCATTTTTCCTATTAAATATGAGAAAATATCATAGTTTTCAGAAAAATTCCATATTTTTCTTTTTTACATAAACTTCCATAAACTTCATTAAATAGCGTAATTGATTTTTCAGTATATCACATTTTTTACTCTTTTACTTTTTAATTAATTCTCGTTTGAATATTAAGGAGAAGTTATTAAAAAGTATTTTTTTTTTTAATTAGCAAATTCACAGAAAATAATTGAGTTTCAAACTGCCTTATTATTCGGTTTGTTAATTATTTTAAATTTAATTCAGAGTGAAAACAAACATGAACCATGAACTTTCTCGGAATATCAATTTGCAGTCGCATTTTCCATAAAATGAATTATTTATTTGTTCGGGATAATTCAGCCATAACAAACATATGGTGTACAATCAAAAATTAATATTAATTAATTTAACTTTTATCTGTTGCAACTTTCAAAGTTTAATTACTGTCAACATTTCTATGTTGGTTTTCTAGTTAATAGTAGTAAATAAAAAATTTATTGATACCTATAAAATAAACGAATTTTTCACGTTTTTAAGAGAACAACACTTTTTCAGCGCCATTCAGCAATTGAATTGTTAAGCTGAATTGAAGTAATTAAATCCTTTAACACAAACTGTATTTTAAATCTTTTTGCATCATCACACATTAATATTTTTATTTTTATTTTAACTTATAAATATCAAGGTAAGTTTAAGAAAGTTAATACCAAAAAAGACAATATTACAATATTAGGAGCGATTTCAACACCACAAAGATTCTAAAAAAAACCCTGTCCAGATATATAACAGCGTTAATTCTAATTATACTGAAAAGTAATTTGCTTAAAATTTCTAGCTAAAAGTATACACTTAAAACCTAGAAAACCTCACTAGGCGAGGACTATAAATTACAAGTAAATTGAATAGAGAGAGAATTGTATTAATTTTTTTTTTTATTAAGTATAGATGCACTAATTAACCAACTCACTGAAAAGGAGTAAGTTCAAAAGTGAGAAATATTTTCGAGGAGAAACAGCAAAATCGAGATCCATATTATTATTTTCAATATATTTGATACACAAGCAGAGAGGAGCAGTTTTCACCCAGAGTTAGTAAATAAATCCAAAGTGAAGCAGTCCCGCATCCGCAACCATATTTCGATGTTAATCAATTTGTCCAATTTCATTCTCATTAAAGAACAAAACGTCTAAAGTCTGATTCATATGTTGAGGAAGAATGTGTTAGTTTCTAATAACCAAAATGCTTTTTTTTTGGTGGATTAATTCTACAGTGGAATATGTGTTAACATGCAGATAGAGAAATAGTGAGATATGTGTCGAGCATGAAGTATAAAGTCTAGTAATGTAGAAGTGTATGTCTATAGTTAGGTGGGAAAGTAAAGAAAGAAATTGAGAAATGTTGTAAATCTTAAAATTAATTGTAAAAGCACTTTACAGGCTTTTCTAAATTAAATTGGACTTTTTTTTGGTAGTTACATAAAGCTAGAAGAAAAGTTTTATTTTAAATTACTACATATAACAACAAGGGCAAGTCAGCGAAAATAGATCGACCATTTTACTAATTAAAATATTTCTAGTGATTAGATGGCTTTTTTTTTCAATTGAAGATCTGGTGATCGTCTTGAATTCAGTCCGTTTTTTTTCACTTCTTTTCGTTTGAAACGTGTGATATCAAAAAAATATTTCAAGTACAATAAAAGAAACGTAAAAACAAAAATTTCATGAACATTTCCTTGGAACAAAAATCATCTAAAATTAAAAACTAAAGCGTCCACTCCCCAAAAACCACTTCAATTAGATGAAACGAAGACCCAAAATATCTCTTGACTTTTTAAATTATTCCACGCAATCAGTCTAAAGTCATGTGAGCCGGTTGAAGCCAACTAAGCAGGCGCGTTGCACTCTTTCAAAAAGAAGCTTTAGAGCTCACCTCGCATTGACCTTAATCTTGGATATCTTCTTCTGAACCGGCGCAGAAACCGCTGTCGCCGGCGCGGTGGTATAAATCGCCATCATCGAAATTTTACACCATCAAAAAGCCTCGAGCTGTATTTATTTTATTCGTTGCTTGGGTATGCAAAAACCTTGTTGAATTTCTGAATAAATATTTCTCTATCTGTAGAAGTTCTCTATAAAAGTCTATCTTATATGCAAAGATTCAAATATTAGAAAAAGTGTGAGGTAGTGTTTGGGGTGGATGACGAACGAAACAATTAAATATTTCTGCGAACTTTTTATATTTTTCGCGAGATGAGTGAACTGCTAAAGTTCGTTAAATTCAATATGGCTAATTGCCAGAAAGTTGGCCTCATGTGCGCCACGAACGGCCTCTACATTTCGTTGAAAGTTGAGGACACCATTGCAACCGTCGTCTGGGTTGATGGATTAGTGTATGGGGCTAATTATTGCCAAAACATTTGCAGCAAGTTGACATTTCTCATAAAAGGTCAGACGTAAGTATCTTTGATTACTCAGGCGTCTGACTTCGAAGTCGTCTTGTGCGAATATCTCGTCTAATTGCATGGGATCGTTGACTTGTTCATCAATTTCACAGCACCCTGCTAATCAGAAATGCGGTCAATTTTTCTAGTTAAGACCAATTAAAATACTCAAAAGAAAAAGAAAATAAATACTTTTGCTTCACGCTTTCAAGATTTATGCCCAAAGGTGAAAATATTTTGATTAGAATATTTGTGGAAGTGATACAAATTAGTATGCATATAAAACAGACTCGTGCACCAATTAGAATTTGATCGTTCTTTTCAACATCTTGGAAATATTTATTGTGGGCCACCTATTTTACGATGGAAATCGACATGGCCCAGCCTCATTTATTTTTGGAAATCGAATGTGTTTACAGAAATATGGAACACTTTAGATTTAAAAAAAACGATCCATAGAGGATTTTTGGTCGTAAATAATAAAGAGCTATAAATCTGTGACGAGTAATAAATTTTACTATTTTAAGGACTCATGCACGTGACGGTCCATTCACCAATATGTCGAGAAATTATTTATCGATATATTTATGGTTATTATTTTAAGTGGGACGGTGCATTCTCAGACAAGTCGACAAAGTTTAACAGAACCTATGTTGATTTCTAAATATTTTGTTTTTTTGTAATACTAAAATTCTAGTTTCTCTTTTTTGACCCATATAGATTTTATTTACGTTTTACTAAGCTGTCGATCAGAGGGGTAGTAAAGCCAAAAATAACTTACTGTGATTTTATGCGTAAGCCTGATTCTATAGACATGATCAATTAACATCGAAAAATACATCATTTCAGATACAGCCATATACTACTGTGATCAAAAAGTAAAGCCAATTTTGAATTTAAATTGCGCGGGTACATCGATTCGAGCAAATCTTCTTGTTTTTAGGTTGGCAGCACTCATATCTGTGTAAAATTTCACACCAGTACGTCATTTGTTTGGTTAGTTTCGTTATGTTTCCTGAGCAACTAAAAGTTACTACTTTGAAAGGGATGATATAGAATTGGAAGAATAAATAAAAATTTTCAAAGTTATAATCAAATTGGCTTTACTTTTTGATCACAGGAGTACAGCACATTTTTCGGTTTTTTGATTTATCTTTATAATCCTTACAGAAAGTCTTGATATTTTTAATTGTTATAAAAGATACCGCATCAACATTTCTAATTTCGTTGGTATCTACTAAAACTTCAGGAATATAAAAAGCAAACGTCCACACAAAAATTTTTATGTTATCTATAACTTCCAAAAATATAAATATGAAAATTCTAGCGCATTTAATTGCCTTCCCAATTATCTGGGGCATCGTCAGCAGTAATCGGTAAAGTTTTATTTTATACTTGCATTCTACTGCAGAGCGTCTGTTTACATTTCGTAACTTAATACTAACACGAAAAGAGTTGTACAAAAGCCAAAAATCGATATCAATAGCGTGCTGAATGCCGTTCGTGTCCATTCGAATTCCACATAAAAATGATTTGTGCTATTAAACTTTGTCATCATACTAATCAAAGTTATTTTACAGAAACCCTTTTTACACCATAAAATCTCTATCGTAAAATGTGCACTAATTGAAGAGAACGATCGTGGAAGAGCTTATAAATTTCCGTTTTTCCGCTTTTAATCTATTTTAAAGTACCCAACCCTTAAAGAGATGCATATAAAATCCTAAGAGTAAGCTGCAAAGTTTATTTCGAGGCGCTTGCTATTCTTCTCATGACCACGAAGTAACCATAAAGTTTTTCATAGTCGTCTTATAAAGTCGTTTATTTCCCTAGTGTCGAAAAAAAAACAAAATACAAAGACAATTGCAATTTTTTTTTGTTCTTCGATGTTTCGTTAACACGAGCGAAAGTAATATTTTAGCGGAAGCGCAATTGCTCGGACAGCAACAGGCACAAGTCTCATTGTCTGCAGAGCAAGCAGCTTTAGATACTTATTTAAAAAAAAAAAAAAAATAGCCCAAAAACACTGAGGCCAGCCAAAAACGTGTAAAGTACAAAGGTGAAAAGCGGACTGAATTCAAAGACGCCAGCTGAAAAATGGTCTTCAACGAAATAAAATTACGAGAACAAATATGAAAGAAATTTCTCGGCAGAAAACAAAGTAAAGAAAGCGAAAAAATAAAGGAGAAAATAAAAACCTTTGAAGATTGGGAGGAAAAAACAAATAATTTTCTCAAGAACTTTGCCTTTTGGTTAACTTCAATAAATTAACACAAAAGGGGATTCCAAAATAATGAAATAAAAATAAAAATAAGGAAAAATTTCAAAAAAATATTGTGAAAGCCCAAAATTTGCCTGTTCATGAATGGAGCCACTTACCTTGCATGACCAGAATCTCCCTCGGAACTTTGTCTTGAGTGCTGACTGTGCGAGAAACTACTGTACCCGGAGCCCTTAGACATCTGAGGGATGAAAAGAAGAAAATTCATTTAATCAAAATTTTATTGGGCTACCAGAAATGAAGAGACGGAAACTAGCAGCTGAATTATAATAATATCTTAGAGATCTTTTAAAACTTGAAATAATTTCTTATAAATTAAAGTCTTAATAAAATTAAGCAATTTTTTCTATTTTTGTTGAAATTATATACCCTGAAAATTTCATTAAAAAATTTGCAGAATTGATAAAGTTACAGTCACACCCTATCAAAAATTTAAATGCACTTAAACTTTAAATTTTCTTTTTCTTTTTAATAAACAAATGTAGATTTTTGATTGAAAAAATAAAATTTTCTAAAGCCGAGTCATCAAAAACTGCTTTATTCTATATATCTTAAAAATTTAAGGCATTGGCTTGTTTCTTTTTCGAAATGCTATAAAATAAACACTGTTTAAAATTTTTCAACGTTTATCAATTTACTGAAAAGAGTAAACCTTCCGATTAGAGTTATGGAATGTAATTGTAAATGGCTGTCTTGGCTGGTTTGGCAGAACCTCATCCTGTCAACCCACTTTTGCTGCACATTTTCGATGGTTCGGGACCCTTTTTCACGCAAATCTCGAATAAAATTGTACTTGAATCGTTTCTGGATGGTCAGTATAAAATCGATCTTTAACGGCACCCCAAGCATTCTCCAACCGAAATTTCTTTTACGAATTTGTGCTATTTCGACAACACAATACTCACTTTGGAAATAAGTTGTCAATATTCCTCAACATTTTCCAGTATCTACTTATTTCGTACCACTGAGATATGATGCTGTGTTACTATCAATTTTTTTAGTGCGAAAGAGCTAACTCTGTCAAGATAACATGTAATTTAAGAAGAAACCAACAGATGGCCCACCTGTTATAAGAGGCAGTTTCGTTATGACGATTTTATAAGTTTTTAAGTATACAGCTTATCCTTTGTCCCAAGGAGCCCTGAATAAGCGTATCAAATTTCAACAAAATCGGATAAGGAGTTTAAGAGAGACAGACAAAAACATCTGGAAAAATCCATTGATTGATGATCAATCAAATTGATTATAATGCAGAATGCCTAAAATATATGATATATCCGAAAAACAAGTTACTTATTTTATTACTAGTATAAATTATTTAAATTTTAAAAGCCTCTTAAAGTATTATTATTCAAATTTAATCCCAACCAAACTCACTTGACTAGTATTGCTAGAATTCCTTGAGTGTCCCAATTCGATGACACCGACACCACCAACGTTGGTGCCTCCTCCGCCACCGCTGCCACCAGTGCCTCCAATTCCTCCACCTGGAAGCACCTGTTGTGCGTTTGTTAGCGATGACAATGAGGGCGGTGGATACGATTGAAGGGAATCTGATGCTACCGTGATTGGCTCCGATGATTCCGACAGACCGGAATCTGTTACAATGGAAGCTATCAGGGCGTTCGTATCCAGCTCCGCTGAATAGTAGTCGGGCTTCTTCTTCGTTAATGAACCGAAGCCAGACGATGTCTGGGACTGGGTGATAGCATCATCTCGAGATGATGATATCGGTCTATTACCGGAACCACCGCCTCCGACCCCAGATCCGGGTCCGGGCGGGACTGTCGCCACTACACCCGTTGGGGTCTGAAGTGAGCCTACCGCTGGGGTTGAATCGACCACAGTCTCCAAATCATCTTGGGATGGAATCTGTTTGCCTTTTAAGCTTGGGGAAGGGCTGTGGAATGAATAGAAAATATTTTTCCATGAATAGATCGAGGAATCGTGTGAATTGAACACCTGACGCGTTATATTATATACTACTTACGCTTTAAATAAAATATCACCGCTAAGCATGTGCATTCGAATCGATACACGCAGCATTGAGTTATCCAGTCGATGTCGCTGGTCGTAGCCGTCGAGCAGGCAACGGCGCGTTATTTGCCCGGACCCAGCGAATTCGGCAAGGTTTAAATCTATAAATCCTAATTTGTAATAGCTACGTCCACCCTTCATCTCTTTACGTATGGAGATGCGCAGGAAACACGGATCTAGGACACCCGTTGATGCGTTTGCGGACATCTTGCAGAGAAATTCGAAATGTTGATTCCATTTCACAGTGTGGTTTTTAACCTCCTCCCTGAAAATTAATTGTATTAGTTGGGATTGAGTCTTCAAATACAAAAACCAAAAAAACTTAACAATTATAATAAATCCCAATTTTACAAGATCGAAAATCAATTCATTTATTAGAAAATTTAATTTATTTTTAGCATAATATCACAAATAACGGTAAATCCTAACAAAATAATATTTTACAAATAGCCTGTATAATATAAATCAAAACTACTTCCTTTTAAAGTTAAATACTACAAAATAGCAAATTTTGAACTCGAAATGTCTATTAATTTAAAACACAAATGCGTGCTTGTCAACAAAGAACAGGTAAGCACGCATTTGTGGTTTAAATTAAAACATTTATCCTCTAATATATATAGAATATATTTTTTGTAATTCTCTGGTAATTTTCTCGGTAATTCTCTTTGTAATTCTCTGGTAATTTCGTATTTATTAAGAGAAATTATTTTGATATTATAGTTTATTATATTATTATTACAAAAGTTCATTATTTTGGTTCAACGTTTAGGCTTCGATATTGCCTTCTGTATTTCGAAGAAAAAAAAGAAAATTAGCAGTAACTTCGTGGGTAAATTTGGATACCCACAACAAATTATTATTGGTCTAAGTTCTTCCAAAATTGGTGATACCGAACTGATCGCTAATAAAGGAATGAATAAAATGTTAAAAAAATTATTTTAAAGGTATAAAAAATCATATTTTGATCATTTTTGAAAATTAATTTAAAAATAATGGATTATAGCTATATAATATTAAAACTCAGATAACATTTTGTACCTTTGGCTATTATACCCAAATACGAGAGACTTAAATATTTTCCCGATCACCTCATACAATAGATGGTGAATGAGCATCACAACTGGCGTATATTCATGAAAAACGTGTATCTCAAGATGCTTCATAAGTGTTATAAAATAGTAGTATTTCAAATCTTTAGATGACTATTCAGGCTTTAAATTGAAACATATTAAGTTACAAGCTTTTTTCACATTACCTAATTTTTTAATGAACTTTTCAAAATGAGTCAAAAACGTTCTTTTGTACTTTCCAAAAATAGTTTTCTCAAAAATGCAAAGAGATAGGACAATGTTGAATTCGTAAGCTATGGAAAAATTCTATGAAAATAATATATAACTTGTTTGGTAAAAAATTAAATATTAAATTTTGTTGCGTAGTGTTATTAGTTAAATTATTCCTTTTCTAATTTAAAATATCTTCGTTATCAATTAAACAAAGCTTCCTTTGTCTCTGACTTTCAAAAAACAAAAATTACAAAATATTTGCACGCGATTGGAGGTTTAGTAATGCCCAAGCACATTAAATTGTTTTTTTCTCCCTTAACTTGATACTTAATATTGTATAAATTATTATTCTACATTAAGGTACTAGTACCGTCTAGAAGGCTAAAAAATGACCAATTTTTAATTTGGCAGTAAAAAAAAAATTTTTTTTAATTTTATTTTCATTGAACATTTATTGCTATATGACGTCATAGTCAAGTCCTCGAAAATTAGAGCCTCGCACTGTCCGGGGTTATTCTCCGCAACTACTCGATGGATTTTTTTTCATTTTGGATGCATTTGTTTACTTTTGATGTCCTCTACGGCAATCCACCAGAAAATTTAAGAAAAATTGAAAAAAAAAAAATTGGCGGCTTTGTAAACAAAATCACTGTTTTTTTCACCTTTTTTCACTTGCCAAATTTTTTTTTTTTTAATTTTTCTTAAATTTTCTGGTGGATTGCCGTAGAGGACATCAAAAGTAAACAAATGCATCCAAAATGAAAAAAATCCATCGAGTAGTTGCGGAGAATAAGTCTGCACCGTTTGAAAAAATGCTATTTTGAGTAAAACGCGTTTAAAGTTTATTTAGAACATGGGAACAGCCGAGAGCGCGCTTCAATTGAGTCGTTATATCTCGGCACTGGCTTCGAATTTCGATTTAATATTTTAGACAGTTATTATTGAAGGTATAAAGAATCTAAAAATGTAAAAAAAAAAAAATTCATTTTTTGAAAATTCTAGACGGTACTAGTACCTTAAGACCTTTCATATGATCCATATTCACAGGGTCAAATTGTCCATTCTCTTTTGTGTGACTTTTCAGAAATGTCACCTCGTCTTCGAAAATAACGAATTATTGGAAATTGTTAAACTTTTTTTTTTTTTTTTCTCGATTTACTTATGAATAAATTTTCATTAAGTTTGAAAATCACTCCAATTCTAAAGTCTAGCCTCTCCCATTATTATGGTAGATATTGAAAAGGTTCGTTACCTGCTGCTGTACTCCTGGAATGAACCTCCGTCTAATAAACGTATTTTAGCAAATAGCACCTCGTTGACTAAGGCAACCTCGACCAGTTCCTCTAGCTGCACCTCAACATTGAACTTGTACTTTTTCTTTTTCATCATAAAGGCCATTCCTGGGGCACCAGGCCCGAGTAATGTCATTCACCGTGCTTTGTTGTGCCTCCTCCGAACTACGACGGAACGTTGTCGTCCATTCAAATTCGTTGTGGGAAAACGTCGATGCGGCTTGGCGCCTCCACCATCGGTCAGAGATTTTCTTGTCTGGAAATAATAAAAAGAGAACGTCATGAGTACTAGGTCGATTTAAATTTAATTATGAAGAGAGGACAAAAAAATATATATATATATTATACAATAAAATTAAATTGGACGTCCTAATTAACCCACTTTCATTGTAAATTTTAAATTGGGCCAATCTTCTTCACCATCCGAGGAGATCCAAGAGAACAGACACTCTTATTGGGTCGCCCCTAATTTGGTAAGTTGATCCGGGACCTTAGCCTGGGGATAAATTGCATTAGGAGTTCATTACTAATTAAGACGGGGTGATTCCTTGGGGTATTTTGCATCAGCGAGTTCTAACGAATCCGTGCTGAACCGGCGGGTTCACTAGTCAGCAGATTTCAAACATCAATCCTCGAATCTTCTAGATTCCAACTGAATCAAGCTGCGGTGCTGTTTACAGAATGAAAATCCACAAGTATTGATTTTATAATTACAATTGATGACCTCGGAGGGAATCAGGGAATCCCAAGCTCGAGCAGGAAATTGAGAGAAACAATTGCAAATCTCGTTAGCTGAATTGGGGCAAAATATCTGGCTTTTCAGGTAAACCACCTTGAGAGCAGCGGCAGATAAGAGAAAATCCGGATTTGCGAAAAGTATCTTATCTATAACTGACGCACAGTGCGGCAAAATCGCGTAAAAGGTAGCAAAAACTCAAAGTGCTATAAGATATGCATATGTATTATCATTTTTTAATTTTGGTTATAAAAACGAAAACATTTTAATACTACGGATTCATTAAAACGGATCAAAAGTATTAACTTTTATCGAATTTTCACCAAAAAACAGTATCAATCAAAAGCTATTTGCCGACCTTCATTTCAAATCTGACATTAAAATCTATAAATTCAAAATTGCAGATTGGCAGCTTATCTTTGAAAACTACAGGTCTGATTAAAATAAGTGGGAACGTTTTTCAGACTATTTTATTCCTTTATTTATTTTTTAATGTTAGCTATTTTCAATATGGATACCTTTTGTGTAGTATATTTTCGTCTATGTTTCGGCCAGGACTGACACGTCCGATTAATCGTATCCAGGGGCATTTTTTTGCATGCTTCTACTATAACATTTTTGATACCTTTTAGCTGTATGACCGGCGGCGGAATCCTGATGAAAAATAACATTTCCATTCAGGAATAATATTTTTGTCACTTTCTTCATTGTTTTTAAAATTTTATCTTGGTAGTAGGAATGATTAATTTTCGCCCCAGGGTCAACAAAAATGGGTTTTGAATTTGATACCCTTTGTATGACTTTTTCATGTTTGTCACAGTTTGCAATTTCCGGTTGGTCAGAACACTTTTGCATCCAAGTTTTTGTTTTAACTACGCTGGAATCACAATTTCCTTTTTCATATTGCTAATAAATCCTTCGATTGAATTTTTGATTGAGGTTTTTGCAGTCACCTTTGACTTCGAAATAGAAATATTCAAGATGGTAAATCCAATAATACAGATCAAATATGTCAAATTAAACTTCATTTGATTCTTACAAAAATTAGTATAATAATAACTATATATAATAAGCTTTTAAATAGACCAAACTTCATTTCTAAAAAAAACAATAATAAATAAAATAAGAAAAATCGCTTCAAATCTCATACAAAGTGAATGGCGATTTTCTTTTATGTTTCGAAACTGACAGGAAACATATTAGGTGTCACAAAAATTCAAATAAATTTAAAAAAAATTTCATGAAATTCTAAAATGTCGAATAGAAAATGTTGCTTTTTAGTCGCTTCAAAATAGAACCTTTATTATTAAATAAAATGCCACTTAAAACTTCAGGATAGAGAGATAAAATTAGACATTTGTTGCCTAAAACAATTAACTTTGAATTGATGACTCGCGAGATTGTAAACAACCCCGATTTATGAGTGCAGCATCACAAAATATAAATATCTTTTTGTTTTACATGGATGGTCCATCTGTTGGTTTCTTTTTAAATTACATGTTATTTTGACACAGACAGCTCTTTCACACTTACAAAATTGATGGAAACACAATATTATATATCCGCGGTACGAATCGAATAGATTTACTCTTGACCAATGTTGGGAAATATTGAAAATTAATTTCCAAAATGTGTGCTGTGGTGTCGAAGCGATGCGAATTTTTGAAAAGCAATTTAGTTTGACAGAATGGGCTACAGCCAATTCACTTTTTTCAATAAATCAACAAACTTGTTAAAATACTGAACAGTGCTTATTTTATAGGATTTTTAAAAAGAGACCAGCCAATGGCCGATCATTTATAATCATAACTTTCTGAATTGGGTCAATTAATTAAGAATGTTGTGATTTCGATTATTGATTAAATTCTCTGTAAATTTTTATCATTAGTGCACGATAAACCCACGCAAAGCAAACGGTACCAACTTATATAAAATACAGAACACCACTATAAGTGGACAGTCCTGCTAATAAAACCAGTCCCACCTCGCTATGAATATCAAATTTTTTCCGGCTAATTTACAAATTCATTAAATCCACGACACTCCTGCGTCGAACAGAGAAATTATTCACTGATTTTATCAGCTTCCCTAAAATCGATTTATTATCATCAGAAAAAATAAAAAAGACAACGCGAGCAAATCGCGAAGTCGTTGGTGATAATCTTGACCCTGACGAAAGTTTTTCAATATAAACACACATCGATTTTATTGTTTCTCTATGATTTTATAATTTTCTTTATTTGATTTGTGATATCAGTAGAAAATGTTGAGCACTTTCTATCGGGGCAAATGCCCCACTGATTGTCAGGGTTTTTTTTAATGGGGGTGTTATCAGAACAAATGTGTTGAAATTCGCTAGAAGATCATTGACCAAATGAATAAATATATGTTCAAGTTTTAGATAAGATTCGAATATTACTTTGTATTATATTCGCGGACCTTGAGTTGCTAACGGTACGAATTAGAGCGTAAATTTTGGTCAAAGTCTTTTGATGAATTTTAAAACAATGGCAACCTGTTTTCCAGAATTGATCTTTTCGAAGATCATTGACTCTCTACTGTCATTCGTATTTTTGTAACTTATTGCTTATGCTAGAAATATGTCACAGTAAATTATGCTGAGAACGGCTTGATAATACCAAAAAAACTCGTTTTCAAATATTTAAAATTCGAATGTGTTACGATCAGCAATTCATTCATTATCAGACAGGTTTAGTATGTATGGTTTTAAATCTAAAATAAACCAGCAGAGGTTTTTTTTCTTAAAAATATAAGGAATACACTTTTAAAATGTAACATCTGTAAAAATTAAACTTTTGGTAATTTGAATATATTAACTAAGAGATTTCTAATATACATAAATTTAATATGCATCAGTATCGTGAAGGTCCAACAAAAAGAGATGTTATTTTTGATATTCAAAACTATATATATATTCTCGACGTGCTAAAGTTGTAAAATAGTAATTTAAAGATTACAATAGTTATAAGCAATTTATTCAAGATCAGGGAAGTTTTGAAGTACTAAAAGAATATTGCAAAGCTTCTCAAAATTTAGATTTCTTCAAAAATTTTAATAAATAGTGCAGGAAAATTAAATGGTTCAAATAATTGTTTTTAAATATAATTTTTAGACCGAACACTCGACATTTAAACCCTTAAAGAAATTGCACAAGTCCTTAAAAAGTTTAATATTTTTAGCGTTCAACTCTAAACTAAACAAAAAATACCAAATTACGTTCCAAAAAAATTTGTATTTGTTTTCTAACTTCGCCAAATTATATAATAAAAAAAAAATTGAATTTTAAGAGTAGTTGAAAAAATCCATAACTTTTATGAATTTATTTCTCAACAGAACCGAAACTAAAATGAATAAAACTTTATTCCTCCGTGATAAATTCACAACAAAACTAAAAGTTTAAAATCCCTGAGAGAGCATAGAAAAGGTAAATATTCAGCCTTTCAACCTTCATTTCATTACCACTAACTTTTCCACCTATCCCAAAATTCCCCAAGTACCCAAGTTTTCTCGTTCAACTGGAACAATTTTTAACATTTTTCAATTCATCCAATAGATTGCTCATCACTCGCGTTTTGGGTCATTTTTCATCCCTAAAACTCTTTTAGACTTATGCTTTAGCACATTTAACGTAATACAAAGCCAAAAATGATTTTATACCCACTTCTAGGGAACCTTCCTCACCCTTAATCAGAGCTCGAATTCTCATCAATCATTGCCATGATTCGAATAAATCACCGCTGAGTAAATTCTACATTTAGCAAACAAATCCGAGCTAAAGTTGACGTCTTATCATCTAAAGTCATCTAAATTCTGGATAATTATGCATTTTCTTAATCATAAGAACATACAACAAGATCGTGCTCGGAATTTGCTTACTCACTTAAGTGTGTATAATTTGCAGAATAGCTAATTTTTTGCTGTATGTTAATATTCATTAGAGGGGAAAAAAAAGATGTACTTTGGTGCGAGAACAGGTGACCTTTGAAGGTAATAGATACTAAGTGCTCGGCTAAGGGATGAAAAGGTCGGGGGACATTAAATGGAGCAAATTAACCGAAAAGATTTATTACCAAGCACTTTAGGAGACAGCTATTTTTTCGTTATTATTATTGTAAACACGCACAATTTATTTTATGACCCCTAAGTACTATAAATCAATAAAAATTCATGTCCAGAAAACGTGTGTTTTTTTTTTCAAATATCTCGTAAACTATACATTTTAAGTACGATTTAACAAAATCAAATTTCCTATAATTTTTATTTGTACCTTTTTTTTTTATAGAATATTTTTCGATCTAAAGCAGCACGCCAAATTTTTGCAAAAAGTCGGTCAAAAGTTAGGCATATGGATCTCCTTATTCGAAAAATATGAGCAAGGGCTAATTCAATTTCGAGTATCTAGCAGTTACAATAATAATTATAAATAAATTAAATTAAGAAAAAATTGCCAAAAATCTCAAAAATTATAACAGAGAGTGAATTTCCAAAAACAATATTTTAAGAGGTGTATTCTTCTCACAGTCTTGAGATTAAAATCGTCCATTGAGAATAATTTACAATTTATTTATGAGTAATAGCTTACCGATTGTAAATTTATTAATTTTGATTACGACCGTTTTAAACTCCGAAGTCTATCTCTATTATTTATAGGTGACTAATAATGTTTAAAACATGGTTTGAATCAGTCACCGTGATAAAATCCTAACTAAAAAATATATTTTTTTTATACATATCTAAATATTATATAAGAAAAAAACTTGGAAAAAATTAAAGTGATACAGTACTCCCCCAAAATAGTAGAACCACTTATAAAATGTACAATGTGCTAGCTTTGAGAAATATAATATATTTATTTTATATTTCTTTCTATATGCATGTTCGGACGATTATAATAGATAGGTATAAATAGCTTTATGCTAATATCTTATAATTCCCCCCTTAGTTTTGATAATACTTTTGATTCTTCGAGATATACTATCCATTTACTCTTTTTCAAAAAAAAACTATACTTATAGTGTTTTTAAATTTGTTATCATTGAAAAATCGAAATTAAATTTTATTAGCAATCCTTAAAACTTTATTTGAGCAATGCGAATGGTACACAAAAACTAGGATGCATTTTACGAAAACAAATGACTGTGTAAAAGAATTATTCATTTTAGAAAAAATTTGAATGAACAAATTAATCTTGAATTTTCAAATAAGTGTTTTCCGAAAAATTGTTTTTAGGCTTTTAATGTTCTTTATTATTATTATTATTATTAGATACAAGATATTTAACCTCCGTAGTAGTTTACCTACATTTCATTGTTTTTTGTTTGAATGAGGTGTTAATTGCTCTTGATTTTATTGAATAAGGTTTTTGTTTTTAATTTCTGTTAATTATATTATATTTTAATACAAAAAGCTAAAATTGGATAAGTACGTGTGCAGGACGCTAAAGTAAATTTGAATAATTGCTTAAGGGGACCTTTACTTTCAAAATCGAAAAAAAATTATTGTTTTTTTTTTTTTTTTTTTTTTTCATAAAAATGATTCTTAACATCACACATAAAACTGTTTTGAGAAATTCGTAAACGAAAAAAAGTTATAAATATATTTGTAACGCTACCTCTACGCATTTTATATGCAAAAATTATATAGCAAAAACTTTGAACGCGTTTTTCTCGAAATCACATTTTTGAAAATGGCCGCATTTGTATCTCAAAAACTATTCAATCGATTTTAACAAACCAAACGCCATTCGATTCGTTATCAAATATACTAGTAACTAAACCTTTAAACATATTATTTTACCCCCTCCCCCCCCCCCCCCACTTTTTTACGCGGAGGTTAGTTTACCCCTAACTTATAGTCGTTTTTTAACTTTTTTAGAAAAATGTATATATATTTATTAAAAATAAAAGGTTTTTTAGGTTTAGGTACTAGTTTTGTGTCTTATGAAAACAATCCACTAAAGATTTTTACTCTATCTGTTACAGGAAGTCCTAGAGAAATGCGGCCGTTTTAAAAGTGCATTTTGGATGGCACCATCTGCAGGCATTAAAATAAACTAAAGTTGCATTTAAAAATTATTTTTATATTTTTCATAATCTTACCAATAATGTACAAAAGGTTTCAGAATCATAAATATAATAGTCTTTTCCAAAAAAACTTTTAAAAAGTGTGTTTTTTCCCGATTTTGAAAGTAAAGGTCCCCTTAATATGTATAAGGTCCCCAATAAGTTACTATTTTTACAAATGTACTTTACCGTGCTCCACTGCTTGCAATTAACAAAATTAATTAGACACTAATAGTTTATCTACCATAAAATGTTCCTGCACTTTTAAAAATATTATAATATAAAGGCCGTTATTTTCACTAAGAAAAAATCAGTGGAACTGAAAACTGAATATAACCTAAACATTTTTTCTTTTCCTTTTTTCAACAAATGTTTTCATTTTGAATTTTAGTGCAATCACCAAAATTTTGTTATGATGCGACTCAGTGACATCTATAAAATGTCAAAATCCCATCCAAATCGGTCAATACATTCAAAAGATATTAATTTTTATCGAAAATTTTAAAATTAGAACTCACCCCTTAGGGGTTAATTATTAAGGGATGAAACTTGGCCAAATTGTTACTTGTGTTAGTCCTGACGAAAAAAAAATATAACGGCCATAATCGGCGGGGGCACTTTCCCCTTCTTATCCTCCTATGGCCTTTATAACTTGGTTAATGTTTAAATTTTAAAGTTGGACAACCCTGACATGAGTGTTTTAAGTTAAACTTTTATAAATTCGTAAATTTTAAAGATTTTCAGAAAATTCGTTTAAAAGCTTATCTAGGAAAGATTTACGATTTAAAAATAATGCAAAAGAATAAATCGATTTTTAAAACCAATTCATGAGAACACCGCAAAAACAAAAAAAAAAGGCTGTTGGTAATTTCACCCTTATAAAAAACCACTATGAAGCGGGAGCAGATAACCTTAGATGATAATAGATACTAAGTATTAGGGGATAAAAAGGTTGAGCACCATTAGGTGAAGTAAATTACTTCATTTTTATTATCCTGCCCTTTCCCTAGCAGCTCTGAAGGCAATGACCCTTGACCCCTTGCATGCAGGTCTGAGTAACACGCGTGTATGATCACACCTGCAGTTGCGCTACTATTTTAAATAAATAAATAAAAACCCAAGTCTTCGTGTTTTAATCAAATAAAAACCCCGGGTAGCGATGGGGTCATGCAACTATTGATTTTATAATTACCCACAGCGGGCCTCTTTGAGGCTCTTCTGGGGCTCCGTTGAGGCTTAGAATAACCCACCGGGTGATAAACCTGAAACTGTCATATTTTTTACGAGCCAAACTCTATCGATGATTGGCCACTTTTCCCAGACAGCTCAAGGGCTCGAAGTGGCCCCATCAAGTGGTTCTTGGTGATGTCGCTAAACTGAAATCGAATTTATATCTTAAAAAATAAATTGCGACTCATAAAATCTGAACGGGTATGTTGAAAAAGTTTGTTTTTCATGGTTATGTCACCCTCAATGTAATCTTGGGTGATTGACGGAATTTTCAAGTTTTGGAGCCACCTAACGATTGAGAGTTTTCTGAGTTCTTTTGGTTTTGAGGCAGTGGCGTAATAACTCCAAGGGACTTTGTAGAGGGGGGCGGGTTGTCCTTTTCATTTCAACTTTATATGGCAAACCATTGCCGCAAGTGGGATGATTTTTGTCCTTTGATCTTTAGACACGGGTGCGACATCGTTATTCTTTATGAGGTGGCCAATAAGAAATAATGAGATTAATAATTACTTCGTTGAACAATTCTCTGCTCATGAATTTTGGTGGTCCTTTCGCCCACTTTCGGTGTTATGGACTATTACAAGTTCCCACTGTAGGCGTATTATAGCTTTAATATCCTATACAAATAGCAGAGATAAAAGCTATAAAGAGCATTATGAATGAAACTTATATTCTTTAGGTAGTAAAAAGTAGATATCGTCAAATTTGTATGACCTCCATTGTTAAATTAAATGCAGATTTTGGTATTAGATACCGCTTTTATAAACTTTTATTCTCTTCATTTATTTCTGTACAAATATCCCATTTAATTTCTCACCATTCGATTTTATCCAATATCAGTTTTTTTTCGTATGAACTCTTTCACCCAGTTTTTTTTTACGATTTTTGTAGTCCGGTTTTTTGTTTTCGATTTTTGAAACTTATTTCTTCCAAAATCAAGTCTAAGTATTACACATTTTGTAATAAAAACGTTGTTAACTAGGGTTCTTATAAATCCTGTGACCGATTTTACAGTGTAAGCTTAAACTATGTCTTAATTTCAACCGATTTTAGCCTTATCATATTAATCAATTGACTTTCTTCTTTTTTCAAAATCCCACGAACTATAACATCATAATACTCGGTTTATTCCTTAAACTTAGCTTAAACTCCTAAATATAACGAATTAACTTAAACCCAGTTTAAACCTTAAACCATCATTGTAGAATGGAATATTTAACTAAACCAAAGCTTAATTCTTATTGTCCCAATCGTTGCGTGTTTGTTGGTCAACTTTAAGCTCGGATGGCTTTATTATATATTTATTTTAAATTCTGAAAATTCATATCTGGGTATTTTCAAGAGTGCTCAATCAATATTTTTACGCTAAAAGGATTTTTCTGTTGATTTAAGGGGTAGTTTCATAAAAATCATACCTTCGAGTTTAATAACTTTATTTATTGGACATTTTGAGACAGAGTTATTGTATATTTTGGATTTTTCAAACACTTTTTTCATATCGAAAATATCAGCTTTTTTTTTATAAAATGTACCCTCATTCAAAATACCATAGCAAAGAATATATATTTTTTTTAATTTTCAGATGATATGAAAAAGCACTATTGAAAATACCCTGGTATGAATTTTCATAATTTTTTAAAAATTAATAACAACAGCTTAAAGTTGACGGACAAAAACGAACAGATTGGGACAATAAGGGATAATTTTCTTCCAAAAAATATAATCCTTTCTCTGCGACACTTTCATGATATTTTTTGTAGAGTAAGAAGAAAATTAAGTTTCTTATAATTCTTAATTTGCTGTTTGAAAAGCAGCGACATTACAAAATATTGAAAGGAAAATTCATGAAGAGTGTTTCATGTTTAACTAACAGAACAGACCTAAAGCGATCCTTCCAGGGACTGTTAACAGTATTATAACTTTAAAACAAAATTTAGTACATCAGTTTATTTTAACGTAATATAATTTGATATACATACCCAGAAATTTAATCCTATAAATAAAAATTCACGAAATTCCTATTCCCTTAGGTATTATAAAGAAAATACAATTTTCGCTTCATGAAATTTGAAACGATTCACAAAGTTACTGAATATAATTCTTGGAATCAAAAGGGACGAAACTCGGTAACTAATTACCAGAACCTAAAATTCATTTTATTAATCTATCAATAACATCAAAAATATTCTAAAATGTCACAATGTACCGCCCACAAATTCAGGATTCATCTTCTTTTATAACATGAAAATATCTCAAGAAATAAGGTCGAAAAGTTTTCTTGGGATTCATTTCTCGCTGGGGTAGAGATGCCAAATTCGTCCTCCATAAAGTCATTCTAATTCTGAAAAATATATATATAATTTCTCAAAGGACAACGAATTAATGTTACTGTTTCCCCTTAAAAGGATCTGAGTGCTCATTATGAAGGTAAATACATTTACAAGAGTTTTACCTAGTTTTTATGCTTATAGGTATCTAGATACCTCAAAAGGGTGAAGTGGTTTATGGTGGCCTAAGACCTCTTTTACCTGCTGATTTTATTAATGGAAGGGAGTTAAGGGATCTCTTTCCATAAATACCTTGCGATTTTTGAGATGGTAAATCAGTTTCAGCTTGAAAGTGTAACAGCATTTTCCTTTTATAATTAAGTAAGAGATTTAAAAAGGAAACTTTTGAGATGGTGAAATTTTGTACGAATGGAATTCGAAATTGTTGCTGTTTAGCGAAACCGCGTAAAAATAAGAATTTAGATAGACAGGCAGATAGTGATGATGGAAAACCTCAACTAATCTCAGCCCGGTCTATGTCAATTGAATTTTTGGACGACACCATTGAGATAGACCTTGTTAAGAGGAACCCTATAAAATTCGACACTGGGAAGGACGAAAATTCGAATGGAGGAAGCGATGGTGCTGAAGATAGAAACCAATCTTCGAAGAAGGGCTGGGATCGATTTAAATCAGCATGTACGAATATCTTTAAGATGCTGAAGCTGGGAAAGAAGAAAGATGTGCGACTTGTCTACGAATTAAGCAAGATTTCGGAAACCAAGATGTAGAATTTTTGGCCGCTACTTATCCTAGTGAATTTAAATTAATAATACTTTGTTATAGTATAGATATGTTTAAATTAACACAAATGAATAAATGTTACATAATATATTAATTTATCATAGTATTTCTTTAATATATTATTTCACAACCTATCCATGATTTTTTAATTAATTCAAAACAAGATATCAAGTTATGAAAATATTTTCTTGTAGAAACTTATTTACTGGGCAAATAATAAACTGAGTTATTTCTAGACAGAATTCAAATTTGATTTTATATTTAAGTTTGGAAACATTTATTGGCGGAAATTTAAAGAACCAACAAGGAGTATTTAACCATGAGCAATTACACCTTCTTAAATCTAACTTTTGACACCGCATTTGTGAAGAGGATAGCTTGAATTTAGAATCCATTATCTTCAACTATAATACGATAACTTTGAAATTAATAGTTTTTATATATTGCGGACAAGCACGCATTTGTGATGTAATTGCTATTTAGATAAATATATTATAATATTAGTAAATATTTAACACCCAAAACTGCGTTAAAGTTAAAAAACTAATCGTTGACTTTAAAAGTGAAGACTATCATCTACTTTGATCCTTTTGAAGTACTAAAACTATAAATTGCCAAGTTGTTATGAGACAAAGTTGAAGTTATTTTATTTAGAGTGCGATTATATACTATATATCCCTTATTGGCGTTCCTGCTAGAGTAATGTAAATTTTATTGAAAAGTATAAGAAAAAAAAATATATTAAGATGTAACGATTTTTTTTTAATTTCTTGTTTTCAGATGCATCCAATTAAAAACTTAGTGCGAGATTTGGATTATTCAAGAAATTTTACATCAGATAGAGTTTCTTTTTTTCTAAATAAAGTACATCTTTGCCATAAACTAGAACGACAGTCAAATGCTGAAAATGCCAAAAAAATAAAACATTCCCATAGAATACCAAAACCTGAATATTAGGGGTTAAAATTTTAGAAATGTACTTAATTTCTACCAAAGATCATAGATTATCCAAATATCTATACATCAAACATCCTAATAATCTTGAAGAGTTAGATAAGCGTTTTTGAATACAGCTAAGATGCAATATAATTGAATATTTTCGTTTTAAATAATTGTGAGACGTGATTTTTTGATGGGTTTTTTTTTGTATAAAATTAATTTTCGTTCTCTTTCGATTTTTTTCGTTCATGTCTAAAGCCAATAAAAATCGCGACCTCGAAGTCTGAATTAAAAATATATGCGGTTATTTTTATGTAAAAAAGTTTTTTTTTTTTTTTTTTTTTCAAAACTTGACCAATTTTTTTTACGAAAACAATAAATTTTAGCAAACAAATTTTAAGAACGAAGATGTCTTCGAACTAGTCAAATAACACTCCAACTTTTTCAAGAGGATTTGCCACAATTTTTGATTTTTCAAAAAATCACAAAATCGCAATTTTGACAAGCGCTGTCAGAAAATCTGAAAAAATTCGATAGGGTTTTTTGACTAATCCTTACAATAAAACATTTGCGTTATTTACAAATTTTCATTGACGTTTATAGTTTTCGAGGAAAAACTTGGCCAAGTTTCGAAAAAAAAAAATGTCATTCTGGACGCCATTTTGTTTTACCAAAACTTTTTCAAATAAAAATAACCGCATATATTTTTAGTTCAGACATCGAGGTCGCAATTTTTATTGGTCTTAGGCATGAAAAAAAAACGAAAGGGAACGAAAAACCATTTTAAACAAAAAAATGCCATAAAAAAATCAAGTTTTTTTCCTTAAATTTTCATGCTTAAATTTTTTCTGGAGAAATTTCAACCATCACCATTGGAAAGAATACCCTCAAAAACATAGGATACAGTGGTTCACGATTTTTTTTTCCTTCGAATTCATCACATGGCGGCAATTCAAACTCAGATACCGAAATTGCGTCCTGTGAGCGTGAATGGGTTACCTCCAAATCTGATGAATTTCATAAGCTCGTAATACCTTTTAACATTTCTATTTTTAAATTCTTAATCATAAAAAATGAAATTAATTTTAGTTGGAATTGGAATAATAGAAAATCCTAGAAAATATTCCAAAATGTTTGACCGTGTATGTAATAAAAAAAAATGTGAAATTTTGTACAATGGAACACGGATAAGTGCATTTGCACTTTGAGCGAGTTATCTAAATTTTTATATATCTTGCAAAAACACTTATCCGAGTTTCGTAAAAAAAAATTTATTCAAAAAAATCCAAAAACAATTAAATTTAAATAGAAAAATCATCATATCACAAAAAAAGAAAAAACTACAAAGGCTATAGCATTTGATCTCATTCTTACGACCTAAAATGTTATGAAAATGAGGTACACTCAGAAAAATAAAGTTGACCAATTTAAATAAAATAAATTGTTAAAAAACCATGCCATAAAATAAAAAAAAATAAAACTTTGTAAACTATTTTAATTTTTCAATACCAATAACTAAAAAAAATTCCAATTTTTATTCTTAATAATGTGGCCTTTATTGGAATTAGAATGTAGGAACTTACTTTTCGTATCCAAACAATATCCGATGAATTTAAAACATATTTAACTAGTTTTAATATTTTGTTTAATCTGTTATCGAATTTTATAAATTGTGGTCAAACATTTTTAATTAAACAACAATCCAGTCAGCATTTCAGAGCGAATCTTTGTGAAAGAAAATTATTTTTGCTTGCTTTTTATTTATATGTGAGGAAATGGCATTTTTAAATATTTTTCCTAAGCAATCATTTAGCTTTTGAAACCTGTCACTTTGTAAAAAAAACAATTTTTTGCCTAAATTCTTTCACTAACCACTGGTATATCTTATAGTATAAAAATAAGATAGTGACAAAAGAAGTATTAATATTTTTAACTTAAATGTTCACGAATTGTTACTCAATTATTCATAGAAACAACAAACAAAACAACAAACTCAAACAAAAAACATGCTTAATTTAAGGAAAATCAGAAAATTGTTCTTTCTGAGGACATTTAAATAATCACCTTATAATGAGAAATGTGGTTGTACCTTGCGCATAGTTAGTTAACTAATAAAAACGTTAATTAACATTCAAAGTCGAAGTTAATCAAAAATTGCTAAGTAAACAACTTTTTTGTGCGAAATCTTATATCAGAATATTGACTAATTTTCGTTTTTAAAAAAAACCAATTTTATTGTTTGTTTATTACGATTTGGGCTATTTTTACCAATCTTTTTCTCTCAGTGTGGTTAAGCGATTTAAGCACTTAAACGGGCATTTTTATATGTAGCTTAGGTTCGGTTAAAATGGCTAAAAAGGCAAATTTATATTCTACATAGTTTGTTCGACATTATTTAAAAAAAAGCAAGACCTTATATGTAATTTTGTAGATTGTAAGTTGTAAGTTGCCGACAAGTTAAATCTTAGTAAGGAATCCCCATTTGGCAGGAAGTCTTAGCAGTTATTTAGTAAATGGAATAAATTTTCGCAATTTGCCCGCCTCTCTTTTAATCCGACCTCCGACTTATTCTCATGGATCATTGGGTCTTAACTCGCTTCCAGCTGCTTGAATTTCACAGATTTTTCCGGGAATAGGTCGAAAGCACACGTGGAGGGGTTAGGTGGGCAACTTTATCCCAAATCCCCTGGAACTCTCAGCTAGTGATCTCATAACTGTTCCATTAAGAACTTGGCTCATTTAATCCACCTCCGAGCATCTCATTTCGCAGCGGCAGCACTCACTAGTGAGCCGCTGGGGCAACTTTTTCAATTTCTCGGCTTGGCGTCGGGAGTCCCACCGGAGTTCCTTCATTCCACTCAAGAGTGGAGCTATTCCGAGCTGTGCTCCATCTAAGCCTTCCGGCCCAGCCGTTGGATGATGATGGGGCGTTAGGGGGCTCCTCTCCATTCTACAGCCGGAAACGGGCGAATCCCCAACAACAAGTGCCTCGTTCTGAGACTTTGCCACGTCCGTCCTCTTTGTCGTCATCGGGCCCCATGGAGCCCCATTCTCGGACATTATGGCATATACTGGCTGGATGCCACTTTTGTCGCTTTTCGAGTGCTCGAATGGACCTGCACTTATCCAGTTTATTAAAAATAAAGAAAGCGGAAAGAATTCAAAATGATAAATAAATGATTTTTATATAGTCCGAATGTTTCTTTTTGTTGTCACACCGACTCAACGAATATCCAAATCATCCATGTGTAAGAGAAATAGTAAAAACTCTTGAAATTTGTATATTAAAATTCGTAAAACTGACGAAATAACATCATTCCATGAAACAGCAAAAATTTACCCAATCCACGTTCCTTTGTTAATTTATTAAGATACATTCAGGATGCCTAGAGCACTAACAAAATCAAGAACTTATATCTTCAGGTAAATTAACTCTTTACTTTAGAAAAGCTCTGATATTTAATAACTCAAAATCAATATAAAATGTTTTTATATAAGAACTTTAAAAAAGTATGAAAATACGGAATTCATTAAATTCCAAAAATATTACAGCAGGGTTAAGATAATTAAACTTAAAAACACCTAAAATTTAAGGATTAATATTATATTTATTATCTATGATATGTTTCTGTGTATCTATTGTATTTATGATCTCAGAACAAATATCTTCAATTAGTCTTGCATTGATTTTATTTCGCAAACAAAAATATGGTTTTCAGAATATTAATCATTGAAATTAAAAAACTTAAGTCAAGAAAATAAATATTGAAACAAATTTTCCCCGCAAATTTCAGAGAAAGGAGCAATTTTCGGAAAAAAGCTTAAGGTCCTATTAAGAAAATTAATTTCACCCGAATAGATAAGCGAAAACACTAATTTTCTTAGCATCTGTTTTGAAAATATATTTTCGCTAGTCGAATCGAGCGAAGCGAAATTTTCGTACTGTGTGTTTGATTAAATATTAATCTATTCTATGAAAATTAAATTATTATTGGGAATTTGCAGAGCTCGATTAATCTAAAAGCAAAGTAAATAACTGCCTACGGGCAGAAAGAAGTTATTTGTAGAATATTCGTTAGAGTAATTTAATTTGATGCTTTGCTTTTAGGTTAAGTTCCAAAACTCGATGTTATTTAATTCAAAACTTCGGTTCGAGTTTGAAGGAAAAAAATTATGTTTGGGTTTCACTCACATAAGCGCACTGTTCAAGTGAAACTTCCATCGTTTTCATTAACCATGGGAATTCAAATAAATAAATTAATAATTATATATTCATGTCACAGCGCCTAGAAAGAGCTTACCGGAAAATTAATTCCTTATTTGGATTTTTGACAAAATTTCTCAACAAAGTCTGACAATGAAATTAAAAAGGTTTGTGAAAAGTTTAGAGAACATTCGAACAATTTCGAGAAATTTGATTCCGAGTTTATAGACGAAATGTTGCAATTTAAGTACTTCATCATTAGGCTGATTTTTTGTAATATGGCACAATCAACTCGAATATAATGTAATGCAAAATTAATGGTGAACGTTGCTTTGAAACTTCTAAAAAAATTCCTTCGATTATCGATGGCTCGAAAAAGTTTAAACTCATTTGCAATAATGTCCACTGAATATATCTTGGAAAAAAAAATTGATTTTCATGATGTATTAAAAGCATTCACATAAAAAAAAAATACTGAGGAAAATTGATGTTTAAAAACATGATAATTTAAATGGGCTTTCCTGACTAGAATCATTCAACATAATCACCATTTTGCAAGTATTGTATTACATTATTTAGTTTTCAAAATTTTATAAATGCCATATATAAATACTCGTAAGGAATTTGTTTTAATAATAAATTCGTATTCAGCCCTATCGTAAATTTCATGGGAAAAGAATTTTCCTCCGAATGTTTTTGTTCCCAGGAAAAATGTCCCGGCAATGGGAATTTTCATAGAAAGGTTTTTCCCTGGGAATCACTGTTATCAACGTGGACAGAAATCTCCTCTTAGAATCCTAATGCAGCCCAAAATTCTAATAATTTTTAAGACCTAGCTTTTATAAATAAATAAATAAATAAATAAACTGAGTTTTAAATAATGAATTAATAATTAAAAATAAAGAATTGAATACCGATAATGCGGCTTAAGAGTTTAAATGTGATTTCGAAAATGAATGCGTCCGCGAACGTGTTAAACACAATTTTCCAAAATTTGTCAACGATTTCCCTGCTTCTTTGAGTAAATTCATAAGCTATATTGGAATGTTTTTCCATATAGCTAACCAACATTTCTAGTTGGTTTTTATTTGATGAGTTCGACCTTAAATAAAGTATATTTAAGAAATCTTATATATTAAGGGGACTTTTACTTTCTAAATTTTCAAAAAATCGATTTTTTTTTTTTTTTTTACGTAAAAACATTCCTTAGTATCATAGAAATGCTATCCTAAAATTTTATTAAGAAATTAGAAATAGTAACGAAGTTATAGCTGTATTTATAACCATAATATGACCATTTTATTCGATAAAATTACAGTAAAAATACTTTAAACGCGTTTTTCTCGAAATCACATTTTTCAAAACTGGGAAACGTTTTTCTCAAAATCTACTAAACCAAACTCAGTAAACCAAATTTTTTTTGATACTTTATATATACGACTACTAAATAAACTTCTAAAAAGTTAAAAAAGCCACCCCACCTTTTTAGTACAGGGTTAAATTCACTCCCAAAACAGGCGTTTTTTCGAACTTTTTATAAAATCGCGTATAAAGGCCATAAAAATATAAAAAAAATTAACTTTTTAAAGGTTTATTTATTAGTTTTAAGTCTCACGAATTGAATCCCGTTGGAATTTAAAAAAAAATGTGTTACAGGAAGGCAGAAAAGTGTCTCCCAAATTAAAATGCATCTTTTGGAAGACGTCCTCTGCAGTGGCGAAAAACAAGTAAAAGTGTATACCTCAAAACCTCCTTAACAATGTATAAAAATAATTATAACCATAAATATAACAGTTTTTTTTTTTTATATTTAAAAATTGTCTTTTTTTTCCAATTTACAAAGGAAAAGTCCTCTTAATAGGAAAAGCCAAAAATTGTAATCCTTTTTTAACCTATATCCCGTACAGGTATCTTAATGAAATATATATCAAGCGAAAGGTATTTTTTCATAGATGTGCAGAATATATGTTTTATTAAGGCACATGTATAGGGAAAGATGTGAAAGCAAGGTAAATTTTTACCAATATTGAAAAAAAATATATATTCACGCGCTATCCATCAAAAGACACGGGAAGAGAATACATTTCGTTTCGATTCGTTTCGTTTCATATTCTCTTTGCACTCACGGTTCATATACATATTCTCTCTGCACTCATATTTCCCCATACTCTATTACGCAGTTGTTACTTTCTTCTGCTTTTGTTATTTGAGCTGTTAAATACAAATTTAACAAGATTTTTTTGTAATTAAGGAAATATTTTTTAACTTAAATACAGTGGACGCTGAATATCGGCAACAGACGAGACTAGTATTTTATAATTATATAAAGAACAACTCATAATATTCCCTACTGCACCAAAGTTTCCGACCAAAAAGCTGGGAAAAAATTCGGAAATCCGAATGAAGTTTACGATAGCAATTATTCCGAAGGAATTTCTTCCCTTTTATTTCAAGGCAGGACTGATTGAAAAATTATATAAAATATCTGTATATCGAACACAATTGATGATGTACTCAATACTTTACTGGTATCATAATCTGATCAGAGTTTCAAGTTTTTAAGTATTTTGATTTATTAAATTAACACTCTATTCTTTATTCATTGTGTCCTAACAAAATGTTGATATGTGATGCAGTAAAAAAATAGCATACATAACTAAAATTAACTCAAAGTAAAAAAAATATGTTTTAAGAAGTTAGAAAAGGGAAGACCGGTCCCGAAACTTACATTATCTACGGGCCTCTACATGGCTTAATCCGGTCATGGGAAGTATAAAGACTCAAGCAAACTATTACGAAAAAACTTAATATAATATTTTATTTATTTTATGTTATTTCATCTTTATTTAAATGCCCGTGAATACCCAACTTTCCCATATATGCTCACTATTAACATCAACTTTCGATATTACGTAATTTATAATTTATTTATTTCTGATACGACGTATGGAGTAATTTGACATGTGAAACCACCTCAAAACTTTTTATTTTTAAGGTATTTACCATTTTCAGAATGTCACAGAAACGAACATTTTCTGTACTTTGTGCAAATTTTATTTTCATACATTGAGGAACACATCCCTTCAGATCTCTGGAATCAAATTCTGAATTCTTGCCTGGGTTAGATGCACACTATCTCTAACATTCACATATGTGAGAGCCCCGATGTTTATAAATTTTTCAATTGCCTGGGAAAAAAGTAAATGAAGCACGCTACACTCTGCACTTGGACGTTACACAGCACTTCATCTTTAATAGAACATCCCCCTTCCTTTGCAAGAAGAACGAAACATCTTTAGAAAATCGCTGGGCAAGAAAGCGAAATTCCCTTGACGACAGGCTCCGGCCGTAACTTGTTTTCATCTTAGAGTCGTCGATGAAACACATCTTACAGTCCCCGTCTTCGATTTCCTTTTATCTAGATATCTCTCTTGAGAAATTGCGGGCTGGTAAACATATGCTCCGAATCGAAGGAGGAGCTCCGGAGCCGTGCAGATTTTCTTGGAATATATATGTTTATGCACTCAGTGACCGATAATTGGGTCTGCTGGCATAAGATCGGTTCGGTTCGGTTCGTCTCTTTGATTTAATTCTGGGTAAATTTTACATGGATTGTGGTCCAATAGGCAAAATATTTCTGCTCCGTGACTTTAGCATAATTTCTTATTTTCTTGGGAGCCAGAAAACGTATTGGGAAGAAACATTTGCTCCAGTTTTATTAATGTTTACGTTTCGTTGAAGTTATCCAGCAACAGCATGGGATCAATACAAATCTGCATGGGGTTTATAGCTTATATAAAAATTTATAGGGTAAAATCTCCAAAATTATCAGAAATCTCCAAATTACCATACAAAATAAATTTATAATTTGCTTCTTTTATCTTTTATATGTTTCCCTTCAAGAAAAAATTCAGCTGTGATCAAAATAATAAGTATTGCAATAATGAAACTAGTTAGTTTGGATAAGTGGTTTTATTTTCTAACAAGTTATATAATTATGAAACCATAATTTTATATTTTAGTAATGTTACTTACAAATGTATGTATTGTACAGAATCGTTTGAAATTTTACATGCTGGAACATATCACAATTTATTGTATTTAATCATTTTAATCAAGCCAAATGACTAAAATTTAACATGGTCGGAAAAACACTAAAATTTAGCCAATTATATTATCGATTTGAATAAGTCGAAATGCAATGGATTTTCGATATTTTCCAAAAATATAAGTTAGCATCAATCTAAATTTTAGTTAGATTTCGTGTAAGATATCATTGGAATGGCCTTTCAAAATAAAATTGAGGTTCCACTTAACAATTTTTATTTTGATGCTACATTCACGAGTTATGAAGCTTCAAAGTAGTTTGGATTTTGTCCCTCTCCCCGTAAGTTTTGAACCGATGTATAAGTTATTACTATTACTTATTGAACAAGTTAATTCAAAATGATTTCAGAAATTTTACAATAACAAGTTTCTGCGATATAGACGAATAAAGTTGATTTCGAGCCGAACTTGACCGACTTTTGTTTACATATCATTAACAATCGAGGACTTGAATATCAAAATTTTGTTGTTTCAGATTCCGAACATGCCCCCGAATACTGGTGTAGTGATAAAAAAAAAAAAAAAACAATGCTATCTGTTGCGTAATATATTGCTAAATTACACGTTCGTTTTCTTCTTTTACTTAGTCGAGTTTTGATTATTTTAACCTTTAATTTTAATTTCGACTTTTCAGTTTTTTTATATTGTACGTTTTTGGTTTTAGTAGACATTTTGAACCATAAATTGGGTTAACCTTTTAATTTAATGCAGTAGCTTAATTTATAAGTAAAAATTATTCATTAACGTTGGCTTCAGTTTGTTCTGTAATATCCATATCATCGTAATTTTAAACGTTTAAATTTTATGATGAGTTCTAAATTCAAATGTTGAATACAATAATATAAATACTTATAAATTCGATTAAAATGCAAAGTTCATCTTATTTATTTTTATTTTTATTGGTTTTAATTGTTTCAAAACGAAGTTTTAAGTTCTTCATATTCTTTAAGAACAAATCATTTTCTCCTGAAGCCAAGTGAACCCGGCCCATCACAGCCAAAGAGAAATACTCACTGTAACAAGGTTATGGTCTGCATTTGGTGGTCTCAGAGAGGTGTTGTTTATTATGAGTTGCTCGAACCCTCTCAAACTATTAATGGAGAAGTTTACCGACGACAATTAATGCGTTTGAAGGAAGCCATAGAAGAAAAATGACCAGAATGGATGAATAGGCACAGTAAATTAATTCTTCAACAGGATAATGTCAAACCGCATACCGCACAAGTCGTGAAAAGATATTTAGATGGACAGAACTGGAAAGTACTACTCCACCCGCCATATTCGCCAGAGCTCCTTTGGATTAGAGAGCATAGTTTGAATAAGCTTTTCTTTAATTTTCTAAAAAAAAACAAATGTATTTCATTTTAACAATTTCACACACCGAATATAAATGTGCAGTCGTTCTGTTATGACTTTAGTATACATTCCTCATCTTAAGGAGCTAGAAGCGTGCTGGGAAAACATTTGCCCCAGCTATGATTATTGACATAAAGTAAAACCATCAGCAGGGGACCTCAGTTCGGGGTTTATGACCTTTAAAATCAAAATTTTATAGGAAATTTGTCTTTTGGTGCATGAGATTAATGGGCGTGAATAATGAGTCCCAGTCGTTGGAGCAAATCGTCCATATGGTGGAATGTCGTCAAATCGTCATCTAATTAAAATTGAGATAATTCTCAGTCACTCCCCGGTCGTTTAGGATGCTGCTTTTCGAAATCTTGGGATCTGGAGCAGAGATATGAAAAGTACTTTTGTATATTATACTCCTAATGATTTTATTGATTTTCTTTTTTTTCTCTTTCATTTTCATGTTATGGCACATTATGAAAGTCAGTTGCTTCAGTGAGAAGGGCCCCAGGCTTCGTGGGTGATTTCTTCAGAGAGCTCTGGGGCCCACTCACTGGATGAGAGAGTGCACTGCCTTCGTTGGCATAATGTGAAAATCATTTGGCAGCAGCAGCAGAAGAAGAGGACCACCGACGTGAGTTTCATGCAGAAAATATTGTATGAAAATTTAAAATTTCATTTTATTTTATGGTTTTCAATTATTCATGGCTATAAAACTTGAAGAGATGTTATAGGACCTTGACGGTGTTGGGTGGATCAAGAAATTCTCTTTCTTTTTGGTTACTGGATGGTTGCGATATCCTTGGGGAAGGGTGGTTTTTTTTTTTTCCTCGTGTACCTCCACAGTATGAAGAGTTGGTGTATTTACACAATTTTTTATTCCCAGAAATATTCGCATATTCTTTAAGAAAATCGGTTTAAACTCAATATGACCTGAGCATTTCATCGAAACGATGAAGAATTCGTAATGTATCTGACTTTTATAGGTTTTATTACAAGAGAAAAATGACACGTACCAAAGTAATAAGATATGAAGTTATTGTGGAGAAAATGTTTCCTTAAGTTAACGTTGATACTTGAAGAAAAAAGAGATTGGATAAAAAATGAGAAATACGAAATGCGATTTGTAATTTTCAATGAATAAATGGTGAAAACATATTCAAAAAGAAGATATTCAATACACACAGCCATACAGTTTTAAATATTCAACAAATAATGCGCCAAGAGAAATAACTATTGTAGAATAACATAAGCCGGTAAAATATTTAGAAACTTATAAAGCTTTCTACAAAATTGCAAATATATAAGTAGTTCAAGTAAGTTCTGAAACATCAACGTTACATTCAATTTCCGCTGGAGTTCCTCAAGGCTCCGTGTTAGGTCCAGTTTTGTATATAATATTTACATATGATTTACGCAAGATCACCAACTGCAAATTTGCCAAATTTGATAAGACGATCTGTAATATACAGTCAACATACCTATAACTTCCAGATAAAAATTTAAGTTTTAACAAAAACGTGTTTGAACTGAAACTAGACATTAAATTCTTTGATGAATGTTATGCATCTAAAAATTCAATAATAAAAAAATATAAACTAGGGACAATATAAAGCCCGAATTAGGTTTTTGATTATTATATTGTAATAAGTTGGGATAGGTTATAGCATTAGATAAAAATTATACACAAAGATGTTTTTACTTGCCATTTATTTTCCTACAAGATACTCTGCACGAAATAAGGTATCACAATTGTAAAGATTTAATATTCATAAGTCAAAACTCTGTACATTAAATCATATATATAAAAAAAAAACTAGATAGCATATGGCACCAAATAAAAACAAATTTAAAAATCTGTCTATCTGTCTATATTTTTAACTTTCAGAAATGACACTTTAAATGTTGATATTGTATATTTATTTCAAAACTATATTTGAAAACAACAATTACATAATTTTGATAGTTTTCAATAGTTCGAATAACCGGATAATTTTAGGGTCTGGGTAGTGTTGATAAATCGGACATTTGAATCGTGAAATAAATATCGATTAAACTAAAAGCAATTGCAGGTAATTAAATATTAAGCACCAAATGCATAAAATCCAGCGAATTAAACTGCGGATGTTTGGAAAACATTTGTAATTCGCATTTTCTCTTGTATAAAAGCTGATCTCAAAAATATCTTAAATGTACTGCAAATATTTGCAAATTTTTGCTGTATTTTTACACATGGGTTCGATTACATTGCCCATTTCAATTGATATTTGCAAATGAGATAAGGGAGCAGATCTGGATTTAGCATCTGGAATCCAAAATATTCGGATGGGATAAATCTGAAATGCAATCTGAATCCCTCTGATACTATCCAGCAGATATGGGCGTTTAAACATTATCATTGAATTCCCATTCTCACTGAAAACATCAATGACAATGCATTTAATTTTTCATTAGCATAGAATTTTCTGATCGTAATGCGACCGATTTTTCATTAGCATTGAATTGTTAAATGATAAATGCAAGATAATTTTCAAAATTGGTTCAAGAAAATTCATTACAATTTAACAATTTAATACGAATAAAAGTAGTAGGTACTGTGATCAAAAAGTAAAGCCAATTTATTTATAACTTTGAAAATTTTTATTTTTTCTTCCAAATCTATATCATCCCCTTCAAAGTAGTCCCCGCCCGATACAATACACCTATGCCAGCGATTTTTTCAATCCTCGAAACACTTCTGAAACTCGATGATTGGAATAGCTTTCAGTTCCTTTTTCGATTTTCATGGAGCTAAATCGGGCGAATACGGTGGTGCAAGAAATTGAGTGTTTTTGGAACAACGAAACTACCCAAACAAATGACATACTAGCGTGAAATTTTACACAGATATGAGTGACAGTGCTGCCAACCTAAATACAAGAAGATTTGCTCGAATCGAATGTACCCGCGCAATTTAAATTCAAAATTGGCTTTACTTTTTGATCACAGTAGTATATTTTCATTATCATTAAAAAAGTCAATGTTGAAAAGTTAATTTCGTTATCATTGAATTGTTTAAGTTCAATTAATTATTCAATGCATTACCAAAATATTGCATTATGTCCGGATAGCAATCCGAATAGGCCGAATTTCGGATCCTGAATCCGAAATTATTTTGGATATTCAAATATTCGAATAATTTGAAGGACTAGTCGTAACCTCTCCGATTCATTTCACCCCATTCGATAAAATCGAGCAGTTCAGCTCAAATTACTCCAAATCGTTTAAAAACAACTGATGAGTGAAATCACAAAATACATTCGCGTAGATACCTGACCCGAAAAACCACAAATTGGTGCAACACCTTCATCAAACTTTGCCCTTTTTCAATTGAAGTCAGCTGAAGCGGAGCGCGCGCACCTTCGTATCGAATTACTACCCGTCTTGCAACCACGACGCTGACTATCGTTGCAATAATTATGAACAGAAAAAAAACGCCAAGCATGCTTCTATTCAGCACAAGTGGCAAAATATATGCGATGTATATAAAAAAATTATATCTTCGCGGTGTCGTCCTGCTTTTATGCATGCGTGCCAGATAAATTGCAGCAATCAGCTGGCCGCTGGCAATTGCTGCGATGATGAAAATGCATATGGGACCTCAAGGGGCGAAGGTGGAAAGGAGGATAGCACTATATAAAATGCGGTGGACTGCCACCAAAGTCAAAGTAATGAGAGCGAATAGCTTGCGAGGAAATTGGTGACATTCCTCGCTTAAATATAAAACCTGTCCCGCAGCATCCCGCGACCGATTCGCGCAGATTCAGATATATATACAGAGCTCGGATAAAAAAGATGCATCTTGTGCCAGACCGCCAGATATTGGCGTGGTCACTGGTCGCGGACATACCATTGAACAAATATACAAAAATATAAAGCTGCACTGAGCAAGGGTAAAAGACAGAGAAGTCCCAAAACTGGGTCACTTGCTGACCTTTCCGCGGATGGGACTAATTAACTCCTTTAGCAGAAAAGGTTTCACCAAATTGCAATTTTTCAGACAACAATGGACCCACAGTCGTCGCGTCATTCGTCGCTGGACTTGCAAGAGATGATTTGGAGGCTTTCAGCTGCGGAATCGTTGATTAGTCCCATCAAGCTAGTGACCGAAGCTTTTATTGTGCGATTGTGGCTCTCATCTCTCTGGGGAGAATCGATAAAAACGATAGAAACATGAAAATCGCTTAAATTTATTATGATTCGCCCGACTTGTCCCCCTGACCTACAGAACGAACAGAAAAATTTCAGTCTCAGCGTCACCTGGCGGCGGTCCAAACGATTAAGATGAAAATTTTCATTCCTTCGTATAGTGACTAAATCACCGCCCCTATACCCCGTGCTGTCCTATCTCTCCAACAAAATCGATTTTATCTGCTTTTAATAAATATAACCCGTAAACAGCTCATGCGAACCCACCTTTAGGCTTTTGATAAGCTACCTCGAACGAATCACTGAGCATCATCTTCTGCATGTGACGCTTTAATCGAAAATTTAATAGAAAATGATGACCACATGTCGTCGAATTGCGTTACGACAACACCGTCATCGAATTAATTATAGCAAAATGTGTCAATTTGGCGCATCAAAGGAGAATTGGCTTTTTCTTAAGAATAGTTTACGCTTTCGGAGTTGGTGTCATGCTTGCGGCCAAGTCTCATGTTTACCTTGATAATGTTTTGACAAGACGTAATAAATTGTGATGGGTCTTGTGACTGCATTTCTTTAGAAAATGTATTTTTGGCTGGACTTTAAAATTTATTTTTATTGCCGGCCAAAAAAACCATTTATAATTAAGAACAATTCGTATATATATTTATTCTACAAGTAGACTTTGGAATAGACAGCAGAAACACCAGGAAATGAACCAATTTTCCTAATCCTAAGAGAAATGTTTGACAACCGAATTTAAAAAGATGCACTATATTCTCAAATGCGTGCTTGTCTGTGGGCATACATGCTAACAAGCACGGATTTTTACTTTAAATTATAATAATAATAATAAAGTCATTACACGTCGGTTGTACAATTAAGACTATGAAATATTATGATTTGCAAATTTTTAACACAAAATATTCAAAATGACGGTGGCTTATTTTCAATGCATTAAAATTGCTCAAAAAATATCAGCCATATCATTTTCGATGTAAAATTTCCTACTGAACAAGATCCCGCCGTTAGAATTGGCAAACAAGTTGAGGAAAAGCCAAAAAAAGGAAAAAATAAATTTTTTTTTTTTTAATTCGATTACTCAAAAACACCTTTTTTTCTTTTAATTTCACAAAAGACTTAAAAATAAATGTTCTTTTAGATAAAAAGATGTCTTCAACCTGCAGGTACGGAGAAAAAAGTTTACAGCGATATTTTGACGGTGTTTTTTTCCAACTTTCACGTGTTTTTCGCGTATTTTCACAAGTTTTTTCTTCTTTTGCCATTTCAAGGCTCATCATTATGTAGGAATGAATTTCTGAGTGCAAATTTTAATTCTACGGAAAATTTTTACCCTGATATCAGCCTTTCCAAAGTCTTTTTTATGCATTCCCGCCTTAATACAGAGAAAGTTAAGTCAGAAATTTATTCCAACATAATGGTGAACCTTGTAATGGGAAAAGAAGGGAAAAAGTCGTGAAAATACGCGAAAAACACGTGAAAATTGCAAAACAAATCGTCAAAATCTCGTTGTACATTTTTTTCACCGTGCCTACGGGTTGAATACATCTTTTTATTTAAAAGAACATATATTTTTATGTCTTTTGTGGAATTTACAAAAACAAGGTGTTTTGAGAAACCGAGTTTTCAATAATATTTCGTAGTCTTGAATAAGTCAGCCAAATCGGAAAACCCGACCTGGAATCGACTGTACAACCGACGTGGAATGACCCAATAATAAATTAATTAATTCACTAAAGGCATAATGGTGTGCTTGTCCTCTTGCGAATGTGCTAATAACCCCGCATTTTATTTGTGCTTTAAATGAATATCGGAATAATAAATTCACTAAATTCAAGCTTTAGTTTAAGTAGGTACAGTATTCGATTATATTCGTGCACTTTGATATTGCTGCATAAAGTACAAAGTGAATTGAGCTTACTCAGCTGCAGTGAGAACAGAAGAAAAATAAATACCAACAGACAGGGATTCTCATTAAAAACAATAAATTTCTTTTGTCTTAATACTGTGCTATTGTCACACATTTTCTATCAGCAACAGGCTTTCATGACATAATCGACTTATGATATTTTAACACAATCACCGATTATAAATAAAATCTACAATAAGCTCCCCAGAATCAACTTGAGTTCTTCAAGTTTTTATCAGAGTTTACAATTTTGATAAATTGATATTTCGCTAAAATTCAATATTATCTGTTTGTGGTTCTTAATATCGCTAAATTGAAATTCTTCTAGATTTGAATTATTTTGGCAAAAAAAAAATTTTTTGGATGAACCAACAGTTGGTTTCTTTTTAAATTACATATTATTTTAATACAGACAGCTCTTTCGCGGTAACAAAATTTACAGAAACATAGTATCATATCTCTGCCGTATGAAATGAGTATATTTAATATTGAAAAAATGTTGGGAAATGTTGAAAATTTATTTCCAAAGTGAGTGCTATGTTGCTGAAACAGTGTGAATTTTAAAAAGATCGTGAACTCAGCCGTTTTAGAGATTTGTAATGGCCACAGCATAGCTGAGATTTGACACCGTTGGACTTTTTTTGATTAGAGCCGTTAAAAATCGGTATTATGTAGACAATCCAGAAACCAGTCGATAGCCCATCCCATATAATTCAAAGATTTGATAAGTGACACTTGAAGCTTAATTCCTTAAAATGGAGATTTCATTTATCATTATCTTTATGAAAATCAATCAATACTATCTAATAATAAAATTTTAAGGCCCGGTTTTCCTGTAAGATACTTTTTCTTAAGAAATGATAAATTTTATCATGATTGATGATTTTTTTTTTTTTGTCTGGCTGCGTGTTTGTCGATTGTGCTATAACTTCTAAAATCGTCAATCAATTTCTTTGAAATTTTGTACGTATACATAAGAAACTACTGATCAAAAGATAGGCTATGTATAGGCTCGCGTGAAAGTATGGTTACCACATACAAATAAAAGACAAATATTTAACAAATTCTTGAAAAGATTATAATTATTCGTCGCCGAAATCGCGGACAAAATGCTAGCAATAAATAAATATTAGATAAAAAAGCAAAGAGTGTTTCGTCCATATAGGTACAACGTTTAAAACAAAAAAATTAATAATATGAAAAGCTACAAAATGTCCACTTACGGCAAAAGGGTGTGTGAAAATTTGATTAATTTATGAAAATGGCCCGTATATGTGTACCTTGGAAAAATAAACCTTTCCGGCTTATAACATGTTAAACAAGCTATCTTTTAACCTGATCAGCTCTCATTGTGCCCTTCTAATTCACCTGAGATACCACGTACGACCTATATGATGGATTTCCTCATTTTATCGTCAAAGAATGCCTCCGGGAGCTGTTCCAAAGGCAATTTCCCTCGTTTTTACAGAAAATAATATATTTGCTGTGGGACATATAGCGCAGGATATTTTCCTCTGACGGGGACGTAAAATAAATGCAAACGAAAGTGGGGAGGGGCAAATTTCCGCGCTACGTTCTGTGTCCTTTTTATCGCAACTTGTTATCGGAATGCGTGGCCTCGCAACCCTAAAGATACCCCGTCCGTCGACTAGATGTCGCAAAATGTTCTCGAAAGTCGACTTAATGCCAAAAGTCATGGACAAATTGTCTCCAAATCGACCGAGCACTTTGTGGCGGATCTGTTTTATGTGTATTAGGACCTTTTAATTACTAACAACTTCCTTTTAGACTTGGGGGGTTACTCAGTTTATTCTGGTCCCTTGTTAGGGTTCGGTATAACAAAAAATAGAAAATGGAACCTTTATGGAATGACTTGTGGTCTTTGTGCATATAGTGGTGAGAAAAATATTTCAATTACAGTGAAACCTGTCATGACGGTAGCCTTGTGGAAGTTGGTCAGATATTTTAACACCAAAAAAGCCTGAGTCTATTCCAAACCTGCCTAATTTAGAACTTGGTCGCTTTTTTCCCAATTTCTGCACAGAGTACATTGAATAACTTGTAAATCTTAACCACTAGAATTTTTAACATCTGTTTCTTAAGGGGGGGGTATGGTATTTTTAGTGTTTTTTTAGCAACAATTTAAGAATTTTTTTCTGAAATATAGTAAAGAACAGTTTATTTTATAAATGGACATCTTAAAGTACAATATAAAAACAATATTTTCTGAAATTTTGAAGTAAAAATATTGAAAAACAAGCCATCGACAGTGATTTGAAAAACCGCCGCTAAAAAACCGGTGTTCATCATATCTAATGACTGGATCATCTGTAACCAAAAAACCAAAAAGAATCTGTTAGTTAATTAGTTTCTTCAGGTAGTGACGTTGAGTTTTTTCGTTTGTTTTGATTTTTGAATTTTTGGCATAAGTTTAAAGTCAAAAAAACGGTAAAAAACAAAATTTTTCTTTCGAAAATTCGATCTTTTACTAAAAAAATTCTTATAAAAAAAAAAAAAAAATCTAAAATAAAAAAACTCTTCGTCAGTACCTGGTAAAATGACTAAAGAATAAGTGTGCAAAATTTCAAAAGGATCGGTTCAATAGAATTTAAGTTACGTTGAACACCGGCTTGAAAAATGTAAAGTTGAATGTGTCTGCGAAAAATGGCTACCGTTGCCACAATTCTTAATATTTTTACTTGAAAATTCATATAATCATTCTTTGAATTATACTTAAAAAGCCTATTTAATTTAAAAATAAAATAATGTAGCCATACTTCCAAAAAAAAAATTTCACAAAAATTTGCTTAAAAAGTCATTTTCAAACCATACCCCCCCCTTAACACAAGACCCAATAATACCACCTAGGTTTACCGTAGAGTCATTATTAGATTTTATTTTAAATTGATTCTCTCAAAGAAAATTCATATTCATATTGAGTAATTAATTTTCTCTGGATTGATGTTGGAAAGATGGATACCCTTAAAAGTCGGGCGCCCGTAAAAGTTTACCAAAAGTTTCTGCACCGCAGGTGCCGAACTTTCGCAGGTTTCACTATTTTAGGAATTTTTGGATTAAATTAGCTAAAATTAAAGAAATTCTTCCCATAAAGTTGTTATTTACTTGCTTTAGATAACCTAGCTAAAGTATACCCTTAGCTTAAAGAATAATGCAAAAAACCAATAATAAGTCTTTATTATATTGTATGTATCTAGAAAGTAAAATCAATTATGAACCTACAAAAAAATCATTTAGTTTAATTAACGTTACTTAATTAATAGCAGTGACAGGTGTTAATTAACAATAAGAACAAATTTCAAGTGAAAATGCTCAAATTCGCAAATTTTATGAATACTCTTACTTTTTGTTATTAATATAAAAAATTAAACAATAAAATTTAGCATTTCTCAAAAAAATATCGAGATAAATGAGTTGATTTTTGAAAAAAAATATTATGTTTGTTAAAAACAACTAACAAACAATTTTTTCAATAGTAAAAATAAACTGGCTTTCGTCAACAAAATCGTCAACAGCAGCGTCATCAGGTTCAAGGCTCTAGACAGACAGCACACTAAATTATTAATTAGTCAATTACTCATTTAGCACTAATTATTAATTAATGAAGTGGTGACAGACAGCCATTTCTTAATCATCATTTATCAGCTGTCAGTTATTCAATAGTTCTTGTGCTTTTCTTCTGTTGGTATAGAAGAAATAATAGAAAACAGCTAAATTCTAGTACACTTTTGATCACTTAGGTATAAATTATCAAAAAATTATAGTCATTTAGCAAGTCATAAATGATCAAGTTTTTCGTTATTTAGCGGCCATAATGATGATAAGTCCATGACAGACAGCACCTAAATTGTCTGTCTAGGGCATAAGAAGAGTGGAATAAGAGAACTTCATAAAAATTTGTACATAGGAGCTTTATACAGTAAATAAAAGAGAAATTTTAAATTGTGCATAGGATTTTTATATAAACTATGTTATCAATATTTATAAATTCAAGATGCTTATAAATGTCAAAATTCTAACAAAAACTAGTAATTCGAGGATTTCGAGGACTATAATATGACGTCCAAAATTTAAATGTTCACGATAGTTTAATATGCATTTCTAAACTTTATGGAGTTTTGATGATGATTAACAGATATTCAAGGATGCCAGTTGATAAACTGTCAAATCTTAAAGTCGTTTCTTTGCATAATAGTCGTTTCTTTTTCGAATAAAAGACTATTATGCAAGTTCTCTAAATGTACATATAATGATTTATGTTTACTTTATTCAGTTTATGAGAAACAACCCAAAAAGTAGCAACAAATAAATTTTCTCCCAGTCTATTTGCGCAATCATTCGGTGGTAAAATATGAAAAATTACCATAAAAAGATGACAAGAAATTTATTTTGGTTCTGATTTACAAATATTTTTTTTTAAAGGTACAACTCGCACTTGACAGCGTTTACTTTGATGATCTGATGTATATTTTTTTTTTCAGCGTATAATCACGCGCCTAAGTGATTTGCTTATGTAAAATAAGAATGTGCCTGGAATACGCAGAGTCCTCGTCAAGTCGAGCACACGCACGATCTCATTACGAGGCAAATTGAAGTCGAAAGTGGAATTTGGCGAATATGTATATATTTTTTTTCGGCGATAACGCGTATATATGTATGTCATGATGGGTGTGACACCTACTCGAAATGCTTCCATTTGGCACTGGGAAAGCCCCAACATTGTGAAATTACGACCAATGGAATCTCTGCAGCATAACACGGGGGCATAGAGCAATCAATTCTTTGGCTGTCGACAAGGTATCGAGCAAAGGTATCTGCAGTATCTAGATATACGAGCGATATAAGGGTTTTCTGGTGTTGTTATGACAAAGCCATTGTGGAATATGTCTCTAATTAAAAAGACACAAAAAATGTCATTACCATCGGCCGTCCTTACAAAACCCCCGCCCGAACTCTATATGGAAATCCCATCAAAAGATGGTTTCCGTTGAAATGAACCTTTGAATTTTTTATGCGCAACATTGTCACCCTCTTCATTACTTATGATGGAGGACATGACAGTTAACTGAATTTCAGAGGGCTCCAAAACATGTCACGCGGGACTCTTCTTCGGTGACTCGGCGACATGAACCTCATTAAATTCCATAGCACGTTCGTTCGATGGTGGAATCGCTGAAGAAACTAAGGCACGGAAATAGATTTAAGGTTTTTCTTTTATTTATTTTTTTTCAAGAATCGTCGTCCATTATCGCACCTCAGTTAAGTTAGAAATGGAAGTGACGAGGACGACTTTTAGTAGCCTAGTTCTTGCCCTTTCTATCCCTCTAATTTCGGGGTCCTTTATAATTTTTGCCCTTTGTAACCTCAAAAGCTGGAAACACAAAACCCCTCGCCGAGTGTAATATAAAAATACAAGGGCGAAGCGATTTTCGTGAATCGTGCAGATATGAATAGCCAGAGAATTTTATCGACCAGACGAAGGGAATCGCTGAATAAAGGCAAGATATCCCTTATACCTGTCAACGGGGGTCGCGGGAATATGACTTAATCGCGATAAAACGCTGATTATTACAACAGCTGATGACATGGCGCGCTGTCGCTTTGTTAGACGGTATATAAAAGGGTCACTTACAAGGTTCATATATCAGCGATGTTGGAAAATTGTCGATATATCGAAATTTCGATACTTTTTTTGATATATCGATATTTTCAATGCGATATGTACTATCGCGATATTGATATTAAAGTCATACTCACGATGAAACATGTTGGAATACTTCACAACACTTTTATATTACATTTATGACCTGATCAAAAAAAATATTTGATTAGAATAGTTTGGCCTTTATTAAAATATATTTCCGACAGATGTTATCTGTCATTGTAATGTGATATTTAAAATATAAGGAATTATTGCTATGATATTACATTTAAGTTCCACCAAAAATTACTTCCTCATGGTTAAGAATTTAAAATTAGAAATGGATAAAAGTTAAGAGTTTTGAACCTCTTAACTGCTATAACAAATTTCTAAACATATGTTCAGTACTGAAAAAGTTCAATAGAAATAAGCTGATCTCGTTAATTAAAGGTGAAGTTGAACAGTTGATAAAGTTGTAAACTTATAGTGAGGAAAAACGAATAATACCCAAGATACACGGACACGACTGAATGAAGATCCTATGAATGAAAATTCACTCGGATTTTAATTCCTTTAATGCAAGATACACGGGCATAGGAGTCGATGATAATTCGTTTTGACAGTTCAAAGTGCAAACAGCTGAGTGAATTCATGTTTTTGAATAATTGACACTGGAAATGAGCTGATTTTTCCAGGACTTCCATTTTCATCAGCTATGAATTAAGTTTTTGGAACTTCATCGAGTAGCCTTCGAATGAAGTTATGAATGAAATTTCAAACTTAATCCTCAGTGATACACGGTACAGCCGATGATAATCCCTGCTGGATTTTCATTCAGTCGTGCCCGTGTATCAAGGATATTATTATTTGTTGATATTTATTTAAAAATAATTCTGTATTTTGGATAAAAATAATTAAAGAGATTAAGAGCTCTTATCTTTTGTACAGAATCAATTGATTAGTCAGATTTAGAATTATATTATTCTATACTTATTCTAATTAATTTGAATTTAATTTTTTAGTTTTTTCGCCTGAATAAAATTATAAAACTTGTCAATTAATTTTTATTTTGAAAAAAAAAAACGTGACAAATGCAATAATTTAAAAATCGTTTCATATTTTGTTCGTGAAACTTATAAACGACTTCGTGATTTTTATAGTGCACCTAAGCGTCGCTCGTTTTTGGCTTAAGGGGTTAGGTGTAGTCAGAGGCATAAAAAAATGACAATTTTAAATAATTTTTTTTGCCACTAAATTATTTTGTTTTGTAAAAGTAAAAACATAGCATTATTAAATAAGGTTTCGACTTCACTTGACAGAAATTTTGGAAAAAAAAATTAATAATTTTAAAAGTTATGGCTGTTTGCTTTGACCCAGTTCCAACCGAAGCGCCTTGCGGTGGCCAACATATATCCTTGGAGATTCATCTAAAATCAATTGGACAAAAAAAATTAGTTTTATTAATATCTAATCTAGTGCCTGATCGAAGCTTTTTTTTTTTCTTTTAAAATTAACAAAATGGCGGCCTCAGGAAAAAATTTTCCAGATTTTTGGGAAAAAACCAACAGTTAATTGTTTATAAAAAATCGAAATTTAAACAAAAATAAAAATCCTTCGATCAGGCACTAGTCTTTTATGTTTTCAAAAATCTGTATAAATTTCATTAAAATCTACCGAGCGGTTTTTGAGCTAGAGTGGCCACCGGTTCAAGAAACATAGTTCTGAGAAAAACGCATTTGAAGTTTGTAAATTGTATATAGAGCGCCCGAGAACCCTTTGTTAATTATCGAATAACTCGAAAAGTATTTGTCGGATTTACTTAAAATTTTCAGAGAATATGTCTAAGATATTATACTTTAAGAAAATGCAAAAAAAAAAAATCGATTTTTTGAAAATCCTGACTACACCTAACCCCTTAATGGGTTTGTTAATAAACAGAATTGTCGCTTCTGCAGTGAGGCCCACTCAAAAGAGACCCCAGAACCCCATTACATTTGGTGCGGTTTAAATGCTGGTGGCATAATTGATACTTATTTCTTTAAAAATGAGGCAAGAGCTCGCGTTACGATCAATGGAGATCGTTAGCGAACCATTATCAATAAATATTTCTTCGAAAATATATGATCAAATAGATCCTGAATAGATGTGGCTTCAACAGGATGGCGCTACGTCCCATACAGCGATTTATTGAAATCACGGTTTAGCGATAAAGCGATTTAATAAATGGTTCTGTCAATGTGTGATCGGACACCTTTTGACCATTTACAAGAAGTCACTGGTTTATGCTGATAAATTAGCAATAATATTAACAACTTGTAAGCCAACATTGTTCGTGTTATTCGTAAAATTTCGCGGACATTGCTCGAAAAAGTGATTCGAAATTGGACTGACAGAATGCAGTTGCTGTGGCCATATGCCCAAGACCACTTTTAAATATTAATGTTACGAATTGGTTTTTCGAATAAAAAATAATGGCTTATTTAATGTGCTTGCTACGAATTTCATCCATTTAGCACTACCAAATTAGCATTGGTTTTTCTGCATTTAAGGCATTTGTATCTGCATGTGTGATTATAATGACAGCTTGTTAGCATTTTATTCATTTGCATTTACATTTTCGGCTACATTAGTAGAACTAAAGTAGCCAACTCTACTATCAATCGATCGAAAAATAAAAATTACTATATAGTCATTATTTCGTAATTTAAATTCGCTAGATCATTATCATATATTAAATAAAGGAACGTATTGAGAGAATTTCGAATATACATTTATTATAATAGATAAAAGTTTGTACTTCCAAAATTCCATATAAAAGTATTATTACCTATAAATATTATATTTTCCTACCTAGAGCTTAAAAGGCTTGGTAGATTATGATGACTAATGCATTTACCTTTTTGGTATGGTAATCTAAAAAGCTGGTAATAAAAATAGTCAAAAAATCGCCTACGTTCATTAATTTAATGAGTAACGCAATGACTAAAAATTATTATTATTGATGCTTGATGAAGTCTGATAATAATTTTATCCATGTAGACACTTTTGGTAATGTATTCATTTTTCTTGATATATATATTTTTTTTAAATATACAGGGTGTTCAGAGGTGGGAGGTCAATACTGCAGGGGGTGAAAGGTCAGACCGAGACAAGCAAAAAATCGTATGGGTGGGGGGGGGCATCTCGCACCGTTTGGCAGTTACAGGGTGATTCGTAAATCAGGATTTTTCCTTATATGGGAACCGCTCTTGTATTTTTATCTTTTTTTCTAAGCATCGCAGTGGCCCCAAACTGATTTCAAAAAATCACTATTTGGAAGCCCTTTCCAAAAAAGTTTACACCACCCCCCTATCCCCAACCCCTTGGCCGCAATCCCCCCTGGAAGTTGAAAAAATTAACTTTTATTTCACGATTTTTCACCTTTCGCCCCACTTTTCTCCGAAATTCATGTTATTAACATACCTACTTTTTATTTTTTTTAAGTTGCCTATCTAATTACCTTTCCAAAAAGGTGCAACATGCCCAGGTAGGAAAAGGATACGAAAATTTATTTACAAAAATCCTTTTACAGAATATCATGATAATTCGAATTTTTAGGAAATTATACTTAAGTTTACTAAAAAATACATTTTGTTCGCTTAAAAACTAATTACAATTAAAACGTTTGTCCTTTAAAAGCTGCGGATTGCGGCCAAGGGGTTGGGGATAGGGGGGTGGTGTAAACTTTTTTGGAAAGGGCTTCCAAATAGTGATTTTTTGAAATCAGTTTGGGGCCGCTGCGATGCGTAGAAAAAAAGATAAAAATACAAGAGCGGTTCCCATATAAGGAAAAATCCTGATTTACGAATCACCCTGTAACTGCCAAACGGTGCGAGATGCCCCCCCCCCCCCCCCCCCCACCCATACAATTTTTTGCTTGTCTCGGTCTGACCTTTCACCCCCTGCAGTATTGACCTCCCACCTCTGAACACCCTGTATATAGATATAATTTTTCGATATCAACAGACCCATTTCATATTCAGCTTAATCAACATAAAAATGAGATTTATACTGTCATTCGTACTTTGTTCACGAGTCTTTATCATGTTTAGTGTGAGCGAACGGACCCATGACCCGCACACCACCACTACTAATTGATCCGTGTGATTTGAAGTAAATCAGATTGCTTTTGTGCGGTTTGAAGCGATCGGACATTAATTGGATTTGATAGCGAGTGACGAGGCAGATGAATATTCATTCATTCATTCATTTCCCGGGCTGCTGCGTTGCGACTGCTCTGCTTTGATTGTGGGACCGTGGAAATCATTTGGAATCGGGCCCGCGCGCATTCAGCGGACCATACTGAGCAATGTGATGAATGTTTATGTTCAGAATTTTTACGAGCATAATGAGAATTTCGACTTCATGCACATCGTCAAGCAGTTCAAGTGGATGGCTTCTAATTTAGCTTTGAACTGAGATGAAGGGTCGGATTCATATTTGTGGGAATTTTAACTGCATTGATGGACCACCAGTGTACTTTATTTAGATTTAAATAGCATCCTAAAATTCCAGAAATGGGTATTTTATAGAGAACCAGATGAAAGCCATCATAATGTCAAGTGGTCAATTGACGCATCATGAACTATTTATTTATATTACTGTAAAAAATTAAGTTTGTTGGCATATAATAAAATATTGTGAATTTAATTATCGCTACTAGTTAAAGTTCCTCTTATCTTCTCATAATCATCTTGTTTTAATATAGAAATTATAATATCTTTACTTTTAAGAAAATTTCAAGCTTAGGATATGCATATTTCTCAAATTGCCAAGGTGCTACGCATTAAAAAGAATAATCCATCCTATGTATTGTTATTTATTTATACAGTGACAACTACACTCTATTTTCAGAATAAAAAGGTAATATGAAATACTGAATTAGTATTAATAATCCACAACCTTTTTAAGAGCTAAATTTTATTTTCTTCAACATTACATCAAACTGTTTGCATATTCTTTTAGAGAATTTATAAAAAGCAACACCAAATCACATAAACAGAGTTGTTGAAAGAATGATTTAACAACTAACAGTCCCAGTTAATTTAATAGCACGATAATTATATTAGTAGAGATTGATTTACACAAAATTGTAAACATTTTCGATGCACGAGCTCTGATTTTGTAATACAAAGAGATTCTTGCTCTAGTTTGCATTACAATAAAATTTCTATTTTGGCAAAATCGTTTTGTAAACATTTCGATACAATGAAAACAAAACATTGATTTTAATTGAAAATGTAATTAGAACATCAAGTGAAACATGTTCCAAGGCGAGCTAAATTAAGCCATTAAATTGCTCCTAGAATAGAGGCTTCATATAATTTGTATGCGAAAATATTTCCACACGAATAAAATTTACATTCTCTGATTAATGATAATATTTGTATAATATTTCTATCCATATTTTAAGCTTAGGGCATTATTTATCTTATGAGAATAAAATATCGCTACAAATTTTTTAATCTTCTCAAGAGTATTGTATTGTTAAAAATTAATAAATAACCAATTATTAAATATATAAGCCCACAATTTCGCTTGAATATTGAATTAAATGAATTATTGAAAATTATTGTATCTACTTTTCCCCAATTTTCTTTGTTTTCAACATTTTTATGTGTACTTTTGGAAACCTGATTTGACAAAAAAAAAAAGATAAATTTAATCATTAATAAATAAATGCTCTCAATATGTTTTTGAGTGCTATTAACATACTTTTAATGGGTAAAACTTGTTAGATACCTAAGAGTACATAATAAAAATCGACAAATTTATCGACAAAGTTCATCTTTTTGTGTGCATCAACTTAAACTGGTTTAATTTTAAATATCAACTTCGATTATAAATCTTTCGAAAAGACTTAACCCTCAGTCACACAAGGCCTTTTCCATTTAGAATTCACAAAGGCGGGTATGGTCTACCCGTCCAGAGTTTGGACGTGAATACCGTATAGTGAAAGTATTCGTTAGCAATTTCGATGCTACTTTTTCATTTGTTTGGGATATTAACCTTTCGTTCCCAACATAAAAAATTATTAATTGTAAAAATTACACAGCAATAAACAAAAAAAAAAAAAAGCAAAATTTCAGAAAAACATTTTTTTTTCAAAAAATTATAAAACATATCAAGTACGATTTTTAAAAAGTATAAACCATCAATCCTTGTAAACAAATGTTCGAACTATCATAAAAACAGCACGACTTAGTATTTTACTCCAAAAACCATATTTTTTTTGTAATTTGAAAATGAGCAATTTTCCAAAGAAGTGGAAGAGCAAATTACAAGGCAATTTCAACCGCATTCCTTCGTGCACGGGTTTCCATACTAAAAGCAAGGATTTATTATAGTTTAATAGTTCAAGAAACACCAACTTAAATTGTTTTACATAAAAAATTATGTCTTCATACTTTAGAAATAGGCCTCCATATACGAATTTACTATCCTTAAACTGTCACAGAAAACACGCATCTTGCTCATTTTTTGATCGCTAGAAAGAAAAAAAAATGATAAAATATTATTTGTATACTAAAAATATACATCAAAAGTTGATGTAATTGCTCTTTTGTACGCATTTTTACTTACTTGTCAAATTTTGATTATCGACGTTTTCTAACGAATTCACACATGGCGGGTATAAAATACCCAGACCAATATTCGGACAAATTAAACAGTATGCTAGGTGACACTAATAACTTTGACGAAGCACTAATTAGGTACTTTGGTACCTCTACTTTTTTTACGCATGCGCTTTAGACATGTACCCCTTCCCCCTGGAAAATGCTACGCGTTTCTAAAAGGCTCTGGGTATGGTATACCCGACCTTTGTGACTGAGGGTTAAAATCAACCTTCGAATGTTATTGCCATATCAAAATAAAACTATATTTTTATTATAGTTCAAATTCAATCACTTACTATCTCTGTCTGTGATGCGCCAGACTTTAAATTTATTCTTTTAAAATCGATTCTTCAATCAAACCCAGAGAAAGAAATCTAAAATATTTGTGGTTTCAACAAGACGGTGCCACCATTCACACAGCAACAGACACAATCACGAAATTGAGAATTCATCTCAGTGCTAAGATCATGCGACTTCTGTATTCTACTTTTCTTCTTTGATTATTTTAAGAGTAAAGTTATTAACATTCTTTCATGAAATTCATTACTGTGCATTATATTTGAATTCTAAATGAAATATAGTTTTGGGTAAGAACTAATTTATTTCTCAAATACCATAAATACTGTAAAAATAAATAAAAAAATATCAATAGTATCCGCTCTATTTACCATCTATAGAAAAAGAGTAGATCTCTTACCGTTTGCAACACCAAAAAGAAAACACTATCACGCAAAATTACATAAGAAAAAATTCCTTTGAAACGCACACGCGTACTTTCCTTTTAAGTTGCGCTAACCGCAAGCAATAGGCACATACTTGGCCATTTTAAGAAAATCAACCAAGACGTTGATAAGGAATTCCATTCGCCTTTTGGTATTATCATGTTTTGCACAAATCAGATTTGTCAATTTGTCTATTTCTGTTTCGCAAAGAAATCTTATCTTATTACCATTTCCGTACCGATGAAAACTCAACTTATAGACTGCGCTATCGTACGACAGCAAACATTTTTTTCTTTAACTTAATTCATTTGGTCAAGTTCTTTATCGGTATGCGTTAACTTCGATTAAGTAACAAACTTTTTTTTTGTTAACTTCTTGAAGAAAATTCATTACTTTCCGGTTTGTCAAGATAACACGAGAAAAAAATAGCATTGATTAAATGACATTTTGTTTTTTTCAATAAATTTTTAATATTCAAGTAAACAAATAATATAATCGAAAATAGATAATTTCATGTAAACACTCAAAGTCACAAATGAGTAGCTGATAACGACGAAGTGTGAATTTTCAACGCGAAAATTCAACAGGTGTTAGCTAATTAAGAAAAAACTAGAAATTTCTAAAGGTGTCTGACGTGTGCAAATGCATTTGTTTATCAAGTCTAAAGATTAGCAAGGTTATGCGCCTAGAGCCTGTTGGCGAAGGCTGATAAAGTAACATTTTCTGAAAATGGAAAATGACCTAGTGCATTTACTCGTTGTTTTGTTTCTCAACAATTTCTCTAATTAGCTTCAGGAGGGGAAAAAAAAAGTTGTATATGGGTAATTCTAAGTTATGAGGTATTTTCAACGGCAATGATAAAAAATCATATATACATATTTAAATTATTTGAAATAAGCCTGTTATATCTTAAAAGTTACCATCTTCTTTATGGTCACTTAAATTCACGAATTAAGTGTATTTAATTTTGTCACAAAAGAGCCTAAAACATGAAAAATGTATCTCCCCTGGTCTGTCCCCCAACAGATTATGTTAGTCAATCAGTAGTTTTGACTAACTTGAAATTATGTTATAAACTATATTTCATATAACTTATAAACTAGACTAATTAAATTAATGTAATCTAAGAAAAAACAATTACTAACATTTTCTTTTTCATAAAAACTATAATGTCTACATTTGTCCTTCATATTTAGCGTCTCTTCCCCTGGCGTTTTGTATTCGTTTAAAAATCACAAATGTTTAAATTTATCGCGTAAATTGCGACTATAAATATAAAGCATTCCACGTGAAGTTAGCAGCAAGCCTTCACGACACAAGCGTACGGCCATTTTGCTCGCCATTTCAGTGACGCCACTTACTGGAAGTAGTTGTGAATCCGTGAATGCGTTCTCTCCCCTGGTAAGTTTTTTAGCGCAATTATAAGCCTAAATAACTTGTTTTCTTTATATAATTACTGTAAATTATGCATAGAATCATATTCTTCTTTGTTAATTACGTATTGCAAAAACTTTGACGTTTATACCAATTTTTTAACAGAAAAGTATCTCCCCTGTCTTCTCTCCCCTGCCTTCCAAGGTGCCAGGGGAGATACTTACTGTCCAGGGGAGATAAAAATATGTCGTGTTGGAGTATTTTTACAGCCAATACGTGTACAGTCAAATCCCCTATAACGCGGTGTTTTTATAGCCCGATTCCCATACAAAGCGGTGTGAAAAATGCGACAAGTTTTCCTATAACGCGGTCTCTTTATAACGCGTTTTTGATACAAGAACATTCCAACAACTCAAATGGTTTGAAAAATTTATCTATGGAAACACTTATTCGATGTGTTAAATTTTTGTATGTACATAGTTAACATTTGTGGTGTATTCCCCTGTTTGACAATTCTGGTATTCATTAAACCAAAATTTAAATATGTAAAAATCTACATATTCATTGTCATTTCTATTATAAAATTTCATTTATTAACCGTATCAGCCACAACTTGTTACTTTGAGAATGCAGTTTTTATATAGGTCTGATTTATATAGAATTTATTTATTTCTGAGATTCCATATAACGCGGTACAAATCATTTAATTTGTATTAATTCTGAGTTTCTTACAACGCAGTTTCCATAGAACGCGGCAGTGGTTTCCATATAACGCGGTATAGATTATTCTGATTTAGCGTATTTCTATGTTTCTCAAAACGCGGTTCCATAGAACGCATATCCTGATTTGAATTAATTTGAAGTCTCTCATAGCGCGGTTTCCGTATAACGCGGTACGAATCAATCTCGTTATAGGAGACTTGAATGTACTGTTGTTCATAATTCAGTCAGTACAAGATGCTATCATACGCATGGACTTCAGCGAAAACTATTTTACCAAATATTCTGAAGAAGTGCAGTCCTTCCATTTCGGGGGTTCAAGGCAACAAATCAGTATGCACACAGTTATAGTTTATACCAAAGAAGTTGGACAAGACATAAAAGGCACATGTTTCTGCACTTTGTCCAAAAATTTGTCGCACTCACCTCCAGCTATATGGGCCCATTTGTATTTTGCATACTCAAATAAGAATTTAAGTTTTTAAGTTACTTTTATAATTACTGATGGCTGTTGTACAATAAAACGTCTGATTATTATTAATTAACAATAAAAATAAAGTTGATCCTTAAACTACTACTGTGATTTGTTTCATAAAATAACATAAATATCTCTCCCCTGTTCATAAAGTATTCTACCCTGTACGTCTTGTCTCTCCCCTGTATCTAGTATCTCCCCTGGTCAGTTATAAAATAATAAAAAATAAATAAATTGACTGGCTGCTTTTCGCATATGAAGATAATAAGTGTTTCGATAAAAACATACTGCAATCATATTAAAATTCTATTATTTTTGTCGTGCCGCCTCTCCTAATAACTTAATACCTCTTAACTTAGAATGACCCATATATCTCTTAACGCTTTTTTCTTTTGACAGAGTAATTGTTTTTTAATTTGCTTACTTGTTGTAGTTATGATAATTACGATAATTAACCGATGCCGTCATGGAAGTCTTACCTGAAAAATAATAAGAAAAATATATTAAATTTGAATTATCTTTTTAGCTAAAAATTCAGTATTAATTCTAATAACAGATTATTTCCTAATTTTGGATATTTAGATAATATATTAATATGTAATGAAAATACTGTATTAAACTGACTTTTCAACTTTATAACCAATTCCAATTCCATATAATGAAAGTAAAATTGTTTAATTCCAATAGTTTTCAATTAATCTTAAGGGGAGGTTCTCATCTAGAACGTCAAAAAGTAGGTAAAGTTCGTGATTTTTTTGAAGGCAAATGACAAGACATAGGGAAATGATATTTGGCATTATCTTTTATTGTACATTTATCTGTACGAAAAAATTTTTTTGTTCAAAAAAAAAAGAAAATGGCGCCCGTTATTCAACTTCTCCGGAGGCATGTTTTTCGAAAATTGCCCAGCTGCGTACAATTTAGGGGTCGCAGATTGGTCTGAAATCAAATAATGATGACATTATTATAAACTAGAATAAATTTGTCTCAGAAAGAGTGGACGACTTTCAAAAAAAATTTAAAATTGACGGAATGGCGCGATTTTGAAATTTAAGGCCGTTTTCGGCCGTTTTTTTTCATAGTTTATCACTTACAAAAAGGAGATAATGTTACAATTTTCAAAATGTGCTCCACTCTTTCTATGAAGAAAATTGTTTACTTTAATATGCACGAAACTAGAAGTTGATCGGTTGAACCGTTTTTGAGTTATCTTGTACGCAAATTGTACACAAACATGCCTCCGGAGAAGTTGAATAGCCGGCGCCATTTTGTTTTTTTTTTGAATAAAAAAATTTTTTTCGTACAGATAAATGTACAATAAAAGATAATGCCAAATATCATTTCCCTATGTCTTGTAATTTGCCTTCAAAAAAATCACGAACTTTACCTTTTTTTTTGACGTTCTAGATGAGAACCTCCCCTTAATGGGAATTCCTGATAGGGTTCAACCCAGATTAGTTATTAAATTGAATTATCCTCAGCATTACCTGACATTAATTAGAACTGCTCTCCATTATCTAGCTTAATGTCGGGTAATGCTAAATATTGCTGAGTATTTCTAAATAATTCTGAGTAATGACAGGTAATTCTAAGTAATTATTCTTATGTACGGTAATGGATATTCAATTTTTTGGGATACCAATACTGGTAATGGTACTGGTAATTTGTCTTGCTTGCATTACTTGTAGTAGTATTGAGTATAGTAATGCATTCCAAGAATAATGCATTATTTTAAAGCTCTGCTTTCAAGTGGGTTCTGGGTTTCCAATTCTTCGTTAAGTTGGATTTAGATTCAAAAATTTTAAAGTGATCAAATGTCTAGTGAATTCATAAACTAACTTCTTAGAATAAATATTAGAGACATTCGTTTTTAGACAGGAGGTTTAATTTGAATGCTGCTCCAACGTATTTTTTTGACAAATCAAACTACAGGCCAAAGAAAATCTGAAGGGAATACAATTACTATGAATGATTCTCAGTACAGAACAATGATTACATATTTGTTAATGGTATAAATTGGAAGGGATTCTTGTCCAGAATATATTATTTTAACAGAACGATGCCTTTTGCTGTGCAGCAAGTATAAACACTTTTTTTTATTAAAAAAAATATTGAGTACAGCAGACGTTTTCCTACAGTATATTTTTAAATTCACACTTTTTAATCATCAGGATTTGCAGAAAGTAGGTTCATCAGAAATACAAAAATAAAGAAAATTTCTTTAGAATATTCAATTCTGTTGTCGTTGTTGGGTTTTTCGAAATTTTAATTTAGACCAACATTTCGATGAAAAAAATATATTGTTTTTTAATGAATAAAAACAAATTAACTATAAGGAAAATTAATAAATAACACAGCCACACAAAAAAAGAAAAGTGGTCTGTACTTTACATGCGATATATGGTTTTCGATGTATTTTCGCGCGCTGATCAGCGACCCCAATAACCTCCATATTCCAAATTTGGCGTAAATCGGTTGGTTTCGAAAATTTCTTCAGCGATATTGGATCCGCCATCTTTAATTCTGCAAACTAAACTGCAGATTCATGATCAGCGATCCCAAAAACCCCCACATACCAAATTTGGTGTAGATCGGTTGATTTTCGAAAATCTTGTCCGCCATCTTGAATTGTGCAACTCTGATTCGTGATCAGCGACCCCTAAAACCCCCACACACTGAAATTAGCGTAAGTCAGTTGACTTTTGGAAATCGATATTTCTGACTCGATATTTTGAGGTTAGGAAAACAAACATGACGTGCCACCTCAACTCTGACGGTGGATTTGGATTCACCGGGTTCTTTTACATAAAAATATACATCTGGATATGAAAAAAAGAAATTCCTGTATTTTTCCTTGTACATTTATCCGGATTTTTGCTATTTTTTACCTGTTTTTTTAGGTTAGGAATTAACTGTGATGTGATGGCTCAATTGTGACTCCAGATTCGTGCTCAGCGGGCGAAAATACATCGAAATCCATATATCGCATGTAAAGTATAGACTACTTTTCTTTTTTTGTGTGGCTGTGTAATTTATAAAAAAAATTGGAACAAAATTTTACAGTATATTTTCAAGAAAATTGATTTTTGAAAAGTTATAATTAAGGTATTATCCCCAAAATAAACTTATTCGTTATGTAAAACGTTTTACTTTGATTGATGAGTGCTGCATTAGGGAAAACCGTATATTTATAGAATGAGCTTAAGAAGGGTAAAGTTTTACAAAGTATTTAGACATTTAAAAAACATGAATTGCTGCAGTAAGGTACTTATCCTAAATTCCAAAGATTACCTTAAGCACCACAAACCTGTTATTACTCGCCCGTAGACCACCAAAACGTGACCATGAAAAAAAGTTTCCCCCTCGTAAAGTAAGCAACATAAGATTCGTTGCGTGACTTTCTTGGACTCTGCCCCTACCTTTTAATCAGTCGAAAAAGTAGAGCCCGAATTATTCCCCGCGAATAAAAGGAACCCCAGCCAACTTCAGTCAGATCTAAATAGGTCTCGTCGCCATCTGGTCGGTATACGATGAGAGAGAGCTCATCGCGCGAACCAACATCTTGTTATTCATTTTATATAAACAATTCACCCTATTACCTATAGGCAGGCAGCACACTCTGCGCTTTGTAATTAAATTTCCATCATCAGCTTCCCGATAAGAGAGAGGCGCTATCATGTTGAATTTTATAGCGCTGAAGCGCTTTCCGTCCGGTGTTTATTTATGGGAACCACCGAGTCAACAGAGAATTTCTGTAGGTTTGGGCACAACCGTGACTTAGTTACGTAAGGATGGCAATTTGAATCGGACAGATATATAGACAGGTAAAACATTAAGCTACTCTCAGCTCAGGTGAGAGGCGCTCGACAACAACAACAACAACAACAATCTCCGGGAAGATACAGAGCTTAAACAAAATCTCTTCTGAAAAATCATACGAGAGTAGCGCGTGGCATTAACAATTCGCGTGGACGTGGTATTTCACGCTCACAATCAACCATTTCGCGGTGATCCCAAGGACGCAGACGCAGCAGCATGATTCATATAGAAATTAAATCAGCTTGCGTTTGGTATTGCTTTTGTGAGAGAGATCGTTTTTAAAACAAGACTTTAGAGACGTGTCTGTCTTGTCTTATCTTGTCTTGTCTGGCATTAATCGTGCGTGAAAAATCGTGAAAATGCCTGGAAAGTGCGGCGACCACTATGTCTGGTGCGTTGTGGCTAATGCTTTTCTCGATCATCACGTACATGCGGATCATTGACTGATATATTGTAATAGTGTGGGAATCGATTTCTACTCAATAGAGCCAATTTAAATTGACTAACAATTCGACAAACACATATAATCCCAGTTTTAATGTCACCACCCTAGAGGAATTTTCACATTCAATCGCATACCACGCGCAATTTATGCTAATTTTTCACTTGCCAATTTTTAGTTGACTCGTTGAATTGTGCGATTTTTTTTTTTTTTTGTATTTTCCAATTGCGCCATTGACATTGAAAAAAATCCATCAAACGGCCAGACACATGAGCCAGCCCCCTTTCCCCTGTGTCCCCACCTTTAGCCGCATAAAAATCGTCTAAGGTGGCGGCGGCGCGCGATCTCTCTTTCTCCAAGTGACCTGTGTTCAAGTCACTAGCCGCGTCACGTCGCGCGCTGCGATACGACCTTGCGAGCGCTGCTGGCGCACTATCATGTTGAATTGAAAATTGAACGATGATTGTTTCTGCTCCAGAAAGTTTTTATTTATATATATATAAGTATTGTTGGATAAGTTCCACACCGTCCGGACGGCCTTTGACTGGACTTTGAGGTGGTAAGACGTGGAAATCACTTATGAAACCGGTTTCATCTTCATTGCGAACGGAAATTTGTATCACTCGAGGGGGGCCCTCTTTGGTATCCCAACCGACCGACAATCGTGATCATTTCAATCGTCTCCAAGGTGGTCATATGTGGCGTAAATGTTACGTTGGCATTATCAATGTTATTTGCACAAAAAAGAAAAAAATTTGATACAGTTTAGATTAAAGGTTTATGATCGACGATACGTATCTTGCGGATGATGCGATCAAGATTGCGACAAGATTGCACTAAGGTTGAGACGGATGTATATCTTGGTATTATAAAAAACTGCGGCTAAAAGATTTTCAGATTACAATACCTTTCACAATGCAAATATTTGTAACCAAAGTTGTGTGTAGTGAACTATTTCATTAATGCACTACTGCTTCACTATCACTGAATTTTAGAGGGACAGTACAAATCAAAAATTCACTATTACTAAATTATCAAGGAATAGTGCACTAAATAGTCAGGTTTAGTTTCAAATGGTTAAGAAATATAGTAAAGGTAATATTTTCCTAATACAAACTTTTTTACAACACTCCAAACCAAATTCGCAAAAAGTCGAATTTGATTTGCAAAAGGTTGCATTTGTAGTGCAAAAGTTATATTTCTTCGCTAACAACTAAAATGTAAAATATTCTGCATTGAAATTTAATGATAGTGAATTTTCATTGCACTTGATTTATTTATTCAATAACTATCTTAATACAAGCATTTAACAATGAAAAATTCTTAAAAGAACTAGAATATGAGTTAATTTGTCCAAAAGATATTTACGAACAAAAGAGTAATGCCCTAGACAGACAGCGCACTAAATTAATAATTAGTTAATCACTTACTCATTTAGCACTAATTATTAATTAATGAAGTAGTGTCATACAGACATTTCTTAATCAACATTTATCAGCTGTCAATTATTCAATAGTCCTTGTGCTTTTCTTCTTCTTGTTTTTTATAATGGATATTGCAAAGTAATATTATAAATGGTATAGGAGTATCAGATAAATTGTAGAACACTTTTCATCATTTAGGTATAAATGATCAAAAAATTGCATAATGCATAAGATGCAGAGTTGCAAAATACAATAAAGTACAAAAATATACTACTAAAAAAATAAGCTTTGTATAAATATGGAAAGATAAAAATGAAAATAAAAACAAAATTTTCATTATTTAGCTATCTAGTGATAATGACATTGAAATGCACCAGTTTTTAAGAATTTGTTTGTAGTGAATTTGAATTATACTACCACTACACAACTTGCTGATCATTTACAAAGTGGTTCGAAAATATATTTCTTTTTCAAAAATTCAAAGTATTGACCCAAACAAACTCAAGCATTTTTAGGTAGCAAGAGATAGCTTTATAAAGATATTTATTGATTCTTGTCTGTCGTCCTACCTTCGACCAACAGCAATAACATTCGTGGGAAAAGGTAAGTAAAAAGTCAGCTTTATCCTTCAAAACAATAAAACGTTTGTCTCAAGCAATAAAATCTGAGGAAATATTCCTGAATGTTCAACCCCCGTCAGCCTGCGAATTATACAAAATCTGTCTCTTTTGGTAAGCAGGTACATTTTCTTTCCTGAAAACGCCCGTACATTTATTTCAACCTCACAGCCGTGTTCGCATGGATCGTCTGATTAGATTTTTTTTTTTCCGGTAATATAGGTACGTTTCAGTGTAAGAACCTTTTTTGATTTTTTCACGAAAAAGCAGAAGTTTTCAAGGCAAATATAAAAAAACTTAATTTCACCTCCTTTCACCATTTATAATATTTTTGGCACAGTTACTATCAAAAGGGGCCTTTCTGAGATTTTGTTAAACCATTTGATGCACACATTCTCCATTTGAAGATTTGTTTATAAAACTTATTGCATGAGATCTTTTTTGGATCGTGGATTGGAAATCTTAAATCAATTTTTCAAAATTCAAAATGGTGGACATTATATCCTCAATTTTGAATTTAATGCTCTTACAAATAAAGGTTAAAACATAAAAATAAAAGTCCGTAGTAAAACTGACTTTTTTAAATTAGTTTTTAGTCAACATCTAGGTTTCCTGGATAAAATTGTCCACAATTTCTTGTCGAATTCTTAAAAAAAAAACCTTTCACCCAAATATTTCACTTTCTTCGCAGAGCAAACTATATATCTCTTCTCAAACCCATTTTATGTTAAAAAAAATGTCGTAACCTTGAAAAAAATTGTTGTCGCTGGTAAAAATTCACCTGCACCTACACTTCTATTCGGTGCATCGATCGATTATGAAGGAAGGTATAAAGTTCGTCCCCCGAAAGTATTATTTCCGCGTGGTGAACCCTTGAAAATCCCATTTCCCATACCTTATAGGGCACCTGCCGATTTTCTGCCAATTTATCGAAATGAGCATAACAATTGCCATGTGAACAAGAGTAATCCGTTTATGCAATAAAACACGATAATCGTTGAAAATCGTTCTGACTGCGCTAATAGGTGACATCATGTCGTTGTCGATCAATGGCAGATTCATTGCAAAATTCTTCCATTAAATTGCAGCATGCACACATAGAATATATGTGCTAAAAAGGCATGTGACATTCATCAATATACATACTATATTATAGTCAGAGAATGGGTCACTGCATGACAATTTCAGGGCTTGTCAACGGAACGCTAATAGCATGTTAAAAACTCCAAAGATTTGGCTCCTCGGGTTGAAGTAATTCCAACTCGTTTGCGTAAATTATCTTATCGTTAGTGTGTCGCACTTGAAGCGAGTTCACCCACGACATTCGTATTGTGTATTGGCGAACATCGCGCATCACGCTCAAGTGAATCACTTAATTTTGATTCTGCGAGAGTGTCACTTAATTTCCATCGCACGGGCGCTTTATACAATCGGTTTTTATATATGAGAATATGAGATAAATGATAAGAAAAGTTGTTTTCGTTATATGGTTGGAATGCAATTTTATGATACGAGATATAATTCGTAAACAGGTGTCGACAACATTGAAAAACACTTGCAATTTCGCACACACCGTTCGAAAAAGGTGCGCTCTTTCAGGGAATCCGGTCGAGTCGGATTACATTTGAATGCCAATCTGATTCGAGCTTTTCCCTTGCCCGTCGGAGCACCTCTGATAGTGCCCCCTTGTGTTAAGGAGCCGCAGACTGAGGCCTTGATTGGCCTTGGTCAGGAAAACCGCTCCGAAAACTGGGACATCCTGAATCGATAAGAAATTGAGGGCGAATGCAATTGTGAAAGTCGCCACTGTGCTCGACTCACTTATTCGCTTCCGACCGCTGCGAAACGTTGCACGGGGCGCTTCCGCTCTTCACCTTCGGAAGTGATTAGCAAATTCTAGAGCAGGTAACTCTAACCCCATCTGGCGGGGTAAACCGGAAGGGTTGTTTGCTTCCTACACTACCTCCCCACCGATGTGGGTAAAATAAAGGGGACGTTGCGGGGACTGAGATCGATTTACCCACCCCCGAACAAGGGGTAAGCATATGTAAAAGCAATCTTTTGTATTTTTACCCCCGAGATCTGTGAGTAGTTATCTTGTGCACGCGTGCACACGCCATAAAGTGGAGTCACTGGAGCGAAAGCTTTTCTACAAACAAAAGGAATTGAATGCAGCTTGCACCCGCCCTGCACGCTCATTTTAGAACTTGCGACCTAGAGCGACTGCAGTATGGCCCAATTGACAAGGTGCTAATAAATCGGAACCCCTTTATATTGATTTTATTCATCAGGTGTGACGTAACACAATCTTCGGAGAATTGTTTGTTTTTACTTCCATATTTCAAAGAAAATTGAAATTTAATAGATATTGTTTTATGAAAAATTCTGATTGCAATATACCTTCAAAATGTAAAGAAAAATGTTTTTGCAATCTATCTATATATTTCTAGAATTTACGTAACTTTTGTAAACATTTTGGGCTTGTAATTTCTATTTAAGTTTCTGTAGACGAATGGTAAAAAAAATCGAACCCTTATAGTTTCGTCACGTTCGTCCGTCTGTTCTTGTCTGTCACACCCTCGTAGTTTCAACATTTCTAGACCTATGTAAATGACGTATCATCATCATTTACATACTAGGTCCTTGTTAAAGAGCCAGGAATCTCATTTTTTATGTAGCAAACATTTTTTTTCCAATTTTTTTAAGATACCTTCTCTTTTATTGGAAATGGAGATGAGATGTTTATTTTTTTGCATACACCATCGTGTAGGGTATTGTTGAAAAATTGAAAAGCTCTTTTTGAAATAAAGTAGAGGCTTCATTTATTACTATTCATTTAAATCCTCTATCCGGCAGTCTCACTGCCAGGAATTTCGCATTTTACTATTTTAATTTATATTTTACTGCAAGCTGGTTTGGATTTCAAATATTTGTAGTTATTTTTATGGATTAGGCTTTAAAATAGTTTGCAATGTGTTCCCGACCCTGGCATTTCCAAATAAGACTAGTTTAATGTATTATATGAAATACATATATTTTTTCTTAGAATTACTTGTGTCAAAATCAAGTTACATATTGTATTCTTGTTTATTTACACAGGTAAATTTCGCGACAATCTTTTATATCATATAAATTGTATAATGTAATAAATTGATGGGTTTGATTTAAGGGGGTAGTCCAGTGAAAAAAAAAAAAAATTTTCGTTTTTTTGTTTTTTGCTTAAATCTACTCTACTACACCTAGAAAATACTCCCTTAAAATATCTAAGCAAAATATTGAATAGTTTTAAAGATACAGAGAGTTTTCGAGAGACGTGTAATCCGAGCGCTTGAAGGTCCCCTGGCGTGTTTCGGAGCAAGGAGGACTCTTGTATTTCTATTTGCTTCGCCCATTTTTTTTCGGTTTATAACGGTCTAGGTCCTTCTGCTTTGTATTTAAGGTTAGTTATGTATTTAGGAGGCTTCGCGTTATGTATGGAGCAGGCATCGCTGACTAAGGTAAAATTAATTTTTTTAGCTTTTTTCCGCATAAAAAACTTTAAACGCGTTTTTCTGAAAACAGCATGTTTTGACTCGGCGGACGTCAGATCTCAGAGTCTTTTGCTCCGATTGATCTAAAAATTTAGCTGTATATTTCTTGATTGTGTATCTATCGTCGGAACTAGAATTATTAAAATCCATTGTTTATTTACAAAGTTATAAACAAATTAAGCAACCGAAAAACACCCGAAAAATTCGAAATGCCGCCATTTTGTTATTTTTTATTGAAAATTAATAATTCTAGTTCCGACGATAGCCAATGTTCTACAGATTAAAACCTCGTTTGAATTTTTTGTTTCAAATGAACCGTTACAGAGATTCGACGTCCGCCAACAAAAAAATTTTTTTTTTGGAGCGGCCATTTTGTCGGGATGACTCATCGAAAACAGAAAAAAAAAATTTTGTTGTGTATTTTAATAGTTGTACTATGATATGTCAAAAAGTTTTTTAATAAAAATTGACTTCTAATATGAAAAAAAATCGTTGAAAAAACAGTCGTTTTCACTGGACTACCCCCTTAATTTAAAGTTTATTTTTTTCTTTTTAGATCATTTAAATAAAAGCTTGTTTTAAAAAAATTTTTATTACTCATTTATTTTTTTTTTTTTATTTTTCGCTAGACATGTTCCTTAGTCTGTTCATTTCATTTAATGCAAACCCTTTCAGTTAATATCCATATCATGGTGGTAGATAGGAAAATGTTGTTATTTTTCGTATTTGTCTCAACAAATCATGATGGTAGATAAGAAAATGTTATTTTTCGTATTTTTCTCAGCAAACCCTTTCATTTGATACCCATGTCATGATGGTAGATAAGAAAATTTTGTCCGCCATCTTGGAGCGACGGTCATATTGAATTTAGTGTGATGTCACTCACTTTATTGGTTTCTACTCTTTAAGCCCTTTCATTTGATATATTTCATACCTATATTAAGGAGATGGACAAAAAAAAATTTAATCCGCACATCTTGTAGCCTCGGCCATTTTAAAATGACGTCACTCATTTGATCGTATCCCATTATTAAAGCTCTTTCATTTGATATCCACATTAACAGGGTTGGCAAAATATACACTTCCGCCATCTTGTGGCGGCGGCCATTTTCAAAATATTACTAAAAGCTTGTAAAAACTACAAAGCACACGAAAATATCATAGTTGGATATTACTAAACGCTCTCTAATAGTTGTCATTCGAGTTTAAAGAAAAAGGCAGTTTACAAAAAGTAATTTCCACCAAATTGAATTCAATTGGGTATATGTTTTTATGTTACAAGAAATATATCAAAAATCAAATCGAGATTCATGCTCGCTTTCAAAAATATAACAAGTCAAATATCAAAAAAATCAACTTCTCTCCAGTATCTCCGATTTGGTATCTGTCTGTCCATTTGACCGCGCATCACATAAAAACAAATGAATGGATTTTGATTTAGGATTTGATAATTTTTATATATTACGTTTTTATTAAATTTATACCAAATCTTTATGGATTTATATGTACTATATAATATTTTCGATCAAACATCCCCCATAATATTTACCATATATTGTTTCTTGATCGCCTAATATTCTAGGTAATAATGGCGGATCCAATATGGCGAAAACAATTTGAAATTTCAAGGCGATATCATGAAAATTGTTGTCAACAGGATTTTTGGGTCACTGATTTCGAATTTGCTATTTAAATTTTGAAATTCAAATGGTAGGTTTCTTTTTTATTGAATAAAAGGCGAATGACATGAATTCATAAATCGTATCCAATCCAGCTATTATACAAATTGATTCTTGTATTAGAAGATTTCGTGAAAAAAAGATTTTTTTAGATTTCCCAAAAAATTGAACCACCCCGTTCCGAAGTTAAAGCCATTCCAAAATCGTTATACATTTTTGTCGGACACTGTATTATAGACTTTAAATTAAATACTATATACAGTGACGACAAAATAAATATAGTACATTATCACCAATTTTTTCTTTCTTTTATTGATAATAAATTCTACATACGCTTTACTCATTGTTGTATAAAGATTTTCATAAAAATAAGTATATGGGGGTTTTATTCAGAATCGCTGACTTAAAATATGCTGTCAAAATCTCCGTAACGATTTTTTATGTTGTTATTTTCGGTATGAATCATAGATGGAATAAGCTGCGCATACTAATGGAATTTCTATCTAATATATTATACAATTCACAGATTTATCGCCCTAACCAGGTTCTAAGGGTCATTATATTTCTTGTTTTGCTTTAATTTAGTAAAGGTTGATTTTCTGTACAAGGCAAAATTATTTATGTACAATAATAGCAAGCTGAAGGCGAAAAATAGATAACTCGTCCTCGTCTGACCGCTTACTTTATATGGGGCTAATTTTATCCTCGTGTGACATGCACTTCAAAGTTGAAGTTCCTTTTCTTTTGAAAGCTTCACTAACAATTCACTTTATGCTTGAAAATTGCGGCACAATTCTATACAATTTAAAAGTCATTTCTAAATATAAAATAAGTGCTGCACTGTTGTTTGCACTTTTGAAACCCCCCAAATCGTAAGAATTAGTCATCATTAAGGTGATTTTCCCTTGTAAAATTTGTGTTTAAATAAAAACAGATTATTAAGCTAAAAATGGCGTTTCCCCTAAAAATAAATTTGAATTAAATTGTCGATTTGCAAGATTTGATACAGTGTTTTTAAATATGTATATGGTATATATGTAAATTTGAAACAAAAGAATAACTGTACAAAACAGGCGCCATTTTGAAAAACTGATTTATTGAAAATCGATTTATCGATTAACGACATTTATCGAAAATTTAAAAATCAAACGAAGGTAGATATTTCAAAATTGAATTTAATGAGTTAAGATGGCAATCGCTTTTAAAATTGAAAAAAAAATCGATTTTTTTTTTTAACATAAAATTTTCCTTAAGTAAAAATTATTGTAGAACAATCTTAAACGCGTTTTTCTCAAAATTACTTTTTTTTGAACTCGTAGAAATCAGATCTCAATATCTAATCAACAGATTTAAAAAAATTAAAAAGTATTAAATTCGTTAAAATAAATACTAGGACCTATACTTATAAAAATGCATACCCCCCGCTTTTTTTTTACAGGTTTTAGTTTTCCCAAAAAAAAAAATGGCTGATTTTTTACACTTTAAGAAAAACTGTGGTAAAACAATTAAAAACAAATTTTTAAATTTTTATTGTTAGGCATAGGTCCTAGGAAAAATCCTAAAATTTTGTCCTTTTTTATCTTTTCCAGTCCGCAGTGATTTGTACCAGCTTAAAACTGACTTCTACAAGACGCCCTTTGACGCCACCAAAAATAAATATAATAAATTTCTCAAAAAAAAAAAAAAAAAAAAAAAAAAAAAAAAAAAAAAAAAAAAAAAAAAAAAAAAAAAAAAAAAAATATATATATATATATATATATATATACCGAAAAAGTGTTTGGAATTTTGAAAGCGTTGCCCTTAATCAATAAAATTAGGAATAATTTTGTTATTTTTAATAGTTTTCGGAAATTGTCGACAATTTTAATATTGATTTCTATTTCTACAATTTTGCAGTTCATATTGTTCAAATTACTTCAAAATTATAAATCGTAATAAGATTCCAAACCTGAAATTTACTCTTTTAAAAATATGACGACTGTTAATGTAAGGTAATTAAATACGATTTCTATATTTGGCTAAATAATGAATGTAACTCATTGCTTTCACATTACATTTTTGTGTCCAGAGTAGAAAATCCGACCTCAGCATTCTTGAAATTGAAAATCTCAAAATTGATATGTGGCCTACCTACCTACATAACATCACAGATAATAATACCAACGTAAGAAAAAAACAAAAAACAGATTGCGTCAACCGATAACGAATATCGTGCGAAATTTAAAAGTTGTTCAGTATTTTTCATCAAATACTAAAAATTGTTTATGCAGCTGTATTTAAAAAGAGGTAATACTTGACAAATGACAAATCGTTCGTTTGGTTTTAAGTCAGAATAGTTATGTAAATTCCAATAAAAATCGACACTGAAGTCGTGATAGATAAATACAAATTTTCGATGTATCTCTTCTATATAATCTGCTCGATGAGGGTTCAAAAAACCAATTTCACATACAATAATTATAAAGTTGTAAAAAATAAAAACAAAAACATCGACAAAAAAAAAAAAAATCGACAAAGAAAAAAATGCGATAAACCACAAAAAAAAAAAACATACCGAATCAAGACCTAATAGAAAACATTTGCGATATTTAAGCCCATCTTAGGCCCCAAGAAAAAAAAAAAAAAAAGAGGAAAGATAATAGCTCTCGCTCGAAAATCCCTCGAATTATCTCCCATGGGAAATAATAGTCAACTTTGGTTGAGTAGCACACAGAAAAAAAAGCGATTTCGTATTTCGTAACATTTGGCAGAGTGATATAACCGCGATTAATAACGATTGCGTCTGACAAGAAAAATGTTCGATATTTGCACAAATGCCTCCTAAATTTTCGGCGGGTAAGAGACTAATATTTAGCAGAAATCTTTTCGATCGCTGATCCGTTTACATAAGTCTCCGACGGCGTTTTGGGGCATCGTCAACGATGACGACGTCTAAGATGTCGTTGTCGATTTAATTTGGATCGCTCCCCGGCCTCAGGGCTTACTTGGAAAATCGCTCTAATAAAAACCCCGAACGATGAAAGTCTGTTTACTTTTAAGATTTTCATGTTCTTCGAGAATTTTCAACCTAATCCGCCAACTGACTGTTAGTATTTTCTGCAAAATTTTTATAAAAGCAAAAAAGCGACATGACAGTCATTCGAGGCTTCTGGTAAAGCCCAACGCAAACAACGTGCCCCCGCTTACGCTAGTGAAGGCGCTTTCATCATCACACCAGTCCGAGAAAAGATTATTCCACTGAAAAACGAATAAACAGTCCCCCGTTCTCCCCTGCGAAAATATGTATTGATTATAATTACCAGCAGCGAGCCAGTCTAGAAAATGTTATGGAAATTTTGCGCTTCGGCGAAAATTATAAATCCGCTGAGAGATATATTAAAGGTCCCTACTTGGACACACCTCGACTGGCGGATATGAGCACTCTATACGAAATTTAGACATTAGCCATAGCCTCTACACGGGTTACTGGGTCAATAGAATAATGACTCCTTTAAAAATTTCGCGCCAAATCCAGCACATGTCTTCCTTTAACTCTATAACAAAATTCGAATTATCTGGTGACAGTTTAAATTTTCATTTCATCTTCAAAATCCAGAACAGAGCACAACATTAGAAAGTGGCTAAGTGGGTGAGACAATCAGCAGCTTGTATTTTCTACAGGTTCTACATCAAAACCAACCTACCTGACTGCACGCGACGTCGTTTACCTACCCGAAGGCGATATTATTATTATTACTACTTTTTTTTTTTTTATTGTGCTGTAAAAGTGACGTGAGAATAATTAAGGTCTTCTACGTCGTTTCCTCTATACACCGATGATTATTAAGGTGGCATGCGGTCATCACCGACGCCGATAGATAGATAGCCTCTAAGTTTCATTGTCAGGGGTCAAGCCGCGTTCAAATGAAGGTCAATTGGGTGCCCTCCCTCCCGGTTTCTTATTCAGTTCGTGCTTATTGAAAACAATTCTCCCGAATCGCCTTCATTCATTGTGCGGGACACCTACAGATTGTGAACGAAGCATTCAAACGAGAAGACTCTGATTAGTCTCGTGGAGAAAAAAGTTCGCATGACTTCACCGAGATGTGAAATTTAAATTCAGTTGAAGCGAAAAAAATGTAAAAGGCGTTAATTGGGAATTCGCGGACTAAAGAGTTCGTACGATTTCTCTCACAAAAATTCTGAACATCTTGAAATATGAATTTCATTTTCCTAATAATATAGAAGCTTTTTATCACTTCAGAAAAGGTTTTATTTTAAAAACTAAAATTTACATAGCACAATCTGGAGTCCCACAGAGAAGTTATCTGGGTCCTTTATTATTTACTAGCTGAGTTACCCGGTTTCACCCGGCGTTGGGTAAATACTTACTAATTTAACACTTCTCAAATGTTCTAGTTTGTTATATCCTAGAAATTGTTTCAACCCGAAAACCCCTTTATGGATCCGCTATCTTGAATTTCCAAATCTTAATAATATTAAAAATTAGTGGCTTTAAAATAATTATTGTACCAATTTTCATTCAAATCCGTTGAAATCGAGAAATTTTGGTCGCTATATTGGATCCGCCATATTGAGTTTGGAAATTTTTCTAATATTTGAAATTAGTGGCTCCGGAATAATCATTGTACTAATTTTAATTAAAATCCGTTGAAATCGAGACATTCGGTTGCCATATTGGATCCGCCATCTTGGATTTACAACTTTTGATAATACATATTCGGAACTTGTATCCTCAGAATAATCCTCAGAATAATCATTGTACTAATTTTCAGTAAAAACCCTTAAATCAAGAAAATTTATCTCATATTGGACCCGCCATCTTGCATTTAGAAATTTTGATAATATGCAAAATTAGTGGTCTCAGAATAATCACTGTACTAATTTCCATTACAATCCGTTGAAATCGAGAAATTTTGGTCGCCATGTTGGATATGGAAATTTTGATAATATTCGAAATTAGTGGCTCCGGAATAATCATTGTACTAATTTTAATTAAAATCAGTTGAAATCGAGACACTCGGTTGCCATATTGGATCCGCCATCTTGGATTTACAACTTTTGATAATATTCGGAACTTGTATCCTCAGAATAATCATCCTACCAATTTTCATTAAAATCCGTTGAAATCGAGACATTCTGGTCGCCATATTGGATCCGCCATGTTGGATTTGGAAATTTTGCTAATATTGAAAATTAATGGTCTCAGAATAATCATTGTACCAATTTTCATTAAAATCCGTTGAAATCGAGAAATCTTGGTCACCATATTGGGTCCGCCATCTTGGATTTGTAAATTTTGATAACATTCAAAATCAGTGACCTCAATATAATCATCGTACTAATTTTCATTAAAATCCCTTGAAATCGAGAAATATTGGTCGTCATATTGGGTCCGCCATCTTTGATTTGTAAATTTTGATAACATTCAAAATCAGTGCCCTCAAGATAATCATTGTACTAATTTTCATTAAAATCCGTTGAAATCGAGAAATATGGTCGCCATTTTGGATCCGCCATCTTGGATTTCTAAATTCTGATAATATTCAAAATCAGTGGCCTCAAAACAATCATTGTACTAATTTTCATTAAAATCCGTTGAAATCAGGAAATCTTGGTCGCCATATTGGATCCGCCATGTTGAATTTCTAAATTTGGACATCGGATTTGAAATCCCCATCCCGCAAAACCCCTATGTACCAATTTTCATGAAAATCGCTTCAATTTTAAAATTTTCAGCCGCCATCTTGGATCCGCCATTTTGAAACCTTACTTATTATCCGAAAAAAAATTAGCCTATATGTTAAGTCGGAATATGTACTACCTTCGGACAAAAAATGAAAAATATCGATGCAAGCGTTTAGGCGTGATTGAGCAACAAACAAACAAACAAACAAACAAACAAACAAACAAACGAACTTTCATTTTTATATATATATAGGGATTTACGTTTCTTTATAACTGCCTAAAACCTAAACGGTTGAACCAATTTTATTGAATGAGGCATCACATATATTCATGTTTTTAACACATATGCAACTGGATATATTAAAATTCTTAAAAAATTTAAATAGCAAACAAAAAATTAAATAAATGTCAAAAATGTGTAGATCTTTCGTGTCGAATACAAAACTACGCTCACATTAAGCTTTGATAAAATCTGAAACATTTTTTTTAAAATGCCAATAAAATAGAAACAATAATTTAAAAGTATAATTTTTTTAAATCAATTTATTGTAGACCAATACGAAGTTGAGTTGACGTGAATCTATATTTATGTATGTCCAAGAACACAACACTAAATGGCTACAGTTGAGGAATATGTCAAAGATATATTCATACTAAATTTCGAATGAATTATAACAAATATCAATTAATGTTTGTTTCAAAATTCAATCGAAAAAGGCACATTTTGATGAACACATAGAAACACATGGATATAATATATAATATATAAAAATTGGTAGGCATACATATATCACACACATAAGGAAAAGATTAAATTGACATATGTTAGTCGACTACAGAAAAAAGACACAAATGGACATGAATGCTATTCATAAGTCGACTACAAGATGGAAATGAGTCGATCTTAAAATTGACAAAAATCTATTAGACAATTGATAAATTGAAATCGACTATAAAGTAGACAAAAGTCGAATACATTTTCACTTTGCCGACTTTAACATCGACAAAGTCAAATACAAAACCAACATATCTAATTTTTATAAATTGACTACAAAGTGGGAATAAGTCAAATTCAAAATTTAGAAAAAAATAGCAGATTGACCTTTTAATTTATGGCTAAATTTTATGGAACGATGAAGTTTATTTCTGGCTTCATAGGTACGTAAATAAACAGAATTGACGTATTTGGTGAAGGCCATATTTCTTCAAAAATGCCAATGGTGAGCGTTACAGAGCAATAATCTACGATTTTTTATTTCTAAAACTTCGGGACATTATTGTTGACGACTTGTGGTTTCAACAGGACGGCGATACGTGACATACAGCCACCGAAACAATCGATTTATTGATAGGAAAATTTGGGGGAAGCCGTATATCAAAAAATTAACCTCTCAATTCGCTAGCAAGATCATGTAACTATTTCTTGTGGGGTTATGTGAGACTATGCTGATAAAAGAAGTTCGATTGACGCACTGGAAGTCAACATAAGACGTATCGTTCCGAATGTAATGCCGCAAATGCACAAAAAAGTGGTTAAAAATTTGACATATCCCCGAAATTGAATTTAAATATTAAATGTAAAAAAATAATTCTTCGAATAAAACGAAATTTATGATCACTTGCTCAATTTTTATGTATTTTATTTAAATTGAAAATCCGGACGCACTTAAAAAACACCCTTTATAATTTTCCAAAGTCGACTACAAAATATAAATAAAGCGACTTCAAAATCGACAAAAAGTCAAATACATAAGCGACAAATTACAACGTAATACTAATTAAAAAATTGGCATAAGTAGACTAAAAATCGACAAAGTAAAATACAAAATTGCCATAAGTCGACTATAGAGAATTCACAAAAAACAACTACAGAAGTGCACATAATCATCATAAGTCGACTACAAACTGGATATAGGTTGACTATAAAATCGACAAAAATGTCGACATATACCTATCGATTATGAAAAGTGTAAGTTGACTAGAAATTGACAAAAGCCAACTATAAAACTCGTAAATCGACTATAACATCGATATGGCGATATAGAGAGAAATTGTTGATATACGAGTTTGTCGATTTTGTAGCCGACTTTAATGCAAGACAATTTTCGACGAGCTCAATATCTTATCTAATAAAAAATGATTAAAAATGCACCCAGCCACGAAAGAATCAAGAAACATTTTTAACCTTTTAAGGACGGGAGTGGTCGATATATAGACCAGCCAGAGGACACATAATATTTGATGTTTTTCAGGGAAAATGTAATGCGCTAAATATGGAAAAATAGTATAGAAATTCCTGGGAGCATCATTGACCTTGAAAATAGCGGTTTTCAATGTCAAATTTGTTCTGCTATTGAGCCCTGAAAGTTGGCATACCTACATTTTTTGGTGCGCTGAATGAATATGGGAAAAATAGTGTAAAAATTCTTGGAAGCATCCTTGACCTTGAAAATTGCTATTTCAAAGTCAAAGTTTTGTTTGCTATTTCGCCCTGAAAGTTGACATACCTACTTTTTTTATGTACTAATTACGAAAAATATAATACCACGAATTGTGAATCTCATCTGCAAGGTGAATTAAAGGTCAAAAAATTATATTTTCACGATTTTCCAGTATTCAGCCCATCAAATTACCTAGAAAAATACTTTCAAACCGTCGCGCAAAATTTTTTACATGTGACTTTCCGTTGCGGACGGGCCTGGTCGATATATCGACCAGCAAGGAGGGGGGGGACTCCACATAAGAAATTCATTGAATTTATTTATAATAATCATGTCTAATAAAATGTCAATTTTAACGTAATTTTCCCCGTCCTTAAAAGGTTAAGAGTCAATTGCACCACAAATTAGCCCTCAGCCGACCCCGGAAATGCTCGTTGTCGCAATTAGTTTCTGGAGCGGTCATCCAGGGGCAACAAATTACGTAATTGAAAAACTATACGACAAAAAATTCATTCAAGCCTCACTTTCGGGTAATTGGCGTCGACCTTGTCATGCGGGAGCACCCTCGCACTCCACTGCGGTTTCGCGTTCAGTTCTTTATCAAATTCAATGAGAAGGTGATAAATTTCGGCTGTCCGAAGTTGTTGCTCGGCGCCTACCCCCGCAACAACCCTCTCAGTGTCGCGCCCTCTGTGGGCGCTGTTGCTAATCAATTTTCACCAGCTACACCCTATATCATCCCGAGGTTCCGGGAGGGGTGTATTTTGAAGCCCCGATTCCGGGAATGCCGACGTAATTACAAGGAGCGCCCATAAAACATAAATGAAAGCTCTCCACTTTATTCGTCGGCGGCAAGTTCTTCTTCATCTTTTTTATTTATGGGTGTGAGAAGGCGCTCTATCATTTTGCAGTCGTCGGTCGGCCGCACTTCCAGAAGGAGGTCCCTAGGGAAGGGAACGGCCTTCAAAGTTGCGCGTCATAATTTCTTTTTCCGCTCAAAAAGGCACAAAACCTTCAAAGGAACCTAAGCCAAGGTGCCGAAGGAGATTTGCTCCACATTGCTAACCGGTGGGAAAAATTGCACTAAAGCGCTTAAGGGATTTCCTTCAAAATGCCAAGGAGGAGATTAAGATTATATTTGAATATTTCTTCCAGTCGAGCACCCAACAGCACCCCGAAGGATACCTCCGTCATTCCCGCGGGAGCCTCAAGGATTCCTTCTGCGAAGATCGCGAAAACCCACGCTCGTTCTGCACGCAACGAGACAGCGTATGACGTCAGAATACGGGCAAAGGTGCAATTAGGTAGGTGATGTGTCGCCCACCTTTAAATTCTATGCTGCAGCGAACTCTCATTTTAGCGAATACCCTTGACCTTTCCTCATTCGATTTAGTTACAACCCTTTCTTAGGAAGCGACGGTTTTCGCGACAATTTGTAGTCACACTGTCAAAAATTAGGAAAATTAATTATTATTTTTAAACTAGCATTTTGCCTCTGCGAATTCAAACGGCCAGAATAGGTTAAATATTTGTCCTTCTTTTGTTTCTCGTTATGTAAATATCCCACTAAACTTCAATCAGTGTAAAGTATATTTTTACAAAAAACATAAAAACCAATTTCAAAACTTTGCCTATACGTACAAATTTAAATTAAAAAATTAAAAAAAAAATATTTTTGATTACTTTAAAAAAAGAGCATTAAAGGAAAACATACAAAATTATTAATACAATATTTAATCAGCTATTTTTGTAGTCGCTACCACCCAAGGCAAGCTTATAAACCTACACCGACTCCAAAAATAACTGATTAGATATTGTAAATATTTAACTAGCAAAAATTTGAATATAGTCCTTTAATGCTTTTATATATTTTTAGTTTAAGTCTGTACATATAGGAAAAGTTTTTAAGTCGGTTTTTATATTTTTGTAAGAATTTACTTCATTTTTTCAATTTTTAGTTTACGGGAAGTGGGTGAAATTCAATAAATGAGCCTAATTCTCCAACCTTAGAGGTGGAGTATTTTCATCAAATTTCATTAGGACCACCCTCGGGATATAGCGTATTCAATAACAAAAAGTATCATTAATATCGGTTCACAATCGGCGAAAATATCGCGTAACATACACACACAAAACAAAAAAATTAAGTTCAATTTAAAACCTTCTCCCTTTTTTTTAAAATCGGTTCAAAATCGTAAATCGACTGCGTTAAACTTATAATGGTTCATGCTGGACTTAAGCTTGGTTTAAGTTTGGCTTGAGTCTGGTTTAAGCTTGACTCGAGTCTTGACCTAAATCTCGGTCAAGCATGGTCTAAACTTGGCCAAAGAATTATTAAGATTTGTTCAAAATTGACTAAGTTTAGCTCAAGCCGACCTAACCCTGCCTCAAGCCTAGCTTAAGTCCTATTTTTTGAACAGTAGTGCCCTATGTATGTGAAATTGTTTTTACTGAAATCGTTTGAAGGGTTTAGAAGTTATGGCAGAAAAGACAAACACACCGATACAATTTTATTAGTAATGATACTGATAAATGAGTATTTTGGATGTTTTAAGAACATATTAAAGGACGTTAATCCGGAAATAGAAACTGATTTATGCCTTGTATAATACAATAAGTAAAAAAAGATATATCAAAAATTTAATAAACTAAAGAACTCTTTAAATTAAAAATTAGAAAATACTTCAAAATTTGATTTAACCGAAAAGTCAACAAAATTGTGGTCTTACAAACGAAAACATTTTTCAATAAGATTCAGTGAACACTTAAGATCATTCACATTAAATAAACAAGCTTCTGCGTAGGCCAAACACCTAAACGAGGAAAAACATAATTTCAACATAAAGAATTAAAATGTTTTACATTTTGAAAATAAAGGAAAAGTCAAATTTCAACAGAAACATAATAGACCATAAAGCCATTTATGCAAGTTCTATACTACATGACATAAATCATCCTACTTTTCTGCACTCTATCAAAATATTTCTATTTGCTGACATGGGAGAAGAGGGTGAATTGTATTACACCTTTGAGTTTCATTAACTGATAAGAACAATAAATCCATAAATAATGAATTATCAACAAAACAATAACAAGTAATCAGATTCCTTATTAATAACTATTATTGTTACAATATATTATACCTCTCTACAAATTGCATGTCTAATTGATTTATTAACTGAAACCAAATAAGGAATGGGCACAATGCATTGAAAAATACATTGGCCTTTGCCAATGAAAAATCAATTTCATTACCATTGAAAAGTTCAGTGATAATGAAAGTAAATTTTCATTATATATACTTATAATGAAAATATACTTTTCTTTACCTTGAATTCATAAATGGTAATGAATTTGATTTTTCATTAGCTTTGAACTTTATTTAACAAAAAACTTGGCTTCTTTGTGAAATATAAGAATCCTTATAGAATTTTGTGAGAATGAAAAATTCAATAGTAATGAAAATTGTCTTGAATCATCGTTTAAAAATTTAATGCTAATGAGAAATTTGTGAAATATTTCAAAATAAGAAATTAATTGCATTGTCATTGATTTCTTTCAGTGATAATGGAAACTGAATGATAATGTTTAAATGCCCATATCTGAACCGAATGATGAATTACAGCCATATGAACTTAAAAAGCAAATGTTTTAATACGATAGGCCTAATCTGATGGTTCTGGTATAATTTAGCATTTTTTTTTAACAGGTCCTTATAATAATAATAAAGCGAGTGTCTGCGTTGTACACATGGATAGATAATGTGAATTCGTCCATTTTGCGAGTATAATCGTTGTAATGTACATCTTAATATACTTATATAATCGTTGGTGCGTCTGTTAATGATCGTGACCGATTGAGGTTATATTCCCACAATATATTTGTTTTGTCGTGACGATGGTTCATAACTATGGTATGATCCGATAGGTGGCGCTGTAGTCCAGTTATAAGTAGTATTACAACCAGAACTGTCGATTGACAACAAAACGAGCTTCGTAGCTTCATTCAGTCAGAAATACTGATCATACTGATCGAAAATCTCAAAGCGCGGTGAAGAGATGACAATAGGGCAGCCCTCCCCACTCCGTTTCACACGTGACTTCACAAATCCTACTATATGAAATAAATTCTTTGATTCTTTAATTATAATGTCGTATAATTTGATTTTTGATGTAAATTACAATATTTGAACTACAACACGAAACTTTATACCGCCATTTCGTTATTATCGGATTTTGCATTAGTTATACCTTTGTAAATTCAATTTTAAATTTTTATTCCAATTTGTTACATTTCAATGTTTAAAATGCCATTCAATTTTCTCTCACAGTTAAAAATTTATAATTTTAGAGCGCCAAAATGGCTCTTTGGCGTTCCGCAAAATTCAAGTAAGGTTGCAATTGAATAGGCGATTTCACCCACCTTCAAAACCTTTTCTGTAGCAAACTCCTGGCAGAATGATTTAGCGGATTTCCTTGACCTTTCCTCATTCGATTAAGTTTCAACCCTTTTTTTTTCGAAAGTGATGGTTTTCACGAGTATCACTGTCAAGGCAATTCGGCGGCAGTGGTGCTACCCTTTTTTATCGTATAGACGTATAGAGCGCCAGAATATCGCACCCTAATCGATGGGTTTGTAGCTCCCAATGCCAGAGAAATTGATTAGGTACCCTGACGTCAGGAAGTCTATGGAATTCGTTCAAATAAAAAAAAAAAAAGTAAAATCCACCACACATGAAAAAAATTGGAGCAATCAGAAGCTATGAATCCGTAGGCGGGATTGTTAGAGGACATGGAATTTTAGACGTGGGTACAAGGGAATTAGACCCACCATTACCAAGAAAGAATAGAATTTTCTGTTTTTTAAAACTAACTATAATTGCTGCTATAACGTCGTGTGGGAGTCGATTAAACGATGTCACCAATTCCTAGGTTTTAGGGATCATATGTAATTATAGGGGTGGCTATTTTTGGCAGTACCTTTTTTTTTGCTTTAATGCTCCTTTATGCATAATGAATTTGTTTATCACGAAATAGGTTTATTTAATGGAACAGTCATCACGAATAAAAAGGTTCGCGTGCATATCTGCTGTAAAAGGCAACGATGCTAACACCCACCTTTGAGGGTGATTTCAGCATTCAACAAATGGTTACTCAGACTCCATTATATTTACATGGTTGTCGTGCTCATTGTTCTTCGACCTTAAACTTCGCTATCGGTTTTTAGGACTTCATTTTCCTCGACACAGTAGGGTTTTATTGGTTTTGAAATTTACGTCTGTTCATGACATTGTAGAAATGTAGACAGACATAGTCAATAAACTCTACTTTGTAAATAAGAATAAAGGTACGGACACACCAAAAGCGAAGCGAGCGAAGCGGCGCGAATAATTTAAAATTTGGGAACATTCTGTCGCAGTAGACGCTTCGCTCATGTCGCGTTCTTTTCGGACACTTCAATTGATTTGTACGGCACCCAAATTTTTTAAATTGTTCGCTTCGCTCGCGTCGCTTTTGGTGTGTCCGTACCTTTATTCAAGTTCAAGTGCCTTCGTAAGAGATGGCAAAACTTTTTGATATTGACATTGGGACTGGCGAATTAAAAATTTCAGAAGGTCAATTGAGAAATTGATTTTAAAATGGAACTAGCTGTTGAATTAGCTAATTGCAGTTTACTTAATAAATCGACTATTAATATATTGTTGTTGATCGAGAAGTATACAAATACATTAAGTAAAAGAATTAATTTAGATTTTGTACTTTAAATTATCCTGTCACGATTTCTGGTGTTTAGGGAAGGATCGCTACATATAAAACAAAAATGCGTGCTTGTCAGAAAATCTGTTTGTACTTTACTCCACTATTTGTACCAATTTGTCTTCTGTGCGATAATAATTTATACTTTATGTTAAGGGAGAGTGGGGCAGTGTGTAACATATTTTGGAATTTCGGCCTAAGACCCAAAATATGCATGAATTAAGGCTGGAATGAAGTTATATATCTAGTTTAGAACCTTACGAAGGAAATTTTTGACTACCAAAAGCACCTAAGATAGTTAAGTACCTCCTGGAGCTCGATATTCGGAGGCCTGCGTTTGTTACACACTGCCCCGTTTGTTTTTGTTACACACTGCCCCGAGGTACAGAGCTTTGGTCTAGGCTCCGTGAAACAAAGGACCCTCAGGTTATGTTATCGACAACGGTCATTTTGCATGACCAAAGTGTTAAACTTCGATAGAAAATCATTACTTGGGGAGTAATCGAGCCCCGATTGACTCCAACCCGAAAAAATTAGGGGGTGAAATGTTGAGAATTACCTGTTTGCCAGGCGAGCCTGATTTCGCCCCCTCCTCTTCGCCATGACACGTTTCCGAGCACCGCTTTCTCGATTGCAAACGAAAGAGGTCGTCCAATAGGAAGAATATACAAATTCACATTTGGTTTTGGACCATATTCAAAATGGAGCTATCTGTTACACACTGCCCCTGTTACACACTGCCCCATTCTCCCTTACTTCAAAGATTCTAAAGAAGAAACATAATAATGAAAATATGTAAGAAAAAGTATTTGTTGACTTATAGACAGTGACAAGCACGCATTCGTCTTGTGAAACAAAAATTTGAAGAAATGTAAAAATCTCGTATTTTCGTATTGCAGAATTATTTACAGAAGAATTTTTAATTTAAGGATTTTTCACAATTTTCGTCAAAACTTTGGAAATACAGTAGACGTAATACGTTACGCATCAAAGTCAAATATGTCAGAAAGTATAAGCGACCGACAAAAATTCATTTTATATTCGATATTTTCCCAAAGGAATATTCCTACAAAGCTTCATAATAATCCGAAAGGAAATCTCTAACTGAATTTAATCCGACATATTATATACTGTCAAAAAAAAAGAACACTTCAAATAGATATCGACACTCAATTAACACGAAATATTGTCGATACAAAGCTGTCAAATTAATTATTCTATGTATATCTAAAACCATATCGACATCTTATTTTCCCTTTGTCCACAATATTGTCGATGATAGTATACTCGTATCAACTTTAGTAAATGTGATGTCGACAAACATAAAAATGTCGATGTCGACATTTGTCGAAACATGGTTTTTGTAATCCTTTTTAATTAAAATGGATTTTTTTTGTAATATGATTTTGATGTATGTCTTTCCAAGATTCGTGTGGTTTTGTCTAGAACTATGAAGTAATATATTACTAAACCTTTTGTTCATATAAATTGTACTCTTGTTTGATGTCAATTGAAAATCGATTTTGATCAACTGATTCGTGTACTTGTGAACTTAATTATATCCATAATTTAATTTATAGTCCAACTGAGCTCTATGTCAGTCGCATTCCCAAATCCTGGAATACAGGACTTAATCGGCTTTGTGCCCACTCTCGCCTATCTGGAATTGTGTAGGAGTGACCTCGAATACAATTGAAATTAATCCTGTCTCCGAAGCAGCACCCGGAAGTCGCCACAAGGCGCCAGAGCAGAAGTAAAATAAATTGAAAGAGCCCCATGTGGGGCTGCAACAGTTTCTCTGGATTCATACAGGAATGTGTATACTATAAAGTACATGACGACAACATCCCCAATTTTGAAATTCCAGGGAATATTTGGAATAATTTACTCAAGGCATCGCCCGAAAGCCGTGAAATTCGCAAGAAAGACTTTGTTCAATTCCTGGAACTGAACACATCCTGCACTGATTGCGCATTCTGGATGCACAAAGTGTAGGTGGGAAGTCAACTTCGGGAAAAAGAAATATAACCCGTGCGGGGGACGCGATCGTGGGCTGAATTATGGGACTCGCTAAACTGCAGTAGACCCACGAGTGAGTTCCTGTGTTAATTTCATCCAGAAAAACTTGTGGGCGAAATACAGGACTCCAATAAAAAAATATTTCACGCCGTTAAATCCTTTTTAAATTGAATAATCCCCGACTGCTCCTGGTACGTGTGGGGCATTCCCGAAAGCCGTGTGGGAGAAGGGAAGGTGGGAGGAAGAACTTTGGAAGGTGGGAGGAAGAGCTTTCTGAAGTAGTTGCACAGGACGACGAATGGACGCTCAGGGAATTAACCACAGCAAGGAACAGTTCCTTGGGGATTTCAAGGAAGGCGTCATTCTGTGGGGGGCACTGTGGCGTGATATTTGTTTGCTCGAGATGTCCTAGTTTTCAGTTCCTCCGCTCCCCTTTCGTCTACTCGTCTACTCTTCCGCCCTTTTATTTTTGGCGAATCTCTTTCTTTGGAGTCTGTGTTCGGGGATTTTGGATTATGGCGAAGTAGCTGAAAAGTGCTCTGCCCGCAGGACGGAGACCTTTTTATGAAATTCCTTTCATCGCTGGGACATGGAGGGACAGGAAGGATTTATGGGTGCACCCTGCTCTGATAAGAGGAGTCAGTGGAGCTCCAGTGGGGGAAATGGGCTTGTTCGGTTGGTTGACTCCTTGGGTGATGCTGTGACAGCCTTTTGGCCGCTGTATCTTCCGGAACTATTTTTAATGGACCTGAAAAAGGTGGTACTCAATTTGGAATGTATTTTTTTCTTTTTTCTTTTGTATATTATTTTGTTCTCATACATCTCGATATTGTCGAATTATGTTAAACTCTTAATGTTTTATTCAATTTTTACCATTTCAAAAATGTTGACTGCCCTATTTTATTCAGCCACTTATTCAGCTATTGCGTGTCAAGCACATTTGAGTGACACGACAGAAACAGAAGTCAAAAATGGCGGATGAAATATGGAAGACTGTCAAATGTAAATTTCAAGGAGTTGGTTTCAAATCAATTGTGAAATATTATTTTTATGGGCGGGTGGTGTTGTTAAACTCAAATTTTATTCTAAAAAACGGTTGCATCAAATTGGTTGACAACTGTATTTAAAACCAAGATGGCGGATAAATTATGGCAGACTGTCAAATATTAAAATTTATCAAATTTCAATAGATATACTATGTATATCAAATTTCATTAGATTTTCATAAAAGTTGAAATTAAAATAATTAAACATAATGTGATTTCGAAGCTTTAGCTCAAAGTAAAAATGGAATATAAAAGTGCAAAATTCAAAATATCTGTTGTTTAAACATCAAAATTCACAGGAATAATCATTTAAATCAGGGTAAAACCAAGGTAAAATTAAAACAAACATTAAACAATCAAAACAACGCACTGTCAAATGCCAAAATATATAAATTTTCATGAAAGGAAAAAAAAAATAAAAGGATTTTGAAGTTACTGAGTGAAGATAAGGAGTAAAAATGTTTTATACGAAAAAACATTGTCGTAGTATCAATGTAAAATTTATAAAACTGTGCGCAATGTGGTTTTTTTTAACATTTTATTTTGAGCGGAAACATACTAACAACTACCCCGAATAAAGATTTGATAATTTTGGAAAATTGCATCAAATTGTCATGGTCTTAATCCATTCAAAACTTCAAATTTTGTAAAAGCAATTTGATGTTATTTTTAAGAAATTTTAAATATTATGCCCCAGACAGACAGCGCATTAAATTAATAATTTGTTAATTACTCATTTAGGACTAATTATTAATTAATAAAGTGGTGACATACAGCCATTTTTAATCATCATTTAGCAGCTGTCAGTTATTCAAAAGTCCTTGTGCTTCTCTTCTTCTTGTTCTTTGTAATGGATAGCGCAAAATAATGTTACAACTGGTGTAGAAGTACGAAATCAGTAAATAATATTCTAGTAAACTTTTCATCATTGAGGTATAAATGATCAAAATTTGGGGTCATTAAGCAAGTCATAAATAACCAAGTTTTTCGTCATTTAGCGGCCATAATGACAGACAGCACCTAAATTAGTAATTAGTACTAATTAATAATTTATGTGTGCTGTCTCTCTAGGGCAATAACTGTGTTATTTATGAAAAATTTCAATTCTTTATGTTTTGGATAGACGGAAAAACTGCAGCTTTTAATACTCTTTCATTTCAAGAATGTTTTCAAAATTTTATAAATTAAAATTACCGACGCGTTAGAGATTTTAATAATTATTATTTCGATAAATTTTACTTCGCGATTTTAATTTTTAACATCGCTACTTAATTATAAATAAATTACTAAAAGCAAATTCTAGGAAAAAAAAAATATTTTAAAAAATCAAGACGGTTTTGAAAAAAAAAAATATCTTAATGTTCGTTTTTCAACGTTTTTAAGATGTTTTCTTTAAAAAATAAAAATTTAGGTTCTTATTTCATACATTCGAATCCTATATTACTGTGATCTGAGAAGAAAACCAATTTTAGGAGAGAAAATGTTTTGACTAAAAGTATTCATGAGTACTAGCAAAACATTAAATCTGTCCGCTGCAGCGTATCACCAAAAACTATGTTTAAACCCAAAAAAATCAGTTGAATGCAGCGATAAGTTGAACCTTGTTTTTTATATATTTTTTTGCAAATCACGCCCCATCCCTGGGGCCTCAATTCAGCCGGGACTACATCAGAGCACCAAAATCAGCCTGCTGTCATGCTGCACCGAACCGATAACAGCAGCCCAGTCAGCCCAATCAGCTGGCCCAGTGGAGGAGAGTGGGAGAAGCACCACATCCGGGCCCCCGATTCGGTCTATCACGTTTTGCGATGGGCATTAATTGAAAGTATCCTCATTGGGGCACTTCTGGAGTCTCGGAATTGTTCCCTCCGGTGGAGAACTAGTTAAGTGACCCCGACAGGGTGGCTGTGAAAATAAAAAGCGGAAAGAACGGGTAAATCACGTCGAATGGGAACGTACAGTTGCATGTTGCGCGACAATCGAGATTGCACATGCTCCGGGGCCCCCTTCGAGCAGCAGCAGCAGCAGCCCAGAGGACGGGAACAGAGGAGGTGAAGTCTCTCGTCTACTGCTGCTGTTGCTGCTGCTGTTCAGAGCTCGGGCTTCTGTGACACACAAAAGTTTCGACCTTAAGAAGGGGAGGAAACGGGTTTGTCCAGATCTTGTCTCGATTGCTCCGGCTAGATTTTCCGGTTACATAAATCCGTTGACAAGAGCTTGCCTAAGACTAAAGGTCCCCCCAAGGGGGCTCCTAGATGTTGGTAGATTTAGAATCGCGTCGCCTCATCGCCGCCAGAAGAGCGGACATTGACAGCTGGGCTGAATGATTGTGGTGGTGGTGCTTCTGCTGCTGCTGCCTGGCCAATTGGGGCCCCGATGCAACAGCGCAAAGGAGCACCTCTCATGAATGACAGGAAAAAAAGTTCAATTTTACAATTAAGCAAACAAGATTCACGCTATTTTCGTTAGATTTCTAGTTTACCTGTCTTTTGTATTTTTTTTTTAATTCAGATGAGCCGCATCAGCGGCGGTTAATGCTCTGCCCCAGCTGGGGCTCCTTGTGATGGTGAAAAGTGCACAGTTAAAAAAAAGAAAACAAAACCAGCCCGCTTTTCTTGTACACGATAAAACAAAAATAAATAAATTAAACACTCTCACCGTCCACTTAATAAATAATAAAAAAAAAAAAGGAAAATGAAAATTTCACTTCTTGGCACTCTTTTTTACTTTTCACACCGGGCGGCTGCGAGGGTGAGATTTTTCAAAACTTCTCCTCGACTTTTCTTATTTATTTATTTTCCACAAGTTTCACACGATTGGATCGACGGTGGCGATGGGGCCCCACGATCACGAAACACGGCCCTCCTTCAACCACCTGAGAATATTATCACACAGAAATACACAATATCGCACAAAAGAAAAAAATAAAAAATAATAAAACGTCTTTTTGATTTTGATAGAATTGAATACTTCTTTTGGGGGGCGGATTTCAGGGCCAATTCCAGCCGAACAGGGGGCTCCCGGCGGACTGTGCGACTCGTACGCGGACGGCGGCCAACGGTTTGACTTAAAAAAGCACTCCGGGTGGATCCCCAGGCAGCTGAATTTGTGTTTCGGGAGCAGCGTCGGAGCCTTCTTCCTGCCTCGACTCGTTCTCACCTTTTGACAAATCGATCCGCCATTGCCTCGACTCGTCGTGCTGTCGCCGTCCCCGTGCGTCCCGGCGCGTCGCTTCCCAGCAAAACTGACGTGTAAACGTCCGTCGCTGTGGCACGGAGGCTTCGTTAAAATCTGACGTTTGGCGACGTGCTGCAACGCACGCTTGAGATTTCCGTTATTACAACAGTTTTACCTGAGAAAAATTATTTCCCAAAATAATCCCTCAAAAAAATCCACCAGAAAATAATTCTAATAAGAAACAACACCACAAAATTCATCTAAAACAATTAACGAAAAATTTTCCCATTCAACAAATTGGAGTAGAAAAATTTATCTACGGTTTGTGACTTCGATAAAATAACGGGAAAATATATCCAGTTCACGAACGCGAGCACCAAACAACGGTGAGAAAAAGTTTCAACGGCGGTTATTTGAACTCTGTCTGGAATTTGAGCAAAAAAGCAAAAATCTTGCTACGAAATCGCTGTTTTTTTAGCATTCAAGAGATAAGTTATCAATTAAAAATGCCCGGCACTGGAACAAAAAAATAATAATTTCATTGATTACGAAACATGCGAAAAACTCCGCTTAAAGTTCAAAGAGAAAGAAAGCTTTTCTGGGTTAGAGAAAGTGATTTTCACTCAAATGAAATCACTCAAAGTTTTAAAATGTTTTTGAGTTAAGAATTTGAAGAAACTGGGGGAGAAATTTTGTTTGTGAACTTTTAAGAAGTTGAAGCTTGGGCCGCATTAAAGCCATGAAAGCGGAAGATAATTGATAAAAATTAATTGAAAATTGTCCAACTTTAACAATTTCAATAATTTACAAGTATTTTTTTTTTCCCGAAACCATTGGAGGTAACATACACAGCTCGTCAAAATAAAAGTTGTTACATGTAATTTGAAAATTTAAGGGATTTTTATTATGAATAAGTTTATAATTAAGAAAGCAAGAATAAGAATTCTAATACAATCAATTCATTTATTTTAAAGAAACAACAAAAATTCCTCTCTGATGTTGGATAAAATAATAGGTGTGAGTTGATTATATCAAAAATAAACTATCTTTCACAATAAATAAACTTTCTTTTAAAATAAATAAATTGCGATATCGACGACAATATTGCACCAAAGATTATGGGAAAATGGGTGAAGAAAAGGCGGCTTATTTGGGCTAGAATGCATCAACACCTTACAGTTGATGATTGGAGAAAGGTACATTACATTTTGCTTTTTTAAATAATCTCTTTAACTAATATTTGTGATATAAAAAAAAAAAAAAAAACTGATATAAAGTTTTTTTTCCATAGGTCATCTTTAGTAATGAATGCCGCTTGGAAACGGTGACAGAGATGGCTCAATTTTTTAGGTGGATGCTTGGGGAACGTTATAAGGAGTAGCAGTGAAGGCCCTGGACCAATTTATTTTGTTGAGAGCACATAAAAACAGCAGTATAAAAACGTGTTTTCAGACGTTCTGCTTCCGTATATAAATTCTTTACTATACCTAAGATCTTACGATGTGTTCATGTAAGATGGATCACATAGCCATACGCCAAAATCAACCAGTAACTTCTTCCAATGAAAAAGTCTGGAGGTGCTAGCTTTACCTGGCAATTCTCCGGACTTAAACGCGATCGAGAAATGCTAGACTTACTTAAAATTAATATCACTGTCCTGAAGGAAAATATTGCGGATATTTAGAGTAATGACGAAGAATTAAAAGCTGCTATAATATCGTGTATTTCGAGTATGCCGAAGAGAATAAAAAAAGTTATAAAAAATAAAGGATCTTGTATAGATTATTTAGATTATTTGTAATAATTCTTAAGAAAAATAAATATCAATATTTACAAAAAAATTAAAAAAAAGAAATATGGAATCTTATTTAAAATTCCAACTTTTAGTGACTTCTTAAAAAAATTTTCTTGTGCCTCTAATTCATTGGTCAGGGGCTGTAATGTGTTCAAAAATTTGTAGATAAGAGGAAAATTGAAATATTTGAGATACTATTTTAAACTAAATTTTTAAGTTGTGTAATTTTCTATAGAATTTGAGCAAAGTTATCTACTCCTATAGTTTTTTATTTTCAAGTTTATTATTCAAAAATAGATATTCATTTTTGCCTTTTGCCATTTTCTAAATATAATATAAATGAATTGATAAATAAAAACATTGATAATAGCCTGAACACTTTTTGAAAAGCCTAATTTAAAGTTTTGTCTAAATATCAGCAACAGGACTTACAGAATTTGTTATCTGCAAAACCATAGAAAAACCATAGAAATCGATTTTGATGATCGTTTAGAAGTTTGAAACGTAGAAAGAAGCTGATTTAAAGTTCCTGTTGATTAGATAGTGAATTTAATTTTGCAGGACTGTAAATTAATTATGTGCCTCGTTTCAGACTTTGTTTTCTTTCGAAATAAATTATTGATTAATTAATACGTGCATAGGATTAATATTAGAATTTTTTGTGCAATTTAGCTATTCTAATTTAAATTCCCTTGTTGGGTTTTTATCTCGGGTAATAAGACAAATCCATAACTTTGGTATCTTTTAGTTTTAGCCGAATTGAAAGATATCATTCGATTTTTCTTACACTTAGTTCAGGGTCGTTAATATTCCAAATTAATAATGGAATAAGGAGGAATACTTTTTGGAAAATAATGAAATAATATTTAATAATAAAAGCTTGCACCTCGAGATGTATCGAGTATCGAAAGCTTTACCCTTCATCTTCTATCTCAATCTACAAAGTGATCTTAAAGAGTTCTAGTACCGTCAAAAACATAATTTCTGAGCATGATGACGCAGTCCATAGTGTTGTTTTTGCATTTGAATCTAGATCTTGCTAAGTGTCGTTAGAGTTGAGCTGAATTTGATTTACGAGTGTTTTTATATTGTTTTAAAGTTTTATATATACCCGAAAAAACAACGAAAATTGGAAGAAGAACGAATATTCTATTAGAATTACACAGGATAATCATAAAATGATATTTCAAACTCGATGATGCTGAATATGGAAAATTCCCTGAATAAATCTGATTATGAGAAACGAAATGAAATTACTAAAAACAATGGAATAAATTTTATACTATTCGGTATTCGGTAATAATTTAGTTCCATGTATATAAATAAGAAAATTAAAGCCCGAGCTGCGCTTCTTAGGCCAAATTTGATTTCCATCAGTAGACATAATTTAATATGGTTGTTTGCTTATCGTTAATTTTGTCGATTGATCTGATCTGGATTACATCTGGTGAAAGAAATGCAGCTTATATTTTAGGAAACTATTCAATAAGATGTTAAGTAAAATGGGAATATCAAACAAAAACGCAGTAAGGAAGTGATATTACGAAGGTTTGGACCGACTCTTTTTCGAGGATATCACCAAGTAAGGGTAAGTGAATATTATTTTATTTTTTAAATATATTACAAATTACAATAAAACAAATACACTTTCATAAATTATTAATTATATTTATACACGTAAATGGAAAGAGTTCTATGAGAAATCGGTGTCTGATATTTAACCAATTGATCTGTTCCATAAGTAGAAATTCAGTATCGTTATATCGTTTTTCTTCTAAATTGTAACAAGAAAAAAAATTGGTATTTTGAAAATTGTTTGACAATTATGTCAAAAATAATAGATCATCGGAAAAACTCAAAATGAAAACGTAGGAAACACTATACCAAATCGATTCCTTTGAGTGTCCTGAGCAAACTTTTATTCTTGACCCTCCCCTTAAAATATCTTATAATTTATTTGCACTATATTTGGTGCTAATATGATAATCTGTTATTAAGCAATTTGAACCTATTTACCTTGAATTGATATTTTCGTTTTCGGATTCGTTCGGAATTTTTGCAGACCAGCGTTTTAGGTGTTGTGGGTGGCACGTTTTTCATGAGCATACCCAAATAACTTATCTTCATTTACTTATCTTTTTGAAATAAATTCTTTTATGAAAAAATTAAACAAATGGATTATTTCTTAAGAATTTGCACGCTTTTTGTATTTTTTACATTGAGCATCATTCTTTAATTTTTTTAAATTTTCAAAAATTGTTAAATTTCAATTTTTTTTTTTTTTCAAAACCCTGCCCGATTGACAAAAATTAATTCAAAATTCTTAGTCAACAGTTGAAAAAATCGTGATCAATATAAAGAAATCCGAAAAATCTCTGGAAAATAAGGAGGTTTACATAGTCGTGCCATAAGTTCTGTCCCAAAGGAAAATTTAAAAAAAGCTCATATAAGAAAAAAATAATTAAATTTTATTTATTATGTTTAGTAACATACTTATTCTAATTTACAGTAATGCACACAATTATTCGAAATGCCCACCCTTTGCAGCTACACATTTTTTTAAACGTTTCGGCCATTCATCAATCGCAGTACGCAAGACATCTAGTGATATTTCCTTAGCTGCTTTAATCAAACTTGCTTTTAATGACTCAATGTTTCGATGTTGAATAGAGCAGGCCTTCTCCTCTAAAATATTCCATAAGCGGTAGTCCAAAGGATTTAGGTCTGGGCTACCAGAAGGCCAATCTTCAGCAAAAATGAAGTCAGGAACATTCGATTTTAACCAGTTTTGAGTTGTCTTGGCTTTATGAGCTGGTGCTGAGTCTTGCTGAAACACCCAATGCTGACCATGGTACATCGTTGTGTTGAGCGGCTTCACCATCTTCTCCAGGATGTCACTTTGATAGTTCTTTGCCTTCATTTTCACGCCTTGCTCACAAAAATGCAGCTCCGTAGCACCGTAATACCCAACTCCCCACCAAACCATGACTGAGGCGGGATGATGGCCACGCTCTACCTTGGGTATCTTCTCAGCCGCTTCCTTAGAGCTATGCGCGTACACTCTGTCATTCTGTCGGTTAAACTTCTCTTCAATAGTAAAAAGTTTTTCGTCTGAAAAAAGTATTTGTTGGTATTTTTTTCCCGCGTACTTCTTCAAGAGACTTTTAGATCGCATCTCTCGTATCGCACGAAGCTTGTCCGTAAGCCGCTGCCCTGTTGACCGTCGATAAGCACTAAGCTTAAGGTCTTCCTTGATAATACGAGACATCGTCCTTTTGGGTATTTTCATCTCCCGTGCCATCACCTTTTGTTTCCGGAGCGGATTTCTCAGTATGCGGTGACGAACCGCTTCTACTGCTGCTGGTATACGAGACGTACGAGGCCTCCCGCTCCTGGACCTGTCATCGACAGAGGAAGTCTCACGGTATCGTTTGATAGTATGATGCACAAATTTCATTGTAATTTGTAGTGGCTGAAGAAGCTCAAATATCTCCTTTGCTGACTTGTTGCACTTAAATAGTGCAATAACGGCGATCCTGTTCTCTTTAATGCCCCACTCCATGTTGCTCGTTCGAAATCCAATGACAAAATGATATTTTTTTAACAAAGCGGGAAGTATTTAAGCTAATTCGCGACAGGTAATCGGGATGCGTCGTGAGCCTTTTAGTGGAGGGGAGGGAGACAGAACTTATGGCACGACTATGTATAAACTTTTGGTTCGATTATTCCCTTCGCTAGAAGTAACTATTTTGAGATATGAAAGTGCGCATTTATTGACAGGATTATTATTGAACGTTTATTAGATAGAGAATGTTTTAATCTATAAAATGACATAAAAACCTACTGTTTAAAAATTATTACCGTCTTATTTTAAGCATTTAAAAAAAAAAATATATATATACTTATCTGTTGTTGTTTTCAGAATTTTGTGTTATCGATATTGAATTTTAATTCCAAAAAAAATACAAGCAAATAATTATCTCAATAATTAAGTGGCAAATGATTGTTTTGCCCCTTAAAAATTTCCAAGAATTATATTGCGAATTAAAATGTGTTTTCTTCTTTTTAAAATGAAAATGAAGGATACCAAATTAATTTAGTATTTTTTTCATTTAAATTGGTTTTTTTGAGAAATAAGACTGCTTTTATTAAAAGCTTTAAATATTTAAAAAACACGCTTAGATCTAGCCACCCACTGAGAGTGTCCCATTGGAATTTAAAAAAATAAAAGGTCTCCCGTGAAATGTGCCTCAGCTGGATTTTTATAAAAAAAAAATTATATGAACACCTACATCACGCTGGGGGGCACCAAACAGCCAAGGGAGATTCAACAGTCAGTCGTTTTGCAAAAATATTCAAAAGGAAAACGCTGGCATTATATTGTTTCCCTCTAGCTAGAAGATAGCTAGAGAAAATGGCACATTTTTTTTCCGGCATTGCAATTTCAATCCATGTCACATGCATCCGAGGGGGTCACTTTTCACCCCGGTTTTTGTGTGCACAAGATCACGACCAGTGCCCCACTGGAGGTTGTGCTAATTGCGAATGTTCGGCCTTTGTCCTGTGCTCGTCACTATGACCAACTATTGCTCTTCAATGGCAGTCAAGAGCTCCTGGATTTATTGGGGATTAAAAATTTGATACGGTCACTGAAGGTCCAGACCGAGACCTGAATCCAGTCTGATCCCGGTACCTCGACGGTTTAAAGTTCGACCGAAGCTTTAGCCCGCCAAAAATGATAAATCGATAAATTAATGTGGGAACCTTAAGCTACCTGCAAATGAGCTTCTCTCCAGTGGTGGGGTTTTTCGGTTGAGGAGCGCCGCCGGGGCTCAATCCCCCTTTAAAAGCGGAATTCTCCATGCACGCACACAATTCAGGTTCGAGGGCTGCTCATGTGGCATGTAGCCCCATAATATCTAGAGTGCTCCCAGAAAGCTTCCATTCAGCCCTATTGTTATGTCGGCGGGAAGGTTTGGGGCTCAGTCTACACATACCACCTCCTTCTATAGAAGAGTAGCCCCTTTTTTTTTAGAGGCTGTCGGGCTTCGCCCTCTATGGTTACTGTGCCACCCACATACGCGGGATTGTTCTGGGGCTCTTTTGAGGAGAGCAAAAGGAGCACCTTCCTGGTGGTGGTGGTGGTGGTGCTGCGTCCACAAAAAGAATTCGACGCCGACGTAGCAAAAAAAGCTTTCTCTAGCTGTCGTAATCGGAATCGGGGGGCAACCCCCCCATTTATAGGTTGGAAGGAAGAATTTTTGGAGCGCTACTCTCAGTCATGGAGTTCCAGTCGCACGGTCCTTTCGGGAGCTGGTTCGTTTCGAAATTCCTCACGCTCGGTACCTTTTTGTGGATGCACTGAAAATAATATCTAAATATATATAAAAATAAATAATAATAATAATATAATAAAGTTGCATCCACTCTCCCACACAGTCAGTGTGTCGTAGGCCCCCCTCCCTTCAGTTTCTAGGGTTTTTTTTAAAAAAAATTTTAAGGGCTAAACTACGCTAGACATAAAACAAGTAAAAATAAATAAAGATAGTGCACCCCAAAATCCGGGGTGATCCTATTTTGATAGTCCGGTGCGGTTTTTGTTTTTTTTAATAGAGTTTAAGTCGCGAATCGTCTTTTTGTCTGTCGGTTTGTGTTTTTTTGACTTAAAAGATATTAAGGCTTATATCATTATATCTTCGTATATTTTTTTGGCGTAGTATCTTCCCAATCCTTTCGTCGCGGGGGCGAAAGGATGGAATTGTCTAAGAATTGAATCTGATTTTATAATAAAAAGTGGGTGTCGTGGAATGTCTTAAGTCCTTTATCCGAGGGCTATAAAAGTGAGAGGTGGTGGAACCGGTTTCGACGCGTGTCGAAGTGTATCTTTGTATATTTATATGATATAATAAAAAAAAATAAAAATATATATATATCCAAGTCTGATAGTGTGCTTCTTTGAGTATAGTGCTGCAAAGTTCAAGTCAAAAGTTTTATCCAAAAAAAAAAAATCAGCTGCATTCCAGCTTTTATCTAAATAGAGTCCCAGTGTTCGACGTCACGTGCATGTGAAATCACCTGGATGGTCTCGTTGTGCAAGTAACCGTGTCCAGGACCCATAACGAGCAGCATAAGGATCCTCGAAAATAGAAAAGTAAATTGTTTAGTCTAGAAATATATTAATATATATATATATATATGTATACGTATACTATATATCCTTTACCTTTAACGTAATTGTAGTTCCTGGAGTATGAAATCTAGAATCCCAATTCCATGGTCATTAATTGCGAATGCCTCCTAGACATCCGATTAGGATGCTACGACCTTTCTGTAACAAAAATTCCTACTACTACGTCCCTAAAAAAAAAAAGAAAAAAAGGTACAAAAAAAAATAAATGGGGGGCGTATACACGGAGGCGAAATTTTATTATTTGATTTCCAAACATAGGATACAAAGCCTCTCCTCCACATCTGGAGGCATCAGGATAAGTCCCAAATTGTATTTGACTGTGCTCTTTTGTCGCTTCGCAAAATTAAGAACTCCCTTAAGGGCCTGACCTACCTACACTTCCCAGTCCAGCTATAGTCTGAGATAAAAACACAAAAACACACGGGGCTGTATGAATAGAGAAACCTTATCATGGACCGAACCCGAACCCCCGTCAAAAGAGTATAAATATAGGGCTACAGAAATCAGCTGGAGCCTCGATGAGAAGAGGAATATTTTGTGTTGTCTATCAAGAGATCCTGAGATATAAAAACAACAAATTCCCTTCATGTCCCGACATCAAATTCAGGGACTCTGAAGACATCAAGGGAGTTATGATAGGAAACATGCCTCCTCCATACTATTTACAAAATAAGAAGAGAAAAGTGGAGACTTTCTGCTCTTCCTTAGAAAAGCCCTTTTTAAGTCCTAAATTTTCTCTTAGAACTCATTTTTAAGAAACTCACCATAGTAAGTGTGTAGGTTTTTCCTCGTGCCACTCATTCTTTTTTATATTGGGCGGTTTTGGTACCTTCCCTCTAGTATTTATTCTCAAACTCCCCCAGTTTTCTATGATACTCTAGCTTCTAGTCTGGTGCTTCCTGGCCTCCCTGTGTTGTGGTTGTTTGTGTACCCTGTCGTGACACATTTTTCCTGCCGGTCCAGTCTTAAGCTTTTCTTGGTTAATTCTTATACTATATATAGTATATATAATTTTTTTTTTTATTTCTTACCTTCCTCTCGTCGTCGACCGACAACGTTTTGGTTTTATTAGGGATTTTTTTTTTCGGTTTTCTTTTATTTGATTTTTTTTGTTTTGTATCTTTTCATCCTTATTTCTTTTAGCTCTGTTTTCTTAACAATTTTTACTACCCAGGGAAATTAAGAGGGTGTGGGAAGAGCTCCCCGATGATACATTTCCCGATATTACCTGGCTGTAAAAATAACCTGCTAATTGAATGCATCTTATGAGAGGTGTAATCATGGAATTTTTATTTCGAAATTAGCCCCGCCAACATTCAGCCAACACCACCCCCTCAGGTATTTTTTGATCATTTTCGACGAGGGGCGGTGCCTATTTTTTTTTCTCTAAATGGATGATGTTAAGTGCCCCTTGTGAATGGGGCTTAAGGATATTATTCGAACACTGACTATACCCGGAAAATTGAGACATCAATTTTTAGCTTTACTGCCTCCCTAGATGATGATGCTCTGATGGGAGCTATTTTAAGATGGTGTCGAAAGAAAGCTGGATGATGATTATTAACTTGGGTCATTCGAGAGTTTAGGAGTAGTGTAACTCATTTTGATTGTCTAGATTTTGGATAGACACAAAAAAAATAAATTGGTCTCATACCAGAGCTGTTTTTATGATTTTTATTACTAGGTTTATTTCACTACAGTAGTTTATGGCTGGTTACATTTTTATGAGCATATGGAAGTTCGTAATTTGGACTGAGTTTTTATAGGAGTTTTAATAGAACCTATAATAAAATAAGAAAATTTCATTGGTTTTAAAGATTATAACACGTATTTTTCTGTTCATGTTTGACCCAAAAGACCTTGTAGGTCATAGGAATTACAAAATTACTAGTACTTACAAGGAAACGTTCTCAGGTGTGTCTCACCGATTTTGATGAAATGGAAATATGTTATAGAGTATCGAAAAATAAGAGATACGTATTTTTTTTTTTATCTGCGGATACGCACATTTAGGGGGTGAAAACCATCCCTAAAGTTTACTCCAAAAACAGTTTTTCCTAAATATTTCAAGTTCTAATGATTTTTTTCGAATGAAACAAGTTGGAAATGATGTCTCATAAATATACTAACCTTTTGTAAGTAATCCGGTTCCCGGGAGTGGCAATCCTTATTTTTGTTTGCAGAAAAACGATTTTTTTTTTATATTTTTGTGTCACAAAAATAACCGTTTTAGTTAAAATTCATTGAAAATATTTTCTTACATACGATTTTGAAAAATAAAAAAAAGCTCCTCAAGTTGGTACACAACCCTTAGCAGTAATAAGTAAATGATGTATATTCTTTCGGACATCAGTTTTTTCGTGAAAATCAGTATTAAGGGGTTTTTGAAGTCGCTGATTACGAATCTGATGTTAAATTTAAAAAATTCAAAATGGCGGATCCAAAATGCCGGACAAACTTTTGAAAAAAAAAAAACAATTTTTATAAAAAAAAAAACAATAAATAAAAGTACCCCCTAAATGTGCAGATAAAAAAATACGTGTCTCTTATTTTTCGATACTCTATAAATTCTTAATCAAAATCGGTGAGACACACCTGAGAACGTTTCCTTGTTAGTGAAAATTACTCTGAATGTGTTTTTGCTAAATTTCGTATTATCTCTATTTAATATCATAGTCCCCAAAAATTCATTTATACTCTAAAGTACCAATTTAAAAAGAATATCGTTAAGTATACATATATTAAATCTATCATTTTTCATTTTTAAATTATATATTGTAAAATAATAATAAGATATGTAAAGTAAGTTCAAATCAGTTAAAATATCTCGAAAACTTTGGAAACATCCGATTTTATTTATTTAAATAGTAACAAAATAATTTATGATAGATTGATGAATATAATCTATAATTTATAAAATTCTAAAATTCACGTTTTCATGATCTGATCTAGAACTGGAATTTTGAACTGAATAGAATTTTTTAAAGGACGAAGCATGAAACATGTAAAACTTCGAATTTTTGCTTCAATTATTTAATTGAAAAAATTAGTGGATTAATTTTTTGATGCAAAATGGGCAAGTTTCCTATTCAAATTACAATTTCAATGCAAAATTTTACTCCGAAATCTGATCTGGGACAAAGTATGAAAAAACATATATTTTCATTCATCTTTTATTTTCAATAGTTCTAACTTTTGATTTGATTTTTTGTTAGTTTCTTTTAATATTTATTATAAAATTTGGTTTTTCATAAAACTTAAATAGTTTCATCAACTGGGGAGCCAAGAACCAAAGTAAATTGTTTGGTCTACGTTCAGTTAATTAATATTTGTAGATCATAATATTCTAATTCGGTTTTCTTCCTGTACAATTGCTATAAGAAGAATTATCCAATAATACACTAATTTATATATGATTTTTTCGGTAGATTATGAATTCGTAAATGAAAATCCTAAATCAACTTCCATTTTCAAGGAATAGTGGAGTGAAAAAGGCAAAAGGCCTTATTTTGATCATATTTGATATTTCTAGAATAAGATTCAGGCTTGATTTAAGCCATGTTATAAGCCCCTATGACTAACTTTTTTTTTGATTTTTTAAAAAATCCAAAATACAGTCTTCTGTACTTTTTCTCCCTAATTTCCTCAAAAAATAGAGCTGATTGTGCATTTTCGGATTTGTAATGTAATCTATAGAAATGATATGATATTTGTTCGGAAATATAAAAGAACATTAGATTTGTGTGTATCAATTTTATATATAAAAAAAAAAAAAAAAAAAAAAAAAAACAATAAATGTTTATTTTTCAAAGTATAAATATAAATAAATGGTGTTTCATTTTCACATAAGAAAATTTTTGTATATTCCATTTTACAAAAAACTATGGTATATATTTTTAATTACAAAAATTCAAATCCCTGAAATTTTACTTCTTTAGTGTTATATCTTTCAAATTTTTTGCATGACTTCAATCAATTCAGCCGTTTTAGAATAATATGTAAATAAATTGACAACAGATAAAAACGTTTAGAATCTTTTTAAACTTGGAATCCAAAGAGTTGTAAATATTTTTAGTTGTTCGTCCTTCTGTCTGTCAGGACCGGCCCAAGGGTTTTTGGCGCCCTAGGCGAAAGTATTGTTTGGTGCCCCCCTCCCCCAGAATTAAGCCACTCCCCTCCCCCAATATAATTTAGTCACTGAACTATAGGAAATTTAAAACATGAAATTTTAAATGTACCTTTTATTGTCAGATAATCGTAACAGTTTAACAATTATTTACACTTTCCAAAGAGCTTAGATATTTTGTTTCCTGGCTTTCTTTTTGGCAAATGTCGCAACCAAACCGTTAAGCTCGATATTTTGAGCCAGCTCTCGCTCAATGGATTTTGTGGCCAAACCAACCAATCTTTCTTGAGTCATAGATGACCGGAGGTACGTTTTTATCAGCTTCAGTTTTGAGAAGCTTCTTTCTCCTGATGCTACCGATACTGGTAGTGTTAGGAGAATCCGCAAAGCAACATACAAGTTAGGAAAGGTTTCTTCTAAGTCTGATTTTAAAATGAAATTTTAAACGGTTGACGGTTTGTCTTCTAGCTCATCAATATGGTACAAAAACCCAAATTTTGAATTAATTTCTTCGAGCTGCTCAAATCGTTCCCTAACTGAAAATAGATACATGATGTAAAGAATATAAGATGTTATCGCGCAGTCATTTGGATTCGGCCAATCACATTTCGCCCCCATCAGCGCCATATTGAATTATTAACCAATGAATCTTCTAGATTTTAGTGCATAAATTTAAAAACAAATAGATATATGTATACTGATGATCGCGCTGGGGGCTGCGCAGTAGGTTGCGCAAATTAATCATCCGAGGGAACACACCTTATATTCTTTTTACATCATGAATAGACCATCTAACCACATGCTCAAGTGTAGTGTAGCTTCTGAGTAGTGATAGTCGAGTGGAAGGGCGGAATGGGAAACGAGAAAAGATTCAAGCTGTAGGGGAAATCTAGTTTAACTTTGTTAAACAAATAACTAAGAACAGAGCAGAACGTCATAAACTGACTGATCCCGGCTTAAATGAACTTGTTGTGTTTTTATAATAAATAGAATTACCTATATTTTTCAAATATTTTTCTTGTATAAAAAAATGTGTATTTTTGCGCCCATGCGCCCTCCTTTTATCGGCATACTGTGCCGCCCCTCGTGCCGACCGCGACTGCCCCAAGTGCCCGCAGCACCGCTGCGATACCCAGGCGCCTGCTGGCGCCCCTCAGGCCTTGGCGCCCTAGGCGGTCGCCTAGTTCGCCTATATGGTAGGGCCGGCCCTGCTGTCTGTATTAAAAATTTAAATGTACATACCTTCAATAGAAACAATACAAAACGAGAAACAATTCCAAGGATTTAGAGTTTGGTCTGCAAGTACTTACATAAATTAAACAATAAAATAAAATAAAAATAGAAACAAAAAACAGCAAACTGCATGACTTCATGAATTTTAAGTGAAAATCATACGAAAACTGCCGGACATAGAAGATTAATTTCGGCTTTCAACATTTTAGAATTGGAAATGGGCAAACAACAGACGTTTTCGGTTCGGGGGTACTCAATCCAATCGTTCAGAAATCCCGAAGGCCAGAACAACCTTTAGTCAGTCCAATGCGAAAACACATGAACTCGAATATGTTCCGAACAAGTTCGCAATAATTCACTGGGGCACGACGACAGTTTCCAGCATTAATTAGAAAGTTAGAACTTCTAAAAACACAGGGGAACATTGTTGAAGCGCAAGGTCCGCCCATACATCCAGTCTGGATTTATGCAGATGTAAGCAATGTTCTTTAAGTGAAATTCTTTTAAAAATTCTAAATTATTGGTAGACCACCTATATGGTCTATGCTTGCAACTAAAGGGAATTTTCCTGGTTTTCGTACCTATTTTAAGCGGTCGATTGTAAAAAACTAGGAATTTATTTTAGTTCTTACATGGACAATATTATTTGGCTATTTTACAGACGTTTGAATTTCCACGTCGATTTTAACGATGTTTTTTTAATATTTATTCAAAACTTGTAATTTTTTTCTAGTTCTCTTAATAATGTATGTGTATTTAATAAAAATAAAATCATAATTAGTGCATGAGTTTGCTGCGTGTCATAAACATCAATCTAATTATTTTCTATTTAAAAAAGATAAAATTCTCAAAACTTTAAACTTTCGATATCCGTAAAATAAAATCAATTTTTTGAAATTGAATAACTAGACAACGTCTTAACACTAGACCTAGTTATGGACCAAGTATTTCCTATTATTGTAAAAAATTAAATGTTTTATTGTCTAAACTTTGTTTTATATTGCTCTCAATTTTAATTTGATAATCATCCTTTTAAAAATTTTGGAAAATATAATTTTTATTTTAAAACCAATTTTTTGACCGATTATTGTAGTAGTAGGAGACGATTTTGCAATTTTGGGGGTCTTGGGCTGTATAATTAGTTATTTTAATATAAGGTTTTTGATAAGAATAGGCCTGCTTTCTTTTATTTTCGAATGCAAATAATTGTTAGCCTTCCGTACCTTCAAAAGCAAAAAAAAGATATTCTGAAAAATATACGAAAATAGAGCATTCCTCTTCCTCTATTTCTGAAAATACTGGACCAAAAATTTAAAAATCAGCGAATATATATAAAGTTTACAGCAAAATTATGACAAAAGTTCTAGGTTTTATAGAGTTCAGGAAATTCTAGAAAATATGGCATGAGTTGAACTCGAACTGGACAAGTTTTTACTTGGCGCCATGATCAAGGAACTCAAAGGACTAAGATAATAGCTACTTTTTTGATTTTGTTCTATGAAAAGGATTATTAGAGGTTATTTGATAGCCAAAAAACATGGCCTTTTTTATGAATTGTTTTTGAGGTATTTAAAAAAGTCGAAAATAGTTATAAATAGGACATGTTATTTGTAATCGGTTTTAAGTTGATATTTATTTATCAAACAATAATACCTTATAGTGAATGTCTTTTGGGTAAAAAGTGGTTTCACAGCATATATGAAAATTTAAGATATATACATTTGAAAATAATACTATATTTAAAAAATTTGTCAAATTGATATTCGTTGCATATTTTAGTTAAGTTTACTTAGTTTAAATTTGAACATTTTTGCATTTTTAGCATGAACTCATCGAGTGCTCTGAAACGATTCCCCACTTGATATAGATTGTGTATTGAACATTTCTTTTTTAATTTTAATTTTTAAGATTTTTACATTATTAAAATATGTTGTCATCGGAAACTAGTATGTGTGTCAAGTTTTAATTCTCTAGCCCGTCGAGAGGTGGGTGAAATATCGATTGGAAAAATTTGTAGCAGAAAAAAAAGCAAATTAAATATAAGTTTTTTAAAGTGAAGATGATTACGCTTAACGATAGCGACTGCAGTCAATGATAGTCAATGATAAACAAGAAATTTTGTGACCGAAAAATTCCCAGTAGCCCTGGTTTTATAAATTCCAACTCGACAAAAGTCATTTTGAATAAAACGAGTTTAAAGTTTCAACTTCTGATGCTGATATCTTCGTTAATTTTACGAATTTAAGCGTGAAAATATGCAGTACTATACAAAAAAACTATATCCCCTTTAAGATATAAAAATAGCAACATTTTTTAGGAGGATGTGATTGTTGGTCTCAGAAATGCCCGAAAGAGCCATCTTTCAGAGAGTCATTCTGCAGCTTCTGGATGTCGGTGATATCTTATATTTGGTATCTTACGGCCATAAAAAGAAGTCGACCGAAAGCCCCATAAGACAGGTCCCCCAAGGATAGGTGAAAGACATCCAGTGTCGCAGTAGTAGTGACTCCTGGGAAACCCACAACCAAAAAAAGGAAAAACAAAATTCAATTATTTTTGTGCAAATTGAAAACCAAACCTGGGGGTCAACTCGAATCGATTCGAAATCACATCAGTTTTCCCGCCAACACGATAAATTAGTAGGGAGGTGATTTTCGTCCGAAAAGTTCCCTTTAAGGAAAACACTAATTTCTATTGATTTCCTCTGGGGCCTTGTGATACCGTCAACAGACCCTGATTAACTCCAGGAAAAGTGGGAGTTTCGGGAGCGGACAGTGTCCTTGATTGATAAGCCAAAAACGGGTGATCATCAAAAAATCCCTGAGCAATTTCGGCTACCAGGAGGGGACATCATTGCATTCGAAATTAATTACAGTCTTCTCAAACCCCAAAGATCCGGAGCTCCGCCCCTCCTGACAATGCTCCATCAATGCCGGGCCCCAAAATTACACGTCGACCAGATGAGGGGAAAGGGATTGGTGGTGGAAGCGGTGACAAAGTTATACAAATGGCGCAGTACAATTGCTTTAAGCGAGAAACTCGATAAATCACCCCATTGTCGGTGGAGTGTACCGGGCACAAGATGGAGCCACTGGTTAAGGGCTGGGATACGACGGCAGCTCCCCGGACTATTGTAAGGCCTTATCAGAGGGGGGGGGGGGGCGGGAGTCTGAAAACGGGCGCAATAAAATCGCCCCGATTAAGGAGCCTTGTTGGCCGACAGCGTGGCTGCCGTCAAATTCAATAAAACAGAGGAGTCGACAAGAAAACCGCTGACCATTTGACATCGATTCGATGGCTATTGAATCGGTTCGCAGTGGCGGCGGTGGCCAGTAGCGGTGATTCCCGTCCAGTCCCACAAAATGGGTCAATCAACTTGTCCAGTTAGTAAGCAATAAAAGGAGCATCCACCGCACTCCTACGAAATCGGAAAGTTTCTACATTTGAGTCGGTTTAGTGCTTTTCAACTTCTGATTGAAGGAATTAGCGATAATAAATCATTCAAAATGGCACATTTGGCTAACATCAAATGGGAAAAGGATTAAATGAACCCCTAATAAGATACAATTCTAGAAATTATTTCAATCTGAAAACCCTTTCATGGAAATTCTGGATCTGCCGCCTTTAATTTCCAAACTCTGACAGAAGATTTGAAAGCAGTGGATCCAAAAATTCCTATGAACTGATTTTATTATAGAAAGCTTTTAAAATTAAGGAAATGTTGGTCGCCACATTGAATTTCGAAATTCCAATAGCAAATCCAAAATGGGTCGCTATATTGGATCCGTCATCTTAAGGGGACTTTTCGTTTCATTTTCGAAAAAAAAACTACATTTTAATTTTGTTGTTGTGAAAAACTATTATATTTATCAAACTAATTCCTTTTAAATATTATATTAGAACACATGGAGAATATAAAATGTTTTTGCAGTTTTAGTTTGTCTGGTGCACTGAAGACAGCCTTCCAAAAGTCAATTTTAAAACGCCCGTATTTCTCTAGGACTTCCTGTAACACATAGAGTAAAAATTCTAATGGGATTCTATTCACAAGATTAAATATTAGTAAATAAATCTAAAATATATGTATAAACATTTATAAAAATTTTTTTCAAAAATAAAAAAAACTTTTTTGGGGGTAAAATATCCCTTTATAAAAAATAGGGATATGTAACATAATATTTTTAAAGTTTTAGTCACTAGTATTTTACATGACGAATCGAATGTATTTTTAATTATTAAAATCCGTTGAGTAGTTTTCGAGTTACAGATGCGGGCAATTTAACAAATGTAGTTTCGATAAAAATGCGTTTAAAGTTTTTTTTATATAATTTTTGCATATAAAACGCGCAGACGTACTGTTACAAATATAGGTATAACTTTTTTTTCCTGTACGAATTTCTTAAAACGGTTATAGGATAGTATTTCTGTGATGTTAAAAAACATGTTTAAGTTAAAAAAAAAAAAGTCCCCTTAAATCTCAAAATATTGAGGTAAACTTTGCGGATTCGAAATCAGGGTCTCCGAAATTCGGTCTCCGGTCCCTCAAATTATAGAAATTCTTTTCCGCCTCCCTAAAATAGGGCTTTAGGTTAAGAGTCCAGTGTCCCGGTAAATTAAATAAATAATAAATAAAACAACTTTACCGCCATCTTGAATTTCGAAATTTCGTTAACAAATTCGAAATTGATTGCTTCATTATCCTTTTTTAAAACATTTTCGTTAAAATCCTTGAAATTTCGAAAAATTTTATCCGCCATCATGAATTCTCAAATTTAGATATTTTATTCGAAATATATCTCTCGTACTAATTTAAATTATAATATAACCCGTTAAATGTAATGCCATCTCAAATTTTCAAATTTTGATAGTAGATTCGAAATTAGTGGTCCTAAAATATCATTTTTTTCCAATTTTCATAAGAATCAGTTGAATTTTAAAAGTACTCGTCGCCCCGTTGGGCGCGTCATCTTGTATTTCTAAATTTCGACACCAGATTTGTAGTATACATTCGCCAAAACCCTTAAGTACCAACTTTCATGGAAATCACTTCAAATTTAAAAATTTCAGTCGATATCTTGGGTCCGCGATTTTGGAACCCTATATATTATCAGAAAAAGAGTAGCGTATATGTTAAGTTGGAATATATACTAGCTTTGGATGAAAATGAAAAAAATCGAAGTAAAGGTTTATGAATGATTGAGCAATAAACAAGTGAGCACCACAAGCCTACCTGTTTTTTGAATGAGTGAGTAAGTACTTGTGAAAGTGTTATACTTAATTTTAAGCTTACTATATTTATTTTTTAATGGTTGATAAAAGAAGAAAATAACAATTCATCATTTATGTACTTCTAAATTCGTTATAAATAAAAAACACCAACAAATCAAAATAGTTCGCCTGCCTCAGAAATTTATGAATTTCCATTATCACTACATTAATGGTAATGGAATTGAATTTGCACTATCACTTATTTTTCAGTGATAGTGGTATTGAATTTGCACTATCATTAATTGTTCAATGGCTTTGGAATTTCAATTTGCACTGCCATTAATTGTTAAGTGGTAGTAAAATTTCAATTTTCACTAGCACTAGTCCACTTAGTGGTGTAGTGAAGTGAAATAATAATGAATTATATGTAAATTTAGTGTGGTTTTTCCGAGCGCTCTAAATTGCTTCTCAAAGCGTTTAAATGCTATAATAGACACGTGTTCTTGAATCTAGCAATCTTCACTAATAGTCAATACTCAGATTGTTTACAAGACGATATAGCCCTTACTAATGGGCTTCTTGTGGACCTAACTCTGCCCAACGGCGCCCCTTCTGTTGATCACACTTGACATCGTTCTCTAGCAAGGGCATTTTGAGTGTCTAATTTAGGAGCTGGCTATTCCTGGGGGAGCTCCATTCGAAGCACCTAATAACCCCCACCAATTGAGACTTGTATCCGTCCATTAATGCTAGGTCGCACGAGCCTCGTATTATTAGCACGCGACTCTGCTCGTGTATACTCCGGGAGCCCCACTAGTAACCAGGGAACTGGTAGCAGCGCTGCCACAAAAACTTCAAAGGAGATGTTTTTGACTCTTTTTCGAGATGACAATGCTCGCACCCCGCCACCCACTGTGAGAGGGCGGTTATTGTGGTAAAAAACCGGAAAATCGTTCAACTCAAGTCCTGGAAAAACAACAAAGAAGGCGGCGGTCGGGGTGCAACGAACGCTTGAGGATGATGTGACGACTACGACGACGACGACGACGACGATGACGACGACGATGTTGGGATTTATTCCCTTTCTTCCAGTCACTGCCTCGCCTTCTTCCTGGAGTTGTCCCGTTTAGTTCTGCTCAGAAACTTTATAACTTAAGACAGAAGGGGGCTTTATCCCGTCTCGGATTTCTGGATGGTTTCTCACGGTTGGCTGTGGCAAAACATCGCATTTATGAAAGTTATCGGCTTTTCTGGCGAATCATGCAATTGTAAGGAACTCAGGGATAAAGCTCGGCTCTATGTTTTCGCATTGCCGCCTTTTAGAAATGGGTCCGAATTTTTAAGACATTTATAACCGAAAACTTTATCCTATAAATATTCGAGGATCTAGTAATGTTTTCTTTTTCTTGTTCCTTCATTGTGTGATCAAAAGTTTTGTCAATTTGTTTGAATACAGCTTAAAGTATTATATTACAGTAGAATTACACTATCAAATCACTCTGTAATGGTTGCATAAAATATAGTATACCGAAATCGAGCCTTCAACGGTATGGAAACTTGGAATTTGGAACGCTGTGGATGGATATAAAATTTATAATAAATATTAACGTCTCGTATATTTTGCGTGATGAGTGCACAAATTTCCAAATTTTGATAATGGATTCAAAATCAGAAGCCTGTCTGTACTCATTTTGATTAAATTTTCTTGAATTTTAGAAATTTTGGTTGTTATATTGGATTCAACATCTTGAAATTGAAAAGATTCGAAATCAGTGCTCTCAAAAACTCTCCAAGTACCAGTTTTTATGGTAATCCCATGAAATTTAAAATCGTTGGGACTGCCATTTTGCGACCCTATACAGGGTGACTTGTAACGATGTGCTCCAATATATGTATCCCAGTCGATTCTATGAAATCTCCCCGAAATCAAAGTTTGTTCCGGGAGCTTTCCACTAAAATGTGTCACTTAGGAGATACGGGCAGTGGTATGTGTAAGAATACATTTTCATTCAACACCCTGTAATTTTCTTAACAGTCACCCTACGAACCTCTTTATCAGGTATTTAATAGAAAACTCTTTCTCCGTTCCAATGAGACATCAACCACTTTTCTATTCTGCTCCCATTAAGAGTTTAAAATTGTCAAAGTTTAAAAACTGATAACATTATCACTAATTTTTTTTAATTTTATTACTTTTATTTGATACTATTTCTGAGTCTGGGTGAATTGAAGTGAAATAGATGTTTAGGTTTTTTTGGTGAAAGTGAGAGAATTTTATTTATATTTAGTTTCATTAAGCCAACTTAACGAAAAATCCGTCTTTCCGTGGCATCAACTCAAATTCAACACTGATTCAACCCTGTATGGGAATGTTGTATATGTAGGATCGGTTGAACTTCTCATCAGAACTCGCTCGAAGACATCGGCAAGCGGCAACCGTAGCTCAGTTGGTCAGACGGCAAATCCGAAGGTCGCGGGCTCGAGCCCTGCCCGTGTACGGCCAGATCTTTTCGAGTAATTCCTATGTATATATATAGTTTTTTTTTTCAGATAAAGTGAATATTCTGTTTGTTTTTCTGGATCTCTGTGTAGACATTTTCCACATCTCAGAATGTTACAAATTTCACAACTAATGAATTTTAATTTAACATATTGCTCATTTTCGTACAGCAACATTTTAATTTTTTTCTAGGTATTTTATACATTTTTTAAGTTATACGTAAGTTTAAGTTTCAACAGTATAGTTCTTATAGTATAGAATTTACCAATTTTCGCTCTCTCATTGCAAAGGGAACTTTTTAATATATAACCGATAATTAGAAATTCTTTTAAAGCCGTACTTCTATAAAATTATACTCTATTTTCTCCCATAAAACTAGAGCAAGAAATTTCTTATTTATGAAGAATTTTGTATGAGATTCGGGAATATATTGCTTTTAGATAGTTTGAAACGTAAGGTCTTTCGATAAATAAAAATTGTACTGTTTAAAAAATATACCAATACAATATATGTATTACGCAGTTCAAAAAATAAATACAAAATTATAGATACTGGAGAGTTCTCGAATCTTTTCCTGACTCATATGGACAGCCTTAAATGGCAAACGGTCATGGAAAAACGTAAAAAGGGTTCGTATACGCAAAATAACCTTTCCTCCCTATGCACAGTCGACGGAGTGTGTAAAATTAATGCTAAACTTTATGCAGAGACCTTTTTAGGACATAATTACCGTTAAATTGATCCTTTCCCCCGTCCTGAATTAATTTGTAAAGAGCAAAGGTTCTAAAAGAGAGGCCGATTTTCTGGCATAAGATATACCAAAAATATATATATATTTTAATCCGATTTGACGATTCACGCGGCTCTATCCCTTTTATTTTTTTTTCAATTGAGACCTGAATGTGAGAGGTAACTAATCCAATTAAGCAGTTCTGGAGGCAACTCCTGAGTCTCGGGGCTCCATAATCAAATATCCCTTCTTCATTATACCTACTTCCAGGATTTTGAGGATCTCTCAATGAGGGGCAGGTACGTGTTTCGATTAGCGATTTAACTCCTCTCTCTCCCCATCCTGATTTTGGGGCTCTAAGTTTAAACCGCCCAAGCTATATACGAAGGAATTTCTCATAAATAAACATTTCCCCGGTACTTGAAAGCAGTAGAAGGCAAAAATAATCCTATAATCCTGGATGTTAGAAGGAATTCCCTTTTCAGGAGCCCACTAACCTCCCATATCGACTTCTAATCCTCGCATCCATTCAATAGCTTAATATATTTTTTTTTCTAGACTGGAAATCAATAATGCCGGGAATTTGCCATAGTGTGCCACTGTAAGTATCGATCCCGAAATTTTTCGGGAGGATAGCTAAAGCCCCGGTTCCAGTCCCAGTCCCGAAGCTCTCCTGTTTCAAACGACAGGCAGTGTGCCCAAAAAAAATTTATTCATACATACACTTCGTATTTCTCATCTCCTGTTTTACGATAATGGCGCCGGTTTAGGTACTTTTTAACCATATCTTTCGAATTCCTCGAACTTCCTGGAAAAGATATCGGGGTTTTATGGAGCATAATATGATGCTCCTTTTTAACAATTTCAGGTAATTCTATTTTTCTTTCCCTAGATTTATTTTGTTTTGGGGTTGGGTAGTGATGAGCAAAAATTGGTCTTGGTCTTATAGTTTTGGTTGCAAGACTAACACCAATATATCAATGTATATCTAATTGTAATATAAATAACTATTTTCAGAATTTTTGTCTGTCTGCCTGGATGTTTGTCCAGAATAGACTCTGAGACGACTGCCCTTTGTTTCATCTCGATATCTTTAACAGTTTCGAATATATAAATAAAATCGAAAGTTTGTTTCTTTGTTTGTTGTTCAATAACGCCATAACACTGGCATGGATATTATTCAAGTTTTGTCTAAAGTTAGTTCATAATCCAACTTAATATATAGGCTAGTTTTTATTCGCATGAAATATTGATTTTGAAAGTGGCAGCGAAAACTTTAAACTTGAAGCAAATGTCATGAAAATTGGTACCTAGGGTTTTTTTTATGACGCTGATGACTTACGGAATTTCAAAATGGCTGAACCAATATGGCGACGAAAATTTTTCACATTCGACGATTTTGGTGCTAAAAATATCTCGGGCTCATTGGTTTCGATTCTATTATCAAAATTTTGAAATTTAAGATTGCGGATCTAATATTTGAAGGTTTTTAATGAAAATTTGTTGCAAAACCATAACGGTCAATTTTGAATATGCTAACGAAATTTGGAAATTGACGATTGCAAAAAAAAAATTTTATAATTCAAGGGAAAAAAAGGATTTACATCAATACTTTCCGATTCAAGATTACGGATCCAATATGACGACATGAAATTGCTATTCATGGGATTTCAAGTCGCTTATTTCGGATTTGCTATTGGAATTTCGAAATATAATATTACGCATATATCTTTATATATCATAATATAATTTTAAGATATTTCAATGATAATTAATACAAAGGAGTTTTTAGAGTCATTTGTCCAGATCTTTCGAAAATCAGTTCACAGAAAAACGCTGTGCAGTGATGATTATTTGGCGACTTTTTTCTTTCAAAGTATTGATCGCCAGAATGAATTAAGATATCGTTTTAATCCTTTTTTTTTAATTGAAACTCAGATTATGTAGATGGAAAAAATAACCAGAAGATTGGCTGAAAGGCAAATAAGTACTTACTCTGTAACATAACCTCAAATTTGAATTTTTTGTGAAAAACTAAATAAGCACACACTTAAATTATAATTATGCTACCCGATGTTATCTGCTTATCACGAATCCGAGGTCAGAATTGCTCCTCACCCTCCAGTTTTGAGAAAAATGAAGAATTTCGGTGCTCTTATAACCTTTTTAAACCCTTTGAGTCACTAAATTCGAGCTTAACTTAATTTTTACTAAAAAATACTAACTGAAGGTTTTTTGGGATTGCTGAAGTCAGATTTTCATTTCAATTCAAATTAGCGTATCCAATATGGCGGACCAAAAATTAAATATTTGATTGAATTTGGACTAAAAATTGAATACATGAGTTTTTGGGGTCGCTGATTACGAATCTAAAGTCAGATTTCAAAAATTAAAAATGGCGGATCCATTATGGTGGACCAAACATTTAATATTTGATCAAGTTTGGACTAAAAACTGTATACATGAGTTTTTAGAGTCGCTGATTACGAATCTGAAGTCAGATTGTGAAAATAAAAATGGCGGATTCAATATGGCGAACCAAAAATTTTATACTTCATATAATTATTATAATTGAATAACTCAAGAAACAGCTAAAATGTGCAAAAATATTATTATTACAAAAACGTGTAAGGGCACAATAACAAAACAAAACATTTAAAAAAAATAATGTAAATGTTTTGATTTATGTTAGGGGTGTCAAACTATCGGAAAAAAAACTATCGATAGACTATTGATAGTTTTTTGAAACTATCGATACTATCGATAGAGTATCGATAGTAGGCCTTCGTCTGCCTGGTGAAATACTCTTATTACGAATTTTTACTAATTTGTACGAATCTTATAAGAATATTGTATTAATTGTTATAAGAATTCGTAAAACTAGACAAATCTATTATGCGGGTATTTTTCACAAAAAGGTAGCTTTTTTGTTAGTAAATATTATAGAGTATAGTAGATGTAAAATACCAAACTGAAGGATTCGAAAAATTCAGAGTTTTTTATTACAAAGTATAGAAAAAAACAAAAAGAGCAACAATAACGAGTAACAATAACGAAAAATATATCAATTTTCAAAACAAACTGTACATATAAATTATTCAAAGAAAAATTTTTTTGACATGACATACAAGAGGCCCGTAAGTTATAAATCCTCCAACCATTGATTTTGTCGAATAAACAGCAAACTAACTAACTAATCCCACGCTGCAGATCTACACTTGGGCTAAAGCATTTTTTCTACTAGATTTAAATCACATCATTACTTTTAAGTCGTACAGTTTTCAGCTCAGCAAGCGTAACGTAAAGCTAACATGACAGATGAAAATGACAACTGCTTTTTTGGCGGTTATACGGGTTCTCAAAATAAGATGTCGATAGTATCGATAGGGAGAAAAACTATTGATAGTTTTGATAGTTCAAAACTATCGATACTATCGATAGAGCTATCGATAGTTAGACACCCCTAATTTATGTACGAAATTGTCCAATTTCTAGGATATTAACAAGTATTTACGCTACACCGGATGAAATCGGTTAACTCGGCTATTGTATAAATAAAAAGTTGATTATTAAATTTCGTGATTTTTTATGTTTAAAATTAAATGTATCAATACCGTACAGTCGATATTTTTTTTAAATCCTTTTTACTATTCGGGATTTTGGTTTTCGAGGTTTTATGGTATATTTTCATATTCGACCCTGTATAATTGTTCATTCTTTGAGATTCTTTCTATACCTAAACAGAATTCATCCTTTTATTCTTCCCAAAGTAAAATATTCATAGAACCTCTCGCCCTTAGAATGAAATGGTAACAAAAACAGGCCATAAAGTCGTCCTCTGTGTCCACTCGCAACAAATTAACTTGAATGACATGACGTATCCAAAGGAAGATTGTCCCTGCAATTAATCCGCACACACATTCTGTTGAGGAAAAGGGATAAAGGGTTGCGGGGTAGAAATCACATTTCCATTATCCAACTGTAATTTATCCGTCCCTTTACCCGTTTTCCCTCCCTTTGACTGAATTTAATTGAACCGATCCCACATAATTAATTTCTCAGAGGCATTTTATGCCCATTAAAGAACTCTTTCCCCTTGCCACTATCCCCCCTTTTGCGCGGGAGGTAAAGAGCTCTGCTTATAAAATAATAGGCTTTCGCAAGCCGAGAAGGAAACGAGTATTGTTCCATAGACAGTGGACAGGGGGGGGTGGTAGTTGAAATGATTGAATTTATATATTTCCAATTAAAGTACATATATTTAGTAATGTTTCAAGAATACTCTATAAAATTTTCAAAGCAAAATATTAAGAAATGAGCCTTTGGTAGCCAACATGCGTAGACTCTACAAAAAAAATGCATTTTCCGGTGGATATCAGAACTCGACACTGGATCATCTAAAATCAACAAATTATTTTTAACATTTTTTTTCAATGTTTGGCATCACTTAGAAGTAAAAAAAACTGAAATTTTGAAAAAAAAAATTGTTAAAATTCAGCACGTTTGTTATTTTAAAACGGAAAGATAAAGATTTATATCATTGTTCTTCGAAATAATCACACCGCTGAAAACTAGATCGAGAGTAGGGATATTCAAAGCGTTGTATCTCTGGAAGTTTTGCTCCGATCGACTTGAAACTTTCACAGGAAGATGTCTACTTTCATTTAAAAAAAGAAAAAAAAATGAAGAATTTGAAAATTTCAACCTGTAAATTTTTGAAACGTTGACGTTCACGAATTTGACGTTCTTAATAAAACTCAAAAATATAAGTGAAAATAAATAATAACATATTCTTAGATTTTTGAGTAAAAAAACAACTTTTTTTAGTTTTGTCAAGTAATAAAAGCAAGTCTGTGAATTTTATTTTTCAGTCAAATAATATGACCACATCTAGTCGACTAGACTATTCATTCATTCGTCGATAAGTTTTGTAAGTGAAGTAACGCCATTTCTCAAAAAGGAATTTAATGATAATAGTAGATACAAGTCAATGTGATTCTTTAATCTTTAAGCAAAAACAAAACATGGAACAATTCCATTATAAATACGTAAATAGTCGAGTTGTACTTAAACAAGGCGAATTCTTAAAGTCTCAGACATTTTTGAATCTTGTCTTGGAACTAGCAGCACAAAATCGATGTAAAGATAATCTTACAAGGAGAAGGCACCTACTCGTTATCACCGATTTCGCTCAAATTTATAGCACATGTAGGGCTTGGCTACAAATAAAAGTACCCGAAGTGGGAACTCCAGATGGCCAAGCGTTTACAAAATAATAGTATACAAAAATTTTCACGCGGCTCTAAATCCCATTCATTGTAGCACTTTCCCGAAGCGGCGGCTGGTGTAGTGGTTAACACTTGGGCATGTGATTCAGTGGTCACGGGTTCGGAAGCTTTCTTTTCGGATCTTTCCCAATTTTTATAAGATTCGGATCCGCAATTAAGCGAAGTGATAATTTTTTTATTTTTTTAATAGAATTCAGATTCATAATTAATCAGTGACCTAAAAAATCACCGGATATTAAATTTCAAGCAATAATATTGTAAGCGTTAGTAGAAAATGAATTCTTTCTAAAAAAGTTGTTGTACTATATACATTAAATACATAAATAGGTATTTTGAAAAGGGAAATCCTTAACACTAGAACTACCTTCGTGTACCCTGTAAATTTGATAATTTTTGGACCTTTAAAGTGCCTGCCTTCAGATTTAAAAACGGAAAAAGGTTTGTAATATATCATAATTTTGAACCTTAATAAACTTTGTTATAACTCTTACGAGATTATTTCAAAAAATATAATTAATTCAAGGAAGAAATTGAGTACCAGTCTATTCGAATGAACTTGGTAGGTAGTTCTAGTGTTAAAGTAGAAAATAATCTACAAAAGTTTAAATAAAAAAAGGTCGTAAGCATATCGTGCAATTAAGGGTTAACAAATTTATTTTGAGATATTGATAACTTCTCAAAGTAAAATTCAGATTTTTAAAGTATCAGAAATATCCGAAAAAATCGAAATATATATTTGCAATATTAAAAATCTGCTACATAAAAATTAAGATCTTATGATGCTGAAGAACATCACAAAACTTCATCCTGATCGGATAAATTTTAGTTGTGATATAGTTGCTATCATTTTAAAAAACGATTTTTTAATGAAAACTATTTTAACCCTTTTGGTACGGCACAGTTGACTGCGGTTATACAGTCCCTGAATGAGAAAGTTTTCCATTAGAGTGGAAAGTAGGCGGCGATCGTACCGTGCCGACTTTAGGTAGTGGTTGTAGCGAGAGACTGTTGTGTAGATGCCGACTTTAGGCGGTGGTCGTGTCCAAAGAATGTTTGGTGGTTGCCGACTATAGACGGGCAGGCGGCGGTAGGACCGAAAGGGTTAAAGTTGTAACATCTGACAAGATAGCTGGCTTGAATCTTTTGACCTGCTTGGTTAAATTTATATTATTTCTAAAATTTTTCATATATTAATTCAAAATCAGGCATGCAAATTTTTAAGCATAATTACTTTAAGAAAATGCTTTGAGAATTACCATCTCCTTTAATTTTGTCCAGAGATACAAGACGTATAGTAATTGCAAAAATAAGAAATCCCATAAAAATGAAGGCATTTAATAAACCTTAACACGAATTTCGCTTAGGTTGACAACAGTCAATCTATTTACGAAAAGGAACATAAATTTTCATTATCGAAAAGAACCACAAATGGTTTTATACATTTTATAGAAGAGAAAAGAAAAACAGTGGCACACCGTTGTTGAGACGAAAGGAAAAGGAAGGGCAAAGGACAAGGGAAAAGGGAAGGGCCGCATTGAATTGAAAAGCAAATGCATGTCACCGAAGCCTCAAGGTGCCAATTCCAATTTGTTTTCAATAAGAGAAACGAGGCAAGATATACATCCGTAAGCGGAATAATTCTGAATATTCTGCAAAAAGGACAGGAGCGGGGACCGTTTCGTTTTATTTCGGAAACGTGTTTCTATTATATCCGATTCCCCTGGGCCGACTTCCTTCCTCTCCTCCCTTACACTTCTCAGCAGGGTGACAACAACCCAAATCAACTTGAAGTAACACACAGCACAGCGCACACAACAACTCAGTCAGCAGTAAGTGATTTGTTGTTGTCGCCACCGCTGTTGTTCCTAAGGTGTCTCCTTTAATGGGCTCCAAAACTCCAACTCTAACTCTAACTCCAGGTTCCCACATATTGAATCCTGGAATATGTCACTGTTTCCCGTCAGAGAAACGCCCAGCCTCGATTTGCCCCACATAGGGAGTGAAGTACACCTGAACTTATGTTTTCTTCGTATCTTAGTAATTTCGGGGAATCCCCCTGAAAAACAAAAGGCATTGGTGGCGGAATTGAGGCGGGAGGGCAAGGCGAAAAAAGGGAGAAAGGGTACTATTTGTACTCGGCGCGCCATTTAAATAACGCAGCAAATATTCGTACGTGTGTTACAATAATTAAGGGCAAAACTTTCCTGCGAAATTTTCCAGATTCGTCCGCCCCTACATCGTTCCGCCTCAGCCTTCGTGTTCGCACCCTACAACACTGCGGGCGATGAAAGTTGAAAGGAATTGGCACGGAAGACAAACCGCCTCAGGTGTATGGACTTTACTTGTTTCTCAAGTGAAAGTATCCCGTCAATTTCGTGTCTTCCTTAAAAAAATTTTTTACGTACTTTCTTAAGACACTTTACTTCGGTTTGAAGAAGAACAGCCGCTGCAGATAAAATATAAAAGATATAAAACGTATATCTACCATGGAATCAGGGATGAACGGCAGTGGTGACGCGATACTGTAGAACAGCAGTGAAAGTATCCATTCAATTTTTTAAGTTTTCCTTTTTCCCTTACTGAGACAGTGGTGCTTGTTCTGATTACGTCACATATATACAATATACATACTATATATAAGTAGTATCCTTGAATCAGTCCGGCTGGCTGAGATTTTTTTAGGGCAGATAAACGACTTTGGGGCCCGGTTTAATACGCAGATCAGAGGATACCCTCAGGCCGAAGTACAGAACCTTCTAATCCGGGAGATGAATGATCTTTCTAGTGCGAATTAAATTTATGACCTCTGGGGATATTTGACGGAGATTAGGAACTGGGTCCCTGATAAATCGCAGAGAGATTTCGAAGGACTCAAAATTAATGTTGGGGAAAAATTGGATCAGATCACTCTAGGGTTTTTGTATTTAATCGAACTGAGAGGAACTTGTACCCAAAAGAAAAATCCTTTTTGATGGAATTGAACAAATCACTTTTTAGAAATATAGTCAATCCAAAAATCCTGAATATCGTAGGTATTCTTTTCAATATTTGCAAAATATGAAATCAAAAAAAAAAATCCTGAAATTGGTATAATATTAAATATAAATCGTAATTTATGTTTACCTTTCTGTATTTATATTCATTTATAACTTGAGAACTTGAGAAGGCCGCAACACGGCTGCACAAGGTCTGCACTTTGCATGTTTTATTCAGCCGCGCGATGTCGGTCAAATTCGGCCACACTAAAGCTGCACGACGGCCGCACTGTAACATATGGTATATCAAAAATGAGACTAGTAGGGCTGTAGCTCCGAGACATAAAGGCTTCTACGGCTGCACCCTCGACCGCATCATCAGCTGAACCAATTTATAAATATATATAATATATCTATCAAAATTGGTTTGGCCGTGGTGCAGCCGACGTGCGGTCGTTTTCATTCGTACTCAAGTTTGGCCTTCATATGGCCATTAAAATTGTTCATAAAACTGTTTCTACCCCAGGCGGCCGTTTCATATTTTTTTCAAAAACTGCGGCCGTGGTGCAGCTGCCGTTCATTTTTAATTGGGTGCTCTTAATTTAGGAGTTAGTAGTAAAAAACACAAGACACTAAATACCGATGTTAGATCAGAAAGAAGGACTTCTAAAAATCACATCAGAATGATATTTCAAAAATAGAGCGATATACGTGATTTTGATTTTCAGATTAGTAGTTTTCACACTAAAATTTATAAGAAACCATGTTCGAAGTGCTATGAAAGTCTTAAAATAGAAAGCAATAATATTTCATAATAGTTTTTCTTTAATCAGTGTTTGTTTTCAAGAAAAAAAACGTTGTTTATTAGACTAGGCATTAGAAATCTATAAAATTTGATAACACCAAGAATACGTTGAATATCACCTACGACGCAAAAAATAAATAAAGATGACCCTGATTTATTATGCGGATCACTTACAAAGTTAGATAAGAATGTTTTAAAGATTAAGTTATTGAAATAAAGATTCAGTTTCACTTCAGACGTCTGATCGAATAAAAATCAATTTTACTTCGGAAATAAATATTGTATCTATTGAATTGACTTAGGTCAGGTGTTTTATGCTTTAATAATACATTTCACGGATTCGTGTTTTAAGTTTTAATTATAAGAGGTAAAAATAGTTATTTGTTTTCAATAAAATACTAATTTTACGAAGAACTGAATTTTTGTGTTTTCCTCGTAGTTTTTTATTAAGTACAAAATGATAATTTTTTAGTTTTAATTAAATCAGTTGACTGTTTCGGCGATTTATTTCACTATTTGCTCATGAAGTTTTGCAACACGTGGCTCATTCCGAATTCTTATTTTGTTTTATTTTTGAATATTGTAATTTGTAAGTTGTAGCGTTTGTACTACAAGTTAATCAACTTGTAAAAATTGAAGTGTAGATTGATTTGATTTACAACGCAAAGTACAGACTTGTGACATCATATCAGAATATGAGTTAATGAATTTAGTCTTCAGAATTCAGAGTTTCTAGTGACTTGTCTTCTTTTGATTCTTGAAAATATGACACCAAAACATTTAGCGACTTCAGATTTTGTCCTATGCTTTTATTTTTACCCTAGAATTTTCCCTATTAAGGCATAGTGTACACTGAAAGAATAAGTTTCTAAAATAAAGAAAAACTTTCTTGAGTTTATGAATTTTAGGTAATGATTTCTTGTTACGAAAAATATTTTCTTTATGTAAGAGTTTGTGAATTGTTAAAACTAAGTAAATAACTTCAGAAAAAAATGGAAATTTCTCGAAGCCTTTCTTGATTAAAAAAAAATAAAATAAAAATAAAAATAAAAAATGTATGACTTCACTTAATTGCGGTCTCGAATCTTAGGGAATTGGGAAAAGTTCGAAAAAAAGCATCCCCACGCTGGTACTCGAACCCGTGACCTCTGAATCCAAAGCTCAAGTGTTCACCACTGCACCAGCCGCCGCTTTGGGAATGTGCTACAATGAATAGGATTTAGAGCCGCGTGAAAATTTTTGTAAACGCGTGACCATCTGGAGTTCCCACTTCGGGTAGTTTCATTTGTTACCAAGCCCTACATGTGCTATAAATTTGAGCGAAATCGGTGATGACGACTAGGTGCCTTCTCCTTGTGAGTTGGAAACTTCTATAAATAAGTGAAATATTGTCCTACAAATAACGCAGTTTTCAATAACCATAACTGATTTTTAAATAGGGTAATTAGTTTAGAAATAATGGAAATTTTACTAAATCTGTTTGAATTTCAGTAGCAAATTTCTTGAACTGAAATTTCTGAAGTTTGACTAAAATGAATATTAACTTCTATAAATAAGTGAAATATTCTTTTCAAAATAACTAAATTTTCACAAAACAAGAATTTTATCTTATTTTGCCGTGTATACTTACCACTCTTGAATCGAAAACTATTTATTTCTAAGAAAGCAAATCTTATTCTTTCTGATTTAATTAAAACACCGTTTATGGAAATTCTTTATTTTTAAAAAGAATGTAAAATTTTGTTTTACGACTTGAAGAAGTCCTTAATAAACGTTATGACTCTGGAAGGGTCATTTAATTAATTACAGATGTATTTCTCAGAAATGATCTTCATAATTACGTGATGGTCGTATGGGATTTCGTCTACGATTTTAAACATTATTTGATTTTGAGTGAAATAGTACCCTATTTTAAAGTCAGTTTACTTATAAAATACATAAACAATAGTTCGGGATTAAAGAGAAAAGATATCAATAAATTAAGCGTACTTAAGTTCTTAAAATTAGAGAAAAATATGGCCTTCATTTAAGATTTTTGAAAAATTCTTAATCTTTCAAATTAAGCAAAAATTTTCTTGTATAAAGAACTAGTTTATAGATTGAAGGGAAATTATGTATTGATGTAATGGACTATTTATTTCTGGCTTTAATATCAATTTTCATGATTTTATTGCTACTGCGGATCTTTAAATAATAGAAGTTCATTTAAAATTAAGACATTGTTCCTTTTGCTTATTTAAAGAATTTAAATTCAAGTAAGAAACTACTATTCTTAATTTTAGAAAATTATTCCTCTCAGTTTATGTAACCCTCTTTATACATGATAAAATACTTTTTAATTTTACGAAAAAGCTAATTTTATACATAGGTAATCTATTTGAAAAACGCAATTCGTTCAGGACTTTTGAATACGTACTCGTATTGTATATACATTTTTACTGTGTATTGTGTAATTTTGGCCTAAAATTGTTCATATTTATAACTGTTGCTAGGAAAGTAGAAAAAAAAAGCTTCATCCAAACTGGTAAATCCAATTTTCATGTCTTTTCTTTCGTGAAAGATGCTTTAAAATATTCGAGCATACATATTTATGAGGTTATCATATATGCAAGAATCATAAGTCTGAATCTCTAGGGAAATTAATTTTTGTTTTAGTAGCAACAAAATAACACTCCTTTTTTGTATTAGGCTTTCTAGAAAAAAAATTAAACAGTGGACATAAAAGATTTATGAATGAATGAATGAATGAATGAGAACTTTAGAGCAAATTTTCGTTTAAATTGATTGATTATCCTTTTTGTTTCTATTATCAAATTTTATGTCATTGTGTTAGATTTATTCTGAAAATATGCATAACATGCCCTAACATACCCTGCGGGGAACAAGAAAAATATATTTTTAGAAAATAAAAACAATGTTGTTCTCCCTGTACTGAAAATATTCGAATTCAACAGGATCCACTTCCATTAATTGCTTTCCCATACAAAATACTCCCAGTCCCCGGGGTTTTATCATCCCCAGCGACCACAGGAATATTCCCCTTTCACCCTCAGCCCCACTCCCATAAAATTGTGATGAAATAAAACGAGCACGCATTTACATATTTCCCCTTGTTTACTTTCAGGATATGATATATGGTGGTGTTGTGACATTTTGGATATTATCATTTTTAGTTTTCACGCTGGAAACTGATTTAACAATTGGCCGGCCCGATGAATTGCACATTGGTGGAATATTCCCGATAGCGGGGAAGGGGGGATGGCAGGGGGGCCAGGCGTGTATGCCGGCCGCAAAATTGGCATTGGATGATGTCAACAATGAGAGATATTTACTGCCAGGTTTCAAGCTTATTTTACACAGCAATGACAGTGAGGTAAGTGTGCCAATTATCAACCTGAATTCTGATGTAATTTATTTTGCTTTTACTTAATTTTTATTTAAAAAATGTTGTCGCTTTTTATTACACATTGTGTGACCGCATGTGGTAAAAGTATTTTCGTGGTTATTTTTTTAAAATATCATTCATAAAATTTCATGGCTTAATCAGTTGTGTATTAAAAATAAAATGTAATGGGAATTACCCTCTTTATACAATCACTCCTACCTCGACAATCAGCAATATAGGGTTTGACTTGACCCAGTGGTTTTTAACCTCTTAACATCCCTCTCAGGGGTTCCTCAGGGTAGTGATCTGGATTCGTTGATCTTCATATTGTACATAAATACGTTGTGAATCTCTCTATGGGATATATTCCGACCGCATGCAATCTAAATCTTATTGACCTTACCATCGCCAATCTTTTCGTAGATTTCCGTCAAAATGAGCCAAATGATCGGTGAGAACGATGATCACAGTCCTGACCTCGATGGAATTATCGCCGTTGTTTTAAAAAAATGTTCTGCTTACCTGACCTTATTCTCTTACTACCCTTTTCTCGATTTCTCTCCCTGAAGGTGTATTCCCTTGCTTTTGGAAAGTTTCATATACATATTATCCGAATACATAAAACAAATTGTAAAAGCGATGTTTCAAATTACCGTGCCATAGCCAAACTTTTCGAAAGTTTTATCTACGACACTATGTGTCCTTTCCACTATAAGTCCTTTCTTTCCCATGTCCAACACGTCTTTCTAAAAGGTAAATCCGCATCTACCAACCTGAAAATGTTGACGTTATTATCACCGATTTTGGAAAATCCTTTGACAAAAACTCTGATCAAATCGTTGTTCTCAAATTCAGTATCCTTGGATTTCATTCTCGTTTTATTTCCTGGATTAATTCTTACCTCAGCAATCGACAATCGGCAATACAGAAATACGTCCCTTAGGGTAGTCACCTGGGTTCATTAATCTTTATATTGTCCATAAATGATGTTTAAATGGTAATGAAACACTTTGAAATATTAATTTATGCTGATGATAAAAAGATCTTTAAACGAACTTTCAATGCATCTGACTGTCCAAGAATTTTGCCTATTTCGTGTATTGTCAGCGTTTTACCATGACTCACGTTAACTTTAGTTAACTACCATGTGATAATTTATTAGAAGCTAGAATATGTAACCACTTAAAAACATGAAGTCCTAGCACATTTTCACGTAAATATTAGCGCACATATGATTTGAAGAACCGAAATGCGTGCTTGTCTACATATTTTCACGCGGACAAGTACGCATTTGTGCTTTAAATGGAAGTTTCGGGATTTTGAGTTCGAGACTTCGCGATTTTGACTCTAAATTATTTTGAAGCACTATAATTAATTAAATTATAAAATTATACTTAAATTGGGAAAGTTTAAAAGTATTTGTGTATGCCATAAAACAACATCTCTTATGGTTTATTTACAAATTTTAATTCATTTCCTTATTAAAATTGTGTTTTCCTCAAAAACAGGCGACAGAAGGATTCATTTCTTTCTTTCCTTATTATTAGAGGAAAAATAAAAGGATGGTGCTCATCTACCGAAGTAAACGTATTTAAAAATTGATGAGTTTTTTCGTTTCGCAAATTTGCTAATGTAGAACGAAATAAACAAGTGCTTCTGTTGTTTTTCTTTGTTTAGTTTAAAATTCACTTCACCACGTGAATTCCTCTTCTTTCATTTTACATTAAAAAGAAAACAGTGAAATGTTTTATTTTCATACAAATTCAAACCTATTTTGCATGCAATCAACGAAAAATCAGTTATTGATTGTATATGTATGTGTAGTATAAATTTTTACTGATTCAAAATATTTTTAAACTCATATTATTGAACACTTTCAAATAGCAATCCTTTTAATTGAATTTTCGATAATTCAAAAATTTATTCATTACCATGTCCATCATAAAATTCAATGATTTTAATGCGCTTTTAAATGGTTATGTTGCCAATTAATTTTATGCAATTTAATCGTGTTATTTATGTTTTAATGCGTTTTAATTTACTTCTTAAATCAAATCAAAAATAAAAAGTCTCGAAATCAGTATGTAAATAAATCAAATCATCTCTTATTGAAGATCAGCAGCAGTTTTGTTTATGTGGCCTTAATTAAAATTTAAAATCATATAGTAAATATTCAACTAGTGAGTTGTGCTAATAGTTTTGATAGTGGGGTGGTTTTTTTGTTTCCTCTAGTGTTGTTCTCTGATAAATATCGAATTCGTGAAAATATGTCGTGAAGAATTTTAGATTTTATAACTATGATTAATTTTGTCATTAAATTTTCTTAAAATTTAGCAATGTGTACACTTGTAGAAATTAAGCCATATAAGTAATTACATATTTAAGTAATTCTTAGAAACAATTTCACTTATCTGTTGGAAATAAAAAAACAAACTAATGTAATTAACATAATAAAGTTAGGACTTTTTCTAATGCCGGACCTTAAATAAAATTTAAAATGCATCCAACATTTTTGAATTTTAGTTTTATTACATCATACATTTATTTGTACAAATTCGTACCTATTTAACGTGATAGTTTAGATTTTTCATGAAAAGATCAATAGAATGCAGCAAGATTCATTCAATTATTTCAAAATTTGAATGGTTTTTAAGCTTGTTTTGATATAAACGCGCTTAATAAAATCCGGGCAAGTAAAGGAAGTGTAAAACATTCGTTTAACTTACCTGCCTGTAAAATTTAAAAGGTTGAAAATTTCGACTTAAAAATTTTATACAATAATCTAGAAACAAAATAAAATTAAAATATGGCAGAAATTGTCGAAAAAGGCTTTTAAAAAATACCTTTAACTCGAGAAGACTCTGCGTCCAAGAACTAGCTTTCCTTAGTGTTTAAATTAGAAAAATTGCTTTGATTTTTTTATTTTATGACGTTATTGTTCCAAGAAAAATATTTTTGTTTTTGCACAACAGGGTTGCGTGTGGGTTATCAGAGACAGTGATTTTTTATAACTTTTGTTAAGAAATCTATTTCTGATGCCGCTGAACTTAAGATTACCAAATATAGTCTAGACTCTAGACGGACAATCCTTATTCTGTAGGCGGGGACGACATACGAGAATGATTCTGTTACGTTAATAATTGCATAAGTTCGAAGGGATATTTATCGAATTTCTACAACTTTTTTCCCACACGATAACTCAGTCCGAAATAATAACGTAGAGCTATGAAATTTGAAACATTGAAAGATGTTATTGGTGTTGCCATTTTTTTTTATAATTGATTTTTCGAAAACAAAATATCACTTGTCTTGATTCATACTTATTTGCTGCTTCCTTTTGTTGGTGAAATTGCAACGGAAACTCACATTTAGCCTTATCACTGCTAGGAAAAGTAATACTATAGAAAATTCTGTCTCTGGAAGTTTTAATTCATATAGGCTAAAAATATGAATTTCTTCTGAGCCAAGTCTTTCTTGCACTGTAAAACAGCCGTACGTTGCAAGTGGTCGAGGTTTCGTGTTTTTCGTTGAGTTGGATTCAAACTCAAAAATTTTACATATTTTGTTTAAAAAGATGATCAAATGTCTAGTTGATTGAAAAGCGAATTTCTTAGAGTAAATGTTGGTGAAAAACATTTTAAGACAGGAGCTCTAGGTTGGATGCTGCCGCGAATTTTTTACCATATTTATGTTAGCCGCCATGTATTTTTTTTGACAAATTAGACCACTTTATCCTATTGCTGTGTTATGCATAGAATCTTTTAAAAATATAGACAGAGAGGCAAGTAGTAGATAGCACGTGAATTAGAAACTTATACTTTCATATTATAAAAGAAAACACTGGGGCGGGAATGCGTAGTATTTTTATTTTTTCGAAATTGTTTGAAGTGAAAGTGAATGTTTTAAAGGAACATTCTCATTGGAAATTGAAAAAAAAACTTTTTTTTTTTTTTTTTTTTGCATAAATGTCTTCTTAAACATCACAGAAATACTCCCCTAAAACCGTTTTGAGATATTCCACATTAAAAAAAAGTTATAGATATATGTATTTCTAGCAGTACCTTGCGCTTATCCTACCTTGAAATTATAGAATAAAAACTTTAATAGCGTTTTTCTCGAAAACAGGACAAATTTCTCAGGCTCTAATCATTCATCCGATTTCAAAAACCAAAAAGCATTCAATTCTAATATTAAGCGTTATACCTCTAAAAATGTATCTGTATAAAAATCCAACCTTTGTACAGGGGTAGTTTACCCCAAACAAATTTTTTTTTTTTTCAATATTTTCAGAAAATTTTAAATTAAGTGCTAAAAAAATGATTAAAAATAATTTTTTTAGGTATAACCCCTAGCGGAATCTCTAGAGAACAAATTCCATTTTGAATTATGTCTGATTTTTTTTAAGGAATTCAAAAGTGTCCTATCGTTTAAAAAGTGATTTTTGGAATGCAGCCTTTACCACTGCCAGAAAAAAGCAAAAGTGGTAAAAATACATTTTTTTATGTTCTTCAAGTTCTACACAATAATGTACAAAAAAAAGTTTTTCCATAATTATTTATTTTTCTATAATTTTTTTTATAAAAGTGTTTTTTTTTTCAATTTCTAATAAGAATTTCCCTTTAACTATAAATTACCAAAAATCCAATTTTATATGTAATTTATATCGGCCGTCAATTTTTGGACATTCTATACATTAAATTCTGCTTACTTTATTTTATATCAGAAAAATTAAAAATCCTGAAGAATCCGTTTATTCTTTGAACAGTAATATATATTTTATCATTTCCATCAAATTCCAGATTAAAATAGAGAAAGACAATATCAATATCACTTGATTTGAGTTGAAAATTTAAATTAGTTAGAAATGAAAATAGACTTCTTGATATTTAAAGCGACTTTGCTGAATTGAAATTCGATCGATTTGAGGAGTAGTTTTTTTTTTTTTTTTGAAGTGAAAACTTCTTTAGCGGCGTTGCGCAGTTATTGGTAGGGGAAAATGTTATGGGTTCGCGTCACCGACATGCTTATAGCAGTACATCTGTAGCAAATTTTGGATGATAGCTCATAATCATTGCCATCTCCGCATATTAACACTTACATTTTCCCTTCACACCTTTCCCCGCAAATCGCTTCTGAAGGAGGACATCTCCAGAAAAGGTACCTTTCCACATTCTGGCTCAGAACTCCTCCAGATGATGACCGATTTTCTTCATTCTAATTTTGTATGAAAGCCCCCCGTCGGCGCCATCTCTGCATACTAACACTTATCTTTTCCCTTCACCCCTTTCCCCGCAAATCGCTTCCAAATTAGGCCATCTCTAGAAAAGTTAATTTTGCTCACAACTCCTCCAAATCTTAACCGATTTTCTTCATTTAAATTTCATATGAAAGCCCTCCGTGGCTGCCATCTCAGCATATTTACATTTATTTTCTCCGTTCACCCCTTTCCCCTCAAATAATTTCTAAAGGTTCAAATCTCTAGAAAAATTACTTTTCTGCATTCTGGCTCAGAACTCCTCGAAATAATAACCGATTTTCTCCATTTAAATTTTGTATTTTGTATGTGCCATCTTCGTGTATTTATATTTATTTTTTTCGTTCACCTCTTTCTCCTCCAATGATTTCTTAAGGTGGCTATCTCTAAAAAATTATGTTTCTACATTCTGGCTTACAACTACTCCAAATCATAACCGATTTTCTTCATTTAAATTTCTTATGAAAGCCCCCCACCGGTGACATCTCTGCATATTTATATTTATTTTCTCCGTTCACCCCTTTCCCCTCAAATGATTTCTTATGGTGCCAATCTCTAGAAAAATTACTTTTCTGCATTCTAGCTCAGAACTCCTCTAAATAATAACCGATTTTCTCCATTGAAATTCTGTATAAAAGCCCGCCATGTGTACTATCTTTTGTTATGATGAGGGCGAAGCCCGAGCGTCGGTCAGGCGAAGCCGGCCATACCAAAAATACTAGTTTTAATATTATAAGTTCTAAGTTTTCACCTCTATCGGCAGTCCCTATGACTGCCAATTTTTTTTTTAAATTAAAGGAGTATATATTGGGCCTCATCAGTAAAATCGACTCGACTTTTCTCGATTCTATCGAGAAAAATCATGGTATCGCGTAAAGCGATCGACTCTTCCAATTCGAAATTCTAGTGGAAATTTATCAAACTGACGTTGTTTTAAAGTGATTTACAGTGAATCAAAAGAACTGCAAAATACATTTTGTGATTTTTAGTATTATATAAAATAAATAAGTTAATAGAATTAATAATAAACATGAGTTTTATTTAGTTGGATGTTTATGAAGACGAAATAGAAGACATTCTAAGAAATGATATTTTGATAATCCTTCACAGGAGGAAATATAAGAGAGCAATTTCTAATCATCTAGAAATGAATGACATTCTTGAGGTTTTCTATATATGGATAATATATGGATATTCATTCATATACTAACTTTTAATAAAATGTATTTAGTTTCAAAATCCAGATTATAACAGATACACTGCCCGACAATAGGATAGGTTCGGTTTAAAAAATGTACCTGCGTCAATTATTTTGCATCCTTCTGAAGGGATATTTTTATATATGTTAAAGGGTTATGAGAGATAATAGTTCAAGAAACCTGTCTTAACAAAACGGCATCAACACGCTCGCTTGGATTTTGCAAGAAGACACATGTCGTGGAAATTCGAGTGGAAGAAGGTAATCTTTTCTGACGAAAAAAGGTTCTCTTTGGACGGGCCCGATGGCTTTTCTTACTATTTCCACGACCTTCGAAAGAATGTAAAGTACCTCTGTCAAGGAGACATAGCCGTATAGGATCTACGATGGTTTGGGCAGCCATTTCATACTATGGTCCAATCGATTTGGTCATAATAACGGAAAAACAGAGAGCTGCTTGAATCTCAAATATCTAAATTTAATGAAGTAATAGGACACGGCCAATCGATTTTCTAACAAGATCACGCGGCAATTCATACTGCAAGAGTGGTTTCTAATTGGTTTTGTGAGCAAAATATTACAGTTTTAGATTGGCCTTCTATGTCTCCCGATTTAAATATTATTGAGAACTTGTGGGGATGGCTGTCAAGAAAAATTTATGAAAGTGGGAGACAATATCAAAGCAAAGAAGAACTAATTTTAGCTTTAAAAGAGCAGTGGGCGAGAATTCCAACAAATATTATAACCTCATTATACGACTCACTACCTGCAAGAATTTTTGAAGTTATAAATAAAAATGGAGCAAACACACACTATTAATTAATAAAATACATTAACATCTAAAATAGTGTGCTATTATTTTCATCTTTAATAACAGACCTTTGGAGATTGCTAATAATTTTACTTCCGAACCTATCCTATTGACGCACTTAAATAGGCACCTTTTCAGAAAAAAATTCCTAGAATGTTCCCAACTGAGATAATTACCTAGCATTTCCTATGAACTATTATCTCTCATAACCCTTTAACATTATATAAAAATATCCCTTAAGAAGGATGCAAAATAATTGACGCAGGTACATTTTTTAAACCGAACCTATCCTATTGTCGGGCAGTGTATGTTCGTGAAAATATTAGGAGAAATTGAATCAAAATTGAGGAGACAAGAAAGAGTGTTATCAGTACCAACGCTAATAAAATTTGCGTGTTAAGGTTCTGTAGTCAAGGAAACTATAAAATGATTCCTCCTTAGGACTTTAAAAATGCACAGTGTCCTATACGATTTAAAATGATATGATGCATGTTTTTGAAGACGATATATGGCCAAAATGTATTTAATTATTGAAAAAAGGGGTAGAAGAGGAAGCTAAACTCTTTCTATGATAGAAGGCATCATTGATGCATCAACGGAAAACACATAAAAATAAGAGTTCCTGACCAGAGGTTGCAACAGTGTTCTTATAATAGAAAAGTCTTCTTCAACACCAACGCAATTTACATTCATTGATAAAAATATTAAAAATAAAATGTTTTTTAGGTTTAGTTACTAGTATTTAGTCTTATGAATAGACCCTTTGGAATTTTTACTCTATGTGTTAGAGAAAGTCCTAGAGAAATACGGGCGTTTTAAAGGCGACTTTTGGAAGACGCCCTCTGAAGTGAACAAGAAATACTAAAAATACAAAAAAAAAATTTTTTTTTTTATACTCTCCATATGTTCTTCTATAATAATTAAAAGGATTTATTTTGATAAATATAATATTTTCGATTTCACACATAAAATATGAATAGACTTGATAAGTCTATGAAATACAAACATTTTACTGGAAATCCTCCTTCGCGGTATTAATTTATCTTGGGCTTGACTATCTATGGGATTTTGCCAGGATCCTTTCTGAGTTTTCTGCTACGCAACGTTTGAGGGTATTATTCTTAGTCAGTTTTTTTTTCATTCCTATTTATTATAGTAAAAATGTTCATCCGAATGTTCTATTTTTTAAACCAGAATCAAATCAAAGCACGAAAAAAATGTGATTGTATAATGTCCTCTTAGATTTATTAAATGTAAAAAGTTAATGGAGCTATCCATCTTGTTGCGTAACACCTAATAACATGTCGCAATGCGTAACGTGTTCCTCCCCCACTCCATCGAGGACATGTATGAGATATAATTCGGGTGTCCGCATCTCAGAGTGAAACAAACAAAACAAACTGCTCTGGTTTACGTAATAAATCCGTCCCGCCACAGAGGCGTATTATAAAAATTTTACAAGCATCTATCCCGGCTCTGATGACAGGAGCGTGCAGGCATGAGTGCGTACGGGGGGGTGGGGTTCTATTCGAGCAGGTGCCTTCCCTGCGGCCCGGGGAATCCCCTTTCATATATAATACTGTCGCTGATTTCTTCTTCCCATTTCCTGAACTCTTTATTTTCCAGTGAGCTGGTTCCTTCCGCAGCGCCACTATATCATCCGGCTGATGCAAATGTGCCCATTTCCCTTTTTGTCAGATTGTTTTGGATTCGGTGAAACCACTTTTGTCAGAGCGTGCGCCCCCTCCATATAAAATGAGCATACCGCCTCCTCTGTGTTTACGAATGCCAGGGACGTGTGTACGCATTAATGTGCGTGTCAAATACCTTTCGCCATCTCCCCGTTCCCCACATCTCATTGCCCTGAATTTTAGTAGGTCCTTCTTCTCATATCGTGCATGTCCCGGGGAGGGGGAGGGATAGGGAAAAATTTACCTAACCCTAAACCCTAGCACCTGGCCTAATACCGCTCCTGCCGCCGTCACTGAGGTGGAATAATAATGGGCCAACGAAAAATAATAATGGTCCCACGGCACGCCTCATACTCGTGGCATCCCTTACGCATTTCTGGCGGTGCGATGTGTCGCACTATTAACCGACTAAGGGCACGTACTTTTCCCGGTGAAATTACGAGTTTTTTTTTTTTTTTTTTTTTTTGTGGGGGTGGGAGGGCATGCCGCCGTAAATCAAATTGAATCTGGGGTGCAGGGTAACATGGCCCAAAACGAGCCCTCGATTTGGTTAGGTAGTGTAATTTACGGGCTGGTTTCCAACCCCGGTCAAAGTGGTTAGGTTTTAGGTAGAGGTAACCAGGGCCAGGGAAAAAAAGGGGGGCAGGGGCAGCAACCCGTCGCGGCAATTCCATTTCAATTGGCAAACCCTTTGGCCTTCATTGTTGCTTTTCATCAGAGGGTTTTTTTTAGGACTACTTACCCTAAACCATCCCTCCTCGTCCGTGTGAAAATCTTGTACGCGCGGATGTGAATACCGCGCCGCTAATGCGTCTTTGCGGTGGTGAGGAGCGTTTAACTTTAACTTTTCTATCCTGACCAAAAATCTCGTGAATGATGTTTGGGGCTAGTTAATTTGCTGCTGCTCGGAAAAACTTTTCAGGCTTTTCAGGGATTATTTCATTCCATAGAGCAGTGTTTTTCAACTTTTTTTTTTGTATAAAAGACATATACAGCGATTTTGAATAAAAGTTAAGAGCTGTTAACTCGACGATACGCTTAGGACCAGTGGCGTAGCTACCTAGGGGCTAGGCGGGGCAGTGCCCCGGGGCCCTCAAGCTCAGGGGGCCCTCGAATCCTTAACAGAAAATCTCGATCGAACTGAACTTTTGAAAATTTCTCCCATTTTCAAAATAAATATGACAGGTTTCAACCCGACTTTAATCATGGCAACTCAGTTGAGAGAAATTCGAAAGTTTTACCTAGGGAATTCCCCTAAATTCTTTCTGTGGGTTGGCAGTGTTGTCAATTTGACGGATAGCGATATGCGCGTTTTATTATTCGTCGACATGTGTTTTATTGTGAATTCGAGTCAAGGTTTTTTTTTCGAGAACGGTTAAAAAATTAATACTGTATCAGAAGTAAGTAAGCTAAGTAAGTAAGCTCAATATAGTGGTTCAATTTTATTTGATTTTAGTATCACTCATATTGATGTCCGTTACGTCAATAAACTCGACTCCGACATTTATCGCTAATAGCAATTGAATTATTCAAAAAATGTGCGGAAAGGCTTGCGGAGCCTCTGTAGCTAATATTTAATAAATCTCTTGAAGTTGGTGTATTTCTCGACACCTGGAACATTTCTTATATAATTCCGATTTTCAAATCTGGCGCCAAGAATCAAGTAAATAACTACCGAGGTGTCTGCATAATGAAAACTATCCCGAAAGTGTTAGATTCTCTGGTAAATAATAAGTTTAAATTCATGGTTAATGATATCATTTCGTCTAAACAACATGGTTTTGTTAAGGGCAGATCATGTTCAACTAACCTGGCTTTATTTTCTAACTATATTACAAACGCCTTAGAGGGGGGCTCGCAGGTTGAAGTAATATATACGGACTTTGCTAAGGCTTTTGATAGAGTCAATATTACGTGTTTAATTTCCAAATTAAAATTGTATGGCTTTCATTCTTCTATTCTTGACTGGTTTCAATCTTACATATCTAAGAAATAGAGTACAATATGTGAAAATTAAAGATATTTTATCTAGAGAAATTAGTGTCAACTCAGGAGTTCCCCAAGGAAGTCACCTCGGACCGTCACTATTTCTGATTTTTATCAACGACATTGTAGTTTGCTTTGAAAATGCTGAATGTCTCCTTCTTGCTGATGATTTAAAACTATTCCTCAAAGTAAATTCCCTAGAGGATTGTGGGCTTCTATTTAACGACGTTCAAAGGCTTCATCAGTGGTGCAGGTGTAACAGTTTGTATTTAAATGTCTAAAAATGTAAAATCATGTCTTTTCATCGTAGGCCAGTTTGCATTTTATTCGACTACATGATTAACAGTATTCCACTTACAAGGGTAGAGGAGGTTAAGGATCTTGGGGTAATTTTCGACATTAAGATCTCATTCGCGGCTCATATTGAATCAACAATTACGAAGGCGTTTAAATCTTTGGGATTTTTGAAGCGTAGTGTCAACGACTTTATGTACCCTCATAGCATTATATCATTGTACCTCTCGTTAGTGAGATCCATGTTAGAGTACGCATCAATCATTTGGTGCCCATATCACCAGGTTCACATCGATCGGTTAGAATCTGTCCAAAAGAACTTTACGAAATTCGTTATGTACAAGTGTAACCTTATGAGGGGATTTATGCCATCATATAATGAACGATGTATGCTTCTGGGCTTATCCAGTCTTAAATTTAGACGTGATGTTAATTGCGCTGTGTTTGTTAAAGACATTTTGTCATATTATATAAAGTCACCAGAACTATTATCATTGCTCCACATATATGCTCCAGAAAGATCTATACGTTCGAGGTCGTTGCTCTATATTCCACCACATAAAACTACTTATGGTTGTCACGAATCGGTCACTAATTGTATGGTTTGTTTCAATTCTCTGGCAGATTCAGTTGATTTTACTTTACCCAGAAAGAAGTTTAAAAATAGTATATTTGAATATCAGAATGTAAGAAATTAACTATAACCTTTATTGTATTTGCTAGTCTGTAAGGCCTAATGCCTGTAGACATTGAAATAAATAAATAAATAAAATAAATAAAACAAAACCGCATCAAGCCTGGATTTAACCGAAGTCATTGATACTTTTGCGAAAACTAAAGCTAGGAAAAGATAGTAAATATAATTGTTATTTAGTCAGTTGGTAGGTCCGACCTTTATATAATAAACCATTGAATCTTTTCTATTTCGTTTTATTGTCCAAGTATTAATTGTAATTTATGTTGTTACTGTTTAATATTTTTGATAAAACCTTGATAAAACCTAACCAGTTTAGATAGCAGTGGGGCCCCATTTTTTGATTTGCCCCAGGGCCCTTGGTTACCTAGCTACGCCACTGCTTAGGACGGCACGTTTTTGAACTTTCAGAAATTTTAACATAGGTAATTTTGAGAAAAATTATGTTTTTTTATGTATTATAATTATATTTAAAAAATATATGTATAGGGTCCGCCAAATAACTTTTTTTTTTGAAAATGCTATAAAAAAAAAAAATACTGAATATTTTTTTAAATTTCTTTTTTTATTTCAAATTACAATCCTTCCGGTTAATGACGGAAAATAATTTCATTCAAATGGCTGCCTCGGCTGGCCATGCAGTAGCCTACACGATCGGTCCAATTTTTACATTATCGATTGTGTGCAGCTGTATTTCACCAATGGCTTCACGAATATTGTCCTTTAAAGCGTCAATTGTCTCTGGCTTGTCGGCGTAACACTTATCTTTGACGGCACCCCACAAATAATAGTCTAACGGTGTCAAATCGCAGCTCCGAGGTGGCCAAACAACTGCGATTTTCAAAAACAGGGCGCAAAACATCAAGTGTAGCGTCGGCTGTGTGGCACGTAGCCGATCGTGTAGGCTACTGCATGGCCAGCCGAGGCAGCCATTTGAATGAAATTATTTTCCATCATTAACCGGAAGGATTGTAATTTGAAATCAAAAAAGAAATTTGAAAAAATATTCAGTAGTTTTTTTTTTATAGCATTTTCAAAAAAAAAAGTTATTTGGCGGACCCTGTATTAAGAATATTTTTATTTACACATTATTAAATTGCTATAAAAAGTGATGAGTATGTAGAATTGTCGCCCCTCTACGATGTTTTTAAATTTTTCCTCTATGAATTTGTTTTAATTCTGAATACCGATGATTCTCCTGTAAAAATTAACGAATTAATATTTGAATGGTAAGAAATTTACAATATTTTACTCTCTGTATACTATATACACGCTAAATAAATGAATTGAATTAAAAAATAAAACAATGCCTGCCTGAAATATCCGATTGCAGCATCGAAAAGTTGCACGAATACCAAAGAAATGATATGAATGTTCAAAATCATAAAAATTCAGAAGTGGGATTAAGATCAACCGTTAGCATTAAAGCAAATCTATTTGAGTGGAATTAATGGCATTGAATTCTTTTGTCTTTCGGGGTTGGTTCAAATTACGCGATAACGCGGAACAGTTCTTTAAGGTGTTACCTACTATCAAAAAAACTTTAAGGTGTGATGCCACAATCGAAATTTGAAAAAACATCCAGAAATTTCTTAGGGAAATACATTAAGAGACACATTTCAAATAACGAATGGGGAATAATTTGTATCACTATTACTATTATTATTTACTAACACTTTTCTTTTACTTCTAAATACTATTATTGTAATTTAATTTTGCTACCATATTGTTTGTACATTTATAAGATTTGTAATCTTACATACGTACTTAAATATAAAGGGTCATCCAAATGTGACGCCTAGATGTCAGCACTACATAATTTTTACACGTGACATATTTTCAAATGACATAAGCCATTTTGTTTTATTAGAAGGTAGTACAATTTTAACCATGGACAGGTACACATTGCAACAACGCGTTTACATCATTCAAACTTTTTATGAAAATGGGCGTTCTTTGAAAAATACCCATCGCAAAATTCGTGATTTTTTTGGTGTAAATAATCGGCCAAATCAATCTTCAATTCAAAGATTAGTGAAAAAATTCGCAGAAACTGGTTGTGTTACTGATAAACCAAAAAGTGGAAGACCAAAGTCTGTACGCACAAATGAAAATATTGCTGCTGTTAGTGAAAGTGTTGAAAATGAACCGACAACATCAATTTCGCGTCGTTCGCAAGAATTGGGCATATCTTATGGCTTATAAAATTCAATTAACCCAGGAATTGAAAGAAAGAGACCATTTACAACGTCGTAATTTCGCTAGTTGGATTATTGAACAACGAACGACAGATCCATTGTTTTCAAGCAAAATTTTGTTTAGTGATGAAGCTCATTTCACAATGGATGGATTCGTCAATAAGCAAAATTGTCGTATCTGGGGTGATGAAAATCCTCGTGTTATTCATGAAAAATCTCTACACCCACAAAAAGTTACTGTTTGGTGTGCATTTTGGGCAAATGGAATCATTGGGCCATTTTTTTTCGAAGATGATGCTGGAAATGCTGTTACTGTGAATGCTGAGCGATACCAATCAATGTTGAGAGGCTTTTTATGGACACAGTTGAGTCATATTGATGTGTCTGACGTCTACTTCTAGCAAGACGGTGCTACATGTCACACAACTCGAGAAAACATTACGTTTTTGCGATCAAAATTTCCTCAACGTGTAATTTCACGAAATGCAGATTTCAATTGGCCTCCAAGGTCATGTGATCTAACACCATTAGATTTTTTTTTGTGGGGTTTTTTGAAAAGTCGAGTGTATGCTAACAAGCCACAAACAATTAATGATCTAAAGAACAACATTCAAGTTGCAATTCGTGAAATAACACCAGCAACATGTCGGAAAGTCATTGAAAATTTCGATATTCGGATTGATGCCTGCAGACGCAGTCGTGGTGGACATTTGAATGATATTCTATTCCACTTATAATTGTAATGGATCATACTTTTAATAAAAAAAAACAGCTTGAAAAAATTGCAAATAGTTTGTGTTTTATTTAAAAGAAACATGTAGGCGCGTTTTTTGGATGACCCTTTATTAATATGAACTATGAATCTGTCTGAATTTTTTTCTCACAGAGAGTATTTTACATAACGCTGACATACTTTTTTGTTATGCTCTATGTCAGTATTTCCCAATTTTGTTGTAGGTTGGGAAACATTAACATTGCTCATAGGATAGGAGTCCTCCTCTCGAGTCCCATTGCGATTTGCGGGCTAGAGATTCCTCCAGAAAGTTTTTCTGGCTCTACAAATGCACCGGAAATAAGCCACGCTGTTTTTCCCTCCTCCTGACCTACAGACAGACAATTGGGGATGCATTTGGTCGACCGGAGATGGAAGGATAATGCAATTTTAACTGCTTTCGCTGAGTGCAAATTCTCTCGCAAAAATATAAAATAACAGAGAAAAAACCATGAATTTTTGTAGTCTCATAATTTCCTGGTAATTTGCACAGATTAGTTTCCCACGAGGGAATTTTTTCTCCTGACATAGCACTGTTTTCTCGAGACCCCTAAAAATGACCTGCGTCCTTGGTGTCCTTTTTTTTTGATGTCGCACATAATTACCTAAAAGCTTCTAGTTAAAATTTTCTCTCGGGTCTCGGGTATTATTTGCTATTTAATTAAACGCCCCTTCGCGACGACATGCGCCATTTCCCCCGGAAATTAACCAAGTCTTATCAGAAGGAAAAGGACCCAATCAGGGTCATCATCAAACACTTTTTGTTTGATGTTTTGATTGAACCGGGCTATCTCCAATGCCTAATGTCAATAATCTTCTCCAGCGATTTAATTAACTTTTCTAATAAGTACTCAGTACTCATCCACACCCTATACATTTAAGTCAAAATACCTCAGATTCTTATAGGTGGGGTGAAAACGGGGCCAAAAAAGGGGAACATAGGGCTTGATACGAATTTCTGTAAGTGTCAACATATAAAGCCTTAGAGAGCTCTCTAGTCGCAAAGGCAATTTGTTCCTTGTCCAGGACTATCATCAGAGATGACGTCCTCTGATCGAGGCAAATTGATTGGAAAATTAAAGGTAAAATCTCAGGTCAGGTGCAGTTTAAATACAGAAGACAGGGAATGAAGACTCACCGATGGTGAGATATTTGAAAGTCACCTCTTATTGGGATTATTAGGCTATTATTTGGGAACAGGGGGAAATTTTAGTAGTCATCTAGAGGTGAATTATGCAAAAAAGATAGAAAGAAAATTGTTTTAGATTATGAGGATGATTTAGAGATGAGATTTTGGGTGAAACTAAGGAGGAAGGGAAAAATGATTCGTAATCATTTCCATGGTTTTTTTTTTTCATAAATCATGGATTGATTACAGCAATTTATTGGATATCCTGAAATAAAATTCTCATCTCATCCTTTAGGGATAGAAATTTCGTTCCCTTAGTTATTATTGGTGTTGTGCTTTTCTTAAATTTCAATTATTGAACGGCTAAACTAAGAGATACGTTTTTTCCAACTATTTAGTATTATTATTGCGGAATTTTAATAAATTACATTTGTATACTATCAAAAATTTGGGTAATCATAAAATTTATAAAAGAAAAAGAAAAATTAAGCGATATTTTGAAGTTTGTTTGATACCCAAGAAATTAAAGAAATCAAAATTACTAAAAGACTTTTTCATATATGGTATTTATCTCTTTAAAAACGGACCAAAAACATAAGAAATTAATTTTTTAGATAAGGCGATCTTTTCGCGTTGACCTAACGTTCGCCATCAAGCATAACAAAATGACACCAAGAAAAGTGTGAATTTTTTTCCTACAAATTATAAAGTGTAGGAAACATAAGGTCCACGACTCGATCCCTTCGGCCTGCATCATCTGGCCTTTCCAACCAATTTAAAATCCAACTCCAACCCCAATATTCCAATAAAATTAAGAATTCTTCTCCCATTCGCAACATATTTATAATGGAGTACCACAGGGTTCGATCTTATGTCCACTACTGCTTAGTATTTATATGAAAGGCCTTCCTAGCGCGGTTAAAAATGTTTCTTTTCAATTTATTATTGAATTATATGAATTGATATAATTGAGTTAAATATTTTAACTTGTTTGAAATTTATCTTTTGATTTTGAAAACGACTATATTGATTTGAAAATGGTCTATTTTTCACATTAAAAGAAGGTATACTTAGTTGATTAGATGATTTGAAATCAGTGATCCTAAATATCGATTGGAATTACTTTTAATTGGAATTTCCAGAAAATTAGATAAGTGAATCTCTTATACCCATTTTATTAAAACAGCACTAATTAAAATTGATAGCACAAATAGATGTGCTCTAAATTTCGAATTATATTTTTTGTGTTTCAATTTTATACAATGACGTTTTCGAAATACTTTGCCAACTGTCACGAAAGTTTAAGTTATTTATTTAGGTCTTCTGTTTTTATAATAATTTATCCAACTATTTGCAAAAATTGGCTTTATGTGCTAATGCTTTATGATTAAGGAGATAGACAGTACTATCTAGAACCATAGTTAATTCGCCGCTGGAGGTTTCTTTCGTGTAAACATTTAAAGGAAAAGCAAAGTTAAAACTTACCAAGTAATTACGAGAGAAGAGCGCTTGTAAACAAATTCAGAATCATATCATATTATATTACGTACAGTAAAAATAACAAGAAAAATTCAAAATATACTTTAATATTATTTGTATACTAACTTTATTTCATTCAATCAGTATTCTTAAAAAATAATCATTAACTTTGTAATAGCTTAGATGCATTTAACAACAAAATTTAACAATATCTCGTATTTTATCTTTACATCCATATTATGTGGTGACCACATGTTACATTAAATGTTGCATATCAAACATTTTATCAAAGTCCATTAAAGTTTAATGATTAAACTATAAAATTTTTTTTAATTTTGAGGTTTAAAATCCAATTTTACGGGTCACGTAGTCTTAAAAAAAAAAAAATTGCTGCATTTCCTGGAACCGGTAAAAACATAGAGATGGAGCTGCACACAGCTGCATAACAATTTTACGATAAAAGGTTTAGTGACGACACCTAATCCGTCGGAGCGGAGATTAACTTCTGGCTTAATGATGTCACTACTGTTGCTACGTGACCTGCATTCCGATGTGGTGGTGATGATGCCGGTGCGAAATCTAGTGCAAAAATTAATTATGGCAAGTTTCTGCCATAAAATTGCAGAAGGAGGAGGAGCTTTACACTGCCCTAACACTCATTTTTATGGGATCGCACAAAACGAGATTATCCGATCTTTAATTAACCGTCATGGCGACGGATACGCTGTGCTGTGGGGGGTGGCGGGGAGAAGGAGAGGATAGCGGAAGGAGGGGGAATTCTGGGGAAAGCTGTCCTCGCCAGTAAATCGCTCCTGTCGCCCTCTAGAAAAGGAAATCTTATTATTTTCTGAGTAATGTCGCATCCACCACAATCACGTCGTGTCATACTAAGTTTTATGCGTGGATTAGACGGGCGTTTGGTACACCTGCTGGGCCCCATTTACGTGCTTCTTTTTCGGGCTCCAGCAGGCTCACCTCAGTCCTTTATATATTCGTTCTTTGTCCTCTCCCTCAAGCGAAGTAGGCTCGGTTCTTTCGTTGGGATCTGGACATCCAGGAAAACCAAAAAAAAAAAAAAAAAATCTGCTACATCCAGCGACTTGTGGTGCTGACGACGTCAATCATCCCTAAGGAGCTTCCAGATTTTCGTTAATTAGAGCCCGACAATGTGACATCTTTTAAGCGCCCAAGCTCCACGTGAAAGGCAATTTTCTTGGCTTCAATTAGCGCCGCCCGGGAACCGGCTGTTTCCCGAAAATGAGCAGCTCGGAAGCGAATTTATTGCTTGTTATCGTAATTGGTGCCTGCGGCAGGTGTTTAATCGAATTCAGGCGTGTCTTGAACGCCTCTAGCATCACACCTTTGCGCCATAATAAATACACTCTCTCTCTCCTATCTACCAAAAACCGTCAGGAGTTGAAGCCTATTATTATGGCGCGCATAATTAAAAGCTAAGCCTAATCCATCGATAAATTTTTGATTACAGCAAAATATTTCTGCGCCTGCCTCTACCAAAATTTGTTTTATACAAAATGCAATAAAGTCTTCGACGTCACACCGTTTTTAATACAGACCATAAAATCATGGATTAAATCGCTCGAATTCGACACGATAGCTCCAGATATCAACGCCGCGCTGAGGCAATCATTATTCCTGGAGTGTACTTCAGGAATAAGAAAATGAAGATTCGCAGACATTCGTCGTCGTCGAATTCATTGGGTGGATTTTTGAAAGGATTACTCGATAAACTCTCTTAATCGGATAAAAATTTAGTTTTATTAACGGAGTTGAGCTTTAGTTTAATTAAAAAGAAAAGCCTCGGCACTTCGAACAGATCCAATCTTGAAGAATCCAAGAAGCTGGATATTGGATTGGCTAGAGTCACGGGAGGATATACAGGGTTCAGAAAATCGGGGTGAAGGAGTCGAGTCCATCGGGCGAAAAGAGATTATAGTACTATCCGGCGACTTAATCAGATCCCTTCAAGTGTAAAACTTTTCATGTAGAAGATCTTGTTGGACGTTATCTAATATTTTTAAGGGTCAATAGGTAGCCCTTAAGATGGGGATGCCACCTTCGTTTTGATTTATCCTCATCGGGAAAGGAGGTTATGAAGAGCTTTCGGGTGATAAAACTTTCCCTGTGGCTACTTCGTCGCATCAAAATATATACTATATCAATATATATATATATATATATATATCTTGTAGATCTCTGGATTTATGGGAATGTTTTCCTCACGCCCGGGACTGATGCCTTCGTTTCGCCTCCGGGAAATAGAACTCGCCAAATTTCTTATACGTTACGTCTCATATGTTTCACAGTCTTGAAATTTGATAACTTTTTAGCTTTTGGCAATACCCCAGAGGGAAAAGAAATCTGTAAAAGAAAGAAAAACATTCTCCCTCTGTAGAACTTGGCACGCTGCTGCTGTCTACAGCTCGCAAGATTTCGTGCAATGAAAATATTTTTGCTAAATTGCCAAAAAAATATCGAATTTCATTCAATAAGGCGCCTTTTATGTGGCGTACTCAGGCGCAATTTAAAAGAGACATAATGACTTTAAATGTGCGATTTCTGATGTTATTAACTTCTATTATTTTGGAATCTAATTGGAAATCTTATACATTTTGTTTTACCCTCAGAATTGTGCTTTTATAGTAAAATGAAAATCGTATATGATTGTGATATTTGGCAACCTACAGATACATAGAATTTTAATGTAATACTTATGATTATTGTGTTTTAACCGATTTTAGAATATATCTTTTTGAATTCCTCACATTAGGTGTTTTATTTGGAACATAATATAAATATTAATTCGAAATTCTCTACGAACTCAGCGAATCTTTAACGAATTAAATATTCGAAAGTGGTGATTTTTCCGGAACTCTAAAAAATAGTATGAATAAGAAGGTCATCTATTTTTTACTAGCTGAGTAAATACTTAATTAATTAAACACTCTTTGACAGTAGATTCAAAATTGATCATCATCATTTTTTTAAAATTTAATTTCCCTTAAAATCCTTCAAATTTCGAGAAATGTTGATCATCGTATTGGATCGGCAATTTCTGAATTGAGTATATTCGAAATTAGCATCCTATTATAAAAAAATCGTAGAACCCTCAAAACAGTCATTGAACTAATTTTTATTAAAATCCTCAATTTTTAATTCCTCAATTTTGACAGCAGATTTAAAGTCAACCTTCTCCAAAACCCTTAAGTACCAATTTTCATGAAAATCCGTTTAAATTTAAAACTTGCAGTCGCCATCTTGGGTCCACCATTTTGAAGCCCTATACATTATCCGAAAACCAATTAGGCTATATGTTAATTTGGAATTTGTACTACCTTTGGGCGAAAAATGAAAAATATCGAAGAAGGGGGTGATGAGTGATTGAGCAACAAACAAACAAAGTTTAATTTTTATATATGTATACTTTATATTGAGATTTTTTGAGAACTCATAACGCACATACAAATGTTAAAATTGTAAATGTTTTTTTTTTTAAATATTCATAAATATGTAACCGATTTTGGAAAGGAGCTTAATTAATTCGCTGGCGAAGTCGTAACAAAATGCTAGTTTATTTTATAATTTAAACATTTTTTAACTATATACAATTCCTCTTCAAAATTGAAAACCTTACATTTCTCCCTTAATATTTTTCTTTGTATTTTTACCACTTTATCTTCTTATATTTTAGTAAACATATTTTTTTTCTTTGATAAAGAATTAAGAAGTTGCCAATATAAGAAAATTTATATTAATTATTTTAATTTAAGATTTTAATCACAAGTTACAATTAGTGAACATAATATACAAATCATGAATTTACAAAACTATTGATGAGCTTATGAAATAATTATAGCCAATCTACACATAAGATTCTTTTAGAATTTTTGATTTATAAACCTTTTGAAGAAGTAGGACTGTAGAACTAAAGATCTGAGTCTTTGACATAACGAAGATAAAATTTTTAAACCTACATACGTTATGTGAAATTTCGTAAAACAAAATTTGTCAAACAATAATGATACTGAAAGTTTCACAAGATAAGATGTAGCCTTATAATAAATTTTGTAAATTTTATCCAGTTTATTTTATACTAGCTGGGTTACCCGGTTTCACCCGGCGTTTGGTAAATACTTACTAATTAAACACTTTTCAAATGTTCTAGTTTGTTATATCCTAGAAATTGTTTCAACCCGAAAATCCCTTTATGGATCCGCTATCTTGAAATTCCAAATCTTAATAATATTCGAAATTAGTGGCCTCAGAATAATCATTGTACTAATTTTCAGTAAAATCCGTTGAAATCAAGAAATTTGGTCTCATATTGCACCCGCCATCTTGGATTTATAAATTTTGATAATATTCGGAACTTGTATCCTCAGAATAATCATTGTACCAATTTTCCGTTAAAATCCGTTGAAATCGAGAAATCTTGGTCACCATATTGGGTCCGCCATCTTGGATTTGTAAATTTTGATAATATTCAAAATCAGTGACCTCAAGATAATCATTGTACTAATTTTCATTAAAATCCATTGAAATCAGGAAATCTTGGTCGCCATATTGAATCCGCCATCTTGAATTTCTAAATTTTGACAGCGGATTTGAAATCCCCATCCCGCAGAACCCCTATATACCAATTTTCATGAAAATCGCTTCAAATTTAAAATTTTCAGCCGCCATCTTGGATCCGTCATTTTGAAACCCTACAAAGTATCCTATAGCCGTTTCCTGGTTCTAAGCTACCTCCCCACCAATTTTCAGCCAAATCGGTTCAGCCGTTCTTGAGTTATAAATAGTGTAACTAACACGACTTTCTTTTATATAAGTATATAGATATAGATTTTTTTACACCTTGGGTTACGTTACTAAAGTAACTAATCTTTTCTAGCAATAAATATAGCCTATGTTACTCAGGGTGAATGTAGCTTTCTAATGGTGAAAGAATTTTTGAAATCGGCACAGTAGTTTTTTAGTTTATTCATTACAAACATACACACACACAAAAATACAAATCTTTCCTCTTTATAATATTAGTGTAGATTTTACTTAAAGGTTTTTCTGAGTGACCGAGCGATTTCATTCATAAGTTATTTTAAATTATAGTACTTGAAATCGTTTTGTACCTTCACATTTACTTTGTAAGTAGGTATGATTAAAAAAATGATAAAATCCTTTATAAAAAAAGACTTGGTACTTATTAGAAAATTTATTCACTCATTTTTTTTGTTATATATTTCTGGTGCAAATTTATTTTTTAAAATTTCTTAAATGTATGAGTGCAATCCAACATAAAACCAACTGTGTTCACCTGAAGAGAATTAACCTTTCGAAACTTTCCACAGCCAACATTATTTTTATGCAAGAACTAGAAAATTAAAAAAGTACTCATGATGCATTTTTGCAGGTCAGACTACGTATCATCAAAAACGTGTTGAATTTCAATGGTACTTTTCACGCATGCAAGTGCTTAGCTGAAATTGTATTCTAAAAAATGCAAAATTTACTGATGTTCACTTGAGCATTCCCCTATTGTTAGAATATCCTCTTTCATTCCATGAGAACATTCAAACCAATAACCCCTAGTTGGGAAAATCCTCAAATCCCACCAATAAAATATTCAGGAAATTTGTTTTCCTCCCTGTTAATGAAAAAAACTGCTGCATCCAACCGTACCGTGTGATTCAGCCTTTCAATTATTTCCGAAAAAAGAATGACGTCAGCAAATAGCAATCTATTCGAATTTCGCGAAATAACTGTTGCACATTTCGGGGATGAATTTTATTTTTCTTCTCTGCAAAATCGTAAATTTTTTAGCATTTGCACCCAACTTCATCAGCGGAAGGAAGATTTACGCGGGCGCCTTACTTGATTTTTTGATAAAATTTTAGAGGTGCTAAAGTTTTTCCGCCATTCGAGAATAAATATTCTTTTTTTATTTTTGTTTCAGGGTTTAGGGCGTGAACTCTGAAAAGGAGCAAAGGCGTGCTGCGGTAAACAAAATTGGCTCCGCACGTTCCTAATTTGATCGAAATGGTGCCGAGGCAGAGTCATTTATTAAATTTTTTAATACCCGTAAAAATTTAGCTCAGCATGTTTTTCAGCATCGCTGGTTGTCGCCAGTGGCGGCGGCAGCGATCGCGGTGGCTGCAACGAAAAGCTGCGCACCCCCACCGAAATTTCCTCAGAGGAAAATTCATCCAGGGTCCTCAGTTAACGCGAAGGGGATGGAGCGGAATCGTCGGTGAACGAGGAGGAGGTAAATAATTTTCTTTTGGAAATTGTACAGAGGCGCACGCGGGCTTAATATTACCTGACTGTAAATTTCCATAAAATCTCATTACATGGGCGCCGTCATCCGAAAGCAATTCGGCCCTGAGGTAGCCACTAAAGTAAAAAAAAAAAAAAAAAACAATGTCTGTCCGTTCGTCAGTACTTTTCCCCCGCTAGGCGCGGGGGATTTCCTTAGGGCCATTACGTCAGGGGCTCCTCTACCCGGGTCCTGGCCCGGCTGGAAAATGACGACGTCGACGACGACGGAGGGTTTTCTTTCCCTTAAATTGCCGTTACCATAAAACTTTCAGTTTGTAGGAAAAGAAACGGCTGGATAATGTGAAGAAAAGACGGGGTGGTCTTTACGGGGCAGAGGGGGATAGGTGGGTGGGCGGGTGGGTCGTAAGGAGGAGTTTTCAATTTGTTTTTTCCGTCGCAGCGAAATAACTCTGAGTCCCTGTCTCAGGACGTAAATTGTAGTCGCCGGAATTCACTACCCTCCCCTCCAATCCCCTCCCCCTACTCTTTATCCCCACTCTCCTTAAGGAAAAAGAAGTTTTCGTGCCCGAAAGCACAGATCAACTCAATATGGCGCTATTAAAATCAGAGGAAAATAGCTCTCCGATACCCAAAGAAGCGCTATCGGGAATGACTGGGTTTAGGACGGCTCCCGGACCCTCTTATCCGGGATTTCGGGAAGAATCAACACATCCCATCCTTCCATCCACGTTTTCCATAGTCTTAGGAAGACCGACTTTTAAAGCCCGACAGTGGCTCGTAAGGGAATTGCTTTTTCTTTCTGTTGTCCTTAATCCAGAAGATCTATCGAGGGACACGATATCGAATCAAAAGAGTATCGATACTTTACTCATGGGTAGTAGTATCGGATAAAAGGTATTGGATTGAAAGTATCGATATTTTATTGAAATTGATACTCTTTAAGATTTACAACAATCATTGTGACGAAATTACACGTCAAATTTAACCCTTAGACGATACACCTCTGTTACGAACTTAGGACCGCACATAGGGTAGAATCCACCCAAGCGGTTTAAAATTTAAAAAAGTTTGAAAGGGCCGACTTTTTCGAAAAAAGTGTAGAGAAATTTTTTTTAAAAAAATGTTCTTTAACATGATATCAATATTTTATTTCATTTTATTTCCATTTATCGTGAAATATTTATTTATAGGGTAGATTTTTTGTAAGCTTAACGAGTTCAGATTTTCCTTAACAAGTTCAGATTTTCCTTAACAAGTTCGAATTTTCCTTAACAAGTTCAGATTTTCCTATTTATACATATTTATGTCTACACCTTAGATATTTAAATTGAGGAAGTATTTATTACATATTGAAGTTACATTTTGAGGAAAAATGTGTACAAAATCTCTTATTTATACTATACTAACTAAACTAAGCTACCTAACCTATTTATTACTACCTACTCTAAGCAAAGTTGCGGGGTAAGGGAGTTAGTGTTAAATTAAATATATATAATTAAAAATGTCATGGTAAATTTAGTATAATTTTAAGGAGTTTATTTTGAGCAATTTGGAATTTCTCTTGTGTGTAGTTGCACAATTGCATCGTGGAATTTCTACTCCATCTATTTTAAGATATTTTGATGGCAAATAGCACAGTTTTCTCATCGTAGTTTTTGTTTTGTAACAATTTAGTTTAATCTTCCATTTATGGAAATACTTGTCTATAGTGTTAAGACCTATCTGTGTATTTATTTCTGTAGGATTTGCTGAAAAGTAATAATACTAAAGCTAGAATATTCCATTTGGAAAACATAAACTGCGGAAAAATGGGTGATTTTATTAAAAAATCGAGAGAATTTTTATTTTTTTAAGATAAAGCTCGCACAGCTTTTTAAATTTGAAAGCCAGTAGTTTTATGTAATAACAAAAAACTATATTTGTTTTGAAATCTGAAGTGAGGAGGTATGCAATATTAGAAATAGGATAAATGTTTTTTAAAAATCACTTGGGGTTGATTATACCCCTTTTATTGTCTAAGGGTTAATATTAACATTGCAAGTGGAAAAAAAACTTTTTAAGAACAAATTTATAAATTAATGGATGTAAACTAGTTAATTGTAAAATTATGTGTTAAAGAATTCTGTTGATAGCATAAAATTATATTTTCAATGTAGTATTACATCTCCAAAATTAAAGTGTGGAGAGATGCACTTGTGCAATTGTAAAAGCCATTTGTGACTTAGTACATTATGAATTATGATAGTGTGAATTTTGCATTTGAAATTTTTAATTTGTTTAATGTACAATTACATTTGAATTTAAATTTTAAACAGTTATTCGCAATTCATGAAGTCACAAATGATTTTGAGAAACGTAATTAATTACATTTGGATTAAAGTTACAAAGCGAAATCATCTATAAATACTGCAAATTTTAAAATATTCTATGTTTTCGCACGATCCAACAAACTCTTAGAAAATTTTATATTTTTAGTATTTCAAAGTTAAGTAACATTAACCCATTAATGCCTGAATAACAAAAAATTTTACGGCAACTTCGAGGCCCTAACTTTTATCGAAGGGGTAGTCAATTCTCATCGAGACTAACTTTTCTAGACGTATTTTGAGTCGCCTGACACGATAAAACAAAAAAAAAAGTGAAAAAAAAATTATTATTATTGTTTTTTTGCAATATTACGTAAATAAATACCTTTTTCACGTCATTTTTTTTCGAAAAAACGAAAGATTTAGTGGGGAAAAAGCAACTTTTTACTGAAATAAAGTGCATAAAACGTGTTATTAGTACTTAAACTTCAAAAATAGGTTTTCTTTATTAGGAACAGATTCAGTTTGAGGTCTCCTCATAGATTTCGATGAAATTTTATAATTTTGAAACTTTTTACTAATATCCTGGACAGACTACTAATTTTAAATTATCATATTTGAATTTCTTAGGAAAGTCCAGACGAATATTCGTCTAAAAAGGATTTTTACATAAATTACACTTTATTATATTGCCTTTAAATTAATTTTGAAATTGAGTACGTTCGAAAATGTAAATTTCGTTCATAGTCTGGCTAGAAGTGAAAAATATGAAAACATGTTTCGTACGTTTACAAATTGTTTCCAAAATATTTAACTCTTAAACATGCTTGTCAACAATGAAGTTTTGGAAATTTCATCGAAATCCGTAAATATAATAGTGTTAAATGTAAAATTCGACCGATATCTATAATGAGATTTTAAATTGATAAAGTCGCAAATCGCTTTTATATATAGTATCTGCGTTGTAAAATTGATTCAAAGAAATGGTTTTTTAAATTTCTCAGTATGTCATTTTAATCTCTTTTCTGAATTTTAAATGTTTTATGTGTTATTAAATTTAGTTTCCTGTAATATTACCCGTAAAATACAATTCGAAAAAATAATTTTAGATAAATGTGTACTTTTGGACTACACAATTTAAAATTTTATTGTTTCAATACTCCACAAATGTTTTACTAGATATCTATTTCATACTGAAAAAATACAACTCTGTTCTGCTTTGACAGATTTAACGTCTTTTGTGCATCTTTCATTGCCATTTTTCAATATGGATCGTTTAATTGTTAAAAAATCATTAAAACTTATTACAAAACTAAATATTATGCAGTATCTTCGTTTCATATTTCGAGAACAGATTATTATTGTATTTTAAATGTGGATCATCGTAACGCGCAGTCCATTGCAAATAATAAAAATTTATTAATGGCATAAAGACAACTTATTATTTTAAAGAAGTTAATATTTTTTTTAAAAAGAAAGAAAAGTACGTTTGATTCCTGTGATATGTGATATGAAATTTCAGTTATTAGCTCTGTAAGTGCAATTAAAATTTAAACAGATTTATCATGCTTCCTAAGAAATCTTTTTTTCTTAAAGTTTAATGAAGTTTAGAGAATCTTAATGGCAAAAAAGTATTTTCTTTGATTTTAGAACCATATACCATATATGTACAATATTTCTGAGTATGTGAGTAAAAGTATCAGGCGTAAAATATCGATTAAAAATCTATCGGTATCGAATGCAAAGTACACGATACTGAAAAGTGACCCTAGGTCTTATCTGGGACTCCATAATCTCAGAAACGTCTCAAAATGAGCTGAAGGAGTTGCACGTAATTAATATTCTTTATACAGAAAACTATTTCTGCTCGTACTTTATCCGGGAGGAAAAACGTGATCCCTACTCACATCAACTCCATTCGCTGGCTGTACGATAATTACCGAAAAAAAATTCCGCAGTTCCAGGAAAGAAAAAAATTCACATTGTTGCTACCGTTGTCGCCAACGTCGTCGGGATGGGTAGAATAGGACATCGGGTGAAAAAGAATTGCATCCTCTCCATGAGAAAGAAGGGCGCTCCGGGAGGAAAGATCGTTATCCCTGGGGAATTTAATTAAATGAATTTTCGCGTGAACTGATGCTTGGAGTGCTGCGAAAATTAACATCCCAATTCCGTTTGATTGCTCCGAATGCGTTTACGTTTATCAAGCCCACCCCCCGCCGTCCCACCGGCAACATCATTATCCCGCGTCAAAATTAAAGCGAGTTGATGGGGCGGAACAATCATTTTAGGAGGAGCTCCTCCGTTCTTCTCTAGGAGAGCGCTCCAAAGAATTTTAGCTCGCGAACTGATGAGCGATTTAATTTGCTCGTTTGGTTCTTGTTCGAGCGCCGTTTAGCACATTCGAGACGTTTTTACTTAACGCAATTAAGGTACATTGACTTGGAGGTTTTCGCACAAAACTTCCATAAAACGGATTATGTAGATCTAGTTTGGATAGTAGAAACATGTTTCTTTGATACAGCCTCTATTCATAATGATGCCATACGTAGTTTATCACTTCAATACTCAAGTAAATTATGTGATGTTGATGAACTTCGTACAGAGATCTTTTGTGAGAAACTCATTTTCAGGTTAGTTTCTAGGGGAGTAGTCACCTAATTCGAAACACTTAAAAATGTTTCACCATTTATGAAAACAGCCTCATATACGACGAATCGACCAAAATTTGGCAGTCGTTACACCTGATTTTTGTTCAAAGTGTTTAAGTTGATCACCTTTTGTAAGAGAAATAAAATAATTTGGCAAAAGAAGTGTTAAAATGTTCAATTGCCAGGAACCATTCAGGGACCACACAATTGTGAAAAAATATAACATTAAATTCCAGAGATCTGTCTTAAACAGTTGCACGAATGTAAAAACGTATATGTATATAAAATGTAAGGATATGTAAAATATATATATATAATGCATAACAAAAAAAAAAAACAAAGAAAGTGCCAGATATTTTAAAAAAGAAAACAATTTTCGAGGTCAGAAAATCGTGTGAAAATCGGAAAATCTTCATTCGATCGTTTAGATCCTAGTTCACGCGAAAGCCATAAATTTGTACAATAACATATTAAAAAATTAGACCGATCGGTCAAGTGGTCTTTTTTAAATCATGGCGACCGTCGATTTTTTTTCAAAAAATTATATGGCCCTGATAGGGCAGCCGAAAAAAATATTTCAAAAATTTTTATTTTTCTAAATTTTAGTCAAGAAAGACCCCTCAAGTACAAACTAAGGAGCAAATTAAGAAAGAACTAAATAAATATTAGGAGGACTATATTCATTTTATAGACGGGGTTAGAAGTGAGTGTAACAACAATAATAATAATGAGAAATTATAATATCATATCCTTAATAACTATCGTCAAACCAAATTCCATCTATGAGCACTGCAAATGAAGAAGTTAAAGAGTTATTGCAGCATGAGTTATTGTTATTATTTTTGATCTTATTATTTATTGCACATTCATCAATGATCTGATTACTACAATTTTTAATTAAATAAGCAATAGATAGATCAACCACAACGAAGCTGATTTTTGATCCAATCTCTCGAACAATTAAAGTCAATATGGACGTACGTACAGTTAAAAGCGCTCGATATTGACGTAATAGACTCAGATTTGCCATAATTTGTGCGGTGGAACGGAACATGGAAGGAAGAATGGTCTCTCAGTGAACGTGCGGGGACAGAAATACTAACAAACGAGATAATCTCGGGCGAATTAACATTACCCATCATGCAGTCTAGGGCGAAGATTAATCTAGCGTTACTCTACAGTTTGTAACGGGAACAGTTTGAGTCTATCAACGTAAGGAAGCAATGTGAGGGGATTGGTCCAAGGAAGACCTCTAAGAGCGAACTTAAGAAATCTTCTCTGGACCGCCTCAATACGGTTCACCTGAGTCCTACATGACGGAGACCAAATCAAGCTAGCATACTCAAGAATTGGTCTAACAAAAGTACAGTAGAGAATCCTTGTGACGTGAGGATAATTGAATTCCTTTGACCAGCGCTTGACAAAACCGAGGGTAGAGTTGGCTTTACGGACCGTGGCGTCAATGTGGTCATCAAAAGAGAAACAGCTATTCAACCAGACACCCAGATCCTTGAATATGTCAAGTCTCCGTAACAAGCGTCCGTCAATAGAATAGTTAAAAGATGTCAAGTGTTTGGAGCATGAGAAGCACATATATGTACATTTGTCAATATTTAGAGGTAATTGGTTCAGCACACACCATTCAAAAAAGGAAGTGAGGTCAGAGTTTAAAAGTGTACAGTCATGCTCGTTACAGATAACTCGAAAGATCTTCGCGTCATTGGCGTAGCAAAGGATTCTTGAGTTGGGCAGGACCAAGGACACGTCATTGATAAAAATGGCGAAAATAAGAGGACCCAAGTTGAACTTTGATGAAGAATAGAAAATTGATAAAATGCATTGAAATACAAAATCCTTCAGCCGATAGCTGCGACACGAAATCAAAAATTATTCTTAATTTTTTAATTCTTAAAAAAACTCATGAAAAGTCTTCCTAAAAAAATTCCCTTCCTCGAAAAGTCTTGCTAATGCGTCAGTAAATTTTATTGAATAATCGGCGGTATCCCACACACCACACACACCACACACACACCCAAAATTAATAAAAAGCCAGTAAACTATGATTCAAATTTAATTTTATGGCTTAATACCCCTGACACATTTCGGTCGAAATTTGGAATTTCGGCTCTGTTCTCCATTTCGACCTACATTTCAACTCAATTTGGAAATTGAGTTTTTACTTTCCAATTTCGTGCGAAATGAAGCAAATAGTATAAAAATTTCGCGTCAGGTGGTGCGCTTACTACTTATTTCCCATTAGCCAGCTGTACCGAAAAGTCAAACGCAACATTCGAATTGTAAAAAATGGAGTTGACTAATAAAGTTAAAAAAAGGCAATACAAAAAAAGAAAAATTTGAAACCGGGGCGAAGTGGCATCTTAAATAGATAAGTGAAAGGACTACATACCACTTATAAGAAAATCAAAACGAAATTCCCATGGCTTTAAAGACATGAGTCGTAATATAAAAATGGATGGAGTAAACGTTGAACCGGACGATTTCTTTTTTTAGTTTGCTTTGCTTAAAGAGCATTGTTTCCAAAATATTAGAAATGTTATTTGCCTACTGATTTAATAAAATCAATATTTCTTTTGAAGTCATCTCTGAAATTTTGAAATTTTAATTGACAACTGTAATGGAGAAGAGCAATGTGTCAGGGGTGAACGAAATTAACTTCGAAATTCTCAATTTGAACTCTGTGTATCAAGAATATAAATGAGAATTAATGTCTATTTTGAAAATTCAACATTACATATTTAAAATGCTAGTCTTATAATGCTAAGTGTAACTTAAATCTCACAAAATAAGAGATCATCAACTTTAAAAATTAACCTAGTTTAATATCTAACCTTCATATAGTAAATTTTATTTTTAATTACCTTACCGTCGATTCAGATTCTTTCGAAATATGATAGAATATAATGTCAAAAGTTGAAAGAGGCACACTCTTTCACAGATCAAAATTGGTGCTTTTGTTAAATTCTAAAGAAAAAACCACAAAGCTGTCCCGTTTACTAAACACTAGTTTAGAAATAGCACTCTAGAACTTTTCCTGCCAACCCCCGAAAGAAATACACTCTCCTAAATGGAGGCACTTTTTTAAATTGCGAAAATATAAATTTTGACGAATTAAAGAACATATTTCGACAATTCATTTAATTTATCTATGAATACAAGACAAAAAAATGCTCTTACTACGAGAGATAGCCAAGTTATTATTTTCATTATTTATTTAAATTACCTTGTTCATTTCTTAGTTGGAAAATTGTGTTGTAACATTTTTATATTTACTTTAAAAGAGGATACAATGGAATGCATATTGAAGTTTTTATTTTCAATTTTAGTTTGGTTTGTCTATGCAAAACGTGGTAATTTTTCGTCAATTAATGAACTAAATCAATCTTTACAGCGTTCCTCCTTAAACACTTTCTCAAAACAGGTGCTAATAAAATTCCTTTTCTCCCTTGCTATTAATATATCTAAAGCTTCAAGCTTGGAAAAATTTCCGGTAAATGGATTTCAGAAGGCTTAGGTTTTGTTTCATATATCCTTAATCGTTATTATTCCCGCGGATAACATTTACTTCTGGTTAATCTATTAATCCACTTACTATTGTACATTGAGATATCATGAAATTTGAGAAAAGAAATTGAAATTAATTCATCTTTAAATTTGTTATTCAAAATAAATCATAAATCAAATGTGCAATAAAGTTAAAACACTTTTTTTATTCTGTAGATAACAAAAGATGTAAAATAAATGAGTTATATATTCCTTGAAAAATTGAGCCTTAGAGAAAGTAAAATCAGGAATAAATAAGTATTATCTAGAAAAATACATTTTCACCTTTTATCCCCAAGTACAATCTTAAAATCAGCATAACCTGGAAAGATAAATTATTAAAATTTTTAGAACCATGACGATTCCAAAAATCAGCATAACCTATATTTAAATTTTCGGGCCAAGGACAATCCAAAGTGAGCTACCGAATACATAACAATGTAAATGAGAGCATTAACCGCGCATGGCATCCATTAAAAGGTTTATTAGATAGCTAATATCACTGTAAAAATGACAACCCCTGTATTTATTTCGTCTCGAATCTAGGGTTAGCTTTAACTTTGTATCAGTCCGAGGCTTTTTCCCTTGGACCTCTCTCATAAACCCAATTTTGATGATGATCGTAAAAAACTATGTTTCAACTTTTTAAATAAATACATCAAGACCGCCCAGTAAAAGTTAACAGCTCGTTTTTATGAGTGGACTCGTCCCAAAGCATAAAGCGCATATCAAAGAAATATGAAGGGATGAATGAGAAAGTGGCATAAAGTACACCGGCAATGTTTAGGGCTCATAAAGTTAACTTCTTTACCTACCCCCTTTCCCCTTCTAAACTCGTTTTGGAAAGATATGAAATCCTTGAGGATTTGAAAAGCAACAAATTTTGGGTGAAAAATCAACAGGTGTATTTTCTAAACCTGCCCCTTTTTTTTTTTTTACGGAAAATGTGTTATATATGGCCCGAATTTGCGGGTTGTGTGTGGTGGGTGAAGGATAAATTGGTTAACTTTTTTCAACAGGGTGACCATACTAAACGTCAAAGGGATCCGTTTTTGAAAGCAATTAAACAGGACAAATACCGTGGCATCTGAACGTTACCACATCATCTCTAAATTGAAATTACCACTGAAATTGCTTCCCACTCTCGCTTCAGGCAATATATCCCCCGTTTTTCCCTGGTACGTTCCCAGTTCCCGCAGGATAGTTCGGAAAGCAGCTCTATCCTGGGAGTTCCTTGTCCTTGTTGTTGCCTTCAACAGTTGACGATGACGACGACGATGATGTTGCGCTTTCAAGAGCCGGGTGCTTCCCGGGTGCATTGAATTGCATTGCAACAGTGTCGGCGGGAAGATATGGGGGATTAACAGAGGAGTTTCTTTACCCACCCAGAAAATGGGACCCTAGTTGCACATGCAACAAACATGCCGGGCGTTCCATGTCATGCCTAAACGTAGTGTTTAGCACTTTCCCAATGGATATAATTCAATTAGTCGCAGGCACCAGGCATACAGAGTCTGCTGCCTGTCCAGGAAGTCTATCCCACTCCTTTTTTCCGGGAAAATTGCCCCGGGAAATTTGAATTTTCGCATGATTCCTTGAATGCGGAGTGGATCTAGAGACCACTCCCAGAGGAATACCTAACCTTGGGGCTGTTGTTGTCCTGACGTTCCTGGAAGATCTTCAGCATTTATATACATTTACAGAACACCTCCTATTCCCACCCCAAAAAAAAAAAAAAAAATTCTAATCTCCTCAAATAGAAAAGGGGCATCGCCTCGGGATTTTAGTTAAATTCCAGAAAAGTTTCAAGTTTTCCTAAGTTGCTGAAGTTTTCACAAGTTTTCGGCCGGAATTATATTCTTATTGTTGGAAAAGCTCACCAATATAAGTAGATTATGCTGATAGTGAGGATTTTTGGCTTCCCTGATTTGTGCCAGAAGAGAAGAAGGGGGAACAAATTTTCTATATAATCCCGAGAAAGTTTGAAAATTTCAAGTTTTTGAACTAAACCTAAATTTGAAATTATGTCCTACCCCCAGCTCCAAATGATTTAATGATAAATCGGATCATAGTTTTGTTAAATTTTCACTCTCTTCTTGACGTTTTTAGTTTTCATCCGATAATATTTTCCCTTATTATAATATAAAAGGGTTGTTAAAGGGTTTTTTTGGGGAGGGATTTACGTTCAGATAAGTGAAATGGGTTTTTGCTTTGAGTTGGTAATAATTCGTAAAATTCCTTACACATTTAATTAATCATGGTTTTCAGAAAATGTTGAAAAACAAATTTAACTTTAGATGAAACAAAAATTTTGATGATGGACTTTTCTGTAGATATACCATACCGTTACATGCATAGATTTTGAAGGGAAAGAGCTGGTTATTGACGAGGATTTTATTTTGTTAATTAATTCCACGTGGAGAGTGAATTTATCAGGTTTTACATTTTCTTAACATAATTAAGCGTTATTTTTAACTTTTATAGGGGGAGAGAGCAATTAATACAACTTTTTCAGTCTAAAACATACATGTTAAAATTGAAAATAAAAATTAAAATCTTAATTTTATGCTTCGTATGCGATGATTATTCGGAAAACACAGCTGTGGAGCAAAATTAAAGGGATTCGTTTTTAAACGCATGATTTAATAATAGTTTAATTTAATTTTTTAGTTCAAATTTCGATTGTATTTCGAACATCACAGACTAGGAAAAATATTATTTTAATTGTAACTTTCAATAATTTATTCAAAAAGTGACTGTATGTACAAAAAATATTTTCCATTACCCAAGTAATGAATAAAATGATTCTCAAATAACTAGTAATGGAAAATCGAAATTCTTTGATTCAATTATTATTATTATTATTTGGGTCACAGAAAATATTTGATGAATTCATTACCAATCGACAATTCTAGAATAACGTTTATTAAAATGTTAAAATAATCGCAAATTAATAATTAAAATTTTTGGGGTTTGCTCCTTATATTATATATTGGGTTGAGGAGTTCTTTTGTCCTAATACGATTTGTGTGCTATTTGACGAAATGTTTATTCGAAAGAGCTCTCTCTGCTCTACAAAACTATAGTAATCACTGTTTTTAGAATCTTGATTAATGTATCGTGATAATTATTGGTTTTGTTCAAATAAAACTCTTAGATTAAAACGCTACGAACTTATTCCTCAACCCAATATTTTTTTAACTTGTCATTTTATAATCAATGAGCTCATATTTTAATTCAATAAAGTTATTTTTAAAATTAACTGGTCTATTTTCATTTCAACGAAATCGAAATATTTAACTCACATAAGTTCAATTTGATAATTCAAACAAGTTTTATTTTTTTTAAATAAATCTATATATGTAAATTTATAATAAAATTATAACTAGGGTTTTGTCTGTGCGTGCATGATGAAAAAACTACTGTACAAATTTTAATGATACCGTGCTGTTTTAGACTTTAGATGATTGGTCATTATCTCCAATAAGATATTCTTCAAGGGGGTTAAGATATTAAAAATATTCATATATATAATAAAACTACTTATAAACTCTAAAAATAGCTACGAAAATGTAAAACTTCATAAAATTTCTATAAAAATTGGTACTTGGGTGTTTTTGAGACCCCTGATTTTAGATCTATAATCCAAATTTTGAATATCAGAGTTACGGATCCAATATGGCGACCAGAATTTCCCAAATGAATATTAGTACAAAAAGTATCACTACTTCCGATTTTGAATCTGTATACTATCAAAATTTGTAAATTCAAAATTACAAATCAAATTCTGTTTGTCTGTTTGTGCGGTCATCAAGTAAAATCTACGGGACGAAATTTTATCAAACTTAACTTAGTTTCAGCTTATACTCTTTGTTAATATTTACGATAAATTTTATGTCTAACCACCGTGTTATAAATACCAAATTCCAAGATAGATCGATCCCGGTATGCTATATTTTATGCAACAGTTACAAAATGATGTCATACCATAATTTTCATGTAATATGTTTTCAAGCAAATTTTCAGGTTCAGTGGTTTGTCTTGACTTTTGTTTCTGTTTTAGTAGTAGAGTGTTTTTGTAGCATTTTTCTAGTTATTGTATCTGTTGAAAAGGGGACCTACTATGTGTAATAGTTTTACTTTCTCGAAGCTTCCTAAAACAACACTTTGTTTTAATGCTGCCCCCAGTTATCTTATGTGTGTATGTTTATTAAAAGATCTAATATCGTAAAGATGTCACAAAATTTGTGTCTTACTTACTACGCAAGTATATATTGACGTAACCAAAATAATCTTACGAAAAGTTTATGATATCATATAAATTCCTTAAGCCTATTTCTCGAAAATTCTGTCTTAAAATTACTTCTCGCATTGTGTGCAAAGAGGACATTAAAACCAGAATTTAAGCGGAAAGGCTCGATGTAATCAGAAATTAATAGAAAAGTCACCGTGGATACAATCAATCTGATGATAGGGGGAGTAGGTAGCATGACAATCTATACCATTGTCCTTCCCGCTCAACCTTCTCTTCGCCTTGAAAATCAGGGATATTTCCATGCAAAGGGCTTCCTGAAAGCGAACAAATTGCCTACACATTCTCAAGGTTGTACCTTTGTCTCAGCCTTCATTAAATTGCAGAGCTCGAAAGGTAATTTGTCATCAATAACATAAAACTTCAATTACAGAGTTGAGTTCGCATGTCTGTGGGTAATATCCGTCCCCACTTAGCATGTCCTTCGTAAAGCAACTGGAAAGACACAAGGATTTAGAGCGAGCGGTTGCTTCTTGCCCGGTCCCGTTCCTCGTATGCTCTTTGCACCATTTCCCCGCCCTCATAGGGGGTAGCTATTATGTGCGAAAATAACAAAACTGAGGCAATGCCATTGCTTTTAATGAAACTGGAATATTGTACGGGTGCCCACTCCCCCCCAAACTCGACGACGGCTATGTGGTGCTAATCCTTTCGCAAAAAGGCTAAAAATGTAAAAAGGAATCGCGACATTTAACAGGAGCAACTCCCTGGCTGGCTGGCTGTAAGACAACAGTGGCGGTGAGGGCGATGGTGCCACCTTCAAATGACTAGCAGATGCCGGTTAGCTGGGAAATGTAAAATTTTGTAGTTGTTTTATTTTTTTTATTTTAAGAAAAATTTAACCTATACAAGCACGCGATGTTTGTTGCTCTGTGACAATCGAAACAACCGAAACAAAGCGTTAAACAAAACACCACCGAACACCTCGGAAAGGTGCTTGGTATTTAGATCATTTTTCAAAACGCTTCAGCTATTTTTGGTATTGGGGGTCGTCGGTGGTGGAGTTGCTGTGAAAGGTTTACGGCTCATAACCCCGAGGATTACTGTTTCTTTTGTAATGTGTTTTTAACAGTTACAAGCAGAAAATAAATTCAAAATGACTTTTGAGTTTTCAAAAGATTAGGGCAATGTGCGAATTGTCTAACGTTTTGTGTTTTATTAAGGAATTTTCGGTTGTGCAGCCCATGGCCTACTTATTTATTTATTTAAGACTCGCTGAAAATTTTCAATTTATTTAGGAGAATTGTGATAAAAGATAAAAATAAAGGAGAATGGGTATAGTAAAATTGTAGGTATACCTGTGTAAAAATATTTAAATTATTAAGAAGGCTGCAATACGACCGCACTTTTTATGTTTTATTCGGATGCACCAGTTTATATAAAAACATCCTATTACATACCTCCATAACTTAAAAAATAATCGATTTGTGTGCTTTTATTCATTATCCATCGTTTTCTATTTTCCATAGGATATTTTAAAAAATAATTATTAAAAAGTTACTTAAAGTGAACAAATTATAATAAGAATAATTCATTTTAATTTAATTTCCTTTAAAATACAAAAAAACCCTTGAGTTGGTTTTAATTTAAAAGTTTAAATCCGATATCTCCAACTACAGGTCTATTGCGAAATTAAATTTTCCGGCTAAACTATTTGAAGCTATAATCTGTGAAATCCTCAATTTTCACTGCAAACCCTTTCTATTGCTCTTTCAACATGGGTTTATGAAGAATAATTCGACTACAACGAAGCTGCTTGAATTTTTCAATTACCGTCTAGCAGATAGGCAGAGGCCGGCAAGCAATTCGACTTTATGTGCACAGACTTTAGCAAGGCCTTTGATTGGATTAATCATTGCATTCTTGTTTACAAGTTTTAGAATTTCACCTAGTTTTGCTGTTTCAACGCGTTTGCTTTCGCTGTGCACTTATTTAATATACAACATATCTGACATACCTCAGGGTAGTCACCTTAGACCTTTGTTATTTTTCATTTATATTAATGATACCTATCCACTCGAGAATTCTTTACTATGCTGACGATGAGAAAATCTTTCGTATAATATCTGACGATTGTAATTGTGATGCTTTAAACTTTGACTTAGACGACATGCATAAATGGTATTCTATTACTTATCTACCATTTAATGTTACGTGTATGACTTTTTTCCTGCAAAAGGAATTCACTTTTCTTTGACTATTCAATTAATGGACAGTGTCTTTCTGGACTAACTAAGGTGAGAAATTTGGGAGTTCGTCTCAACTTATCGTTCTCTTTTGAGGATCATATCGAAACAATTGCAACAAAGTTGGTCTAAGAAGTTCGATGACCCCTACATCTCTCGCCTTTCGTGAGATCCGCTTTAGAATATGCCACTCCGGTCTGGTGTCCATTCTATGAATGCCATAATAACCATATTCTATGAATGTCATAATACCCATAATAAATTTAGGCAGTTCAACGTAGATTCACACGGTTTTCTCTTCGTGATAATCCTTAGAAGAATAATCATATATTGCCATCTTAAACTTGCAGGCTTAAACTTATTTCACTTGACTCATTGACATAATCTCTCCATAGATGTCTTGGCTTTCGATTGTTTGCAGGGTTCTATTAATTTGGCTCTTTTCAATATCTACCTAGAGAAATACTGACTTCTTCCACCTTTCATCCCATCGTGCTAATTATGGTTTTAACGATCCTTTGACTTCAATGTCGCATTCGTTCAATTCAAATTACCCTGCTATTGATTTCCATTTATCTAAAAGCCGGCTTCGTTAATGGTCCATCTAAAACTTTGTAAGTAATCAGCTTATTGATGAAACTGCTATACAAAAAATTACAACATTACTTTATAACGTATGTCTTGAAATCTTGCAAATCCGAGATTTCTTGTTAAACAATGATAAATACATATTTTTATTTCACTTCGGCATTAACAATCGTATCCTTGACTAAGCACAAGTATTATACATTTCCATATTAAAAGCGTAAGCGTGCAGTAGAACCCCCTATAACACGGGTTCGCATAACACGGTTTCGTATATTATGGTGGAAAAATTGTGATCGAATTCGTATAACACGGTAAAGGAATGAGACAGATGAGAAGATACTATGCAAAAGAATACAAGTCCACAAAAATCAAAAATTGAGATTTTAGTTCAATATCATTTATCATAAGAATAACATCTGAGTCGAATAAAAAACACGGTTCGAAGTAAAAAGATATCTTTGCTATGACTTTGGTGGAACACAAAATTTTCGTTTGGAGCAGAAAAATACATGTCCATTAATAATAAAATCAATCAAAAATAAATTTTTCTAAAGTACAATTTATATGGTCAGTTTAAAATACATTGGTTTGTAATATGGAGTTTGCAATTTTCTAATAAAGCTATTCTTTGAAACTGATCTACTTAATCATACCCTGTTATGTTCGAGTAAAGAGGTATATCTGGTGTCTGGTCAAGCAAAAATATACATATCTTCACCTGCACGAACAAAAACAATTTTTTTTTTAGAAATAAAAGATATATCGTTTTGAAAATTTTCAAGTATAATTATTTAACTTTAAATATTACATAAATATTGGATTTTTTCATTGGTTTTTTGCCATTACAACATCAAAACATCAAAAAAAAGACGGTAGGCATGAGTTCTGGCGACTGGATCATCTGAAACAAAATTGTCAAATTATTCCTTGTTGAAGTGGCTACCATCCTAACTAGAATAGTTTTCATCGGTAACAAATTTTCCGATTGTCACCCGATTTCTCAACCTCAAATTTCGATTTTTGTTTTTCAAACTTACGCCATTTTGTTATTTTGTGGTAAAAAAAAAATTATTCTAGCCACTTCAACAAGGAATAATTTGCAATTTTTTTTTTAGATCATTCAGTCGGCAGAAATCATGCCCAAAATCATTTTTTGATGTTTTTTTTTATAAAAGTTTGTAATGGAACAAAAATCTAACGAAAAAAAATATATAATACAATAATATACAAAAAAAAATACTTTTGTACTCTTTTAAGTTAAATAAACATATCTGAAAAATTTCAAACGATATCTTTTTTTTTTTTTTTTTTTTCTATAAAAAAAAAACTCTTGAAGAAAATAAGAATGATTTGAACTACCTGTATAAATTTCTTGTTTTGGCTCTACAATTAATATTAACATACGAGGAAATCATTGCAGTTGTCAACATTTTAACGAGAAGTATTTCGTAAATTTCCAGAATTCGTTTAGGTGTGACTTGTATTTTTTTGGATGGTACATCCGCAGATGTCGCGATTTTATAACGTTTAGTTAATTTGCCAAATCGATTAACCCCATAATTGATAAATTTACATTTTTTGTGAAGAAAAAAACACTTATTATTTAATTACTATCCGACTTTCATCTAACTTAAAAATAGGTTTATTAAACAAAATCCAAACTAAAATAAACAATAAAACGAATTGAGCTCTTATCTGTGGCGCACTTATGCGAATTTGACTGTACAAGATTAAAAGCAAAAAAATCGGCCAAGTGCGAGTCGGACTCGCTCATGAAGGGTTCCGTAGCAGCTAGTAACATAATATAAAAGTTCTTGTAGTTCGTTGTAACTTTGATCGATGTTTTAATAATAGTGTATTTTTTTAAAATTAAGTTATTGATAAGTAAACATTATAATTAGGTACCTAAATGATGGGATTTAGATCTAACTATATGCGAGCCCATATAGGCTTGTTTTTTTATTTGAGTTGATTGAATGAAAGGTAAATTGCGGTTTACGATTTATGACGTATTAAAAAAAAAACTACGCACTAGATCTCGTTCAAACCAATTTTCGGTGGAAGTTTGCATGGTAATGTACATCATATATTTTTTTTAGTTTTATCATTCTCTTATTTTAGAAGTTACAGGGGGGGGGGGCACACATTTGACCACTTTGAAAGTGTCTCTCGCGCAAACTATTCAGATTATTCAGATTAGAAAAAATTGATATTAGAAACCTCAATATCATTTTTGAAGACCTATCCATAGATACCCCACACGTATGGGTTTGATGAAAAAAAATTTTTGAGTTTCAGTTCTAAGTATGGGGACTCGCACTTGGCCGCTTTTTTTTCTATTTTAGTGTGAAAATCTTAATGCGGTTCACAGAATACATCTACGTACCAAGTTTCAACAGTATAGTTCTTATAGTTTCGGAAAAAAGTGGCTGTGACATACGGACGGACAGACAGACAGACATGACGAATCCATAAGGGTTCCGTTTTTTGCCATTTGGCTAAGGAACCCTAATAAGAGTTACTAAATAAATAAATATGCTACAGACGTAATGCATTATGTAAACAATATAAAAATTAAATACATGGAGATGTATATAAAAAAACCAAAAAATAAGTAATTTTAGAGGTATAAAATTCTTTAAAATAATGTGCGAATTGTCTTTCGTTTTGTCTAACGACTTTTCGAAAAATGCTCGTTAGATTCTTTCATATTAATTTATTTCATTGCTCTATTTTGGTCGACTTCAGCTCCTTTTTGAAACTATAAGAAGTGATAGTTCTCCCCCACCCCTGGCGCATTTTTGTGCAGCACATAACCCTATTGTATCCCCTCCTCTCTCCCGGCAATTGGGGTAGCTATTCCCTAATTAATGTTTTCATCCGATTATAAAAGAATAACCGTACAATGACCCTTTATTCCTTAAGACCCAACTGGACGAAACTTTGTCTTCGCCATCCGCTCTTCTGGTGCAATGCAACACCCCTCACCCTCATCCCCACTCTCGTTCCAAACCCTAGTTTTGAAAACAGATAATAATCACAGGATGCTGCATCTAGACATTGTATTTAGCAAGAGTGGTGGTGGGGGGTAAGGTTGCTTAATTTTATCTGCTCGGGTTGCCACCCTTAGAAGAAGAAGAAGAAGAAGAAGGAGAACATAATTGTTCTTTAGCTGTTGGAAAAGTTGGTCGGGTTCCTTCTGGTCCACTGCTCGGACCAAAGCTTTTAGCAATTTTCGCAGTAAAGCCGAGTACACAGTGTGTGGCTTGCTCTTCAAAATTCGCCTTAGTGGTTTCATTTTCTCGAAATAGGAATGAGGGGGATAAGTGGAAGAGTTTCTCGATAGAGATGTTGAGGTTGTGTAACTCTTTGGAAGCTTTACTTATCACAGAATACCCTCCTCTGAAACAGAATATTCCCATTTATGTCGTTTGAAGACATGTGTGGGAGAAGTGAGCATCTCTAATTCTCCATGAAAGAGGATTATTTTAGTATTCAATGCGATTAAGAGATTGCGACAAAAGATGAAGTCATTTAGATGACACCTACTATTCGAATGAAATATTATTTGCTTTTAATAACACTTCCTTTTAATAATATTTCCTCTCAACTTATTGTTAACTTAAAGTAACACTGTTTCATATTTTCACCTAAAATGATAACTAATAATGCATGTATTAACTTCATATCTATTACAAAAAAAAAAAAAAAAGCCTGAAGATAAAAAATGATAAATAAGTAATGGAGTAAGGTTAATTTTTCTAATATTTGGGATTTTTCTCATGACTGAGTAAAGTAAATATAGGTTGAGCCATCGGCTGGTTTCTTTTTAAAAATTCTTGAAAATAAACCCTTTTCAATATTTTTCAGAGTTTGTGGATTTATTGAATAGAATAAACCTTCCGATTAGTTTAGGAATATGACTTAATTTAAATAACTGCCTCGGCTGGCTTGGCGGTAGCTCATTCTGTCAACCCAATTTTACATCACATACATACAGCACATTTTCAATTTCATGATCAATGTTTTAATTAAGTTTTACAACTGCTCGGTGGCTATGACATTATTTCAATAAAGTTCTTTTCAAAATTCACATTGTTTGGGCTACACATCACTTACTTACTTTGGAAATAAGTTTTAAATATTTCCTAATGTTGTTAAAGTTAGTCATTTTGCACCATGGAGATATGACACCCTGTTTCTGTAAAATTTTTGAATGCGAAAGAGCTGCTGTATCAAAATAATATGTAATTATAAAAAAAAATTAACAGATGGCCCACCCTATATAAGACATTTATATTATGTATGCTTGTTTTCTATGCACGTTCTATGTTTATGAAATTTATTTGTTTAGTCTAATTCTGATCGCCAACATTTGTTATTTATAAATTATATGTTTGCACTATCTGAGAATGATCTAGAATGATCTACATAAGTACTTTGCGGTATATTCTGATTGTCGTTTTTCAATTAACTAGACTAACTTCTTAAGTATGGTCATAAGTCGACAAGACAAATACGATTTTGGAGTTAAGCACTAAGCAGCAGTATTTGCTAACGAAATTCTTATGACAGCAAGCCAAATAAACTCTCCATACAGCTCGAAGTCAACTATCATTCGGTTAACGTTCTACCCCTTTCATATTTCCTAAAAAAAAAAAAAGTGAAAGAAAAAAAATGTTCTGGATATTATGGTTGTGATTTCTTGTAATTTCAGCTCCAAAAACCTGGAGCCAATTTCTCGTGTAAATAGACCCGAAAAAACCCTTTCCCATTTGCCAAACAATTTTTCATCTACTAACCTAAAATGGATGGATGTAATGGTCGTACACAGGAAAAGTGGACTGGATCGAATGGAAATAAACTGGTAAAATCAATAAATCTCCTTCAATAAAATAACCACTCCATCAGGAAAATAAATCCATCGCAGAGTAGACCTGTATATATTTATATATCGAATGAAAGGGCCTAGTAGAAGAGGAGGGCCCTTCAATACTTAGGTACTGAGAATTTTGGTGTTATTGTGCTCCATTCTCTTCCAGCGGTCCATAATTGATAAATAATTTATGAAACTTTCTTGTTGGCAACGAGAAATGGCAGCCAGGAGTGAACCATGTCCATGCAGCCCCTCCCTCCTCCGTCCCCCCTAAATGCCATGTCAAGAAAATAGAAAATTTCGCCTTGAAAAGGCCTAATTCAATTATTGAACAAGAAAGGCGCATAACAACGCCTCTGAGCATATTGCCGAAGTTACTTGGTATCGTCCTCGACCCGAAGGGATGTAAAAGAAAAAAATGGACAAAAAGTCTAGTATATTTTGCATTTTGTTCGCATTTGTTTTTTCTATTCTCCTACAGGCTGTGGTGAAATTTGGCGCCTGAAATAGGGGCGTTTGAAATCGATATCCAGCTGGGCTCATCAAGCGCCCCATGATGAGATATAAATACCCTCACTTAATTACCCCGAAAAATCTGAAAGGGAAGAAAAAACGCAACCACCAACCAGCTCGGGATATATTTCTAGAGGAATAAAAAAATTTGAAAACTCCTGGCCGTAACTTGTGCGGGAATATTAAGCCAAAATCAGGAGCTGATCCAACAAAACTTTGCAGCGTGTCGTCGCTTCTAAAGGCAAGGGCGGCGTGTGGTGGCATTGTGGGCGGGGTCTCTTCATCCCTTAGGTTTTTGTTTTCTCGAACCGCGATCCTAGCAGCCCATAACGAGCCAATAATTGGGTACACATGAGCTATTAAGGCCCAATCTTAATGACTTTGTTCTGATTATGCTGCTTTATGTCGCCCGCGTTTCCCCCGATATGTGGGTGATAACGGCTCTCTTTCTTTATTTCTATATCGTGACCTATCAGGCGAGCCGAATTAACGCCTCACTGGCAGGCGCCGGGTTTTGATACGGGCGGAAATTTCGATAAATCGGCACGAAACCCCAGGCCAGAGGAAACGCTCTAATTGCTACTCGAATGCCGATGAGAAGGTGTTTGCCAACAGCAAGCTCGGCTAACTGCCTCTAGCTTCCGTCTAGACAAATTTACCCTTCGAAAGGTGAAGAGATTTTCATTCCTTGGCACGATGACGACGTGCCGCGGCTTGGCGATTTCGATTCATGTAAAACTTGTTATGAACTCTTGTCCCATTATCTGGACCAGAACAGAAGGAACAATGTTCGGTAATGTTGAACAAGCACTTTGAACCCAATTTTATATAAATTACTTTAAATTTGATGTTTGAGAAGCCATCCTTTCATGCAATATGATAATATTTTTGTATTTGTATTTAGGATGTTAACCATTGGGCCTATTCGTGTTGCAACCCTATAAACCTTGAAACTTTGTATAGTTCACCATATTTAGTGATGACCAGAATCGATCTTGATTTTGCAGAAATTCCAAGACTGAGGCGAAGACCAAGACTAAGACCATGTTTGCGAGACTTGATTAAGAACGAGATCGAATTACGAGATTTTTGCTGACTGAAAAACATATTTTTCTACTTTTAACCCGTTTAGGCTCAAACGCACGCATTTTCAGTTTTTTTAGCCGCCTTGAACCGCCTGAAACCTTCACATAAAAATTCTGATTGGTCAATACTAATATAAAATTTCATGAACTTTCAGAATATATATGATAATGATTTTTAATTAAAAGTGGAACTACAGAGGTTATGTTCGCAACATTTTTTTTTAGAAAATCATTATTTATGACTCGAAACCAATAAAAATTTGGCGGCAAAGCAATAATAGCGCGTCCATGGACCCCGTTCCTTAATTTGCATATGAGTAAGCTTTGAAATTCAATATGGCGGTGTCCAAAATGGCGTTTGAAAGTCGAAAATTCAATGACATATAATATTATGACTATTAAAAAAGAAGTTCTTAATGGATTTATTTAAAAGCATATACAGGGAGGTTTTTGATTTCGCTGATACGAATCTGAGGTCAAAGGACCCCGCACATTTTGTATGGAAAAGTGCGTACAGTCAAATCGACTGAAAATTTAGTATGTTGTACTTCAGGACATCCTGATCAAAAGTTCCCATGGGCGCAACTTCAAAAAATGGCCAGTTTTAGAGATACAGGGTGTTTCATTTTAATAGACGTACTCACATATCTCGAAAACTACGCATCATAGGAAATAATGTTTCGGACAAAAGTTATAGAGTACCACAAGGGTTAACTAGCGGTGACCTTGCCTTTGACCTTGAAGTCAAGGATCAAGGTCATTTCAAGGTCAAATCAATTTTTACATAGTGATCTCTACTTCTGACCCCGGAAATGGAAAAAGCGCAACATTTTGCATGAACATGAACAATGAGTATATGTATGTCGCTAATTTGTTTAGTTTCTTTAATTATTTCGATTACCAGCGTCTCTTATATTATCAAGTAAAGTGACGCTTGGATATTTGATATGAGGCTGGTGTCGCGTATACCCTAAGAACCATAACACACTTGCGACATGTGCACAGCAACCTAATGTTCTCGAGCCTGATACACAAGTACAGTAATAACCTCTTATAGGCTCATTATTCTGATCCTCATGAGGTCTATAAGTTATCCCTAACTGATACCTTGTCGAATTTCGGAAGCGGGAGTACAGCCGTACCCTGAGGAAACCATTTTCATACCGGTGCTCATCAAATTCAAAAAATTCGGATCCATCGCGTACTAGTTTATCCTGAATATAAGCAGGTGCTAAATTAATCTGATAAATACCGACAGTTAGCTCTTTCAGATATTCGATATCTAATCTTGGAAAATCAAGAACGAGTCTTCTGTGAGGGTAAAAAAATATTAGTTCGAATGGAGTTGAACTTAGATAGGGAGTCGGGAATTGTTGGATTTTAGTCATTCCGGTTCTCCACTTTTGTCTTTGGATCTTTTCAACCTGCGGACTTATTAATTTTGGCGATTTTGTATTTTGTTGCTTTTGGAAGTATCTGACATATTTTCAAAAATGGTATTTCGAAATAAAATTCACTGTTTTGTTTGTGACCTTGCTGGTTCACCAAGAGTAATGAAAAAACTTGACGGAGTTGACAATGAAAATCAGCGACAGATAGCTGTTCGGTTTCGTCAAGATCTTCGTAGGTCTTTTGAAGAAATAAGAAGCGAATCCCGTTTATTTTATTACTTGTTTCAGACTTATTCAATCTGAAATAGATATGCGAAACGATCCTACATGCATACGACTCAATGTCCTTAAACAAAGTGATGGTAAAAGTTGTCTTATATGCAATGCAAATGATAACGTTCATACACTAACGCCATCTGCTAGAGCTAAGGTATTTTTGAATGTAAATATATTTATCCCTGAAAAAACTCGCTGTTGCTTACATCATTTGACTGAAAATGGTGACCTTTTACAGGCACTTCTACCAGGTTTGCAGTATTTAAATAAGTTTTACAGACTAATTGGCAGTCAATTGCAAAGTTTCCTTAGCAACTTGGGTGAAGTTTCAAAAGCAAATAAGTTTGCTATTATAAGCCAAAATACCCTATCTGATGATGACTTCAAGTTATGTACGTCTGTGACGAAACAAAACTTTCGGGAAATGCTAGATTACTGTGATCCTGTAGCCATACCACACAGTCATCAATATGTGCAGGAAAAAGATTTATTGGCTTTTCTTTGTAAGCTTAAGCAAAGTCTTTGTAATGACTTCTTAAAAGTTATATTTAATTATAATAGTAGGCAAGCTGTTAGCTTGGCCATAAGCACAGTGAGGCAATCCTTAATGTTACGTTTTGTACCTCAAAATATTGGACTTACTGCGATTACACGGCAGGACTACATCAATGCCCATGTGACCGAATTCGCTAATACGCTATATAATCCAAATGTTGCTAATCCTACAGTCATCGCATGTATAGATGGAACGTATTCTTACATTGAAAAGCCTAGCAATTTTCAGTCCCTCAGGCAATCATATAGTCTTCATAAGGGCCGTCATTTGATCAAGCCAGCCTTGATAGTTGCTCCTGATGGGTATATTCTAGACATTCATGGTCCTTATTTTGCCGATTCCAAAAACAACGATGCTGCAATGCTTCAAAGCGAGTTCGAAACAGATGCAGGTGCACTAAGGGAATGGCTAGGCGAGGATGCGATACTTATCGTTGATCGCGGCTACAGAGATGTTTCACCTCTATTAGAAAACCTTGGGATTGATTATAAAATGCCTCCATTTCTTCAGCAAGGACAAGGGCAGCTCGAAACTGCAGAGGCTAATGATTCAAGATTGATCACAAAATCTAGATGGATCATAGAAGCACGCAATGGCCATATCAATTCGATCTTCAAGTTTTTTAAGAACACTATTTCGGTTGTTCATGCAATTCATCTGCGAGAGTTTTATTTAATTGCACGTGCTATAATCAACAGGTACAGAGAAATTATACGAATGGCAGGAGCTACACCGGAACTTGCTCAACAAATGCGTGAAAGAGCGTGCATTGAAAACACAGTAAGGCTTCGGGTAGAACAAGAACATCTATCAAGGAGAAATGCAATGTGGAATCGGTTAAACGAGAACCACGTTCTTGATTTTCCAAGATTAGATATCGAATATCTGAAAGAACTAACTGTCGGTATTTATCAGATTAATTTAGCACCTGCTTATATTCAGGATAAACTAGTACGCGATGGATCCGAATTTTTTGAATTTGATGAGCACCGGTATGAAAATGGTGTCCTCAGGGTACGGCTGTACTCCCGCTTCCGAAATTCGACAAGGTATCAGTTATGGATAACTTATAGACCTCATGAGGATCAGAATAATGAGCCTATAAGAGGTTATTACTGTACTTGTGTATCAGGCTCGAGAACATTAGGTTGCTGTGCACATGTCGCAAGTGTGTTATGGTTCTTAGGGTATGCGCGACACCAGCCTCATATCAAATATCCAAGCGTCACTTTACTTGATAATATAAGAGACGCTGGTAATCGAAATAATTAAAGAAACTAAACAAATTAGCGACATACATATACTCATTGTTCATGTTCATGCAAAATGTTGCGCTTTTTCCATTTCCGGGGTCAGAAGTAGAGATCACTATGTAAAAATTGATTTGACCTTGAAATGACCTTGATCCTTGACTTCAAGGTCAAAGGCAAGGTCACCGCTAGTTAACCCTTGTGGTACTCTATAACTTTTGTCCGAAACATTTTTTCCTATGATGCGTAGTTTTCGAGATATGTGAGTACGTCTATTAAAATGAAACACCCTGTATCTCTAAAACTGGCCATTTTTTGAAGTTGCGCCCATGGGAACTTTTGATCAGGATGTCCTGAAGTACAACATACTAAATTTTCAGTCGATTTGACTGTACGCACTTTTCCATACAAAATGTGCGGGGTCCTTTAAGAAACTAAAAATGGCGGGTTCAAGATGGCGGACAAAGACATTAAAATTTTATAAATCTGAGCATAAAATAGCTCTAGGGGGTTTTCGGGGTCGCTGATTACAAATCTGAGGTCAGATTTGCAAAGATAATAATGGCGGATCCAAGATGGCGAAAAAAAATTAAAATCACATGGACCTGAACAAAAATGTGCACTGAGGGGTTTTTGGGGTCGCTGATTACGAATCTGAAATTATCCTATCTTTAACACGGGGTTAGTGAAAATGATGAGGAAAAAAATTATTTCTAGTAGCGTAATTATATTTTTCCTCCCTAAGAATTGATTCTTATATTACTCTTAAAGGCATTCGCGAAGAATTCACTCTTCGTTGAAACTCTTACAAGTAAGATTTCCTTTTCAGAGCACTTGTTATTCTAATTACTATCTTGCGAGAATATGTATAATACATAAATTCTAAAAATGAATATCATATCGTCGTTGCGCGTGCAATACCGCGAAAGAGCAGTTTATAAATACCGCGTATTTGCGTATTAACGATTTTACGGGAGGAAGAAAATATTTGCCGACAAATTCAAGCAAGCAACTGTACCACGGTATTGTCTATTGTATGTCAAAAATGAGGTTTCTTATAGGCTAATTTAAATTTTGTATGATCTATAAGGAGCGAAACTATGTTAAGAATCCGTAGGCGCGATATTACATGGTATTTACAAACTGCTCTTTCGCGGTATTGCGTGTAACAAATCACACAATCTTATTTAAAGTTCATTGTGTAGGTAATACTCTGATAATACTCTTAGTTTTGCTTTTGAGAATTCTTACAAGTGATTTGAAGAACTCTTCAAGAAATCTTCTAGCTCCTTATCAGATTCATTTAATACTCCACTTCTTAGCTAGTAGGGGAGAGGGTGGCAAGATGGGGTACTTAAGGTTTGTAGATCAATAAAAGAAAACTTTACGTAGTGAGACATTCATATTTATGTTTTAATTAACCACTATTTATTATTCTTCTAATATTTGGTGAAATTAGGAACTTTTAATTATACATTTTAGAAAAAAAAATCAAAATTAAAATAAAGGTGTTTTGCCCCGTCTTGCCCCATGGTGCTGGTAAGATGGGGTAATAAGAATTATCAGACAGAATGATGATTATTTCGACTGGCACAACTCGCAGACGTGGAAGGCTTCGTCATCATCATCGTCGATTCCTGCACAGCTATTATGTGCCCATTTTCCACAATTTGAGCATGATATCCACCCTTCGATGGAAGCAGAATATACTTCTATACAGTACATACATGGCGTGTAGTCATTACCCCATCTTGCCTACCGTGCCATTTTCTAATAATAATTAAAACAAAAAAGAAACAGCCGGCAATCTCAAGGAAACATAATGTTTACCTTATTGTAGGTTAGTTTAAGCGTCAATAGCAGTCACACCTCACCAGCTAGTATTATTTAACAAACCACAGTCACGGGTCAAACTGGAAGAAAATGTGATAAGCACTTTGCAGTAAAACAGTTTTTTTAGATTATTTCGCCACGCATACACTTCCGAACAAATAATGGCTGGACAACTGACAGGTGTCATGGCGGCGCATCGAACGATGCATGAACGAGCGTGATTGGTCAGTTTAAACTGTGAATTTCGCTGGGTACCCCGTCTTACCCGCTACCCCGTCTTACCCCCATCTCCCCTAATGCTCTTGAAGAATTCTTAGGGAGTTATTTCTTGAAGTTATTGTCTTAGCAAAAGCTTATTTTTATTCTCATACAACTCTTGAATGGCTTTATAAGAAAAATATCGTTTGTTGGGATATGTATTTATTTAAATACATCTGGGAATTACTCGAAAAGATCGGGTCGGACACGGGCAGGGCTCGAACCTGCGATATTCGTATTTGCGCTCTAACCAACTGACCTACGGTGGCCTGTCGATGGTCGCGTTCAATCATACATACATATATATGTAATGAAAGTATATATTTTAGAACTTTATTAAAAAAAAATTATGATTGTTACATCAAATTATTGTTTTACAAAATATTTGGTAATTGATATTGGTTATTCATACCATTTCAAAAGAAATGTAATCTACCTTTTTTTAAGACTTATTAAAATTATTATTGATAGTTAAATTTTTTTTAAAAAGTGTGTCACTAAATCAAAGTTATTCTTATTATTGCTTTAAAAAAATCTCTATTTGTAGTACGGGGGGTATTTTTGTTTTAATCTTATTGCAATTTTTTTTATTACACTTTTTCACTTTTCTTAATTGGAGTTTCTGTCGAAGGATATTCTCTTCATTTTTCTTTTTCGAAAATTTACCTAGATTTGCGCGCCTCTTGGTTTACTAACCATTTTTTTTTTTATATGTTCTACACCCCAAATTAACTTTTAAAAGTAAAAATCGTTTTCCCAATTTATAATTCTTCTCGTATTTCGAAGATTTTATAAGTTGGGAAAACTATTTTTCCTTTTAAAAGTTAGTTTGGGGTGTAGAACATACAAAAAAGATATGATATATCGTCAAATACTCTTTTTTTCATTAAATTATGAGTTTTAAATAAAAATTCGTGAGCAACCAGTGCTATTTTACCGATTTTAATTTGTAACGTTTATAATTACTTAAACTTATATATAGTCTAAGAGTATAATATAATCTAAGAATTCTTTTTTTAAAGCAAGTTTTAATTGTGTAAAAAAAAACTAAAAAATAAATAAAAAACGCATTATGGGTTTCTTAATTTTGATCCCAGCCCCGAAAATTTCTCAACATTAAATTAGAATCGAATTAAATAAATGATAAATATTAGTCTACTGTCTTGGCCTTGAAAGTTTATTGTAAAATTTGTTAGAATGCATTCTCATTGATTTTATATATGTGTGTAAAATTTTAGTTGAACCATGTGATGGCAAATTTTATAATAAATGATTTAAATAAATAGTAAATGTTTTGAAAATTTTTCAAAATAATAACAAACATTAATATTAATAAGCCGTATGCAAGTGGCAAGTGATAAGTTTAGATTCGCACAGTGGCATAAACCCAGAAAAACGTGCATTTATCCCAATTCCGAATAATTTCTGGAGTGCACTTAACCCAAACGAGCCGTAATAAGCTAAATGCGATGTCGTTTTGCTCTAGCTCCTCATAACTAAAACGTGGAAACAAGCCGGGTGGGTTTCTTTTCTAGATGCCAGACGCGGCAACAGATGTACTTTGGGGACATATTATTTTTTTTGTCTAGAGTAAAGCATGGAGAAAAAAAAGCAGTGGTAGCAAACCCATAACAGCTTGAAGCACCCGGCAAAACTAGCGGCAGTGATCAAAATGAAAGCAAAAACGATGGCATCTTGAACAAAATATGAAACTTCTTAGCGTTCATTTTGTGTTGAGAGAAAGTGAAAAAGAAAGTCTTCAGAATAGGAAAACTTTCATTTCGTTGCACGAACTACTCTCAAACAAGACAAGACAGAAAAAACAGCAACGACACAACAACAACGTTCGTCGACAGCAGTACAACTTCAGCAGAAAATTTCAGTTCTGTGCACGAGTGGGAGGAAGCATTGTCGAGGTAAATAATGAAAAAAAAAAAAAAAAAAAAAAAAAAAAAATTAAAAAGAAAAGAAGAAAAAATCTCAGCAGCTTTGTTTTTTAAGAACTTAATGATATCGTTCTCTACGAGTCTCCGCCATCTCCGGCGGGGTACAAAACGTAAATAATTTCTTAATGAGCTCCTGACAGTGCACTTCAAATCCTTTGAGAAGCCGAAACTTTTTAGAAGGGGATGGAGAAGATTTCAGGGCTTATAATGTTTCAAGAAAATGCAAGATTGACACGATTTTATGCTTTTCTGAGAAAATAATGCTAATTTTCGAGGGTACTGACTACGCGAATTCAGTGCAATTTCAGCATTCAAGGGAAGTGTCTAGCGATAGTTGGACAATCTTTTGACAGTAAGAGACAGGGGAACTGACATTATATTTGGATAAAACTTACTTCTGAATTATGACAAATTAATTATCATATTATCAGATATTCTCAGCATTCGAGAAAGAGCAGCCAATTTGTCTCTTTAGAACTTGAAAATCTTTTAAGTTGCCAATCTTGAAATCAATATTTTATACGAAACTTAAATATTACATTAAAAATTTATTAATTTAAAATTGAAATTATATCTTTTTGTTTTTGGGTGCAATACATTCAAAAATCAATGAAAAACAGAAAGGGTCTGAAATTTTATCAACTCCAACAATTTCAAAATTCTTTTGCTGATTTATAGAGAGGTTTTCAAACATTCAAAATATTTAGCTGGATTTCTTTCATTATCTGATCTGGATCAGATTAAATAATAATCTTTGCATTATATCGAAATTTTTTTAATTTGTGCTTATAGTAAGAATTACAAAATTTGCGAGAAGTGCATCAATTTTCCATGATTTTTACAAAACTTCAAATTTTTTACTAAGGAACATTTTTGACATAAGAAATTGGAAATAAATCACATTAATTTTAAATTTATTAATTTATATAAAATAATATAACTTAACATTACTTTCATTTTCTTTTCAGGTGAGTAAATAAAAGACATACCTTACATAATGTGGGTAAGTACTCTCAAAAGAAAAACTCCCATCTATCCACTCAACAATTTCGACACTTAGGGCACTCTTCCAGTGGACCGAGATGAAAGGTCGGAATAACACCCTTATGTGAGGGTCAAGGGGGACTTTGCAACTTCACAAAGTTGGGGAGAAATGCCTAGAAAATAACAACAACAAAGCCTGCAAAATCTTCGTACAGGAAAAACGAAATCAAATTTTGCTTCCTATGTCTCGAAAAACAACATTAATCCCTTTCATGTGCTAGTGTTTAGCTTTAGGCAAAAAGGAAGGGCTTGGAAAAAACGAATTCTAGTAAATTGATGCCTCCCTTCCTCCTTCCCTCTCTTTCCCTTCCGCCATCCCCTATAAATTTCTTTAGACGCAATTGAGATTTTGCGGAGTCGGAAGTAGGTTTAGCTTGAGTAGTATCCTGTTTACAGGATTTCTGGCACAATATCGGCCAGCACCATAAAGTTATCTTTGCCAAGGAAGTGATTTATAAAAGCAAATTTGGGACATAGAACCCAAACATGGAAGGGGAGTGGAAGGGCGAAATACAGAAGACGACGGTTTCGAGTTAGGGAGGTATCGTTTACGTTTGCAAACATTCACATATTTCGCCCTACTGTCAGGTGATTCGATTATTCTCCCCTTTTTTATATATATTATACTATATATAGCAACTTAGGTTTCTTTCATCCCCCATCCTAAAGGGATTTACTCATTCGTTTTAAGCGTTCAAGCGTTAAAACGATGTCAAAATTGTTAGCATTCACGTGATTTTTTAAATAGGGATGTTGGGAAAGTATCGATATTATATTTTCAAAGCGATATATCGAGATATTGATATTAAGGTCGAACTATTGATGTGGAGACATTTTTACACCATTATCTTAAAAAAAAAAATTAATACCAGTCACAGTATCAAATGAAAAAGCTTTTTTGATAGTATTTTAGTAAAGAACTCTAAAAAAAACTTTATAAAAAAAAAAAATTAAACCGACGAAAAAAGAAACTGACGAGCGAAAATAAAATAATTTTTAGTCTTAATAACTAAGCCCTCTAAACTAATGTAACTAATTTTGAAATTCTGCAAAAAGGATTTATTTTTACTTCAGTTTATTATAAAATGCAAAAATATGTCCAAAAAGTCGTGAATTGAGAATCGTTTTATAAATCTTCGTTTAAATTTCTTTATGAAAAATCTAATAAGAGTTTTAAAAGGCTATTTCAAATTTGTCTACCAATTGACTTTTGCCAGTTATTAAATGAGTACGTCCATTAATTTAAGAAATGAGTCGTAGTTTTCGAAAGCATTATAGGTCCATTTTTTTATGAATTGAGATATCTAAGGATTTTGCGTTTAAATCAACTTAAAAATATTGGCATACGTTCAGCAATTCGGGTAATGTTTTAAGACTATTAACTTGTAAAATGTTATTATACAATAATATATAATAATTAATAAAATTGTTAAAAGCAAATAAAATATTTTTTAGCTACAAATAAATTTAAAATTCCAAACAGTGGAAAATATAAATAATAGCACTTTTAAATTTACATTTTATTTGAAGTTGGTTTTTCTAAAATGTATTTCTCAATATAAGAAATAATAATTAAAATAAAATGATGACGTAAGTGAACGAATAATCGAGTTTATTAAGAAATAATATCTGTTATAATCAATTTATAAATAGACATGTATTAATTCGTTAAGATAACTAATAATAACAAAATTATTAATATTTCAATTTTATTTCTTCTACTGCAATCATCAACACTAATTCTAGTTATTACGTTGCTTATAAAATTAATGGAACCTGGTGGTTTTCAATTTTTTAACACGATTAAAGGCTTTGTTCTTCGTATAAATCATAATGAATAATTGAATTGAATTGAGTTTTGTTAGCTTCATCAGTAATAATGTAAACAAATCTTGCAACTCAGTTTTCATCCATTCCAAACTGTCGTATCGGTTTGAAACTTTGCAAACTTATGTAATTCTGATGACAATATAATAATATGGCACTATAGTTTATTATATAATATGATGATGGAGGTTGGAGGTGGTTATAAGAATTTCTCAATGGCTAACAGTAAGTCCATCAAGTTTGAACTCATTTTATTTGCCTTAGTGAGTCCTTTAGTTACATATTGTGACCAGGAGGTAGAGGATGACGCAATGAATATAAAATTAAATTATTATTAGTTTTTAGGGTTCCGTAGCCAAATGGAAAAAAACGGAACCCTTATGGATTCGTCATGTCTGTCTGTCTGTGCGTCCGTATGTCACAGCCTTTTTTTCCGAAACTATAAGAACTATACTGTTGAAACTTGGTAAGTAAATGTATTCTGTGAACCGCATTAAGATTTTCACACAAAAATAGAAAAAAAAACAAATTTTGGGGGTTCCCCATACTTAGAACTGAAACTCAAAAATTTTTTTTCATCAAACCCATACGTGTGGGGTATCTATGGATAGGTCTTCAAAAATGATATTGAGGTTTCTAATATCATTTTTTTCTAAACTGAATAGTTTGCGCGAGAGACACTTTCAAAGTGGTAAAATGTGTGTCCCCCCCTGTAACTTCTAAAATAAGAGAATGATAAAACTAAAAAATATATTTGATGTACATTACCATGCAAACTTCCACCGGAAATTAGTTTGAACGAGATCTAGTGCGTAGTTTTTTTTTAATACGTCATAAATCGTAAACCGCAATTTACCTTTCATTCAATCAACTCAAATATAAAAATAAAAAAAAACATTTAATTTCATAAACATAACCGTGAACCACTATTTTCTAATAATAACAAGAACTTTTATATTATGTTACTTGCTGCTACGGAACCCTTCATTGGCGAGTCCGACTCGCACTTGGCGCTTTTTTTTTTTAAATTACAATTTATTATTTTATTATAAATCGTAGATATATCGATATATTTTTTTTTGATATATCGATTTACTTCTTAGAACCCCGGTAAAATATATATCGATATTTTTTTTTTCGATATCAGCATCCTTTGCTCCTCCAGCCCTACATGAGTCCTCGAGGTTGAGAGGCTTGGCAAAAAACATTTTCCCACCTTTAAGATTTTTGTAAATCACAGGTACGGGCCAAATAACACCTGTGTCTGGCAAATCAGTACTTTATAGGTGGTTACTATGATGACAGGACATGGGAGGCAATATCAGATCCCTTATTTTGTTTATGTATTTTTTATTTATTTCTCTTTTCTCATTCATTTCCCCTGTTTTTCGCACTTGCTATATTTTCTGCTTGAAAAGCTGAAAACTGAGCACAGCCCCAGAAAAAAGGGTATCCAAAACAAATGAACCTTTCAATACCCTTTAAAAACGTTTTTTGCGTTCTTCTTAGCTATTTCGTCGTTTGGGTTTTTTTTTTTTTTTTTCTCTAGGTTGACATCGAAGACCGTTTTCCTAAAGACAGAAAGGCCAAAAAAAGAAGAAAACCCCTCCACCTCATTTGGGGCATAAACAAAAGGAGGGTAGCAGAGTTCTAAGGGCTTTATATCGTCCTTCTACTGATTTTTTCACTTCTCGTCACGGATGAGGAATGAGGATGGATGGCGGTCTGACCAAGGTATATCGATGTCAGGTAAATGGGCAGACATAGGCAAATTTCGGATGCCCCTTTGACTAGAAATGAATCGGATTGGAAAATAAACAGACCTTTAAAATGGATCCTTTAGTTTGGTCCCAACTGGCTACTTTTTTGACGCTTCTTTTTTCCACCGATCGTAACCATAAAGGAAAGATTTTGTTCTGTTCCTTTTATACGCGCCCTTCCCCCAAATCTTAATGGCCAAAATTTTACAGTCTTTTGGGCTTGAGGAAATCTTATAAACTTGCTAGGGATTAAAGAAAGTATTCTTCAGGGAAATTTTGCTTTACGACAAATTAAAATTGCCCTTTTTTTTTGCCTTTATCGTTCAGAGATTTTATTGCTTTGACGAAGAAGTTTTTATAGAAGTTGTCGAAATAATTAAAGACACTAGGGGACTTATTTTTAATTTCAAGAATTTTCCTGATATCTGGGTAAGGAATTGTTATTTTGGAGAAATTGGTTGGAAATTCTCTGTGAATTGGGGCCAATATTCCTAAAACAAGTCGTTATCACTCAAAAAAAGATTATTCTTTGACATTTTACTGCTGAAATCGGCTTCAATCATTCACTAAACTTCGAAAATTCTTCTTTAAAATATCATTCCATAAAACCAAGAGACTCTTTTACTTGAAGCCTGAGGGTAACGATGAAATTCGTAAAGAGCATTTTCCTTCTTTCCGCACATTACCTTCGTGCTAAGGTTAAAGCTATTTTTTCTCGCCTTGAGCATATTTCTTAAAATAAAACCATTCTGCATAATGTAAACAATTTTTGTTTTTGTTTCTTGTAATATATAAGATACTTTTACTACTTACTCAAATCTGCAGAATACATAAAACCACGTTAGAATATTGTCTTTAAGGAATAAACGGTTTTAAAATTGTCAGGCAGGAATTTTAGGTTTTTTTCAATATTTTTGATGATACTTTTTCCGTATATAAAACGTATTTTCCGGTATAAAACGCGCAAAATGTTGGAATTTTCTTCAACCATTGATGCCTAAAATTTTTGTATATGCACGTTAATTACTTTTTCTTTCTTTGAGAAAATACTTATATAAATTTCATACGTTTAAATCTCAACTCGTCCATGAAAATCTAGAAATTTAAAAACAGTTGATAAACGTACATATTTCTGCTGTTTTAAGGACGTCATATTGGATCCGCCATTTTGGATGACAATTTCGTTTAAAAGTATGAGAAATATGATTTTAACTCATAAAAATGAAAAATCCTTCTGAAAATCCAGGAAATAATTGAATTTTAGCTCTTTTTTGGCCGCCATATTGAATCCGTCATTTTGAAAATTAAATGATGCATTGACAATCATTGGGAAACTTGATAATTATCAGTTAAACTCATCATACGCTTTGAATGATAAGATAAACAAGAAATAATAATGAAAAACGCCATATTGAAAGAAAAAGTCATTAAGGTACTATTACCGTCTGGAATTTTTAAAAAACATTGTTTTTTTAAAATATTTTTGAAGTCCTTACACCTCCAAAAATAGCCTCTTAAAATATCTTTAAGAAATTCGAGGTTTATAACAGCTCTAAGCAGGAATTTTAACTCTAAACGCGATTTTATCGAAATAATTTTTTTTTTTTCAAACTACTAGTTAATCTCCGTATTGGCTGAACCGCTTTTTAATAAATCTCAGCACGTTTTGCTTATTAACATGTTCTGGAGGGCAATTTACCACAATTTGGAAAAAAAAAACTTAAAAAATTTAACAACGAAAAATCTATGAAAAAAAATTCGTTTTTCACACTTTTTTCAAACATTCACCATTTTTTTTTCTTTTTTCTCGACTTTTCATTAATGGTGATATATTACCCTGTCCGAAATCTTCCTCTTTAAGAAACTTTTCGAATCTTTTGTTTCAGACAAATTAAATAATGTTTTGTATACTCAAACAATTAAATAATGTTTTAAAAAAAGTTTTGTAAGTAAAGAGCTGAGAAAAAAAATTCTTGAAAATTTGCCAAAAGCCTTAAAAAAATACAAAATTTTCCTGTTAACTCAATAACTTCATGCACAGATAGTTGAAGAGAATTCCAGATTTTTCTGCGTTTTATGCCTGAAAAACAAAAAAACCATAAATATTGATAATAACGAATTTTTTGTAATTTTTTTTTTTTTATACTAAAAGCACCTTATTTAATTTTGTCGTCAACATTTTTCAATTTTGATCCAGAATTCTGTTTCAGCATACTCGAAAACATAAAGAACCTTACCTTTTATATATTTATTACTTTGTTACATACATAACATTTAGGTACAAAAACATGTTACAAAAATCTTTTTCGTTAATGTGTTAATTTAAATTACTTTTCATTTCATACACAAGCTGTCAAAAAGCTTAGAGCATAAAATATAATTAAGAAAATCTGCAAAATTGCAGAACCTCTCAAGTTTATGCTACGTTAACTTTACCAAAAAAAAAAAAAAAAATAAAAAAAAAATAAATTCTGAGTGCATATTTCGCACTTATACCTCATATATTATTTAAGTACCTTTGGAGTTTTCACACTCACGTGGCATGAAAACGTCTCGCGATATTTTAATTAAAATGGCATAAAAGAAAAACAAAATACTGGACAAAATTTCGCATTCCCTTTGCTGCGGACGAAACGGCCATTAGCACCGTGCCATTAGTAAAACGAATGAATTTTGTTTGTAAAGTTGCGGTAGCAAGGCTTTCTGTCCGCCATCCCTCTTCCCCCTCTCCGGCTGCCCTTTTGTGTGATACTTTGCCATTTGCCCGACACCGCATTATCCCTAGTGAAATATTTAAGCGACATTTTCCCTGCTTAGCCCCCCACCCCCTCCCGCCCTTAAAAGCATATAGAGGGCGCTACTGTGCTACACTGCCCGAAAATTTGGGTCACAAGGATCGCAGCCCTCTAGCGGGCAAAATGTTGAACTTCTCTAGTCCGGGGGATTATTTGATTGATACCAGTGTGGATTACTTTCGGATCCGGCCACGAACATAAACGTTGGCGCTGGTCATAGTCACGCTGTTTTTCACGTTTTTTTCCCAATTCCATCGAAATGTGTTTCTATGCGTGTGCCAGGCAGCTCAATTCTCTTTCCTTCCCTTCCCGGATGAGGTGTGAGATCCATCCGGCTTGTTCCCGGCCAAGGGGGTGGGACCCTCTGTCGCGGTCAGAGACAGAGACCCGCCCACCTCCCTAATTTAATTTAGGAAGGATACTCCCCGTTTTGCATAACAATGTCCGGGCGCACTCATGTGAAAGTTACTTTCATCCCGATAAGCTAATAGGCCCCAAACATTTTCAATTTGCGAAGACCACTTGAGTGCAGGAAGTATGGTGGGCAAGGGTACCAGGAAAGGCTCTTTACCGCTTCCAAGGGCGCGTCGGAGGGTTTGTTGTTGTTTTTCACGGGGTAGAGATGGAAAGGTTTCAATGTTTCCGCGGTCGGAAGCGGGCGAAACTCACGCAGGTTTGCGTAGATTTTAAACCATTCTGTGGCCGGAAGGCTTTTGCTTTCATGTGCTAACTTAGAATTTATGTTTTCTGCAATTGTAAGGGATGGAAAGTGTTACATATATTCATCAAATGAAGCTCTTTAAATGAGTGCAAATTCTAAAGTACAAAGCATTCATCAACATATCTACACATAGTCATCTACATACATTTTAATTAAGGAATAACGATCAGACAGAACATCGAGATCTTTGATGTTTGGGTTTTGAATTCATTTTTAGTGTTCCGTATTAAAATTGGTAAAACCAAAGAAATCATCAGAAATGAAATGCTTCCAAACTTAAAAATGTTTTGAAATTGCATACCCAAAAGTAGAAATCTATTTTTTGAAAAATTGGAAAATTGAAGTAAAAAAAAGGATATATTAATGAAACTTTGAATATTTATTTCTTAGTCGTCTTTTTTAGATTTTTCCAGGCTGTTTTCCGGCTCGTGGAATTTTTTCAAAAAAACTCAAAAAATCACGGTACGCGATTTTGAGTTACTGGAAAGTCTCACAAAAAAAAAAAAATCTGTCTTTAACTGGTATGTAAATCTCTACGAAAAAAAATTTGGTATGTAAATCTCTAGAAAAAGGAAAAATGTTCATAAAAACATAACAAAATGGCGGCGTTTTTTCAAAAGACGCACATTTTTGGCTCAGAAAATCTGATGAACATCGGACAATTTTCGGAAAATCTTTTTGTCCGTGGTTCAGTCCCTGAAAAATTATGTCTAAAACAACATATCAAAATTTCAGACCGATCAGTCCAATAGTTTTTGTTTTTAATCGTGTACACCAACTCTTAACAACGCGGTTTTGAGAAAATCACGTTTAAATTTTTTAAAAGATATTTTTAAAGGAAAAGCTTATGTAAATTTAATCTGCAATGCCTGCAACAAAACCGAATTCGACTTTAACATAATGAAATTCTTATTGATTTTTTGAAAATTTGGGTGTGTCAAGTCTGCTTAAGTTGAAGAGAAATGTTACAAAAGCGAAACATCTTTTTTTATAAAGAGTACAAACCAGCGGTAGAAGCCTGGGATCATTAATTAAATATAATCAAATCATGCGTTTATCAGCTAAGTTGTTGCGCGATTTGTTCTAAACTGCCCTAACGTATGCAATTTATAAACATTTTTAACCAATCAAGTTTCAACTAAGTTACAATTATGATTATTTTAATTCATTATTTTGCAGTAGTTTAGTAAATTTAATAAATCAAATAATACAAAGTTCTTATCTTATATTTTAATTTTATTTTACAAACAATTTAAATATATATTATGTTGTAGACTAAGTTATCGCCATATTTGTTGGACAAGTCGGTGACAATCATACCACTTCACTAGTTCATCTAAAATCATTGAAACAAAAATAAAATCATTAGTTTAATAATTAATCTAGTTCCTGATCGAGGGTTTTTTTTAAAATAAATCCTATATTTTTTATAAATAATAAACTAGTGCTTTTTCTCTTGAAAATTCGCAAGTAAATTATCAGAGGCTCCCGCGATATAAACCCCTTGGTACAGAATTTCACGAAAATCTGTACGATTTTCAGAGTTTCAGATTTTCAGAATCTGCACTATAGAAAATCCGCCATTTTGAAAAGGTTATAAGTGATTGCGTTCAGCAAAAAAACTTTTTTCTGTAAGTTCAAACATTCCGATCACCGTTGATCATAGTAAGAATTGAATTTCAAAACTCTATTAACTTAAAAAAAAAATACAAAAAAAAAATTTAAAATTTTCTGATACTTTTTTTTCCAAAAAGTCGCCATATTTAATTTCCTATTGGAAAAAAACTCAATTTTGACGACAGATTCTGAAAGAGCACACTCAAAACTAGTATGATTCATGGTTTTTATTGGAAAATAAATGTCCTTTAATTTTAAGAATGAGGTTTCAAACTGCACAAAAAAATTAGGTTCTTTGGGCGTTAATGGGTTAATAGAATATTAGATTGAATAGATATTTAATGAAAATGATATGTGGTATATATAAAATATGTATTATAAAAAATTGTTGTAATTTTGGTAATTAACACTAAACGATTTTTTACAAACACGATTTAAACACACCTTATGAATTCTTAATTTTTTTGATAGTTCGAATTTGATTAATTAAGAAAAACGACACTTCACTGAAGCACACAAGTGTTACATTTAAAGATTAACTAAATATTACAATAGCATACAAGTTGTAGTCACCAGTTTTAAAATGAATTTTATACGAAGGTTTGTTGAAGTTTTGCACTACTTAACGTAGTGGGTAATGTTTTAAATTTTCTTAGTAAATGAGAGGTAAGAATTAGTTTTTTTTACTGCTGTAACATGGCTGCCTAAAGGGTTAAGTTTGGAGGTATCGCATGAAAATAAGCTTTCAAAAATGCATTTAATTTCTCTTGTTCTATCTGAAATTTCTTGTCTTTATTTTTCTATGGTGAAACAGACAATTTTTGGAATAACCTTGATATCTACCCATCGTTTATCTATCTATCTGTCCGTCTAACTGTCTATCTGTCTGTGAAAAGTACTTTTTTCATAGATTTCTTGGCAAAGAAAATTGAAATTTGTTATATGGTGTAGTTGGGAAAATATGGAGTAGTGGCCCAACTGCAGACAAAGTAAGAAAAGTTCAAATTCGATTTTGAGAGAAATGTTTGGGGGTTTTCCCTTTTTAAAGAAATAATTGTGACGAACGTAAAACGAAACCTACATTAATTCACAGCTGATTTTCTCAGAAACCATGCGACGTAGAAACGTGAAATTTGACATAGTAATACATTTTATTAGCCCACATATTTTGTATTAGAGTTAACATTGTAAATTATTCATATAAGAATTAAATAGGAGGCTTTAAATACCTTAAAAAAAACTCCATCCTCCTTATTTCCAAAACTATTGGACCTAAAATTTAAAAAAAAATCAGGGAATATAACATCTTATTAACTAAAATGTTACAAAATACTAGGTCTTATAGATTTATAAAAATTCTAGACCATATGATATGAAACCTTCTGCACGCGAGTCGAGCTAGCCGTTTTTTTTAATGATTTGATCTGAATCTGAATTTTTTAAATCGTGACCTATTAGCAAATATTTTAAAATTTGCAATTTACTCATCTAGTTGCCATAATTTTCAGCCATTTAAACTTCAAATCTTGAATTGTCAAAGTCCAAAAATATCAATTCAATCTAAAATTTTAAACCCGGATTAGATTATTAAAAATACACACTTGTTGTTTAAATTTATACTGAAAAGGCAACTAAAAGTAAATATAATAAGATTTGGGTTAAATAATAAATCTTAAAAGCTACACTATGTGATAAAAATATAAGACTCACTTTAATTTAAATAAACTACGCATGCATACGACGATCAATGCAAATAATTCTGTGTCACTTTGAAGCTTGTGTAAGCAAAACCTATCACAAAATAAATCCGAAACAAAACACATAAATTTCAAATTCCACGATTGACTGAATAAAATAAACTAAAATTTCTAGTAACATAGCAACTCGTATGTTATTTTCCATAATTGGCTTCGGTTTTGGGAACAAGCATTTTACGGGATGAAAAGAGACTGCATTAAAAAATACCCGAGGGATCGATTTCAACAGCTTCACAGTAGAGTTTCCTGTAAACAAATATTAAAAACGAAACCATAATGTGATTTTCGTTTTAGTCACAAAGTTGAATAATCATTTTTTTATTTTGTATTCTTTATATTTTTGAAATAAATACATCCATGAGAATATTTGCATGCCTGCTGGAGCTTACTATTCAGCGAAATCCGCCAGGCACGAGGCATATGAATCGGGGGGTGGAATGGGAATCGACAGATGAGAAAGCCAAACGTGTTTCATTTTTCAATATCCGTAACTGAATCTATCGCAAACGGGTATCTATAAATAAACATGGGAATCAATAAAAGTCGCATGTTATTTATCGCGTTCACCTCTATGTATGTATGTATGTTGATTTAGTCGAACATTAACGGGACGATGGTGGATTTTATATGGATTCTAGAATAACCTTACAATACACAATCGCGGCAAAATTTATTTATTCCTAAGAACACATGACTTTTTGACTTCCCAGTCCCAAAATGCATTTATACAGAGTAAAAGAAAAAAAGAATTTCCTTAAAAAAATAAACTTATCGTATTTTTCTTTTCAATTTTTCGTGTTCCTCTCTCTCAAGGAATAGCGTCACTTTTCCCCCGTACTCTAAAGAAAAAGTCTTTTATTCAAATGTCTCCTCCGACTGTGTAGAAATTTTTGAATCGTTTTTCATATTTCTCTCAAAAGAGGTTTATTCAACGTATGTGCTAATACTTTTGAGGTTTTGCATACAAATCAGCGAAACTTGGTGGATTTCACCAAAAAAAAAAAAGAAAGATTCGCAGGGACTCGTCTTCCTGTTAAAAGATGAGAACGTGAATTGTCGATTTTTCTTTTCTTTTATTTTCTTTTACTCCCGGGGGGGTAAACGAACATTTACCATATTATCTGAGGACTTTGAGGTTCTTGTGACGGGTCTTGTTATTTCATTTTCACCGGCACAATTGTGGTTGCGTCGAATTCATTTCATATTCAAAGGATTCGAATGAATTGGAGCCACACTCAAAATCAACATGGTCCCCAAATAGCGATTTCTTCTTCTTAAGTCGATCCGGATATAAGAAAATCGTTATCAAGTTCTCTGTAAGGACATATTCTTCGTTTTTCGACTTTGTCGTTTTCAATTCGCTCCAACCAGCACGTGGCGTCCTCTATTGTTCGTCGTGCACCGCATATTGGCAGTTTCGTTCATATATATTTTTTTTTTTTTCAAATTCATATATATATATATTTTTGTTCGATGTCGACGTCGACATCTACATCTACATCGACATCAACATCGACATCATCTTCATCGGCAAAAAAGAATTCCCTCAATCAGAACGGGTGGGCAATTCATTTGAGTACCTCGAAGGTCTTTTCAGGCATGCCTTTCTTGAAGGGCACGACACAATAACAGTCGAACTCTGTCGAACTGCGAGCTCTGATTGTTTGCCTCAAGAGTGTATAGGAGAGCCCTATTCAACTAATACTAAAGGGCCTTACGAAGGATGATGATTTTATTTTCGTTGCCAGGGTTCGGGATAGGGTCGAAATTTCAATTATTCTGGGTGAGTGGTGATGAACTGGCGTTGATAGGTTCTCGTCAGGAGTCACTTGAAAGGGACGAATTGCTGACTAGCTGGCAATTGTCAGAAATTTTTTGGGACTGGATTTAAAGATTTCGCCTGTTGGCTCTTTTTTTTTTTTTTTTTTTTTACGATACTATATACTATTGCTGCTGACTATTCCCCCAAAAAGGCTGTCGAAATCCTTCCATTCGTAATGTTTGCCCTTTACTGTCAATAAATTGATAAAATACATTTTACGCTTTTATTATTCCACTTACAGGTATTTTATTTAAAGTGAATACTTAATTTTAAGAATTTTATAACGGCCAAAAGGAAATAAATATTAATTTACTGCTTGAGTAAGTTTGGACAACACTTATATCCTTATATCTTAAGGGGACTTGACACACCCAAAAATTTAAATTTTCTTTTTTTAAGAAAATTGGGAAATTGAAGTGGAAAACAGAGATATATTAATGAAACTTTGTATATTTATTTTTCAGTCTTTAATGAATTAGAACAATTTTTTTTTAGATTTTTTCCAGGCTGTTTTCTGGCCAGTGGGATTTTTCCAAAAAAACCTCAAAAATCACGGTGTACGCGATTTCGAGTCACAAAAAAAAAAGGCTTTTAATTGGTATGGATATCTCTAGGAAGGAACAATTTTCATTGAAAAATAACAAAATGGCGGCTTTTTTTAAAAGAATGCACATTTCTGGCCCTGAAAATCTGATGAAAATCTTGAAATTTTCGGAATACTTTTTTTTACGTGGTTCAACCCCTGGATCATGTGTCAAATAACATATGAAAATTTCAGACCAATTGGTCCAATAGTTTTTTTAATCGTGTACACAAACTCTAAAAACGCGGTTTTGAGAAGATCACGTTTAAAGTTTTTAAAAGATATTTTTAAATTAAAAGCTTACCTAAATGTAATTCTTATTATTGAAGGTATTTCCTATCAAAATCAATCATAAACAAAAAGAAAAAACGTTTTTTTTGTAAATTTGGGAGTGTCAAGTCACCTTAAGATAACTATTGTATGATAAGGGTAATTGCTTCATATAATGGAATCAGTATTCTGGAACTTCACTTCATGAGAGACCTTTTCAATAAAAGAGTCTGAATGTAACAAAAATTGGTTAATTCACAGTCAAAAAGTGGTAGATTTTAGACAAAAAATCATAATTATATGGGGTATATCCTCTTTAGTTTTCGAGACATCGTGTTTTTTCTTTAAATAATCTTGCTTAGCTGTTTTTCAATTTCTAAGGTTAAATAGTATACAAGCACGCATAATGCTATATTTGGTCCATCATATGATATTTGTGATTAGCGTACAAATTTTTATCACAAACACATATTTTTAAAATGTTGCAATTACAAATTAGGTTCCATTTGGAGAAGAAAAACAATAATTTTTTTCTCATATACATGCAGGGTGTCCAGGAAATAGTGCACCAAAATTAAGGGGATGGTAGATTGGGTCATGACCTACCAGAATATCAAAATATGACCTTAACTATGACTAAGGTCATATTTTGATATTCTGGTAGGTCATGACCCAAGCTACCATCCCCTTACTTTTGGCGCACTACTGCCTGGACACCCTGTATAGTATGAATGACGTTCTATAAACTAATAAATATCGTTTTTTTTACTTTTCTTAATTACTTCTTTCAACGCAAAAAGCAAAACACGGTCTTATATTACATGTCTAAAAGATTTTTCATCTAATTAATTAATTAATTAATTAATTAACGTAATTTTAATTAATTAATTTACGTGATTTTTTATATTTTGATGATGCCAATTGTAAAATGCAACTTTATGGAACCTTAGGCTGTATATTAGAATTAATTATTAAATTTTACTTTTCTAGCTTTTTTACTAGAAAATTTAATGTTCTTAGGAATTTAGTTCTCAATAAATAGAATGGCTAATTGAAATACAATTAATTTTAGTGTTATTTATTCCATTTTTATGTTACTTTACGAAATTGTAACATAAATTACCTGAATAAGTGGATTTAAAGTGTTAAAATGCTAGGTGAAACAAGTTTTGGATTTTTTTACCTTGTTGATATTTTTTGTTTATGTATTGTACATAAATTTATAAGGTTTGATTTTGGTACACGTTGAGGTTATGTATGGAGCCACTTGATTGAATATTATGAGCAGAAATTTCGTTTTGTTGATTTAATTGCTGTTTTAATTTAAGACATTTGTTTTAAAAATAATTCATTCTAAATCGTTAGATTTTTCGGTGGTCGCACGTTTCTCTAAATTGCTAGATTTTGTTTTAATACCTATGGTATAATAAATTACTAACAACACCGATTTTGATGAAACTGAAATATGTTATAGAGCATCGAAAAATAAGAGACACGTATTTTTTTTTATTTGCGGATACGCACATTTAGGGGGTGAAAACCACCCCTAAAGTTTACCCCCAAAAACAGTTTTTCCTAAATATTTCAAGTTCTAATGAATTTTTTCGAATGAAACAAATTGGAAATGATGTCTCATAAATAAACTAACCTTTTGTAAGTAATCCGGTTCCCGGGGGTGGCAATCCTTATTTTTGATTGCAAAAAAAAACGATTTTTTTAAAATATTTTTGCGTCACAAAAATAAAAGTTTTAGTTAAAAATCATCGAAAAATATTTTTTTACATACGATTTTGAAAAATAAAGTTGACCTGTTTTTGCATTTTCGTAAAAAAAGCTTCTCAAGGAAGTAAACAACCCCTAGCACTAATACGTAAATGATGTATATTCTTTCAGACATTAGTTTTTTCGTAAAAACCAGTATTAAGGGGTTTTTGGAGTCGCTGATTACGAATTTGATGTTAAATTTAAAAAAATTCAAAATGGCGGATCCAACATGGTGGACAAACTTTTGAAAAATACACCAATTTTTATTAAAAAAAGCAATATATAAAAGTATCCCCTAAATGTGCGTATCCGCAGATAAAAAGAAATACGTGTCTGTTATTTTTCGATACTCTATAACATATTTCAATTTCATAAAAATCGGTGAGACACACCTGAGGACGTTTCCTTGTCAGTCAGTGCTGAAGCAAAAAAGCATTATAGTATTTTAATCCCATAAGGACCAGAGATGAACGTTTTAGCACTATCACTAGTTGATCACTACCACTCAGAAATTTTATGGCAATTTCACTAGCACTGAGCAATTAGTGATAGTCCAAAATAGAAGTGACAAGTACAATTCAATTATATTACCATTGATTAAGTAATAGTAAAAATTCAGTATCACTGAAAAAGTGAATTTGATAAAATTGTAATTTTCATGTATTCAATGATATTGTAATTATATTTCCACTATCACTGAATTAGTCGTAGTGTAACTTTTTGCACTATCGATGAATTAGTTCTAAATAATAATACACAATATATTCTATTCTATATATTCTGTAGTGCGCTATACATATTTTATTTCATACATATAAAACACGTCTGTATTTTCTTATGAAATTTAATAATGATAAGACATTTCTAAAATTGAGTATGCGCGAAAATGTACATGTCATCATGATTACAATTTATAAGTTATTTCCTTTTTAATAAAAAATACTTGTTATTCTCATGTTTCTAAAAATTCATCAAAAAGTTGCCACACGTAAAAAACTCAGTCCTAGTTTTGTGTTCAAGATGAGTTTCTTGGAAGTACTTACCTTTGAAAAAACTAAAATAGTGCGAAAGTGAATTCAACTGCACGAGCTTAACTGCAGTTAAATTTTCCTGAATTATCTCTGGGAATCGTAAAAGTTAAAAGAAAAATAATTTATTCCAAGAAAAAGTATTTTCTGGAGAAGATATTTCTGGAAGAACCACTTAAATCAAAAGTGGTATATTCCAAATGAATTTTGAAACTTGAAATACTTTCATGAAGGATTTTTAAAAGGATTGCATTTTGTTGCCGTAGACTTTTGCTTGCCAGGGTTATGGAAAGGAGTTAGTCTTTCGGTCTGTGAACAGGACAAACTAGGGGCACTACGGGGGAGGGTTGATTCCCATCAATCTGCGATAAATTCCGGAAAGATTTTCCAATTCACTTAAATCTAAAACGATAAAAATCAACGATTAGAGCAACTGTCTGAGCGAAAAGATAGCATCGGGTGGTAAAGCTGCGATTGAGGGAATTGTCTTAAACAGATCCAGCTGGGGAGAATTTCTCCTGTCCCGGGCAACCCTTTTCTAACTTGCGCTCCAGTGCTTTCCCGGCAAAATCCTGCTGCCTTCACAGGTCTTTAAAAAGGGAACTTCTTCCAGCTCCCAGCTTCAATTGGGGTTTTAATATTGCTTTTCCGAGCAGATGGATTTCATTTTAAATCTCTCAGATATGCCGCGCACCGTATATGTGTGCCCGCGTTGTTCTGTTCTCCCGGATGATATGCGTGTATGTGGAGATCTAAATTCCCGGCTTTTCCCGGTCATGACGTCGGAAAGATGTCTTCTTCCCCGGGATCGATCTATTAAATTTACGCGGCAGGGATTTACGAAGAACGTGCGGTAAAGTGTTCAATTATTTCCGCCTTTCGTGATCCCCACCATTCACCAGGATATCCCAGTTAATCATACACCTTAGGTGACACAGGAAAAAACGCACACATCCTGGATCCCTGATTGCGTTATACTTGAAATACAGTGACCACGTGACGTGGGGTCTCAATCGATGGCTTTGATTGATGGCGTTTCAGCGTCCTGAATTCTTTCCAGAAAAAAAAAAAAAAGGGACACAAGGTGTTGGCCCAATTTTTGCATTGATTTATTCTGGAACGCGGCGGCGGCGAGCGGCTGCTTCTATCCAGTCTAGGGGAGTGGGACACGTTGCTATCTTGGAGCCCTCCCCCCAACTCTAAGCCGTTCGGGAGGCCTCAATTTATGGCCGCACTTAGTGACTTCTACGCAATTTCATAAATTCTCATGTTTTTCCGGTGACTTTTGGGGGATGTTCGTAACTCTATGCCGAACAGCAATTATAGCATAAATTTATGGGACTTTCACTGCTGCTGCTGCTGCTGCTCCCTATGTCGAGGAACATAAGAAGCCGCAAATCATGAAATTATGTACAACCAATTTAATTGAGGAATGTCCATTACGAACATACATCCCTCTGTGCTCAAGCACTGAAGCGCTATTATTAAAGCACATACCTTTATCGAAAAAGTATCTGTATACAATTTATATTATATACTACGGTTAAAGGAAATTTCCAATATGTTTTTATGGAATATATTGCCGGGTTTTTCAAATTGCGTAGATAGACGTCGAGAGGAAGATTATGATTTACAGAGCAATTCTGCAAACACAGTCACATAACTAAAAAGACGCACAAAATTAATAGACGCACAAATTATAATAAAATGTCCTTACTTTTGCGTATTATAGCGTCTGTGACTATCGAAATTGAGTTACATGCATACATAAGATTTCAAGTATATTTGTCAAATAGAAAGCATTATTTCGGACGTCTGAAATTGCCGTGGCCAAACACTTTCGAATCTCTAATATAAGCCATTTTATAGCGCCTTTATTAAGTCATTTTCTCTGTCCGGGACAAATCTTGCAATTAAAATTTCGACTAGTTCTAATTAAGCCAGAGCTTTGAGATTTTGCAGACATATAGAAGTCCGGTGACAATGCAAGATAGTATATATAATATCGTTGTAAATACATTATGGACTTTTACCTGTTTCTTCTCAATCCTTTTGATATGAGTATCAAATGAAAGGGTTTGACGAGTAAAATATGATAAGCTATGGGACGTTTATCACAAGAATTAAAAAGAATTTAATAAAGTATATAAAAAATATAAGAACTTTAAAAGCAATGCTTTTATAAATGTAGTAAAAAGGAAAATGTATTTTTTTTTGATCTTACAAAAATCTTTTTAAATTTTATATAGATTATTAAAACTAATAGCGTTGATTTGATTGTTGGTTTTAGTATTTTAAGGATAGAAAATCAAACTTTTTTATATAAGGCATAAATAATTTTTCAGATGTAACAATAAAATTTTTGATATTTGTAAAATTTCAAATTTCTATTTTTTGAAATAGTTTATAATAATAATATATAATAGATTTGATATATCAAAAAAAAAATTATATAATATACATGGGTAATTCTTTTTCAAAATATGGTACTTTTATTATTACTATTTTTAAAACATTAATTTATATAGCGCGACACGTAAAAAAAAAACCGGTTTTTTGTTAATAAAAAAAAAATTATAGCTCGAATCAAAAAAAGTTAAATATAAAAATTGTACATAATAAAAAGATCTACAATTCTTGTCTGAACTACTTTTCGACATAACTCAAACTTTTCGAATAAATTGAGAAAAATGTTAAAAATCACCTTTTCCAAATTTATTTGCCACATTTTTGCCCCATGTCGTTTCTTTTTTTTAATATAAGTAATTATTATGTTCCTCTTAACAAATAATATTTATTTATTGTTTCGCTTAATACAAGCTACAGAAATTTACTTAAACTACGACTAGAATAACATTAACCTTAACCTAAATTGATTAGTCAAAGGGGGCGTGGAACAGGCTGGGATAGGGCGCGCTTAAGGGAGGATTTCTCGAGGTGGAAATCGAAGGCAGTAGAGTTGTTGACCTTTCGTAGCATTCTAGTGAAGGGTTCGAAGTGGCCATAATTGGTACGGTGGGTCGCAAGACGAAAGGTGGGGAAAGATCTAACATTGCGGGGGTTAGTGTTGAGGGATATGCTATGTAGGAGGTCGGGGCAATCGATGAGACCAGCTAGGACTTGGTGGACGAAGACGATATCAGCGATATCACGACGGAAGGAGAGAGGTTGAAGGTCAATTAGTTTTAGGCGGTCTTCATACGGAGGGAGGTTCAGGTGATCAGTCCACGGGAGGTTGCGTAGGGCAAAACGAATGAATCTACGCTGGACTGATTCAATTCTGTTAATGGTAGAGGATTGCGAGGGAGACCAAACCTGACAGGCATACTCAAGGAGGGGTCTGACGAAGAAAATGAAGAGCGATTTGGTAACGTAAGGATCGGAGAACTCCTTAGACCATCGTTTGACAAAGCCAAGAGTAGAATTGGCCCTGCTAATAACGTGATCTATGTGGGAACGGAAGTTGAGTTCACTATCGCATATGACACCAAGATCACAGAGGGAGGTAACAGATGGGATGGGTTCTCCAGAGAGGGTGTAGGATCTGGGAGGAGTAGAGGTGCGCTTACGGGAGAAGGTAATCGCTTGGCATTTGGATATATTTAGATCGAGAAAGTTTTTTGAGCACCAGGTACGAAAATTGTCTAGGTCGTTTTGGAGTAGCGATGAATCGGATGTGTCGGAAATTTGTTTGAAGATTTTCATATCGTCAGCATAGATTAGGATGTCAGAGTGATTGATAACGTTCACGACATCGTTGATGGACAATATGAAAAGTAAAGGGCCGAGATGACTGCCCTGGGGGACACCGGACCGGGATAAGAAGGGTTTGGAAATCGAAGAGGCGAAACGGACGCTATAGTGGCGATTATCGAGGTAGGAACTGATCCAAGAAATGAGTCGGGGAGGGAGGCCAATATAGTTTAATTTTAGAATGATGATTTTGTGAGAGATTTTGTCGAAGGCTTTGCTAAAATCAGTAGCTACGACGTCAACTTCGTTCCCGTTCTCGACAGAAAGAAGGGTGCGAGACACAAAGGTAGATAAGTTGGTCGTAGTAGATCTACCTTTGATAAATCCGTGTTGAGATGGAGATAGGATGGACTTGCAGTGGAACGACAAGGAGTCATAGATGAGGCTTTCGAAGAGTTTAGGGATGCATGAAAGTTTAGCGATCGGACGGTAATTTGAGATATCGCTTTTACAACCCTTTTTATGGATAGGGGTAATATAAGAGTCCTTCCAGTGATCAGGAAAAGTACCCTCAGAAAGGGAAAGTTGGAAGAGGTGGGTAAGAGGTTGAATTAGATGGGCAAAGCATTTCTTGAGGACAATAGCAGGAATGCCGTCAGGACCGGGGTCAGTATCGTCGACGAGCGCACTGATCTTAGAAGCAACTAAAGAAGGGTCAATGTTTATGGAGACGAAGGAGGTTTGAGCACAGTTTTCTAGGGCGGAGAAGTAGTTAGGGTCAGGGTCGGAGACAGGATCGCAGAAGGATTGACTAAAAAATTCGGCAAACAAATCGGCAATTTCTGTAGGGTTGGACGAGGATGAGTCGCCGAGTTTAAGGATAGAGGGGTAGCCGTTAGATTTGCGCTTAACATTAATGAACTTATAGAATTGCTTAGGATCGGAAATAAGTTTGGATTGCATAGAAGTCAGGTAGTCTTTGTAAAGGGATTCACAACGTTCGGAAAAGAGTGAGGAAATGGCTGAGTAGGAAGAGTAGTCAGTGTTGGACTTAGACAGGAGGAAGGAATGCCAAAGTTTGTTCCTTTTGTTACGCAGGGAGCGGAGCTCTTTATCGTACCAGGGTGGTGATGAGGAGCGGTTTATAACGGGCTCAAAGGGTACACATTTTGACATACAGTTGAAGAGTTCGGTATAGAATAGGGAGACGCAGTTATTAATAGGTAGTTGCAAATCTTCTAGGGATGTTAGGATGCTGGAGTGACTTAAAAGGAGGTTAAGTTTCACAAAGTCGGCTTTACGAAAATTGTAGTGATAGCGGGTTTCGGAGATAGTAAGAGGGATAGACGGTTCATAGGAAAAAGATAGAAAGAGGGGGGGGTGATGTAAATCAAGAGTAGAAAGAAGGTGGCGACTTTCAGTAACAACTGAGTCCAGCGGATTAGTAGAGAAGATAAGGTCAAGCTGTCTGCCAAGGTGGTTTTTGACGCCACTCATTTGGTAGAGGCCAGAATCGGAGAAGTGGTCGATAATTAGAGACTCGGTTGAAGAGGACACGTTAGTAGCGAAATAGGAGGAGTCATCGTCGGAGAGGGACCAGATGAGATGAGGGAGGTTAAAATCACCCAAGACAATAATGTCGTCGAGGGGATGGGCGAGAGCCGACACAGCATCGAGTGCTTCAGTTGCGTGTGAGTAGGCTTGGAGAGGCTGGGCAGGGCGAATGTAGCAGCACAAGATGAAGAGGGAGCGGCGATCAAGAGAGATTTTAACGCATACCCATTCAAAGGAAGATGAGTTAGAGGAATTGATCAAGGTGGAGCTGAGACGGTTGTGAACAGCAATAAGGACGCCGCGACCAGAGGAACCGGAATTAGTTGCGCATCCATCGGTGCGAAAAACACTGAAGTCGGATGAGAATAGTTCATAGTTGTTGATTCCGGAGGTTAGGTTCGTTTCCGAGAGGGCGAAGATGTCGTAGGGGAGGGATAGGGATTTTAGAAAAACGTTTTGGGTTTTGGAGCGAAGCCCTCTGACATTCTGGTAGTAAATCGAGCAGCAGGTAAAAGATTTGGTGGGGATGGGCAGAGGAGGGGAGGAGAGGGTGGGGGGGTTAGGAGCAAAAATAATTTTTCGAGTCCATGCGACATTTCTGTAGATGGGAAATGCGTTTGGAACTGAGGTAAGAGGCGTAGGCGGTCAGATCGTCAGAAATTTGTTCGGGTGGGACGTCGAATGCTGCGTGGAACTTAAGGAAAAGTTGTCTCAGGACAGTGGGGTCGGTCGGGAGACCCTCTTGGTGTAATAGTTATTAGCAATCAATACAATAAAAAAAACATAAATTAATAATAAATGAGAGAATATTATTTTATTGCATAAAAAAACATTAATTGTGGTTTATTATTGGTTAATATGTATTTCGTTTGATGATTAGTTGAGAAACATATTAAAAACACAAAAATTGTATGTTAATTTCTTTTTTAATCTTTTATAGTATTTCTATCAATAAATAATGTTTCAAAAAGGGGATTTTTAACACTTTTTGCACTTTATTCGAAAAGTTTGAGGTTATGTCGAAAAATAGTTAAGACAAAAATTGTAGGTCTTTTTATTATCTACACGTTTTATGTGTAACTTTTTTTGATCCGAGCTATAATTTTCTTTTTATTAACAAAAAACCGTTTTTTTTGACGTGTCGCGCTATATAAATTAATGTTTTAATAATAATAATAATAAAAGTACCATATTTTGAAAACACGTTTTTTATGTAAAATTTGACGGAGAATACAATAAAAATACTAAAAACTTGCTATGAGGTTCGGCCATTGTTAAAAATTGATTTAAACAATTCAATTGTTAATTACAATATGAATTTGTTAATAATATTTATTAAAACTATTTTTTTCTCAAAACACAGTCCTTTAGATTTAAAATGAAAAAAGAAGAAGTTTGTAGCTCAAATAAAACTAGAGTTATAAATTTTTGAAAATGAGTCTCCAAGCCAAAAAATTCATTATTTTCACATTTTCGATCACTAGTATTATCGAAAATATGCGGAACAAAACAAAATCCTCGAACACGTATCTCTTATTTTTCGATATAGAATCCGTAAAAAAAGTTTCAGCCAAATCGGAGACATGTCGGTCAATTTTTATCAAAATCCGTACGGTTTGTAAAAGAATTACCCACATAAAAGCTCTTATGCCTTTTCAATGTTTTAACTTGTTTTGTGTCTGTAAGGCAAAAATAATTTTTTTTTTTTTTCTTTTTTTTTATTCCCTGACGAATTTGAAGTTCAACAAAACAATTCTTACACGGTTAACAATTTTGGAATACTTCCTAACTTTAAAGGAAATTAAATTAGATACTTTGCAAATATTTAAAAAAAAAAAAGTTCATACTTTCGTCTTTATTAAAATATATTTCTATTTATATTTTAAAATATTAGAAATTATTACAATTGTATTCAGTTTGAATTCCACCAAAAATTACTTTCTATTGGAATTTAAAACTAGAAATATTAAAAGATATACGAGATTATTAAATTCGTTAGATTTAGAATTTTTGTTTTAGTTTCAAAATGTTTTACAACGCATCTGAAGCACAGCGGGTCACCCATACACCCACAAACATCCTGTTGAACGTTGAAATAATTTTTATTAATAGTGCACAAAAAACATAATTATTTTTAGTATAAATTCATGATAAGACCAAAGATAAGTTGTACATATCTAGAAAATTTAGAAAATTGTATGTAAAGGTTTTTGGAGTCGTTGATTACGAATTCGCTGTCAGATTTTAAAAATCCAAAATGGTGGATCTAATATCCTCGCAAAATTCCAATATACTGTTTCTCATAAAAAATAAATTCATATTTGTGCACTATATTGTATCCGCATTTTGAATTGTAAAAATCTGATAGTGAATACGCCATCAGCGACCTCGAAAACCTTTATATACTATTTTCCAAAAAAAATCAAGTTCCTTTCAAAAATTTTTTTCGTCATAATGGATCCGCTAATTTGAATTTTAAAAATTAAATTATAAATTCGTAATCAACGACTACAAAAACCCCTGTATAACAAATTTCATAAAAATGTGATAGCTGCTTCAAAGAGTTAGTAAATATAATATAATATAAATATTCTATTTTATATTTCAAATTGAATTGAAAAACTCTTTATTCTCGTCCAAGATTTTTGATTGTGTGTTATTTTACGTCTCTCTATGCAAATGATATAGAATTTTTTGGGACACTATAGACAGACTAAACACTTTTCTATTCAAGCCGGAAAAGAAGATTTTTCTTGAAAATTTATTTCCGGCTTGACAAATATAAGATAGCCTCTGTCCCTCAGCTATAAAGAGAGATATAAATATTATTTTTCTGGACAACAATATCCAGACACAAAATATATCTTATCGAATTTTTCACACCATCCCCAAATTTACAAAATCTCATATTTTTCACCCCTATTGTATTTTATATCAAACGCACATCTCCCGGAAGAAGATATCCTGCTGAATGTAACGTCTGGTTCCTTCATCAATAGTAAAAAAAAGAAAGTGTCGGAACAATCGCACAGGTTTTTCTCAAGAAAATGAAAAAGCAACGTGTCACACAGCACACCTCAGGAGGTATAATATCTTCTGGAAGAAGGAGGAGGACTTTCAATTTCTTCCAGGAAATGATTTTGACGAAAAATGATTTGGCCACGATAATTATGTTCTTGTCAACGCAGTTGTTTCGCTGCTCACTCAAAAACTCAACCATTCCTGACACAAGAAGGGGAGTTGAAGTTTATGTCTACTCCAGAAATTTCAGGAAATTAGGGAGGGTTTTTTTTCTTTATTTTAAATTTAAATATAGATGCTTAAGAAAATGTTGAGACTAAAAAATTAATATTTTTCAGGCAAGCTGCTAAATGTTTTTACTGAAATGAGAATCTCATTTCTCTAAGGGTAATCATGTGGAAAGTAAAATTTTTTTTGTTAGTTAAATATTGTGCTTCAAAAATTGTTACAATGTCGCAATAGTCTGAGGCAAACGATTTTCGTATCACATCACGTTCGGAATTTTCTAAAATATTTAGTGGAGCATGAAAGCACCCAATTCAAACTAAGTACTTGACATCATCCCTTAAAGCTCTTGCCTTCCACAGTCAATTACTTCCACATCCGGGAATATTGAGGACTCCGGCTGGGAAAACTTAGACGTCGTCTGCGTCTAGTTGATTCCTTCTTTACGAGCTGGTGCTCCCGTCCGTCTCTATTGCTTCGACAGCCTCTACGTTTTATTTATTTGTATTTTTTTTTTTCTATCCTATGCGACGATACACAGGTAGAGGATATGTGACAGGTTCTGCTGGTGCTCCACTCCCTGAACCTAGTCACCCATCCATTGGAATGGGGCACAATACATTGTTTGTTAGCAAAAAATAAATAGTGGCGGGCGGTAACTTTATCCATATGTCGTTTCACATATGTTTGCACCCTGGACTTGCCACCGGGCAAAAATTCATGTACATACAATATAAAGTATGTACTTTATATATATCTATAAAAAAGCGTTTTTTAAAAAGGCACACACCAGGAAGGCAGACAGATGAGCAAGACCTGGGGAGACGGATATGAAAAACAGGATGAACGTGAGGAAAATTTCGTGGAAGTGAGCTTGTATAAATTTCACAAGAAATAAAACCAAAGTATGAGAGGAGTGCTACCCCCCACGAGGGAGCGCCACTGGCGAACGATCTCAAGTTCAAGTAGTTTGGGGCACCATATGTATGCGAAACGGTAGCCGACTGGGGAGTTACACTCAAATCTTTGTTTAAAAGAAATGAAAAGTCGTACAAAAAATGGCCAGAGTTAGGTCCCTTTGGATTTATGGCAATATGAATTTCATGGAAGTTAATTCTCTGGGTTAATTTCAGCACTGGAGATTTTCGTGGGCGATAATAAAAGCCTCATATTCTTGGTAAAAGTATATTATGGTATATACATATTACATAATTCCCAGAATTGCCCTTTCTGTTGTATTTACTCTCAAAGAATATTGTTTCAAATATTCAAGTAATTTGTTTAGTCTTCTCTAAGAAAAAAGATTGCTTTAATTAATTTTCTGTTTACTGTTGAGTCGAAATTTATATTAATTTTTTCGAAAAATCTCAAATTTTTATCTTACCAAAAAAAAAAAAAAAATCCCACTTCTGTAGGAGTCTTTTTTTTTTTTTTAGGAAGGTTCATGAATATTTTGTTTGTAGAACTCCACAATAGGAATTAAAATTTAAAATAAACAATGAATGAATGACGAAAATTTAAAAATGTCGTAGGGGTTGATCCTCTATGTATTATAGTAAAGGGATTTTATGTAGCCCTTCTTCGTTTAGGAGATAATCAAGCCCAAAATGTACAGATAGTACAGGGTGGGCCATTTGAATTTGGAATTTGAATCGACTATAAAAAAAAAAACAAATGAATATTTTTTCAATGTTATGAGTTTATTAGAAAGATTGAACCTTTCCATTTAGGAATGGAAGACAACATCATTCAAATGACTACCACGGCTAGCCTTACAATACCCCATTCGATCAGTCCAATTGTTCAGTACATTTTCGATTGTTTGGGCGTATATTTCGTCAATGGCAACTTCGATTTCATGTTTGAAGTCGTCAATCGTCTCTGGATGGTTAGCGTAATACTTGTCCTTAACGGCTCCCCATAAAAAAAAGTCTAACGGAGTCAAATCGCAGCTTCGAGGTGGCCAATTGACCTCAGCATTTCGGCTGATTATGCGATTTCCGAAAACAGTGCGCAAAAGATCGATTGTTACGTGGGCTGTGTGGCACGTTGCGCAGTCCTGTTGAAACCAAATGTCGTCTATGTCATACTCTTCAATTTTGGGAAACAAAAAATCGCTTAGTATGGCGCTGTGGCGATCCACATTCACTGTAACGGCTTCCTTGCTCATTTTCGAAGAAAAATGGCCTAATAATGCCGCCAGACCAAAATCCGCACCAGACAGTCACTCGTTGTGGATGCATTGGTTTCTCTACGATGACGTGTGGATTTTCTGAGCCCCAGATACGACAATTTTGTTTATTGACGTATCCTCCGAGGTGGAAATGAGCTTCATCTGAAAAGATGATTTTTCGGTAAAAATGCCCATCTTCGATCAAGCGGTCTTCGGCCCATTGAGCAAACCGAAAACGCATCGGATGGTCATGCGGCTTCAGCTCTTGCACTAATTGAACTTTGTACGCATTCATACCGAGATCTTTATGCAAAATTCTTCTCAAAGAAGTGCGTGAAATGTTCAATTCTTGAGAACGATGACGAGTTGAGGTTGATGGTTGTTCACGCACACTCTGAGCAACAGCAGCGATGTTTTCGGTTGAGCGCACTGGACGAGTACGTACACGGGTTGTTTTATCCAACAACGATTCAGTTTCACGAACTCGCTTCACAAATTGATCCACAAACTGCGTTTTTGGCACATCCTTTTTGTCAAATTTTTTCCGTAAATTTCTTACAGTTTGAGTATAAAGCCCGCATCACACGAGGCAAGATTACGCGCTGGAATCTTTGCTCGATTTAGTAGCTAGATTTGAAGCGTGCTATGACGCTAGATGTCATGATAGCTTTTTTCACGCTTGGCTTCACACGGTGCAAGTTTTGAAGCTGGATTTTAAAGTTATCTGGTTTTGTTGCGTGCCTAATGACAGCTCCAATATAAACACATGCCAACCACGTGATAAAATACTGCTTCTCGATTGGCTCTCATTCGAATCCAGCAGCAAATCTAACCCAGAAAATAGCACATGCTCTATCCGTAAATTCTCGCATGCGCTCAAGCAACAGAGCCCGCAGAGACGTCATTTTCTACCTCCGCAACCAGCTTGGTTGCCAGCAGAGGTCCCAACAAACAATCTAGCAAGTAAACTCGCCTCGTGTGATGCGGGCTTAAGACTCACCACTTTGGAAATAAGTTTTTAATATTTCCCAACTTTGTTCAAGCGAAAAGCGACCCATTTCATAAATGTCATATATAAAACTAACTTTCTGTCACATCGGAAATGTCATCAAACCTTCCGACCTCAAAATAACCTATAGTTCCAATTCCAAACGTTCGATGGCCCACCCTGTATATACAGTGCTGTGCAAAACATTTGCAACTAAAACCCCAGTTTTCTATGTCTTACTATAACAAACCTTAAATTCTTAAAAACAAAAAAGCTAATACAGTATTTTATTCTTTATTATATCTAATTTAAGAATATTAAAAAACTAAAGGTAACTATTCAATAAAAAAGGAGAAATATTCGTTTTTTCATACTAAGATACAAAACTGACTGTGCAAAACATTTGCAACTCCTTGACATTAACAATGTTGGCGAATTTAAATATATCTTATCATTAATATTTGGTTGAATAGCCTTTATTTACAATAACTGCCGCACATCTTCTTGGCATAGAATTAAATAGCGACTCAATATGTAAAGAAGTTATATCATTTCAAGCCTTTTTTATACCATTAAAGAGTTCGTCACGGTTGTTGTAAAATTGACCCCTCATATTCCTCTTAACCAGTTGCCATAGCTTTTCTATGGGGTTGAGATCTGGGGACTGTGCGAGCCATTTCAAAACTTCAATGTTTTGCTGCGAAAACCAAGCCTGAAGAAGTCTAGAGGTGTGCTTGGGATCATTATCCTGTTCGAAGGGCCAGCGCAGGGGCATTTCTTCCTCTGTGTAAGGGAGCATAACATTTTCCATAATGTTTTTGTAGTCCTCCGCTTGCATTATCCGTCGTATTTCATAAAGAGGTCCCACGCCCTGAGCTGATAAACACCCCCAGACCATTGTATTACCAACTCCATGCTTCATAGTTACCACAGTTTATCGCGGATTTAGTCGTTTGTTCGTCAGTCGTCCTACTTTTTGCCCTCCATCTAGCCCCACTAAGTTAAACTTAAAGTAAAACACTCATCCGAAAAAAGGACAGTTCTCCATTTTCCTACGGGCCATTCTAAATGACTTTGAGCAAAGACAAGTCGAGTTCAGCCATTTTTTTCGGTTAGTAGTGGCTTTTTCGCTGGCCTGTATGTCTTAAGATCGGTTTCTATGGCTCGTCTTCTTACTGTCGAAGGATCCACATCCAGGTTTTATTCGTTTTTTACCTAAATACCTTGAACTGAGGAAAGGCCGAGATTTAATTAAAATTTAAATTCTACGATCCTCAGCCTATGTCGTTTTCCTTGGTCTACCACCCTTTATGAATATTTTCAATACTCCCAGTCTTTTTAAAACTGCTTATAATTCTGGATATGGTGGATTTAGCTATTTTATTCGGTTTTTTATTTCGTTGTAAAATTAATTACTCCCATTTTACGAACTTTTAGTTTAATTGCGTTTAAAGGAAAACAAATATTTTAATAATACACTTCCGCGCATGGACCTGACCGACAGACTGGATTATATGCCCTGCAGTAGTTGGATCGGAATAGAAAATTATTATTATTATTTTTTATTAACTATATATGGAATAGAAAATAACAGTTAACTAACAAAGTACTGCCAATTCTCATTTATTCCGAGAAAAGTATTTGTTGATATATAAAGTTGCAAATGTTTTGCACAGGCAAAATTGTTACGTTGAATAAAAAACTGGATATTGCTCCCTTATTATTGTTATACTTACTATTGCTCCCTTATTATTGCTCCCTTACTATTGCTATATCTGGAAACTAGGCATAATAAAGAATAATGCACGGTAAAACTTTTTTTGGTATCAGTGGTTTAGGAAATTGTATAATGATCTGTAAGAAACTATGATTTTAGTTGCAAATGTTTTGCACAGCACTGTACTATACACCATTCAATAGAGAACTGGTAACAGGTAACCCTTTTTATTTTTACCATAAACGGCTAATATTTAAACTTAAAATTCAATATCTCCAGTTGTGCGGTAAAGTTTGGGTTTGATTATTTTATAAACGAAGAATTGTTGCATAAAATCCCTTTGCCTAACTCTCTACAACATATTTAAAAAGTATTCAAATCCATTCTTATCAAGTTGTGCTCTCCCCTTCTAAGTGAAAAATCTGCACAAAGAAAAGCCGAGGAAAAAGTTTGATATTGATAGATGCATACTAGATCTAGGTGATATTAAATTATCGGTTTCAGAAATAATCGGTAAGGAATTACCGGGTTAATTGAATAAGATTATAGTCAATTGAATTGCTAGTTAAGCTTTCTGATTAAAAATTTAATTGAGTAATATTTTAAATAATCTCAATCGGTTAAAAAAATAATTTTTCATTAAAAAATAAATAAGTTTTATTGCTGTCAACGTAAATTGTTTTAATATTAATAATTTGCATCGTGAAAACATATGCAATAATCCTTCAAAATAAGGAATTAAAGGAAAATATATGTTTGGATTTATCGACGGTGACAAGCACGCACTTGTATTTTGAAATAGCAGATTGAAGATTGTGAATCCAAAACTTCTAGATAAAGTATTAAATCAATTGTAAAAACTAATGAAATTTGATCTTTCATTCAAGAAATATAAATATAGACATATGTATAAACATGCAAAGATACGTAAATAAGCGCGACATAAAAATTATTAAATCAAAAATCATACAATTATTAAAACTTAAAGTCTCCTATTCAAAATGATAAATGAATCGTTTTAGTTAAAAACAACTTTTTAAGAATTATGCTGTTGTAAATATGATAAGTTTTTATTTTTTATTTTTTTATTTCTACCGGCAAGTCAATCATAAAAAATCATGACAAAAAATCTGTAAACAATTCACTGATTAGAATAAATATTGCCATTTATTATATCATTCACCAGAAGACAAACTTACGTAAAAGTTAAAACGTTTTCATGTTACAAAAACCCCAAAACAATTATAGAGAATTTATTGTCTCATTGAAAAGTATTTCGCTTGAGAAAATTGAGTTATCTAAGAGTTTTTGGGTATAAGTAAACCCATGCCCTTACTAATTAGATTCAGTCAAAATTTATGATAGCAGTCTTGAAAGGGCCCATTTCTCTTTGAAAAGTATTCGCCCGAAATTAGAACAAATTTGAAATACGGCTTTAATATATTTTATATTCAAGAAGAGAGGGTCCTCTGCTCTGTTCCCATAACTCTATAGAATATTAGCAGAAAATGTTCAAAACTTCCTGGGCCCATAATCGAGAGCTCTTGCCAAAATTGTTTGTTGCGGCTGGTCCACCATCTCTCCCTCCCCACTCTCTCTCTCTGTCTCTAGGAAGCCATTAATCACATTTATTTTGCCATTAATCACATTTTGCTAAGTCGAAAATACTCTCGAATCCTTCGGCCATACATCATCCGAGTGCGGGGGCATTGTCCTGATGAATTGCATGCATCCAGTCACATTCCCGAGATCCCATTAACCTGCCGCAAGGAGAATCCTCCGGGGCGGGCATGCAGTATGCTGAATCGGTTCCCATCACAACGACACTACGACGACGATGGCGACATCTATGCTCCATATCCTGGTCCTGGGTCGGGCTCCAGTACCCGGGCCTAGTCAAAGGATGTCGGAACTCAAATCGATCGGAAAATGCATGAATGCACCTAGTTTCGTATTCATGAGATACTATATAACAAAAAAAGATTTGTTTGTTTTCTTACATATAGAGCTTTTGTGAAGAAGCCCAAGTTTGGGTGCATTCTGGAATGGGATTTGGAAAAGTCTCGTCCAGAATTTTCAGGACAGACTAGCGCCAGGGTCGTCGACGGGCTAGGGCCCCGGAGGGGTTTCCAGCTCATGTGTGAACTTGTTCAGGTGCAGTGTCTGAGTCAACGACCCGGGCATTATCGATTTTCATTTGTTGTCCAGATTTTAGAGAAAAACTGAATAAGCTACTGCACATTTTATAATTCCCACCCACAAATGTTGGAGCGCAACAAATCCACGTTTGAAAATAAAATTTTGTCGATGTTATAGAACAATGTTTCTCAACTTTTTATGTTTTATGTATCATGTACTTGGAAATGCGAATCTGTAATATATAATAAAGGTAAAATTTGCTCGAAGTAATCTCTGTAATTACCGACACCTTTATAAATATTCTTTCAATGTTGGAAAGGTCAAAATCTTAAATTGAACATTTATTTGTCTATGTATTTATTCATTAACAAATCGTAGAGACTAAAAAAATATATATAAATATAACAAAGTTCGACCGGAAATATATTCTAAACTTATTTTTTCAGAATCATCACGTCATGTTATGCGACATGTCATGTATCAAATGTTATATCTCTTGTCATATAATACCGTACTTCATGTCACTCATTGTGATCTGTCGTGTCATGTGTTATGTTACGTGTCATGTATCATGTTATATGTCATGTAGTAAACAAAAGAGCCCGCCGAAGCAAAAAACAAAGTAATCTTTCTGTCATAAAAAACTATTATAATTTAGTATAAAAATTTTGATACTTGTTAATTTATATCCACCGGGTAGACATAACCTTACCAAAGATGAGAGAATTTTTTTAATCGGATCAATAGTTCCAGATATTACCTCTGATAAAAAAAAAAGAAACTCACAAACTTTACCTCTTTATTATATTAGTATAGATAAATAATAATATAATATCTACGTTTTATAACTTAGCAGCTGAAGTAAGCTTATAAATTCAATTAATGTCTTATTAAATTAAAAAAAATCGCAATGCTTATCAAATATGGTGTAAATACATAGACAGCATTTCTCTTACGCGTATTCAAATATAAAACATGAATATTAATTAGTATTAAAAGTTCCAGTCACTTTATATGATAGGTAAGGATATCTCTAATGAAAACAACACGAATGCAAATACCTCTTTGATCTACAATAGTTCAAGATCTGTAGACTAGGAAATTTATGAAACAGAAATCTAGTCAAATATCTTTGCACAAATTCGATCTTCTTGATATGAGTAGAATAACAATTTCTGAAATATCGGGTTGGTACAAAAGAATTGACAAAAAAAATTTCGACATTTTTTATTTCATAACCTTTTTCCAGAAAGTTCTAAATTGCGCAATAGTATTGTAGAATATTCTCCGCGTTAACATTTGTCAGTCCCTTCTTCTTCACCGGTGACAAGAGTTGGCTTCTGTATGATAACAAAAAACGTAGCGCAGTGTGGATTCGTCGCGAAGAAGAGCCTTCAAAACAGCCGCAACCAGACCATGGTCAAAAGAAGATTCTCTTCATTTGTTTTTGGGACATGAGACGCCTACTACATTTTGAATTCCTTCCACAAGGCAAAACTATCACGGCTAGCATCTACCCTGATCAGCTACAAAAACTAGCCGATACCATCAGTAAAAAACGGCGAAGACGTACTTGTGTGCACCTCTTACACGACAACGCTCGCCCTCACACCGCTAAAGAGACGCATTCTAAATTAACAGAACTGGAATGGAATATCGTGGCTCATCCACCATATTCGCCTGATTTGGTGCTTACCGATTATGACATATTTCGGCATCTTAAATCGTCCTTTCCTTTAAACAATTCCAGAATTTTGAACAACTAAAATCGGACATCGTTATATTTTTTAACTCACAGGGATTAGCGCATTGCCAAATCGTTGGAGTACTGTTGTAGACTTAGATGGTAACTATATATTTGACTAATGTCAAAAGAAATATAATTATAATAACAAAAAAATTAAGTTGTTTTGCTTTATCAAAACCTTTGCACCAATGTAATATATTCGGATGCAAATGTGACCATAGATATGCATAAATCATAATAATATGGTTTTATGTCTTTTTACAAAACCTAACCAAAACCTAATCTTTTGTGGCAGGCAGGTGTTATAAATTAAAAAAAACCAAATTCTGACTAAAAGGATTCGCCTCTTTTTAGTTAGAATTTTTTTTTTTTAAGAAAAGTATAAAAGTCATCTTTGAGAAAATTTCGTTTAGTGTATTTTCAATTTTTGGAACTGAAACTTGTAAAATAAACCTACTTCAGCACATAAAATATTTTTAAATCATTTTGAGATTAAAAATATTAAAGTGGGATAAATGAAAAACCGAGAAATCAAAAAGTGGAACATACAGCTATACTATTCTATATATTTAAAAAAAGAAAGATTATTATCAAATCTTTAAAATAATACACTCTTGATAGATTGACAAACTCTGAATATTGTAATTCCATAGTATTGGATTATTGCACCTGTGGATTGATATTGTTTGATTGCTTTACTAGTAGAGCACTTTTTCGAAATCACAATATCACATACACATAGGCTACATTCTATTTATGTAGTATATTTATTATATTAAGCTTTTCAATTCTTTTGCCATATTTAAATACATCAACGATGAGGACTTTTCATTTTTGTAAGAGATTTCTCTGAAAATTGGGAATTTAAGTATCAAATAAATAATAATCTGTATAAAATTTTCAATTTAGAAGTTATTGTACAAACCCTCTGAATTTTATTGTATCTAGAGATAATATAATTACTGTTAGGTCGGAGTTATTGAAACTATTTAAGCAATATTGGATATTTTATTTCCTAGATGAAACATTTCTTTTTTTGTTTTGCCCATCTTCCATGATAAACAATGATACTTTATTTCCTTTAAATTTCTGAAGCTGCATGGAACATTTTTGCATAACTCAAAATAAGAGAAGGAAATTTATGATTAGTTTCGTTTTCCATATTAATAATAATTCTTTTTAAAATACGGAAATGTAAATAATAGACTGGTTATATAAAAAAATACATGCTTTTATTCCAAAATGCATATATCTAATGTAATTTATACATAAAAAACCTTTTATTCAATTCTGCAGAAATATTAGAAGCATAAATAAATCTATAAACCTGTTCGATTTTGTATTGGATTTTGCTTTTTACCATGCATTTAATAAATAAAATTTCATCGAATGTAGGGATTTCAATAATAAATTTCTCTATTTCTAGAATATTTAAGAATATGCGTTCGTAACAATAAACGTTCGGTACGATAAGCGTTCTGAAATCAAGTATTATATTTTATTATTTATTTTTCAAAAAAATGTTCTTTCGTATCCAGTGGATATGATTTTGATATAATCCTATTGGCTTATAAAAATAAGTAACAACATATTTAAATAAAATAAGAACTAATTTATATTTGCAAAATTTGTTTGTAAATGACAAAGGTGAGTTTTCAGAAAATTTTTTGATTTTTAAGGAATTTTTCTTGAAATTAAAACTTACAATTAGAATGCTAATTTATATTTAAGGTACAGGAAAATTTTAAATCTAGATTAATTGTTTTTCTGTGTATACTAAAATAATTTCTCTATATTTGGGCTCTTATCGGTGAATTCGATCTGAATTTAAAAATTCTTAGAAGAAAAATTGCTTAAAACTATCAAATTGTGAATTCGCTGAAAGAGGGGCTGATTTTCCTGAATGGTGAAGAGTGTTTTATATAAGCACTGACAGAGCTGTCATGGTGTACTTTAAAAAATCATATCGCGTACGCCATCGTAATAGAATATGTCGTTGCCAGTTGCACCGTGCGACTTTTAGCCGTGTGACAGGGGATGTTGTAGGGGAGGAATTCGTAAAAATGTCCCTTCCGCTCAAATGGGTTATCGACAAGCGCCACTTTGGCAATTCAAAAATTGATGAACTTTTCATGAAGCAATAGGGCGGGTTTAAGTGAAGACCTAGTCGAACAGGAGAGTTCGCCCTGCATCCTGATGAAACTCGGGACTCGCTCTGGCTCTTCGAATGGGGGAATATTTGCGAAGTACAAATATCACGTCCCAGTCCTGGTGGAGCAGCAGCCCCCATCGAAAATTCAACGTATTTCCGGCGACCTCAAATGGCTCAGTTGAATTCTGTAAGCTCCTCCAGCATAGGTTCTAGTTCTAACCAAAATCGGTAGCCTGGGGCGGAGAGTAGGTAAAAGAAACGATCACCCTATTTTATCCCCTCAGGCATCTGCTCTTTCCCTATTTTCCTACTATTTGCGTAAATTACAGCCCTAAAGACGGGTCGGGACGGGTCGCGCTACTATTCGCAAAGTAATTTTCTCGTAATGATGGGAGAATTCAGGCCTGCTCGCAATCGATATCATTCAAAATTAAACATTTAAACCACCACCTTTCTCCTCTTGGTCAGGTGTAATCGCAAGTTTGAGCGCAGTGGCGGCACGGCGTGGTGGGGGCGGGGAGGTATAACCCTCACCAGCGCGATATATGCTGGTTTGATGCCATGTCACTCGTGATCAGGAAAATATATTTACATGATATGGGCCCGGAAATGTTTCAAGGCGCGCACGGGAAATATGGGCATAGAGCATATTGTAATATCGAATTTCAATGAAAACAGCTCGCGTATCCTATAAATAATGGAGCGGCGGGCGCCAGATTGCGGTTAATGTACGGGTGGCCGCTAGTGTGGCTTGAGCTTTTAAAACGCGATGGTTTCCCCATGAATTATAATTTTTCATTGTTTTCACTTTATTTTAATGCTTTCCTCGTTAGCAATATGTTGCAATGAAAAATAAGCATTTTAAGGGGTAATTAGGACTTTCTGGTCTCGTGTTAGTTATCGCAATTATTTTACACAATTTGTATTCTTTTATAGGGTGAATAGTGCCAGTAATTTTATGTTCTATCAACGGGAACTAATTAAATCTGTTTATAACACTTATTTTTTTAATTACTTATTACTTACTTACTTACTTATTACACAAAAAGAATATTTGGATGGTACTTCGTTTGTTCAGCTAATAAACTTTTATTTGTGATTAATTGTGGTAGTGATAATAATAACAGGAATATTTTGTTATGTGCGGCTAATCATTGAAAGAATCATCATTCATATATTTTTTCAGTAAAACCTGAAAACCCAGATATTTAAATAATTTGATATTTTTTACTTAATGTTTTTACTATAAGATACATTTCTACAAAACACTATTTCTAAAAAATATCCTCAAAACTTAGTTTAATGTGAATGCAACGTAAATAGGCATTAAATGGTGGAATCTCTATGTATTTATCGATATGTACATTATGTAGTATACAAGAAATAAAGTGAATATATTCAACTCTTTACTTACCAAAAGCGTGACCGTCTTTACTAGCACTACATCACTTGTTGCTAACTTCAGTATACTTCCTGTCGTTCTAGATGGAGATCCAATTCTTCAACACTTTTGTTGATTTTAAATTTAATTGAAAAATAGTGAACTGAGTGAATATTAGTTAATAGTAGTTAAATTCACTGAAATAATTTGTCATTTATATTAAATTATACCTTTAAATCATTAATTATCATAGTTATATTTAAGAGAAAATTTACTTTCTAAATCGAAAAAAACACACTTTTAAAATGTTGTTTAAAAAAATCTATAATATTTATTGAAAAACTTTCTTTTGAGTACCTATTATAAATTTATGTACTGAAGAACATAAAAAAATTTTGTTTGATGACTTTTTATTCTTCAAATCGGCTGTGGAGGGCGCTTTCAAAAACCACGTTTTAAACTGTGAGACACTTTTTGAGTTTACTAAAAAATATCAAGTAAAAATTCAAAATTGGTTTTATTCCTTAGATATTTTGCTAGGGAATATACCTAAAAAAATATTAAAATTTTTTTTTTTTTCATCACCTTATTCCAGATTTCCACGAATTGTTGAAAAATCGACCTTTTCTTGGGGTGAACTAGCCTTGTAAAAAAGGTAGATTTGTATATATATAAGTTTTTAGAGAGATATTTTGTATAAAAAATCGAATGCTTTTTGTTTTTTTCATATCGAATGATTTGAGCCTGAGAAATGCGTCTCACTAGTTCAAAAAAAGTTGTTTTTTAGGGTGCGATTTAAAAAAAAAACATTTTTTTCAATCATTTTTTTTACGAAAATAAGACAGATATCGTTTTAAAATTTTGCGCAGATATTTATTTACACTTTAGATGTATTGGTTTGAAAAAAAAAACACGAAAAAATGATGGCGGACATGATTTCAGCCGTCTGGATCGCTGGAAAAAAAAAAAAAAAACCAAATTAATCCTTTTTCGTATGAACTAGAATCGTGTTTATCGGTAACAAATTTACCGATTTTCAGCCGATTTTTTTACCTCAAAAATCGTTTTTTTTTTTCAAATGGCCGCCATTTTGTTATTTTTTGATAGAAAAAAATTATCCTAGTTCACACGATACCTATTTGAACAAGAATTAATTTGATGTTTTTTTCCGACGATCCGACGAAAAAAAAAGTAGATTTGCGGTGAGACACATAACTAATAACTGGATCATCTGAAACAAAAAAACCAAAACGATTTTGTTAGTTAATAAGTTTCTTGAGGTAATGCTGTCGAGTTTTTTTATTTATTTCGATTATTGAATTTTTGGTGTGAGTTTAAAGTCAAAAGAACGAAAAAAAAAGGAAATTTTTTGTTTGGAATTTCTATTTTCAATCGGGAAAAATTCTATTAAAAAAAAAAGACTTTGAAAAAAAAAATATATATCTCGACAGGAATACCTTGTAAATTGTCTACAGAAAAAGTGTGCACAATTTCAAAAGGATCGCTCAACTAATTTTCGAGTGTCTGACCGCAAATCGACTTTTTTTTTCGGAGCGTCAACTTACAAGTTATGTCAAAAACTCAATTTTCAATATTTTTTAATAACAATTTTTTTTGAATACTCTTAAAAAGTTGTTCTTTAGTGCAGGCCTTCGCCCATTTACCTTACTTTTACCAGATCGATAAAAAAAATAATCTTAAAAATGGGTCCAAAAAATGCATGTTTGACTATACCCTTATATTAAGAGAAACGCGATTAAAGCTTTTATTCGATAATTTTAAGGTACGATAGGTGTAAGGTACTTACTGCTACAAATGTTTCTATGAGTTTTTTTTTTTTTTTTATTTAGTGAATTTCTCAAAACGGTTTTGGAAGTATTTGGGAGTCTATTTTCGATTTAGAAAGTAAATGTCCCCTTAAGTAAATGTTCATAAAAATGGTCTATGGGGTAGGAAAGGGGTGGCGTAATATATATATTATTATTATTTTTTTATGGTCCTTATAAAATCTTGCATTTATTGTAATATTACAATAGACATCATAATAAATTATTTATTTTATGCATCAATAGCGTATAATATCCCATATGTTGATTTAAATTCCAAAAACTTAACTTTTAGAGTACTTTGATATTTAATGCTTATGCTTAATGACTAAAACACACTAAACTAAAAAGTAACTGTAAATTATAATATTCTTCGGCTAGATTAGATTAAATTGTTTTTTTGAATCCTAAGCTTATCAAGGCTTAAGAAAAGAAATTAATGTAGGTTTTGGCCAGATTTTGCTTGTAAGATATATTAGATGAAGTTGCGATTAACTTTTTAGGCTGAAGTAAAAATTTTATATCATTTTCTAGTGGTAATGCAATTGATTCGAAATAAGAGGATTCCGATTAAAAATATTTCTATTTCGTGAAAGTTTCGATTTCAGCTAGCCTCACACTTTCCTTCTCTTTTAAATAAAAACAAAATGCTTTAACTCTAAAATATCTTTCTTCAACTGCGTTATTTTAGACCAAGAATGAACAATTGAATTTAGTCTTTTGGTTGGCCATATACTCTTTAAAATCGGAAAACAACATTAGTTTCATCTCTAAAGGATATAAAATAAAAGAGAAAAAGAAAAAAATAAACGAGAACTAGTACTTAATTATTATTTCTTACTTATTGTTCATAAAATTTTAAATCAATTCAGTAGTTAGTAGTATATGATAAATTTTTATCACGGTAAAAGTATTTCAAAGTAGTTTGCCTTCAAATACCTGATACCTAAATGAAGTAAAACAGAAACCTCTTTTGGATGCAAAATCTTATTGAAAATATCAGTCTATTATACAATTGTAAAACTCAGTTTACCAAACTATGTAAAATATAAGATATGATTTTTTGAAAATATGAAAAGTAAAATATCTATTAAGGTATTGAGTTCAAGGCAATTAGGTTTTGTTTAAGAGACATAAATTCTCGTCAACATTAATGATTTCAAGAAAATACAGACTAAAAAGTAAGTGAACATTTTACAAATCGGTCTGGTGGTATTTTAAAAAGTTTATTAAATAATTTTATTTTTATGGTAGCCCAACTAATATTTGTATATATGTATGCTGTATGTAAAACTGGAAAAAGTTCAATGCAGATATGAAAACTTTCTTATTGTCTTAAGATTTACCTTAATCGACATTTCCATTCCAGCATTACTTGCAATATCTAGAATCTTAACTGGTCATTTTTATTTCTCCAAGAAGAACTAATGCAGTTACATCTTCATAGCATTGCCATTATGCACCTCATTGAGATATGTAATTACGATTTAACTGCTTTAACAAACAAGTTGCAGCACATGTGTGTCGTTTCACGAACGTTCATAAACTTATAGTCGAAATCCAAACATTTTTGGAAGAACCAACGACCACACGTTCTACCAAACGTAAAATCGCTTCCTTCTCTTCGGGAAAATCCGACAAATGAAAGGTATTTCTTCAGAAAAGTGCCATAAAGCGATTCTGGATGGTCGTCTGCATCCACTGTGGTGTAAAAGTTATTAAACTTTTCAAATGCTTTCATTTCCATAATAGAACCCCTTAAGCAAATTGAATGGAGCAGAAAGTGGAAGGCGACATGGTTTTGCAGGTTTGGGTAACTTTTTGCATTCCAAACACGATGATGACACGACGAAGACGACGCAGACAGACCCCGAAAACAGGGTGAAACGACGAATCGAGTTGCACGACGCAAATCTTTAAAAGTTATTTTATTTTTTACCTATAGCACAAGAAAGAGAGAGATCTCAGTGTACTTGGCAGATTTTACGGCAGCAAATAAAATTCGTTCTGCGATTGCTTTTGGATGAACCGGCGAGGCCCATCGTGTCGTATACCGACCACGTTCCGTTCTGTGCCGTGTGTCTCATAAATTTTCAACATCGAGAATTCCTGGAAAAACTTTTACGATAAAACTTTTGTACTTCCCCCTCACCCGGCCCCTTAGCGCTTTGCGGAACTCTATATTTTCTTTTATTCAATTCATTTTTCGTAAATTTCACCCTCCCCTGTCGAATTCATTATTGTAGAAGCATCGTCTTGAGAGTTTGAGGAACCCTACTTTTTTCCTCGTTGCCGGACTCCCTTTTTTTTGTCTTTTCACCTTAAATTAGGTCGTTAGCGCCGGATTACATGACGTGCTTTTGAGTTCACACAAAAATTATGCGACTCCAGAAAGTTTGACGGCTTCAGTCCACTGTCTTGGACTGTGGGAGATTAATTGTCGGAACGTTTTCCTTTTTCCAAAACTCCTCGACAACTGCTTCCGGTTGTCGGTGGATCTGTCGAGGAGTTGGATTTTGGAACAACAACAGTCTGTATTCGGTTAAAATTAAGCTTTTTGTCATTCCAAAGGGAACTTATGCGAAGTGTTATTTTCTTTAAATGAATTGTCCAAAAAGTTCATTATTTTGCCCCGTAAGCAATAGGAAGTAAGTCATAGAAAGTTCGACCATCTGTCTTTTTGTTTTATTGCTCCTGTCTGGAGTTGATATTTGCTGAAACTTTTGTGAACTAGATATTGAAGTTCGCAAATACTTTTTCTCAGAAAAATTTTTAAACAAAAGTTATTAGATGTTTGTATTTGGTTCAAAACCCATATTAACTGTCATATAAATTGTTGTATCAGTTTTATTGATATCGTATGTAATTTGACATATCTGTCAAAATCGTTCATTTTTATTTCGAAATACTCATTAGCACATTTCACAGTCTGCTATATTTGATTAGCTACCTTGATATTTATTTAACTCTGTATCGTTGAAATGCCTTAATTTAAAATTTTAACTATATATGCGTTTTTTCATCCATCTAGCAAAGATTTAAAAATTGTCTAAAAATACACTGAGAAAAAACAATAAAAGTAATAAAAATATTCGATGATACAATGAAATGTGTTAAGCTGCTAATTTGTTAAGATATTATATCGAAATTTTTATGCAAAAAAAAAAAAAAAAAAAAACAATATTAAATAGTTGGTAAATAGTTGGCAAAACACATTAAATAATTTCTTCAGTGTAGCTCAAATTGCCATAATTATTTAGTCCAAGACTATTTTAATATAAACAATTTTCAGTTCAAGATTTGAGGTTTTTTATATGGACCAAAATAATGACAATTTGAAGCAATTTTCCAAAAATTCTAATTTCTATGTTGGGTAGTTGTTTAATACGTCTCTATTCAATACAAAGTGTTTTTTATTCTGGATAGACAAAACAAAAAAACACAAAAACTCTCTCTCTTTAATAATAGTAGTAATAGTGCCATATTGTAGCTTCATATAAATAGAACAAAAGTACGACATCACTTGGGAAAGATGAAGACTCATAATCATTCAATAAATAAAGGTGAACATTATGAGTTAACCACTTTTAGATTATAGACATGAAAGTTTAAAATTGTGAAAAATTAACGAAGTCTGACTCTGATGGTTTTAGCCGTAAACTTTCAATTGTTTCATTAATTTCCTGAGTTCGACAATATTAACCCTTATGTGGTATCATACCTGAAATTTCACCTCAGGCAAATTGACCATCTGAAATTTTTAGAAAAACCCAGGGACCGTAACCGTTATGATATTTTCGGTAAAAATCAGATCTAAAAAATTATTTCCTGACTGTTATTTTTCTGGACAACAATAAAAATTATGTTTTGATTTTTATTTTTAAAATCAGAAATAAAAATTAGAAAATGATTTTTATTTTTAAAATCAGAAATAAAAATCAGAAATTGATTTTTATTTTAAAAAATCAGAAATAAAAATCGGAAAGTGATTTTTATTTTTAAAATCAAAAATAAAAATCAGAAAACGATTTTTATTATAAAAATCAGAAATAAAAATCAGAATATGATTTTTATTTTAAAAAATCAGAAATAAAAATTAGAATATGATTTTTATTTTAAAAAATCAGAAATAAAAATCAGAAAATGATTTTTATTATAAAAATCAGAAATAAAAATCAGACTATGATTTTTATTTTTAAAGTCAGAAATAAAAATCAGAAATTGATTTTTATTTTTATAATCAGAAATAAAAATCGGAAAGTGATTTTTATTTTTAAAAACAAAAATAAAAATCAGAAAGTGATTTTTATTTTTAAAATCAGAAAATGAGTTTTATTTTAAAAATCAGAAATAAAAATCACAAAATGATTTTTATTAAAAAAAAAAAAATAAAATAAAAAAAAAAAAATCGGAAAATGGCTTTTATTTTTAAAACATATATAAATGTGAATGTTCGTTTGTTTAAAATCTTAAATCTCCGAAAGTTCTTTGAAATAGCTTTGACATTTTTTTTAAACTGCGCCAGCGGACGTAAAAACAACACACGCTAAGCTAAATATTTTACGGCAATGGGAGCGCTATCTGTTGAATGTGATAGCAATGCACCCAATACTAAACATTGATCATGCCGGACACCTCTGGAAAACATTTTCTGATTTTTATTTTAGATTTTAAAAATAAAAATCATATTCTGATTTTTATTTTTGATTTTTGTAATAAAAATCATATTCTGATTTTTATTTCTGATTTTTATAATAAAAATCATTTTTTAATTTTTATTTTTGATTTTAGAAATAAAAATCATATTCTGATTTTTATTCTTGATTTTAAAAATAAAAATCACTTTCTGATTTTTATTTTTGATTTTAAAAATAAAAATCACTTTCCGATTTTTATTTCTGATTTTTTAAAATAAAAATCAATTTCTGATTTTTATTTCTGATTTTTTAAAATAAAAATCATATTCTGATTTTTATTTCTGATTTTTATAATAAAAATCATTTTCTGATTTTTATTTCTGATTTTAAAAATAAAAATCATAATCTGATTTTTATTTCTGATTTTTTAAAATAAAAATCAATTTCTGATTTTTATTTCTGATTTTAAAAATAAAAATCATAGTCTGATTTTTATTTTTGATTTTAAAATAAAAATGCGAAAATAATTTTTTTCTTTTGATCTTTTTCGAAAAAATCAAAAATTTAAAAAGCACATAAAATTCTTAAAGCTCAGGCCATAAGAATCATAATGCTACATTTAAACCAATTTTCCCACAAATTTGTCTACATGATTTTTTGGTTGGAAAAATTGAAAATAATTGTTATTTTCGGTCCCTGGAAAAACCTTATGACTTTTAACAGTGATTTTTCTTGCATAAATTTTTATAAGGTCACTATAAAAGAACGTTATCATGAAATATAACATTGAATAATGATAATAATATATTTAAGTGCATTTAAATGTCTTTATTAAACTAAAAAGATATACAGGGTGTTCAGAGGTGGGTGGTCAATACTGAAAGGGGTGAAAGGTCAGACCGAGACAAGCAAAAAATCGTATGGGTGGGGGGGGGGGCATCTCGCACCGTTTGGCAGTTACAGGGTGATTCGTAAATCAGGATTTTGCCTTATATGGGAACCGCTCTTGTATTTTTATCTTTTTTTCTACGCATCGCAGCGGCCCCAAACTGATTTCAAAAAATCACTATTTGGAAGCCCTTTCCAAAAAAGTTTACACCACCCCCTATCCCCAACCCCTTGGCCACAATCCCCCCTGGAAGTTGAAAAAATTAACTTTTATTTTACGATTTTTCTCCTTTCGCCCCACTTTTCTCCGAAATTCATGTTATTAACATACCTACTTTTTATTTTTTTTAAGTTGCCTATCTAATTACCTTACCAAAAAGGTGCAACATGCCCAGGTAGAAAAGGGTTGCAAAAGTCCTGAAATTAAAACATCCTCACAGGTACCTAATTACTTTATTGCACTATAATGGAAAAAGTCGTTAAGTAAACAATTTTTATGATTCAAGTTCGGAAATGTTTGTTTAGGAAACAGAGGTAGTACATTTTTATTATTTCAGCAAAACAGTAATAAAATAATAAATGTAATCTCGTTAAATAGCGTTATAAGTTTATTATATCCAGCATTGACTCTTAAGTATCCTGACGCTCCGTTTCTAATACCTCCTATGAATTATGGTATAAAAATGGGTAAGTTTGAAAGGACATTGACCACAGTTGAAGAAGCAAGCGAAAAGAACGGGTGTTTAATAGAAAAAATTAAGATAAAATGGCAGAATTCAGTGTTGACGAGTATGCCGATATAATTTACGTGTACGGTTTAGTAGAAGGAAGTGATAGTAAGGCCGTACGAGAATACCAAAGGAGATTCCCGAATCGGCATGTACCCAAAACAAAGGTATTTTCAAGGACTTTCAGAAGGTTAAAAGAAACCGGAAGTGTAACCACCCCCAGAGCAGAAACGCGAGCAGGAAAATCGGCCGATTCAGCGGACCCTGACCAACAAATCCTCAACATCGTCAGGAACAGCCCTGTAATAAGCATCAGGCAGGTCGCACGAAGGTCAGGATTGTCTTCAGGGAGAGTTTGGACCGTTGTGAACCGAGAGGGACTACATCCATACCACCATATCCCGGTCCAAGCACTACAGGAAGGAGATTCCGAAAGACGATTGCAATTTGCACTTGGCTGTTCGAGTCTGACATAAAAAACAGAAGGTTTCTAGACCGAATTCTGTGGACGGATGAATCGCAATTCACCCGGGATGGCATCACAAACTTCCACAACCTCCACACCTGGTCAGATGTGAACCCACATAGGACAAGGTGTCGGTCCTTCCAGCAAAGATTTAGTGTCAATGTCTGGGCTGGCATCATCGGCATCCAGTTGATAGGACCCTTCATCTTGCCCCAAGTGCTAAATAGTCAGCTATACTCGGACTTTTTGGAGAATACCCTTCCGGATCTGTTGGAGGACATCCCCCTGGTCACCAGAAGCGCAATTTATTTACAGCTCGACGGAGCACCTGCGCATACTGGGAACATTGTTAGGGCAAGGTTGAATGAACATTACCCAGAGCGCTGGATTGGACGAGGTGGACCGATTCCTTGGCCTGCTAGGTCACCGGACCTTACTCCACTGGACTTTTTCTTATGGGGAATGATGAAAGATGAAGTTTACTCAAGACCAATCAACACCAGGGAAGAATTAGTTACCAGGATTGGGACTGCAGCCACGAAAATACGGGAGAGACTGGCTACCATAGACCTCAAACGTGAAATAAAACGAAGGCTACTTGCATGAATCGAAACTAGCGGAGAACATTTTGAACAGCTTTTAAAGGACATACGTTTTAATTGTAATTAGTTTTTAAGCGAACAAAATGTATTTTTTAGTAAACTTAAGTATAATTTCCTAAAAATTCGAATTATCATGATATTCTGTAAAAGGATTTTTGTAAATAAATTTTCGTATCCTTTTCCTACCTGGGCATGTTGCACCTTTTTGGTAAGGTAATTAGATAGGCAACTTAAAAAAAATAAAAAGTAGGTATGTTAATAACATGAATTTCGGAGAAAAGTGGGGCGAAAGGAGAAAAATCGTGAAATAAAAGTTAATTTTTTCAACTTCCAGGGGGGATTGTGGCCAAGGGGTTGGGGATAGGGGGGTGGTGTAAACTTTTTTGGAAAGGGCTTCCAAATAGTGATTTTTTGAAATCAGTTTGGGGCCACTGCGATGCGTAGAAAAAAAGATAAAAATACAAGAGCGGTTCCCATATAAGGCAAAATCCTGATTTACGAATCACCCTGTAACTGCCAAACGGTGCGAGATGCCCCCCCCCCCCCCCCACCCATACGATTTTTTGCTTGTCTCGGTCTGACCTTTCACCCCTTTTAGTATTGACCACCCACCTCTGAACACCCTGTATAAGCATACTCTGGGGTGAAATTTCATCCATGATACCCTTAACGTGATTTATTTTGATGAGAACTTTTAAGGATTAAGCAAATGGTAACAGATTTTATGTAAATTGGTGTGTAAATTCTCAAAATATTTGGGAACAAATATAATACTATATTACAGCCACAAAAGTCTACTAAATACACTTTTCAAAAGTGGCAAAGGAAGATATTGTAAATTATATGTATAACGAATATTTACTTGTTCCCTTCCGATTTGTTATATCGAGGTTGCACTGTATATTGAATTAATAAAAATTTTTATTGTATAAATGTGTCATTAATGTTAAAATTCAGTAAACGTGGTATCTTTTATTCATTTATTTCTTTAATATATATATTTTTTTACGATAAGACTGTATGTAGACTTCTGTGTCTAAGTTTATGAATATATTCGTACGTACTCATTAAATTGAGAATCTTCTTTCGAATTGGGTTAAAACAAATATTTAGGACATTTTCGAATTTACATGCATTTGCACTTAAATCTATTTTTCCCACTAAATGTTTTCCGAAAAACTCCGAATAGTGCATTCGAAAATATATGTAGCTTTTTTTGTACAAGAACTTTTTTATCCGTCAAACTTGAAGTATTCTCCAAAGTACACTAGAAATGTATTTCTTAGATATTGCGTTTTTTATTTGCAGTAATAATTACCACCTTTTGACCATTGAGAAGGAAATTTTACCAATATTGTGGTAAGAAAGAAAATTTGCAAATGGAAAAAAGGGGATTCCTGAGGCCTATATATCATCGTGGGTTTATACATTGGCGTAGCTAGGGATTTTCCTTAGGGGGGCAGCCGTCCAGCTGAACTAACCACAATCATTTAATGAGTAATAGTTCATTCACTCTCCTTATTATCATTTGGCGTCTTTCTTAACTACTTAGTAAAATTGGAAATCTAATGGTGCAGCTAATCCATACTTCTATACTAATATTATAAATGCGAAATTAACGAAAGTAAGTAAAGAAAGGGTTAATTGACTTTATTTAAAAATTGGATAATAAAGCATCATTTCAAGAACATTCAATTAAATTTTTAGCCTAAAATATTAAGAAATAAGCCATTGAGAGCAAATCTTCGGATACTTTTAAAAAAAAAAAAGGCAGGAGGAAATTTAAAAAAACGCAAAAAAGTACTTCAGCGCCCTCTACACAAATTTCTAAATACAAAAATTAAATTTTTTTTCAATCTACAAGGATAAAACTTATTGTAAAAAAAATTTGGTTTTAATATCGAATAAAGGGGCAAAGAAAAATAAATCATGAAAAAGTGTCTTTTTTTGCTCTCTAGACGGTAGTAGTACCTTAAGGAAAATCGATTCCATTATCTGTTTACTAATTAAAATAAAATTAAAAAATTATCAACAATTAACTACGTTAAAAACGCGGGAGACAACCGATTTCAATCGCAACAATCACAAATTTTGCAACATTTTTTCGGTTTTTGCTAATTTTCTAAAAAAGTACTGCACCGATTTTCATTTAATTTGAATACCCTATCGAAAAAAAAATAATCATCGAAAAAATCGGCAAACTTATCAACGAAATACATACAAAAAATAAAAAATAAACATTCTAATTAAGAACCCCCTCTTTATTTTTTTGAAGTCGGTTAATTAATGTACTACTACTTGTAGGTACTAGATATTCTCACAACAAAATGTCTGTTTTTACAATGTAGGTACTAAGTAGGTAGATACCTACTTTTCATTCAAGCTCAAAGAGATAAAGAAACCTCTAAATGAAGCGAGGCTATTGATTCAATTTGATGTCAACATCCTAATATACTAAATACTTAGTAAAACTATAAATAACATACCTTACGTCTTTTCGATTAACTTGTATTAATTAGCTTTTATCATTGCCCACCCCTGCCCCTCCTAGCTACGCGTATGGGTTTATACACCATACGAAAAAATTATAGTAACAAGGACGAAAACTACAATATTTGGGCTTATTTCAATTATAACAAGTAAATATTTGGAAATTCAATTTGCCAACACTGCGCGTAGGTTGTTGCTATTAAAAAATAATAGTACAATCAAAAGATTTCACTTCATTTTTTATTAACCGAAAAAAATAGCGCATTACACAAAAATGTAGGAACGAAATTATTATAGAAACAAATATATATAATTTGCTGTATTCGACGCATGGAAACATCTAATTTCAATTGCCGCTTTATATCAGATGGGCTGACAAAACTATTGGCAGCAATCCTTCTGCTAGACTGACGAAAGACTTCTTGGGTGATCACAACATTTCGTTATTGGATTGGCCAGCCTGTAGTCCGGATCTCAATCCGATTGAAAATGTTTGGGGCCTACTGGCCGATAATGTGTAGAAGAATGGACGTCAATTTGAATCTGTCAAACATCTTAGGGATGCCGTAATCACCGAATGGAACAAAATTGACCAATGGTATCTGCAAAAATTTAAATAATTCTATGCCCAACAAGTAATTTTGAACTCAGGTGGCAACGCGAACTTTTAAATGTTTCTAATATAATTATTACATAATGTTATATGTGATACATTCAATTCTTTGACGAAATTAACATTTTGTTTCTATAATAATTTCGTTCCTACATTTTTGTGTAATGCGCTATTTTTTTCGGTTAATAAAAAATGAAGTGAAATCTTTTGATTGTACTATTATTTTTTAATAGCAACAACCTACGCGCAGTGTTGGCAAATCAAATTTCTAAATATTTACTTGTTATAACTGATATAAGCCCAAATATTGCAGTTCTCGTCCTTGTTTCTATAATTTTTTCGTGGGGTGTACCTATTTTAAATGAGGTCTGTTTTTTAACTCTAAAGTTTTGCTCGAAAATATTAATTAAATCCATAAGTTTTTTCTCTGACATTTCGTTCATGTTTGATAATTTACATATACAAGTGAGATTTTGAAGGAGTACATAATTTTTACTTGAAGACATCTAATAATTTTTGATCTTTATCCCCACTGCCATATGAAACATTTTACTAGATTTTTATTCAAGAAAATTTTACCCAAAAGTTACCAGACGGACCTGTAATGGTAACGACAGTTTGTGCAAAAAACACATTCAAGTTTCATATAAAAAGCTATACAAATTTGATAAAATTTATTGGAACAAATGTCTAAAAATCTTGATAGATAAAACACCCGAAAAAAATTTAGAGCAGTTCAATTGGAATAGCCTAGAAGTATGCATAAAATTATCAAGAGCAAGTGAGGTTCGAAGTGTTATTGAAAAGTGCAAGTGCATACAAATTCGAAAACGGCCTTAAATATACATATAAAGATCTCTAAAATTAGCAAATTATCTCAGAGTAATCGCCAACGATATCCTTGACTATATAATTTTGGGGACAATGATAATCACTTTTCTAATTGCCCCCTTGTCGTTGACAGGTCATATACCCTTAAAAGAAAACAAAAATTTCAAACTTTCTGCTGAGTCATCCTCACTCCAGCTTTTTCATGTCGGTAAAGTATGAAATTAAGCTACCTTATTTCATTAGTTAGACGGACAGAAGTTGGTAGTGGTTGGGACCGCTAGCAAAATGTTGATATCAAAACATATGCAAACCCCATGGCAGGGGCATTGACTTGATTAATGAGCTTAATCACCTTCCAAACAATTTGCATAATTTTCGCTTAGCTCTGCCCGAAACCGGCGAGCTCCATCGTCATCATCTCCAGACTTACTTAAGGGTCTCCCTGTCGCCGGTATCTCGTTATCTTCCGCCGCAGTTGACACTTTTTTTTTTTTACTCCAGGCACGAATATTTTCCTGAGAAGTCGTCCTCGTATGCTGTGTTAGGGGTACCCTACTCTTCTCCTCTTATCGTGACACAGTGGTTTTTGCCCTATGTTGTAATGTGCCTGGTGGTGCTGGGGAATGAGAGACTAAAACCCGGCTTCAGGCTTCTTTCCGCTTTCCTTCAGCCTTCTTTCAGCCTTCCTTCAGCCTTCCCTTCACCTTCCAGATCCTGGCGAACCTTCAAACCCCGTCGCGTCGTCGTCACCACCCGCACAAGGGTTTGCTTGTTGTGCAGACTCATGTTCGAACAATAAGGGGAACAATGGCCTACGATTGCTCGGCTCGTACTACAAGCAGGCGAATTAAGAAGGAAGTGAAATGTTACAATGATGTCAAAAAATTTTTGCTGTACAGAGGGCGCTCAAGGAGCAGACTGCAATCAATTAGGCTGGGAATAAATTTTTTTTTTTTTTTTTGCAGATCTTAGGCCCTGCGTTTCACTAACTCTCTCCACGAACGGTCGATTTGACCGGTTCCGGTTCATAAAACGAAATTAATAATGATCTACGAGGACGGAAGGTCCTCTAACTGTGAATTTATCGCCATGATGTTGCACAAATTACCCAAGAGTTTTTGGCGGCCAGAATGAATGGACTGCCAAAAAGTGGGTATTTTTGACGTGACTGATTGCCACAACAAAACGTCTGGGAGAATTCTAATAAAAATCTAACGAAGGGTTGTAATTCTACGTCATGAGGTTTCTCGAATGAAGCTAATTGATCGGACAGGTAAGACTAATGGGATAATCTACCTTAAAAGGGATTGGAATGAGTATAGAACATGAGGTATTTTATATATTGTAATACTTTGGGTAATAGCCGATTAAGTTTTCTATCAAATTTGTATAGTTTGAAGTTATTTGCTATTTATTTCAAGCTCTCATATACGTCAAAAGCTGGAACAAGCTATATTCTAATGAGTCACAAGTCTTGTCCATTATTTTTTCTTTTAAAAAGGCAATGCATTAAGGGGAGAAATTCCTTCGAATTTTTTTTTTTTTTTTTGTCATAAAATGTTTGTATAAAATCTCAAGAATATTCCACCAAAATTTAAAAACTAAATTCAAAGTTCTTTTGATGCTATAGCCTTTGAACACAACTCATCTCCATCGCAGTAGATAGATTCAAACTTTAAACGTGTTTTTCTTAAAACCATTCTTTTTAATTGGCAAAAAAAAATTATTGATTGATAAAAATCGGTAAAAATAACTAAATAACATGGAAATTACTTCTTTTAAAGTGTCCTCTTTTTTTTATTTTTCCTCTTTCGTTTTTTGTTTGGTCCACACATATGGAATGTGTGTAAATGTTAATAATACTACACAATTTCGTTGCTTGTTTCTGATCAATACAGCTAGAGAGTTTACGCCGCTTTACTTTTGAGCCACACAGTACCATAACCCTACCCTTTTGTAATTATTTTTAAAAACAAACAACTTTATAATAAATAAAAATAATAATAAACAGTTCCTAAAGTTTTATAAATATTAAACAAATTGTTGTAGTTTAAAAAATAATTAGAATTGATTTATATTTACGCGTCCAAAGGTATTTCCTTCCTTAAAAGCTGGATTAATAGGGAAATTTTAAAAATTTAGAATATTTCTAATTTCTATATAAAAATTAATCATCGAAAAATATTCAAGACAAATTGATTTTCCCAATTTTTGAACTACACTTATAATGCGTATGTGGGGATTCCCAGAAAAATATTAAAATTTTAGAGTACGTTTCCAATACTAGCGTAGCGTAGCCTGGATTTGTGTTCCCTTTCTTACTAGTGTATTTTTGAATACTCACCTCTCCTTCTAATCCACGCTGGCGCTGCAATCTGAAGTTGTTTTATTTCTACTGCAGATTGAAGCTCTTCGAAATATGTTCGAATTTTGTGTTAAAATAGTTTTCAATATATGGGGTTTGTAAAGCTCTTGTGATTCCCTTTAACCCGTCAGTTCCAAGTGTCACCTGTAGGTGACAGCAGTTTATAATTTTTTGTTCCCTATTAAATGTTAACATAACTCAAGAAACTTTTTACTATTAGGATATTAGTGAATAGTAATATTTGGGTTTTTTTTTCCACACTGATGTCATGTCAGCTGTCAAATAAATTAAATTATTTCTAACGGTATTATTATTATATTTCTAATTTTTTGTCGTGACAGTGACTTGCTCTGCAAAAATTGCAATAAAAAATGTCAAAAGCCTGAGTATTATATTTTTTCTTACTGCATGTCATTTTTTAATAAATATACTAATATAATCAGTGCATTTTGTGTGAAAAGCAAATTCCAAAATATGTGTTCAATTTTCAAGAGTCATCCGTAGGTGACACGTTTTTTATAAAAACCTTAAAAGATTTTTTTAGAATAATTTTACTATTATTCTTGGGGATGTCTAAGGAATACATAACAGAAAAATAATATAATTTTTTTATTAATCTCGTCATGGGAATTGAAGGGTTAAAAAAAAAAAAACATTTATTTTTGCCCAAAATGAAGATATTCTAAATCTAAAGTATATTCTTGTAATTAATATATCGCTTTGGCATAAGATTGCGTGAAACAAATTATTAAAAATGCCTTTAAAATATTGAGGAAAACAGGTGGGGTTCGTGCATTTGAAATTCTGATTTGAACATGCTGAGATGTCGTAAACAATGCACAGCTGATTGCAGTTTGTTTATGAAATGAATGCCGGGGATACATTTAAATTTATTGAAGTTGTTGCTTGTGACATTTGAAAATAATAACACAATATTAATCGTCTGCGGTTATCCATCTTGCATACAAACTTTGCTGTCATAAATCAGCTGTATACTTCCTTCCATAACAAAGTTCGAAATTCGAAACTCACGCTACGCTCGCATTGGAAACAGGGTCAATCTGCGCTGAGCCTCAGCGAAAGCACACTCCAGCATTGGAAACGTACCCTTAGGAATAAAAAAAAAAAAAAAAAAAAAAAAAAACAAGAAATCCACATAGACGAAACTTTTTATATATAATGATAAAGCTTTTCAATTATTAAAAAACATTGAGTGTCACAAAAAATGAAGAAATTGTAAAATTTGCTGACGTCATATCTCAGGTTGTTGATGATCTGAAAATAAAAAGTTGAATTTTTTTTTTTTTTATAAACGTTGTCATCCTGCTGAGAATCTAAAACAGAATTTTAAAAAAACTGTTGGCATAAGGCCCTAAATCAAAGTTAAAATATCTACCAAATTCTTCATTGTTCTTTTCAGAAGATATTTTCGTATTCAGAGATACACGCGTTTCGAACTTTTAGATTCAGATAACTGATGATATTCATCTTATGAAAACTATCTGCGCTCCAAACTTTACAAGTCTGTCAATTTTACGAATTTTAACTTTTAATACATTTCTTGGAATCATCTCAATTAAATCAATTTGTAAAGAAATCATTCACTTTATTATAGACATCTTTGCAAAAATGTTCAAAGCGTAGAAAAATGCTTAGCAGTTAGATTATACTGATATAGATTTCCAATGAATTTTAAAAATACTTTTCTTTCATTCGTTGACTTATTTTCCTCATTGCATTTACATATTTTTATAAAGCTTTAATCATTTCAGGCAGATATTTTGAGGTTTGGTTTTCATAAAGGCACAATAATACTATACGTAGGTACCTACCTAGAAAATTTGATCTGTGTATTATAAATTTTCAATGAAACTATAATCTGTATTAAAATGTCGAGACAAGATTGACATGATTACACTAATTTACAAGATGTTTGTCCCCTTAAAAAATTTACTAAGTATTTGAAGATTCTCTGATTGCGAAAAAAATAATAAAAAAATTCCATCACGTTAGATTTTCAATAAAAATTGGGTTAATAATTTAAAAAATACGCATTTTAGCCATTTTTAGAATTATTTTTTAAAAATATAAAAATAAAGGAATGTAGCGGCCCTTAAACGTAGTTCAAATGAAAAAGAGATTAAAGAATTTAAGAATTCAAGTCAAGATTTTTATTAGAGTTCTACTCCTACATACCGTTGGTTCATTTCATTTATATGGCGCAGGAAAGATTCATGAAAAACTCGTTTCGTGAATAAATCTTAATAAAATTTACAAATAACATATTATGAAGCTACGAGCTGCTACGAAATTTCGTCGTTTTTAAATTTTTTTCCAAAAGTGGCTAAAATATGGTTATTTTCATTTTTAACCCTATTTTTCTAGAAAACTTAACGTGATGGGAAAAAACCGATTTTACATTACTCATCTCGTATGAAGGGTAAGGGAATTTTAACTTTAATTTGTAAACAAATGTTATTTTCTCTCATTTACAATCATTGGAAAAAAAAATCATAGAATTGCCCTGACTTATCCAAATTACACCCTGACTTTCCAGAAAGTTGACACCCTGTGAAATCTTTCTTTGCTAATTTACTTAGAAGAGAGATAACTAAGTACGTGACTTTGACACACTTTGTGATATCGATTTTGTTGATTTATGCTTCAATCAAAATTGTATTATATTCTAATAAAAACTTTCCAAAATACTATCACAAGTTTTGAGAAGATTTTGCAACAATTTGCCTTAATTTGGCTATTGATTAGTTAAAATTCTGTGCTACAATACTTGTATTATCTAGTTTTAGTTTGATCAAATAATAATAAATAAATTTGACCAATTACAATAATAAACTCAAGGTTACAGAGTTTGTAGAAGGCTACAGATATGAAGAGGTACTCATTTCAAGTGACTTTTACTTTGAAAGTTTATAAAATTGAGAAATTTACAAAGAATTTCAAGCATTTCTTTTAGATGTTTTCCAGTTTAAAGGACTCGGAATTCTTTGTAGTATTAAATTATGAATATTCCCTTTTCAGATACTAAATAAGAATTTCAACACTACTCACCCTCCATTTTTCGTCCAGCAAAATTTCAGAATTTCTACTTCGAATTCCAGATCCTTTTCATTGAAAGAAACTTGTTTAGAGTGTAGTAGGTATGTATAATAATATATATAAAATTATATATACATATATATATTTTTTGTCGAAACTTTGAAATTGAATAGAAAATAATTCTGGTACAGGATGTTCACTCCATCTCCTTAAATTTTAAACCCAGGCGATGGCAAAAAGGAAAAGATCCCGAAAAGCTAAACTCCAGAGTAGCCACGAGGATCAGAGTTATGGTACAAGAAGTGCGAAGCCAGTGGCGGCGGCGATGAGTCCCTCTCGATACACCTCCCGCGTAATTATTTGTCCGATTTACCCGAATTTAGCCCCCTTGGCAACATTCTAGCCTAATTCGCATCAAGGAGGCTGGAGAAGCACCCGCCCCGGGGATTGCCTTTTGCATAAGGCCGTGGATTCCTTTCACTTGGTTTCCATATTTTTTTTTTCTTTCCAAAGAGGGAAGGGCTCCTTGAAGGGCCGCCAAGTGATTTTAATTCGGCCCTTCTCGAAACGAGATATCCTGCAAATATTTATTCATGGAGATTCGACGGGGCCATCGCCTCTCCAGAGTGGCAATTGGATTTTTTGTTTCTTTGCGAAAGCATCCAATATTCAGATTTTTCCGATTTATTTTTTTTTTCTTCTCGAATATTTTTCCCTTCGATTGGAATGCACAATAATTTTTTATTTTATTTTGCTTGCTAGAGAAATTGTTGACCCTTGAATTCTCGCCTCCTCGAAGGCATTGATAAAATTATTCAGGATAGAGCGCTCGAAGGATGATTTTAAGAGGTGCCTCTACAGGGGATTTATTCCCTGCCATCTATTTGAGCTGATTGGAAAAGAATGAATGAGAAGCGCTTCTCCGTGTTCCGTATACTGTCCTGTCTGTCTGTCTGTCCGTCCATTTCGAGAGGTCCACGATAAATGTTCTCTAGCTCTCTGACTTATCGTTGATGTCATCCAATCTTATGACCATTATTTGTTCACACCCTGAGGATTTTTCATTTTAACATTGAGGGTAAAATCCCTTTCGAAATTACACCGGCGGCATAGAGAAATGTAAAAACCCTTTCTCTCTACGGAGCCACTTAAATTGTAACTCCAAGCGGGCACTCATTAAAGATTGACTTCTTAATCTTGTGACTTTTCGGAAAAACCCTTCAAGAAATCTGAGAAATTACGCTAAGATATAAAATATTAAGGGGGCTTCCGGTGGTTAATTATACATGACGATGAGATGCTGCGATTCATCTTCCTGCCTAGTTTTAATAGAATTTTGAGTAAAATTTTCAAATTGACAGGGATGCTGATCATGAACATGAGCATAATATCTCTGTAGCTTCGATGGTTTCTTCCATGTTCGAAAGTTAGAGTAATTGGGGCCTCCCTTTATCTTCCGGTTTACAGCTTCCTCAATTAATTTTATTACTTTTTCATAATGGAACCAGGCGCCCGGGTGGTGTAGAGGCGCACCTTTCCCATGGATGCTAATTAATTTCGATGGAAGGAAAATTGCTTAACTTGGCCGTTGATAGGGAGTCAGTCCATTAGGGCCGAAATTTGTAATTGATAGGATTTACAAGAAAATTCAAGAGGACGCTCAAAGTAGCTTCTATATATTTCCGAATTAGAGGGGAAAGAGAACTCAAAGTCGCAAAGTGAATCAAATTACCGAATTTTGGTTTGTTGGAAAACCCCGGCTAAAGAGGGCTCCACTAGTCAACCGGAACATGCTTCAATATTTGATTGGTTTCGGGTATCCCAAGGAAGAAATTAATGAAGGCAAAATAAGGAATATGTACTTTGATACTGGCTACTTTTGGTGAGCACTAGCAGGAGATTCATCTTACCAGTTATTATAAATGCATTTTTAGCTTTCTCTATTTTATATATACATTCAAACTTTCTCAGAATAGGTATTATTTTTTTATCATCAAATAAATGCATAAGATAGAATCTGCGGATTAAGATTTTGGAGGCCCTATACCCAGAAGTTGTGTGCTACTTGAATCAGAAGGCAGAAAGAAACACAAAATTTATTAAAATTAAAATTATAAATTTTAATACTTAAAGAAAGGTAAGAAGCACAGTGAAGATACAAACATATGACGAATATAGAATTAAAACATTACCTTCTAGCTTTTTATGATTTTTAGTGTTTTGAATTTATTTTAAACGTATGCAAGGTACACTGAAAAAATAAGTAATATGTATCACTAAAATAGTGACTTATATTTAAACCTCGAAACTTTTTCTATAATGTTTTTAATATTGAAAATTTGGGAAAATGAGTGTTTAAACAAAATCCAATAAGTAATATACAAATTACTTAAATAATTTAGGAATTCAGATTTAATTTACTAACTACTATTACTACTGCAATCCATTCTGACGCATTTTCAAAACTATTACTACTACTACTAGAATCCATCATCTTGATGTAGTTTTAACACTAAAGAATGCTCAGGGAAGAAACATTTTTCAAAGAAATTGCTTTTACATTTGTTAATTTTCTCGTTCATAAGTTCACCTTCCGCTAATTCGTATAATTCGGAAGTGGATAAGTGCCAAGATAAATTCAATATGATCCTTAATATTTTGTTTTGGATAATTTTCAATTTTTTTATATGACGACCTGTACATTGAAACTATACTGCGCTCGATATAACATAATGGCTTGGAATATTACCTTAAATATAATCTTTTTAATTTCTAAGCTGAGAGCAGTTCGTCTGTTAATGAATGGGTATAATATTCTCATTAGGATGTTAGGTTTATTTGTTAAACGTTCGAAATTAATTTAATTTTCATCATCAAAGAATAAATTAGTATTTTGAAAAATTAATGCATTCTAAACGTTGCAACGTGTACAGTTTGTTTTTCGACTTTTCTTTTTTTTTTTTCCATATGTCTACCTTTCATTTGACTAGCATTGAATATTCTTACATTTTACGTATAGTTTAGTTTGATTTCTGTTGCAGATTAATTTGGCAAAAAGTTATCAGACCTTTTTTGTAGAGCTCAAAATTCGCCATAAAAAAGTTCGTGAGGAAACGGGCTGCGCATGTTCCTGCGCGAACCCAAAAAGCCCTATTTATGAAGCCCTGTTCAAAGTATGCCACTCACGTCTTACATAACTAATAGAAAAGAAATGTAAATATACTTGAAAAAGTTTGAAAAAATTAAAATCGATTCAAAATCGTATGTTCAATTTTTTGGTATTGAAATTGTTCTTGTTTTTCGCATTTGGGTAACCTAAAAAGCAAAGTTTCAATTTTTTTTTTTTTTTTTTTTTATTCTTGAAATAAGTTGTGTTTTAAATCCCTCCTCATCAATTAATCGTGCCCAATTTAAGGAACTTGTAGTTTTATATATATATTTAGTTAGAGATCATGTATATAGTCTGTAAAAATTGTATTCTGTAGACTAAATAATAATTAAATAATAAATAAATATTGTATCGATTCTACAGCATCGAAAAATTGCCTGAATTTACCCAATCAATTACCACGAGTCAAACATGATTAACCATCCGAATCATTTTACTCTCTCAGAATTTCAGCTTTAACTAAATATCTAAATATATACTACTAATTAAAAATATATATTATATAATATATACTTGTTTTGCCATATTAATAATTTCTAGTGAATATTTTGACTTAATTATCTGAAACTGAGAACTATCTTCAGCAATTATTAATAAAATGAGAATAAATAATGATAGCATTTCAAATTGATGATAAATTTACTATGAGAATGTAATTAACATGAGAGTTGCAATGAAAAAGTAAAACGTCAGTGCTACGATCGATGCACAAACAATAATAATAGCCGAAAACTGTGTAGGGAGTGAGAGAAAGCTTATTGTGTGAGAGAGACAGGAGACCGGCTTCTTTCTCATCCCTACTCCCTTCTGTTTACTGGGTGAGAGGTGACAACTGTAGACGCTCGGCGGGGATAACTGATCGATTGATAATTGATCAGTTATCGACCACTGAGACCACAACTATAAAGTTGCAATATCGACTGGACGGCAGTCGATTATTACAATCGATTATAACAATCGCACTTTCTGTTTTCACTGGGTTAAATACATAAAAATTTATCGTATGACAATGATTAATCAATTGCCATCTTGCAGCTGCGCATCTGTGGATGAAAGTAAAAATACTAATATCGCTATAAAAAAATAGGAGTTGGTGGTAGAAGGGTGAAAATTTAGGGTTATAAGTATTTTTTGATGCCAAATCATAAAAAAAATAAATTGTTGTCAAAAAAATAAAAACAAAAAAATCTGGAGAGGGCCACCCTTATCACCTAGGGGTATAAAAAATATCCTACGATCTATTCTCAGACCTACCAAATATACACAAAAAATTTCATAAAAATCGGTGAAGCCGTTTCGGTGGAGTTCGATAACAAACACTGTGACATGAAATTTTTATATATTATATAGATTTTATATTATATAAAAGGAAATAAAAACTAAATCGAGCTTCAGTAGGATAAGGGCTTCCTGGAGACTAAAGGCTCGCAAGCACATGTTTGTTGCGTTTCTCTGTTAATCTGCCTTTCAGGCGGTTTCTTAAAGTGCACACATTTTATCTTTGAACATATTTTTTTTATCAAATTTGGCTTATAGGCGATTTTGCGTTGCTGATTACAAATTTGTAGGTAATTTTTCAAAATTTAAAGTGTCGGATCCCATATGGCATACGACAAATTTGAATTTATATGCATCTAAATGAAGATTAATTGATTACGATTTCGCATTCCACTATTTTAAGTTTTAGAAATCTAACATTGGATTTGTAATCAGCCATTTTGAATTTTGAACATCCAACTTCATGTTTCAAAAATCCTACATCGAATTCGTAATCAGTAATCCAGTGACCTAAAAAACTCTTGTATATTCAATTCCAAGATATAACATTGTAAGTATAATGCATATTATAAAATAGGTATTTTAACTATTTTTTATGTTCTCTCATGCCTTCACTATTATCAAAATAGGAAAAATGTTGTTTAAACAACAATTACTTTCCTTTCTTGTTTTGGATATCATCAATTCATAAATTTATTAAATATGTGGTTACTTTTGTTAATTTTTGCTAAAAGAACATTAAATTGTATTGATTTATGCCCAATTTACGTCAAAAAGTGTAACCATTAATTTTTTCAGTTGAAATTTCAAGTTGGGTGAAAATTATGGCAATTTAATGCTTTTATTGCAAATTTTAAAAATCCTTGAAGGCAAAATTCTAGGTCCATTTTTAAAAATTTCATTGTTGTTTCTGTGGCAACCGATTTTATTTTTACATTGATACAATAGAAAATACCACAAAGCATGCCCTAATAGTTTCTAAATTGACTACTCTTGGAGTTCCAAAGTTTGTTTACATATGTCAATAGTTTCGGAATGAAAAATAAGTACAATCAAAATACTAAAGCCCTGGTCATAATAAAAAATTGTGTGGTGATATTTTTCTTTCAGTATATATTAGATAACATACTGGAATCCTCTTATAAGGTTAAATCCCAAAGGCTACTAAAAGTATAATATGTGGTAGCTTTAATTAGTGCATGCATTCCCCATTCCTCGAGGGGATTGTTGACTCACCCCAACGTTGGTGAAGACAACAGCCCGCAACGCTAAAGGGCTACAAACTTTATGCACTTCCATTCCAGGAAGACGAACCCGATCCAATTAGCCTCCACCGCAGATAATCATAATTGGGTGCATGTTGTACGAACGGGGGATTACAGCAATTGAATGGGATTACACGAGACGCTTCACTTTAGTTTTATTAATTCATATTCAGCGTGGCATGCATTTTACCCGGCGGGCGCCCCGGCAGGTATAAGGCCAGGATCGGGAGCAACCACGAAAGAGCGAGTTTAGCCGCTGGGATGGCACTTTCATTATTATGCATGTCGAAAAGTTGATGTCACCCTTGTTCTACAGACACTTTTCTGCATGAATAATCCAATTCTAGAGCATAAGCGGTGCTTCTATAACCTTCCGAGAGGTGCCTCTAGCTGCAAGGTATGACACAAAAGTTACCCACGTACCTTTAAAATTGTAGAGACAAATTCGCTTTTTTTGGGTGAAAAAGACATCTGGGAAATCTTCCAATCAAAATTTGCGAAAAGCGAATATTTCATATTTTGCTAGTATGTAATTGAAAAATTAAAATCTGAGATTAAATATATCAGGAGTAGATTCGTTTAATCAAATCAAAAGTAGCAGGTACGTTCAGGTGTTGTCTAGGGTTTATTTTGTACTTTTTGCACGCTTTCAGACTGTATAGAATATTTTGAAAATGTACAAATTTTAAATAACCCTTTCGCGGACACTGAATTTTAATGAAGCTTTCTAAGAGATTCTCTCTCGGCTTCATATAGAAATTATTTTTTTGAGACATGTCCATTAGTAAAAGTCTTGGTCTCATTTGTAAGACACTTGCAGTCTTATATTTCCACACTCAAATACTTTTTACAACTAATTTAAGAGCATAAAGCTAGTAAATGATTGCCAAATAATCAATTTTTGAATAACAATATCTCAAAAACTGTAGAACAAAACAAATTCAAATTTGGAGTAGAAGTACGAATAAGTTTATTCCTTTTCTCCTAGCCAAGCGTGGGTACTAGGCTAATAACTCGATCGCCATAAAATGTATTGATATGGCTTAAAATACTTCTTGTGTGCGATGAGGTGCCGCCATGAATAAAATAAAAAGATTTAATCAGAGCTCTCTTTTTCACATGACGATTTTTAAATTAATGGTTTGTATTAAATAGGCTTAATTTTTTTATAATCAAATGGACATGAAATGAAAATGACGACTTTCCTTTATTAAAAAGTATTTACATTTTCCCGATCTCTCCATTTATTAAAAAATAGTTACTCGTTAGTTTTTACACATACCTATTGGACACCCTGTATATCTACTATCAAGAAAACGCCCTTATATAATGCTATAAAGTCAAAAACACATATAAATGAAACTATAAGTGTACATTTTTATCCAAATGAGAATTTATAGATTTTATACATAATATAAATCGATAAGAGTATAGAAACGAGTATGTACTTTAGAAATAGGGTATAATAATTAACACCTGCACCGTTCATGTATTATTCAGAACTCTTGCAGTCATTGAAATCGCTGAATAAAATAAATGAACGTCTATTTCAGTCTTCGAAAACCTTTTCGGTTAGCAATTGAATTCAATTCCGTGCAGTTCTATAATTAATTCAGTATCTAAGAGCACGGAATCAATTCCTGAGAAATGTCTATGTTCAACGAAGAAGTTTCCCATAATTTATGCTCTATCGAATTGATGCTGTGGTTTTTACTGGAAATCCAGCCAACAAAAAAACGAAAAAAAAGCGATAAAAATAAATGAGCTTCGGGGACGATGAAGAAGACTGATGCATTTTATATAGACACCGAGAAGAGTTCCAACACTTAACCTTTTCAGTTTGTGAAGCAGCAGAAGGGTTGTGAAGTGCATTGCTTGACAGCAACTGCTGTTGATTTCCATTTAAAACTCCGCTAGCCCCGCCCGCATAGCTTCTATAGTGTATAGTGTAAATTTCACACTACTCTACATCTTAGTGGATTTAGGCGAATATCAAATTTCTATAGAAGGACCACAAGAAACTATTTATCTTGAGTATATTTCTCAAAGAAAACCCACACTCTCCGAATCGGGGTTTTCGGTGGGGCTCTTAATTTGATTGTCACCACTATGCCATTAGGAGTAATACAAGTCCGCCCAGGAGCGCCCCAAGTCCCTCCTGTTTCGTCCAACTGTTCCAGAACTCCGTCAAGCCATTAACAGATCCCCCGGGGGGGATGTTGGATAATATATTCAAAGTGAATTGTGGTGTTTATGCTACAGAGAGAAAAGCGAAAACTACAATAAAAAAACAAAACAAAAAAAAAACGCTCCATCCCCTAGCAAAATTTGCCCGCTGTGATCTAGACGAATAGCCTCCGGGATGTTCCTGGTCCAGCAACAAATATCCTCTTGCAAAACTGCACAATGATTCAAGAGGAATGGATGGTTTTTCGGGGGAGGAGGACGGTGGTGGACAAAGAGAAATTGATTTTGAAGGAAACCAGGTGCAAATTGACATAAAACACAGGAGAACCTACCCTAGCCCGGAGATGATGCGAAACAATTGAGCTTGAATTTAGGTGTGGTTCTGGAAGGATGCCCGTAAATATGTTTAATGATCGGTCCGGAAATCCCTCAGGAAGATGGCCAGGTGCGGAAGGAAGGATCTCACTTTAATGCGGTGATGCATCGCTTCGGAAACAGTTCAATATCTTGGAGATATACAAAAGCATATCTTATCTAGTGGCCAAAGTGCCACATTATGCGTCTAATGGTCTTTAGCATTCCTCTCAATGGATATTTATGAGATACTCATGGCAGAGCGAAATGTACTTAATTCAAGTTTGATGTCTTTTAGCCTCTTGTTACATATATTTTGGAAGTTTGTTGGGCTAGTTCGGACTTCCTCAAGTAGATTTCTTTTGGGTTATAATAAAAGCTATTAAGATTTAACTAGGTTGTTATACTAATTTATCATCATTTAATAAAAATTCTTTAATAAAATTTATTACCAACAGGTATGCTATAAAAGTTGGCATAATTTTTTATGGCATTATAGCGGCCATTATTCAAAACTACACTCTACTATTCAAAAAATATGATATGATTTGTTTCAAAAAACTAGATCCTAGTTAATTTAACTATTTAAATAACATTAGTTGAAATAAAAAGAATGAATGCGAATTTTACTAGAATATTTTATTTTATTTTATTTTTGTATTTCTTTTTTTTATTTATTTATTTTTTCATATACATATACATCAATAGTAATTGCTATTATGCGAAGTTACTGGTCGAGATGTTGTTTAAAGAAAATCGCAATTAGAGTTTTTTTTCGTCGTAGTTTTTTTTTTTATTATTAATTTTTCTTCAAAAGATCTAAAACTTATAGTATATAATTTTAGGGAATAGTTTAATTGAGTTTATATAAGTCAATAACTAAAAAAATGGCAATGTTGAACTCGAGAATTCCAAAATCAGAATGATCGTAAATTTTTCTAACAATACGTCTTAATAAATATTTCAACTTATTCTGTCATATCGTTTGAAACGGATATGTATTTTAAAGAACAGCATGTTTTTAGCAATCGTGTTATCTGTTAACTCTTATTGTCCCAATTTATCCATCAACTTTAAGGTCGGACAACTTTCTTATTTCTTGTTAAAAAGTTCTGAAAATTCATACCCGGGTATTTTCAATAATGCTCTTTCAGAATATCACATGAAAATTAAAAAAAACACCCCATCCTATTGTATTTTTGAATTAAAAAAAAAAAAAAAACGTTTTCTGAAAGTCAATTTTGTAAAAAATTTATAATTTCGATATGAAAGAAGTTTTGGAAAAAGCCAAAACCACAAAAACTCCGGCTCAAAATGTCCAATTAACAAAGTTATTAAACCCGAAGGAATGATTTTTATCATTAAGGGGTGAAGTCCATGTAAACGCCTCAAAATCAGTCATATTTTAAAAATGTTTTAGAAGGTGATAAAATAATTTAATTGTTTAAAATTTTTAACATAACTTTATTTAACTTTTCTAAAGTATGGAAAAAAAAACTTCATTTTTTTCCTTCCAAAATGGCGGTTCAGGATATTTTTTTGTCAGTCGCCTCCGACGCGAGGTCCAAAAGTGCTCCACTTGTCACACATTAGCCATTGATCGGAAACAGAAAAATTAAATTGTTTTCTTTTTATAACATATTAACGGGAAGGATAAACCTATAAAACTAAAACAAAAGCATAAAATTCAATATAAAATAAGCTTTTGAAAAATAAGTTAGAATTTCCGGCTATTTTTTCGACATATTTGACCCCCAAAAAGTAATTTATTAACGCGAAATATCTGAAGGGTTTATCTTTCCGATAATAATGTAAAGAAAAACCTCTCAAAATTTCAGGCAAATCAGTCAATAACATTTTGAGTTATGACACGAGCAGTTTTTAAAAATATTTATATAATTTTATTTATCCTGAGCCACCATTTTGGAAGGAAAAAAAGAATTTTTTTTTTGTTTCTACTTTAGAAAAGTAAAATAAAGTTATGTCAAAAATTTAAAACAATATAAATTATTTTATCACCATCTAAAACATTTTTAAAGTATGACTCTCAAAATCAGTCGTTTACATGGACTTCCCTCCTTAAGGGACTGAAAACCACACCTAAAATCAACATTTTTACGCTGACTTATGGATTTTTCTGATAAAATAGGTTTTGGCTTTCGAAAACAGGTAGAAATGGGAAAAATTATAATAGGGAGGATAAGAAGCTCAACTCTTTTATTATCTAAGGTCAGATTTTATCACCACCCCAAAAAGGGGTAAAATTCGAAGTTTTAAAAAAAAAATTATTGGGAACTAAAAAGTTGGGAATAAATGTTGGGAATAAATTAAATTCTTAAAATAAATAAGAGTGAAACTTATGGTCTTACATACTATGTAGTGTAAATGCTTATGATGAGAGTTAAAAATACTTCCCACCCCGGAAGATTCACAATATTCATTATGTAAAGTTGCAAATTAATTTTTGGGCACGCAATTTTCAATTTTTTATACATCTAGCTCTACAACCTTTTCTTTGTGGTGTTAAAATGTGGCAGGGTGGTGATAAAAAGGTTGAAAATTCGAAAATCGGTAGCATTAGTTTTACCCAAGCCACTGTCATTTCTTGGGGTTTTTTTGCATCGCGGGTTCTAAATATTTGGCTATTATTGCCCTACAACCCTCTTCTGCAGTCTAAAAGAATGTTCAGAACTTTTTAAAAATTAATAAGAAAGTTGTCAGAGTTGACGGAGAATAATGGACAAATTGGGACAATAAGGGTTAAGTCAAAAAAGGTTAAGTCAAGTAAATCGTGAAATTAATTATTTAAACAAGATATTTTTTTTAGTGTTATATACATATAATACATAAATATTATAAGTCTACACCGTATAGAGAATTAAAGCATGATTGATTTGAAACACTTATCGAGTTATTTTGTAGGTGCGAAATTTTGAGAATTTGAAGCGATCTATCGCAAACTAATCGTTGGAATTTCACTGAAATATGTATGATATAATGAGCGTTTGATTAATTGATAATTCATTAAGAATGTATACGGTTAAGATATTTAATAATAATTAGACGAAGATTTCCATTAACTAATTATTATTTATTTTACACTGATTAAATTCTAATTCCTGAAATCTCTAATAATAAATGTATTGTTTTGTATTTGAATTATAGTACTTAAGACTAAAAGTACTTCATGGTATATTAAATTATGCAGAAATCCGAGAATATTGAATGTAATAATATGTATATAAATATTGTATGTAATATTAAGTGGGAGAAAATTATATTAAATATCTTGGCTACGATGCACTTTAATAATTTTATTATTATGTACAAACAATTTTTGTTGGGATTGAAATCGAAAAATTATTGGTGATGTGAAATTCCCCGTATTATTTCCCAGCTATATGTAATAATTCTCGTGAGGAATTCTGTGTACAAGGAATTTTGTCAGAAATTCGTGTGGAAGTTTTACTTTATGAAATTCCATATGATTGTGTATAACTTCATCAGAATGGAATATGGATAAGAAATTTCGCCAGATCTATAAAAATTGATAAGTATTGTAAAAGTTGTAAATACTATTATATTATTTATAGTATTATATGCTGTTATATAATGTAATTGCGAAGCGAATTTACGCGTAAAACTCAATTTAAAAATGTACTTCAGTTTCGCTTTGAATTTGCTTTATGTTATACGACCCAAATTTAATTGTGTGTAAGAATATAAGTTTAAATAAATATGCTTCTTATCTTGAAGGTGAAAAACGACTGTACTGATTTTGGAATTATTATTTTTGAATGACAGTAGCTATACATTTTCTTCGATGGGTTTTTACTTTAAGAATTTATGACAATATTTTCACATATTGCAATATATATCAGTTTATTCTTGTTCAAACTTTTTAAAATAACATATATGTACATTTGTTATAATGAACTAATTATAATTTAACTATTAAAATAGAGCAATTTTCAATCATTTATTGTATAAATTATCGTCTTCGTTTTTAATAGAAATCCATGAACTTGGTTTCCGCACTCAATAATTTGGAATTTAAATTATTTCATATCAGCTTGCATTAAAAGAGATTAATCAATCACAGAAATTATTTTACTTCGAAATTCGATGACTGTTTGATAAATTAGTTTTATTTTGTACAATGTATATTTAAGGTCGAATGATAGATGATTTTGATAGGAGTTTATTAATTTATTTGAAAATGAGAAAAAAACATATTTTAAAAATTGTTGGAAATTTTTTTAAAAATAATTACTAACAACTATAGCTTAAAATATGAATTATTTATAAAATTTTTTAAGATTTATTTATTGTTATTATTATTGTTATTATTATTGTTATTATTATTGTTATTATTGTTAGGGGTGACCCTCATGGTGGGCACTGCGACCAGGCGGTCTTTTGTGCCGAATCCCCTTTACAGTAAAAGACGATCTGCTACCCTAAGGAACGCCAGAAGGTCTTTTACAGAAGATGAACGAGCTTCAGCCGAGTCCAGGAACTCTTGACCGAAGATCCCTCTTCTTAACCGTGCTAAAGCCGGACAAGCACACAAAATGTGTGATGTAGTTTCGTCGTCTTCAAGACACAGACAACACTCCGTCTCATTTGACAGGTGGTATCTTAGCCCATGGTGGCCAGTTAGGTAACCTACCAACAGTCTGAGATCCGCTTTACTCAAAGCATTGATTTCAGTGTAGGTATAGGGTCTGACGAGCTCTTTAGCTTGCCGGATCCCAGGGAAGTTATCCCAGTGTATGCACTGTAGATTCCTGACCCATTCTTCTATCACAGCTTTGGACGAAGACCAGCCAATGCTGCAGAAGGGTTCAGGACCCTTGAGTCGAGAAGATGAACCTTCCCTGGCAAGTTCATCAGCAACCTCATTTCCCTCAACGCCGGAGTGTCCCGGCACCCAACAGACGGTAAGATTTATTTAGGGAACGAATTCTTTTTTCTGCCATACCAATTAAATTACAGAACGTTGTGTAATAATATGACTCTAATGAAAAACTTATTTCTCAAATAAACCTTAAAACCGTAGAGGATGTAAACTCTCATTAAAGCAACACTTCGTAATCCTACGACATCCGGTTACTTTTTAAAAAATTTCCAAAAATCACTAAAATACGGGTTTTTCAATTTTTAACCCTATTTTTTATCGAAAATGTGATATATTATGGATTTTTTTATTAATTTTTTTCAAAATCAGAGAATCTTTATAATAATAATAATAATGATATATTTTTCAAGGGTATAAAATCATGTAAACTAGTGTATCCTATAGGGGAGACCGGGGATGGTTGACCATAGGGGTAGGTTGACTAATTGTGAAAAACTCGACTAGTTCAAAAGTGTTGCATCATCCAACTAGGCGTGAGAAACCGTTACCTCGTTCCCCTCAGTCGTCTCGAATGCGGCATCGCGTACGCACGTAGTTCGGGAAAAGGAGCATAATATTGAAAAAGAATACACTTAAGTAATTTTTTTCCTTGTTATATTATTTGTAATGACGCCTATATACTTGTTATTGTTCATTTGCAAATAATTTAAAATAAAAGTTTGATTGTTAATCTTTATGTTACATATCATTCTTTTTAATTTCGCTGCAGTTTTGAGGTTATGACACGTGTGTAAAAATTGCAAAGTGATCCGGGGCTGGTTGACTATCTAGTCCCATACAAAATGTGTAAATGGCAATCAATTGTTTGTTTAACCTCCTGCGGCCCAGACCACTAACTAGCGAACTAGTCATTACAACCCAAGGACCTACCAGTAGTACTAATATTTTATAGTCATTCAGACCCAACACTTTAATTTGAATCGGAAATCTGACGTTTTATATTAAGGCCTACAAGTAGGCCCGCGGGTTGTAATGAGTACATCGCACTTATGACGTCTTGGTCCGAATTACTATAAAGAATTAGTTCTACTGGTAGGACCGTGGGCCGCAGGAGGTTAATGTAAATATTGTACCTCGGATTTAGAAGACTGGTTTCATAATCTGATCTCATAAATGATGTATCTATTCCTTTAAATCATATAATTATAATAATTATATCAGTTAAGACTGCTACCAAATAATTAAAATTAACAAAATTGTCATAGAATTGATAATTATTTGTTTCAATGAAGAAAATGTTATTTCAGTTACTTCTTGTTATTTTAATTTTATATATCTGTAGATCTTGCACTACTTAATTTGTAGGTCAACTTACCCCCAGTGACAAGTCAACCTACCCCATGTCTGGGGTAGGTTGACTCAAATTTCATATTCCACCAGATCATGCTTGTACTCTATATTATAACTGATTGCGAGACTTTTGTCATTTGTTTTTATATCTTAATAGTGTACCTATCAAATTTATTGGTTTTTACAATAATATACACTAAAACAAAAAAAATATAAACATCTAAATTGAAATTTGGTCAACCATCCCCGGTCTCCCCTACCTAAAAGTAAATTATTCAAATTTTGTTTCTCAAGTTTACATGATTTATTCTCATGTTGATGCTCAAACGAAAAGGTGGCAGCTCTAGTCCTAATGAACTAAATACCCAGAGGCATAATACCACGCCCTGTTCTGTACCACACACACCTCTTGCTCCAGAATCATTAACATGTGAAAATATATTCCAAAATTTGTAAGATCTCTTTGTTACCGAACTTTGTGGGAAACTTTTGTCTATATAATTCATCCTCAATTAGGTAGAAATTAAAAGGACTTAAGACTCATGTTGTCAAATTCTCTTAACGGACTATTGCGTGCCTAACATAAATGCTTTTCGTCAAATGTTCCAACAATTACTAACATTTATGCAAGCTTCGTTCTTTGACTAGAAAATGAAATTATGTATGTTGGATACTCTATATATGCATAAATAGAAGGCGACCCCCCCCCCCCCAAAAAAGTTTTCAACCACCGTCACACGTAAGTCTGGCAAAGGACGGACGGGTTGGAGAATGGGTAAGGAGGTTTGGTTAGCTTTTACTACAGAAGGGCGCGAATATGTGACATGAATAAGTAATTAGGGCTCACAGGTGTATATTGTTGCGTTTTTCGCCCTCCGCATAACTATGCTTGTGGCCCTCAAAACTCTCTCCGCCCTAATCAAGGGAGACCCATCGTAAAAGGCATAGAGGTTATACACTCGACCATGGTCCCTGCGCTAGGCCGCCATAAAACTCTTCCAGACATGGAATATTTCATGTCAGCCCACTATCCATGTCAAGGTTGAAATATTGTGGAACCGAAAAATCATGTGGCATTCAAGTGCATAAAAAAAAAAAAAAAAGCTCTGATGGTAATGGTGCGGGGGGTGGCTCGACAGGTAACCAACCGGTAGCATAGATGGAGAATAGCAAGGCCGAAAGCCGGCTAACCTGCACTGTATATTACATATATTTTGTATAGCATAGATATAGTATAGTATACGACAGGTTGTTGGGCATTGTACGTAGAGACCATGTCTATGGTGAGGCTCATAAACTACATAGAAATCAACAGAGAAAAAAGCAAATAACGCACATGGCGGACTGCTATTCTTGGATCCTCTACCACCTACCTTGAGAGTCGGGAAAATTGGAGCCTTGGCCATGGACTCATAGCTCATTTTTACTACGTGGCAGTTCGTGCCTCGCAGAAGCATCAGGCTTTTCTTTTCTCTTTACTGACGACTTTTTGCTAAATCTTAAGGAAACACGCACAGTGTTTTTTTCTTCTTGTTCTTTCTTTTAGGAATTTTTGTACACAAGGAAACCCTCTGTCTCTCTCTCAAATGTGCCAATGTGGCTGCGGCTTTGAGGGCGATTTTAATAGGGCGGAAAACAAGAGAAACTTTTGCTGTGGTGGCGGCTTTCAGTTCGAAATTGGAGGTGATTTGAGGTGTAATGGCCACAATTTCCTGAGATCTACTAGGTCTAAAGGGAAGAGGGGATATTTGGTTTTTCGAATTGCGTTTTGTCCATTTCGACCAATTTATGAAACCTCCCATCCATTCCCAAAAAGCTATTGAAAGTTCAGTTCGCTTGAACGAACTTGAGTCCTTTAATTAGAGGCATGAGGCATGTTATATTGCTCCTCGAGGACTCGTTTTGTTATTTACGTTCGAAGGAATTCTAGTAATAAACAAGAAAGAATGTATTTCCTTATTTTTAGAGAATGGAGAGAAATAAGAAGTCACATTCAGGCGTAAAAAAGGACAATGAGATGAAGAAGCTATATTTTAAAAATCAACCACTAAAAACCAGACAATAACAAAGGACCTATATGTTGAGTGGCTAGATTCTTTGTTTAATGCCATAAAATTTAATAACCCACTCGACATAAATATTAAGTATTTTCCATAAAAATTGGTATGAAGGGGTTTTTGGGGCCGCCGATTTCAAATATGTTATTAAAGGCCTGGCCTATAATAGAGTCCTTGAAACTTTAGAATTGAAAACAGCGAATACATAATTTCCGAATTTACTACAATGTGTTTTGAGGAAAAGTTATTGTGAGATCTGGGGAACTTCTCTTGATTGTGTAGGACGATAATACTATAAAAGACATAACATTTAATTACAAATCATCTCTCATCTCAATCTGAAACGAAAGTTTTGTAATTTTTTGGATCGTGATCGAAAAATTCACTTTAGTTGCTCAGAATACACAACGAAACTAACCAAACGAATGACGTTCTGGCGTGAAATTTTAAACAGATATGACTGACAGTACTGCCAACCTAAACATAAGAAGATTTGCTCGAATCGATGTACCCGTGTAATTTAAATTCAAAATTGGCTTTACTTTTTGATCACAGTAGTGTAATGGTAAAAGTCAATTTTCGATATTAGGCTTATACTTAGAAGATTTCTGCACGTCACCCGTAAATTATAATACAGTGTAAAAACTCTTTTAAAACTTTAAACGCGATTTTCTTGGAACCACATTTTCTAAAATCGGTCACTAAGATATCTCGAGAAAGGTTTTATCGATTAACAATCGTAGCAATTGTAGCATTAATTATATAAGAACATTTTTTGATCCTATTCCTTCTTTTTGAAAATTCGAATTTAAAAAAAAAAACTTAAATTTTGAAATTATTTTCTAATCAATAATAAAAAATATGGTTAACAATTCCAAACGCTTATTTTTCTTTGCAAAACATTTCATTTTTGCATCTTTTATAATTTTCGTGAAATAAAAGTTTAAAAAAGTTGAATTTTCAGATCTGACAAAAATCTTTTCTAAAGGGTCTAGCCGGTTAGGAAGGTGAAAAGTGCTTCCAGAGCCGTTGAAAAACAAAAAATATTATTATATAGTACATGAAAAATTACATCTTTGCTCACATAACCTCAAAAAAAAATTAAAACGTGATTTTCAATGTTTTAATGATATCTCGGCTTCTTGTGGATGTAGAAAATTCTTTTTTTTTCTCAAAATATAGGATCTTTTGTCAGCTATAACATGATATTTTTTTCGAAATTTTTGTCGGGAAATTCAAATTTTTATACAAGAAAACTCCTTCATACAACTACAACAACTTCGACAACTAGGGAAATCCTTCATACAATTATGCCAAATTTCAATATTTTATGTCAAACAATCTTTGAGAAAAATTTTTGCAGACACAGATTTAAATACCATAGACAAATTATTTTATCAAAATTTAAAGGCTGTAACCTCCAAGCGGTCCTAAACTTAATAAAATTATGATTGGTCCTAAATTATGGATAGTTTTTCGTAAATTTCAAATCCGAAAACGAAAATGTTCAATCACACATTTTAGACATTTTTGAAAATTTCTAAGCAATGGGCTATTGTATTGAAATATAACTCAAATAAAATACTAAATCCTATAACTATAGCTTTATAATATCAGTTATTAATAATCTTACCTTTGTAAGTTTGTAAATACTTGATATTTTAGCTTTCTTTTGAGTTATGTCGCATTTAATACATTCCTTAAAATATGAGTTTTTATATTATTTAACCCTATTTTTCTCGACAACGATCTTTGATGGACCATTTTCGTTTTCAGATTCAAAACTACAATTCAAGAAAAGTGTAGAGTAGTGTCATAATTAGTAGTTCTTAATGTAAATACTTTATGACGGCCTTAACTTTAGGATTATGTGCCTACAATGAATAAAAACCAAATAATAAAACACAATAAAATATATTTTCGATATAAAGAAAAAACAAAAACATCTCGCAATAAATTAAATAAACATGATTCAAAATAATCCTAAAACAAAAATCTTTTCTTATTCAGCCCCAAAAAGAGAGACATACATATAAAATAGGTATATTATATGATCATGGGTTCAAAAGCACTATCCTGATAAAGTAATAGAGAGTGGCAAATTTAGAAACAAATAAGGGTGTGGGTCCCTCAATTTAAGAGCCAGCTTACAGAATGGCAATGTGTAAAAGGGTAGACTCTCCATCCCCCCCGAAAAACAACCCTCGAACTTATGTAAATGCCCCTGGCTTCGCTCATCCGTGTCAAGCGGACAGAAAATATTTATGCTATAAGGGTTCTTACAAAATAGTCACATTATCCTTCGTAATAGCACTTTAAATTATTTAAATTTCACATTAGATAGTCTGATGCGGGTTAAATAAATTATTGATACAGAAAAAAAAATAAAAAAATAAAGAGGAAGAAAAGTCCCACGTTTCTGGGCAGGGAATTATGCAACGCAATCGCCTAAACAGCAGACGACACCCAGTGAAAACCACATTTTTTCTTTTCTTGGAGCCGGGAGTACTTTTGTGCCCTTAGTAAAAAAAAAATATAAAATAAAATATAAAGGAAGGGAAAAATGCGCCTTCCGGCTGTGAAGGGATTCCCTTAGAACCAGAAGTAACCAAGTGTGCTCTGTAGCATTTGGGGCTCCCTTACATCTTACATCTTACATCATTTGATCTGGGCTCTGGCGCTTGTTTGCCCTTATTCTTAAGGGAACACTATTGCACCAGATAAGTTGTTTGTGTGTGTTTATGTGAATGTTTGATAGGGTTGTGGGGGAGCGATGGAGCACAAAACTCCCACAATCAGAAAGTATGAATGTCAGTGGGAGTTCTTCAGTAAAAGACTTAACCCTAAAAGTGTCCCTGGCTTTTCTTGGGCATTAATCTCTCACTCTCCCTATATTTTAAGAAGACCGAAGAAAAGCTTTATGAGGGTATATCTATGCCAGAAAGTCATCTTCTACTCCCTCTCCTTCAACTGCTTCTTCTTCTTATTCTTACCCAACAAGGGTAAATTATTCGTACTACGTGTAAAATAGGCAAGTTTTAGACAACAATTTCTCCTCCACCCACCCGCTCATAATTCTCGAGAAATTCGAGGAGAGTTACATTTCTACCACACGAGAAAACAATTTCCGTAGGGGAGGTTTTTGCCATTCCAGTTCCAGCTTTTATCCCCCATCCCGAGTCCCGAGCACAGCGCACCACCCGGGAAAGTTGTGCCCGACCCGACCTACTTAAAACTCTGATTTACTTTCCAATGGGACAGTTTTGCTGGATTTGCGTTTTTTGTTATGGTTATTGTTGGAAAAAGGGTTCCATACAAATAAAAATATGAAAAGTTAAGCATAAATAATTATCAAATTCTTGACCTTTCACTTAATTCTTAGAATTTGGCAATAAGCCTTTTTGTGTGTTTCAGAAGAAAATAAGATCATAAATCATTTGTTAATTTAACAAGTAATGCAATTATTAACACTTCACGAAAGATGTTTTAAATTTCTCTCTTTCCATTTATCTTGGAAATTATTAAAGGCACAAATATTTATTCAAGTTCGTTTTCATTAAACCTTTAGAGGAAAACCGGAAAACCGATATATCAGCTTTGGAGGAAAATCAATAATTTTTTGTCATAAACAAGATCCAGGGCGTTTTTGGGGTTGCTGATCACGAATCTGGGGTGAGATTTGATAAATGCATTCACCCTACCCCCTACTACGCCCTCCCCTACTCTTCAAATGCCTCATTTTTTAGTACTCCCGAAACTCGGTGAAAGCTTGACCGTCGGGGTTGCTGATGACAAATCTGGGGTCAGATTTGATAAGTTCACACACCCCTACTCCACTCACACTCCCTTAACTCCTCTTCAAACTTCGGGAGTGCCAAAAAATAAAGTCTTTGTAGCGGAGGAGCTAGAGTGGGAGGTAGGGATATGTAAATTGATCAAATCTGACCCCGGATTCGTAATCAGCGATCCCGAAAACCCCTAGAGTCACATTTTCACCGAATTTTAGCAATTTCATAAAATTTAATACTACAAAATTTTTCCGGGGAGCCGATATATCGGCTCACCCTCTGGTATGAACTTTGTATATAGTTGATACGTGATACCAGATATGGGCACTTTTCAAGGGCGATGTTAGCTCTCAAATCCCGGCCGTCTAGAGGTTAAAGCCTTTTAATATCTTGTATGCCTTTGAAGAAATCTGCGTTTTCATAGAAATAGAAACATATATGCGAAATATCCGTGATTCTAATATTAAAATTACACTATTCTGCACCTTTCATGCTTTTGTGATGGATATTTTTCATAGCATATTTTCTGTAAATTATGAATCCGCAAATGAAATTGTTCCCTCACATTACATTTTCGAGAAAAGCCAAAAAAGAGGAGAAAATCGTAATATGAGTATTTTTTTAAACTTCTTTTAATAAAAAATCGGCAAGTTTTAGAAGTTCGAGATGTAGTTCAACGGAATCCTTAAATATACATATAGCTGTACACATTAAATATTAGTTATTTATAAACTTTTATCAAGATTTGTTAAAGAAGCAATATTTTCATATGATTCGCTCTTTTAATTCATTAATTTCACAGGCACAGGAAACGTTTGCGAAAAACTTGTTCCAACAAACAAATTGTAATAAATATGTTTGGAGCTTCAACGATATCTCGTGATTTTTTAACGTATTTCTAAAAATCACGAAAAATAATTTTTCTTCAAATTTTAAACCTATTTTTCTTGCAAACTTGCCACTGATTATTCGGTGAAAAATTTGAATATGAATAATTTTTTTACAAAAATATATTTCAGTATATTTTTTAAACTACATGGTTTATCAATTTTTTGGCACGTTTTACGGCTGAAAAATTAAAATTACTCATTACAAATATTGAAAAATTTGAATTTGAAAAATCCTTAATTTTATCAGAATCTTGTAATCTTTGAGTCAGTAATACTTTTACAATTTCGTTATTGATACGTATTTTTTCACACATATCTTTAAGATTCTAAGGTTCAACTAAATTCAATAAATAGAAATTATATTACATTAAACAATATATTTTAATGAATTAACTAATTTAACAATCGAAATTTCCAGCTTTGGAAAATATCATGACATTGACACATGACAAACTGAGATTATATAGAAGGCAAAATCAAAAAAGGAAAACTGTAGAAGTAAAAATTTTGAAAACCATTAAATCGAAACCCCAAATTTCGGACGACAAAAATATTCTGAAAAATTAAATTAAATCACAGATACGTTCTTGCTAGGGAATTTAATTAATATTATAAAATAAACGTTAAATTGAAAGTAAAGTGTTCTGCTCTTTTGATTTCCGGAGTCAAAAGTAGGGGTTGCAATTTAAAAAGGACAACTTGACCTTGAAGACTGAGGTCAAGGACAAATTTGAAGTCACCGTTTAATTGCAAGGGAAAAATCCTACAACTTTTGTCTAACTCATTTTTCTCTGTGATGCCTACTTTTCAATTTATTCTGCCGTCCCGCTACTTAATTGACACGGTATGGTATATAGTATACGGTGAACTTTGAGTGCGTTTTTCTCTGCTACTACTGGGCATTGGACGGAAATATTTTATGGCTAGTATACCGACATGAAATACTACTACTAGGCAAAATTTCATTTAAATCCGTTTCCCCAAGGTCGTGCCCCCTCCTTGTAAGCTAAATTTAAAGAACGAATAAATTTTGTAATCTTCCCCGAAATAGATATAATATTTTGGAGGATGATACAGACTTTTAAAGCGAATTTCAAAAAACAGAATTTAGTTTGCACATTGATAATTTTAGTAATGTGAAAATCAAGTATAAAAGATTGACTAATAATAACAGAAAAGAAATTGATAGTATGGGTATGTACAATTTTACCAAAATCGATCTATGTAGTTAAATATGAATATGTATAATAATTTAGGAATTAAGACGATGAGAATACTAAAATTCAGAACTGGGATTGTTGCTTTTTAATACAATAAGAAGCCATTTCTCTTACTATTCCTATATGCGCAATGACAAGTCGATTATCATATCAAAATTATTATCATACAAAATCCAGTTTCTGACAGAATAAATGCATTAATTACTGATGCTGATGATGGCACCTGACTAAATCATGTAAATCCCTGACTATAAAATTAATTCGATAATCAATTTTGAAGTAGCAATCAACATAAACAACCACATCAAATCCATTCTAAATATCGACCATATTGCTGCTGGCACCTAATCAGAGGAAGGCTGAAATCATCAAGTTGAACATTCCATTTCCCTATGTCCAATGATCCACTTTATCCTGTTCAATATTAAATTGACTCCATAACGTGTACGCAATTAATTGTGTCACTAAGTGCACCAAAAAGTAACTTTCCGTTTATCAGCCTATGGGCGTGTATGGCCGCAAACGCGAACCCTGCGGTACTCATAAAATTGTGGCTTAAATGAATTAGGGCGTTCGACGTTCGAACTCCCGGTCATATATATTGAAAATTTAACCGGGGATATTTGCGTTGTACCCAAAATTAAATTGAATTTTTAACGACTCGAACTCTTGTTTTACACTGATTGAAAACTATTCGGGTATACACAAAAGTCCTTTTGAAACTTTATCCCTTATCGCCGATCGTCCTGTTCGATGATGAGCCGCATAAAGGAGCAATCAAATGCCATCCATTCACCCCATGATTATAGGGTGACAATAAAGCATGGAAGGCACTCAAAGCCGTCATCGAAGCAACGACCTCGGGCTGAAATAAATCCGTCGCCTTGCACGAGATGTTACCAGGGACGTTTACAATGAATGATACCCCACCCGTACATTTGAAAGGGTGGTTCTATACCCTGCCTTCTTCGATACCTCTCTACAGCCTGTACTATTTCGCGGAAAACAAGGGCCAAATCGAAGTTCCCTAAAATTACCCATTTTAGTGAGCATCAAGGGCTTGTGCATTGGAAGGGTATTTTAGGGGCTCTTCGGTATCGGGATAAATCCGCAAATTGAACAAAAGCATGCGCTCGACAACGCCAGAGCCCACCTACTTCTTATTCATATCCATTTTATTGCGGCACTAAAACCAACAAGACTCCCTCGAACATGTAATTCAATAAGCTCTCCGCCACGATCCTGTTTTCTTGTATAGTCAAGGATGCAAATTTTCGGCCGTAAGACGAAAGATTTTTCTTTCTCGTCTTATGTTTTTTTTTTTTTTTTTTCTGTTGTTTCAAGAAGCAAAAACAAGGACATAGATGAACATTTTCGCGGTAGAAATTTTTTGCGGTTGTGGAGCACATGACAAACATTCATAAAATAGCAAATTTGTGTAAATTTGAAAAAAATTATTTCTTGAGACAACTCCTCTTTCTTATACGAGTTTGAAGTGTCTCCAGGAATCTCAGATTCGCTAGCTTGCATGTGTCGTTCTTCGGAATCCTTGTCTAAAGCAAACACTCCTAAGATATTAGGAAATATCTTCAATTTCTGTTTTATTACCGATATAAAAATTTATGGGGATTTTTATGATTGGAAAATGGGACGTGTTTGAGAATTATTGGAATTTTTTTTTTTTTTTTGGTAACTCCTTCAGAGTGCATATTTCATTTTTTCAAAAAAAATTTTACGATTTTCCATTGAAAAAGGTTCTCGTTTGGTATAAGCTAGAATGAGTTACACTTAATATTATTATTCATTCCTGTGTAATAATTTTGGACTATTACAAAATTTATTACCTACATAAATTCTTATCGCTGCTTCATTTTTACTTGGGTTGAGTTCGAAATTTAAGGTTATTCGAAAACTACGTAGTATTATATGATTTAATGTTAACACATTAATCTAACGAAAATTCAATAAAAATTTACATTTTTGAGGTATTGGGATATTTTTAAGGTATCAAAAGAACAAAAAAGCCTCAGCATTAAATATTTTAAATATTAGAAAAGGATTTAAGGATTTCATGTATAAATAGTCGTCTGTTGGTTTCTTTTTAAACTACGTGTTCTTTTGACACAAACAGCTCTTTCGCGTTCAAAAAATTAACAGAAACACAGTATCGAGGTACGAAATAAGTAGATTTACGCTTGAACAACGTTGGGGAATATTGAAAATATATTTCCAAAGTGATTGCAACAAGAAACAGTGCAATCTTTCAAAAGTAATTTCGGTCGAAATAATGCAACAACCGCGCTTGCTGTACGCAAGTTTGTACGCAGCTGCGATTTGACGCTATGGAACTTGGCTGCAAAACTGCGTTGAACGGGTGGCCTTCTGCTAAGTCAGCCGAGTTAACCATTCAAATAAAATCATATCGCATAACAAATCGGAAGGTTTACCCTTTTCAATAAATCAACAAGCTTTGAAAAATATTGACCAGCTTTTATTTTATAACATTTTTTAGAAAGAAACCAGTCAGTAGCCCTACTTATAATATATATAATTTTTCGAAATTTTGTGTTTTATGCCGTTTGAGGTATTTTTGAAGATGTTATTTTGAAATTAATTCTCTGTCTTGTAATGAATAAAACATAATGTTTAATAGAGTTTAGGTATGTCATCGGCAGAGTTTGTATGCACTTAACTAACTTTCTTAATCAAATTTATATAGTTACATAATTTTGTAAAGTCAGCAATTATTTGTACGTATAAGAAACCAACATTCCACAAAAGATATAAACACATTAGTTTGGTATTTTGGGTATTTTCAAATTTCCATTGAAATCGAAAATAATTATTTCCAAAAATTAAGAAGAATTAATTAAGATTTTCAAATCTTCATTTAAGTATACCGAATTTCCTTAACAAATTATGTTTTTATGATTTATGTTTTGAAGATTTAAATTTAATCCGAAAAACAAACAATTTATTAAGTGCTGATTACGAATAAATATTGAAACGTTAAACAGATATTTTTTCTTAAATTTACTTCAGACTTAAGGAACGAAATTAAAAGTTTCAATGATTCTTCAGTAACAATTTTTAAAAAATTTATAGTTTTAAAGTTAAAAGTATATTATAAATTACGAAAATAAGAAATAAAACTTTATATCTAATATGTGTTCTAAAAAAAATACCAACACTTTTATTTTCTTCTTATTTTATCTTTAAATTAACCGTAAAATTTATTTCAGATTTTGTTAATTTTTATATCAACACTTTATGAAAATTCACAATTTTTAAATCAGGTAGTGAGCTCTGGGTTTTAGATTGAACAGAGGACCCGATCTATAGTTTAAAGATCGATCTTACTTTCATATTAATAAAGTTTGAGTTCTAGTTTTTAGCTCCATTTCAATAGTCTTATACGAAATTATAGAACTAAACTTAATATTATGAATACCAAATTGAGTTCCAGCTCAAAGGATTTTTTTAATTGTAATTAATCTCATGTTTGAATCCAGACTCTTATTTTGCGATTTTGCTTCTAACTTTATGAATACAAAACTGAGATCAATCTCAAAAATGAAAATCAATCTTTATAATAGTTTTCAATTTTATGCAAACGCCCCAAAATATTCAAATTGTTTATATAATTTTATGTTTTACTAAATATATAATTCTAAACTCAACATCATATAGCTACTATACAAAGAAACCCACATAATAATCGATTTAATCCTCGCAGGTGGACACACAATCTTATTTCCCACAGCGCATTATGAATGAATTTCTATGCCAAAGGGCAACCTATGCAAATTAATTGCAATTCATGTCAACCAAATTAGAAATTCTAATACCTAAAATTGTACAATTTGTATATTGTTGTGTACACCAACAAATCACAACACAATCTAGGATATTTAGGGTTATGTAAAAATATTTCGAAAACAAAATCTCTTGATTTAGCCATGAGACAACATTGCACGAAAAGGTATAAAAATCAGGTTTTGCTGCGAAAAAACCAAACTCGATTTTATTTGTAAATAAAGTTTTCTGATTGAAACATTCGCTGAGTTTGTAGAGTGGAAGGAAAATACATTGCTTGAGGAAAACTTGTAAACAGCACTTAACTCATTTTTCCATAGTTTGGCCATGGGAAGAAAAAAATGAGCTGAAACTTTGTTACAATGTAAAACAGAAAATGAGCAAAAGTCGGACGACAGTCGGAGTGGTTGCTAGAGTTTTTGGGTTTTGGGGGTTTGTGGGTTCGTAACCGAATTATATGGAACATATGTGTGTGTGTGTGTGGGTGTTGTAGGGTAAAGGTCGTGAAAATGTCGAGGTCTCTGAAAATGTAGTCTTTCATTTAATTTTGTCCTGGAGGGACGACGCGACGTGGTGATGCATAAAAATGCCATGCATGCACAAAACAGTCCCCAGAGAGCATTGGCTCTGTTCGAAAAGCGATTTGCCACACCTTCATTTGATATTCATATAAGGTACCCCACAAGGTTCTAACGTTTACCCTATTTTGTATTATATTTTCAGTGTGAACCGGGACTCGGCGCGAGCGTTATGTACAATCTACTCTACAACAAGCCACAGAAGCTGATGCTCTTGGCCGGCTGCAGCACAGTCTGCACAACAGTTGCTGAGGCTGCAAAAATGTGGAATCTAATCGTGGTAAGTTGCTATGTTCTATTTTCACTTAAATATATATGCTTATTCATTGGGCATCCGGTGGAAGATTCCCTTCCAAGTCCGACCCCAAAACCCATATATGCAAATCGATCCAGAGGAATGGGGTGGATAAAATTGCATTCGAAAAGGTCAAAAGCTGGGCATACTCTGGGAGTTTGGATTCCCGATTAAATTCTTCCTTATATTTGACGAGCATTGGGCCAGAGTTTCTCTACCATACACCGAGGGTTGGTTTGGCGAAATGTTTTAAAGCACATCTCTGTCGAGGCGAGAAATCCTCGCAGAGAGAGGAGTGGTATAAAGGGGTGAACCGCCTCCAGCCATTCGACGAGACGACGGGGGTGGATCCAAGAAAAGCACGAAATACTTATATAAACACCGGAGAGCAGAGGATGTACGTGTGCAAATTTTAATTTTTCCACACAATGCTTCTTTTCCCTTAATGCTGCAAGTGGCGGACGTGAAGTTTTATGATGGCAAAAATTGGTGCTTTGGTGCTGTCGGGTAAGCTGATGCTCTGACCTTATGTGAAAGACTTTTTAGCCCGGGGAAAATCTATCTAATTGTAAAGTGCAGCAACCTCTCTCGGATTTCCGTGACTTTCACGAATCTTTATGGTTTAATGGTTAAATTGGCATTTTCTAGAGAAAAGTTTTTATAGAGAAAGACTGTGTGATTCTATGCTCTCAACATAATTGCTCCCATTGTGCTACGGAAGTGAGAGAGCACTTTAAAATACATGTCATACATCGAAAACGACCACTCGCCAGAAGCAACATTTATGTATTTTACTTTTATATGTTTCTTTAGGATATGATTTCGTCTGTTTATTTGCTTGCGATCTTCGTAATACTTGGACCATTTTGAATCGAGCTCGGACATTTTATGGGATTGTAGAAGTGTTATTTGCTATACATTTTGAGTATAAAATTTAATTTCCCAATCTAATTCCAGAAAAAATAAACTTTTATGGTATTCCAACAATTTGTACTAGAAAATTTTTATTTTTATTGAAATGCATTTTCTTATGGCAGGGTTATTCAAGTTCGAATTGAAACGAAAAAGTTTACATTAGACAAATAAAGAAAACTAAAGAGCGGGGGAAAAAAAACACTAGCTATGCGTATAGTTTATGAGTAGGTAGAAAAGAGAGATAGAAAGAAGAGCGAGATGGATAAAGTTGGTATACTTACAACTCACAAGACATTAATGCAAAAACACAATTCTACAATGTAATATTCGACTGACATGTGTCATTTCTTTTACAAATGTCAAGCTACAAACAGCTTTTACCAATTTTGTTTTATCCAGCTTTTCCGTCAGGGATAAAGCTACAAGCTGGCTTAGAACTGGCATAAAATTGGGAATTGTGTTCCCCGCTTTAAGTATGTGTGAGGATTTGAACAGAAATTATTTGTGCACATGGTCCTTGCATAATGGTCCTTTTTTCTGACTCGAGTAAGTAAGACCTCTTCTTATCACAAATAAACTTTAACTTGTCATAAAAATTGAACAGCTTCTTAGCTATATTAGTAGTAGAAAATAATTAGATCAAGTCGATATGTAGCATCGAATCCAAATCGTGAGGATAATAGATCATTTTCCGACGATTTCATGATCGATGAAGAATATTCCGAACCTTTTTTTGATCTAATTTCAGGATTGCAGCGACCATTTTTTTTGGAATTTCCTGTTATTTTATAATATATTATTTTAACACTTAACGGACGGGCCCCGTAGATTTACGTTTTTCCATTCTGACTTCCTAGGACGGGCCACGTAGATCTACGTTTTTGCATGAAGTTTTAGTATGTTGTATTTGGGGTTTTCTTTTATGCACACTGTTTTATTGTAGTTACAACGCTTTAAATCCATACATTCATGTTTATTTAATTTCCGTGAAAAATTCCCGGAAACTAGGAAAGACAGAGCAGAGTCCGTTAAGTGTTAAGAAAAATACCACAAGAGCTTGTATAGGATCATGCAAGTTAGTGTTTCGCATCGAACATGGAACATTTTTCGCAATTTAATAATTTTTAATAATTTTATTAACTAAGAACTTGAATTTAGTTAGAAAAAAAGTTTACTCATTTTTTTTAACTATGAAGTATTCTTTCGATAATTTCCAAAAAATATACGTTCTAAGGAAAATTGTAAATTAACGAATTTTTTTTTTTTAATTGTTTTTTTACCCTGTATAACGTATATTTTAGCCATTAAGATCGATTCAATAAATTTCTAGAAATTCTATATTGTCATTTTTACAAAATTTTTTGAAAATGGTATTTGCCATAAATTTGAAATGGGCAACATAAAAGTCCACCCACTCTTATCCTGTTATGGTCTTTACATTGGCATTTATGAAATTCGCATTTAGCCGGATAATATTATATTTAGGAAATGTAGTATTTCAGATAATTCAACTTCAAATAGGATTAAAGTAAATGTTTACAGAAAAATAAAAACCGACTTCAAAACTTTACCCGTACAAACTTGAAAGTTAAAAATAATAATTTTTATTATGTTAAGGAAAAGTAAGGCACGCCGTTTTGCATCTTTAATAGCCCCAGCATTCTGTTGTGAACAAATTAAAATAAATATTTTATTTAAAATTAAAAGAAGAATTCATTATTAACATTTCTATTGTGTCTTAACTAATAAAAATTAAAATTATGACTATCATAAAATTAATTAAAATTATGGCTATCATAAAATTAATTCCAAGTACATACGCGAAGATAGGAGAAAACCTGCATTATTAATATTGCATAGACATATTATTTGTTAATTTCATTATGCTTTGACATGGTTTTATCATATTATTTTGTCTCATGAAAAAATAATAATTCAATTGAATTATAGGATTATAATTGTGTTGCGGTGAAATGAAATGTTTATTAAAATAGTTTAATTAATTTTAAGCCTTTCAAAGTATAATTTCAACTGAATAATTTAAGGTCATGCATAAAAAATTTTTAAATTAAAAATATGTAGTGCTCGAAAGTAAAATTTAAATCCAGTCAATTATTTTTAAATTAAACTTTTATTCTCGTGAATTTTAATTCGTGATTTTTTATTCTTGAATTAAGATTTCTAAATTAAAATTCTTGAATTAAGTTCTAGATTTCTAAATTAAAATTCATGAATTAAAATTACGTACATTCACGAATTAAAATTCTCATTCAAGAATAAAAATTCTCGAATTAAAATTCACTAATTAAAATTGTGTACATAATTTTAATTCAAGAATAAAAATTCACGAATTAAAATTCACGAATTAAAATTCACGAGAATAAAAATGCTCGAATTAAAATAATTGATTGAATTTTAATTTTGTTTTCGCGCAATAGCAATTTTTAATTGAAAAGTTTTTTATGCATGACAAATAACATTAAATGACATTAAAGGACAATATACAAAATTTTATTGATACTTAAATATTTGGTATATAATCAGCTATTTTTGGAGTCGGTGCCAGCCGGAGTTTATATTGTCCTTTAATGCTCTTTTCTTTAAAGTAATAATAAATATTATACACATGACGTATAGGTAAAGTTTTGAAGTAGGTTTTTATTTATTTGCAAAAATTTACTTTATTTTTGAATTAACGGAAAGTCGATCAAATTCAATAAAATGGATTCATCCCCTAATTCTCCACCCTTAGAGATGGAATATTTTCTACAAATTTAAATGGAACCAACCTCGAGATATAGCCTATATAATTATTAAAACCGGCTCACAATCTGTCGAATTGACAACCTCGTCCTTTTTTTGAAGTCGGTTAAAAATATAGATAAATTCCTATCGAAAGTGCAGTAATTTTTCGGTTCTATATAATATATATATAATATACTATATTTCCATGCACAGGGTTGAGTTGGAGTTGAGTTTTCGTCGAGTTAAGAAAATGCCTGCTAAGCCTGACTGAATTACATTTGAAAGTAACCCCAACTCAACCCAACTAATTTCGTGAAGCTAACTTGGGTTTAACGAAACTCAACACAACCCGAGTTTCATTGACCACTAACTTGAGTTTAACTCGAGTTGAACCCTGCCTTGTGTTTTTTCTTGTGTTGGATTTAAATTCAAACATTTTATTATACATATTTTGTTTGAACTTATTTTTTGTTGTTGTTCTGTTTTGTTTTTTGTGAACTTCTTAGCGTAAACATGAGTGACAATCGTTTTAAAGTAGGAGCTTTAGTATTTAAACTGCTGCAAAGTGTTTGGCATGTTTACATCCTAAGCTATAAGACCCTATATATTTTATTTGATAAATCAGATCATTTCGCCCCATTCGCTGTGTGTATATGCCGGACGAGTTCAACAAATCTCATTAAAAAATACTGCAAATGAATCTCGTTCGATATGGTCACTTCAATTAAGTAGAACTCCTGCTAAAATAATAGAATGACGCTCTTCTCCACATAATAGCATTTAATAGCTCCCGGCTTTTTATGGGAGCCATCCGTTCATAGTTTGATTGAATATTTTTACAATCAATTACGAAAAATTATTCCCTAGGAAACGATCCCGGTTAATGGCTGTGATGGCAGCTCTAAAAGCGCTCTTGGCCATACAACGTCATTAACCATGTAACTACAAAGGGAGCTTTATAAATCATAAAATATAAAGTCGTGTGAATTCTGAATGGCGGCTACTGCTGAGTGGCATCGACTCCTCAAAAAGTTCCAGAAATAACGACCACCATTAATCGATACTCCCGGGCGGTTGGCGGGGGGCAGAACTCTCATGAAAGGTTTTGCTAGCAAAAAAAAAAATTAAATAAATTACTTTCCCGCTTTTGAGCTGAGCAGACCGTTTCAAAGAAATTAGCACTTAAAAGCGAAAATTCCAAGGATAAAATCTTGAGCCCAGGCTATTTGGCTAGAAAAAACAAACGCAAAAAGGCTTAGCCGCGTTCCTTTTTCACAATTATTTAGAGCAAGGAAGCACATGGAATAGGGTGCCGCGGGGATGAAGGGTCATGTTTACGTCATCGGGTTAGTCATGACCGTAATTAAAATTTCAGAAACGCAGACGGTTCCTAGATCGCGGGTTTTTTGGGCTCTTCTATCCCGTGTAATCTTCCATCCGATTTTCTTATTCGTCTCCCCCCCGGGGCCGTTTTGACCGCGGTTTTATATATCCTGTTTTGCCACTCTAATTGCCCAGCAACCAATCGTTTTTCGAGGATTTCGCTTTTAGTCAGCACAAAAAATATACCTACAAATATGCCTAAACTTTTAAAGAAAGACTGGGGGGATCCTTTTAATTGTCCTAATTTTCTATTCAATTTATTTTTCAAATTCGTTAATCACATCATCCAGCGGATATGCAAAATAGACAGATTTTAGTAATTTTTCTTTAAGTTTTTAACTTTTTAGTAATAATATGTTTTTTTCGAATCCACATTAAGCTATACAATTTTTTTATTAAGTTTTTTGTACATGTTCAATACTTATATTTCTAAAACATTGATTGTCACACTTTATTCAGCTATATGTGGTTGTAATGTCAGTCAGAAATTAAAACCTAAGAAAACGCCCTTTAGTAGAAACGGGTGGTCTAGCGCCCGAAAATTTGAGGTATTTTTAGGATTTGTTTTTAATGTTAAAATAATGAACAGCGATATCGAAACTTTTTAGGTATATTATAGTACTCATGCTACATACAAAAACACTTTTTTTTTTAAATTAAAAGAAAATTTTAATTACGTTACAAATGGCACTAAATAAGAAACCCGGAAAAAAAGTGGACCTGGTCAATGTGGTGAATTTTGACTCTTCTATTTATCTGAAAAATAAAAACCAAGAAAATTATTAATCAGTATGAGTGCAGTTATGGCCGAAACTAGAAAAAAAACATCGAAAATTGACAGAATGACGCGCATTTGAAATTTTAGCACAGACCTTTTCCTTATAAATTTTTAAATGTCAAAAATACGAAGTTTTTGAAATAAAATGTTGATTCTAATCCCCATGATAGCCAATGTGTTCTAAATAACATATGAACATTTCAGATAATTTGACTGGATTGTTGTTTTTTTTCTTTTTACAACACCATGCAAAAAAGTAGTTTCGACATAAATCAGTTTAAAGTTTTAAATATCGATATTTCTAAAGACTTAAAAAATTTTGCTACCTGCTGATAAGGCTGTAGAACCTGAAATACTGTCAATATCCTTAAATTAAAAATTAAAATCTTTACTTTCGAAATATCAGAAATTTCTAGACCTCTTAAGTCTGAACCTATTAATCTAATAATAGTAATGCGAATCAATTTGATGTTGCTACATATTAACCCATTAATGCGCAAAACGAGGATTTTGTGCACGCAAGTTCAATTGTACGATTCGAATAGAAAATTGGGGCGAATTTCCTCAAAATTCGTATATAAACGGTACTTGGGGGTGCTTTCAGAATCTGGCATTTGTTTTGCATAAAAACTTCAAAAACCCTATTATTTTTTGGGTTTTTTCAAAAAAGTGTCGATTTTGTGTGGTTATTTTTCGTCTCAAAGTTGATTATGTTGTCGTTGCTGCTATTGAATGATCACATAACTACCAGAAATCACGGTCCAAATGTCTATACTTTCTCAAACCATGGTTTTGAAATTTTTTTTTCGCTTTGGTTTTTGCAAAATGGCCATTTTGTACAGAAACGTAATAAAAAACGTCGCGATTTTTTTACACGAAAAGCATCAACTTTACAAAAAAAATGTATATGACAAAAAAAGCTTATAATTAGCCAAGGAAAACACGTAAATTTTTTGAGAATTTTTTGGACTATTTTTGGTTTTTTAGATTTGGCAAATTTTTGAATAATCCAAGAATGTCCCGAAAAATTCTGAAAAAATTCAGAACGTGTTCTTTGGGTAATTATAAGCAATTTTTGTCATATAAATTCGTCCTTTTTGAGTAAAAATATCACCAAATTTCATCATAAAAAAATTGGTGATATTATTACTCAAAAAGGATCAGTTATACGAATAAATTTTATATAACAAAAAGTGCTTATAATTAGCCAAGCAAAACATGTGAATTTTTTCAGAATTTTTCGAGACATTTTTGGATTTTTCAAAAATTGGCCAAATCCAAAAAACCAAAATTAGTCCAAAAAATGTACGTGTTTTCCTTGGCTAATTATAAGCTTTTTTTGTCATATAAATTTTTTTTTGTAAAGTTTATGCTTTTCGTGTAAAAAAATCGCGACGTTTTTTATTACGTTGCTGTACAAAATGGCCATTTTGCAAAAACCAAAGCGAAAAAAAAATTTCAAAACCATGGTTTGAGAAAGTATAGACATTCGGACCGCGATTTCTGGTAGTTATGTGATCATTCAATAGCAGCAACGACAAGATAATCGACTTTAAGACGAAAAATGACCACACAAAATCGGCACTTTTTTGAAAAAAACCCAAAAAATAATAGGGTTTTTGAAGTTTTTATGCAAAATAAATGCCAGATTCTGAAAGCACCCCCAATAACCGTTTATATATGAATTTTGAGGAAATTCGCCCCAATTTTCTATTCGAATCGTACAATTGAATTTGCGTGCACAAAATCCACGTTTTGCGCATTAATGGGTTAATAAAAATGATTTGAAACTTATCACATCTCAAATTTACTGAAAAATAATCGCATTCAAATCTAGAATTACATATATGATAAAACAGTGTTAAAGTCACATTGTACACAACTACCTGAGCGAAAAGCAACTTATATCAACGAAATATTAAAATGCATGAAGATATTGTATATCAATTGTATTTGTTTTAAAATTCGTATTTGTTATTCTATAAATAGGCACATAATAGTAATTTTTTTATAGTAGAACAAAAGTCCACTAAAGTGTTATATAAATAACTTTATAATTTTCTAACAAATATTTAAATGCTACAGCGGCCTAAGCATTTTAGGGTCACCTATATATTACATAAAAGTTAGTAATTTACATCATTTATTTCTCATATATCATATTAATTAGACTTTTACTTTCAAATAAGTTATCGTCAATTTTTGACACAATATTAATATAATAATATATTAGTCTGGTCCATTGTGGCTTGGCGCTCTAAGAAATTTACAAAGTTAATTTTTAAAAATTGTATGTAGAAAAAAATTTTTCGTTCGTCGCATTTTGGGCCCCTTAGCTTGCGGCGTTAAGGTTCTGATGGGAATTATAAGAATTATAATTTTCCTTATAAATATTATAATTTTCTGATGTTGGCAGTTTTTTACCCCGTAAAACAAAATTTCGAAACTTAATATTTAATATATTTAGAATTTTTTGTAGTGCAATATAACTATAATTTTTCCGTTTAGTGTAGATAATTCAACATAAATCAAGTGAAATACACATTATCTTAAAACAACATAAAAATTAAATAATTATTAGATATCTCTCGGTTTGAGTGAATGTAAAATAAAGGCTTCATAAAATTAGAGGAATTATTTGAATTGTGATTGAGAATACGCTTTATTTCTTATTTTTTAAGAAAATTTAAACATTTGCAATATTTTATTAAGATTTTAGAATAATTTTGATAATTTCTTTTTGTGCTAAGACTAAACTTACTAATATTATATTTCTAGAAAGTTCTTTTACTGTCTGTGCTCTCTTTTTATAGTCTTTTGTTTTTTAATGATATGTAGTAAATGTAATTTAAAATTTTAGTTTGCGATTTTCTCACGATTCTCAATTAATTGCCTTGGTTCTTTTGATTATAAATAATATTTATTATTCTTAATTTTGTTTTTTAAAGGTGTTATTCATAACTTCATACTGAAAGCCTATATACTTATTTTCCTATAAAAAGTTTGAAATAAGAAAGCCAATTTTCATTATAGGAAATTTGTTTCTGCCTGTTTATATCATAGAAATTAAAAAATTTAAAAGAGAAATTTTTCCATAGTTATTTAAATTAACCCATTCGCTGCTGCTATAATATTCGGCTGGTAATTCAGCCATTGCCAAGTACGAATTATCTCGTGTTTGGCAGCGAATGCGTTAAGAAATTTAATTTATTTAAATAAAATACAATTTTAATAAACGACGACATTGTAGCCTGTAGGTTTGTGGTTTCATTGTTTTTAATATTTTTAAACCTGTGAGAACATTAAAACAAATAAGCAAACAACTGCTGCACAGTTTATTTATAATGTTTCGGGTTAAATAGGTTTTTCGACGTTTTCCTACAAATTAATACCAGGCCTAAGGGGGATATTGCAGAAATAAATAAATTGCAAAGCCTGTTACGCAATTATAGGTCAATCCGGGAAACAGCCATTAAGCTTGGATGTAATTTGAAAATCCGATCAGCACAAATTGAATTTATTCCCATTATTTTGTTTGTTTATTGGTGTATTTCCATTTATTTTTTTTTTATTTCCAACACATTTAAATCATTTTTTTGTGTGTGTTTTTTATTTCAGCTCTGCTACGGTGCATCGAGTCCAGCCCTATCAGATCGCAGCCGTTTTCCAACGCTTTTTCGAACCCACCCTTCGGCCACCGTGCACAACCCAACTAGGATAAAACTTATGAAAAAATTCGGGTGGTCACGCGTCGCAATCCTCCAGCAAGCCGAGGAGGTCTTCATATCGGTGAGTATGGCCCCAGAGCACGTTTATTTGCCATTTTCATGTTTTTTTTTTTTTTTTTTGTCCGTGTATACCCTTTTTAGGGCTAAGCCGCCCAAAAGTAGGATGAATTATTTATCTGTGAACCCTAACAACCCGGACCCACTCGTCGCAACCGTCGACTGCATCTGATTTAGTGAGTATTACACGGTTGCTGGGGACGTGGGACTCTGCCCCAAAAGCCGATTAACCAGGAGCAGAAGCTTAAACAGTGGTGCTTAGGAGGGGAGCAGGGGGGTCTCTATCTCAGATGTCCCCTTGGAAATCCTATTGCCCCAAATGTTGCCTACTTCTGGGCGCCAGGAGTTGGGTTCTAGAATGTAGTTTGGGTTTTGGGGTATGTAGGCTCCGGATGTGGGCCCACCAGAAGAAGCCCCACTGGGTGAGTCCTGTGGGACTTAAACCTCAAGGTATATTTTGTTCCTGGTCGTGTTTAACACCATCCCTGCGGAAAGACCTCTCTGAATATTTTAAGGCGGCAGTAAATGCGACTGAGGTTTGGGAGGCGGCCCCAAGATGTTGCCTACACATCGCACTCTAAACCCCACTTCTGTTCTGGTATCGTAGCCGTTAAATCTTAAGGGCTTGACTTTTTGAACTTGTGACATTTAAAGGAAGGCCAAGATATCAGTTTCTGTTTAAGTTTACATCCTTTTCAATCTCACTGAGCCGAATATTAGGTGCCTACTTTTGCGCCAAACAAACTTGTTGCTCCGCAATTCGCTTCACATGCGAATTTTTCAATATACTCTGGAAGAAACCTCTTTAACATTTCCCCAGAACTAGGTGGAGCCTCGTTTTTTCTTTTCCACGGTATTGACTTGAATTTAGCGAAAATCGAGACGTTGGTACTTGGCTCCAATAACGAGATTTGAGATTTTGAAACAAATAAGGGCTTCTTATGAAGCACGCTGCCTTAGAGCAGGAAATCACTTTCTCAGGTGTCCTTAAAGTTCCCTTACATTCGAATAAATGAATAAAAAAACGAAAAAATCACCTTTCGTCCTCCTGTGATGAAATCAACCTCTATATACAGCCGCACAGGATGAAGGAGAGCATGTTCGATGATTGGGACTGACAGAAAATATGCAGAATTGCGTAATATATCACTTTCCTGTTGAAATGAGTTCGCTGCGTGCGTATGTCGAAGTGTCAAAACGAATAAATGATTCCTCAGTGAAGCTCTCATCCTTCCTGCAGAATTCAATATTTCCCCCAAAAAAAAAAAAAAAAAAAAAAGCACCCTACATTCCATGCCCTCCTGTACTACGCCCTTAAACTCCATAAGTGAATCTGATTTTCGGTTGTGAATTGTGATTGATTGATTAGCCCTAGCAGAACATCAATTCCGGAAATTCGCAGAATATTTTTTTGGGTGATGAGGCTTTGAGTCCTTTATTTGATACGACTGGAAAGTGAGGGAGTGGGAGACGTCACAAGTCTTGAAATATATTAGATTTGATTTTATGCAGAAGTTCGTTTTCCTATTTTGTTTTAATATACCTCCAAAGTGCTTCTTAATAATAATGATCAATTTCTAATCCTAATTTATCGAGTTATAATCCGACGAAATGAGGTAAGATGTATCTTTTATTTAATGCATATTTATGGGAAAAAATATATTTTTAGGGGAGGAAATATTAGACTGAATTTGTGTAAATAGATAATGTTTTGTTGTTGACAAAATTGTATTATTTACTTTTAGTCTTTATGCAAAAACCCAAATAATACACCCCTTTGAGAAAAAAACCCTGTCCATTAAATAAATTTATTTTGTAAAACTCAATTTCTCATTGGTCTAATGTCTAAGTGCATAAAAAGTGTCCAACTCTATTTTTATTTTTATCTTTTAGTTCACTCCATAGAGATGAGGAAAGAAATCTTGTAGTTTTCCTTTGAAGAGAAAATTTCATCTAAAAGGTCACGAAATAAGTTCGTTTTCCCTCTAGAAATTGAGTTTATAAAATCAAAAGGAAACTTACCTAACTTAATTTATTAACAAAAAGTTGGAATTTTAATATTGTTTCGTTTTTCGTAAAAAGCAAAGTACTCTTTTAAGGGGGACCACTAGTGTGACATTTTTAAAAAAAAAAATTTTTTTGTTTTGCATATTTCGATAGTCTATATCTTTAAAAATAACATACTAAAATTTCAAGTGCATATCTCAAATAATTTTTGAGTTACAGCCATCAGAAGAGCAGCCGCTCATGGTATCGAGGTACTGAGAAATGTATGAATTAAACTTTAAGCGCGTTTTTCTCGAAACTACTTTTTTCAAATTTGCTGCAGTTGTAGCTCGAAGACAAATTATCCGATCGATTTGATTCTTATTGCAACTTCTTTTATACATGTTTCTCCGTGCCATAAACCTCCAAAATTCCGGATCGAATAAAAAATGTAATTTTGGCAGGCCAAAAATGACGAAATTTTCGCGCGAAATTTAAATTTTTTTTTTAAAACTCCGCCATTTTTTTAAATTTAAATTTTTTTGTTTTTTTCGAGGTTTGTGGCACGGGAAATATCTTCTAGTTTAATAAACTGTTTGTTTTTTTTTGATTTCACGCAAAGTGAACGTCTCTATAACTGCAGCAGTGGGGGCACTTTTTTTTTTTGGAGCCTTGGGAAATTGCGAATAATTTGCTGAATTTTCATATTTTTGGTCCAAAAATGTTATCATGTATTTACTATATATCCACAAATATATCGTTAAAATATTAAAACATTCCATGCAGTAGTTGTCTTTTAAAAAAAATTCCAAAAATCACCTTTTTTTGAGGCGGTCACACTAGTGGTCCCCCTTAATATAATAATTATTCTCGAGATGACTAGGGACCTTTAAATATGATTAAGATCTCTTATAATTTTTTTTAATTATTTAATGGATGGATAAATGCAATATTAAAAACGATATTAATATATTTTTTTATAGCAAAATGTGAGCGGTAATATTTATTAAAATTCTAGGGAATTTTTTTTTCAATGATTCGTGTTTCTTATCTTATACACCCACAATTAATGTTTAGCCATGTTTTAAGAAAAATTCCGTATTTTTAATCTGATATCATATAATCAGTAAAGTTCAAGTTTAAAGTACTTAATATAAATATATTTTACTAAAAGTAATTTTTGAACTGTGAACAATTTGTATACTATCACTACATGAAACTGTAACGTTTGGCACTTCTATTGTATTAATTTATTTATTTGAAAAAATAAAATTTGCTTAATATCGGTTTATTTGAAATGAAAACAGACATTTTGATTTTAAAAACGACTTGAATTGAAATGTGACACCTGCGATTAGAAAATTGTATTTTTCTGAAAACAGACATTTTGATTTTAAAAACGACTTGAATTGAAATGTGACCCCTGCGATTAGAAAATTGTATTTTTCTGAAAACAGACATTTTGATTTTAAAAACGACTTGAATTGAAATGTGACACCTGCGATTAGAAAGTTGTATTTTTCTGAAAACAGACATTTTGATTTTAAAAACGACTTGAATTGAAATGTGACCCCTGCGATTAGAAAATTGTATTTTTCTGAAAACAGACATTTTGATTTTAAAAACGACTTGAATTGAAATGTGACACCTGCGATTAGAAAATTGTATTTTTTTGAAAACAGACATTTTGATTTTAAAAACGACTTGAATTGAAATGTGACCCCTGCGATTAGAAAATTGTATTTTTCTGAAAACAGACATTTTGATTTTAAAAACGACTTGAATTGAAATGTGACGCCTGCGATTAGAAAATTGTATTTTTTTAATGTTAAAAACACCTGCACCTTGGAGATTCCGATTTGATTTTACTGGCGTAGATTGTGACATAGAAAAATTTCAGTCTTCATGATCCCGACGGATTTAATTGTGCCTGGCATGATCAACGATACAATAACCAAAACGAGTGTTGAAGTGTTGTCCTTATAACTTATTTGGAAGAGTTTTTTGCCGAAAAATGCGTTATTTTCTAACAAGACAACGCTCCGATCCATATTTCTCAATACAAAACTATTTCTGAACTAAAAACAGCCCTGAAAAAGCATTGGGAAGAAACATCAATATTGACACCCTGCAAAATTCCAACTAGGGTATTTGATGTAATTAATAACAATAGAGATTACACTAAATATTAAAATTAAAATTTCAATTTCCTTTTATAATGTCGTAGTTTTAACACTAATTTTATCAAGTGCGATTCTATAACACTTTCAGTTTGAAAAACAGTTTTTATTTTATTAACAAATAGTAGTGGGAAACTACTTTAAGTTTGACTAATATATTTTAGTAAATGTTGCTCAATTGTATTTTAAAGGTGCCTTTGTTTCTTCAAAACTAAATTTTCTCAACAAGTTTATCAAGGGGGTGGTATCAACAGATAAATTTTGAACATTTAGTATTTCAACTCAACTTCGGACGTATGTGCACTATTTTTGACAACTTTTTTAGTAATATCATGGTTTATTAGCATAGAACAGAGACTAAACTTATCCCCTTATCCCTTAAAATAATCTAGTGATATCAATTCACAAGGTCTTGGGGCCCAATTGACAGGTCCATTTCTTTAAATTTTTTTTTTAAATTCTAGCCAAATTTACCTCTCAATAAATCGATTGTTTCAGTTGCAGTCTGGGACGTAGCGCCATCCTGTTGAAACCTAATGTCGCGAAGTTTTGGAGTTGGAAATTTTCAATAACACACCGAATAGTGCATTCTGATTAGCGATAATTCAGTTTATAAAATTCACTAAGTGCTCTACAAGTTTTTATAACTAAGCCCTGATTTCGGAAATAAATTTCCACGACTTAAAATCGGTGCCGCGGTATATATCTTCCCATAATGATTTGTTAGACCTTACTGAATAAAAATGACATTGATATTTACAACAAATGACAGCTCTTTCGTCGACAGTTATTTCCTTATGTATTATATAATATAAAATTATTATAGCTAAGTATGCTATTTATCTTAATTTTGTTGAATTTTTCAAAATTTCACATAACTCTACAAAAAAAAAAAAAAAAAATAAAATAACTTAAGCCTTAACTTAAGGGACTACTACCGGTTATAATTTTGAAAAATTCAATTTTTTTTTTTTACATTTTTCAACTCAATATACCTTCAGAAATCACGTCTCAAAACTTTATTTGGATATTCCCAAAAATATAAAAGTTACAGCAGTTTAAGCGTGCCCGCCTATTATATATTTATAAGTAAAACAAAAACTTTAAACGTGATTTTCTCAAAATGACCTTTTATCATATGGCGGACACACTAACTCCGAATTGGCCCAACCGATTGGGCTCAAATTTGGAGTGCTTTTTTATTTGAGTATTCTGCACAGGAAAAAACCACAATATTAGTCAAAATTCAATCCAAAAAAATTTAGCAAGTGAAAACAAGTGAAAAAATAAGCGATTTTTTGAAAAAAATTTTCAAACGTCCGCCATTTTGTTTTTTTAATCATTTGTTGACATATTCTGGTTTTTTCCTACGTAAGGGACATTCCTTAATAAAATGCCGTTTGGTTTATTTGTTTCAGACTCTTCGTTTCTGAGATGAGTTGTCCGCCATGGGACCAGTCATTTTTTGAGCTACCAACTTCGGCGCCCTCTATAAACAAGGAAAAAAATGATAAAAATAAGAAAACAATTTTTTTGTAATATTTGAAATAATTATTATCACCATGCGAAATTTGAAATTGATATATAATAAAGGAGCTGAGAAAAAAATTATTGAAAATTATGCTGTTTTTTTGCAATCTAACCGGTAGTAGTCCCTTAAGTAATCTTTTAAATTTCCCTCAGTATTGTGAAAAAGTATTTTTTTTTTTGAATTTTAAAAGCAGTAAAGTCGTCCGTTTTCAGCTTGTTATATAGCTTGCGAAAAACCTCCCAAAAATAACATAAACCCCTCTTACATTTTTTTTTTGTGGATCATATTCTTTCATGCAATTTCACGATATTTACACGCGTTTTAATTTTACAAAATAAATTTCCCAGACGAGCTCGACTGGTGGGGCTCAGAGAGACTCGCCCCCTGTGCCGCAAATGAGTATCAAGTGGCAGAGCTCCTCCCGCTGAGCGGGTTAAATAGGGCTGAAAGTGAAACATGCAAAGTACTTGGGTATTTTTTTTTTTTTTTTAGCGGTACGATTAATACCTTGGTGTGGTATTTCAGCGGTAAAGTGGCGTTTCACTCTCAGCGCTCGCATATTCCTGTTATCATCATCATCAGTCTGGGGCTCTGCTGTCGTCGTTAGTTTCACAGAAAGCCCCATAATCACTGGTTTCGTATAGTCTTGGCATATCATGCGGCTTTGCGTCATCATCATCATATTCATCAGGAAAGTGCGAGAAATCCTCGGGTACTCCCGTCCGTCGGCCAAGCCTCAAACCTGGGACCCAAGCACGTCCGCTCGGTGCTGCTGCATCCCAAAGATCTGGATAATTATGGGGAAAACAAGCTCGGGGAAAAAAGAGTTACAAATACATATATATAGACACCTCCGGACCAAGGACTTTATGGTAGGGATTACCTCGTAGGAGCTGCATTCACCCTGGGCGGTAGTGTGTTCAGGGCTTAAGTGGATCTTTGAAGCTTGAACGCATATAAACAAACAAGGGCGGGGAGCTCTCTAGGAGCCACTTACTGGGCAGCCTGCAAAGACGATGATGATGGTGTCCAGGAAGACGTGTCCTGAGTAAGGTTGTTGGAAAAATATCGATATATAACTGCCCATATTTTTGCCCCGATATATCAATATTTTTGGACGATATTTCGACCGGGATATAATTTTTATACACTGCAAAATACATTTCTTAAGGGCGTTTTTTTGAGGCGGATGCGAAGATTTGCTGTCAATGGCTCATTTCTTTATAAATATCAATAAAAATTTGACACAATATCCTTGAAATGTCATTTTGTTATGCGCTATTTAAATAAAAAAAATAAAAAATATGTATTAACTGTGTTGTCAAAAAGAATTTTGAAAATATGTTTTTTTTTTTTATAGCGAATTAACCATACCGCCCCCTTAAACATCTTATTTTGAAACAATTATAACAAGAACAATTTCGGACAATAATGGGGTAGTTTGGGAGTGATGATAAAAAAACATACATTAGTTTTTTTTAGCTACTTAATATGGCAAAAATAGTGTATCTATTATTTAGTTTATTTACTATATTTTTTATATTATTCAACCGCGTCATAGAAGTAATAGGTGTACCTTAATGTAATGGGTCTATAGGAGCATCTGTTAATAGGTGGAGAATAAAACTACCCTTCACGCCACATAGTCTGGCTGTAGCAGTCGTCCAAAGTCGCGTGGGTTCCATTGGACCCCAATGTGGCAAATATGTTTGAAATATATTTTCCATTTATTTCATCATTTCATTTCATTTTTCTTTCTTGCCTCAAAAAACGCTTCTATCTTGAATCTATCTATCTAGATTTGAAATCTCTGGAATATTGAAAAAATACATTTACATAGTTTACAGTAATAAGACGTATTGAATTTCCAACAAAACATCAAAAAAGTAGTAAGAAAGACAAAGACAAAAAGTAGATTTGCATACTGCCATCAACCTGTTTGCTAAAATCACAGCGTCGCTATGTGCAACGATTGCACTAACTAATAAAATAAAATACTAAAATACTAAATCTTGAATAAATTTTATTCAAATAATAAATAAAATAAAATATTTTGAGATTTCCTTCATTTCTCAGAATAAATAGGTTTTTTTTTAAAGATACCAATTGACTACTGTTTTTTTTCTTGTAGTGTTACATCAATAGAAGAAGACAGCTTAAATGATAGCCTTTAATTCGTTATGTTACGTGCATGATCCTTTAAAGTAAGCACTTAATAAATTGTAGAAAAATTGGCAAATAAAATAATCAGTAGTTTATTTTTTACTTTTTTATAACAAAATTTATCGCTGGGATCCAAAGGAAGGATCCCAGTGTGACCAATACGTAATTCTACAGTAGTCTTCTTCTTTGGTCTAATACCAATATCTTATAACAAAATAAAGTATTATTCCACCAAATTTTAATTATTGACTGACAATCCAGAACATGTTATTTTAATCTGAACATATACCTAATTAAAGTCATTTTAACCATGGTTTATTTTTATCTATGAACCAAAATAATTGCAAAAGCCGGTTAAGGGGGCATTCTCAACTTCGAAAAATTTTGTTGTCATATTTCGATAGTAAAACCTATAGAAAATATGCTGTGAAAAATTCAGACCGAAATTCCTAGTATTACATAAGTTACAACTCATAGACGCCGACGCACGCGCCGTAAGCGACTTGTTCTGCTCTTGAAACTTTAAACGCATTTTTCTCGAAACATCATTTTCTAAAACGGTCAGTGTCCTAACAAAAAAACTATTCAACCGATTGCTTTGAAATTTATATATGTTCTTCTACACATTAATAGTTATCGTCCATACCAGAATTGTTTATTTTCGAAAATATTTCCTTATTATTTTTTAAACGATTTTTAACAAAAAAAACCAAGATTTTCGTAACTTTTTTTTCTGCAGTCCGCTATTTTTTTGTTTTTCAATGAAATTGATTAATTCTGGTAGGGACGATAGCGACAGACCTACTGAACAATAATCCATTCGATTTTTTTATTTCGGACAACATGAACAGCCGCTATCACACTGACCAGTGACCTGATTTTTTTTCTTTTTTGTGTCTAATTTAATTAAAAAAAAAATATATAAAAACTGTAAAATAAGAAAAAAAAGTGTTTTTATACAGTTTAAGATATAAATAAAAACATATAAAAAAATTAAAGTGATTGAATTTTATTGTCTTATAAAAAAAAATTCCCTAAAAAGAGGTAAAATTTATGCGTTTACATGAGAATAACCCCTTAAAATCACTCGAAAGTTTAGCGTTTGATAACTGACAGCCAGCGATTTATCATTTGAAGTTTCTGAATGATTGAGTTGTCAGTCAACAGATGCATTTAGACTAGACATAAAGGGATATTTTATACACTTTTTTGAAGATGTCCAATACTTGCCCCCTGGCCCCTACATAACATAATAACAATCCACTTTTTCTTTTCATATATAACGTAATATAAACATAACATAAAAATGAAAACATAACAAATAACATAACAATAAAAAATACAACAAACAAATTTTAATTGTTAAATGTTAATTTTTACCTTGAATTTGTATTTCTCACTATTGTGAGATTTTTTGATGAGTTTTGGTTTAAAATTTCCCAAATAGCTTGCATCAAATTTGCAGCATAGCATGGAGAGTCACATCGCGTTCATTAAACAAAATACCTCTTCAGTGAGTGCGTTCGTTCTTAGGATTAATAATAAATATTGCACAAGCGACAAGTAACTTTTAATTGGAATTGAATTTTTTTTCAGAATATTTGAAAATTTGTTATCTATCTACATTCACGCATAATGCGAGACTCTGATTTCGAATCCACATTTCGATTCTCAAAATTCAAAGCAGTGGGTCCGAAATTATGTCAAATTTACAAATTATGCACATCCGTTTTTCAGGGATTTTTAAGGGGGATTATAACAGTCTAGAAAAGGTGAATTTCAAGAATTTTTAATATATATCCAATTAATACAATGGAAGTTTTTTTTTAGTGACTTTTATTCTACATATCTTCAAGTATATTTACTATTTTGTTCATAAGTTTTTCTAACAAAATGGTTGAATGGTGAAGATGAGTAAAGCAAATTAACTTTCTTTAATAGTGTCTAACGTCCGGAACGATTTCTCCTATAATTTTTTACCGGGAACAAAAATTCAGAATAATTTGAATACTACATAACATTTGCCCTCAAAGGAGCATAAAGGGCAATCGAAAAATAATATCTTACTTACTTCAGTGTAAAATATTATTATAAGGTATCAAAAAAAAAATTGGTGATGTTTCCGGTCAATTTAGAAAATATAGGCTTGAAAAAAACACGTTTAAAGTTTTATATAGTACAGAAACGATTTGGAGTGGCCTGAAAAGCGTCCAGGTATAATACCAGAATAAATAATTAAAAAATGTTTCCCCAACAAAACCTTTTGGATCTAATTCTTAAGGTTCTAAAGCATAATTAAAGCCAATTGCAATTTTCCCAAAATGTAAGATTTGTGACATAAAAAATGGTTTTCTGTGGGAAAAATATCGATTCCGATTGTCCGATTTTAATATCAACATTGTGGAAATCTTAGCCTAAAAATATCGATACATTAAAGTTAAAATATCGGGATTTCCCAACATCCAAAAACACACAATCCGAAAACCAATTTCCCCCTATTTTACCCTATCTTCCACAGGATGAGGGAACGAGAAACTCCTGGAGTAGGCACGTTCCATCGTCCAGGACCGCCACATTAATTCCAGCAGTTCGGCCTCAGCGGTTCCCACCTCAACCACATTGTTCCTACTTGAGGCTTTCTTAAGGATTGTCCTCCTGCAGGACCTGGAAGTGTCCTGGGTGGCAGGATTAAGCGAAAGGAAAGCGATCCCACCACAGGTCGAGGGGGAGTAACTACTTTATAAAGGAATGGCTACTTTCTTCCAGGACGCGCTACATCCTCTCGTTCTCAACGCTCTGTATATATAATTTTTTCATCTCCTTTCCCCTTAGGCAAGCCCACTAGAACGAGATAATAACGCCCAACTTCACCTGTCTGTATGTTGATTTTTTATTAAATCCTCAACTTCGGAGTTTCCCGCGGGTTTGCAGTAATAGACGGGATAGCATGAAAAATCACATCCGTTTGTGGTACCTTGCAGCCCTAAGGCCACTCTTGTTACCTAGCAAGCTTAATTACTAGGAGCGATTTTCTATCGCCCACTTTTACCCTCCTACCCTTAGTAGAAATTATACCAATGACAAGCCCGCAATAATTATCCCAGGTGCACGTTGAATAGCATCAATGCTATCAATGGCTGCGTGTGCCAGCGGGCATATTGAGTGAATACGGCTTTGCTCGATTCAATTATGAGCCCGGGATTAAATCTGATTTCTGAGTGGAACTAAGCAACCCAGCCAGACCGTGTACAAGGATGCAATTGAGAGGGAGCATAAAATTTTATGATTTGCCTCTATAGACCTCTAATTGGAAAGGATGCTAGCTAATTATGATCTTAATAATTATTTTATTGGGTATTAAGTTTATTATGGGCATTAATTTATTATTAGCAAAAAAAAAAGCAACTAAGTGGAAGACGCACTTCTACATAAACTGTTCTGTATTCACTTTTAACATAAAAATTTAGAACTTGTATTTTAAACAGTTGTAAATATGGTATATGGTATAAATAAGGTTTTTTGAGTTGTTTTAAATTTAACAATAGCCATGTCAATAACTACATGGAAAAGAAAATTAATGAAAAATAACAAAGTAAAATAAAACTATTGCCTCCTAAACGAAATGAAAAAAGTCTAAAGTTGCCTATTTATATGAATTTATTTAAAACTAGTTGAGTTACCCGGTTTCACTCGGCTCAAATGCTCTATTTTGGTATATCCCAAAAATCCACTATGTTATAATTTTTTATCAACATATTTGATCCGTTGGATGTACAAATTTCCGTTGTTGGATCAAAATTGGGTGCCCTCAAAACAACCACTGCAATAATTTTCATTTAAATTTGTTGAAATCGAGCAATTTTGTATTCGAAATCTTTTAATTTCTAAATTCGGACAGCAGATTTGAAGTCATCATTTCCCAAAACCCTTAGGTACCAATTTTCATGAAAATCCCTTCAAATTTAGAATTTTCAATCGCTATCTCGGGTCCGCTATTTTGAAACCCTATATAATATTCGAAAAACTATTGGGTTGGCACGAAAGTAATGAGACACTCTAGAAAACTCTACTCATGTTGTTTTTCTAATCAATTGTTTTCGACCATATTCTAGTATGTTATAGAACATTCTAGGTGCTTCAGTCCTAGGGGTATATAAAAGCGCACGCACGATTAATTCAGTCAGTTTGAAGAAAAATGGATGAGCGACAAGTTCGAACTCTATACCTTTACGAGTATTTGTTAGGCCATACTGCGCGAGCTGCGGCAGACAACATCAACACTGCATTTGGCTCAGATACTATAAGTCACACAACAGTGTCTCGTTGGTTCAAACGCTTCAGTACAGGAGACCGAAGCCTCGCTCGGGACGACCACCAGCTTTCGACAATGATGATTTGCGCCGTGAACTGCAACAGAAGCCGGATGCAAGTATCACGCTATAGAACATCACCTGCACGATCTCGGATATAGGAGAGTTTTATCCCGATGGACACCTCATGCCCTCACAGACGCCATTCGTGCTGCTCGGGTCGCCGTCTGCCAATCGCTACTACTTCGACCGCGCCGGAAGGAGTTTTTGGAGGATTTGGCTGCCACGAAAGGAAGACCCACCAACTCAACCAAAGCAATATCAAAACCGCGGCGAAAAAGTTCTATTGTGCTGCTTTTGGGATTCTCAGGGCATGCTGTTTTATGAATTATTACATAATGAAACAGTTAATGCTAACACATGTGCGGCGCAGCTCGATAAACTAGCCACAGCTATCAAAGAAAAAAGACGAAGAAGAGCCAATGTCATTTTACTTCATGACAACGCTCGCCCGCACACTGCATCCACCACCCGCCAACAACTGCAGGGCTTAGGCTGGGAGACGGTACCTCATCCACCATATTGCCCAGACATTGCCCCTTCAGACTATCATTTATTCAGAGCCATAAAAAATGATTTGCGTGATAAACGCTTTAACACTTTTAATGAAGTCGAAACCTACGTAGCCACCTTCTTCAACTCACGGCCCGCTGAGTTCTGGGCAACAGGCATCCAGTCCTTGCCTATACGTTGGCAAGAAGTCATAGATGCTCACGGCGAGTATTTGATTGACTAAATGTATAGTAAAATAAAAATGTTAGAATTTAAAATGTAAAAACAAACTGTCTCATTTCTTTCGTGCCAACCCGATATAAAATCATATATGTTTTAGAATCGTGTTGTCAGGATCTCAAATTCGATATGCCACACAATTTCAAAAATTTAAATTTCAATAACTATTATTTTAAACGTTTAAAACCTTTATATACCTAATATCATCTGTCGAATGATAGCAAACTATACAAGTGTTGATAAGTTCATTTCCTAGAACCGATTGATAGATATACTATATGTTGTTTTGGGTTTTTTTTTTCAAAATGTTGTTCAATTCCATACTATTTTTAGAATATCCATTCAATTGGTTCTCATTTGAAACCTCACACTAGAGGGTTACAAACAAAAACAAAAATTTGGTGATCCCCTAAACGAAGAATTTTAAGCGACTTTATTTATTTGTATTAGCAATTATAGCAAGCGCAAAATTTCCCTATAGTCTAATTTGTTCTAGCAACTTGTGATCTGCTGTCTGGAATTTGAAAAATTCCTTTTTATTGACCAAGTACTGGAAATTTTACAGCCTATGGGAATCTGGAGAGTTGCACCTTTTCGTTGTCTGCCAAGAGTTTTGCTCTTAGCCGCGACAAGGCCTCATTTCAATAAATTAATTTTAACAGCAGAAGGCCACCCCGAGGGAAATGAATTCAAAAGAAAATTTATTCAAAGTATTTTTCATTAGCATGAGTGAAAAATGATTACAAATTTCCGCGAATTCCTTTCGCAAGCAGAAATCCATTTTATTGTGTTGTTACTCCACAGATTTTTGCCCGTTTAAAAAAAAAAACAGAAGAAAGCCCTGACCTCTTCCCCCTTCTTGTAGCCCCGTCCGCGAAAATTTGGCGGCTGTTTTTCGCCTGTCGACGGCATAATAGAAGAGGAACAAGCGTGTTCCTTTCACGCAGAAATCCTGCTGGTTATTACATTTGACGGGAGAAAAATTACACTTGAAAAAAGGGACAGAGCAGTTCTGGAAAAGGAGCTCGTGGGCCACTTTATCATTCTTGCTCCGTTAAATCGCATTACCCATCCATCGAAAAGTCGTCGTATCCGGGTGCCTGCGACCGGGATGTGATGCTGTGATAGCACCCAATAAGGACACTTCAGCTCTTAATTCAGATTCAATGGTCCAAAAAATCTCTTCGACCATCTTTAAAGTGATGTAACGACCAAAAATTCTCTCGGGACTTAGGGTTACCATAAGATGTTTATGAAAAAAGAGTTATTACACAAACGCGATTAAAAATAGCATAAAAGTGTAAAAAGTAACATTCTTTATTAAAAATCACCAAAAATAAAAAATTAAAGTCAACCCTTTCGCGGATATGACGGTATAAAAGTGATAATTTAATGTGAAATGATCGATGTAGCCGTAGTTAATGCCATATAAAATGTTTTATTCCAGTTTCACATTTTCATTTCTTTAATGTAGTTTTCAGAAGTGGGATTTTCAGTACCGACCTCAAAATTTTATTGTCCCATAGAAGTTTAACTATATACTTTTACTACAGGAAATATGACCTGATTTTTACCCTAATTAAACACATTAAAACAACAGAAACAAATTTCTTGTTCAAATCGATAAAATCGAAAAATAATCGATTCAAAGTGCAAACAATCAAAAATGTGATATCTCAAATTTGAATTATTTTATTTAAAGTGACTTTAAGTACAAACTTTTTATTTTTGACTTTCTGTATGGCGTCATAATGCTGTATGAACGCTTAAATTAAGGATTTCTGTATTTTATTTATTTTTTTCTCCCAAAATATTCAATTGTTAAATCTTCGAATTTTATCGAAAACGTAACACAATGTTTCGTTTACGAAATATGCTTTTTTTTTTTTTTAGTTAGACCAAAAATAGCACGGAACTAAATTTTGATGATCCTAGATTAACTAGATCCTGTTACTGTCCGAAATGGGTTAAGACAGAAAATATAATGGATAGAAGAATTGAATCCAAAAAAATAGAAAATTTTAATTTTGAAAAAAATACATCAAATAGTAATTTAAGTCATAATTTTAGATTGTTTCAAACTAGATCCCATCTTAGAGGCATTAAATTAAAAATTAAAAACCAAAAAAAACATACACATATTGTAGAAAAAACGCGTACATACTGCTCAATTCAGCAATTGCTTTTCTTTGCTGTAAACGGGGACCGAGTATTGAAGTCAGTGAATTTGGCAAGTGGAAAATGAGTTTTTGAGTTGCCAACTTGCCAATTTTCTTGCAGTTCTTTAGTTTGCAGTATTTTGAAATATTTTTAATATTTTTGTTTTTTCATCAATTTTTATGTTGCATGAAGTTAGAACCCTAAAAATTCATTTTCCATTTTCTACACCTTAATCATTACACTAGTACTGAATGAGCGAAACTTAGGCTTAAATTGAGTTTGAGTTCTCCTCAGGGATTTTGAAGAAACTTTGTACAACGCTTAATTTGGGGTCGAAAATGAGAAAAGAAAAATGACAGAAACATCTTCAATTTAAGGGGGTAAATACAATTACACGGGCAAAAATTACGCATCAGAAAACATTTTTTTTCACAAAAAAGGTTTAATGCAATCATTATAAAACTTTGTACACTTATTAAGGTATAAATGAGGAATGTAAAAAAAAAATTTTTTTAATTTTTGAAAACAAAGTGGCGGCTGTAAGCTGGCGTGAAGTTGACCTACAAAAAAAAACTGTAACCACTCTGGACGTCGTGTTATTGATCTGTAACAGCCCATAAAAAAAATTTGGCTTCAATATACATGTAATTTGTCGGTTAACCTCAAAAATTAAAAAAAATAATAATTCTGCGTTTAGTAGAAGTTTTTGTAAAAAATCGATAATTTTCACTATATTTTCAGCCATTTTTGCATTAATAATTCAATTTTTCAACAAAAAATTCCAAAACAATTAGGCTTACAGACAAGCCTAAGGTATAAAGAAGAAACCCTAAAAATTTAAGCTAAATTGGACAAGTAGTTTTCGAATCGTGGTTGCAAATTTTAAAAATGTTGTTTTGAGAAAAACGCGTTTAAAGTTTTGAAAACCTGCTATGCGTTGAAGAAAACGTTCTCGAAAAATGAAGAAAAAATATATAAGGAGTTCGATTTTCGACCTGAAACTTTTTGGAGCGTATTCTACGGGAGATTTCCTAACTTTATGGAGGAACAAAAAAAAAATCGATTAATTTACCCCCTTAAAAAAATTATACAATATGCATAAATTCGGGATGGAAAAATGCTATTTTTAGAAACTTTAAAGTTTTTAATCAATTAAAGATTAACAATTTTTATAAATTATCGAACAATTTTTGTTTGTTTTATATAATCATCACTTTTGATTACAAATGAACGATTTTATACAGCATTTCATAAAAATTCCTGTAAAGGCATTAAACTCAACCTGTTGTTGAAATTTAAACTAATTGAAAATAAAATCTATATAATAATATAATAAATAAATATCAGTCAAAAATAGTTAAATTTAAGGTGACTTAACACGCCCAAATTTTCAAAAAATCAATAATTTTTGTATGCTTGATTTTGATAGGAAACACCTTCAAGAATAAGAATTTAATTATATTAAAGTAGTATTCGGTTTCGGTGCAGCACTCCAGATCAATTTTAGGTAAGCTTTTCCTTTAAAAATATCTTTAAAAACTTTAAAAGCGATTTTCTCAAAACCGCGTTTTAAGAGTTGGTGTACACGATTAAAAAAAAAAAACAACTGTTGGACCGATCTGTCTGAAATTTTGATATGTAAAATGACACATGATTTTCTAGGGATTGAACCAGGGTAAGAAAGGTTTTCAGAAAATTTCCCGATTTTCATCAGGTTTTCCGGGCCAAAAATATGTGTTTTTTTTAAAAAAACGCCGCTATTTTGTTATTTTTCGATGGAAATTTTTTCTTTTAGTTCCATCCCTAGAGATTTAAAAATTCAATTCAAGCGTAGTACACTTCAAAAAATAATTATATAAATTGCACGATAAAAAAGTCGTGTAAAGAACATTTAAAATTGCACTATGAGTCCGAAATTGCACGTTCAATTTGTATCTGCGATTTTTCAAGTAATATTACACCACTACCGTGGAAGCATTTATATTATAATAAGTTCCTGAAAATAGTGCTTTAATTGTATCAGATTGTTATATTCCCATGCTGAAGAATTATTTGAAATTCATACTGAGATTGAATACGTCTTGAATCTTATCCATTATGAATTTCACTCTTTTGAAGTTTCACATAAAAAAAGTATGTTTCAGGGAATTTTTAGCCTTCATTTGACTTAAAATTGCAAAATAAACAGTGTAATTTCCCCCCTTCTACTGCATTTAAACTATGATATGTATATAAGTATTTTGTATGTAAGGAACAAAACGTACTTATTATACGATGTAAAAATACAGATATTTACAAAAATTCAAATGTTATCTTTAAAATTTTTATTGTTTATAATTTTATGAATACCCTATTATATAGATTTTAATTCTAGGTTTAATAAGGGTAAAATTACACTAATATTTTTAAAAGTGTAGTTGTGTTGTGCATCAGCAGAATCGTGAATACGTATTTTTGAATTTATTCTATATTTGCAAAAAGTAAGGACTATGGGTGTGGCAAAATTTCAAACAGTAGTACGTTTGGCAACCCTACGCGGGGGGGATCCATCGAATGGAATCTCAGCCCGACTTGATTAATGCCGGCACGGATGGATCCTGGGGCGCGGGTCATGTCCACACTTTCTAAATAATGCGTGACACACAATGCGTCTGATTGCGGGCGTTTAAGGATAAATCGGTTATTTTCACGGCTCATTTGCTCAAGTCCTCCTGGAATGATGGAGAACGAGCACGACGACGACGACGACGACGTCGACGGGAACAATAAAAATTTTCTGGGCGGTAGAAAAAGGGTTTTTTGTGGTGGGTTCGCTTTTGTGCTCTTAACACTCCCGAGAATTCACGAAATTCACCCAATTACCTGTAACCCCGCCCGGCCCATTGTTTTTTCCAAAGAGTAGGAAAATTTATTAATTTACCCTCTGATTACCTTTAATTTTTCCCCCACCTGTTTCGGAAAGATTTGGCTATGAACATTGGCCCCAATAAATCACCTAATAGCTTCCTAGACATGGACAATCTTCTTCACCAAAACCGCAATAATTTCCGATCCCTATCTTAACGCGACCGTGATTGGTCCCATTCTAGTAATAAATTGACTCTCTCTCCTCATAAAAGATTAGCGCCAGATAATCGGAGGCCATCTTTCGCTTAAGTGCGGATGGATATCCCATCGCTTGGATCGTGGCAGGTGAACAAATTCCCAAAGGACTTTATTGTTCCTTTTCGGGTGGCAACAAAGGCGCCGAATGGCAAACAGCAATTATAGGAAAAGAAGTGGCAGACAAAAACACCATAAAATAAATAAAAAAAAAAAAAAAATAGGGAACGAGAATGGTATTAAGGAAAGCTCCTTCGAGGATTCCCAAATAAGACAATTCCAAGTCCTCGAGTCAGAGAAGAAATTCTTTGGGAAAAAGGAATTTCGGATTCATTTCGATTTTGGGGATTTTTGTCACAAAGGTCAGTGGGGGGATGTTAAACATTTCTTATACATATATATATGTACATATTTCATTTTCGGGGTAGTATGCCTTACTATAAAATTTCTACTAAATTTCTCGAAAAGGAACCTTCTAATACCTTTCCCAGTCCATGCAGATTTACCAAAATTTTCGAAGCACATTGCCATGTTGAAGTTAATTTCAGTGCCTCTGAATGATGCGACTGTCATGTCGTCTTCTTTCCTCCCTCTTTTCCGACGACGATATTAAAGCCCTGAAAGACACACGTGGCTTAAAAGGATTTTGGGGGGATTTAAAGGTTCTAATATATTTTCACATCAGGGGAGTAGTAGAGACCTGGAGTCATGGAAAGGTTTCACAGCTTAATCGAGATCAAGATAGTCTTTGGAATTTTACTTCTATGAATCCTTCTATATTTAGGTGAATGCCGAATAAATTGTTTTGTAGATTGTCTGCAAGAGATAGTATTAGTGTGGTTGCTTTTGTTAGATATATACCAAATACTCCCACCATTTTTGCGAGTTATGAAATCCTCTTGAGATTAGATTAAATAAAACAGGAAAAAATGATTCAAACTGAACTCATTTTATCTTTTTCATAAGTAAAAAAGAACGTCTGACTTGATTATACAAAAAGGGGAAATAGTATTGGGAAAAATTGTTTTTTTTTCGAAAATATTTATTATAACTAGTGGTACTATTCCAAAAAAATTTCAATTTTTATTTTCTTTCATTAGGTTTGGGCATGAAATCCAAAAAGACAGAATCCAGAACGACAAAATCCAAGACTACAAAATCTAAAAACGACAAAATCTAAAAAAGCGATAAAATCCAGAAACGACAAAATCTAGTAACGAAAAAATAAAAAAAAAACATAATCCAGAAAAAAATCCTTTACCTTAAATGAATTCTTATTAATTAGCCAGATAATCATCACAATGTAAAATACAAAACTCATATTAAATTGTTTAAGGGTTCATGCCGAATTACACCCATGAAAAACAGACTATTTTTCAATAATTTTTTTAGTAGGTTCAGTTGTAAATATAAATATGGGAGGGGCTTTACTTCAATAAATATAGTGTCGAAGTATATGAAAACAATTTTTTTTGTTTATTTTTCCGATTTTTTGTTGTTGTAACAGACGGTTGAAAAAAAGTGAAAAAAAAGAGGGCTTCGCCTTGTTGATGATATCTCCGAGACGGATGGTCTGAAACTACAAAATGAAAAAGTTTTAGATTCAGTATGATAAGGGCTATGGCATGAATAGACAGATTTTTGATTTTTTGAAAATTGACAAAATGGCGGACATTTTTCGAAAAAATTCCAAAAATCATCATTTTTTTCCCCGTTTTTGCCCTTAAAAAAATACTTAAAATCAAAATTTCAAAAAACTGTCTATTCATGCCATAGCTATAGTTATAGAGAACATGTGGTAAAAATTTGGTGAAGATCGGTTCAGTAGTCACCGAGATTTTATCAACAAGGTGCCGAAAAACGTTGTTTCGAGAAAAACGCGATCAAAGTTTTTTTTAATGAAAAATCGTAAAAAAATCTCACCTGCGCTTAATCAGTGATGCCTGCACCATACAATATGCCTTCTGTATGTTCATAATTAACGTTTTCATCGAAAACAGCGTTTCTGCGGATGATTCTGGCTTTCTTAGAGGCAATAGTGCTGATGCGCGTCAGCTTCTCGTACGCGCTGTCGGTCACGGTCATCAGCAAATTGTATGGCGGCCGGGCCGATTTTGACGCCCATTAATATAGTTAGAGTGCCAAAAATATAGTTAGAGTGCTCCGATCTTTATCAAATTTTAATATGATATTTCTATATATACAGGGTGTTCAGAGGTGGGAGGTCAATACTGCAGGGGGTGAAAGGTCAGACCGAGACAAGCAAAAAATCGTATGGGTGGGGGGGGGGGGGGGGGGGGCATCTCGCACCGTTTGGCAGTTACAGGGTGATTCGTAAATCAGGATTTTGCCTTATATGGGAACCGCTCTTGTATTTTTATCTTTTTTTCTACCCATCGCAGCGGCCCCAAACTGATTTCAAAAAATCACTATTTGGAAGCCATTTCCAAAAAAGTTTACACCACCCCCCTATCCCTAACCTCTTGGCCACAATCCCCCCTGCAAGTTGAAAAAATTAACTTTTATTTAACGATTTTTCACCTTTCGCCCCACTTTTCTCCGAAATTCATGTTATTAACATACCTACTTTTTATTTTTTTTAAGTTGCCTATCTAATTACCTTTCCAAAGAGGTGCAACATGCCCAGGTAGAAAGGGGTTGCAAAAGTCCTGAAATTAAAACATCCTCACAGGTACCTAATTACTTTATTGCACCATAATGGAAAAAGTCGTTAAGTAAACAATTTTTATGACAGCAAGTTCGGAAATGTTTGTTTAGGAAACAGAGGTAATACATTTTTATTATTTCAGCAAAACTGTAATAAAATAATAAATGTAATCTCGTTAAATAGCGTTATTAATTTATTATATCCAGTATTGACTCTTAAGTATCCTGACGCTCCGTTTCTAATACCTCCTATGAATTATGGTATAAAAATGGGTAAGTTTGAAAGGACATTGACCACAGTTGAAGAAGCAAGCGATAAGAACGGGTGTTTAATAGAAAAAATTAAGATAAAATGGCAGAATGCAGTGTTGAAGAGTCTGCCGATATAATTTACTTGTACGGTTTAGTAGACGGAAATGATAGTGAGGCCGTACGACAATACCAAAGGAGATTCCCGAATCGGCGTGTACCCGATAGAAGGGTATTTTCAGGGACTTTCATAAGGTTAAAAGAAACCGGAAGTGTAACCACCCCCAGAGCAGAAACGCGATCAGGAAAATCGGCCGATTCAGCGGACCCCGACCAACAAATCCTGAACATCGTCAGGAGCAGCCCTGTAATAAGCATTAGGCAGGTCGCACGAAGGTCAGGATTGTCTTCAGGGAGAGTTTGGACCGTTGTGAACCGAGAGGGACTACATCCATACCACCATATCCCGGTCCAAGCACTAAGGAAGGAGATTCCGAAGGACGATTGCAATTCTGCACTTGGCTGTTCGAGTCTGACATCGAAAACAGAAAGTTTCTAGACCGAATTCTGTGGACGGATGAATCGCAATTCACCCGGGATGGCATCACAAACTTCCACAACCTCCACACCTGGTCAGATGTGAACCCATATAGGACAAGGAGTCGGTCCTTCCAGCAAAGATTTAGTGTCAATGTCTGGGCTGGCATCATCGGCAACCAGTTCACAGAACCCTTCATCTTGCCCCAAGTGCTGAATAGTCAGCTATACTCGGACTTTTTGGAGAGTACCCTTCCGGATCTGTTGGAGGACATCCCCCTGGCCACCAGAAGCGCAATTTATTTACAGCTCGACGGAGCAACTGCGCATAATGGGAACATTGTTAGGGCAAGGTTAAATGAAAATTACCCAGAGCGCTGGATTGGACGAGGTGGACCGATTCCTTGGCTTGCTAGGTCACCGGACCTTACTCCACTGGACTTTTTCTTATGGGGAATGATGAAAGATGAAGTTTACTCAAGACCAATCAACACAAGAGAAGAATTAATTACCAGGATTGTGACTGCAGCCACGAAAATACGGTAGATACTGGCTACCATAGACCTCAAACGCGAAATAAGACGAAGGCTACTTGCATGCATCGAAACTGGCGGAGAACATTTTGAACAGCTTTTAAAGGACAAACGTTTTAATTGTAATTAGTTTTTAAGCGAACAAAATGTATTTTTAAGTTAACTTAAGTATAATTTCTTAAAAAATTCGAATTGTCATGATATTCTGTAAAAGGATTTTTGTAAATAAATATTCGTATCCTTTTCCTATCTGGGCATGTTGCACCTCTTTGGAAAGGTAATTAGATAGGCAACTTAAAAAAAATAAAAAGTAGGTATGTTAATAACATGAATTTCGGAGAAAAGTGGGGCGAAAGGTGAAAAATCGTTAAATAAAAGTTAATTTTTTCAACTTGCAGGGGGGATTGTGGCCAAGAGGTTAGGGATAGGGGGGTGGTGTAAACTTTTTTGGAAATGGCTTCCAAATAGTGATTTTTTGAAATCAGTTTGGGGCCGCTGCGATGGGTAGAAAAAAAGATAAAAATACAAGAGCGGTTCCCATATAAGGCAAAATCCTGATTTACGAATCACCCTGTAACTGCCAAACGGTGCGAGATGCCCCCCCCCCACCCATACGATTTTTTGCTTGTCTCGGTCTGACCTTTCACCCCCTGCAGTATTGACCTCCCACCTCTGAACACCCTGTATATAGTTTCCAAAAATGTAATAAAAAAAAAAATCGATTTTTTGAAAATTACAATTCGGAATGAACCCTTAAGCATTTAATTCAAATTGTTCGATTTTAAACATCTAGTTAAAATCATATGAAATAAAACAATAACACTCGGTTTTTACGCCAGGAGCCCCACTTCTAAAGAATTATATTTTTATTTATTACAAAAATAAATATCAAAGAAAATAAAGTGAATTTTTAAATTTCTACCTTTCTTTTTTAATTATATAAAATTGGGTAAATTGGAATCATAATGTAAAAATTATCGAAACTACATTCACTTCTGCATTTTTTGGATTTTGTCGTTTCTGAATTTTATATATTCTTCTGGATTTTTTCATTTAGTATTGAAGACGTTATTTCCTTATGCTTAAAGATCAAAATCATGAAAATCAGAAAATTTGGCAGGAGCGCTGGACTTCTGCCAGTTTGAAATAAGTAGGTTTGGAAAAAACAATTTTTAAAGTATCTTATTCCCAAGCGTTACGGTTAGTATAATTTATTATAACTTCGCCAATTATACGAGTTTCGTTTTAAAATTTTCATGACATATTCTTCAAAAAAAAAAAAAAACCCGCTAAAAAAATAGGATAATTTGAAAAAAAAAGAAAAATCCGTATAAAGTTTTTAAAAGTTCAAAAAACAGATTTAGAAACCTTTCAAAATGATTATATTAGGTGGTTGCATTAAAAGTCACTGTTTTTTATGTATTTTTAACGTTTATTTCTATGATAAAAATGGTAATGATTTTCATCAAAATATGCGCCTTCGGCAGCTACAACCTTCTGCCACTTTTCTGGCAACAATTGAATTCCGCAGCAAAAGGAAGCTCTATCCTTTGAGGCTATCCAATCAGCAATCCATTTTTGGACTTCTTCATAATTTTTGAAATGTCTGTCTTCTAAATCATGCTGCATCGACCGAAACAGATGATAATCTGATGGAGCCAGGTCTGGAGAATACGCTGGCTGGGGGAGGGTTTCCCCTTCAAACTCCATCAGTTTTTGTTTGACTTTCAAAGCAACATGAGGCCGAGCGTTATCATGAAGAAGAATCATTTTTCGTCGATTCGATGGAATGGATGGTCTGTTTTTCATCAAATTTTGTGTACAAATTCTCCAACTGTTGTTCATATCGCTCAGCGGTGGATGTTCCGCTTTGGAGTTGATGTTGTAGGTTTTTCAGGATGAACCCATAATTTTCTTCGTTTTGGATTCTCAAAATAGATCCATTTTTCATCTCCAGTCACAATACGCCATAAGAAACTCTTCTTTCTTTGCTGTGTAAGTACATAATGAAATGCAGATGTTTAGCCGATTCGCAATAGCACTGTCGGTCAATCGATGTTGCAGCCATTTTCCTTCTTTTTGTATCTTCCCAATGACATGCAAACGTCGCGATGCAGTTGATTTATCGACTCCAAGTTGTTGAGCTAAGCTCTAAGCGATTGGGCGGGATTATCGTCCAATAACGCTTTTAATTCCTCATCTTCGAATTTTTTCGGTTGACCTGGCCGTTCTTTGTCATAAACATCACAATCACCGCTTTTAAACTTTCTAAACCAATCTCTGCATACTGTTTCGGATGGAGCAGATTCCCCATAAGTTTCCGCGAGTGAGCTCATTGGTGAGCTTCAGCCGCACTTTTTTTCAAATCGAAATAATGCAGAAGTATACATAGGAAAAACAACTTATCGCGATCTATTTTTCACTGTGTATTAAATGTCACTTAATGAATATAAAAATGCCGACATGTCATAGTAATTACAGTTCATTGTAAAAATTGCTACCCACATCTATATGTGAACAGCGGGAATTAATGCAACCACCTAATAAATTTTTTAATTTCTATATTAAATACGGTTGTGCCATAAAAAAATTATTCATAATTATCCCATAAAAGATTTCCAATAAAAACTTATTTTCAAGATAATATGTACGATAAGAAGTGCCAACTCGAATTTTTCGTATCATCCCTTTCTCCATTCTCTTCAACTTCTATCTAAAAAAACAGGAGCTGAAAAAACATAACAATTAACAATTTATGCTTACGTTTCAGAGATATAAAAAAACTTAATTTTGAGTCAGCAGCTTATAAACAAGCACTTAAGTCTGCCGTAAAGTTTCATACACTAATATGATAAATTTTATGAAGGCGAATATAAACTTTGTATTATGATATGACGCTCTATAAAGTAAACGTGAATATAAAGTTTTTATTTATTTAGGTGCCTTAAATTAATATTAGGATTTTATGTGAATGAACACATAAAACGTTCATATGGAGAAAATTAAATTTGTAATTTTTCTTGCCACTTATCACTTCAGAAGTCATAACAGAAAGAAATTTAAAATTATTAGTATGACTAAGTAAGCCGGTTAAAAATATTTTGTCTGAAGGATTTTTAGCTATGTATATTTTTATTTATTTTACAGAACTTCGACTTATTCCTTATATATTCGGATACAAGTCATTGCAGGAGCTTGAAATTTTTGTTGGATTTTATTTTATAAAAATTATATGGCATATCGAAAAATTATTTTGGTGCTTTATTTATAAATTTTTCTAGTATACACACTAAGGAAAAAATCAAAATCGAAAAATAATGTCTGATAAAACCCACAGAATCTGGATTAAGAATTTAACATAGAAATACAAAAATAGCGCCTTTTTGGATCAACAACGACGTTGTTAAATTCCCATGTTAAATAGCTAATCTAGGGTGAACCCAGTGGAAAAAATCAGCTTTAATTTTAAAGATTATACAAAAAGTAATCGAATGAACTTTACAAATGAAAAATTAAATTTTAAAAGAATAAAGTGGGAAATTGTAAAAGTGACAAAAATACTTTCATTTCTGTTTTCAATTTTTGATTTTCATATTGAAAATATTAAAATTTTGAAAACTACAATCATGTGGAAAAATATTTTTCAAACCGAAAATATTTAACGTACTTGTGAGTTTTGTGAAATTGACAAAATTATTGTTATAATAAAAGCCACTTCTTTTTTACCGTACATTGACAAGGGATTTTTCAATCCAAAGTGCACTTTTTTCATTTTGATCGTTTTTCTCTCAGTACAAATAGTAAAGAGTGTAATTTCAAAATTGTTATTATTAAGTGAAAGAATGCAGCGATCTTCATGAGTTCCCTTTGCAAATGGTATTGTACGGGCCCATTAGAACTGGTCACAGGACTATCTAAAGTTAGCAAAATCTAATAAATTCTTATAATATATGAATATAGCTGTCGCCTTGTCTACTATGGAATCAAAACCAATTTTTTCAATTTTTCACAAAAATTTAAAGTTAAAAGTTAAGGTAAAATTGTATTTTTTGCCCTTTAACTTTTGACTTTAATGACAAATAGAATGCAGCAAGATTTTTTGAAATATCTTAAAAATTGAATTTTTTATTGTGGCTGAGAGGAAAACTAGTTTTAAGAAAAATTTTGGGAATTTTGACTTAAAATGTTTATCACAAGCATATGAAAATAAATTTTGTCGAAAATTTTGATTGGAGAATTCCCTTAAGAAAAAACACCACAATTACAAGACATAAAGAAACCAGATTGACGTTTTCTGAAAACAAGAGTTGAATGTTTTAATTAGAAAAAAATGGTTATACTGTGATAAGAAAAAATTCAATTTGGACGGGCCAGATGGACAACGCTATTATTTCCACAATTTAAGTATGGAGAAGATACTTTTATGCAGACGACAAAGCTCCCTGAATTTGTTAATAATAAATCGTAGGCAGAATTCCAGAAAGTGCATCGAATTACTCGAGGAAGAACATACCAAGATCAAAACGATCTTCGAAGGAGAAACCTGGATTTTTCAACATGATAATGCTTATTTCGATACAGTAAGAGTCGTAAAACAATGGTTTCAAGACAATCACAAGGAATTTTTGGATAGGTCAGCATTATTTCCAAACTTAAACAACTTTGAAAATCTTTGAGAATGGCTATCGAAGTAAATTGACAGATGTAGAAAACAATTTAAAAACAAAAAACGGTCAATACCGAGTCGGGCTCGCATAATTAGGGTTCCGTAAAACAATTTTTTTTTTTTTTTTTAAGAAACTTTGAAACTTTTTTGAGGAGACCACACTCATCGCAATTAAAAATTAATAATGTATATATTTCCCAATCCTAGGAATTTTATTTCACTGTTCTTTTTTTAACCGACTTGTTTTTTTTTGTGTATGTATGTTACGCGATATCTTCGCTAATTGTGAACCGATTTTAATGATTATTTCTTTATTGAATAGGCTATATCTCGAGAGTAGTCCCAATTAAATTTGAAGGAAATATGCCACCTCTAAGGGTGCAAAATTAGGGGATGAATCCCGTTTATTGAATTTCAACCACTTCCTGTTAATTAAAAACTGATTAAAAAAATTTTAAAAATTAAAAACCCACTTCAAAACTTTTTGGAGGCAAGTTTTTAAACTAAAATTACTGTAGGTTTATAAACTTGACTTGGCTGCACCGATTCCAAAAATAGCTGATTAGATATTATAAATTTTTCAGTACCAATAATATTGTATATTGTCCTTGAATGTTCTTTTCTTTAAAGTAATGAAATTATTGTTTTTCAGTTTTTAGTATAAGTTTGTATATACAGGCAAAGTTTTGAGGTCGGTTTTTATTTTTTTCTAAACATTTTTTTAGTATTGATCACTTGTGGTAAGTGGTAATAATTATACCAACTCCTTTCGTAACAATTTTAGTGTAAATAAATAGGAGAATGCCAGAAATTACAAGTGCCGGTAAAATGACTTGTCCCCAAGTGTATTTTTATACAGCATATGACCGAATCGGTTTTAAGAAAGGAATTTACAAAACCAATTATTAAAAATTATAAATACGATTTGACCTTTCAAATTTAAAATTCCATGAGAGGCATTAGGCATGTTGACTTTTACAGGAATATCCAAGTTACAGAAAAAAAAAAAAAAAAATTATTTTTACCTTTTAGCAATTTACATTTCTTTCAAAAGATGTAAAATGCATTGCGTGTTTTTATTTTTAGAAGAACATATTTAAATAGTGGAAAGGTCAAACAGGTAGTGACACTTTTAGCAATCAATTCTATTTGTAGATTCTACGTTATTGCGATAAATTTAAATAAAGTATTCATATCGTTCAGTTGAAAGTTAAAAATGGGTTGCAATGAGTCAATAGAAATAGGGAATTTAAATCGATTCTACTGATTGCTTTTATATATTGACAAATTTAATCGGTTACACTTTATGCTTGTTTTTATGTATAATAAACAAATAAAATATACATCAAAGGGCTGATTCATTGGCATCAGAGCAGTTTTTTTTTTTCAGAAATTGGTGATTTAATATTGAAGCAGTTGGTTTTTATATTCAACAACATATCGTTTGTTATACTTTTTCATACAATGATCGATTAAACGGAACATCGGTTTTAATTAAATTCTCAAACATTAACGTCCAAAGGGCTTATCCGGAAAATATTGTCCATTTTTATTTTTGCCATGTGCGAGATGAAAGGTATAAATTTTTAACTAATATAAATTTACTGCCCTCTGTGCGGGTCGTCAAAAACTGATATTAAAATATTTTTTCGCGAAATTAATTCCTGTGACAACAGAAAAAAAGAAATAATTCCTTTTTTTTCTCTTTGCCTATCTTTTTCTTCTGAAGTAGCCGCCAAGAATGTCACAAAATATGATTTATGTTGTGAACATAAGTTTGTTTGAACCGAGCCTCCTGCTGAAGGAGCAGGAACAGAAGCAAAAGAACATTTAATTTTCGCTTTTCTTGTGTGTGCGAGCGGCGAGCTGCTAAATTAAAATGGATGATGTTATTACTACTGACAAGGGAGCAGTGATGAAATTTCACTTCGCCGGAAAAATATCTCGACCCGTGGCATCCGCTGTCCCAAAAGAAAAACTCCTGGCGGTGTTCAAGTTTTGTGCTGTGGTCTTGTGAATTTTTCTTTAAAAATCACCCGGTAGAAATAAATCTTAGTTAATGCGGTAAAAGATAAGGCAGAAATTATAATTTTTGGACAGATCTGTTGAGAAAAGGACGCAAAAAAAATGTAAAAAAAAGTACCAAGAATACAAAAAAAAAAAAAAAAGGAAAATTTAAATATCTCTCAGGAATTTTCATGTTGAAGGACACCACCTTCGAGGAATGATTGCTTCTGGCAGTGAATAATAATTAAATTTTCTTCAGGTTTTTTTCCCTTTTTTTGATTTTTATATATATATAATATATATATATTTTTTTCTTACATTTCTTTCGCGTTTATGAATGGTTCTCAGAAACGCCACAGATGTTAAATGATCTGTTAAGAAAAATGTTTCGTAAATATTAATTCCTTTTGACCGAAGTTATTACTTATTTGAATTATCGATTCAAAGAATTCTCCCTTCTCATATAACTTTAACGCAGAAAGGCGGAAAAGAAAATCTGAATATTCAAAAATTCCTAGTTATATTGAGAAAATTATCATTTTATTGGAGTTCATTTTAGTTATAAATAAGAGACTGATACATCATTTTCAATTCAGTTTAAGAAAAGCAATCGCTGAATTGACCAATCGATTGTACAAACATAAATCATAAACTCCAGCCTCATTTAATGTTTACAATTCTCTATTATTAAGTCAGTGGCTGAATTGTAAGTTTTATTAATATTATTCCAACAAAGTTCACCGACGTGCTGCAGCGGCGGGTCTTAAGGGAATTAATACGTTACATTTTAATTATTTATAAAATTTGGTGCCTTATTGGGTAAGGGCAATAAAAGTATAGAAATATATTTATACAAAGTGTGGGCCATCGGCTGGTTTCTTTTTAAGAATATTATAGAATTAACATTTTCCAATATTTTGCAAAGCTTATTTATTTATTGAAAAGAGGAAATGTTCCGATTAGTTATGGAGTATGATTTCATTTAAATACCTTCTCCGGCTGACTTGGCAGTAGCCCAATTTGTTAACCAAAAAAAAAAGGCGTCAAATCGCAGCTGCGTAGAAAGTTTTGTATATCAGGAAAATTTTCTTTTTAAAATTTGCACTGCGTCGACAACACAGTACTCACTTTGGAAATAAGTTTTCAATATTTCTCAAAGTTTTTCAATCCCAAATATATTTATTTTGTACCGCGGAGAAATTATACTGTCTTTTTGCCAATTTTTTTAGCAGGAAAGACCTGGCTGTATTAAAATAACATGTAATTTAAAAAGAAGCTAGCAGATGGTCCACCTTTAATAATGGGCGCTGAAGTAAAGATATTTTCTAAAAATTTGTGAAAACCCGTTTTCATGAAACGAACTAGTTTTTTTTAGAGTTAATAATTTCAAAGTAACTCTACAGAACCATACATGTTTTGACACCTACTTGACAGACTTTTAATAACCGTTAAATTAACTTGAAATAGCTGACAACATTTGTTATCGAGCCGTGTGGTTCTCTAACTAATTTAGAACATAAGTCTAATTTCACAAAGTAAAATGTTAGTTAATTTATGACTTACACAATTTAACTTACGACCTCTTAAGGTCATGATTTGATATACGTAAGGAATTGTAACATATCCAATGCCAAATAAATTATGAAAGAAACCATTGCCAGCAACATTATACCCATTCTTTTGTCGAGAATAATAATTGAAACTAGGTCCTTGGAAGTCGACATGAAGAGAAGATTTAAAATTATATAATACAGAGAGATGTTATAAAATTTCTTATCCATACTAGACTAGATAAGAGAAGAACAATTAAATCCAGCATGCTGCCATCCCCCGCAGCACCTGTTGTATCATAATCTAGTCGAATAGACTTGTGTTTGAAGTATATTATCCCTTCAGCGACATAATTACATTTCTGTTAGTCCTAATGTAATCCTATTATCCTTCCGGCAAATGTATGCAGGCAGAAAAGGGCCTCATCGCAAGAGATAGTAGGTAGTAGACAGTAGCACATGCGAAAGTCTGCGTTAGACTTGCCCTTGTTTACATACCCCAAGTACGAGAATGTCAACACGCCTGACAAAGCAATTTCGGCCTATAACTAATTAAAGAGTCATTAAGGTAGGAAGGTGGAGGGGACAGGGGAAGAGGGGGAGGGCATGTGGACTTCCACTTTGTATTAACATTCAAAGTATCATTACTACTAATTGACAGTTTCGTTCATGTCGCCTCGATTTATTGTTTCGCAACATTTCATCAGGAGCAATTTGGGCCAGTATTGTAATTTGGCACTCCCATTCCGAGCACGTGGCATTCTTTGTGTCAGTGCAATTATTGAGATAGTTTCCAGGAAGATAAGTGGGTGATTTTTTTTCTTTTTTTCTGTAGTATACTTCACTAAAATTTATAAAAAAAAATTTTGAAAAATATCAAAAGGTATAATAAAACAGAAAATGAAAACTGTCCATTTTTATTCAATTCATATTTTTATTAATCATTTATAAAATAAGCATAATTTAAATGTTTAAATGTAAGTCTTTATATGAATTTTAATAATTTGATTTTACATTTTATACTAAACTAAATTGGAAAAGTAGTTTACAAAATAATTAATTTTTAGAATGCTGATAATTTTTTGTTTGTGCAACACTTGAGAACCATTAGACAGATTAAAATCTTTTATACCCTATGTTCTTTATTTATACCACATATATAAACACTATAGAAATTATTTCTACTCTATAAACATTTATGCTGTACATTCTAAACCTTTTTTCTGGTAACATTTTAATAGGTAGCGGCTAGTTAACTATTAGAAATGATTTTTAGAAAAATTATTGATAAAGCTTTTAAATTAAACATTTTTTTATGGAAAAAAACTAATAAGAGCTTTATAAGTCTACTATATTTCAAATATGTGAGAGAATTTAATTGTTGCAAGTTTTTAGTTGGGCCCGGGCCATCCTAGTAAAAAATTCTAGCTACGCCCATGCGCGATAGACCGGGTGCATTCTCGCGACCCACGGATTGGGAAACAGTGAATTAGGATGTTGGCTGTGTTGCCCGCGAGGCTACAATGGTAATTGTAAATGTTTTCCCCTTTTTGGAGCCCAGTGCACCTTGCCCCTCCCCTGAATTACCGCCCTTCGGCATCCACCTGCGGCATCTAGAAAGGACGTTGGCTCCGGTGGAGCAAATTATTTCCTCCTCTGCTTTTCTAATTAAAAGTCAAAATGGTTTTTGTCGTTTAAAAAACAGTTCATTACGGAACAAGCCGTGGGGAGCGGAAGGTGTCCCCAATAGGCATGATAAGATGCTCTTCTCCCAGTTTATTTTCCCTGTTTTCTTACGAAAAAAAAGAAAAAGAAAAAAAAGGCGGTAAAACCCTTTGCTGCCGTCCCTGCCCCTGCCCCTTTATCACGCTCCAATTGTTTGAAAAAAAACCGGAAATTTGTAACCAACTCGTCACGTCGGGTAGTATTGTCAAAAATAAATCTGGTCCCTCATTAAAACAGAAGAAGCTGCCCCCCACCTTAAATTCCGCCCCTGAAGTTTGGAGCAAAAATGTCTCCTTTTTGATGGGAAGTTACCCGCCAATGGCGCCGTGTCGTCATCGCTATCAGTGGTGCCATCTGTGCGTCGCTATTTTCGCGAATTCATGATGATGCCGCCCGGCGTCGCCACCACCGCGTGACGTAGAAAAAGGCACAAAGTTTTTCCTCAACCGTTACCGAACTCTGAGTTTTCTCGAGAAAGAAAACTTCTGGGAAAATATGGTCGACAAGGGGCTCAAACTTATCGCACCTGCACCGAATTAGCTTTGACTCAAGGCTGCTCGAGGAGTAGGAGGGGGTGATGGTGCTGCGCCGGCAGTGGGGGTAGTAAAGGTAGGCTGAGGAAAAAGGGATATTTTGTTCCGCTTTCATGGGTTTTTGGAGAAGTTCACCCGGTGATTTACATAATTATTTCGTGTAATTAAATAGAAGTCAAGCAGAAAAAGACAACTCCGGAAATGACAGTAATTTTTCCCTTTTTTCACATTTTTCTTACTTTTCCATTTTGCGCCCCCTTTTTTTTATTTAGTGTTAATTAAATGTTGATGTTTGGGACCTTTGTGAAAATCACCATACCCAACGAGCATTTGTTTTTTCGTTTTGATTTTATTTTGAAGGTCTGTTATGAATGCAAATTAGGTATAATTTTTACGTGATATCTGTTTGTCGATTTATATAGTGTATTTCATTTTGAAAAGTAGAGCAAGGCTTAAACCTGAGGTAGGGTTGGATGATATACGTAGTGAGGTTCAAAAATGTCTGGTATGAACTAGAAAAACAAGAGTGAATCTCAAACTACTATTATCTTCAATACATATAATCTCCTTTTATTTCAATACACTTCTCACAGCGCTTTAAGAACATTTCTATAACCTTAAAAGAATAATCTGTATTTTTGCCCTCAAGATGCAACAAAACTCCTGATTTCTCCTCATTATCAGATTTTAATTTTGAGAATAAATTATAGTTGCTTGGGGCCCAGTCGGAACTGAACGGTGGATGGTCGAGTTTAGTGAAACCACATTTCTTAATGGCATCCTTGGAAACACCCGATGTGTGGACCAGCACGTTGTCGTGCAACAACAGCACTTTGTGCGACAGTTTTCCTCGACGTTTTTCTTTTACAGCCATAATCTTTTTCTGAGGTTGAGTCACTTTTTCTTTTTTGACTGCGGTGAGCTAGGATGATGCCGCTCCATTGAATCGTTTTTTGACAGAGGGTCATGTTAAAGAACCATGGTTTTGCCACCAGTAACAATTGAACCCAAAACTTCTTTCTACCAGTCTTCATAGAGGGACAAAAAAATTTAGAACTTTTCTCGTTTTTGTTCTTGAACAGGGAAAAGAAGTTTTAGGATCCACCTTACTCTGACCTTATTCATACCCAAAAGTTTATGTAGGATTCTAAATACTGCCGTTTTTGGTAGCCATCCATTGCTGCTAATTCTTTTGTCTTTAGGCGTATATTTTCTAGTACTTTTTTTTCTTTAAAGTTTAATTGATTCTCTTCCTAAACAAAAATGTTCGGTCCATTCTTTTACGGTAGAATACGAAAGTGAAGAATGACCCCCGTACACAACATTCAAATGTGGTTTGATTTCCGCGGGGTTTTCTATTCTTTTGTCAAAAACTTAAAACAGCACGATATTAAATGTTATGCATTGTGAATTTTTAAAAGAGACTATCACTTTATTAATTATATCTTTATAAAAAAATGAAATGATGTAACAATATTTTTGTGGATAAATAAAGAATAGTTTGCTAATTTAATAAATAGAATTATTCTCAAAAATACACCTAGCAAAATTTTCTATTAGATAAAGTTGGACTACTTTTTCTGTTAATTCTTATAAGAAATATAGAGAAAAAAAACAGTCACCAAAAAATGTTAACGGTCAGAATCTACAGCTATAAATTTCTTTTTTAATAAAGAAATTTTAAAGGCGACCTGGGACAATTGGTCATTGGTATTGGTCTCTCAATTCTACCTCACCTTACAATGTTAAGTTATAGGGAAATTACGAAATAAAGAAGGAAGTAGAGACATTTAGCACGCATTAAGTATAAATACGAATGAGATTGTTTATAATTTTTTATTGTGCATTTTTAAAGGCGACCTGGGATGAACATTTTTGTGTATGCCGCTCACTTGCGAAAAGTACAACTATTATAAAAAGGTTATCAAGTCTCAACAGACCTTAAAAAGCATGCAAGCATTCATTTGAATCTTGTTGTTTTAGTTCTTTTGAAGCTCGATTATATGTATTTGGGGAAATTTTCAAAAATAATCAAAATTGAAAATGTTCCTACTTTATAATCTTGCTTTTCTCGAAAACGTGATCTAATGGAACGTTTTCGGTTTCGGATTTGCATTAACTATATGTACTGAAAGAATCTTACTGTTTTAAAATTAAAATATAGCGAAATCTATAGTTGAAATAATCACAAATATATTATTTTTTTTTTTAATGAAAACCAAAGTAGGATTAGGTATATCTTTAAATCTGATCTAAACATATTTAAAGTAAAATTCCTTGAAACTTATTAAAATAATATTTGTATTCCTTCTGAAATCGTGCACGTTCTGACAGAACTCCTTACCCCGATAAATCTACTAAAATTTTACGAAATCTGAGTTTTTACGATCTTATTTCTGAAATGAGAGCCCAATAAATATATCAAGCCAAACAGTAATTTGGCGGGAGTAGCTATCTCGGGGGAGCACACCAAAAAACGACAAACAGACGAACAAATTATGGAGGTTATCAAGCTCAACGTCAGCTACCCCCATCGAATTTGGCCGATTCTTGTGCGCTCTCGGTTTTTCCCTCCAGAGGCGTAGAGATGGTGTGTCTAACCCCAAGGTACCGAGATTGCCATCTGAAATTTCTTGAAATGTCCTCGAAAGTCTCGTGGCCTTCCTTTTGCTTGAGGGGCTTGGAAGATACCCCTCCAAAAAACGCTCTTATTCACTTCATCCCGATAAGATCTTCGCCGAACGCGCCCAAAAGAGCTCAGAAGCTGCCTTAATGAACGAAAAAATAACTCACTGGAAGACGCGATAAAATTTTATTCACCTAGAGCTGTTCGCGATTTTATGGTAATTTTATGTTGCCAGGGGGGGTTCCGATGTGGCACATTGTTGTGTTTTCCTTCTTGTCCGTAGGTCGACTGAATACAGAGCCCCGAAAAAAGATACTTAGATACTCTAACCAAACGGAAAAGTTCAATATCGTTCCTGTACATGTGCCACCTTACGTCTATCCGGATTTATTTTTGCAACTAATAGACGATTTTTCTTCGGATTCTTTCAATAGAAGGGTTCCTTGCATAGAAACAAAAAATCGCAAATCCACCCCTATTTTATTTTTGTGGAGGGGTGCGAAAAATATGAAAATAGAATTCGGTTCGTATATCTCTGGTGAAACATCCAAAATACAATATTTCAGTGGCATAAATACGTGCGTTAATGCCGACCAAATCCCCGGATCCGTGATTGGTGTGCGCGCGGATTGTTACAAGCTGCTACCCAAACCCAGTGACGGAGTATATCTGCGGGGGCACCCCCTGTTTACTTGCCCCAAACATATTCAGCCTCCGAAAACAATCGGCTTAGTAGACTATTTGGTAAATGAAAACACAACGCTTCGTATTCATGAGCGCTGAAGGGTACGAGTGCGGGTGGAATTGGCCCCGGAGATATCCAGATTCCAGGGTATATGGGCCCGAGGGCCGCAGCCCTTCCCAGTTTCGCGGATCCGCCCCCGGCGGGACTTTGCACAAGTGAATTACTGTCGGAAGCAAATGGTATTAGGCTCGTAAAGCACTTTGAGCGCTTAAGACTGCAGGTATAATGATGGCGAAGATCTGCCTCGCAAAGCCGATTTCACAGTAATTAGCGTCGGAAGAATTAAGTTTGCCTGTCGTATTTTAACACCTTCCTGCCGTGGTTGTATTTTTAATGTGGCAAAGGTATAGGCATATAGGTATCATAAAAAGATTGTAAGGATAAAACCACTTCTTGCTGTAATCGCACGTATTTTCAGATTAAAAATCTTGTTAACAATTTTTCAAAGATTCAGGGCGTTGAGCTGTTTAATTAAATTGTGATAACATTTTAATTTTATATCATTTTTTGTCATATAAAATCCACTATCAGGTCGTCATATTAAAATCCAATATTGTGAATTTTCAAATATTTATAGCAAAATCGCGACTCGGACGATTTCTTTGTGTACTCATTTTTACTGAAATTCTTTCCTTACATGAAAGATTTTAAAATTCCAACACCAGATTCGAAAATAATAACCATAAGAACTCCTATATACCAATTTTTGCAAGTTTTTATTTAAATTGACTCGTTGTATATATGTATTTCCGGGTCAAAATTTGTACTCGAATTTTAACTTATTTCGTATTAACCGATTTTGATGAAATTTTACAGACTTACGTAAGTGTCGTGACAATATAATATACAAGTATGGAGTTCTATATCCAAAATGGCGGGCGACCTAAAATGGAGGGCCACCTTTTTCTTCACAAACCCCTTAATATGGGTATCAAATGAAAGAGTTAAAATGCGATAAACTGTGAAACAGCCCTGCTCGTGTCCTGCCTGAGCTTTACGAGTAATTCAAACATATATATGTATAATTTATGAGACATATCATTTATATATATGAGGTATTCTTTGTGAACGAGAGACCCCGCTTGCCTAAAATTGGTTTGATATATCAAAGGTCTATAGGTGGTCAAAAGGTCTGGGTCTCTAGTTTTTAATGCCGAGTGGCATAGTAGTGAATCCATAGTCCAGATCCAATATGGCTGCCTAAACCACGTGACCCACACCTTTTTTTTACTAAAACGATTATACAACTAGCTGCATCAACCCGATTGAGGTCTACAAAGGTTTAAATGAAAGGTCTTGAATCCCATTTTCAAAAGCCATAAGGAAAAATATTTTTTCGGAGCCATACAAATTTTATCATAAAAAACTTGGTGATATTTTTACTCAAAAATTATCAATTTTACGAATAAATTTTATAGGACAAAAAGTGCTTATAATTAGCCAAAGAAGTGTGAATTTTTTAAGACAGTTTTCGATTTTTCAAAAATTGGCCAAATTAAAAAAACCAAAAATAGTGGAAAAAAGGGGATTTTTAATATTTTTTGCATTTTATTCGAAAAATTTGAGGTTATGTCGAAAAATAGTTAAGACAAAAATTGTAGATCTTTTTATTATCTACAACTTTTATATTTAACTTTTTTTGATCCGAGCTATAGTTTTCTTTTTATTAACAAAAAACGGTTTTTTTTTTTTTGACGTGTAGCGCTATATAAATTAATCTTTTAAAAAAATTAATGACAAGGGTACTATATTTTGAAAATATGTTTTTTATGTAAAATTTGACGGAGAATACGATAAAAAATACTAAAAACTTGCTACGAGCTGGGGGCCATTGTTAAAAATTGATTTAAACAATTAAAGTGTTAATAGCAATATGAATTTGATAATGATTTTTATTAAAAATATTTTTTTCTTAAAACTCAGTCCTTTAGATTAAAAAGAAAAGAAGTTTGTAGCTCAAATAAAACCAGAGTTATAAATTTTTAAAAATGAGTCTCCAAGCCAAAAATTCTCACAATTTCGATCACCTGATAAAGACTCATTAAAATCGTAATTAGTACGATAATAATCCAAATAAAAGAGGTTTTGATTCCCCAGAAAGCCCACCGGAATAGATATGTTGAGTAAGGCTTATAACTTTGGAGAGTTGACAAGGTCTTGAATACAATCGAATGCAAAAACACTTTTGAAAATTTATATGAACTTAGTATAAAGAGTATATTATAATCTAATTCGTTAAAATCCGATTTGTTATACTTTTCTGATAGTATTTATGAGAAAATCGAATCAACAAGCAATTACAGATTTAAGATTGTTTCGTCAACTTTAAAAAGAATTCCTAAGATATTGAAGAGTTGTTACATAGCCTAATGGAAACGTTCTTGTGAAATATTGTTTAACTCTTTTGAAGCCTTCATCGTCAAGCAAAAATCCATCAATTCGTACCTGTCATTCTTCTTGATTTAAAAAAAAAAAAATCTAGCACCCCACTTCTGTAGTCACATCAATCTTCCTTATTCCTATAACTTCCGACAGTTGGCATCACTTCTGAGCTGACATGTTAACAAAATGAATATCAATCAAAGCAGCCCGTGACAAATCTAATAAATGGGTTCAGCTCCAGTAATAGGCCCGGAAAAGAAGTCCTGGATCCTGAAAGATCCTGCTCTGGACTCATTTCCGTCGACGGGTTTCGCGCCCGTTCTCATTTGCGGGCACGAACTCTGTCGCCACTGCCGCCCGGGGGATCCCAAAAGTGCGGCTGTTGTGCATTTGTCAAACAAATCGACACCACTTTCAGATATTATTTATAACTGGGTGGCAGGGATATTTCATCTTGGGGAGAAAGGGGCTCCAAAAGTGGCGGCAATCAATCCTCCTTGAAATGTGTGTAATAACAAATTCGAGAGAGTCCACAGGACAAGATTCAAGATGTTTCCAGATCCTGCCCTCGCAATCATTGCCGGGTATATTTGCCCCGTCAGACGGGCCTGGTTGGGGGCGCCACTGTTTATCCAGGCGTTATCCTCCCGCAGCCCGACGACGATCCCAGGGAACATTTTTCTTTTACGTACTTACGAATCGTCTTGACGATACTTGTTCACTTTATGTACAAAAGTTTCTTTCGTCCTTCGAACACGGACTTTGGGGTGCTATGGGTGCGCATTAGTGTCCTCCCCCTCTTTACACTGTCACAACTGCAACTTTCTCTCGGAAACTATTGAAATGTTGTCGATTTGGGGGGGGCCAAATGACCACAATCTGTTAACAAAATTAAGCTGGGCTCCGGGGGTAGGGCACCGGGTGGGGAGATTAAGGGCCGGACGGAATTAAACAAATCTCTCCTCTCTGTTTGCCCGGGAATTTGTCCGGGTTTTCAAGGGTCATGGGACCCAACCCAGTCGATATGTGTATGCGATCATCCCGGGACTTGGGATTGTTGTAAATCCACTCTAATTGTAATTGCAGGAAGAGTCATACATGCGATGTGTGACGTGTAATGTTCCCAAAATGTCCTGATACATATCTTTCGGACAGATTGTACGCAATTCATCCGGAAATTATAGGGTCATCGTTCCTGCCCTGTGATCAAGGAAATGTTATGTCTTTCAAAATAACACTTAGGCAAATTGGTTTGATTTATCATCACACTTTAGTAGACGTTTTTGAATTTTGTTCACTGGGAGATAATTATGTAAATATATATAACAAAACAATTTTTTTTAAAAACAACTAGTATGTAATCTTTATGAAATATAACAAATATTTTGTAGAAATATAAAATGTTTGTTAAAAACCAAACTATTTTTTCACTTGAAAAAATAATTGTAATATTTAAGATTTAATTTGTTAAAGCAACCAAACATTTAGTTACAAAATTAACATTTGTTGAAATAACAATTCTTTGCAGAAAAAGTTGATACACCTATCCCCTGATTTGCACGGTACTCTTACACGGACACAATTTCGCTTTTACACGGGTTTTTAAAATAAGGGGTATACAAATATACATATTGCTACTGCCTACATACATATTGCTACTGCCACTTTTGAATTTCGTTCACAATAAAAATCATCTAAGTAAGAGTTTATTTAGGATTTAAATTAGGTAATAGTTTTTTTTTTTTTTTTTTTACGAGCTCTTCGGTTACATCAACATATTAATACATGGTTAACTCAATATGAGAAAGCCTGTAAAGATTCAAAGAAAAACCAAAGAAATTATTAATTACAGATTTAATTATCAAGTCTCATCGATTCGGGATTTTCTCTTATTCCTCTACCATCGAACCAGAATTGCCTCAAGTACTATCGAATAATAAAAGTTGCATAATATCAGAAAGAAAAGATTTATAGGCTATAAATTGATTATATAAATTCGATTTTTGGTTAAAGGATATTGATTTCTTCTTCCTATATGTAAAATGAAATATGTAATTAACCTTAGTAACCTTATATGTATATTTGTCATTCTATAAATGGATTGCTATTTTTATTGTAGTTTTTTTTAAATATACAGGTGTCCCTCAAGTTACACGATTAATTGGTTCCGTGTAACTCGAAACCGGTTTCGAGTTACACGGAAGTGGATACTCAGATTTAGCACTACTGTTAGTGACCTGTCTATTCCACTTTTCAAGAGCAGGAAGCGAAAGGATTCCGCAGATAGCTAACATTGACGAATATATGATAAATCCTTATTATTTTGCCCTTTTTAGGGAAATTGGTATAAAACCGTGTAACTCAAATAGCGTGTAACTTGAGGGAACGTCGCAATTTTTTTCCGTGTAACTCGAAAATCGTGCAACTCAAGTACCGTGTATCTCGAGGGATACCTGTATTTAATTATATTTTAGACTGAATTATGTAAATTTTACTCTATTTTCGATTTATACGGTTTTATGTATACGAAATCCCAATTTCGATTTATACGATTTTCTGAGGATCCTATCTACCGTATAATTATCGGGGTATTGTAAAATTGTGTATATGGAAATAAAATTTCATATAATAGGATATTTCGATATATTTTCATGATTACAACCGATTTTTTTAACTCCTTTTAAGGGGTTACACCTAATCATGAAATTTGAAAAATCTGTTTTTTTTTTTGCTTTTATCATTTTTATAGATTACAATATTACAAAAATATGTGTTTAAAATTTTATGTTGATTTGAGTAAAATTGACGTAGTTATAAGAGTTGATAGAGGCAGATATCTGTTTTTCTCAAGTTCAAATTTTTTCATTCCTAGGAAAAGTGGTATTAGAAATTTTAGTGGTTGAACTTTCCCACCATTGTGAGTTTAACGAAAAATAGCAAAAAAAAAAAAAAGGAAATAACATACATTTTGAAAATTTATACGATATATATTTTCTTAACATCTCAATAAATCTTTAAGAAATTATAAGCAACTTACAAAAAATTAGTATAATAAAATTTACATTTTTTTCTACCTCTTTTAATATTTTAAAACGTGTTTCCATCAAGACCGAGCATTTTGAAATCACTCTAACGACTTCTGATCATAGTAACAGCATTTTAGCAGTAATGAGAAATGATGGGCACTTTTAATAGCAATTTTCATTAGTGAAATATGAAAATAAACAACAACATAGTCTATGTCTAAGTTTAGCAGACAGGGCCACTGTGTTACAGGAATTAGTAATAAATTGGATTAAAAATTGCCAATTGTCAAAATTTACATAACATAGAATAATGAGCAAATTATTAAAAGTGATATCATGTTTTAACAAAAGTGTAGAAATAGTGTGAAGTAAGAAGTTAATGCAGTATTGTGGGTTATTGGATTTTATGTAGGTATATAATTACATTACAAATTTGTTATCCAAAAAACACTGTGGAGTTATATGATTTTCGATTATCAAGAATTTCCTTAATAATATATGAGTGTTAAAAAAAACTGATTTATTTTATATTTCGCCCTATGGAAGCTCTTAAAGTTGACGCAATTTTTTTATTTTTATTTTTTTCACAGCCATTAAAAATATTAAAAAAAATTGGACAGTTTTCCTGACGTTTTAATTTTGACTTTTAAAATTTAAAAATATGTTATAGATTTCCCTGGAGAGCGTAAAATTAAAACTTTAAATGTATACTTACTGATACGGACAAATGCTTGTAAATTAAAATATCGGTGTAATTTTGCACCTGAAACTTACTATTAGTATTAAATATCAAATAGTCCATTCGTATTTTAGGACGTCACAAATAATTTCGAAAAACGCAAGTGAAAAACAAGCAAAATTCATCCATATTTTAAACTTTATGTTTTTAATTGCCTTTGAAAGAACCCACACTCTTTTAAAATATTATGCTTTTAGTAATTTAAATCTAAAAAACATTAAGGAAACTTAAGAAATGCAGAACAAGCACAACTCTTCCTTGTTTTTATGGGGATTTTAAATTCATAAACTATAAAATCTTTTTTCTATGGAGTTTTTACTGATTTTACTTTTACCGAATTGCTTTTAATTTGTTCGGTGTGTAATTTTAATCTCTAATTTCGAATATACCCTAAAGTGTTACTCTTGAATATTACTTGCAAATCTGATGACAATCTTGTTCGTATATATTTCAATAAATGTGTACATATTTTGAATACAAATAATTTAAAATTTTAGCATATTTAATGTAGTCCGGAAAAAAAGTTTCCACCGATATCTTGCCAACGAATCGGCGTATCTTATAAATGTTTATGGACTTAATTGTGGAAAATTGTCCAATCTATTTCTAATTTTTGGAATAACCTTAATTGTTGTTGAACCAATAGGAAGGGAGATATCGTCGAAATATAGTCCTTTTTATCGTAACCTTTGAAATTAAAACATAAGACGGAATGATATCGATGGGGGATCTTTTAGACCTTAATTATAACGGCTAAATAAAGATTTACACAAAATTAAAGTTTTTCGGAAGATAAATCCTTCTTTTTACTGTAACCATGTAGTATTAAATTATCAATTTTGTTGGTAGATCTGTACAAATAAATTTTATAAATTTTAATCATATCAAATATCCAAAAGTATTCAAAAGTACTTTCGCGCCGGTTCGAAAAATTCGACAAAACACTAAGAGAATTATGGTCTTTCACCGTGCTTCTCTTAAAAAGTAATGTCAAAGCGTTGAAAATGTCAAGTGGCTGTGGCGTTTTATTCAATTTACTATAGACATTTCACATATATTGGAATTGAGGAGGAACTTTTGAATTTACGACTTGAAGTGGTTGCACACGACCATAAAATACAGCCACATCTTCCTTGCAGAGTTCCCCAATGGGACGTACATCGGAGCAATAATAAACAGGATAGAGCTAACTTGCATAAATGCAAAGCGTGCCACATTCTGGCGGTCAATATCTACACCCTTCCCTTGCCGTTCTGCGCGGAATGAGCACTTGATCCGGGCTTTATCTGGGGGAGGGATAAAGTCCAAGAAGGATGAATTCCCATATTCGGTCCATTCACTATTATCCCTGTCGTATCCTGTTGGCGATTTGTGGCAAATATTATTCGGACTTAAGTAAACCTTACGCAAGGCTCTAGTCTGGGTCCGTCTATCAAGTGGCATTTTTCTTGTCATTTTCTTCTCCTCGGAGGCCTACTTTATTTCACTTCCTTCAGCGGAAGAGACAAGCCCCATGAATTTCGTCTTGGTTAGACGTAGACATCGAGGCCACGCTATTTTGCGTCGTCATCTGGCGGCTAAGTAGCCTCTTTTCATGGGCAGAAGACAAGAGGTCTTATTCTTCTGTATGTAACGAGTCGAGGCTCGTGATAGCACTGTTAACTGGCCTCTGGAGAGGCATCATTATGTAGATTCTCTCTGCATCGTGTATTTGTGTCCTTTCTTCGACTGTACACGCCCCTAGTGGTGCGGCCGGGGAGAGGGGGAAAAGTGTATCTTTTACCCATAAAACCTTGGGTCCACGAGGTCTCACTTTCACGAGGTTAATTGCCTCTCCAGTGGGCAGTTTTTTATCTTTTAACTGGCAAATTAACAGGCAACCACGATCCGCCTAATGTTCCAAACTTGTTCAATTATCCAAATTTAATCCAGGCGTCGAGGTCGTAATAGGACCTTGTGGGCCTGTGATACGCGCCCGTGAATCTTAAGATGTTTGGATAGATCCTAAAACATGAAAATGATTACCCACGAGGCTCAAAACTCTGAATAGTTCCGGAGATAAACTTTTAGCACAAATTTTCCCTCAGCTGCTCGACACGACCTTTGGTGACCTGTTTGTTTTTTCAATTAAAATTTTCCCCCATCGCGCTTTTATGTAATTAAGTCGTTTAAGGCGTGATGTTTTGCCAGAAAATTTTCATTGATAATCCAGAGCATGTTTTGATCGCATTTTAGATAATTTCAGGCTATAAGGTCAGAGCGTCAGAGCGAAAAGTTCGTGCAAGTTAAAATCCGCCACCCTATAATTTTCGAATAGCGCTAGGGCAAAAAATGGGCAAATTTTTCCATTATAATTATTGCTGTAATTTAGATTTACATCATACCGGTTACTAATTATATTAATTGTATTTATAATTTATGTTTATCACTGGTTTTTTGTTTTTAAAATAATACTTTTTTTTTTCTAATAATTAAAAATACACCATTGCTAAATCTTGAAATTCGTAATAAATTTAATTTGAATTGAAATTGATTTGAAATTGAATTGAAATTGAATTTAAATTGAATTGAAATTGAATTTAAATTGAATAGAATTTGAATTGAAATTGAATTGAAATTGAATTGAAATTGAATTGAAATTAATTACAAAAAATCATATCTGGTTTTAATAGAGGAAGAGGATAATAATTGTTTTCAATTTGAAACACGATTAAAGAAACTGAGAAAAAAACGTCCGGGTTCCGAATTTTATCCCTAATAAATAAATACAAATTGTAGAAATCAAAAAATTTACTTTTTTACAAACATTCTAAAACTTTTTTTTAAGCAAAATAATGATGATGATCACTGTTTTTCTTATATCAAATTTGAAATCAGTGTCTCTGTACATTTAAATAGAAATGTCTTTCAATCTCTGTATTAGAACATGATCTTGAATTTTCTATTTTCATTCAATTCATTTCTGATGTTAATTTCTATGCAGGCTTATGAGGGAGTTATTTAAGTTATTTAGAAAATCTTTAGGACACTAAATCCATATCTGATGAAATAATTTTTATTTATAGGTAAAAAAAAAATGACAGAATTAATTCCATTTTTGGTGTTATTTCTCATCGAAGGCTTAAAAAATATTGGTGGCATGCTGCATTTCGGTTACTTATATTGAATTGTAAGTGATTTGTGTGCGGATATCTTTTGTCGGACATTTGGGTTTATCGTAACAAAGAACTAGAAAACAAATCGAAATTCAAAGATTTTTTCACAAAGAGATTAGTCGATGATCTTTACTTTAGTGAGAGAAGGTCGATCTGTACTGCAGATTTAATTTCGGAATCAAAGTTGGACGTCTCCACTATTAGCGAATGAATTGAGCTAACGAAAGGTTAAATAAAGATTGTTTTGTATTTGTCGAACTGAGGAACATATGAAACCAAATACGAGATGTTTGTTTTCAGTGATTTGTTATTAGCCCCACCATTATTTTTAAATGCCTAAAACAATAAATAAGAAAAGAAATGTGCGAAATGTTCGAATTTGGCAATGTTCGAATAAATTGACCTCTAAATATCATCAGAAATGGATTTGTTGTCCCAAGAAACGACCGAAATGATGATGTGTTCGCATTCAAAAGTTTTCAACTAACCCCCTCTTTTAGATATACCCCCTTGATCACTATATCTAACTTAATATCAGAAATGAATTTGGTGTTCCAAGAAATATCTGAAAATGGTGTGCCACGATGCCTAAATTTAGTAATTTTTGACTAATTCTTTCCCTTATTTTAATCCCTCTTACCTTTCTATAATAAATTATGTCAGAAATGGATTTAAAATCGCGAGAAATACCCTAAACGATGTATCAAAACGTCGTAAGAGCATGCTTTAGTGTTTCATTCACAGGGAAATTAACTGACGTTTTGGAATATGTTCTTTAATTCGATGTTTGTTACGCATTATTTTTCTGTGTATGTGAGCTACTACACATAATGCGTTTTTTTAATGATCTATATAGATCTCCCCATACAAAGTTGAAGTTTTATCTGGATCTCTATCAGGATCTTGGGAAATTTAGAAATTTCCCACTTTTCAGAATGTGGCAATCTTCACTTCGCAAATGTCAAAAATGTCACTGGTTTGCAAGAAAGACATGGCTGAAGAAACTAAGAAGTAAATATTCGTTAAATAAATATAAATTTAAATTTATTATTTTGTAGAAATCGCTTCACTCTAATTATTCGTTTCTAACAATATCTTCAACTTTAAATTTCTCAATTTTAATTCCAGTTTGACACTTTCCCTAAGCAGTGAAGGTAGGTTCGGTCCCACACTTGATAAATTTCCCTTATAGATTTTTTAATGATCTGGATCTAGATCCGGATCCAGATCATTACAAAAACGCAGCTTGTTAGCTTCAAAAAATAAGAAGATAATTATCAATTATCATAATGTCAAACACGACAGATGGTTGATTAATCATATAACAAAATAATGTTCTTTAAAAAATTCGTTTGTTGAAGAATTTAAAAAAAAAATTGAGAATATATACTACATATATTCGTAGATTTTTCACTAAGCTGGAAAAATTTATCCTTGACAGGATATCAGCTGTTAATTTTGACAGGCAAAACTTGGACTGGGACCGGGTTCGCTATTCGCTATGTTCAATATAACAAAAACTTTAAAGAAGGAAAACATGACATAATCAAATTCTATCTCAATTTCAGAGAACATGAACACGTTCGAGTAAAAACTTTATAAAGTTTTGTGAAGTTTTTGCTAGAAATCAGATACGCAAACAAACCTGATATGTCCGAGGTATTGCAACTTTAAAATCCAAATTCTAGGCCCCATAATTTATTAAACGGACCTGATAAGAAAAAGGAATAGTTTGAATGAAATGAGTGAATCAAAAAAAAAATGTTTTTTTTGTTTTTTTTTTTTTTTTTTTTTTTTAATTCCTTAGTGAACATTGAGCTTGGCTAAAACTTAGATTCCAATACTTTTCATGGTACATACATTTATTTTAATATATTTATTATAATTAGTTGTACTTTAAAGAATCGCGACTAATTGAGTAATTTTGTGGTGGTGCACCTATATTTTAAAATATTAAATTTCTCAATTCTGCTAATTAAATTCTTCTAAATAAATAGATATGACAATTTTTAACCCTTTCGATCCTACTGCCGCTTATAGCCGACATCCGCGCAACATTGTCTGGATATAACCGCCGCCTAAAGTTGGCATTCACGGAAAGCGCTGTGGGTACGATCGCCGCCTATAGTCCGATTGATTTGATTGAAAGTCTGTACTCAAGGAAAACTCTGTGGAACCTATCTCGTGGAAAACCAACTATGCCGTACCGAAAGGGTTAAAGTCATTAAGGAAAAAAAAGTTAGGATTTTTAATTGAACAATTTGTAATTTTATCCAAATATGGTGCTACCGTACTATAATTATTTAAGTTAATAAAAACAATAATTCAAAATTAATTTTTAATTTGAATACTGTGTCCCTGGACTGTATGGGTACAAAAAATTGATTTAATGTCTTAAAAATGATCATTTTTCATATCTTTAAAAAGGTTTACGAAGCATAAACCTACCTCACCACTTAAACAAATCAATATTTATTTCCACAGCTTGTCATATGAAACAAGTAGAGTAAATGATGCTGAATAAAACCAATTTAAGAGCATCGACATAATTTGGATGTATCTCATCCGTTGAGAACAATCAATCACTTCCAACATAAAATAAAGTAGGCTTCTTCTCCACGCACTCCAGTCCGCTTAACTTTCTGAAATTAAAACAATACAAAAATTAAGTGCATCCGAGTGTATCCGGCGGACAATAAAAATCTGTAAAATGCTATTCCATTCCAGGCGTCGTTTTTAATTAAATGAATCACAAATGGAACGCTGCGGTATTATATGAATGAAAATATGTAATTAGGGCACAGATAGCGACCGCAGGCAGTGCAGGAAGATATGACTCCAGCCACCGCCCGTCCGCCGCCACTGCCGTATGTACACAGCGCCCCCAACTGCCGGGATGTGAATAATGGAATCCATTTGCTCGAGAAATTTTCGCAAAAGATGGGTATTTACGCGGCAGAATTTTCAACGAAAAATATTCGAAAACTTTTACTTACTTAAATGGAATATTTATAAATTTTATTAATTGGTTGGCAAAGTCTGCGGGTTATTGCAAAATGCCAGCAAAACCACAAATATAGTCTAATCGAATTGGCAGGATGTTATGGTCGATTGTTTTTATTTATGGCGTCACCCTGTAATTAAGTGTAATTTTTTTTTTTTTTTTTAAATACCAGTTCGGTTGAGGTTGTTTGCTTTATATACAGAATTTTATGCATAAAATGTGTTGATGGTAAATTCAGGGAATTTTATAAATCTTTGGTCTACTGTTTGAATTTCCCACAAGGCCTAAAGTATACTGGAGTAATTAAAAACGCCTGTAGGTACCTAAAAACAGAAAATTGTTTACATTAGCTTAAAGCTACAATATAAATTTATCGATTGATTACAGGTATTTAATTTTTAAAAATTTTTCTTTTTAATAATGAAGATACTTTTTTTTTACCATAAGCACTGGTAGAAATTGTTATATTTAAACGTTAAATTGTGTTTTCGTTCAAAAATTAAACATCTTGATATACTATATATCAAAACGAGTTTAATTTGAATATCTAAGCTTGTCTTTTCTATATTTAGTGCTTAATTTTGGGACTGATAAATTCAAGATTTAAATAAGGGGTTATTGTAATATCAATTTTTGCATACGAAAAGCTGAAAAAATACTAAAAAAATGTCATCCTTGAAAACGACAGTTAATATTTTAAGACATGTTCAATTACATTCCATAAAAATATTTAGAGATATTTCTCCGAAGACCCAAAAGTTGGTAATTGGGTTAAACTAATATTACGTAAGTTTTATTTATATTTATAAATTGCGTCCAAAATGTTGGATTCCAAAAATGCCGATACCACATTAGTAGTTGGCGGCCGTAGACATTTCATAGTGTTCTTTTTAACGAAACTGCTATAAAATATATAAAATTAACGTATGCCATATTAGATATACCATTATTGAATTCCAAAATGTTCACTTTATTTGTAAAATTATCAACCCTGACAACTCTAAACGCTTTGTTCAAAATAAAATTGAAAACATTTAACAAAATATTAATTATTTTGGGTTATACTCGTAGTTGAACATTTCATTCGTATCCTTTTTAATAAAATCCCATAGAATTCATATATCTATGCTCACAAAATTGTAGCTATCTATCATTCTGAACTTCGAAAAGTCGACACTATATGTATGATACATGCATATATAAAATCAGCGAGCCAAAAAACATTTTTTACCTTTGTTCAATCGAAATCTGATTTGAAAACCTACTACTGTGATCAAAAAGTAAAGCCAATTTGTTTATAACTTTGAAGATTTTTATTTATTCTTCAAAATCTATATCATCCCCTTCAAAGTAGTCCCCGCCCAATAAAATACACCTATACCAGCGATATTTCCAATCTTCGAAACACTTCTGAAAATCGATGATTGGAATGGTCTTCAGTTTCTTCTTCAAACAAAATTTAATGCAATTTCTTTGCTCAATAAAATCACACATTGTAAAAATTGAATAATTGACTTTTAGTTGCGCAGAAAATACAACAAAACTGACCAAACAAATGACGTACTGGCGTGAAATTTTACACAGATATGAGTGACAGTGCTGCCAACCTAAAAACAGGAACATTTGCTCGAATCGATGTACCCGCGCAATTTAAATTCAAAATTGGCTTTACTTTTTGATCACATTAGTACCTATACCATTTTGAATTCTTCAGTTTAAATGCCAACATGTTGATACTATTTATATTTACAATAAGCCAATTGACTTTCAAGATCGTTATAGACAGAAAAAAATAAGGGCTTTAAGTAGGGAAGTACAATTAGAGAAAGAAAGCGAATTTTTATAGGGAGGAAGGATCAATGTAACATTTGTGAAATGTTGTGTATTATTTATTATTTGGTAACAATTTTAGCTCTAACTTCCGATGTACTAATTTGAAACCAAGCAACTAATTTAACAAAATTGTTTTCTGCTGAAAATTCATCCTTTTAAAAAAGCTTTCAAAATTTAGTTCGGATTTTTCAATTATTTTTTGAGTTATAGCTTATACGCCAATTTTGAAAATGCTGTTTACAAAAAGAACGCGTTTAGAGTTTTAGTACTTAAAAATTCAATGATTTAGCGCTGTGTGAAGTTCTCTACTGTAGTAATTTTGACCTAACTAAGCACATGAAAATCATTGAAACCTTTAAGGTTGAATATTAAAAAAAAAAAACTTTACAAAAGGAATATCCAAAGATTTTTTTTTTCTTTTGCAACTAAATATTTACAATTTATTAATTTTCCAATAACAAACTATTTTCCATTTCTATACTTTCAGACTGTTGAAGATCTCGAAAATCGATGTATGGAAGCTGGCATCGAAATAGTTACAAGACAATCATTTCTGTCCGATCCTGCAGATGCCGTACGAAATCTGAGGCGACAGGATGCTAGAATAATTGTAGGCCTTTTCTATGTAGTTGCTGCACGTCGCGTCCTATGTGAAATGTACAAACAACAGCTGTATGGTCGAGCGTATGTCTGGTTTTTTATAGGTAAGTAAGTGAAAAAGGGGCTCTAAATCTAAAATCTTCTGTATATTTTCCTTTTTCGATCCATCTGAATATATACTGCCATTAACCCTCCTTTTTTTTCCCTGGTAATAAAAATACATATTTACCCCATTTCCGGGTGAAGAAAAGCCTTTTAACAGATGCAGAACAAATAAAATCTGGAAATGATGAATATGATAAATGTGTTTCGTTTACCACAAAACAGTCCCATGAGATGTTCTTTCAATCTGGGGTACTTTCCATAGGGATTTTGTACCAAAAATAAATCCACTGAGATATAGGGTTTTATCATCCTCCTTCCGCCCTCGGTGAAAAACATCAAGAGACTTTTTGTTCAGCAAGGACATTCGCATATACAAAAAAAAAAAAAGATTCACCGGAGCAACAGTCATCGGGGCGTTAAGAAAGCCAGTCAACAATATATCCAGGCATTTTTCCTTAAGGTTTCTCGAAACTGTCGCTTCGTTAGCCCAAATTGAGTTATATAAAGTAGTCAAAAGAAAGAAAGCACTTAGCGGCGCGGTTCCCTGTAACAATTTTCCCGGGGATGAAGGAGAAATAAAATTCATTTTGATCCTTCACATACTCGCAGCATCTTCTCAAGTGTTATGAACAAGAGTGTGAGTGCCAGAGGCGCGCATTCTTCTTTCTACGGGCAAAAAAAAAGTTTACCACACCTTCTCGACAGCACCAGACAAATAAGACAAATTTGTGCAAAATTACATTCAACTTTTCATTCGTTAGCTAGAGTTTCTGGCTTGAGGAGAAGAATAGGAAAAATTAAGGAGACTTCCCAAGTAGACAGGATGAAATGTGCACGCAAGTAAAAATTGTGTCAGGCGTGTTGCGCGGGGAAGGGCGACGCGACGGTGAGTAATTGGGGCGGATTTACAAAGAATTGCGTTGTTTGCAATGATTTTTATATCAGACAACAAAACGTCGGGAAAGTGTTAGTCCTTGCTTAGTTTCTAATTGGTTTGTTAGGTGTATAAATGAGGATACCTTTTAACTGAAAAGGTGTTGAAGCAGTACATTTATATCGCATTATTTAGGACATATAAAGTTAATTTCTTAAATAGAATAATTTAAAGACCGAATTATTCAATTAACACGTGATAAAGTTATTAGTTGTTCTATGATTCGAACCATGTTGCACGCTAGATACAAAAACTGAAATAAATATATTATATATAATAAATACAATACCGCAGCTATTTATAATCTGGGCTTAACATGGAAAAAATAAGGTACACATTTTATTCTAAACTTTATCATCGCTGCTTTCTGCTTCTAATGTGTTTTTGCTTTAAACCTAGAGAATATTTAAATTTTTTTTATAATAATAGATTTATATCGCACTTCTCAGCCTCTTCGATTTCCAAACCCTTCTTATCCCGTTCCGGTGTCCCCCAGGGCAGTCATCTCGGCCCTTTACTTTTCATATTGTCCATCAACGATGTCGTGAACGTTATCAATCACTCTGACATCCTAATCTATGCTGACGATATGAAAATCTTCAAACAAATTTCCGACACATCCGATTCATCGCTACTCCAAAACGACCTAGACAATTTTCGTACCTGGTGCTCAAAAAACTTTCTCGATCTAAATATATCCAAATGCCAAGCGATTACCTTCTCCCGTAAGCGCACCTCTACTCCTCCCAGATCCTACACCCTCTCTGGAGAACCCATCCCATCTGTTACCTCCCTCTGTGATCTTGGTGTCATATGCGATAGTGAACTCAACTTCCGTTCCCACATAGATCACGTTATTAGCAGGGCCAATTCTACTCTTGGCTTTGTCAAACGATGGTCTAAGGAGTTCTCCGATCCTTACGTTACCAAATCGCTCTTCATTTTCTTCGTCAGACCCCTCCTTGAGTATGCCTGTCAGGTTTGATCTCCCTCGCAATCCTCTACCATTAACAGAATTGAATCAGTCCATCGTAGATTCATTCGTTTTGCCCTGCGCAACCTCCCGTGGACTGATCACCTCAACCTCCCTCCGTATGAAGACCGCCTAAAACTAATTGACCTCCAACCTCTCTCCTTCCGTCGTGATATCGCTGATATCGGCTTCGTCCACCAAGTCCTAGCTGGTCTCATCGATTGCCCCGACCTCCTACATAGCATATCCCTCAACACTAACCCCCGCAATGTTAGATCTTTCCCCACCTTTCGTCTTGCGACCCACCGTACCAATTATGGCCACTTCGAACCCTTCACTAGAATGCTACGGAAGGTCAACAACTCTACTGCCTTCGATTTCCACCTCGAGAAATCCTCCCTTAAGCGCGCCCTATCCCAGCCTGTTCCACGCCCCTTTTGACTAATCAATTTAGGTTAATGTTATTCTAGTCGTAGGTTAAGTAAATTTCTGTAGCTTGTATTAAGCGAAACAATAAATAAAATATTGCTGGAAACATTCATAAATTCTGAGCTGCCTAGGCATTCGAATTTAGGTTCTGCTGATCCATTTTTTGAAAATTTTAAAAGCTAATTAACACATTTTAAAAATCAAAGTTAATTTCTTTTTTTTTCCTCCCCGGACCATTGGTATTTGGGAAATTGCCCTTATTCATAATATTATGTATACTATAAAAAAAGGTAAATATTTGTAATAACCAAAATTCCACTGGCTTGATTCGAGATTCGGGCGTTTTAATTGAAATAGAATAAGAATATCTCATATTATGCTTTGTATGAAATTGTAGGATTTAATTGTGTAAAATCTTCAAAATATACACCTCTATTTAAGGGGTTACATGGGTTTCAAATTATGAAAAAATCGATTTTTAGACTTTTAAGTATCAAAAAGAGCTATTGAGTTATATTTCATGAATTTTTTTTTTGAAAAATATCGAAAAATGTCCCGCTGAGAGCTGGTTTTCCAAAAACTCTTAAAAATGCGATGGACATCATAACTTGTGCTAGATTTATCTGAAACCAAAAAATCAAATTTGTTGTGTTAGCAAACGAGTGAATTTTTGGTGGCGTTGCATGTGAAAAATTAATTTTTCGATACCAAAAAATAATACATATTGCCGTGTAAAGTAAGTTGTGATGAACGAAAAACAAAATCCCTCATTCACTCGCTAGTCAATGCTATTTAGAAGAAGTGTGCAAAATTTGAATAAGATCGGTGGATTAGTTTTTGAGTAATCGTGTCCACCGACTTCAGAAATAGAGTTTTGTGAAAAACGTATCTAAAGTTTAAAGTAAGAATAAAAAGATGACAAATTGTTCATATAATATAAGTTCAAATACTACTCTTTTTGATACTTAACCCTTATCAATCACACCTCAGTAAAATCCCGCACAGGTCATTCTGGGGTGTATCACACCCCAGCGTGTTTATAAGCTTATAAAAAATTGTAGATAGCATAACAAAAAAAAAAAAAAAAATATCCTGTTAAAGTTTAAGTCTTCCTCTAAAAGACTGTACGGGGTCAGATATGTGAAAATTAAATTTAAGATAGTTAAAAAAATTCTTAAAAAAAAAATCGCAAAACTGACTTTTTTCACTAAAACTACTGTAACTTTTTTAATTTTTAAGATATTTCAATTTGCCAAGCGGTTTTGTAATCCTGAAATGATGTCCATTCAGCTGGTATGTTCTGTTTCTTTGGCCGTTTCAAAAAGTATATTTATTTTGAAGTCTGAAAGTACCACTTTTATGAAAAAAATGAACAGCTCATTTACACACAGAAATAGCAATTTATTAATTAAAAAATTTATTTAAAAATCCAAAAAAAAACTTTTCATAAAGTATTTAATGCATATTAAAAAAGTAAAAAAAATGTATTCATTATTTGTTAACTATTCTATGCCAAAAGCACATTCAATGCACATGTACGCTCTATGCGTATCACACATCGGTTGAAGGCATGATGGACACATTGAGTTAGTCTTCTTATCACTTCCTCTTGGACAAATTGCGCATCTTTTTTGTCTGTCTAGCTTTCGACGCTCATTTTGGGTGGGAAGACAGTCCTGCAAATGCAAAATATTTGCAATTCCAGCTTTTAATTCCTTACGTATAGATACGATATTATAGCGTTCTTGCAAGTGCGCTTTCACCAAGTATAAATACAATTTATCTTATGGCGAAAATACACTTTAAAATTTTTTCAAAAAATTCTAACAAAGAAAAACTGTTAAAATGTACTTCAAATTCAAATTAAACTCCTCGGAAGTAAAAAAAAAAATTTTTTCTAAAAACTCGAAAAATTCACGTATAGGTCAAACTGGGTGTGAGACACCCCAAAATTCGAGGGGGCCTACTTTGAGCAACTGCCAGCTAGAAACTAATGGTCCCAAAAATATTTTGCCGGCGGGGAATGAAAGTTTGTAACGCTGACTAATTGTAGATGGTGGTATTAGACCCATATCCATTGGTTTACTGGGTCATTTTGGCGCTCAAAAAAACGCTGGGGTGTATTTCACCCAGTGTGACTGTTAAGGGTTAAACGTTTGAATGTAATAGTACTTTTTTTTACCATTAAAAAAATGTCAAAAGAAAAATCGATTTTTTCAAAATTTGAAACCCACATAAACCCTGCTACGTTATGTTGAATTGCTTCCGTGCTAAGGATGAACAAGGACATCTTTCTTGAGTCTTCTTAAAGGCTTAATATAATGCAGAGTTTAAAAATAAATGTTATTCAAACAAATTGCACATTTTGGTTGACACACAAGTGACCTATCATTTTTATACGATTTTCCCTTAGACTAAAAATTCGAAAACAAAAATCAAAAATAATCACATTATAATATTTTTTTAAAATTTGTTAAAAAACAACCGAGCTTGGCAAAGTGTCAAAACGTTCGAATGAAAGCTTAAAATCTAAGCTATGTTCGTAAAGTGTAAAAAACAAGTTTTAGTTTTAATCCCATATCTGTTATATGATACGTTTATAAAAAATACTGAGAGTTACACGGAATTTTGTAAACATTTTTGAGGTTTTTTTATTTTCATTTAATAGTTTAACGTTCAAATATTTAGAAACAAAATCCTACAATACTCTAAAACATTTCCAAAAATGGCTAAAATATCACTTATTTTATATCTTAGAATTATTTTTCTCAAAAACCGTTCGTGGTAAAAAATATCGATTTTAAGATTCGTTTTTAGCACCCTGATAAATTAAAAAAGCCTTTAATTACCCGAATTTCACAGACATGTACTATCAAAGTTAACTAACAAAATAACCCAATCGGCAGAAACAATAGTAAAGGCAAAACGCTTTAAATTGTTCATAACCAAACCGAGCTCGATTTCATTTTTAATTCAGTTTTTTATATAAATCGAAACTGAGCTTTGTTCAGTTTTTTTTTTTTTAGAACAGAAGCCAATGCATACTATTCGAATAAATATCGCAATATGTACTATATCACATAAAAATTCAAGTATGTACTCGGGTAAAGTAGTTCTTAAACATAGAAAAACTAGTATTTGAGGCAATATTTAAATGATTAAAAGTTATTCTTAAAATTTCTTGTTCTTAAAGTTTTTTTTAATTCATCCTAGTTGTTTAGCCTTAAAAATATTATACATAGATATTTAAAATTCTAGTTATAACAAGAAAGCTTAAACTATTCCTTCTAAAAAAGTAAGAATTGTGGAAAAGATATAAGTTAAATATTGCTTTTTATTAAAATTCACTCCATGGTTCTGTTTTGCTGTAGTTCAAATTGTAGAACAAGTTCTCGTCCGTTGACAGAAATTAATCAACTTTATTTTCATTCAATAGGTATATTTTCTTGCTTGGTTTGTACTAGTGCCCAAAATTTGATTTTTAAGAATTTAAATCATAAAGGAAAAGTATTTTTGCCTGCCAAAGCAAAATAATGGGAAAAAACGCTTTCAGTATTACGACTTTTTTTGCTTTTAAAATAAGTATGGATTTTTTAATCGACATTACTTTAAACTTCATATATTAGTTTTTGATCAGATATGTTTACTATTTAATGCATTTTGGGATGGCACATAAATAATGAGCGATTATGAAAAAATGAAAAAGACCGTATATTTATAACTTATCTTATTTATTTGTCAATAACATAAGCACCGTCGGAATCAACAACACGTCTCCACCTATCTGGCAAAGAATGAATAGCATCTGTGTAGAACTGTTTTGGTTTTGTCTAAAAGAATTTGTCTAAGAATTGTCGTAGGTGGACCTCATCATCGATTTTTTTTCTTCAGAAAGTGCATTACTCAGGGACCTGAATAAACAATAATCTGTCAGTGCCAAGTCTGGCGAGTACGGTGGATGAACAATTATCTTCCAAGCAAACTCCAATAATTTTTTGTTGTACTGTTTTTGCGATATGTGGTCGAGCGTTGTCATGTAAAAAGAAAATTTTATCGTTTTTTGGACGTTTAAGTTCGATGTCAGTTTTCAACTTGTCAAGATGGTTACAGTCGACACTGGCGGTCATGGTAGTATTACTAGAAAGGAGGTCCCAATATATGATTCCATGAATATCCCACCAGACGCACAACATAATGTTTTTAGGGTGAATAGTCCAGTCAAATTAGCTCTTAAAATAGAAGTAAGGTTACAAAAATTCCCATAGAGCTAAAAATTGGTATGAATGTTCAGAATACTATTATAAATGAATTGTGAAAAGTCCCCATCAATCCCCCTTGTGCAAAAATTTTTATTGATGGTGAAAGTTTGCAAAAATAGGTTTTTCGCGTTTTTCAGCTAAACGGTGAGTTTTACAGCAAAAATAGTTCAGACAAAAATTGTAGATCATCCAATTCTCTACAAAAAATGTCTCTACACTTTTTTCCATAAGTATTACCATTTCCATGATATAGCGGTTCGAAAAATTCAAAAATTATTTTATTCGTAATATGCACACGTTTCCACACCACCTATGAGGTAGTGTGCTTGGCGCTTTTTTTTTAACGTGGTTGGCAGGGCGGCAAAATTTGAATAGCCTATATCACGGAAATGGTAATACTTATGGAAAAAAGTGTAGAGACATTTTTTGTAGAGAATTGGATGATCTACAATTTTTGTCTGAACTATTTTTGCTGTAAAACTCACCGCTTAGCTGAAAAACGCGAAAAACCTATTTTTGCAAACTTTCACCATCAATAAAAATTTTTGCACAAGGGGGATTGATGGGGACTTTTCACAATTCATTTATAATAGTATTCTGAACATTCATACCAATTTTTAGCTCTATGGGAATTTTTGTAACCTTCAAAGTCTAATTTGACTGGACTAGAAGATCTTCTTTCAGAGTTGGTTTACCGGATTCATTTGTCATTTGGACCTAACCATTGACGCTTGCGAGTATGGTTAATATACAGAACCTTTTTTTTATCCCCAGTAATAAGGTGATCCAACCATTGTTCCCAAAATTTCAAGTTACTTACAAGTTAATTTAAACTTGTTAAGTTGAGAATGGCCGTATTATTTTTACGTTTTTAAGAATGTGTAAAGTTTCGATTTTTCATCATCGACAATTTTAAAGGAAAACTACTTTTAATTCTTTAGGATATTAATCGTGAGTTTTAGTTTTTACATTTATATCTGTCAAAATAAGACGCCAAAATTCAACCAGCTGAAATTAAATAAAATATAAAAGGAATAATAAAACATGACAAAATATCTATTTCAATATCTTATTAAAATTTATTGAAATTTAATCATATAGAATAGGTAAAAAAGTTGTTTAAGCAGATTTTATGGATAGTATCGAATATAAATAAGATACGATACGTATTCATTATTTTAATCGTAAATGATTTAAAATATTGCCATAATAGAAAAGGTAATTTAATACAAACTTCTTGTGGAACACAAAAAAAAACTGTCAAGTTCATGCGTAAATATTAATTAATGAATTATCTAATTGAAAGAGACAAGTAAATTTGTCTATCGTGTACAACAGGTTTGGAGAAATTTGTCGACAGTTCAAGGAAATGTTCATTTGTTTTTTGAATGAGATATAAAATTTCACACCTTTTGTCATACTTCTAAACTTAAGCCATCGAAATGTTTGATTATGGATTCTATAAACTCGATATGAACCGAAATTTTGATCAAATTGAATTCGTGTATTGTCCTGAGCGTCTATAAAAAAATTCTCTAATTTCGTAAACAGCTCTAATTTTGCAAATACAATTTTCTTATTTCTCAGCAATTAACCTCATAACTTGCCATAACTTTGCGGTTATTAAAATATGTGAATTTTCAAACTCTATAATCAATTTGTCTTTAATTGCATAAAGTTTTACCAAAAAATTTTCACAAAATTTAACAAATCCATACACAAAGTTGTAAAGCTTAAGAATTTGTATTCAATGAAATCTATAAAAGTCAACTTAAGGGAAAGTTAGTGCCGCCCTTATCCCTTCCACTTGTGCGCATAAAGCTCCGCAAGTAATCCGAAGGATAAATGTCTCTAGAGTTCGACGTGTGGCCACAAAATCTGATTAAATCTGGGAAAACAACTTACCAAGTTTTCTGGATGAAGTAGGACCTAAAAAAGGGTCTTTTCCAAGTTGAATGTCAGACGAGGGGGTAATTAACCCCAGCACCGCACTAAAATTAATTGGGAGAACAACTTACATTGACCAGACCGCACTAATATCCAACCTACCCCCTCCTCCTCCCGTTGAAATTATAAAGTTTCTAGCAAAATTTTATGTGTTCTGCCATTAGTCCATAAGTGGGAATCAAGGGGAATATATCGTGCCCTCGCGCTAATACCGTCACAATTTCTTACAAATATACAAACATATTTGCTAGAAACTCCCTTCGAATCTCCCCCGCGCGCAGTTGCCCAACTGTTGTTGGGGACGTGTTTCTTTACAATAGTTTGCTTTTGGCGAGAAAATGTAACACATTTACTGCCGCCAGCAAAATCTTGTAGTGAGAGGTTTTCCAATATAAACGGAGCCTGTGTCACAGGGGGCGATGTCTGGATGTGGTTGCCCACCCAAAGAAGTTTTCTCGTCATGGTTACGTGACGTAATGTATCTAGATGTATATCCAGGATGGTGGTTTAGTTTGCTGGTAGTAGAATTCCTTAAACGGGAATAACACGATATGCTGGGATTGCTCTTTTGGCACGTTGCAAACTATTATTATACGAGTATGCATTTTCTTCTCGTATATGCATGACTCCGTTTTCGGGTCCGGCCCGAAAACCTACAGACAGAATTCGTTCGCCCCAAAAAACACCATCAGGGCATCCGGGTAGAACCTTATTGCCAATTTCAGTATAGAGTTTTGCGAGATATACTCCACCATGCAGACTTTCTACTTCGCTTATATATATATAATATATGTGAAGTTTTGTTTTTTCCTTCTCCCGAAAAATTCCCTTCTCGAGAGATCAATATATATGTATGCGATAGTACTCTCCTCAGAAAATAAATATAATATATATATAGTATATACTATAAAACCGGGAAAATGAAGAATTCCCCGAATTCTTTGGGGATAATTTAGATCGCCTTAAGCGCATTGTTTTTTTCTTCCGAGTTTATGAACTTGCTCGGAGTGCTCCCTCTTGCGAGCAATTAAATATGTCTCTTCTGATAATCTTCTTTAAAAACTTTCTTCCAGGAATTTTACAAAAAATGTATATACATATAGTATATATATAAAAAATATATTAAAAAAAGAAGAAGTTTAAAAAATTTTAGGACAATCTGAACTACGGTTGCAGGCATGCAGCGCTGGGGTCCTGGGGATTGTTCCACACTGCGCACTTTTATCCTTTAAAAAAACCCTTTCATAAGAGAAGGCAAATGCACTTGACGCTTGCTATGATTAATGCAGTGCAAAGGACGTTTTTCTGCCGTTTTCGTGTATATACTTTTTTTAAGGATTTTTTTTTTTTTTTTATTCCAGGCGAGTCTTTTTTATCCCACTTCTGCTGTTCACCTTATATTTTTTCTCATATTTTCCAGCTTTGATTTTTAGCTAGCCCACTCCTAGTATATTTTTTTTTACTTCAACTCATTCTACTGAATGCCGTAGAATTTTTTGTTCCTTTTTGCCCTATCTTTCCTGGGGAAAAATTTTTTTTTATTCTGGTATTGTAGTTCCAGGCAACAGGGAATTAACAGCATAAAGACTAAGAGAGTAAAACGCTTCCAGAGAAAGAGAGAGCCAGGGAACAGGGATTAATTTATGAAAAGGACCATAAAAACAAAAAAAAAAAAAGTACTGGCTCTATGATAATTACCGACATTTCTCTGTCCGGTTTAATTAATGACCTCTGGATTAAACCTGCCAGTCCCATTCCTCATGCACTGGGCGAATTAAAGTTTTATCACAGATCGGCAAACGGGTTTATATATAATTTCAGGTTTAATTCTTGATTGCGACGTAATTATCCCAGAGAAAATAGAAGCCGCCACCGCCGCCCGCCGCCACTTGCCTCTCTGACCAGGGTCTAGTTTTGTCAGGGGGAAAGCATTCGCAGAGGTGAAAAGGATTCCTTTACTCTGATTAATTGCCTCAAAATGTGGCTTAATGCTGCCTAATTATTCAGAGATACTTGTGCGATTTCGGTTATCTGATGGGCTAAAGCAGGACTCCGTGAAATATCTATAAAATGTTGTAAAATTGAAACTGCCTCCATTTCTTGCGGACTTGGTTAAATAATGAGATCTCGTAGAGGATATAGGTTCATGTTATTAATATCTGTTCCTAAGGGCAAGGGTTATACAAATTACGTTTGAAAAGTGTTTTCGTTTTGATAAATTAGATTTTCGTTTATATTGATAATGTAAACTTTGTGAAGGTGTATCAAATTAACAAAGTTTACATTTAAGTAGGATTCATTAAAATTAATAATATATCTCAAGAAATAAATTTGAATAGGTGAACAATTAAAGAAAAGGCAATAAAGTAAAAATATCCTTTCCTGCTTTATTTTTTTCCTATGTTTTACTACATTTTATTATAAATTTGGAGTAGAAGAATAAGAAAAACACTTTTTAATGAAAAATAACAATGAGTCCTGTATATTATTTCCACATCTCCCAAATTGCCAGTTCTTTATATACATATATAGTACTATGATACCCGTGCGAGAACTCTGGCATCAAAAAGTAAAATGGTCATAGAGAGAGCAATGGCGCGGTTAACTATAAAATTATTATTCAAAGACTTATTGAATTGTAGAAGGATATCTGACAAGGATAGGTCACACTATGTGGGTCACCGATTTGGCCGAGTCCCCGTATATTTCAAGATGTTCACTAGTGTAGTAAACCCCCAAAGCCCTAGGGTGCAACACTCGGAAATAAGAAAGTTTCTCTCGAAAATGTTAGGCTCACACAAGTGCCACAAATTCGTTCTTATGAACTGTCATAAGCGAAGTATCATTGATAAAAAATGCAATTCCATGTATGTTATTTATAATCCGAATTATGTTGGCATGAAGAAAGATAGAAGAAACATACACGCTGCTCACTTCGCCAAGACAACTTCCATAAGTTCGAATTTTTGGTACTTCTACTAATGGTAAGCCTAAAACTTTCGAGAGAAATTTCTCCCTTATTTCCGAGTGTTGCACCCTAGGACTTTGGAGATTTACTACACTAGTGAACCTCTTTAAATACATGGAGACTCAGTCAAATCGGTGATCCACACAGTGTGACCTATCCTTGTGAGTCATAGAAAAGGTGAAATCTTTTACACGATTTTTTTTTTTTTTTTTTTTTTTTTAATAACTCGTTTATATTTAAAATATAAAAATAAAAGTCCAATTTGTCAATGTTTCAGGGTCTATGTTCTAGAAACTAATATATATGATGCGGACGATGTGAGCATTATTTTTTTCTTTCGACCCCGAAGCATCAAAAATTATTGTCAATCTTCAAAATGCATTGAAAATAGCGTTGAATTACTTTCAAGGGTCACATACGTCCAGAATTTTCAGAAAACCCTTTTTTCATTCTGAACTGATTATTATTCTGCATACTTTTAAGAAAATTAAAATAATAAAATTATTCAAAAATTTGACAGTATGTCTGAGAGTTTGACCGCGCGCTGGGAACTCCAAAAACTCGAAGCTTCTTTTCTCGACACGATCGGCACGATAACTTGGAAAATGTTCAATAGTAATTTTTTATATTTTTTTAAAATCTTTATAATCGCTTTATCTATAGTCTGTCGAGTCATTTTTCCTGTAATTTATTTATTTAACTTTTAATAAATAATTAAAGAATACAATTTTCCCATTAAAAATGGAAATTGGTTTTTAAAAATCCATTTTTTATTTTACAAAACAAAATTTTTTTTTTATAAATGCATTTTTCTTCCTCAAGAACCAATAAATAATATGTGATAGTTTTCAATATTTTCTTCAATATACCCTTAAAAAAATTCCTTCCCCAACCTTAATTTTTTTGGGGCGCTGGACATATGTGATCCTTTAAGAAATAGAAAATCAAAATAAGGTCCAAAAAATTCAAGCCATTTTCTTTACCTGCAGAAGAAAAGCAATGTTTTTATCTTACCAAAACCTTAAAATTAACTCCGTACGCACTGAATACTGTAACGAATTAAAAAACCTTGGTATATACAGGGTGTTCAGAGGTGGGAGGTCAATACTGAAGGGGGTGAAAGGTCAGACCGAGACAAGCAAAAAATCGTATGGGTGGGGGGGGGGGGGGCATCTCTCACCGTTTGGCAGTTACAGGGTGATTCGTAAATCAGGATTTTGCCTTATATGGGAACCGCTCTTGTATTTTTATCTTTTTTTCTACGCATCGCAGCGGCCCCAAACTGATTGCAAAAAATCACTATTTGGAAGCCCTTTCCAAAAAAGTTTACACCACCCCCCCTATCCCCAACCCCTTGGCCACAATCCCCCCTGGAAGTTGAAAAAATTAACTTTTATTTCACGATTTTTCACCTTTCGCCCCACTTTTCTCCGAAATTCACGTTATTAACATACCTACTTTTTATTTTTTTTAAGTTGCCTATCTAATTACCTTTCCAAAAAGGTGCAACATGCCCAGGTAGAAAAGGGTTGCAAAAGTCCTGAAATTAAAACATCCTCACAGGTACCTAATTACTTTATTGCACCATAATGAAAAAAGTCGTTAAGTAAACAATTTTTATGACAGCAAGTTCGGAAATGTTTATTTAGGAAACACAAGTAATACATTTTTATTTTTTCAGCAAAACAGTAATAAAATAATAAATGTAATCTCGTTAAATAGCGTTATTAGATTATTATATCCAGTATTGACTCCTAAGTATCCTGACGCTCCGTTTCTAATACCTCCTATGAATTATGGTATAAAAATGGGTAAGTTTGAAAGGACATTGACCACAGTTGAAGAAGCAAGCGATAAAACCGGGTGTTTAATAGAAAAAATTAAGATAAAATGGCAGAATTCAGTGTTGAAGAGTATGCCGATATAATTTACGTGTTCGGTTTAGTAGACGGAAATGATAGTGAGGCCGTACGAGAATACCAAAGGAGATTCCCGAGTCGGCGGGTACCCAACAGAAGGGTATTTTCAAGGACTTTCAGAAGGTTAAAAGAAACCGGAAGTGTAACCGCCCCCAGAGCAGAAACGCGAGCAGGAAAATCGGCCGATTCAGCGGACCCCGACCAACAAATCCTCAACATCGTCAGGAACAGCCCTGTAATAAGCATCAGGCAGGTCGCACGAAGGTCAGGATTGTCTTCAGGGAGAGCTTGGACCGTTGTGAACCGAGAGGGACTACATCCATACCACCATATCCCGGTCCAAGCACAACAGGAAGGAGATTCCGAAAGACGATTGCAATTTGCACTTGGCTGTTCGAGTCTGACATCGAAAACAGAAGGTTTCTATACCGAATTCTGTGGACGGATGAATCGCAATTCACCCGGGATGGCATCACAAACTTCCACAACCTCCACACCTGGTCAGATGTGAACCCACATAGGACCAGGTGTCGGTCCTTCCAGCAAAGATTTAGTGTCAATGTCTGGGCTGGCATCATCGGCAACCAGTTGATAGGACCCTTCATCTTGCCCCAAGTGCTGAATAGTCAGCTATACTCGGACTTTTTGGAGAATACCCTTCCGGATCTGTTGGAGGACATCCCCCTGGCCACCAGAAGCGCAATTTATTTACAGCTCGACGGAGCACCTGCGCATACTGGGAACATTGTTAGGGCAAGGTTGAATGAACATTACCCAGAGCGCTGGATTGGACGAGGTGGACCGATTCCTTGGCCTGCTAGGTCACCGGACCTTACTCCACTGGACTTTTTCTTATAGGGAATGATGAAAGATGATGTTTACTCAAGAAAAATCAACACCAGACAAGACTTAGTTACCAGGATTGGGACCGCAGCCACGAAAATACGGGAGATGCTGGCTACCATAGACCTCAAACGTGAAATAAAACGAAGGTTACTTGCATGCATCGAAACTAGCGGAGAACATTTTGAACAGCTTTTAAAGGACAAACGTTTTAATTGTAATTAGTTTTTAAGCGAACAAAATGTATTTTTTAGTTAACTTAAGTATAATTTCTTAAAAATTCGAATTATCATGATATTCTGTAAAAGGATTTTTTTAAATAAATTTTCGTATCCTTTTCCTACCTGGGCATGTTGCACGTTTTTGGAAAGGTAATTAGATAGGCAACTTAAAAAAAATAAAAAGTAGGTATGTTAATAACATGAATTTCAGAGAAAAGTGGGGCGAAAGGTGAAAAATCGTGAAATAAAAGTTAATTTTTTCAATTTCCAGGGGGGATTGTGGCCAAGGGGTTGGGGATAGGGGGGTGGTGTAAACTTTTTTGGAAAGGGCTTCCAAATAGTGATTTTTTGAAATCAGTTTGGGGCCGCTGCGATGCGTAGAAAAAAAGATAAAAATACAAGAGCAGTTCCCATATAAGGCAAAATCCTGATTTACGAATCACCCTGTAACTGCCAAACGGTGCGAGATGCCCCCCCCCCCCCCCCCCCCCCACCCATAAGATTTTTTGCTTGTCTCGGTCTGACCTTTCACCCCCTTCAGTATTGACCTCCCACCTCTGAACACCCTGTATATAACATTCCATAAAAAATAATAATTTTTTAACAAGCCAAATTGCAACCAATTTCTTCAAATTTTAATATTTAATTATGTACTAAAATTTTTGTTTATTTGGAAAAAATGAGAACTTATCATATTTAATGTTGAAGACATTAATCTAATTTAAATTTTTGGTTTGGTTTGATTGAGTGATGTTTGAGAAATAATATATACCTAATTTTGTTTTTACACGATAGATATTACCTTATAGTTTTTACGTGCTGCATATTTTATTTTATAAAGATAGCAAAAATGAAAATGTATTATATAAAGGAAATTTTAGTTAAAAAAGAAAAAATTTCACTAATTCATCAATACCAAGGTAAAAGCTCCACGAATTGTGAAGTAGTTGAGGAGTTATTAGAGGAGAATAATGAACAAAAAAATTTCTTAGAATGGGAATTAATGGTTTTAAATCAAAACAACTAATGTAAAAAGAGAATGAAATTTGTTTTATGGTATAATTAAATAAAAATCGGGAAAAAATAGAACTGAGTGCAAAATATTTTTTTTTCTTTTTCTTTTTTGGTCTAATTCACAAGGCTAGCATAAATAGTTATAAACCTGACTTTGTGCTGATATTTTGTAATTCCTCAGTTACTTGTGATAACATTCTTTATTTTCCGCAATATACTATCCATTATCTGATTTTCAAAAAAAAAAAAAACAAAAACGCAATTACACTTTTTTTTTAATATTAATAAAATAATAAATAATAATTGAAAATTTTTTGTTCCTATCCGAAGCTTTAAATCATCCTTACAATTTGATTTAATCAATGCGCGTGGTATACAAACAAGTAAATTCTTTTATTTACTTTGAAGAACTTAAAAAATAATAATATTGAGTTGTCATCGGATTTACTTACGTATACTAAATTTCAGCTCAATCGGATATCGTAAAGTGGGTCAAAATTGATTTACAAGATTTCATTACAAACAAAAGGACAGATAGGACGAAATTCTGTTTGTCATACCACGTGGCGCTTATAAAACCGACATCTTTTTCTTTGCATTCGGTATACAGATTTACACCATCCTTTGGAATTTAACAGAATGGATAACATGTACAATACATTCCAAAATAATTAGTAATGTAAGTGGTTCTTAAATAAAGAATACTACTATTTTATTTTAGTAGGGTACTGTATATTGAACTTATTTCTACAATGAATTATAACACGGCTTGTAGTTAAACAAATTATGCCATCAACAGTTCGATCGATCATTCATAATCATTGCAAACTTCAATACACACATGAGATTTTTCCTAATTTTTTTTATTATTATTTTGTCTCACTGTAGTAAACCTAAAATTTTATAATCGAAAGATGAATCAAAAATCTTCCCTCTTTCAAAAATTGAAAATATTCGCCTTTTATAGAACCTTTTACACAACATTCTTTCAGTTTTGAATGTCTTTCAATTTGTACAAACATTTTCCCATTTCATTTAATGGCAAAAATCAATGAATTCGACTGCTCGAGGGTCTTCAGAGTGCCATCGAAAAATTGAAAATGTTGTCGAATAAAGTGAATTGGAAAAACTAAAGAATAAGATTTTTATACGAAATATTGCAATTGAGAGTCCATTTCATCGTTCTAAAGTTCTGAAAAGATATAAAAGCCCCTACCAAATCAACTCCCATTCCTACGATTCGGTGTCAGAAGATACCAGATGATATCTAATCTCAGCGAACGATGCAAGTACCAAAGATACACACATCACGTCTGTCTGTCTTTTTGATAGAAAAATTGCGACTTCTTTCTGCAGCTGTAACAAGCTTAAATTGCTTTCCTGATTCCCTGAACGTTCTCAAAAATTCTCGTGTGTCACTCTCATTATTATTTTTTTTTTTTTTTTTTTTTTTTATGTTTTGCTGACAGACATTACCCCTTTTGTGCCCTAAGAATGAACTAAAGGTCCTCGGTGTGTCCTTATTTTTCATATTTTTTTTCTTCTTTTTATGTTTTGTCGGTCTTTTCTTTTGGTTCTTCAACAACAATGAAACACTGAATGAAGTGTATTTTTCAGAGTCATGATATGCGAACTTTTTGCTCCATCCCTCGCCCTCCACGGGGCGTAAAAGGACAAATTGAAATGAATAAGGTGGCTATAGAAAAATCCTGGCTATTCCTGGAGAAGTTGGGTGGTATCCCGTCACAACGACCCTGTCTCCAGGATTCGTGGAGAAATCTCATCCCGATATTTTTTGTTATAATTGTGAGCAGGCGTGGATCATCTTCCTCCAACTGTAGTGGCTGCTTCTAAGCACCTTGACAACATCGGTGACGGGAAGATATTCTTTTTGTTTTTTTTTTTTTTTGTCATAAATGTTGCATGAACGACTTTGATCGCTGAGTTATTAAATTCTTTCCTCCTTGCCCTGACGGGAATGTCACTGCGAATAAATGAATTATATTATTATCACTTTTCCCTTTAGACTCTAGAGATTTTTTGTCTTTATTTTTGTTTTTTCATTACATTTGTTCTTCTTTTTAAGAAAAAAAAAAAAAATTAATTAAATAAATAAAATCTGTCCCACTACCTATCCCACTTCTGAACATGTTGAAGAATTTATTTTGCAACCAAAAACGTGGACAAAAATTCAATAAGCAATTGCTGATACGAAACAATAAAAATATATATATACATATGTACATATGTATATACAAACAATATTTTTTTTTATTTCGGGGTGACCTACTCCCTAGTTTCTGTTCAGATTCCAATATTCTATTCCTGGAAACACAAAAAACAGAAAAATCCTCCGACTGCACAGAGCTCGACTTGGTTGCTAGCCAACAGGGCCCAAAGGAGGCTACAATCCAAAGGACCTGATTCAATTCACCAGGACAACAATTTTACAACGAGGGTGTGACACATGTGGGGTAGGTTGGGATTTGCTCTGTGTAGTCCAAATCGATGTTGTGCCCCACTGGAGGGCTACCAGCTGTTCTGCAAAGCACCCAATCGGCTAATTTAATAGCGTGTGAATCGTCCGAAATTGGAAAAATTTGGATTATGTCATTCTTTAAAATCTAAACGAGACATGTAAAAATTTGCAAATTAGGTTTTCATGGGTTCTAAATTGTAGCAGTAAAGTGGTAAATACATATCTATGAAAATGAAAAGAACAAGGAATGCGGATTGACGAACGATATAACTTAAACCCTATGTTTATTTTCATAGACTACAATGTTTCGAAAATCTTAATATATGGTATATAATCGTTAGTGCGTCTGTAAGTGATCCTGTAACTTCTAAACAACTTGACCGATTGAGGTAATATTTCCACATTATATTTGTTGTATCGCGATGATGATTCATTGCTATGCTAAAATCTGATAGGTGTCGCTGTAGTCAAGTTATTTCATATTTCCATAAATTTGAAGCGATTTTCATGACAATTGGTATTTAGGGGTTTTGAGGAATGCTGACTTCAAATCCACTGTCCAAAATTTAAGAAGGTGGATCCAAAATGGTGACAAAAATTTCTCGCTTTCATCGGATTTTAATTTTAATTAATATAATGATTATTTTGAAGCCACTAATTTTGAATGTTATCATAATTTGGAAATTCAGGACGGCGAACCCATAAAGGAGTTTTCAGATTGAAATAATTTCTAGACAAAACTAGAGAATTCAAGAAGTAAAAAAATTAAAACGTATTTACGCAACACCCGGTTAAACCGGGTAATTCAGCTAGTAGGTGTATATAATACTAATGGTATTCACTTTTTAGTATATCTTCTAAACATGACCACTCCCTAAACAAGCAACCAAAAGACAAAATGCATTTTAAATTTAATTTAAAAATGCAATTCTTATAAATAATAAATATTAGAAATAAATGCATAAATAATTTGTATTGGTGAATAATGTAAGCTGAAGCTTGTAATAACTGGCAAATATTCCTTTCGACCAACACGAACTAATGTCCCAACAGGTGCATCCCTCTATTTCTTATAGATTTCAAGCTATAGGGTGAAATATGTGTAAAAAACAATACCATCTTTCTCAAGTTTGGAAAGAGATCCAATAATGATGCCTGCGGTACTTAATTGAGAGTCAGAAGCTGCACAAAAAAAAATTATAATATTAATTAATTAATTAATTATTATTAAAAAAAAAAATTATAATATTAATTAATTAATTATTAATAATAATAGCATCAATTTTCTTTTTTAGATCATAAGACATTCAAAACGCCAATCGTGTCTTGTTCAAGTCATACGCCGTAAACATATGTTGTTATACGCCGTAGACATATATTGTTAGGCATTTAATATGCTTTCGAATGATCTGTCAATTATTTCTATTCGTATGGGGGGCCATGGAAAAAAATCAAATCAAAAGTCGAGGGTCACCCTTGATGGATGTTTGACACGTTTTAAATGGTTTATCATAAACTGAATGTTTTTGCTTGATATTGTCATATCTATGGATAGATTTTAAGCCTATCATATTGCTAATTGTAGGCTAATCATTTCTTGAAAATCACTGGGATGCTTCACGAGGGAGAAGATCTTCGAACTCGTCATCGAAAACCATACCTTCAGGATCAATGCTTCCGATGATTGTTTCAACATCGTCAGAGAGCAACTATGATGATGCTTGCAACGTGAGCATATATTCCAAATGTCCGCATACTAGAGTTGCAATTATCTGTGATTGCTCGATGTCCTACGCCATTAGTTTCTTATGCCAAGTAAGCAAAATAGATTTTGCTTTTCACATGTCGGAATTGGATCCTCGCGCGAACCAACTTCTTTTCTGGCTGCTGATCCCTCCTTCTTGGAGGCCCTCTATAGTAGAGGTCAAGTGGGAATTATCCATTTGAAATGTTCCACAGGTGATGAGCTTGATATCTAAATCAAACAATCAAGGAAAATCTGAATGATTCATAGATATCTAACCAATTCTGAGTGATCAAAGCTCGCTCTTGCATTTCATGAACAATTTCAGTTTGATGATCCATATCGCTGACTTTTCCACGATGGAAGCAATTGATCATGACGTAGCAAATCTCGAGGTCTTGCTTTAAGGCTACACTCCATACATTTGCTCCACGATCCAGCCAGCTTTGGTGACAAAACGAGTGAGATAAGCTTCTAAACAATGCAATCGCATTTTTGACGTCATCAAGTAGAGAATTGTTTCAATCGTAATTGTAGAAGCAAATTTCTGAGCAAAATTGACAAATTGAAGTGCTTACATTTATTAATCGGAACTACAAATGCGCTTTTCTTAAAACTGGATCCTTCAAATCGGTGACTATGATTATTATAAAACTACTGATCTAATTAACTTTAAACTTTGTATACACATTGTTAACATTATTATGTAAATACTGAACCAAGGACTTTAGTGACATTGAGAAAACATGCAATTTTTTTAGGCCGAACTCTGAATATTTCGTTAAAAAGGTCTTTGGAACGATAAGACATATAATTAAAAAGTTATAAAATTTATTATAAAAAACGTAGGTTAATTTAGTGATTAAGAATTATTTATTTAAATGATTAAATTATTATTAGCTATAATTTGTAAACCTTTAAAATTGTAGTTTTAATTGCTAGAGAATTTTAAATTACAACAAATTGAATTTTTTCAGAAAACGCTAGTTTTTCACCAACAATTTCTGGTGATTTATTTGCATGTTTATTTTTAAGCTTTTTATTTAATGTTGTATTTTTTTAAATATTTCTCTGGGAATTACAAATGAGAAAAATGCGTCTATAAAAAGGACTTTTTGTTTCACATTAATTTTTCTTTTAGGCAAATGTGTATCTCGAATATGCTCTGCTCCTGTCCTTAAAGTACAATTAAGCTGTTTTATATCTTGCCATTAAAAATGAAAAATCTGAACAATCATCCAGAAAATGTAGCTACCTTTATTTTATAAATGAGAAAAAAATAATACTAAAGCAAGGCGAAATACTGAGCTGAAATCCTGCTTTATAAGAAAGAAAAAAAATTTTTTTCCATCCAATTCAATAAGGAAATGGAGACGAACAATTTTTCTCCATGTTTCAATTTCGCTTTATTGGACACAGTATTAAATATTTACATTTAAATATTAGGCATTTAAGCTTCTCCTAAATTTCTGTATGTGTGTTAAATCCAACAACATAAAAGAAGCAGTGCTGTAACTCAGCATTTTTATTTTACATGTAAAAAAGCGTACATTTAATGAAATTCTCTTGAATGTCCTCATGGTGTTATTAACTCCTCCCATTCAATTTTTCGGCTTTTTAGGTGCATGTTTTTATCAAATAGCTTAAATTCAAATAGCTTCATCGTTATCATACTAAAATTTATTCCAGCGGCCAATTTATATACAAATTAATGAAATCATATTGACTGCGTTATAAATATAATTTTATTTACAAATGTGCCGATGAAAATTGCTTAAAATCTCACCATACCTTACATGCATACATAGATATGCTGTGATCCTAGTTGGCTTTTTCGCTGGGCTCTAGGGATCTATTTTTTTCGAGGATATTAAATAAAATCCAATGAGTGCTGTTTGATGTTTTATGTCGAGCGTAATTGGTTTTTCCTGTATACGGATGAGTATCATTTTAACTAAAGGTGAAAACCCTACAAAAAAAATTCAAGTGTTGCGAGGGTAAAGTTAGTTAATTAAAATTTCAGAATTAACATATAGAACGCACTGAAGTTCGTATCGATTTTATATCTTTTTATAAAGGTACAAAAAAGGTAGGGATTAAAAATAGAATTTGTCATTTTGTGGGGAAAAAAAAAAGTTTAGATTCAACTCTTTCGCTTCATGAGAGCTAGTTGAAAAAAAAAAATTGAATGTGTACTTTGAGAAGATGAAGAACACCTCACATTTTAGAAGACGACAACTAAAGTTGAGGCACTCGTGAAGTCATTCAGCCTCAGAATTTATCTTTATTTGCATAAAAATTTCCCGGGCAGCAGGAGCTTTTTTCATCATCATAAACAATTCTGGATTCAACGGATAAGGGAGGAAGTAGAGAGGGAGGAACGAAATCGGGATGACTGCACCATGAGAAGATTCCCAAGGTAATCATCATCCAGTCCAACAGGACTGAAATATGCGATATTCTTGTTCGGTGTGCGGTCTACGTCTGGAACATAAACCCTTAATGTCTCTTGTGTAATTCTCATGGGTGAGAGATGGTATATTATATATATGTATGTGTGTATAGGCTACCAGAAGAGGGCGCTACTGCACAAGATAACTGAGCTTCTGGTCCTACCTTTAGGTAGTGGTTTTAGTCGACTATACCTACTAAAATACCAAGAGAAAGACTAAAAGCCCCATGACGCCCAACAAAAGCCTGTTGTTCCAACGCCACGCCACATTCAAAGTGGTTTTTCAAGAATGAAAGATACAAGACATGAAGAATGACAAAGTTTTTTTTTTTTTCGTCTTCATTCGGTATAATGTGCCTCTACGGTATGCGTGGCATATGCATTTTTCAGAAATACTTCAGTGCAAATGGGAAGAAACTTCGTGAAAGTTGGACAAAATACTTGCAACATGTTTCTTTTATTATTATTATTTTGACTGTACCAGGACATAAGTTCTCCAACATATGGCATGTCCCTGCTTTATGTAAATTACCTGAATTTTTAGAACTTTTTGCCAGAACTCATAACTACCTAAATAAATGAATGAAGATTAAGAAAAGCAATCTAAGGAAGAAAGGTTTAAATAATTCAAAAGTACCAAATGTTTGGGCGACAGTTACTTTTACCTTATGCTGCTGGTAAAAAGCACTTAGCTGATGTTTTGTCAGTTTTTTTTTAGGAAATTTATGTTGTCTGAATATGTTCCATGAATTTTCTTAAAACAACAGGGAAAAATGAACATAAGAGAAAGCTTTTACTATCAAAATAAGTCTTTGACTTCTTTCAGGTCTTAAATTAAAGATAAAGAACTTTTATTTATTCTAAAAAAATATGATTGCCTAAACCTTGTCTACAATAAAGGGTGAAATTTAAACAGTAAGCCAATTATTTGAACGCGTTTTTCTCGAAACAGTATTTTTGCAATTGGATGACAAGACTTAAAAAAGGACTATTTAAACAATTGACATGAAAATAAGCATTTTTTGTCATATGAAATTTGTAAAATTGATCCTTTTTAAATAAAAATATTTCGAATTTTTCAATTAGTCACATGATAAAAATCTTGCTCATTATTGAATTAATTCTAATGTAAAACTTTGACCCGGGAAAACGGCTTGAAATATCGATTTGAAAATTTACAGTGTAATTGGGGGTACATTAGCTTATTTTTTCAAATTAATGTCAAGGGGAAATAAAATTGTTTAATTCAAAAACCATGATGGGTTGTTGTAGAGAATTCATTCAAGTTTTCGAAACCGCCCTTAAATTTACTATGCGGTCATTAGTTGCTGAGATATCGATGACACGATGACGATCAAAGACAAAAGGATCCTTTTTGATAAAAAGTCGGATATTTCAGCGAACAATCGACGTAGAGAATATTTTAAAAAACCAAATTAAAGCTGAGTAATAAGCTGACTTTTTCATAAGTTTAAATGAAAAAGTTTTTCCAAACAAATTCAGCAAAAAAAAATGTTTAACATTTTTTCTTGCACTACTTCTTGTGATTGCGCGAAAACTGTAGCTCGAACAAATTTTTGGCCAAAAGATCTTAAAAGCTTTAAAGATCTTTTTGTTTAATTTCGATACGATCAGTAGAACGAAATTCATTGAAATTTAGAGCATAAGTGTAATTACGGGGGCAATACACTTCTTTTTTGAATTTGTTTGTTTGTGTTTTTTTTTTATAGAAAAATTTATTGAATGATTTGAAAATTAAAATATATGTATCAAAGAAAACAAAAATAATTTTTTCGAAATTTCTGGCGTTTGTACGGCAGTAATATGGCTGCCTAAAAAAAAAAACATTTTCAAACTGGTTGGTAAGAAATCTCAGCTCTGGAACGTCGGAAACAAAAAATTCAAAGCACATATTAAAATATAAGTCAGCTCCTATCGTGTGAACCACGATGAAGTATTTTGGCAAAAAAACAAAAAAATGACGGAATTTTTAATTTTTTAACGTTAATATTTATTTATTTTTTATTAAAATATTTATAAAAAAAGCGTTCAATATTAACCTATATTAATAATAATGGTTAGCACCATAAGCAAACATATATGGAATTAGTTCGCAAAATTTGAGCCCAATCAGACCAGTAGTTTTTTCAAAAAACTGCCAACCAGGTCAAAAAACGCGTTTAAAGTTTTTTTTATTCAATTCGCAGATAATTCTGAAAAAAAAAAGTATTTTACGCTTATTCAATCGATTTAACATATTGTAAACTACTTTTGGAGGTATATAGTATACAAATTTGATGTTTTTGAAAACATCGATTTTTTCAAAAAATAGTAGTATACTGCCCCCTTAAAACACTGAGAAAAAAAATAGTAAAAATTCCTATTAAATATGGTAAAAATTACCAATCTACTTGATTCTTCATTACAGTTCAAAGGAAACGTAGTCTATATTTTTTTAAGACTTGTTAACTTTTTTGATAATGAAATTTTTTTCAAAAATTGTTTAATTTTGATTTAAGTGATTATTTATTTTTCAAAAAACTCAATTTGTAAGTATGGGAGCACAGGAGAATCGTGTGTAGACTCAAAAAATTGCAGGAAATCGGAACATATGGAATTTTTTTTCTTATTAATATTACTACTTTTTTATTACACTTTTTTACTTTTTTAATTGGGGTTTCCTAATTCGAAGCATATTCTCTCACTTCTTTCTTTTTTGAAACTCTCAATAATTTAAATATGCTTTAGCACCTCTAAGTTTACTAGTCATATTTTATTAAATTTTTTACCTCACCCAGCTCCCAAAACTAACTTTTAAAAAACATTTCTTTCTGCACACCTATTCTCTGAACCATTGACTAATTTTCTGCAGATCGAAACTTTTAAAAATGTTAGTATTTCCCGAGTTATCACCTCTTACCCACCCACCTTTTGCCCTACAATTCTAGCTAGGTTTTGAACTGTCTATCGTGGCCCATTTGGCGTAAGAAATTGCATTGGTAGTTTAAGGGGTCATATACAGTCAGGAGGCCTAAAAAAGTCGATTTTTCAAGAATTTTTCTTGAGAAGATCTTTTAAGTTATTAATGTAAAATTCTGTACACATATAATGGTAACTCTTGAGTGTATTTTAATGTTTTTCATTTGTAAAAATAATTATTTTAAAAGCTGCTACAGCTGATCTCCGGGAGCAACTGTAAAAAAAAGCGTTTTGCGGTGTGCACGATATCTCTCGACTGGATCATCCAAAATGAAAAAACTAAATATATTTCGTTAGTATATTATTTTATCTTGTAATTAATCGAAGGAATAAGCAAAATAGGAATTTTTGAGAAAATGGCGGCTTCTTAAAAAAAAAATCGGTTTTTAACAACAATTTTCGCTCTAAATTGTATATAAAATGGAAAATATTTATCGGTGAGCAAAAACCTTCGATTAATTAATAAAAAATATGCCTGTGTTAAAATTTGAAATTGATCGGTTCAGCCGTTTCCGAGAAATCTTGCTCACCGACTTTAAGAACACAGTTTTGAGAAAAACGCGTTTAAAGTTTCAAAAGCACTTTACATATAGTACAAAAACTCGAACACGTCATTACAAATATGCGTATAACTTCGAGAATATTCACCGGATTGACATGAAATTTTTTGTGGGTGTACTTAAATATATGTACATTACGAAAATAAAATAAAAAAAAAATTCGATTTTCTGAAAATCCTGACTGTATACGACCCCTTAAATTAATACCAAGCCAATAAAATTCTTAAAGATTTATAAAATTCTGATCATTTTCATTTAATCCCGTGTTAAAGAGTGGATTGTTTTTTTTTTCCAAAACTAGCGACCCTCCTTAAAGGTATTAATAATAGAAAAAAACCTATTTTTCAGTAAACAAAAATCTGGCATTTCGACCTTCTTTTTGGTCAAGTCTCGCAAACATGATCTTAGTCTTGGTCTCAGTCTGGCTACCACAGGAATAGTCTAGGACTTTCTGTAAGAACGCGACCAATTTTGCTCATCACTAATAGGAAAAATAGAAGCTAGGAAAAAAATACATTCTTTAACTACTTAGCTTTAAAGGCATAGTACGTATAATATATAATCAGTCTTGTTTTTCATCCCCCAATATTTAAAAATTCTTCAACATTAAACAATTTTAAGCGTATAAAAATCTTTTAAAGGAATCAATAATTTAATCGACTTTAAAAAGGATTTTTTTTTTCTTCATAAATTGGAAACCAAACAGATTCGACAGTTTCAATTTCCCCACCGGCGAAATATAACAACGGGTGCTAAGAAAAAAGAGAAAAAATTAAGTTTCCAACCCTCCCCCTTCTTGTTTTGACATGGACATGTCATCAAAATCACGTTGATATTTTTTTTGGAGTTCTGAACAAACTTTAATTTTCGAACCTGTCAGATGTCATCTCCATTTGTCCTCCTAGATCACAATGAAAGACAAAATAAAATAAAAAAAAAAAGGTAGAAAAGAATCGAAAAATTCAAACCCCTCGACCTCGTTGTCGCCATATACCAACCATTGGCATTATTTTTGTTCCTTCGGCTTCGTGATGCTATTTTATTATTTTTTTCACGTTTGTTGTCGTATACTCATCTGTCGTTTGTTATTTTCTTTTACAGGATGGTACGAAGACAACTGGTACGAGGTGAATTTAGAAAATGAAAACATCTCTTGTACAAGAGATCAAATGAAAATTGCAGCCGAAGGACATTTGACAACGGAGGCACTCATGTGGAATCAAAACAATCAGAAAACGATATCCGGAATGTCATCCGAAGACTTCAGGTGAGAGAAGCAAATAAAAAAAAAAAAAAAAAATAAAAAAAAATACTACCCCACTTCTTTTTCCCCCATCCCACTCATTGATTGCACCTAAGTTTATTTAAAGCCACAAGTTGTACTTATCCTCGATGGTGTATGTCTTTTCTTTTCGTTACTTTCCCCGATTTCTAGGCAGCGACTGAACGAGGCACTCACCAACGAGGGCTACGACATTAATCACAATCGATATCCCGAGGGCTACCAGGAAGCTCCTCTGGCGTACGATGCAGTCTGGAGTGTTGCCCTCGCTTTCAATAAGACAATGGAACGTCTCAAGGCACGGGGCAGATCTCTCAAGGACTTCACCTACACCGATAAGGATATTGCCGACGAAATTTATGCTGCCATGAATTCGACGCAGTTTCTAGGCGTCTCGGTAAGTTTAAATATAAATTTTATTAGTATTAGGTGTAGTATTTGATTTTAAAGAATTTCTTTATTAAAAATAACTATTGGATTTAAGTGAAAAATAAATGTTATTTTCATCAAAATACCGTCCATCGATGTCTAAACATTTTTTCCATCTTTCTGGCAACAGATGGATTTCGCGGTTGAAAAAATTTAATATCCTTCAAAGCAATCCAATCTTTGACCCATTTTTCGATTTCTTCATAAGAATGAAAGTGCTTTGTAGATGGCCCATGCGCTATTGACCGAAACAAGGGATATTCAAAAAGAACAATATCTGGTGAATGCGGTGGGTGAGGTAGGACATTCCAACCAAGTGCTTCCAATGTACCTTTAACCGATTTAGCAATATGTGACCGGGCGTTGTCGTGTAAAAACACCATCTTGCCGTGCCTTTTGGCATATTTAGGACTTCTTCGCTTCAATGTTCGGTTTAATACGATTAATTTCTGTTTATAAAGATCGATTGTAATAGTTGCACTAGATTTTCACAGCTCATAAAGTAGTTAATATACCCTTTTGATCCCACTAAAGACACAGCATAACCTTTAAAGTATGAATGTTTCGTTTTGGTGTATATGTTGACGTTAATGGTAGTGGTTCGTGTCTTTTTATATTTATTTTGCTATTTTAAGGATTATATATCGATTTTTCATCTCTAATGTTTTCGATGACAAAATAATTTTTTGTAAAAATTTGGAGTAAATTGACTCTTCATCGTATTATAGTTACAAATTCTTAAATCAGGTCAGTGAGTTTTGACCTTTCTGCATGTTCTTCTCAATAATAATACCTATATGCAAAACCAGAAAAGAAAGTTAGATTAAGTGAGACTACAACCTTTTCAAAGAACATTATTATAAACATTAAGATAATTTTAATTCCTTATGGCTTATCTATCGACTTGTTAACTGATAATAAGCGATAATGCGTATGCAACTATTATACTTTTTTTAATTTCACAAAAGACCATCTTCAAAATATATGTAGTAGAGTTAAAATTTCAGTTCAATCAATTCGTATTTAAAATTCAAAGGTATATTTTCTATGGCACGCCGTTTTGCTATTTAATAGTGAGCATTATGATGTGGGGAAATTGAATTAAATTATTTATTTAAAACAAAAACGAAAAAGATTTTAATTAATTTTTATTATGTTAAGCTTGTCTAACGATTCTCGTGAATTATTATAATACTGTAGTGAAAATTCAATTCGTAATTTATATTCGAATATCAAATCAAATCGTTGATTTAGAATTATAACATGACGAAAATTTCACTTACCAAAATCGATTATTATTGTATCATAGAATAAATTTAAATAAGATTTTTCATTATATTTTGCTATAAGACAAATTTAATTCGTGAATTTTTATTCTCGTGAATTTTAATTCGTGAATTTTTATTCTTGAATTAAAATTATGTACACAAATTAAATTTTTAAATTAAGATTTCTAATTCAAGAATAAAAATTCACGAATGAAAATTCACTAGAATAAAATTCACGAGTTTAAATTATCTACATATTTTTAATTTTCAATTATTTTACATTGTTGCATAACTAAAATAGTATAAATTTTATTTGAAATTTAGAATAATTTGAGTGTCAACTTGTTATCATTTTACAATATAATAATAATTGACTGAATTTAAATTTTATTGTCGAACAATACAAATTTTTAATTTAAAATGTTATTAAATAGACAAATGGCATGCCATAATTTTCTCTTCAAGCAAGTCAAAATAATAAACTCAAGTAGGTCTAATTTTTCAATTTAAATAAGTTCTAACGTTTTATCATTTAAATATTTCAATTTGTTTGAAATCAAAGTAGAATTTGATTAGAAAAAGCGATTTGATAGAACCGAAATGTGAATAATTAAAGAAATATTTAATTCTTCTAGAGTTTTTAAATAAGGAAACTACTTTAAGACCGTCTTCGTATGGATAGAAAATCCAATGTAAAAGTTGATGTTCTAACATCCTTTTCACTATGAATGAGAATGGATCCTGTGAAATGCCAATGAACTTGAATATTGCCTTTTATAGTTTTGGGTTGGACATTTGCATTAAAATCCCAGTTTATGTAACTCCTCAATTATTATTCATGAAACAAGTGCCACAGCACTACATTAAAGTATCATCTAGAATGCTATTGAACGCACTTTTTAACCGCCATTTATATAGAGAGGAGAAAAGACAAACTTATTTTTCTTTTCGAGGGATTATGAGCAATTTTCCTTCATGTTTCTTGCCGTTTTCGGGTCATTGGATTGGATTTGCCAAGTAATTGCACGAAATTTATCTCCATTTGTTTTTCGCCCAACAGCGAGTGCTGCAAGATTAAGGTTTGAATGAAAGAACCATGATAGTGAGATGAATGGCTATCCGCGCGCCATCCGCACAAGACTCAAACAAGATACTCAATCCTGATTAATTAAGTCACAAATTCAAGTTAATTTGTATCGACGTCGGTTTTTGTTTTAAGTCTCTGACATAAATCGACAGTTAAGCCTAATCGTTCGTTCTCAAAAAATATTTTGAGGCGTTGTTCTTCTTCCACCACCGCCATTTTGCTTTTGTCAGTATTGCTATACAGGCCTAGTTCTTGTGACGTCTTAGGAAGATTAATAGGCTTTGGTAGCGTTATGCTATAGGAGCGAAACTCATTCTCTGTGGTATTCTTGTTGGTAATTTAGTCCTGTCAAACATTAGAGCCTTAATTTTGTGAACGATAAAATATAGGAAATGTAGGAACTCATCTTCCAGGTTTTAACACTTCCAAAACAGCAATAGAATAGAACATCTGATGGCGGGGGTTTAGAATACTCAATCAGTTCAATCAATTATCTCTAGCCTAGCCCTAAGGAGTTTTTCACTCAACTGATGTTCACCTATTAAACTGTTCAATTGAGCAAAATGTGGCTTTAATTATTTTAAAATGTTCAAAAGTTTTCCTGTTTGTTCAGACGTAGTAACATCACGTCCTCGACAAGAACCACCCTTTAATTAGCTAATGTAGTTTACCGAACTGGGTCAATTTCGAAATTGATTTTTATCCCCCGATGCTGGGACTATACTAATTCGGTTCTGTACTTAGCAGTTGCTTGTGCATGGTCTATTTGCGGTGGAATTTGTAAGTTTCGGAACACTCCCTAATTAATCTTAATACACTACATCCATGTCCCTAGAGCAATAATGTATTTTCCTGTCGAAACTGTTTACACCTCAGGTCTGGGTGGTTTACCTTTAAATCTGAGACGAACCCCGGAGGCTAGAACAATATTCCAGAATACAGTATTTGGCTACAATGCACCCGGACCAAGAAGTTAATCTCAAATCTTGCAACATTTCAAGTACATCAAACATGCAAACAGAACAGTACTTCATCAAGCCCCTCTGGCCAATAAATGTGGAATAGTTTCCATCCAGAAAGGACCAAGTTTAGTAAGGACTGGTAAACGATATCCTGAGCTTATAAAATGAAGCCCCTTTCACACGAACCCTAGAGTTTTGGGGTTGGAAAATGTTAATTACTCCTCTCGCCCAATAAGGATAAACTTTCCAACAAAATACGTACACACCTATACGAAAAGCTAAATTTCTCTGCAGTCCTTGAAGTTGATGACTTCTTCAGCCATTCTAAAGTGGCAACGTTTTTCCCATTGTATTCAGGCGAAATTGTTTTGCTTTCAAATTTTCAAGCTTAGAGATATGTATGAAAATTTCCACTGTTGCGACTAATTAATTAATTAACACTTTAAAAACACATTGCACGTACCAATGAAATTTTCACGGAAAACTTTGTTTAAATATGGAAATCTCATGAAATTAAACATTAAATAATTTGTACCGAACTAATATGCCATAGAGGGCTAGATATGAAAATGAAAATTTATAAATGATACAGTGCACGTTTCTATGACAAATTTAATGTAGTTTTACGTTAATGGTAATACTAAACATTATAATTCCGTTTAGTATTCTGTACTTGAACATTATGAAAGTTTCTAGATTAGATGGATTCGTCTCTGTGGTACCAAATTTTATACACACAAATAACATTAACCAACAAACGAGTTTTCAAACTTACTTTGTGTATTTTCTATTTTCTCATTAATTAATTCATACTCGTAGTTCTTTTCAAGATCGTTTCATGATAAATCTTCTGAAAAACATACTTTTCATTGTACTGTATTATGATAAATGAGCACATTTAATGTCATAACTACCAAAAAATTTGAATTTTTTTTTTAGCATGGTAGCAATAAATGCTTAGAGAATAATTCTATAACTTGTACTTTGTTTCGTTTTAAAATAAAATTTTAAATGCACATTAATAACATATGGATTTTAGCACCAAAATTGCATTTTGTCATATTTAGATATTTTCTAATTTGCACTTTTCAACTATGTTTTTGGTGAAGATAAGTGTCCCAACAAAAATAATTTTATAAAAATGGTAGTTCACAGTTTGATCGTATAAAGCACGGATATCGAGTATAGAGTCCAAAAGTTCATCTTTACCTGAGGTTGTATTTAGTATCTTGATTCATTAAATCGACAACACAATTTTATCGATTTTCATTAAATAAGTCGATCGAATCGACAATAATAATTGTCACATAAAACTTTAATTTGCTTGTCGTGCTAAACAAACGTAGAGAAATTACGCATTTTGTCGATGGCAATCGACTTTAATGTAGTCGATATCGTGTTTCCAAAATCAAATTTGTCGATAGCGACACTGAAGTTAATAAGGCACTAAATTGTATGTTGAACTAAAATATCACACAAACTTTCCTTCACAATTCGATTTAAATTTATCAATTTAACTTCTTTAATTGAAATTCATTTTCTAGAATTTTGCATTTTAAGATATATAATATATTTAAGAATTACAATATAATTAAACAATAATAATTCATATATAGGTTAACCATAACAAAGTCAAAAATATAAAATTTGTGCAAATGACAGTCACTCAAAAAAAAAGGTTCGAGTTTCCCACAATATTTTTGACTTTTGGGTAGTAAAAGCTATTTTTTTTAAAATATTTTTAAATTTTCATAGTTCACCTAAGAGGTTGTTGCAAATGAAATGGCGGATTGTCAGACATCGTACACAATGTTAATAATTAAGAAATATTACGTCATACTACTTCTCTCTCCCGACAAGTAGCATCATTTTTTTGACTCTCGAAGTAACATAACGTTTTTTGGTGATAGTAAAAAATGGTCAAACATGAAGTGCGCCTATTGTTTTTGTACGAATTCAAACTGAGACACAGCGCCACAGAGGCAACACGAAATATTAATGCGGCATTCGGTGTAGTTAGTGAGAGAAAAACACAGCGTTGGTTTGAAAAGTTTCGTTCTAGAGACACCGACTTGGAAGACGAAAGAAACAGTGGTTGGACATTAAGGAACCGCAAAAGCGCATTCTGAAACCAAGCAGCCATCCTAAAAAATCATGGTTTCAGTTTGGTGGTCTGCGACTGGAATAGTCCATTATACTTTTTTAGAATCCGGTGAGACTCTGAACAGTGAAAAGTACTGTCAATTACTTGAGACTATTCGCACCAATTTGTCAGTAAAGCAAGGGGCTTTAGAAAATAGGCTTGGTGTAATATTGCTGCATGATAATGCTCGCCCGCACATTTCTAAATCAGTTTAAAAAAAAAAAATTAAGGAATTAAACTTTGAGACATTGCCACATCCAGCATAATCTCCAAATTTGGCTCCGACATATTATCACTTATTTCAGCACTTGAGTCACTTTTTGGACGAAAAAAACTTCTCGGACCAGTCTGAAATTGAAACAGCCTTTATGAATGTCGTCGCATATCCAAATAAAGACTTTTACAAATCCGGGATATACAATTTAGCATTTATCCGCCATTTTATTTGCAACAACCCAATATAATTTTGATGAATTTAGAGAGTCGATCAATAATTTTTTGAGTTATCCTATACGCCAATTTTGAAAAAGTAGTTACGAGAAAAACGCGTTTAAAGTTTTGACACATAAAATTTATATGACTTTTTATCGCTTAGTGTGATATTTCAGGGCTATACTTTAACCCTTCAATTCCCTTGAAATAATGTTCCTCTGAAATTTGTTTGCGACCTTTTTTACGAAATTAGAGAAATATTCAAAAATGCGAATTCTAAAGAGCAGGTGTTTTGTTGATTTACTGCCCATAACTTTTAAACTTTTCAGAATTTCGCGATAATATTTTAAAGACATATTCTTAGGAGTTTGCACTAACGATTTGTAAGAAAACGAGATTTTTTTGAAAATTCTCTTTAGGGTAACCCCCTTAAATAATCTGACCTAATGTAAGTAAAAAAAACTTAATTATCTTATATCAACGTAGCATTTTCTATTGGATATCTAGAGTCATTAGTTTTTCATTTACAAATTTAACTCAAATTCTTCTATTTGTAAAATCACCGATATACTAAAAACTTCGAAAATCTATTTATTGGTCATTCAGTGATTTTGTAGGGTTCGGACAAAAAATTTCGTTGAGTTGGTATGAAAACAGCATGTTCACGTGTAAAACTTTTCGTGGCAACTTTTCTGCACTGGTTGTGGAACTAAGCTGATATGAGGCAAATTACGTTTTCAACCATTTTTTTGTAGTTGCCAATTGTAAAGAAACTTTCTCCGTCAATCGACACATGAACCACAAAAACCTTCGATGTGTGTTCAAGTCATTTCTATAGAGGTCCCTTTTCACTGCAACGAAAGCAAATCCGTCGCAAAAGTTAGACCAGTTTGTTATTGAAGTTTAATAACTCTGGAAACTATTCATCATTTTATAGTTTGCGCTTTTTTTTACAACTTTACCAATAAGTTGGCGAGTAAAAGGGACTGCGTCTACAAAAGTTACTTTGGCATCGAACATCTTAAGATTCTTTGATGTAAAAGTTATGTTGATTGGGATTAACCCAAAAAAAAGTAATAATATTTTCTAGGAATTTCAATGTTCAAACCTATTGATTGCATCAATTGTGGACTGTCTTCAAATTCGAATCATTTGGACCAATTCACATGGTCCAGAAATTAATTAATTGACTCAATTCAGCGAGCGTAAATTTAAATTACATTCTACAATTGTTATTCAATGGTAATTGTATCTTGTGCTTTATCGAGTGGATTCAAATGCGAAATTGTCGGTCGAAGGAATAAGTTTTTCTCAGCTCTTCAGTTATATTAAAATTAAAAACAGCTGGAGTGAAGTTTTGTGGGGCAGTACTAAAGGGAAACACATTAAGAAAGTTACCTTTTGAAATTTAGAGCCCGTTCCGTAAAGGTTTTTAAGGCGTCGTCGTCTTGGTGTATGAAAGGGGTTGTACTGCACAGGGAGCCAGTATAGTTCCAGGTTTTGTAAAACTTCCTATGGCAGAAACTCGCTCCTTTCGAAATCGCAGTCTATTTGCTCAAACTTTGATGAGTATAGTCGAAAGTGGTCGAGTTTAAGCTTGACTGAATAATTCATCGTCTGGGGAGAGGACGCTTTAACTAGGAACTTTCATTGTTTCTTGGATGAATTCTATGTTTACTATTTTAACAGCTGGCCTGGCTTATATTTACCATGCACTCACCAAGTTTAGATTTATTTCTTACCTTCAGACCAGCCTGTAAACCCGACCCCCCAAACAAGGACATGAGTAAACCCTGGAAAAAGTGCAAAGACGAAGTATCTGAGTTTTGTGAATGAAGAGCAAAAAATTTATTTGAATATTGTCGATTCGATTAAATTTTATTTTTTAAATTTCTTAATTTCCATCATTCGAAAAAAAAAATTCACAATAGCCAAGGCCCCTTCCTTGAGATGCAGGAGCATCATAAAGAGCCATTGTTGATCTCTCGTTAGAAACTTGAAAACTTCCTCCACCTTCGTCGTCGTTTTATTCTACTTTCTTCCATCAGAAGAAAAAAAATAAACTAATTTAAAGAAAAGTTCCCTTTTTTTAAGAACTTCGCCAAATGGTCGAAAGAAGGAAGCTTAGCGAGTTGGAGTGGTAAACGAGCGTAACTTTTTTGCCCTCGTTATTTGCTGAAAGGTCAGCTTACCTTTTGAGGAAGGAGTTTTCTTGATTTATTATTTTATTTTTATGCAATAACTGCAATCTTAAAGTTTTTGCTAAAACTGAATTTTATTGTGACCTGATTATTTCTTTAGAAGTTTTTGAGATTACGTGATTTATAAGATCTTATTACTAAGTTATTTATAGATAAGTTCCTTTTAAAATTTGACATTAATTTCATATAAGTTTATTTGTTTTTCACAAGATTTAATTTAATTTCAAGTTTGTCAAAGGTCAAATTTTGCAAGTCGATTTTAACTCACTTCCGGTTATCCGACTAAGTTGAAATTTTGCATTCACGTGTAGTTCCGATGACACTACATTTTGACCAGATTATTATTAAAAATTCCAAATATTAGCTTCAATATGGCGGACAGATTTTTTCATTTATGTTCAAATCCAACTCAAAGTTGATATCTAAGGGTTTCCAGAGTTTCAGATTTCAAATTGTTGATCAAAATTTTAAAATTCAAGATGGCGGCTTCAATATGGCAGACGAATTTTGTAATTTATGGTCCGGTCCTGTAAATTGTGAAACTTTTTAAGGGGGGATATACAATTAGAACAAGAAAAAAAACTCATTTTTGAACATTTTTTTTCAAGGGGAAGTTTTTATTCAAATCAATCGAAACTTCTTTACAATTATAAGTGTATCCATGTAGTATACAAAAATATTTTTTTTTAATTTTTTTCAACAAAATGGCGGCCGTTAGATGGTGTTGAAAAAGTCGTTGTATTTTGCTTGTGCCGGCTGTCCTGGTCGCAATTTTGATCAGAAATCAAAAAATCAAAAAAATTTACATTAATTACATTCACAGTTAGTAGATGAATTGAAAAAAAAGTGAAAAAAAAAAAATTTGCACTTTTGGCGTAACTTTTTCGAAAAAATCAACATTTTCTCCGCCATCACATTTTTCCATATTTAATAATAAAATATTACAATAATTTTTAATTCATATAGAAGGTAATACTATAATAAAGAAATCCTATAAGTTCCAGCTCAATCGGATAATTAGTTTTCGAGTTATTACCGGCATAAACTCCGAAAATGCTGTTTTGAGAAAAACGCGTTGAAAGTTTTAATTATCGAAAAATCGTACTTACATTTTAATCAGCAATCCCGGGAACGATGAAAAAAAAACACTTGGAGTTCGAATTTCGAAAAAAGGGTTTCAGGAGCGTATTCTACGGGAAATTTACTAACTTTTTATGCAAAAAAAAAAAGAAATGAATTTTTTGGTCATTCTAAATGTATATCCCCCCTTAACGGAGAAACATAAAACCGTCGTGTTTGGGCTCATTTTGAGCTCGCAGTGTTGGTGAAAAAAGTTTGACATGAACTTGACCATTTAGTTCGGCGAGATCATTGTCGTTACACCATGTTGAAAGGTTAGGGCTAAAATAACACAAACAGGGTGCGCACAACTAAATTACTAGAAAGAAAGAAAGAGTAAATAAATTAATTACATTAAAGTCTCAAACAAACAAAAGGATTAATTGATTGGATGTATGCATCAACAAAAGTAAGTTAAATAAAGAAATCACACAAATCGAATTATTGTGTTAATGTTTTTATACGATTTAAAAGCTTATCGCCAGATTTGTAATTTAAAATGTTTGTCTTTCTAATTAATTGAATTGCTATTTGTTATTTCCCTTCAACAAAAGAGAAAAATAGGTGCTCATAGGTAATTCATTTTCGATCAATAAATTAGCCTAGTCTACAGTGAAAAAAGTATTTCTAGTTGATTCAACAAATGGCACCTTCATAATTCATCTGGTATGGATTTTCTGCTTCAGTGAATCAGATTCGAGTTCATTTAACTATTTGAATGTCAATTTTACTATAGAATAGCTGAAATAAAAGAAATGCGTTTCAATTTGATTAATTTTGAAACATAAATCGTGTCAATTTTAATTTTAATTCACGTTAAATTGATCTATAATATTTTTTCTAATTTAACATTGTTTCAAAAAGTATTTTTTTAATTTTTTTGGTTATATTCGTACTACCCTTAATAAAAGAATGGATCTTTATCCTAACAGATGACTGAATAGATTACATATAATTATAATGCTATCCTTGAATGCGACATTATTACATTATTACATTAGATACGATAAATCGACAAAGTGGCTTCTCTTAACGATTTATCACACTCTAAATCGTTCGTTAAAGTGCCCCCTCACAGTAAATGCTATTACCTAGTCTAATCTATGAAATTTCCCAACGTCAATAATTTAGGTTAAGCCCTAGGATCGTTTATTCAGCGGCAGTAACTAATGTTTCTAAATTACATCTCTTCCAGGGAGTAGTCGCCTTCAGCTCGCAAGGTGACAGGATAGCCCTAACGCAAATTGAGCAGATGACAAACGGCCAGTACATCAAGCTTGGCTACTATGACACCCAGGCTGACAATCTCACGTGGTTGAATATGGAACAGTGGGCGGGGGGGAAGGTAAGTTCATGCCTCGTGAAGACCAGGTAAAGTGGAGGCTATATGACCGAGGTCACAATTATTGGATATAGTCCTGCCACAGTTTCACACAGGTATTACAGAATATAGTTACTTTTGACCTCGGAAGCTCTGGGGCATTAGCACACATCGGAGCATCAATGGTGGCGGGAAAAGCAGAGGGGGATGGAGGAAAAGCGCTACTGTCCGGATACATCATAGCATCCATCGCCGTCACTGCCTTCATGCCTTCATCTCTATTGAATTAGACGGACAAAGAAAGTTTGTAAAGGCTGGTTGCGGCGGGGAAAACACAAGGGAAAATCCTTTGTGCGAGGTGACGTGAAAACATATTCCGCCCCTGTCACAGCAAAAAGCCGGGGTAATTCCATCCTCCTAGGGGGTGTGTGACTATAAGATGGATATGTCATTTGTGGGCTCTGCTCCACTACGGCACCGCATGCCACTCGTGCGGGAGAGGCACAAAGGCGCTCCGGCGAGCAGTATAACCCATCTATCGTCCTTTTCGGCGCACAATTTTTTTGTAAAATTGATTTCTCGACATCCTTTGTGCCGCCGCGCCGCTACCGTGTGTATTATTGACACGTCCCTAGCTCTCGACATGGGGGGAAATGACTTTTTTGACACCCTGTGTAACCGGGAGCATACCATATGAGAGTACAGAGTACTCGGTGCTGTTTCACCAAGGTGTGTGAGTGGAGGAGGGTAAAACTGATTTACGGGCACTTTCATTGGGCATAATGGCCAAGAGATACGTGGCAAACTTGAGATATTTTCGTCGATTTGTCTTGATTTTAGTCAACGGTATAACTCCTAACATTCTAGGGGATGCGATAAGGTCTTAGTCTCAATGGCTCCTTTGCGTCAATCTTGCAATTTGTTTGTTACCGAAGACAGTACCTATTTACGGGTGGTATTCGAAGATTTATGCATGACCCACTCGAGAATTTAAAATTAGGATACGTCGTTGAAGGGAACTCATTTTTCGAATTTGTTTTCTGTAGGAAAGCTTCAACGCATATCGAAGCAATTTTTGGCGATAAATATCAGAAGTCCGAAATTTATAATTCGACGAGACCATCACTTTTTTCGAACTTAAGTATTATTCATAATTTCCTTTTGAAGAAGCCAGTTCTAATAATAAATACAAATGATTTAGATATATATGTATGTATGCTCGATTTTTGTTTGGCTGTAAAAGGACTTAAGAAACAAATTGGGTTTGAGGTTTCCTCATGGATTTCGATGAATACTTGTATTTGCCGAGATATTTAACATTTAACAGATATTTTCACATTTTCATTGTGAAAAACTCTACAAGAGTCCTTAAAATTAAGAAATAAAAGTAAAATATTTGTTTCTACTTATTGACGGTGACAAGCACGCATTTATCTTGTGAAATAGCCGGTCGAAGGAATAAAAATCGTCCTTATTCAGGACTTTTGCATAATTATTTATCAACGAAAGATGGAAACAACTTTAGTTTAAGTATTTTCCACAATATTCGCGAAAACTGTGAGAATATGGAAAAATCACTGCGGAAAAATATAATTTTTCCAAATATATTATTAAAGTTATATATTTCAGGAAGTGCAAGTGACCGACAAAAATTCGTTGCATATTCGTTACTTTGGTCCCCAAATACTTATAAATTTTATCCAAAATCTGTAAGAAGACTTCAAATTCAAAATATGTCAAATTTAATTTTCGAACTAAACCTTCAGATGTCATTTGAATTCAAAAAAACTAAAAGGATTATATAAGCACTTGATTGCAGATAAATTTGTGGCATCCAATTTTTAGGTTTTTACTATTTCTATACAAAATATAGAAAAATTGGAACACTCTACAGAGGCTGTCCGTCCCTCTGTTTGTCTGTCTGTCCGTCTGTGACAGCCTATATTTGTTCAGACATCATATAACTTAGAGAGCTAAACTTTAAATTAGTTATATATAAGGACCCTGTTATGGGTGTCGATTTCCTGAACTCGAGTAGCGAACATACTAATTTTCGTAGCATTTCAGTTTCGAAAATGTGTTCTCACTTGTCGATTCGAACGAAATCAACTTTCGTCATAGAGCCTTAATATTGGACCAAAAAATAAACGTAAAATAAATCCCATCGTGTTGGAGTATGATACCAAATAAAAGTTGAATAAATTCCAAAATAAAACGTGTATTTATGTTTTAAAAACGGTTTTCAGTAACATTTTCAAAAAAAACATTAAAAATCTGTATTTCACCCCTATATCTCTTGAAGCAGTAGCAATAAAAATCTGAGAAAATTCTAATAGATGTGTTCTGATCTATGGTTAAATAAAATTCAAAATGTTAGAAACCACACAGGTATAAAATTACTTTAACTCTTGAATTTCCCATTACTAAAAAAAGTACATTCTACGATTTTACAAGATATTTGAAACCAGCCACCCCAAAACCCCCAAGTAACAATTTTTATATAAAAAAAATTCTCCTTTCAAGAAGGATCCGGTGGTATATATTACAAAATAAGTTTTCACTTAAAAAAATACGTTGTAGACTTGAAGAAAATTTCTTGAGATTTTTGACTTGAAGAAAAGATAAAAAGATTAGTTTTTTCTTTAAAGCTATAACTAGAATCTTCTGTTTAAAGTTCAGTTGACATAAGAACTCAAAATTGCTAGAATCAAAGGACTACGCGATCGGACATGAATTTTTTATTCAAAATCTATTTGAAAGACGCAGGTTCTATAGAAAAATGCAAAATACTGTTTCTTTCATCTCTCGTAGTCATTTAATTATTTCCCAATTTCAAAGACCGAAGTACTTCCCATCTCAGATGGGAGCGAAGTGCTTCATTGAATTCATACTTTCTTATAAAAATCAACGCCCGCAAAACTCCACTCCGGAGGGACGTGACTTGAATCCCAATTAAGACGTGTAAAGTGGACGGATTTTTTCTCCGCCTCAAGTGTCAGCAGGCAAAGGTAGGGTCGAATATACGTATGTATTAGTGGAGCGCCCATTTCCACTTCGCAGGCGCCTAAAACCAAAAACTTATCTTTCGAACATGACTATTTGTAATCGTTGCAATCACAAACGATTTTCGTAGAATTTTGCTTAATTTGTCACAATATCTGTGGAGTGGTACTGCCATATATCCTCTTTTTTACTTATTTGTTTTGTATTATTCCCAGTTTTTCTTTTTATATTCATCGGACCGGTCGGGGAATTGAATTTTCATCGGTGTATTTGTTTTTTTTTTTTTTTTTTTTTTTGGAAAGAAAATGTTCCAATTTGCAGTAAATTGCTAGGGTACAAATGGCCTTAAAAGTTTTTCCCTTTTACTTTACTATGTGAGGGGTAAAAGGACAAAATTCGAGAATTAAATTTTGTGACTTGACGACGGAGCAAACCAATCACCGGATGAATTTGAGGTTTTCACATGGATAATAGGGGGGTTGAATTGCCTTTCCCGAGATAAAACTGGAAAAGTGTGGCGAAAGGTTGGGGATAATTGGAAGGTAAAGGGGGGGAATATTTATTGAGGAAAATTAAAGGCTTTCTTACCTTTACCTTTGCTTTAGGACTTGATGTAGAAAAGGCCTATGTATGTAGGTATATGTACCTTTACCTTGCTAGGATGTTTATAGAACCTAAAAAAAAATCAATTCGGGTATCTTAGGAAAGGTAAATATGTTGCCAAATTTTATTAGATATTTTATCTGTAAACACGGGTTGGTTACTTAAATAATTTTGGTTATTAAACCGAAAACAATAAACCCAAAAAACTGGAAGACAGCTAACAAATTTTAACGATTTAATAGATTTTGTTTTTTCGTTAATTATGAATCCGCAAATAAAATTTTTTGGTTAGTATTAATTTTTGAAAAAAATAAGGCTAAAAACAAAAAGATGTCACTAATTTCACAACCGAACAAACTTAGCTAACTAATTATGTCTGAAAGACCCATAGACAAAAATATTCTATAACTTCTTGCTTTTAAGGAAAAAATTTAATGTTATATTTTCATCATTTTTGAAAATTTTGAGTTGATTTTGTTACGAATTCATAATTATATCATATTATTTGGGATACCGATAAAGGTTTAAATGTTGTAAACTAGTGTAATTAGATCTGAACAACTGTGTTTTTTTGATATTACGAAGTTAAACCAATTATGTTGCTTAATTTTTTTTTAAATCCTGAAAATTATCAATTTTAGGCACCAACAAACCAGATATCCTTAGCAACAAAAGAGAAGCTAGAGGTCCTGTCAACGGTATAACACACTCAACAACAAATCGACTATAAAATTACTGAGTTAAAATAAGTATAAAACAATTTTTCTTTGGCATTTACTAATAATAGTAAGAATTGAAGTCATGCAAATAACTTCTTTTGTCTGGGATCTGCCGTCACAAAAGATTTCGAATGGTTGTGGTCTTAAACACAAAGGCGGACTGTTAATTCTTTATTCGATGCTCTTACAAGGAAATGTCCTCAGGTGGTGTCTCACCGATTTTGATGAAATTTAAATATGTTATAGAGTATCGAAAAATAAGAGACACGTATTTTTTTTTATCTGCGGATATGTACACTTATTTATTGTTTTTTTTTTATAAAAATTGGTGTATTTTTCAAAAGTTTGTCCGCCATGTTGGATTCGCCATTTTGAATTTTTTAAATTTAACATCAGATTCCCAATCAGCGACTCCGAAAACCCCTTAATACTGGTTTTCACAAAAAAAACTGATGTCTGAAAGAATATACAGTAGAATCCGGATATAACGACCCTCAAGGGACCGACGACACTCAGTCGTTCTAACCGGACGACTCACAAAATGAACGAACACCGATGAATGAATTTATGCTTGTTTCTATGTATTAATATTACTGCAATTATGAAATAATTATATATACATAGCAGTGGCGTGGGGTGAAATTTTTGAGAAGGTAAGCCGTTGCAAAAATCAGAAACTTAATAGCGAAAAAAAACTTACCAAATATGCTTACTTGAAGAGTTTACTAAATTATTAATGTCCGTAAAACCTGTGCGACTCCAAACACTCGAAGAATTCGAAAAAAGAAGACATGGGAAACAAAACATTTTATTTAATTTGCAGCTTCCGGTCAGCCACGAATATTTTTCATAAATCGACTTATTAAAATGTTTGAAAAACCCGTCCTTACGCTTGTAATCTATTTTCATCGACGGTTTAGCGCGACCTAATTCGATAACTCTGCTTTTTTGCTGAAAAGATAATCTATTAAATTCATTTGCCTGTTCTAATAAAAAATCCGTTAAGCAGCATTCAACACTAAGTAACGCCATTTCCAACAAAAATTAAAGACTGAGAACAAGATATAAATAAAAAGCTACTAAAATGTTCTATAACAGACCACCTAGACCTTACAAAATTCTCACCAGCTTTTCACAATTAAATTCTATATATTAAAGTACAATTACACTTCACTTTAAATCAAACATGCACGACAAATCCTTCAACTGACAAATTGAAACAAATAAATAATCGTCATCCGAATAGCCGAACCCAACGAAAAAACCCGAGAAGCCGGATTCTATCGTGTTATCGAGAGGTAATAAAGTAGCACCACACCACACTCATAAGTCACAATCCGTTGAGCACCAAGGCAAAAAGAGACACAAGTTAACAATTTTTTTATTAAAATATAATAAACAAAACCACAAAACCCCTCCCTTCCGAGAAGACGACTTCTGCCGTGTTCTTGTGAAATAAGGGAGCATTCACTCCTACAATTCACAGCCTCTTCAGTATCAAAGAAATTTACAGTCAGCTGAATATTGTTTAATAAAAAAAAAAATTAATAACCAAACCCACCCCAACCAACCCCACTCACCCGAGAAGCCGCTTTCTACCGTGTTATAGGGATAATAAGAGAGCACCACTACACTCACACCCGTTCATAGAGAAGACACGAATCAGCTGACATTCTAAGAAATAAACAACCACCCGCCGAAGTGACCCGAGTTTCAACTTATGCAAAATGAAAACAACCGAGAAGCCGGTTTCTATCGTGTTATTTGCTTATAGGATTTGCTTTTAGTGAGCAAAGGATATCACACACGATTTCTTTGTTACTCGTGGAGAAAAGTGTGGGCTTGAGTAAGCCGTAAAATGACCGGCTTACAGAAACAGCGAGCGAGCACTTCATACCCGATGCAACCCCTTGATAGAACCTGCTACGGTACGAGGGAAGGTTCCATCGTAGTGCAACAACTGATTATGGTTGTTTTTGGTTGTAACACTTGTTTTGCCATGTTTTCTTTACGAAATGAATTTTGGGAGCGCTTTCCAGGACTTTTACAGGCATAGAACAAGTTTTAAATTTACGGGAATAGGATGAGTTCCCAAAAGGGAAGCCGGTAGGAATCGTGTTATATGGACCCCACGCCACTGATACATAGTTAGATTAATTTCTATAAATAAATAAAACAAATTCATATTAAAATAAACAAAAAATAACTTTAAGGGGGAGGAGGTAAAGGTGTATTTATTTGTAAATTGTACACATAATAAAGTATCGTTTCAAGAATATTCAGTTAAATTTGTAGCCTAAATTATTAAGAAATAAGCCATTGAGAGCACATCTTTGGATACTCTTAAAAAAAAAGTAGTTTGCGGTGAACATCAGAACTCATTACTGGATTATCTCAAATCAAATATATTTGGTTAGTTTATTTGTTTCTCAAGGTAATGACGTTAACATTTTTTTTTTACGATTTTTCAATTTTTGGCATAATTTTAAATTAAAAAAACCGAATTTAAAAAAAAAGCTGTAAAAATGAGCCTCTTTGTCATAGTAAAACTAATTATAATGCAAAAAAAAAAACATTATCTCGACGTCACTACCTCATATTTAAACCACATGTATTTAAAGAGTGTGTCAAATTTGAAGAAGATCGGTCAAGTCGATTTTGAGTTACAGTGTCCAGCGACTTTGACCATTCGAAGTGGGAGGAAAACGCGTTTAAAGTTTTAATAGAGCATTGAGTTGTTCGCTACCACTATAAGTCGAGGTACTGTATCCCCGGTAGTTTTACTCCAATCGACCTACAATTTTTACTGGATACTCTTGAAGAGTTGTACTTTCAAATACAAAAATAAAAAATAAATGCCAAAAAATAAGCGGTTAGGTATTGTTTCTGCGTAGGTATTGTAAACAACACTGCGCCTCGTTCTAAGCGGACGATTTCTTGTCAAAATAGGTCGCTTAAACCGGAGTCGTACTAAACGGACATGTTTTCATAGTAAGTCTATATGAAACCTAACTTGAGTTTGCATTTTCGTCACTAAAAACGCTTGGCTGTTATAAACGAAGTCGTTATATCCGGATTCTACTGTACATCATTTACGTATTAGTGCTAAGGGTTGTTTACCCCCTTGAGCAGTTTTTTTTTTACGAAAACCCAAAAACACGTCAACTTTATTTTTCAAAATCGTATGTAAAAAAATATTTTTCAATGATTTTTAACTAAAACTGTTATTTTTGTGACACAAAAATATAAAAAAGAAATCGTTTTTTCGCAATAAAAAATAAGGGTTGCCACCCCCGGGAACGAGATTACTTAAAAAAGGTTAGTATATATTATAATTTCCATTTTTTTTCAATCGAAAAAATTCATTAGAACTTGAAATATTTTGGGAAAAACTGTTTTTGGGGGTAAACTTTAGGGGTGGTTTTCACCCCTAAATGTGCGTATCCGCAGATTAAAAAAAAAATACAATTTGACGCAAAAAAAATTAAAATATTCTAATAAAAATATATTAAATTTAAAATTTTGAAGCAAACAACTTAAACCTTAATGAGGCATTTGATGCTTAAAACTGGCCCAGGGTCTGAAAGTGTTAATTTTATTCCTTAATTATTATTAGTTTTTTGTTGTTTTATATTATTCTATTAATTTTTTTTACGTATTCCGCATTCTTATATAAGTATAGTATATTATCATAATTACTGTGTTAGATATTTGATTTTTTTAATAAATACTTATTTTCTAAAATTTGTCTTAATTTAAGTCGAAATTGTTTACTTATGTTTTATTATCTAACTTTAAGATTGAGTTAAGATTTAGCAGCAATAAAAGACTTGAATTTGAAGGAATCATTGTGAAAACAAAATTATGGGTGGATCCTTAAAATTTGAATTCAGACACTCTGCAGCATACATAAAGGATATGAAAGGTACATTTTTGGATATATATTTTTCTGTGACAAATCTGTGTTTTCATTTCCTGTATTTCAGTAAAAGATGTAAATTGAATTAAGAAAAACAAGATCTAAAGATTTCTATCGTATATTCATGCCTAGACTTACGACCTTTTTTTCTGTGTAGTCTTTATTGCTTTAGGTTCATTTATCAATCCCGAATCCTATTCAGTACCTTAAAAGATACAGTAACATTTTAAGAGAGTCCCTTTTAAGCTTTTAGGATACCCTGTATCAGATCATTAAACGTTTAATTCCCTAAAATTATGTCGACCTTAAAACTTCGCGTGGAAGCAATCAAAACATGCCCTCTTGTCCCTGGGATCAAGTTACACGATAATTACATCAAAACTCTGAAACTTCAAAGAATTGTCCAATAAATCCCATTTGAATCCCAAGGCCGAGGACATCCTGTTTTTTGGATGGGGTGGAGTAGGTTTGGGGAAGGAAATAAAAGGGGGGAGGCTGGTGTTGAAGAGTGAAGACTCTCAACATGTGGGAATTAAATTTTATGTGAAATCCATGAAGAAGTTCGTTGTAGAAAAGTTTCGCATACTTCGTCCTCGTCGTCGTCGTCCTCGTCGTAACTTTCTCGTCCCGAGGGCGATTCAATTTGACTGTTCAACTAATCCTGCTTAGTGGCAATAATTTGAAATTCGGGCAAAGTCACATTGAGGCCGACGACGGAAATAAAAGGAAAAGGAATTTCCCGCAAAGTCCTGAAGGAGAGCGATAGCAAATAAATAATTCATAGCGATAAGGGAAAAAAAAAAGAAAAAAAAAGTAAAAATTCGGCGATATCTCGAAAGCCAATCATGCTGTCGAAAGGTCGCTCGATGGAGGGTGACGGCGTTTTTTTTTCCCTTCTGGGGGGATGATTGAAATCTCATAACAACGCAGCCAGAGGTTATCAATTTTTTTAGCTTCTCCTTTAGTATCTCCTTGTGATTAGCTTATTGAGGGAAAAAAAAGAAGAATTTTTCCTCGCAGCTATATTACTCCGGAATTGGCCGGAGGTTATGCGAAACGTACCTTTTCACCTAGGGATGAGCTCACGAAAATTGCCACAACGAAGGTAATTACAGCGCTTTCTAAGAGGGTCCTTCCTTCCGTTTTCGAAGGTCCTTGATAGCTTGTGAAAATAATAAAAATATTATCAGGAAATTGAGTTCGATGCTCCACTTTTCCGAAAAAAAAAATAACCTTATAACTTAAATCGAATTTGAGGTGTCCTCACGGATTTTTATGAAACTTTATAGGAACTATGGAGTTTTCTAATTTCCGGTTTTTATAAATTTTTCAATTTTATTTTAAATACATATAATATTGCTAAAATATGCTAATTTTTTGAACTTACAAACAAATGAAAAATATTGCTTTTACTGTTTTACATACCCAACACATATTACTACATAAAAACATAAGTTTTAAGAGTAGAATTGATTTTTTCAATGGTCGAGTAAAATTATTCTTTAAGAACCACTTTTTTAATAGTCACATTTTATTGTTTAATCAATAATTTTAATAATCTCGGATGTTATTTTATTTTTCAGTCTAATAGTAAAAATTCAGAATTTTAATATTAAATTAAAATTAAAAAATACCATTTATTTGTTAATAGATATTAAAAATCACAATTTTTACTACTAGAATGAAAAATAATTTTTAGCAAAGATTTTAAAATTGACAATAAAAGCATCAAATTGCTATAACTTTTACTCTATCCAAACTTCAAAACTATAGCTGAAAAAATTATTGAATTCATTTTTTGACGCAAAATAAGTCAGTACAATTTGATGTTCTTTTAGCAACATAAAAAAGTTTAACTCTGAGTAACTATTCAAACATTTCAATTCAGTGGGAAATTTAAGATCAATCAAATCATTAAAAGCAGCTAATAGTAGGATTTTTTTTTTTTAATCTGATTTCAGACCAAATTTTGCATTGAATACTCATAAAAACTTTTCAAGTTCCATTTATTTATACACAATTTGCTTCAAAAAATTAATTAAGTAATTTATTTAGTTCAATATTTTACATTTGGACGTTTAGATTTGATGACGTTTTTTTCAAATATTAAAATATTTTCCATAGGTAACAATTTAAGAAATCTAGTTCAGTGCAAAATTCTAGATCCAAATCAAGTCCTGAAAAAACGCAGCTAATGATGGTTTTTTATTTAAAGAATAAAATTCGAATATTAAAAAATCTGCTTGATATAAAAAATTGCCATTAACGAAAACTTATTTTTCAGTTCAGTTTTCAACATTTTGCATTTAAATATTAACAGATAAATTAAATTTAAGTTCAAATTGATTGTTGTTTCACTTGACAAATGCGTGCTTGTCTTTGTCGATAAGTCGAAAAATATTTGTTCCTTTAATTCATTAATTTGAACGATTCTTGCATATATGTATGTAATCATATACAGGGATACAGGGTGGGCCATTTAAGATTTGAAATTTGAATCGGCTATAAAAAAAACAAATGAATATTTTTTCAAAGTTGTGAGTTTATTAGAAAGATTGGATCTTTCCATTTAGGAATGGAAGACAACATCATTCAAATGACTGCCACGGCTAGCCTTACAATACCCCATTCGATCAGTCCAATTTTTCAGTACATTTGCGATTGTTTGCGCCTCTATTTCGTCAATGGCAACTTCGATTTCACGTTTCAAGTCGTCAATCGTATTTGGATGGTTAGCGTAACACTTGTCCTTAACGGCTCCCCACAAAAAAAGTTTAACGGAGTCAAATCGCAGCTTCGAGGTGGCCAATTGACATCAGCATTTCGGCTGATTATGCGATTTCCAAAAACAGTGCGCAAAAGATCGACTGTTACGTTGGCTGTGTGGCACGTTGCGCCGTCCTGTTGAAACCAAATGTCGTCTATGTCATACTCTTCAATTTTGGGAAACAAAAAATCGCTTAGCATGGCGCGGTAGCGATCGCCATTCACTGTAACGGCGTTTCTTTGCTCATTTTCGAAGAAAAATGGCCCAATAATGCCGCCAGACCAAAATCCGCACCAAACAGTCACTCGTTGTGGATGCATTGGATTTTGTGTGGATTTTCTGAGCCCCAGATACTACAATTTTGTTGACGTATCCTCCGAGGTGGAAATGAGCTTCATCTGAAAAGATGATTTTTCGGTAAAAATGCCCATCTTCGATCAAGCGGTCTTCGGCCCATTGAGCAAACCGAAAACGCATCGGATGGTCATGCGGCTTCAGCTCTTGCACTAATTGAACTTTGTACGCATTCATACCGATATCTTTATGCAAAATTCTTCTCAAAGAAGTGCGTGAAATGTTCAATTCTTGAGAACGATGACGAGTTGATGTTGATGGTTGTTCACGCACACTCTGAGCAACAGCAGCGATATTTTCGGTTGAGCGCACTGGACGAGCACGTACACGGGTTGTTTTATCCAACAACGATCCAGTTTCACGAACTCGCTTCACAAATTGCTCCACAAACTGCGTTTTTGGCACATCCTTTTTGTCAAATTTTATCCGTAAATTTCTTACAGTTTGAGTAGAAGACTCACCACTTTGGAAATAAGTTTTTAATATTTCTCAACTTTGTTCAAGCGAAAAGCGACCCATATCATAAATGTCAAACATAAAACTAACTTTCTGTCACATCGGAAATGTCATCAAACCTTCCAACCTTAAAATAACCTATATTTCCAATTCCAAACGTTAGATGGCCCACCCTGTATATACCAAGGCGGAAATCTTTAATTTATATAATTTGAAATAAAATTTCCAAATACCTTAATACGGAGAAAATAGCGACGTAAAAATGTTACTTTTAAATATTTTAAGGTTTTAAAATCTAGAGAAATATAAGCGAATGAGACATTTTTTTGTTTGCGTATTTGTACACTTCGAATTCTTCAATGTTTCATCAAAGTCTTGAACGGGACCTCAAAACGCAATTTATTCCAACTTTACGATCAAAAACCTTTTCATAAGAAATCTCGTGATGCGTTTGGGAATATCATTATTCAGCATCCTCCTGAAAAAAGGAGTTATTTATTTCGTAGCAAATATATCGTAATTCGTAATCTGAATATATTGTAGTCACGAAGACACGATACCATGCCGAATTGGGAAAATTGCCAAAGTGAACGCAAGCCAAAGAGTCGCACTCCCTATTTTTGTTTATTAAGGAAAATGCAAATTCTGGAGACACTTCCAGACATAACCTTGGTTTGGCACAATGCTCTGCCACCCGCCGCAGATTCGATCAAAATAACTCTGTCCCGCGGAATTGCACTCCAGTGGTACTGATTTTTTCGCCGCAAAATAAAATATTGAGGATTCGGTTTGGTGCAACTACCAGGGAAATTGACACGATTTTTCGCCTTTGGGTATTTAGTAGATGTTTTGTAAAGGAACAAAATTATTATGGTGTGCCAAGAAAGGCTTAAACGCAAAATATTTGACGGAAACAAATTTCGCATTCGAAGTATCTGATTTAATAAAATTTATTTAAAGCAGGCAGTGTTTTAAGTCGATCCTTTTTTTTGTTTAAGGGGGTAGTCCAGTGAAAAAAAAATTTTTTTTTAAATTTTTTGTTTTTGCTTAAATCTACTCTACTACACCTCGAAAATACTCCCTTCAAATATCTAAGCAAAATATTGAATAGTTTTAAAGATACAGAGAGTTTTCGAGAGACGTGTAATCCGAGCGCTCGAAGGTCCCCTGGCGTGTTTCGGAGCAAGGAGGACTCTTGTATTTCTGTTTGCTTCGCCCATTTTTTTTCAGTTTATAACGGTCTAGGTCCTTCTGCTTTATATTTAAGGATAGTTATGTATTTAGGAGGCATCGCGTTATGTATGGAGCAGGCATCGCTGACTAAGGTAAAATTAATTTTTTTAGCTTTTTTCCGCATAAAAAACTTTAAACGCGTTTTTCTGAAAACAGCATTTATTGACTCGGCGGACGTCAGATCTCAGAGTCTCTTGCTCCGATTGATCTAAAAATTTAGCTGTATATTTCTTGATTGTGTATCTATCGGCGGAACTAGAATTATTAAAATCCATTGTTTATTTACAAAGTTATAAACAAATTAAGCACCCGAAAAACACCCGAAAAATTCGAAATGCCGCCATTTTGTTATTTTTTATTGAAAATTAATAATTCTAGTTCCGCCGATAGCCAGTGTTCTACAGATTAAAACCTCATTTGAATTTTTTATTTGAGATGAACCGTTGCAGAGATTCGACGTCCGCCAACAAAAAAATTGTTTTTTTGGAGCGGCCATTTTGTCGGAATGACTCATCGAGAACAAAAAAAAAAATTTTTTTTGTGTAGTTTAATAGTTGTACTATCATATGTCAAAAAGTTTTTTAATAAAAATTGTCTTCTAATATGAGAAAAAAATCGTTGAAAAAACAGTCGTTTTCACTGGACTACCCCCTTAAACAAAAATAATAAGAATAATAAAGAAATTTTATCCTACAATGTCTTAACTTTTTGAGTTGCAATAAGAAGTTTTTGTAATCAGTCTATATATTTTTATGATATATTAGGCCTTCGCAGTAAATTCTATGTAATTAAAAATAAGGCGGGAACAAAAATTGTGTGCTGCACCCAAATATAAAATTAATCGGGTTTTAAAAGGATTGAACGAAATTGGTATTTTTGTTACTCTACGCCTCAAAGCGTTTTCAATTTATTTAAAATCAGAATAATTCAATTGTTACAATATTTTGTATCAAGGTTTGTACAAGACTTAATTTTTAAAAAAATCGGTGTTAAGCTTCTCAAAAAAATTAGAAGATGCATTTTAATAAAATTAATAACTTTGTCTACAAAATTTAAATATAACTTTTTTTTGACCAAATTAAATTTTTTTGAATTACTATCCGTCATTTTTTAGATAGTCTGCAAATTCTATCGCTGTAAAGACTGCCGTTTAGAATTCTAATACTCATCGAGTCATTTTTGAACATTCTTTAAAATTCTTTAACTCCTTCCTAAGACGTTTATGCATCAAGTTAAGATAAGATTTATACCTAGAATTCAATTTAAAAGTGTGTTTCAGCTAGCAATTTTTTTCATTTTTAGTTTTCGAAGGTACAGAATTTTTCTTAAAAGAAAGAAATGCAAAAGTTATTTATTGCCAGCTTTAAGTTCGGCTTAAGGTTCAGGTATTAAGGTCCTAAAATTGGCATTTTAAAATTCTGAAACTTAAACTATTTGAATAAGTATTATTATTTATTTTAAGGGCTCAAAATTTGTACATATTATAATAAATTCAAATTAAGAAATAAGATTTTGATTGACAATTTTTACGCAAAAAGCGTGAGGCTCTAATTTGTACGTACGCAAACTTGCAAACCATTAGGATCAAATGATAAAATGATAGTAATGAATCATATTAAAATAAGAGAACGTCTTATTAACCTTAGCGTTTTTATTGTGTTTTAATGACAAAAACGATTCTTACAAACGGAGTACACAAAATTTTATCAAAATCACTTTTCAAATTATTGTATTTAAAAAATTGTTGTGTTTTTATTTTCTTGTTAAGATAAGCTTATTAATTTTAGAATTAATAAGAAATAACAACGATAAAAAAATCTCGAATCGAGTCTATTAAAACGCATTAAAGAAATTAATAGTTAATAGAGATTTTCCAAATACCCTTAAAAGGTATATTACATTAATTCTGTATCCCGAAAATGTGTATAGGGAGCTATAAAAGCAATCGGTAACAATAGAGCATAAATTTTAAACCCCTTATAACCAGCTTAACTTCCTGAATGTACCTTCGCACCAAAATTCGAAACCCATTTCAGGAAAAACCCAAGAGAAAAATTGGCCATTCATTTCATATAAATTTTGCGATAATGGCACTTAAATGAAGTCACTTTTTTCTAAACACGTGCGAATGCGTGCAGACGTGCTTTTTAGGCTCCTTTCTCAGTGGCACGCCCCTGAATTTTACGGGAGGTGGGGTGTAAAGTCAATAACATAAATTGCCTGCGGTGGTGTATATTAAATTGCAGTGGTCGTCTGCAATCTGATTCCCTCAAAATAAATTCAATTCTCGATACACAGACCAGCGTCTAATCCGATTTTACCAATTAGCTACGATAATTGGAAATCAATGATGGCACCCAATAGATTAGGAAGGGTCGGATTATCTAAAGATTCCCGGTTGTAAGAGCCACCTGCTCTGATATGTTTTGGACTGCATTGAAGGTGGGTTGCTTATGAATTATTCACTATCTTCGACATCGTCCCGAAGACGATGTAATGGAATTCCACTTTCCAAAAAGATATAATTTTTTTTCTCGAAAGAATCACCATTATTGATTCAATGCAGTATGATAGCATCGTTTATTTTAATTTATTCGCCTTGCGTGCCATAGCAAAGATTTTCGGATTTAATTTCTTTCGGACAATTACTTTCAGGTCGTTTCGGTTTTGTGACTGTTATAAAAACTATTTGGATGATATAAAAGTTGATTAAATCACAAAATGTTTGTCGCGACACAACAACCAAATTTTTACTGTCCTAAAGTTGAAGAACAACGAAAATATTCAACTCAGCGGAATACAAAGTGCAAAATTTTGCAGGACATTGCCTTGTGATTTTTGTACTTGAAAAACTTTCAAGCGCAAGATATCTCGTCGTCCGGGAAAAGAGCATTCGAAAATTTGTTTGCACTTTCCACTGTATAAACATTTCAACGACAGCTGCAGTCCTAATTTACAGGATATAAAATGTCGAAAATCTGGCGATTCAGCAAAGATTTCGTCTGCAATTCAAAAAGAGGGTGGAAATTGTCGGTAGTAGGACCTTTGTACGTCTATCTGCCTTCCATCATCGTTGACTTTCAATGAGCTCAACGCTACTTACTTTTAAATTCAATTGGTAGGTAGCTGCATTCTCTGTAGGTGCCTAGAAATTGAATAGGTCAGCTCACTGCACAGCAAGGACCCAGGTGGAAAAGGAGCCTTCCTGGTAAACTTGCATATTTATTAAAAGAGGCCCTGTTCCCAATCCCTTCCAACTAACATAACTAAAAGTGGTTGTCTTCCCTTCTGGACGGAGGAGAAGGAATTTTGCAGGAAACAAATTTGAAGGGACTTCGGAGGGGGAAATTCAAGTAACTTTAAATAAAATTGAATCCCATCACACCCATGCATCCGGGGATGCTGAAAGGATGCTGCTAGCAGCAACTAGATGAAATTTGTAACACATTTGCATTACACAGGCAATTTCACGATCCGCAAAATGTGCAATTGCTCCATGAGAGTGAGAGGACTCACTTTAGAAATTTTCAAGCTCACTTTAAAGTTAAGTGGACACTTTATAGTTTATTTTTTGAATGGGTAGAAGCAAAAATGATTGAGTTTGTGTTGGCGAGAATAATGTAAACAAGCGATAACAACACGATTGAATACAAGAAAGTAGAAGTTTTCTTTATTGATCTTCTATTCAGCTTCTTTCACAATATGGAATCACGCAAAGCGATTTTAAACGCGTATAGACCTCAGAATTCCTTTCTTTTTTTTTGCTGTATAAGCCTCTATATAAAGCTTCGTCATCTAGAAAATATCAAAACAATTTCTCCAAAAGAGTGAACTGTTTCAGCGGTTCCTCGATATCAAAGGGAAATCCCAGGAAAAAAAAAGAAAGAATCACTATAATAAAAAAAAAAGAAAAAAAAAGGAGCTGAATAGGTCCTCCTTTCCGCCAACAATAACCCTGCTCAGGATGGATGCTCACTTCCTGGAGTATAAAGTGGAGCAAATGTTTATCATTGAATTGTTATCCTTTATGAGGAAAACACAAACAGTCCTCCGTAATGTGGATAAACAGACACAGGATGTATAGATAGATAGATATCTGTCTCTGCTAGATATATATCTTTCGTGGTCGCCACGCTTCTCCTTCAAGATAGAAGACGAACTCCTTCACACAGTTGGCTCAAAAAAAAAAAAAAAAGATTTGTTCCAAATGAAAATTTTATCGTTGCTTTCGAGCAATAGGACTTTTAGTTAAGTTTGGACGGGAAATAAGTAGTTCTAACATTTATTCTTGTTTGTTGTCTGTTTGTTGGGTATGGAAGGGAAATGAAAATTATTTTAAATTTTTATATACATGAATATACAATATTAAAACCACGCAGCATAATAAAGAGAAAGAACTTAAGGATACCTCAGTTTTATAGATATAAAACAGCTTAGATTGGATTCCATTTAGTATCTTAAATTAATGAGGCATGGAACTCATTGCACTCCAGACAGAACATTTATATTATGGCTATCTATAATTTATGGATTTTAAACATTTTTATAAGACACTTTCCAAAAAAGGCTTTGATTTGTATTGGTTTAAAAGAAATGTTGTTTATATCTCTTCTTTACGATAAATTGCCTAGTTTTTTAAATTGCTCATACTCTTTTGATTTAGGATTTGTTTGAATGAAAATAGATTACTTGGAATTAAAAGTGACTTTATTGAAGGGAAATCTAAAACCTATTTGGTGTGTGAATATAACTCCGCCCTTTCCCAACAGATGTCGTTTTTAGTATTGCTTACGTGTACTAATAAATGGCAACATTTGTGTTCGATAGTATTTTATGTCAGCTGTCAAACGCACTACGTGACATTTGATTGAAATATTAACAACAAGTGATTTTACCACCTTGAAAATGTCGGTCTTCGTTCCAAGTAAACATCATTTGCGGGAAGTGCTACTACACTATTTTATTGCAAAGGAAAGTGCAGCGGAAACTCATCGTTTGCTTGTGGAGATTTACGGTGAGCATGCTCCATCTAATACAACTTGTAAGGAATGGTTTCGACGATTTCAAAATAATGATTTTGGCATTGAAAACAAAGAAAATGGAATACCACCAAAAAAATTTGAAGATGCTGAATTGGAAGCATTATTGACAGAGGATTCATGCCAAACTCAATCAGAATTGGCTACAGCATTAAATGTGGAACGATCAACTGTTGCAAAGCTTTTAAAAGCAATGGGAATGGTTCAAAAGATTGGTAACTGGGTTCCATATGAATTGAAAGAAAGTGACATCGAACGTCGAAAAACAATTTGTGAAATGCTACTTCAAAGGCAGCAAAGATAAGGATTTTTGCATCGAATAATCACAGGAGATGAAAAAAGGATATATTATGAGAATCCTAAACGTTAAGAAGCTTGGGTGAAACCAGATGAACCCGGCCCATCACAGCCAAAGACAGATATTCACTGTGACAAGGATATGCTCTGCATTTGGTGGGATCAGAGAGGTGTTGTTTATTATGTGTTGCTCGAACCCTCTCAAACTATTAATGGAGAAGTGTACCGACGACAACTAATGCGTTTGAAGGGAGCCATAGAAGAAAAATGACCAGAATGGATGAATAGTCACAGTAAATTAATTCTTCAACAGGATAATGCCAAATCGCATACCGCACAAGTCGTAAAAATATATATTTAGATGGACAGAACTGGGAAGTCCTACTCCACCCACCATATTCGCCGAACATAGCTCCTTCGGATTATCATTTATCCAATGCAGTCAGATCTTACGGGAGAACGGTTCACTTCATACGAAAGTATCAAAATATGGATTGATAATTGGATCAGCTCAAAAGACCAGGATTTCTTCATACAAGGAATACGTAAATTACCTGAAAGATGGGTGAAGGTTGTAGCTGCTGATGGATCATACTTTGAATAAACTTTTCTTTAATTTTCTAAAAAAGCAAATGTGTTTTATTTTAACAAAAAGGGGCAGAGTCATACTCATACATACAATAAAATATTTCGAAATAGGTTTAATTTTGTGTTGAAAAATGTACAGATAATATATTTTAGTGGAAGATTTGAATTAGTAGCTTATTTTAGGCTTTTTGAGTAAAGTATGTCAAACGGATTTTATAACCGACTTAAAAAAAAAAAAAAAAAAACAGAGGTGGGGAAACTGACTCATATGTATTTATTAAGATCTGATTGCCTTCCTTACAAAGTATTTGGTTAATACCAGAGCTGTAAAATAATGCATGATAAATACTTGTTATGTATCATCATACTCAGTAATACCACAAGTAATACAAGCAAGAAAAATTACCAGTATCATTGCCATACATCAGAAGCATTACTGAGCTTTACTATCTGCTATTATTTAGCATTACCTAGCATTACCTCAGTACTCAGCATTACCTAGCTACACTGTAGTAATGCCAGGAAATGCTGAGTAATTCCAGGTAAATCTAAATAATGCTTCTAAAATATGGTAATGGTAAATTACCAATACAATTTCTTGGTAATCAATACTGGTAATAGTATTGGTAATTTTTCTTGTGTGTATCGCTTGTACTGGTAATTGGAATGGTAATGGTAAACAATAGATAGACGATTTTTAAGTCAAATTACTTAATACATTTCTTGGCTGTATTTTCCTATGTTCTATCTTTCTAAAACTAGCTCATCTGTTTTGTTCTCTTAATAAAAGTACATTTGTTTATTCAAATCCAATCCATTAACTATGTATATCCAAATTTATTGGGTGTACATTGAACAAAAAAATTAAAGTATACAAGAATTTAATTTATAATTGAAGAAAGCATTAGTTTGGAAAATTCCATTCCTAGCCAAGCAAAAGGAAAACTTTTAATACTTTTCGTCTATTTAGTTCTTACACACCATAAATCCAATATGCGATACCTAGTTTAAATTTTTCAAAATATTTTTTTGTTTTCAATTTTCCGGTTTTGCATTAATTTATTATTTTCTTGGTTCACTTAAAGTTTTTCAGTTTTCACATTTTCCAATGAAACTCCTTGGATTTAAGATAAAATTGAACCGTGACTAAATAGTCTGAAATGAAATTTTTCTATGAGTGGGGTTTAAAAAAATACCTAAATTGGGGAAAATTTTTTAATTTGCTAGAATGCAAATAAATACTAACAAGATTCGACGCTTATTACAATTGTAATTTTTAGCAGTTAATAGATTATTTTAAAAAATAGGGCCAAACTATATAAACGGTGTATTTGGCAATTTAATTGAAAACAACTATCATATTTAACAAGCTTTACCAGCTCCTGGTTATGTAAAGCTCAACCTTAATTTTATTTATTTTAAATTATTTATATTTTTTTATTTATTTATTTTATGATATATTATAATTTTTAATTTCTGTTTATTTACTTTTTGATATTATATATTTTTCTTTTTCCTAAAATACCAAGTAAACATTTTAATTCTTATTTTTAGTTAATCGATAATTGCCTCCCTGTTTTTTGGTATATTTTATTTATCAATATTTTTTTATAGATTGGAACGAAGTCGTTAGAATATTAGAAATAATTTCTATTTATATCACAATATCTACTTTATTCCCAAGTTTTCTTTCATCATTAATTAAGTCTCCTTAAAAGCAAATCTTTGTCGTAATTGTGTACTATAAATAATTCATATTAGAATTTCCCTCCAATTACTCTGCTCATTTGGCAAACTTAAAGAAGATTAATTTTAGCACTTCTATTATAATGAATATTTCTTGGTAATAAGAAATAAAACGTCGTAATTGGTGTGTGTAGGATATTTCAGTCTGGACTTAATTTTAATGTCTTTTCTTGCCATTTCCAAAACGTTATGAGAAACGTTCTAAGAAAAGACGCCAAAGGACAAAGTACAAGTTAAATACTTGGAATTCAATTGAAGTGAAGTCATTCTATCCTTTCAAATTGCCACGATACATCTTATGGAGTTTGGGGAATTATATTGGATACTGTACACTGCGCATAAAACCATAAGACGTTTTTGTGTTGTGCCAACTTACATCGAGTTTCACGGAGGTCAAAGGACAATATTCTTTTAAAGTATTTGTATGATGTTAAATTTATGTAATGTTTTTATCCTACTATCGTTTCAGGTTCCACAGGATCGAACAATAGTTAGGAGAGTGCTGAGAACAGTGTCTTTACCACTGTTCGTCTGCATGAGTACGATATCTAGTTTTGGAATTTTAGTAGCCATAGCCTTAATAGTGTTCAATATTTGGAATAATCATAGGAGGTATGTTGTATTTTGTTATTTTTTATATGTACACTATATGCCATTATTTTAAGTGATTTTTTAAAATATTTAATCTATAACCTTTCTTTCTACTGATACAGATTTCATCTTCTAAAATTAATAAGACTCATGGTTCACTTGATTTTATATAGAAAATCGATAAACTGTTTGGCAAGATACGAACCAGGAGGCGAACTATGAAATTTTGAAAAGGGAACGACTAAAAGTCAATGTCTTTTTCCTTCTTTCACCCCGCCCTCCGGCTCTTGTTGAGTAGACTTAAAAGTGTTTATCTGAAAGTTCACAGACAAAAGGAAATTTTATTTCGACAACTTTTCGCCATCATAACATAATAATAACGCAGAGCGCCCTCTGACACCCTCGGCGGCGGCGAGGGTGGCGGCAACGTCTGGAAGGGAGGCTCATTTGGGGTGCTCTGGGCTTTGTCATTCCATTGAATATTAAAGTGGCAAATGAACTCAGGGACTGAAAAGTTCCTTAAGGAGAAGGCGAATGCGCTCCGTTTTCGGTCTATAGCTAACTAAATAATAATAGAAGGTGTTGAGATACCCGACTGAATTAATTCCCTCCAAAATACAAATCCGCCGAGGACAAGATAATATCGGAGCGGATGTTTCACGACAAAATTTTGTATATACGCACCAAAAATATAGGCTCGCTCTTCCTTTCAGCCGATCCCCCGTCCTCCTCCATCGTCCTATTTTAATCAAACCATTGACGTCTTTAATTAAATTTTCTAACGTTCTATAGAAAATTAAAAGTTGTGAAAATGCTAAAATTTAATGGTGAATTTTATCCACCACCCGTTCTCTCAATCTGCAACAAATTCACATCCCTCGACTAGATAAAGTAAAATGAAATGGAGAAGGGTGATCTTCGGAAAATTTGAAAATTTTTCAAAGTCTGAAAGTTTTTCACCTTGTTGAAATTAACCCTTTTTCGGGGTATTTTTTATTATTTTTTTTTTTTTTTTTCATTTTTACCAAGTAACAAGTTAAGGGGATTCCTCAAGAGCAAATTAATCCGGGACCACCTTGTTTGTTTGACTTTAAAAGGTACGAGAAAGAGGGAAAAATGGAATATTATAAGAAATATTATTTTACTGAAACAGGTAAACAGCGTTTTTTGGTGAACAGAGATTTTCTTGGAATTACAAATATTCTTTGGTTGCGATTATTTCCCCTTTTTATTTTATATTTATTTTTTTACTTTGGGAAACTTGAGAAAATTCTTTGATAAATTAAAAGGGTCTAGATCTGAGATTTTTTTTTATACTTTATGTTTGCGGATATTTATGAATTTGATCCTTTGCTATTTTTCCTTTATATTTTGTAGGATATTTTTGCCTCATTGTTACGAATACCATTTATATAGGGGAGGCTTAGATATTAATTAGTATAATTAAAATATAATTTTGTTGATAAAATACTTTACAGTATTTGATCCACTGTGAATGTTTAGTGATAAATGTGAGCCGTAAAACGTTTAACGCTTTATTTAAAGGTAACATACCCCTACACTTGCGAAAATTACTTATAACGTTCTTAAGTGAAAAATATAAATGAATGTCGATTATATATTTTTAATTGACCGTTGAATTATAAAAAAAAAAATATATAATATATATATAAACAATTTCTCAATTCAAAATCTGAAAAATAAAATCTAATTTTGTAATTCGGTTCGACAATTTTTTAGAAATAATTTAACATACATTTTTTATTCCAAATGTCCATACTAAAGTTTGAAACATTAAAACAATATATAATCGATATTCTTTTATATTTATCACTTTTAAGGAGAAGGCACCTACTCGGCATCACCGTTTTCCCTGCTTCTATAATGAATATCACCGCGACAAATGTAAATCATCATCATGAAAAATAATAAAAGTTTGAATTTTAATGTACAAAGTCTTTTGGTATGCGCTTTAATTACAATTCTTTGCTGAAAAGTCCGCAATCCCAATTTTTTTCCTTATCTATGCCTTTTGCGTATAAATAAATAAAAAAAAAATAAAAAATTAATCACTTCGCTTAATTGCGGACCCGAATCTTATAAAAATTGGGAAAGATCAGGAAAAAAAGCCTCCGCACGCAAGGATTCGAACCCGTGACCACTGAATCACAAGCCCAAGTGTCAACCACTGCACTAGCCGCCGCTTTGGAAATGTGCTACAATGAATGGGATTTAGAGCCGCTTGAAATTTTTTGTATATTATTATTTTCTAAACGCTTGGTCATCTGAAGTTTCCACTTCGGGTACTTTCATTTGTAACCAAGCCCTACATGTGCTATAAATTTGAGCGAAATCGGTGATGATGAGTCGGTGCTTTCTCCTTGTTAGTAACCTTTCAAATAATTTTTTATACAGGGTGTTCAGAGGTGGGTGGTCAATACTGAAGGGGGTGAAAGGTCAGACCGAGACAAGCAAAAAATCGTATGGGTGGGGGGGGGGGCATCTCGCACCGTTTGGCAGTTACAGGGTGATTCGTAAATCAGGATTTTGCCTTATATGGGAACCGCTCTTGTATTTTTATGTTTTTTTCTACGCATCGCAGCGGCCCCAAACTGATTTCAAAAAATCACTATTTGGAAGCCCTTTCCAAAAAAGTTTACACCACCCCCCTATCCCCAACCCCTTGGCCACAATCCTCCCTGGAAGTTGAAAAAATTAACTTTTATTTCACGATTTTTCACCTTTCGCCCCACTTTTCTCTGAAATTCATGTTATTAACATACCTACCTTTTATTTTTTTTAAGTTGCCTATCTAATTACCTTTCCAAAAAGGTGCAACATGCCCAGGTAGGAAAAGGATACGAAAATTTATTTACAAAAATCCTTTTACAGAATATCATGATAATTCGAATTTTTAAGAAATTGTACTTAAGTTAACTAAAAAATACATTTTGTTCGCTTAAAAACTAATTACAATTAAAACGTATGTCCTTCAAAAGCTGTTCAAAATGTTCTCCGCCAGTTTCGATGCATGCAAGTAGCCTTCGTTTTATTTCACGTTTGAGGTCTATGGTAGCCAGTCTCTCCCGTATTTTCGTGGCTGCAGTCACAATCCTGGTAACTAATTCTTCTCTGGTGTTGATTGGTCTTGAGTAAACTTCATCTTTCATCATTCCCTATAAGAAAAAGTCCAGTGGAGTAAGGTCCGGTGACCTAGCAGGCCAAGGAATCGGTCCACCTCGTCCAATCCAGCGCTCTGGGTAATTTTCATTTAACCTTGCCCTAACAATGTTCCCAGTATGCGCAGGTGCTCCGTCGAGCTGTAAATAAATTGCGCTTCTGGTGGCCAGGGGGATGTCCTCCAACAGATCCGGAAGGGTATTCTCCAAAAAGTCCGAGTATAGCTGACTATTCAGCACTTGGGGCAAGATGAGGGGTTCTATCAACTGGTTGCCGATGATGCCAGCCCAGACATTGACACTAAATCTTTGCTGGAAGGACCGACACCTGGTCCTATGTGGGTTCACATCTGACCAGGTGTGGAGGTTGTGTAAGTTTGTGATGCCATCCCGGGTGAATTGCGATTCATCCGTCCACAGAATTCGGTCTAGAAACCTTCTGTTTTCGATGTCAGACTCGAACAGCCAAGTGCAGAATTGCAATCGTCCTTCGGAATCTCCTTCCCTAGTGCTTGGACCGGGATATGGTGGTATGGATGTAGTCCCTCTCGGTTCACAACGGTCCAAACTCTCCCTGAAGACAATCCTGACCTTCGTGCGACCTGCCTGATGCTTATTACAGGGCTGTTCCTGACGATGTTGAGGATTTGTTGGTCGGGGTCCGCTGAATCGGCCGATTTTCCTGCTCGCGTTTCTGCTCTGGGGGCGGTTACACTTCCGGTTTCTTTTAACCTTCTGAAAGTCCTTGAAAATACCCTTCTGTTGTGTACCCGCCGATTCGGGAATCTCTTTTGGTATTCTCGTACGGCCTCACTATCACTTCCTTCTACTAAACCGTGCACGTAAATTATATCGGCATACTCGTCAACACTGAATTCTGCCATTTTATCTTAATTTTTTCTATTAAACACCCGTTCTTTTCGCTTGCTTCTTCAACTGTGGTCAATGTCCTTTCAAACTCACCCATTTTTATACCATAATTCATAGGAGGTATTAGAAACGGAGCGTCAGGATACTTAGGAGTCAATACTGGATATAATAATCTAATAACGCTATTTAACGAGATTACATTTATTATTTTATTACTGTTTTGCTGAAATAATAAAATTGTATTACCTGTGTTTCCTAAACAAACATTTCCGAACTTGCTGTCATAAAAATTGTTTACTTAACGACATTTTCCATTATGGTGCAATAAAGTAATTAGGTACCTGTGAGGATGTTTTAATTTCAGGACTTTTGCAACCCTTTTCTACCTGGGCATGTTGCACCTTTTTGGAGAGGTAATTAGATAGGCAACTTAAAAAAAATAAAAAGTAGGTATGTTAATGACATGAGTTTCGGAGAAAAGTGGGGCGAAATGTGAAAAATCGTGAAATAAAAGTTAATTTTTTCAACTTCCAGGGGGGATTGTGGCCAAGGGGTTGGGGATAGGGGGGTGGTGTAAACTTTTTTGGAAAGGGCTTCCAAATAGTTATTTTTTGAAATCAGTTTGGGGCCGCTGCGATGCGTAGAAAAAAAGATAAAAATACAAGAGCGGTTCCCATATAAGGCAAAATCCTGATTTACGAATCACCCTGTAACTGCCAAACGGTGCAAGATGCCCCCCCCCCACCCATACGATTTTTTGCTTGTCTCGGTCTGACCTTTCACCCCCTTCAGTATTGACCTCCCACCTCTGAACACCCTGTATATGGGACATTCCACGTCAACCGGGCCACCTAAATGACCAAAAATCATGGAGACCTAGAAAATTGTTTTTGGGCTTAAATTATTGGTCTATCTTTACTCTTCAGAAATTGACCTGGCGTTTTGAAAAATTCAAAATGGCGGATCCAATATGGCGGCCAACTTTTCAAAAATGAACGAAATTTGAATAAAGAAAATACTATGATATTCTGCATAAAATTCTAAGTAAGAAATGTCTTTTGCAAATTTTTGAATAAAATTGCCGTTTCTGAGAAAAAAATTCATGAATTTTAAAAATTGTTATATAGGAAAAAATTCACAATTGGCATATTAGAAAGATTTAAAAAATACTCAGGTGTTAGGAGGTTGCTAGTGATGAATGCAATGTCAGATGTAAAAAAAAATGAAAATGTCGGATCCAATATGGCCAATATGGCCAATATGGATTTCATCAAGATAGAAAATTTTTAAAATTCATGAATTTTTTTCTCAAAAACGGCAATTTTATTCAAAAATTTGCAAAAGACATTTCTTACTTAGAATTTTATGCAGAATATCATAGTATTTTTTTTATTCAAATTTCCTTCATTTTTGAAAAGTTGGCTGCCATATTGGATCCGCCATTTTGAATTTTTCAAAACGCCAGGTCAATTTCTGAAGAGTAAAGATAGACCAATAATTTAAGCCCAAAAACAATTTTCTAGGTCTCCATGATTTTTGGTCATTTAGGTGGCCCGGTTGACGTGGAATGTCCCATATATATACATATTATATGTACATATTTTTCGCAATGCGCAGGGGCATGTATTAATTTTATAATTTAATTTATTTAATTATATCAGAAATTTATTTATTTATTTATTGTCTCCCCGCTCACCGCTCGCTAGCTTGTTGACCTAAATTGACCTAAAATACTTAAAGTTTCACGCTATCGAGCTTAATGCTTCATTTTTATTGGATAATTTCAGCTTCTTCTTTTCGACATTCATAAAATTAGACCCCCGAAGCGAAAGTGGTTACTCGTGCAAAACGATGCTAGCTTAAATATTAAAGGCAAATATTTGCAGATGTGATATGTCCATAATTTTATCCTTAGATAAACTCTCGGGCTTGTGGTCCATTCGACCGGAAGAGGATCCAGGCCAGAGAAGGCCAAAAAAATAAAAAAATTATAATAATAATAAGACTGAAAGGCTTTCAGTTGATGGATGCTACGTGATTCATTTAGTAGCTACTTCTTTTGCGGAATGGAGCGACCATTCCCAGAATCCCAAATATTGCCTTTTCAGGATGCGCTTTCAGGGCAAATTTCATTTATGTGGCGGCAGCTTTCTTTTCAGCTCCGATTTTGGTAAATTCCTGAAAAGGATTAATGAACGTTCTTGCTGGAGGCAGTGCAACGTCACTCGCTTCCACCTCTAAAGGAATCCCTAATGATGATGACATGCAGCAAAATTCTGCTTCTCAGATAGATAGGTACTTTTTTTTTTTTTTTTTCTTCTCTATACACGCTGCACGTGACGTGTAAATTTTTGGGAAAATTATAGCACCCTTTGTGAATTTTATCGCAGTTACTCATTTATAGGGGTGAGGTGCATTTTGCACTGAAAAGGTATTCAAGAAAGATGCCTTTACTGAATAGATAGAATGTAGCTTTTAGGGCTTTTGTGCTCTTCATGTAGGGTAGAAAGTAAGATCGATTTTTATCTTGGAATCAAAGTTCTTAAAGGGATATGTTGAAACGGAAAATATATTTTTTGCTTCTTCGGAGAGATTTTCGATTTTTTCAAAATAATAATGCGGTTGTTGTCGATTACATTAAGACAATATATGAAACCGTTAGAAGGAGGAAGTAGAGCAATTATTTCCATGTGAATTGTTTCAAACCTACTAGAAGTAATTGGAAATGATCCCGAAGTTTTTTTTGACATAATGACAAATTTAATTTTTCTGATACACTAAACAATTTCGGGTCCAATTATTTCATTTTGTTTGTTGATCGAAGGCTATGATGAGATAAATTATGAATTGAATCAAAAACTTGTAGTCGGAAGGAATATACGGTTTTTCACGAGAGTTTGAATTTTCTCAGTAATTTTGTTTAAATTGTGATCTTTAAATAAAGTTAAATTCCTTCCTTCTAAATTATATCGAAAATATTTGATGCCTTTATTGAACGCTAATAATCTGCGGTCATAAGCAAAAAATACTTCATACTCTACAGTATTTTTTCCTGCATTTCCCGAATCTGATCGAGATGATTAAAAAATATGAAAAACAAAAAAAAAAAAAATGAAGAAGACTCATGAGATCGTTGATCTTCACTTTGTTGAATCAAATCTGATCCCAGATTCGTAATCAGAGACCTGGAAAACTTATATCTACAGTTATCAGTCCGGACTAGATTAAATTTAGACATTTTATCCGCCACATTTGATCCCCCATTTTGAATTTTTTTAATTGAATCCCAGATTCGTAATCAGCGACCTAAAAAAGTTATATATAAAGTTTTCAGTCCGGAATCGATCAAATTAAGAAATTTTATCCACCATTTTAAATTTTTAAAATCTGATTTCAAATTCGTAATCAGCTACCTCAAAAACCTTTATACACAGTTTTCAGTCCCAATTCGATCAAATTTAGAAATATTGTCCGCCATATTGGATCCGCCATTTTGAAATTTGGAAATCTGACTTCATACTCACGATAAACAACATCATAAATGACAAAAAAAGTTAATAAATTTGAAAAAAAACCTGTAGGTATTATAAATAAAACAAAAATCTGCAAAAATAAATAAATCGTGCGTAAAAACCGCCATATTGAATTCACCACATTCGATTTCCCATCACCATAGCACCTATATTTTAGAGAAACTATACTATAGATTCAGAGAATTAGCATCCTACGTTGATGGCTAAACATTTAAAATATTGGCCATTTGTTCTGCTCTCAGCCGCCATTTTTTTTTTAAATGGCGACAGATAGAGTTAATCTGCGATCAGATTCGGGAAGTGCAGAATAAAATACCGTAGGGTATGAAGTTTTAGCAAGGTTGAATAATTTTTTCCTAAAGAACATAGTGATTAAAAAATTGAAAAAATTTAGGTCATTTTGGATTATTAGTAAAATATGATGTCACTTATTAGTATGCAAGACACAAGTTGGAATATGTTATATATATGTAAAGAAGTTGGCCACCCCTGACATACATATATAAACAAAATTCATAATAATAAATATGGAAGACTCTTCAGTAGAATTTTAAAACTCATTTAATTGAGCAAATATTACTTCCTGAAAGACAGAAACTCAACACTCATTAGAAGAGTTTTTTTTACAAAAGCAATTGGTGTGGTATCTTATCTAAATTGCAAATGTTTCAGCATTCTTTGCACCAATCCACCAAACCCTTCTTCCCAACATAGAAAGCGTAGAAACAAGAAAGGGTTCATTCATATTTATATTCGAGAAGTCTTGGTGTTACAAAACAACATCAAAAAACACACCCTTTAACTTTATGCCTCATTATAATTCCCAGGCTAGGTCACATCAAAAAAAGCTTTTCGTAATTTCCCAGGATTTTCCTTATCATAATGAGAAAAGATTTCTTTCTTGGACCGCCCAAACAATTTACGTTGTCGTATATATGTATGTCTTCAAGACTTTTTGGGTCTCCAAAATTAGGGGCTAGTTGTTGGGACCCATTAATAGGTTCCGGACATAAACGCGTAACTTTTATATATACGTGATTTCATCATAATCATATGGTCAAAGTATTGGTCCTCTTTATGAAGCCACCACACAGTACAGCCTCCTCCGCCCAGACAAGTAGGACTAAGAAAAACATATTTATGAGACACAGTTTTGGGGAAAACTTTATCACTTATCAGTCTCTCTAGTCCTCTGTGTATAGGACGAGGGTTTTCATATATATATAAATCGAAAGGACCTTGCTAGGGATATCTCTGTCCCAGTATGCCGTATTAATTTCGTGTAAACAACGACATAAAAAATCTTCCAAAAACATAATATCAAAGTCCAGGGTACAGAAGCAATATATGTATGTATAAAGGACGAGTGTATTTGATGTAGATTGTAGAAAAGCAGGAGGTTGACCCAACTTTTACGGGTGGCATCATATTTCTCTGTTAATGCCAGCAAATGAGCTCACGTGCTCTCACTCAGGGTTTTTCGTCTGGATATAGTACTTGATTTGGTTTTATATATTTATTTTATTTTATTTATTTTATTTTTTGCTTCATTTTGAAGACCCTTTTTCGGACGAATCGGTTCAAAATTCTACGTGTGTGTCAATGAAACTTTTCACCCTATAGACTTCACAGTCGAAACCACTTTAATTTGGGGGCATGCAATTTAATCTGAATCTCCGGGTATCGTGTGATTTCATTAGAACTAATCTATGACCATTCCAGAGAATCCTGCATTTTGTGATTTGGGATACTTCTCTGTGGATGGTCATAGTCAGGAAGTACCTACCAAACTCTGCCGGTAGAGAGAACAAACACAGTTTTACAGGATCGTCGATGAAGTTAATTTTATGCGAAACGAGTCTAGGGACAAATGAGCTCTGACTTAACCTTTGCCGGTCTCGTTTCGTGATTTTCGGACAAGGTAATGTTCGGTTAATTTTCCTCCAGGACTTTCTTCCCTGGTCTCTCCTTCCGGGGGAACTCTTCTGATGGGGAGAAAGACAGTTCATTGTGGGACTATCAATTCTTAAATACGTGACCTGTCAGATATTGGGAGCCTTCGTTTTGGGGCACCAACGACCGTGGCCTTTATTTTCTGAGAGTACCGGTAGTTAATATTCATTGGAATGTTTAACTAATGAAATGGTGGTGCGTTTAGTGCTCCTTATTTATTTGATCCTTAAAGAAGTTCGGGTAGGTATACGTTTTGTTTATTTACAATTATTGGATAAGGTTTTTTTTTTTTTTTTAAATTAAGGATTAAATCGTTTTGTCCCTTTCGGGGGTTTTATTAAACTAAAAATTGTATATCTATAAACTTGAATATCTACCCCTAGAAAAAACATCTCAAAAAACAAAAACTGAGATTAATAATGAGGCCTACATGCAACTAGAAAATTGGGTTTGCTCATTTGGGTCAGTTTTAGATCAAATGTTTTTTTTTAGTATTTAATTTAGTGTAATTTTTATAATTTTAAATTATTAGCACAATGACTACCAGAGCCGTCGCGAGGGGGGGGGGGGGCTGCTGAGTTTCTCAGCCCCAGGCCTCAGGGTCACATAGGCCCCCAAATTGCTACATGCCTTACAGACAGCTAAAATACTGCAAACGCGATATCCAGTGGACATCAAAGAAGATCTACTAACACAAGAAATACTTTTACTTTCGAAAAATAAAAATTTAATTTCTCCAAACGAACCAGGAACGACTTTGTTTGCTTTAGGAATTTTAAATAAAATTTATGATTTGGGCTTAGAAACCGTTTTTTTATAATAATAAAATCTTAGTAATAATAATAATAATAAAAAAATAGTGCGTGGAGTCCCTCCGCGCGGAAGAAGTGAAACTTCGTAATGTGGAAATGAAAATAGGAAGGGGTAGAAATTGATTTTTAGTGAACTCATATTGTTTCTTTAAGAGACATTTTTTAACATTGCTTACAATTCACAATTGATCGCATCTTTTAATTATCATTTTCGAGTGGAGAAATATCCAAATCTACAGGGTGGGCCATAAGGGTGTTGGCGATTTGAGATTTAAATTTCTTGGAATCACGCTGCGCGGGGTGGCGGGGAGTTATATCGGTAGACGCGTCACTTCTCGGAAATTTAATCGCCATGGAGCCGTACAAGAATTAAAACCGGATGATGCCAGAAACCGACTTAACTTTGTTAATCTGATGTTCGGCCGATTCAACAATTTTCACAATGTGATGTTCAGTGACGAGGCGAATTTCCATCTTAGTGGTGCCGTCAATAAGCAAAATTGTCGATTCTGGTCCGAGATCAATCCCCAACATCTTCATGAACGACCACTTCATAGCCCTAAACTTGTCGTGTGGGCTGCAATATCGTCAACCGGTATTGTCGGGCCATATTTTTTCGGTGAGTGACGGTGAGAGCCCACAATTATTGCGATATGATAAGGGAGTTCTTGGTTCCAGCCCTGCAAGAATTTCAAGGTAATACGTCGATGATGAGGTTTCAACAAGATGGTGCCAAATGTCATACGGCTAGGGTATCAATAGACCTGCTGAAAGAAATGTTCCCGGGAAAACTCATTTCAATAATGGCCCCCACGCATCCCCGATCTCACGCCATGTGATTTTTTTTATGGGGCTACCCGAGAAACTAACCCGAGAAATTTGGAGCAGCTCAAAAGGAACAATATCCGAGAAATTCACAATATACTGAGAACAACGTTTCGCCGACTTTTCCAAAATTTGCAACTTCGGTTTCAAGAGTGCCAAAGAGCTGAGGGACGTCATTTAAACAACATTGTTTTTAAGTCATAAAATTTCCAAGATTTCCAATTTCAAAAAATACAAAGATTTTTTTTGTAGGTACATTTCGTAGTTTTATTATAATTTCATATTTAAATCGCCAACACCCTTATGGGTCACCCTGTATAACATTTACAATGGGATTATGATAACTAAAGTAAGATACTAAATGTTTGAGTTCTATTTTTTCAATATAAAGCAAAATTAGTGCTTTAAGCTCAGTACTGAAATGTGCTTGCATATAGAAAAGTTGCTGCTTTTGAGTAAGTTTTAAAACAACAGTGCTTTCATACCCCCTCCATGGTAGCGTTAAACGTTTAACGCAACCTTGTTCGAAGTCGCATTAGAAGTTTCACTTCAATAATAATTTATTGATTTATCTATTCCACATTTTGCAACAATCGCTGCCCTTACATAGGCCCCGAATTCAAAAATGGCCCCAGGCCCCCGTACACAACGCGACGGCTCTGATGACTACTGATTTCTTTAAGGGGTACCACTAGTGTGACCGCCTGAACAAAAGGTGATTTTTGGGAATTAAAAAAAAAAAAAAAAAATACTAAATGGAATGTTTGAATGTTTTAAGGATATATTTGTGGATATATAATAAATACATGATAAAATTCTTGGACTATAAAATTGAAAATTCAGCGAGTTATTAGCATTCTCCCAAGATTAAAAAAAAAATTTCCCCCCACTGCTGCATTGATAGCAACCTTCACAGAATCTGATATAAAAAAAAACCAAAAAGTTTATTAGAGTAGAAGGTTTGTCTATACCATGAACCTCGATCGAAAAAAAATATTGAAATTTAACAAAATGGCGAGATTTTTAAAAAAAAGTTTCAAATTTCGCGCTCAAATTTGCTGATTTTTGGCATGCCAAAATTACATTTTTTATTCGATCGGAAAACTAGAGGTTCATGATATAGAAAAACATAAATAAAAGAAGCTGCAATGAGAATCAAATCGATCGGATAATTTGTCTTCGAGTTATAACTGCAGCAAATTTTAAAAATGTAGTTTCGAAAAAATCGCGTTTAAAGTTTAAGTATGTGTGTGTACTGATAACGCTAGTCTGCAAAAAGTTTTTTTTAGTAGATTACGTATCCAAAAATGTAAATGTTCCATCACATCACGTTTTCAAGAAAAATTGTTTCTAAATTTGAAAAAACAACGCATTTTAGACATTTTTGGAAATTTGTTAAGAAATAATTAAATAACGTATTCACTCCAAATATAAACCTATATTCAAAATTAACGAATCACTCAAAAAATCTAACTTAAACTTTTAGCAATTGAATATTGCCCTTTGGCATAAAAATAAAAATGTTTAAACCTTCATTTTTTCAAAATGGGTAAACTAAAAAATGTCAAAAATAAAATTTTTAATGTGATCAAAATATTGAAGACATAATACAGGAAAAAAATAATATTTTTAATAAAATCGAGGATACTTTCAGCTTGCCAACGACGTCTGGCGGATTACTGTACGGTCATTAGTTTAGGAGTTATGAACGCACAAAGTTAAAAATGACGTTTTTGCTTTGACAGCTCATAGCTCAGTTGAACAATATCAAATAAAAAATTATCCATATGCTTTAAAATTCTTCACTTGGAATTAATTGCAAATTTTTTACCAAGCCCGAGGAAGTCATTAAAATTTACAAAAATTTAAGATATCATATTTTTCTTCTATTTTTTACTCTAACTGAGCGATAGGGGATGAAAAAAAATTCGATATGTAGATTTCAAATTAGAAAGTACAAGCTTCAAAATAACCTTTTATTCATCCAAATCCGTTCATTTTTCGGGAAGATACAGCGATTTAAAAATTAGGAAATTAACTTTCACCATTTTATTAAAAAATTTAAATGTTTAGTGTTAACACCCTTTTAATTATCGTCATTTTAAATATGCTGGAAACCCATAAAACGACTAAATATCTTTTAAAAAGAGCAAAGCTTTCATCGTTATGGAATTCCATAAGAAAGTTCTTGACTATAAAATCTAATGACTACTTTTTACTTGTAATTAGAAGATCATCGAGCTGGATTAACTTGGATGCACCATGAAATTATTTCTCTCCAGTAATTATCTGTAATCATGCGATTCCCTAAAGTCTGTCTCAAACATTATAGCGCTCAAAATAGCCCTCACTGTGACATAGCGTGCTTTTTTCTATTTTCTACTTTCTCTCATTTAAGTACATGCTTCCGCAAAGTTAAAGGAATTAACTATTAACGACCATCTTTTTTCTGTATATTCCCATTTTTCTAATTATCCCCCAGAAAACCTGTACCATTCCGCCTGAGCATTTTCTGGCAAATTTATTTATCGCACAGACCCACGCATAATTGCTTAGTTAGACCATAAAAGTGGCATAAATTTAGTGGCAGTAAACAAAATGACGATAAAAGCTCAGCTTTTTTATGGTTCTTTAACTGCCTCGTTTGATTGGCTTAACAAGACGATTTCATCCTGAACGAAACATGCCGTCTTACATCCCCCCCCCACAGCCGGTATCATGAGTTTTTTTCTTCCTTTTTATTGAATGTGTTTTTATCAAATAAATTATATCGTTTGAAGTAATTTCGTACATTTTTCAGGATTTTTTCGGGGTGGAAAAGTTTTTAGAAGGCGAAACACGAAAAGAAAAACAAGCAAATTTGTTACAAGAAAGAAACAAAAAAAAAAAAAAAAAGGTAAAAGAAAAAGGAACTCTTCCTGGACATTCTCGTTTTCGGGAATGAAAGCCAAGCAAGAGGTTCTTCCCCTCGGGGCAGTATAAAAAAAAAAAAAAATAAATAAAAATTTCAGGGATTTTCCTAGATGAATGAATTACGTCCGAAAATCATTTCTACCATGAAAAGCTTATCGCATTCATGGCGCGTTCGTTCCTTTTACTTTTTTTTTATATAAATTTTTCCCGAATTTTTTTTTTTTTTTTAACTAATTTCCACTTTATCGTATCTTCCGAGAAACAGAGAAGAGCCTCGCCGGCTAGTGTTCGAAAGCAGCCAAGACGATGAAAGTTCTAGAAAAACTTCAAATATTAAAGTTTGTTTTCTAACAAATTTCATTTTCATTTCATAAATCTGTGGTAGGTTTCAGAATTCATTTTGCATGATTATGATGTTTTTTCCCAGCTGCACCTGCACAAAGGGTTTTGTTGGAAACGATTTTTCAAATTACACTTTTTAAACGTCCATTTTCCTCGGCTTGCCTCAGAATAGTTTTTTACTTACAGGCGAAGACGGTTAAAGTTGTTGAAACATTGAAGGTCGGCCTCGATATTCCATTCTTCAATTTAGTATTAGATATATGTAGTTCTATTTTACCTCGATTCATAAAATTTTAAGTATTTCTGGGGGAATACAACATTTTTTACAGCGTTCGAAAGCGGATAAGTTTGTTTTTTGCCATTTTGTATACTAATTGTGGGTATAATAAATTTTGAAAAACATTTGGGCAAAATGCATTGCATTAAAAGTAGACAATGGGCCAACTGAATAAAAGTCAGCAAATTCTATTTACAGGGTGTCCCATAAGAATGTGTTAAAACTAATGAGTTATTATTTTTAACAAACGGAGGAATCGAGAAAATTTCAATAAGTTTTAATAAAGGAAAGTCGTTATTTTCATATTATCTCCATATTATTATAAAAAAGTCAGATCTATTTTATACAAATAATATAGTGAAGGACGTGAGTTATTAATGACTATAACGTGTATATTTTCGAAATGTGAATCATCTAAATTGGCACTAATATCCAAATGCTTTCCAAAACTATTAAAAACGTTCTAACGTGTCATCTGAAATGCCATTGACGACCTTCCTGATTATTTTCATTAAATCCTCTATTGTTTTTCGGTTATATTCAAGCAGTGGTCTTTAATGCAGCCCCATAAAAAGAAATCGCAGGGAGTGAGATCTGACGAGTAATGTGGCTATTCTATTCCTTTTCTCCCAGCAAAGCGTGGATACCCTAGGCCAATAAATTGATCGCCATAAACTTTATTGATAGCTTCAAATACTTCTTGTGTGCGATGAGGTGCTACTCCGTCTTGCATAAAACAAAAAGATTTAACGAGATCTTATTCCTCTTAGCAACGAGGAAAGAATTTGGTCTCTAACAACCTTTTGTACGTCTCTCCGGTGACGGAAGATTCAAAGAAATACGGTAGATACCTTTTATGGACATAGCTATTCCCTAAATCAATTTTGCATAGGATTTTACACGTTTTTCTAAAAAAGTGAACTCACTCATTTTCACTAACACTGTCCGCTTTCTAACACAGCTAAAATAAAAGTGACAGACTTATATTCTATACATTTTTAAAATCATTTAGTTCTCACACATTCCCAAGGGACAATGGGAATACATACATAATATTTGCAGGAGATAATCGATAATTCAGTAAATATTTATATTGGAAACAATTACTAGTTTTCCTAGCAAATACTGAAATTTGAATAAACACTGACTTTTACTTATGAAAACAAGCATTTATAGTACTTGCAATTTTTGCAATTTGCATTCAATAAACCTTAAATTGGTTGTGTGCTACTTACACTGAATTTGAGGTCTCCTCACGTTCATTTGGGGTAAAAAATGATGAATATGTTTCAAAATATTTTGGGAAGGACAAGTAACCGATTAAAATGAATCAATTAGTGGATGGTTTTTACATGAGCAGATATAAAACTCAATTTTTTTCATTTGTAACCTCTAAAGAGTGAGTATTCGTTTTTGATGTGCTTTTTCAGCAAAACAATATCTTTGATTTTTAAATCGTTAAAATTAGGACTTTCATATCAGACTCCATTAAAGAGATAAAAACAATAAGTTGTGTAAATTACTAACAAAAATGTCCAAAATATATTATTATATAAATTTTTAACTATTTGGATACTGTTCAGTTTAATTTTCTATGCCAAACAGTCCCTTAGAAAAATTGTAGAGACAGACACGTGAGCGATTTGATAAAAGTTTACGGAATCGGGAAAACCCTAAATATCTGGCAGCAGGTGAATTCAGTTTTACTTACATGTTAACCAATAACCGAATAGTAATTAAATACTTATTTCTGTAGACAGTAAATAGATATTTTCTGAGAAAATACTGATAAGTAAAAGTAAAAGGTTATTCACATAATTTCTAGCATATATAAGTAAAGATTGCTCTAAGGCTCTAAGCAAATGCTTTTACTGAAATTATTTACTTTCATTTCAGTAATGTTTGTTTTTGATTCACTTTGCCTAATATCTTCCATTTCTACATAAAATTACCTATCCCAATTCTACATAAAAAACCTTTTTGCTGAAATTAGTATTCCGACCTTGGTTTATGCTTTGGACAGTTGAGTTATTTGTAGAAATTCGAAATTTAGACAAGACTTTATGAAAATTCTTTATTTTGTTCTGTTATAGAATAAGTGTTATCTCTTTTCTATAGGATTTTTCGCAAATGAAAAAATTATGGTTTTTAAGAAGAATATATTTAAAATTTCGAAAGTCCAAAAACTTCAAATAAAAATGAAAGAGTAAGATGATTTTAACATTTTCTAAAACTTCAGAACATCTTTAATTTAGTCAGATTTATTTTATAGGCCTTTAGCAGTGAAGATAAAAAATTGAAGAGACCTCTTCAAGGTATTTTAGGCAGGATTTCGAGAGTACTTATCGAATTTTAGTATAAACTAATCTGTCACTTTAAAGTCATAGTCAAAAAATCAAATTTTTTATTTTGTTATGGTATTTTGTTCTTTAAACGATTAATGCGCAAAACGAGGATTTTGTGCACGCAAGTTCAATTGTACGATTCGAATAGCAAATTGGGGCAATTTTATTCCAAATTCGTATATAAAGGGTTTTTGAGGATGCTCTTTCAGAATCTAGCATTCGTTTTGCATAAAAGCTTCAAAAACACTATTATTTTTTTGTTTTCGGTTCGATTCGAATAGCAAATTAGGGCGATTTTCTTCCAAATTTGTATATAAGGGGTTTTTGGGGATGCTCTTTCAGAATCTGGCATTTGTTTTGTATAAAAGCTATTATTTTTTGGGTTTTTTCAAAAAAGTGCTCATTTTTTTTGGTCAGTTTTCGTCTCAAACTCGATTATCTTGTTGTTGCTGCTATTGAATGATCATATAACCACTAGAAATCGAGGTCCAAATGTCTAAACTTTCTCAAACCATGGTTGTGAAAGTTGTTTTTTGCAAAATGGCCATTTTCTACAGCAATGTAATAAAAAAAGCTTGGATTTTTTTACACGAAAAGCATAAACTTTACAAAAAAAAGTGTAGAACAAAAAATTAAATTTAAAATTAGTGTGAATTTTTTCGACTATTTTTGGTTTTTGGGATTTGGCCAATTTTTGGAAAAACCAAAAATGTCCCGAATTCTGAAATAATTCACACGTTTTCTTTGGCTAATTATAAGCACTTTTTTTCATATAAAATTTATTCGTATAATTGATTATTCTTGAGTAAAAATATCACCAAATTTCATCAAAAAAAAAACTTGGTGATATTTTTACTCAAAAAGGATCAATTATACGAATAAATTCTACATAACAAAAAGTACTTATTATATTACCCAAAGAACACGTGTGAATTATTTCAGAATATTTCGGAAGATTTTGGGATTTTTCAAAAAGCCAGATCCAAAATCAAAAGTAGTCCAAAAAAATCTGAAAAAATTTACATGTTTTCCTTGACTAATTTGAAGCATTTTCTGTTTTATATTTTTTTTTTGGAAAGTTGATCCTTTTCGTGTAAAAAAATCGCGAAATTTTTTATTATATTCCTGTACAAAATGGCCATTTTGCAAAAAACAAAGCAAAAAAACCCTTTCAAAACCATGATTTAAGAAAGTATAGACATTCGGACCGCGATTTCTGGTAGTTATGTGATCATTCAATAGCAGCAAAGACAAGATAATCGACTTTGAGAAGAAAACTGACCAAAAAAAATGAGCACTTTTTTGAAAAAAACCCAAAAAATAATAGCTTTTATACAAAACAAATGGCAGATTCTGAAAGAGCATCCCCAAAAACCTCTTATATACAAATTTGGAAGAAAATGGCCCTAATTTGCTATTCGAATCGTACAGTTGAACTTGCGTGCACAAAATCCTCGTTTTGCGCATTAATGGGTTAATTTCTTAAGAACATACCTACGAAATTCCAGATCAAAAGAAACCTATTGAATCGATCATCATGGAATTTTCGAAAGTGAAGCGAGGACAGTCACCACACATTTTTAATATAATATATAATATAATATTTTTTCATGAATTAAAACTTCATAATTTTTGTTTGTTAAATTTCAATTTCGCAGTTTTTCAAAGTTTTTGTTTTCATTTCTTTTAATTCAGATCATAAATGCAATCTAAATTTATTTTAGATACCCTGCAGACGACAAATCTTGTCAATCATCACAAAATAAAATTACAAAATTTTTAGAAACGGGTTTTTCGACCACCTTATGACTACCAGTTATTATTTTTGCAACTAGTAAGAAATGCAAAAACTTTATTTACCTTAACTAATGACACGAATGTGACTTTTAAAGTGAATTTGGCAATAAAATGTGACCAAACCACTTTTTGCATTGGATTTTGGTGGCAGAAAAACTGCAACCAATTATTTTATTTCTATTACCAAAATCTTATGAGCTGATGTCAAGAGTACGATTTTAAATGTGCAATTGACCACAAAATGTGGTCAAGTGGAAGTTTTATGTTACTCGGATTACATACGAATCACTTTTCGTGTTTGTTGACCTTGGAAAAAGAAAACCAGCAAAAAATTCCTCTATTATGTATGTTGTTTTAATAAAACAATCCGATTTCCAATTTGAAAACTCTATAGCCAAAGTAAATTTGTTCAGATTATTAATATTTCAAAAACAGGAAATACCTTTAAATCAACTCACAATATCAAATGTTATTGAATCCAATATATTGATTGTGTGTATCTTATTGTATATATATATATTTGAAATTATAAATCCCACAAAAACATGATATATCGATTTTATTTTAATGAGAATCACCATTATTAGAACAAGCATATCAGATTTAAGTTGAATTAATATGAAATTCAAATTCATATCCCACACAGCTTTAGTACACGTGTGTATCCGAACCCTTGAAGCTATAATTACGAAAATGGACATACAATCAAAAATATTTCTTTCAAATTTCAGAGTAATTCAATCATCCCATCCTGTATGTAACACAATTATGTTATTCGGTGTCATAACGTGCCTAGCATCGGTTATTCTGCTGGGAATTGACGGGAGGTTCGTTAGTCCCGGCACATACCCAAAGGTAAGCAAAACCAAGTAGATCTTATGTATCCATAGTACATATATGCATATGTATGGATGTATGTTTTATCTTTCAATGACATATAATGTATTATGTTGCCTAGGCTCGATGTGGGGAAAGACTGAATAAATCAGGTATCCTTCACCTTGGGCGAAATTCTTTGTATATTATATATTTCTTTTTTTATTTATCATATTTCATTTTTTTTCGTTTAATTGTTTCACATTTTCGATTTTCCTTTTAAAAAGTAATTTCCCTTTTTTTTCGGAATACCTTTTGCAGATTTGTCAAGCGAGAGCGTGGCTCCTCTCGACAGGATTTACCCTGGCCTATGGTGCTATGTTTAGCAAAGTGTGGAGAGTACACCGATTTACAACAAAAGCAAAAACAGATCCTAAGGTATGTCCACTTTGACTTTTAGTCTTTTTATTATTTATATAAAAAAAAAAATTAAATTGAAATTACCACGCCCAAAGCTATTTGATCTCTTCAATGAACTGACCCATGGAAAATTATTTTCCTGTAATGAGGGCATAAATCTCCGCCTATGCAAATGACAATTTTATTCAGAAATAATTTTGCTATTTGTAGGCTTTGTGTTCATGATTTTTCTCTTTGATGTCTACAGTAATTTCTTTTTTTTTTATACTTCATTAAATTTGAAAAAGAAAATAAAATTTCGAAGGGATTAAAGTTGATTACGAACAACTGAACTGAAGAACTGAGGAGAAAATTACGCGATTCTCGTTGGTATATTTTAATCTATGGTATTTCAGTCTTGAATGGAGTGGTACTTAATTTTATATAATGAAATTGCACCTGCTTTCGCACACGCTATTCAGTGATATAAATAGAAATTCAGATTAGATGAAATATCTTCATTATCACCTTTGAATTGAGATTAAAATATAGTCCTAGCTCACAAGATATACATAGATGCCTTATTCAGTGTTGAATCGCTTTATAAAATTGTACATACAATTATAATATTAATAATATAGTAAGAAGTATAACTCTTATTTAATATTATCATTGTTCGTTATATGCTCCAAAAAGTCAGATAATCAATAGATGCAAAAATAAATCGATTAATACACCAATTAATAAATCAATTAAGTTTTACTGTAAAAATTACACATAATTAGGAGCGTGAACTATATTGTTGTCTTGTTGAAATATGATGAACTTCCCAAAAAAAAAAATCAGTTCCAAGATAAAACGATCGATTCTACGGAATGTCATCTGTAATAATATAGGCTACTATTTTCGTCTTTATTCTTGTATTATTTGATCCCATTAACAATTCGTTTTTGGCTATAAATTATTAAAATTAAGAAGTACCGTCTAAAAGGAAAAAAAAAAAAAATATTTCAAGAATTTTTTTCTCAGCTCCTTCATTAAATATGCGTACAAAACTTTTTTCAAAACATTACTTAATTGTTTGACAATACAAAAAAAAAAAAAACATTCTTTTTCAAATTTTGATTTTTTTTTATAATTAATAGAGAGCGCCAAATTTGAGTTCTCTTTAAAATCCTTGTCCAAGTCTGAAACAAAAAATTCAAAATGTTTAATGGTTGTTTGGAAAAAAAGAAAGACCTTTTTTCATAATTTCTTCTTTGCTAAGTTTTTTGTTTTTTTGCCAAATTGTGGTAAATTACCCTGAGAGACATTTTAATAAAAAAAAGTTTAACTATCCGCAGTTTGAAAAAAAGTCATTTCGAGAAAATCGCGTTTAAAGTTAAAACTTCTGCTAGGAGTCAAGACGCGCTCTCACTAAAACGTATATAACAACTTTATAACCCTGGAATTCTTAGAAATATTTTAGGAAAGTATTTTTGGAGGTCTTAAGAGTTGAAAATGTAAAAAAAAATCGTTTTTTTGAAAATTCTAGATGGTAATAATACCTTAATAATAAACAGATTCAGTCGATTTGATTCGATTTCTTTAGTCCAAAATCAAAATCAGACCGAATCAATGGATATTTTAAAATTCTTATGAAGACTTTACTTCAATTCCTATACCTTCAAATGACTATACACTTAAACCCGCATAAGTGCAACATGAATGAACGTTCAATTCGTGTTATTTGCACGAAACGATTTACTTTTTATCGAAATTTCATCTAAAATGCTCGTTTAAGTGCGTTGCGGTTATGGACCTAAATCGCTTAACTACCTTATTTTCATTTTATGTTTCTTTAACATTTCCCAGAAATCCTCTCGCTTCGGTGCATTTTGGGTAGAAACGAGATCAAGCTTTTGTCAGCCTTTGTAATTTTTTTCCGATATGATGATTTTTCTACCCACAATTTTGTTGAATAAATTTTATTTTATATCGAAAAATAATATTTTCAGCAGTTAATCGAAAATCAGATAAATAATATACTTATTATGGATAAGTGCCTCAATAATTTGACATTTTTGCATAAGTTCCAATAAAGCTTGATTCCGGCATGAGGTTTATTTTCGACATTACAAATAATGTCTCAAAAGATGTGTATGTCACGTGTAACAAAAGTCAATGTTACAGAGTTTATGACAGCACGTGTGATCCGGAATGAGTTCTTTTTAGTTTATGGATTTCGCGATGTAGTATATTCTGCAATATTTCCAACATATACCTAGTAATATTAGTGAAGTTTTATTTGATAAGGGAAAACCAGCAGTCAATCACGTCGTAAACCTATGATTGCTTGTTGGTTTTCAGGGTGTTTGCGGTATACTATACCTGAAAGTATTTCCTTAATTTTCTACAAAAAGGGGTTATATGCAATCTTCACGTAGGAATCACAGTTTCCGTGTATTCCAACCTATTATGTTGAAAAATGTCGAGTTTCATAATATACGGGTAGAAAAGATAGTATACTATATATTATGCATAATACACATAATTTTTTACTTAAATTAAGTATGAAATTTAGCCAACAGTTACTGATCATAAATCTAAAATTTATATTCAGAACTTAAGAGTATATAAAATGTAATTCCTCACTTCATGCATGATAAAGAACAAAATTTCAACAAAATTAAAAAGGACAAATGTATGCATTATGATTTAAAATCAACATCTAAGATATAGCAAAAAATATATTACATAATAATTCTGATAATTAAGGGGACTTGATACCCCCAAAAGTGAAAGTTTTATTTTGGAAAATTGGAAAATTGAACGGACAAAAAGAGAAAAACTCTGTATATTTGTTTCTTAGTATTCAAAGAATTAAAAAAAATTTTAAATTTTAGATATTTTCAGGCTGTTTTTTGGTTGGTGCAGTTTTTTCAAAAATAACCTCAAAAAATCACAGTGTACGCGATTTTGAGTCCCTGGAACATCTGTCAAAAAAAAAGGCTTTTAATTGGTATGAAAAAGGAAAAATGTTCATCGTAAAATAACGAAATGGCTGCGTTTTTCAAAAAACCGTATATTTTTAGCCCGAAAAATCGGATGAAAATCGGAAAATCATTTTTGTCTGTGATTCAATTCCTGGAAAATCATGTGTCAAATAAAATATCAAAATTTCAGATTGAACCGTCCAATGGTTTTTTTTTTAATCGTTTACACCAATTCTAAAAACGCGGTTTCGGGAAAATCGTATTTAAAGTTTTTAAAAGATATTTTTAAAGGAAAATCGCACCTAAATTTAATCTGCAATGCTTGCACCGAAACCGAATTCGACTTTAATATAATGAAATTCTTATTCTTGAAGGTATTTCCTATCAAAATCAATCATAAAATAAGTATTGATTTTGAAAATTCGGGTGGTGTCAAGTCACCTCAAGTAGAAAAACCTTGCGTAGAAAATAAATATATAATCCATGATCATGAATAAATTTCATGAATTATTCTCTTTTATTTTATGGGAACAAGTATTTCATTTGTAATTATTATGAAGTCACAAGTTACCCAAATGCGTATTACCTAGCTCTTGCTAATATTAAAGATACATAATAAATATTGCTATTCTCTGTAATTCACAATCTTGGGATTACTTCTTGAAACAAACAAACAAACAGACTGAAAAAGATATTAATGTTTGTTCAAATTATTATAAAAAGCAATTACAAAGTATAATTATATTGTATAGTTTTTATAGCCGATTATGGGGGTTTGGGACCTCCTATTTACTATCACACTACGTTTTTTCGCAAAATAGGGTTGAAATGCACAAAATAGCGTATTTCGGCCATTTTTAAAAACTCATAATAACGGAACATGGAAAAAGCTCTTCACATGGTTCAAAAGAGACCCTGAATCCTTATCTATATATATATAAAATACCACTAATATATACCACTTACGAAGCATTTTTGGGAATTATATTTTCATGAGCGTGCGCAAGCAGAAATCTTAGTTCACAATCTATTGTATGAAATAATCGGCTTATGGAAGGAAGTGAATTTCACGTAATATTTCGGGAAGTATTAAAGCCTCTCGTATTTTAATGTAATAACTAAAGGTTCTTACTTTAATTTGAGCTAATTTACAAGTTCCTGCGACAATGGTTTATTTTTTAATTAATTTGCAAAAATGGCCAAAATACGGTCTTTCGTACTTTTGAAACCTATTTTTTTTCAAAAACGATAGAATTTTTTGTTATCTACGGAAAAAAAAAACCGATAGAAACTACCACTTTGCTTTGTAACAGCTAAACCATCGCTGGCCTGTGTAATTTATAGGTCAAAGGAATTTTGAAATTCATAACTTATGAAACTCTTACTCTTCATCCGCAATTGCTAATTTTTCTCAGTGTATTCTTGGATTAGGATTTTTAATCTATATTGTAGATGTAGGGACCTTTAAAAAAAACCGATCACGTGCGAGCTTGTCTCGCGTTTTGAGGGTTGCAGACTTCGTTTAATTTTGTCTTGTAATCTTAAATCGCCATGATCTATAAACAAATGAGAAAATTCCAAAATTCAGCATAATTTGTGTTTTTGCAAAGGTATACCAAATTTTGATCTACCATTACTGGCCTCGATTCATGTTGCAGTGTATCTAGAATCTAGACTTTAGAGGATATTTTGAAGATGTTAAACTTTTGAATTAAGAAATAAAAACTCAATTTTTGGAACCCCCAAAACCTCATTTTCATCCGAGTTTAACTACAACAATGTATGTATGTATAGTATGTCTTTTTCAGGTATCGTGACAAAGCACCTTTTAGGAATCAATTAAAACTTGTTATGTAACCGGCTCGACAAGCCCTCAATTACGCCGATGTGCTCATGTAATGTGGGGCGATCTTTAGCCTTCCCGTGTGGCCCCTTAAAACGGCTACGGTCCGGGCTTAAGCTAGTTTTAACAATTACTTCCGTGAGCACTTCTTTTAGATGAATTACGCAAAACGAGCAGCGAGAAGTAGTCATGGAGAATTGCCATTAAACAAATTACTTCCATTTACCTTCTACCTTGCTGTCGAGGACCCATTGTAAACATGACCGCGAAAAAGATCCGCGCCTTTATTTTTAAATCCAGCGCAAAGACCACGATGAACCCTAGTCTGCTGATGCAGGTGAAACTTTTTATTTTCATCCGGGCCGGACTCCAGTCTGTTACAGTGGGGTCATTCGGACAATAGCCACAAAGCAGCCGTCATCGATTAAATCAGACCGAGTGATAGTGGGTCATTGATTTGTCGCTGCTCCTTCTAATTGATAGACTGAGCTGTTGGCAGGTAGAAGGCACCTCAAGTCTCTGTGGTTGGAATAACCAAAAACCAATTATCCTGGCACTTGTGCAAACCGAATTTGATTAAATGTTGGTAATTTTCGTCAAAACAAGCCCAAACCACAGTAGTCCATATCTTAATGCTAGATCAAGCAATGCAATACAACAAAACTTGTAATTGACAATTTTTAGATTAAAAATTTTGTTTTTATTATTTGTTATAACAAATTAATATTAAAGATTTTAATGTTGTTAATTGCCAAAGTCAACGCATTGAAATTTTTTTATTGGAAAACAATAAATATAAATTGAAGACAATTGCTCCAATTATATTTAAGTCATACTTCTACTGTTTGGAAAGAGGCAGTTAAAGTTTGTGACCTGGGTTAAAAATTAAACTTTGACAAATGTTGCTGTCAAGCGACCAGAAGTCACATAAACACCTATTTTACTTCGCCATATTGGATTCGTCACTGTGAATCTCAAAATATTGATGTAATCATAAACATAAACATTCAAAATCAGAATCAAAGACTCCCAAATCATCTTTCTACTAATTCCCTAGAATTATAGGAATTTTGTTTCGTCACCTTAAATTTCAAATTTTCGATGGTCGATTCAAAATTGATTGCCCCGTTATCCTTTTTTAAGTACTATAATAATTTTAATAATAATGTTGGTCACCTTATTAAATTTCCGAATTTTGATAATAGAATCGAAACCAATGGCCCCAAGATGTTTTTAGTATCAAAACCCGTCGAATGTGAAAAATATTGGTTACCATATTGGATTGATCATTTCGAAATTCCGTGAGTATATTCGAAATCAGCATCTTAAAAAACCCTTAGGTACCAATTTTCATGATAATTACTGGAAGTTTAGAGTTTTCGTTGCCATTTCGAAACTACAATATATTTTAGGCCAGTAAAAAGTAGCCTATTCATTGAATAACAAAAAAACAAATGGACTTTCCTAAAGGATAGGAATTCGAAATCAGCGATCGAGAAGTGAGATTTATACTTAATTTCTTAACAATTCATTGGAATCGTGAAGTTATACTCGTTATATTGTATCCGACATCTTGAATTTATGAATTTTGCTAGTAGATTCGTAATAAGTAGCCTCAAAATTCTCTTTATACTAATTTTCATTAGAATTTCCATATTGAGTTCAATATCTTGAATTTATAAATTTTAATAATATTCAAAATGAGTGAGCTCCAAACAACTATTGTACTGATTTCCATTAAAATCCGTTAAAATCGAGAAATTGTGGTTACCATTTTGGGTCTTTCATCTTTAATTTCTAAATTTGGACAGCAGACTTGAAAATATCATTCCCAAAAACCCTTAACCTTCGGAAGGCAAGAGGGGTGACGCGTCACCACACCACTCGAGAGAAGCAGTAATATCTTTTGCACCTGTTGTTGTCTCATTCTATCGCTCAGTCTATTCTCTAATTTCATTGATAGTAATCAGTCGCACGCGTCAACGTGTCGCGGTAAGTTGTTGTTTTTGTTATATAGACACTGCTGGGGTTACCAGTCACCCCAGTTGCTATTTACGTAACTTTTATTTTTTTGTATTCTCAATATGAACGCGGAGCCTCCTGAAGGTGAACCCGCATCAAAATTACAGAAGCAGGCAAGATGTGCGCTGTGTCCAAGAAAACGAGACAAAAAAGTAAAAATTTCATGTGTTAAATGCTTTTTGCCCGCATGCTCTGAACATCGCAAAGATATTTTCCTTAAATGCATTCCATAAAAAAATTATATATTTTAAAATTATAATATCACTAAAAAGGAGACTTTTCGGGTTTGTACTGAAACAAATAATAGATCTCATAATAAATAAGTGCGATTTTTCTGTATAATATTGTTTTATTGCCTGTTAAAAGAAGTGGGGTGATGTGTCACCCCAGTTGCTATTTATGTAGACAAAAAAAGCCTTGCCTGCGGAAGGTTAAGTATAAATTTTCATGAATATCCCTTGAATTTTTAAATTTTCAATCAGCATCTTGGTTCGACAATTTTGAAACTTTACATATTATCGAAAAAGAAGTACTCCATATTTTAAGTTGGAATATGTACTACTTTTGGACAAAAAATGAAAAATATCGAACCAAGGGTTTGTATGAGATTAAACAACAAACGAACTTTAATTTTTATATACTATATATCAGGTCGTCTTAGAAATCGTTGGCAATCAAAAGTAATTTAATATTTAATATTGTTTTATTAATAAAGCTACATTTAATCGATTATATAACCTCCCTCGTTATCAACTACAGTCAGCCACCTACTGGGCAAAATTTGAATATCCTTCTCACAAAACGAGACAGGCTGGGACTCAAAAATTTTTTCAATTTCAATTTTAATACTCACAGAATTTGTGAACTTTTTTTCAGTCACATTTGAGTGCTCAAATAAATTGAAATCTGAAGGTGCAAGGTCCGGGCTATACGGTGGCTCCTCCAGCTGTTTATGTGTTAACTTGGCGCAATGAGGTCGTGCGTTGTCTTGCAAAAGTTAGACTCCAAGTCGTTTTGGCCGCTTAGTTTTTAACACCTCCGTATACAGATTGGTGTTGATAGTCTGATTATTTTCGAGGAGTTCCCAGAATATTATTCCTTGCCAATCCCAGAAAACAGATAACATAAGCTTACAACCGTGTTCATTGGGTTTAGGCTGGGCTGGTTGGTTTTCACTGCGAGGAAGCCAATAGGCCATCCTCACCATAAAAGGTACTCATTCTTACTAGCAGGGTATAGAACTTTGAGTGTACTATATGCTACCATATTTAAAACAATAAATAAGGGTTAAAGCTTAAATTGCATATACGTATAAGGTGCGTTTCATAATTATAGCACACTTATTAATTTCTTGTAATTAATTCAAAAATTCATTAGTTTTGCGCTTTTTCGAGAACACCCTGTACTAGGAGATTCTTATACTCTTCCTTTCTGAGAAAAAAAAAATTCTTTGGTAGAATGTGTCGATCATTCGGTAGTGCTGTTATGAGGAGTGAGACATTGCACTTTTTGCACTTCTTTTTTGCGTTTCATAAATATAGCACATTTTAAAAAACTAGTAAAAATTCAACGTTTTGTATTTTTTATTAAGAAAAAAACAAATGCTTACTAACTAATTATACCGCCTTTTGCTTTAATACACTTAAAAATTTTTTGTTTCATGGACTGAGCCATTGTTTTAAACAAATTTTTGTCCAAATTTTCCCACTCCCTCAAAATCGCACTTTTAAGTTCATTTATCGAGTCGTATTGACGATTTTCGGCATAAACAACCCTCACTAAAATTCCCCAAATATTTTCTATCGGGTTAAGATCGGGTGAGCAGGCCGGCCAGTCCAAAATCTTGATGTTATTTTCCCTTAACCAGGTTTTTGTTTGGCGGCTGACATGTATGCTTGCGTTGTCCTGTTGAAAAATATATTCTTTTCTGGAATTTTCTCGCAAAAATGGTAGAAGACTACATTGTAACACGTTTATGTAGTCGCAGCTTTTCATTTTTGATGAAGTAAATTGTACTTCCAACGGACCATCTTCGCAGAAAGCACCCCATAGCATGACTGAACCTCCTCCAAAATTTCTCTTTGAAAAATACTGTGGTTCCTTTCTCAAATCACGCCAGTAGTGGGCAAAACCATCAGGCCCATCCAAATTCCATTTCTTTTCATCGGAAAAAATGATCTTTCAAGTAAAAGGCATTGTGATTTGAGAAAGGAACCACAGTATTTTTCAAAGAGAAATTTTGGAGGAGGTTCAGTCATGCTATGGGGTGCTTTCTGCGAAGATGGTCCGTTGGAAGTACAATTTACTTCATCAAAAATGAAAAGCTGCGACTACATAAACGTGTTACAATGCAGTCTTCTACCATTTTTGCGAGAAAATTCCAGAAAAGAATATATTTTTCAACAGGACAACGCAAGCATACATGTCAGCCGCCAAACAAAAACCTGGTTAAGGGAAAATAACATCAAGATTTTGGACTGGCCGGCCTGCTCACCCGATCTTAACCCGATAGAAAATATTTGGGGAATTTTAGTGAGGGCTGTTTATACCGAAAATCGTCAATACGACTCGATAAATGAACTTAAAAGTGCGATTTTGAGGGAGTGGGAAAATTTGGACAAAAATTTGTTTAAAACAATGGCTCAGTCCATAAAACAAAAAATTTTTAAGTGTATTAAAGCAAAAGGCGGTATAATTAGTTAGTAAGCATTTGTTTTTTTCTTAATAAAAAATACAAAACGTTGAATTTTTACTAGTTTTTTAAAATGTGCTATATTTATGAAACGCAAAAAAGAAGTGCAAAAAGTGCAATGTCTCACTCCTCATAACAGCACTACCGAATGATCGACACATTCTACCAAAGAATTTTTTTTTCTCAGAAAGGAAGAGTATAAGAATCTCCTAGTACAGGGTGTTCTCGAAAAAGCGCAAAACTAATGAATTTTTGAATTAATTACAAGAAATTAATAAGTGTGCTATAATTATGAAACGCACCTTATCATTGCTCCAAAACTCTCTATACGTTTACTTATTTTATTTTGAAGACATTAATCTATGCTAACAGGCTAGATTTAGATTTAGATTTAAAAGAAAAATATATAACATAATTTTTCATTGACAGAAAAAGGTGGAACCGTGGAAACTATACACGATGGTGTCTGGCCTGCTATCCGTCGACCTCGTGATATTAATCGCGTGGCAAGTTTACGATCCTCTCCAGCGCAGTCTTGAGACGTTCCCCCTCGAAGATCCCGTTCGTACGACGGACGACATCAAGATACGTCCAGAACTCGAGCACTGCGAAAGCGAGCGAAATTCGATGTGGCTAGGTAAGAAGTAAAGTGAGAAGGTGAGATGAGGACGACATGTAGACAGGACCGCACCTTGATTATGTCGGCCTTCATATCGTTTCCACGACACACTATCACAAAGTTTTGCGCGAGATCATATAAATGACACTCATATGTTTTGATGACAGGTCTGATATACGGCTTCAAGGGACTAATCCTGGTCTTCGGATTATTCCTCGCGTACGAGACCCGCTCCATCAAAGTGAAGCAAATCAACGATTCCCGGTACGTCGGGATGAGCATTTATAACGTCGTCGTGCTCTGCCTAATCACAGCGCCCGTCGGGATGGTTATAGCATCACAGCAGGATGCATCCTTTGCGTTCATCTCGTTAGCTGTGATATTTTGCTGTTTTCTCAGCATGTTGCTAATATTTGTGCCAAAGGTAAGTACCCCCCGAGAGAAGAGGGGGAGAGTAATACATCCCGAGGGTGGAGGGTGATCGCTCTAACTCGAGTTATTCCGCAGGTAATTGAAGTTATACGACATCCGAAGGATAAAGCGGAGTCTAAGTACAATCCAGATTCAGGGATATCAAAGGAGGACGAGGAGAGATATCAAAAGCTGGTCAGCGAAAATGAGGAGCTCCAGCGGCTGATAGCACAGGTGAGTTGAGTTATGGCTCAATATACTTCGCCTTTTCGGTCCCATTAATGGCTCTTTACCTTTGTAAGATTATGGATTATCATTTTGATGCACTTAATTCTGTGACAGCGAAATGTATTGCAAGGGAATTAGTTTGCTTTAAAATGGTAATTTAGTTCCATTTATTAAATGAATTCATAATGTTGAAAGCTGTTTATGCTCATGATTAATAAATAGTAATAGTAATAAAACTGCACGAGCTGATCGTAAGAATTGCACCCAATTAACTTACCGCACCAAATCTATAAATTGAATTGATGTAAGAAAAAACTGTTTTGCAAGAAAACAAACCGACTTAAAAAAATACCACACAAAAATCTTAAGCCACTACAAATTGAATAATAATTTTTCTGAAACGACTTGAATTGTAATAATTAAATTATTTAGTTATTTCGTATGTTCAATATTCGATTCCTTGATCGTTTAATAAATTTTAATCAATGACAAGCACGCATTTGTCGTATGAATTAATAGATTAGAGAAGAAGAAATTTAAAATTTAAACTTTGTGTCGAAAAGCAACTTTATAGGTAAAAATAGAATTTTATTAAGAATTTGTAATTATACGCTTTGAAAAATGTTGTTTCAATATAAACGTAGAGATATAACTTTGCGCGATTTAGAAACAAAGAAACAAAATTTTAATCTTTAAAACTCAATTTAAATACTTGAAATTGTAGTTAAAGAAAAGTTGTTTCCTCCGCCATTCTATTCAATTCGAAAGACAATAAATTGTTAAGACTTCAGATATATAATTATCTTTTATGTGATTTAAGTACGTGTTCACCAAAACTCAATTCAAACCCAAAACTCCAAAAGAACACAGTTTAAAGATTTGAATAAGCCGAGAAAATATAACAAAATACACAAAATACCATAAGTAAAAGTTCTAAAGATAAGTCGTAATTCCCCTCTTTATACACCGGAATAAATCTCATGCGAATCAAAATCAGTGTGAATGCCAAAAGCAGAAGATTTTCTGTATTTTCCAATTTCTTTAAAAGAGTACTGAACCGCAAATAATCCCATCTGATACAAAAAGCCACCACATCCTGTTCAAATCTTAGCTCTGTAAAGAATCACATCTATCACCGAAGATATTGTTTCTGCAATCCTTTCGACAATTGCTTAAAATCCCATTCTCGTCCCTCTCATGTCCTCTGTCAACCTGAAAAAATTCGTTTCGGTGCACTCGAGCACGTGATTCACATTCACACATTATCCGAGCTCCTTGCAGCTCCTTTGAGAATTTCTGCTACAATCAGAAGTGGGATAGAAGATTCTATGAAATTGCAGGGAATTGTAGGGAATTGCAAGGGTTGCACAGCTTGCAGGAATGCCGCATGCGGCGACCCTTCCCCGCATATGGATGTGTGTAACAGCGTAATAACTAATAAATGCACTTGTTTTACTGCAATTTACTATGGCATAACGTTTGAAACAGTCATGTGAAACAAAGAAATTTCCTTCATAACGAATTTATACCTTCCATTTGGATGAGCAGTTGACCCTGCAACTACCCCATACAGGGTGGAACTGCAGAGCTCAAGGATTCAATCAAACATAATCCGTCTTGCGGGACATATTTACAATATGAATTATGGAGGACATGACATACGTTCTCTGCTGCAGTTAGTCGGTACGTGTCCGGGGCCCAGGACGAAGATTCCATAAAAGATGCAATCTGAACATTTTCAAGGATTGAGTCAATATGTCAAATGTACAAACAGGTTTCCTCTTACTCCTCAGCACGTCCATGTTGGATACTGTAATCAATCATGGTACATGTCGAAGTACTTGAATGCAACAGACGTTTCCATTTAACATGATGATTGGCGAAAAATTGCATTTCTCTTTTCGTTTTATTTTAAATACATATTTTATTAGATTGTCAAATTTTTAAAAGTCATTTTTAATTCAACTTCCGTTTGAGAAAGATAAATGGGTTTGTTATGAATTTATTGACAGGAATTTTTAAACTTTAAATTAAGGGGATGTGTTGTTTTATGGTAAAGACATTTCGATGTTCAGTGTCATCGACAATCCAATAAATCGACATTATTTTTCGACATTTCGAAAAGTGGGTGGAGTTTTATTTTTAAATAAGAAACAAATGAGTATCGTCTTCAATAACAATATACTACTGTGGAAAAAAAGTAAAGCCAATTTTGAATTTAAATTGCGCGGGTACATCGATTTGAGCAAATCTTCTTGATTTTAAATTGGCAGCACTGTCGCTCATATCTGTGTATATTTAACACCAATGAAATCAAAGATTTGTTGCTCAAAAATCGTCGGTTGATAATTAGAGACCTTGCTGATACTGTAAACATTTCATTTGGATCGGTCCAAACCATTTTGAAAGAACATTTGTGCTTGAGAAGAGTCACATCTCGATTGATTTCAAAAACACTCAATTTCTCATCTCACACTGCATTGGTTCTTTGAGACTTTTTCATCAAAAATTCAAACAACCACCGTATTCACTCGATTTAGCTCCATGTGACTTCTTGCTATTTTCTAATCTCAAAAGACCGCTTCGGGAACGCCGTTTTGAATCGACTGATGAGATAAAAGAAAAATCGAAAAAGGAATTGAAGACCATTACAATTATCGAGTTTCAGAAATGTTTCGAGGATTGCAAAAATCTCTGTCATAGGTATATTGTATCGGGCGGGGAATACTTTGAAGGGGATGATATAGATTTGGAAGAATAAATAAAAATTCTCAAAGTTATAAACAAATTGGCTTTACTTTTTGATCACAGTAATATAACAAATTTCCATTGGATCATGTCTATGGGATTTTTTTCTATAGATTACCAATTCGCAAATGAAAATTAATACAGATTTTTGAGGCAATTAAGATCAAATACTCAGAATAAAGATTTGAAGTTTTGGCGGGCGCATAAAAGGTCCATTTTTTATTCATATAAAACCTGAAATTTTGAACTGAACATTTTTCGGATAACTTTATAAGTTATTTTAAGAAAATGGTGAAATCTTTGCTGTGTGGTATATACAATATTGTAAATTTCAATTTCCGATAATTTAGAGATTTTCAAGAGGACCCGCAAGTCGTTCAATCGACTCGACAGCCAAAACACATTTTCAGGTGTTTAAATGGCAAGGAAAAATTCTTTAAAAATTTATAAAAATATGATTTTGGGCTATTATGAAAATTTGTGAAAAATTGTAAAGGTCAGTGGAGTTTGAAACTTTACTACTAAAAAAAAAAAAATTTCTAAAATTTATTTTACATTTAAACTAACTAATTTTCCCAAAATAAGTAAGTAATATGGAAAAATTCGTCATCCAACAAAAAACCGAATTATTTGATAAATTGACACTGCGATTAGTCTATAACTTCATCGATATAACCAAAGTAATTAGATATCTTAAAATAAAAATAATCGTTTAAAATTACATACCAAATGTCTAATGGTAATTTTTCTTAAATAATTCCAGAAAGAGGAAAAAATTCGTCTACTTCGACAGCGATTAGTCGAACGTGAATCGAGCAAAGGTCAGCCACCGGGTCAAACGCAAAACGATGGCGGCGGCGGAGTTGGTGTAACGATAACGACACCAACATCATTAGCAATAACACAAGGTAAAGATTCGTTAGTAGTGATACAGCCAGAGCATACGACAACATCGGATTTTGATAGTGCCATCGGTGGTGGCATATCGAACTATACCCGTTCGTCTCGAGCAAGTCAATCAGACATTGAATTTTCTGAAAGTTACTTGTAGTAGTAGATGTGTTAACTAACCCCCATAAGTGCGTAACCGCATCATGTAGATGTCAACCCAAAATGTCTATAAGTACAAGTTAGTATGATGTCCTGTCCATTGTTTTCCGATAATAGGCTATTACATTCTATCGACGTTTTTGTCATGTCGCACAAAATCACACCAGTAATAATAACGCACATAGAGTCCACATTAACGTTGCTCAATTAAGTACACGAATTATACACCCAATATAGTAGCATAATAAGTGAAACACAGACTCTAACAAAACTATTCGGAAAGGGTCTGGTAACATACCTTTCGGTGACAAAACTTAACTGCCAATAAGTCCAAATATCACGAAATTACATTACATTTGTCATATTCAAGCGCAATATCCACCACATTCTGGATCACATATGCATGCACGATACAAAACACAATGTCACACAGTCTGCCAGACAAAATTTCCTTGCCCAGCGGGAATGTCACGGACTCGTCTGGAAATTTGGCACGTTCCTTATCATATCCTCTAAATTCTGTGATTACTTACACACACATCCCCCAGGGGGACATAATATTCATTCATTCGGCATCCAACTCCCATTCATACATCCGGCCGATAGAGGCCAAAAACTCTTCCTTGACTTTTTGTCCAAAAACAATGTTTCAGCTCTCAGGAAATTAAGGGACAATCACACTTCCTTTCCACGGCTATTTGTCTATCTATGCAACAAATGCATGTACATATATATATATATATATATAAATACATATATCTCACTCCTCAAACCACCTAGCAACAGGCTAGGATATGTTAATATCTATGTTTTAGCACTGTTTATAACTATTCTAAGACTCCTAGTTAGGCCTATAGAAAAATTCTAAGCGCTAAGGTTTGTGTTTAGTGTCTTAAGCAGCCTAAGAAGAAAAAAAAAAAAAAGTAGTATGAAATTATGAAATTTATTCATTGTAGTGAGATAGAATAAAATTTTTTGTTAAAAAAAAAATCCGAGTTTGTTTTCTTTAAAAAATTTTTCAAAAAAAATAAAAATTTCCCAATTACACGTGTTATAAAATTTCATCTTCTATTCCTCCTGAACCAAAAAGTTGGACATTAAATATTCTCCTAATTTCGATGAGAGTATTGGCGCTTTCCTATTTCTTTAATTTTTAGTTTAATTAGTTTATTTTCTATTATAAACTATATTAAATTTATTTTTATTTTTGTGGTGTACCACACTTGTTCCTTATTTTTAAAGATACCTTTGATCCAACCGTAAGTATTTTAGTGTTGTCTCTATGTGTGTCTGTCCAATGGAACGATTATATATATACATTTTTATTGTGCTGTCCTTACGAGATTTTAGGTCTCTGGAAAAGATCATGCACAGGAAACTTTAATGAAAACACACACTACGAATTGAATAAATTTCATACTTTCTTTTCGCTTTGCATGATTTATATAATTGATGTTGAATGAACTTACTAGGAACATTGTTAGATAGAAATAAATTGGATATATTTTATATTTCGAATTTTTAGGATTATTTTAAATAAATATTAACAGACCATTTCAATAAACAAAATATAATCACTCCCTCTGACTTACACGCAGCAATAAAGAATTTCGAAAATAAATATAATCTGAATCTAGGAAATGTTTATATCATTAAATAATAATAAAACAAATTGAAATGATTTTCAAACGGAAATGAAGAAATCTTAAAGTCTCCAGTTTCATGGCCATTATTATTATTTTTAAATTAATTTTTTTTTCAAAGTTTGTGAATATCTTCAGACAATAAGTCTAAAAATCATAACACCTTGAAAGCAACCACTATGACGTCCATCGTTATTAACTTCTTAATTAAATTATTCCATTCATAAGAGCAGAAAATTATGATCAACGCAAGAAAGATGTGAAAATAAATAACATAATTAAATGTTAAAAACATTATGTTTGTACATTTTGATATATTTATCGTTTTTTTTTTTTTTCATGCATTTTTCACAATTATTTTTATATTTTTGTACATTAATCAATCGTTTTTTTATTTTGTCCAAAGAAATAAAATAATTTTTCAAGAGTAAGTTTCTACTGAGAAACACGCAGAACGGATCATCTGCATACCCAAAATTGGTGTTAATAAACCTTGAAGTTTGAGGTATCAAAATGTTCGTATTGCCAAGAGCTTTCGAAATATGACCGGCGAAATTTGAATTTGAATTAATAGTGAGAGGGAGGGGGACTCACTAAAATCAAGCACCCAATGGGAGCAGAAAACTACGTCGTTGCTTCTAATAGTAGTAATTTCTAGTAAGAAATTTTTTCTGCCAATCTGACTTCAGATTCTAAATCAGCGACCCCAAAAACCCCCGTATACTGAATTTGGGGAAATTCGGCTAATTTTTGACAATTTTAGCCGCCATCTTGGATTCGCCATTTTGAATTTTGTAAATTGCATTCGTAATCAGCAACCCGAAAAACCCCCATATACCGAAATTGGTGCAAATTAGTTGATTTCTAAAAATTCGTCCACCATATTGAATTTTCGACCGCCTTATTGGAACTGCTATGTTAGATTTTTTTCATTCAACCACACTAGCTTTTATAGGGTGTCCTTTAGCTACAATTTGAGCCAGAAAACGATCAGATCGGTCTCGTATATTTTTTTCTACAAGCTTATTGTGTAGCATACTCAAATTTTTTCCAGCTTCCGGCCGCCATATTGGAGTCGCCATATTGAATTTTGAATTTTACCGGCAATTTTTCGAAAGCTCTTGTCCAGACGGACATTTTGATATCTCGAACGTCAAGGTTAATTAACACCAATTTTGGGTATGCAGGTGATCCATTCTGCGTGAAACGTCCCATATGTATAAAGCTCTTTTTATGAATTAGAGATTTTTGGGGTCGCTGATTGTTGACTTTTGGTAGTAGAAAATAGTGAATTCAAAATATTTGAGTATAAAGAATTTGTGTTGTAATTTAATTAAATTTCCGTTAAACATCACATGGGGAATTTCGAGGTAATTTAACTATGAATATTTAAATTTAATAGTTGAAAAAATATACCCTAAAATTTTGCCAAAAAGTATAATCAGGTAATATTTAATCCACGGTATCTAGAACACGAAATGTACAAAAGGAGGCCTTCTTTTAGATTTTACAGACGAATTTCTAGAGTTTTTTTAACAAGAGAAAAGTTGGTGTCCTTAGTGTTTCACTTTGGTGTATTAAAAAAGGGAAAAAGTAAAATTTCTTAAATTTTCCGCGAAAATTAAATGCGGTTAAACTTTAAAAAAATTAATTTGTGTTTACTTTACTAAGAGTGTTAAATTTTTTATAGGAAAATCTTACATTTTTGATCCATCATAATATTTATTATATATTTAAAAAATTAACAAAAGTGTTACAAATAATTTTAAATAATGATAAAAAATATAATAATGAAGTCGGTTCATTTAAAAAGAAAAGGAAAATAATAATGAAATTAATTTTACGTTTTATGTATTAGAGAAAGAAGAAATTATTAGCTTAATTTGTATTTTCTTTAATTAAAGTTAATACATTATCAAAATCCAATAGCAAAAATTTGTTACTATTTAGCAATATATAATATATCCGTCCAGGGAAACACAAATATAAACAAATTTGTATTGTAAAAAAAAAACCAAAGAAATCTTATCAATTTCAGAGACTGAGAATTCTTCGACACCGGAAACTTCCAGAAAATATCACATGGCAAGTCAATCGAGATGGGTGCTTCTGATTGGAGTAGCAACTAATTTTTGTCGTTTAATATCCTGAAGAAAAACAAAATTCTGAAAATATCCGATCACATATCGAATAAAAGCGCCTTAGGCCGTCTTGAAATCTCCACAACGAATTTCCTGTGAAAGGAAATAAGAATCGGTCAATTGATCCGTTGATAACACTCAAGGAAACCCTTTTCATTTTCACTTATTACATTTGACAGTTTAGAGATTTCTATATGAGGTGAGAAGGATAAAATGGGGATGAGAAAAAACCCTTCATGAATTTTTTTTTTTTTTATTGAATATCAGTCCCCTATAGTCCCCAAAAATTATTCCATAAAGGAATGTAAATATTTATTCATTTGAGTTTGATACTCGAATAAGGCGATCATCGAAAATACTCGAAGGAAAGTGATTATCGAAAACCCGGGAATCGAGTCTGTTTTATTTATTTTGTAATTTCTGTTCCGATATAAAATTAATGGGGATTGGTGCATTATTTCAATAGCTATCATGCTTTTAAAATTTTTATTTGTGTGAATAAAATTAATAGTAATATCTTACAAAAAACATCAATTGCTTTGAATTACTTCAATTTCATTGATATTATTTCAGAAGTGGGATGAGATTACATATCCTCTAAGAGAAAAGTTGGCAGGACAACGTAAAAAAATAAAAAGCACAGTCTAAATAAAAATATTATTTGGATTCCATTTAAAGAAGAAATAATTGTTTAAATTCAAATTTAATTTCGAATTTTGGACAAGAACAGGATGTCGAAATGGTGATAGAGGAGACATTAAACAAGGATTAAACGAATGATGGAATTGCAGAAAATCGACAAAAAGGACGTCAAACATATCAGAGAACTTCGAAAGAAGAATGGTATTAAACTTTTAGGAAAACAAAAATATACAAAAAAAAATTGTATGAGGAAGTTTAAACAAAAACGTTTTAACATTCATTGTCTCAAATAATTGCTGTCCATATTTCATAAATTTAAAATTCTTAAAACAACATTCTTTCAAGAAATTTAGCTGATTGTCACTTGAATTGCGAAAATGAAATGCTATATGTCAATTCATATGGCAGTCCTGCCTGTCGGATTCAAAAATCGCAGCGACAACCAAAAGTGAAACTATTTAGAGGTGGGTAACGCAAATCCTCAGGGGTCAATAATCAGGCCCATTATATGTATATATATGTTATATGTAAACATTATGATGAATTCTTTATTTTGCCTCCAGATTACCAACATCTACTAACCCCCCCTAGAAATTTTGTTTTTCATTTCACGTCTGGCTCCAGCAAAGGATCATTGATCTTACAACGAACGGAGATTATTCATTTTCATATAGATACTTTAAAAGAGAAGGCTTCTGAGACGGTCTTGTCTGATTTATTGGGCCTAGTCCTTCTTAGCTTCCGACTTTATGGAAAGATGTCCTTCATCGATAAGAGTTGTTTACAACTAAATACTCCGCCAATGGCGGCGTTCTGAATAAAATGCAAAGGCTTTTACTGGGACTTAAAGATAGGTCAAAGCAAGAATCATTAAGGGAAGGATTATTGAATATCCTCAAAATCGGCAATTTGGTATTCCGAAGGAGCGCTAAAGTGAGTTATTAGAATTTCGATAAGGAAAAGATAAGGTTTGGCCCCACTGTCTAATTAATTCCGAAAGGGTGCCTAACTAACCACGAAGCTTGAAACAAAAACAAAAAAAATAACAAATTACTTGTCCGAAAGGAATAGAATATAAGCTAGCAAACTGTAATAAATTTTATCCAGAACTTTTTAGTTCCGAAAGCCAACGATGGTTTTAGTTACTTTAGGTTTTAACCCATCAACCTGTCTGTCGAACAAAAGCATGGTCTTTTTTCGATGTTCGAAATTCGCTTTGAAATTGTACACCAGAGGAGAAAAAAAAAAAAAAAACAGAAGTGGGATGCTTCCTTAAAACATACCCTTTTGAAATGATTATCTGACACAGACAACTTTGGCAAATGTTAAAGGCGGAAGAAAAAATTTGTGAAAAAAATAAAATAAAGTTTCACCTCAAAAGATGTCTTACTGTCGCTTTTTAACCCTTTGACTCGGTTGCTTCTACTTCGAAAACACGGAACGCGCCCTCGGGCCAGCTGCTGTAACTTGAACTTTGAAGCAACCCGGGATGCATGGCGCCCTCTGTGGAAGGGAGTTGGGCTCACCAACGCCATTACCAGGGACTTTGTGTGTTATCCTTGCAGCTGGCAAGGACGCCAAGCGTGCGGTAGAGGGTTAACCTGCTGCAGCCAGGGGTTGCGAAGGGGTTGGAATGGAAGCAGCAGCCAGAGAATAAATAGCCTAACACAAAGTTGCTTTTATAAAGGATAACAGAACAATTAAATTTTGTTTATCTTTAGCCCAAGTTGGATGCTGGTGGTATCTGCCCTTTGCTCCTTTATGCTCCCGTCTCTCTGGACCAAACCCTTCCACCAAGCTTCCTCCTCCTCTATACTTCCAACGACGTCTTCTTTGGCGTTTTGTCGACATTTCCAAGTCTTTGGTAGACAGTCTTTGAAGATGTTTTTTTGGTCGTGTCGAGGAAAAGGAAAAAGTACGTTTTTACTTTTCACTCAAATAAATTAAAGGAAGATGAAGAGTGACGTTGGAAAATGCATTTGCGTAGTTTTCAATGTTCTCTATAGAATTTTACTCGTACTTGTAAAAAAATAAATAAGGAAAAAACTCAACAGAAACTGCGTTAGGATAGAGGAAATGAGTTTGAAAGAAACTAATAGAAAGTGAGTTAAAAAGGGTGAGATCGTCTTAGCAGCTCACTGAAATTATTTTCATCTTTTAAAAAGTACTAAAAAAAAAGCTTATTTTTAATTATATCAAGAAAATTTTACGAAATTGAAGAAGTAATAGAAAAATAATGTATATATGAATATGTATTGATATATATATAATTTATATATTTATATTTACAAAAAAAATAAAAACCGACTTCAAAACTTAAAAAATAATATTTTTTATTTCTTTAAAGAAAATCTACAACATTCAAATAAAACATTAAAGAATAATATACAAAATTATTAATACTTATTCTTTTTGGTTAGGTTGCTTTTGTTAGTTTTTGACAATTTTATCTACATGTTATATTCATATGTAAATGAATTTAGTAGATAGGAATCCATTAAACGTATTTTTTTTTATTTTTCATGCCTTGGTTGGCACCAACTCCGAAAATAACTGATTAGATATTGTGTATATTTAAGTATTATATTAGAAATTTATATAGGACCATCCTCGAAATATAGGCTATTAAATAAAAAAAGAATTATCAAAATCGGTTCACAATCGGCGAAGATATGGCGTAACATACATACAAATTACTATGCAATTACTCTGCCACTCCTTACAAAATTGGAGTAGAATCACCGGAGAATGACTTTCTTTCAAATACATCAAAATCGGAAGTAGTTTCGGAATAAGCGCTGGACAAACAACAAAAAAAAAAAAAAAAAACGAAAAAACATATAAACAGGTCGCATTAAGAATCTCCTGGTGTTTTTTTTTTTTTTTTTTTTTTTTTTTTTTATGAGTCGATTAAAAAGGCATTCTATTGATTCTATGCTAGGATTCATAAGACGAATGTATAAGAAAAACAGGGAGAAACCTCCGAAAGCATGATTTCTTAAAGCTTGAGAATTGCCAAAACTGTTATGCAATGTTTGATCAAATGGTAATCCTTAAGACATCTTATAATACATAATTTAATTAAATAGATTTGAATCAATAATGCTCACGAAATTATCCCATTACTGTCCGGAGACATAAAAATATGTTTTTTCTTGATTGCTCATGAAATGCCGTAGATATAAAATTAGAGTTTAACATACTATGCATTAACCCTTATTGTCTCAATTTGTCCGTCAATTTTAAGCTCGGACAACTTTGTTATTTATTTTTAAAAAGTTCTGAAAATTCATACCCGGGTATTTTCAACAACTCAAAAAACACACCCCATAATGTATTTTTGAATTTAAAGAAAAACATACCGATTTCTGAGGGTCAATTTTATAAAAAAATTTACATTTTCAATATAAAAGAAGTTTTGGAAAAAGCCAAAACCACAAAAGTTCCAGCTGAAAATGTCCAATTAATAAATTTAAAAACCCCAGAGGTATGATTTTTATTATTAAGGGGTTTTAAACCACCCCTAATCAACATTTTTACGCTAACTCGCTATCTTATGGATTTTTCTGAAAAAATCGGTTTTGGGTTTCGAAAACAGGTGAAAATGGGAAAAAATATAATAGGAAGGTTAATAACCTCAATTCTGCCAAAAAGGAGTAAAATCTGGCATTTTTTTCAAAAACACTGTTTTGAGAACTAAAGAATTGTGAATAAATTAAATTCTGAGAATAAATAAGAGTGAAACTTATGGTCTTATTGTCAATGCTTATGATAGAGTTAAAAATACTTCCCACGCCTTTTTGGTTGTTATAAGGGATGAAGAAAGGAAGATGCACGGTATTTATTATATAAATTTGCAAATTAATACTTGTAAGGTTCTTGGGCATGCAATTTTCAAATTATATATATTTTTAAAATAAAATCAATTTTGAATGAACCAAAATATCTTATAATTTAATATTATATTTATATATATATTTACTATATAAAAATCCTTCCCTTCAAAGGGTCTAGCCGGTTAAGGAGGTGAAAAGTGCCCCCAGCGCTTTTGAAAAACAAAAAATATCCTCATGTAGTTCATGAAAAAGTACATCTTTGCTGAAATTTTCAGACCCATAGACCCTCACATAACCTCAAAAAAAATTAAAACGTGATTTTCAGTGTTTTGGCGATATCTCGGCTTCTTGTAGACGTACAAAATTCTTTTTTTTCTCAAATTATAGGGTCTTTTGGCAGCTACAAAATAATATTTTTTTCAAAATTTTTGGCGGGAAATTCAAATTTTTATACAAGTTCGAAATTTTCAAAATTCAATTAAAAAAAAACAAAAAAATAGAAACGACGAAAAAAAAATATGTTATTCTCTGGGTGTCAAACTATATCCAAGAATTATTTCAGATTTTTAGATTTGGTGCAACAGTGTCAAAATATCGAAAAACCGTTTTTTCAGCATTTTTCGGTATTTTTACATCTTTTTTAAGTCTGAATATTCTTTAAGTATGCATTTTTTTTAAGTCATTTCCTACCTTGATAAATTCACAAAGAGATCATATTTTCAACCTGGCGTGACATCATGGCTGAATTACACTCACCCCACCGTTCATTCATATTTGTCATGCACACTCATTCACGCATGTTTGAAACTGAGCGGAGTAATAACAATTCCAAATATTTGCAATATATTTCTTAATAAAAGACCTCACAAAGTAATAATATTGCCCCACTCTCTTCTGCACTCACTTATAATATAAAACTGTATTATACAAATTAATACGTATAAAAATAAATATAGGATCACCTGGAAAAGAAGAAAAGTCTGAAAACATACATGTATTATACCGAACCTGAAAACATAAGACAATAGATAAAATCCCGTATTTGAGATATGAATAGGACAATTAGTCTGCATCACTATATTCTTCAATAACATCAACAATCTTCCAAAAGAGTACCAGATCATTTCTACAGGATTTTTTCCGTATATTAAGAATTCTTAAATGAAAATTCTCAATCAGCTCTCGTTTTCGAGAAAAAGTGAGTGGAAAATTCAAAATATCGAATTTTTGACATTTTTAAAAAATCATCAAAAAATAACAGATAGTCACTGAAACTTGTAACATGGCTCAAATCAAAGTCTGAAACTTATTCTAAAAATTATCGAATACAACTTAATTTCTATAGCTTGTCTAAACATTCTCGCGGAATAGTTTTTTTTTAGTTGTTGTATGATATAATGGGTTTGGTCAAACATTTGATTTTCAAGGCATTTTTCGAACATTTTTAAGACCTTTACTATTTTGAGATAATATCTCAAGGTTCTAATTTTGGTTTTAGCCACGTTACAAGCTTCTATAATAATCCGTTATATTTGAACGAGTTTTCAAATATGTTCAAAATAAGTTCTTTTGACTTTTTCACTCACCTATTCCTTGAAAACGGGAGTTGATTGATCATTTTCATTTACGAATTCATAATCTACGGAAAAAATCGTAATATATTACAGCTTACGGGAACAGACTGTTCTTAAGCCATTTGCACATTCCCAATAGTATCTGAGAATATTTTTATAAACTATGGATTCCGGTTTATAATGGATATAACAATTGTAAGTTTTACTGCTTATGCGCCCGGAACGAACTTGTATCTTAATTATATCTTTTGATTTTTTTAAATACTGTGGATTGACTTCATCTAGCATTTCTGCTAAATACAAAATCGCCTATTGCGTTTGATACGTACCAGTGAGAATATTTTCAAAACTTTTTCTGTAGCTGTAGAATCACAAAATAGCAATTGGAGCAGAAGAAAATCTTTATTCAACATACGTTTTAGATTTTCCCGAGCTTACAGTAAATGGCTTAAGGGGGTATCCCACCCTAGAACGTTAAAAAAGTGAATTTTTTTTTAGTTTTGAAAAATTCTGTGTTCTTTTCTGAATCGTTTAAGCTATCTCTTGTCGCGAATTTGAAAAGCCCGCGCTGCTACAGGCGATTCCGTGCGCAGCTGCCGCTCCACACCACACCTCGTTGCCTTTATCTTTAACTTAAATACCGTTTTCCTCAAACTACCGTTTTGATGAATGGTGTGCAGCATTCTGAGAAAACCATTCATCCGAAAAAATTCAGATTTTGGTAAAAGCTGTGTTAGCTTTGCTTCTATAACCTAAGTGGAGCAAATCAGGTATTTTTACATCTACATAGCTTATATCCCATGTTTTAACAGTAAAAATCAACTAAAAAATATAACGAATAAGTAGGAAAAATTAAAGAAATGAATAAAATTTTTTTTTCTAAATGTGACACACTCTTGCCATAGCCACATTTATAAAGAGTACTAATGTGCAATCTCACTTTTTTCGGATTATTTGTTTGGCTGTTATGGCGCACACCATGAGCTTGCGTTCCTAAGTTTCTGCCATGACCCAACTACTCAAAAAAAAAAAATTTTTTTTTCTCAAAATGTTCATTAAAAATCAGATAATAAAAGGATTATTATGTATAACTATAAATGTTTTATATTTTCTTGTTCAACACCCTCAAAAAAGCGTTCAATTCAAGGGCCTCTGGAGTGGGATACCCCCTCTGTTCCTGTTCGCATGTAGCAGCTGTAATATATTACTTATCTCATACATGATATATAACTAAAAAATTTAAATTGAAGAAAATATTTGAAACCGAAGGTGTTGAACCAGTTATTGAAGAAGATAATGATGAAGATTAATTATCCTATTCATATCTCAAATACTGGATTTTATCTATTGTCTTATGTTTTCAGGTTCGGTATAATACATGTATGTTTTCAGACTTTTCTTCTTTTTCAGGTGATCCTATATTTATTTTTATACGTATTAATTTGTATAATACAATTTTATATTATAAGTGAGTGCAGAAGAGAGTGGGGCAATATTATTACTTTGTGAGGTCTTTTATTAAGAAATATATTGCAAATATTTGGAATTGTTATTACTCCGCTCAGTTTCAAACATGCGTGAATGAGTGTGCATGACAAATATGAATGAACGGTGGGGTGAGTGTAATTCAGCCATGATGTCACGCCAGGTTGAAAATATGATCTCTTTGTGAATTTATCAAGGTAGGAAATGACTTAAAAAAAATGCATACTTAAAGAATATTCAGACTTAAAAAAGATGTAAAAATACCGAAAAATGCTGAAAAAACGGTTTTTCGATATTTTGACACTGTTGCACCAAACCTAAAAATCTGAAATAATTCATGGATATAGCTTGACATCCAGAGAATAACATATTTTTTTTTCGTCGTTTCTATTTTTTTTGTTTTTTTTTTAATTGAATTTTGAAAATTTCGAACTTGTATAAAAATTTGAATTTCCCGCCAAAAATTTTGAAAAAAATATTATTTTGTAGCTGCCAAAAAACCCTATAATTTGAGAAAAAAAAGAATTTTGTACGTCTACAAGAAGCCGAGATATCGCCAAAACACTGAAAATCACGTTTTAATTTTTTTTGAGGTTATGTGAGGGTCTATGGGTCTGAAAATTTCAGCAAAGATGTACTTTTTCATGAACTACATGAGGATATTTTTTGTTTTTCAAAAGCGCTGGGGGCACTTTTCACCTCCTTAACCGGCTAGACCCTTTCATAAAAAATTAGTAGTAGCCCTTTACAACTTTGAGCATGACTCGATATAAAATTCCCTTGCAGTAGGTCCAACGTAAAACTAAATTTGAATTTAAGAATTATAAAATTACAATTTATTCGATTTTATTAATGAAAAATAAACTTATCCGCTTTCGAACGCTGTGGGAAATTTTCCATTTAAGAAATCTGTTTAGAATTTAGTGTGTTTAACATAAATATAAAATAAGGTAGTCTTTATTGTACGTAGTTAATTTTCATTGTATGTTATTTTCATTTATCTCAACCATACAATAACCGAAAACCCAAATGCGTCCCAATTTAAAAGGCCTTTACACGAAACCGTGTACAATCAGTTGAATATCTTAATTTTCAATTTAACAGGATGGTTATAAAAATTGCAAAAGTTCTCCAACTCAAAACGAATAAGAAAGTGCATAAACATTGTTTATGCCATCCTCTTCCTAAAGAAAGTAACAAAGGAAAGGAATCACATAAAAATCATTGCGCTCCTTCGAATTTACATCATGTCCCGTCTGTTTGGCGAGATAATTTTTGGGGAACGAACTTATTATTCTGAGCAATCTGACAGAACATCTTGGGCCTTTATCTTCTGCGAAAGCTCCGCACATTCACATTAACCGAATATCAACCCTCTGCCCTTCGGATCTGTCCCTTAGAATTCCCGGGTAAGAAAAAAAAACTTCCCTGGGGGTCTCTCACTTTCATAATCAAGCCCACACCACGTAGGGATGTAACATCATAAAAAGTCACCCGGACTGAAGAGTGTTTGGCATATGAAATGGCATCCCAAAAAACAATCTTTCTGGCTTGTTTTTGCTGTCGTGTAGTCTTAAAAAACTTTTTTTCATGCTGGAAAGAAATTTTCATTTTTATAGCGGGTACAAGTACTTCTGTTCGGCTTTTAGTATTCCTCCCACAGCCGCAGAAAAGGCAACCGATACCTATCCAGGATTCAGTCACTCCCGACTTCAGCTCGTTTCGGGCTTGCTCTAATATTAGTGGGCTCTTCCAGGGAAGCAGGAAGAAATTCCCATTCCTGTCCTTTTTTTTCTTAGATAGGAAAGATGAAGAAGATATTATATACGGCCGGTGTGTGTGAGTGTATTTCCTTCTTCGTTAAACACAAACTGTACTAAAATATGCCTCGTTTTTGGAGCAGGACCTTTTCAAATATTTATAACGCATTTAGGGTAACAATTATTTGAACGGCGTAAATAAAAGGCGAAAATTTTACTAAAATTGTTTTCAAAGCTATGGAACATTTTTGTTCACACTCAGGATATTTCAAAAGTTTTCCTCTCACCAATTTGGTGATAAATATCCGCTTACATTCAAAAATAAGTTTCTCTCTTCGTGCGAACAGTTTTAAACTTCCGCAAATTTATAGCATACTCCTTAAGGAATTTATAAGCGGATAGGGGAAATGCCTCGCTCTCGGTATGGTTAACAACTTGTTTGCAAGTTGTAAATTCCCGCGCAAATAAGGCACTCTCCCGCCAAGAAGCCGGGATAAATAATGGCTCCATTACTCCCGTTTTACCTTCCCTCTACCGGCCAGTAGCACTTTGCTTTTGCCTATCCCGGAAATAATCCATGTAAATCCCTCAAATGCATGCATTTTTTAACTACAGGCGACATCCCACTTCTGGCACCAAAACAAAAAAAGAGAAAAAAAAATATCTTAAAATTTCATAATTTATCGCGGTTTGTCCCTGCTTTTTTACATCAGAAAATTAGATTAATTTTCAAATTAAAAAATCTCCGTTCCTTTTGGTGCTTTTCATTTCAGAAGGAAAATCGTTTTATCTCTTCTTAATCACTAACGTCCTTCCTCGAGAAGCTTGTTCATTTTTTTTTTTTTTTTCTTTCGTACACAGAAGATTAACGCCGGATTCTTGGGGAATTTAAACAGGATGCCCGCAAGCACAACGTCTTTGCAGAAGTTTTAATTTTCTGGCCAAGTTCGCCGGTGCCTTTATTAAAATTTATACCTTTTTTCGATGTAAAAAATATTGAAAGTAGCAAGTTTATGGCTAAAAGACGGTAGAGAATTGAGGTAAAAATTGTTTCAATATAGTTCACCAAAGTGATTTACGACTTTCTCTTGATTTATTTTTAACTTTAGTTAAGTGTTTACATTGTTCGAAATAATAAAAGTTAATTTATATATGGAGATTTTTTTATTACAGTTTGGTCACTGTTAAATAAATCGATGTTTATTTTGATTTATAGAATGTTTTTATAGAAGGAGCAGATTTTTTATTAGATTACAAATAATGGATGTTAATACATTAACGTTTTTAATACCTTTCTACAAAATCTCTTGAATTATTAACATTTAACAAAAAACTAGACTAAAGAAATTAAAGATTCATATTTTATTGTAAATAAAAGAAAACTATAATTCATCATCATATCTTGTTGGTTAATAATTCAAGCTTTAAGATGTGATTAAATAATTTAATTATATTTGTTTTTCAAAAGTTAGAAAGCAAGAAGTTTCCATAACCGCGAATACCGAAAAAATCTTTTATTTTTTTATTAGTTCTGATAAAATAAACCCTTTACTCTTTGAATTTACACCAAATTTAGTTTACACAATCCGGTCATAATTTGGTCCTTTTTCTTTGTATATTTACTTTATCCTATTCTGTTTACATTCATAAATGTAATTTTCATTAGAATACATCAAGGATATTTGCATATCAAAAACGACCTTCATATATTATACATATTTCTTGGAATGAATTTTCCTGAATCTTTCACATATATGATACTTATCTTAAGATAAAATGTATATATAAATTGATTTCCCATTACTTCAACAAGATTCGTCTTTTTTATTTAATTTTAATTTTTTCTTACATCATGAAAGGTTAAATTCAAATCCAAACTGTTTGGAATGGATATTTACTTTCTTGCTCAATATTTCAAGATATTTTCTTTGAAAAACACCTCAATAAAATTTTCTAAAGAACTTTTGTTGATTGACAAAGTTGAAACTATTAAATTTTCATATTTCAAAAGGTACGATTCACAACTTTTGTGTAAGGTTTCATAATTTAAAAGGAATTGAGTACCCGTCAATTTGACAGGTCTTGGTAGTTCTAGTGTTAAGATCTTAGATTTAAAATGAGGAAACTGAAAAATCTGAATACATACTTTGAATGATGGAAATTGTGATTGCCACATTGGATCCCTGTCTTAAATTTTCAAAAATCGGTTCCGGTTCCTTTAATTTCCAAATTTTGATAGTAGAATCTAACAAACAAAATAGATAGAAATCAGTGTTTCGAAATCTTATTTGTACTAATTTTATTTCAATTTGAGAAATTGTTGTCATATTTTGACAGTACCTAGATAATAAATAAAATAAATCTGACCGTGAAGCCTCCTCGTATTGCACTTTAGGTAATGTTAATACCGGCTGTGAAAAATTATTATTTAACGTGATTGTTAATTTTAAAATAAATGTAAATACCAATTCTTCCGAAAATATCGAGTGTAAATATTTTCAGTATTATAATGGCACCTCTTTACAATCATTATTTTGGAAGATATGGAAGTTCAAAGTTGAAAATGACGTTTTTGCTTTGACAGCTCACAGCTCGGTTGAAAAAAATCACAGGAAAATTTTAACAATCCATTTTAAAGGGAAATGTACCTACTTTAAAATGATCCACTTGAATTTACACGCAATTTTTTATTTTTGTTTAAACCCATAAAAGCCATTAAACTTCACATAAAATTAAGGGGTCGTTCCTTTCATCTATTTTTTTACTCCAACTCTCAAAGTAGAAAGTACAAACTTCATAATGAGCATTTATTCATCAAAATCCATTGATTTTTCATGAATAAATTCAAAAATTTAAAATTTTATTTAAAAATTAGGAAAATTTTTGCGATTTTTTAGGTGATCACTTAATTTTGAACACCAGTGTATATATTTATACTATATATTATATTAATTTTCATTAAAATCTATACAATTTGAGAAATCTTAGTCTTGAATTTCCAAATGTTGACAGCAAGTTTATAATCGGCGTTCCCAAAAATCCTCAAGTACCAATTTTCATGGCAAGCCCTCCAAGTTTAAAATTGGAGTAAAGTGCCCCCGCGCCGATTATGTCCGTTACACTTTTTTATCGTCAGAACTAACACAATTAACAATTTGGCCAAGTTTCTTCCCTTAACAATTAACCCCCAAGGGGTGAGAATTAATTTTAACAATTTCGAAAAAAAATTAATATCTTTTGAACGCGTTTTGATCGATTTGGATGGGATTTTGATATGTTATAGACGTCACTGAACCGCATCACAGGAAAATCAGTGGAACTGAAAACTTTATATAACCTAAAAAAAATTTTTTCTTTTTTGAAAAATTTTTTTCATCTATTTTGTATTTTAGTACAATCACCAAAATGCTGTTATAGCAAATCTACGGCAAAATCGACAAAAATTGTATGTGAGTTTTGGCGTAGTTTTTTACAATATATATTTTTTCCTGGGTCGTTAGTCAGACTGAGAATTGGGCAAAATAAAAATAATTAATTTTTTTTTTAGGTTATATAAACTTTTCAGTTTCACTGTGATGCACCTCAGTGACATCTACAACATAGCAAAATCCCATCCAAATCGGTCATTGCGCTCAAAAGATATTAATTTTTTTCGAAATTGTTAAAATTAATTCTCACCCCTTGGGGGTTAATTATTAAGGGATGAAACTTGGCAAAATTGTTAATTGTGTTAGTCCTGACGATAAAAAAAATATAAGGGCCATAATAGGCGCGGGGGCACTTTACCACTTTTTATCCCCTTATGGCCTTTGTCTATTAATTTAGCGTGATGCATGCAAGGGTAAAAATTCCAAAAATTCCATGTAAACTCAACTCGATTAAAGTTTTATTATATTTGTATAGCGCCGTAATACATTTTAGGAATTCTAAAAGTAAATCACAGACCACACAGGTCGCAAAAGTCTCGTAAAAATATATCAACAAAAACTGTCCACTGGACGAAAATAAACATACCCCATAGGTGTCATGCTCAAATAAGTAGAAAGATCAAAATTTCAATTAAATGAGTAAATTAAACGAAATGAGGACAATCAAATAAACACCGGATTCGGTGAGAACCTGACGCCTTTCAAGTGGTATTATTTCTGGAAACTGAGGTCCCTGCCGAACGACGACGTCCAAGGGAATAAATTTGCTACATCAATTGGCAATTCCAAGCCCATCTGAGCGTTGCTCTCAATTTTCTGCATTGTTCCCTTTGGCTACAACACATTTCTCGTCCGTCCGATTTAGCTGGTGGGGCTCGAGCTCTGGACCAAGATTAAGTTCTGGGACATTTTCTATTGTTGTTGTTCTCATTCAGCGCGTCCCCTCCCCCTCTTTCGGACTACCGACGACTATGTTTGCCCCACCGAAATACATTTAATTAACATGTCGGCATGGTTATCATCACATTACAACTGATATCCTGATACCCTTGCTTTCGTATAATTTTCCACTCGACTCGGCCCTAACTTTCCGGAATTGGTCAAGCGATGATATTTGCTGGTTATCCTGGAGGATTTCCTCTTTTCTCGACGTTCTAACATAATTTCCCTATTAACATCATTATCTTCTGAAATACGTTTATACTTATGTTGGGCAAATAAATTGTGATTAAGGTTGGGAAAATTACTGGGTCAAAATTTAAGTGCATTCTCATTTTGGGGTAACAAAGTGTATCAAAACCAACTTCCTTGTATCTTTGGTGCAGTAATTTGCATAATGCAACTGCAACTTGAATTTTAAATTTAAAATTTCCATGATAATCAGGTTTCGCCACGAAGGTTGCACTAATTCAATCATTTTGTGTTCATTAAAACTATTCCTTCGTGAAGTCAAAGACGCATTCCTCTAATGAGATCCGGCATATTGCTGAGAGTGCTGAAGTAATAAATCTTTCAACTGCCAGCATCTTTTATAATTAATATATTCAAAAATTTTAGCGCGAAATGAGACGTTCATTCGCTGAGAGAGAGGAGGGCATCAATTTAAAGGAAGTAATTCGCGCTCGTGACTAGAACACGAATTTTCCATCCACCTGCTCCAGATGGTGGAAAGCTGCAGGTATAACTAACTGGCTGCACAGACTATCGGCGGCGCACGTGGGGTCCACGAGGGCAATGCAAATAAAATGGCGTCACGGTTTGCTTTCAATTAAAATAATTAAATAAATTATTCACGTTCGCTATTCGAAATTAGAGCAACGGCCCATGGGGGGCACTCGGGGGGCCGCACTATGGGACCTAAGCGCGGTACTACGCAAATTGGAGGAACAAATTGACCTCCGTGTCGTCGCCGCCGACCGTTGAGGCCTTTGATCAGTGAGTAATGATTTTTTGGGGCCTTAACAAATGCCACCGGAGCGCGGCCTGTAATTGTTTATGGCGTCGCCGGGTTTTTCGGGTAATTACCGATTTTATTCATTTTTTATTTTTGTTTGTTTTTTTTTTTTTTTTTACTTTTAGATGGGTGCCAGCGGTGACTTCGTGATTTTCATACAAATATGAGATGAGGGTTGCATAATGAGCGATTTCGAGTAATTTTTTGATGACGAAGCATGCGAAGGACTTTGTAGCAAAAGATTTATCAAAAGACCTTGAAAATTTATAAATAAGGTCGCGACTAAGGTACAAATATCTTGTGAAACATAATTAAAGATATGCTGTGGCTAGCGAAAGTTAAAATACAAGATAGATAGAAAAAATCTGATAGTTTTGCATCTAAATATTCTGCTTCTATAGATGGTTTCTGTTACTAAAAGAGTAGACTGGCTATTTTGATGAGTACATGTTTGGGATATTTTTTTTGCAAAATTACATAGATGAAGTATTTTGAAATCTGGTATGTCAATAATAGACGATTAAGTTGTAATTTTATAAAAACTTCAACCAAACGTTTTGCTACCTAATGTGGATTGATTTTAACTATTCGAGGGATAAGAAAAAAATGCAGCTTCGTTGCGGTTGATCTATCTCTTGCCCAGTTTAAGTTTAAGTAGTCAGATGTGCAAATAAAGTAAAATAAAAAAGAAATTAAATTAGAAAACAGCTGTTCTTTTTGAAATAAAAAATTATACCTAGTTGTTAAGTTCAAAAAATTGATTTTTCAAAAATTAAATTTTTCGATAGTATAGCAACTTACCAAATGTTAAATTAAAATTTTAAATTGATCCTGTCAATATTTTCGGAGCTTCATGCAATCTTGTAAAAGTGTCAGAACGCTCAAAGCAGTTTTTAAAAGTTTAAGGGGCACCACTAGTTTGACCGCCTGAAAAAAAAATGTGATTTTTGGGAATTTGTTTAAAGAAAACTACTGCATGGAATGTTTCAAGTATATATTTGTGGATATATAATAAATACATGATAAAATGTTTGGACAAACAAATTTAAAATTTAGCGAGTTATTCGCAATCTCCCAAGACTCAAAAAAAAAGTCCCCCACTGCTAAAATGATGGCGACCTTCACAGTGTCTGAAATAAAGAAAAAATCAAAAAAATTGTTAAACTAGAAGGTATTTCTCGTACCATGACCCTCGATCAAAAAAAAAAAAAACTTTAAATTTAACAAAATGGCTAAGTTTTTTAAGAAAGTTTCAAATTTCGCGCGAAAATTTGACGATTTTTGGCCTGCCAAAATTACATTTTTTATTCGATCGGAAAACTAGGTGTTCTTCATGGTATGGAAAAACATATATAAAAGAAGCTGCAATGAGAATCAAATCGATTGGATGATTTGTCTTCGAGTTATAACTGCAGCAAATTTGAAAAATGTAATTTTGAGAAAAAAGCGTGTAAAGTTTAATTCATACATTTCTCAATACATTGACGAGATGAGCGACTGGTCTTCAGATGTCTTTAACTCAAAAACTATTTGAGATATGCACTGGAAATTTTAGTATGTTACTTTTAAAGGTATAGATTATCGAAATATGCAAAGAACAGATGCACACTAGTTGTGCCCTTTAAATTCCTTTTTCTCAAAACAAAACAATGTTTTTAAAGCCGGTGATCAAAATATCTTGAGAACTGCTGAACCAATCATTCTAAAACTTTAACTGCTTTTTCTCAAAATAATTTACTAGTACCTTATTATCTAATTTTTCCCATTCCTTATTTTACATAATTTATAAGCAACAAAATAAAGAAAAAATCGAAATTTTATTTTCTAAAAGTATACGTATAATAACACTAGTTTACAAGATTTTTATTCCCTTAAAAAGTGTACTAAATATATTATTATTAAGATCCTCTGATTTAAAAAAAAAACAAAAAAAAAAAACAATAAAAAAAAAAAATATTAAAAAAATTCCAACACGTTACATTTCCAAGAAAAATTGGGTTAAATTTTAAAAATCTATATTTTAGCCATATTTAGAATTAATTTAAAAAAATAAAGGGATTTCGTAGGTATCCCAAATGTAGTTCAAATGAATGCTTAAATTCTATACTATAGTTATACAATATCAGTTAAATAAAACCTCTTTCAAGCTTTGTTGGGGAGACAAGATTTTCATTAGAGTTTCACTCCTACATACCATTGGTTCATTTCATTTATATGGCAGAGGGAAGATTCATGAAAAGCTCGTTTCCTGAAAAAATCTTAATCATACTTTGACTTGACTTACGTTTCGAGTTGCTACGAAATTCCGTTGTTTTTAACTTTTTTTCCAAAAGTGGCTAAAACATGGTTCTTTTCCTTTTTTAAACCTATTTTTTTGAAAAACTTAACGGGATGATACCAACAAAAAAAAATCCTAACAAGTATACGATTTTTTCCGTAGATTATGAATTCCTAAATGAAAATGCCCAATCAGCTCCCGTTTTCAAGAAATACTTGAGTGAAAAATTCAAAAGACCTTATTTAGACCAAATTTGAAAAATCATTAAAATATAACGGATAATTATAGAATAAATTCAAAGTTGAAACCTGGAGACATAATAATGTCAAAATACGAAAATTGTTAAAAATGTTCGAAATATGCTTTGAAATTAAAATTTTGGAACAAACCGAATATTTCGTGCAAAAGATGCCGAATGAATATAATAATAAATAGACGCTCATGAAAAACTTGTTCGCGAGGATGTTTAGCAAAAGCTATAGAAAGTAATGGTATTTGATATTTTGTAGAATAAGATTCAGGCTTTGATTTGAGTTCCAATGATCATCTGTTATTTTTTTATGATTTTCAAAAGTGGAAAAAATACTTAACTATTTTCCTCGAAAAAATCCCTTAGAAATTGATCTGGTATTCGTTCGGAAAAAGAAAGAAACATTAAATTTGTTGAGCAGTGTAATCAATTAGTTCTATCGTCATGGTATCCTTTTTTTACAAGAAAATATATATTTCTCTCAAAGATCATAACTTTTTTTTATTCAGTCCGTCGCTCTAAATAATAATAATGAACTCTACTTTTGAACATTTAGATCCTTAAAAAAGTTTTAAAGGATTGAAACAGAACTTATTAAGGCGTCTTACTTCCTATTTGAACTTATTCTTATGTAAAACATCCTATATATTAAGATTTATAAATGAACTAAAAATTTCAATTCATTCTACTCATTTTAAGAAAAGTATTTTTCTCAGGTAATCTTTTGAGCTCTGTTATTGGGATGTTTTCTATTTAATGTAGACCCATTTCCCTACATTTTACACATCTCTTTGTGTTTTTTGTTTGAATAAAAGCTTTCTAAACTCTTAACCTTTTAAGGACGGGGAAAATTACGTTAAAATTGACTTTTTATTAGACATGAATATTATAAATAAATTCAATGAACTTCTTATGTGGAGTCGCTATTTTGATAGTCAAGGATGCTTCCAGGAATTTGTATACTATTTTTCCTATATTTAGCGCATAACATTTTCCCTGAAAAACATCAAATATTATGTGTTATCTAGCTGGTCGATATATCGACCACTCCCGTCCTTAAAAGGTTAAGATTAACTAAGCCGTTCAAACTTCACAGACCAAAGTGATTAACCCCACTTCTGAAAATTTTTAAATCTAATAATTAGAGTACCTGATACAAACCTGAGTTTTATTATTTGAAATAAATTATCTTAATAAAAAGGAGCAAAATTAATATATACATATGTATGTATATTAAACAGTATTTATTTGAATTATTATTTCAAAAGGAGTTCTAAAAACTAACTTAGGTAGGTAATTTAGTTAGATTTTGAAACCTAAACAAAAACATGTATGAACATCTTCTTGTTTTTTATACATTTCCACAAAACTCTCAAAGTATATCACCAAGCTAGTAAGAGGATGAATGAATGAAAATGTAAATATTATATGATAAAAGACAAAACAAATGTGTTTAGCTTAGATGAAACAAAGTCTCTATTATTACTCCAAACGTGCATACAAAAAGTAATTTTTTCAAAACCATAAATAGAAAATGTAACAAATAAAAATTTAATGAAATTTCTCTTAGTCTCCAACGAAGCAAAAGAGTCTTTCTGTTTCCACATTACCTTTAATTACCTCACTGGGTCTTGTTAAATAAAAATTTGCCTAATTACCTCTCCCATAGAAAGGGCTGAATCAGCAAACAAAGGCATCTGAGGTTTTGTTAACAACATAAATTCTCGGATTACATGAGTCCAACGAAAATTCATACTTTCACCAGGGACCGCAACAAACTTGGGACTTGTCCAGTCGAAATATGATATAACAAAGTGCGGAGCCTTTTACAACAAAGCAACATTTTGGGAGCCTTGCCCTGGGAATACGCCACAAAAGTGGACTTGGCCGGAGGGCGTGTGCATAAAATGGGGCCTCATCTCCGTTCTGGTCCTCGAGGTCCTCGAGGTCCTCCCAGGGCCATTAGCATAAATATGTGGGACCATTCGCAAATACATGCGTTATTCACATGTCCTCGAATAAAAGCCTGTAAAAGGGGAACCCCCAAAAACCTCTCCGGAAATCGATGTTTTCACCGCCCGGTGCAGATGTACAAATAGCGATAAAATTTGATCGATCGATTATTATTGGCTCGATTTCCATTCATTGCTCGTCAACACGGCCCACGGTACGACTGCATTCGCCCCATATATAGTAGGACCTCCGGAGCCCCTCTGGGGGACTCCAATGCCCCAGAATTCACCGAAAATGGATTTGGTGTGTGTACGCGAAAATTCAAGCCGCATCGAATCGACTGACGACGCTGTCGATGACGGGCGGATTGTCAGTAAATGATGTTATATTTGAGGAGTTCAATTCAAGCACTCTCGCGGGAATTGCAATTGAGGTGTGAAATTTTTATGAAACTGATAGAGTGCTCCGCAGCTGTCGTGGTATGGGGGGCAGCAACTCCCCGTGCATAAGGAAGCACAGAAAGATTCCAGTTTATTTCTATATTGCTCGCCATAAAGTGGAGCTCCATAAAATATTTAGGGGTTTAAAGCACAATAGCTCTTTTATCCATAAAATGGAATTGCGCAAATGGGATACACATTTACCTCTTTCAATATATTCTGTATGGTAAATTCTATGCCAATTCGAACGTATTGAGATTGCCAATCGGGAACGAAGGACAAAAATAATAACGATACCGAAAATGATATTTCTTTAAAACGAAAATAATACCATATCCCAGCATAAGCCTTTTACAAATCGCCGTAAAAAGGACTATAATTTAATATAAGCCACAAAGAGCCTTTTCATTGTACAAGCAATTCAGTAAAGATAAAGCGATACATTCAACATTCAATAAAATTGTACTTTTAACCATTAAGTATAGTTGAACTGACAAAGAGGGGGCACGACCTTGGGGAAACGCATCTGAATGAAATTTTGCCTAGTAGTAGTATTTCATGTCCGTATACTAGCCATAAATAATAAACAAAAGTCATGGTCAAGGTCATGTTGAACGTAAAATTTCCCGCTCTTTCCAAATCCGCAACAAAAAATAGAAGTTCCCATTTGAAAAAAAAAATACCTTGACCTTGGAATGACCTTTAAGGTCAAGGTTAATGTCAAATCCAAAGTCACCATCGAATAGCCTGGGAAAAAATCTTAAAACTTTTGTCTGAAACATTTTTTCCCAAAATGCATTTTCCGAAAATTATTTTAATGTTTCAATACTTTTATGACACCGTGTATATAGTATACGGTGAACTTTGGGTGCGTTTTTCTCCGCTACTACTGGGCATTGGACGGAAATATTTTATGGCTAGTATACGGACATGAAATACTACTACTAGGCAAAATTTCATTCAAATCCGTTTCCCCAAGGTCGTGCCCCCTCCTTGTGAAAAAAAAAAAAAATGTTCCCTAATTTTATTTAAAGAATAAATTTATCAGTCTGTTCTAAATTTAAGATTTAAGAGCTAGCCATCTTAAATTCGTCAATTTTTTTCAACATATGTATTTCAAATAACTACATATTCTAGAAAATCCCAAAATTAGTGCAATGAAATCAGACGAAAAAGGGTATCCCTATCTTACAAAAAATTTAAAACTAGCTGGATTTTTTTATATACTGGATCTGGAATTTTTAAATGATTATTTACCAATTCCATTATTATACGATTTAGGTACCTACTACCAATTTTTGTATCAAAAAAGAAAAATTTACCTTCATATTGTTGTTTCTAATCAATATTTCGAAAAAATCCTACGATGCTCTCTAGAAAATATTATTATTAAGCTAAAGTTGAAATTTCAGGTCAATCGGTAAAAAATGTTAAGCGCTTGAGATACGCACGCTAACGAAGATCACGAAAAGAACAAAGATTCAATTGCGACACCTGCCGCACTCTGAATTCGCATCTAAAAAATTGTAACAATTTTGTTTAAGTACTTTAAAACTTATATTAACATGAAAACAAAACCGAATTACATCATATTAACCAATTTTCATAATAACAAACTCCAAAACTGACCCTTGATATCGTGCACACAAGGTAGTATTACCCCTTAATTGCAACTTTTAAAATCTTCGCTTTAGGTCAAGGTTTTAAAAATTCGATTGAATGCAAATTTTCAGATCCATATCATATCATTAAAAAAAACGCAGCTTAAGTTATTATATTTAATTAACGGGCAAAAAGTCCCCATCGATATTATGTCGGATTCTCTTGTTCTTCGAGATCAAAGGTCACTTGCTATTGATCCGCCGAAAATTTACAAAAATTGTAGATTAGATAATTCTCATATACATTTTTGTCTTCATGATATAAAGCCTAGAATGTACAATTCGATACTGAATCAGAGGCCATGATCGGAGAAAATTTAAAGAAAGGCGTCACATCAAGACCTCTTTAATAGTTATGTTTTATATATTTACTTAAATGTTGTAAATTCAGCACCCTGAGTTCAAAAATAATTCAAAATATTTCAAATTACTTCTCCGAAAATGAAAATTCCATAACGTATAGAGTTTAAAACTTCACTTGATTTCATAAATTTTAATAGCATATTTTTAATCATTTTTTTTTAAATTCGAAATTTTCATTATTCATCCAAATTCTCTAAAGTTTACAATTTTATTCAAAAAATCCCAATTTCTAATTCTCTATATGCTTAATATCTTATAGACACATCGGCCACGCCTGTATTTTCAATTAAAATGCCTTCATATTAATATAACATTAAAATTCAGAATGACTGAATATTAAATTACAATTTTACAATAGATACGAGTCTTTAAATTATTGACATGATTTCATTGTCGTTAAATGCGGATCTCTCGTATCACTAAAATTCCTAAAAAATCTAATCGCACTATCGTGCCTAAAAAGGTTTCACTTAAAAAATATACAGGATGTTCGGAACATAAAAAGGAAGCAGTATGTCCAATAGATTCCTTGAAATGTTCTTAGTCCTGATCAAGATCTTCTTTTTTCTAAAATCAACCCTTTAAAACCCCTCAAAATAGAATTTGAATAATGTGCTCACTGAAATGCTCCTATTAGTCCTTACAAGAACTCCGCAGGTCTAAGATGGAATTTTAATGATAATTAAGTACTACTTACGATACGCTGGGTAAAACCGACTAACTTCAACTAGTAACTAATAAAGTAAACAATTGTATATAAAGAATTTAAATTTGAAGCCCGAATGCTCGAAAACTTACGAACAGATTATGACATGTTTGGTACGGGGACTTAGAAAGGATGAAGCATCCCTTTTTGCATATAAAATCTCAGTCTTAGTCCTTGCCTTACTTATGAACGTTTAAGTGAGCACATATTTCAAACCCTATTTTGAGGTTGAAAATATAGCAGAAAATTTTAATCAGGGCACTTAAAGAAATCGATCCTACTTACTTTTCGAATACACTAAGTAAAATAAATTGAAAAGTACCTTGAGTTCCTTATATTTTTAATGATTTCCGTCTTTCCGTAGCATTTATTTTCACGCATCATTTTAAGACAAAACAAAAGTGTCATTAATGCGAAAAAATCGATCGCTACATTGTAGAATTAACAATTAATTTATAAAAAGGACAAGAACGTTTCTGGTATATAACACAAGTATTCTAAAAATGAAAAGTAAAATACAATCCTGATTTTAAAAATGAAGAAAATATAATGACAAATTATAAAACCATCAATATTAATATCAAAAGTTTAAAAGCTATTTTCTTTAAGTAACTTTTTCGAAGAAATTTTTTTTTATATGCTATGTATTTAGATTTGGTTATTGTCTGTTTATTCTGCAATAACTTCTAAATCGATTAACCGATTTTTGTATAACATCTTTCAAATTTACGTTTTTAATATAACTAATAAGACAACAAATTTAATTTTCAGAAAACTTCTATTTAACAGAGGTAAAGATCTATTGCGAAAGCCATTTTTCAGTTGATTGAAAAGCCGAGATACTCTTATAAATGCGACTTGGCTGTCGAATTGACTGAAAAACGACGTTTGCAACAGAGTTCAATATTGGTCAAAACAAAAATGTTATCAATTTTATAAATATTGGGTGTGGGAAAAAGTTCGTGGTGTTTTTCCGGATAGATGATAGACCGAGTTAACATCTGTGATGCGCTGTTGAAACACAATTAAATCGAGCCATTTCTGAAACGTCTAATAACCTGTGATGAAAAATGGATCACATCAGATAATCGGAAGCGTAAAAGATCGTGGACAAAGGATGGTGAGCCATCACAAGCGTTCACGAAGCAAGAATTGACGCCGAAAAATGTGGTGGGATTGGAAGAGAATCGTCCACCATGAGCTACGTCCAGTTGGTCAGACGATTAATTCTCAAGTCTACTGTAGACAACTAGCGAGATTACGCCAGGCAATTGAAAGAAATCGGCTCGAATTGAATAATAGGAAAGGCGTTGTCTTCTATCACGATAACGCCTGGCCACACACATCTTTGATGACTCGCCCAAAAATTGCGAGATCTTAGTTGGGAGGTTTGGATGCATTCACCATATAGTCCAGACATAGTAACCTCTGATTATGACTTGTTCCGATCCCTGCAGAACTCTCAATGGAATTAAGCTGGTTTCAAAAGAAGCCTGTAAAAACCTCTTGATTTAGTTTTTCAATCAGAAAACATGGAAGTTTTTCACCGATGGCATCATGGTTCTACTCGAAAAATGGTGAAACATTGTCGATAATAATGTAGCATATTTGGTTTAAATAAATTAATTTTCATCATGGTTCTACCTGAAAAAATGGCGAAACATTGTCACTAATAATAATGTTGCATATTTGATTTAAATAAAATAAATTCATTTTCACATTATAAGAAAACCAGTTGAATTTTCCAAAAAAAAAAAAAAAAAAACAACCATGAACTTTTTCAGACACCCAATATTTGGTATGAATGAGCGAAACTTCTCAAAAGTATAGATTAAGGATTAACTCAGTTCAGAAACTAAATCTAGCCGTTCACATAATTCAACAAGTAACTTATTGCACAAAATTGCATTGCTACATAAACTCCTTAGTTTAATTTAATTTATTGTTGCAGCCAAGAGTCCACCTAAAATAAACATGTTTTTAACTTAATACTGTTTAGTATGAAATTTCATTTTATCTTTGATATACCAACTTAAATTTACATTGCCCTTCCTGTTCATCCGATAAATATTTCCAAATTTCACATTTTCAACAATTCGAAATGGCCACAGCCAATTTGTGGCATTTCCAATTCCATAAAATTTGTAATCAACAATTTTCACCCCTTTTGAAAATTCTATATGCGTAAAGCTACGGCTACACGCGAGAAAGGACACGTCTACATCCGAACGTATGTTTTGCACAAAATTTTCCTCGTCGGAATGCAATTTATTAAGGAAATTTGTAGTTGGTCTGCACCAGGAGTTGAAAGAAAACTCGAGAGTTGCTTTTCCAGGATAATACAACTAAGCTGGTAGCATTCTGACTGCATTCGTACTGCGGTTTTGTTATTTCGTTATATTTTTTGATTTTAAGGGGAGGTTCTCATCTAGAACGTCAAAAAGTAGGTAAAGTTCGAGATTTTTTTGAAGGCAAATGACAAGACATAGGGAAATGATATTTGGCATTATCTTTTATTGTACATTTATCTGTACGAAAAAATTTGTTTATTAAAAAAAAAATAAAATGGCGCCCGTTATTCAACTTCTCCGGAGGCATGTTTTTCGAAAATTGCCCAGCTGCGTACAATTTAGGGGTCGTAGATTGGTCTGAAATCAAATAATGATGACATGATTATAAACTAGAATAAATTTGTCTCAGAAAGAGTGGACGACTTTAAAAAAAAATTTAAAATTGACGGAATGGCGCGATTTTGAAATTTTAAGGCCGTTTTCGGCCGTTTTTTTTCATAGTTTATCACTTACAAAAAGGAGATAATGTTACAATTTTCAAAATGTGCTCCACTCTTTCTATGAAGAAAATTGTTTACTTTAATATGCACGGAACTAGAAGTTGATCGGTTGAACCGTTTTTGAGTTATCTTGTACGCAAATTTGAAAAATCTTGAAAAACAAAGTTCCGAGATAATCGTGATTGAAGTTAAAGGCACAGGCTGAGCGCCCCGCTACGATCATTACACCGCCACAATCAATGTGCTGTAGAATCCGTTCTAGTGCTCGGATCAACTAAATATTTTAAAGCAACATTCTAGACATATTAAACTTTAATAATATGAAATAAAAAAAAAATCGAAAATTTAAAGATTCTAGATGAGAACCTCCCCTTAACAAAATAAAGTCGACTAAGCTGTAATAGAGTAAATACCACGTAAATAAAGATAACAAGTTTCCTAGATTTGGCTGTTTCTTACAGAAAATCACGTACCTAAGACTTTGTTTTCCCAGATTATTTTTCCTTCTCAATCTCAGCAGTAAATGGGTGAGAAAATAAAGTTCTGTATTCTTTTAGTTTAGCTCGATGTCTGAAACAATTTCAGCTCTTATTTCTAATTACCGCAGGGACTTTAAAGTAGGATTGAAATTTCAGTAGGTACACAAGTTCCCTAAATAATCAAAATATATGCGAAACCGCAGAGGTTTTATACATGCGACAAACCACGGAGAGTAGTAAAGAGGTCGTGCAGAAATGCAGAAAATGTAAAATAATAATTTTAATGCAAATATGCCCAAAATTTGGCGCAAAGCGCACCAGAAGCGCAACATAACCATAAAATTTACGTACAGATCTGTGGGGCTTTCAGACATAAAAAAAGAAAAACATCCCACAGGGTGTACCTGGCGCAAAATTTGAAGCAAACTTCATTGCAGGTACCAAGTACCTTTCTATATACAACAGGAGCGCGTTCTCCTTTAATAGATACAAGTACAGGAACAGGGAGGTCGTGATTAAAAGGCAACAAGCTTTATGCTCTCGGCATGTTATAGCGTTTGTATGGGGAAGGTCCTTTCTGGGATTTAAGACGTCTATGAATCTGGTGATATCTGCCCTTTACAAATAGGTACTAGTCGTATGGTATGAGGATAGGTACAGCAATAGAATGTCTAATGTATGTTTTCAGGTGATTTATATTTTCATTTCATTCCTGCCATATAGCTGTTATATATCTACCATAAACTTGGACATTACGAAGATGTAATAAACATATCTCTTCTTGAATAGGGACTGATAACGAAATGCCTCAAATGGAGTTTTAAAACTCCGAGGCATTCGTCAAGGCTTGCCTAAATCTAATGTAAAGTCCACTGGGCACGTGGATGATCTATTCACATCAATGGATGCAAGATTGAAGGATAAGAAACACTCTTAATAATATGAGGCGTGTGTGCACGAGGAATTTGACGAGGGTTACATATATCTCGGGGAAGAATCAACTTGGGATATATTTCTTTTTTTTGTTTCTTCATATTACGACTCTCTTCTCCCGAGAAATCCTTAAACCCATAAGAAGTTTATGGCATGAGGACATTCTTACCACGGCACAATGTTCAGCAATACGTGACGAGGTGAAACGTGCCGATGTGGTTGAAATGTGCGCTCCGTCTATTTCTTTTTCCCTTTCTACTATTATGTGATTGATTTGTGGGGAATTCCCGAAAATTTTCATCACTTTTCAGTTCAATATGTACCTTGTAGTGACATCAGAGGGGTTTTTTAAAAATTACTTTTAGTTTTGTTTCTTTAAAGTCAAATCAGTTGAAATTTTCAGGATTTTTGAATATTAAAGAAATTTTATTATGCAATGTACTACACATTCGTGTATTTTATATTTTGGTTAGCTAAAAAAAACGGTAGTTATAATAATAAAATAACTTTCCAAAATATCTAATTATTTTTAGATTATGTATTTATTTATATGTATTAATTTGCACTTGTTTTTTTTTTTTTTATTAAATTTTCCAAAAAGATATATACCAACGATTTGAGACAAATTCAACTCCTGCACAATTTGCTCGTCGGTGGTTCACAAAATATCAATCTTCTAGAATAGGTACCATATATCGTCTAAAATCAAAAATTCCAAAGATTTTATATTATTTTATGTTAATAAAGGTCAAAAAACTTTTTTTTTGGACGAAAGATGGCTAATAAAATGTCGAATATCAAAACAATTGGTTCAAACTCCTTACAATTTTAGATATAAAATTTACACTTTACCATATTATCTGTTCGTCAAACAATTTAATACAAACTCTTTTTTAAAATTGAGTTAACATTTTTACATCGTCAATCTAATAGTTTTTTCTGTATCATGCGAATTAGCTAGTATAAATTACGAGAAAAACGTCAAATAAGGTTTTTAAGCATTAAATTTTCCCATGCACCGAAGCTTTTAAACTTCTATATTTTGATACATTTTTAATTGATTTTTCCTACTAAATTATAATATGATAAGCAATTTATACTTTTGTTTTATTTCGTAAGTAAAAATTTATTTAGACTACACAAGTCGACACGATTTTTGATTCTGATTAATATGCGGTCATTCCTCATTGCTTTCGTCTCACAATTGAAGAAAATCAACATGATTTTAAAAAAAATTTGCTTTTGTGACCAGGACAGCAAATTTAAAATGACCAATCATCAAAATTGTTATGTTTTCATTTCCTTATAAATCTTTTAGAAGCGGACAGTTTTTAAATTTTCAGTTGCTATATTAGATCCGCCATCTTTAATATATATTTTGATAACAGACTTAGTATCAGCGACCCTAAAATCTCTTTGATTCATTTTGATAAAAAAAAAAACCCATAAAATTGCAAATGTTCGGAAGCCATATTTAATTCACCACTTTGGAATCCAATACAAAAATGTACCTATACTGTTTTCTCTAGTATAACGTATTTTTTGGCAAAAAATCAAAAATATCGCACAACGCATTTAGTTGTAATTGAGGTTCAAACTATCCAAACGAATGTCAAATTTTCCTTCACAAAAGCAAAGTTTTAACAAAATTATGACAATTTTGCCTTCCTTTTGGACACAAGCAATACGAAAATAGCATTCATAACTCACACTCAAAAAGAAAGTTTAGTTTTGGTGACCTGTGCTATTATTTTGTGGCTAGATTTTTATTTTGTAACGTGCAAGTAGTAGTTCACATGTCCTTATATCTATAAATGCAATATAAATCAAAAAATTCATTCAAATAACGCAGACGTGGTAAAATATTATTATATAGGGTGCACCATCGGTTGGTTTCTTTTTAAAACTGCTATAAAACGAACGCTATTCAGTATTTCCCAAAGTTTGTTAATTTATTGAAAAGAGTAAATCTTCCCATTAGTTATGGAATATTATTTAATTTCAGATTGTCTTGGCTGGTTTTAAAAGAGCCCATTCTATTAACCTGGGGCCCTATTTCACGAATAGCTGGATCAATATCGTGCTTAAGTGCCAAAAAAAAAGTCCAACGGCGGCAAATCGGAGTTGTTTGATGATCATGTCATTATTTCGACCGAAACTGCTTTTCAAAATTCGCACTTTTTCTGCAACACATTTAATTTTGAAAATATTTTTTCAATATTTGCCAACGTTTTTCAAGCATAAATCTATTCATTTCATACCGCGGAGATACGATACTGTGTTTGTGTAAATTTTTTTAATATGAAAAAGCTGTATGTGTCAAAATAACATATTATTTAAAAAGATACCAACAGATGACCCAACCTATATATTACAATTAAATATCTTCGCACATATCTGCTAAACACAACACCTCTTTTCCGTTAAGAAAAATCCACAAATATTTCTTCTAATCAACAAAAAAAAACTAAAACACCTTTTACACTATTTAAAAATTATACTGAAATCTCAAAAATAAATGTTCTTTAATATATTTTTTTTTATATTTCTTTACAGATACACTCGATCAGCATACATGAAAATTAAGTCAATTTCCATCAAGTGATAGTTAAAGTAAATAAATTAACAAATTCAAAGAGGTGTAATTAATGCAATTAAACTAATTGAAACCTAGCATAAGTTACACATAAACAAGGGTAGGTAGTAGAACCATTGAATAACTGAACACTGTTTATATATTTAAAAGAAAATTATAGGAGAATTTCTAGTTTTGTATACCTATTATTAAGTGAGTAAATAGTTTATTAAAAAAAAACGAGTTACAAGAAAAATATTTTGTTTTTCTGTTTAAAAAAAATCGGGAAATGTATATGTATATTCAAACTGACTGTTCTGTCATCACACTGTCTAAACACCGAGGGGATATATATGTATAGTAACATTTACATTGATCCGAACTATATTTCGTTCGCTGTAGAGCACAAAAAGAAAAAACGTATTTGTTGATGAATTGATGATTTTTTAGTGATATATCATCATCAGTGTGTCGCTGAGTGTACCTTTTAAGGATTTTTTTTTTTTCGATATAAGGTGCAGCGATTTATAACAGAAACATATGAGGAAAAAAAAGAAAACTCATACACATACAAATGGAATTTTAGAAGTTTTTAACTAAACGTAAACGTATAAAAAGAAAACGAGTAGTAAAAAAGTGTTATTTACTAAATAATTTTAACGTAAGGTTGAAAGGTAACACACAAAAAACAAGAAAAAAATAAAAATAAAAGAGTGTATTTATAGTAAAAATGAAAAATGTTAGATATCTCGTGTATAAGAAAATTCCTAAGCAGAAAAAGACTTCAAACTGAGAACTCTAGCTGTTAAGTTGTAACGAAAGGAATTTGTTAATAGGTGAAATTTTTTCCGTTGGCATTAGATGAAATAGTTATGTGATTAATAAATGACATTTGAAACAAATTTTCTTGTTTTCATTTTAGTTGTACGAAGTCCTAAGTCGACACCTTTGGTGTATGAACTCGTGTTTCTCAGTGAATTAAATAAAAGTGAAAATAAAGGATGGCGCCTAATAGGATAGGGTTTGAAACTTTTATTATTTTTATATATATTTATTTTTTTTTTACAATTATTTTTCCAGGTAAATTATTATGAAAAAATATTGTGCTCTACTTTACTTTGAAAATTGATGGCCTATATTTTTACCCAACTCCAGCAATGAGGTATGTATGCAACAATATCGGACAAATTTTGGTAATTTTAAAATGTCTTACCAAAACTGATATTTGGTCAAAAGGAAGGAAACACAATTTTTTTTTTATCATAAACTTAAAAATATAGTCTCCTGCGTTTTGTGTCATTTTTTCAATATGGTAAAGTTGGTGTCTCTCTCTACGATGTATATAAAATAAATGATTTAGTATGAACTGACAAAAAAAATATATTTCTATACATAGATACCTTTATCAGATCTATTCTTTTGTTATCATTCCATTTAATGTCATTCCATAACCTAAAACTACTAATTTTGGATTACACTCAGAAAAACTACATTTAAAAATTCTTGAACCATGAAAAATAAATTTGAATTAAAGACAACATTTTCCGTAGTTATATTAAAAGAATACTGCATTTGATTTGATAACGTTGTGGAGATATTAAGAATCACACTTTAACTTGCAAAAACAAGAGAACCAATCAGAAGCAACAATAGCTCCATTGGTAGCGCGACGCAGCGTTGGCTGGGTTCGATTCCCACCAGGAACCCTGGTCACAAGTAGTGGTATCACAGTGGGCCCCTATAAATAGGCGTCTTAATGTGTGTTCCGACAGCCACATATTGTAAATTTCAATCTCAGAAACTTCTATTTTTTTCAAGAAGCTTTTAATTAAGGAGTTACGTGGGTTTTGAATTCCAAAAAAATTCACAATTTTTCGGATTTTTTTTTACGAAATTTATAAGAATGATTTATTTCAACTATTAGGATATAAAATTGACCAAAAAAATGAAAATTGAGCAATTGACAGCTGGTTTACGAAAATCAATGATTTTTTTACCGTAGGCAGAATATCGCGAGATAGGCTTATCTGAAATCAAAAGACGAAATTTTTTCTATTGGGAAATGCATATGGCTTTTACTTGAACGAAGGATTTAAAAACAAAATAATATTTGAATTTTTGAAAACGTTTTTTAACAAAAAATAGATTTTTTGTTTGTTTTAAATTTCTGTGATCATTTTGTTATATTCTGGTAATATTCTCCTAGTAAAACGACTTGTAATGAACGAAATTAAAAATCCTTCGTTCAAGTACAATACTATTTAGAAGAAGTGTGGAAAATTTCAGTAAGATTGGATTATTAGTTTTTGAGAAATCATGCCTACCGGATTCAAAAATGTAGTTTTGAGAAAAACGCGTTTAAAGTAAAATTACTTTCAAAACTAAGAAAAAAAAATTTGTTTACAACTTTTTCAAGTTATGTACTTTAATATCCTAATAGTTCAAATAAATCATTTTTATAATTTTCTTAAAAAAATCCGAAAAATTGTGATTTTTTTTGGAATTCAAAACCCACGTAACCCCTTTTATTTTAAAAAAAAATCCAGAAGTGGTTGGGTACGATCTGACAAATAAAAGTTCTTGAAATCAACAACTTTTTCCTTAAAATTAAAGTGTTTTTTTCTAAATGTACAAGTAAAACTATGGAGACATAGAGTGCCTTTATTTTTGGTGGGCAAATTTGACTTTGAATGCAAAAAAGGCAAGATCTAAAATATCAATCATATATCATTATAAATATAAATTATTAGTTCTAGCGTATAGCAGAAAATTTGAAATTGTTCCTATCTACCAACAATCCCTTGCCTTTTAGGGATTGTTTTGATACGTAACATTGAACGATCAAAAATACGTTGATTTTTTGGAACCGATTTGTGTTTGAGGTCTCCTGGAAAATTTTGGAGAAATATTGTATTGTAATATGGCGAATATGATTGGTCGCTTGAAATTCTCAAGATTTGCAGTTTTAAAATTTGGGATAAATGCATTTGTGTTTCGCTATTGACTCAAAATTAACATTCCTAAAAAGTTACGTCAAAATCTGTGAGGAGACCTCAAACTCATTTTAAGTGGACTACAGGAGATTTTATTTTCATCCAAACTCAACAATTCGTAAGAATTGTGAAATAAGGGCTTTAATAGAAAAGAAAGGAAACTATTATTTTTTTCCTTTTTTGAAATACCAAACTTCCATACAAAATCCCATACACTTTTGCATTATACGTCGTAAAATAAAAACTTAAACAGATACAAATAATGTTATAGTTGTTTAAGTAAAACATTAAATTCAATTTGCAGATATTTAAAATTAATTAGATTCTTTTGTGAAATAGGTGCTTTGAATGAAACTCAAAAAAAAACTAACCTATATATATAAAAATCTCGTGTCACAGTGTTTGTTACCGAACACCTCCGAAACGGCTTCACCGATTTTTATGAAATTTTGTGTGTATATTTGATAGGTCTGAGAATAGGTCGTAGGCTGTTTTTATACCCTAAGTGATAAGGGTGGCCCTCTCCAGAAATTTAATTTTTTATTTTTTGGACAACAATTTTTTTTAAATTTTTTTATGATTTGTCATTGAAAATTACTTATAACCCTAAATTTTCACCCTTCTACCACCAACCCCTATTTTTTAATAGCGATTGTCATTGTCGTACGATAAATTTTTATGTATTTAACCCAGTGAAAACAGAAAGTGTGATTGTTATAATCGATTGTGATAATCGATTGCCGTCCAGTCGATATTTTTATATTTTAATTTGAAACCTTCCTCTCTTAGTGGTCGATAACTGATCAATTATCAATCGATCAGTTATTCCCGCCAGGCGCCTACATGTGTCACCTCTCACTCAGCAAACGGCACGAAGTAGGGATGAGAAAGAAACCGGTCTCCTGTCTCTCTCACACAATAAGCTTTCTCTCACTCCCTACACAGTTTTCGGCCATTATTATTGTTTGTGCATCGATCGTAGCAGTGACGTTTTACTTTCCCAGTGCAACTCTCATGTTAATTATATTCTCATAGTAAATTTATTTATTCACTAGAAATAATTAATATGGCAAAACAACGTTTGTCGGGTCAGCTAGTATTAAATATAAAATTCCAGACACTTTAAATATTTAAAATAATTTTTATTTTTTTTTTTTTAAATTTCAACGAAACTTCGCCACTTTAGAAAATTTTAATTATTATTTGATTTTATTTCGAAATTTTACTAAATGATACATATTCTGAATAACACATTTTCTCATTATTAGTTAGGGTCTATTAAATTTAGCGCAAGCATTTTCAGTAATTCACATTTGCCTTAATTTCCTTATTAAAGTACAATTCATTTAAAGCATTAAACAAGATTTCTTAGCAGGCGTTAAATCATAAAAAAATCATAACATTGTTCTCAAGAGAGTTGTTGTGCATCAGATAAGCTCAATAAATTCATTAGTTATCTCCACCTATATACATATTTAAAATTTCGCCCAAACGACTCCAAGAGAACTTGTAATGAATAAATAAATAAATTGACCTATTCTGAAATCGAACCAGTATATCAAGTTGGATTTCTTCAATTTTAAAGAAATAGTTTTTTCCTAGGAGAAAAGAGTTATTTACTATACTATCTTGGGATTAAAATTTAATTTTATGAGAATTGGATAAGGTCGTCAAGCTTAGGCTAAAACATGACCAATCGACTTTTATTGGTTTTGTATCTCATGAATCCGATGCGCCAGCATGTCTCGAAGGTAATTTTAATATCCATAAAAGTAAACAGACCACCACCGCTACCACCAGTCGATGTATATGTTCGATGAACCTGAGACCATGTCGATTGCAAATTACCTCTCATAATTTTTTAAGGAGTGAATGCCTGCTAATATCGATATTGCAAAATTTAATCGATTACGCAACTAGGAAATGTGCTTGTGTGCACCTTCGGGGTAATTAACGACTCTTGGCGGAGGTTTTAATCAAATCAACTGGGAGAGCTATTCAGCAAATCGATACATTATTATATCTTTCCATCGAAGCACGCTTCGAATCGGTTTTTGTCGACATAGAGCACTTAAAATGATTGCCAACGACGACGGTTGATGGGTTTAAAATTGCGCTGTCGTTGTCGAAGGGTATGGTGTTTAGTTAATTTTCAATTAAAGAAATAACCCACCGGATTATTGCATGAAAGTGGTTCTTACATAGGTACAACGAATACAAGTACAACGGCTAAAGAGAAAATAATTTATTTAAAGTTTTAAAAGAAATGCACAAGTGATCTATGTGCTAATTTTCTTTATTACATAATAAGTGACAAATTAAGTTACAAATACTAAATGACCAAATAAAAATGTCATCAGCAGCTTCGACAAAGATGAATTTGTTCGTCAGCTATCAATCAAAAAGGCGGCAATCATTGAAGTGACATACAGCACACAGACGTAATACTTTTCGATGCATGCTGACACTTCGACTAATTAACGAAACTCGGGGAAAAAAAATATGTGTGATTTTCTGTAACATAGAAAAAACACTCTACCATACATACTATACTATACATATAAAGGGTCTTGTTGTCAAGGACCCATTGATACTTGTTACTAATCAACACTTTCGTCTATTTTTTTTTTTTTTTTGCTGTGAGTGAAAGAAAGGAAAGTAGAAGGGAAAAAGTTTTAGAAGTCATTTGAAGTGTACTTCGTTAGAAGTTGACAAGCTGAAGAGAAAACAAATTGATTTATCCCTGTGCCGGACTTATGCCACCCGGTCGAAGGAGGCGGGACGGGGAGTAGCTTTTCGACAAATTAAGAAATGAAATGTTTTAAATTTTAAATGAAGGAGTCGAAAAGTTTCCGGATCCTTTTAATTATTTCTGTCTTAACTCTAGGAGTTTTTTTTTTCTTTTCCTAAAGTTCTAAGCAATGTTTTAAGAATTCTGCTGATGTTCCTGAAGGCGTTGTTTGTGTTTGACGCTTTTTTGAAATTATTCCAACTTTTTTAAGTAAGAAATATTGAAAGAGACCTTTACGTCCTATTAAACAGAAGAGATCGTTTGTATAGATATAAGATTTATATAAAGATCGTCACATCGAATCCCGCCTAAAAGAGTTAGGTTTACTTTATAGATCAGTGCTTATCCTCCTGATAATAGCTACGTTTATCACATCATTTAATAAAGGTTAATATACTAATAAAATTTTCTTGATATTTTAACAGTCATTTACCTACATATATTTATAATTTGAATTCGAGTTCACAATATTGAAGTTGAGAACATGACCCCAGATCTTCGCATCAAAATCCCCCATGGCAAAATCGCTCATGACAAAATCCTCCATGACAATATCCGCGCACGCGGATTTTTAAATCTCTGAGTTTTTGTATTTTAAAAAGTTTCAGGGACTATGTCGTTCAGGCTTAAATTTTTCGCGAGGAATTATGAAATGGGAGATTTCGTTACTCCTAACAAAATTATTTTATTTCGTGAAAGAACATTAAATAGCATTGAGTTACAATATACCACAGAAAAATAAAAACAAAAAGTTTCATCTTGAACAACAGAAGTGAAACGCATTTTTGAAAGCTCATTTTCTTGCGATGCCTCCAAACTTAAAAATGTTTTTGAAATTGCATACAATAGGGCAGTTCAAGTTGTAGAAAAATGTTACAAAAGTGAAATGTCGTTTTTAGAAAGAGCACAAAGCAGCTTGGAGACATTAATTAAATATAATCAGTCAGGCCTTTATCAGCTAAGCTGTTGGCCGATTTGTTCTAAACTGCCCCATGGTATGCAATTTCAAAACATTTTTAAATTTAGAGACATCGCAAGGAAATGAGCTTTTAATCTTGTTGCATTTCTACAGCACCCTCTTCTTTTTTTTTTTGCTATACAGAACCAAAAACCAAGTTAAATTCTAGCAATAAAATAAAATAAAAATATTAGGGTGCTTTTTTTTTCGCGACTATTTTTTTTTTTTTTCAGTCCCACCTCGAAATTTTGTGGCAAATACCTAAACAAAAATTCCCTGAAAATTGGAGCCCTTAATATTAATATTAAGTACTAGACCAAGGCGTATAAAGATTTCCCATATAAAATACACGTAAACTTTGATTATTTTTCTTAAAAACTCTACAGCTCAGAGGCATTTTATGGTATAATCTTGGTCAAAAGTAGGGTTTCTTCAGAATTGAATGCTCTACAAAAGTGTCTATTGCGGTGTACACCTAACTCCCACCAGCGAGGTAGTACGGGTCACTAACCCCAATTTTTCCATGATATTCTCGCTTTTTGGCCTATCTCGTAAACAACAAGAGGTACAGAAAAAGTGAATATGACAAACTTGTAGGAAATTCAATTTCCTACAAAAAAGTCCTGAACGCCAAATTGCTAACATCGATATTTCTTGAGATATTGGGCTTTCAAGTTGAGGTAGTGTGGAATTTTCATGGATTATTGAGCTAAATTATAGAAACACTACCTCAAATTCCAAGCCCAATATCTCAAGACTATAGATGTTAGCGATTTGGTGTTCACAACTTTTTTGTAGGAAATTTAATTTCCTACAAGTTTGTCATATTCACTTTTTCTGTACCTCTTGTTGTTTACGAGATAGGGGCAAAAAGCGAGAATTTCATGGAAAAATTGGGGTACTACCTCGCGGGTGGGAGTTAGGGTTACACCGCAATAGACACTTTTGTAGAGCATTGAGTTCTGAAGAAACCCCACCATTGACCAAGATTATACCATAAAATGCCTCTGAACTGTAGAGTTTTGAAGAAAATTAATCAAAGTCGACGTGTGTTTTATATGGGAAATCTTTATACGCCTTGGTCTAGTACTTAATATTAATATTAAGGGCTCCAATTTTCAGGGAATTTTTGTTTAGGTATTTGCTACAAAATTTCGAGGTGGGACTGAAAAAAAAATAGTCGCGAAAAAAAAAGCACCCTAATAAATATAATATGTAACAGCAAACGTTTGTAAATCAGCTGATTTTCGTGTTTTGCAAAGATACTGACTAAAAATACAAATTTAAAAAAAAAAAACTATATTTTAATTGAAAATTAAAAATAGCTCATTACTTGATTCATTAGAAAATTTCATAAAATCAGTCATTGTTAAGAGCGGGAATCTCTTTTTTTCAAAAATTGGTTGTTTAACTATTAGAACTGAGAGCTATCTTTAGGAAGCTTAAACCCGATTTGCTCGAAATATGATTTTCGAAGCTGGTTGCCAAGATTGAAATGAAACTATTGCAACTTGAAATTTTTACTGGTTGTTCTGAAATGATGGTGTACTACTGTGATCAAAAATTAAAGCCAATTTGTTTATAATTTTGAAAATTTTTATTTATTTTTCGAAATCTTTATCATCCGCTTCAAAGTAATCCCCGCCCGATACAATACACCTATACCAGCGATTTTTCCGAACCTCGAAACACTTCTGAAACTCGATGATTGGAATGGCCTTCAGTTTTTTCTTCAATTTTTCTTTTATCTCATCAGTCCATTCAAAACAGTGTCCCCGAAGCGGTCTTTTGAGCTTAGAGAATAGCCAGAAGTCACATGGAGCTAAATCGGGCGAATACGGTGGTTGTGAAACGACATGCATAGAATTTTTGATGAAAAAGTCTCGAAGAACCAATGTGGTGTGAGATGAGAAATTGAGCGTTTTTGGAACCAATCGAGAAGTGACTCTTCTCAAGAAAAAATGGTTTAGACCGATCCAAATGAAATATTTACAGTATCAGCAAGGTCGATTTTTGAGCACCAATTCTTTGATTTCATTGACATTTTGTTCATTGGTTGATGGTCGTCCAGGACGCTCTTTGTCTTCAACGCTTTCTCTATCTTCTTTGAACTGTTTATACCACTTGTAAACATTTATTTCAGACAAAACCTGATCGCCGAATGCCTTCTGCAACATTCTAAACGTTTCTGTAGCAGAAATTTCATTTCGCAAACAAAATTTAATACAATTTCATTGCTCAATAAAATTACAGATTGTAAAAATCAAAAATTCACTTTTAGTTACTCAGAAAAAACAACGCAACTAACCAAACAAATGATGTACTGGCGTGAAATTCTACACAGATATGAGTGACAGTGCTGCTAAACTAAAAACAAGAAGATTTGCTCGAATCGATGTACCCGCGCAATTTAAATTCAAAATTGGCTTTACTTTTTGATCACAGTAGTATATCGTCTGATGAACGCAAAATGTGATATTTTCTACACACATTTTTTTGTTGCAAAAAGTACCGCGTCTTTTTATGCCAGCATCGAATTTTTGACTTTGAACTGCTGCCATTTCTCTTTTTCGCTTTTATAGTCTTTATTTTAAAAAAAGCAGTAAAAATAATATAAATTTTAAAAATATATATATATTTTTCTATTATTTTCTCCCACAGATGACCTACATATTGCCTAAAGAAAATGCAGATATTCTTTTTAGAGTTAAAAAAAAGAAACATTGGCAAATTTAAGTGTTAAGTATTAAGTTATTAAATTTAATTTTCGTCATTATTCATGACGTTGCGGTACTCCGGTTCATTAGTTTTTAAGAGCTGGTCATTACAATTAAAATTAAGTATAATTCCGCTTTATACGATGCCATTTATTTATTTGTACCTGCTTTTTTTCTTGAATAATTATAGCGAACAACCTTGATAGAGCATGTTTACGTCAAATCTAAAAAATGGGCTAATTTCCGCTTGGGCATTTCATTTAATTCGCAAAAAGCCCTTGAATATATTTTATATAATCGACGTCCGTTTTGCGTACAATATGCAAATAAGATGGCTATTCTTAGCTTTATAAGAAGCCATGCACAGGTCTATTTCTTATTATTTACTTCTTTCTAAGAATCGCGATGGAAACAGAGAGTAAATAAAAGATAATTAAATACCTTCTTTATACCACTATACCAAGTGTCGTCGAGAGCAGTTTTAAGATGACAAAATAAGCCGCAGAATCGTTAAATTGTGCTATTTTCTGTTTTCTTAAGAGGAAACTCGAATTTTTATACTATTTCCTTTTTGTGTCTTTGACAGAGGACAATTAAGTACCTATCTGATTTGAGACTCCACTGGGGCTCTGAGGAGCATGTTCTCTAGCCGCAGATGAGATGGCGGGTTCTCTTAACAGACCAGTTTATTTGCAATTAATTATTCGCATCAGATAACAAAATTGTAAACGGGGCTCTCCCCGTTCCTAAAACTCAAACTCCTCGTTATTTATCCGACCGATAAATTTTACACAAGTAATTACTTAAACTAGAGACGTTTTGGAAGATTGAGATGCCTTCTCTCAAAGGGGAGATTCCTTAAGGCTTCACATTTCCATTTGACGTCAATTTTGTATAATTAGTTTTGTAAATTCTCACGATAACGCCGAACTCTCGGGCGTGTGTATCGGTTTGTAATTTCAGGTGGAAAATTATTTTACCTCTCTTTAAGCGCACAAGAAAATCTACACAAAAAGGGGGGAAACTGGAAAATAATAAAATTCTCTTATCCTAAATAAAAAAAGGATAATAACCCATTTCAATCCCCTCGTAAAATTTTCTTTCAAGGACTTACATAATTGAGTATACATATATGGGGATTTTGCGTACTGCTGCTGTTCACGCCTCGATGGATATAATAAGAGGATAATTCATAATTTTATTGAAAATTGTTTAATCGAATTTATTTTAATACCACATATATACATATACACGTTGGTAACAAATGCTACAGACTCAATTGGCTGCGCTATGCAAAACATTTTATTGGTAAAATACTTAAAATCTGCTGCTCTGCACCTCTGATAATATTTAATTAGCAATAAATAATCAAGTTGAGTTTCTCATGCGTGATAAACCTGATGCTTTGTTTGTTTTCGCTTCGGAGATATTTTATAATTATTAATTAGTGCTTGATACCCAATTAGCCGTCATGATTTTGACTATGCAAAATCAAAAACTTGCTGTTGTCATGTCATTATTGTTGTATTTACGAATCGAGCCCTACTGAAGCTAATAATTGAGTGAATATATATATTAAACTAGCTGGCCCGGCAGACGTTGTACTGCCCTTTTATATTGTTATATCCTAGAAATTGATTCAACCCGAAAACCCTTTTATGGATCCGCCATCTTGAATATCCAAATCTTGATAATTTTTAAAATTAGTGGCATTAACACAATTATTGTACCAAATTTCATTAAAACCCCTTGAAATCGAGAAATTTTTTTTATATATATTGGGTCCGCCATCTTGGATCTAGAAACTTTGATAATTCGATAATGATCAAAATTAGTGGCACCAAACAAATCGTACTAATTTTCATGAAAATCCGTTGAAGTCGAGAAATTTGCATCACCATATTGGATCAGCCATCTTCATCATCGTAGTGGTATCAGAATAATCATTGTATAAATTTTCATTAGAATCTGTTGAAATCGAGGCATTATGGTCTCCCTATTGGACCCGCCATCTTGGATTTACAAATTTTACTAATATTCGAAATTAGTGGCCTCAGAATAATCATTATACCAATTTTCATTAAAATCCGTCCAAATTGAGACATTTTGGTCGCTGTGTTGGATCCGCCATCTTGAATTTCGAAATTTTGATAACATTCAAATTAGGGGCCTAAAAATAATTATAGTACTAATTTCCATTAAAATTCGTTAAAATCAAGAAATTGTTGGTCACAATCTTGGATTTGGAAATCTCGATAATAAGGTACAGTCGCCAAATATCGTCCCCTACCCTAATTTCGTCCCCTTCAATATCTACTCTTTTAAAAACCGCCGTCTACTATCAGTGACCTGAACCGACAGCTAGTTGCATCAATCGGCTATTGTGTAGAAGTGAGTACGTCACGACGTTCGTACCGACAGAAATTCGAAAATCAAAAAAAGTGTTCAAGGTGAGTTTTTCATTGAAATATTCTGGGATACCATAAAATATTGAGATACCTGACTTATTGATACAATTTTTTTGTCAAACTAATTATTGATATCTCAGATGTTAATCGATTAAGTAAAATTTTCAGGTTTATGACACGTTTTTTGCTTAAATGGATGCGACAAAATAAATAGAAATTTCCTAATATCGTCCCCTTACGTGAACCTTATATCGTAACATGTAACTTTAGAATGGTTTTTTTTTTATTTTTTAGATGCCGAAAAAATGATTAAAATAATTAAGAAAGGGCTGTTTAGATATTAATATGATATTTAGGTTCAATTTTATATAATAGAAAAAGAGTAAGTACAACTCCAGTTCACGTACTGATTATTGTGATCTCAATATCGTCCCCGGGACGAAATTAGGAGCCCAAAAATATATTTTCATAATTTGAGTATTTTTGTTAAAGCTTTTTTATAACTCTTTCTAACAATGTTAACGCGTTTTTGATTATTTTTAAGAATAAAGGAATATTGAACCTAATGTTTGACGTTTCATTTATTACTGTGGTATTTTTTTCAATTTTTTTAGATTTGTTTTACAAAAAGGGGACGACATTTGGCGACTCTACCTTATTCTAAATTAGTTGCCTCAGAATAACCATTGTACTAATTTTCACTAAAATCCGTTGTAATTGAGACATTTTAATAGCCATGTTGGATCCGCCATCTTGGATTTGGAAATTTTGGTAATGTTCTAAATTAGTTTAATAAGTATAATCATTGTTATAATTTTCATTAAAATCTGTTGTAATCAAGACCATGTTGGATCCGTCATCTCGGATTTGGAAAATTTCATAATATTCAAAATCAGTGACCCAAAAACAATCATTGTACTAATTTTCATTAAAATCCGTTGAAATCGCGAACGCGCGAACGGTCAAAATCGCGAAGTATAAAATAAAAAATGCTATTAAAAAGTAGGGGTTGGTGGTAGAAGGGTAAAAATTTAGGACTAAATGTGTTTTTTAATGCCACACCATAAAAAAATTACAAAAAAAAAATTTGTCCAAAAAATAAAAAAACTTTTTTTAGGGTGACCCACCCTTAACATCTAGGGGTATAAAAATTAGTTATAAACCTATTCTCATACCTACTGAATATATATATTAAATTTCATCAAAATCGGTCAAGCCGTTTCGGAGGAGTATGACCACTAACACTGTGACAGAAGAATTTTATATATTAGACTATTAAAAAGTAGGGGTTGGTGGTAGAAGGGTAAAAATTTAGGACTAAATGTGTTTTTTAATGCCACACCATAAAAAAATTACAAAAAAAAAATTTGTCCAAAAAATAAAAAAATTTTTTTTAGGGTGACCCACCCTTAACATCTAGGGGTATAAAAATTAGTTATAAACCTATTCTCATACCTACTGAATATATATATTAAATTTCATCAAAATCGGTCAAGCCGTTTCGGAGGAGTATGACCACTAACACTGTCACAGAAGAATTTTATATATTAGACTATTAAAAAGTAGGGGTTGGTGGTAGAAGGGTAAAAATTTAGGACTAAATGTGTTTTTTAATGCCACACCATAAAAAAATTACAAAAAAAACATTTGTCCAAAAAATAAAAAATTTTTTTTTAGGGTGACCCACCCTTAACATCTAGGGGTATAAAAATTAGTTATAAACCTATTCTCATACCTACTGAATATACATATTAAATTTCATCAAAATCGGTCAAGCCGTTTCGGAGGAGTATGGCCACTAACACTGTGACAGTAGAATTTTATATATTAGATAAACTGCTGATTTGCAGCCAGTTTTATTTTAGTTTAATGATAATTTAATTCGCAGGTAAAGATACAGAGCAAACGCGATAATATGATAATGATTGATGTGAAAGGGCGAATATTTTTTTTGAGAGTCGATTTTTCAATTAGATGAAACATTCTTGTTTGCTAATTTGAAATCTAGGACAGAAAAACTCTATAAAAATGATAAAAGAAAAAATATACATTTAATATGAATATTACACTAATATTTTTAAAAAAACCTTGGGACAACCTGTTTTGTGAAGTCTTTTACAATGTTCATCAGCTACAAACACTTGTACTGTAAAATAAAAATTGAATTAAAATAAATTTTTACCGAATTGGACTTCAAAATCAAAACTCTATCCAACTGAAAAATATAAAAGAAAGTCGTGTCTAATTTTAAAAATGTGTTCAGTATACCAATAAATTTAAGATGACTTTTACTATAACATAGTGTGGAATCATCACATGTACTTTATGTTTGGTGAGAATGAAATTTACATATGCTAGTTGATTCTTATATTTTTTATAAAATTCCTTAAAATTTAAAAGTTGTTAATAAGCATACAATTTTCGCAAATTTTGAAAAAAAAAATAACTTTTATTTACGGAAAAATTTAAATATTTTAATATTTCAAAATAGTTCGATCTACATCTCGAAAACTTTTATATTGAACATAGATTTATATGAAATCGTATGGATTTTCTATCCCTATCGTTGAAAAACGATTTCGTTTTTATATTTGTAGCACCTAAAGATAAGCTTTATCGTTTCATTTTTAAATAGACGGTTAAGGGCGGCTTGCAGCTATGATTTAAAACTAGGTTTAGTGGAAGTAAAACTTGATTTTAGCTTAAACCCGATTTAACATCTTGCACATCATCGATTTAGCTTAAATCTCGATTTAAATAAACGTCAAAGTTAAACTGGCACTTATGTCGGTTTAAGGGCGGCTTGCAGCTATGATTTAAAACTAGGTTTAGTGGAAGTAAAATGCGATTTTAGCCTAAACCCGATTTAACGTCTTGCACATCATCGATTTAGCTAAAATCTCGATTTGAATAAACGTCAAAGTTAAACTGGCACTTATTTCGGTTTAAGGGCTGCTTACAGCTATGATTTAAAACTAGGTTTAGTGGAAGTAAAACTCGATTTTAGCCTAAACCCGATTTAACGTTTTGCACATCATCGATTTAGCTTAAATCTCGATTTGAATAATCGTCAAAGTTAAACTGGCACTTATGTCGGTTTAAGGGCAGCTTGCAGCTATGATTTAAAACTAAGTTTAGTGGAAGTAAAACTCGATTTTAACTTAAACCCGATTTAACGTCTTGCACATCATCGATTTAGCTTAAATCTCGATTTAAGTAAACGTCAAAGTTAAACTGGTACTTATTTCGGTTTAAGGGCTGCTTACAGCTATGATTTAAAACTAGGTTTAGTGGAAGTAAAACTCGATTTTAGCCTACACCCGATTTAACGTCTTACACATCATCGATTTAGCTTAAATCTCGATTTGAATAAACGTCAAAGTTAAACTGGCACTTATTTCGGTTTAAGGGCTGCTTACAGCTATGATTTAAAACTAGGTTTAGTGGAAGTAAAACTCGATTTTAGCCTAAACCCGATTTAACGTCTTGCACATCATCGATTTAGCTTAAATCTCGATTTGAATAAACGTCAAAGTCAAACTGGCACTTATTTCGGTTTAAGGGCTGCTTACAGCTATGATTTAAAACTAGGTTTAGTGGAAGTAAAACTCGATTTTAGCTTAAACCCGATTTAACGTCTTGCACATCATCGATTTAGCTTAAATCTCGATTTGAATAAACGTCAAAGTTAAACTGGCACTTATGTCGGTTTAAGGTCTGCTTACAGCTGTGATTTAAAACTAGGTTTAGTGGAAGTAAAACTTGATTTTAGTTTAAACCCGATTTAACGTCTTGCACATCATCGATTTAGCTTAAATCTCGATTTGAATAAACGTCAAAGTTAAACTGGCACTTATTTCGGTTTAAGGGCTGCTTACAGCTATGATTTAAAACTAGGTTTAGTGGAAGTAAAACTCGATTTTAGCCTAAACCCGATTTAACGTTTTGCACATCATCGATTTAGCTTAAATCTCGATTTGAATAATCGTCAAAGTTAAACTGGCACTTATGTCGGTTTAAGGGCAGCTTGCAGCTATGATTTAAAACTAAGTTTAGTGGAAGTAAAACTCGATTTTAACTTAAACCCGATTTAACGTCTTGCACATCATCGATTTAGCTTAAATCTCGATTTAAGTAAACGTCAAAGTTAAACTGGTACTTATTTCGGTTTAAGGGCTGCTTACAGCTATGATTTAAAACTAGGTTTATTGGAAGTAAAACTCGATTTTAGCCTAAACCCGATTTAACGTCTTACACATCATCGATTTAGCTTAAATCTCGATTTAAATGAACGTCAAAGTTAAACTGGCACTTATGTCGGTTTAAGGGCGACTTGCAGCTATGATTTAAAGCTAGGTTTAGTGAAAGTAAAACTTGATTTTAGCTTAAACCCGATTTAACGTCTTGAACATCATCGCTTTAGCTTAAATCTTGATTTAAATAAACGTTCTCTGTTTATATTTGTGAAAATGGATTTATTTTCACAAACTGATCACGATTTGTTATCAGACGATGACGAGGAAATACTGCAACATTTAGAAACTCCGTTTTTCTCTCGAATAGTCTTCGTAAGAGGTGATTTATTTAACACGTTGCGAGATGACGAATTCTTGAAAAGGTTCCGCCTAAGTAAACAAAGTGCAATGTTTCTCCTTCATAAAATTGTTTATAATTTTCCAAATCAGTCGTTATAAAATTGGGTGCCCTGGATTTCTTCATCATTTTGTAATAATACAAATAAATAACAAAAGTTGCAAATGAATGATGGGCTAAATCTCGATTTAGTTAAATCGAAAGAAATTTTATGACGTGCAATTCATCTTGGATGGTTTAATAAAATCGATATTGGTATAATTTAAAATTTGAACAAAAATATAAATGCAAAAACTTTTAAATTTACGAAATTGAATATGCTTTTTTAACTCTAAAAACGACATTTATATTCCTCGGCCCCCAACGATCAAATAAAAGAAATCAATTCAATGAATATGATTGATTTAGGTCCGGTTTCACAGTGCAAGATTTAAACCAAAGTTATATAGGGTGATTTGTAATGATGTGTTCCAACATATGTATACCAATCGCATCTATCGAATCTCCCGATAAACGTACGTTCCGATAGCCCTAGCGGTGTGTCGTTTAAAAACTACATGCAGTAAGAATCCCTTTTTATTCTACACCCTGTCATTTTCTTAGCGCACACCCTACGAACCTCTTTAAGGTATCAATTAATAGAGAACTCCTTTTCCCTTCCAAAGATGCTTCAACCACTTCCATAGAATCGATTATCATATTTTGGAACATATCGTCACCCTGTAGTTACTCGTTCTATCAAATTTTAAAGTTTAAACTGAGGAATAGCAGAGATTAACTTTAGTTTTAACGCGAGTTTACCTCATATGGTATAACTCATCAGGCAAGATTAAACTAGTTTATACTGTAAAAGCAGCCGTTAATTAAGTTAATTTTATCGAGCAAGTTCTACACAAAATATATGTTATCATATAATCAAAATCAACTGTGATTTCCATAAATTGTATGTTGTAGTCACATATTTCTTTTGGGATTTAAAAACTTGAAAAATAGCAATGAGAATATTTATTTTAACCAATTTAAGAAATTTATGCCTTCACATATGAAAAGACCTTCCTACGGATAAGGGACTCAAAGTATGAAATTTATCACCGTGACAACATACATGGCAACTTCCCAATATGTTGCCAACAAAACTGATTAACTTCCCGCACGAATACAATGCGGGGGCTTAAAGCGTACCCAATTTAAATAATTGCGCAATGTATTTCGTTCGAAATTTAATAGCTTCAAAAAGGGCTACAAATGAGGATATTACAAAAAAAAAAAAAGAACACCCCCGCGAGAAGTAATTACCGCCGCATTCCCGCCCTATTTTCTCCGCTAATTATCTAATTAAATTATCACATCAGATCCGCCCTTGGATGTGCCTCAACGGATATTTTCAGGGCAGCGCAATAATTTCGGATGTATCCCACCTAAATCCTGAGATAAAATAAATATTTTCCACCAGTAACGTAATAATTTCTGCGGAATTTCCCCTTTTTAGTTCTTCCTATAGCAGCCTATAGAGGAGAGGGGTGGTGGTGGTGGTAGGAACGTTCTAAATGTTCGTCGATTTAGCGAAAAGATTTAAATCTCTTGTCTGCGTAGCAAAAAGGGGTTGCAGATGACTCTTACGAACTTACCTTATGGAGCTAATTAATATTAAATGCCTGTTTTTGAACCCTTTACACTTTATTGAAGTGTCCTTGGGTCTCTCTGAATTTTCCCAAGGAAGAGGCAAGGGCAGTGTGATTAACTGACATACAGTGCAAAAGTTACATCGAACAATTAAGAAGTTGGTTTGAGTTCCACTTACTTCAGGTCCATTTGCTTCCTTCTGTTGAGATTATTATTGTCTTTTTCAGATGAATCTGGGTTTTTTTTTTTTTCTAGCCCGAAGACAAAAGAGTGCTATCCGACAACTCTGCTTTATAGCTCCTTGTCCTTAATTAAGAACGACAAAGGTACCCCTGAGGCTCAATGAACCCCCGCTTTTAATAAAAAAGAACACTTTTGATCCTATTTTGGGATAAGCCTCATTCGCAGTAAAGCCCTTAAAAAAATAAAAAATATAAATACAAGAATCAAACAATTAATTGCTCAATTCTGTTGACATTTTTCAGTTTATTTTATTAATATCAAACAAGTAAGCAAAGTAAAAAATCCCTTTTTTGTATTAAGCGATTTTATTTGATTTAACCAATTACGTACTTAAAAATAGAAATTCCAGAAACCTCTAAGTACCAATTTTCATGGAATTTTCTGAAATCGGCGACGTACGAAGTAAGGCTTCTCCACTTGGGTCTGAAGTTTTAAAGTCAAAGTTGGAGGTATGTGATGCTATCATCAGAACTAAGCATATGACTTTATTTATTTTTCATGGCGACCATTATTTAAATAAGGTTTTCTGAATGAATGCATATAAAAATGAAATATGAAATATTTCCACTTATTAATCTCTGAAACTTGTAGACTCTTTAAGAGGATTAGAACGTCGGTCTACTTATAGAACTAATGGAAAGGGTTCTTTTCTTTTACATTATTAATAAAGCCGTTTTTATTTTTTTGTCTCTGATTTAGGTGGCTAGTGAGGACTGCCATATGTATATAAAGAGTATCACAAAAGAATGTATACACCGGACTATCTTTTATATAGTTAAAGATGTTTAATATATTTTAGATATTTTAAGGTAAGGTCTGGCGAATATCTTTTCACGACTTGTGCGGTATGTGGTTTGGCATTATCCTGCTGAAGTATTAATTTACTGTGCCTTTTCACCCATTCTGGTAGTTTTTGTTCTATGGCTCCCTTCAAACGCATTAGTTGTCGTCGGTAAACTTCTCCATTAATAGTTTGAGAGGCTACGAGCAACTCATAATAAAAAACACCTCTCTGATCCCACCAAATGCAGAGCATAATCTTGTCACAGTGAATATTTTTCTTTGGCTGTGATGGACCGGGTTCACCTGACTTCACCGAAGCTTTTTTACGTTTAGGATTCTCATAATATATCCATTTTTCATCTCCTGTAATTATTCTATGTAAAAATCCTTTTCTTTGCTGCCTTTGAAGTAGCATTTCACAAATTGTTTTTCGACGTTCGATGTCTCTTTCTTTCAATTCATATGGAAGTTACCAAATTTTTGAACCATTCTCATTTCTTTTAAACGCTTTCCAACAGTTGATCGTTCAACATTTAATGCTGCAGCCAATTCTGATTGAGTTTGGTAAGAATCCTACGCCAATAATGCTTCCAATTCAGCATTTTCAAATTTTTTTGGTGGTTTTCCATGTTCTTTGTGCCAGAATCTCAGTGCCAAAATCATTATTTTGAAATCATCGAAACCATTCCTTACAAGTTGTATTAGATGGAGCATGTTCACCGTGAATCTCCACAAGGAAACGGTGAGTTTCCGCTGCACTTTTCTTAACAACATATTTTGTTGAAACGATAGGACGGAATTAGTTTAGATATCAAGCCCCATTATAAATTGACTTATTAAATAACTAGCTGAGTTATCTGGTGTTGCCCGGACGCAATCATTCTCCTGAAGAAAGCAAAACTTAAAGTATTATCATAGAAAATTAAAAACAAAGAAGTCTTATCTAGAACAACAAAAGTGAAACACATTTGTGAAAGCTAATTTCCTTGCGATGCCTCCAAACTTAAAAATGTCTTCTTAAATTGCATAGAATAGGGCAGTTTAGGGCAAATCGCATTACAGCTTAGCTGATAAAGGCAACTGAGATTAATTTACTGAAAAAATGCTTTTGTGTAAAATATTTTACTTCGAAAAACCAAAATGATATAATACATTTTTTGTAGAAAATTATTTTGAAATAAAAATTCCTGGAACTGTAGAGTATAAATCCAAAATAAAGACAAAATAATTTTACTTACCAAACCAGAAAGAGAATGATATTTAAAATAACTTAAATTATCTATCAAAATATTGTACAACAATTTTCCGCTCACTTTTTATTCATATATAAAGCAAAAAAGAAGAATTATTCAGCTAACAAAGCTCATTATGTGGTTAAGTCTCTGCTTGCGAATTCAAGACTCAAAAGCCGCAGAATTGATTTTAATGAAGCAAACGTACGAAAGTATCTTCAGGTTGTAATCGTAGGTGTGCAATGAATACAATAATGGTGAAAACAAAATCTGATATTGCGTTTCTCATAGAAATATTTAATAAATGCGTGACAGGCATTTGAAATAGTGGTAGAAGTGTCGATTCGATATTTATAAATTCAAAGCATCAATTTGGAGGCACGGTACAAAACAAACAGGAGTTACCGTGGCTTTTCTCGAAGCGGTTCCGCGCATTTTTGAACCCTAATAACTTCGGTTTGAATCTACTTCAGATTGTAGTTAACAAGCTTATATGTATAGAATGTACCAAATTTTATTTTTATAGATTTACTATTCTATATTTTATTAATATACAAAGTTAATTGATTTGATTACTCACTAATTATCACCAAAACCTCTTAGAGTGCTTCTAAAATTCGAAGTAGAAAGTTGAAATTTGTTATGCAGGCTGAGTTTAAGCGCGCAAGTAATAAGATCTATGATTTTGCCCGTCCAACACCTCACAGTGAGAGTTGCTAATTGTTTATGATTTTGGTCAGAATTCAACCGTATTTATATAATATCTACACTTTTGACATTACCAAAAATCTGGACTATCACATCAGCCTCTTCGCCGATAATACTGCGGTATACTGCGCTGTAACCCAAAAATATCGTTCATAATTTGGAAAATGGCTTGAGTTCCTTACAAACCTATTACTATAAGTGGAAGTTAAAAACGAACAGAGCCAAGAAAAAGAAGCCAGGAACTTTTACCACACAAACCACTGAACTTTAATAATCCCTATATATATATAAAAATGAAAGTTCGTTTGTTTGTTTGTTTGTTTGTGTGTTTGTTTGTTTGTTTGTTTGTTTGTTTGTTGTTCAATCACGCCTAAACGCTTGCATCGATATTTTTCATTTTTTGTCCGAAGGTAGTAAATATTCCAACTTAACATATAGGCTAATTTTTTTTCGGATAATACGTAGGGTTTCAAAATGGCGGATCCAAGATGGCGGCTGTAAATTTTAAATTTGAAGCGATTTTCATGAAAATTGGTACATAGGGGTTTTGCGGGATGGGGATTTCAAATCCGCTGTCCAAATTTAGAAATTCAAGATGGCGGATCCAATATGGCGACCAAGATTTCCAGATTTCAACCGATTTTAATGAAAATTAGTACAATGATTGTTCTGAGGCCACTGATTTTGAATATTATCAAAATTTAGAAATCCAAGAAGGCGGATCCAAAATGGCGACCATATTTCTCGATTTCAACGGATTTTAATGAAAATTAGTACAATGATTACCTTGAGGCCACTGATTTTGAATGTTATCAAAATTTACAAATCAAAGATGGCGGATCCAATATGGCGACCAATATTTCTCGATTTCAAGGGATTTTAATGAAAATTAGTACGATGATTATATTGAGGTCACTGATTTTGAATGTTATCAAAATTTACAAATCCAAGATGGCGGACCCAATATGGTGACCAAGATTTCTCGATTTCAACGGATTTTAATGAAAATTAGTGCAATGATTATTCTGAGACCACTAATTTTGAATATTAGCACAATTTCCAAATCCAACATGGCGGATCCAACATGGCGACCAGAATGTCTCGATTTCAACGGATTTTAATGAAAATTGGTAGAATGATTATTCTGAGGACACAAGTTCCGAATATTATCGAAAGTTGTAAATCCAAGATGGCGGATCCAATATGGCAACCGAGTGTCTCGATTTCAACGGATTTTAATTAAAATTAGTACAATGATTATTCCGGAGCCACTAATTTCGAATATTATCAAAATTTCCATATCCAACATGGCGACCAAAATTTCTCGATTTCAACGGATAAGTAATGGAAATTAGTACAGTGATTATTCTGAGACCACTAATTTTACATATTATCAAAATTTCTAAATGCAAGTTCGCGGACCCAACATGGCGTCCAGAATGTCTCGATTTCGAGGGATTTTATTGAAAATTGATACAATGATTATTCTGAAGCTACAAATTTCGAATATTATCAAAATTTGTAAATCCAAGATGGCGGGTCCAATATGAGACCAATTTTCTTGATTTAACTGTTTTTACTGAAAATTAGTACAATGATTATTCTGAGGATTATTCTGAGGATACAAGTTCCGAATATTATCAAAAGTTGTAAATCCAAGATGGCGGATCCAATATGGCAACCGAATGTCTCGATTTCAACTGATTTTAATTAAAATTAGTACAGTGATTATTCCGGAGCCACTAATTTCGAATATTAGAAAAATTTCCAAACTCAATATGGCGGATCCAATATGGCGACCAAAATTTCTCGATTTCAAAGGATTTGAATGAAAATTGGTACAATAATTATTTTAAGGCCACTAATTTTTAATATTATTAAGATTTGGAAATTCAAGATAGCGGATACATAAAGGGGTTTTCGGGTTGAAACAATTTCTAGGATATAACAAACTAGAACATTTGAGAAGTGTTTAATTAGTAAGTATTTACCCAACGCCGGGTGAAACCGGGTAACCCAGCTAGTCAATAATATATATATAATTATTTAGATAAAACTTTAACCCTTTATCTGTTTAATTTTGTTTTTAAGAACTTTTTCTGTCCGCAAACTAACGAATATTCTAAAATGTAAATTTTTTTTAAGTTTCTTTATTTGCCCTTTTTCAGAAACAAAAATTATTGTCGTTTCGTTAATTGATAATACAAATGCTATCTTTTTATCATTGTGGCGAATACAATGGACATTATGCGAAAAATCGTGGTTTGTTCATGACGAGTATACTCGACATAAACAGTTAAAGGGTTAACATATGACCTCCCTATAAACAAAACCACGGAAAAAACGAACAAAGTAATACAAATTTTATGTCCACTTATTAGACGTCACTCATAATAAGCTACTAATTTATAAAATGATCTTTTAACCTATCCTCCCGTATGCTTCTCCGGTATGGTTAAACTGTGCCAAATTACAAACACAATTAGAACAAAACAAAAAAATTTAAATTAACAGAATGACGCGCTTTTGAAATTAAAATTCTGAAACCAGGCCTTATTCTTACCAAATTTTAAATGTCAAAAAAAAAATAGTTTTTGAAATAAAATTCTGATTCTAGTTCCGGCCATAGCCACTAGTGTTTTGAATAACATATCAAAATTTCAGATAATTCGGCTGAATAGTTTTTTTCTTTTTTCACAACACCATGCAAAAAACATGGCTGGCCGACCATTCGCTACTAGCTAATAAGGCTGTAAAACCTGAAATACTGTCAACATCCTTACAAAAATTTGACAAAATATTCTTGAAAGACAATACTTTCGAAACATCAAAAAAAATCGATTTGTTGGAAATTCTAAACCACCGGGTCCCCTTCAGTTTTGTTATTTCTTGACCCGTCTACGAGATTATTAAATTTTTCCTCTATTAATATGTTTAAATTTTATTTAGTTTATGTATAATCATGAGATTTAATAACTTCCGTAATGTTGCAAACGTGACGATGTTGTGATCTCTTAACTAAGAGCAGATAACATGAATTTTCAAACGAGTTTTTATCGAAACGACTTGTTCAATGATAATTAAATATGTAATAGTCCAATCGCAAACATTTTATTACGAAAATGTTCGTTAACGTTAAGCGTAGCCATAAAATTTATTATGAATACCAAAACTTAGCAAGTTGTAAGCAAAAGCGAACAAATGCAGGCCTCGGGTTTTTCGGCCATAGTGTATTGTTTAAAATGTTATTTCCCAATCTTATCAGTAGAAGCAACTATAAATATGAAAAAGGTACACAATGCCTCCGTTAAAGTATATACCATATGTGATTCAGCACACAGCTCTAAAGAATGGGATTTTAACGTGTTGAAAAATTTGACTTTAATAGAAGAATTTTTTGTTCAGCTTGTTTCTGTAACTTTTAACTCGATTACAATTCTCTATTTGACGTCACTTTAACGTCATTCTCTATCACTGTATTTTTATATTCTACACTATTGAGTTTCTGTTTCAAATTCGAACGTTAATTTTCAACACATTCAATCCACGATGCTAATATGATTGACGTCATCGAATAAAGAATTTTGTCAATCGAAATTACAGAACCGAGCTGCTGATTAGTCCTTTTTCTATGCTTCTATATTTATTTTCTTCATTTTAGTGCACTTTACTTACATAAGAAATGAGTATAAGTATAGAAGTATGCCTATGAATAGTGTGGACTTAAATTTACATAAGATCGTGAGATTTAATAACTTCCGTCGTGTTGTGAATGTTACAAACGTGATGATGTTGTGATCTTTTAAATAAGAGCAGGTAACATGAATTTTCAAACGAGTTTTTTTACGAAACGACTTATTTAATCTTATCTTATTTATCTGTAATAGTTCAATCGTAAACATTTTATTACAAACATTTTCCTAATGGGAATAGTTAATTTTAAGCTTAGCTGTTCATTTTATGTTGAAAATTAGTATTATTTCTACGGAACAGCATTCTTTTATTATAACATTTTAATTTTGTTTGTTTAAAATCAATATGTATATTTAATAAAATATTCTTTCCCTAAATCTTAAATAAAGTTTTCAGTTTTAATATATTAAATCAGCAATTTTTACTTTTAGATTTATAAGAATAATTTATATACAGGGTGTTCAGAGGTGGGAGGTCAATACTGAAGGGGGTGAAAGGTCAGACCGAGACAAGCAAAAAATCGTATGGGTGGGGGGGGGCATCTTGCACCGTTTGGCAGTTACAGGGTGATTCGTAAATCAGGATTTTGCCTTATATGGGAACCGCTCTTGTATTTTTATCTTTTTTTCTACGCATCGCAGCGGCCCCAAACTGATTTCAAAAAATCACTATTTGGAAGCCCTTTCCAAAAAAGTTTACACCACCCCCCTATCCCCAACCCCTTGGCCACAATCCCCCCTGGAAGTTGAAAAAATTAACTTTTATTTCACGATTTTTCACATTTCGCCCCACTTTTCTCCGAAACTCATGTTATTAACATACCTACTTTTTATTTTTTTTAAGTTGCCTATCTAATTACCTCTCCAAAAAGGTGCAACATGCCCAGGTAGAAAAGGGTTGCAAAAGTCCTGAAATTAAAACATCCTCACAGGTACCTATTTACTTTATTGCACCATAATGGAAAATGTCGTTAAGTAAACAATTTTTATGACAGCAAGTTCGGAAATGTTTGTTTAGGAAACAGAGGTAGTACATTTTTATTTTTTCAGCGAAACAGTAATAAAATAATAAATGTAATCTCGTTAAATAGCGTTATTAGATTATTATATCCAGTATTGACTCCTAAGTATCCTGACGCTCCGTTTCTAATACCTCCTATGAATTATGGTATAAAAATGGGTGAGTTTGAAAGGACATTGACCACAGTTGAAGAAGCAAGCGAAAAGAACGGGTGTTTAATAGAAAAAATTAAGATAAAATGGCAGAATTCAGTGTTGACGAGTATGCCGATATAATTTACGTGCACGGTTTAGTAGAAGGAAATGATAATGAGGCCGTACGAGAATACCAAAGGAGATTCCCGAATCGGCGGGTACCCAACAGAAGGGTATTTTCAAGGACTTTCAGAAGGTTAAAAGAAACCGGAAGTGTAACCGCCCCCAGAGCAGAAACGCGAGCAGGAAAATCGGCCGAATCAGCGGACCCCGACCAACAAATCCTCAACATCGTCAGGAACAGCCCTGTAATAAGCATCAGGCAGGTCGCACGAAGGTCAGGATTGTCTTCAGGGAGAGTTTGGACCGTTGTGAACCGAGAGGGACTACATCCATACCACCATATCCCGGTCCAAGCACTAGGGAAGGAGATTCCGAAGGACGATTGCAATTCTGCACTTGGCTGTTCGAGTCTGACATTGAAAACAGAAGGTTTCTAGACCGAATTCTGTGGACGGATGAATCGCAATTCACCCGGGATGGCATCACAAACTTGCACAACCTCCACACCTGGTCAGATGTGAACCCATATAGGACAAGGTGTCGGTCCTTCCAGCAAAGATTTAGTGTCAATGTCTGGGCTGTCATCATCGGCAACCAGTTGATAGAACCCTTCATCTTGCCCTAAGTGCTGACTAGTCAGCTATATTCGAACTTTTTGGAGAATACCCTTCCGGATCTGTTGGAGGACATCCCCCTGGCCACCAGAAGCACAATTTATTTACAGCACGACGGAGCACCTGCGCATACTGGGAACATTATTAGGGCAAGTTTGAATGAAAATTACCCAGAGCGCTGGATTGGACGAGGTGGACCGATTCCTTGGCCTGCTAGGTCACCGGTCTTTACTCCACTGGACTTTTTCTTATGGGGAATAATGAAAAATGAAGTTTACTCAAGACCAATCAACACCAGAGAAGAATTAGTTACCAGGATTGGGACTGCAGCCACGAAAATAAGGGAGAGACTGGCTACCATAGACCTCAAACGCGAAATAAGACGAAGGCTACTTGCATCCATCGAAACTGGCGGAGAAAATTTTGAACAGCTTTTGAAGGACATACGTTTTAATTGTAATTAGTTTTTAAGCGAACAAAATGTATTTTTTAGTTAACTTAAGTACAATTTCTTAAAAATTCGAATTATCATGATATTCTGTAAAAGGATTTTTGTAAATAAATTTCCGTCTCCTTTTCCTACCTGGGCATGTTGCACCTTTTTGGAAAGGCAATTAGATAGGCAACTTAAAAAAAATAAAAAGTAGGTATGTTAATAACATGAATTTCGGAGAAAAGTGGGGCGAAAGGTGAAAAATCGTGAAATAAAAGTTAATTTTTTCAACTTCCTGGGGGGATTGTGGTCAAGGGGTTGGGGATAGGGGGGTGGTGTAAACTTTTTTGGAAAGGGCTTCCAAATAGTGATTTTTTGAGATCGGTTTGGGGTCGCTGCGATGCGTAGAAAAAAAGATAAAAATACAAGAGCGGTTCCCATATAAGGCAAAATCCTGATTTATGAATCACCCTGTAACTGCCAAACGGTGCGAGATGCCCCCCCCCCCCCCACCCATACGATTTTTTGCTTGTCTCGGTCTGACCTTTCACCCCCTGCAGTATTGACCTCTTACCTCTGAACACCCTGTATATACAGTATTGACCTCTTACCTCTGAACACCCTGTATATACAGGGTGTTCAGAGGTGGGAGGTCAATACTGAAGGGGGTGAAAGGTCAGACCGAGACAAGCAAAAAATCGTATGGGTGGGGGGGGGGGGCATCTCGCACCGTTTGGCAGTTACAGGGTGATTCGTAAATCAGGATTTTGCCTTATATGGGAACCGCTCTTGTATTTTTATCTTTTTTTCTACGCATCGCAGCAGCCCCAAACTGATTTCAAAAAATCACTATTTGGAAGCCCTTTCCATAAAAGTTTACACCACCCCCCTATCCCCAACCCCTTGGCCACAATCCCCCGTGCAAGTTGAAAAAATTAACTTTTATTTAACGATTTTTCACCTTTCGCCCCACTTTTCTCCGAAATTCATGTTATTAACATACCTACTTTTTATTTTTTTTAAGTTGCCTATCTAATTACCTTTCCAAAAAGGTGCAACATGCCCAGGTAGAAAAGGGTTGCAAAAGTCCTGAAATTAAAACATCCTCACAGGTACCTAATTACTTTATTGCACCATAATGGAAAAAGTCGTTAAGTAAACAATTTTTATGACAGCAAGTTCGGAAATGTTTGTTTAGGAAACAGAGGTAATACATTTTTATTATTTCAGCAAAACAGTAATAAAATAATAAATGTAATCTCGTTAAATAGCGTTATTAGATTATTATATCCAGTATTGACTCCTAAGTATCCTGACGCTCCGTTTCTAATACCTCCTATGAATTATGGTATAAAAATGGGTGAGTTTGAAAGGACATTGACCACAGTTGAAGAAGGAAGTGAAAAGAACGGGTGTTTAATAGAAAAAATTAAGATAAAATGGCAGAATTCAGTGTTGACGAGTATGCCGATATAATTTACGTGCACGGTTTAGTAGAAGGAAATGATAATGAGGCCGTACGAGAATACCAAAGGAGATTCCCGAATCGGCGGGTACCCAACAGAAGGGTATTTTCAAGGACTTTCAGAAGGTTAAAAGAAACCGGAAGTGTAACCGCCCCCAGAGCAGAAACGCGAGCAGGAAAATCGGCCGAATCAGCGGACCCCGACCAACAAATCCTCAACATCGTCAGGAACAGCCCTGTAATAAGCATCAGGCAGGTCGCACGAAGGTCAGGATTGTCTTCAGGGAGAGTTTGGACCGTTGTGAACCGAGAGGGACTACATCCATACCAGCATATCCCGGTCCAAGCACTAGGGAAGGAGATTCCGAAGGACGATTGCAATTCTGCACTTGGCTGTTCGAGTCTGACATCGAAAACAGAAGGTTTCTAGACCGAATTCTGTGGACGGATGAATCGCAATTCACCCGGGATGGCATCACAAACTTACACAACCTCCACACCTGGTCAGATGTGAACCCACATAGGACCAGGTGTCGGTCCTTCCAGCAAAGATTTAGTGTCAATGTCTGGGCTGGCATCATCGGCAACCAGTTGATAGAACCCTTCATCTTGCCCCAAGTGCTGAATAGTCAGCTATACTCGGACTTTTTGGAGAATATCCTTCCGGATCTGTTGGAGGACATCCCCCTGGCCACCAGAAGCGCAATTTATTTACAGCTCGACGGAGCACCTGCGCACACTGGGAACATTGTTAGGGCAAGGTTAAATGAAAATTACCCAGAGCGCTGGATTGGACGAGGTGGACCGATTCCTTGGCCTGCTAGGTCACCGGACCTTACTCCACTGGACTTTTTCTTATAGGGAATGATGAAAGATGAAGTTTACTCAAGACCAATCAACACCAGAGAAGAATTAGTTACCAGGATTGTGACTGCAGCCACGAAAATACGGGAGAGACTGGCTGCCATAGACCTCAAACGCGAAATAAGACGAAGGCTACTTGCATGCATCGAAACTAGCGGAGAACATTTTGAACAGCTTTTAAAGGACAAACGTTTTAATTGTAATTAGTTTTTAAGCGAACAAAATGTATTTTTTAGTAAACTTAAGTATAATTTCCTAAAAATTCGAATTATCATGATATTCTGTAAAAGGATTTTTGTAAATAAATTTTCGTATCCTTTTCCTACCTGGGCATGTTGCACCTTTTTGGAAAGGTAATTAGATAGGCAACTTAAAAAAAATAAAAAGTAGGTATGTTAATAACATGAATTTCGGAGAAAAGTGGGGCGAAAGGTGAAAAATCGTCAAATAAAAGTTAATTTTTTCAACTTCCAGGGGGGATTGTAGCCAAGGGGTTGGGGATAGTGGGGTGGTGTAAACTTTTTTGGAAAGGGCTTCCACATAGTGATTTTTTGAAATCAGTTTGGGGCCGCTGCGATGCGTAGAAAAAAAGATAAAAATACAAGAGCGGTTCCCATATAAGGCAAAATCCTGATTTACGAATCACCCTGTAACTGCCAAACGGTGCGAGATGCCCCCCCCCCCCACCCATACGATTTTTTGCTTGTCTCGGTCTGACCTTTCACCCCCTGCAGTATTGACCACCCACCTCTGAACACCCTGCATATAAATTAACAATAACGTCTCTATATGTACATAAATAAATACGTATCTCTTGAAGTTAAAAATGTAGGCCAGCTTATTCGATTCGGTTCCTTGTTTCTTATTCCGATTGGGATATTAAAAACCAACGATTCAGAAAATTTCTGTATAGCAATTTATGATATGTAGTTCATATGGTATGTATATTTAAAATCAACTATACCATGAAAACCAACTTAACCTTTTATTAGACATGCATATTATAAATAAATTCAATGAACTTCTTATGTGGAGTCCCCCCCTCCTTGCTGGTCGACCAGACCCGTCCGCAACGGAAAGTCCCATGTAAAAAATTTGGCGCGACGGTTTGAAAGTATTTTTCTAGGAAATTTGATGCGCTGAATACGGGATAAATCGTGATAATTTCACCTTGCAGATGAGTTTCGCGATTCATAGTACTATATTTTTCGTAATCAGTACATAAAAAAAGGTAGGTATGCCCTTTCAGGGCGACATAGCAAATAAAAATTAGATTTTGAAATAGCAATTTTCAACGTCAAGGATGCTTCCAGGAATTTCTATACTATTTTTCCCATATTTAGCATATAACATTTTCCCTGAAAAACATCAAATATTATGTGTCTTCTGGCTGGTCCATATATCGACCATTCCCGTCCTTAAAAGGTTAACCACATTTTAAGGAAAATTCTACAGAGACTCAATTTTTGAGTCCGGTAATAAAATTAAATTTCAATTTTTAAATCGGAAAAGCCTTTATAGAGTTATGACGGAAATAACAGATAAATTAAAAGGAAATTCTGAAGATGCTCAATTATAACATATTGTTATGGAAACGGCTTAAAATCGATGACATTTTCGAAAAATAAATAACCAATCGGAAAACTCCCCTTTACAGGTCGGTTATTAATAGATAACGAATTTTGCTTTATTATGCCCTTAGTGATAACTTTTTCGCTTAAATAAATTATGTACCTATAAATGTTTATGAAGTTAAGTTTCAAAACTTTCCTTGTTAGAAGAGATATCCTTTTTCTTTGGATCGATTACAATCTTATTTCTTCAAAAGATATAATTTTAAACAGAAATCAAAACAAGCACGTCTTAAATTAGTTGCCTGGTGCCTCTCTGGCTGAGATAGAGAAAAGTCATCCTGAAATTGGAGCAGGGCTTAATGCCTTTAATCAAAAACTCTCTAAAGGGATATCGATTTGCCCTACCGAAAATTTAGTTACGATATCATCAGTGGAACTTATTCATAGAAGAAGATAGCTTTCCATCAAGTTAGTGAAATTTATCTTATAGGTACACCACCCCCCTCCGTCCGGGAATTATACTCGGAATTTATTTATTAAAGGGCAAATTTGGAGGGATGACTGAGAAATGTTGGATTAATTTCTTGGCTAATTGTTAAGCTGAGTCGGCACCAAGGACGCCCTATTTGCTTTAATGAACATGTTTACCTAGAAGAGTGACACCTACTCCTTTTCAAGCCACCCCCCCACTTCATTTTGGCCCTTTCTGACATGAAGAAGTTTTGATGGTAGTGTCGGATGTTTGCCATTTGAATTAGGCAGAGATCAGTAGGCTAGGATAATTGGATGATCATTAATCAATGGAATCGATTTAAATCTTGGTGCAATGACTATCCTAAGTCTATAATGAATCGATTTTTTTTGTTGGCATGATTTGCTTTTTTTGCAGCAATTAATCAAACACGACTTTTTTAAATAAATAAAAACATTTGTACGTATAATGTTCTAAAATATATCGCAGCCAAGAGTATTCTACGCCATTTAATTTTGCCTATAGTGCACTACCCAAATAATAATTTGCAAGTTCAATTCCTAGACAAATTTTAAATGTAGTAGACTTTATATCTTATTAATTTTTTCATAAAGAAATGTTTCGTTTATAAGTTTAGTAAAAGGATTTTTCTAAAACTCAATTCTCACAGCGTATTTATATTTTGTTTCTTTAAGAATTTGTTCTTATATAACTTCTAAATGCATTCGGCAAGAGTTTACCTTTGACAGAAGATCTTAAAAATAATATTTAATTTTCAGAAGATATATTATGATGATAATTACTAGAGATGCCACGAATATTCGGCAACTATTCGGTATTCGGCTATTCGGCCACATTTTTTCGCTATTCGGTATTCGGCCGAATATGGTTAACCATTCGGCCGAATACCGAATAGCAATTTATTTATTATTTTTTTATTACTAGCTGTTTTCCCGCAATTTCGTCCGCGTAAATTATAGCCCATACCCTTTGTAAAGCTCTAGAGTATCTGTGTACCAAATTTCATTTAAATCGGTTCAGCAGTTTTGGCGTGAAATCGTGATAAACAGATTTACTTTCGTATTTATGATAAAATATACTAAGGATTACCAAATAAATCATGAAAAAAGAACTCAAAATATTACTCACAAAGATATTTATTTAACCAAAAAAAAAAACGAACTAACAAATTAATATTTAAAATCTACCAGTGGTAAGTTATGATGAATGAAAACAATTTTTTCAGCGTTTGTTGATAGCAGACGATTGCGTTTTTCCTCATAAATTATACCTGCTTCCGAAAACAGCCGCTCACTATACACACTGCTACCGGGAGATGATAAATAAATCTTAGCAAAGTGTGAAAGGGTTGGATATTGTTTCGCGTTTACTGACCATCACTTGTAAGGGTCTGCTCTCCGATCTAACCGAACAGATGCCATGTAAAAATCAAGTTCATTTGCAACAGAATTTTTCTGTTCCACACCTTCATCTGAACGAACATTTTCTGCAGCGACTTCCTTAACACGTTGACTGCCGCGTTTTATTCAGCTACACATTCAGCTAGTGGGTGCCGGTCACCGGTGATCCCCACGGCAGTCAACGTGTTAAAACAATTCCAGAAACTATCATGCGTCTCAATGGTTTTGTCATTATCATTGACATTCCTTTTCTTTCGAATTGGAGATGACTTGTCGCCCGCGGAAAGTACTAAGTGTGGCCGAATATTCGGTTGCCGAATGTTCGGCGCTTCGGCCAAGAACCTCGCCGAACATTCGGTATTCGGTATTCGGCCAAATTACTATTCGTGGCATCTCTAATAATTACTATCTTACAACATTTTTTTTATTAATATTTAAATCCTATATTGGGTGTGTGAATATGACTCCGCCCTTTCCCAACAGATGTCGTTTTTAGTATTGCGTACGTATACTAATAAATGGCAACACTTGTGTTCGATAATACTTTATGTCAGCTATCAAACGCACTACGTGATATTTGGTTGAAATATTAGCTACAAGTGATTTTACCTCCTTGAAAATGTCGGTTTTTCTTCCAAGTAAAAATCTTTTCCGGGAAGTGCTATTACACTATTTTATTGCAAAGAAAAGTGCAGCGGTAACTCATCGTTTGCTTGTGGAGATTTACGGTGAGCATGCTCCAGCTAATACAACTTGTAAGGAATGGTTTCGACGATTTCAAAATAATGATTTAAACAAAACAAAGAAAATGGAAAACCATTCAATTGGAAGCATTATTGTCAGAGGATTCTTGCCAAACTCAATCAGAATTGGCTGCAGCATTAAATGTTGAACGATCAACTGTTGCAAAGCGTTTAAAAGCAATGGAAATGGTTCAAAAAGTTGGTAACTGGGTTCCATTTGAATTGAAAGAAAGGGACATTGAACGTCGAAAAACAATTTGTGAAATGCTACTTCAGAGCCAGCAAAGAAAAGGATTTTTGCATCGAATAATCACAGGAGATGAAAAATGGATATATTATGATAATTCTAAACGTAAAAAAGCTTCGGTGAAGCCAGGTAAACCCAGTCCATCACAGCCAAAGATAAATATTCACTGTGACACTGCATTTGGTGGGATCAGAGAGGTGTTGTTTATTATGCGTTAGTCGAACCCTCTCAAACTATTAATGGAGAAGTTTACCGACGACAACTAATGTGTTTGAAGGGAGCCATAGAAGAAAAACTACCAGAATGGGTGAATAGGCACAGTAAATTAATACTTCAACAGGATAATGCCAAACCGCATACCACACAAGTCGTGAAAAGATATTTAGATGGACAGAACTGGCAAGGAATATGTAAATTACCTGAAAGATGGGCGAAGATTTTAGCTGCCGATGGAGCATACTTTGAATAAACAATGTGTTTTATTTTAATAAAAAAGGGCGGAGTCATATTCACACATCCAATAAATCAATTTTAGTTGGAATTTTAAAATCGAACAAACTTTCAATGAAAATTCTGAAAACAGTTTGTAAATGTGTTTAATAACGTCAATTAAATTAAGTATGGCTCCAAAAATGGCACAGAACACTTCTCACTTGTAAGCTTTTTTCCAAGAAGATTGCTTTTAAATTAAAAGAACCGAATCATAAATGCCATTCAGCTTTAAATAGATATAAAATTAAATACCATTAAAAGCCAGTAAGATTTCTTTCCTTGCATTTATTAGAATTAATTTTACATTGAAAAGAAGTTCTAAATTTTTATTACCTTCTTATAACAAAAGATTTCAATATCATGGTTTTTCCACGATCAGCAGTAGCGTAATATACATACATACAAAAGTGATATAAAAAAATCCCCCAAGAGAGTTCAGTCGAGTCACGACCGTGACAAGAAATCTTTATGAACAGTAACTTAAATGGCACACGACATCAAATGGTCTAGTGTCTAGTCCATTCTAAAAGTTCGTAGAAAAAAGCAAAATTCGCCTCCAGACACCTTGAGCATTAACTGAAGATTAACTTAAGCTCTAGACCTAGACGCTCTCAGCGATTCTTACAGCAGTCTAACCAAAAAACAAAAAAAAAAAGAGTAAGACAAAACCCATAAACCGGCTGGTTCGGCGCATAGTACATAACAATCGTTGGTTATCTTAAGAAGGTATCGCCGCGATTGAACAGTTCTCGCATATGTACGAATGAATGCATATATCAGTTCGGCTTTGGTGTGGGACAAATCCGAGTTTAACTAAATCGATTTAATCCGCGTCGAGATCAGTTTCTGGCCAGTTGTCGTAGGTGGTGGACCACAAACACTCTAGGAAGAATAATAAAATTGTGTGACAATTGTCTGATTGATCTGTGTAATTTTGTTTGTTTGTTTTTATGTGTAAAAGCATATTATAATATTTTTTTGGCCGAAATGAAATTTACACTATTAGTGATAATCGGGCTGATTGCCGTGGCGAGTGCTGCTAAGTTCGAAGAGAAATTCGCCTGGAATCAGATGACCTTTGCATGGCCATCGCCTGAAGCTGAGCAAGATGCGATTAAGTCGGGTCGATACATTCCCGGTAACAATCTCATACTAGGCCTTGAGGTGTGGAGAGATAAACTTTTTGTGACAGTGCCCAGGTATGACGTTCTATTATTATTATTATTTTTTTGCAGTACTCACATAATAAAAAAAAAAAACAAAACAAAACAAAATACCTCAATAACTCAGGGAGTTTCGGTCTAATTATTTTTTATTCAAATTCAAAATCCCATCAAAGATATAAAGTTAACCACGGCATGGGCTAGTGATCTTTCGTTGTTTTTCTGACGGGGTCATTTGCCCACTCGTTGTCCATCAGCAGGTGATTTTTAGTTCTTTCAAAATGTGTCACCTGCAATTTTTTTTGTATTTTCGACATAAACAAGAAGTTTTCCATTCGAATCTGAACCTGAATCTTAATTTCATATAATAAGCTACTTTCTGTTGATTGCTTGTTATTCATCGCCAATCTTATTTTTCCGTAAACATTAATTTTTTTTTCAATCATTATTGGATTTTACTTTGTGTGCCAAAAACAGGTTGCCTAATTAGCACTTTTCGCATGACCAAAAGGTTTGGAAATTTTTTTATCGAAGTTTTAAAAGTTTCAAAACTAATGACCAATGGATATTACATTAACTCTTATGCATACTGTTTGGAAAGTATGAGCTTTGTCTTTGCGTACTTTTGCAAAAGAAATTTTATAAGATAATACGATTGATTCGAATTACCGCGATGCTATTTTTACGTGTCTCAAGTGAACCGGAAAGTCCAAGAGCATACGATTTGCATGACTGAATGGCTTTTAGTGCATTCATAATTAAGGGGACTTCTTTGAGTTTTAAGAACTTGTTTTACGAATTGACCCATTTTTTTTTTTTTTGCATCATATATCCAAATGAAATTTTGAATATTTTGGAGATGCAGCGTTTTACGATTCATAAATTTTTTTAAAGAGATGCACAAACAGACGATTTTAATGTATACTATTTTATAGTATTAAAAGAAGCTGGCATATCTGACCGTTTTTGTAGAACTATAGAAAACTTAAATTTAAAGTTTACTTATTTATTTTTAAGAAATTGATAAAATTTTTTAAAAATTTTAATTTTCATACTTACATGTATTAAGATTATTAATTCATGAAACTTAGAATCCATATTATAATAATTATATATACAATATCTGGAATAAATTCAAATTACATGGTATAAGTATTCACATGAATACAATAGCGGATTTTTATAAAGGGTGTAGCAGATTGTCAAAAGTGCCCTTGGATCTTTAGAAATTCGAGTTGCACCATGGTGTAGTGTAGTGCATAATGAAAGATACTTCTGTGCCAATTTTTAGCTCTCTATCTCTCTTTTGCGCCGCTAGGTGGCGCTGTGAAGAAAAAATAGTTTTTTTGAATTATCTCCGCGGTTTTTCAACATTTTTCCAAAATTCCAAATGGAGGTTACAGATAATATAAGTGTGCATCCACATGATTTTTTGAAACTTTTTTGGCGGAAAATTCAAATTTTGGCGAGCATTCGAAAAATTTTAAATTCGAGAAGAAAATTTAAGAAAATAACGTTACCTCGAAAAAAATATATATTATGTTTTGTATTATCTCTAGAACTATCACTGAATATTTTTTCAGATTTTTTTAAGTGGTATAATAGGGTCAAAAAATAAAAAACTGCATTTTTTACTAATTTCAGCCATTTTTCAGCTGATCTCGTACCTTCCGATATGGAGAATTATAATAATACTCAATTGAAGATTCTTCTATACGTGCTTGAACCTTCTTCATTTAAATTAAAATAGTCTGCTGCAACTGATTCTATATTTTTTTCCTTGAATTAAACCATTATAATGGTTGAAACAAATATAAAATTGCCCAAATTCTTGTTAATTGCTTAGTAAGACAATAAAACTTATGATATTCAGTTGATTTATTTAGAACTTTCATATAAGTATTTTTTTTAATTATTATGTATGATACAATGCAATGAATGTAAAGGAGATATTTTCATAGTGCATTTTTTTATTGATCAAATGTGATATCAATTAATTCAATAGAAAATAATACTTATTGAAATACTGCATCAAAATATCCAAAAAGAAGTTTTTAAGTGATAAATTTTTATTTTGTTTTGTCTTTTTGTCATACTTATGAATCATTGTAATTTTTGTAAATTAAATGAAATTCTTAACATATAATAAAGAAGTTGCAAATATACACTTAAAAATGTTGCCTGTCAATTAAAATTCCAATTTTATACCACAATATTGAATTTTCAAATAATAATAGTACTTGATTAAAACATTGTTTTTTTTATATCTAATTATTAATTATTTATTTTTATAAGTCTTAATAACGGATTTTCACTAGAGATAATACAAAACAAAATTTTTTTATTTTATTTTTTTAAATTTTTTTTTCGAATTTCAAAATTTTCAAACGCTAACCAAAATTTAAATTTCCCGCCAAAAAAATTTAAAAAAATCATGTGGATGCACACTTATATTATCTATAACCTACATTTGGAATTTTTGAAAAATGTTGAAAAACCACGGAAATATCTCAAAAAAACATTTTGTTTCACAGCGCCACCTACCGGCGAAAAAGAGAGTTAGAGAGCTAAAAATTATCAAAAAGTATCTTTCATTATGTACTACACCATGGTAGAGAAATTTCAGAAATTTCCAAAGAGCCAAGGGCACTTTTGACCATCTTATCCTGCTACACCCTTTGTTTTCCCTAAGATACATATAATACATATAAATTTAATTCCAAAAACATATAAATTTCATACAAATATGATAAAATGATTACACAGCCGTATGAGCTTGAGTACTCGAGTGTACGTTGTCAATAGACCCTTAGGTTAAGCCCTTCGTACCTGTTATTTAAATACATAAATAATAAATGATTACACAGAGAAGATAAAACCATGAACGAAATTAACATTCATATGTATATTCTGATTTGATCTACAAAATTTATGATTACTGATTGTCTTCATTACTGAGTTTGTTTTAACATCAGTCAGGGTTTCGCGCTGAATATTAGTAACTAATTTATACGAAGAACGATAAATTGGATACCATCAATTATGAATTTATATGCTATTCTTTATTATTTTTATCTGAAATTCTTATAGATATTTTAATTTTATCGTGAAACGTTAATTTTATACCAACGATCTTCGTATTTTTAGAATATTATTATAATACTTAGTAAATTTTTTAATTAATTTGTATTTATACAAAACTTTTCAACTGTCAAATTGATCCATAAATTTTTAATGGAATTTATCGTGGGGTTTTTTTTCTCTTTAGATCTTTCATGTAGATGATATGACTTTTTATTAAAGCTGAGCAAGTTAGACATTTTAAAATATATATTTATAATTTAAAATTCCTCCATTTGAAGGGTTCAATTAGAGAACAAAAATTGCTTAACTTTCTTAGAAATTCTTATAAAAATTGGTATACGAAGAAAAAATATGCGGGAATCACATTTAAGAAATATTATGATTATATAATTTAAAATTTAAATCATTACATTAAAATTCATAAATTATTCGCATTCCTACTGAAAAGAGCTTTTTCGAGAGAAAATATACGAATGAAAACATTCCTACACTACCTACTAATTGAATTACATTATTTATTCACTAGAAATAGAGTGCTTTATCTACATATGTATATACATATAGTATGTGCGAGTAAAAAAATCACTTTAATTTTGCTGGTGATAGAAAAGTTCTGTGGAAATGCTTTTAGTGCGAATATTTTATTCAATTCAGAAATAACGCAAATGTTTGGCTTTAAATGCAAGACGGTATCAAAAAATATGTAATATAAAAGAGTGAATTCTTACAAAAATATACCCTGTTTTAAGAAGACCTTTAATAAAAATAACAGCGGTGTAAGTCTATACCAAATTAATTCTTGTGGCAATTTATTGCGAATAATTTTATTGTTATAATAAAAACTCTTAACATAATTATTATTTTTTAATTCTGAGAAAAACTTTTGAATACCCTTGGACCCAAAAGTAACTTCCGGATATTTATTTTTAATTACTTTTATAATTGATTATACACCTGTGACACAATTTTTTTTGTGCAACCGATTTTATTCTTTTTTTTACAATTAATTTATTGCCGAATTATTCAATCACCTGGGAATATGAAGATAAGGAAATGATATTGAATATAAAATTTTTTTACGACCGCAATCTAACTTAAACTAACTCTTGAAAATTATTTTACACCGTAAACAATTTTTGAGGTAAATTTTATCCAAAATAGTGTACATATATATTCATTATAGAATTTGGCGTAAATTTTATAGAAACGATAGAAAATTTTAAAAATTAAAATTATGCAGAGAATTACTCGATTTATAATAAAATTAATAACTTCATTCGATAAGATTTGTAAGATTGATTTTATTGGTTTTCATATAAAAAAAAAATAAATCAAAATTTACTCGTATAAATAGTTTTAGTAAAATTCTACTATCTTATTATTTTTATATAATATTCAGAATATATAAAAATTAGAGTTAGAAAAAATTGAGCAGTTACACCAAAATAATAAATAATAATAAATAAGTGTTTTATAGAGGGAAAATTAAAATCAACTGGCATTCTTTAGAATTCTTAGCAAAATTTTAGAAGTTGAATAATCCAACATAATTCCTTATTTATGTGATTATTACAAGAGAAAAATAAAATCCAGATGCAATAAAAAATAAATTTTTGATTAACTTTATTAAAACATTTATTTCCGCAAAATTATAAAATTCGCAATGATCAAAATTTCCACATTTTCATCAATACAAACAATCCGCAATTTAAGAACTGAAAACAATGCGGTTTCAGGTCAAAATGCTACAAAATTCTTAATCAACATTTAATGTCATCACAATTTTTCTACAATTGCAAAAAAAATTACCATAAATTTATTGCATGCAAAATTCCCGCTGACGCAAAGTAGCAATAACAGTATGAAAACATGAAATCTATAAAAATAGGATACAGCAAAAATTGCTCAAGGACAGCCAACGGACTTTAAACCTTATTGATAACAGCCATATGAATTGCTATTAAATAAAACTCAGACCCGTTTATATTCCAAATAAATAAGTTTAAATCTCCCATTAAGAAACCTGACTTGATTCTAAATAAAGCTTGAAACGACGAAGAAAAAGTTAATTATTATGCTATTAAAATTAACATTAATATTCGGTAGATAACCCAGTTCATCACGTGAATCCCAATATCTCACAACGGTTATCAGAATACCACTATTAAAATTTTTTACTGCATCGCCGGCGATCATATCATCAAACGATTGGTGTTCTGTTTACGTTGCCAATGACACTCTGTGCAAATTTAATAGCCTAAAGATATAAAAAAGAAATCTTCTTTTTCTCTGTAATTTAATGATTAGATAATCGCTTACCGGTTTTCGCATCAGGTTACAAATTGATTTTGGGAAGCAATAATTTAGTGATATCGGTGATATCATTTGGTGCGAGGTTATGATATTGGGAAAAGTAATTTTTGTAGTTCCCCTTTGTTTATATATTTTATATCCAATTTGGGGTATTTCAAAATATACTTGTTTTATTTTTCCGAGTATATTTATGCATATGATTTTATAATCAGCTCTTGTTTCTTGTTATACTAAAATAATTTAAAATTTAAGAGATATCTTTTAATTATATGCTGTCATTCTACTTGACATCTATTTTGACAAATTGGCTGATAACTATCGTAAAAATGTTAGATAATTCCGGCATTTAACATTTATAACTTTTAGGGGTAGAAAAATTCAGGTTATAGTTTCAAGGTCCTTGTTTAGAGTTTATTTAGAAAAGGCAACGCCTTTCGTGGTATACGTTAATGCTTTATGTTAGTAAATGGGATTTCGTTCCATATAAAATAATGAGTTTTGATTATTACTTTTTTTGACTTAAGAAAAAACAGGTTTAAATTTTTTTTTTAAATTTTCTTCGTACAAGTTAAAAGAATCTATATTTTACAATAATACTAAGGAAAATAAGTTTAAATATTTAATAAATAATAATTCACTTCAATCCTGGAGAAATAAATAAAATAAATAAGAACAAACAAAGGATTGCTGTAATATAAATTGAGAAAATATGTGTCCTTCATTAATTAAAATGGGGACAGAGGTAATCTCGTAATCCGTTACATATAAATATTATTTGTAGTTATTTCTTAGACCTTTACTTTGGTGTCGTTTTTATTTTATACTAGCGGGGTTACCCCGTTACACCCGACGTTTGGTAAATACTCACTAATTAAACACTTCTCAAATGTTCTAGTTTGGTATATCCTAGAAATTATTTCAACCCGAAAACCCCTTTATGGATCCACCATCTTGAATCTCCAAATTTTAATAATATTCAAAATTAGTGGCCTTAAAATAAACATTGTCCCAATTTTCATTAAAACCCGTTGAAATCGAGAAATTTTAGTCGCCATATTGGGTCCGCCATATTGGATCTAGAAATTTTGATAATATTCAAAATTAGTGGCCGCAAAAAATCGTACTAATTTTCATTAAAACCCGTGGAAGTCGAGAAATGTTGTTCACCATATTGAATCCGCCATCTTTTGATAATATTCAAAATTAGTGGTCTCAAAATAATAATTGTACTAATTTTTACTAAAATCCGTTGAAATCGAGACATTTGGTCTCCATATTGGATCCGCCATTTTGGATTTACAAATTTTGATAATATTAGAAGCTTGTGGCAGAATAATCATTGTACTTTCTTTAAAATTCGTTGAAATCAAGACATTTCAGTCGCCATGTTGGACACATTTGGTCTTGGATGTGGAAATTTTTATAATATTCAAAATAAGTGGCCTCAGAATAATCACTGTTCTAATTTCCATTAAAGACCGTTAAAATCGAAAAATTTTGGTCGCCATGTTAGATTTGCCATTTTGGGTTTGGAAATTTTAATAATATTCGAAATTATGTGCCTCAGAATAATCATTGTACTAATTTTCATTAAAATCCGTTGAAATCGAGAAATCTTGGTCGCCATATTGGATCCGCCATCTTGAATTTATAAATTTGGACAGCGGATTTGAAATCAACATTCCGCAAAACCCCTATGTACCAATTTTTATGAAAATAGCTTCATATTTAACATTTTTAGCCGCCAACTTGAATCCGCCATTTTGAAACCCTATGTATTATCCAAACAAAAATTAGCTTATATGTTAAGTAAGGATATGTACTATCTTCGGAAAAAGAACCAAAAATATCGATGCAAGCGTTTAGGCGTGATTGAGCAACAAACAAACATATAAATGAATTTTCATTTTTATGTATATATAGGGATAGTGGTTTTCATTGATCCAGTCTCATAATCGCTCTTTTGCAACTCTTAGGCAATTTCGTCTAATTCGGAACTGAATAAAAACAAATTATTTAAAAATTCATTAAATAATCTTATTTATAGCTTTCAATAAATCAGTGATTGAAAATAAAATTATAATCGCCTTTTAGCTCGATACAAAAACAAAATTTAAGTTGAACTGCTAAATAAAAAATTCTGAACTTTGTGTACTGATTGCTAAGTATCATTCAACGTCAATAAAGAAAAATTAAATAACTTCGAATAAATGGCTAGTCGGAAAGCAAAATTGTTAATTTTGCAAATAACAATAAAGGAATTTTGGCCAGATTGTTTTAAATCTAAAACACATAAAAAAAAAAACCGAAGTGAAAATCCGAAGAAAAACACTGGCTAAAATTTATTTTGTATTGTACATTTTCAAAGCTAAGATGCTAAGAAAACTAGGGTTTTCACTATTCTAGTTGGTAAATTAAAATCGTATTGGACATCAAATTGCATTTAACGTCAAAATATAAAAGCATAAATAAAAGTTTTAATATCTGCCAGTTTTTTCTTTTTTCTGGTTGGGAACGGCCGATTTATTTTTTCTTTTTTTGTTATTCTTCACTAGTTTTCAATTCATCTAAAACCATAACTCTAGAGTTTTCTATTTCTATTGCATCACATATTAATCTCTTATCACTTTGGTACGCTTATTTACTTCCTTGTTGTTGTCTAATTAGTTTCGGATTCAAATTTGGTTGAAAAAATGTCTCTAGTGATTTATTCGTGAAAAAATCATACGAAGAATATTTCACTAAATTTCGAAACAGAATTTTTGCTTTTCATTTCGCTAGACGGAATTTTGTGTGGGAAAATTCGGTTAATATTTGAATTTTGAAAAATATAATACATTGCAAATTAAAAATTCCCCAATGCTCTTTAATATTGAAAATTAATATCCTCTTAAAACTCTTTAACAGATGGAAGGCAGGAGTTGCGTCTTCCCTGAATTACATCCAGCTTCCGACAGACGAGAAGTCGCCGGTACTACGCCCTTATCCGAGCTGGGAGGCGAATATTCTGCCAATTGAGATAGATAATTCAACACCTTCAATAACAACAGGTGAGTTCGGCAGTTCGGTTCAGGTGTAAAACTATTTTCAAATAGAGGCGAAACTTTTGAAGTACCTTGCTCGTGGCACCGGCCTAAGGGTGAGCAACACTACCCCGAACACGAGCTCTGCTAAAGTACACAACCACCGACCCGTCGCTATAATTTTTGCGGCTACATATACGAAATATTTCTACTTGAGAGTTATTGATTCTCGATTTTGGGGATTAAACTGAAAACTGAAAAAAAACTGTAGGTACGTGCTCGCTGGGTGCTGAAGTGCATTTTCTTATCGTTTTCACGTAGCTTCTGGAACTGTGAAATTGGGTTCAATTTAGAGGGGATTTTCATTTTTTTTTTCTCGTAAAAAAAAGTGGTTTAAAACCAATTAAATTAACTACACTGCGCTGCATTTTTCTCGCTTTTTCCCTGTCCTGACAGGTTAATATATGTTTCTGATATTATTTTTTCCCTAGATTTTATATTTGAAAATGAAAATGTTCTATCACGTCAAGTTTGCGGGAAAAGTAGAATTAGAAGGTGAACAAAAAAACATATTTGAGGTTATTTTTTAAAGTTTTTTAAACAATAAAAAAATATCACAAAATCTTGAAGCATAATTAAAAAAAAAAGCTTAAATAGCTAACAACATAGTATATGGTATATGAAATATCAGTATTTGTACTTTCGGTACGGCTTAGTTGACGGAGGTTATACATTCCCAATACGAGACAGTTTTCCACGAGCACAGAGCTTTCCATGAGTGCGAACTTTCAATCATTTGAATCGGACTAAAGGCAGCGGTCGTATCCACAGAGCTTTCCGTGAATGTCGATTTTAAACGGCTGTCGTACGCACAGAATGTTTCGTGGATTTCGACTATAGACGGCGATAGGACTGAAAAGGGTTAATTAAATTTTCTGCCAAATAATTACATACTTATGAATAATGATAACATAATAATGGCAGATAAGTTTTACATTGAAATCATATGATTGGTTTCCAAAATATAGGTTTCAAAGATTGTCCCTTCTTCAGAATTGACACTAGGCTACATTTCTTTCATGATTTGATCCAAATCAGATTTAGCAGTTTTAGCAATGAATTAAAATTTATGAATCGGAATCTACCTACAGACAAAATTTTATTTTTATAAAAAACACATCAAATTGCCTTCATTTATGGTATATGTATTCACTTTGCGTTCCATCCATTAATTCAATAATTTATTCTGTTCAAATATTGAATATCCAAAAATCATGACAATTTGAAGCTCTTTTCACAAATTGTAAAACCCTTACCAGACTATAAACGAAAAATAGATTTTCGTGTGTACTAAATTTGAATTATTTTATTATTTGATCTTTAGTTAGAATATCTAAATGAAATTTCTGGCAAACAAAGATTTTGATATAAATTGTACTTTAATTTCGGGGCATGTTAAACAAACGTTTCAAACAGTATTTAAGGGTTTTTTGGGTTGCTGACATTCAAAAAAAGGTCAATATTAGTACAGACAAAAATCTAAATATAATATCAACTTTCTGGCAATCTTCTATATTTTTGAAATTAATTATATGCTCTTTTTCTGCGATTATTTTCTCATCATATGAAATATAATTTGGCTATAAATTATAAGATTTAAAAACGGGTGTTTTTTCGGTCATCTTTCCTTCGAAGATTATTAGCATAATAACACCAGTTGCATCATCCAAATTCTACGAATTTAAACTAGTTTATATTTTATGCATGTATATGCGGATTTTAATAACAAATAAATAACATTTGAAACGAAAACAAAATGTCACATTATTATCATTATTTTCTTTTAAAAAAAAAAAAAGAGAACCATACTACATTTAATTTTTTTTCTTGGTGTAGTCGTATACAAATAAAAAATTTTTAATAAAATTCGACTTGAAATTTTCAAGAAAAAATCTTAGAATCTATAAAAAACCTCCAATTATTTTTTTTTAATTTACCTGTAAATATGTCCAAAGTTTACTGGTTTCAAGATATATTTTTATTTTATTGAATTTACAGGAGGACGAACTGATGCAGCCCGTCCTGTAAAAACTGGAGAAGGAATTAAGGACAATTCAACAATTATTTCAACTTTCCGTGTCCAAGCTGATGCCTGTGATCGTCTCTGGGTTATGGACACTGGACTTAATGATATCCTCGGAAAACCAAATCAAATTGCACCTCCTGCTATTATTATTTTTGATCTCAACACAGATCAGCTCATTCGAAGATTTACTCTTCCAGAATCAGACGTTAAGGATGAAACTTTCTTCGCTAACATTGTAAATTTTACTAAAAATGTTAAAAATCGTATTTTCTTTTAAAATAATATTTTCAAAAAATTCAGGTTGTCGACACGACACGAGATAATTGCGACAACGCTTATGCCTACATCCCTGATTTAGGTGCTTACGGAATTGTGGTTTATTCCTTCAAGGACAACAAATCGTGGCGCATCAAGCACAATTTCTTCCATTTTGACCCTCTAAACGGTGACTACAACGTCGGTGGAGTTAATTTCCAATGGACTGATGGAATTTTCGCTCTTGCCATTGGTTTCCAACAGCCCGATGGAAGCAAGCCAGTCTACTTCCACGCTTTGTCAAGCACCAAAGAATTCGTTGTTCCCAACACGGTTCTTCAAAACGAGTCCTACGTCACTGGCCAGGATAACTACTACGCATTCCATCTTCTCGGCGATCGTGGTCGAAATGGACAGGCTTCGGCTGAAGTTTTTGACCCTTTGACCGGATCTCTTTTCTACACTCAGGTCAATAAGGATGCAGTTGCTTGCTGGAACACTCAGAAGCCATATACTCCTGATAATCAGGGTCTAGTTGACTCAGACAGCACTGCTCTTGAATTTCCCAATGATCTGAAATTGGACGATAGAGGAAACCTTTGGGTCCTCTCAGACCGATTGCCCGCTTTTATTTATAAAAGTTTAGAGCCGCATGAAACTAACTACAGGATTTTGGTGGGAAGGACTGACGATCTCGTACAGGGCACACCATGTCAACCTGAACAGTATCAACCTCAACCATATCAACCTCAAGAATATCAACCTCAAGAATATCAACCACAACCGTTTCAACCTCAACCTCAATAATTAATAACCATTAATATGTCTGTTTGTCTAATAGACGATTTTAATTTTAAGTTACACTTTTGTTTTAACACTGTTAAATAAAGAGTTTATTATTCAGTGAATATTTTGGTTGATTTGAATCATACATACTACTTTCAAAAATTTTATTTATTTATTTTTTCTTTTTACATAAAACTTTTTAGCTTAAGTTTGTTCATATAAACAAAGTTTTGAAGTCGGTTTTAATTTTTTTGTAAAAATTTTTTTAAGTTTTAAATTTTAGTTAAATCGAAGAGGGTGAAATTCAATAATCGTAATTCATTCCCTAATTTTCCACCCTTGAAGGTGGGATTTTTTCTTCAAATTTAAATGGGACCACCCTCGAAATATAGGCTAGAATTATTACAATCGGTTCATAATCGGCGAAGACATCGCATAACATACATACACACACACAAAAAGTACAGTCTACTTGAGAACCTCTTCCTTTTTTTCAAGTCGGTTAAAAATATAAGCCAAACATGTGCAAAATATCGTCCTTCAATTTCAGAGCGAAATTCGCATTGTAATTTAAAATTTAGAAGTTGGCAAGAAACGAACTCTGTGACGAAGCTGAAAAACTGCTTTATGGATCCAGAATCGCTGATTAATTGGTAGGCCATTTAGATACACAATTTTTAAATCTGTAAATTTTAAACGCGTTTTTCTCAAAACCACTTTTTCGTGAATCTCGTACAAGATAACTCAAAAACTATTTGATCGATAATTCTGAAATTCTGCACACTTTTAGATAACAGAATTACCTTTTATGTGAACTTCAAGTTCCTGGAAAATTATTAAAAAAACTCTTTTTTCATTAATAAATATAGTACAGGGTGACAAATTGAAAGTTGCCTAAAGTATACCTATGTGTTTTCCCCTCTAATATGTCACAGAAGGTTGGGTCCCCTTAGTTATATACTAGACTGTTGTCAGCTTCTGTTGAGACGTCATAAAGAAAAATACGTGTACTTTAAAATGAGTAACCTTACAAACGAAGAAAAATCGAGTACTTTTATTCTAGAGGTAAAAACTATAGTGAAGCATATAGAAGGCCTTCATACCAAGTGTGGAAGTAAAAATGTAGCCATCCAAAACATTCTTAGAAGGTAAGAATTAACAAAAAATTATTTGCTTTTATCGTATGACTGCATTTATTAATAATATTTTCAAACATTTATGTAAATAGTTATCTCCTGACCGAATTTTGTCGATTTATTTAAATCTCAATAAATATCTGTCAAAAATGTCTAATTCAACTGGAACTAATTTCAAATAAAAATGACATCTTTACTGTATTTATACGTATTTTTATTCTTATTTCCCCTGCATTCATTTTAAAATTATGAATTATTAGTTTAGGTAACTTCCCATTTGTCACCCTGTACAAGTTTCAAGAAAAATTGGATTTTTTTTGTTTTTTTTATTTTTTTCAAAAATGTACCATTTTTAGAATTTTCATTTTTCTTTGGATCTTTTATGTTCAAATAAAACGTCTGGGTCTTAGAGATCTAAATTTGCTTGATGTTTCAGATCAATGCAACAGACGTTAAGTTGTGTTCCCGTGAAATAACTCAGGCGACAACCGTCTCTGACAGAAGTCTCACACAACCGCCATTTTTAAACATTAAAGAATTTTTATTCCCAATTCAAAAGATGTAATTTTATGAAGAATAAATAGTTTCGACACGAACAAATCTTTAAGACTTACTTATTTTCTGCTACCTAGAGGGAACTAGAATTTCTCAGGTGATATAAATTTTAATACTATTTTACATTAAGTTATTTGGGAGAGAAAACTTCAATATTACAGTGGAATTAATTCTACGACTTGTATTATTATTATAAAATAAGTTGAAATTTTAGATTGATTTTAAAATGTCCTCTGCTGGTCATTCCACATCTCTTAGAATTAAAAAGTGATTGATTACACTGGTCAACACCAAATTTTTTCTAAACAAGTGGCAAATAATTTGTATACGATCTTTTCCGTAGATTATGAATTCGTAAATGAAAATGTTCAATCAGCTCCCGTTTTCAAGGAATAGGTGAATGAAAAATTCAAAAGACCTTATTTAGACCAAATCATTAAAATATAACGGATTATTATAGAAGCTTGTAACGTGGATAAAACTAAAGTTGGAACCTTCAGCTATTATCTCAAAATACTAAAGGTCTTAAAAATGTTCGAAGTATTACATGTGACAAGTTCCAGTTTCATCTGTTATTTTTTGATGATTTTTCAAAAATGGTCAAAATACGATATTTTGATTTTTCCACTCTATTTTTCTCGAAAACGGGGGCTGATTGAGAATTTTCATTTAAGAACTCGTAATATACGGAAAAAATCCTATAGAAATGATCTAGTATTCGTTTGGAAACAGAAAGAAACACTGCATTTGTTGACCAATGTTATAAAATCATCTATCATCATCATTATACTTTATACTATTTTAAATTAAAATTAGACTTGTATATAATATTATACTATATGTACAATGAAATATATACAACACAAAAAAGAAAATGACTTTATTCTACTAAATTTAAAAAGAAAAGTAGGAGTTGCCAAGTTGGGGCTATTCCTGCAGACTACATTTTAACATTTTAATTATAGCTTACTTAATTGTAATAGTTACATATATCTCTAAAAATTGAAGTCTTACACTTCTCCTTGATTTGTTTTCGTTTAGTTTTGAATAAATTCTATTTGTATGTTTATATTTTATATTATGTTTTTATGTTTTTTTCGTAATTCATAGTGAAAGAAGCTTTTTCAAGATAGATAAATTTAATGGAATTCTTGTATTTCTTTGTCGTTATATTGTTAAAATGGAATGTTTAAAAAAAATAATGTTTTTAATTAAATTTCAATATTAATAAATGAAAAAATTCCTCAATTTTTAGTTTGAGAAGCAATGGGATGAATTTAAATGTGCCGAAAGTTTGTATTCGTATAACATTTAAAGAAACTTGTATACACTGAGCATAGATTTAATCCATAAAAGTTCAAGTTTCTAATAAAGCTTGAGAAAAGCTCGACTTCATGATTAAAGCTGGGTTTCTATTCGCGTAGAAAAATGTAGAAATTTTAAAAATTAGGTGCTGAATAAATTTTAACTCTTTATTAACAATTAATTACTGATTAAAAGCTATATAAGAAATTTAATTATATGCTTACATAAGTACAAAACTATATATACGAACTCTACACGTGTAATTCAGCTATAGAGTACTTACATAATTCAAGTCCTCAGCTTTAATTTCGAAATCATTTTTCAAACCATTGACCCACTTCTGTTTAAAATTATATTTTAGAAAATCGACGATTTTTTTAAGAATATAATAATTATTTGCAAATAAACTACGTACTTGAATTCTTGGTAGCTGACTTTAATATGAAATTCTTATAGGAATCATATGCATGATAAAAACCTATGTCGAGTTGTTTTGAGGATAGAATAGATATCGAATTCAGACAGATGCTAAGTTAAGCTAGCTCGAGTTCCAACAAACGATATCTCTCCACTGTCATAAAACATTGTGCGATATCATGAAATTGCGTTTGATTTGAAATAATGACCTTTAGATGAAGTAACACAGAGCTGAGCTGAGATTTTATAAATGGTTTTTAAGTTACACTATTCCTTAAAATCAATTGTTTTTGTGTAGTGTCCACCGCACCGATCATACCAAAAAGGGGTGAGTGTCACTTCAAATTAATATCCTTTGGTTTTTTATTTTATATATTTTTTTTTTTTTTTTTGAGGAATGTGTAATCACGGATTAAAAGTTAGATTATCATAAGTTACAAATTTCAAAATTTCTTTAATCTTGGAATTATATTCGTGTATTATGCACAGTATTCAAAATAATGAGATTTCCATCACGATTAATGTGTAAGCAGTTTTCGGTTATTCAAAACCTTTATAGTAATTCATGGGTAACTTACAAATTTGCATTAAAGAATATTTAAAACCAAATAGTTAGTAACTTATGCATAAAACTGAATTGGAGAATATTAAATCAAAGCTTAGCAAAGCACAAAACTAAAACCTGTGCCTCTTATTAAATTAGAGAAATCTTTTAACCTTTAAGAAATTTTCTGCATAATCCTTCAATTTTTTAATAGAATTCATAGAAAATCTTTAAGTTGAAAACGTTTTCATCATTTCTAAGGAAATAATTCTGGAAGAATCCTGAATTTAAGACAAATATAAAAGAAAATTCGACATTACTTCTATCTGATAAACGCGTGCTTGTCTTTTTTCCTTTTCTCTTTCTTTTATGATTTTCTTAACAAATGACATCTTTAGCTTATACTATTTAAAATAGTTTGTAACGAAACTTTCAGGAAATATTCTAAAGATCATTGCAAAACTCGAAATAATAGTAAAAGTTTTCAATATGCGATATTTTGAAATTGCGATATTTAGCTACCACATAAACAACCCAAAAACATTTTTGCAATTTTGTGTTTTGGGTTATGAAATACAAATCTTTTTCTTTCCTACATATGAAAACTTTAAAAGACTTCTACTTCCATATCGCAGATGGCAGTTTTATAGTTAAACACTTGGCCGTGGTTGAACAAATAGGAGCCGAATAAAAATCCAATATGTTAACTGAAGTAGTAAAAGTAGAAGATTTATAGGTAGAAAACTGGTTTCGGTTTGCACTCGCTAATTTAATGAATTTCTATAGAAAACAAATGAGGAAGTGAAGGAGTTCGGCAATTTTCTGTTCAAGACTCTTGCGATTTCCAATGTCTAAGAAATTTGCACGCTGCATCGAGCATAAGAAAATCGTTCGACCGATACAAATCTTGGACTATGATTCCTCGGACACGATTAGGTCTAGTTGAACTATGGACCGATTGTCGTGGCTTGGCCACTTTCCAATTTCGCTAAGTGATGGGTACCACCAGATCGCTAATTTACGACAATGGCTAATTTAATGGTAGCTTTATCGGTGAAATGACCACTTAAAAGGGTTTAGTCATTATCGCACTTTTACTGGTTTTGTGCCCCTCCCACAGCGGACCAGTTCCGCATTTGAAGGTAATAAAAATCAAATTACTCCGGCCGGCACAATTTATCCAATTGAGTGTATCGATTTATGAACAATAATCGATCAGAGAGTTATTATTAAACTAATTAAGCCTTTTTTGCAAGAAACCGGAGCAGCCTTCCACTGCCATCCACTACTTTGAGATTTGCCCAGTCACGATCAAGTCTGGAAAAAATTCCTACACTTTGACGAATAGACGAAGATGACGGGGCTTTGGATTTAATCTTAGCATCTTGAGATGTTTTCGCTATTAAATCCATCCGGCAGGTAGTTGCAGTGCCAAAGCATAAAAAAAATAGTACCATTTATGAAACCATATCGCGGCTTCCGGTGTCACACGGACTATTTTTTGTTGTCAAAATAGAAAGGTAAGTAATTGCTGTCTAAGATGTGAGAAAAACACAAAAGACACAAAAGTGTGGCGGGATCGTTAGTACGCAGTTGAAGGGAAGTTGAATGGTGATGTTCGCTTTTTATAACATTTTTGTTACCCAGTAAATTGCAGCGAAATTATCGTTCCCAAGGTCTTTTTCAAAATTATTGCGAATTTAAGCGTGACAAAATGTTTTTGGGTAAAATTGTTTCGGAAACGATTTGTAGTATTTTGAAAGGAACACACTTTTGAAATTCACTTTTAAACGTTTTTGGTATCAGCAGACAAGCAATTTTATTATACGTTTTTCTTTTGTTTCAACAGTGTGATATGATAAAATGTACTATTTAAATAGGTGATCATTAACAATTATATGATAAAATGTAATATTTGAACAAGTGATTACTAACAATTTATTAATTATGTAACTAACCTTTCAACTACATATGAAATTGAAGTCCAAGTCCGGTTTAAGATAATTTTATATATTTATTTAGATTAAAAATTAGATAAATAAGATAAAAATTCCCCTTTTCGAAAAAAAAAATCCATCAAGATTGTGTCGGCCCTGAATACCTAAATTAGGGTCCTGGATTAATTTAGTCCAGTCAAATTAGGGTTTCACCTCGGAATGAGAGATAATAAGCTGAAAACTTGTGTACACCTTGATTTTGGCATTCTAAATGTTGTGTCAAAAGTCTCATAAAATCTCGTGTCTGCGTCGTAAGTTATTGAAGGTCAAAGGTCACAATGATCGGTTTTCTGGGATTATCTCTGTTCCTACAGCTCCAATGATGTTAACACCTATATAAAAATTGTAGAGCGTAAAATTTGCAACAATTTTTGTTCCAATCATTTTTTCATGCGCTCAACCCTTTTTGAGATAGAGGGCGGAGAGCGCGCAGTGTTCAGCCATATAAGCTATAATACAAGGTCAATAGTGAATCTCGGTGAGTAATAACTTGTATAAAGTTAATAAATCATTAAAATATTATTAACAATGAATAATATGTATTATTTATTAATTAATACATTGTATTTAATTACATTTCACATATATATAATACATTTATTTAATAACATTTACCTACTTTGTGTAATTAAAAACTCATTAAATTAAAATTTCTTGTATATCTTAATTTCATATCAATTTTAGTATTTTGTATTTTAGTATTTTGTCTTTAAAACGTGTAAACTCTTAAATTCTTATTTCTCTATTAAGATATATAACTCGATTATAACCTCCCTACATTGCGGAAAAAACACTGGTAAGTAGTACTAAAAACCAAGTTTATGCTGACCAATTATACGAAAATGGAGTACGAAACTTAATATACAATGCTCCAAATGAGGACAATATCGATCATCTCCGATATACTCAGTTCGTTAAATCTACAAAGCTTCATAAACCTGTCCAGTTGTCTAATTTCCGCCGACAAGTGTAGCAGCCCATCAGCATATAAACCGTGTCTATTACCAAGTTCAAAAATGGTTAGGACATGATGTAGAACCCCAGGAATGGGGTTGGGTGCTGTAAAACGAATTCCTGGGGCCAATGACAACAATATTATCACCAGCTCCAGATGAATTACTTAATACTATGTAATTGTAAGAATGCATGAGGTCCACGCTGCGGGTGCAGAAAATCGGGGTTGCAATGCACTTTAGCTTGTGGCCACTGTAATGGGCAAGCCTGGCTCAATGCTATTTCATTACAAAGCAACGCCGAGGAAGAGAGTGCATTCGACCCAAAGATGTTAGAAGGCCTAGAAGTAATGATTCAGAACGACGAAAATGATGATAATGAAACAGTAATTTCCGAACGCCCGGAAGATGAAAATGAAGAAGAAGCAATTTAATATTGTTGATCTTTGAATTACTTAAGATTTGTAAATTTACATAATACAAATTATTCATTGTTAATAATATTTTAATGATTTATTAACTTTACATAAGGTATTACTCACCGAGATTCACTATTGACCTTGTATTATAGCTTGTATGGCTGAACACTGCGCGCTCTCCGCCCTCTATCTCAAAAAGGGTTGAGCGCATGAAAAAATGATTGGAACAAAAATTGTTGCAAATTTTACGCTCTACAATTTTTATATAGGTGTTAACATCATTGGAGCTGTAGGAACAGAGATAATCCCAGAAAACCGATCATTGTGACCTTTGACCTTCAATAACTTACGACGCAGACACGAGATTTTATGAGACTTTTGACACAACATTTAGAACGTCAAAATGAAGGTGTATACAAGTTTCCAGCTTATTATCTCTCATTCCGAGGTTGACACATTTTTTTTGCTTATTTGACTGGGCTAATTACGCTTTTACGGATTTGAATTATTTTTCCCTAGCTCGTTACTGGGTCTCTAATATTAAATTATATTTCGAATTCGTATGGTATTGTATAATATTTATCCCACAATACCCGAAAACATTCAGAAACTCGAACGATTTGTGACTAAATTACAAATAATAGTACGAATAGTAAATAATAATATTTTGTAATGTAGTTAAAAGTTATCTATTATTACTGGAAAAAAATTAAAATTTAAGACATGAACATGAGCCTTAAGATTAGATCTACACGCAGAGAAAAGTTATCATATCAGTTACTGATCATACAATACAAGATTTTGTTCATGCGAAACTTTGATAATGTGAGAGTTACTTCAAATTCAAGTTTTTCGAAATTTCATTTTTAGGAATTTATTTTAATATATATGATTACTTTATTAAAAATTTTATTAGCGATCATTCGAATCATCCGAATTTTTATAGGTATTAATTTTTTTAATTAGTAGAATGCTAACTTTTTACGGAAAATGCTGTTTTGACCGTAAAACAATTGTTTTTTGTTGTTGAAATTTTGCTCCGGATAAGAAAACATGCCTGCGCTTTTAGAAAGAATAAGCATAAATTTTAAGTTAAAGGGTAAGGCTAAATATATATTTTTTATAAGTACGGAAATTGAACATCGTACGACAAACTGAACAAATGTGCGTTTTTGATTATCAGGTTTTTAGAATTGGTTGCGAATTGTTGTACATTTAATAATTTTTTATTTGCAACAACTATGGAAAGCATTAATTAGATATTCCATAAAGTTTAAATTTACTAATTAAACTACAACAAACATAGGAAATAAATAAAAAACTAAAGCCATTTATTTTGGATAAGTGTACAATGTTGTTTAAAAAATGTTTCGTTGTCAAATTAAGGGGTTACATGGGTCTTAAAGGTATAAAAAAAAACGACTTCTTTAAAAAATTTTATTTCAAAAACGAAAAATCTTTTTTATTTAAAATTTAAACATATGAAAGTAAAGTACTTAAAGTACTTGTAAAAAAAAATTTCAGCCAAAAATATTGAAAATTTTCCATTTTCCAGCCGTTTTTCGCCGTCAACCTTTTTTTTTGCGGTGGGCATGATATTTCGGTGTGGATTCATCTGAAATCAAAAATTCAAAAATTTTCTTGTAGTTTATGCCCTTGGCTCGTGATGAACGAAGGAATTGAAAAAAAAAATGAAATTTGACATTTTGACATGAGTTTGAATCAATTTTCGTCTCAAATTTTTATGCGTTTTTCCGATTCTCATCATTTTTAAAAGGTCTTTTTCGTATAAAACAAGAACGACTTGACCGAATGAAAATTCCTTCGTTCAATCACGAAACAATACTATAAAGAATAACTGTGCAAAGTTTCAACCAAATCGGTCAATTTATTTTTGAGAAATCGTGTCCACCACAAAAAAAAAGGTTGACGGCGAAAAACGGCTGGAAAATGGAAAATTTTCAATATTTTTGGCTGAAAATTTTTTTACAAATACTTTAAGTACTTTACTTTCATATGTTTAAATTTTAAATAAAAACGATTTTTCGTTTTTGAAATAAAATTTTTTAAAGAAGTCGTTTTTTTTATACCTTTAAGACCCATGTAACACCCCTTAACGATAGCAATTCTTAACTTTAAAGTTGAATGCGAAACGAAAGTTAAATTAATTATATTCGGCATTGGCGCCAAATCATATTTGAAAGCTACTGATTTAATGTTGTTAGTCACCGAAATTTTGTACACATGTATATTGGCATCATTATTAAATATACATATAAAGTCCGATATTCGTAATTTTCTGCATTGTTAAAAAAATAGGTCATAATCAGTCATAAATAATGGCAAATTCGTATACTATATATGTTAAGCTGTTCTCTTAATCTGTATGTTTTTAAATTTCTTGAACACCGAAAACCGCAAAATCTTAAGCATAAATTCTCGGCTTCTTCTTATATTATACTTCCTCATTTGTTTTTCCAGAGCAATTCATTAAATTAGCGAAAATGATTTGTTTGAGAATGCGGCCGCACCATTGCAATCTAAAACCAGTTCTCTGCCGGCAAATCACTTCAATTATCCACTGCGCTAGTCGAAGTAGACTCGAATTAAGTGTTTCAAGATTTTCGGAATCTGATATCATCGTCTCAAGTTTCAGGTAGTCGAGAAGTACCGTTTTCATGTTGCGCCGATCAGACCTAGTCATCTCACCTGGTTGCACGTTGCACCCCCCGAGCCAGATCCGAGTAGACAACGTTCAGTTTGTACAAATATCGATGCTGATTAGACCGGCCTCTACAGCACCGATCTAGCCAAGAAACTGCATCTAGCGAAGATAGTTAGCCAGATCCCGTATCTCTCGCATCTTGCTAGCCGCTAATAATAATCAGTGAGCTCAAATTGAACCAATTCCAAGACTTGGACACAGAAGCCAGTGGAAAAATTGCGATTGAAGCATTAAAAAACCGCAAGATCACGTCTCTGAAGGAGCATACATGGTTTTAGAAAACGTCGTCGTCCAGAACATCGTCACGGGAATCAGAGTTCTTCTAATGTCATGGGAATCGATCGACACGTTTCATTTCACGAACATGCGAACTAGCCGTTGGATGCTGTTGGTCCAGGTAACTGCTGTAATTGCTTAGCCGCGACCTTTCCAATTCTGCGCACTCTATGTCAGCGGCTATGTCTTTCACGTGTTGATCTTCAGGTGCCCGAAGATGGAATTGCTGCTGCTGCTGATTTATCTATTTTTGCTCTTTTTTGTTTTAGACTTTTTTTCAGCTGTTGTGATTTTATGCCGAAGGAGCGATGTACTCTTGGCAACTTGTGCCAGCACGCAGACGATACGCTGAAAGAAAGACGTAAAAAGAAATTGTTTGCGAGCAGTTAAAAGAGCCTATCTATCAACAGGAAAAATGTTTTTCATGGAATAAAGTTGTCTTACAACTCAGCAGCATTATTGGCTTATGTTTTATGATGTTGAAGAATTCCCGTGAACTGTAAAAGGCAATTCTTGGTAAGTATAAAAGTTTTAAAAATTATTCGTGCTTTATAGGTATTTTGCAGTTTTATTCTTTTTAAATACCGAGTGTTTCTCGTATAACGTTTGCGAAAATAACTCACCTTTTTGTAAAGGTAATTAGATGGGTAATTTAATAAAAATAAAAAAAATGTGTATTAATTACGTGAATTTCGGACAAAATCTGTGGAATTTAAGGATATTGCAAAACACTTTTTTCAGTTTCGCAAGTAAGTCTACATTCAGAAGTGGGGTACAGTTCAAATATAACGTAAGCAATTTCAGGAAGAGAGAAGGTTGTGATTTTTCTTACTTTTCCTGACTAATGGAGAGGGTAGTTCAAAAGTTTCTTATGTAATATTTTCAATACCTCGAATTCACTAAGAAAATTAAGAATAAACAACAGCCCTTAAGGTCGATTTTAAAAATTCCGTTTATTTAGGTACATGTAAATTATATTTTGGTTTAGTTTTCTTACGTACCAAAGTTCATATAGGGACGATTAAAAAATATTACAGATTTTCGGATTACTCGTACATGGAAGCAAACGTACACGTATTTGGAGTCGCTGATTTCAAAACTGCACCCAATATTTAGAATTCAAGCTGTAGGCTCTATATGATGGTGACTGAAAATTCTAAATTTGAGTGGATATCTTTAAGGGACTGTAGAATAGGAAAAAATATAGATTCAAACTTAATTCTTAATCTTTTTTTATTTGAATATTTAAGTCTTGAAGTCGACAAAAACAATTGTTTTTTTTAGTACTAGAGGGTAGGAAAACCCCCTAAAGTCAAAAAACTTATTCGCCAACAAAAATTATTTATTTATCCTATGGTATGCAATTTCAAAACACTTTTAGGAGGCATCGCTAGAAAGTTGAGCTTTCAAAAATGCGTTTCATTCCTGTTGTTTATCTACTATTTGCCCTAAACTGTCCTATAGCTTACAATTTCAAAAAAATTTTAAGTTTGGAGGTACCCTAGGAGAATGAAATATTTAATTTTCAACCTAAAACAAAAAAACAATGAATATACATTTTCAGAATGACTTTAAGAGTGACATATTTAAATCGCAAGGTCATCGAAGAGTTGTGCCTTAAAGTAAATAATTACCCAATTTTTTTTATTCTAGGTGAGATATTTCACCCCTCTAATTTTGACATGCGTTATACTAAACCCCTTTTTAACATTCTATTAATTAGGCGTACATATTACTTTGATCAAAAATTAAAGCCAATTTTGACTACTGATGATATAAAAGAAAAAGCGAAGAAGGAACTGAAGGCCATTCCAATCATCGAGTTTCAGAAGTGTTTCGTGAATTGGAAAAATCGCTGGCATAGGTGTATTGTATCGGGCGGGGACTACTTTGAAGGGAGTGATATAGATTCGGAAGAAAAAATAAAAAATTTTAAAGTAATAAACAAATTGGCTTTACTTTTTGATCACATTAGTATATAGACATTAATATCAATTCTTCTCCTGTCGTAGAAATTTTGAACATCTTAAATACTTGTAATTTTATAGTAAGTACCTTTCTCCTAATTAAAAAGTACTACAACTTTATTTAATTCGAACAATGTGCTGATTTAAAAAGTAAAATTTATTTGACTCACTGCTCGAATTCAAATTTAAAAGAAATTAAAACATCCGCAAAATGAAATGGTTGTAAAATTCATGTTCTTACGCAAAAATTGAAGACCCCCTTTCATGCAAAAAATATAACCGTCTCGTCGTTATGTGAAATCATGCCTGTATAATTTTTAGGCATACCTATAATTTAATGTCCCCTTCCGCTGGTGTAGCGGCAAATTTTCACCTTAAAGAAATCTCCCAGATGCGCCTTTAAGACCTACTTTTTCGTACTTCTTCCACAATCTGAGGTCTCTTTGATGTAACTTCGTGCGACATCTGAACCAGTTCCTATCCCATTGCATGTGACCAGAATGATCTTTGGTTCCCCGTTTCCTCCGAGGGTCCGAGTCTATGTCTTGGAGGTATCCGCGATCGTGATCGCGAAGGTATGTCTCCACGACGCGACGGCGCGCGGTTTCAAGAAGTTCGTTTCGTTGCCGCCCTCCTACCACCTTCCTTCGTAAGACCTTATGAATTTGACTCACGAAAAAATATTTTTATGTCGTGCTCAAGTACCGAATAATTTTGCAGATTAAAAATGCTCAGTGAAACCGGTGAAAGGTATTCCCGGGGCATGTTGAGCAGCAGCGCCTTTTTACACCTCCGAGGTATGAGCGACCGCCTTTGCTTTGTGTTCCAAAGAAATTCACTTTTGTTGGGCAATTTCAAGTGTCCAAGGCTAACGACGGTGTTTTGTTCTACCACAAGCCAAACGCGCCACTGTTTCTCGGCTGGCGCTAATAACACTAGTCTGTAGATTGCAGCCACCGCCCGCCGGACTGCAATTCTGCAAATGAATAGATGTTTTCATACCTCTGCAGAGCAGACATATTGCACAATACTCGTAAATAGGTGGATAAATGAACTTCCAGGTAGATATTGTTTGAAGCCTGCAAATTGAAGAAATAATGGTGGTACGCTGGCGGTAGCGAATGGGCGATTTTTTTTTTTACAACTATATTATTCATCGCATATGCAAAATACGTAAATACGTGCGTGCATGCGCTCCAATTTCTGCAGGAAATTTGTTATTAGTCTCGCTCCCAGCAACGTTGAAATTATTAGTTGCAGATGAGATTGTGCACACCTTTTTCTCTGTTCTGTTACTATCTAGTGCAATTGTGTGTATGAATTAATAGTAAAAAAAATAAAAAAATGAAACAATGTATGAACGAAAGTCGGACTTGTAACAAATATAACTTTGTACGTACATATGCAATTTAATGTGCAATTTGTAATAATTTGAATAATATGATTTGAATTTCATTGCACCATCTATAGGGTGGGCCATCGGCTGGTTTCTTTTTAAAAATGCTTTAAAGTAAACACTGTTCAATATTTTTCAACGTTTTTTGATTTATTATAAAGACTAAACCTTCCGATTAGTTATGGAATATGATTTCATTTAAATGGTATGGTTTTGGCTGGTTTGACAGTACCTCATCCTGTTAATCCACTTTTTTAGCACATTTTCGATGGTTTGGTGCCCTAATTTTAAGAATAGCATGATAAATACCAGCATAAGATCGATTTTTAACTGCATCCAACAGAAAAAAAGTCCAACGGTGTCAAGTGCGGTTATTGCATTAAACCAACCGAAATTTCTCATCAAACTTCGCACTATTTCGGCAATACAGCATTCATTTTGGAAATAAATTTTCAACATTTCCCAACGTTTTTTAAGTATAAATCTCTCTATTTCATACCGCGGAGATATGATACTGTGTTTCTGCTAATATTTTGGACGCGAAAGAGCTGTCTGTGTGAAAATAACATCTAATTTAAAAAGAAACCGACAGATGGCCAACCCTATAGATACAATTACCACGAAACAAAATAATTCTTAAAATTTTTTATATATGATCGTTTAACTCTTTGAGGCACATGGTTTTAAAGAAGAAGAAAAACCCAAGTTGCACAGAATTGTTTTTAATATTAAAAGTGGAAAACTGCAAATAAAGTATTTAATTCTATGACTATGAGTAATTTCGACTTTTAGAGGTGGGTTAAAACTTTTTGGATGATTCGGACATGAAATTGTTTTACGTAACACAAAAAAATGCATTATTTCATTCGTTTAATTGTTTTGACCCTATCATAAGTACCTACATATTGTTACAAAATTTGCATTCGTTTATAATTCATACTTTGAATTATAATCGGGCAGATATACGGATTAGTTTTCGATCTCTCCTTTGTGATTGTCTATGGCAGAGAAACCAAGTGCCATACTGATGAGATCCTTCTGTCTGTCTGTCCATTGGTTGCTGGGTTATAGCGAAGGTGGATTTTATAGTTTTGATGTAGAAACGTCTGCACAACAGCCAATATAATGAATTATTAAAAGGGATAATGTTCGATAGTTAAACTGTATAATGTACTACATATATATATATAGTAAATATTTCTACACTAAGAAATTGATATCAAACTATAAATTCTCGAATTTGCATTGTAAAACCTTCAACAAAAGTCGTGTAACTGAAAAGCAGTATAACACACCCAAAAGTTTAAATTTTTTTTTTTTTTTAATTGGTATAATTGAAGGGTTGCATATATAATTTTTTTTTTTTTTGGTTTTGCCAGATTGTTTTTTGGCTGATGGAATTTTTTCAAAAAAACCTCAAAAAATCACGGTGTACGTCATTTGACAAAAAAAAAAAGGGTCTTAATTGGTATGAAAATCTCTATGGATTGAACCAAAAGGTAAAATTTATACCGAAAAATGACACATCTTAAAAAACGCACATTTTTGGCCCAGAAAATCATACGACAATTTTTGGAAAATCTTTTTTCTCTGTTATTCAATTACTGGAAAATCATGTGTCAAATAACATATCAAAATTTCAGACTGATTTTGAGAAAATCACGTTTAAAATTTTTAAATGATATTTTTAAAGGGAAAGCTTACCCAAAATTTAATCTGCAATGCTGCACCGAAACCGATTTCGACTTTAGTATAATGAAATTCTTATTAATTTATTCTTATTTTTCCTATCAAAATCAATCATAAAAAAAATATTGATTTTTTGAAAATTTGGGTGTGTCAAGTCCCCTTAAGATTATTCGCAGCAATTGCTTTATTTTTCTGTTAAATTTTATAGGATATGTATAGTAACAATCCGATTTTATTAAGTCTACCATGTATAAAAATTTCAGCTCTATTCCATTTATTTGTGTCCCCCATTTCATAAGTTATATGAATGTGTTTCACTCAAGGTTTCACATCACCAAACAGCAAAACCTAAAGTCTGCTTGGACATTTCGAGGAACCCTCTCAATCGTCTCGCCAGACTGATTTATGGCACCCTATTGTTGTTTAATTTTTCTCTATGAATTATGCTTGATTTATGTATACCTTATGCTATCAAGCGTTTACACATTGCCTTTCCAATTGCAAGTCATTTCCTAAACAGAACGTTGACCCATCAAAAAAGAAAAATTTCCGTAAACTGATAATGTCGATCACCTCCTCGCAACAGCTTACATAAAATGTTTTTATGATATTGTTTTTGATCGTTCAAGCCGTCCATCTATCACATGCTGTACATATCATACAACAGTGTTGAACCAACCTGAAGTTGGGCGAAAAAAATGAAAGTTTCAATGCGGCTCTGACTTTGTTATGCAAATAACGAATTTTTCCGAGAAATTGTTTTTTTTTTCGAGAAAACAAAGCCAAGTGAGTGAGCTTTCTTCCATCAAGAAGGTATTAAATATGAAGTTATAGTATTTATTATAGTATTAAATGCTACAGCACCGTAACCCTTTTTCCTTCTCCTTCGTCTTCTTGTTACGTGCTATTTTTTGTTTTATTTTATTTTCTTCTTCTCTCCAACTCCAGACTTGGATTGTTGGCTGCTTCAAGAAAAGTAGTTAGACAAGTCCGATGCGAAGAGTTCCCAATAGAACTTGAGGCCTCGTCCACACCTTCCCGAGCGGAGCGAGCCCAGCGAAGCATGCCGCCGACCGAGCTTCTTCACGTCAATTAGTCACGATGTACAGTGCCCAGGTCTCAAGAATCGCTGCTTCAGGTATCGAAGGTAAGGGAGATAAATAGAAGAAAAAATATATACTACATATAATAAAAAAACAGGTAAGAATCGCTGTTACACAGTGATCTCACAGTAGGCGCATGTGTGAATGAGTAAATTGACCAATTGTCCGTGTGGTCGTTATTTTGTGACCGGTCTCGCCAACTCCGACGGTTGTAGGAGTGAATAAAATTTTCTAACCAAAACCCGAACCCATAGCCTCTCATTTTATGTTGAGCAGCATCGCGGTGAGAAACGCAACTTTTGATATCATACTTTGTCTGTCTGCACACTTGCAAAATTTATGCTGAATCATAAAACAGCAATGTTTTTGTGCAAAATCCAGTGGTGTCGATTTAGGATTTAAATTACCTGATAATATTTTATATTGATTTTATTTACATTTACTTTAAATCTACAAACATTTGATACCATTGGATTTTAGTATAAAATAATTTGTTTTCCTTAAATTCAACAAGTAAACTATGAAAATTTTTAACAGCGTCCGAAAGCGAATAAGTTTAAGTTTTAAAAAATGTCCATTAAGACTACTAGAACAAGTAAGCGTTCTATTAAATAAACAAATAGTGCAATAAAGACAACATTGAGAAAGTTTACTTTGTTTTTTAATTACAAATTAATTATTATTTCCTTTTTTTTTAGGGGTTACGTCAAAAATAAAATCATTACCGTCTATCCGTCTAAACTCCGACTGAAGTTACTAAAACTACTGTGCCAATAATCTAAAATTTAGAATGAAGGTGGAATGAAATTTTGTATCAAAAATACTTCATCCATATGAAGAAGACGTGTTTCATGAGCTGATTCCAAAAAGGTTTGTTACTGCATTTACGTATAGTATATTATATCTAAAAATTTATTTAAAAAACAAATCGAATAGAATTTGAAGAATTTAGGTATGTATTATATTATATAAATTTCCGATGTTTCTTTTACCTCAGTCAGTTAAATAAAGAGGGTTTTTTTAAGCGCTTCTGGATTTTGATTTTATATAAAATACATAAAAATCCAACAAGTATCCAAAAATTTGGTTTTATTCGAAAGATAATTATTTAACATTTAATATTTAAATTCAATTTAGGACTTATGTATCAGCATCGCGGTTACCAGTTATATAAAGCGCATCCTATCAGTCCAATTTTTGATAACTTTTTTCGAGCATATTTTGTCTAAATGTTGATTTCTAATGCATCAATCGAAGCTTGTTTATCAGCATAGACCAGAGACTTCACATATCCCCACCAAAAATAGCCTAGCGATGTCAAATCACACGATCTTGGTGGCCAATTGACAACTCCATTTCTTTAAATAAGTTTTGCCCCAAATTGTTCATTCAATAAATTAATTGTTTCGGTCGCTGTATTGCACGTAACGCCGTCCTGTTGAAAGTACTACTCGTCAACATGAATGTGTTAAGGTTTGAAGTTGGGAATGTTCAGTAACATGGCGAATAGCCCATTCTGAGAGGCAATTATTCGGTCCATAAAATTCACGAAGTGCACCATAACTTTTTATAACTGAGCTCTAATTTCAGAAATAAATTTCCACGATTTGGAATCATTGCTGCGGTGTAATATCTTTCGATGATGATTTATTACACTTTACCGAATAAAAATGACATTTACACGTATGTGTACAACAAACTTCCTATCAGAAATACGGCTTTTTTTAATAATTAATTAAATTTTAATCCTTCCAAACCCTTTATTTTTCTGTTATGTATTCCTTTAGACATCCCCAAGAAGATTGGTAAAATTTTTATAAAAAAAAATCTTTCAGTGTTTTTATACGGATGACAGTTGAAAATTTGACATATATTTTCGAATTTATTTGCCACACACAATGCACTGATTATAGGTCTGTCTGGTAACTTTTGGGTAAAAACTTCTTTAGTAAAAATCTGGTAAAAAGTTTCATATGGTAGTGGGAATAGACATCAAAAGTTACCAGACGACTTCAAGTAAAAATTGGGTATACCTTCAAAATTTTACTTGTGTATGTAAATTGTCAAACATGATCAAGATGTCAAAGGAAAAACTTATGGATTTATTTAATATTTTCGAAGATTTTGAAATTTGTTTTTATTTATTTATACATCTTTTCAATAACTTATTCGTTTATCTCAATCAAAATGCAAAAATTTAAACACGCAAATGACAGATTACATAGTGACAAGCAATCGGTGATTTTACCCAAATTTACTTGGTCTCCGCAGCATAAGTAAAATCTGGTAAAATTGGGTAAGAGGAGAAGTGCTGTCAAGAGCTCAGTTTTTCCCCTCCGTGAGGTTAACAGGCACTTTTAGGTACAAATTTTACCCCCGAGTAAAAACTTTATAGTTACCAGACAGACCTTATATTAGTATATTTATTGAAAAATTACATGAAATGAGAAAAAATATGATACTCACACGCCAGAAAATTAAAAATATAATAATAATACCGTTTAAAATAATTAAATTTATTTGACAGGTGACATGACATCAGTGTTGTCACAAAAAAAAAACACAAATACTACTATTACTATTTCTGTTATCATTTAATAGGAAAAAACGAATTATAAACTGCTGTCACCTACAGGTAACACTGGGAACTGACGGGTTAATAAATTATAGTTATTGAAAATCTTAATCAATCTTAGCAATTTCGTTAGATGGAATCATTTAACCACTTCAGTTTTGGAAAGCGAAAAGCTACTATCTTAATTGAAAACATATAAATAAATTGATTTTAATAGAAAACCAGAGTCGAATGATTGAGAAATGTTCTTGTTACGATTAAAAACGAAATATAAATTTACTTGTGCAGTTCCCACCAAAGGTTAAGAAATAAAGATACATAAGTAAATAAATATGTTAGGAAGTGTAATCAGTTTGGGAAAGTTTTTTAAGTTATCTTATTATCGAAAATCTACACACTATCTGGAATTAAATTCTGGGACATATTTTGTAAATTTCAAAATTGTATTAACCCATTAAGCCCCAAATGTCCGCTTTTTCGCCGCTGCGTTCGGCCGCTGCGTTCGGCCGCTATATTTTTAGTGAAAATAGTGTCTGAAAAATATGTGACACACTAATTCCGACGCAAAATTTAATGATCTTTCAGAATCTGACCTCAAAATTTGCAACAAATGTGTGGTTCAAAAGTTGTAAACTAATTTATGCAAAAAAACGTGATTTTGAAAAAAAAAATTTCTGGTTTTTCCAATTTTCCACAAGGAAATCATTTGAAATTTCATTGTTTTCGTGCAAATATCGTGGTCTCGACTCCCAAAGTATAAGCTCCCGTTGTTTAAATGAAGGATTTTAATGTTTAAGCACACAAAATGGCGGTCGGGACACGAAAAGATGAGAAAAAGCTTTCGGAATTTTTTACGCGAAAACAAAGGGTTTTAGAGAAAAATTTTATTGAACAAAAAGTGCTTAGAATTGATTGAGAAACCCGTGTGAATTTTTTCAGAATTTTTCAAGCAATTTTTGGATTTTTGGATTTGATCATTTTTTGAAAAATCCAAAAATCTCATCAAAAATTCTGAAAAAATTCACACGTGTTCCACAATCAATTTTAAGCACTTTTTGTTCTATAATATTTTTCTCTAAAACCCTTCGTTCTCAAGCGAAAAAATATCTTGAATTATAAAATATGTTAGAAAATTTGACTTTCGGAATTTTTCACTCGAAAACGAAGGGTTTTAGAGAAAAATATTATAGAATTTTTGATGAGATTTTTGGATTTTTCAAAAAATGATCAAATCCAAAAATTGCTTGAAAAATTCTGAAAAAATCCACACGGGTTTCTCAATCAATTCTAAGCACTTTTTGTTCAATAAAATTTTTCTCTAAAACCCTTTGTTTTCGAGTAAAAAATTCCGAAAGCTTTTTCTCATCTTTTCGTGTCCCGACCGCCATTTTGTGTGCTTAAACATTAAGATCCTTCATTTAAACAACGGGAGCTTATACTTTGGGAGTCGAGACCACGATATTTGCACGAAAACAATGAAATTTCAAATGATTTCCTTGTGGAAAATTGGAAAAACCAGAAATTTTTTTTTTCAAAATCACGTTTTTTTGCATAAATTAGTTTACAACTTTTGAACCACACATTTGTTGCAAATTTTGAGGTCAGATTCTGAAAGATCATTAAATTTTGCGTCGGAATTAGTGTGTCACATATTTTTCAGACACTATTTTCACTAAAAATATAGCGGCCGAACGCAGCGGCCGAACGCAGCGGCGAAAAAGCGGACATTTGGGACTTAATGGGTTAAGTAGGATACTTTTTACGAAAAAGAAATCTGTTGTGCAGAAGTAATTCTTAATAAGCAAATGTTTAACTTGTTCATTTATAAACTGCTAAATGTTTCCTTAAAATGTGTTTGGTAACATTGTTCTTCATGATAATCTAATTCCTCTAAGTTCAAAAGACTTAAGAAACTTTTTCTCAAGATTCATGAAAAAGATGCTCTGTGGGAGAGTGAAGAGAAGTGCAAAACAACACCGAAAGCTATACACACATTGTGGGCAAAACCCACCTCATTAAATTTAAATTTGTGTGTAATAGCTACAGGTGTTTTTCGCTATTTGAAATTCAATTAAAAAAGTTCTCAATCCCAACTCCAACAACCAACACCAGTCAGCGCCAATCTACGCCAATGCCATTTTTCCATTCTAATCTGAAATTGTTTATTTTCTTCAGTCACAATCAAAAAATTGAGGAGCAGCAACAGTAGCGCAAATACAAAGCACTAGAGAATCGCAATACATTCAAATCATAGCATTACCTGTCCAGGTGAGGTGCACGACCACAATCGTAATTGCGCCCCGAAAGAAATCCCATTCTTCAAGACTTCGTCTGGCGGCGGCTTGCACACCTTTCGAAGCCCCGCTCGACTGGCGGCGGAGTCTCGTTTTTTCCCCTGGAATTTTTCATGCACCATCGCATTTCATGTCCCATGAGACCCACACACCAGTTGCCCCGTACAAAGTATCTCGTAGATACAGCTGAAAAGTCAGTAAGATAGGCACGCAAAGACGGTAACCGCGCTGACGAAACGAGAAACGTTCGTAGCTCTTCGCAGCGTCTGGAAGCAAGCGCAAGCTATCACAAAAGTAGTACCTTTGAGCATAAGGAAAAATCATAAGAAAAGCTCTCTTGTGCGGTTTTCGAAAAATATATTTTTTTATTTTTAAATTAGACTTGGCGTGCTGGAGGCTGGGCGGCTACCGTTTTTTCGTTTTTATAAGTAAAAGAGTTAAAGTAAAACATAAGAAAGCCAACCAGTTCACGGTGGATTACCACAGCACAACGTGCTCAGTATCGGCCGGATTCGAATCGCTTTTGAACGTTCGTGCGTTAACCCAGATTTTACCTGAGTGCCTAATTTTGTCAACTATGTGAGCAGTTGCTGCTGCTTCGTGCGAGTGCTTTTTGTGTTTTTATTTATCACAAGATCAAGTTCAAGTGTGCTAGAGCGTTGTGCTGAAGAAATATAGCATATATATATAATAGTAAGATATAAGATACACGAGTGGTGCTCAGTGCCGTCTTTCTTTATTTTATATATTTTTTTATAAGCGGAAGTTGCGAAATTTAATATTAGTTTTTTTGCACCAAGTGATGTGGAAGAATGTAACCATTTTGGTGCTCGATCGCTAAACGGAAGCGCTTTGTCTGTTCGAGCTGGATTATATTTCTGGAATACCTCAGCAAAATTTAAAAAGTTGACGTCCTTCGTCAATCGAGATTGCTTTTCTAGCCGCACTTAGTGGGAGAAGTAAGTTATTTCAGACAATCTGCTTTTTAGAATATTTCATTCAAATCTAATGAGTAGACAGACCATTTGTTTAATTTTTTAAACTGTTAGCACTGCTTAACGAACTTTCAGTAATTTTCCACACTTCGTAATTTCAAAACAGATAAACACTGATAAATTGTGCGGTTCGATTGTTTTGATAGTAAACATAATGCACCTGCGTAAAGTTTACTTCGTTTCTAAAGCTTAGTTCTAATCGTTCATTAAAATTTAAATTTATAAAATGCAAATAAAAGAATTTTGAATTTCTTATGTGCCCTTGTTCACCTTCTGCGCGTTTTGTATATTTATTTATTTGTATGCGGGCGTTAATGATAATCAAGTAGAAAACTAATTTTCATATTGGCCTTAATAAATCAATGTTACTGATAAAGTTGATCTAGCTTTTATAATACTATTTCAAGTAATTTCCACAATATAAACGAAATAATTAAATGAAATTTAATCTATCTATAAGAAATATATTACGAGTATCGATTTCAGTCAAATGATATTATCGAAAATCTAATCCCAAAACAATCAATCAAAATACAAACAGAGAAAGTAAAGCGTGGACCATCAGTTGGTTTCTTTTTAAAAATGCTATGAAGTATATAAACATTATTCATTCATTATTTTTGTTGATTGATTGAAAAGAGTAAACCTTCCCATTAGTTATGGCATATGATTTAATTTATCTTGGTAATAGTCCATCTGTCTAATCAATCTTGCAGCACATTATCGATGGTTTGGGGTCCTATCTCACAAATAGCTTGATCAATTTTGTGCTTAAGTACATTAATAGTTTCTGGAATGTCAGCATAATATCAATCTTTAACGGTACCCCAAAAGAAAAGGCATTCGGCATCAAATCACAACTGCGTACAGAATTCACATTATTTCAAACAAATATTCTTTTAAAAATTCGTACTGTTTCGGTAAACATGGCACTCATTTTGAAAATAAGTTTTCAATATTTTCCAATATTCTTCAAGCGTAAATATATTCATTTCGTACTGCGGAGATTTGTTTGATTGTTTCTGTCTATTTTTGGAGCATAAAAGATTTGTATTTGTCAAAATTAAATTCAATTTAAAAAGAAACTAATAGATGGCTCACCTTATAATTCATCATATGGATTTTTTCTTTTTTAAAACTTCATTGTCAATTGTCTTCACATTTAGAATACTTATGATTATCGATGCATTGTTGGAGAAGAAGAGTGAATTTTTCTTCTAAAAAATATCATACGAGTAGATCTTTATTATTATTACGAACATTTTAAGTAACAAAGAAAAATTATTAATTTCTGACCCAAATTTAAGAAAATGTTAGATACCATTAAAAAAATATGGTGTCTATTTTCACCCGATTACTTACATGTTCTTTTACAGATTCTGATGGCGATACTTTATAAAATTAATTATTAGATTTAAATAATATATATAATGGCATATTATAATTTCTGGTCAGACTATTATAATATACTTATTTTTTTTTTTATAAACTTGAATTATTTCAATAATTGCTCTCAACGATTGGATTTGAGGCTTGTCAGCAATTTTCCTTATTTTACTTCCTCCTCTATCACTCAATTATGTAGTGAACATTATCAAGATTATTGAAGTTAAACCGTAAAACATATATTTAGGTATATTTTGAATTATTCGTGCATACTGTAACAAATTCAATAAAACAGATATCATCAAAATTGGGATGATGGATTATATGGGTAATAGTTTTAGAAGAGGAGTTTCCAAACTTAAAACTATAGTAAATTCCATTAAACACCAAATATATAATCAGGATGTGCTCTCAAGAATTATTAATTTTTGTAAAAACACCAGACTCAACTCACAGCAATTTAAAATCTTATATATAAAACTCATTTTTATGCTTTTTCTATTATGGGAAACTATACAGCTGTATATCCAAAGGCAGGTATGCAGTCTTCTGGGAAAAGGAATAAAACATTTATGTTAATGTGATTAATTATACCAAAAAGGCTTTATGAGGTTGTATAATTAATTTTAAATGCTTATAATCACTACCACGCAATTTATTCAATATCAGTGTGGAACATCTTTCCTCCTACGCTTCGAATATGCCTTTTTTATTTATGAGACAGGTGCAGCAGTTTATTTTAATCAGTTTGGAATTTGGGAGGTAGCTTTTTTTAAATAGTAAAAAAATTATATTTAAAATTAATATTTTAAAGGAATTAAAATTTAATTTGCAGTATCCAAAAAAAATTATTTATAAATGCAAACGAACGTATTTTTTAACATGACTTGGTGCTGCAGCTGCATGGTTCTGTTTATGTGTAAAACTCCACTCTAAATAAACATCGTACAAAAAAATGAATCTTCAGTGATGCTATTTTAAAGCGTATAAAAGATAAAAATGGCATCTTATAACCTTTCGCTCTTTATTTAGAAAGTCAAAATGCAACAAATATTTCTTATCATCTCTTACTTTATATTTCTGAATGATGGTTATTTTAAGAAAATGTTTGTTTTTTTTTCCAATGAATCGACATATAATTTTTATAGGAATCTGCGACAGTGGGTTAATTTTAGAAGAATTTAATAGGCCTCTCGAAAGTATTATTTTTTTAAAATTTGATTTATTTTGTTCGTATCTTGTGTATTTTTCGATATATTTTTCAGTCTGTCAATTCGAATAATTTAGTAATCATTAGTAATTACACAATAAAAGTAATAAAAATTAATTTTTAACTTTAAACTAAAACTTTTCATCACGTTTTAATAAATTATTCAATTGCTAATAGATGTTATGAAAATCAGCATGTTTCTTCAAAATTTTAGGCCAATTAACCTATTAAAAAGTTGGTGAAAAAATTCACTTCTAAAATTGAGGATACCTTTCACGTTTATGGAAATTATCCACCAGGTTTAGAGTCTCAAAATTCAATAACTTAATGAGCAAAAATATGCGACAATAAAGACAATTCGTAAATAAAAAAAAATATTTTCTCAAGAAATGCGCTGCTATTTGTAAATCTAAACATATTTTTTTATGATCATCAACAGAGGAACGTTCAGCAATTAACTTAGCATAGCACCCTGCTGATTGACTATTTCTTTTCTCATGTTATTATTTATTAGGGCCGATGTTGTTTCGAAACCCAACTTTTATAATGACCGCATTTTCACTGTGGCATCAATAAAAACAACTAGAAGATTATGCGTATAATCCAAGAATGAGGAAAACTGGCTAATCCAGCATCATCGCTAAAAATAGGAGGCGACAAGAAACATTGGCCCAATAATCTTTCGTCGGGCCTCTTTCCTCAATAATTCATTCTAGAGACATAAAGACGTGTCAGTGGGGATTGCGATAAATCCCTTTTACCTCACATAAATCCATAAAATTATGGTGTTTACCGTTCTCGCCCGTCCAACTTAGAATCTAGAATATCCTTAATACATATATTTTTCAGGCTTGTTTTGGGTTCACGTGCGGAACTCCGGAACCCAGGAATCTCGTGTAATTTAATTAAAAAGACGAACGCACGCAATGTTCGCGAATATCAAGCGCAAGTATGTTTCATGTGAGTTTTGTGGTGCAACATATGCTCAAGAAAACGAGTTTGCTACCACTAGACAGAGCATTTTCTTGGGTATGAGACCGCAGCGATACCGGAGCCTGAGGGCACTGGATTTATTATATTCAGCCGTGTGGTTGGTCCCGAACTTGCGTTAAAGAAAAATACAACCAAAAGAAATTTGCCACACAAAAAGTGCCTAAGAAGGCGATAACCGGATTGACGGACTCTGTAGACTGGATTTCCATTATTAAGTCTAGATAGGTCTACCCTGTTCTCCGTTTGCCGGATCATTAACGTACAAAGTCACTCGAACCTAAAGACGATGGTCTTCGTCTTCATCTTCAAGGGGGGGAGGCATGCAAATGCGCAACCCAGTCGTGATTACGGAATTGGATTAAAAAAAGCAGTCTTAATGCCTCTGTTCCGGTCTTGAAAGAGGTTTTTAGACCAACCGGCCCCGGGCTGAGGACTACCGCTGAATGTGCGGATGATAACCAGATTCTTGGTATGCGTGGTTCAGAAACACCATGTCGAATTATGACGTTCAGTTGGGTGTATTGAACCCAAAGATTATTTTGTTTTCATTTAAATTACAGTCACATTTGAAAACATCAATCTTAATTTTATGAGGGTTCCGTAGGCACTTTTATGGTAAGCCTTTGGGCGCTTGTCTTTTCACGAAATCATAACTTACACACGGCTTGACCCAGAAATTCAAATTTTGGCATCTAGGCAAGCTCTTGGTTGGTTCTGGTACCTCATTTAATTTAAATAAATGTGTTGAACATTTTAAAATGATTTATTTAATTAGTTCAATCTATCATTTTGGAAATGCTTTGATTAAAGAATTTAAAATTTGACAGGTAATTATGCACTAGGCATCTTTTTGTTCATTTTGAATAGTGTAGTTCCGAAAAAAGAGTCGTGGAACAATATACAAAAACTTGAAATGTTGTTCTATCTATATTTCAAAACCTCGTCTTTTAAAAGTCGAGACAATATTTAAAAATTTTATCAACTTTGAGCTTAGGTATTTATGATCCAAAGTAATATTAGTTTATTAAATATCTTTTAGACCATATTTTTGGATGGTTGGGTTTATAAGTTATAAATGTTCAATTAAAAGTAAAATTGAAAAATTTGTTTAAGCCTTCCTGCAACAACTAAGAAAAAGAAAACATATAAAAGTGAAAAGTTATCTCTTGAAATATCTATCACTAATAAAATTTGATCAAAAAATATTACATCGAACCCAAAAAGATCACTTAAACTAAAAAAATAATTCATATTTTGTATTTGCCGAATTTTTATTGAATAAGGAATCTTTCTATTAAATAATACAAATAAATTGCTAGGGGATTTTAAAATGAAAACCTACCTGTGTTATTTTTAACTTAGATAGAACTATCACTCTGTGTGATATTTATGTTCTTTGTAGTCTGACAAGTAATAAAGAATAGACTTACGCTTGAGTTGTTCCTTATTTCTTTTAAAATGAGGCAGAGCCTAGCATGTTCGCTAAAGGACCATGATCAATGAATATTTCTAAGAAAATATAGATGACATTGATCCTGACGAAATGTGGTTTCAACAGGATGACGCTACGTGCCATACAGGGACACAAACCATTGATTTATTGAAATCACTATTGGCGATAAAGTGGATTCGAGAAATAGTTTTGTAAATTGGTCTGAAAGGTTGTTTGTTATGTGTATACAAGTCTAATAGTTATAAAATGTTTGTATTTGATCTAGTCAAATAATAAGATGCTGTGAAAAGCGAAATTCAGTGTAATCTTCAGCCAGCGTATGTTTAAAGATTTATACATTTTGAAGAAAAACAGCTTTTGATTGAATTTAAAATGATATTTTTTAAATATCTACTATATATGTATTAGTAAAAGTATTGTAGTACGGAAATAATACAGTTTAAGATCAGATACACTTTACGTGGGGTTACGTGGGTTTCGCATTTCTTTTTAACGAAATTTATAAATACGATTTACTTCTTCTGTTAGGATATCAAAGTACATCACTTGAACAAGTTGTAAATAAAATTTCATGAAAAAAAGGAAAATTGATCAATTGACAGCTGGTTTACGAAAATCGATGATTTTTTACCGTAGGCAGAATATCTCGAGATAGAGTTATCTGAAATCAAAAAAACAAAAATTTTTCTATTGTACTTGGACGAAGGATTTGAAAAAAAACAGTGATATTTGAATTTTTGACAATGTTTTATATCAAAAAATTGATTTTTTTAAAATTAATGTGAACATTTTGGTGATTTTTAACTAGTAAAACGACTTGTAATGAACGAAATTAAAAATCCTTTTTTTTTTCATGAAATTTTTCACTTTTTTTTCATGAAATTTTTATAAATTTCTTAAAAAAAAATTCGAAAAACTGTGATTTTTTTTTGGAATTCATAACCTACGAAACCCCTTAAACAGCAATATAATAATATTCTAATTGAAAAATAATGTTATAAGTGGGAAGCAATAGTTAGTACAAAACGCAATGCTATGTTCGGGCTGTTACATTAGAAACAATAGAATAACCCTTTACATTCCTCTAATGGTATAATTTTCTAATCCAATAAGATAACATATTTTTATCTATTATTATCTATTAGTTTTCAATATTTCAAAATTTCAATAATTAGGCAAGCATTTCTATAATGTACATTCTTTTGTAACATAAAATTCTCATTTTCGTACCTAAACATTGATTACTCGTTCAATTTTGGGCCAGTCCATCAGACTTGTGGTAAAAAATATTTGCTATTTACAAAAATTATTAAAATTTAAGTCAGGAAATGCGAAAAGATATATAAAAAAAATTATCTTCCCATGGGTTGATATAAAAACCTTTTTGCATGAATGTCGATTTGCAATTGACAACATTTTTTTTTTTTGATTAATTTTAATTTTTTATACGTTGCGTCGCGCCGATTACGCTTTTTCTAAATTAACAACTTGCTAGCTGAGGAGATTGCAAATTCAGCAAAAGCGCACAACAGCGACGATAGCAAAAAAACTAATTTTCTTTGGAATTGCTTTTGTTTGGTTAACTCATTATCGAACCAATTTATTGCATAAGAATTAGCTCTGCCGCGGGGTCTAACGACTAACGAGCTCTACTTTCACCTCGTTCCCGAGCAGAAAAAGGCCTCCAACCCAGGCCTTTGGGGCTTGCAAGTGCAGCAATTCTACCTAAGCAATAAAAATTGCACTGTCTTAAAGTCTTTGCACAATGGCAGTGAAAGACCCTATATCACAGAATAGAGCAAAATATGAACAAAAAATCTGGTAAAAGATTGAAATCACCGTCTCATTGTAAGGAGTAAATATAACAAAATTCTGCAGTAATTGCCCGCTCACTTCCACCTGTTGGAATATAAATCTTTAAAATCGCATTGTGTCTCTACCTCTGGGCAGGAGAAAGTGCCATATCTTAAGAGATTCCCACGGTTAATTCACTGAAAGTGGCTGCGAGTCGAGACAGCGGTGACCCACGCCATCTGTGCAAACAGTTGACAAGTCGAGTCAAAACCTCAAGAGGTGAACCTACTCTCTATTTTTTTTTTCAAGAAATATTTTCAAACGTTTCAATTGCGTAGCTCGAGAAAAAAATATTAAGTTACCCACATAATTTCGTCTCCTATATTTTCTGTACCCTGCAAACCCTCCCACGAGGAGCAAAGTACTCGAAAAAGGTAAGAGGAACCGCATCCAATTAAGAACGCCCATCGGAGGCATACTCAAATCAATCGATTAATTTTACATGCTCGAGCTTTTGTAAATTGTTGGTGTAATTAAAAAAGCATTAAACGGTCTTAAGACGAAATAAAGAAAGGCGTAGGTGTTGCTTTGGGTCATTGTTCTGATGAAAAAGTCTCTTCTTAACTAGATTGAATCTTTTGGATCTTCGGAGGAATGACTCAAGGAGAGTAGATTTCTTCTGTTTTTGGTTTAGAAGGCAATTAGCCGACTTTCAAAGATATGCTACTTTACCGAAAAATCAGAAGGTCAACACCCGCTAGAATAGTGACAATATGCAAGATATAAACAATAAAAATGTTTTGGTTACACAGGTTGACAAAATTTTAAACCAGAAACCACATTATACTTTTCGAAGGTTTTTGACGCACGGAATCCGAATCCGACCTCAGAATGGCTGCAACACGTAAGGTTTTCGAGAGATTCTAACCTAAAAGAAAATTTTAAATTTTTCGACTTAGATTTTTTTACATATTTTATTTTGTTGCTTTGTGGATACGCTGTAATATGTGGAATCTAAAGAGTACACACTTTTTTGTAACATAAATGATTTTGAATAATTAAATGTGTATCGATTATGAACATCATGATTGTTCAAAACGTTGACTGTCACGTTTTATTCAGCTTCACATTCAGCTATTGGGTGTCAGTCATGGGTGACTGACGTGGCAGTCAATGATCATTTTTAATATTTGCTATTTCTCAATTTTACTTTTTGCTTTTTGTATAACTACCTACTTAGATTCTATTATTTTTAGCTAATTTTACAATTTTTATTCCCAGCCAATTTTACAACATTTTTAAGAATTTCTCATTGTTTATTGCTTGAATTAAGTTTTATTATATTAATATAAAAAAAATGTTAATTGTAATATAAATTTTAAAGTCGGTCACATATTTTTTCGAATTTGGCCTTAACACATTTCAAGTATAATCTCTAAAGAACATAAACAATAACAATAAGTGTTAAACAAGTTTTATTTCACATGTAAAACAGATGGAGATTTCGGATCAATTGCGCAAATATTTAAAAACAATGTCTCAGAATTTACGTAGAGAATCAATATACAATACAGATCGGCTTTTTTGTTTATACGATTATAACAATGAATACTGAAACTATGAGTTTTGCTTTTATCTAGCCTAAAAAATAATAATAGGACGTTGTATTTTGCAAGTAGCACATCTGGCCGCAATTATGTTTAGCTCTATTTACATAAAATATTCAAGGAGTTCACCAAATTCCAGTTGTTTACAAATTCTCTGCACCTATCAAACTTTTCTGTTTTTTTTTTAAAGACAGAAAATAACAATTAACAACAACAAATTGCGAAAGTATCCACGGTACCATATTTGATTAAACATACGTTTTTGAGGTAACAAAACATTTGAGTTTTTCTCTTTCAAAAATCCATCAGGATTTACTAAAATTTGGTATTATTTTTTAAAGGTCAGGATCTTAGCTAAATATGAAGTCGATAAATTTTGTGTCATATTGTTTCTTGTGTCCTCGGAATCTACTTTTATTTTAATAAATGTTTTGTTTTAAAGGAATGGTTACAGCTTACTTTTTATTCTACCTATATTTTTCGTAATTGATTACACCTTGCTTTATTCAGTAACTTTTTGATATAATTTGAATGGTATTTTTTCGTAAGAACTGTGGACTTATTTTCGAAGATTTTAAAAATTCGAAATACAAAACGAATGAACCAAATAACGATTTTTTTATGTGAAACCTTTTTTCTTACTTACAAAAATTGATTTGTACACTCAGAAGAATATACGCAAAAGTTATCGCCTTTTATTTTAAATAATGTAAAGCATTTAATTCAAAAATCGTATTTTCAAAGAGCATTCTTTAATTCTAAGTTATAGGATTTTAATGAAAGTTATTGATATTACAAACTAACTTCGAAAGCAAACCACAAGAATTTTAAATGAAATCTTTAAATTAAATGAGTCACTTTTTAAAACGAAACAATCCATATTCATTTTAACATCTACTTTCATTTTGAGAGAATGCAGCGAATGCATTCAAATTTTGTATTATATAATACTTTATTAAGTGAGTCTATGCATTTCGTCTTATGAAGGCATCTTTAGGGTTTAGAGTCTCACTTGATGAAGTATTTTACTGTATTATAATTATTTATTTTTTTCCGTCAGGACTAACACAATTAACAATTTGACCAAATTTCATTCCTTAATAATTAACCCCCAAGGGGTGAGAATTAATTTTAAAAATTTCGAAAAAAATTAATATCTTTTGAACGCGTTGACCGATTTGGATGGAATTTTGATACGTTGTAGATGTCACTGAGAGAGAATTTAACCGACATACCATAATTCGAATAAGGTTTCTCAATTTCAATAAATTTTGTGAAAATAATCAATAATAGCGTATTGTTGAATTCAAAAAGCATTTCTACCAACAATTTCTTCGTTTCCTAACTGCAAATTTTAGTTTTTAACTGACTTCGAAAAAAGGAGGAGCTTCTCAATTTTACTTTTTTTTTGTGTGTATGTTACACGATATCGTCGCCGATTGTGAACCGATTTTAATGATTCTTTGTTTTTGAATAGGCTATATCTCGAGGATGGTTTCATTTAAATTTAAAGAAAATACCCCAACTCTAAGTGTGGAAAATTAGGGGATGAATTCCGTTTATTGAATTTCACCAACTTCCAAATTCAAATTATAAATTTCCAGACACCGAAACGAGAATAAAATGGTTTCAGAAAAACTTTCACAAATTTTCAAATTTATAATTCTGCTGAGGATTAAAAGGTTCAACTATAAAATGTTGTAGAATTTTATGTTTTGAAAAAATTGAAGCTAGATTTTGGGAAAAATTGAATGTCAATAGATTTTTCTTAAATTATTTGCCAAAATTGGTCGTCACCATTGTTATAAAGCTAAAGTACAGCTAATATCAGCTTTTAGATATTCTTAACTCGAAATGGTACAATGACGCCATAAAAGAAGTCGGAAAAAACAAGTGAATAAAAAACATACCTATGAAACGAATTGCGCTGGTACGTTGGTTCTGAATTCGAAAGAAAGACAGTCAGAAGATCGTAAACTGCACAGAGGCCTCGAAAGAACGCTTAATGGCCGTAAAAGAAGATATCTCAAGTGAGAACGGCGAAATTACCGCTTGTAATTCTGAGTATTCGCCTCATTCGCCGACATACACACATCAATTTTTTACACCTTTTGAATATTTTACCTTGCCGCGTGTACCGCGCACCCCCCGACCACCATTCAGTCAAACTGAAGCTGATCCGCTTCAAACCCAAACATACCTTTCACATATATATGCTGCGATTAGTAACGGTATCCAAACACCTTTATGCCAGTTTCCCCAGGTGATAGATAAATTTCTTGGATATCTTACAACCGCAAAGAATGCGCCCGGCCGCAAACTGGGTCATTTCTTGTAGTAGGTGTCGTATTGTTTCGCGACTCCATTGATTGTTTTCGCCGCGTGATAAAATGTGATAAAAAAGCGGCGAATTCGGTGCTGAATGTGTCGTTAGTTATGCACTAATTTTTTAACGGCCACTGAATAGAGAAGCCTATTGTTTCGGGAGGGTTAATGGGGAACGACAGTAGCGCCCTCAGGGATAACCTCTGTGATAAATTAAAAAGATGGGCCTTTCTCGCCCGTCACGGCGAATTCTGTCCGCTTTCTTGCCGGCGATGGCAGACTAAACAATTGCAAAAATTCGCCGCTGCAAGTGCTCTAATTGGCGATATCGTTTCGCGGTCCATTAGGCCTGGTAACAATAGGACGATACCGGTCTCTGGAGGCGCTTCACTCTATCAATTCGCCTCACCTGATTTTCTGCAAAATCGAAAAGGTATTTCCAATTTTAATTAAACGTGTGGGAACGCAAACTGTATCTTTTTTTTTTTTTTTCATTTCGCTATAATCGCTGCATTGTTACGGTGCAAATTAATCAGAACAAAAACACAAACAGAAATTTTCGATTTAAAGTTGGAAAGTGGAGAAAGCCCCAAAGTTTGGTTCAACTTTAGTTGCAGATTAATTGAGAAGCGATTAAATGACGATGGTCAAAATTTTTAATTCACATATCCTGAGAAAACTAAGATAAGAAGAGCATTTCTCTTGGTGGTTTTGTTATGGCTTATTAGGCTATTAAAAGAGATTTGTGACGACCGTTTTTAGTCAGTTAAAACCGCTTTTACACACCTTTCAGTGCTCCATTTTTATTCTTACACCACTGTAGTAAAATAGTTAATTGTTTTTTTTTAAAGTAAATTACATACCTTTTATAAGTACCGCGTTTTTGTGGAAAATTTCTATATTTTTCATAAGATTTATTATGCTGGACTTAGCTTTTCATTAATTAACTTTTAGCCTTTAAAGATCAGCAGTTATGAACCCTTAATGTTTAATTTCTCATATAGCCTTTCATTTCGAGGCTATAAAACATTAACTTGCTTTATTATCGTCTTAAGCACAAATGAGAAATTCTTTTGGAACCTATAAAGTTTCCAATTATTGGAAAGTAATTAAAAACCTAATAAATTTTTATATATGATTGTATGTACAATAGTTAAAAGAAATGTGAGGCAATTCAAATTAATGAGCCTGCGTGAGTTGTAACTTTAATAACTTTAAACTTTCTTTAAATCTGCTGTGGAAAGGAAAAGTGATTATTGGTTTCGATATTTTTATGATGCATTTTCTCTATGTTCGCTATATGAAAAAATTGTTTTTTCCTTTTCAAGTTGTTAATAATAGTAGCATTGTATGTTTTAAAATTTAACGATCAATAGTTTTTAAGGCGAGTCATTAATACACTTATCATATTCTTAAAAGAAAACATTTTACATTGATTTAATTTTTTTATATACATATATACAGGGTGTCCCAGAACTCAACGTCAAGCCGAAATCGAGCATTAGGCCAAGTCGTAACAGTTATCAGAAAAATATGAAAAAAAATCTTGGTCATGTACTTTTCAAATTATAAGGATTCAAAAATAAACTGACACCCTGTGATGATCTTTCAAGTCCTGTGACTGCAAATATTAACTTTTCGTCATTTTTTTTTCTACCGTATAACTATGAATAACCCTTCTGTCAAACACAGTTAAAAGTTAGAATATAACTGCCTCAGTTTCAAATAAAAAGTTAGATTTTTACCCAACATTGAATTCAAAATAATTACATCACCCAACTTTAACTTTAACCGACTGTAATTATTTTGCATTCAATGTTGGGCAAAAATCTAACTTTTTATTTGAAACTGAGGCAGTTATATTCTAACTTTTAACTGTGTTTGACAGAAGGGTTATTCATAGTTATACGGTAGAAAAAAAAATGACGAAAAGTTAATATTTGCAGTCACAGGACTTGAAAGATCATCACAGGGTGTCAGTTTATTTTTGAATCCTTATAACTTGAAAAGTACATGACCAAGATTTTTTTTCATATTTTTCTGATAACTGTTACGACTTGGCCTAATGCTCGATTTCGGCTTGACGTTGAGTTCTGGGACACCCTGTATATGTACGTACTTATTTAACTTTATTATGTAAAATTTGCAAAATATCTTCTTTCCTGGTATGAAATGATTATTAACTTTTATTTCCTTGAAAAAGTAACTATCGGTTGTTAATTAATACTAGCTGGGTTACCCGGTTTCACCCGGCGTTGGGTAAATACTAACTAATTAAACACTTTTCAAATGTTTTAGTTTGTTATATCCTAGAAATTGTTTCAACCCCTTTATGTACCCGTCATCTTGAATATCCAAATCTTAATAATATTCCAAACTAGTGGCCTTAATATAATCATTGTATCAATTTTCATTAAAATCCGTTGAAATTGAGACATTTAGTCTCCATATTGGATCCGCCATCTTGGATTTACAAAGGACCCCGCAAATTTCTTATGGAAAATGGGTTTCACTGAATTTTCTACAAACTTAGCATAGTGATAGTTTTCAACGTGCTGATCAAAAGTCTCAATGGGCACGAAGTCATCCTATGATTAGTTGCGGAGATATAGAGGGGTGAAGCGTGAGACATTTGCTCTACACCCAAGTAATAAAAAAATTTCGCGATTTTTTTACACGAAAACGATCAACTTTACAAGAAAATTCTATATAACAGAAAATACTTTAAATGAGCCAAAGAACACGCGTGAATTTTTTCAGAATTTTTTCGACTATTTTTGGATTTTTCAAAAATTGGCCAAATCCAATCCGCCATCTTGGATTTGTAAATTTTAATAACATTCAAAATCAGTGACCGCATTGCACTTATTTTCATTAAAATCCGTTAAAATCGAGAAGATTAGATTAGGTCCGCCATCTTGGATTTGTAAATTTTGATAACATTTAAAATGAGTGATCTCAAGAAAATTATTGTACTAATTTTCATTAAAATCCATTGAAATCGAGAAATGTTTGTCGCCATATGGGGTCCGCCATTTTGGATTTGTAAATTTTGATAATATTCAAAATCAGTGAACTCAAAACAGTCATTGTACTACTTTTCATTGGATCCACAAGCTTTGAAATTTGAAATCAGCATTCCGCAAAATCTTTACGTAGCAAATTTCATGAAAATCGCTTCAAATTTAAAATTTTTAACTGCAATCTTGGATCCGCCATTTTGAAACCCTGTATATTATCCGAAAAAAGATTAGCCTACATGTTAATTTGGAATATATGCTGCCTTCAGACATAAAAAGAAAACTATCGATACAAGCGTTTAGGCGTGAATGAGCAACAAACAAACAAACTTTCCTTTTTATATATATAGGGATTATACATAGATTCAAACATTTTTATTTTTCCCTTTCTCGGGAATGTGTAATTTTCAAAATCTTAATATATACAGGCCCAAAATATCAACCGACTGTATGTACAGGGTGCACGAAAAGTTTCTTTCCATCTTCCATCTTAAATGTTACAATTTTTAAAGTAGTTTCGAGGTAGCGCAATTAAACTAATTTTTTTCAGTGGCTTAAGTTATATATAGTATTTCTTAATTCGACTGTTAAAAGAACTACAATGACTGAAGAGGACATCAAGCGTAATTCTGTTAACTAGTTTTATTCTGTTGATTAGTCCTGAATGCTTAAATTCTGAATTTTGTAGTCGAACTCTCAAGCAAAATCAGAGGAAAATCAGTCCATACAATCCAAAACCATTGTTTTGTTTTGATTAATCGTCTTGATAAAAATATCCCAGAAACAAAAAAAGCCACAGTAATGAACTAACATTTAAAATATCACTTTTAAAAACTTCATTTCTTTGAGAGATCTGCACGATCCCAATCATTACAAATTTGATTAATTTTGACTTGAACCAAGCGAGATGTAGAAATTTAGTACCTAAAATGGGTTTTTTTAAATAATACACACGATATTTAAGATAGTGGATAGAGACTTTCTATCCACCCTGTATAAACAAATAAACAAAAATCCTTTCGAAAATTAATATAAAATAGCAATAGCCTACTATATACTTTGGGAATTTAAGGATTTATATTTGATAAAGCTATAAAGAAGTTATAAAAGTAGTAGTATTAGTAAATTGTCTAATCAGAAGTAATACTATAGGTTTGAATTTTTTGTTGGTTTTTTTTTTTTTATTTGAATCATCTTGTTATGTTTGAATTTTTATTTGTTAGCTTTCAATTGTTATTACTAATTGATAGTATATTATATATAAATAATTTTTGCACCATATGCCAAATTTAAGCTTGTTGGGTTAAATCGCTTTGAATTCAAACGACTTTTAAGAGGCAGATTAGAAAACAATGTCTTACTAATATGTACTAAAAACTAATGGAAAAAAGGTAAAAAATATAACAAAGGTTTTCCAATGTGCAATATTTCAAAGTAATATCTAGAATAATTTTGAGAAAAAGATATGACTCAATCTCATTCCAACATTGTTCTCGTGCTTAATAATTTAGTATAACTCAAGGCTTTTATGTAACCATTATTAAACAATGAAATCCCATGAAATTCGAAGACATTAAGCTGAGTTTAAAAAAACCAAAAAAAATTTCCTTAAGACAATCCCAAGCCAATCCCACAAATCTTCTGAAGATTCACAGCGTTCTGTCATGCCGAGATGTGTTGCATAATGACAATGTCTTTTTTTGTTTTGTTTTTTTTTTGCAAAAAGGCCTGATTACCTCGACAAAGTTACAAAATCTTACCCTAGCATTAGCTCAGAATTACCACAAAAGGTGAAGAAGATGCAAAATGAATCCATGAACCGGATGGAAGCAGCAGGAGCCTCTTTTCTTGGCAACGAATAAAGATACCCATGGGGGCATATAGCCGGTTTACCACTAGAGGTGAATGAAGCCCCAGCCTTAATCAGAAAGTGATTTGCCTGATAAAAATCTTCAAACGCCCGACCCAAGAAAATAAAAGGTGCTGAGAGATACGTCTGCATGGCGCAGAAGAAACAACTAGCAAGTCTAGAAGATTTTTATATATAATAAATTTATATATTTTTAACAGATAGTAGCATCATAGGTGTATAAGACTGGTTGGTCTGAGATCTAAGTGGGTATAGGTTAGATATATATAGTATAGTCACCCTGTATTTTCAGTTATCAAGCTAGTTTCTAGCCGGGCAACAGTTCACGTACTTGAAAGTAATTTATAGTTGGATAGTTGGAAGTGGACAAGGCACCGTATGACCATACAGTGGCCGGACTTGTTCGTAGACTGAGGACGTAATGAACTTAACTTGCATGCAACAAACTCTCCATATGGTTGAAGTGTTAAGTAATTTTCCCTAAAAGAAAAAGAATAAACCAAAACATATACATTTTCGAAATATTTTTCAATCTCCTTCCTGGTTTAAAACATGTATTTATATATGCCCGGAAACAATTTGCGAAAATTTACCAATTCCTTCTTCTATATATGCATACCTTTAATTATTTTCTTCATGTCAGCCTTGCACTAAAAAACGTGTCCAACTTCTTCATATCTGTCTCAAGAAATAACACCACCTGAAAACTAATTTTTTTTTCTTGAGGTGTGAAAGTGCATTAATTTCTTTTTTGGTTTCATGATTTATTGCTAAATTATCCAACTATGTTGCTATCTGGGTTTTTCGTTGAGTTGTCTACCGCGTTGCATATCCGTACCTGATCGTGCCGGAGCAACCAAGTAATATGCGCGACGTTGTCTGTGGTTTCGACGTCGCCGTTCGCCATTGCTTGACCACAAAATTGGCTAATTTTAGAATTTTTTGTTTTATAAAAATATTCATTCATTGGAAAATTAAGGTCAGTGGCAATTTGTGAAAATGTTGTCTGATGGTCATGTCTTATACGTTATTTATGTGGGACTCCACAACACAGAATGTGCTAATTGAAAGGTAAAGTAGGTTCCATACAGTAGGTCAAATTAAAAATATTACCTGGAAAGCTATTTAGAAAAATGTTAAATTTCAATTAAAAACGACCAAAACGACTCCCATAACCATAAAAACCATCCAAGATCACTGGTTTTTAAAAAACATTTGATACACCAAAGAAGGGCGTTTAGAAACTGATCGAGCGTAATAAATTCCATCGGGTAAGAACTTAATTAGTTAAAAATTTAATGGCTATTCACATCCGTGAAAATTTACGGATTAAGATCATCGGCATTGTCACGATCAAATCAAATCAACCGTAGAGAAGACAAAGATCTTTTTTTTTTTGTCGATCTCTACGTGACAGCATTGTCACCAGAAAGAAATATAATTTTTAAAACCTCGATTGTCGGTATTTCATGCTTTCGATCACTTCTTATCTGTTACGATCAATCCAGAAAAAAAGTAATGCTGAAAATTTTATATTTCACAAAAATTCAACCAATTTGGGTTGAGTAAAAGTTCAATCATCTTTGAAAATTCAATAAAAGAACGCGCGCTCTGACTGTGAGATATTTTTAGAGGTCGAGCACTTTCAAATCTTCGATTGAATGATTACATTTAAGCTTTAATGATGCGTCATGAATTATATAGTAGAAGACGTGTTACTTTTCTGAAGTGAATTTTATTTTATTTTAGAAAATCAAAACGTGCATAAATGATCAAAAAAAAAGGTAAATAATATTTAATATAATTCTCATCACGTGCACCCGGCAAATACTTCAAAAGCACGTACAGATGCAATACAACAAATTATATAAAGATTTATTGGTTGTTTTTTGTTAAAAATGTGTGGTAGGTCATGAGTGATAAAAGGCGGGAACTCGTTAACGCTAAACAAGTTAATAAATCAAAGAGGTTCAAACTATTTCCTATAATTTATTCATATCATTCAAGATCTCATCGCTGATACATTTAATCAATATTTTCTCCACGTATCTTTTAATGTTGATACATTTTTCTCAGATATCTGAACGCTATTTACCCTTATCTTAAACTTTCGCTCTTGGAATAGGATTATAAAACGAATTAATATCAGGTGAGAATTAAAGTGAAAAGTATTAGGGAAAATATTATCTTATCAGCAAGCAGGTTATCTTCATTGCTTAAAAATGCAATTCGATATTTGTGGAAATATCATTCAATATGCTTGATAAAGCAGACGAAGCGGAAATCCCTTTAATGTTATTTTTCTTTTAACTCTCCGATGATTATGTTATAAAATATCGTATCAATAACAGAAGTCGACACGATTTTAGATTCTGATTAATATGCAGTCATTCCTCATTGCTTTCGTCTCACAATTGAAGAAAATCAACATGATTTTTAAAAAAATTTGCTTTTGACAGCAAATTTAAAACGACCAATCATCAAAATTGTTATGTTTTTATTTCCTTGTAAATCTGTTGGGGGCGGACATTTTTTAAATTTTCGGTTGCTATATTAGATCCTCCATCTTTAATATATATTCTGGTAACAGATTATGTTTCAGCGACCTTAAGACCTCTTTGATTCATTTTGATAAAAAACCCCATAAAATTTCAAATGTTCGGACGCCATATTTAATTTACCACTTTGGAACCCAATACAAAAATGTACCTATACTGTTTTCTCTAGTATAACGTACTTTTTGGCAAAAAATCAGAAATATCGCACAACGCATTTAGTTGTAATTGAGGTTCAAACTATCCAAACGAATGTCAAATTTTCCTTCACAAAAGTAAACTTTTAACAAAATTATGACACTTTTGCCTTCCTTTTGGACACAAGCAATAAGAAAATAGCATTCATAACTCAGACTCAAAAAAAAAGTTTAATTTAGTTGACCTGTGTAATTAAATACACAAAAGATATTTTAAAAAAATTTTATTAACGAAGAGTTTGAATATTTTCATGTTTTTTAACACTTATTATGCATTTTTGAATCTTTTTGTGGTTTTAACATTCGATTTTTCTCTAAATGTAATTTTTTGGAGTAAAAAAATTGAAATATTTGTCTCAGCGTCATTTAAATATTTCAATGAAAATTTAGATTTTTACAGATAATATTTGTTGAAAATCAAAATATATTTTCAAATTTAATATGTAAACGAAAAATAGAAAAGATTTCATTATTTATCGAAAAAAGTTAAAAAGTTGATCCCCTAATTTTTTCAAGAATTAGAAATACATACAGTGAATTTTTCATACTTAGTTTTCAAATTTTCATTCATAAAAAAAAAGGTTTTCTAACTTTTTGAATTTTTAATAAACTAGCCTGAGTGTATTTCTGTCTGTCTGTTTGTCTGTCTATAGAATATTCGGTAATTGTTTACATTCACGGTCACCTGGTTTTTTACTAACTAAAAATCGAAAAATTTAGGGATTTTATATTTATATATATCTTTTTTTTCAAATTGTTCGTTTTTGCGTCGGATTTATGAAAAAAAAAAAAAAATACAAAAATTTGAAAAAAGTTGATTTTTCGATTTTATATCCTCAAAAAAAAATTTTTCTTTCGTTCATATTAACTTTTTTTTTAAAGTGTACAGTTTTTAATTTTTCTAAAGGTTCATCTCAATGAAGATTCCATACCTTTTCATTGTGGTGCCAATCGGATTTTCAATATAAGGTGTTGAATTTCAAACATTGTGTAATTCGATCGGGTCGATGATTTCGTATTGGTTGTCAAAATGTATGAATTTAAGACGTTACACTGTCAAAATACTGTCAAACTAAATTTTATTTCATTATGAAACATGCTAAGGATGGTTCTCCATACCAATGACCAAAATTACAAAAATTGTTATGAAAAACTATGTTTTAAATATTTTAATCTACCAATATTTTTATAGTTTCTTGAAGGGTTTCTTATTAAGATTGTGTAAGTATTATGATAAAATATCTAAATTTAAAAAATTAAAAAAAAGTTAAAAAATTACTACTTTTAGAAAAAAAAAAAAAATTCCTAACTTTTTTGATTTTCAATAAAAGTTGCTAAAAATTTAGGTGCGTTTATTTGAAGTCTTGTACTACAGGGAAAAAAAATACTTGTTTGGAAAATTGTTCAAAAAGGCTTTTATTTTGAAAAATTTTTTGGAAAAATTTACTTTTTCTTAAGAGTGAAAATATGTCGCAATATTTATTATTTAAACAAAATAAACAAAAGATTTACATAATAAAGTTATTCTAAATTCCGGCACAATCTTCGCAGAGAAGGTAGCTATGTTCTTTGCAGACCGGGCGGAATATTAAATTAAGGAAGTTTAGTCTTGGGGTCATTTGTACCCCAGTGCGGCAAACAAGGGTTAAACTTTACTTTCGCATAAAATTACTAGTTATATACAATTTTGGTTGGAATAAACCCTAAAAAGTGAGTTAGGCCATTTGCTTACTCAGCTTTAAAAATCAAATTTGTATCGTAGTTTACTTTTCAGTTTGCTAGTTGATTTTCGAAGGTTTGACTCTTAGAAAATTACTGCTTACTAGTTTCCTTTTCCTTGAAAAGTCTTCACTTTTCATACAAATTAAGTAGGTTAGCGATTAAACATAACATCAGCTAATTTAAAGTGGTAATATGGAGAAGATTCCTAAAATTATGGCTGCGTTATTTTAATCATTTGTTTTGAATTTAGAATTATGGACTGAATGAAAATTTTTTAAGTTATAATTAGCAAAACTTGAATTTTGTTAAAAGAATATCTTATGCTCAATAATTAATTACTGATGCTATAGCAGTTCCAGTTGCTTTCCTTACTTGTGTATATAAATTATTAAAAGCGGATATGGAAAATCCATTCTCAACTTTTTACAATATTCCCATCAACGAAAAGACTTATTTATGAATTCGCACAGTCAAAATTTGTAATTTTAAATAAATTATCAATTTTTTTTCTTTTTGATCATAACTGTCAATGAAAAGCAAATGTTATGAATTGATTTTCGAAAAGAGTAAACGATATCTTGGGAAAAGAAAATCGTTCAAAAAGTCGAATTGGGAATCTATAAAAATGTTATTTGATTCCTCCATCATTCCATTCATCGTCCAAATTAGATGTCGAACATTTTATATCTAATTTAGATTATATTCTCACTTTCATGTGATGCCGATGCGACATGGAGCTAAAAATAGGAACGTAGTCTCCTAAACAAAATTCTAACAAGTATTGGCATGGAGCCGGAATAATGTTTCACAAGCGTCAGCCTTCCTTAAAGGGGCAGCTTGTGATTTGCATACCTCCAAATCATCCAAATCGGGATAAGCCAACAACCGGTGACTGGAAGTATAACAAAACAACCAGTGAAACTCCGGCCTTCCTTATACGCGGCCTTATACGCCTTATACCGTCGCGGCGATACCATCGATTTTATTCGAATTAACGAGCGCACGGTTTCGATTGCATAAACAGCTGAGCCAGCGCGATCGTCTCTATGCTTAAAAATATATGTACATAATATATGGGAAATATTTACTTTTTAACAATTTTTAAAATTCCATTTATCATCCGGCGTAATTTGACCGCGGCGGTGGCGATGACGTTGCGCAACGATCGAGGTCAGATTGAGTTGATTAACGATCGAACGATCTTCACGTTTTCGATAAATTTTCGATTTATGCCGGAAATCGTAACAATCCCTAGGGATATATATTTCAACTGAGACGAGCACAAAATCCGAATTGTTATGCTTTTAATACGTGATTCTATATGATGGTATCGAATCACAGCTCTGTAGAATGAGATCATCCACCTCCTGAAAAGAATTAATTACAGAAGGTGATCATGAATTGCGCATTTCATTCTCGGAACGAAACATCCGCAATATGAGCAGCCTCTACGGATTTTCTTATGTTAACAACAACTACATAAACCTTTTGTAGCCTCCAACCGCTGTGAATCTTTGAATCTTCATACTCCCCAAAATAAGTGAAAGTTCCGATCATGTTTAATCCTAAGTGAATGATCACTATGATCGGGCTAAGCACTTTCGAATTGATGTGATCAACAACAACAACAACAACAGCTGCTGGTATGCCCCAGGCCTCTAGATACAAAATTTTGATTTGTTCGCAAATGATTTTTATCGTTCGATAGATCAAAAAGTGAATTTTTCTCGTTCGGCGAAAAATAAATCATTCAATTTTTATTTTTCCTCCGATATTCGGCGCAATAACGCAAGAAGGTTTATTAGAGCGCGGCGCGACTTCAGTTCATATAAGAGTTAACTTGTAAGCTGCTTGTTTTTGTCTTGTGCATTTTCTTCTAGAGGCGTGTAAATATTTGCAGCGTTGCGGCGGATGAAAAGGAACGATTTGAGATTCTTTTTCGGGGAAAAATCAAGTAATTCACGGAAAATATGCAAACTATTCCCAAAGCTTTATTATTTGATATCGAATTTGCACATGAGTTGGCATTCAGACGAATTCCATTCACTTGTGGTGCGGATAATTGAACGGGTTGGTCATTTTACAGAAATGTTCATCTGTTCGCGTTTGGAATGGATCAAATTGACCCTGATCCCACGAGTATGGGTCATTGGGAAAAAATTTAACTACTGGGAAAAATACTTGAATTGTATAGAGAATTGTATTATATTCAAACACTGATATATTCGTGTTGAAACAGATTGGGAAAATAATTTCCTTACTTATAGAAGTCCAAATATACGAATATTATTAAAATATATATCACTGTAGACCTTGATTTTTAAAACGAAACCCCATTAATAAAGCTCTTTTATGAGTTTATTAGGCTATTGTTAAAAATTCTCAAAAAGTTTGAAAAAATTCACATTGCGTCTAAATTGCATTTAGAATCACAAACTACAAAATCCGTGTTGTACTCATTTTCATCATCCTCTATCCTCTATCTTGAATTTTCAAATTTTGATAGGAGATTGGAAATTGTTATCTCACTTTTACTATTTCTTATTTAATTTCTTTAAATTTGAGCAAATTTCGGTTGCCATATTTTAGGTCCACTTATTTTGAAATTAAATATTTTGATAATAGAATCGAAACCCTTGGCTCCAAAATTTTGTAATAATAATTTTAATTAAACCTTGTCGAATTTGAGAAAAGTTGTTCACCATATTATGTGAGGAGATTAAAAATCAGCATCCTCAAAAACCTCCTAGATACCAATTTTGATGAAAATCCAATTAAAGTTTTCATTTTTCGTCTCCATTTTGTATCCGCCATTTTAAATGACTATATTTTTCGTAAGAAATATTTAAACGCATTATTTATCTATCTATCTTTCTATATACAAAAAATGAATGTTTGTCTGTTCGTTTTTTATAGACTCCAAAAACGCTGAACCGATCTTCTTGAAATTTATACTACGTAGTCTCAATATAAAAAGTAGTGTCATCATGTTTTCAAATTTTTGCAACATTTTCTTCATTTCTATTAATTTTTATTGAAATTCGCATAAAATTGATTATTTTCAGGGAACCGTAGCAAGGCAGTGAAAGTGGACATTTGTGTATTGTAGTTAAGTGTATTGTGTATGTAAGTTTTCAAAACAAAACAAATTTTCATACTCATGCATACAATCCAAAATATTATCGTATTTTCTTTAATTTGTGTATTTATCATCTTAAAATTATTATGTTGTTTTTGGTTTATTCACACCACAAAAGAAAAACGCACGCAGGATACAGCTTGTAATATGTAAAATATAATAAACATTTTTTACCTTAAATAAATTCTGTAAATAATAACTTAAGAAAACGTATTGGTTTCTTTTGGTTATCACACTGCTTAAATAAATTTACAACGAGAAGGCACGACCGTGGGGTCGGGGATTTGCCCGAATTTTTTTGTGGTGAAAGAGGACCCCTAGCACCTCACGTGGTTAAAGCAGAAGGACGCACTACTAGCAAAATTTCGAGAAAAATCGATTCAAAGTTTCCTAGGCGTCTTATGAATTAAAAATGTCAAGCGTTTTTCGAGCCGCTGTCTAGTCTAAACGGTTAACGCTCAATCTTATGTGCCAGAGGTCTCGCGTTCGATTCCTCCTTCGGATCTTATTTTTCTTCTTCTTTTTTTCTTTTTTTTCTTTTTTTCTTTTTTTCTTTTTTTTTTTTGTTATCCTAAAAATTATTAAAAGCGTTTCTCATCTCTACCACAAAAAAATTCGGGCAAATCCCCGATCCCACGGTCGCACCGTCTCCTTGTTAGTTAAATTTCCTGTTAGGCTGAAATATCGGTCAAATTTTTGGTTAGTGTAAAATTTATTTTTAGTAATTTAGTAACTAAAAGCATTGAAATTTAGATGAGAAATATCTAAATAAATAAGGAAATCTTATATAAATATCTTGTCATCGTGGTAGACTGTCAGTTGAACTGAAATATCCGCCTTTTTGAGCCCTCGTTCTAAAAGTCATTGAACTAGATTTTACGATTTTACCTATTATATCACGAAATTATAATTACTTGTAACGGAAGTTATTCGTCTTACTATAAGAATACAATCCTCACTATAAATCCAACTATCTTTTTCTTAGAAATGAAATTGCTAATGACAATTTAAGTGTTGAACTGACCGTCGTAAGTGTGTCATGATTGATTACATGAACATTATAAAAGGAGTAAAAACAAAAAGCACAGAAGTTGTGAATCAGTAGCAACTCATTAAGCTTGTGCTTATTACCTGAGAGTCAGAGGTATGCAATCATTTCAAATATGACGATGATTTATAAGATTCATGCCGTGCGACAGATAATCACTTTTGTATAATATAATTGCATCAAATTGCAGTAGAAAATCTGTTTCACGCTGCTGTCACCAACTTAGCCTACATACCTGCTGTCCTAGTTCGTCTATCCGCCGCTGGACAATTAGATAAGCGATTTTATGTTTTTCCTTGACCAGAAAGAACTCTTTTTAATTTCTTTCCTCTTAATTAGCAATACCACCGCGGATTCGCCTTCATCTTACGTTTCCGGGGAAAAGAAATCACTGAACTCTCAGATTACAGCGTAATTGTATTCAGCGGTGCGTGAAACCCTACAACTTACGCGGTGTTGCTTCTATGTACATATATATACATTTTTTTTTCTTGCCATTTTATCTTTATTATATACCTTGAAGGGGGGAACTGACTAAAAAGTGGCGGCACTCATTAGTGTCAGGTAATATTTCGCGACCGACCACCATGACAACGCTACACAACGCATCGTCTGAATAAGGGGGGAAAACAAAAGGTTTCAGTATCCCACTCATGGCACCAAAAATAGAAAAATAAAAATTGCTGATTCTGATTCTAATTACGTGCAAATTGCCTGAGGTAACACATGGGAGTAAATTGTTCCAGCGGTTCTCTTTGAATAAATCCAAACTGTTCAACACCTGGGTGCTTCGCCCATTTGTGAGCTCAACAATGGACCCACTGACTAGTTCGAGCCCTCACACAGTGAGGTATATTTTTATCTTAACATCGAATTTAAGAATTGGCAGAGTTTGCAAAATTTATGGAGAGGCCTGACCGCATAGGGTCCCAGTTTCATCTGCATCTCCATTAGTCATTCTGCATGAGTCGGCTCGACACAATTGCGGTTCCGCTGGCCCCCTATTTTCTGCTTCAGTTGCAACGTGGGCCACCCACCTCCCGCGGTCGGTGTTCGCCTTGCAATGGGACTCGTCTTTTTATGTTTTGCACCTTTTTATTAATAATAATCGCACGAATCGCTGGTGCTTACTCAGCTGCGAAGAATTTTCCACAGTGTTGTCAGTGCGGCCGCCCCGCCCGGCGACGTTCATTTGGCGCTAACTTGAAAGTATAGAAGGTGAGACGGAAAATTTTTGTCGTAAGACGCCTCTGACAACATGAGGCACTTTTCTTCACGCCCAGAGCATTGAACTTAAGGTTGAAGAAGGTTCAGCCACCCACTTTTAAAGTTCCATAACATGATTTTCTGCAATATGCTTTAATATCTGATTATAATTCGACCATAAAGTAATTTTATGAAAATGTTTTAAAGCGTGAAATATAAATGCGTGCTTGTCAACGACATTTGCATGCAAGATAAGCGCGTGTTAAAGGGTTATTTGTTGCTCATTTCTTGTTGTCCGGGGATAATTATTTTTCAAAATCATATAAAAAATTGAAATTGAAATATATAATGAAGATTTTGATTCGTACAGTGGCCCTATGCGTTATTACAATATTGTGAACTAGAATTCTAGGTAATTTCACTAGAATTTCAAGATGTTATCATATGGCTAAGGTTCGAATTCGTGTTCTCAATTAAAAATAGCGCTCAGGCTCTCCTAGTAAAATTAAGTAATCAACAAAACCTGAATACTTAAAAAGGTACCGAAAACGTATATGATACAAAAAGATAAAATACTAAAATTAATATATGATACAAAAACATAAAATACATAAATCAGCATCAACGAAATATTGATTCTTTATTATCTGAATATAATTCGACCATAAAGTAACTTTAAGAAAATATTTTAAAGAGTGAAGTAAAAACTCGTGCTTGTCAACAAAATTTGTATTGCCAAAAAAACTCTCGTTAGTACTGAGTAGTCAGTAAAATAGACTACAGAAAATAAATTTACGCATATGTAGACTTTACCCAAAGTAGAAAATTAGGTTTACAATTTGATAAAATAAGTTTTGTAACAGATCTCACAGAAAGAAAAATATTTTTACTACCTAGACTAGACGTACAAATTGTCTACGTTTAGAGCAGAGTTTGATTTTACTTTTCAAAAATTTAATTCACTTTAAAATAATATGAAATTAATCGATAGGAAGATCCACAATTAAGTTTTATAACAAGTAGAGAAGAGACAGAAAAGCTAAAATGCGTGCTTGTCAGCATATTTTCACATGCTTTTGTATTTTAATCTGTAAAGGTAATGAATTCGAAAAGTCTGAAGGCCCTTTAGTAATTTTGTTGAAGCAACTTTATAAAAAAATTCAATTTAAAAAGGCACATTGCTGATGGCACATATAATTAGACTTTTTTGATATTACGGCACCACTTTCTGTCTATGATGAGTTTTCTTCCCACCAAAGCAAAGAGTCGACTGAAAACCAAAGTAAAACATACACCGCAAAAATCTGTTGAAGAGGCGTTTTTTTCTACACGATTAATTTTTTTGAAACACTTCTTCAACCATTTGTTGCATGGTGTATAGTGTAGTCGACTATCTTCACGTGTTGGCGGCATCATGAAAGTTTTTACAAAGGTGTCAATTGTTTATAACTTCTCAGGCTAGTGTATTCTAATTAATCCCAGCACGACAGGCATTTTACTTTTTTCACACCTCATATTACAATCCGCTGAATTGCTACAGTCACATTTGTTGTCGAGGGAGTGTATATCCACGTCCATAAATTCTGGGGAATTGTCTCCTCCGCGGTTTCTCTTATTGTTTGGGTGACGCTCGCGCAGAATAACAAGAAGGTGAAAAGTTCAACGAAAATGTGCCAAGACGGCATCACAGTTAGCTACTTAAAACTGTCTTAAACTACGCAGCTGTCTTCTGACTTCTGCCGAGGAGTTTTATCGCTTTAGGAGTCAGACGGGCTAAGCTAAGTCGCGCTAACGGAGAGCCGAATTGAAGACGTGACGGCATCCACCGTGAGGTTTGTTGGACGGGTGATGCACCTTCAAGAATTTATTGGGGGTTATTTGCATGTTTAGTGGGTCAAACTTTAATGCATACCCAGTCAAATTACAGGCCATAATCCATAAATAAGCTTTCTCTACTTTGGTATTAAATAACTTTCAAAGGTCTAAATAAAATTAGATCAGACTTAATTTGAAATATTTATGAAACTTACAAAATAAACATTTGACGAAAAGATAATGAGTTTTTAGTTTAATTTTGATGAGTTGTTTGACATTAACACTATGCATACCTATTTAGACCAAAGGTGTCTTTTGACAATAAACTTGAGAATAATTTACATCCTTATTCTAGAATTCAAATGGTGTTGATATTTAAGATCATTTAAACAATGTTATATAATTTTTAAGGAGACAAAATTATAGAAATAAGTATATCACATACGTACGTATTTTAGATACAGCAGGAGAATAGTAGAAAAACATCGCGCATAATTAATTAAACACATAATAGGAAAAGTCAAAAATTTAATTGAGGGAAAGCAATTAAACTAATGATAATAATTTTAATTTGAAATTTCAAAACATGTCTTTTGACAACTTCGGTAGAAATAGTATTAAAAGCCGAATTAAACTTTGATTGTTCTTTGGTAAGGTAGCCCGAGGTCGAAAGTAAGAGCTGAAGCGGATAAAAAGTTCAATAATGCTCTTTACCAGTTATATCCATGAAAAAGACCCCCAAACCATCGAAAATGTGCTGTAAAATTAGTTTGCCAGAATGGGCTACTGTCAAACTTGAAGAGGCAGCCATTTAAATTAAATCATATTCCATAAGTAATCGGGAAGTTTACTCTTTTCAATAAATCAACAAACTTTGCAAAATATTGAATAGTGTTTATTTTATAGCATTTTTAACATGCAGAACACATTAAGATAAAAATAAAAGTCAAGGATATTCTTACAACCGCCCTCCACCATGGTTGTAACACAGCATTTTTTTATTTTACCTGTCTTTTGAAGAAATCTACCTTGATTTAGTGATTATACTGATACTTAAAAATTGATAAATATATTGTAATAAACACATGTATAATAAAATTTAAGTATGCCTCCTAAAGCGTTAATTTAAAAAAAATATTTTAATTTTCAAATTAGAAACCAAAATAAATTGAAATATTAATTTCTTAAATAAATTCCAAATACACCTAACAAGTTAACTAAGTCCCACCCACCAAATTTTACCTGAAATCTTGAAATCTTTTGTACGCCAATGGTTTTGCCATCGCTTTTATCGCATGCAAACAATTCCTCAGTTGTGCTTTCATCCAATGCTCAGGTTTTCAGGAATATTGGAAAAAATAAGCTTTTAAGCTATACCTATTCAATGAAAACTGTTAGAAAAATCAATTTATTGTGAAACACACCTTAATGAAATTATGCAAATCTGTGCGAAATGAACTGGTTTTATGTTTTATTCATCCCTAAATCAACATGAAAATTCGATCATTCCACTTGAGGTTTTTTATGAATTTAATTGTTCTTTATAAGTCGTTATAACATTGAAAACAATATTTGTACGAGTTGGTTTTCACGCATTTTTGTTAAAAATATAAAAAGCCTTGGTTAAAAACATTCAACGCATAAAATATTCGTTTATTTCATTCAGTAGGTCTTTATCACTAATGAGACATATTAAATTGAAAGATATAGTCAAAGATACCACTAAATCATTTAAAAGAAGACAAATGGCTTCTTTGTCACTGAACAGAAATATTATAATAATCTCTGCTAGATTTTTTTGTTTTCGTTATCAAGTTTATGTCTACTATATATATATATACTTTGTAAATGTGTATCAAAACTTGAATGAATTTTAAGATAACAAAAAATATAAAAAATAAAAGAAAATTATATTTATTATTATCAATTCATTCATCCATTCAATTAATAAATTCCGTTTCTGAACTAATAAAATAAAAATATTCTTTTTCATGGTGCGTATAAATCGCTTTGAAAATTTCTGAAATTAGTATCTTTAAACTTGTCACATCTTTTATTTTTTTTGAGTAGACACTATGGATTTTTTTTTAAAACAGTAATGAAATCTAAAGAATTAAAAAGTTACGAAGGTTTTTAGTAAATTTGCTTGATAAATTTTGCAATATTCAGTACATTTTACAGGCATTATGGAAAAATCGCCGTCGCCAAATTGTCCTTTCAATAAATCAATTATTTCGGTCACTGTACGGCACGTAGCGCTGTCCTGTTGAAACCACAAATCTCAATAACATGACGTAAAGCACGTTCTAATGGGCAATTCTTCGTTCAAAGAAATTCACGAAGTACTCCATAAATTTATTAAACTGACCCCCCGATTCTGGATAAAAATTAAGAGCTCTTAACCTCTTAACTATTATCAAAAATCCTTTTAAAGGAATTAATATTCTACCACATTATTGAAGAAATATTAGAAATACACTGATTGTGAATTCATCTACAAAAAGAGGTCCATCTCTTCAATTAAAGGGATTTTTCAAAACAATTAAGGGGATATTCTAGTCCAGAGGCATGAATTTTAGGTAATTTTTGAAGTGTCGTAAAAAAAAGGCAATTAATATTTTTAGTATCCATTTTTTCCAAATTAGCAGCTGATGAAGTGGGGGGTCTCAAAAAATTGGCACGTGACCATACATGATTTCAACCCTCCTAGCAATCTGAAACCAAGCAAAAAAAAAAATTATTAATCTAGAATAATGTCGCAATGGCTGGAACTACGGAAAAGTTGGAAAAAAATTTTTTCACGAAATGGCGACTGCCTGAAAAAAAACACTTTTTGGACCTATTTCGGATTGTTTCGAATTTTTTAAAAATAGTAAAAATTGAAATTTAGGGATGGGGTAGTTCCAGCCATAGACAAGTCTATAAAGGAGGCTCTCTAAAAATTTCAAGTAAATCGGTCCAGTAGAACCTGAGAAATAGTGGGTATCGTTTTGAAAAAGACAGTTTCGAGAAAAATGCGTTTAAAGTTTCGCGTAAAGTTTTTTGCAGTCTAAGTCATGAAATGCCGGGTCAGCAAAATACCTATAACTCCGAAAATAATTTGAATTTTGAAAAATCTTCTTGTAGGCATATTCTTGAATAGTTAAACTTTGAACAGTGGTGGAAATAGCTATAATTCCACTGAGCTTTTTTTCTATTGAAAGCAACTGACTGCTAATTTATAATTCGAAGTGAGCCGTTTTATTTCCGTTTATTGTATCATTTCTAAAATCTAACGTAAAAAACAAAAATATCACTAGTTGAAAGCAAAATTTTAAGTAATATTAAAAGAAACAATTTTTAGCATGGAAATATCTATAAATCCACTATTCATATTTTAAGAAATACAATACAACTTTTTTTTTTTAAAACGTGTACTGCCTCCATTAGTCTGAATTACTTTGAAAATTCTCGTTGGCATGCTGTCTACCAACTTTTGTAGCTGCGATTGAGACAATTGCGCCCAAGCATGTTTTATGGCCGCTTTCAACTCCTGAATCGTTGTAAACTGCCTTCCATTTGAGTAAACCTGCCGAATCAATATTGCCCATAGATTTTCAATTGGGTTCAGATCAGCACTGCGCGACGATCAATCCAAAACAGGTATGTTCTTGGTTTGAAACCACGATTTCGTTTCGCGAGATGAGTGGATAGAAGCATTGTCTTGCTGAAAGATCCACTCATTGCTGAGATTATCATCGCCGAAGTCAATTAGGATACTTTCCAGTAGTTGAATCGCTGGATTTCATTCTGGTAGATATCCAAAAAATGGGTGTCTTCGCTTGGCTGCAAAAAGCAGCCCAAACCATTACGGTACCACCTCGAAAATGCGAATCATAGCGACCTCTGTATCTTTTCTAAGGTCGTGCCAGTCAAATTGACAGCCATCTGGACCGTCTAAATTGAACTTCTTTTCGTCGCTAAAAATCACTTTCCTCCATTCCCTGGTCCAAGACATATGATTTTTAGTAAATTGAAGTCTGGCTTCCTTATGCTGTTTGTTCATTGCCGGTATTGATATTCTTTTTCTCCATTCTAACGTCCCACTGGTATACGAAATCTGCCGAACGCGTCTAGAAGTCACGGGCAACTTAAGGTCATTCACAATTGGAAAAGAACTTAAATGTTTTTTTCCTGCTAACCCAATTATAGAACGCTGGTCCATGTTGGTAAGTTTTGGCGGAGGTCCTTTTTTGTTAGTTTTACCATAATTTTCGCATAAACGCAGGAAATTTCGTACAGCTGTGTGAGTTCTTCCATTTCCCAACATCTGAGCAATTCTTCACAGTGAAAAATTCGCTGTTTTGAACGCAACCACTTTCGTCTGCTCTTCTTTAGTTAATAATTTTCCTGGATAAAATATAGTACTCCTTTTTTTTTTTTTTTTTTTGCTAAAATATTTAAATTACCTCCAAAATTATTTTTTATATCTTAATGAATCAATAACTCATTGTTTTAATCCGCCAGCGGCACTTCAACACTTCTGGAATTATAGCAATTACCACGCGCAATCACAACGAAAATGATTAAAACTCCCCCAGAAACCGTTAACACTAACCAATTTGACACGAATTTTGACTAAATTGATTGAGCATGCGCACAAAGCCGAGGAGTGCAGTTTTCATTTTTCTCTCTCGAAATACAAAGCTTTGGCATAACTTTTATTCAGTGGAATTATAGCTATTTCCACCACTGTATAGGAGTATTTTAATAAGTACTGAATGTAAATGGTCTGGTGGTTAGCAAATTTTAGAGTGCAGTCTCCTAAAATTTACGTTCGATTAAGGCCAAAGAGCCCAAACTTTTTGTCTTCGAATTTTGGATTTTTGTCACTAACCTTTGAAGCATGTTTTTTTTTTCTTCAAAATATAAAGCATAAAAATATGTTCAAAAAGAACACTTTCGATTATCTTCTTTTCAACCAAGAAATACAAAATTTAAAATGTTTTTATATATTTTGTTAAAATGTTTGATCATAAAAGAAAAATTCAAGTGAAGATAGAATAAATAAAACAAATCACTGCTACTTTTTACTACAAATAGAGCAACCTACGCTTTACACAGAGATGAATGCGCATTTAAGAAAACGCTCGTAAATTCCATACTTCTGGTTTCGAGCGGAATTTTCCGAATATTTGAATTGATTATTCTAATAATGATCTTTAATGATAAATTAAGATCATATTGCACATCTGGATGGTGTAAACTGTACCATTTTCCCTGAATTTTCAGCCATTAACCCAAAAGTATTTCTATTTAGGGAAGTTCACGTTCTTAAAATGCATTCAAAGAGGTCAGACATCGGACAGCCAAAAATAAAATCGTCGCGAAAACGAAAAGCAAGTTTTCGTTGACCCGCTTTTGGCGCGACAAAGTGCAAATTAATGCAAAAGCGTACGTTATCTTTTTATATATATACATAATATAAAACGTAACTTTCGACCACGTCAAAGCTGTCTGCTATCTTATCAGACCCACCTCAAAATCGGGCAAAATAAGTACGATAAAAAAAAAGATAGAGTCCCGCAGAGAGAGAAAACTTAATTTTCCGGCGCATAGTAGTCGCCTGACCTCGCTTGCATCACCCGAACGTGGCTAATTTAAATCCGCCGATCTTGATAAAGATTAAGACGATCGCGCTGCTTCTTCTTACATTCAAAATCCAGAACGCTTGGTGCTCTTCGTATGTGAAGCATGCCGCCGCCGGAAGATCATCGTTGAGCTCGCTTACTTAATGAATTTTCTCTGGTCGCTGTGTTTCGGTATGACTAATGCTCGTCAAAAGCGTCTTTTAATTTGAGAAATTTATCGAAGAAAGGCACGAAGAAAAATAGAAGACACACAAACAGCTGACGTTCATGATAACAAAATAATATTATTTCTTTTGAGTTGCGCGCGCATCTTGGCGCGTTAGTGGGCTATGTTTTGGTTTTCCTCCCGAATTAGCCGTCTGATCATTTCGATTTCGTTGGGGATTTTTCTCCAAACATCGTGAGTTGGCAAAAAAAATACTTTTTTTTTTTTTTCTTTAAGGAACAATAAAGAAGAAGTATAGTAGATAGCCACCGACACGAGTGCTCTTCGAGTGTCAGTCATTCTTCAAAATTACAACTTAACTCATTCAAAGTTAGTTCACCGGAAGATTTTCCTCTCATCGATTCACAACACGACGGCGCGTTCGGTCACACGACACGATTTACTTGTTTTGGTTTTTTTTTTTTCAAAATATTGTCTGCTATTATTAACGCGACTGTCTTGAGGTGTTTCTTTTTTCGTAAAAAGCTGCTCCGCACATGGGTTCGTCTTCGAAGAAAATCAACAATGCGTCGATAACAAGGTGCCGATGTTTGCTCTATGCTAGAGCTAAGTGATTCATTGTTGATTGAAATTGTGGGAGGAAATTGATTTTTCATATTTGTTTTTTGTCTTTCCAGCTAAGACGGTGCAAGATCGCTGGTACCTACAACAGTGCGGGGTGCGTTGGAAGAAAAACGAAAAAAAACTTTAAGAATAGTGTGCTCTAGAAGAGGTGCTACTTACTAATTTGTGCTGTAAATGTTTCGAATCCGAGATTAGATGCTAACACATTCCAAGACGCTTCACCACGACCATGGATCACCTGGATCTCGATGGAATCTTCTCTTCAGCGGCATCAAATTGGATGCTGCCGGCATTCGATCAGCAAGGTATATTTTACATATTTTTTTTTTTACATTTTTTACAATGTTTTGTAATACCACTTAATAGCAAAAGAGATAACATTCAGTTTTTAAGTGCGAAAGCTTAAAGCACTCATAATAAAATCCGGCGCCGTTTTTGATAGCGATTTCGTTATCTACAAATTTCTAAGTATTATGCGATCACCTTTGTGGAACAATTTATGTTTGATACTAATCTACTTCCTATCACTATCTTAAATTTATTTTAAAGAGAATAACTTTCTTTTCTCCTTTTTGCGAAATAATCAATCTTTTGTATTCAATCTAGTAAAAATCGGGTTACTTCGAAATTGCTACAATCTTTTTTGCGCAACAGCATAAACAACTTGAAAATGCTTTCCTGCGATTTTTTACATTTTTTCGGTTATACAACTTTTTAAAAATAGTTTGCCGCTAAAAAAACAATCCAGACGTGACGTTCGAAAAAAGCTTAAAGTGTAAATCATCTTATCATCTTCCGTTCGCCATATTTTGATGCAATTTAAATCGTGATGATTTTCAAAACTAGGTCACAACTTTGATTGTAATTATTTAATTGAGGCAAATATAATGCGGAAATTGTAATTATAAACAAACAAAAGAATATTATTTTTGATTTGCTTTTAATTTACTTTGATATTTGATTTATTATAATTGTTATTCAAATTAATATACTTTATATACCTGTTTAATCATCTAAAGAACAAAATGAAAATTTACGTTTTTAAAATTATATTTTATATATTAAAATTTTATAGGATTTTTTCCCAGAAAAATTTAGGGAAAAATTTCTATACTTTATGTGTTAGGAGAAGACAACTCCGAAGTATAGGAATAATTAGAAAACATTTAGTAATTTATTAGGTTACGATTTAAAAAAAAACAACAATTTTTTCAATCATTTTTTTCTCAGAAAGAAAAGAGATATCGTTTTGAAATTTTGTAGAGATATTTATTTATACTTTAGATATACAAACATAATTTTTTCAAATTTTGGAGATCGGTTTTAGAAATTTGACGATTTTTGGAAAAAAAAAACACCAAAAAATAATGGTGGGCATGATATCAGGCATCGGGATCGTTGGACAAAACAAAAAAAAACACACCAAATTAATCCTTGTTCAAATGGCTATCGTATGAACTAGAATCGTGTTGATCGGTAACAAATTTACCGATTTTCTAAACTTAAAAATCATTTTTTTTTCAAATGGCCGCCATTTTGTTATTTTTTGGTAGAAAAAAATTATCCCAGTTCACACGATAGCCATTACAAACAAACAAGAATTAATTTGGTCTTTTTTTTCTTTTTTCCGACGATCCAGACACCTGGAATCATGCCCGCCATTATTAGTTGGTGTTTTTTTTTTAAGAAATCATAAAAATTCAAAAACCAGTCTCAAAAATTTGAAAAAAATATTTTTGTATATCTAAAGTGTAATTAAATATCTATGCAAAATTGCAAAACGATATTTATATTCTTTCTGTAAAAAAACATTATTGAAAAGAGTGTTATTTTTTTTTTAAATCGTAACCTAATAGCCCCCTTAAATCTACTCTATGAAAACCTCCTGTATAAAGATTTTTCCACACGATTCTTTGGATTACAAAAGCTTTAGTAAAAATTATAATTTCAATTTTTTTTTTTACGCATAGGAATATTTTTCATGCTGCATGGTAAAAAGTAAAAGAATTTTTTTGTTCTAATGCAACTAAAAAAGTTAAAAATGTACCAATTGTAAAATTTCTCAATAATTTTTTTTAATTTTGTAGGGTTCCGTATCTTCAGGGGGGAAAAATGAAACCCTTATAAGATCGCTCGCGTGTCTGTCCGTCTGTCTTGCGGTCACAGCCTATTTTCTCAGAAACCATGCGACGTAGAAACTTGATATTTGACATAGTAATACTTTTCTAAAATCTTATTAATTCACATGTTTTGCACTAGTTAACACTAAAATATACGTATACGAATTAAATGGGTTAATTAAATTAGTAACTCTAATATATTTTTTTTTAAATTAATAATCATGTGGGGTATCATTTAAAAGACCTTGTTCTGTGGAATGCAAAAAATATATTTCTCATAATTTTAAATAATAAATCGAAGAACATATTCTGAAAAATATGCGAAAATAGAGAATTCCTCCTCCTATTGCCAAAATTACTGGACCTAAGCTTTAAAAAAAAATCAGGGAATATAATGCCTTACTTAAAGTTTACAGGAAAATTATAACAAAAGTCCTAGGTCTTATAGATTTCTAGAAATTGTAGTCAAACTCGTCCTTGATTGGTTTTTTTCATAAATAAGTTTAATTTCTTTAAAGTAACAACTTTTTTCAGATAGCATGATAAAAATTCCTATTATAACTTTTTAATATACAATATATTAAAATTCCTTTGAAAACTTATAAAACAAGTCGAAACGATTTTTTGTTCTGATTAATCATGATCATTGCTATCGACATGATTTTAAAAAAATGTTGCTTTTGTGCCCAGGATAGGAAATTTAAAATTACCAATCCCAAAAATCTTTATGTTTTCATTTCCTTGTAAATCATTCTGGGGTGGAAATTTTTTAAATTTTCGGCTGCTATATAAGATCCGCCATCTTTAATTTATATATTTTGATAACAGGCTTAATATCAGCGACCCTGAAATGTCTATGATTCATTTTGATAAGAAATCACATGAAACTGCAAGTGTTCGGACGCCATATTTTTAATTCACCATTTTGAAACCCAATACAAAAAAAATTCCATGGTTTATTTTGGAATATGACGTACTTTTTGGCAAAAAATCAGAAATATCACAGCATGGATTTAGATGTAATTGATGATCAAACTAAACAAACGAATTACCATTTTTCCTTCACAAAATCAAATTTTTATCAAAATAATGGCACTTTTACCTTCCTTTTGGACACAATTAAAGTTGTTGTTAGTAATAGTAATTTTCCCTAAAAAATGTTAGTCCTTTAAAAACAAATTTTCCTCATTTGAGAATATAAACAAAATATTAATGAATAAATAAAAATAAAAATTATCAAAGTATAGTCCAAGTTTATTTACTATTGAAAAAAAATCAATTTGCAAAATGTTTCCCAATTCATTGGATATGTCAAAGTAATTATAGTGAAAATAATAGTAAATATAGTAGAAATAATAGATATTCAGGATTTTTATTGTCCCTGCTTCGTGTATGTTTTTCGTTTCCTCCAGAACTAAAATATGGAGATATAAATAAAACCGTAGCGAACTTTTTTTAGACCATAAATTACTTAATATCAAAATTCAAAATATCCACCTTTACTCGAAAAAAAACCAAAAAAACGATATGCTAGAAAATCAGTAAAATCCCAAAATATATATTGCTTAATATGAATGGGAAAAATATAAAATTGAAAGTACTTCTAATTCATAATAAATGTCAGTGTCAATTAGCAGTCGGAATTTTCAGTCATAAACATTAAACATCCTTTGAAGTTTTTCTTGTACGTTCGAATGTAATTTTCTTGCTTTTCAACTTTTAGAAAATCGAATAAATATCTATTGAATAGCATTTTTTTTAGAAATACAAAGTTTCTTGAACTGAAAATTCTAAATATAAATCGTTTATCTAATTCGATCCTAAAATATGCTTGAATCATACTTACAAGATTCAAATTTATGGGAATGAAAAATGTTGAAATAATAAACATAGACTTTAATTTTTTTTTTCATTCTCAGTATTTTATTAAAATCGCAAAAGTGTTTTGATATTTGCAGAAAAAAGAATAATGTGTAAAGAATTGAAAGCTTTTTTTTGAAAAAAAAAGTTTGAACAAAAATAATTAAAAAACTACTTCAAAAGCAATCAAAAGTTAACAACAAACTGGAAAATTTTCTTAGTTTTTAACATGAGTGTTAAGAAAATAATTAATCATTCTATCGTGCCATAAAACATTTTAAGTTAATATCTGTATTTCTTTTTTCCAAAAGTTATCGTTGCGATAAGATAAAAATACAATGTTTCAAGATAGCAGAGTTAATACTTTTCAAAACTGCATTTGGCTTATAGTGTAAATTGGTGTTTCAACAACTTATTCTAAATAAAACAGATAATGACTACCAAATTAGTTGATTGCAAAATCTAAAGGGGTCTTTCTCATCTGTAATACGAAATTTATTTTGGAATTCGGAAGTGGTGTGCTTGTAAAATCAATGTTTTGAAAATCACTACTTTTTCCGATAATTTTTCTGTATTAAAAAAAAATGTATTAAGAAATTTCAAAAATAAAAATAGTTGCATCAGTTTAAGTGTGCGCGCCTTTTTCGATCTCTGGTGGTAATTTCGGCTATATAATAAATTGGAAAAAAACTTTAAAAGTGTTTTTCTCAAAATGACGTTTGTTCAAATGGCGTACAGTTAATCCGGAGATTATTTAATCAAATGTCCTGTGTGGTAATCCACCATAATATAGGCCAAAAGCCAACACAAAAAAATTTCCCAAGCGAAACAAAGTGAAAAAATAGGTGATTTTTCGAAAAAAAAATTTCAAATAGCCGCCATTTTTTTTTTTTTTAAATCATTTATTCAAATATTGTGGTGAATTACCACGTAAGAAGCATTCCTCTTTATAAATGCCGTTTGGTTTTTCTGTTCTAAATTCTTCATTCCTGAGATTAACTGTCCGCCATGCAAAGAGGTATTTTTTGCGGTGACAGCTTCAGCGCCCTCTATAAATAATAAAAAAAATTGCAGAGAAAAATAAAATTTTTTTTACTACCTTGAAAATGTAATAAAAGTGTAAGGGAAGTTTAGTTTAGTTTTGAAAATTCTATATAATAAAGGAACCGAGGAAAAAAATATTGAAAATAAGGCTGTTTTTTACTTTTATAACCGGTACTACCCCCTTAAAATGTCAAATATCAAATTTTATTTTAAAGCCAATACTTACAGTGCTGTGCAAAACATTTGCAACTAAAACCCCAATTTTCTATGTCTTACTACAACAAACCTTAAATTCTTAAAAACAAAAAAGCTAATACAGTATTTTATTCTTTATTATATGTAATTTAAGAATATTAAAAAACTAAAGGTAACTATTCAATAAAAAATGAGAAATATTCGTTTTTTCATACTAAGATACAAAACTGACTGTGCAAAACATTTGCAACTCCTTGACATTAACAATGTTGGCGACTTTAAATATATATTATCATTAATATTTGGTTGAATAGTCTTTATTTACAATAACTGCTGCACATCTTCTTGGCATAGAATTAAATAGCGACTCAATATGTAGAGAAGTTATGTCATTCCAAGCCTTTTTTATACCATTAAAGAGTTCGTCACGGTTGTTATAAATTTGACCCCTGATATTCTTCTTAACCAGTTGCCATAACTTTTCTATGGGGTTGAGATCTGGGGACTGTGCGAGCCATTTCAAAACTTCAATGTTCTGCTGCGAAAACCAAGCCTGAAGAAGTCTAGAGGTGTGCTTGGGATCATTGTCCTGTTCGAAGCGCCAGCGCAGGGGCATTTCTTCCTCTGCGTAAGGGAGCATAACATTTTCCATAATAATAATATAATAATAATAGATTTTATATCGCACTTCTCAGCATGTTGCTGGAAACGTTCACCTAATTCTGAGCCGCCTAGGCATTCGAATTTAGGCTCTGTGGATCCATTTTCTGAAAAATCTTAAAAACTAAATAACAATTTTTAAAAATATTAAAATTTATAATTCTATTTTGTGCTCCCCAGACAAATATAATTTGGTATAAGAGGCAACACATGAATATATAATATTATTAATTAATCATTCCGCTTTAATTGTGCTTAATTTTTCGATTTAATAAAATTTTTGATAAGGCTTTTAAATTCCACAATACTGCGAGCATTTCTTATATTTTCTGGTAAGCTATTATAATAATTAACTGCAGCGTAAATTGGATCATATTTTAGTCGGTTAGTCCTTGGTGCCGGTAGATTATAAGTTCCCATCATTGCTTTCCTTGTATTATATCCGTGAATTTCAGTTCTCAAAACTAGGTTAATAGATGATTTTGCGTGTCTCTTTGTAATGTTATAAATGGCCTTAGCCTTTTCTATCTCTGTTAGTTGCTTCAGGGTAAATTTGTCTGTGCTTTCATACAAAATTGTAGTGGCCGTATCCCGAGGAAGATTAAACACCGCTTTGATAGCTCTATTTAATAATCTCGATATAATTTGCATATTCCTTGTTGTGGTTTGACTCCATATTATTAACCCATAAGTTACCAATGGCAATATATTCGCATTGTAAATTAGATTTTTAATTCTTGGTAGTATACAGTTGTTTCTATTTATGACTCCAATAAGTCCAGCCATTCTCCTCCTGATGGTTTCCACATGTTTAGTCCAAGTAAGTTGATCATCTATTACCATTCCCAGGTATTTGTATTCCGAAATTCTGCTAAGTTCCCTCCCGTCGATTCGTATGTTTATATCAATGTCGTTTTTATTTTTTTGCTTTATAATCATATAGGTTGTTTTTTGCATATTCATTGATAATTTGTTTCCTTGTAGCCAATCATCGTATTTTTTAAGATCTTCATTAATGTTGTTTTCTAATTCTCCCGGTGAGTCTCCTGAATATAGTAATAATGTGTCGTCTGCATATATGATGTATTTCGCGCTCAGATTTTTAAATTTAATATTGTTTATATATAACAAGTAAAACAAAGGGCCTAATATTGATCCTTGAGGTACGCCGATTTTGATGTTCCTCTCCTGGCTATAGATGCTGTTTAGTTTCGTTTTGATGAACCTTTTATTCAAATAATCCCTTAGTAGCTTGAGTGGTTTTCCTCGTATGCCCAACTCCTCCAGACCTTCGCATAATATTTCGTTGTCCACAGTGTCAAAAGCTTTTTTAAGATCCACAAATATTGCTACTACATACTTATTTTTATCTAAAGCTGTATTTATGTGATTCATAGCATCTATTATAGCTGTAGTGGTATTACTTCCGCTTTGAAATCCATATTGGTTAGGATCAAATCCTCCGTTTCTCTTGACAAATTCCACAATTCTCTTGTATATAACCTTTTCATAGACTTTACTTAAAGAACTTATTAGCGATATAGGTCTATAGTTACTTGGATCATTTTTATCTCCTGTTTTATAAATCGGGACTATAAGTGAGGTTTTGAGACAGTCGGGGAAGCTCCCTGTTTCAAGATCTTTATTTATTATTTTTGCTAGTGGTTCAGCAATTATATCCTTTGCAGTTTTTAGAATCGATGCAGTAATTTCGTCTTGCCCTGGCGCTGTATGAGATTTCATCTCTGTTATTATTCTTGTGACTTCGGATCTATCTGTTGGTGACAAAAATATTGAGTTACTTTGCCTGATATTGCTCACTCTTTTCACTGTTCTGTTTGAGATTTTCAGCTCATCTGCTATATTTTCCCCTATTTTAGCAAAGTAATCATTCATAATCTCCGCTATTTCCACTAAGTCATGAGTAATATCTCCGTTAGCTTTTCTCATACTTTCAACATTTATTATTTTTTCGGAAGCATTCTGTCCCAGAATTGATTCTTTTATTGTCTTCCATAATTTATTTGGGTTTCCTGCATCCTTCTCCAATCTGTAATTTATATATTTTTGTTTTGCTCTAGTGACCATTAAATCCACCTTTTTCTTTTGTTCTTTATACTGATCCCTCAGTTGTGCATCATTCCTATTAGACTTTAGCTGTTTATACATTTTGTGTTTTTTCTCAATATTTTGAGTTATGTTTTGTCATCCAATTGTGGTTTCGCGTCCGCATCCTCTTTGTATTTGTTGCAATTTCCTTGGCTTCCTTTATTATTTCTATTAGTGCAGCCATATCTAGTGTGTCCGACATCCTTATTCTGGTCTCCAATATATCTTTAAACTGGGTTTCATCCATTATTTTTACATTTCTGCTTAGCATAGGAGCCTTCCGTTTAATACTCACCCTTAATTCCAATGTTATTGTCTTGTGATCCGAAATTGGCCAATCCTCTACTTTGATGCTGTATGCATCCTGGGAGAAGATCTTGTTGGTAACAAGATGATCAATTAATGTCGCATTAAATTCACTCTCTCTTGTAGGAATTTCCGGGTTAAGCATATAACAGTTATTAATCATAAGTATCTCTTGGTAATTTTTTGTAATTTCGCAATCTCGAAGAATATTTATATTAGTATCCGCAAAGGTTATTATATTTTTATAGGTTGAATAAAGCTCATCAATACTTTCAATAAATTCACTTATTTCTTCTGTAGGCGCTCTGTAAAAAGTTGCAATTTTCAAATTTTCCTTATCACCTATTATATTTAAAACAATTAAATTATATTTTGGATCTTTTTTTAAAATATTATAGCTGTAATTTGTTTTAATATATATTGCACAACCCCCCCCTCTGTCATCGTCTCTACAGTTGTGTATTGCATTAAATCCCTTTAGGTCAAAGTGCTTAACTTCGCTTGTGTATAACCAGGTTTCATTAAAAATTAAAATGTCTATTTCCGGATTCCTATAAATCCAAAGTTCCAGTTGTTCTTTTTTGTTCCTCATACTCCTCAAATTTACGTAGAAAATACTTAATCGCTTATCCATTTTTGTTGTTTAAATTTGCTGTTAAGTAATCCGTCCTTAGTTGAGTTGCCTTTATTTGTTTCTTGTATTCCGGACACTCCCGGCTGCTTGCAGCATGGTCACACTGTCCTATAGATTTAGCTCGGTGACAGTTAATGCATCCGAGCTGATGCGACTTACATTCCTCAGTTTTGTGTTTTCCTCCACACTTCGCGCAAATATCCTCTTTACTCTTGCAGTTTTTAGTTGAGTGGCCAAATCGTTGGCATTTATAGCATCGCAGTATGTTAAAGTCTTCGGTGACGTAGTGACTTCTCCAGGCTATGTTAACGTATTTATTTACCATCATTGCATACAATGCAGCAGAGACTTCAATTGACAGTGCCCATAGTTTTGTGTATTTATTTTGCTTCGAATAAATTATGTTTAACTCATCACAGTGTTTTATATTCTGATTCAAATTGCTCAGCTCCTCTTTTAATTCTTCATTTGTGTAATTTTTCTCTAAGTTGCGTATAATCAGCTGTGGATTCCTTTGCTTTGTTTTGTTTACATTGCATATACCTTTCTGTTTCGATGACATTTCTGTGAAAAGCTTCTCATTGTTAGTTTCCGTGTTTGTTTTAATTAAAACCCCCCCATTTGCTATTTTTTTAGTGAAGATTATTGGAGTTTTTATTTCATTCGGTTTGATTACTCTTTTTATTGTCTTCATAGTTTCATTTGAATTCTGCTCTTTGCAAGGCTTGATAACGATTCCTTTGCTGAAACTGTTAACCGTTTGATTAGCTGATTTATCGGTTCCGCTCTTAAGAATGTTTGCATATGAAGGTGTCTGTATCTCTCCCATCATTTTATCATTTTTATTGATTGCTTCATGAATTTCATTTAGCTTAGTTTTAATTTCATTGATGTTTTCCTCATTTTTTTTTTCTCTCCTCAATCATCGCACCAATATTGCTAGCTACTATCTTATCATTTACCTTTTTGTCCGTTGCGCACATCCACATTATTTTGTCTCCTAGCTCTTTTATTGCTTCATACTCCTTACCATTTATACCTACACACTCCGCATGAAACCAGTGACCACAAAAACCTTCGCACTGAATTCCTCGATCATTTGCACCCACTTTTTTTCTACATTTTTTACACCTCGATCTAACTTCATCATCTTCTTCGCCCGCCATCTTTGACATATAATGTTTTTGTAGTCCTCCGCTTTCATTATCCGTGGTATTTCATAAAGAGTCCCACGCCCTGAGCTGATAAACACCCCCAGACCATTATATTACCACTTCCATGCTTCATAGTTACCACAGTTTATCGCGGATTTAGTCGTTTGTTCGTCGGTCGTCCTACTTTTTGCCCTCCATCTAGCCCCACTAAGTTGAACTTAAAGTAAAACACTCATCCGAAAAAAGGACAGTTCTCCATTTTTCTAGAGGCCATTCTAAATGACTTTGAGCAAAGACAAGTCTAGCTCAGCCATTTTTTTCGGAAAGTAGTGGCTTTTTCGCTGCCCTATAGGTCTTAAGATCGATTTCTATGGCTCGTCTTCTTACTGTCGAAGGATCCACATCCAGGTTTTATTCGTTTTTTAACTGAGTACCTTGAACTGAGGAAAGGCCGAAATTTACTTAAAATTTAAATTCTACGATCCTCAGCCTTTGTCGTTTTCCTTGGTCTACCACCCTTTATGAATATTTTCAATACTCCCAGTCTTTTTAAAACTGCTTATAATTCTGGATATGGTGGATTTAGCTATTTTATTCGGTTTTTTATTTCGTTGTAAAATTAATTACTCCCATTTTACGAACTTTTAGTTTAATTGCGTTTAAAGGAAAAAAAAAATTTTTAATAATATACTTTTATTAACTATATATGGAATAGAAAATAACAGTTAACTAACAAAGACTGCCAATTCTCATTTATTCCGAGAAAAGTATTTGTTGATATATAAAGTTGCAAATGTTTTGCACAGGCAAAATTGTTACGTTGAATAAAAAAATGGATATTGCTCCCTATGGGATATTACATTCTGCTATTGTTATATCTGGAAACTAGACATAATAAAGAATAATGCACTGTAAAACTTTTTTTGTTATCAGTGGTTTAGGAAATTTTATAATGATCTGTAAGAAACTATGATTTTATTTGCAAATGTTTTGCACAGCACTGTATGTTTAATCAGCAATACCAGCTTCTAGAAATTACCATAACTAGTCAAGTTTCCACAGCATATTCTTAGAAGTAATGATACACTTCAGTATGAAAGCTTTAATCTTCCTTGTGCAATATCAATGTCTTCTTTGTCTTTTGAAGTGAATGAAGTGTTTGACTGCTTACTTGCATTAGATACCAAGACATCAGCTGGCCCTGACGGCATTCCCAACCACTTTGTGAAAGAGTTGGCCCAAGTTCTATGCCGTCCTCTGACTTTGATCTTCAATGCCTCCCTAAGCGAAGGTGTTTTTCCAGAAATATGGAAGCAAGCTAATGTTGTCCCTGTATTTATAGTCGGGGTGCCAGAGGTTCAAAAAATGGGTTATTTCGTTGTTGGACGGAATTTGATGAAAAATGGCAGAAAGGGAAGGTCATTGCCCGTACAGTGACCCATTAAAAAAGTTAGAATGAGCGATGTCGGGAAGGTACTTTGTTATTGCAAAATAACTTTGATAACCCGTTATTTTTCAGTTTTCTTGGAATAACTCGAAAACGAAGCGTTTCAGCGAAAAATATTAAATACAATAGTTGTTCAGCTGATGATTTTACGTAGGAATACGGTTTTTTGATTAATTAAAAAATTGTTTTTCCGACCGAAAACCAGCAGAAAAGTAACAAAAATGCAAAAACAATAAGCATTAAAAAATAAAGGAAAAAAACGATTTCCATCGTTGATATTTGGGTTATTGATAGGTATTGGTATTGTTAACCAAATGCACCCGGTCCGGTTTTTCAAAAACAATATGGCGACCTATTGCAACATTGTTAAGTTAAAACTTTGGAACGCTGTAAATTCTGCATGAACAAACGGATCTTGATGAAACAAATTGGAATCGGTAGGTATTAACGGCATCTTTGAGTGTGCCAAATTTCAAAATTTTTCAACAATTACTTTTTTTGTTATTAACCAAAAACCATTTGCTGTGCTTCGTAATTTCGTCAATTTACAACATTACAACAATAACAAAATGCATTTGATTACTCTTAACATCCTACAGTGGTGACTAAAAACGCGAAAATAGCGAGTTTTGATGATTTGATGCATTTTGTTGCAAAGCTTAATGTTGTAAATTGACGAAATTACGAATACACATTGGTTAATAACAAAAAAAGTAATTGTTGAAAAATTTTGAAATTTGGCACACTCAAAGATGCCGTTAATACCTACCGATTCCAATTTGTTTCATCAAGATCCGTTTGTTCATGCAGAATTTACAGCGTTCCAAAGTTTTAACTTAACAATGTTGCAATAGGTCGCCATATTGTTTTTGAAAAACCGGACCGGGTGCATTTGGTTAACATTGGTATTGTTAACCTATCAATAACCCAAATATCAACGATGGAAATCGTTTTTTTCCTTTATTTTTTAATGCTTATTGTTTTTGCATTTTTGTTACTTTTCTGCTGGTTTTCGGTCGGAAAAACAATTTTTTAATTAATCAAAAAACCGTATTCCTACGTAAAATCATCAGCTGAACAACTTTTGTATTTAATATTTTTCGCTGAAACGCTTCGTTTTCGAGTTATTCCAAGAAAACTGAAAAATAACGGGTTATCAAAGTTATTTTGCAATAACAAAGTACCTTCCCGACATCGCTCATTCTAACTTTTTTAATGGGTCACTGTACGGGCAATGACCTTCCCTTTCTGCCATTTTTCATCAAATTCCGTCCAACAACGAAATGAAAACCTCTGGCACCCCGACTATTAAAAAAGGCGACAAATGCGATGTAAAAAATTATCGTCCAATCAGCATCATTAACTGCTTCGGTAAAATCTTCGAAAGGCTGGTGCATAATCACCTGTCAAGAGTACTACGGCCTGTAATTTCTGTAAGACAGCATGGATTTGTCAAGGGAAAGTCCACGGTGAGCAATTTACTTGAATTTCACCATTTTGTAGCTCGTACCCTGGAACAACATGGTCAAGTTGATGCGATATACACAGATTTCTCTAAGGCATTTGACCATGTTTCTCATCCGATACTTCTTGAGAAAGTTAGAGAGTATGGCATTCTGGGATCTCTTTTGTCTTGGATCTCATCTTACTTATCTAATCGTAAGATGCATGTTGTGGTCCGGTTGGTTGGTCCGCTTTTATTCTTGTTATTTATTAACGACTTGACTACTAAAATAGAATCTGACTGTCTTTTATATGCAGACGACCTCAAAATCTTTAGAGTGATTAATTGTAATGAAGACTGTGATATCCTTCAGTGCGATCTGATCGCTCTTGAGGACTGGTGTGTTGTCAACCATTTGTCTATCAATGTTGATAAATGTTTCAAAATGACCTATTCCTTTAAAATGTATCCTGCATCATGTGAGTATCGACTCTGCTCGGAATCGTTGCGAGAGGTGTGCCAGTTCAAGGATCTTGGCGTAACCTTTGACAACAAACTGAGTTTCGATGCTCACATCGATGATATTTCAAAAAGGACCTACAGACTAGCCGGTTTTATCTTGCGAACCTCGACTCGTTTCCGCAACCTATCTACTCCACGACAATTATTCATAACTTTGGTTCGAAGCATACTTGAGTATTGTTCGCCGGTTTGGTCTCCTTACCACCAAACCAAAATTGACAAAGTTGAATGCGTTCAAAGGAAATTCACACGTAGTCTCCTTAGTAAGTTTAACAAACCTTACACTCCTTATCCTGACAGACTCGTGACCCTCAATTTGTCTCCGCTTGTTGACAGAAGGCTTTATTTAGACGAATGTATTCTTTATCGAATCTTTAATGGAACACTGATCACATCTCTAGTTCAGGAAATAGTCTTGCGGGTGCCTGTTTTTAGCAGCAGAAATAATAATATATTTAAACCGCCGAGAGCCCAACTCACTGTATATTTTAATTCTCCTGTAATACGTCTTCAAAGAAACCATGATAAGCTTCAGCTTGGTCCTCTGAACTGCCCATTTAGAAGATTCAAGGAAGCCGTCCTTACTAAATTAGATTATAAATAATGCATGTTATCTCTATTTTTTCATTTTATTCTTGTATATTTTGCTGTTTTATATTTTTCTACTTGACGACTTACGTGTAATTGGAAACTTATTTCTGTACGAAGCTTTCATTGTAAATAAATAAATAAATAAATAAATAAGTATATACTTTAATAAAACACAAAACTAAAACAAAAAACATTTTTTTTTTTTAAATATTTGATGAGAAAGACCCCTTAACTACTGAAGCAAATATGGAAATTTGAATCATTAGATTCATAAGATTGATAGACACTGGAAAAACAAATCAGAATAATCATCGAATTATTATTTTTCAGATGGCAATTTCCTGTCAGCATCACGTCAAATGCTCGAGCCAATTATGGAAGAAACATCCGAAGATGAGGATAACCAAAACTGGTCCCAATACGAGAACGTCTGGAGCTCTGAATCGGATACGGGTTCCGTAATCAGAATTGAGTTACACAACGGTAAGATTGCGCCTTTTTTTTTTACCTAGATGGCGCACGAAATAGAACAAAAGAGAAAGAATTTTAATTGGTAAAAAAAAAAATATTTTTTCTTTTCTTCCCGAAAATACAACAACAACAACAACAACAAAACCCCAGATCAAGATTCAATTTCTGAACGTGACTTTGCCTGTCCAGCAAAACGTCCAAGACGTGACGACCTGATAGCCCTTGAAGATGGGGTCCAGCTAAGAAAATATCAACGAAACAACGATTATTTAACTGCCGACAATCAAGAAAATTTTCGAAAACGATTTGACGAATTTTATTCCGACTCCGATAGTTTGTCTTTCAATTCCTTGAGCAGGTCGTCATCTTTGATTCAGTTTGAATCGCTTGAAAGACAGCTACAAAGTGATCATGGATCCCTCGGGAACTCGTCTCCTTCACTCTTGAACTTTGATGCTAACAATGATGCTAAAGGTTCGAATGGGTGCTTAAGAAGATTCGAAAGTTCAGAGAGTAGACTACATCAGACATATTTTGATCTGGATAAGATCGATTTTGAGAATACGCTAATTTTCACTGAAGATCGATGTAATCAGCATAGTAAGAGTGATTCTGAATCTAGTGATAATAGCATCTTATCTCACGAGGAGAGAATCTTAAAACCTAGAAATACTACTAACAGTAGCGATCACAGAAGCTGCTATAAAGGGAAAAGTTCAGCGGAAAATCTTAGCGAGGATAGTGGATACTGCGAACATGTCTCAGCGCTACGAATCAAATCGAAAAGCATTCCGAATTTTATAAAGAAAACAGAGAAATTTTGCGAAGAGGATGAGTTCGATATTCATAAAAGTCTTGAGATGATCTATAACAGTGCCGGTGGTGGAGGGGGGACGGCCAGTAGCTCCAGCGGTCACGAGATCTCGATGCATTCCAAAAGTGAGCCACAGGCGCTTCTTAGTGAAAATAAACGCATTTTCAAGACAAAAATAGCTGCCGTCGCGACGCGAAACTGTATGGAGGAAAACGATGAGAAACAGCATCGAGTTTGCTGGTATAATGGGCATCAAGACGATGATGTTAAAAATAATATTCCTTCGAACACAAATCCGTCCTCGACGTCGCGTTCCTCGGCACGCTCACCGTCGAGATCCACTTCGTCGTCGTCGTCGTCTTCTTCGGCAAGTTCGACATCGTCAGCATCTTCGCCACGTTCGTCGCCGTTCGCTTCTTCATCTTTAAGACGATTGTCGAATAGAAGAGCAACAACAACGACAGAGACGAAGAAGTCGACATCGACGACGACGACGACGACGCCGCCGTTTATGTCCTCTAGTTTACCAGATGTCCGCGTCGAGAGTGATCACGTCGCGAATTCATCTTTAAGATATCTTAAATCATATGATAGTAGTGACCGTTTCGAAAATTACGACGCCGGACAATTTACGACTGTTTCGAGTGTTCCGAAAAATTTAAATTTGGCGGGAATTACTCGATCTTATAGTAGAACGGGGGATAATTACGAGGACGAAGACGAAGAGGACGAAGAAGACGATTGCGATAATTTTAGCTGGAGTTTAAGACATACGAATTTTAAGAATAATAAGAAAACATTGTCGTACAACTCTGAAAATAGATCGAACGGTGGAAGTTTTTCTTTAGGCGGGTTTTTCGGTAGTCAAAGTGCAAAATCTTTATCGAAACCAGCTGCTGTGCCGAATTATATGAACGCAAGTTATAATAATTTGACCCTTTTGGACTATTCGGGAAGATCACGATCGAATAGAAACAGCTTAAATATGTCCGATTGTGGCGGCAATTCGAAACGTAGCTCTCGCGAATTTGAGCTGGGTAAAGGGAATTTTTTATTAGATGAAATTTCATTGCATTTCGATAAAAATGTTTCGATTTTAAACGATCGTGAACCGAACAGTGATCTGGTCAGTAAGTTCCTTGAGGAGGAAAGGTTGAAGGAGGATGAATTACCAGCAAAACCGGTGACTAGACGGTGTAATTCTCACAAAGAACCAAGAGTGACTTCAGCGATTCTTAAACCCCCTAGAAATATTCTGGATAAATCTTTTGATCAAGATCCCACCGTACTCAGGACTAGTTACGCTGAAAGCTTAGAGAAATGCAATTTCGACCCTAAAGAACTATCAAACACTGATCTTCGTGATGTCACCACCCATTCAACTCCAATTAAGCGCCTATTCGTTGCAAGTACACCGAATTTAAATACTTTCCGCGATCGGAATGACGAAATCGAAGATGATCTTCACATCTCAAGTGCTCACACCTCAATGAATCCCCTGCCTGGAGATAAGAAACTGGGAATACTCGCTCCAGGCGGCTCCCGAACGTCCCTCGGGAAAGGTGTCAGCTTTTGCCCGGTCGTTTCTGAGATCAGCTGGCAGGAGCAATCATCGGAAGAATGTGTGGAACCTGACTCACTCGACAGCATCCACAGCCGGCCGATCGTCGCAACAGCGATTGCACGCACCACTGTGGAACCTGTTGCTGTGTCCACAATTATGACAGCACCAGCTGTTTCAGCAACATGTGGCCAGAGAGATCGTGATCAAAACAAGCACACGAACCACTCCGATGCGATCACGACGATCAGTAGCGCGTCGGCTGTTAAGCGGGAAGGTGGTTGTGTTGATTTTGAAGGTGCTACGAAAATTACGACTTCTTCCTTGAGCAGAAAAATTAGTGGTGATGATCAAAAACAAACAAATTTAATTATGGATCAAAGTGTTGTTAGCCCAGTGATCAGTGACAGTGTCAACAATAACAGTAGTAATAATAATAATAAGAAAATGTCAAGCGTTGTTGTTGGTGTAAAAAGTGCCACAATGCCGGTGACTGGAATCGGGGGCTCCGCCACTGGGGCTGATGTTGTGGTTAATTCTAAATTCAAACCAAAACCGGACGAAAAGCATCACAAGCATTCGTTTTTATCCCGATTTACTGGAGGATTTCGATTCTCTTTACGGCGAAAAAAGAAGCACCAACAGCAACAGTCAAATGGTGAATTAGGCCCCAATAATGGCAGCGGCGCCCCAGTAAAGGGTAAAGGTAAAAAAAGTGTTGCTGATGGTGCTGTTAAAACGTCCCAATCAACGTCGGCGACGTCCTCAACGTCCTCATCACAAAAATCCCCAGATTTTATTTACATCCCTCTAAAGGGCCCCTTAGTCCGGCAGCAGCAGTTCGACGGAGGAGCACCCTGTGTTGAGGGTTACGATGACAATGACAGCGGTGTCGAACAGGGGCCCAACGAACGACATCTGCCCCTACCTGGCCATATTCCGGGTGATAATAACCACGTGTTGCTTGGGAAGCCGCCGCTGCCAAAGCAGCCGCCACGTGTGGTCGGGGTATGCGAGAAGGTGCGCAGCGCAGGCCCTCAACAACAACAGCAGCCGCACCATCTATCCGGTGGAAATTCAAGACATGCGCCCGTCTACTATCGTTCCTCATCCCAACCTAGGGAAATCGATGAGAATTTCCTGGATAACGAGCGACGATACTACAGCAATCAGTTGGACGGGACTATGAACGGGAACGGGTGTAGTTCAGCTACTCTTCCGGTAATGACGACGACGATCGACTCAAATTCCTCAATAACGTCGAAAAGCACAATAATAAAGCCGGTGGTTGTTGGTCCTGGTGGTGGGGCTCCTGTTTTATTATCAAGGTATCCACAAAATGGGGGCAACATCCAGCAATCACTTCAAATTCAAGCGGGCGGGACAAATAATGAACATTGTAAAATTGGATTAATCGAAACAAATCTGGATACGCACGAGACCGTTATATCGGGAAAGACCAGGAGCCTCATGGAACTGGGTCCACAGGTACGGCACACTTTGTCAAAGCAAAGTGCATGCAATGATGCAGGTGATGCAACGATGGACGGCACCTCGAGGCGACCCCATAAAAGCATGGAGTTCCTGCTGGATAAAGAAAATCAGAAAAATGTTTTGGTAAGTACAATATCATATTTATATATACACACAAAAACAAAAAACAAATATCATCCTCCTTTTTACACTATTCCCATTCATCCAGGCAATATTCCAGTCTTCTCTAGTTTTCCAGGAGCGGACGATAGTTTGTTTTTGCATGATTGAGGGGCCCCCCGTTTGACTGTAGTGAGCAGTCATTGCACTCTAGGAATGGGGCCCCAATATAGTGATGTGCTAGAGTGAGAACGTTGTCCAGTGCATTTAAATTAAAAAATGAAGGAAAAGTGCAGAAAAATTCGAACTTATTTCATATATTTAATTTTTCAAGTATAATAGCCTCAATTAAGTCGTAAAAAACTAGTTGCCAAAATTCCCCATCCTTGACTTGTGAAAATTCAGCAATTCAATCACGATTCTGAATGAAAATTCTAGCTTAGAAAAAAGGGTCGTATACAAATTTTTCATTTTAATCGGCTTACAAACATCGCAACCAATATTTTTTTTAGAACAAGCAGTAACCCAAAAAAGGAAATCGGATCAAAAGTCGGTCGTAAAATAATTTATCTTCTAATTTTGGAACTTTAAGAAAAAAAACAAACACCCTTTAAATTAAAAATTCTCCCTCGGTCAAAGAAAACAGAAAATTAGTTCAGGCTAAACCAACTACATGTAACTTTATAGAAAGCATAAATTCATATTAATACGTCCTACTCAGCATCATTTTGCGCCTCAGGATCTAGGAGTCAACATTTTCGAGAAAGTCATATTTTAATTTGACCAGCAACCCTTAATATCAGCTGTCATTTAACCCATGTTATCTTTTGTTGTTTGCTCGGGCAGTATGAAAAGTGAAACGCTTCCCGCAGAATTTCTAATTCAAAGAGATTCCTAAGAAAATTCGCATATATATATATATATGTATTTATAATAGAAATTTAAAAAGATCTAATGTGGGTGTAAGAAATTTAAAACTTTAAGAGTTTTCCAAAAAAAATTACTTCATTAAGATTTTTGGGGTCGCTGATTCCGAATATCCTAACGAAATTTAATATGTTAGAACCAATATGACGGAATCAAATTATCAAATTCAAGGAAATTATTTTACAATTTTTTAGTTTAATTAAATTAATTTAATTAATTAAATTTCAAAAATTTAATATAATTAAAGTTTTCCATTTAGGTTTAGAAAAAAAAAAACTTTGAAAAAATATTTTCTTTTTGGATTTGAAAGTTTGTAATTATGCAGTAAGAAATTTCCCAACAAAAAATTAGTACTTTACATTTTTATGTTATTTTGTTTTGATTAACGTAATTTAATGATATTCGTTGATTTTTTGTTTGGCGCCGACTAAAAATTAGTTATATTAATTTTGGAGCTTAGTTATTAAGACTAAAAATATTTATTTTATTTTTCGTTTTTCAGTTTCGCTTTTCGTCGGTTTAATTTTTTGTTTAAAGTTTTTTATTTTACTAATTACTATTTAGGGGTAGATTTTTTTTTTTCAAATTCAATTGGAACGAACTGCGAGGTATACCCTATTTAATAAAACAAGAATCATCGAAATCGGATAACCCAGTAAAAAGTTATGCGTGGTAGAATCGGTTAACAGGTAAAAATTCAGTGGTTGAGCAATCATACCCTCTTTTTTCCTACACTTAGAGATGGGACTTTTTAAAAATTTAAATGTAACCAAGTCGGGACTCCAATAAAAATAAGAATCCTCAAAATCGGACTACTCTGTAAAAAGTTATGCGTGGTCAAAAATTGAATTTTGAATAAAATCCATTTAAATTTTAAATGTAGTTTTAATGCATTAGTTTCAAATTTATGGCTCTCTGATCATCTCTTCATAATTAAACTTAAATGAATCAAAAATCGTTTACGTATAGTATAGAAACAAATTAAAAAATATGAATATGCATATTAAATTTTTTTGCAAAAGTTAATTAATAAGTGTAATGTTTTGAAATGAAAGAAATCTTTTGTTCTAACAAGAATAGATTTATTTATCGATATAATCTTCTTTGACCTCGATATTTAGTGTATCGAGGTCAAAGAAGATGAAGTAAATTGGACGACTAGAAAATTTGTTACAGCGTTTGAAAGTTGATAAGTTTGTGGTTCTTTGCAAAATTACAAAAATAAAAATAAAAATAAAGTATATAGTGTAAAATGGTCTAACGTTTGTCTTCCTTCCTTTCATCCATCGCTTAAAGAGACGGAAGTAAACCTACACTGATTTGGATGATGGGGCAGAGTACCCGCCTATTTAGGGCCAGTGTTGATTTTATGCGTACCCGCGCCACGTCCACATACGGAATTCAACCATTGTTGGTTCCGACTGATGGCATCCTGTCCGAGCACATGTCGATTCAAATTTATTCAAAGCAACCACCTTTCCAAGCAGCGCCAGCTCACCTTAAAAGGGGCGATACCTCGACGACAACGTCGAAGTCGAATCAGCTATACTTCTTCTATGCCAATTCTTCTTACCGCTGAGTCGCCTTGAATGCCGAATTAAGGGCACAACGGGGCAGTTACATAACCCACAGAGGCACCCTATTGTTTGTTGCCCGAATTCCAGACCACCAACACCTTCTTAACCCCCCTGTGCCGACTGTTGCACCTCAGCACGCACTATACCACACGACAGGTGAACCGATGGATCATTGTCAATGCAAGCCAGAGTCACATTAGCTCATACAGGTGATTATTAGCATTTTTCCCAGCTGACTTCATGCGAGAGGTGTGCGTTGTTTATGCTGCAAAAATAAAATAAAATAAAAAGGTATTTAAATTACGAAATTGCCATGCAGTTAACCTCGACGATGCCGAGACGGAGATAGCGGCTATCAGGTTTGGGCGCTTTTTGCCAACTCCTAAATTGGCCGGGGTGAAATTCACCTCACCTGTCCTTCTAGAGAAATAAATTTACTTAGAGAGAGGCAGGTGCAAACATTATCTTGAAATTGCAGTTGTTTTTTGCATCTATAATTCAATTCCTTTGGGGGTTGAGATATCTCGAGATAATTCAAGTTTATCTAACTCGTGGCAAGCATACTGATCAATTCAATCTAACTCTCAATCACAACCGGTCATATTATACACTATCATAACTTTCTGTCTTTTTTTCTCCAGCTTTTAATTTTTGGCTAGTTCGACAAGTTTTTGGGCAGTCGCCAGTGACCTTTGCTTTGCAAAAACGATATATGAAAATTGATCGGCGCTGTTGCAATGTTTAGTAAGGTAATTGAATTGCTAAAAGCTTTTAGAACCTTTCTAAATACCTGCAAACTTTAATCTAGAGTGGTAAATGTATTATAACAGCAAAGGAAACATCACCGTGGGGCTATTAATATATATTATTTTATTAATCAACGAAGTGTGCAATATGATCGATACGCGGTTCTTAATAACATTAATTACATCTGTGTAATTTAGATCCAAATTAAATATTTGTTGGTAAACATCAATTATAGTAATTGGAATGTGTAATTAATTTTTGGTTACAAGCTCCGTAGAAAATTAATTTAAAACGTGATTCGTCGAATATGAGACCAAATAAATATAATATTATGTAAATTTATTAAAAAAATTTAATCAACAGTCGCAGTTGGAAAATTTATAATTTAATGTTGAATCAATAATTCTGTTATGTTGAACAGACGTTATTTCAGGAATTTTATGTAAAAGACTTGATTCATTATCTCCTTTTGGGTGCAAAAACGCGTTCTCTGGTTTTTTTAGTCTACCACGCTTACCACGTTCATTGAGAATTATTTAATAAATCTTTGTGCTGTTAGTAGGCACTTCTTCAAAATTTGCATATATTATTTCTGAAATTAAAAAATATTATCAAACATTTAATTTATGATTTTTTAGGTTTGCCATTTTGGACTTCAGATAGTTAAACCAACAATCCTTTAAAAACAATATTCATACTGAAAAAATAAATAAAATAAATATCTAAGAAATATTTGTTAAAACATAAGCAAATAAACAGCAAAAAGAACAAACAACCCAACAAATGAATTCTAAATCTTAAGAATCAGAAGCGACATCTCGAAATAATGCATAATTTTTGCGAAATTCATTTCACCATCCCACTGTTAATTGAAAGGTATATATATGTAATTCTCAATTGTATGTGTATGTTATAAATGTTTGTATATATCATGAATGTTTGTATGTATGTGTCGTCTTTTGCAGGAAGGAACATAAGCAGCTGAATTACTTTTTCTAAAGTTAATCTCAAATGAATTATTCAATTAATCCTAGAAGGAAAATTGGAAGTACAAGAACTAGTGGAATATACCACAAAAAAAATGTAATTCTAATCTATAAAGACATAATACTTTTAAAATGGATTAAACACAATCGTTTAAGACAAGATAAATTTTAAACATAAGCACAGTGCCCATGAAAAAAATTATAATAGAAACTAAATAGCTAAACTATTTCAACAAGAAAATCTGCAAGTACTTATAATGCAAAAATCACTTCTAATGCAAAATAAGAAGCTCTTTGAGAAATAAACAAAATCAAAAGACAAAATACAAACGTTACAAAAATATGAAAAATTGTTACGAAGCGAATTTAGACATCTTAGCACTCTAAATGACGTAAATGACAGCTATTCAGCTCTATAGAGCTATAGCTGAATAAACATCATTTTCGCCAATGAGTTAAATAATATAGTAATTTTACTAATGTAAAGAATAATAATAATAATAAAAAGGGTCTAGCCGATTAAGAAGGTGAAAAGTGCCCCCAAGCGCTTTTGAAAAACAAAAAATATCCTTATATAGTGCATGAAAAAGTACATATTTGCAGAAATTTTCAGACCCATAGACCCTAACATAACCTCAAAAAAAAATTAATACATGATTTTCAGTTTTTTGGCGATATTTCGGCTTCTTGTGGACGTAGAAAAAATGTTTTTAGGGTTCCGTACCGCCAAAGGAAAAAACGGAACCCTTATAGGATCACTTTGTTGTCCGTCCGTCTGTCTGTCTGTCAAGACCCTTTTTCTCAGGAACGCGGAATTTATATCAAATACTCAGGTCTACTGTCCCTTGGAGCTTGGAGCCAACGCAATCAAAAGATACAGCCGTTTATGCCGCAAATTTCCGAAAATTTTCGACACTCGCAATGGAATCAAAACCTACAGGGTACTTCCCGTGAACTCAGAATCTTGAAATTTGGTACAAAGCAACGTCTTATAGCACAGATAAAGAAAAAATTGCGAAAACCGTAAATTTTTAGTTACATCATATAATAAAAATATTTTTAATAATTTTAATCTTACTACCCCTTTCCTCATGAACGCGTAGAGGTATTAAATTGAAATTCATATCAAATACTCAGGCCTATAATACCTTTAAGCTGTAACAAAATCAAACTTCTATATCAACGCAATCAAAAGAAACAGCAATTTAAGCCGCATATTTTAAAACTCTTAACTACTCGCAAGGGAATCAAAACCTAAAGGGTACTTCGAGTCGACCTAGAATCTTGAAATTTGGCATGAAGCAATGTTTTATAGCACATATAAAGGAAAAATTCCGAAAACCTTAAATTTTTAGTTACATCACATATTTTTTGGGTGAACTTTTACTTATATACCTACAGGCTTGTACGGAACCCTTGGTGCGCGAGTCCGACTCGCACTTGGCCGGTTTTTTCTCAAATTATAAGGTTTTTTGGTAACTGACAAAACAAGATATTTTTTCGAAATTTTTTTTTGGCGGGAATTTCAAATTTTTATACGCGTTCGAAATTTTTTAAATGCAATTAAAAACAAACGAAAACAATAGAAATGCCGAAAAAAATATATATTATTTTCTGGATGTCAAGCTATATTCATGATTTATTTCAGATTTATAGATGCGGTGCAAAAAGGTCAAAATATCGAAAAACCGTTTTTCAGCACTTTTCGGTATTTTTACCTTTTTTTTTAAATCTGAATAATATTTATAATCTGAAATAATTCATGGATGTAGCTTGACAACCAGAAAATAATATTTTTTTTCGGCGTTTCTATTGTTTTAGTTTGTTTTTAATTGAATTATAAAAATTTCGAACGTGTATAAAAATTTGAATTTCCTGTCAAACAATTTCGAAAAAACTATCATTTTGTAGCTGACAAAAAAGGTTATGTGAGGGTCTATGGGTCTGAAAATTTCGGCAAAGATGTACTTTTTCATGTACTATATAAGGCACTTTTCACCATCTTAATCGGCTAGACCCTTTTATTAGTATGTTACATACTCGTTTTAAAAACAAACTTTTATTAATACATATTGCATTCGCTTATTTACAAATCGAATACATAATTTATTATACTCATTTCAGTTATTTTCACTTTATAAAGTATTTGGCAATATACTGAAAAGTAAGAAACGTCTGTAAACTAATTTTATTTATTTATTTTTATTTTTTTGTTGTACATACTATTACATTTTGACAAACTAGAATCATCGTTATTTTTCAGAAAATATATTTCTACATTTCCGACGTATTGCACAATAATTTCTGAGGTAGTTTGGTAGCCTCTGATGCCTTGTTTTACATATATGAACAAAAGTACATTCATTTCCATCCTCTGCTTCACTCCTAGCCATTTCAATGTATCCAATATATAGTATGTCTGATCGTTATTAGTCTATGGCACTTCAAATTTATCTTCATCGCCTTATTTTGAAGCTTTTGTAGCCTTTCGATTATGCCTTGGTAGAAAAGTAGATTATTTATTTAAAATAATTTTGCACTAATCTTTTACATTCACTAAAATTACTCCCCACTATGTACAACAGCGCATCATCAGTGAAAAGATTTATTTGAATCGTTTAGTCCATTTGTTGCCAAAATGTTATTCAGCCATTAATTCAGCTAAAGGGAAATTCATGTGAAAATCAAAATTCCAACTAAAGTATGATATTATGTAATATGACAAAAAGCAATAACTCCAATTGATGGCTGATGAATCGATAATTGTATGTGAGCTGTTGGCTGCTAACAATACCGATAATCACATAAGCTAAACTAAAGGTTTATTTTTCGTGACAATTAATGTCTTTCTCTATAAAAAAAAAAAAATCCCTTTAATTATAAATTCAATTTCGCGCGCTAACTATTTAAAAAAAAAACTTTTTCAATTTCATTTCAGTGGGGGGGTGCCACTGTGACGTATTTTAATTACATCGTACTTCCTGCGATGAGGCCGAATTTTTAATAAAGTTATAAATTACTTTCCAGAGAAACACTTTCATTAAAAATATCCCTTCCGAAAGTTCCTCCGAAGTCGCGAGAGGAATTTAAGATCCTGTGATAATTGCAAGCCCTTAACCCGGTAACCAGAATTCTTCGACGGGATCTGCTGTCTTATTTTATAATATTCAGTAGCTGCTGGAGGAAAGTTCACAACCTCCGCCCTTCAGTAGCACACACCGAAAGGGTGTTCCCGCAACTTGAAGGTGTTTCAGGAAGTTTTACTTAATTGGAAAGCGAGACAGCAGTAAATCAGGCGCAATTAAAATCCCACTTAGCTAGTAAGTGCAATTTCTTAAAAGCAGAGCGCAACAAGTAGAGAATGATTTTTCTCGTAAAATTTTATCTTATGTTTTTTAGGAGGAACCTCGCTCGATTTTCTTTTTCAGCTGAGATAATATACATTAATTCGCTTTGGCGGTCCTGAAAAAAATTTCTGACCCATGAAATTACCTTTCTAGGCAACAAAGCAGCAGCAACTGGTTATGTCACCGGAGTGGACGACATCTGCTCAGATTATGTCACACGCGCCGTCCTAAAGGTCAGCGCTAATTTAAGTGTGCACTTGACCATAACGCAGCTCGAAAAAAATAATTCTCATCTCACCGAATAGTGGTTTTATATACTGATAGCCGGCGATTGGCGATTCCCTTGACTCGGCCATTGATCAGCCACTCGCAAGACCTCGCCATTCTAAATTTCGCACGGTATAATTAATAAAAACAGGCGACACGTCGAATTACCTGAGGGACCGTGCCATGCGGTCACCACAGAACAAACCTATTGAATTAAGCTAACTGAGGGGGGCAATTATCTGGAACCAGGTGAATGTAATTATGGCTCAATTAAGTTAACCGGTAGCGGAAACTCGTCATTTCGACGTATTTTTTTCATTCGATTACAGATAGAAATGTAAATTTGTTCATTTCCACCTTTCTAGAGTTTTCAAATATAGTATCGATTTTTTAAATGATGTGTTGAATTTGTTGTCATATACGAATCTTTTCAAAATAAACAAAAAACAGGCCAAGCCCGAGTAAGGTTTTCGTACCAAATTTTCTAGAAATTCTAAAAATCTATCTTTTTAAAAATGCTATTTAAAATTATGAAAATAAAATATTTTTGTATTCCAAGGGCTTTTAAATGATATCCCACATGGTATATAATATTAACAACAACAGAACGCTTTCTAATTTGCCCCCTCTTGAATTCTTATACACTGGTGTTAAAAATTAAGGGATCACCCAAAAAATCCCAAAAATTTCCCTAATTTTTAAACCGCTGTATCTTCGCGAAAACTGAACGGATTTGGATGAATGAAAGAAGAATTTTTAAGCTTGAACTTTCTACTTTGAAACCTAGGTATGTATCAAACAATTTGTTTCATACCCTACCTCTTAGCTGTTTAGATTTTAGGTAGTTGAATACACTACGAAAAAGAAATTGCAGCAACATGCCCTTTGACATTCCTTTAGATCCCGCCATTTTGATAAACTAAAAACTGTCAAAAATACACATAATCAAATAATATAATAATTAAATTTTGAAGACACAACACCAAAAAAGTATTTTCGGAAAAATCGAGTGAAGGCATTTTTAAAAAAAAGCTTTTCAATGACATTTGGCGGATTACTGTACAGCCAAAGTTGAAATTGACGTTTTTGCTATGACAGCTCATTGTTCCGTTGAATAAAAACACAGGGACATTTTTAAAAACGTTTTAAAGGTGAAAAATATTTGCTTTAAAATGCTTTACTTGGACTTACTCACAAATCTCTTGTCAACCCAATAAAAGTCATTAAAATTCACAACAAATTAAGGGATCATTTCTTTTTTCTAGTTGTTGACTCTAAGTGAGCGGTAGGGAATGAAAATGTTTTTTTTTCGATACATTGATTTAAACAAAAAGAAAGTACAAGCTTCAAAATGAGCTTTAATTCATCTAAATCTTAATTCCTCAATTTTGAACGCCAGTGTGTGAATATTCTAAAGTTTTAAATAATACAAAATATGTGGATTAATAAGATGCATTACTATGCTAAATTTCAAGTTTCTACGTCGCATGGTTCTTGAGAAAATAAGCTGTGTCGGACGGACAGACACGCGAGCATAACCTAACATAACCGTAAAAACAAGATGGCGCACTTATAATTACGTGAGATCCAGAAAGAGGTTTTTTTAAAATCTAAAACCTATCGTGTGAGGTATCAAATAAGGGGTATTGATAAGTAGATTGTAAAAAATATAGCATGTGAATCAGAAGTCCCGAAACAAGTAATTATCTCCAGAAATACACTTACAATTAATATTATAGTATACAAGCAAAATTTTATTATTTTAAAGAGTGTAATCTATTTCTAGCAAATAGAAACCCCAATTTTTTACTACAAATTCGGATTCCGCGACGAAAAATATGTAATTTTGGTCTAAGACACTTTTTTCGATTCATGATAAATGTTAATGTTGAGAAAATTGTTTTGTATCAAATTACCTCTTGTAAAATAGGCGTTCAAATATAAAATTATATTATTATTTTGAAGATTTCTATTCATTCCTATCAAAATTACACGTTAAATGAAAGTAGATAGAAATCAATGAAATTATTCCAAAATAGTAACACTTTATTCTTAGCAACTTTTTATTTTAATACCTATTTCACGGGATAATCGACCCGAGAAAAGGTCTTAGTAACAAGATGGTTAAAATATTGAGGTAACTAAATTTAAAGTCCTACATTTCAATTATAAATTCTTCTTTGAATTAATTAATATTTCATAATACCTTCCCTTTTATTTTGATGACTGTCTGACGCTGCGATATGCTTTAAATTTATTCATTTATACAATCATTGAGAAATTGATCAATTTCCCCTGTACTTAAAAACATATCATCTTTACCAAACAAAGCTTGAAATTTCTCTCAGCCACATTATTATTCAAATTAAAATCTTCCCAATTTCTTGGAAAATTAGATTTACATATGTTAAGAAGGCAGTATTGGAAAGAAATTAATAGCTGAGATCATACATATACAATTTTACTTGTTTATTATTATTATTATTTCTACATGAGAGTTTTTCTACGAAAATTGTAATTTGAAATTTAAGATGAATCCAGATAAAAAATTGAGATGAAAAGTTGAATGCCAAAAAAGGCCAAAATTCCGAAGATTAACATCCCCAAGAGGGGAGGGTATCCTAAAAATCAATATACCGAAGACTATGTAAAATCTGAAATGTATGTTTGCCTACGTACAAATTTGCTGACAATGGGTTCCATTACCTTGGCAGCATTGTACCATTGATACACCGAAACTCCGAATGATCATCTTTTGAATAATAATCCACTCAGATGTTCATTAATTTTATGGGTGACACACGGTAAACTTTTGTTTTTGATAGGGGCAATGGATCCAGCAGCAATAGTTATTTTTTTTAAACAATTTAATGTATTTTAAATGAAAGTTACAAAGTTTTAAACGTTTTGCAATGGAATGCAGGATAAATATTTTATGTATGAAGGTAAAAGCAAACTATCTCACGATTTTATTTCCAAAATTGCCATTTTCTGCTGTGAAGGAATTTTGCAGAACTTCATCGATTAGAAATCGGGTGAAAATATGAATGATCATTCATACTTAATGCGTGCTGACACACAACAAATTGGATGATCATTCGTGTCGAAAGAAATCATTCAGTTTTCGCGGGTATTCGATTTTCTTATGTTAATGTTCGTTTAAATTTGTGGCTATGTCCACCTATATGTGATTTTCTGTCTATACCATATGTTTAAGTACATAAATTTTATTACAGGGAAAGTTGTAAACATGTTTTCCACATTGGCTCTACGCAGTCGAGTCTTTCTTTTTTATGTTTAATTTAATAATTTTATTGCTATAACCCGGACCTTGAATAAAAGCAACAAGGTACCTCAAGGGATGGTTATATTAAGACAAATGTTGTCACCCCGACACAAAGGGTGTGCAGAAATGGTGTGGCAACCCGATTTTTATTCTTTGGCTCATATTACCATGCCTAGCCTGGAGGACTAGGTCGAGGGCCTCCGATTGTTATGGAAAAAGCCTTCTACAGGAAGTGGCTTCTACGGGAAAGGGTTGAATATCTCGTGCCAACTACATGCACTTCCGTCTTCCTCCATCTCCTCCTCCTAGGGGAAAAGGTTCTCGACTCGACGCAAAAATCCATAAAAGGTTCACGATTATAGAAAGCTTCCAAGTTCGCCATGTGTGTGCTTGAGGTAATTTTGTGTCGCCCGTATTCCCATGAAATATCTGTACCTTTGCCAAGGTGCTGCTCCTCTTTCCCTGCCAGACGTATCCCTAAACCTAGGCTGGGAGTAATATGCATAAACCACGGCTGTCACAGGAGGCAGGATGTTAGTCTTCCGGTTGTCGGGAGTTAAAAGCTTCCCAAGTTTACTTGTGCTCACTTGTGTTTTTATACGCGATTTTATTGCATTTACTACCACTAGAAATGAGAGTAAATTGCTTGTACTGCTTCTGATGGAGACTCATATTCACAGGGGAGGGGTAAAAACAGGGGGGCACTATTGTATGGCTCCAGGCGTTTCAACTCTGTTTTTCAGCTTGAGTAAAACCAATTCCATAAACACACTTCTAGTTGGATATCTACTTGAAGAAATCTAAATAGACAGACGAGACGGATTTTTTTACTAGAGTTTAAAGAACTCTGTAGTGCTGCCAGTCACGGTGTATGGAGGTGACAAACAGCCCCTTACAGAAGCGACTTCTTGTTTGGTAATGTTCAATATATTTTCTATTAAAGTGCAAGACTTAAAAACTTTGATTTCCGTATCGTTCAAATGTGTATGGTAACTGGCACGCAATAGCTGAATAAGTGGCTGAATAAAATTAAGTAGTTAATGTGCAAAATGAATCAAATGACTCGGTGTTGAGGAATAAATTTTTACCAAGACAATGCGCAGTCCTACGCAGCAAATTAGATCAATCTAACAAGTATTTTCTAATTTTTATTAAAGATCTCTTAGTTAATTTCCAATTTTTCATATACTAAGGTCTCCTAAGTAATCGGTTTCATTAAAAAAGTAAAATTTGTCTTTTGGTTGAACAATTAAAAAGGTAAATACGTACGTCTTTTTTTTTTTTTTAAATGGTACAAATACCTTTTCTAGTATATAGTTATTTTTTGGATTGGCGAAATTCAGAGGCCATATTTCTGAATATAAATCTTCTATTTTGTATTTTTTAACTGAATTACGTATAATATTATTTAGAGGAGTTGTTACATGCAATTCAGCTATACGATACGAACGAGGAAACATTAAAAAGTAAATTACTTCTTCAATAGCCGCATTAATGATGCTTTAAGAAATCTACATGTGAAATCAATAAATACATTTCCTAAAATGTCTTGAAATTATTTCATTAAAATTCGCATTCACTTTTTGTACTTAAGAAGGCAATTCAGCAACTCATCTTTTTAGCTGAATTGAGCAGTCGACTTTAGAAACTGAATTTGTGTAAGCAGATCTTTCAATTTTTGAAAATTTAGTTTCTACAACCTACTGATCACTTCTTTTTCTTCCGCTGAATTGCGTATCGGTTACAGAATCTGAAATTTTGGACACAGAGATCTACTCCCCAAGCTCGTAGAAGGAATTCAGCACCGATAATATATGAGCTGAATAAGAAAAACAAAAGCATTTTAATCATATTTATTTTAATTTAGTTCCCGCAACCTACTGATCAATTCAGCACTTGATTTTCTTAAGCTGAATTGAATATCAACTACAGAATCTGAAATTTTGGACACAGAGATCTACTCGTCAAGCTCATAGAAGGAATTCAGCCCCGAAAATATATGAGCTGAATAAGAAAAACAAAAGCATTTTAATCATATTTATTTTAATTTATGAAAGAGCACCCTTTTGAATCACGTCCATGAAAATTTGAAAATACGTTCAAACTTGTTATGTCACGTTCTGCAACTTTCCGAAAATCCCACATTCTACAGCGCTTACCTTCAAATCCTTGCAATGAAAATTATTCACAAAAGAACATTTTGGATTATGAATTCTTCGCATATTCCCTAAACCAGTTCCCGAAAAACCCTCAGAATCTGGGGGATTATGAAACAAAAGAAAATTTAATTATGCGTTCAATCGAAATTAATTGGCAATTCTAGGTCGGGTCCCCTTGAACGGAGGCAGATTCCACCGGTTGCGGGGTGCAGAGACGTTCCCTGGGTCAAATTAACACACAGCAAACATTTGTACGATAGAATCCCTCAGGCGAATGTAATGAATCCTCCCCCCAAAAATTTGCCGGTGTGCTCGTTCGGTTATCGCAAGATCCTTGGAACAGAAGCGATAGGAATTTCTGATGAAGCGCTTCATAAGCTATGAGAGCAGCCCCACAGATGGGGCCCTCCAGTCAGTATCAAACTGCGAGGAGGAAGTTTCGTATAGAGAAGTCAAATGTATCCCTGAGGTGATTATAACCAACTTTTTAGTACGCAGTATTCTAAAGCAGCCGGGCTCACGTGGCACACAAAATATGCAAAAGTTGTACGCGCCTAGATCCCTGCACATTTTATCCTGGAAGACTGGAACGGGAGGAGAATCGTTAAAAGGGCGTTGTTCTCTTTCCCCCCGCCCCATCCTCATGGTACACGACCTGTCTCCACTAGACCTAATTTTTTATATATTTCATTCTCGCGGTAATCCTCCACAATGGGCTTCAGCGAGGTCCTTCACCAAAGCGAATGAAAAACGAAAAACCTTTTAGTGCCTTTCGGAAAAATGAGATAATCGAGCAGAGGGGCTCAGAGAATTACTTTTGGAGTTGTATCCTCCAGAGAGGGATGACGAAGGGAATTTGGGTCGGTCTGATAATGCCCACCATCTAGCCGCTAGAGGAGCCCTTCTGCCACACACTTAGCGCTACATCATCACCCGGGGAGACTTTGCCACTCTGTGAGGAGCTCTCACACGTGAAAATCGATAAAAAGTGTCACAGCCAATTGGGCCCCCCTCGAACCACCATTATGTAGGAAAGAGCGCTCCACTGGGGCGGTCATTGACTGGAGGTATTTTTCTCGTCACCGGATGGCCAGAGGAGCACCACACGGGTCTGGGGATTAGCTTAACATCAAGTTCATATTGTCATGATAAGGGCAAGACCCCACACATGGGCTTGATTATGACGGCGGCGGCGGCGCTCTTATGTCATTCTCATTTCCATCCATTACGCACGATATAAAATATTCAAGCAGGATATGCGTTCGCCGTTGCGTTTATTGGGATTAATGGGTTCTTGTGGCCGCCCTAACAAATAGATCTAGACGCTAGAATTTGTGTTAGACTCGCTGAATATACAAGGGCGGACACAATCAGCCTTAATCAAAAGTGCGGGCGATGATGGTGTGATCTGGAATAAATTCCACAATCCGTAGTCACTCACTAATCCTAAGAGTTTTCGAAATAAGCCATCATCTTGAATTAACTTAATATTGAATTTACGTAAAACAAGATTTCTTCCTTTCTCTGAGGTATGCTCAGTTTTACAGGTAAATTCTGCAAATTATGTTGTATGCAATATACGCCCCAGATTGTATGGATGTAGTCATGGAAATTTTAATCTCCAGTGATTGTTTTCAGAAGTAATAACAATGTTCGAAATTGAAGGAGACATTATTACATTTCACCATGGACACTAATCTTGACTGAGAATACTTGTCGAAGTCGGCAATGGTCTTAAGTACAAGTATCAGCAACTTCGTCAGCAATGAGATTGTGTCTAATAAGTTTGAATTTGTGGAAATAATTAATTTAACTTTATCAGATAACTTTCGAAGAAATTATGTCGTCTAATTGGAATTAAAAAATAATATTGTATATTACTCTCTGTAGGCTTTTTGAATAATAATTAAATGGCCTCTTTCAATAAATTAATATCCATCTAAAAGTATACTTATGATTTTCTATTGCATTCTACTTACAAGGAGGGGGCACGACCTTGAGGAAACGGATTTGAATGAAATTTTGCCTACTAGTAGTATTTCATGTCGGTATACTAGTCATAAAATATTTCCGTCCAATGCCCATTACTAGCGGAGAAAAACGCACCCAAAGTCCACCATATGCAGGGTGACAAATGGAAAGTTGCCTAAAGTATACCTATGTCTTTTCCTCTCTAATATGTCGTAGAAGGTTGGGACCCCGTAGTTATATACTAGAGTGTTGTCATTTTCTGTTGAGACGTCATAAAGAGAAATACGTGCACTTTAAAATGAGTAACCTATTTTCATTCAAATCCGTTTCCCCAAGGTCGTGCCCCCTTCTTGTTAGTCTGTATAAAAAATAATACTTATACACTTCGTTTTCCCTATAATTACATACATCAATAAAAAAAAATTTTTTCGTATAAGCGAATATAATCATATTTTGAGTTATGGTGCCATACATTAATATTTTGTTAGATATTTCAATGATACGTACAATGTCTATGCTTTTCTGAAAATTTCATAATTTTTTTTGAGAAATTTGGAATTATATTTGTAGTGGTTATTTAAAAGAAATAGACTTAATAAGATAAAAGTATGTTTTTATTCAATAAACAAGGAAGAGGTGTTAAATAGGAGACCCTTAGAACTGATAAACGATATCAAAATGCAGCTTTTACTACGTATATAAAAATACTACAAAGAACAATCATGTGGATTTGATAAAAATAAAATCGACTTCGGTGATCTACAGTGGTGTTCAAAATTAATGAAATGTTAAACAAAATATTTCATCCTTCGTTCAAAAATTAGAAGGCTCAGTATTCCATACAATGGAAGAGTGTATGAAAAATAAAATAAAAACTAGTACCTAAACCTAAACCTGATTTCGATTTCGACGAAAATGAGCTAAAAAGTGAGAGAAAAATTGGATATATAAGTGGTAAATAGTTTAAACCTCGAGCCAAAATTTTATGGATATAATAAATGTTGGGTTTTTTGCTTAAAACTAAACAAAAGAAAAACTCATATATTTTAAACATAATGACCAAGTCAATTGAGCTGGAGTTCTAAAAGAGTGACCGCAAAAATCGCCTGTTTTTGCATAGCGAACTAAGGAAAAGGCATAAAATAGTATCAGGTATCACATTAATCATCATACAAAATCAAGAGAAGCTTGCTTTTAGTTTTTCGAAAATATTAAAAAATTACCCCTAATTGAGGGTTGAAATCACTCTAAATATTTATTTTTATTAAAAAAATTATCACTTAGTACAAAAATGTTTTTTATTAAATTATTTATATAAAATAGATCTCAAAAATGCAATGTGGTGTGTTTTCAATAAAGAAGGGTTAAAAATCCACTTATAGGCGCTAAAAAGGGGTGTAATCATCCCTCAAGTATTAGACTAATCTGGAAATTTTTCAAAATTCTAAATATGAGATACTTTTGTACTTCAAGTCATGAAAAACACGTGATTAGCAAATATTGCTAGTTTTGAAGGAAAAATGACCCTCAGCCTAGTACAGCTACTTTCTAAGGGGGTAAAATCATCCCCTGAACATATAAATACTGCTTTTTGAGTGAGGAAAAATATGGTATATGGTAAATATGGCGTTTTGAAAAAAAGAACCCTCAGCAGGGTACAAATGCTCTCAAATCATCCCCTAAACATGGAAATAATGTACAATATTTTAAATAATTATATAATTTTAAAATCTAAAATATTTTAAATTATTTCCATGTTTAGGGGATGATTTCACCCCTTTAGAGAGCATTTGCACCCTACTGAAGCTTCTTTTTTTTTAACATATAAGATATCATACCAAATTTTTGCTCACTCAAAAAGCAAAAATATTTCATATTCAGAATTTACAAAAATATTTTACAGTATTTTTATGTTTAGGGGATTATTTCACCCCCTTAGAGAGTACCTGCACTATGGTGAGGTTCATTATTCCTTCAAAACTAGCAAGAATTACCAATTACGTGTTTTTCATGATTCGAAGCACAAAAGTATCTTATATTTAGAATTTTGAAAAAAAATTCCATATTATTCCAATATTTGCGCGATGATTACACGACTTTTTAGCGCCTATAGGTGGATTTTTAACCCTTTTTTGTTGAAAGTACATCACATTGAATTTTTGTACTAAATGATAATTTTTTAATAAAATTAATCTTTCAGGATGATTTCAAGCCTTAATTAAGGGTGATTTTATAATATTTTTGAAAAACTAAAAGCAACGTTTCTCTTGATTTTTTACACCGATTAATTTGATACCTGATACATTTTTTATGTCTTTTCCTTAGTTCCTTGTGGAATGTGCAAAAACAGGCGAAAAAACTGCCTTTTTTGCGGTCATTCTTTATGGCAGTTTTTAATTAACTATTAAATTTTTCTCCTTTTTTAATATCTTTATTTTGTGCCAGATAGTATAATATATAATAATTTTATTTACATTAATTTCTATTGTATTTAGTTTCATTTTGTGATGTTTATTGCGGTGGAAGGAAAGAGGCAAAATAAATACTCTGTATGAATAAATTTCTTTTTAAAACTATATGATCTTAAACTAGGCCAGCCAATGAACTCGAATTAGTTTTTCTAGAATAATTTAATAATGGATTATTAGACTTTAATGTCTTAATAATATATTATATATAATATCTTTTCAAGTTAATGAGCATTACAAATTATAAATTATTTTTTGTATTTTCTGACAGACAAAATATAAAGCTAATTACCTTTCTTTACATATTTACTTTGATATGAATTAATATTTCTTGGAACACATTATTTCTCATATTTTGATCTAGCCTCTGAAGTTCTCGAATTGAACCTGTGTCTGCCTGCAGCGATATTACACTTGTTCACCATATTATTTATGGTACGTGCCATAATTGACCTTATGGAATGTCAGCAATTTCATTTAACTGAATTCCCCGAATAAATCGCCCGCTGCTGAGAAATGTTGAAATGTTATTAACTTGGACCCCCACCGATAACAACACCACCAATAACAAAACTCAGTCGTCGTCGTCGTCATCACATCGAAACACATTCCGTGTTGGGCCTGGAGGTACATCCAAACAAATATTTCCCTGAAATCGTCATGATAACGATTTTATCGGGCAGGGGCTCTGTTTCATTCGAGAACTCTTTTTTGAACTGGATCGACACCAAAGCAAACGAAAACCAACAAACGACGAACCGATGACTTTCCACTTTCGGGAATGGCCGATTGACTCCCTTTGACCAGAGCCCCAGAATCCAAAGTCCAGACAGTTGGGAGGAATGCCCGAATTCGATCGATGTGTCCATCAACTCCGAGTCGGGATACACCTTTGATAGGACCCACAAATGGGCAAACCTCCACCCTGTCTCTCCGTTCCCCGTACGTGCGTATTTTCTCTGATGTCTTTAATCAGGGACATAATGAAAGCATTTCGGCCTCGCCCATCCATACAATATGTCCAAGTTGGCATTCAGTGCTCCCAGAATTGATTGAAATTCCGAAGATGTTTACGCCCGGTGTCTTATTGTTTGAACAGTTACCTGAATCGAGTGATTCAGATGAGTAACGGGCAATGTTAGACAACACAGATTCAAGTTATGGGGCTACTTCTTCAAACCTGTTGTGGCAGACATTCTAATAAACTGCATTCTAATTTTGAAGCATACCTCTCACCGAAATGAAATTTAATTTGAAATATTTTTTGCTTAAAAAAAAATGTATCTTATGAAACATTTTACTATTATTAGAGGTTTAAAAAAATAGATTAATGTCTTATTTATGCACTGTAAAAATTTAAAAACGAAATTTAAATTTACTTTAATTTTTATAGGAATTTCGGATTAACAAGTCAATGCCCTGTTAAAGAATTAACCCTTTGCAATCGGCAACTTTGAATAGCTGAATGGTGGTGACTCAGATTCACCAGTCGAGTGCAAAGGGTTAATAGTAACTTTTAAAGTGGTTAACGTTGGATAAACCAATCTACTGTTTCGTTGGCAATGTTTTTCAATAAGTTTTAGAACAAAATGGCAAATGCTGAAGTTGAAGTCATTGACATTTAGAGGCCTTTCTCGTACATAAAAAAGGTATGGGTTGAAAAAAATCAAAGATAACACAGCCACACAAAAAAAGAAAAGTGGTCTGTACTTTACATGCGATATATGGTTTTCGATGTATTTTCGCGCACTGATCACGAATCTGGAGTCTGAATTGAGCCATCATACCACAGTTAATTCCTAACCTAAAAAAACAGGTAAAAATAGCAAAAATCCGGATATATGTACAAGGAAAAATACATGTATATTTTAATCCACCGTCAGAGTTGAGGTGGCACGTCGTTTTTTTTTTTTTTCTAACCTCAAAAAACCGGGGCAGAAATATCGATTTCCAAGTCAACCGATTTACGCTAAATTCGGTGTGTGGAGGTTTTAGGGGTCGCTAATCACGAATCTGAAGTCAGAATTGCAAAATTAAAAATTGCAACCGACCTGCGCCAAATTAGGCATGTGGGGGTTTTTGTGTTCGCTGATCACGAATCTGAACTGTGATGTGATGGCTCAATTCTGACTCCAGATTCGTGGTCAGCGCGCAAAAATACATCGAAAACCATATATCGCATGTAAAGTACAGACCACTTTTCTTTTTTTGTGTGGCTGTGTAATTTAGTGACACATTTTTTAAGAAATAATAATAATTTAGTAAAATTAATGTTTGCGGCAGATTTATATTAATTTAAAACTTAAAATCTATTCATATGTAATATAATAATACAGTGGACATTACAAAAGACTTTGGTATTTTTTATTTGTTTGTTTGTCTGCCTGTGCAAAATGTAATTTGTATTGGTGTTTTTTTTTTTTTTTAGGTTTTAAAATGGATCTAAAGGGCCGATCAAAATAGTTTAAACTAAAAGAGATTGCCATGAAAATTATTTATGAGGTGTGACCTCTAATTTCGAATATATTGTACAGGGTGTCTCGGAAAGATGTGCACCACTATATGCCAATTGATTTTTTGATGTGTCCTGATCAACTTTTGTTCCAACATACCTCCAAACTTTTTGACAGATATTAACAAGTAATATACCGTCGTATGCGTCATAGTGTTTACTTTCTAATGAGTCAGTCCGACGATAAAGTTGACATGACTCTTTGCAATTTTAGTAAATGCACTTCCTCTCGAAGACTAAACATTTTCAAGGTAAAAAAAAAATTGTGAAGGAGTGGTCTGAGGGAGGGGTGTCGGAACAAAAGTTGATCAGGATACCTCAAAGACTCGATTGGCATATAGTGGTACACATCTTTCCGAGGCACCCTATATACTATATACTATAAAAATTTGAAAATTCAGATAGGGGGCCCAATATGGGAATTAAAATTTCTCAAGGTTCGGGGGTTTTAATGAAAATTAATACAAAAGGCAATTTGGAACCTCTGATTCGAAATTCAAAATTCATAATGATGAATCCAAATACAGTGAAAATTATAAAAACATAGCGGATATAACGACCAAATCTTTACTTTTTGGTATGCCTATGTACATTTTTGTATAATACTTATTTCCACCGGTTACAACGTCATTGATTATAACGACCAATCGGATATAACGACCGACTTTCTGGCAATTTTCAGAGACACATATATGTTATAACGAAAAAAAAATTTCTATATCTATGTATTATCTCAAAATTATTTATGACGAGTACACCGATGAATTTTCTTTTATTTACATGCAAAATGTTGGGGGCGGTGGAAACGCCAAACTGCCCACGATTATCGGTGGCCAAGTTCACCACTATTTTTTAAATAATTTAATTAATAAACATGTTGTAAAGTGATAGCTAAAGTTCTGATTTTCACAGGATTGTTTAAGTAAATTATTTAAAAATAGTGGTGAACTTGGCCACCGATAATCGTGGGCAGTTTGTATGTAAATAAAAGAAAATTCATCGGTGTACTCGTCATAAATAAGCGATTTCATTAGGTTAGAAAACCTTAGCAATCAACTTTTTTTTAGACCAATGTACTGGGGATTAATGGAAATAGTGAAGAATTATTATTTCCGAAATGATTGTAACGAAGAAACATCGGAATCTATTGACAAAATTAAAATAAAATTAGAAAAGGACCGCTGTCAATCAAGACAAACTCAAACATTAATTATGAAATATTTTGTGAAACAATATTTCGATGTAATAATCATAATTTTTTTTTTTTTTTTTTTGTAATATAGTTTCAAAATATGCATATGTTTGTTATGTGGGATCGGTCGCATTTCTCATCAGAAAGTACAATTAGTCGAAGTCATCGATAATCGGCAACCGGCCACCGTAGCCTAATTGGTTAGAGTATTGCAGCGTAAATCCGAAGGCCGCAGGTTCGAGCCCTGCCCGTGTCCGACCCGATCTTTTCGAGTAATTCCCACATTCCTATAGTAATTTAAATAAATAAAAAAATATGTGTATATTAATTTACACTTCTGCCGGATATAACAACGAAATTTTTCGGTCCCTTCAATGTCGTTATAATCGATGTTCACTGTACGTTTGTCTGTCTGTGCAGAGGCATGCATCACGCAAAAACTACTGGAAAGATTTTATTGAAGCTTGGCATTATAATTGCTTTTAAACTGTGGATTGAGATTTTATTTAGGATACATTTTACCTCCATTAATCTCGAAATAACCGCAGAATTTATTATAAAGTCCAAGCGGTATAGGATGTTTGTGGTTTTTAGTTCAGCGCTTGTTTGAAATTCAGTTTTTAGAAGAATAAACAATTGTAATTAGATAGTGTAATTTTTTTTTAAAATATTTCTTTAACTATTTATTAACCTCTACCCAAACAAATATTTTTTGTTTGCCCAATTTTATTCAGCCACATATTCAGCTATTGTGAGTCACGAAAATATGAGTAACTAGAGAAAACTTTTATTTTAAGGGATACATTTTTTGCTAGAACAAGATAATATATTCTGGAAAATTAAATTCCAGTTGATATCCAACAGCTGCAGTCGTGAGTATCTAAAGTCTAGAGTTGCCGGGAATGTACTCCAGATATAAACGATTCTTTATGCACCAGAGCTGGGGGTCCAGCTCCAGCTCGAGGGCCGCATGCCACCCAGTCCGCTTTGTTAAAATAATTTAATTATAAGAAACGAAAGGGGTCAAGACTGCGCGCGAGTAAATGCTCCATTTTAGCTCAAAATTTAATTAGCAGCCAAGTGCACTCGTGCAGCTCGCGCCCCGGTGCAAGAAGGAAATTGAATAAAGCGCCGCACCGCGGCATCTTCGGCTGCACTGACAGAGAACAAGAACTCCTCTTCGATCATCGCGAGGATGCTGCTAGCCGCGAGATAAAGATGAGTAATGGCGATGGCGGTAATTGGGCTAATGCATCTCAGGCCGAGTGCATTGTTACTTTCCTGGTGTTGGTGCATCGCGCAATCAATTGTGTGCGTTTTGTTTGCTTGCCTTCGACACTTTTCAGAATTTCTTTTATTTTTAGAACTTTTATGACTTCCTCGTGCTCGAATATTTTTCTGGAGCTCCCCAAACAGTGCCATGTTTTGATGTGTGATGTCCCACCCTTCCCCAAACACGTACAGGAAAAAATTCTCCACCTATGCATTTTTTTTTTTTATATTTAATAAGATTAATTTTGTTTGAGAGAAATTAGGGCATGTGCAGCCAACTGATCGGAAACTCTAGTAGTTTAGCAAATTCAAAAGGTTTTTTGAAGGGAAGTTTTCCGGAAGCAAACAATGCATTTCAAATAACTTCAAGTTTGGAGTTTTGCCAAATTTTTTATTTTTATTTGTGATTTTTACCGGATTCATAACTTTTGGGGTGGTATGCGGAAAAAAGTTTTAGTGGTAAAGTTCTTCTTTAAATGCAAATTTTACTATCTTTGCGGCGACTTTAGATAATAATCCTTCTTTAGCTCAATGAAAAATACATACAAACATCCGCTTGTGCTTAGAATATTATCTGGTTTCCATGTTTGTTTATTTTATAGTTTGTAGAGTTCTGCGAAAATATAAACATTAGGCACATTGCTTTATTTTTTCTTGTCTTCTGTACAAGACTCTCTATCAGCTTTAATAAAATCAAACTCTTTGGCTCACAAGCTTGGGAATTAATAAAACTCACATTTTTCACTGTATTTTACCAAATTATTTTTTTTGTATCAGATAGACTAAACTTTTTGAAATAAAATGGACATGAATTAAAAATTATCACATTGTTTTATAAAAAAAAACATTCATACTTTGCCTATCCTTTCATTTGTTAAAAAATAGAGGCTCATAAGTTTTCATACATTCCTATGGGACACCCCGTAGAGGTTTGGTAACTTAGCACCAGGGTACGGAGAATCAAAAAATTTGATTCGTTCGTTTGCGAATGGATCCCAAGCGAATTAAATTTTTTGATTCGCTCACGAATTTTATTATTCGATTCTTTTTCTAATAAAATTCGACTCGCGAATTGAATCGAAAATTTCAAGAACTGAAAATTTAATTCGTTCGCGAATTTATCGCAAATGAATGATTTGGGAATCAAATTAAATACAACCGATTGCAGATACCCAACAACATAATACGCATATACTTTTATTCATAAATTTTAAATTTATTATTAAATTTAAAAAATCACGTATTCTACCGCAGTAAATTGAACTCTTTCACTCTGGTCAAAATAATTGCAAAAAATAAAATTTCAATTATCATAACAATTAATGCTTGTAAATATATTTCGAACTTAGCTGATCGGTTCCAAATCGTCGACGAGTATTCTGCATTCCGTAAAATGCGACTAAACAGCTAATGACACATGATGTGACATGCAACATGACATGTGACATGAAATTTTTTTTTGCACCATGTTGTAGAGTGGGTCTGATAACCCCCCTTAGAAACCCCGAAGGGGTCGAAAAAGCCCTAGGAGTCCAAAAAATAGGCCAAAACATCATTTTTGTTTTGTTTACGAATGCCAAATTAACGACGAGTCTATTGCAAGCCGTAAAATGTGGATTAACGGCTTATGACGCATGATGTGACATGTAACATGACATGTGACATGCAATTTTTTTTTTGCACCATGTTGTAGAGCGGGTCCGATAACCCCCCTTAGAAACCCCGAAGGGGTCGAAAAAGCCCTAGGAGGCCAAAAAATAGGCCAAAACATCATTTTTGTTTTGTTTACGAATGCCAAATTAACGACGAGTCTATTGCAAGCCGTAAAATGTGAATTAACGGCTTATGACACATGATGTGACATGTAACATGACATGTGACATGAATTTTTTTTTTTTGCACCATGTTGTAGAGCGGGTCCGATAACCCCCCTTAGAAAGCCCGTAGGGGTCGAAAAAGCCCTAGGAGGCCAAAAAATAGGCCAAAACATCATTTTTGTTTTGTTTACGAATGCCAAATTAACGACGAGTCTATTGCAAGCCGTAAAATGTGGATTAACGGCTTATGACACATGATGTGTCATGTAACATGACATGTGACATGAATTTTTTTTTTTTGCACCATGTTGTAGAGCGGGTCCGATAACCCCCCTTAGAAACCCCGAAGGGGTCGAAAAAGCCCTAGGAGGCCAAAAAATAGGCCAAAACATCATTTTTGTTTTGCTGGAATTTTTCAGAAAATTAGAATTTGAAATTGAAGATAGTAGTCAAATCATAAAACTTCAAATATTTTATTAAAAATTGCTGCGAGAGGGTTTTTAGGGTTGCTCATTCCGATTTTTCTTTTGAGAGTTTGGAACTCTAGATGGCGATTGAAATACAAAATTCTATGGATTTGAAAATTAGTATCTAGGGTTTTCTGTAGAAGGCGAGGAGGGCATTTTTGAATCAAAGTCGGATGATCAAAAGTGGTGAGAAAAATAAGTAGGCCAAAAGATTTAAATGAAAGTTAATTCTAAAATAATAACAATAGTATTTTTTGTTGTTTAATATTGCCAGTTAATTGTCCTTTTAATTTTTTTTCCGCATTCTAAATACGTCGACGTCTTACTATCCTTATCATAGCAGACGTATTTAGAAAATTCAAAAACTTTAAGTCGACCCATTCAAACTACAATTGGTTGCACCCTGAAGATGCATATATCAGTGGCTTAACAGCTCACAAGAGTGACTGGCCTACCTACTACACAGTCACAGCTGACGCATCGCCAACAAAGAACAGCAAAAAGCACGAGAAAAGAGCGAACCGAAAAGAATGATTCTTTTCCATTCATATTCGCTCGTGAACGAAATCTGAAAAAGTTCATTTGAATCATTCTCAGGAATGAATTGAAAGCTTTAAGTTCTTCTCAAAAAATTCGCTCACGAATTTTATAAATTTGATTCGATTCGCGAAAGAATGGAAAGAGAGGAATTAAATTTTTTCGATTCGCGAACGGAATTTTTCCGTACCCTGCTTAGTACCTATACCTTCTGTAGCGAAGTGATCTTTAAAATTTGGAACAGGTATAGTACGACATTTATTCGGTATTTGTTGTATAACTGTAGAGTATAAAGTATAATCAGGCTTAATTTGGTACTTTGGAAGATAAGCAGTTTTTGAAGTAGGTACATCCAGAACAAAAATTGCCCTTTTTAACTTTTGGAATATTTTATTATTTGTCAAAATTCATCCCACAACAACACAGAATCCATGTAAATCCCAACTGGCTACATCTTACCGTTTCTGAGATAAAGTTTTGTGACAGATGGGCAGACAGACATCGTAAGCACCTTTGAGTACGGCTCCCTACAAAATACAAGTTTTAATATTAAAATAAAAACGTTTTTAGTACGTGCAGAGAATTACCTTTCATATGATACATCACTAGACCTAATAAGAGGAAGGAAAACATGCCTATTTATTTTTATTTTTCATCCAGGTACGGGCAAATTTAATATTAATAAATGTGCCCAATTTCAAGTCGAAGGCATACAAGCCAGACAGACACACTAACGTCTTACCATAATGGTTTCTTTCGTACCTTTGTGATACGGAAAACATTACCAGCTATGCGATAAATAATTGATTTATAGTTGAATTAAAATCTGAATATAATTGTTTACTTTTTAAAACCTTTTATTTAGGTTTACTAATGTCTAAGAATCAAATCTTATGATAGATTTTTCACCCACTAGTAGTTTCCCGATTGAGCTCAAATTTCACAAGTGTATATGGTTTGGACGAAAATTGAGAATTAAAGTACTGATCTGATGATGTTTACTATTTTTAGTATATTAAAAGAGTTTTTTTTTTTTTTTAAGTATTTTCAATTGATTACACTGTGCGACAAAATTTAATATTTAATTTGTTACAGAACAAGTCATATATCATTTCTATAGGATTTTTTCCGTAAATTACGAATATGCAAACAAAAATATTTTATCACGTCACAATTTTGAAAAAAATAGGCTTAAAAAGTACAAAATACCGTATTTTGGCAATTTTTTAAAATTTATTACAAAATAATGAAAGGTGGAAAAAGCTCGTAACATGACTCAAAAGAGAGCCTGAATCCTTATTTATATGACGTATAAAATACCACTAATCTATAGCACTTCCAAAGCTTCTTCGGGAATAAGATTTTCATTAGCGTGCACAAACAATAATTTTCATTCACTATCTATTGTATGAAGCAGTCGACTTATGGAAAAAAATGAATGCCACAGAATATTTCGGAAAGTATGAAAGCTTCTCGTATCTTAATACAATAAGTAAAGATTCATACTTTTATTTGAGCTACTATACAAGCGCCTAAATTAATTTGAAAATTTTTAATTAATTTGCCAAAATGGCCAAAATACGGTATTTTGTACTTTTCAAACCTATTATTTTCAAAATTATGACGTGACACCATATTTTTGTTTTCATATTCGTAATCTACAGAAAAAATCCGAATGAAATGACATATGTTGTTTTGGTACGAAATCACTGTCACATAGTGTTATATAATAATCATCCCAACATTTAATCTTTATTGGCCCAATTTGTCCGTAAACTTTAAGTTCGGGCAACTTTGTGTTTTTTTTTTTTTAAATGTTTTGAAAATTCACCCCTTCCTATTGTAATATGGAATTAAAAAAAAAAAAAGAAACACCGATTTCTGAGTGTAAATTTTATAAAAACTTGATATTTTCGATATGAAAGAAGTTTTGGAAAAAGCCAAAACCACAAAAACTGCGGCTAAAAATCGTCAATTAATAAAGTTATTAAACCCGGAGTTTTGATTTCTATCATTAAGGGGTTGTAAACCACCCCTAAAATCAACATTTTTACGCTAACCCATCTTATGGATTTTTCTTAAAAAAAACAAACAATTTTTTTCGGTTTTCGAAAGCAGCTGTCGGTTCTCGGAGGTTTTTGGCATCGCGGATTCTAAATTTTCAACCCTTATATTTTTTTCCCCATTTTCACCTGCTTTCGAATGCCAAAACAATTTTTTTTTTTTTCACGAAAATCCATTAGATAGCGATTTAGCGTAAAAATGTTGATTTTAGGGGTGGTTTACAACCCCTTAATGATAAAAATCAAAGCTCCCGGTTTAATAACATTATTAATTGACGATTTTTAGCCGCAGTTTTTGTGGTTTTGGCTTTTTCCAAAACTTCTTTCATATCGAAAATATCAAGTTTTTATAAAATTTATCCTCAGAAATCGGTATTTTTTTTTTGTAAATTCAAAAACACAATAGGAAGGAGTGTGTTTTTTTTTAACTCTCAGGTGATATTCTGAAAGAGCACTATTGAAACTATCTGGGTATGAATTTTCAGAACTTTTAAAAAAAAAATAACGACAAATTGAGACAATGAGGGCTAATATCGCACGACTATTTTTTAGAAATTGTTGATTAATTACAGATTTAGGTGCAAAAGATAATTTTTAAATATAGTAAATGAAGATCACAATAAATTCTAAAAAATCACATTAATTCTAATAGGTTTTACTTTCAAATTTTGATAATGTTTAGTATTAGTCTGAAGATTTAAGTTCATGATTCAATAATTTTTTTATCAATATAATATGGGGTTAACTCTTAATTTGACATTTTCAAAATTTCAATTCAACTGTAAGAGGTATCAAAATGATATGAAAGTAAGTTCAAAAGTAAAGTTCAACATATTGATTTAAAAGTTATATTGATAATATTTTATATATTATATTAGTAAAAAAGGGGATTGATATTCTTGTTATCAAAATAACGTCTTTACCCGAGTAAAAATTGTGGGTCAAATTTTACTTACACCGAATAACAACTGAATCCACACTTAAAGTTAAACCAAAATAACACCAGAGTAGACCTTTTTAGCGCAAAAAATATTTTTATTTACATCAATACTATAAATTCATTGTGCGAATATTTCGTACAATTCTGATAAATTAGTTAAGTTCATAAAGAAATTGTAAATTATATAGATGACAAATATGTAGTGTTGGTTTGGTGCTGAATGGTGTTTTTAAGCTTTCATCAAAAATTACGTTTTTCAACTAATACTTGTCCCTTATTTGGTGGTGAATCAGTACTTTTCATTTCCAGTAGCAAAATCGATATTATTTTGGTTGTATTTTCATGGAAATTGAATGTTTGGTGCTATTTTGATACTCTTTTTGTACTAACGACTCGGGTATCTATGGTTCAAAATTGTAAAGGGAAAACGTCAATTTCATGGTAAATTTAACAAAAAATGTCTTCATAGACTGAAAAAATTAACATATGAGACCTAGACTAGAAATGTAATCAATTTTTTTAAAGAGCCTCTAAAGTTTTTTAAATCGAGACAAGATGCCGCTTAACACCTTTTTCTCAAAATGCTGATTCAATTTCGCTTTTTTTAAGTCGTTAGAACGATCAAAGAAAGTGTTTTGAATCAAAACTTGAATTGATGATGTAAATTCTAGTGGATGGACTATAAGACGTATTGACACCCATTTGATTTAATCCCAATTTTCTTTTTATATTACGATAACACCAAAGAAATTCTCGCATAATTGATCTATCATATTTGCGCAGACTCGTTCCATTTTAGATTTATTGTCGTCCTAATTAGGAAGTGTGCACTAAATCAAATTCCCACGAATTGCTGTGATAAATTCATAGCGACCCAAATAAGTTAATCAGCAAACCAAGCAAAAATCATCTCTGTCGCAATATTTCCATCCCAAAATTAGCAACAACAAGAAAAAATTATCATTTCGGATATTCCCGGAGGCAAAAGAGGGTTACATAACACCCTCAAACTGATTTTTGTTGGGCAACCTGTGGAACGCCTCTATCTAAAAAGAAAAATAATGCGAATACCCAAAAACTCTTTCATTGTCGCGCGATGAGTTTGCGAATTTATTTTTTTGTGCCAATGGTGAATACAAAACCGCGTCGCGTCTCGCTGGAAAGCAACGTCCTCGGCGCATTGTTTATTTGAATTCGCAAAATATCCGCCCCGCAAAATGTGTAAGCAGAGATAAAGCGGAGGAAGCCCTGACCCCGGTTTTGCGATCATTTGTATTTTAGCGTTAATTAAACTTCCCATCGGTGGGGGCGCAGCGCTGTAACTTGCGCCTTTCGTTGGAGCACCCTGGCCACCACCAGGTCGAGACTATCGACGTCGACTTCGACTATCGGGTGGGCATGCAAATTTTGTTCTCTGTCTCTGTGCCGCCTTTCACATTTCACGATTTTCATTTATAACACTTCAAAGTCCAATTCCGTCACCTCGCCTCCTCCATAAATATTTACGAGTCCGAAGCAATTCCTCACGCTCGCTCGCTGCCGCCAAGCCCCATGAATCACTCCACGCGTTCGACACGGCCGCTAGATGTTTGTCTCGCGTCTTTTCGTATCTTTTTGTCTTCTCGAGTGTTTATTAAAGCGCTCTCGAAGTGGATTAGCTCCAGAGGCCGTCGAAGAAATTAATCGGATAAGAGTATCACACTCTGCCGCACCAAGAGAAGGGGGCTCTCCGCCACCAAATGGGATCTTTTCTCCGTGCCTCTGGAACAATGCAGCTCCGGGAATCTGTCTGGAGTGCAATTTCTATCTAATGACAGCGACAGGAATGAGTAACGAGCGCGTGCAGCAGTCTATGTATCTATAGTATAGATGCATGCTTGACGACAGGAAGCATCAGAGGCAATTACACTTTAATTAAACGATTAAAAGCCGGAATAAACAAGCTGTCCGCGACTGTACCGTACGGGTTACAGCTGGCCATCCAACATCCAGAGCCTTGATGGCTTGGAAGACAACGAGAAATGGGACGAAAACATCTTTAGAAAATTGATAAGTTCGTCAAATATACGAGCTCTCAAACTGCTGTCCAAAGTGATGACGCATGCAGTACGGTGCTCTAATGAATACGGCCTAATATTAAATCTTTAACTCTATGTTATAATTTGGATTGAGATTTGTATTTTACCCATCAAACCCTTTAATTTGATACCCATATCAAAAAGGTTCTGAAGAAAAAAATAATCCGCCATATTGAATTTACAATGACGTTACATAGCCAATGTCACATTGTCATCTGAGCTAAACACGTATGTAAAACTTTAAAGCTCTAGCTTACTAAGAAATGGTAGAAATATTGATTACAAATTTTTTTCCCGGACAACTTTTCATTTATTTATTTATTTTATTTAAAATAATCTTTAAAATTGAATTTTTCACTTGACAAGTTAAATGGAATTTTTGACCCAATTAACAAAAACTCAAAATGGGTAATTATAAAAAATAAATACGAATTTTTTGAAATCTGAAAACATGTTTATAAGTGAAGATTATATCAAAAAGTTCTGATGAGTCAGAGGTGGGCTTTAACTGCCATGTTGAAAAAGATGTATGTTTATTTTCTGTTTTTCATCAATATCTCGCGGTTAGTCATAGCCCAAAAATTCACAAAATTTCCATATATACACAGATTGGATTTAAACTGGATCGAATGGATCCAATCTTGCTTAGCTGGCTAGATCGAGCCTAAATGACAGCTAAAAACTCAATCCAGTAATTCATTTAATAAATTACCAGTCCCACTACTAGTATTACTACTTAAAATATTTAATTACCATTAAGTACTTCACCATTACCGTACTTCAAAAGCATTACCTAGCATTACTTAGAAATACTCGGCGAGTAATGCTAGGTAATTATGAATACTTTTAAGCAATGCAGGTAATGTTGAGTATTTCTAAGTAATGTCAGGTAATGAGTAATATCAAGTAATGCTAAGTAATGCCTCTGAAGCACGGTAATGGTAAAGCACCAATACCATTACTTGATAATGATAATTAAATTTTTTAAAGTACCAATCCTGGTAACGGTAATGGTAATTTGTTTTACTTGTATTACTTGTAGTTGTATTATAGCTTTCTATGCAACAACCAATCGTTTTTGAGATATTGGCGAAAATCTTACGTTACTACTTGCTGTTAGTAAAGTTAGATACCTGAGAAAGCTTTGTTATTTTTCTGTATCTTCAAACTCTAAAATTCGAAGGAGGATTTAAAAAACTGCTAAATTGATCGACTTAAAATATACATACTATATTTTGCATTATTTAGTAACTTTTTCCTTATCCGTCGTTAGAACTAGTACTACCTCAATACTATATTTTATGTGCAACCCAAGACAATATTTATTTTTCTTCAAAAACGACCCAAAGAAGTCAAAAGGTTGAACATCCCTGTTCTAGAGAGTATCTAGAAAAACTAGTTGCGAATGAAGTCATCATCGCGAGATTGCAGCAATCATTTATTATTCCTCTCGCGGTCCCCATAATGCTTCATAAGCTAGGTCGGATCTATTTTAGTGCCGTTTGCAGCATTGTGTAGTTATTAAAATGATTTGCTGGAGATCTTCAACTACGCTGGATTTATTGGTCGGATGAGAACACGAGATCTACCGCTCGGATCGCAGCTGGATTTCGCGCAACAATTTGCGATTATTAGCCTAGAGTTGGTTAAAATTAGCCCCATTATCTGCAGACCGTCCCAGTTCGAAATTTTAATATAGATTCATGCAAGCAGAACTTTGCTGTATAAAGAAATGCGTGAATTTTTCCGGTAAATATTTAATCTACTCTGGAGAGATTTGTATTTGAAAATTTTCCATTTCATTGATTTTATGACTTGGCAAGGGGTTCTTGGCCATTCAAGTGTTAATAAAAACGAAAATAGCATACATATGTATATACTTGATTATAATTTGTATTGTAAAGTAGACGCATACATGATGTCTAGGGGGCGTACCTCATGGTTCAATGTTTGGGCCTCTACTCTTTAACTTTTACATTAGTCAACTATTTTGAGCCGTCAAAGCTTTTAAAATGTTTCTCTAATTAATTACTAATTCAATTTAAAATTACCAATTTCAGAATTGTTTAGTCGATTACAGAAATTAAGATTTTTACTATCATTAAATTTTAAACACTTTATTTTTGTTATATACTATTTCGATTACGTTTCTTATTTCAAAAATCACTAGATGGATCGTTTTACTATTTACACAAAATACGTTGACCAATATTTAGATGTACTTGAAGATTTTATTTCTTTTTAACAGATACAGATAGAAGTTTTGTAACATAAAATAGAAAGTAGACATTTTTATATTCGAAGATTATAATCCTGTTTTCAAGAATTCAATTTCTACCATCGCCTGCTGAATTCAGCTTAACAAGGGCAATTGCAACAAAGACATATTTTATCTGCCAAGGAATTGTGTACGTGCCTTTTATAAAAAATTCAAACAATTGCTGCATTTCCATCAATATTTTCTGAGAAAGCGATATTATTTAATTTTCTTTTTTTAAAGAAGAGAAACATAAAAATTTGAAACAAGCTTAGTTTATTTCAGATAGATAGAAAAAGTGATGTGGTGGAATGTCCTCGATTTGTCTGACGGTTTTGGAAATTAAGATTTCAAATAGGGATAAATATAGAACATATATCCTATTTATATAGGTACTACGATTTTTATAGAAAACAAGCTTTTTCATCTATGTAAAAACAATGATACTGATATTTTATTTTTTGATTTATTTATTAAAATCATATTAAAAGAATTAAAATCAGTTTTTATTTTCTATATCATATATAACTTTTACTTTCTTTACTTTTTTTGAGTGGCGATTTTATATATGTATTTTATTAACTACTATGATAAAATAAAATCGGATTTTAGCTCTTAAGTATAATATGATTTCAAAAGGAAGTGTCATTCCTTGACAGCCTTCTATGAAGGCTTTTATTATATTTCTTATAAGTTTTCCGGTCCCAGATTTAAAGTTTATATTTTTTTAATTTTGTAGTATGACTACTGACAAGGAAACGTTGTCAGGTGTGTCTCACCGATTTTGATGAAATTGAAATATGTTATAGAATATCGAAAAATAAGAGACACGTATTTTTTCTTATCTGCGGATACGCCCATTTAGGGGGTATTTTTATTAAATTGGTGTATTTTTCAAAAGTTTGTCCGCCATGTAGGATCCGCCATTTTGATTTTTTTTAAATTTAACATCAGATTCGTAATCAGCGGCTCCAAAAACCCCTTAATACTGATTTTCACAAAAAATTAACTAAAATTGTTATTTTTGTGACGCAAAAATATAAAAAAAAATCGTTTTTCCACCCCCCGGGAACCGGATTACTTACAAAAGGTTAGTATATTTATGAGACATCATTTCCATTTTGTTCCATTCAAAAAAATTCATTAGAACTTGAAATATTTAGGAAAAACTGTTTTTGGAGGTCAACTTTAGGGGTGGTTTTCACCCCCTAAATGTGCGTATCCGCAGATAAAAAAAAAATACGTATCTCTATAACGTATTTCAATTTCATCAAAATCGGTGAGACACACCTGAGAACGTTTCCTTGTGAGTCTATTTTTTAGAGGGATTTTTCCTAATTGGTTTTTGGACGGGTATTGATTTGATTGTCTATTAACATTTAACAATTTATTGAATATTTTGTATCTATGTAAAATTATTCAAAAATTATTTTTGGTATCCACTTGGTTCTAAAAGGATTCAAATGTCTGAAGCGCATGTAGCTCCCCCTCCCCTCTCATCGTATATATCTTAAGGGTAAAAGATTCAGGTGTGGCATTGATTGATTACTGCCTCCGGAAATTTCCCTTTCGCCGGATATTTCAATCATCGTGGGCTCTTGAAAAGTTTTACCTTTTGCTAAAATTGTATTTGTAGCACTTCTGTACCCCGGGAGCGATGTGTTAATAGAAAAGCTTTACGAACGATAAATAAAAAGGGTTTTCTCTGAATTGCTGTAGACTGTAGGAGATTTGTCCTTGAGAACTCAAATACTCTTTTTCGTAAGTTTAATCAAATTCCAACATATTGTGGGTATGAGCTGTATACAACATATTCTTGAAAATCAGTTACCAGGTTTTATGCTTACTTTACCAAATTGCCAGTCCACAGCACTGTCAACATTCAATTTTGTTAAAAGCTGGAGAGGAAAAAAAAACCTTCCTTCGAAAAAAGGATCTCGTCAACCCGAGTGACACAAGGGTGACTCGGGTGCAAAAAGCAGAACAAGGTCACCAAAAATAAAAAGCCTCCTAGAGCATCGGAGTTTCGGAAAGTGCGGGGATTTGAGCATGCTGGGCAATCCGAAACAGATATTAATCCTGAGTTTTACCCTATAGCTTAGAAAAATCCGGCTAAAGTATCTTTATTAAAAAATTGCCCAGGCAAAGAAAATTCTACTAAATGGGGCCCTCATCAAAGTCTCCTAGGGGGAGCTAAACACCACCCACAGTTGAGTCTTAAGTGGCAAAATTAGCACAATAAATCAAGCCCCAGCCATGCCCGGAATTTTTGCTACGGATGGAATTTCTGTAAAATTGTGACAAATGGGCAGGGACCTGGAATTCTTTAGACACCAACACATCGAGTCGGTGGGTTTTGAGATTTTCTCCTAGTCGCCATATAAATGCGATAGCTAAAGCCTCGTCCACAGCTCTCGGTACAGAAATATCTTTCCCTCCAGCATCCAAAAAATTCATCGTACAGATGCGAATGCGTCGTTTATTCTGTCAGATAATGACCACATGCTGCTTGCCAACAAATTTTCCCTTTGATATAATTCTTAGAGATTCCTACAGCATGTGGCTACAATTTCCGCGTTCAATCTTCCAGACGTTGGCGCGCGACCGGGCTGAGTTTATATTTATTTCTGGCGAAAAATTGTACGCTGAAAATTGAAATAAAATTTTCTCTAGACTACTCGATGACGGTGGTCTTTTCAGGAAATCTGAATAATATTGGTTTTACCCTCGAATGTCTATGCATATATAGTACATCTTCAGGGCAGGGGGACGACACCTGCTCCGAGCAGGTGTAGTCCTCTTCCCAGTTCCCCATAAAAACGTAAAGCCTGAACCCTGCTGCCGACAGGCACTTCCTAGCTAACTTCCGTCGCAACTCTATAAATCAAGGAGATCGAAGAATTGAACAAACTTCGAATAAAAAAAAGAAACGTTCCTTCGGGGTGCTCCGGGTTGAGTAACCCCAGCAACTGCTAACATCTGCGAGTCAGCCAACATTTGGCCAGAACTATGTTTTCTGTTTATTTTACTATGAGTCTTCAGGTTTTTTTTTCCCTAATGGAAAAGAAAAAATCTCCCAAGGAAATGGAACTTCAATAAAAAACAATATACATATTTATTCCAAGACATTAAACACGGGCAGTGCCCTCTAAAAAAAACATAACACTCAAGTCTCAAGTCTGGCAACTGATTTTGCATAGGACCTATTAAAATTCCTGGAAGATAAGCCAAATTCACTAGGGATTAATGCGTCCATTGCTCCTTTCTCCTCTATTTACCACCCTCCTCCCCTCCACAAAGTCGAATCATCCTGACTTTCTTCTCTTTAATGTCTAAGAATTGTGGAATCTGGGAAATCTAGAATTTTTTCGCAGAGAACTTTTCAAGTTTTCTTTCTTCGTTGCCATTTCTTTTCTATCGTTTCTGTGGGTTTTGTAGCATTGCGGAATGTTCCTTTGTTCTACACCACTTTGTTATGTAAAAAAGTGGAGCTCTGAGGGCTTTTGATGTTACTTCGGTGCAATTGTTAGTTTTCTTTAAGACACTCAAGTGTCTTATGTCTTAAGAAAAATAATTGGCGTTGATTGTTGAAATGAATGCTAGAGTTCAAGGTGAAAACGTCTATTTAGATGGAAAAGGTGCGACATATTCGACATATTCGGTATTTTAGGTCTTTAGGTTCTTTTCTAATCTTCAAGGACTGTAAAGTTACGTTGTTATGCATACCAACTTAATTTTCCTCTAGTGAGGTATTTAAAATACTTGAAATAATATAAACAATAGTGAAGCAAGAATTTTAAATAAGAAATTAAATTACTTAGAACTACCAAACTTAACAAGCTAACTAGTTTGGACCGTCACTCAATATATCCAAGTTCAAACCCTGCCTGGATTCCTTTAAATGTTCTTTGTGAACCCCTTCTCAAATTGTTTAAATGGAGCCGTGTAAAAACACTTTTTGAAAACATATCATTGAATATTTACAGCGAGAATTATGTCGTGAACCTTTCCAACGATTTCCTCAGTAAACTCGTCTGCCGAATGGTCTAGAGGGCCTCATCAAAAATAGCTGTACGGCCACATTTAAGTTTGTTGAACTAATATCTCACGGTTGTCATAGATGGAGGCATCCAACTTCGCTTTTATTTCTTCACATAATTTTCCATATAAAAATAAATGAGAAGCAAATGTTGGATTGATATTTCTCTTTTTCCATTATATCGAAAAACACCAAACATGTTTAATAAAAATGGATGTGAAATCAAAAATAAACTATAAATCAGTCTGAAATTTGTGTATAGCGTCGTTTGAAAGATGGTAGGCCGTAGCCCCCGGAGGGGGGGGGGGGGGGGGGGGGGGGTTAGAACCCCTCCCCGAAATTTTGAAACTTAACTAAAAATACACATGATTTTTTAAGAACAGAACAAGGGTTGAACAGTCAGATGAGTAAAGCTTCCGCTCTTCTTTTTTCTTTGACAATGATGAAATATGTTAAAGACATGTTTGTATTTTGAGGCAAATCATTTTTTATTCCAATATTTTAATTTTAAAAAAAATTAATTTATTTATTTTAATGAAAAAATGTGCAACTGTTCGACATATTCAGTTGCATTCAGCTGAGTTGAGTTTTATTTACATTTTTAATTTTGTAATATTTAATTCTATAAAAGTATAGGGGAGAGTGGGGCAGCTTCATACAGTTTTTATATTTCGCTTTGTAGAATGCTCTATATTACATATAGGTCTTTCAATTTATGACAAATTCATAGTTTAACTATTTTATACTGTAGTAGAGTCATAATATTACTGAAAAATCACGTGCGCGAATTTCCATAATGCTTTGAAAAAAAAAAGGAAAATGTATGAATGTACCCCATTAGTGGGGCACATTCATACATGAAGAGGTAGGTTAACACACACTTGAAAAAAAATAAAAGAAGGATTAAAAGTCACTATTTATTCGTCATAAATATTGTTTCTTAACATACTAGTCCAGTAAAAAACAAAAATAATTCTTTTAAATAACAAACAAATAATAAAAATCAAAATGAAAAACTTTATCTATCTATATCTGTTCGTGACCTTTTTGACATCGTGTTAGCTAGCAAAAAATATATAAATATTTATAAATTGTTATAATTTCTAACCATTATCGTTCTGTGTAACAAAAAATGATAGGTATCATTAAATTGCGAAAAAAACACAAGTGCAAGGGCACATTTATATAGTATGAATGTGCCCCTTGTACTTGTGTATGAATGTACCCCATCGCATGTTAATTGATAAAGAAATATGTAAAAAAAAACTGTCTTCATGTAGGATAATTTACAAATCAAATCATAAACTCAATGATATTATGATTAATATTAGATAGCAGTGACTGATCTAAACAACACTAACTAGTCACAAAATACGCCCAAAGTAAGGTTATGAAATTACTTATGCGAGGCAAAAACACGTTCCGTGTTGCACACACGCGCTTTCCGCAGCGATTGCTGTCAAACTTCACTAGTCAGTACACACACTTAAGAACTACGCACACACACTAACTTCATTCTTTTGCTCCGCGCCTAACTTCAGATATACTCAGTCTATGTAGGTGCCCCTTGTATGAATCTGCCCCACTCTCCCCTATTCTTTTACAAACCGAACACCTTTTTGACCGACACATCTCCGATTTGGCTGAAAATTTTTTTACGGATTCTATATCGAAAAATAGGAGATACGTGTCCGATGATTTTTTTTTCCGCATTTTTGCGATAATACAAGTGATCGAAAATGTGAGAATAGCAAGCTTTTTGGCTTGGAGACTCATTTTCAAAAATTTATAAGTCTGGTTTTATTTGAGCTACAAACTTCTTTCTCATTTCATTTTAAATCTAAAGTACTGAGTTTTGAGAAAAAATTATTTTTAATAAAAATTATTAGCAAATTCATATTGTTATTAACAATTTAATTGTGTAACTGAATTTTTAACAATGGCCTCCACCTCGTAGCAAGTTTTTAGTATTTTTATAGTATTCTCCGTGAAATTTTACATAAAAAAAATTTTTTCAAAATATGATACCTTTATTATTACTATTTTTAAAACATAAACTTATATAGCGCGACAAGTCAAAAAAAAAAAACGGTTTTTTTGTTAATAAAAAGAAAACTATAGCTCGGATCAAAAAAAGTTAAATATAAAAGTTGTAGATAATAAAAAGATTTACAATTTTTGTCTTAGCTACTTTTCGACATAACCTCAAATTTTTCAAATAAAATGCAAAAAATTTTAAATCGGAGATGTCTCGGTCAATTTTTATCAAAATCCATACGGTTTGTAAAAGAATTACCCATATACAAGATGTAATAATTGTAAACTTTCTCTCTTTTACATGCAATTTACAAATTAGTATAATTTCTATATTGATGTAACTTTTATAAAATAATCTGTGATTTTTTTTTCATACCACAAAGGTAGGTAGCATTTACCTTTTCAAGGGTCTTTTAAAAAAAACGCTATGTCCTACAAAAAAATTGATGTATGAACAAAATACCCTCGGAATGAAAAAAATAGAATACTTCATATTTAAAGAAAAAAACCATATAAATTTGGCCAAATTTTTATTTTAAGTAACGTAATGGCACCGAATACCGGCCGGCTACCTAAATCCGGCCACTTGGTTATTTAATAAATATCTATGCGAAAACTAAATATAAATTCATTTTTACTAGTAAAATATATAAATTAATTACTGTACTTGTAATTAGTTAAAAAATAATAATAAAATTATTTATTGTTAAGCGAAAAAAAATTATTAATGTGGTCGAAGGTTAGATTTTGCTTCAATAGATCGATAAAATCCTAAAAATCGATACTTGAAAAATGAGAAATGTTTTTGTATCATCTCAATAATTAATTATGATTTTTATAATTATTCTAGACTCATATATTCTTTAGTTATGTAATAATCTCAAAGTACGATCAGTACGAGATAGTGGCCGGAGTTAGGGTCCTAGTCCAATAATGGCAAGCTTTTTATTAAAAATTAATTTTAAATATACCAACGACAAAATAAACGAACGGAAATAATTTATTATCGTTCAGAATCGTTTTCTCATATTGAAACCACTAACACAATTGAAATAAATGTTCCTATTAATTCAATAACAATAAATAAATGTAGTCAATCGTTAAATGGCCGGTATTCGGTGCCATTGCGTTATCTAAAGTTAAACATAATACTTAAATTAAAAATAATTAATATACTTTTTTTTGAAAATCTTCTTCTTGAGGCTCTCTTTCGTTTATAGTTGCAGTATTTCGTTATAAAATTCTCTAAATTCTGCTGGTATATATTGTTTCACCTTTTCAATATCTGCAATTTTCAGATGATTATTAGGACTTTGCCATTATAAGCTTCAGGCAACGCAATTACTTACTGATCTTCTGAATTTTTTTCGAAAAACTTAATGGCTTTTTCCTGTATACATTTATGAGAGCTGATGATAATAATATATTTAATTACACTTAAGTGTTTTTATTAAGCTAAAACGACATATAAGCATATTCTGGGGTTAAATTTCAACCATGATATCCTTTTACGTGATTTATGTTGATGATATCTTTTAAGGATTAAATTACAAAAACAAAAGAGTCTTATGTTTAAGCAATAAATTCGAAAATGGCACATCTCATTAGAGTTGTGACCTTTTCGAAATTATTTCTATACACGCCATGACCTGACAATAGAAGGAAATTCTGGAAAAAGAATAATAATTATTAAAATTATAAATAGAATATCTGGCCATAATCATTAAAGCGCAAATCCAAAATCTCAATAAAATTAAACCATAAGAAATCATATCACAACCAAAAAAGTATCCTAGTCTCATTCAGTGGAGCCTTTTCGAACATAATAGGTACAAGGAAGCATTTAGAATGCATTGGTATGAAAAAACGTATTTGTCAAAATATACGAGATGTGCCCTTTTCAAAATTGAATATTCAACTGATAACTGAAGAAATTCAAACATATTTTTTTAAATATTTCTTACTCTGTCTTTAGCTGCGAAAAGTCGAAAAGTAGATTTTCTTTTGTGAAATCGTTTTTGTTTTAAAATTAAGTTTTTTAAAAAATTAGAGCTTTATTTTGTATTTTTATAATAGAAGTTAGTAGTATATATATATTTTTAAAAATATTTAATTAAATATATATAGATGATGTAAAAATTAAATTTTATTTTAAATTCATATTTTAAAGCTAAATAAAAAAAAATTTAAAGTACCACAAAAATTGGAGCAAAAATATTTGAATGATCATGTCTTATCCTTAAAAAAGAAGAGATTCAAATCTAGGCGCCTAAAAACATTTTTTTTTTTTAATTTCCAATAATAATTGAATTAAATAAAAGTTCACGATTTGTTCTCCACAATTTTATAAATGCGAAAGTTGTTTAATCAATTTTGAAAAATAGATAGCGTTCAACTTCTTTGAATATCTTTCTAGAATCAATTACAATTGAAGGTATCTGACCACCTTAATAAAATAATGGTTCACATGCCAATGTTAACTAAGCAAAATCTAATTTTTACATAGAAAAACTGAGCTCGATCTCAATATGAATGGGATAAAACTTGGTTTTTTTATATGAAAATCAATAATAAGCTTTTTGTTCAATTTTTTAAAAGATGAGCCAATATTTTCAAAGGCATATTCATAAAATAGTAAAATTAAAACCAAAATGTTTATGAAAAAAGTAAGGTATTGTTGCTTTATTATAATATTTTGATGATTTGTTTTGATGAGCATAACTCACATGATTAATTAAGTGTAATATAGTAATTAGTTTTAAATGACAAAAATAATTAAAAAAAATCAAAAAAATGTTTGCTTGTCTTACAGAAATGAAAAACACTACAAATTCACGAAATTCAGTTTAAGATATTTTTACAAAAATTTGACATCAAAAATGATTATTCAGTTTAAATGTTCAACCAGCTTTATCAAAATGTTTATATTTTATAATAACCAATCTTCTATAAAGAAGGAAAAAGTGAGTAAACTTTTATATTTCAGAGCCTATGCAAAAATCCTAGGTTTAGTTTAAGATATTTTTCAATGATAAAAATAATGGCTAACAAATAATTCTAAGACTGTAACTGCTGCCTTGGGCTTTCGTGTGGAAGGCTTTTACTAAAAAATCTTTTTTTCTGCATTATCATTTTATTATATTCTTCAATATTTCGTATTCAGTCATAAAAAATAAATGTTAGCTTTGGTCGTTTAACTATTTTATATTTTAATTCGTCAGTTAAACATGTTTGTTATGTCACAAAGTAAAGAGACCAAGGTAGATAGATACCTTTTTCAAAAGCTACAATACAGACGTAAAGGTATAGAAAACAACCTGCTGCGTTGGGCCCATAAACTTCTGATGTAATTGTTCAGCCGTCTTAAGCCCTTTTAGATAATCAAAAATCTACAGGAAAATATCAAACCACGAACAAATTTGTGTAGGTATATTTGGCGACTTTATTAGGTATAAGTTTCGCTGTTATGGCAACCCATGGGTTCCGATTCTCAGATTTCTGATCTAGAGGCATGATGAGGTTAAAGAATCAGTTTGTCTGTTAGTTTCTCCAGGAGTAAAAATGAAGTTATTGTAGTTTAGGTAGTTTGCTGATATACAGAATATTATTAATTAAAGAAGAAGTTTCTATTTATAGATTTAAAAAAAAAAAAATGTAAAAAAATAGAACCGCTCCCAAAAAAGTAATAACTAATTTTATTTTAGTGAAAATTTGACTGATATTAATCCAGTACTAAGAAAATTTGGTACTAAATTTATAACAACGGATCTCAAATATCTTTTAATATACTTATTTTTTATTTATCTAAATATTGCTGTCGTATATAACAATAAAAAACTAGGTGTCATTGTTTACTAAATTATTTAACCCCTAATGACCTACATTTTTTCAGTTTTTCACCCACTTTGCTGAAATTTAATACCCTACAGTATTTTTTCCTGCACTTCCCGAATCTGATCGCAGATTAACGCTATCTGGTGCCATTTTCAAAAAATGGTGGCTGAAAACAGAAAAAATTTAATTTAATTTAAAAAAAAAATCTGCAAAAAACAAAAAAGCGTGCGTTAAAATCGCCATATTCGATTTTCCATCACTTTCGCTCCTATCTTTTAGAGAAACTATTTATGCCACCAGATCCAGAGAATTAGCATCCTACGTTACTGGCTTTACATCTCACTGGCTATTAAAAGAATCATGACGAATTAAATGTGAGATTTTCAAATATCTGAGAAATAGCGAATGTTACCTTTCAAAGGACATTTAAAATTGGATCAGGAACAGAAAAAGCTTTTATTTTTAGACCCTTTTGATCTTTCAGAGATAGTTACGACCGTATGAATGTGTGTTAGAGGATATAAGTAAATGGAAGAATAAATAGAATTTGGAATTGCCTTTCTTAAGGACAATAAAATCTTAAATGAAGCAACAAAAATGTTTTTAAGTTGCTTCGTTGCAATTTTCGTTATTTTACAATGTAACGATAGAATCAGGACAAATAGTGCTTCTATTGGAAAAGATACATCTTTTAAATTCATCACACGAAATTGTGTAATTTCGTTTTCGTTTTTCCTCGAACTTCTCATTGACTTCAATTTGAAAATCCGCTTTGAGATTACTAAAGTATAGATTATATAGCTTCTGACAATCCTAATCCCAAGAACAAGGTAACATTAGGTATCGGAAACGAACAAGAGTCCTTCCGAAAATTAATCAAAAACAAGGGCCAATTCCGCTTGAGGGCAATCGATAGTTATAAAGTCGTGCAAAACTTTTATTTCACTTTATCTGTTCGCGAAGAAAAATTCTGGGAAAATTATCGTCCTTCGACCGATCCCAATTCCCCAATTTATAGCCTCATTTTATGAGAAAAACCGAGTACTAGTTCGAAGGAACGTTTGCCCATTTTATCGATTTTAACTTGTCATACAAAATTGCGATTACGATTTCGAAGACGATACGAGTGCAAGGAGAATAAAAAATAAGAAAAAAATTGTATTTTATCAGAGAAAATTCCCTTGAATCATGTAGAAATTGTAATTTGTTCGTAGAGAATTACTGAGATAATCTTCTATTGTTTTCACTCTTAGCGATGGATTGTTTTTTTTTTTTTTTTTGTTTTTCCACACCAACAAACATTTCGATAAGAAAGAAGCACGTAAATTTCGTAACAACAATATCCTGGATTATCTCAAACGTCTATTTGTCTATTTCCGAATAGATTTACCTGATGTTATAAGAAGCTTTTTTCGTTTTGCCTCCTCGATGGGGAAAACAAATTAAGCTATTTTCGGACAAGAGCACAATTTCACAGTGTGTTTAGCAAATCTTCTAAGATAGCAACTTAGCACGGTGAGTTTACATCCCAGCATAAATAAAACGATCCGGAGGAGGTCCCCTATTTTAAATTATTTACTTTTCTAGATCGCTTGAGAATGCAAATAAAAGCGTTCGATAATTGAGAAGGAAATTTGAAATTGAAATTTTTTAAAATAGATAACCTACCCGACCCCTAAATATTTGCAGACGGCTCAAAGTTTCAAGAAGAGGTTTATGCAATTCTCCAGGGGTTTCGACAAGAACCCCATTTGGAATACCTCAATTTTGTTTATTTATAGCTTTAGAAATATCCAACAATTTCCTCCAGACAATGCTGTGTTTTACACAGCCTTTTGCTACTGCGGAGAATAATTATTTCGTTACCTAATTTTAAAAGAGAAAAGTTTTCTAAACGTTTTTTTTACCACTAAAATTTTTTCTTAGGGAAATTTACACTCGGTGGTTGGTTGAATGACTGCGGTCACCTAGAAAAACCCTTTGTTCTTTAAAGTCGCACTGGAGAACCCTCAACGTGATAGAAATAGTTCCTTTCTCAGGTATCTTGGCCTTGAGTAAATATAGCCACCGCAAGTCTATAGTGCACTGCAGTAAATTTTCCGATGAACTTTTAAGACTCCCTTGCCCTTTCTGAGGACAGCAATTAATAAGGAACATTGTTTTCTGTCCTGGTTGAAATGAAAACTAATTATAGGACCTAGTTCCAGAAGGAAGAATTCTCGACAACGTGACAGATTTGTGAAGGCGTTAACTTGTGGCAATCCACATCACAGATTTCACTTTGTAGTCGTGTGATGAAAGTTTTCTCTGCATTGAAGTAACTTTCTTCTGGAACTGTCGGGATATGTCCTTTAGATTAGTTCAGATTAAATTCTGAAGTTTATACTTTATTGTGTCCCTCAAGGAGTAGGGCTCTCTAATTCGAAGTCTATGTCTAGTTCGATAGTTTGTCGAAGTCGTGTGTCACAATAAATTCTACTTTTCTTTTGTATCTTCCCTTCTATTTTGGACATTCCTCCGAAGTATTCCGCATTAATTCCAATCCATTAAGAGATTTGTTCAGTTCATTCACGATGTCCTTGAGGATTACGAAACTTGGGAACCTACACGTTTTGGGTACGAAAAGTGCCAATTTTAGGAAATAAATTGGGATACTTTAATACAAACATTGCAAAATGAGATAAAAGAAAGAACAGAAGAAAAGAATTTGAAAGAAAACGATATCATGGTGGAAAAGGATCTAACCTAGAAAATAATGGGGAGAAAAAAAGTTGATTTAATTGACTGTAAACTGATTTTTGTTTAAGGCGATTTTGACGAATTAACAAAAACTAAGGCTCTTTAAATAGATGTTTTGGCTTTTGCACCAAAATTCATTAAAGAACAGAATAAATTAATATAAAATTTAAAAATACATCATCTTACACTCTCAAATCTCATTATTATTTAAAACAAGAAATCCTGCAATGAACCCATAAAATTTAATATTTTATCAGAGGAAGATTTATTTCATTTCTTTTTTACACCATCCCAACCAGCTAACCTTTGGCCTTTTCGGCTTTTAAAAACTTTTTGCTTTCCTTTTTGATGGATGGTTCGTCTTTTTAAAAAAACAACAAGCTCATTGACATTAAATAAGGTAATTAGGAGCGTTAATTAAAGTATACTAATTAAATAAATTCAAGATTTCTTTTGATGAAAAATTGCTTGAGTTAATTAATAAAGCTGGGCGTGAATAAACCCTTATTTATTTATTTAATATAATGATAAATTGTTAAATATATTATTCTAATTATTATTTTTTCTTATTGTTTCAGGTACGTATTTAATTTATCATCTTACATAGAAAATGCGAGAAGTTTTAACTGAGTAAGTAAATGTGGACGTTCGTGTTCTAGTTGCCGGCTAGAGAATACGTTTGAATTTTAAACTATTCAAAATGTTGTATATTAGTCGTATTTACATATATGATACATATGTGTAAATAACAAAATTTTAAATGTTAAAACACAAACAATATGGCTTTTACTAAAAAATATATGCCTATCTTTAGATTATTGATTATCCCAAAAAAAAGGTCCTAATATTTTTGTAATTTTGACAATGTTTTCAAATTTGAAAAAAATATCATACTTTCTATTCGTTTTAGTTGATGTCAGGATATTAATGAATACTCTAAAATTAGTTTTCGGTTTTTTTAAGACCAATTAATTTTTATAATAACAACATTTTAACTTTTTATGTAGAACTAATTCGCAACAGACCTAAAAAAAAACTTCTATGACTATTAGTCTCAATGGTCTTCATGCCTCAGCAAATTAACGAGCTAGTGTTAAAAAAAGTACATATTTTCAACAAACTCAAAATAATAGATACACATAAAAACTAAATAACAACAACATCTAAATTTCGTCTTTTTTAATATTCAATTTTCAAAACAAGGCATTAGTAATAGTACTTTTAGGCCGCATTAAACTTAACATCGTTACGTGACTTGAAAGTGAAATTTGTTTATAGAACTATTTTTAAACAACTTCAAGCGCTTGAGGTTATCAAATTGATTTCTGTTTTTCATGAATTTTGTAAATTGTTTGCTTTCGTATTTATTGCAAGTTTATAAACAATTAAATGAATATTTCCGCATTTTGTTTATACGCTTGTGATGTTTTAAATGATTCTTGATTATTAATGTTTGCGGATTTCCCTAATTAATAGTTTTTTTCTTGAAGCTGATTTTTTAAATCACAAAATTTGGCGGTCTGATCTTTTTTTATTTATTATGTTTTTTTTAATAAGTACTTTAAATCAGCCAAAGAAAACGTGTGAAATTTTGTGAATATTTTTGGTTTTTTGGATTTGAGCAATTTTTGAAAAATCAAAAAAATTACCTGAAAAATTCTGAAAAAAATTTACACATGTCTAAGCACTTTTTATCCTAGAAAATTTATTCGTAAAATTGATTCTTTTTGAGTAAAAAAAAAGTTTTTTATGATGGAAAAAGTGCTTATAATTAGCCAAAGAATAAATTTTTGGATTTTTTAAAAATTGGCTAAATCCAAAAAACCAAAAATAGGCCAAAAATTTCTGAAAATTTGCACACATGTTCTTCGGCTAATTGTATGCATTTTCTGTATTATAAATTTTTTTGCAAAGTTGATCTTTTTCATGTAAAAAAATCCAAAGTTTTTTTATTACCTTGCTGTACAAAATGGCCATTTTGAAAAAACCAAAGCAAAAAAAAACTTTCAAAACTATGGTTTGAGACAGTTTAGACATTTGGACCGCGATTTCTGGTGGTTGTATGATCATTCAATAGCAACAACGACAAGATAATCGACTTTTAAAAGAAAAAGACCAAAAAAAATCAGCAGTTTTTTTAAAAAAACTAAAAAATAAAAGGGTTTTTCAAGCTTTTATGCAAAACAAATGCCAGATTCTGAAAAAGCATCCTCAAAAAACCCTTATATACGATTTTTGAATAAAATCGCCCCAATTTTCTATTCGAATTGTACAATTGAACTTGCGTGATCAAAATTTTCTTTTTGCGCATTAATGGGTTAAGCGTCATATTAAAATTTCATAGAGATTTAAGAGTTGGTTACAAAACATGCATTGACCAAAAAAAATAATAGATTTTACATATGCATAGTGTATTCGGACATAACTCATTCACATTTCTTTGTTAGACTTTAGTTTGTTTTAAAGTGCTTTGGGGAAAATTTTCAAAATTTCTACTTTTTTAGTTTTAGTGAATTTTAAGATTATTTTAATTTTCGGCAATAAGAAAATCTCCCGTATTTTCTTTTGCTCAGAAAATTATACATGCCAAATTTTGTCCATCTAGCAATCGCTATTGAACTAATTGTGGGAATTGTAACTATTAGGTGTACAAATAAGTTTTAGGATACTTTTCCAAAAATTCAAAATATATTTTTGAAAGAAGTAAAATACAGTTATTCTTCAAAATAATCTCCATCACTTTCAATGACCTTCAGCCATCTTTTAGGTAATTCACGGATGCCTTTCGCAAAGAAAGTTTTATCTTGCGAGGCGAGGAAATTGTCAACCCATTTTTGCACTTCTTCAAATGTTTCGAATCGCACATCAGACAATTCATTTTGTATTTTCCGAAACAAGCGAAAATCAGTTGGAGCTATGTCCGGTGAATACGCCGGGTGTGGTATAACTTCCCATCCAAGAGCCATTAACGTATCTTTTACCAGTTTATCGACATGGGGCCGCGGCCGGGCATTATGGTGCAGTTTTACTGGACGTTTTCCTTTACCAATAAATGGACGTTTTCGTTGAATTTTTTGGTTTAATCGTATTAACTGTCAAATTATCAAAGTAAATCCATTTTTCATCGACGGTTACAATTTTCCACAGAAAAGACTTTCTATATTGCTTGTTATAAACATTCAAAAATATGTCAAGACGGCTATTTTTATTTTTTTTAATGAAAAAGTGTGGCACCCACTTTTCGAATCTTTCCCATGGCTTTTAAGCGATAGGAAACAGTTTTTTGAGTTACTCCAAGCTGTTGTTGAAAGTTGTTTTTCCGTCTGGTAAGAGTTTTCATCCAGCAACGCTTGCAGTTCCTGGTCGTGCACACTTACAGGGGCCAAATCTCCTTCTTTAAACCGCTTATACCAATACTAACATGTACTTTTTAATGCAACGTTGTCCCTAAGAATATAACAGATATATTCACATGCCTTTCCTTACACTTTTTCCTTGATGGAATCATAGCGAATGCAGTGTCTAATAATTAGCTTGTCAGTCTCCATGTTTTATTCACAAAATTTAGAGGTTATGTTTATGACTCCCTTATGTCTAGATACTACATAACTAGCGCCACCATATCATATGTGAGCGGTAACTTTGAATTACTTGTATGACACGGAATGAAGGACACTTTCCGCCATCTTGAATTTTGCAAATCTGTCCTTGGATGTGATAACAATGACCCCAAACCCCCGAATACCAAATTTGTTCGAAATCGGTTAACTTTCAAAAATTTTTGTCCGCCATTTTGGATCCGCCATTTTGGATCCGCCATTTTGGATTTTACAAAACCGACTTTAAATTCGTGAACAGCGACCCCAAAAACCCCCACTTACCAAATTTGGTGTAAATCGGTGGTCATTTACAAATTTAAGGATTTTTAGGAGTTTGACCCCATTTTGGGTCCGCCATCTTGAAATTTTGAAAAATGACCTAAACAAAAAGTATTTGTTTTTTTGTCTAAAAACATAATCTGGAATAAAAATAAGGATTCCCATTTAAAATACTGGACTTGACCTTCAAATGACCTTCAGGGTAAGTTCGAGGTCAAAGTCAAGGTCACCAATTGGTGTCCCCCTCTAACCCCTACAACTTTTGTCTGAGAAGTTTTTTTCGATACCGCTTTCCGGACGAGATATTTTGAGTGGTCAATTAAAATGACTCACCCGGTATACACTAGCTGGGTTACCCGGTTTCACCCGACGTGCCTTGTGTAAATACTTGTTAATTAAACACTTCTCAAACATTCAAGTTTGTTATATCCTAGGAATTGTTTCAACCCGAAAACCCCTTTATGGGTCCGCCATCTTCAATATCCAAATCTTAATAATATTCAAAATTATTAGCCTTAAAATACAAATTCTACCAATTTTCATTAAAATCCGTCGAAATCTTGGATTTGGAAATTTTGATAATATTCACAATCAGTGCCCTCAAAACAATCATTGTACCAATTTTCATTAAAATCTGTTAGAATCGAAAAATCGTGGCCGCCATATTGGATCCGCCATCCTGAATTTCTAATTCTAATTTGAAATCAGCATCCCTCAAAACCCCTAAATACCAATTTTCAGGAAAATCATTTCAGATTTAAAAATTTCAACGTCGTTTTGGGATCCGTCATTTTTAATGGTAATGGTAGTATATTTTTTACATTTTATATCTGCACGTGATAGTATTTGAATATTATATTGTATTTGATTTTACAATAGTTCAATTGTAACTCCGTAAATTTTATATCAAACTTAGTGTGAAAAATCAAGTTGTGTTTTGTCTGATTATACCTATAAAAATTTCAAGTTTCCAGCACTACTAGAAATGCTCAAAGATTAAGATTACATCTAAAATCACTAGAGTCTTCCTATAAATTTTATTCTTTATTCGGCCGCATTAAATTATAATCATTATAGGCTTTACAGACATTACATAAGAACAAATTAACTTGCTTGTTTTTGCGGATTTGTAATCTGCGAACAAATTCTTATCAAAATAATCCATCAATTCATCGGATATAAAAACTCTGTTAACTTAATTATTAAAGAATCGAAAACAGAAAAAAAAATATTAAAAATTCAAGAATTAGATCGTTATCTTAATAAATTCATTAAATGCTGTTTATTATTCTAATAATGCTATCTCAGAATTCCCCAAATATCAAAGAGTTATATAAAGACGTTGACATCAATTTATCGTAATTTAATAGATCCGGTTCCGTTTAAGGGTAATTTAATAAACAAGAAAATGTCATCAATCCAATTGTTAGATGAACATCTCAAAATGCGATCTTCGTGCCTATAAAATTCATATTTCCGGTACAATAGACTATAAAAGACACGCCACAAAACGATGTAATGTCCAAAATAATATTTGGATTAAGGTCAGAACAATTAAGTAGAATATAAAATCGACCTTTTGACGATTATATATCATAAAATTACTTATAAACATTTTTCGATTAACCTTTTTCTAATCGTAGCAATTTCAAGCTCTGTTGAAGCAACATCCTTTTTTTACTTGCTGGTTATATTTTATTATTTATCATATCGTTAAAGAACTAAATAAAATTGCAGATTCATTGTGAAACGTTCGGACGATGGTAAATATTAAACAGATATCAGAGCGCTGTAATCCGATTTTCATAATAAAACACGAAGCAATTTCCTTTAACGCCAACAATTTAATTTTAGCAATTTCCTTTACTGAAAATTCCTGGAAAACCAAACCATCCCAGAAATTGTTGCCTTACTGTCCAAAATAAAATTTGATACGCATTCAAAACTCCTCCGTAACAGAGAGCAGAGAACTTCCAATTCGAGTCAAGTTAATGAGTTTCGCTAAAGACTTCTTATTTAATCAGGGGCATATTTATCTTCAACAAATAATTGGTGGTTCAGCGTGGTATGAAAGGGGCGTGATGAGCTAGGTAAGGGTTTTGTACTTTGTATTTGATAACAAGAAGCATCGAAAAGTGCCACTCCCACCTCCCGGTAATTTACTCTACTCTACAACAATGAGCCCTTCTACCGCAATACCTCACTCTTCTAGTATACCAACAAAACAGAATTAATTGGTTAATCGGCTTAATTGAAGGAATTTTAGCAAATTTGTCTGACATCAGAAGACAAGAAAAGGCCCACTACGCCGAGAGCTTCTTAAATTTTTTTTAAAAAAAAAAAAACAATTTGCTGCTTCTTTAGTAAACGACATCCCGTTCTCAGCCCTTCTTTTTGAGAGGGCAGTGCACATGCGGATTGCCGTTCTCGCAAAACTGAGAACAATGGGGGCGTAGTGGAAACTGAAAATCAGCCTACAACAACGGGACTTCTGCGAAATAACGATCTAGAGGGCAACAGTTACTGGTGGGTATTGTTGTTCACTTAAAAGCACTTACTGCACAACAAGTGCACTCGACAATCTAGACATTATAAAGAAATATCACTTAAGAAACCGAGCGCCAAAGACCATGACGACAGTCGGTCTTTCAAGAAAAAGCGGGCCAATTACGCAAATTTCGCTGTCCACCAGGACCACACAAAAGAGAGAGATCAGATCTAACCCTGGATATGGACCAGAGCTGCTGCAGATGAGATAAGTGCACCCGAGAGTGGGTCCACGTCAATTCGCTGTCCATCAGATTGATTCTGGGACCGTGCGTGCTTTGTTGTGTGTGAACTGGTGGTGGTCATCATTGCGGACCGGATCCGGTCATGCGAGATCTCATGCTAATGGCTCCGTCACGGAGACTCGGTTACATAAACTCGGCTCGCGGTAATGACCCATGTCCACTTCGAGCCGCGATAACAAATCGTCGCCACCGCATCACGATATTGTGCGTATGTGAGATGACTTTTTTTTTTCTTTAACCCCATTTCTCTTATCAATCCCACTTCTGACACCAATTTAGATTTTTTAGTTCCCGCTCAATTTGGTGGGTATTGAATTAAACGCGGGAGGATCCAATTTAAAAGAACCTCCTCCACATGTGAAGCTCGGTATGTCACCGACAGCACAATTTCGCCAATCTTGATTGAGTACTCCGTGTCCACTTAGTTGAGTAGAAAGTTTCCAAGGAGAGGAAATTTTATTTAAAAAAATAAAATGAAAATAAAAATAAAATTGGTATATATAAATTCAAAGCGTTCTCGTTGAGTTCCGCTCGACAAAGAAGAAAATTGATTGTGCTGCGAGCGAAGGAGTCTCCAAAGTCCTATAGAAGAAAACTTCCTTTTTCCGCGGGGAAGACTGATAAAAAATAGAAAAGTAAAAAATTAAAAGCGACAGAACCTGACTGCGTTACAGAATTGCGGCAAAAAAAATGTGATAAAGCATCACTTGAACCTAGTCTTTAAATTTTCACGGAAAACTTTTACCCATAAAGTTCTATAGAGAGGAACTTTATAAAGTTCTGAGCAGCTTTTCTACGGTGCCTGGGAAAAGCGCAGCTAATCTAAATTACAATGCTTTTTGACGAACTTTTGTTCCCACACTGTGTGGAAAATTTAGATAGGAAATTTTCTTCTACATAGTAGGCAATAAATAATGGACAGTATTTTCTCGATTCATATTTCTTATTTATAAAGAACGACTAATAAAAATAGAAAGATATAAAATAAAAAAACAAGTGAGAAATTAAAAAATAAAAAATAACCAACAGAATTAATTTTAACGTGTATTTAGCGAAATCGTATATGGAATTTAGAAATTATTTCTGTAAATACAAAATGTAATTAAAGGCGTTTCAAAATGATAATTTTCCAAAAACACACAAATAAATGGTGGGCCATCTGTTTGTTTCTTTTTAAATTGCATGTTATTTTGACACAAACAACTTTTTCGTGCTCAAAAATTGACAGAAACAAAATATCATATCTCCGCGTTTGCGAAACTAATAGATTTACGCTTGAACAATATTGCAAAATATAGAAAACTTATTTCCAAAGTGAAACTACGAATTTTGTAAAGAAATGCACAACCCGCAAGTTTGTGAAGAAAGTTCGTGAGATTGGCATGCTAACTGATAACAGAAGCACATTATTGATCAAGGTTTCAAAATCATATTCCTTGACTTATCGGAAAGCTTACTTTTTTCGATAAATAAACAAAATTTGAAAAATATTGAACAGTGTTTATTTTACAACATTTTTAAAAAAGAAACCAGCCGATGGTCCACTTTTTTGCACTTTTTGAGTATAAATAATTATTTTATACCAAAATCTTCTTTGATTTATTTCAAATTCAGATTTTGGAATTTTGGTTCAAATTAAATGTTGAAATATTTTGAGAACGAAATATTAAAAGAAATGTTTTTAAATTAGTATTTTTAAGATGTGATTTTTATAACACATCTTTCTCGAATTTCCTACTCATGACTTCATATGGATCATATTGACTCATTTCACTCCTACATGCTGTGCTTAACATTTCGAGTCAAGTAGACAAAGTATCGGAGCATGACCTATGATCAAAGCTGGTGGCTACATAACTATCAATTTTAAATGCTACGCTTGCTGCTTACTGTAGCGATTATAAAAGAATGAGTGGATGATTAATCAACTTTATAATGTTCAATTCATCTTTTTTTTTTTTTTTTGTATCGTGATATGGACGGACACCTAACTTTGTTAGTCCAGAAACTACGAAAATAAGAGGAAGTGTATTAAAAAATAGTTAAAACTACTTTTTACTCCTGGACTAGATGCAGGTTAACAAATTTTATATCCATGTGAAATTATAACTATATGGTTGTATGTTTCTGAGAAAAACAGACTTGACATAAGACAGACAGACAAACACCGGAGTTTTATTTTTTACTATTTTGGTATGGAACCCTAAACAAGGTACAGAAGGTGGACGGACCTTTTTTAGAAATCTAACAGCAGCGCCATCTATGGGCCTAAAAATTAAAACCAATGAGCAATATTTACACGCTTTTAACCATTTCAAAATAAATCTAGTCTATATATTCTAGTAAAAATACCAAAATCTTGAATTACTTAAGTGGAGAAATACTTTTAACCTCCTGAAATGATTTTTTTTTTTAAAAGGAACGACTTATTTAATATTTACAAAAATTTAGGTATTGTTTATTATTACTTTTAAATATTACAAGGTATTTTTTTTTGTTTGCCAAATGTCTTCCGAAGGCTAAGTTATAGCCTCCGCTAAGAAACAAACAGAAAATGTTGTGGTAACATTAATATATTATATAAAACCTATAGGATCAAATGGAAAGTAATATCGTTATTAAAATGTGTGTATAATTTCTATAGGTCAATAATTTTTTGAGTTCTCAGTTACAGCAATTTGGAAATATTTAAATTGAGAACAAAGAGTTTAAACTTTAATTTTATCTACTGCGGCCAAGCATAGATGAGTGACGTTCATGGGGTATAACAACAGAATTACTTTGAATTTACAAGGAGACCGCCAAGATTGTCCACCTCCGATTTCAATGATTTTTATATATGTTGTTATATTTGAGTAAGTGAGTAATTACCCAAAAGGAATTCACGCAACGCTCAATAGTTTTAAAGTTGTTTTAAGGTGGGATATACATTTAGAACGAGAAAAAAAACTCATTTTTGAAAATTTTTTTTCAAAGGGAAGTTTTTATTCAAATCAATCGAAACTTTTTTACAATTATAAGTGTATCCATGTAGTATACAAAAATATTTTTTTTTTAATTTTTTTCAACAAAATGGCGGCCGTTAGATGGTGTTGAAAAAGTCATTGTATTTTGCTTGTGCCGGCTCTCCTGGTCGCAATTTTGATCAGAAATCAAAAAATCAAAAATATTTACATTAATTACATTCACAGTTAGTAGATGAATTGAAAAAAAAGTGAACAAAAAAAATTTGCACTTTTGGCGTAACTTTTTCGAAAAAATCAACATTTTTTCCGCCATTTTATCACATTTTTTCATATTTGATAATAAAATATTACAATAATATTTAATTCATATAGAAGGTAATACTATAATAAAAAAATCCTATAAGTTTCAGCTCAATCGGATAATTAGTTTTCGAATTATTACCGCCATAAACTCCGAAAATGCTGTTTTGAGAAAAACGCGTTGAAAGTTTTAATTATCGAAAAATCGTACTTACATTTTAATCAGCAATCCCGGGAACGATGAAAAAAAAACACTTGGAGTTCGAATTTCGAAAAAAGGGTTTCAAGAGCGTATTCTACGGGAAATTTACTAACTTTTTATGCAAAAAAAAAAATTTGAATTTTTTGGTCATTCTAAATGTATATCCCCCCTTAACCAAGCAACTTAAATATAAGTTCAGTTGGAATATTTTATTTATTTTCTGAAAAATACAGAAATGACAGCAGTTCCAAAGTCAAAAGTTCGACTTCGCGCTAAAGTGTGGCGGAATTTTTTACAATAAAAATATAAATAAGTATTCAGAATATCATTTTTTTCGTTCTTCGAACATTAACTTGCAATAAAAATCTAAAGTCAATTCGATTGTTTCTATTTTGGCAACCAACTTCAAAACTGATGTTTCGAAAAAATCGCGTTTAGAGTTTTACGGAGACTTTACACACTCAAAAGTTGAAATATTTTTTTAGAAAACTGTGAAATTGAAGGTTAAAAAGAGATATATTAATAAAACTTTGCATATTTATTTCTTAGGCTTTAAAAAATAAAAAAGAATAAAACTATTTTGCCAGGCTGTTTTTTTGGATGGTGGCATTTTTTCAAAAAAAAAAAAAAAAACTCAAAAAATCACGATATATGCGACTTTGAGTCACTGGAACGTGTTTTAATTGGTATGAAAATCTCTAGAATTGAACCAAAAGGAAAAATGTCCATCGAAAAATAACACAATGGCGGCGTTTTTTTCAAAAAATGCACATTTTTGGCCCGGAAAATCTAATGAAAATCAGAAAATTTTTGGAAAACCATTTTTGTCCGTGATTTAATTCCTGGAAAATCATGTGTAAAATAACATATCAAATTTCAAACCGATCGATCCAATCGTTTTTTTTTTTTTTAATCGTGTACATCAACTCTAAAAACGTGGTTTTGAGAAAATCGAGTTTAAAGTTTTTAAAAGATATTTTTAAAGGAAAAGCTTACCTAAATTTAATCTGTAATTCCTACATTGAAACCGAATTAAACTTTAATATAATGAAATTCTTATTCTTAAAGATATTTCTTATCAAAATCAACCATAAAAAAATATTTATTTTTTGAAAATTGGGGCGTGTCAAGTCCGAGAATAAAATCTCTGAACGCTTACCAACACGGAATTCTGTAACTACTGTGTTTTAAGGAGTTTTAAATTTGGAATATTTTTATGAAATATTTACAAGCTGCAAAATGCAAAATGAAACTAAAACTCATATATGTAATACTTTGATTAGAATCTAAAATTAGGGGTACAACTGTCCTTACAAATCTGTTCATCGAGCCTTACTTTACCTAGGAATCATAATTTTATCAATATTTAAGTATGTCAACATTAAATTTTCTATCTTGTAGCTACTGACACACTGACACCGCAAAAACATCTGCTTTCAACAGAAAAGTGATTGTCAGTATCAATAATTAAGTATAATTTCGCTTGTGTGGAGTTGTGACACTTTTGTCAAGCTAACAATGACCTCTGCGGTCTGAAGGTTTTCGCTGAAATAAATTGAAGGAAACTGCCCCCCGGCCCTAAGACGAACCTTCGTTCTGCCTGTGAACATCGTCAATTTCCGGTGAAAGTTTGCCATACAATAGGAAAGGAATAGCGTTCGTCGCTAAAACGCTTCGGGAAAAGCTCCAGCCCCAAGAGCCCCAAGAGCCCCGAGAGCCCCAAGGTACTCCGATGGCACAGACAGCGTGGGGCGCACAATCCCGGACCTGGACTGGAGTGTAGCATTTACGCTCGGCCGCCTCAGACTGCTCCACTTTGGAGTTTTCCCCATTTCTGTGTCATGCCTTACCTTGTTCGCCTCCCCATTCTTCGCGGATTGACTCAGATCTGTTCCTTCTTCCCGTCTTTTGGCATCGCTGGAGTAAAGCTCCGGGAGATAGTGTGAAAGGTGCTTAATTAAGGGGAAGTCCCCAACATCGGCAGTGCATTATGGTTTTTTGCTTCATAAAGCTTCTGCATGACATAAACATAAAATTTTTGAGTTACCAGTAGACATATACATAGATTTGTAGACATCTTTTAAATCTACATATGTCTAATTTTAAAATCATAGTGGTTTGAATCTATCGTATCTGTGCTATAACTTTCAAAAATATTACTACATATGGGACTGTGTGAATTTTGACTAAAATTTAGACTTTAGACAGATTTCCAATTCACCAAATGTACCCAAATCGATAATGCAATTGGATAAATTTTAGTATTTTTTCGACCAGACTAAATTTTTAATAATTTTGCTTTTCGAACATTGTGTAAGAAATGATTAATTAAACATTTTTTTTAAAAATATGATCGTTGTAAAATCGATTGTTTTGCTAGCTTAAACAAAAAAGTAGTTATTGGCTAAATTTTAGTGCCAATTCACACACTTATTAAACAATATTCATCAACCAACTGATTACTTAAATTAATAAGAGCAATGCAATAGTTCATTTAACTAAGTTTCAATCTTAGCCGATACTTCAAAAAAGGCTTCGAAAAATTAAAATCAAAAAACCTGCTGTGCTCGTTGAAGAGACACGGCATCGAGGACATTGGCTCCGCTCTACCATAATTAGTTCGGTGATATGACACCTGAAGAAGGTCATGAGCTGTCAAAAAACGACCAGGAATCGAATTGTTAATTTTCATTAAAATTTCAGAGCTGTTAGTACGCTCAATCAAAATAACACAGACTGGAACCATTCAAGCATTGAAACATCTGTTTTCCAAGTAATCGAGGGAAATCAACTTGAGTCGGAGAACATAAGGTGGCCACATACTTCTGGCTTATTCTAAAATATGTCTTTCAAAAGTACAATAAAGAAGCCTGGTAATATGCGGATCGTCAAACTTTCTGGGCCATTTCTTGATGAAAACCAACACCGTTTTGGCCTTGTTAACAATCGAATCGACGTAAAAAAAGTCATCACAGAGCATTTATCGACATTCAACGGTAATCAGTTAATAACACAACTTTAATATTATAAAATGCGATTAAATCAGAATTTAATGAAGCACAGTCATCAAAAGTATTTTGTATTATCAACATAGAAGAGAATTTTATCATAAATATAAATCATGAAAAGCAGCGGTCCGAGAATACTTCCCTGAGGCATTCCGGATGTATTCTGTATTTCGGCAGAAAGAACCCCTGAAATGAAATTCTCCTTGTTCTATTATGTATATAGGAGTACAGGAACTCCAGAAAAACCGAAGGAAAAACCAATAAAAATAACTTATTAACCCATTAAGTCCGGGAAGAGCACAATTTTCATACGATGTATGAGACTTATTTTCTGCCATAAAAAATTTAAATAAAAAATTCCAAACATACCTATTCTACTATTTTTGAGGTCGCTCTTTCGATTGGTGCAGTCAGATTTGTATAATAATGACTTTAAAAACCAATATGGTGCATTTTAAATAAAAAAGAACAAAATTTTTTGCGATTTTTTTTTTTGTGAATCTTTTTCGCATCAATAAAGTTACTGAATCGATGCCAAACCACAACCAAAAGTGCACAAAATATCTAAACTTTAACTAGGAATATTTTTTTTTTGTATTGAATCAACCTAACCTCTTCAAGATATCAAAGTGTAAAAAAATGAACGTTATTTGATAAATTATGAATATTATCAATAAAATTCACATTTCTAACGGTATAATTGTCCCAAAAATATATATACAAGGGGTTTTTGAGATCGCTGATCACGAATTTGAGATTACATTTTCAAAATTCAAGATGGCGGATCCAATATGGCCGACCAAATCTCATAAAATGCTTAAAAATTACAACAATATGTGTATAGGGGAGTTTCTAAGGTCGGTGATCACGAATTCGAAGTTAGATTTTCAAAATTCAAGATGGCGGATCTATAACCGACCAAATTTCATGAAATAACTGAAACTCATGCGATAATGTTTATTATACTCCCCTCGAAAATTGGTTGTTTCCGTTCGTTAGCCGTTTCATAAACGTTTCCCAACTGGAACCTTGTAAAACCTTTATATTTTTATAATTCAAATTTAGTTAGCTGTCACTTGTAAATTAGGGCTAATAATTAATATTTAAATATTCGTAATTTTAAATATTCGAATATTCGAAGTTATTTGAAAAAATGCGAAATCCGAAATCCGAAATGTTCGACAAAGGAATGTGTTGTTCGCACATACATATACTGCTGCACTTGTGATTTGTATTTTTGTAAAAAATGTAGAGACACATTTCATGCACATCTTGAACAAAAAATGAAAAAATAAAAGCTTTCTATCGATAATTTATATTCAAAGATAAAAAAAAACAAGCTTCTAGTAATGTATATATTTATGAATAAAAAATGAAAAACAGAAAAAAAAACAAACAAAAACAAAACAAAAAGACTCTTGCCGTCCACCTCCACGTGGTTTAAGAGTGGAAACGTTTATGAAACGGCTAACGGACGGAAACAACTAATTTTCGAACGTAAACTCCCCGTATAATAAACATTATCGCATGAGTTTCAATTATTTCATGAAATTAGGTCGGTTATAGATCCGCCATCTTGAATTTTGAAATTCTAACTTCGAATTCGTGATCAGCGACCTCAGAAGCCCCCCTATACACATATTGTTGTAATTTTTAAGCATTTTATGAAATTTGGTCGGCCATATTGGATCCGCCATCTTGAATTTTGAAAATCTAACCTCAAATTCGTGATCAGCGACCTCAAAAACCCCTTGTATAATTTTTGGGACAGTTATACCGTTAGAAATGTGAATTTTATTGATAATATTCATAATTTATCAAATAACGTTCATTTTTTTACACTTTGATATCTTGAAGAGGTTAGGTTGATTCAATGCAAAAAAAAAATATTCCTAGTTAAAGTTTAGATATTTTGTGCACTTTTGGTTGTGGTTTGGCATCGATTCAGTAACTTTATTGATGCGAAAAAGATTCACAAAAAAAAAATCGCAAAAAATTTTGTTCTTTTTTATTTAAAATGCACCATATTGGTTTTTAAAGTCATTATTATGCAAATCTGACTGCACCAATCGAAAGAGCGACCTCAAAAATAGTAGAATAGGTATGTTTGGAATTTTTTATTTAAATTTTTTATGGCAGAAAATAAGTCTCATACATCGTATGAAAATTGTGCTCTTCCCGGACTTAATGGGTTAAGCAAAATTCTATCATTCATTCTGTATGATTAATATTACATCATCGTCATAAAAAATTTTAAACTTCTGCATAGCGACCTACAAGATTGAACTTTATCATATTTAGTAAACATACATACACAAAACATGCCATAACATTCAACCCAAAATATTGATTGAAATATGCTCAGAAACTAACAATAGTGCAAAAAAAAACATACCTGAAAATTACACAAAAAGGGTGAAATAGTAAAATAGAAACAATAAAGTAATAGAAATAATTTTAACAATTGTTCAAAATAAAATTTGCATAATAATTTTGTTAATATTTTCAGTTTATTATTATATCGTTGGACACCCTTATAAATTTAAAAATTATTATAAGGAAATCTACGAAAATTGGAAAACGTTGAGATACTATACATCAATTTTTTGTCAACTATATTTTATTATTCAACTAATCGTTCAAATTTCACAAATTTTAGACACACAAAGTACTTTTATTCACCATATTAAGAATCTAGTAGACTTGTCTGTCTATTTAGAGGACATATGATAAAATTATAAATTTAATAAAAATTCAACTTCTTTGTGTTCGTATGTTTCCATTTAAAATTAAATTGAAAATAAATTAAATGTTTGCCTCAATAGTTTCTGGCAAAACTCCAAAGTGCATGGATTTTCCGTAGTAAAATACAATTTAGCTGGCACCGAATTGCTTTAAGGTTTACTCATTCCATGATTCAGACTTTTACGTCCGCTGTAATACATTTTAAATAAAATAGAGGAAAGCTCTAAACTGCTTGACTTATAAAAAGAGCTTATAGAATTACTTTGTTGGAATGGTTTTTCTGGCGGTCGGGTCGATAAACGAAATGTACGAATGTATCAAATTTATTTCACCGGTTTTTAGAACTAAGAATTTAATGCTTTACAGACTTTTTATTGTAAAATATTATTTCGAAGTGTGTTGTATAACATGATGTTGTTTTTGTCCTGTAGAGTCCTATGCAAATCGGGAATTTAGTAAATAGTTTGTAATACATTTTGTACCGATTTGGATTGAACTTCTGAATTTTGAATGAATTCTTTCAACCCCTTAAAGCTTCGAGAGATATCGGCAACTCTATGGGACATGCATTTGTTCAGTAATAGTACCGATTAGCGAATCTTACAGACTAGAGAAGTGCATAAATAATATCTCCGTTTTATAACTTAGCATCTAAACCAAGCATTATATTTTAAATTCATTCCTTGTAAATATCAGTGCTTATTAAATCAACAGATGGCATGATAACACGTCAAAATTACTATAATTATTCCTACTTAAGAAATCTGTATATTAAACCTATTTTTGTGAACTTTTTTCGAAGAAATTATTGAATTTATTTATTTCCAATTAAAGTACATATATTAAGTAATGTTTCAAGAATACTCTATAAAATTTTCAGAGCAAAATATTAAAAAATGAGCCTCTGGTAACCAACATGCGTAGATTCTATAAAAAAAAAAATTCATTTTCCGGTGGACATCAGAACTCGACACTGGATCATCTAAAATCAAAAAATCAAAAATATATTGTTATTTTAAGAGTTTCTCTAGGTAGTGACGTTGAGTTTTTATTTTTAAATTTTTTTTTCAATTTTTGGCAACATTAAGAAGTCAAAAAAATGAAATTTTGAAAAAAAAATTGTTAAAATTCAGCACATTTGTTATTTTAAAACGGAAAATAATTCGAAAAAAAGAAAATCTCGACGTCACTACCACATAAAGTAAGTAGAGAAAGCCTGCACAAAATTTCAAGAGGATCGGTTCAGTAGTTTTTAAGATACAGTGTCCACAGACTTTAAAAATAGTAGTAGTAGTAGTAGAGAAACACGCATTTAAAGATTTTTATCATTGTTCTTCGAAATACTCACACCGCTGAAAATTGGATCGAGAGTAGGGATACTTAAAGCGTTGTATCTCTGGCAGTTTTGCCCCGATCGACTTGAAACTTTCACAGGATATTCTTGAAGATGTCTACTTTCATTAAAAAAAAGGAGAAATTTGAAAATTTCAACATGTACCTTAAAGGTAAAAAATTGCTTTTACACATATTCAAATAAGAAACACTTTATTTTTAGCTTTTCAATCCATAAGTAAGAATTATATAGCATATGATACGAATGTAATTTATCTCGATCAGAGAAAAATATTTTTTTCCCAATTTGTGAATCTCTTCTGAATAAATACAACCTTTAAAAATTTACGATTCGTCACGAGAAGACGCAGTTTTTGTAAAAATACAATTTTTGTTCACTGTCAAACATAAACTGAATGACGCAATTGGCTGAAAATTTGATAGTAACCATTGGAAGAGCGACACATGAAAAATCGTACTGATTAATATTAGCAACTCTATCTCTTGCCGAGCCCAGGTACTTATCGTACGATCTTTGTACTATCAGGAATTTATTTAACATCCCAGTAAAAACTATGCTATGTACTTAAAAAAAAAATTTGTTTGATTAGAAAACCCCTTTTGCGCTTAATGATTTAATTTGCGCAATTTAGAAGTCATATAATTTTTATATTAATTATCTCAAATTGCTTGACGATTTTGGCTTCGTTTTAATGGTTTTCACCTTCATAAATTCGAGAAAAAGAAAAACACAACAATTTAAATAAATAATAGAGTTTATAACTATTTGTTTAGTAAAATAAAATATATTTTGAATTTGAACATTTTATGAAGATGTTTCTATTTGTTTTTTTTTTATAGATCGTACTTTCAGTTTACTAAAGTGAAAATTATCACAAATCGGTTCTCATTTCTTTTCGCGCTCTTTGTTCAGTCGCATTAGAAAAATGCATATTGGTAATTTTACCATTCTAGTAAGGAACTGTACGAAATTAATACCTTATCTTTAAAGGAGGATTAAAAAGTATCATTTAATAGGCCAGTCATGCAAAGATTAAATAATTCTATTTTTTTAAATATTTCTTATGCATTAACTTCTACAGGAGACGAACTTTCAAAATTCGTCAGAAAATAATTGGTTTCTTTAACGTAGTTATTTTGGTATATTAAAGAAACCAATAACTCTCCTTACGAATTCTGTGAACTCGTCCCTGAAGGGGTTAAATTTAATTATTAATTTTTTCCAGGTCATTCGAATAATTTTAGCAACTATACTCCGAAAAAAAGAAGTATTGTGAGGCTATGTACTTATGATCATTTCATAACCTATTAGATGGTACTTGTGTCTTTTTAAACTTTTATATGAGGTGCTAAATTCGTACAGCCCTACATATGAATTTTTCATAGAGTACATTTGAGAAATTACTGATTGTTTTGTAAATTATTTTTATACTTCTGAGTTTTCTTCTCGATGACATAAAGTATGGAAAATTTGTGTCTATATTTTATTGGGAAGAAAAATCCTATAAAATAGTCTCCGTGTTTTATGTACACACAAAAAAAAATTATATATGTATATCATAGTATATTTCTACCCAAGAGGAAAGTAGAAAAGTGTTTCAAATCAACCCCTAAAATTTCAAGTACAATTTGCCTATGTTATATTTAATATTACTGGTCACTTGTAACAAATGTGATTTGGAGTGTTGTGTCACATCGCATGTCATATCATACTTCACATCTTCTTCCATTTCTTGTATCATTTCACGTATCACGTTTCATGTCACGTCACTTGCCACATCTTATGTCATGTGTCAAGTCATATTGTCACGTAGCATGCCAAAGTAAATAAAAGAGCCCAGCGAAACAGAAAGAGTTATCTTTCTATCAGAAAAAAGTAGTTTAAATTAGTGTATGAAGCGTTCATTCGTGTTACGTTATAGTCTATATCTATCAGGAGGACACGAACTTGCCAACCATTAAAGAATTATTCAAATCGGTTCTGCAGTACCTATATTGTAGAAGTACAGATTTATTGTTATTTTCTTATATTAATATCTGCATTATCTCCTCTCTCAAAAAAAGTTTCCACAAATATTTATCAATTTAAACTTAGCTCAAGGTTTTAAATTTATAAATTGCTTTAGAAACTAGCATTTAAGTAATATCGTTATAACTAAGCAATTTTTATTATAATTACTAATTTCATTAAAAGCAATCTTGCAACCCTTTAGATCAATTGTTGCACATTTTTTTGTATAGAAAGAAAACGAAGTGCATGCGCCCTTTTGACCTCTAAAAGCTCCTTGAACTCGGGGAAGGTTTTTCCCCTCTATCTATCTCTTGTATATTTTGCGACGTGTTCACTTTCTCCACTTCCTCTAGAAAAGCTTAGGGTTTTGTGGGGTGGCTTAAAAATTTTCACTTTGAGGTCATTTCGTATATACATGGGCACGGGAAAATTCCTAGGGAAGCTTCCCTTCTTTTCTTAGTTTTCGTTCTTAGTTCTCCTCACATATAAATATATATATATAAAATATATATATGTATATAAAAAATAAAATTCTTTCTTTCTTGATCTGACTGGATAAATAAATGTACTAATCGGTGAAGAAGATAAAATAATGTCGTAATTTTTTGTCGATTTAAGGTGTGTTTTTTTGTCGGTCAATCTGTTTGGTAAATCGAGGAAAAATTGGATTGTTATTGGGTGTTACTAAAATGAGGTTTTTGTTTTGTCAGATCGTCGTCTCTCTGTAAATCCTTCTACGGAGCGGTAAGGGTTTTTCCTTCTTTTTTTTTTTTTTTTTTTTTTTGTGTAGAATATTCGATTCATCGCCGCATCGATGTGTGCCCATAAAATTCGTGAAAATTCCGCATCGAATATCGTACAGAAGAAGTCTCTGCGTTATGTGTTACGTGGTAGCTTTCGGGCTCCGGGTGCAAAAATTCCCAATGCAGTGGTATAAAATAGAAAACATGAACTCCTCGGGCAATATGTGGCTTTTGTGATATAAAAATATAATAGTGCTGGTTTAAAAGAATTCATACCCGGAAAATATAAAGTAATATATTTAATAAAAATAAAAAAGGAGAAACAATTGAGGTATATGTATATATGCAGAGTGTCTTTCTATTCTATAGTCCTGCGTGTGAATTTTAAGTGATTTGACCTTCCTCCGGGAAGAAGGGTGACAGTGTGGTTTAGTGTTTCAGGTCATGTTTCCGAATCGGGATCCTGATCCGCAGGCTTCAAAATATATACATTCAAATTAGCTCTTCTAAATCCTACTTTACTTCAAAAGTCTACGAGTGGAAATCTACAAAAATTCGACAGTTTAAACCAACAAGGACGAAGGGGTGTGCAACGTGTGCTGGAAAAAAAAAAAATATCTAAGGACTCTTCCCCTCCCCCAGTCTGCTTCTAATCCGGGAACGACTTGACTTTGCACGCTATGTTCCAGACTAACCAGGTGAAATTCTTCTTCTACTAACTCCCTTCAGATTCTATTTCGGGGAATTTTATCGGCGCTACCGGGCGCATTGTCGTGGATTATTTATGCTCATCATGCTATGAGGCATGCACGCGGGGACCCCGGTCAGGGTGATCCCCCCCTAATGATGATTGAATCAAGGCTTTTGGGACTAGCGAATGAGGCCGCACCCGCCTCGGAATTTTGTCCCCTTCAAAATCCACTCCATTAAAGGGAAGGTGCGTTCGATTTACGGACGATTGAATCATTACGTCGCGACTCATGCTCATACACACATAAAGCTCCCGGCTGTGTCTCCAGAGTGTCTAATGGTCCTCTGGATTGTTGTCAGGAGCAATACACATATTCCCAAAACTCGACAATTACTTTGTCGTCTCCTCCCAGAACGACTAATCGAATAAAAGTTTCCTACCATAGTTGGTCGATGTCAATTTCTTTGCTCTCTGGGGGCTAATGGGGTTAAAACCCTCTTCGTAATATATATATTATTTTTTTTCTTGTCCCAAAAAATAAAACTAGGGCTGGGCAATTTAGGGACTTTGTACACAGTCTGCATAAACTACTGCTGACAACAATCCACTCGTAATTCATATTTAAGGCTATAAAAAATGTTGTTGGGGTGACAAAGTCCTTTGTTGTCGACTATATATACACTATATTCTTTTATTTTATCTCGAAAACTATCTAAAGAATCCTAACCCCTAGTCCTTTATATTGTCCCGTGAGCGAAATGATTAGAATCTTTTATTGTATGTAGGGAGAACCATATGTTAGAGATGTGGTTTACTTTATGCATGAATTAAAGTAAACACGAATCGATTACAAAAACGTGCTACTTGCATTACGTTTGTGGTGGGGATGGAATGGGGAAGAGGGGAATGTACCTAATTTTAAAGGTTGTCGAAAGCAAGGATAATTTTAGTGAGTGACCATGAATGTTGTTTTGAGATTCGTGTAGTTTAAGCCACCACAAACTTGAAAAGTTTCAAGGTTTTCTGAATATGGACTATTTTAACCTCCAAAATGTTTGGTTGAAGGGGTTATATAGTCAGGATTTTTAGAAAATCGATTTTTTTATTATTTTATTTTTGTAATGTACATATATTAAAGTAGAGCCACACATGACGTGTTCGAGTTTTTGTATGAAATGTAAAATGCTTTTGAAACTTTAAACGCGCTTTTCTCAAAACTGTGTTCTTATAGTCGGTGAGCAAGATTTCTCGGAAACGGCTGAACGGATCAGTTTCAAATTTTAACATAAGCTTCTTAAGTATATTTTTTAGTAATTAATCGAAGCTTTTTGCTCACCGATAAATATTTTCCATTTTATAAACAATTTAGAGCGAAAATTGTTGTTAAAAATCGATTTTTTTTTTAAGAAACCGCCATTTTGTCAAAAATTCTTATTTTGCTTATTCCTTCGATTAATTACGAGATAAAACAATCTACTAACGAAATATTTTTGGTTTTTTCATTTTGGATGATCCAGCCCAGAGATATCGTGCACCGCGCAAAACGCCTTTTTTTAGAGTTGCTTCCGGAGATCACCTGTAGCAGCTTTTAAAATAATTATTTTTACAAATAAAAAACATTAAAATACACTCAAGAGTTACCGTTATATGTGTACAGAATTTTACATCAATAACTTAAAAGATCATCTCAAGAAAAATTCTTGAAAAATCGACCTTTTTGGGCCTCCTGACTGTATATAACCGCTTAAGTGGTTCAACTCATTAGTGAAGTTTTTAATATAAAGTTACTTTTGAAGAACATATGTAAGTACTAGCGAAAAACGAGTGAAACTTAAACATTCATAATTGCTCGAATTCAGTAATTTTAATGGCATAATTTTGTCCACTTTTTTTTAACCTAAATCCTACTACTTTATTTAAAAATTGTGGCACCTGGTTTTTTGGCAACTAAAAATCGAAAAATGTATGGATTTTATTGGTTTTTTTCTTTTTAATTGTTCGTTTTTGCGGCGGATTTATGAAAAAAAAATACAAAAATTTGAAAAAATCAGTATTTCGGTTAATTTTTTAGATTTGAATGCTGAAAAAAGCGTGTTTTAAAAAACGAACGAATTTGAACGAAAAAAGTTTTAGTTTATTATTTCATTCTCCACATCCTAATCAATATTTTAGAAATGAGAGAAAATTAGAAAAAGGAGTAGCGAGTAGGATAGGGTCGGGGGAGGCGGGGGTGGGGGGTAGGGGGTGTTAAAACCCCGCCTGAATTTTACTACCACTCTCTGTTTAAGGGAAGGGGTTCAATATAACTGTCAATAATGGCGACAATTTCAAATTGCCTTGATTATCGATTTATTGTAGCGCTAGAATTAATCAATAATAGCGGCTGAAAAATCAACAGAAATACTGATTTTTTCAAATTTTTTTATTTTTTTTTTCTTAAATCCGACGCAATAACGAACAATTTGAAGAAAAAAATGGTAAAAATGTTGATTTTTCGATTATATATCCTAAAAAAACCAGGTGACCGTGAAAGTAAATAATTACCAAAATTGTTTTTCAACATACGAACAATATTAGCTGCTTTTTTTAATGATCTATATAGATTATTACAGATCATTGAAAAAATCATAAGTGAAATTTATGAAGTATGGATCTTATCTTATAAAATCCAAATTGGAAGTTAATTGAGCAGAGTTGTACAAATTGCTTGAAATATAACCAAAAATAATCAAACGAACCCATAAATAACATTAAAAAATCGTATAGCTCCAACTCTTTTTCCATGATAAACAGCAACTCCTCGCTGAGGTCCAAATGTGTCTAGTTCTGTCAAATAATTTTATAAATTCATTTAATTTTGTAATGTTCATCTCTTCCTATTTTTTATATTTTTCATATTAGCATATTAAGGTTTGCGACATTCTGACATGTGAGTAATTTTTACATTTCTCTTAGTCTAGAACAATGGAAGCGAACCTCTGACCCGCGAGTCAGACATTGACCCACGTTAATGATGTTAATGATGTTTGAAAATATTAAAACATTTATCACGAAACTTGACATCTTTATTAAGGATTTGGAAATGTTATGAAATATTTTCCTCTATTACAAAAACATTTTCAAAACACAATAATTTTTGAAAATACGCTTGACGTTTAAAAAAATGCAATTAAAAAACATTTAATGATCATACGGAAAATAAAACAAGCTTTTGAGGAGAGATTTAATAAATTTATAAGTTTGGAAAATACATTTTACTTTATTTTATATCCATACAAATTCGGAATTCGAAACAATAACCGAATTTATGTGGCTAGGTATCCATAATTTCGAAATGGAATTAGTTGAATTTCAAAGCACTATAGTGTGGAAAAAATTAATTTTAAAACTTGATTTCCGAAATCGAAGGAAAAACGTGGGAAAGTAGTGCAGATAATAATGATCCCACGCAAAAAATTGAAAATATTGTAATAATCGTATGGGATTCTTTACCAAATAATTTTGTATCAATGAAGAAACTTGCTAATCCTCTTCTAATTATGTTTGGGTCCACATAATCGTGTGAAAAATTGATTTCTTCAATGAATTTTGTAAAATCTACCGATAGAAATAAACTTGAAAATGAATTGATTTCGAAATGCGTTAAACTAATGAATACGGAATATGAACCTAATATTAACAAGCTATCTGCAACTAAACAACAGCAGATTTCTCATTAAATGTACTTCCACTTTACAATACTTATGCATAGGTGCAATTATATCTATTAATATATAATGTTTAATAATATATATGTGATTTCATTCTAACACTCAGTTCAAAAACCTGGTGCTGCAATTGCACGATATCAATTTTTTTTTACATTTATTTTTAGCTCTTCAATTGCAAAGGTAAAAGTTGTTAAACAAAAAGGCAACATAAACTTTTTAGAGGATTTTAAAAGTGAGAACCAAACTTTCCAAATGACGCCACTGACTTAGTGACCCACGAGCTAATACTAAAACAAAAAATGAACAAAATTTGACTGACTTCTCAAAAATGTTCGCCATCACTGGTCTAGAAAGACATTCAGATTAATAAATACCTGAATTTATATTTTTCATGGGAAGATCTAACTAAATCATTAATAAAACGCAGGTATAGAATTTTAAAAATCAACTTTTTTATTATTAAAAGACTTCTAATAGAGATAACACTGACAATACGCGGATTTGACACCGGCATATTCAGATAATACTTTTTCTGGCTCTTAAATATTTATATTTTTGAAGAACGGGGACAATATTAATAATATTCTATTATAATATTAGTACTCTTGAAATGTAGATATTATTTAGGACTTATTTTTGCATAAAATTTTCAACTATACATATTAAATTTACGTATATATTTAACTAGTAGTCCGTGGGTGGCCGGCTGTCGCCGGCCGATTATCGGGCTGAAGCCCTCATCATAACAGTATATATTTTAAAAGAAAATAAATGGAAAGACTATTAGATGCAATTTGTTTTTTAAACAAAATGAAATAAAAACTGAGCCATAATTCGGAAACCAATAATTTTTCTAGAGATGGCTATCTTAAGAATTGATTTTGGGGAAAGGGGTAATAAGGGAGATGGCACACATGGGGAGCTTTCATTCAAAATTTAAATGGAGAAAATCGGATATTATTTAGAGGAGTTCTGAGCCAGAATGCAGAAAAGTAATTTTTCTGGAGATTTGCACGTTAAGAAATTATTTGAGGGGAAAGGGGTGAACGGGGAAAATAAATATAAATATGCAAAGATGGCAGCCGCGGGGAGCTTTCATACAAAATTTAAATGAAGAAAATCGGTTATAATTTGGAGGAGTTGTGAGCCAGAATGTAAAAACATAATTTTTTAGAGATGGCCACCTTAAGAAATCATTCGGGGGGAAAGGGGTGAACGGAAAAAATAAATATAAATACATGGAGATGGCACCCAAGGGGGGCTTTCATACAAAATTTAAATGGAGAAAATCGGTTATTATTTAGAGGAGTTCTGAGCCAGAATGCAGAAAATTGATTTTTCTAGAGATTTGCACCTTAAGAAATTAATTGAGGGAAAGGGGTGAATGGGGAAAATAAACATAAATATGCTGAGATGGCATCCGCGGGGGGCTTTCATATGAAATTTAAATGAAGAAAATCGGTTAATATTTGGAGGAGTTGTGAGAAAAATTAACTTTTCTAGCGATGGCCTAATTTGGAACCGATTTGCGGGGAAAGGGGTGAAGGGAAAAGATAAGTGATAGTATGCAGAGATGGCGCCCACGGAGGACTTTCATAGCAAATTAGAATGAAGAAAATCGGTCATCATCTGGAGAAGTTCTGAGCCAGAATGTGGAAAGGTACCTTTTCTGGAGATGTCCTCCTTTAAAAGCGATTTACGGGGAAAGGGGTGAAGGGAAGAGATAAGTGTTAATATGCGGAGATGGCAAAGATGATGAGCTATCATCCAAAATTTTAATGAAGAAAATCGGTTACGATTTGGCCGAGTTCTGAGGGTGGAAACTTGAAGAGTAGATTAGCCAGTGTTAATTGCGAGGTGATTCTATTTTTCCGGACCCCACAATAAGTTGAAAAAGGTGCGGCGACTGTTCAAGGAAAGACTCAAGGGAGGGAAGAGCTAAGCGCTATAGAGAATTTGAATGAAAATATTTCCTTGCCATTGCCTTAAAAATAGATTTTTAAAATTTACTTTCGTTAAAAGTTGTATGAAAAGGGGGGCGTGGCGGGTTCAGTTTAGGACTGAGTAAAAGTCCCTGGAGGAATTAGAATTGTGAAGAAGATTGAGAAAAATCAGTTAAGTAGTTTAGCCGGAAAATGGAAAAGTATATTATCCAGATCCTGGCTCCTTTGGCTGCAATTTACAGGGCGAGGGGTAAGTGGAGAAGAGCGGTGTATGGATGCAACTAAAGTCCCCATGTGGGGCTATCGTATAAAATTTAAATGAAGAAAATCGGTCAAGATTTGGCCGAGTTCTGAGGGTATATATTTGAAAGTTAAGTCTAGGCAATGAATCGCCGCTGATTTCTAGAGACCGCCGAGCAAGGTCCCGAAAAAGAACGAAGAATAGAAACGAAGAAAAAAAAATTGCTCCGAGCAAGGTCCCGAAAACGAACGAAGTGTCAAACACGAACTGCTCCGAGCAAGGTCCCGAAAAAGAACGAAGTGTCAAACACCGAAATAGAACGAATGGAAACGAAGAAAAAAAACTGCCCCAGTCCTACTGAATGCAACGTGAGTGCGATTTGATTAGATTTTATTGATTTTTGATTGATCGCAGCTTTAATCCTAATTTGTTTGAGGGAATGAGGATTCGACAGGTAGTTTAGATGGCTAAGCGGACATAGGGGGCTTTCATACACAATTTAAATGGAGAAAATCGTTTATGATCTGGCGGAGTTCTGAGCCAAAATGCAGAAAAATATTTTTTTATAGTGATGGTCAACTTAAGAAATAATTTGTGGGGAAAAGGGTGATCGCTAAAAATAAGTAAAAATATATAGAGATAGCACACATGGCGGGCTTTGATACAAAATTTAAATTAATAAAATCGGTTATTATTTAGAGTAGTTGTCAGCAGGAATGTAGACATATAACTTTTTAATGACAGGTACATTAAAAAATATTTTTGGGGGGAAAGGGGTGAACTTAAAAAATTAGTAAAAATATGTGGAAATAGCAGTCATGGAGGGCTTTCATACAAAAGTTAAATGAAGAAAATCGGTTATGATTTGGAGGAGTTGTGAGCCAAAATGTAGAAACATAATTTTTTAGAGATGGCCACTTGAAGAACTCATTTGGGGGGAAAGGGGTGGACGTAAAAAATAAGTAATAATATCTGGAGATAGTACATGTGGGGGGGCTTTCATACAAAATTTAAATGGAGAAAATAGTACATGTGGGGGGCTTTCATACAAAATTTAAATGGAGAAAATCGGATATTATTTAGAGGAGTTCTGAGCCAGAATGCAGAAAAGTAATTTTTCTGGAGATTTGCACCTTAAGAAATTATTTGCGCGGAAAGGGGTGAACGGGGAAAATAAATATAAATACGCAAAGATGGCAGCCGCGGGGAGCTTTCATACAAAATTTAAATGAAGAAAATCGGTTATAATTTGGAAGAGTTTTGAGCCAGAATGTAAAAACATAATTTTTTAGAGATGGCCACGTTAAGAAATTATTCGGGGGGAAAGGGGTGAACAGAAAAAATAAATATAAATACACGAAGATGGCACCCAAGGTGGGCTATCGTACAAAATTTAAATGAAGAAAATCGGTTATTATTTCGAGGAGTTCTGAGCCAGAGTGCAGAAAAGTAATTTTTCTAGAGATTTGCGCCTTAAGAAATTATTTGCGGGGAAACGGGTGAATGGGGAAAATAAATATAAATCTGCAGAGATGACAGCCGCGGGGGGCTTTCATATGAAATTTAAATGAAGAAAATCGGTTATAATTTGGAAGAGTTTTGAGCCAGAATGTAAAAACATAATTTTTTAGAGATGGCCACGTTAAGAAATTATTCGGGGGGAAAGGGGTGAACAGAAAAAATAAATATAAATACACGAAGATGGCACCCAAGGTGGGCTATCGTACAAAATTTAAATGAAGAAAATCGGTTATTATTTCGAGGAGTTCTGAGCCAGAGTGCAGAAAAGTAATTTTTCTAGAGATTTGCGCCTTAAGAAATTATTTGCGGGGAAAGGGGTGAATGGGGAAAATAAATATAAATCTGCAGAGATGACAGCCGCGGGGGGCTTTCATATGAAATTTAAATGAAGAAAATCGGTTAATATTTGGAGGAGTTGTGAGCAAAATTAACTTTTCTAGCGATGGCCTAATTTGGAAGCGATTTGCGGGGTAAGGGGTGAAGGGAAAAGATAAGTGATAGTATGCAGAGATGGCGCCCACGGAGGACTTTCATATAAAATTAGAATGAAGAAAATCGGTCACACATCTGGAGGAGTTTTGAGCCAGAATGTGGAAAGGTACCTTTTCTGGAGATGTCCTCCTTTGAAAGCGATTTACGGGGAAAGGGGTGAAGGGAAGAGATAAGTGTTAATATGCGGAGATGGCAATGATGATGAGCTATCATCCAAAATTTGAATGAAGAAAATCGGTTACGATTTGGCCGAGTTCTGAGGGGTGGAAACTTGAAGAGTAGATTAGCCAGTGTTCATTGCCAGGTGATTCGATTTTTCCGGACCCCACAATAAGTTGAAAAAGGCGCAGCGACTGTTCAAGGAAAGACTCAAGGGAGGGAAGAGCTAAGCGCTATCGAGAATTTGAATGAAAATATTTCCTTGCCATTGCCTTAAAAATAGATTTTTAAAATTTACTTTCGTTAAAAGTTGTATGAAAAGGGGGGCGTGGCGGGTTCAGTTTAGGACTGAGTAAAAGTCCCTGCAGGAATTAGAATTGTGAAGAAGTTTGAGAAAAATCAGTTAAGTAGTTTAGCCGGAAAATGGAAAAGTATATTATCCAGATCCCGGCTCCTTTGGCTAAAATTTACAGGGCGAGGGGTAAGTGGAGAAGAGCGGTGTATGGATGCAACTAAAGTCCCCATGTGGGGCTATCGTATAAAATTTAAATGAAGAAAATCGGTCAAGATTTGGCCGAGTTCTGAGGGTATATATTTAAAAGTTAAGTCTAGGCAATGAATCGCCGCTGATTTCTAGAGACCGCCGAGCAAGGTCCCGAAAAAGAACGAAGAATAGAAACGAAGAAAAAAAAATTGCTCCGAGCAAGGTCCCGAAAACGAACGAAGTGTCAAACACGAACTGCTCCGAGCAAGGTCCCGAAAAAGAACGAAGTGTCAAACACCGAAATAGAACGAATGGAAACGAAGAAAAAAAACTGCCCCAGTCCTACTGAATGCAACGTGAGTGCGATTTGATTAGATTTTATTGATTTTTGATTGATCGCAGCTTTAATCCTAATTTGTTTGAGGGAATGAGGATTCGACAGGTAGTTTAGATGGCTAAGCGGACATAGGGGGCTTTCATACACAATTTAAATGGAGAAAATCGTTTATGATCTGGCGGAGTTCTGAGCCAAAATGCAGAAAAATATTTTTTTATAGTGATGGTCAACTTAAGAAATAATTTGTGGGGAAAAGGGTGATCGCTAAAAATAAGTAAAAATATATAGAGATAGCACATATGGCGGGCTTTGATACAAAATTTAAATTAATAAAATCGGTTATTATTTAGAGTAGTTGTCAGCAGGAATGTAGACATATAACTTTTTAATGACAGGTACATTAAAAAATATTTTTGGGGGGAAAGCGGTGAACTTAAAAAATAAGTAAAAATATGTGGCAATAGCAGTCATGGAGGGCTTTCATACAAAAGTTAAATGAAGAAAATCGGTTATGATTTGGAGGAGTTGTGAGCCAGAATGTAGAAACATAATTTTTTAGAGAAAGACACATGAAGAACTCATTTGGGGGGAAAGGGGTTGACGTAAAAAATAAGTAATAATATGTGAAGATAGTATATGTGGGGGGCTTTCATGCAAAAATTAAATGAAGAAAATCGGTTATTATTTAGAGTAGTTCTGAGCCAGAATGCAGAAAAGTAATTTTTCTAGAGATTGGCACCTTAAAAAATTATTTGAGGGGAAAGGGGTGAACGGGGAAAATAAATATAAATATGCAAAGATGGCAGCCGCGGGGAGCTTTCATACGAAATTTAAATGAAGAAAATCGGTTATAATTTGGAGGAGTTGTGAGCCAGAATGTAAAAACATAATTTTTTAGAGATGGCCACCTTAAGAAATCATTCAGGGGGAAAGGGGTGAACGGAAAAAATAAATATAAATACACGAAGATGGCACCCAAGGGGGGCTATCGTACAAAATTTAAATGAAGAAAATCGGTTATTATTTAGAGGAGTTCTGAGCCAGAATACAGAAAAGTAATTATTCTAGAGATTTGCACCTTAAGAAATTATTTGAGGGGAAAGGGGTGAATGGGGTAAATAAACATAAATATGCAGAGATGGTGGCCGCGGGGGGTTTCATATGAAATTTAAATGAAGAAAAACGATTAATATTTGGAGGAGTTGTGAGCAAAATTAACTTTTCTAGCGATGGCCTAATTTGGAAGCGATTTGCGGGGTAAGGCGTGAAGGGAAAAGATAAGTGAAAGTATGCAGAGATGGCGCCCACGGAGGACTTTCATATAAAATTAGAATGAAGAAAATCGGTTATCATCTGGAGGAGTTCTGAGCCAGAATGTCGAAAGGTACCTTTTCTGGAGATGTCCTCCTTTAGAAGCGATTTGCGGGGAAAGGGGTGAAGGGAAGAGATAAGTGTTAATATGCGGAGATGGCAAAGATGATGAGCTATCATCCAAAATTTAAATGAAGAAAATCGGTTACGATTTGGAAGAGTTCTGAGGGTGGAAACTTGAAGAGTAGATTAGCCAGTGTTAATTGCCAGGTGATTCGATTTTTCCGGACCCCACAATAAGTTGAAAAAGGTGCGGCGACTGTTCAAGGAAAGACTCAAGGGAGGGAAGAGCTAAGCGCTATCGAGAATTTGAATGAAAATATTTCCTTGCCATTGCCTTAAAAATAGATTTTTAAAATTTACTTTCGTTAAAAGTTGTATGAAAAGGGGGGCGTGGGGGGTTCAGTTTAGGACTGAGTAAAAGTCCCTGGAGGAATTAGAGTTGTGAAGAAGTTTGAGAAAAATCAGTTAAGTAGTTTAGCCGGAAAATGGAAAAGTATATTATCCAGATCCCGGCTCCTTTGGCTGCAATTTACAGGGCGAGGGGTAAGTGGAGATGAGCGGTGTATGGATCCAACTAAAGTCCCCATGTGGGGCTATCGTACAAAATTTAAATGAAGAAAATCGGTCAAGATTTGGCTGAGTTCTGAGGGTAGATATGTGAAAATTAAGTCTGGACAGTGAATCGCCGCTGATTTCTAGAGACCGCCGAGCAAGGTCCCGAAAAAGAACGAAGAATATAAACGAAGCAAAAAAAATTGCTCCGAGCATGGTGCCGAAATAAAACGAAGAGTGAAAAACGAACTGCTCCGAGCAAGGTCCCGAAATGGAACGAAGTGTGGGAAACGAAGTGCTCCAAGCTCACTGAATGCGACTGGAGTGCCTCGAACTGGGAAAAGAAGAAGAAGAAGTCGTTCGATTTGATTAAAATCTAGTCATGTTTGATTGATTGCAGGTCGGGTCCTAATTCGCTTGGGAGGATGAGTGGGGGGTCAATGGACAGGTAATTGCGATGGGTATAACATATTGAAAAAAAAAAGAAATTTAGCGAGCCAAAATTGAGAAAAAAAAAAAAGAGTGAAAAAATTTGGAAAAAGCTGACGAAAAGTGCGCGCACACGAGAGGGTGTGGGGGGGTAAAAAGTTAATAAAATTAAGAAACGGTATCTTAACAAAGTTTGAAAAGGGTTTGGGGTAGATGTGGGTGAAAAAAAAATTTGAAAAAATTGAAGGGAAATGGGTTGAAAAAAATTAAAAATAAAATAAAAAAGCTTTTTCAAAAAAGAGGAAAAAGTGTTAAAAGCTTAGTCCTGGGGAGTGGATGGTTTTTGGAAAATGTTAAAAATTAAAAATTGGAAAAATGTCGGTTCATTCTTCTAGTTTTATGGAAAATTATTGAGATTGTATGAAAATGAATAGTTTAAGAGAAAAAAAATGATATATAGGGTATGTTTGTATTTTTTTCAACTTTCCGGATGAATAAAAAAAAAGTTAATAATAGTAGAAGATTCTAGATAATTTTCCTATATAAAGAAAAAAATTAGCGATTTTTTGAGCCTAAAATGATAAAAATTGAATCGTTGGTTGATGAGATACAAAGGTTTAAAGAAAAAAGTGTGTTTAGCTTTATATATATAAATTAGAAATTTTAAACAAAGCATATCCAAATTATATGTTCTATTCGGTTTAAACGAATTTTTTTTCAAATTAAAATTCCAATTTGGATGATAAGTCGGTTTTCCTGAATTTTTCACATAATACAATTTACCAAACTATAATTTTAAAAATGTATACCCATCTTCATAATTTGTTTGGTATTCTTTTTCGTTTGATATCCAAATCAGCTGACAAATAAATATAAGACTTTTTCTTTGACGATTGAAAGGTTTAACCAATTTGATGATCTTAACTTACAATAAGACATTTTAAAATTTTTATCTACGTATGGTATTAACTTTTCTCTAAAATGTTTTTTTTGTTTTCGTCTAAACCAAACTCTAGTAAGACGAGCTTTGTACTAACTAACTCTATCCCTTTCTTATAGTTAAAGTTCATAAAATCAATAATGCAATTGGCTGAGTTTTAGTGTTTTTCAGACCAGACTAAAATTTTAGCCATTTGGCTTTACGAACAATACACAAGAAGTGATTAAACATTTGTTTAAAGTCATTAGAAGTCGATTTTCAGTTTTGAAAAGAATTAGCCAATGGTTAAAAATTTTAGTCACAATTCGCACAGGCCCAACAGCACCAACTTTTTGGGAAAAAATTAAGTAAGGACGACATGGCGCGACACAGCGCAATAATGCCATTAAAAAATTTTCTAGAAATTTTGGTAGGATTTTCAAATTATAGAGGTACAAAATCTAAATCCCATTTTATAGCTCCCGTGAATTCGGACAATAATCCAGGCAGCAATTTTCTAATACCAGAAACTAAAGGTAAAAATCCGGGCAGTTAATAATAAATACCTAGCTACTAGAGGCATTGCACGGAATTACCCAGAAAAAGGATTTTCCAACCATTAACATATGCATGGGTTTATAGGTAATAAAAATATTAATTTTAATAACTCATTGCTCCGTATGGTAACAGTCGATCCCTAGTCCCCTTACCTGTCGCCGGTGAAAATGTCGAGACGGAACCTACCCTAATAAAACAGACCGATTACTGATCCCAAAAATTTTATTGTTTTAATTACGATTACATTTTAGGGGAAACGAGATCTACTTCTTAGAAAAGGGATGTTGCAAAAATAAAAATTAGGGTATGTACCTGTAGCTAAAATGCACAATCAAGTTCAGGTAGAGGGCTTATATAGTACCCATGCACAAATTTAAATTGATCATTTACTTCGCTGATTTTGTGCAAAACAGATCTCTCTAGAAGTTTCCCATTTATAATATAGAAATTTGAAAAAGTTTGAATTTTGAAAAGTGTTACAAAAATTTTGTAATTATATCAAATGTTATCACCGCCTCTTCCATCAACTTGCTGCTGTAACAATAAAATGATGAAAATGTCAAAAGTGAAAACGAGTGATTTGAGTGAGCCGGATTTTAGTCAATTTTTGGAATCGATCGAAATTGCGCCACGTCGAAGGAAAAATCGCAGAAATCCAAATACGCCACTACGTAAGAAGGTTTTCCACTTTGACGAAGAATCGAGTATTCCTAATTCGGAGATAAGTTCCATCAACGATAGCATTTTCAAGGTCAACAATGATACGAACTTGACGGAGAATTTTGGAAATTTATTCAACTACTTCAGCGAGGATGTTGAAGTTTTGTCTAGCGACAAGGAGATTTATTCAAAAGTCCGAGGAGGTAAGAAGCAATCCGACGAGGAAAAGAAGAAACAGGAAGTTCCAACAAAACGACCAGCAAGTTTGGAGAAGAAATTCAACGTAGAAGCTCTACAGAAACCGGAAAAACCGAAAAGAATTTTTAATTCGACAATGAACAGCAGTTTTGCACCACCTCCAGAGACGGATCAATCTTTTGCTTCAGTTAAAGATAAGATTTCATTTTTCAATAGTATGCAAAAATCGAAAAGATCTTCAAGATGCCAATGCAGCTGTAAGAACAGGAAACAGTGCAAGAGTCAAGATGAAAGTTCAAATGCATCTGTAAGAGAAAAAATTCAATACTTCAATAGAATAGGCCATACTTACAGAAATATAGGCGGAAAGTTTGGATATAAGAAAAATCGTTCCCGACCCTGTAGTAAAAATCTTGAAGAAATTGTTGGAGATAATTTCATTAATGGTAAGAACCAGAAATTCCAAGCTATTGAGGTATCACTAAATTTGCTTGAATTCTGCATCAATCAATGGAAATCAGAATTAGAGCAAGAAGAAAATGAAGAGAATTCTGAAGATGTTTTGGAAGAAACAACATTTTCTCATCGTACTACTGAAATTAAAAATAATATTGAAACTCAACAGAAACGTCATTCAACAGGGGAATACGAAAGTCGACAAGTTTTAGTTGAATGCCAAATAAATACACCACCCCCAGAAACGAATAAAGATTCATCAAAGAAAGTCATGATCACCGATCTTGACGAAGTCGAAAGCGAAAAATGTTCTCAAGCTAATATCTACGAACGTGTCCATTCTACCGAAGGAAACAGTGACAGCGGAAATTACAGCTCCTGCAGGAACATATCCAGGCGATTAAATTTTGATCGATCTTCAAAACGAATCAGCGTTGCAAGCTACTCATCTTCTGGGTCAAGCAACAAACCTCATTTTGGAGGAAATAATAGTAGAAGATTTCTTCAAACGCCTTCTCTATACAGGGTGAGTCATATTAGCACCCAAACCTATGCTAGTGGTGACTTGAACACTCCAATGAAGACCCCTAAAAACGATACAATAGAAAATTCACCAATGGAATTTAACACTGCATCTGAAGACTTCAACGAACAATATTTCCCGAGAATTTCACCTGAAACGAAAAAATCACCTCAACACAGATCATCTTTCAAAGCTAGCATCAAAAGTTTGGATGAAGTGAAGAATCTACTCGAAAATTTCAAAGTACGACCCGACCAGGAAGTGTCTAAATCAAATGTATCCAAAGATAAGAGGAAAGGCAAGAAGAAAAATAAGATTGGATCATACTTAATGAGGCTGGTGAGACACTTTTTTGAGAAACCAAAGAAGAACAAGAGCATGGCAGTCTAATTACGGGTTTATAACAAAAAGAAGCTATATTTTCGGCATCAAAAATCGATCGTCGTCTAGTGCAATAGGACAATCATAGTTACCAATCACCAGGTGATCAAAAATCTCAACAACGAAAAACCAGAAAGAACGATGAATTCAACAAAACCAGGAAGACACATCAACGAAGATTTTTTATAAAATAATTCTTTATATAATTTAGGATTTGTAAGAATATGTACTTACTATCATTTAAATAAAAAAAAAATTTATAATCTAATTTACTTTCGTTTTTAATTTCACAATTCTTTTACAGGATTTTATACCAAAATTATTTGAATTCTACCTTTTAGGCGTTTATGAACTCACAGGGGAATTGCACACTATTCTTTAAGGCTGAAAAAGAGTGTGCTGCTGTGGCTTCGTCCTGGTAGAAAAAGCTGTCAAAAGTTTAAAACATGTGTTTAAGAACATTTAAAATGTTATTTATGTTGGTAGAATTGATGTTGTTATTTTTGTATTAAATTACAGAAGTACGCAAGTACATTGGAATCAAGAGGGTGTTATTGAACTGATGTACCTCTATGCTCATGTACATACGTTGAAATAATTATAAAAGCGAATAAACAAATCTTTTTCGTACGTTTAAATCTTTTTAATTACGTTGGGATATTTAAGTTGAAGGTGCAGATAATCAAAACTGGTCTATGTAGTGTTTCTAATTCGTTACGTTGAAGATTTTCTTATATTATTTATAATCTTTTTGAAAATCCAAAAAACTTGGCTACACTAATTTCGATTTTGAATTTCAAAAGTATTGTATTCAGTTCCAATAATTGTTATTTCATTTAAAACATTAAATCTCGAATCTAAGACTCGCTAGTTTAATAATTTTGTAGTCTCATACTATCAAGATGGATCTCGAAGTCAAATAGATTTTTGTTTAAATAATTTTTGTTGCATACTTCAAATAGAATTTTCAATTTAAATATGCATCTCTCTTATATTGAGAAAAATGACTTCGTGAAATTGAATGATCAGACTGGAATGATTTTAATATTGATCCCTAGATTCTGTGTAAAAACTTTTAACCTCAACTACCATCAAAAGGATAAAGGATTTAATAATATAACTCAGTATTTGAGGAATTATAAAAATATGTACTTTGTGCTAAATAAAATAGTTTTTTTTTCTCTTAGCCTGCCTGCAATTGGTTTTGTATAAGCTTTTGTTATTTAAGGTCCTGACTTTCCCAAAAGACTCATAAGAAATTCAATTATGAGTCGAAAGACTTAAGAGGGTTACTTAATTTATACGTTTTAATACATATACATACAAAGTGAGAGGAGTAATTTTTTAAGAACGTAAGATGGAAATAAGAATTGTGTATAAAAAATAAAAATATAAACCATCAAAAAAAGAAAAATCACATGCATGTTAAATGCACGGGAGTTTTGGTGATATTCAGCAAGACGTTCTGCTGCGCTCACATGTCTAAAAACTGCCTTTTTCATCTAAGTAAAACAGATAAAAGCAAACTAAAAAGGGTGGGCCATTTGTTGGTTTCTTTTTAAATTACATGTTATCTTTCGCGCTCAAAAAGATAAAAAACATATTAGGAGGTAAACTTAATTTTGATCAATGGGCATCTATTAGTAGCTTATTTAAACGATTTTCACTATTTTTCTTAGGGTTGATAGAGACTAGAGAAATATTGAAAAATAGCAATTAATTAAATTTAGACGAAAAGCAACTGTTGATTGAAACCATACGAGAGAACGTGTAACTGAAGTTTATTAATTTTTCCTCTTTTGTTTTTTTTTTTAGTTTTTAGTTATTTTTGCGCGAAAATATTCAATTTATTATTTTTCTCATTTCATAATTTCATTTGATTTTCTCTTATTAATTTTATTCGCTTGAAACAGTCTCTGCTGCGTATTTCTTTTATAGTCATAAGAATTACATTCCTAACAAAATGAAAATATTAAAAAAAAAAAGTTCTTTTATGTGGTTTTGCCCCTCTTTGTAAATTTTGATGACTTAAGAGGGAATCTTAAAAATGGGTAATTTATAATTTTAAATATTAAAGGAACTTTTATTTATTTTCAAACTTTGTTTTTAATATCTAAAAAGCGTATCTAAACATACAGACTAAAAAAAATGTTCTTAACAAGTAAACAATGTATCTGATTCAAGAAATATTTCTCATCTAGCAACAAATCCAAGCAGAGAATTTTTATATTAATTTCTTATGATATGATTCGAACAAATCGTAATTCGCATTGAAAAAAACAAGTAGAGTCATAAATTATATTAAAAGTAATATCCTAAAGATGACATTTTATTTTTAAACATGTTTTTATTTTGTAATGTTCTAAAAAATGTGTTTAAGTGAATTACTTTATACTTAAGTCTACCGTTTAAAAAAATCTTACAGACCAGGCAATAATTCATATTAAACACAACTAAATCTACATGCAGTAAAACTAAGCTTTCATAATTAAAAAATTATAATACCTTAAAATTAATTTCTAAGCAAGTCAAATTCAAAAAATGTACAAAATTTATTAAAGTCTTGAATGGACTCACAAGGAAACGTTCTCAGGTGTGTCTCATCGATTTTTATGAAATTGAAATATGTTATAGAATCTCGAAAAATAAGAGACAAGTATTTTTTTTTATCTGCGGATACGCACATTTAAGGGATACTTTTATTTATTGCTTTTTTTAATAAAAATTGGTGTATTTTTCAAAAGTTTGTCCACCATGTTGGATCCGCCATTTTGAATTTTTTAAATTTAACATCAGATTCGTAATCAGCGACTCCAAAAACCCCTTAATACTGGTTTTTACGAAAAAACTAATGTCTGAAAGAATATACATCATTTACGTATTAGTGCTAGGGGTTGTTTACCCCCTTCAGGAGCTTTTTTTACGAAAACGGAAAAACAGGGCAACTTTATTTTTCAAAATCGTATATAAAAAAATATTGTTCAATGATTTTTAACGCAAAAATATAACAAAAAATCGTTTTACTGCAATCAAAAATAAGGGTTGCCACCCCCGGGAACGGGGTTTCTTACAAAAGATAAGTATATTAATGAGACATCATTTCCATTTTGTTCCATTCGAAAAAATTCATTAGAACTTGAAATATTTAGGAAAAACTGTTTTTGGGGGTAAACTTTAGGGGTGTTTTTCAGCCCCTAAACGTACGTACCCGCAGATAAAAAAAAATACGTTTCTCTTATTTTTCGATACTCTATAACATATTTCAATTTCATCGAAATCGGTGAGACACACCAGAGAACGTTTCCTTATCAGTAACAACTTCCGAAAATCCATAGTTCGTTCTATGTTCAGGAGTATACAACAATTTTCTCACACGCAACGTTCGTTCAGGGGCATAAATATTGATTAAGGCTAATAGTTCAGGACAGTCAAAATATCTCTTATGAATAAGACACGCAAATAAGTTCGTCTACTATCCAACATTTGTAACCCTAACAGTGGACATCGAGTTTCATAAGATGGAACTGTGTTACATACCTAATAACTTGTATTTTTTGAATAAAAAACCTAATAAAACTTCTTTGCACCGATTCTATTCGGGTTATCCAGCAATCATACTAATTGCAAAAGGAGGATTATGAAGTTCTTTATATTTATCTACCCTTTCAATTGACAATTTCTTAATTTTATAATCCCATCTCACAGGGTTGACGCATCTATGAAACGTCATGATTTTGCCGTTTAACGTTCAGAGCAAGATAATTTATACTACACCAGTTAGCTAACGTATCCAAATCATTCTGAAGCTTAGCACAATCTTCTGAGGATCTAACTGAGGCGAACAATTTGAAATCATCACCGTAAATTAAGCACATAGCAAAAGAGAATATTTCAACAATATCATTGATAAATAATATGATTAATAGTGGCCCAAGGTGACTTCCTTGTGGTACTCCGGATGAGGCAATAATATCCTTAGAATATAGGTCTCTTATCCTTACCGGTTGTATACGATTGGTAAGATACGACTGAAACCACTTCAAACTTGATCCAAATTATTTTATTTTGAAAGTTTTGCGAAGATTTTATTCATATTTAGTAGAAAATAAAATTCAGAAACGTAATAGATTTAATGAAATCATTTTATTTTTCAATAAAATTCAATATATCACTATTTATACAATATTTATACTTATATACATAGAGATCGTTTTACAGAATTCATATTAATTTGAGTTCGTACAATTTTGTTAGTTGAAATTTCTCGATTTTTTAGTTTTAACAATATTTTAGCTACATCATTTTGAATTTGTTCATGAATTTCTTCTGATTTTGGTGACAATTTGTAAAAATGATCTTTAAAATTAGTTTCTGATTTAATTGGTGTTGAATTTACAATAATTCGAGGAGACTTTAAGTTAATTTTACTGTCCAATTTGCTTACATTTTCTTTTCGTTTAATATTTCTGTTGTTTTCAAGTTGTAGCAAAATATTTTGAAAAGTTTTTGAAGATTTTCCCTCCTTTGTCCGGTATTTGTAGTGTTCTGGATTGAAAACGATTTGGTTTGATGACTTTTCTGTTGATGATATTGGTAAAGAAGTTGATGCCCAATTTGTATTATTTTTGATACTGGTGTTTAAAGATGTCTTATTTATTTTTTCCAAAACGCAATCATCAAAAATAAGTTTTTTAGAACAACTTCGAGGTGATTGACCATTACATAACGACATATTAGATTTCTTATTCGATTTAGATAAAAATTTTATTGAACTTAAATTCTTGTCGATTCGTTTAACTTTTGATGGTGTACTATTATTTAATTTTTCTATGCTATTCGAGGATTTTCTCTTCGAATTATTTTTTTCTTCACTTTTAAAATACGGTGATAGGATATTTCTGTCCAAATTATCATTTAAAATAACTTTATATTTAATTCCAGTTCTTTGTAATTTATTGTTAAAAAATTCCACTTTTTCTCTCACTGAGTTTCCGCACTGTTTTAGTAATGTTTCATCCTTTTGTAGGCATTTGTCTTCACTGTTTGTTGGAATTGATCTTACTAAAGTATAAGAGTTTATTCCATCTTTAACTGGAGAAACTTGGTTTATATTTTTCATATTGTAAAGTTTTTCGTTTAAAATTCGACCGTTTAAATTAAAGCCACTGGTATCGATTCGATTTGTAGTCATCGTATTTAATATTTTTTCGACGTTCCTACAAGAAGAACAACCACAAAACTGATGATAATATTTAAAGATCGTCCAGTTTTAAAGCTGCATTAATTTTACCTGCTCAACGTGGTGGCGCCCGTTTAATTACCGGCACAAAGTAATTTCCAATTAATGGTTAACAAAACCCAAAAGTTAATGAGGCGCCTATTAGATCTTTTTTCTGGAATTACAAGAATAATTTTTATTACTTAAAACTCACCCCATGAAGGGCTTAATTGCTTTAATGGTGTCAACATTAATTTTTAATTTTCATCGTCGTCCCTGAAGGGTTTTGTTGTTGTATATCTCGTTTTAAACATCTGTTAGAATTTCCAATTTTTGTAATTTTTTCTTTTTTTCTCTTCGGTTGGAAATTACATATTGTGTACTAAAATAATCATTCCAGAGAAATGTTATATTATTAATAGTTAGAATTTCATTTCTCTGAATTATTGATTTTATGGAATGGTGCCAGCGGTGGGATTTTGGCTTTATTGCGTTTACTCTTTTAAAAATAGGTAACCCTCGTCGTCGTCTGATGTGTTTAAAATGTGTGTTCAATTTGTAAATAGAAGGGTTAGTTTTTTTAGGAATTACATGTACATATAGGACAGTCCTCAGACCAAAATAATAAAACATTTATTTATTTCATGAATGAGTGAATGGTCTCATTCCGGACTAAATTTGAAACATTTTATTTTTGTGATCTTGACTTTCGATTGATAGACAATGCAAAAACTATAAACAGACCTGGCTGTTTTACGATTTGCAAAAAAAACCTATTTTGTGATATTAATTTTCTTCGTTACATAGTCTAGAATAAATAATAAAAACGTAATATCTCTGTAAAAAATTAACATAACGAGTTCAAATTTGTATTTTTGCAATTTTATAGAAAACAAAAAAATTCATGTGGTTTTCTCAGATTTGGCAATAGTATCGCAAATATAATGCAAATCGTGAAAAATCAATTAATTGAATGATTCCGTCCAGTCAGTAATCGCCATAGTATAAATTAAATTAATAACAACTTTTCCTACTTTCAGTCAGAATGGTAGATATAAATATTTAAATCATAAAAAACTAAATAAAGAAGTGAAAAATCACCCTATTTTATATATTACAAAAAAGTGGCATACAAGTGATTGTTCACAGTAAATATGCCCTCTGGGGGTTTTTTTTTCCTAAATAAAAGCGCACTGGATTCAATCCTGAAAGTTTCCTTTTGGGACCAAGCAGCATAATCCTGCTCATCATCCTCTTTCTGGTTGGCCTCATTTCTCAGATATATTTGCAACCCGAGGAATTCTTTGCCCTGGAATAAAAACCACCAACCAACCAGACCACCACCATCAACGAACCACATCTTTATTGCAAGGCAAAGGATTTGCAAGGAACAATAAAACTCTTCGTTGGAAAATTAAATCGTTTACTCTGAAGGTTTTTACAATTCGTCCAATAACGATGGAAACTGGCTTTCCCCTAAAACTCAGCGAATTTTCATTAATTATTATATCTACCTGAAATATCCCAGAGAGATCATTAAGCTCTATCCAGTCTTCAAATACTGAGAATCAAAATACTTACCTGGCTGCCCAGGGGAAAATTGTTTTATGACATCACCTTTTACTGCCAAAAATATTTTTTTAATTATCCCACCCCCGAAGGTTTTAAGAATGTCGCAAAAGCTGTGACGTTAAGGCAGGTATATGGTGGTATAAAGGTAGACGGTTCTCTCGTTATGAAGTCAGTCATCACCTTCGTAAGATACCGATAACATCTAGTTTACAATTTAAGTAAAATGAATAACGAGACTTGCAATTCGCATTTCGTAAAGAACCCGGTTCCGCGGTTTATCGATACTTCGAAATTCGATAAAGAAAATTTTAAACTTTACATCGACAGCATTGAAACGTTGAGAAAAAATCGTTTGAAAAGAATTGAACGACGAATCGCTGATAAATTTATTAAGGAGGCTAAAGATAATGAAAAACGCAGAAAAGATTTCGAAAAAATCAACCAAGGCAGTCTCGAATGCACTTCAAATTCGGAAAGTGATAATTCTGAAGAAAATGTAGTTTCATCGGATTCTGAAGAGTGTATTATTTGCAGCAAATGTGAATGTTCGAGTTATGTCCAGAATCCTTCATCTCTACGCCCTCGATCCACATCATTTTATCAAACTATCACCAAAGAATTTCGACCAAAGATTATTGGAGTGATATCAAAAAATCACTTCTCAAACGAAGACAAGGAGAATCAAAGAAGACACTCAAGCCCTTTTGCCCCTGTAGCACTAAAAAGAATCAGCGCCTACACTTTATACAACCAGGATGATCCTTTTTCACCAAATCGACGTGGAAGTGTTCAAAATCATCAACAACAAAAACACAACATCAACAATACATCACGAAAAACTATGCCATCACCAATCCCACCTACTCGACGAAGCCGAAGAAAGTCGATGAGCAAACCATTCAAACCTCGAGTTGTTGAAGCAATTCTAAAAACTGGAAATCAACAGAAATACGAAGATCCAAATTTAAAGCATTTCTCATCAAAAATTGATCAACTTGTGAATTGTTTGGCGCAAAAATTAAAAATTGAATCTTCAGTTGAATCGTATAGTTTTAGACGAAGGCAAATTGTACCATTTTGTTCGAATGAAAAACTTTTGGCATGTGCATTGAAGAATATTGAAATTGATGTTAAAATGACGATTTGATGGTTGATAGACGGCAACGATTGATATAAACGTTATTTATCCAAATGTAAATGTTTTTTGGCAAATTTTCAATATTATTCTGTGAATGATATAAAAATAAATGTAAAATAAATTGTAAAACTAAACATTTTTTACTATATTTACACTATTTTCAATTTCATCTGTAGTTGCGATTTTGACATTTTTTGACATTTTTGAAGAAAATTACTCGTTAAATTTGGGACAAGATGTTAGAATGTGGGTAATTGTGTAGGGTTGTATTCAGGGGTTGCTCTTTGTGCCGTAGGAGGTATTTGTTCAAAATTCTCAGTCTGACCCAGGAAAAAATATATATTGAAAAAAAACTTTTGCCGTACAGTCATAACCTACAAAAAACCAATAAAAATAGACATTTTATTCTTTTTAGGTGTCCCGCCGGTGGAAAAAAATCTGAAAAAAATGTATGTTATAAAAAAAAACTATGTTAGGAAACTTTAACAAAATTTTGGTGATTGTACCAAAATTCAAAAGGGTTGGAAAAAATTTTTGAAAAAAGAAAAACATTTTGTTTTTGGGTTATATTCATTTTTCAATTCCACTGATTTTTCCTGTGATGCGTCTCAGTGACATCTAAAACATATCAAAATCCCATCAAAATCGGTCAACGCGTTCAAAATTTTTTTTCGAAATTTTTAAAATTAATTCTCACCCTTTATGGGTTAATTATTAATTGATGAAACTTGGTCAAATGGCTACTTGTGTTAGTCCTTATCCCCCTATGGCCTTACAATAATCAATTTTTCCAACTCTAAATTACTCTAACTCTAATAGACTACTGAGCCAAAATCATAATTGAATTTTAATGAATACATGCAAAAATGAGGTACATTTGATACATCCGGAAAAATATCAATTAAAAATGCATTTAGTTGCACCATTCTTTTATTTGCAGTTATGCACATATGCAAAAATTCAGTGATAAGTTGAATTTCCTTAGTCTGGGCTCACGAACTGCAATAAACCATTGAGCACGTACCTTAAGTATTTTCCTTTTTACTTAGAAATTTGAAAGGAATTAGGAAGATATTTTTTTTAGGTATATCTAAAAATTAAAGAAATAGAAGAAGCATCAAAAGAAACATGATTTTTGGAATTTATAATATTTAAACGTTGCAGACATTCTCAGAAAAAGGGGCGTTTTTCGGTGTGACATTTTGTGTGAACATGTTTTTTTCAAACACAAAACTAACAATCAAATCAACCGGAAATTTTAACATGTTATTTAATAAACTCGTTTTTGAAAGATGAATGTGAGAATAGTAATTAGCTGAAATTATTCAAATAGTTTTAAACGTTATCAGTTTTCAATGAGAACACTACTTTAATTTAATTATTAAAGAAAGAGAAAATTAAAGAAGGCATATACCCAAAAAATACCCGACAAAATATAAAAATGATTGACCCCCTTTTTGTTTTAATAAGATATAAATTTCTGAAAAATATGCAAACATTTAAGAGTAATCGTTTTGACCCAAAAATAAAGCCAGTACGAAAACTAAAGATTTGAAAAAAATTGTTTAAATCCTTATGGGCTTTTTTAACTATCTTATCCTCTTTAACAAAAATAACTACACTTCTCCGATCGGTTGTTGTATAAATTTTCAATTAAATAAAAATAATTGATTAATTTCTAAAATTAAATTCAAATTAGGTTAGTCACAACTGCAACTGAATGACGTTGAAGATTATGTCGTTCGACTTTGATCAAATCGATCATTGACTGCTAATTTACTAAATTCGATGACGTCTAAAAAGACAGAAGACGAATTTCAACGACATTCTGTAGCTACTTAATGCCATTCAATGCCACTCAATGCCATTCAATTATTAGAAATTATCTGTAGAGTTTCATGGGACAATTAGACTATTTTATAATCTGTTTCATGATCATTTCCATTGATCAGTAGTCGGTTGTTTTATACACTACCCTTCTCTATCTTTAACCTGAGCGATGTAATCAGTCGAGTTTCTCAGGTCAAACCCCAAGAAAGATAGTTTCGAAGAGGTTAGGTGTGATAAGATCTGTAAAGCAGTCTGAGATCTGTTTCATTTGAGCAATCTCTAAATCTAAAACATCTGAATCAGTTGATTCGTGTGCAGTATTTTGTTTCTTCATAAATCAATTAGAAATTAGTTTCTTAGTTGCGAAGTAGAAAATTTTACACTCAGTTGATCATTAGTGCTTGCTCAGTTCATAACGATGAACATCGTAATCTCTATCGAAGTTTGTAGTTTTTAAAAAAACAGTATATAGTTTTTTTTGTGGTATATTAATGTGATATTTTCTACTTATGTTTAATTCCAGCCTCCTGAGAACGAGCTCCAAAAATCACACGATAGCACAGCAGCACTAAGCGAGCATCAACTACGTGTACAGGCGTCGTTGCAGCGTCTCAATATTCCAGATTGGTTCCGCCAGTATAGTTCGACACCGAAATCAGCCGAATCTGGATATAAGCCAGGAAGTTTTACAAGGAAGCGTGCTTCTGATTCGGGCCGATGGACTGGCCTAAATTCTAAGACCACGTCGCTCAGTTCGCTTGGTTCACAGCGATCAGATCGTAGCCCACTTTTGCTAAGTCCATCAGCGCACAGCCATCACGGTGGTCAGTTGGGATTCTCTCGATGGTCAACATCCTATTTGAATTCAACACAAACATCGCCCAGTGTCTCGACACGTGGATCATTCTCAAGGGGCGGACCAGCTAATTCTAGTTTTATTTCGGTTGGAGGGACCTCGGTAAGGAATTCATTCAGGCAGCCATATCTCGGATGGAGGAGTCAAGAGAAATTGGCACAACCTCGAACACCTCATGAAAGGTAATCAGATTTAGAATTAAAAAAAAAAAAAAAATGTGAACAAAATGAATTTTCAGTATAATTAGTAGATATAATTACAAAAAAAATTAATTACAATTTCAACTAAGGATACTAGTAACTTATCATTAATTACTTCGAATTACTGGCAATTACTCAGCATTACTAACCATTATAATAGTAGTACTTAGTGGATGAAAAATTTTGTAAGCTGTATGGGAAAAAAAGGGAATAAATCGGAAATTTCGTTAAGTTGAAGCTTTCCTTTTTCTGGGAATAAACAGTCGGGAAAAATTGAACTTTTGCTCCCATATCGCTGAATTTAGCTCGCGTTTGAAGAAAAGATGATTAAAGTGATCTCATTTATTTCATGATGTATAACTGATAAAGTGATTTTTTTTTTTTTTTAATATATTCAGATGGATTTTCTCTAATTAAAATTGTGTGTTTTAAATTTGTGTATATTGAAATAATATTGTTGAATCATTTACTTGGTTACTTTGCATGAGTTTGTTCGATATTAGTAAAAAATAAGGAAAACATGATTTGTGTGAACAAAACACTTAAAGTACATTCATCCCTCGATTTACACGGTAGATACCTTCTTGGAAAAATCATGCAAAACGAAACCGTGTAAAACGAGACACAGAGTTCATACAAAATAGAACGATATGTTCAATTAACCTGGAAACCGTGTAAATAGATCTAAAGAAGATAAAGAAAAATCGAAGATAGGTTAATTATAACGTAAAATTAGATAAGGATTAAGGAATGAAAAGGGGATTGGTTCATAATATGATACTCTTTTAGTTTATAAATGGCATAAGGTAAAGGCACCAATGTTCGACAGTGCACTAATGATCGTCACTCATAAACAAAATATCTTCTATAAGGGTTTTATTGGAACGAAATGAGTTTTGAATAATCCTTTTTTATGCTCAATATTGTTGTTAAAGCGTCGGCCAAAACACAAGTTTTTATCTTTAAAATATTCCACAATAAAAAATATTGAACAAAAAAATTACCAAAAATGTTACCGTTCTCTCAAATGTCTTAAGGTCTTCAGTAAGCAGACTCTTCATATTGAGATACGTTTTTTATATTTGTAAAGAATTATTTTCGTTTGTTTCGAAATTTATTACGTATTATATATGTATAAGGATATAGTCTGCGATAACGATTATTGGTGCAATTTAGTTATATTTGGGATATTCACTGTTTTGCTGTGACGACTATAGGAGATTTTGCGACCTCATCATAAATTTAAATTTTTTAAAGAAGAAATTGAGATTTTTAAATTGTTTTCATTGTTAACATATTACAAAAGAGTTTGTTTATGTATATTTATCACTATTATATTTATAATTAAATAATATATTAAATATTTGTCTTAAAGTGTCGAGCATTGGTGCCTTTACTTTAATGCAAAACAATCAAAATAAGATAATTTTTTTTTTTCATTTAAAATCCGTGTAAATTGAGTACTGTGCAAATCGAGGGACGGGTGTATTGAAGTATTATTTTAATCTTCTACAAGCAGAGTTCAGCTTGTACCGAGAAATAAATATAAACGATTAAAATTTAAACTATCATTTGGAGGACCTATTTTTTAACCAAAATAATAATAAATAATAAGTTCACCCCTAAAGTTGACCCCCAAAAACAGTTTTTCCTAAATATTTCAAGTTCTAATGAATTTTTTCGAATGAAACAAAATGGAAATGATGTCTCATAAATATACAAACCTTTTGTAAGTAATCCGGTTCCGGGGGTGGCAACCCTTATTTTTTAATTGCAGAAAAACGATTTTTTTAAAATATTTTTGCGTCACAAAAATCACACTTTTAGTTAAAAATCGTTGAAAATTGCTTTTTACATACGATTTTGAAAAATAAATTTGACGTGTTTTTGGGTTTTTGTAAAAAAAGCTCCTTAAGGGGTAAACAACCCCTAGCACTAATACGTAAATGATGTATATTCTTTCAGACATCAGTTTTTTCGTGAAAACCAGTATTAAGGGGTTTTTGGAGTCGCTGATGACAAATCTGATGTTAAATTTAAAAAGGTCAAAATGGCAGATCCAACATGGCGGACAAACTTTTGAAAAATACACCAATTTTTAATAAAAAAAATAATAAATAAAAATACCCACTAAATGTGCGTATCCGCAGATAAAAAAAAAAATACGTGTCTTTTATTTTCCGATACTTTATAACATATTTCAATTTCATCAAAATCGGTGAGACACACCTGAGAACGTTTCCTTGTCAGTGTGAAAATTGGAAAAAAAAATTTTTTTTTTGATATTTCGATACTATACCTTTTAAAATAACATACCTAAATTTCAAGTGCATATCTCAAGTAGTTTTTGAGTCGCTCACCTTATCAATGTACTGAGAAATGTATGAATTAAACTTTAAACGCGGTTTTCTCGAAACTACTTTTTTTCTTTGCTGCAGTTGCAATTCCACGCACTGTGAAGGTCGCTATAACTACGGCAGTTGGGGCACTTTTTTTTTTTGGAGCCTTGGGAAATTGTGAATAACACGCTGAATTTTCAATTTGTTGGTCCAAAAATGTTATCATGTATTTACTATATATCCACAAATATATCCTTAAAATATTAAAACATTCCATTCAGTAGTTGTCTTTAAAAAAAATCCCCAAAAATCACCATTTTCTATTATTTATATACACTTCTTGTCATTCCTTTTAAACGAAACCGTGTAAATCAACTACCGTGCAAATCGAGGGATAGGTGTATTTATTTCATCAAGATGAGATTTATATATTTTACATTATAAAGATAAACTTAATGTAAGAAATTGGATTTTTCCTTTAAACAAAAATTGAGATTAGAAGAACATCAACAATTATCACATGAATAAAGAAAATCAGAAAAAATAACAGCAAGTTTTTTTAAATAAAACAGAAATAATTGTAGAATTTTCAATTAAAAAATATCTCTAATTGCACTATTAAATTTCAACTAGAACTAGTCCGAATTAATTTTGATTAATATTCATTCAACGATTCTAAGTAATTCTAAATAATGTTCAGTAATCCTAATTTATAAGGAGTAATGCTAATTGATACCCAGTGATGTTGAGTAATTTTAAATAATTAATTTTGTTGGTAATTAAAGGTTTTTAATTGTGATTACTAAATATGATTTTAGTAATTTATGGTATCTTCTAATGGTAATGGATATAGTAATGCAATTTAAAAATAATGCATTAGTTAAAACCTTTGATCAAACCTACGTCTAGAATTTTAATCCTAATAACTTTCCCTTTTTAGACTAGCGTCTTCACTACTATCTCAGAAACCACCGAAACCAGAGCCCGCTGTGACACCGGAAATACAGTCTTCGATTAAGGAAGTCACCTCGGCCATAGTGCACTATGTCAACGATCAGACGAACCGAGCGCCTCGAAGCAGATCAACAAGTCCTAGTTCCAGGTAAGTCATAAGTGCCGCATTGTCATAAATTAGGGCTCTGCAAAAGCAACGACCTCTGCAATAGTCGAAAGTTTTACTCCTTTTCGGAAAGACAAACCTTCACCTGCAGAGAGCAATTGTCATTATTTTTTGCACCACCACCGTCTTGTTGGGAATTTTTTTACCCTCAATTACCCATGTCAGGCTGTCGGAGGGATTGGAAAATTGGACAAATGCCAGCAGAGTCCCATGTTGGGAAAAACCAGCTCCGACATGTGCCACGATTTATCCAAGACGGTATAGTCCTTCGTCCGTTTTTATTTTTGTTGCACTTTCGTTTGACTTGAGCGCCTTGCTCGGATTTTATTATTCCTCTGTGTCTTTGCTATAGTCGAAATGCATCCGAAATGAGGCTCCAACTAGCGAATGAACCTCGCCCCGATGGGGTTGCAAGTGCAATGAAATACTGTCAAATGTGGGGCTCCGGTGTCATATTTATAGCTCATGTTGCACAAAGCCCCGAAGACAGAAAGAGCTCCCAGAAACCATTGGAAACCCGTAAAGAGGTGGCGCCTCCTGGAGGACGTTCACTGGGTAATTTATTCCCGAGCTAAGATGTGGCTTTGAACTCATCCCACCCTCCCATCTAAATCCAGGCAGCCTCACATACTCCCTTCTGGGCGCCCGGCTCAAATGTTTTTTGCCTAAAAATACCAGGTGAAAGGTACCTGACAGGTTATTAGAGCCACTTTACCCCCGGAGGCTGTGTTGTGGTGTGGTTCTGGATTCGGTTTTGTGGTCGGATTGGGGGAAAATCAATAAAAGAGAAGCGGATTTCACCTTTTTCGCCTCATCTCGCAGGAACCGGAAAATCCGGCATATTCACCATGTCTCAGTGACAGGCTTCCGCTTTTATTTAATTTTTATAATTTTTTGTCATGCGATCCCACACATTCCGGATTGTGGGGAATGGGCAATTTGAGGTATATGAGCCGCTAAGAGGCGCCTAGGATGATTTACGTTTTTTTTTTTGCATGCCCTAAAATAAAGGACTTTAAACTTTAATCGTACCCTCTTTAGGGAGAGCGAAACCTTTAAAACCACAAAGCGACTAGCCCAGTGAGTTGGTGGCTTTACTGTTTATTAATAGGAGTATTTTATGTAATATCATCAAAGAGGGGTATTGTTAAAAAAGGTTAAATATCCCTAATAGAACCTTTTTATTTTCAAAAATGGTTGATCCCCTCAAAGGCTAAAAAAACTTTTTGTCCGAACTTAATTTCGAAGTTCACAATTTTCGAAGTTTATTAAATAACATTGGTTAAGGTGTTTCGCGAAATTTTAAATAATTATTACAAAATAACACAAGAATATGAAAAACAATTCTGAGACCTTTGATGTGATTAACGTCAAAATTAAGAAGGTTTTGAAGCTTAAATTTCTCTAGAATTTTGAAAATTGTAATACGTAAACAGCAACTGAATTAATAATTAACACACATGCTAAAAATCCAGAGCAATCACATAAAGTGATATTTAACACAAAAAATTGGTAATTTAAATTGTCACAAATCATTATTTCTTTTTTTAATAAACTCTAGCCAACATAAATAAATATGTATAATTAAAAGCGCATTATCGTTACAGACGGCCGAAACAAGCAGGAGTAAGGACGACGATTTCCAATATTTTTAGGTTTATCTTCAAACGTAATAAAAAAGTGGACAAAAACTAATTATTAAGCTGATATATTAATTTTTGAGTCTAAAAACTAATTATGATTGGCTGAATTTTGGAATGTAATTTTCGAAATTTTTATTTTTTTTTATATTTTTATTTTTCGAATAATAAAAACAACTACAAGTTATTTAAAATGTAAAAATAAAGACAATACGTAAAACTTGTTCTACGAAGTTTCAATAAAATTAGTTTGTTGGGGTTCTAAATGGGCTCCAACGGACATCAAATAAACAACTTTGAAAATGTAATACATTTTTAGAAATTTTTGAGTCTTTCATCTTCAGGATATGCTGTAAAATTATTACAGAGAAATTCGTAAGATTTTCCATATTATATAGGCTTTGGAAAGTTGAGATCTCTTTGAACAGTCTTGTACAAAAATCTAATTTTCGCAAAATGCACTTTTTCCAATTGGAAGGTAAGATTTAAGAAATCTACTCAGCCGTTTGATTTGAAATGTTCAGGATCATATTTTCAATTTTTTAATTTCATTTCAAAATTTTATACAATATTTTCTAAGTACTGAAACACAAAAAATTCATGCTACTCTGAAGCTACAATTTGTTAACAACATAAAATGTTTTATTGTAATTTTTTCAAAATTTTTGAAATTTGTCGAAATTTTGATTTCGTGATTTTTTGAAAAATCAAAAACTGCATACTACTGAAAAAATTGGAGAGTGTTCTCTGACTAATTCTAAGACATTTCTGTTCCTAAAATTTTTTTGCTAAAGGCTATAGTTTTCTAGAAATAAGTTTCAAGACAAAGTCAAGTTTCGAAAAAAAAATGTTCATTTTGGCCGCCATTTTGTTTTACCAAAATTTTTTTACATAAAAATAACCGCAAATATTTTTAGTTCAGACATCGAGGTCGCGATTTCTATTGGTTTTAGTCATGAAAAAAAATCGAAAGGGAACGAAAAGTAATTGTAAACAAAAAATTCCAAAAAAATAATTTTTTTTTGCGTATTTTTGATTTTTTCATGAATAATTTTTTTCTGATGTAATTTTAACCATCACCATTGGATAAAACACCCTTCAAAACATAGGAAGCATTGCTTCCCAATTTTTTTTTTCTTCGAATTCATCACATAGCGACAACTCAAAATCAGATAACGAAATTGCGTCCTGCGAGCGTTAATGGGTTAATAAGCAACACTTTCAGCTTTTATTATAAATAAATGATAATTTTTCACTTCGGAATCCACTCTAATTTTGTGTTTCATAAAAATCGACAGAACATTTTTCGAAAAATACCGATCAAAAACAAATTTTTTTTGCCCGAAAATGGCTTGAGCAACTTCAAGTATGAGTTTACCGGTGATCCGATGCTTAATCCGGCTCGAAGGACCAGAATGTTGGGGGAGAAAGTTCTCTATCTTCGAATACTTGAATGACAATTTATTCGAGAAATTAATTCCTTAAATAGCTATTATTTACAAATACAATAACATTTTCTTACTTACAATATTAAACTATGACTTTTAATTAATTATTACAAAATATAAGCAGGTCTCTGCATCAGCAACCTAATTCTCGATCGATTCGCGTGCCCTTAGCTACACATTCAGCGAATTGATCTGCGAGTATTGACTTGTTGGCCTAAAACAACAAATGTCTTTGCTGATGTGCCATTACTCGCGTACCAAGCTGCTGTGCTGACGCAAAATCTGTACTTCTTGTACAAATTGAAAATTCAAAAAATTGCCCCTTAATTTACAAAAAACCAAAATAAAAAGATATCAACTGAATCTGTAGATTATTTTATAAAGTGAAGTAATGATAAAAGGGTTTAGGGCTATTACACGCATTCACTTTAAATAAAACTTATTAGGTATATAATAAATATAAAAAACAACATCTTAACCAACAAAATTCCTCGTCATTGGTTTTATTTTCAAAGTTATTATAATATATAATAATAATTTTAATAGATGATAATAGAACAAAAATTAAAAATCAGCTAATCTGTTTTTTTTTTTTTTTTTTTTCTGAGAATATAATTTTTTGCAACCAGTATTAAAAGATTACTGGAAACGAAAAAATAGAAAAACTGCATACTATAGAAAGCTATCAACTGTCTACAGTATAATAATAAATAGCCACATTTTTATAAACATAAAATAGAGAAAAACCAAAAATTGAAATTTTAAATGACTAACACAATTCAGTAAAGCTCAAATGTTAGGTTATTTCAAAATGTTTGCAAATTATTTTGTTATCAAGACCTTTAACATTTCATATTAGATTAGAAATAATAGAATCAAAACAAATGTGTAGAACATAAAAGAAGCATCAATAAATTAATAATATCACTCCTAAAAATAATTCCAAAAACAAAAAAATGGATTCTTTCGAAACAAAAAAAATATGTGTTTGTAATTTAAAATTTTTTATTAATCAATTCAATAACAATTTCAGGAAATGTTGGCTTGAAAGTTCATTTGTGGGTATTCGTCCAGTAGAATCGCCGCAAACGCCGATCATTGAGAACTCATTCAATACGAACACAAATACGACAACAAATACGGCGACATCGTCGATACATTCGGGGATTACATCGACATCGGAAGGGTTGCGAATGAATGGAGTTGGTGAGTCAACGATAATTTAGATTTAAAGCTGAAAGATAAAGGAAGAAAAAAAAAACATAAATTATATACCTATTCGATAAGTGAGAGAGGACAAGCAACTATTGACTACTTTTAATATATATCTGTATAGTTTTAAAACAAAACCATTTATTGATTTACTGCATAACCCCTTACTCCTTAGTTAGAGACGAGAGGAATGATAATTCGGATTTTGTTAAGACCTTACGAGAGTAATTAGCGTACAATTTATACATACACCAATTTACACGGACTCATTGTGGATTTTTGCTACATTTGAATTTTTGATTTTTGATTTTATTTAATATTTTTTTTTTTTTATAATTACAATTTTTAGTTTTTGAATAGAATTTTTTGTGTAGATTTTTAGATATACGCTTCTCGCCGTTTTGGTTGTAATATTTCCGTTTCTCGTTTTTAATTCAGCTTTGATTTTTGTCAGCGCTTTTTGCTTACGTACAATTTGCATACGTATCTTTAAGCACATATGAAATGTAATTTCTTATTTTATTATTGTTATTTCTGTACTGTTATCACACCAGACAATTAGGTCACCTTTTTGTGTACTATTTCATTTGTCCCATTCATAATTTTAAGTTTATTTGTATTTTTTATGTAGTTGAACAGACAAAATAGATATTTTTGACATTTTTTGACAAGTGTTTTGTTTTTATTTTATATTTTTCTTTTTTTTTAGAGGATTTGTAAATAAATATAAAAATTAATAGTCAATTTGTGACAAACAGTGCCTTAAGTTATACTTTCCAATCCTTATTCCCTCCGCCTTTGCCCAATTGATTCAAAAATATAATTTTTGAGAGCAGCTACATTAAAATTCATTAAAAGGAAAGTAATTTATTTTATTTGTTTGTTTTTTGTAGAAATTTATATAAAAATACACAAAGCAAGGTAACAAACGATTGTATTATTTTTGTGAACCTGAAAAGTTGTATACCTGGGAATTATTATAACGTAAGTGTTTTTTTGACTGAATATTGAAAAAATAAATATCTATATACAGAGTTTCGGAAACAGACAAAAGTAAAATAATTTAACTAAAACAGAAATTGAGGGGTCTCCAAGGAACAAAATTATTGCCAAATATTGTTGTCTGAAATATTCTCGTACCGATTTATATTTTATATACAAGTATTAAATGGAAATACGAAAAAACATCAAGATTGCACAAGGATATACAAATTCAATAAGAAAATCAGAAATATCTGTTATACTTCCTTCTAATCACAACTCCATTGGAATAGATTTAAATTGGAAGAGTATCCTATTATTAATTTTAATTTTAGCTGTTTAAATTATTTAATTATTAATTTATTGTAAATTCAAAATTTCGAAAATTACGAACAATTTTTGTGTTTATTTGGTTTTTTACAAAAAAATATGTATGAATGGAATTTCTCCTATTAAAGTGAGATTAAATATTTTAATACCTACGAGAATAAATAGAAGACAGAAATTACCTAGTTACCCTATTTTTGTCAGTTTTAATTTCTTACAGTGTCCTTTTGAAGCAAGTGGCCTTATAACCAATCAAATAATTGTTTTTATATTTTAAAATAACAATTCTCTAAAGTGCATTTTTACTGATAGTCTTTGTACTCGTATTTATCTAGCTAAATGGTGACTGTATGTCTCCTTCTTCAGAAAATAGTATTAAATTTATACTTTTTTTTTTATTTTGATTCAACATTGATATCAAACCAAATATTATGTAAATATCGCATTTGCCTCTATTTAGTCAGTGTAAAGTTATATTACTTTCCAAAAGGTGAATAAATGTTTTTTTCTTAAAATATTTGTTTTTCTGTTACAATTCTATTTTTATTTTCATCCTTATTTTAGTTTTTCGTTTTTTTAAAAATTACTAATTGTAAGTTAAAACATTTTATTTATATATTTAAAATATTAAACGTAATAGGTATTAAATGACTAAATTACAACAATTTTGAATGGGTGAATATCGCATGTAAGTGATATATTAAATAGAAAATTAAAAAGATTAATAGATTGATTTCAAAACGAATCAACAATTAAATTAATTAAACGAATCAACAATTAAATCAATTAAACAATTATCAATCAATTAAACCAAGCGGATTAGTAGCGGCAAATTTTCAATACTATCTTTCGACCCGATGCAAAATTACGAAAATATTCTGGGTCTTATTTATTTCTATTATTACAACGATTTGGAAAAACATTTATATTATTTTGGGATCGAAATATTTATTTGCAATCGAAGGATTAATTAACAAGGTATAAGAAACCAATATCAGTAAACTGCGTAAGAAGAGACTTAAAAACATTAAGTAAGATTAAAAATAAACGACTTCGACTTAAAACTTTTTTATTTAGCTTTAGTTTTAAATTAAAATATTATTACATACACAAATACATGTCGCTCACCGACTGTAATAACATCACAATTTAAAAATGCATAAAGCACATTTTTTTCATAATATATCAAGCAATTTGGATAATGCGCATTTTTGACTTATGAGTTGGGTTAGCGATATGTATACACATAAATACATAAAATTCAGTAATTTTCCGAATATATAGAAATTAATAATAACTTTATTGCACGAATTGGCATGCTTAAAAATTCCATAGCTTATTTATAATAAATAGTTATTGCATCTACCAACCGCACTAGCATTATATAGCTTGTTTTTTTAAATTATAGCAGCTTCTAGATTTATCCACACTTTTAAAAGACTTTAGAAACACACTAGCAATTAAGATGGCTTATCGAAACACTAGATTTACACACAAAACTTTTTATATTGTAATTGCGTCTTCAAGTTACTTTCGTTATTCAAGCTATTTATTAAATTTACTGTTTCGCGAGTTCTTTCACATATATATATATTTTGTTTAGCAAGCGTTACTAATATAATATAAAATTCAATAATTGAATAATTATAATGTTATTTATGGTTATCACAAATTTAAACACTTCAAAATTATATTATCATTACACCTGAACTATAGAAAAAGATTTTTACATACTAAGATTTTTGATGGGGTAGTATAACTTATATGTAATATATATACTACCAGTTTGAAAGTGATTTTTGGCTAGCTACTTCCAATTTGTAATGGCACTTTAATTTAAAAACAAATAATCATTGATTCTCTACAAGTTTTAAAATTTTAGAGAATTTAAATTTCCATCTATCGACTCTGATTCTACGAATATTTTTGATAGCGGTTTGTGCATTTTTTTTAAACAGGTTAATATAGTATTATATTGTCGAATTATAACTCATATTAAAAAAAAGAATTAGAATTATTATATATATATAACAAATATATATATATATAACAAAACAAAGGAAAATTAACCAGGCTAATCTAATACGCGAAAATTTCCACAGATAATAAAAATAAATTATTTAACTACGTACTTCAAAATTTGATTCCTTAATATTAAATTAAGTAAAAGAAAAATATGAAGAAATTTAGCTTAATATTAATAAATTTGGATAGTAGATACCGTTAAGATTTCTGTAGAAATATGGAAATATAAAATCGGGGTTCCATCTAAAAATAACACAATCAAACTTAAAATCGTAATAGTGAACAATTAAAAAATTAGACCCAGATTAGTTTAGTTTTTTACTAAAATTTATGTTTCGAATAATTCTTGGAAATTCTTTAAATAAACTAGATATTATTATTTGAGGAGTTATGAAGATAAAAGGGTTCTGTACAAAGTTGGAAAAAATTGTATGGGATTCGTCTTCGTCGTTTATCTTGTCTTTGTCAAAGTATTCCAAAAAAAATCTTAGATATATATTAGAAAATTTAATTAATATTTCTATTATAATGAATTCTCCAATTTGGTTTTACTAAATATTCTTAATCTGCCAAAAACCATCACATCAACGCAAGAAACTCAGGAAAAAATTGGTTTTAGTTCGAATCTTGGATCCGCCATTTTGAATTTGGAAATTTTGCTAATATTCGAAATTAGTGGCCTCAAAACAATCATTGTACTAATTTTCATTAAAATCCGTTGAAATCGAGACATTCTGGATGCCATGTTGGGTCCGCCATCTTGCATTTGGAAATTTTGATAATATTCAAAATGAGTGGTCACAGATAATAATAAGTCTTGGACGTCATATTGGATTCGCCATTTTGAATTTCTAAATTAGGACAGCGGATTTGAAATTAGCATGCCGCACAACCCCTATGTACCAATTTTCATGAAAATCGTTTCAAATTTAAAATTTTCAGCCGCCATCTTGGATCCGCTATTTTGAAACTCTATGTATTATCCGAAAAAAAATTAGCCTATTTGTTAAGTTAGAATAGAGAAAAATATCGATTCAAGCGTTTAGGCGTGTTTGAGCAACAAACAAACAAACAAAAAAACTTTCATTTTTATATATAGGGATTTCTTCTTTATAAAATATAATAATTGACATGATTTTCTCCCGGTTGCAGCAATTTCTAAATACTAGGTCCACCTGTTTTCGATATTCGACGTTTCGGTTTCTACTTCTATTTCGAATTGAGGCGAGACATATTTATAATAAAATAGAACACACTATTTATAATAAAAAAAAAATCTCGCATTAAATCAAAAACACAACCGGCTTATAAAAAAAAATCCAAAAGGAGCATACTCGCCCCTATTATAATAAACATGAATTCAAAAACACAAAAAAAATTTTTTTCAGTATAGGTAAAAGTTTACCTGGATTTCACACCTTTACCTATGCACGTATCAGAATAAAACATATATTCTGCACATCTATGAAAAAATACCTTTCTTTTGGTATATCTTTCATTAAGATACGTGCACAGGAAATAGGTTAAAAAAGGATTACAATTTTTGGCTTTGCCAAAAGATATAAGATATACAATTTGGTTCGATCGTGGCACCTCGACTGCGGCCGTTGTTGTTTTTACTCAAGTTTGGCCCCTATACGGCTGTTAAACCTTTTATAAATTGTGTAATATAATTTTGAAATTCTTATATTGGGAAATGAGGAAACAAATGATTAGTCCCAAATTTTTGAAAATATCTGAAAAATAAAAACGTATATGGTAAAAATGATTTAAGAATACCCAAAAGGAGGGAACCAAAAACATTTTTTCTTAATCTTGTCAATTTCTTTTGAAAATTACTGCAAAAATTAACTAGAAGAAGTACTTAAATGAAAGGAGGAGGGTCAATAAGGCCCGTTTTCGGCCTACATTTTATGGCAGGAAGGACTTGAAATTTCGTAGAAGGGGGGTATGGTAGGGGGAGGAGGGTATTTATGTTTGATTGGTTGTCTAGATGCATTTTCTGTATTGTAAAATAAAAAATTTAGCTCAGACATTTTCTATAAGCGTTAAGGCATTAAAATAGTGCTATTTATAGCTCCTTTTTCATAACTTTGGAGGGGTGGCAGAGAGGGGGGAGGGTATTTGGAAGTTTTAAATTGGTAGAAATTGCCTATATATTGATAATAGATAAAAACCCAACAAGAATTTCAAAGAAATTTCAAGTCCTTCCTGCCAAAAAATTTAGGCCGAAAACCGGTCTTATTGACCCTCCTCCTTTCCAGAATATTTATGCATTCCAAAAATAGAATAAGGAGAATTAGTCTTTCAAAAAAATAAAATACGTAGGTACACAATATATATAATAATTATTGGAATATACATTAAAATTTTACAGAGTTGATAGAGTCCTAATAGAGATACGTTTTGAGTGTCTTATAAGTGTTCGTTTGTTTTTTTTTTTTTCAAGCATGGAGTTCTTAGAACCCTGTTTATTGTAAAAACTAAAAGAGAAAATCTCAAATTCACCATCTTCTGTGCGTATTGTCATCAACATTTTTCAGTAAATTTCGTCTAGTCAGAATTAAAAGGGCGAGTTTGAAATTCATTATCAATTTTAGTTTTTTGTCATTAATTCAAAATTGGGAAATTTCAATATAAAAAAAATTATTTTACACACCTGCTTCAAAGTTCACCCCTTAAATGAAATTAAAAAAATGTTTGAACTATTGCTTTGCTTTTGTGTAATAATTTTCTCACACACCTCACAGTGTAATTTTGATTAATTTTATATCTATTCGCTCACCGCTTTGATATATATATATATATTATATATTTCATCTATCACTCTCATCACAGACGAATAAATAGACCGATAAAAAAAAGAACAAAAACAAAACAAAAAAATCTTTTGAAAAACAAAATGGATTCCAAGCCACTAAATTACGACCCCCACTAATATAGCAACACCTTTGCCATCATTGTCCATCGCACCCGATCGTTCATCGCCGAGCTCAGCATCGCTAGAAGACGTACTTGCGTCACTCTTGGGATTACCAACCGATACCTACAGGTCCACAGGTATGAACCTGTAAGTTATGTTCCATAAAAAGACAAATTTCATTATGTTTCGCATATATATGTTCTACTTTTTTTTTTTTTAGTTTTTCATATTTTGTTAAGGCGGCCCGACGAATTGCTAAAAAAGTGCTGATTTGTCCCTTCCGTACAATTTATGTATCTTTTTGGTATCTTCCATTCTAAAGATGGAAGAACAGGGTCCTTCGGAAGGTTCAAATCAGTGTTGCCCCCAACAACAATAAACAACAGAAGACGCAATTACATTTCTTTGTCTCTTTGCATAAAATAAAAATAAATAAAAAAAATTGTAGAAGATCCCACCCCCGCCAGATACTAACTAAATTATGTTTAATTTCAAGGCGATACAGCTAATGAGATAATGTACCGCATGACGTCATCAACGACCAGCAGCCTCCAGGTGGAGCAGAATCGATTCCGGCGGCGCAGTGAAGGCGATGCCCAGAGGCAGCAGCAACAGCAGCAGCAGCAGCAACAAAATCAACAGCAGCAGCAGCCGCAAATTCAGCAGAAGCAGAATGCCAATCCTCAAATTCAGCCAGGTGGTGGTAACAACAATGTCAGCGAAACTTCCCTGCCCAGTCAGCCCTCCAGACGAGTCAGTCTGGACTCGAGTGAGTCGAAGACGACTTCGGAACTCCTCGTAAAATGTCGTAATACAAAATGTGACCAGTCAGCGAATCCGGGCGATGCGAAAAAATTCTACAAAAGCTGTCACAACTGCACCCACCTGTACTGTTCCCGGGAATGCCGTCGAGCCCACTGGGAGAAGCACAGGAAGGCGTGTCTTCACTCCCGGGTTTCGAACCTCTGCCGACAGGTTTTGGCCGCCTGCAAAGACGACATGGACACCCTGCGCCATCTGAGCCTGCTCGCCAGAAAGGGTTACCTATCTCAAGGTCGTGGCGTTGTAAGGGTCCTATTTCGGAGCCCTGAGAATGCCGAAGCCTTTATAAAAAATGGATTTCAATGTCTCGGCGAGGCTTCTTATGTCCGATGGCCGGATTTAATGCCAGCTGAAATGGGACTAGAGCTGTATTCAGAACTGCTCAAGCTTAGTACAGAATATAAACCGGAATCAAAAATGCTTATTTATGTTGCTATTTGTGTTGTATCAGAAGCTCCAGGGAGTGCAACAGCCCCCGTAAAGTGGGAACGACAACTGGTCTCACGGTGTGCCAAGCTGAAGATCTGCAAATCTATCCTCTCAGAACTGGACCAGGCACAACAGACTGTTATAGTGCCCGAAGCATCCACAGAAATTCTCATCCTAACTTTCAATCCGCAAAAGAAAAACTCTCCTTCACATCGAGAACTGATTTCAACTAATATCCAAACCATTCTGGGAAGACGTGGGGTAGTTCTTCGAAAACACTATCCAGAGATCTACCAACGTCTGCAGACCTTTGCTGATGGTCAAACAGATCGATTTATGCCAGTCACTATCCATCCGAGAGATAATCAAACGGGTCAAGGATTCGTCTGCATTATGATGCCGACACACGGAGACAACGAGCCAATCAAGTTGCCAATAAATGATAGTGGAAACAAGGTCATCACAATCGATGTTGGTGAAGAACTGCTAGAAAGTTGACTTTACAACGGTCGAACAACTTTCTAAGGATAAGGATGCAATTGGGCAGACAACTATTAAATTGTTGATAACATTTTCAAAATTTTTTAATCGGAATTAAGAGTTGTGAACTGCAGTTAAAGAGGTATACAAATTATAAAAGGAAAATATGTTTGAGTCGAAACAAATCTTTAAACATAATTCTGATTTTCTTCGTTATTCAGCTATAAGTTTTGACCTCGCGGCAAGTAACTTGACAACTTATAGCTGAATTACGAAGAAATTTAATTTAAGAATCAAAGAACGTGATTCAGCCATAAGCTATCGTGTAACGAAAAGTGAGGTGACAGCGAGAATTAAGCTTTTTCATTTTTCGAAGGCTTAAGTCCGACGTAATTATACGTTATTAAGACAAAAATATGATATTAACTTTTTCTGATATGTTACTGGATCCGAGTCTCAGTTATAGCTAATGGCTGAATTGTGTGCTTTAAATCTTAAAAGAAAATTTATTCATAATTCAGCTATAAGTTATCACTTCATGGAAAATTAAGTGATAACCAGAATTAAGTCCATTATTGCTTATTGTATGGCATTGTTATATTTTTAAAATAACTAAAACTGTCAGTATATTTGATGGTTTCACTTAAAATAACAAAATGCTGAGCACCACCGTATAAGGTTGAAAAAATCGATTTCTTTTTCAAAATGAACCCATGAAATGTGACCAATTTTTTTCTTGAAAAACATGATAATAGTACACACGTTAATTAATAATTAGTAATTAAAAAGGATAAGACCAACGCAAAAAAAAGCAATTGTTAAAAAACTTATAGCGACGGGTAAATAGTTTAAATAATAATATAATATAAAGAAAACTCGTTATTCATCTGTGAATATTATTTCACTAGTTTAAATTTATTTTTGACTATTTTTTAATAATTCCTCGGTAAATCTGTTCACATTTTGCTGTCATAATTTCAAGATTCAAGCGAAAATACTTCAATTCCAACAAAAAATCGTTAACAAAAGTCTAAAGTCTGCATGGATCTGCAGACGATTCGATATGTTTTTACTCTGCAATGACTCTGACAATGCAAAGAACTGCAGATTTCACTCAAGTTAGACGAGACTTTTGAAGTTGATCAACTTTCGTACACACGCTTCAACTTCAGCTTGTACATACTTTTGTGTAGACTTTTACGCAAATCATAGTGAAGGTTGAAAATTCAAAAATCCGTAGCATTAATATTACCCAAGCCATTGTCATTTCTCGGGGGTTTTGGCATTGCGGATTCTTCCCTTGCCACCCTTTTGCACCCCAGATGAGGGTTGTAGGGTCATAATAATCGAAACCCTTATGCCTATTCTCCAGTGAGCAAGCCAACCACGACCCAACCAACCAAAGTGCTGCTACCTTTTCCTTCTCATTGTAAAATAAATCTCCCGTCTCGCTTGTGTTTTGGTTGGAATGCTCTAGCTTTTCGTTCGTATTGGTTAATCCATTTGAATTGCCACATAAAATTCAGCCGATTTCTAATAGTGGTTCTGAGCCTATATTCAGTACTGCCAAAATGTAAAATCTTAAGAAATAATTGAGGTTAAGTGTTAGAAAAAAATTGCCGCCAAAAGTAAAGAAGCATTTTTAAGTGGAAATGGTATTTATTTGGAGTGTTAAATAAAAAGGATGAAATTTATAAACATCCTTGTTCATAAATTACGAAATATAAATTTCTCCCTGTTCCATTTCACTCCCGATTAAAACAAGCAGAACGTTTTACATCTCACATCTACATTGATAAAGATGTGTACGAACGCATTTTGTCAGCCAACTGATAAGTGGTTGGTTTGTGGTTGTCTTGCTCATTGGAGAGTATGCATTATTTACTCCCTGCCATCCTTTTACACCACAAAAACAAGGTTGTAAAGCTAGAGTATATAAAAAAATTTGAAAATTGCATGCCCAAAAACCTTACAAGTATTAATTTGCTTCTTTATATAATGAATACCGTGCATCTTCCGCTCTTTCATCCCTTATAACAACCAAAAAGAAGTGGGAAGTAGTTTTAACTCATTAACACTAGTATGTAAAACCATAAGTTTAACTTATATTTATTTTCAGAATTTAATTTATTCAAAACTCTTAATTCTAAAAAAAAGGTTTTTTTAAAACGTACCGAATTTTACCCCTTTTTGGCATTTTCTTGGTGATGAAATTTGACCTTAGATAACAAAAGAATTGAGTTCTTATCCTCTCTATTATAATTTTCCCCATTTTCATCTGTTTTCGAGAGTTGATTTTAGGGTGGTTTACAACACCTTAACGATAAAAATTATACCTCCGGGTTTAATAACTTTATTGATTGCACATTTTTAGCTGTAGTTTTAGTTGTTTTGGTTTTTTTTCAAAACTTCTTTCATATCGTAAATATCAATTTTTTATAAAATTCTTATAAAACTCTGAGAAATCGGTACTTTTTTTTGTAAATTCAAAAATACAATAGGAAAGTTTATCTTTTCTTTAATTTTCAGGTAATGTTCTGAAAGACCACCATTGAAAATACCCAAGTATGAATTTTCAAAACTTTTAAAAAAACTATAACAGAGTTTTCCAAACTTAAAGTTGACGAACAAAAACAAACAAATTAGAACAATAAGGGTTAAACTGAACAAATATATAATTTGAGTTGTTTTCAACATTTCGTTTGTTTTTTTTAATATGCTATAATAATAAATCACTTAAAATTTGACTATCCGATCAACAAAATTAAAGTAATATAAAATCTACTTTCAATTATAGCTGAAACAATAAAAGAAACATTTAAATCAACTTATTACATACAATGAAATAAATATTTTGAAAAATCGATTCTTTCAACCTACCAGTTCTTTAACAAATTTAATAGAATAACAAAAATCTGTTTCATAAAATTTGTAATTCATTTTAAAAGATACTTAAATTTTGGCGGGAGTTTTGCTATTATGTTTTATGATTGCACTAAATTTTTAAGTAATAAATTAAATAGGTATTAAATATATCAGGAAAGGTATTAAATATATCAGGATAGCTTTAACATACCTAAACACCGTAAAACCAAATTAAGGTAAATTTTATAGAAAATTACAAACTAGTCGTTATTATTGGCAGTTTTAGTGTTGAAACAGAATTTATAACAAAGCCACCTATGAAATATATTTGTTATATTATTGTTAAAATCTAAAGCATTTTTTATGTTTTCTTTATCTTAATTTTAAGAGCATAAAAACAGACAAATCAAATCTATTGAGATTAAATTAAGAAATCGGTTTTTAATAACAATTTGTTTATAAACGGACATAATAACATACGTATGTTTATTGCAAATAATCGAGTTGCAGTAAGAAAACTTAAAGAACTACGTCAAAAATATATTACAAACATTCATCTCTTAATTGTGAGTACACACGTAAATTAAAATTAGAAAATAGTTGTTCGAGTAAAATCAGTTAAAATCAAATCTTGAGGTAACTGGTAAAATTATGTCATATTTTATTAAACCCTTTCCAGTTTAGTATTATTATTTCTTTAAAGAAAATATAAATTTTCTATAGCTGGAAATTAATATAAATTTGATTGATTTTGAAATATATTTCCAGTTAAAATATTTTTTTTATTTATATAATGAAAATAGTTAATTTCACCCAGTAAAAGATTTTGTATATTTATTAAATTATTGTTAATCTCTTTACCAAAATCGACTGCAGTTCATAAATAAAAATAAGTTATATATCTTAAAATATAAATAAAAATATGAAAAAATTCTTAAACAAAATTAATAATAAATAAAAATGTTTGCCTTATAAAAGCAAAAAATTATAAAAATTGCTACAATCCTTAGAAAGATGAAAAAAAAAAATTGAAATTGTGAAGAAATTGTTTAACAATTTATAAACCGTGCGGCCAAAAACTGAGAGGACTGGTACGATTAATATAAATTTAAACATAAATTAAAAGAGAAAAAATCCAAAAAAGAAAAAAAAAATGTTTGTGACTTTTTAATAAGACAAGAACAAAAAAAAAAAAACCTTTGAAAAAAATTGCATTCCAAAACACCAAGAAAACAAAATATGATTATGAAAATTAATGCGAAAAACCGAGAGCGTGAAGAGAGACGAAAAAGATTTATAAGAGCGTGCTAAATCAATACGACAAATACTGCAACATTTTTACATAGAGGCAAAATAATATATTTTAGTAAATTTACGTTATTTGATAGAGCCATTATTACTATTAGATAAAAAGAAGAGAAGATTCAAATTGTTTTTATAGGCGTTATATGACGAAGAGCAGGAGATATCTCTTTTAGTTAATCGCAAATTTTTTGTAGATCAATAAAACTAAGAAATTTAGATGAATGCGATTTGTTTTTTGAACTGCGATTGCAATTCGCAATGTTACTTAGATAAAAATTTGTTAGTTAATTTTTATAAATTTCTAGCTGCATAACAATTTTTTTAGTTTTCTCGAAATGAGTGTTTCCATTTATGATTAATACTACGCGAATAGCAAATTTAATTGAATTCTAATGAGACAAGAAAGAAGCATCTAATAAACGATCAAAACTAATTCCTGACTTAAACTTAAATTGGATTTATTAAATAAATTGAAAATTTATAAAATGAAAAAAAAACATGCTTAATGAAATAAGTGAGTGTAACTTTATTATGGAATCGAATTAAACATATACTGCATTAAAGAGAAAAGAAAAAAAAATATAAAGACAAGGAAAAACATGTAAAGAAATTGAATCATATATTGTTGTTGGATCATTTTTGCATACAAATAATGAAAATGAAAGAGAAAAAAAAACATATAATACAGTGCAGCATTTAGCTACAACTACATTAAGTCATTTGTTGCGTTCTTTTGATATTAACATACATTTAACGTTAATGAATTTATTACACAAATTGTAACTAACATTTAACATTGTAACTATTCAAGCAAGGGAGTCGCGACGGCTATAAAAGTTATACAAGATGCGTATTTATGTCCAAACGATTATATCTTTTTTTTTTAATTATTTTCGATTTGAATTAAGCAAAAATAAAAAGAAAACAATAAATTTATTCGAAATGAGGTTTTTTAATTATTAGTATCAGGATTTATATAGGAAGTATGGATACCACTGTTTTTTAATGGTAAGTAATTACTGAATTTAGAACACTTTTTTTTCATTAATTAATTAATTAATTAATTAATATAATTTATAATATATATTAATTTAATTAATTAATTAATTAATATTAATTAATTAATTAAACAAATCCTTTTTATGCTTTATACGAAGATATAAATTTTTTCTAGAGTTGTTCTTCGAGGTATACAAACAAGATCATTTTAGTATATTATAAAGGAAAACACAAAACGCTCTTCAATTTTTCAATAAAAAAAAACATGTGATGTGATGTGAGCCACCGGTGGTACACGCCGCCAGATAAACCATTCGAGTGTGGGTGTGAGCCTCCGGTGGTACACACCGGGTTGAACGTGTTAAATTTAATATCAACTAACTGAGGTTGACCTTTAAAATTGTAAAGATTGATTTTTTTTAAAAGTCACAAGATTTATTGCGAATCTTTAATATAGTGAAATTGCCTTTTATGAGTAAAGCATGATTTTTTTTTATAAACGAATAAAAAAGCCCTAACATAGTCAAATCGACCTCAATTTTGAGATTGACTTTGAAATGGAAAGAGATTAAGATTGAGCTCAGAATTAAAATTAAAACCATAGTTTAGATTTTGAAATCGATTTCAATTCTATGAATACCATGACCTATCAGTGGCGTGGGGTGAAATTTTTGAGAAGGTAAGCCGGTGCAAAAATCAGAAACTTAAGGGGAGGTTCTCATCTAGAACGTCAAAAAGTAGGTAAAGTTCGTGATTTTTTTGAAGGCAAATGACAAAGACATAGGGAAATGATATTTGGCATTATCTTTTATTGTACATTTATCTGTACGAAAAAATTTTTTTATTCAAAAAAAAAAAACAAAATGGCGCCCGTTATTCAACTTCTCCGGAGGCATGTTTGTGTACAATTTGCGTACAAGATAACTCAAAAACGGTTCAACCGATCAACTTCTAGTTTCGTGCATATTAAAGTAAACAATTTTCTTCATAGAAAGAGTGGAGCACATTTTGAAAATTGTAACATTATCTCCTTTTTGTAAGTGATAAACTATGAAAAAAAACGGCCGAAAATGGCCTTAAAATTTCAAAATCGCGCCATTCCGTCAATTTTAAATTTTTTTTGAAAGTCGTCCACTCTTTCTGAGACAAATTTATTCTAGTTTATAATAATGTCATCATTATTTGATTTCAGACCAATCTGCGACCCCTAAATTGTACGCAGCTGGGCAATTTTCGAAAAACATGCCTCCGGAGAAGTTGAATAACGGGCGCCATTTTGTTTTTTTTTTTTAATAAAAAAATTTTTTCGTACAGATAAATGTACAATAAAAGATAATGCCCAATATCATTTCCCTATGCCTTATCATTTGCCTTCAAAAAAATCACGAACTTTACCTACTTTTTGACGTTCTAGATGAGAACCTCCCCTTAATAGCGAAAAAAAACTTACCAAATGAAGTCAGATATTACAAAATGTGTTCAACAGTGAATGCGTGTATTCTTGTCGAATTTAGTCGGCCACTTCTATCATACTTAAAGTCATTGGAAGTTAAGTGCTATATGAATATTATGAATAAATATGGACATATATACAATGAACTTCAAGAATACTATAAGTGGCTTTGAAAAAAACCCGTTAGTCCCGTGTATCGTGCAATCAAACTAAAGCGGTTAACAAAAACTGTGAAAAGTTGATATGAAATATAATTAATCTTACTTATACTCCAAAACTAATCTACGATTTTTTTTATAAATTCGGCCAAAACATCATTGTAAAAATTAGACTGATTTCTAATTTGTAAAAGAAGGTGTTTTTCTATCGATAAGAGTGCTAAATTTGAGAGCCTTTCTTCGGTTTGAGAATTTCTGAAATAAGTATGATTTTTCATAAATCGACTTATCAAAATGTTTGAAAAACCCGTCCTTACGCTTGTAATCTATTTTCATCGACGGTTTAGCGCGACCTAATTCGATAACTCTGCTTTTTTGCTGAAAAGATAATCTATTAAATTCATTTGCCTGTTCTAATAAAAAATCCGTTAAGCAGCATTCAACACTAAGTAACGCGATTTCCAACAATAATTAAAGACTGAGAACAAGATATAAATAAAAAGCTACTAAAATGTCCTATAACAGACCACCTAGACCTTACAAAATTCTCACCAGCTTTTCACAATTAAATTCTATATATTAAAGTACAATTACACTTCACTTCAAATCAAACATGCACGATAGACGGGACAAATCCATCAACTGACAAATTGAAACAAATAAATAATCGTCATCTGAATAGCCGAACCTAACGAAAAAACCCTAGAAGCCGGATTCTATCGTGTTATCGAGAGGTAATAAAATAGCACCACACCACACTCATAAGTCACAATCCGTTGAGCACCAAGGCAAAAAGAGACACAAGTTAACAATTTTTTTATTAAAATATAATAAACAAAACCACAACGCCCCTCCCTTCCGAGAAGACGACTTCTGCCGTGTTCTTGTGAAATAAGGGAGCATTCACTCCTACAATTCACAGCCCCTTCAGTATCAAAGAGATTTACAGTCAGCTGAATATTGTTTATGAAAACCAAACCCACCCCAACCAACCCCACTCACCCGAGAAGCCGCTTTCTACCGTGTTATAGGGATAATAAGAGAGCACCACTACACTCACATCCGTTCATAGAGAAGACACAAATCAGCTGACATTCTAACAAACAAACAACCACCCGCCGAAGTGACCTGAGTTTCAACTTATGCAAAACAAAAACAGCCGAGAAGCCGGTTTCCATCGTGTTATTTTCTTATAGGATTTGCTTTTAGTGAGCAAAGGATATCACACACGATTTCTTTGTTACTCGTGGAGAAAAGTGTGGGCTTGAGTAAGCCGTAAAATGACCGGCTTACAGAAGCAGCGAGCGAGCGCTTCATACCCGATGCAACCCCTTGATAGAACCTGCTACGGTGCGAGGGAAGGTTCCATCGTAGTGCAACAACAGATTATGGTTGTTTTTGGTTGTAACACTTGTTTTGCCATGTTTTCTTTACGAGGTGAATTTTGGGAGCGCTTTCCAGGAATTTTACAGGCATAGAACAAGTTTTAAATTTACGGGAATAGGATGAGTTCCCAAAAGGGAAGCCGGTAGGAATCGTGTTATATGGACCCCACGCCACTGTGACCTATACACCTAAAATATCAACTTCAAAGGATATTAATATAAAAAAGGATTTATGAAACATTTATTTAATCTTGTATTTAAATTTATAAATTTCAGATAACGGACAAATTCTGAATTTCAAGGAATCTCCATGAATATTGGCATCTAAAGGTTTTCAAATTGTGAAAATTCAAAACTTAAGTATAAGTACAGGATCTATGGTTTAAGCAATTTTAAAAGAACACCAATTTACCATTTAAAAATTTTGAATTCATATTCTATAATTTGGTCAGAATGCTTAATTTCATTTTCATCTTTTAGATTCACAAAAATGCACAACATGGGTATTTGTGTATACAGGGTTTTTGGTATTAAAACGATTATACGTTGGCAAATGGTATGGAATGACAAACCAAATAGAAAATTGTATGGGATGGGGGAATGCTTCGTTTGGGAGGGAGAGGAGAGAACACCCTGTAACTACCTGAAACCCCCCCCTCCCCCCTAAAACGTTTCCCTAACGAGTTATAGCCCCTTAAAGATTTTTCGACTTTGATGGAAATGATTGTTCATAGCTTGTGAATCACCCTATGGATTATGGTTATTTGCAGCAAGTTGAAAGCTGTCATAAGTATATTTCTTTTGGTATCTCATTTGTTGCTATCGGCGAAATATTCTTCGAGATATTACAAAAATAATCGAAAGTTTTCGATTTTTTACCTAGAATTTTGAATAATAAATCAATTTATTTCCAAAATTTTTTTCTACGGAATGTATTTTTATTACTGTTTAACAGTGCACCCGATGTCGCCTTTCTTCTGCAAAACTCCGTAGCCGGCTACCTGAAAAAAGAATAAATGGAAAATTAGCCAGAAGGCTGTATCAGGAAAGATTCTCCATTTCTTAATCTGTGGAACGATTTTTTTATCAGCTCACCTCAATTAATCACGTAACACCCTATATATATAGAGGTTTTTCAGGAAATCAGTTTCTGGAATCGCTTGATCAATTCAGCTTAATAAAACCAATTGCTGAATTGCGTAGTCTGTTGCAGAAACCGAACTCTTGAAAACGGGCGAAACAATCAATATGAATAAAATTTGAGACACAACAACTACTTTCTGTACAAAATACAAAATTTAGAGATATCTAGAGCAGAACTATTGAACCACAGAAACACAGATAACATTATTTTCGTCAATATTTTCCGATGATTATAACCAATACCATAATAATTACACTTGGTTTTCTACGATTTATGATTATCGAAACAACGAAACAACAGAAGTAAAAATGTCCACTTATTTAAATATTTGGTAATAAGCAAAAATATATTTCCTACTATCTAAACAATAGTTAATTCATAGGCCAGAAATTTGAAAATACCCATTGATGTGGGTGTTCAGAGGTAAGAGGTCAATACTGCAGGGGGTGAAAGGTCAGACCGAGACAAGCAAAAAATCGTATGGGTGGGGGGGGGGGGGGGGGGGTATCTCGCACCGTTTGGCAGTTACAGGGTGATTCGTAAATCAGGATTTTGCCTTATATGGGAACCGCTCTTGTATTTTTATCTTTTTTTCTACGCATCGCAGCGGCCCCAAACTGATTTAAAAAAATCACTATGTGGAAGCCCTTTCCAAAAAAGTTTACACCACCCCCCTATCCCCAACCCCTTGGCCATAATCCCCCCTGGAAGTTGAAAAAATTAACTTTTATTTCACGATTTTTCACCTTTCGCCCCACTTTTCTCCGAAATTCATGTTATTAACATACCTACTTTTTATTTTTTTTAAGTTGCCTATCTAATTACCTTTCCAAAAAGGTGCAACATGCCCAGGTAGAAAAGGGTTGCAAAAGTCCTGAAATTAAAACATCCTCACAGGTACCTAATTACTTTATTGCACCATAATGGAAAATGTCGTTAAGTAAACAATTTTTATGACAGCAAGTTCGGAAATGTTTGTTTAGGAAACAGAGGTAGTACATTTTTATTATTTCAGCAAAACAGTAATAAAATAATAAATGTAATCTCGTTAAATAGCGTTATTAGTTTATTATATCCAGCATTGACTCTTAAGTATCCTGACGCTCCGTTTCTAATACCTCCTATGAATTATAGTATAAAAATGGGTAAGTTTGAAAGGACATTGACCACAGTTGAAGAAGCAATCGATAAAACCGGGTGTTTAATAGAAAAAATTAAGATAAAATGGCAGAATTCAGTGTTGAAGAGTCTGCCGATATAATTTACGTGTACGGTTTAGTAGAAGGAAGTGATAGTAAGGCCGTACGAGAATACCAAAGGAGATTCCCGAATCGGCATGTACCCAAAAGAAAGGTATTTTCAAGGACTTTCAGAAGGTTAAAAGAAACCGGAAGTATAACCACCCCCAGAGCAGAAACGCGAGCAGGAAAATCGGCCGATTCAGCGGACCCTGACCAACAAATCCTCAACATCGTCAGGAACAGCCCTGTAATAAGCATCAGGCAGGTCGCACGAAGGTCAGGATTGTCTTCAGGGAGAGTTTGGACCGTTGTGAACCGAGAGGGACTACATCCATACCACCATATCCCGGTCCAAGCACTACAGGAAGGAGATTCCGAAAGACGATTGCAATTTGCACTTGGCTGTTCGAGTCTGACATAAAAAACAGAAGGTTTCTAGACCGAATTCTGTGGACGGATGAATCGCAATTCACCCGGGATGGCATCACAAACTTCCACAACCTCCACACCTGGTCAGATGTGAACCCACATAGGACAAGGTGTCGGCCTTTCCAGCAAAGATTTAGTGTCAATGTCTGGGCTGGCATCATCGGCAACCAGTTGATAGGACCCTTCATCTTGCCCCAAGTGCTGAATAGTCAGCTATACTCGGACTTTTTGGAGAATACCCTTCCGGATCTGTTGGAGGACATCCCCCTGGCCACCAGAAGCGCAATTTATTTACAGCACGACGGAGCCCCTGCGCATACTGGGAACATTATTAGGGCAAGGTTGAATGAAAATTACCCAGAGCGCTGGATTGGACGAGGTGGACCGATTCCTTGGCCTGCTAGGACACCGGACCTTACTCCACTGGCCTTTTTCTTATGGGGAATGATGAAAGATGAAGTTTACTCAAGACCAATCAACACCAGGGAAGAATTAGTTACCAGGATTGGGACTGCAGCCACGAAAATACGGGAGAGACTGGCTACCATAGACCTCAAACGTGAAATAAAACGAAGGCTACTTGCATGAATCGAAACTAGCGGAGAACATTTTGAACAGCTTTTAAAGGACATGCGTTTTAATTGTAATTAGTTTTTAAGCGAACAAAATGTATTTTTTAGTAAACTTAAGTATAATTTTCTAAAAATTCGAATTATCATGATATTCTGTAAAAGGATTTTTGTAAATAAATTTTTGTATCCTTTTCCTACCTGGGCATGTTGCACCTTTTTGGTAAGGTAATTAGATAGGCAACTTAAAAAAAATAAAAAGTAGGTATGTTAATAACATGAATTTCGGAGAAAAGTGGGGCGAAAGGAGAAAAATCGTGAAATAAAAGTTAATTTTTTCAACTTGCAGGGGGGATTGTGGCCAAGGGGTTGGGGATAGGGGGGTGGTGTAAACTTTTTTGGAAAGGGCTTCCAAATAGTGATTTTTTTAAATCAGTTTGGGGCCGCTGCGATGCGTAGAAAAAAAGATAAAAATACAAGAGCGGTTCCCATATAAGGTAAAATCCTGATTTACGAATCACCCTGTAACTGCCAAACGGTGCGAGATGCCCCCCCCCCCACCCATACGATTTTTTGCTTGTCTCGGTCTGACCTTTCACCCCCTGCAGTATTGACCTCTTACCTCTGAACACCCTGTATAATATGTTACAAAGCATATAACACGTTTTTCATGTGACATAGTTATATATTATATGTAACAAAGTTTATATAACATGTTTGCACATGCAGAGGAGCATAACATATGTTACATATAATAAATAAGAGATTTGTTACGAAACGAAGTACATATTCACTTTTTGAATTACCGATTACATGAGTAATTACTCAGTAATTTCTCGATGAAAACTAAGAACTAGTTGAGTATTGTCAAATTTCTGGCCTATCAAATACCGATTACTTGAGTAATTACAATTTCTGGAATACAAATCATCGGTATGTGGGTATTGATTAATGTTTGCCAGACCAGTTACTGATTACTTGGGTAATAAAAAATTCTAGAAGGGTGATTTTTACTTTATTAATAATTGATAATCGCAATGTTGTAATTATATATTGTTTACAAATTGAAAATCGAAAACGAAATATTATTTTTTTGCCGATCGCTGCGCCGAAACATCGAAATGAAAAATTATATAAAAAATTGAAGTAATTAAAACAGCACAAATATTCACATTTAACACCTTTATTTAAAAGTATACTGGAATATTGCAGAATGCGAAGTTATAGTGCATTTGAAAAGCTTACCTTATCTGAGTATATTTGTTTTATGTTTTTTTTTTTTTGTTTATACAATTACATTTTCTTTTTACACAATCTTGTTTTTGTTTTATATGTTTTTGCTTAAATTTTATTTCAGAATTTACCGCTTTACATTTGCCATGAATTTTTACAAGAAATATTCAATCGGAATTTTCATTGCATTTTTTTTTACAATGATTGTTTTCATACTTTTTTGTTTTGTTTTACACAATTTTTGGTTAATTAATGTAATAAATTATCCACTGCTACAAATTTACAGTTATACTTATTATTCATTATTTTACCTTTTTTTTTCTCCCTATTTCATTTTCTATAATTTCCGCATTCAAATTTTCCACTTTATTTTCTTTACTAAAACTATTTACAATTGACGGTTACAAAAACTACGTCTAAATCTCTAACTATTTATTTTGCAATTTAATTATTATTATTATTATAATTATTTTTCACGCTTTTGTGGGGTCTCTGTTAAAAATATATCTTTTTCCCTTTAAAATTCACTTAATCTTTAAATATCTGTCGTATTCCTGCTGAAAAAGCACTATTATTAATATGTTTTATGCAATGCTGCCTGCTTTTACTTTTTTTGTCGAAAGAGATATGTATTATGGAATTAATTTTTCTTATCGAAAATTTGCCTTTTTTTTCTAATATATGTTTTAAAATTGATTTTATTTTTGCTTTTTGTGCCAAAAATTATATATAATATATATATATATTTTTTTTCAAGCGGAATTATATCGATAATTACAAAATATCACAAATCTTTTTCTTTTATTATGTACAATTTGCAAGCGATGCTGTGTGCTTGTAGGTGATTTAGAGTAAGCTCATGAAATTTTGAAAAAGGATGTTGTACATTAGTGGTGACAAAATAATATTAAATAGTAAGATTTATTAGCTAAGAAATACATTTATATGGAAGTTGGAAAGAAAACATATTTAAGCATTTTTATCTGCGATTTTTGGGATATCGACTCTTGGAAGTTATTTTCTGAATTCCTACAAATAGTTAATTTTAACTTTTAAACCCTGAATGAATAAAAGGAACAATTTCAGATTTTAAGCGAGTTATTGGAATTTGACTTATAAAATATATCAAAATCGACTCGATTTGCAATTCAGCTTCAAAGACTACTATGCTGAATAAGATGCATTTTTAAAGTAAGTAGTCCCTTTTTCTTTTCTCAATTAAATTGTGATTGCTACTAAATTTTTGCTTTGAGCAAATATTTGATGGCAGTCGAAGAAGTAATTATTCTCATAATTTTGTTTGTCTAAACAAAATTCATATAAGGGCTTATTCAACTATATCCTTTAGTTTTTTAACAATAAAGGCCTATGTGTGCAGAACTGTAAAATTGGCATTACCAGTAACATGCATTAACATTACAGGTAATGCAATTTAAAGATGATTACCAGTACCATTACTAATAATGGTAGTACAAGAAAATCGAATTACCATTACAGTTGCTGGTAGTGTACTTCACCATTACTGTAATCACATGAGCATTACTCACCATTACTAGCATTACTTACTCACATGAGCATTATTTAGCATAACTTACAATTACCAGCACTACTTACTACTCAGTTATAAGTCTTAGTAATGCAAAGTACTGCCATGTAATGCTACGTAATTCCGAGTAATGTTAATAATGGCGAGTAATGCTAAGTAATGTTCATGTGATTACAGTAATGGTGAAGTGCACTACCAGTAACTGTAATGGTAATTCGATGTTCTTGCAACACCAATTCCAAAGTAATGCAATATTTTACAGCTCTGCATGTGTGGTAATACCAAATAAAATAGTTATTAATAATGAGTCGTCTGATATTTGATAATTTAATATTATTTTATTTTATACCTCTTTGTTAAATGATAAACAGAAGAGTTTCAAAATTAATTAACCAAACAAAAAATTGGTCCTGTGCTGTTTTGCATATTAAATGAAATTTTGACGATGTTTTTTTTTTTTTTGCTTAAACATATATTTCATTTAAAAACAAAACCAATGAGAAAATAAATAAAATCGCTGTTTGCGATTAAACTAAATTGTTTGCATTCAGTAATCAGTAATCTATACATATATTAAGTTTAGTCAAAATCTACTCAGCCTTAAAGAGGAAAACCACATTAGCAGGCCAAATTATTAGTATTTTTTTTTTAAAAACAATTTCCTGAACTGTCTAATGTTTTTTGAATTATTGAATTAAAAACGTGAAATAAGAGGAAACATATTCGTTAAGGGGAGAAATAGGTGCAGAGGCTTAAAAAAATTCAATTATTTCTTTTTTTTTATAAATCGATTGTAGAACTATTCAAAAATATCTTCTGAAAATTTCAAAACAAAATTCCACGCCGTTTAAAAGTTATAAGCGTTTCAGTGAGTGTCCCTCAGTCGAACCTTTACTGCCACTCTTATTTTTAAACGCGTTTTTCTCGAAACTACTTTTTTCAAATTTGTGTATACTCTAGCTCCTACAGTTTTTGATCAATCCTTATCAAACTCAGTACATAGTTTCTTTGTATAAATACGCTCTATTTGAACCTCAATCCTATACAATATCTTTATTTTAACTGTTTTTTATTGCAAAAAAAGTACGAACAAATGGTAAAAAATCATACTAAATTTTCACATTCCTCTTAAAAAATATTAATTTTCGATTTATTTGTGAAAAAATAATTTTTTTGGAAAAATTGATTTTAGATGAAAATTAGGACCTCCAGGATTTACACAAATCGCCCAGATGGATGGCGACTTACAATGCGCGGCAACTGATATCTTCGTTATTTTTCGAGGAAAATGTTTGAAAATTTCAGAATATACAAGGTATAAATAAAATATATATATTCTTTATAAAAAAATTCATGAAAATCACTAAAAATACGCCGTCCTACACCTATTTCCCTCCTTAAGTTGACTTTGATTATGAGTACCTCATAAACCCATTATTTTAGCAAAATAATACAAAAAAAATCTGAATTTTACCAACTTTTTCGTTATTTCCGCTATTTTGGGGAGGTTAAAGTGGTTTAAGGTCTGAAACAAAAATTTTTCCTTAAACTCTGACACTTCCGACCACCGCTGCTCATAGTTTAAATTTAATTGTGATACTCTTTTGACTCAGCAAAAAATAGTGAACAAGAAAATCTCTCATTTTTCATACTGTTCTACTTATAATTCGCCATATTTTTTTTCTGAGCCATAAAAATGTAAAATATTAAAGTACATGAATTTTAGTTATAGTAACTCCATTATTTTAATAACTTTGGAGCTCAAAGATCAACGAAAAAATGTGTACTTTTGATCCTTAATGGGTTAATCTCAAGCTAAGTCGAATTTTAAAAAAAATTTACTATTCTACTCGAAATTAAATTGAATTATTATGAAAAGTCTTGAAAATGTATGTTTGCTTATATTTTTGACTCCATAAGTGTAATTTGTAAATATGCATTGAAATTAGGTCCTATATGTTTTCTTTCCATCCACCTTGAGATTTTAAGTATAATTTCAAAGAACTGTAGCAAGATTCACTTAAAATTTAAGGGCAAAATTCCATTTTTGTTTTTATTGATATTTCACACGAATAAAAAGAGTTTTAAAGCCTTTAAAAAAAGGATCCTAAGCCTACCTACGTAAGACCTATACAAAAATACAAAGGTAACAAAAAAAATGACTTAACAAAAGCCATTAGGGAACTTAGAAATGATCACAAGAATTGGAGATAAAAATCATCAGTTAAAAGCTGCACCGGCCCGCCGAGGGCGCCGCACTCGACGGACACTGGAAGCTGACGGTCTTCTCCAAATGTCACGCGTAACTCTGAGCTGTCTGCGGGAGTTGCTCGTTTATCCCGCCGATCCCGTTGGGGGCGTCCACGGTCCCCTTCTCGACCCAGTGCCTCAGCCGGCCCCGCAGCTCCTCGAGGCTCTTCGATTTCGCCTTATTGATCCTTTTGTACTTAACGTCTTTGGGTTTCGTCACTGACCTGTGATTGGACATCACTCGATTGAAGTTCGTCACCTGGGACTGCTTCAGAGTGCTGTCGGAGTCTTTTGTTATTTTACTGACTTCATTCTCCTGCAGGACTTCCATGGAATGGTCCATAACTGCTTTTTCGGACCTATTCCTGAATTTATCCCGCTTCTCGGCAACGTCAGTAGATTGTTGGGATTGTGGCTCGGGATCTTCTTCTACGCTATAGACAGTCTCTAAAATGTCAGGACGTCGCAGGAAACAATTGGATCGTCTTGATCCACTATATTTATTTAAATTAGTCTCTATTGCGTCCGATATTGAACGTACTATCGTCACATCACCACAACCACTCTTTCTTCTCATCGAAAACGAGGAGTTGCAGTCTGAATCGATGTCTTCTAGGACCACAGCAGAGTCCGAATCATTCAGGGAATCGAAATCCGTGTAGCTTGGGTCTAATGTGTCTAGGCCGTGGTCTACCAACCGGCTCGAGAGAGCGTCTATTAATTTTTGCTGGCGAAGTATAGTCAGTTCCCGCTGGCAAATTATCCCAGCAATTTGCTTCTGTTTTCTCTTCAGACGGGACTCGAGCAGGAGTAATTGACTCGTCAGGGCATTCATTTGATCTGTCTTTTCTTTTTGATATCGATAGTGTTGTTGTATCTGAAATAGTAATGAATAGCGTATTAAAAATGAATTGAGGACAAAACAATTTCTAAATTGAAAATCAAAAACTAAGGCAAATTTACGTAAATCGACTTCGAAATATCGAAATTTATATGTCGATGACAAAAACACCAGAGACTTTTGTATGACGAGTAACGATTTTCAATCAGCTCGATAGTCAAGTTGCAATTTTAAGGCTGATATATTTATAAGACACTTTAGTATTTTAGCTGCAAAATTCGACTGAAAGTCGATTTTCGAAATATACTGTCAGTTCACACAAATCGACATTGAAAGAAAACGTGTCGATAGTTATTTTAATAAACTTTTGTAATATACGCTGTTTAGTATTCAGCGCTTTTAGCTAAGATTATATTCCCAAAGCGATATTCCGAATTCATTTTTGTTAATTGTCGACTTGTATAGATTTGACAGCTGTCTAAGTCAAATTCGAATGAAAATAACTCGTAAACTCGTGTTTCAATCCATAAAATTGAACTTAAATGCATTAGAAACATCAGTTCGATAGAAAATAACTTGTCGATGGTCGACTGATATACCATATATTTGATTAATGTGAATTTAAAATCGACTAGTTGCTTTTGTACGACATTCGAAATAGAACAATAAGTACTTTAAAGAAAATTGACGAAAAATAGAATTTTTAGTAAGATCCTTTAAACGACAATCGATAAATGGTTTTTATTGTTTTTTTGTAATATCGAACTTCGAACTTTCTGTGAAGGTATCCGATATCGAAAATACAATTTTTTTATTCTTTACTTGTTATTTAGCTATTTATATCTTTTATTTAAAAACACATAATTTAAAATAACCACAAAACGATTACCTGCATTGAATAGGCTTTTTTCCATTTCATAATATGCTCCGCCTGATGCCGGCACTTCGCCCTTAATTCTTCGATAATCGTCTGGGCAGTTTCGAGGTCCTTAGGCTCCTGGCTCATTATGGCAACGGGTATTGAATTATTGTTAATATTGCACACCTCTTGAACATTGCAAGACATTGTAAAAGGGATCCTATCTAAGTGTTAAAGAGTAGGCCGTGATTATCCAGTTTATTTGATTTCCCTATTTAGTTTTTTGCTATTTTCTCAAAAATTCAGTCTTTTTGGTTTAAGTCGTCCAGCACCGCGGATGCTCTCCTCCCTCTCGTCGTCGTCAATTTAATCTTTTCGTACTTGTTGCTGTGAAACGTTGAGAAACCATCGTTTTTTCTTCGTCCATGCAACTTTCATTGAATATATAGAATGGGTGTTTTTTTTTTTATCTGTAAATAGTGCAAATAAAAATATATAATTAAAATATGGAACTTTTTCAATAGAACTGATTTAAATATTTGACATTAAAAACAAGATTTGTGATTGATTTGGACAGCACACTAAGGGAATGGTTGAACGACGAATTGAAGTTGTTTCACTATTTAAAAAGAGTAGAGATATTTGGTGAGTAGGGATTAATTATTCAAAAATTTTTATTCCTAAAATGATTTAAACAATTCAAAGTAATATATCTGACACAAGGCAAAAATCATCGTCTATGTTTAGCTAAGCTATTGAGAGCAACAACCGTGAAATCGATTGAAATAAAGCCTTAAAGAGACTTTTCGTTTCATTTTTGAACAAAAATCTATATTCTTTTTACAAAAAAGTGTTCTTTAACATCGCAACTTTCCTAAAATCGTTTTAAGAAATTCGTACAGAAAAAAAAGTTATACTTATATTTGTAACGGTACCTCTGCGCATTTTATATGCAACGATTAAATAACAAAAACTTAAAAAGCGTTTTTTCACGAAATTACATTTTTTAAATTGCCCGCATCTGTAACTCGAAAACTACTCAACAGATTTTAATAATTCAAAATACATTTGATTCGTTATGAAAAATACTAGTAACTAAAGCTTTACAAATATTATGTTACATACCCATATTTTTTTATACAGGAGTAGTTTACCCCGAAAAAAATGCATTTTTGTTTTTTTCAGAAAAATGTTTATAACATGATAAAAATATTAAATATAAAATGTTTTTTTACGTTTAGTTACTAGTATTTAGTCTTATAAATAGAATCCCGTTGGAATTTTTATTCTATGTGGTACAGGAAGTCATAGAGAAATACGGGCATTTTAAAAGTGACTTTTGGAAGAAACATTTTTTACATTCTCCATATCTTTTATTATAATATTTAGAAGAAATTAGTTTCATAAATATAATACCTTTTCACACAAAAAAGATATAAAGTGTGTATTTTTTGTTTCGAAAATGAAACGAAAAGTCCCCTCAAGCTACCTTCCTCAATTTTACTAAACTTGAATTTAAGCTCATACCAAATTTTTAAACTGCGTTTTTCGTTACATAAATACGTATATTTTTTTGAATGTAAAGAATCGAGTTTTGAAATCATTAAATTTAAAATAGAGAGAGAATGAAGGAGTTAACGTTCACACTGAAGATTTATTTTGATGTAAGGTAAAAAAACAACGCATCTCAAAAAAGTTCATTTATCCACTCATTTTTATTTATTAAACTTGAATATGGATATTTCTGCGAAGTTATTCTGTCAAATGATTAATTTTGTTGAGTCCATAAAATTAACACATTCATCTTCTGCATCTTTAATTTATAATAACCTATCTATCTAGTGATTGAATGTTTTATATACACATTGATGTGAAAAAACAACAAGAAACGTCTCTTTAAGCAATACTACTAAACATACATTATTAGGACTTTAGTACCAAGAGTATAATCAAATAACTATTATTATTATGTCTATTACATAGCAGTTTCTACAACACGAATTTCTAATAATCTCACTTTTTTTTTTAAACGTTTTTATCTACTGAAATATTGATTTTTGATTATGCGCAACATAAAATTAATATTTTTTCTGATTGAAAGTGTTTAGGTCACATATTGAGAAGTATTCACGAATTCTAAGCTTTATGAGTTTGGTTTGAGTCTCAGCAGCATTCGTTTTTCGTTTAAATTGTGCTTTATTGAAGCTTTTACGATATTTTATTCTGAGGTTCTCATTCGATTATTTTAAAATAAAAAAAAAAAAATTTACGTAATTGCTACAAAAACAGTACTTTTTTAATGCAACAAACTAATAAATTAAAATTTTTAAATAATAATTTGGGAGTTTTTATTTTTGCTAATTTTATTAATTTTTTTAATTGAATATTAAAGGGAAAATTAACTCCTTTTTTAAAATTGTCCGTGCATCGCTAATTTTGTGAGTAAGAAATTTCTTATTTATTTATTTAGTGATATCATTAATTTATAAATATTTCAACCAATGGATGCATATTTACCATTTCATTTAAATCAACCTCAGGATTTTTTCTTTAATCCTTCAATTTTTATTGTATTATAATTTACAAATTAAATATTTTTAGTGTTCTGTACGAAACTTCTAAAAACGGAAAACTTATCTATTTTCTGAGAAATCAAACAATTTAGAGAGCGGAATTTTAATATAATCATCCGTACTTAATATTTCCGAAACATAAACGAAAAGTTTAAATTTGCAATTGAGCTGGCTTCTGGAAAAAAAGACGGAAACCCAAATCAAAATTCTGTTTTTGAGTAAAACTCGTTTAAAGTTTTAAATTCGGTATTCTGAGCAAACAAAAAGAAGAAACAAGGGAAGTTTAAAAATTTTTTTTTTTTTTTTTTGGAATTCAATAATTAGGCAATGAGAAAAAATAACTTTTAGTGGATTATTTGAGAACACTTTTCAATTTATTATCACAAAGTCTTTGTTATATGTATTTATATTGATCTTAAACTTCTACGGGTAAATAAATTGTGCAACTAAAAGAGACATTTTTTCTTCTACAAACTTGTAAAATTCTCATTTTATTTTTCTGATTTAACAACTGAACATTTTTTAAGGTTTTAACCTTAAGGGGGCAATCTGTATTTATTTTTGGAAAACATCGATTTTCCAAAAACATTATTATATTTAGGTCGAAGAGCTTGAGAAATATGTGAATCATGCGATATAATGGATCGTATACAGGGTGTTCAGAGGTGGGTGGTCAATACTGAAGGGGGTGAAAGGTCAGACCGAGACAAGCAAAAAATCGTATGGGTGGGGGGGGGGCATCTTGCACCGTTTGGCAGTTACAGGGTGATTCGTAAATCAGGATTTTGCCTTATATGGGAACCGCTCTTGTATTTTTATCTTTTTTTCTACGCATCGCAGCGGCCCCAAACTGATTTCAAAAAATCACTGTTTGGAAGCCCTTTCCAAAAAAGTTTACACCACCCCCCTATCCCCAACCCCTTGGCCTCAATCCCCCCTGGAAGTTCAAAAAATTAACTTTTATTTCACGATTTTTCACATTTCGCCCCACTTTTCTCCGAAACTCATGTTATTAACATACCTACTTTTTATTTTTTTTAAGTTGCCTATCTAATTACCTCTCCAAAAAGGTGCAACATGCCCAGGTAGAAAAGGGTTGCAAAAGTCCTGAAATTAAAACATCCTCACAGGTACCTAATTACTTTATTGCACCATAATGGAAAATGTCGTTAAGTAAACAATTTTTATGACAGCAAGTTCGGAAATGTTTGTTTCGGAAACAGAGGTAGTACATTTTTATTATTTCAGCAAAACAGTAATAAAATAATAAATGTAATCTCGTTAAATAGTGTTATTAGTTTATTATATCCAGTATTGACTCCTAAGTATCCTGACGCTCCGTTTCTAATACCTCCTATGAATTATGGTATAAAAATGGGTGGGTTTGAAAGGACATTGACCACAGTTGAAGAAGCAAGCGATAAGAACGGGTGTTTAATAGAAAAAATTAAGATAAAATGGCAGAATTCAGTGTTGACGAGTATGCCGATATAATTTACGTGTACGGTTTAGTAGAAGGAAATGATAATGAGGCCGTACGAGAATACCAAAGGAGATTCCCGAATCGGCGGGTACCCAACAGAAGGGTATTTTCAAGGACTTTCAGAAGGTTAAAAGAAACCGGAAGTGTAACCGCCCCCAGAGCAGAAACGCGATCAGGAAAATCGGCCGATTCAGCGGACCCCGACCAACAAATCCTCAACATCGTCAGGAACAGCCCTGTAATAAGCATCAGGCAGGTCGCACGAAGGTCAGGATTGTCTTCAGGGAGAGTTTGGACCGTTGTGAACCGAGAGGGACTACATCCATACCACCATATCCCGGTCCAAGCACTAGGGAAGGAGATTCCGAAGGACGATTGCAATTCTGCACTTGGCTGTTCGAGTCTGACATCGAAAACAGAAGGTTTCTAGACCGAATTCTGTGGACGGATGAATCGCAATTCACCCGGGATGGCATCACAAACTTACACAACCTCCACACCTGGTCAGATGTGAACCCACATAGGACCAGGTGTCGGTCCTTCCAGCAAAGATTTAGTGTCAATGTCTGGGCTGGCATCATCGGCAACCAGTTGATAGAACCCTTCATCTTACCCCAAGTGCTGAATAGTCAGCTATACTCGGACTTTTTGGAGAATACCCTTCCGGATCTGTTGGAGGACATCCCCCTGGCCACCAGAACCGCAATTTATTTACAGCTAGACGGAGCACCTGCGCATACTGGGAACATTGTTAGGGCAAGGTTAAATGAAAATTACCCAGAGCGCTGGATTGGACGAGGTGGACCGATTCCTTGGCCTGCTAGGTCACCGGACCTTACTCCACTGGACTTTTTCTTATAGGGAATGATGTAAGATGGAGTTTACTCAAGACCAATCAACACCAGAGAAGAATTAGTTACCAGGATTGTGACTGCAGCCACGAAAATACGGGAGAGACTGGCTACCATAGACCTCAAACGTGAAATAAAACGAAGGCTACTTGCATGCATCGAAACTGGCGGAGAACATTTTGAACAGCTTTTGAAGGACATACGTTTTAATTGTAATTAGTTTTTAAGCGAACAAAATGTATTTTTTAGTTAACTTAAGTACAATTTCTTAAAAATTCGAATTATCATGATATTCTGTAAAAGGATTTTTGTAAATAAATTTTCGTATCCTTTTCCTACCTGGGCATGTTGCACCTTTTTGGAAAGGTAATTAGATAGGCAACTTAAAAAAAATAAAAGGTAGGTATGTTAATAACATGAATTTCAGAGAAAAGTGGGGCGAAAGGTGAAAAATCGTGAAATAAAAGTTAATTTTTTCAACTTCCAGGGGGGATTGTGGCCAAGGGGTTGGGGATAGGGGGGTGGTGTAAACTGTTTTGGAAAGGGCTTCCAAATAGTGATTTTTTGAAATCAGTTTGGGGCCGCTGCGATGCGTAGAAAAAAACATAAAAATACAAGAGCGGTTCCCATATAAGGCAAAATCCTGATTTACGAATCACCCTGTAACTGCCAAACGGTGCGAGATGCCCCCCCCCCACCCATACGATTTTTTGCTTGTCTCGGTCTGACCTTTCACCCCCTTCAGTATTGACCACCCACCTCTGAACACCCTGTATAATACAAACTTTAAACGCGTTTTTCTCGAAACAACATTTTTGACCTAGCGATTTTTGAAAAAAACTATTTGACTGATTGGGCTGAAAATTTCAGGAATTATTCTACACGTATATAAGATTAAGAATATTCGTTCATATTTTTTCTAATACTTCAATATGTATATTTTCATTCATAAAAATATAAAAATGTTCGAATAAACTTGACTATTAAGGGAACTATTAGATTACGATTTTAAAAAAAAACCATATTTTCAATAATTTTTGTTTTTTACAGCAGTTTTGATACAATTTTGAACAGATATTTTATTACACTTTAAATGTAGAAAAATATTTTTTTTTCAAATTTTTGAGAGCGGTTTTTGAATTTTTATGATTTTTTTAAAAAAACTCCAAAAAATGATGGCGGATATGATTTCAAGCGTCTGGATAGTCGGAAAAAAAGAAAAAAAAAGACCAAATTAATCCTTGTTCAAATGGCTATCGTGTGAACTAGGATCATTTTTTTCTACCAAAAAATAACAAAATGGCGGCCTTTTATGTACAAAAAATACGATTTTTGAGGGTAGAAAATCGGCTGAAAATCGGTAAATTTGTTACCGATTAACACGAGTCTAATTCATACGGTAGTCATTGGAACAAGGATTAATTTTGTGTTTTTTCTTTTTGTCCGAGAATCCAGACGCCTGAAATAATACCCGCCATCATTTCTTGGTGTTTTTTTTTTTTTCAAAAAATCATAAAAATTCAAAAACCGATCTCCAAAATCTGAAGAAAATATTTTTGTATATCTACAGTATAAATAAATATCTGTGCAAAATTTCAAAACGATATCAGTTTTCTTTCTGTAAAAAAAAATGATTGAAAAAAATGTTTTTTTTTTTTTAAATCGTAACCTAAAAAAATTTTTGAAAAAATATCCGATAAACCCAGACTTATTAAATGGAATGGATTCATCTCCGGCATATGTGTAGTATATTAAATAATAATATTTTCTTTTCTCAAATATTTCATAAGTAATTTACAAAGCAGATGTTCTTTAAATTTCCTGTAATTAATTGAAATAGACGAGAAATTTTAAACTTATACAAATTGTGATACGCAGATCCGATTGAAGTGATTTACAGAAAAGCGTCACATGAGCCCTTATGCCCATTTTCTAGAAATCATCTCAAAATAAGGAGTACATTTAGGGGTCAAAGACGCAACAAAGTTGTTTTTGTTCGGAACCTTATTATGTTTCGTATCAAATGAAAGTTAATTAAATGAACATTCAAAAGATAAAGCTATCATTCAGGTATCCTCTGAAGCTGAAATTGAATATACATAACAACAAAAAACTTCTTCATTAATAAAAGAGAAAATTGTTCTTAAATTAATTTAAAGTACTAAACACTTGATGTGCAATTTAAATTCGCATTTTACCGGTTTTTTTAGGTTAAAGCGTCTCCTGGTGGAGATAGTGGAGAGCGAGGAGCATTTATGTATTGCAATGTTTTACCTTTTTCAAATGCAGGACGTAGGTATACATTCAGTAGCGTAGAATCTCGATTTTGTTATAATTACATACTTAATTACCAAACTAATTATCTCCTAATTAGTTAAAATTCTTAGGAAACACCCCTGTTCCCTATTTTTATTAAATTCAGATGAATGAAGCAACAACGAATCATTTTCATGCACATGACTTCCGCCTCTTATTATCTGAAGATTTTCTTAATAGGAAGCAAAATCATTTCGATGTCGATTCTCAGAAAATCTTTATTTTATTTCTTTTGTTAGTTTCTTAATTACCATCGAAGCGTAAAAAATCAGCAACACATTCTTCAGCGCTTTAACATGTGCACAACTTCTGGTATCTGCCCTTTTCCGAAACACAGCTTTTCCAAGAAAATCTAAGTAAAAGCCTTGCTGAAATTCAGCAATTACGTCGATAATGCTCGAAGACAGCAACAAAATTCTGAGATTCCGGTAGTTTTCTGGAGTAATTTGGACGCATCACCGGAAGTAATCTGGACCAAAAATAAGCTTATCAGCTTGGCAATCCGGTGAAAATTAGACTACCTCAGGAGTGAGCCAGGAATTTACGGGAGCATGGGTTTGTGGAGTAAGCAGGGATTTTCTAAAATCCGCTTACTTAGCCCGGGCACGTGGTGTCATTATTCGACATTACACAAAGGGATGCGACTGGACCTGGCAACTCCACATTAAGGTATCCAACCCCGGGAACCCGGGGCTAATATCCTTAAGATAATGGCGGGTAAATTACCTCCTTATTTCCTTCCCGGGAAATGGACACGGCTTGTTTTTGCAAAAGAGCTGGCGGTGCCTTTTTACTTCGACAAGAATTTTGGGTAATCCTAAACAAGAAGACCCTATCTGATGACAGGCCGCTTCTGAAATTAAAAACAGCATCCGACTGAGCCCATTCAGGAGTTTAATTTTCTTCCCGTGCGAAAAAAACAGAAAACAGCTGATGCTTATCATCTCACTAATCGTTCAGTGTTTGTCCAGCCCCATTTCCAGGACTAATTTATGCTGGTCGCGATCTGATTTATGTGGTAATATACATAATATATACAAAATCTTTTTTCGAAACTCTCAATCATTTTTATAAAGCTGCCAACTGTAAGGTTTTTTAATTAAATTACTACACTATTCAGGTATAATGGTAAAAAGTTATTTTAAAATTAAATTATTTTATTTTATATGGCCTTCGGCAGCTACAATATTCTCCCACTTTTCTGGCAACAATTGAATTCTAAATCATGCTGCATCGACCGAAACAGATGATAGTCTGTCTGATGGAGCCAGGTCTGGAGAATACGCTGAGTGGGGGAGGGTTTCCCATTCAAACTCCATCAGTTTTTGTTTGGCCTTCAAAGTAACATGAGGCCTAGCGTTATCATGAAGAAGAATCGTTTGTACTCTTTTTCAAATCGAAATAATGCAGAAGTACACATCGGAAAAACAACTAATCACGATCCATTTTTCACTGTATATTAAATATCACTTAATGAATATAAAAATGCCGACTGTCAACTGGATTTTATTAACACACCCTCAAGCTTAAAAAATGTACATGTCACAGTAATTATAGTTCAGTGTAAAAATTGCTACCCACAAGTTAAAGACACCTATCCCCCGATTTTACTTTACTTTTAGAAGATTCCGCTTTTAAACGGTTTGCTACTGCTATTTTTGAATTGGATTCACAATAAAAAAAAAAATGTGTTTATTTATTTATTTACAATTTTTAATTATGGATTTTAATACCAAGTTTCGTCGATGTGAGGTTGTCTCTTATTTCTCTACATCGAACCAGTATCGCACTAAGTACTATCGAATGACGAAAGTTACACAACACCAATTAGGATAAAAACATTAGAAAGAAAATTATTAAGGACTTGATGTCTTCTTTCTATAAAATCAATTATATACTTATACTTCATATACTAGTCATTTTGTTAATAGACTGGTATTTTTATATTTTTCAATATATATTTACTTTTATTTAACGTTGAAATAAATGACTGAATTATGCACATTATACTCTGTTTTCGATTTACACGGTTTTACATACATCCATTCCTGTAAAATTTTATAAATCTGAACATAAAATAGCTATAAGGGGTTTTCGGGGTCGCTGATTACGAATCTGAGGTCAGATTTGAAAAAATAATCATTCATCACCCCAAAAGTGCAAATTTTTGCTCAGATTCATGTAATTTTAATATTTTCGTCCGCCATCTTGAATCCGCCATCTTTAATTTCTCAAATCTGACCTCAGATTCGCAGTCAGCGATCCCGAAAACCCCCTAGAACTATTGTATGTTCAGATTTATAAAATTTTAATGTTTTTGTCCGCCATCTTAAACCCGCAATCTTGAATTTCTTAAATTTGACCTCAGATCCGCAATCAGCAATCCCGATAACCTCCTAGAGCTATTGTATGTGCAGATTTATAAAAGTTTAATGTCTTTGTCCGCCATCTTAAACCCGCAATCTTGAATTTCTTAAATTTGACCTCAGATCTGTAATCAGCGAACCCAAAAACCTCCCTGTATAAGTTTCTAAATAAATCCATTAAGAACTTATATTTTAATAGTCATAATATTATATGTCATTAAATTTTCGACTTTCAAACGTCATTTTGGATACCGGCATTTTGAATTCCAAAGCGTACGCATCTGCAAATTAAGGAAAAGGGTCCATAGACGCGATATTATTACTTTCCCACCAAATTTTTCATTGGTTTCGAGCCGTAAATAATGATTTTCTACGATTTTGGTTTAAAAAAAGCGAACAAAACCTCTGTAGTTCCAATTTTAATTAAAAATTATTATCATATTCTGAAAGTTCATAAAATTTTACAATAGTATTGACCAATTCAGAATTTTTATGTGGAGGTTTCAGTAGAATTTAGGGCGACTGAAAAAACTTATGAAAATGCGCCCGTTTGGGCCTTAACGGGTTAAAAAAAGTTTTGATAATTGTTATAAATAACAGATATTTTATAAATATAGTTTAGTATTTAAGCTTTCTTTTCAATTATATCTCAATATTCTACGATATATGGTTATTCCATTAATAAATTCCCAGAAATGGCCAAAATGTAGGCTATTTGAATTGATTTTTCTCAAAAACGATGTAATGGACCATTTTCGTTTTCGGATTCATACTCTACGGATGCAGAACAGTAAGATTAAAAAGATTTAATAAACCGTTGCAGCATCACACTATCGTTTTCATAAAAATTCCTTTTTAAGAAGAAAAAAAACTTTCATATTCTTGAAATTCCAGTCAATTATTGGCTTTCTTACATTTGCAATTAAATCGTTTCGAATGAGGCTAAAAAATAGCCGCGACCCATTCAACCAGATACGCTTTTTTCTTCTTATTATTTTATATAGATATACATTTTTCTTTTTTCTTTTTTTGTATCTAATTTTAGCACGGAATTAACGAAATTGCAATGCTATTGTTTGGCGTGCGGATTTTCCAAGTGCCAATTAAGCATAATCATCACGCCATCCTGCCCGTGTTGAACGTCTTCCTTGGCTGCCCGCGGCAACGCTTCGGTTGGCTTCAGTTCACAATCGAGAGCTGAAGATCACTCGATCGCGAGCATAAGACCACCACTTTACCGGTCGAAGGAAAGACAACGAGGCTTAGAACCCAACTAGCTAGCGATCAAACTCGTCCGGAGGGGGAAAATTAAACGGAAAAATCCAACAGTTGTGAAAATAAAGTGTGAACATGTAAACAGCAAACGACTCCGCCGAGTGCCATTTCCAGCGACCTATTAACAGTCGCAGAAGATCACGAAAAACATCTCATCCGCGGAGAATGTCGTGATGCTGCTCATGCAGAACGCCCAGAGGGCCTCCTCGGCGCGGTACCAGTTCATGCAGATCAAGCTCATGCCCACGATGCCCAGAGCCCGCGGAAATCGCAGGCCTGATTTCAAGTTATTCCGGACAAAAATTGTAACAATTCCCTCAATTTTTTGGTTTTGTCGTTTTCCCAATTGCTTAGTCATGTTGAATGAAAACGACTAACAAAATAATGCCTAATTTGTAGAAATAAAAAAAAAAACTCCGAAAACACAAAAAATTAAACCATCGCTAATACATCGTGAAAACCCTCGAGTACTAATAATTATAAATACTATGATTATATTGTAATAAGAGTAAGGAAAAAGAGCAACCTATACCGCAAATTGTCATCCATAAGATATAGAATTATGCGCTTCCTGAGAAGAGATACTAGAGTATATGTATAATATAATAGGGTATAAATAAATATTGGAAGAACAAATAAAAATCTTATTGAAATATACATATCTAGACTTAGAAATATGTTTTAAAATTTTTAAATACTATATACAAAAAGACACTATAGCTTATTTTTAACCGACTTAAAAAAAAGGAGGAGGTTCTCAATTCGATTTTTGTGTGTGTGTGTATGTTAGGTAATATCTTCGCCGATTGTGATCCGATTTTAATGATTCTTTTTTTATTAAATAGGCTATACCTCTAGGGTGGTGTCATTTTAATTTGAAGAAAATAGCCCACCTCTAAGGGTGGATAATTAGGGGATGAATTCCGTTTATTGAATTTTATCCACTTCCCATTAAATAAAAATTGAAAAATTCGCTTCATTTTAAGCATACCTTTGATAATTTTTTTTGAGCATATGGTAAAGTGTATTTATTTGTAAATTGTACACATAATAAAGTATCATTTCAAAAATATTCAGTTAAATTTTAAGCCTAAAATATTAAGAAATAAGCCATTGAGAGCAAATCTTCGGATACTCTTTAAAAAAAAAAACAGTATGTGGTAGACATCAGAACTCATTACTGGATTATCTAAAATCAAAAAATCGAATATTTTCGGTTAGTTCAGGAGTTTCTCGAGGTAATGACGTCGAGATTTGTTTTTTTTACGATTTTTCATTTTTTGGCATAATTTTAAAGTAAAAAAAACGAATTTTAGAAGAAAAAACCATTAAAAATCAGCCTATTTGTCATAGTAAAACTAATTATAATACAAAAAAAAAATTATCTCGACGTCACTACCTCAAATTTGAAGAAGATCGGTCAAGTATATTTTGAGTTATAGTGTCCACCGACTTTGACCATTTGAAGTGGGAGAAAAACGCGTTTAAAGTGTTTGTAAACATTTATTTTCTGTGTATATCTCATAATTGTTAGCCTATATTCTTTAGAACATGAGTGAACCATTCTTCAAAGTAATATGGTTCATCAGTTTGGTTCAAATATGCAAAAATTAAAAAAGTTGTCATGAGCATAATCTTACAGGTCTTACAGTCTTGGTCTCGATTTTGCAGAAAGTTCAAAACCAATATATTCCTGCGGTAGCCTCGATGAAGAATAATACCGAACTTCAAGATTTTAGCTAGTTTTAAAAAAAGTAAGACTTTTCCCATTTAAATCACCCGGGTTTATCCAAACGAGTAGTGTTTTATTTTTAGGTTTGGTAGCACTCTAAGTGATATATGCGTAAAATTTCATACCAATACCTTCAGTAGTTAATGAGATACGCTTGTTTATTTTCATCTAAAAAAGGTGCATTCTTCAATTTTTAAAATGAATAAAAAAGTTCAGCAAAGATTAATTAAGACATTAAATGTTGCTTCAAAATTGAATTTACCCTTCCAAGGAAGTGAAGGATTTGGTGCTCAAAAATCGTCGATTAACAATTAGATACTTTGTTGACATTACAATATATAAATATAGTTTGAGTCAATACATTCGATTTTGAAAACCATTTGGGCATCAGAAGCGTTGCATCTCATTTGGTTCCAAAAACATTCAATTTTTTCGATTGCCCTGATTTAGCTCCGTCTGACTTCTGGCTATACACGGAACTTAACAAACCACTCCAAGGACATTATTCTGACTCAAAAGAACAGATACAAGCCGGAATCGAAGAAGGTTTTGAAGGCCATTCCAAAAATCGACTTCAACGACTGTTTCGAAGACTGAAAAAAAACGTTAGCATAAGTGTATTGTATCCAGAAAGGATTATTTTGAAGAGGATGAAATAAATTTGGAAGAATAAAAAGCCGTTTATGTTTTATTTAAAAAGTTTTACTATTTTTTGATCACAGTAGTATACGCCAAAATTTTTTTTTTTTTTCTTTTTTAGAAATTGTAATTCAAAATTTGATTCTTGTATACGGGGGATCATTTTTATAACTACAACTTTGGTTAAATATAACTTACAGTAGAACAAAAATTATTAAAATTTAGACCATAAGTGTAATTAATACACTAAGATAAGTTAAAAGGATTATTGGTAAACAATTTCGAAAAAATTATTATCGTTCGGATCAAACCCGCCCGGTTTTGAAAATTCATTGCTCAATATTTAATTATTATTGCGTAATCTTATTTTGGCACTAAGTAGAGGAGCACTCAGTTGTTTTTCCTCCTTCACTGCGACCACTATATATATACATATATAATACAAATTTAGAAGTTCGTAACTCTATCGATGTTTCTTTACAGCGTCAAATAATCAAGTTTATGTATCCTGAAGTCCACCGAAGACTAGTCAACGTGATAAAGATCCAAAAAAATGTGCGAGTGGAGTATGCAAAAGTAAATTTATGTGCATATAATCAGCAACAGAGCCGTCTAAAAAACTATATACAAAAATTTTAATTTTGTGGGCGGGTTTGATCCGAACAACCTAATAATTTCACATCGATTAATCTTCAAAAAAACAAGAAATAAGAAAATGACTTCCATAACTGGTTCAGAACAGAAAACTTTATAATGGTCCTCTATATTTAATTTTTTTATTGTTGACTACTTAAACCGCGTAAGTAGCTAAAAGTTATTTATTCGCTTTACTTATAAGATCTACTAAATACGCGTAAATAAGGTAAATATTTGAGTGTGGAAATACAAGACTACAAGAGTCTTGCATATGAGACCAAGACCAAGATTAAGTCTTTTGTTGCAAGACCAAGACCAATACCAAGACTATCACAATCTTGGTCTTAATCTTTTTTTGTTCATCACTATTAAGGGGGGGGCTGGGTACAGGTTGAAATCTGTATATTAAGCCTATTTTTGTAAATTTTTTTCGTAGAAATGATTGTATTTATTTATTTTCAATTAAAGTACGTATATTTAGTAATGTTTTAATAATACTCTATAAAATTTTCAGAGCAAAATATTAAGAAATGAGCCTCTGGTAACCAAGATGCATAGACTCTACAAAAAAAAAAAAAATGCATTTTTAGTACAGTCAATCTGTAACGAAAAAATAGGATGTCTCCGAAAAATAACATACCGAAATTTGACTTGATGAATCGTTAGGGGCATATAATGAAGTTAATGTCAAATTCCCGAAGTCCCCCCTCCCCCTGTTTTTGAGAAAATGCAAACCAAATTTTGAAATGCATTTTTCTCGGAATTTATGGGTTTTGGTGAAAAGTTTATTTAACAAAAAATGTAGAGGACGTTGTTAACTACATTTTATGTTAGTGAAGTGACGTCATCCGACTTGAAATACAAAAAGTAGGTGGCGCTAAAGTATCAAAAAAGTGTTTTTTTGCTATTTTCATTAAAAAATAATGGTTTTTTTGCAATTATGTAAATGAGAAAGTTGTTCGTCACAAAATCAGCTACAACTACAACTTTTATTTAAACTATTTTTTTATAAAGCTTACCGTTTTCGAGCTGTAGGTGAAAAGATGCAACGCAGCGTAGTTAACGGTTCTTTACAAAAATTTATTTTATTATATGTAATTCATTAAAATCGTTACTTTAAGTCATATAAGAACCAATAATGTCGGAAAATAATGTCGGTATTTTTTCACTGAATTTTATTTGTTCATATTATTTTTATGGCACTTGTCTGGTTTTTACCGTTTTTTTTCGCTTACGTTAAAACTTCAAGTACGTTCTATAATAAAAAGATACATGATATCAGGTCAATGAAAAGATTTTATGAAACTACAAAAAAATGCAACATTTCTGTCAGATTAACTCGATTTTGAAAATTTTGGCACTTGTCTGGTTTTTACCGGAAGCCACAGATTTATGGTTCCTTAAATAAATTAATAGTGACAAATTTTAAATTAAAAGAAAATTTGTCTTGACATTTTGTGTGAATCTTTCACTCCTATCTTGTGTTACATTCGTTTCAATTGTATGTTAACCGTTTACAACAAGCTGTACCAAAAGGGTACCATTATTAATTGTTTCTCTGAATTATTGTTGAAAATAAGAATATCAAGTAAACATTATTGTTTATTATTCCCAAAATAATCTTTCTATACAATTTATGACAAACACGCATTGGCGCAGCAGTTAATGTACAATTTGTACACATCGGCAAGCTCCAGTTCGAAAACGGTAAGTTTTATAAAAAAAATAGTTTAAATAAAAGTTGTAGCTGATTTTGTGACGAACAACTTTCTCATTTACATAATTGCAAAAAAACCATTATTTTTTAATGAAAATAGCAAAAAAACACTTTGATACTTTAGCGCCACCTACTTTTTGTATTTCAAGTCGGATGACGTCACTTCAATGACATAAAATGTAGTTAAGAACGTCCTCTACATTTTTTGTTAAATAAACTTTTCACCAAAACCCATAGATTCCGAGAAAAACGCAATTCAAAATTTTTTTGGATTTTCTCAAAAACAGGGGGAGGGGGGACTTCGGGAATTTGACATTAACTTCATTATATGCCCCCTAACGATTCATCAAGTCGAATTTCGGTATGTCATTTTTCGGAGGCTCACTTACAGATTGACTGTACTATTTTCCGGTGGACATCAGAACTCGACACTGGATCATCTAAAATCAAAAAATCAAAAATATTTTGTTAGTTTAAGAGTTTGTCTAGGTAGTAACGTTGAGTTTTTATTTTTAAAATTTTTTTTTAATTTTTGGCAGCACTTAGAAGTAAAAAGAATGAAATTTTGAAAAAAACATTGTTAAAATTTATCATATTTGTTATTTTAAAATGGAAGATAATTCGAAAAAAACAATTTCAAACTTATACCCCCCCCCCCCCTAAAGTGAGACAAAATAAAATATGAAAAATGATTTTTATTCCGACTCTTTTCCACTAATGAACTAATTAACAACTAAGCCAACTAACTATAGACTAAAACTTTTTTAGTTCTTGTAATAATGAAAACCCAGAATGTGTATCTAAAAATTTCAAATACATATAATAAATAGAGAATGTTTTACTTAAATAAAATTAATTGATTTGAAAATAAAAATTGTGCAGCAGTTTTTGATTTAAAACCTGAATTGCAATATTATGCATGCATACATCACTCGATTATAACTTTCTTTCGTACTACTTTAATATAAGATAGTCACACTTTTAACAGATTGTTTTCTTTTCATTCTTTTTTATGATTTAGCAATCAAAACTCGATACAGCTTACAAAAAATAATCTTGTTTATTTATAAAGCTATAAAAAAAAGTCGTAAACAAAATTAGACTGTGTTTAATAGGTAGACAGACATAAAAGACAACAAACTGGAATATTATGGACTACATACATATTTTAAATTTTTTTGGTAGTAGTTTTAAAAATATCCGTTTATTTGCATTTATATTCTTTATCATCATCAATATTCAAAGCTTCATCAATGGTAATCAAAAATTAGGGATTCTAATGCAGCACCATTTCGAAGTGCAGATTTTTTATATTTTTATTTATTTTTAGTATTTTTATCGTAGTCTCCGTCAAATTTTACATAAAAAACATGTTTTTTCAAAATATTGTACCTTTATTATTACTATTTTTAAAACATTAATTTATATAGCGCGACACGTAAAAAAAACGGGTTTTTGTTAATAAAAAGAAAACTATAGCTCGGATCAAAAAAAGTTAAATATAAAAGTTGTAGATAATAAAAAGATCTACAATTTTTGTCTTAACTATTTTTCGATATAATCTCAAACTTTTCGAATAAAATGCAAAAAATGTTAAAAATTACCTTTTATTTATAAAAAGACTATAAAAAGACTATATAAAATTAAAAACGAAATAAACGTATAATTATTGTGTTATTAATATGGTTCTCAACTAACCATCAAACGAAATACATAGTAACCAATAATAAGTATTGAAACCACAATAAAATTTTTTTTTATGTGATAAAATAATGTTCTATCATTTATTATTAATTTATGTTTTTTTCATAGTATTGATTGCTAATAAATATTATTTGTTAAGAGAATTAAGAATAAGAATTACTTATATTAAAAAAAGAAACGACATGAGGCAAAAAATGTGACAAATAAATTAAAAAAGGTGATTTTTAACATTTTTTTTCAATTTATTCGAAAAGTTTGAGGTTATGTCGAAAAATATTTTTTTTGACGTGTTGCGCTATATAAATTAATGTTTTAAAAATAGTAATAATAAAGGTACCATATTTTGAAAACATGCTTTTTATGTAAAATTTGACGGAGAATACGATAAAAATACTAAAAACTTGCTACGAGGTGGGGGCCATTGTTAAAAATTGATTTAAAAAAAGATTTAAAATTAAAAAAAAAAAAAGTTTTTATTTCAAATAGAACCGGAGTTATAAATTTGTGAAAATGAGTCTCCAAGCCAAAAAACTTGCTTTTCTCAAATTTTCGATCACTTTTATTATCGAAAATATGCGGAAAAAAAAACTTCTCGGACACGTATCTCTTATTTTTCGATATAGAATCCGTGAAAAAAGTTTCAGCCAAATAGGAGATGTGTCGGTCAATTTTTATCAAAATCCGTACGGTTTGTAAAAGAATTACCCTGTCTATATGGCACATTTTAGTACTTCTAAAATCTAGTTTATTAAAATAATACAAAATAATCAAAAAAACTTCATAAATCCAAACGGAAACATAATTAACTTATGTAAATACATAATTGGATAACTCAATTTCCGTGGTATCTACAACCCAATTAATAAACCATGCAAACTCCTCGGTCGGATTAATTAACGCCAACATACGGGTGTCTTAAATTGTCTATTCAATTTGCGCTTCTTACACACATAACTCCAAGGCACAACTTAAAATTTTCTAATAATGATACCACCGCGCACTGTTGAACCCTTTCAGTTCATGAAACTTCATTAAGCTCTTCCATCCACTAAATAAAATATCTAAGCAGAAAGCAAAACTAAATATTAAATGTAATCACCCACATATCATTTCGGATCAAAAGCCCTCATACAGTATACATATGTAGTACTGATACATGGAGAATATTGTGATCCCGAGAAGTTTGCGGAAACCTCTTTTGATTTTGAATTTTTTATGAGTATTCCTTAAAGCGCGCCCTCGAAAATCGATATTTGAAAGCGCCCAACATTCTGCACGTTCATGTGCTTCGAAAGGGTTTTAAATTGCTAGCCGAAATAATTTGAGTACCCTTCTGGCCCTTTATTTAAACAAACATCAATTAAATTCTACGCTTTATAGATGTAATTGAGAACGCTGTTTGTTGCTAGGTGTCTAGCCCCTACGACAATTTGGGTACGTATATAAATAAAAAAAAAAACAAAATAGGGCCTTCTTTTCTGTTAATTTGTATTCCTGAATCCTAATTTAATTAAGTTTATTGTGCGGACGGTGATAGAAATGCTAAAAGTGTTCATAAATATTGGTAAAATTAGTCGAAATTACCCTACCCAAAACAAAAACCTAGGGGTAGTTAGGTAAGGTCTATCGAAATTAGCTAGTAATTAATTCCATCCCGCTTCTGAATTGTCCAATTAATTAGGCTTTTTCCCTTAATCCCAAAGAAATTATAATTTCTTCTGCTCGAAGTATTTTTTTTTTTTTTTTGATTGGCACGTGACACTTGAATTATTTTGCACGATTCCAAGAAGCCATTAAATAGATGACCCATTGAGAATACGATCACACAGCCGACCATGCTGCAGCCAAAAATGCAAAAAAACTCTTCTAAATGATCTCTACGTGAGCATATTTGCATTTCACGTAATTCACATTTGATGCGACACTTGCAGGCCCCATCATCACGAACAGAAAAAGGGTTTTTACCCGTTGTCGAAGTCGTTGTCGACATCGACATCGAAAAATTCACGTATCGCCTCACTTGTACGAAACGAAACATTCAGCCTGAAAAACGTGACGACCGTGTCAATGAAGCGGACATTCTATTTTTGGAAGGGGTATATTCTTGGAGAAAGTTCAGAGCGGAACATTGGTGACAGCAGTGGAGTTATTTATTTTCGCATAGAGACCCACGCGACCTTATTACTTTGAACAATCTTAGTTTTCACCTCTGTCAGGTTCATGCCTGGAGCAATTTAATGTCTGGATTATATCATGCTATGCTATGACCATGTAGCGCACACCGTTTCATGTACCTTAAAAGACAGACAGTCTCGTGCTGGGAAAATTGGTCTGACGAATTTATAACTAATTTTTCATCGCTTGCTAAAATATTGAGTTTTGCCAGACGGCGTTGTTCGCTGTGTCGTAAGTAGGCCACAATCTAGCTAACAATTTAGGGTATGTATAGGCTCGGTTGCGTCTCTCTAAAGTTTTTTTTTTTTTCTTTTGGTCACGCTGAGTTGACACCTGTGACACGGTCTGGTATATGTATCTTAGTGTGGCAGGCAATTTTGTGATTTTATTTTAAGTTAATCCAGAATGCTGTGGGATTTAATAGAAATTTATTTTGTTACGGTGCGAATCGTGTAGCAACAGCTACTGGCTGGATGCTGACTAAGACCACAATTGTAAGAGGTTGTTAGACATTATGCTAGACGGCTTGACATAACTCAAATTGGCACATCTGGATCTCATGTATATTTGTTGAATTATGTCTATAGTGACAATGACTCTTATCGATACATAATACATTTGGAGCGATTTAGAATACGATATTTCTTATTCAGCTCATACCTAGAATGCTATAAACTTCCAAAAGAAAAAAAAAGAGGTAGACACCGGATTGATTGATTCGGATAAGTTTCAATGGGCTAATGACTGCTTATTCGATATCATAAGAATGTGGGTTGAAAGTGTGCCCTGATAGAAGGTGACATAACACTCATGTGTGCCAGCGGTATATTCTCGTTTAATGGCTTCGAAAAATGATAGATTGCCCTCTTGATATTTTCCATTCGACACACACAATTCAAGGTGGAAATTGCTGAAATTTGTGTGCAGTTCAGTGATTTGGAAAATGTGACAATTTGGAAACTGTACGTACCCATTACTCACTTCGACAGCAAATCGAAAAGAGTTTTAAAATATCTTTCTCAACAAGGGGAAATTTTTAGAGGTCTTTTTAAAGTGATTGAAATTATTGAAATTGCAATGAAATTATTTTTATATTTATTACTGAAAGTTTTCACATTTAATATAAGGTTGCAATTTAAATAATTGCATATGTATATAAATGTATTTATATTTTAAGCATATTTTACTTTTAGTAACTATAGAAATTTATTGAAAAACTAATGGAAGTTCAAAAATTCTACATTTGAAATTTTGAACTTCCATTAGTTTTTCAAATACAAAATGGGACAATTTTATTTACTTAATTAAATGAAACATAACTATGATTTTAATTTACCTAAACTCTCTCTTAATTATTTTAATTTAAATAATTCATCCATTTGGAATTTTGGAATCTTTTATTATATGTATATGTATATGTATATGTACTATATATCGACAAGTCCCTATTCTTAAGTGGTTTCATTTAAAAACATATGTATGTTCGTCCATCTGTCCAACCGTCCTTAATGAAATTTTGTAAATCGATTTTGACACACTTTGTGTTACAGGAGTGGACTTAAATTTTGCATATAAATGTGGTTTTGATGACAATGTAATCTCAAAAAATCTACATTTATTAAGATTAAATAACAACTAGGAAATGTAATATTTTAAATAATTCGACCTCAAGATGTTTTCCTTCAAACAGGATAAAATATGAATTATCCCATCGACACACTAAATTTCAGTATGAAGTAGAACGTCATTATAATGTTACTTCTAATGAAATGGTGACACACAGCATTTTACTTCATTAGAACTGACGTTTGACGAATCTTTTCAGATTAGCTTGATCCAGAAACAAGTGCAGCGCTCACAGCTGATTCTGTGTTCTGATTTTGAATGTCAAATTGCGCAAATAGATGACAGAAAAACTCACAAGCAGTAGAAGCTGACAGAAAAATTCACAAGTAGTAGAAGAAGTGGATTAAAAAGCGAACTTCTTAAGATAAATGTTAGTGAAAATCATTTCATTAGAGAGAACCTTTAGTTTGAATGCTGCCTCAAATTTTTTTCCCATGTTTACATTGACCGCCATAAGACCCAATATTTGTATTTTATTTGACAGATCAGACCACTTTTCTCTATTCTTTTTTCCCAGCGGAATTCAATTACAATCGAAATGTAGATGTCGGAATCAAGAATTGATCTATCTACAAATAGTTTTACGAAGTCTCTTCCGTCAAACGTATTTTAAACCACAATTTTCTGAACTTTAAAAGCTAAAAGCTCTAAAACTTTAAACTGTCTTTTTATTAAACGATTAACATTTTATAAAGAGCTTTGAAATTCCTTTTTCTATACCCTTTAAAAGCCCTTTTACGTAAGCAAAAGAAAAAAAAGTACTTACTTCTAATGACACGCAATGTTAAAATAAAACGAAGCGTCAGCCCTTTGATGCTTCAAAAAAGCGCTTCAGGAGAGCTTTCCAAGTGCTTTTTTTCCTACTAAGCACTTCACGGCCTGTAATTGTAGAGGGTTTGGAACGAGATATTAAAAATTGTATTCTCCAAATCGTGTATAAAAGGCAAGAAAATTATAACCCTCTTATGCCGAAAGTGCTGCTTTCGACTTTCCATATTTAATAGGGCAACAAACAAAACTTATTGCGCAGAATTAATCAAACTTTTTCAAAAAAAAAAAACCTTGTTATATCAGCTGAGCTTTCATGAAATTTTCCAGCAGCTCTCCTTAATTTGTTGCTGATTAATTCTACATTAGGTAATTTATGTAGCTCCGTGGTAGCGAAATGCCAGTCTAAATTTTTAAATGTTTGAAACAAACGTAGCGCATTTCAATCAATCGCCGTAAAATTAAACTTTATCATTTTTAAACTAAATGCGTGAATTTTTGAATCAAATGAAGCCACTGCTTGGAAATTCAATTTCAAAGATGTTATTTTTTTTTCAAAAACATTTAATTAATAAAATTAATAAAAGAAACAATCTGTTTATAAAGCTCGTCGTGGCAGATAAAAGAGGATTTGAAAAAATCGCAAATAAATCAGCTATTTCAAGATGAAAAACAAAATCTAATAAAAATCTGTGCAACATTTGTATGCATACTTTTAATATATCAAACATTTTAACAAATTAAACCAAAACGGAGTACTTTAACAAGCGGCAAAATTGAAATAACAACACGGCACCCAACATCATAATAAAGAGGAACCCCAGAAGCAATAATCGTTTATTGCAAAAGGGAGGAAAGAAGCATAAAACATTTTTATGGAATCCCCGGTTTCCCATGTATGCTCTGTACGATTACATGCAACGAATTCAACCATTTAAATAAATCCGATGTGCGAAAATTGAAAATTCCTGAGAAACTCTTCGGTTGATTTTTATCATTTGCATGCGGAAAACGTGCCAGCGAGTCATATGTGGAAGATTACGTTGTTTCTTATCCGTGATATGGCATCGGTTGCATTGAGTTTTCACGGTATGACGATACCATGCGAATTGTTGGCCATAATTTGAAAAACCTTGCGGGAAGGTTCGGGATTCCACGCGAAGGTATGCGCTCATCCTCATTCAGCATCCCAGAAAACTTCTAGATCCCAAGCATTTTCATATAATATTCATTTGGCCCTTAGCCCCCGGGATTCACTCTTCTCGTGCACCGAGAAAAGTGGAAAATAGTCGTGTTCAACGATATAAGCATTTTTACGGTGATGGGTTTAAAATTATAAGATATCCGGGCTGAATAGTGCAACTTAAGAGTTGAAAGGAGCACTGGAGACCTTTAGAAGCCCGAATAACGATGCCCTTACCCGTTTTGTTGGCACCTGTAGCTTTCAATTAAGACTTCACCGGGGGATAGTCCTCTTCATGAGGGCATGGCACGTTATTGCCAGTAATCCAATAAATGATGAGGGGCCCCTGCTGCACGCCTTACCTGAAGCATGTAATGCCCTTTTGCGCAATTTGCACGGATCAGATGTGCTATAAAAATTTACAGTCCTGAGGTGAATTTCTCGCCAAAAGTGAAGGGATTACGCTCTGAAGGTATGCTACAAGATATCAGAGTGTGCAGCATCACCTTTACCCTTTTTCTTTTTTTGCAGACGAATGATGCAGAATCTGCAGAACTCATTCTGTACATATTTCTAGATATAGTCCCAGGGGAAAAGCAACTCACGTCAAGTGGATAAATTGCTCCTTTTAATCTCAGAATCTCTGAAGTGATGCAGAGCACCCTTAGGGCTAAAATAATTTACTTCCTGAAGAGGTGCAGCTTATATACATATTGGATGAACTGAACAAGCCTGCCTCTAAACGATATTACCTTGGCACAATTCCCTACAACTTTATATTCAAAACGTCTGGGGAATAATTTTTAATTGGGTTAAAGTGTTAAAGGGATTAATTAGTGCCCCAGTCTATTTGTATAGTAACAGGCGCTGAGATAGGCGGTAATCAGATTTAAGGGGGTACATGGGTCTTAAATGACTAAACTTTGGACACATTTTTTAATGGTGCAATAAATACAATTATATTGAAACTATTGTTTATTGAAAAAAGCAACATTTGAACCATATTTTGTGAAATTTTTGTTTGAAAATTTTGAAAATTGACCCTCTGGTGGCTATTTTTCAAAAACTTAGTGAAAATGCGGTAGGCATGATATCTTGCTTTAGATTTATCTGAAATAAAAAAAAAAATTTTTTTCTTGTAGTATACGTGTATAGCTCGGGGGTGAACGAAAGATTTGTTAAAAAATCGAAATTTGAATTTTTGGCGGCGTTGCGCGCTAAAAAATCATTTTTCGGTATAAAAAATCAATATATTTTGCCACATAAGTAAAGTTGTAATGCACCAAAAAGAAAATCCTTCGGTCACCCCCTAGAGAATACTATGTAGAAGAAGTATGCAAAATATTAGAATGATCGGTGGAATAGTTTTTAAGTAATCGTGACTACCGACTTAAAAAATGTGTTTTCGAGTAAAACGCGTTTGAAGTTTAAATACGGTTCGAGCAGGTGGTAGAGCTTAGTGGGGGAAATCGCTCGCTCTCTTAGAGTTTTGCTCCGATCGATTTGAAACTTTGAGAAAATACTCTTGTTATGATATACTTTAAAATGAAACAAAAAAAATAAAAATCGATTTTTTCAAATTTTGAAACCCATGTACCCCCTTAAGCCATAAAGCATTTTGCTAGCTAAATTAAAGCAGGGCTACGATTTTATTAAAATTTATAAGTCAGAAATTACGAAATACCACTAATCTTACTTTTTTTTTAATACTATCGAAAAGGTAAAAATACTATTCAAGCAAGAAAAAAATTAGTTGATGTGTATAGAGAATACATATTGACAGAATGCTAGTGCCAAAACTTGTTTTCAAAATTTCGTTCTGACAATTTTGATGTTAAAAATGACGCTGATGAAGGCAAAATAAAGACATTGAGTGATGCAAACCACCGAATAACAACTCGTTAGACCGCTGAGAGATTAAATTTATCGAATTCGACCGTTCATGATCACGTCAAACGTCTTGGATTAATTTCAAAACCCGACATATGGGTTCTACATGTTTTTACAGAAAAAAATTTGCTCCGTCGCGTTGACGTCTGTGATCCGCTTCTCAAACGTCAAGAAAATGATCCATTTTTTAAGTGAATCATCAATACAGCAAGAGATCATGGAGTAAAAGAGATAAACCGGCTCGAAGCACTTCGAAAACAGATATTCATAAAAAAAAAAGATGATGCTGTCTGTTTGGTGGGATTGCAAAGAAAGGTTTTTTTTTTAGCTTCTATTCTGAAGTGTACTATCATCAACTGGACAAATTGAATGACTCACTTAAACAGAAAAGGCCAGAATTGATCAATAAAAAAGGTATAGTGTTCCACCAAGATAATGCGAGACCTCATGCAAATTTGGTAACTCACCAAAAGTTGTTACATCTTGGATGGGATGTAATACTATACCCACACATATTCTTTAGATCTTTCGGTTTATTATTTTCTCCGGTCTCTACAAAAAATGTTAAACTGCAAAATCCTTTACTTCAAAGGACGTCAAAAATGGCTTGGATCAGTTTTTTGCCAGGAAAGATCAGAACGAAATTACTTTCCGAACAACCCAATAGATAAAAGCTATTGGATTTTTATACATTTTTTTTCCTCTTAAATTTATATTAAAAATGAAAAACACACTCTGGCTACATCAATGAACTAATAATATGGATGAATGAATTTTTATATTCTGTACTAAATATAAGAGACATTGTACATAGTATAAATAAATACACTACTACTACTACTATAATTTAGACTGAAAGTCTAAGCGTTTGATTTAAGACTGGTTGAATTTAATGTGTTACGTTTGCTTCAAAAATTGTTGTATTCAGTTTGAAAATCGAAACATTTGAAAATTTGAACGAGTTAACATTCAACGCCTTTTATATAAATGCAGATTTTGTTCATTTTAACCAGTTCTACTACTTTTCGAGAATCGAATTAGATGAAAAATTTTCCACAAGGCTCTTAATCAAAAACGAAATTTTTAATAATGAATTATTACAAAGATTCTAAACATTTAAGTCAAAACGTATATAAGTAATTCCAAACCAAAGAATTTTATGATTTCTTAGCGTGCAATCTACTTCTACTGATTTGTAAACACCCATGTTGATGACAATAAATAAAAAGCGTTATATAAAAAACGGAAAAGGAAATAAAATTATAAGCGTTTCATATTTAAATTAAGTAATTTTTTCAAGTAAAAATGAAGAATCTTAAAAAGAAAGAACTGACTTTTATTATTCATTTATTCATTATTTTTATTTTTAAATTAATGTATAAATGAATAAACGATGTCAGCGCCGTAAGTTGTAAAATTTACACTTTGTTGCAAAATTATACATCCACTCAGAAAATTAGATTAGTTCCTTACTTCGCATGGGTACTTTTAAAAAAATTTTTCCGAAGACGAATATCTTGAAATCCAATTCAACTCTACTCTTATTAATTATTAGTGAGAATTATGATACGTCACTGTTCTTCAAAGCAGCTTAGTTAATTTTCTCATCAAAAATCTCAAAAAGTAGTGCACATACAGCAGAAAAACTTTAATATTAAGATATATAGAGTAGTTTTAATCCAATTTTATAAAATTTTTAAAATGTCCAAGTATAGAATACTAGAGGAATTCTGGTTTGGAGGATTTACGCTGAATTTAGTAAAGTTGAAGAGTTTAAAATGCCATTTTTTAAGAAAGGGGAAATTGTTTATAAAACTTATTTTAAGTATGTACAAAAGAATACTATAAATAATGAACGTTAAGAGAAGTCAAAATAAATTATTAACAAATAAAATTAAGTCCGTTTTTGTAGATTTATATGCAAGGGCAAAAATATCGGATTCAGTTCAATCTTTCTATAATGTAAGTTTATCAAAATTCAATGGCAAAATACAAAAAACTCAAATTTTTTGGATATATTTATAATTTTGCAACAGAGTGTATGCACTGTATATAGTAACTAGTATGAAAATAAGTACGTACATGATTCAAGAACTAACTTTATTATATAGGTATATTAGCCAAAATAGATACGTTCGTTCTTAAGTTATAAACAAGAATGATATTAAAAATAGCCATAAAACGAATTTTCTAAAAATTTGAAAATAACAGCCTTTCTCTTCTAAACTTCTTTATGGATCTGATGAAATTCCTATTTCAATTGATACGTTATTTGTGATTGTCCCCATTTGGTTCGAAATTCCTCAATTTAATTTACCTATACATAAAACTGGAAGCATATCGAAAATATTCCGGACATTCGGCACCAATGATCAATTTGCCCGAAAACTAATACCGCCCCAATGGATAAATCCGCAAGGTTCGTTTTATTCTAATTGCCTCTAGTTCCGCGGCGATCTATCAGCGAATTAATGTCAGTGGAACAATTAGCCGCACTGCCCCCCGGCCCTCATCCGGGCTGCATCGGACCTCATTCGATTCGTGTGTCGTCAAAGCATCGCCCGCCCAATCAATCAATCCGATGTCTGTCGGAGGACCGGGGGCCCCTCGGGCTCGGAGGAATTACTCACCGCCCCGCCCTGGCCCGCGGTCACCTGAGCCAGCCTGGACTCAGCTCGCCAGGTAACAGCGGCTCCAGCAGCACCAGCATCCGCTGCAGCATCATCTCATCTCATCTCATCAGCCCACTGGCCTACATTGGGCCCAATCTCCGGAGGTGATGCTGCGCGCGATGCCGTGCCGTGAACCGCTTTGAAGAAGAGTTCTGATCGCGCTTGTAATTAAGTTAGCCGCTGTGCACCTATAAAAGGTGAGTCCGCGCGCCGTATAACGACTCGACGGCACACTCTGCACGCGCTATAAATATCCCATGCAATGGGCGAGTTTTTCTTCTATCGCGCTATCCACTGGCAGTCGCGAAATAGCTTTTAATTGCATTTAATTTCCGCCCTCCTTGAGAGTTAATTAAGTCATCAAAAGCCGCGGAAAAGGGATGCGATGCGCTTTGTCGTTAAACTGCACTGGAATTCACATTTGCGAACAATGCAGATGGAAGTGCAACCTCGACAAATTGCTCCTAAAGGCCCTTTTAACCCTCTCATTCGGAGCTGTTGAAGTTTGAAATGCACTCGATTCGAGTTCTACGTTTTCAAATTCATTCGTTTTCGAGCTCTCTAAACTCTAAATTAAGTTTAGCACTTGTCACTGAATTTGGAGGAAGGTCCTCGAGTGGCCCAAATTAGAAGTTGACGGAAATGGAAAACAACTTTGTTTGTAAATTAGAGAAAAAACTTTACATAGGTACTATATACAATATACATATATGTGTAGAGCCATCGGCTGGTTTCTATTTAAAAATGCTATAAAATAAACACTATTTAATATTTTTCGAAGTTTTTTAATTTATTGAAAAGAGTAAACCTTCCAATTTGTTATGAAACATGATTTCATTTGGGGGCAGTACACTTCTTTTTTGCATTTTTTAAAAGTGTTTTTTTTTTATAGAAAAATTTATTGAATCATTTGAAAATTTTACACATTAAAATATATGTATCAAAGAAAACAAAAATAATTTTTTCGAAATTTCTGGTGTTTGTACGGCAGTAATATGGCTGCCTAAAAAAAACCCCTTTTCAAACTGGTTGGTAAGAAATCTCAGCTCTGGAACGTCTGAAACAAAAAATTCAAAGCACATATTAAAATATAAGTCAGCTGCTATCGTGTGAACCACGATGAAGTATTTTGGCAAGAAAACAACAAAATGGCGGAATTTTTAATTTTTTAACGTTAATTTTTATTATTTTTTATTAAAATATTTATAAAAAAAAGGGTTCATTATTAACCTATATTAATAATAATGGTCCACACCATAAGCAAACATATATGGAATAAGTCCGCAAAATTTGAGCCCAATCGGACCAGTAGTTTTTTCAAAAAACTGCCAACCAGGTCAAAAAACGTAGTTTCGAGAAAAACGCGTTTAAAGTTTTTTTTATTCAATTCGCAGATAATTCTGAAAAGAAAAGTATATTACGCTTATTGGGCAATACTTTTTCAATCGATTTAACATATTGTAAACTACTTTTGGAGGATGTTTTTGAAAACATCGATTTTTTCAAAAAATAGAATTATACTGCCCCCTTAAATCACTGCTTCTATTCACCCAATTGCAATTTCTGCTGCAATTTTATTGTTTTAGGACCCTACTTCACGAAAAACTTGTACAATATTGTTCTTAAGTACCTGTATCGTTTCTGGGTTGTCAATATAACATCAAAATTAAATATCATCTCAACTGTCCAAAAGCCTCAAATAACAGCTGCCGTGGCACATCTCCACGATTATTGAACTTAGTACAGAAAAAATCAATGGTTGCCTGGCTTGTGTGGCACGTAGTGCTATCCTGGTGGAACCAGCACGCATAGAATGAACATGAGGATAACTTATATTATCAATTATGTAGTATGCCAATTTCAGAAACTTCCTTAACAAACTTGCGGCGCGAAATCAACTGAAGTCCCAACCTTTTTTAAATATATGTAGTAACATTATCAAAAAAAATCAAATTTTTCTTCAAGTGTATACTAGTAAAGTGTGAACAAAATTTAGAATTTCGAGCGTATTCAATTTCAAAATTAATTATTTCATTAAAATATTCATATAAAAAACTTTGTTTGATGAAAATTTGAATATTCGTGTGGTTTAAAGAAGAAAAAAAAAAAAAAAACTGAGAAAGTGAAAGTTTGTGAAAATTGCAGATTTTTACCTTAATTAAACTTATAAACTATAAATGACGAATTAAAACCTCGAAATGGTTAGTTGTAGAAAAGTATAAATATTAAGTAATATTATTTCATCCTTAACGTGTCGAAAGTTTTGAAGAAGGTTTAAGAACGTTTAGAACGAAAAACTTTCGCTATATAAGGGGCATGAACACGATGGCCGAAATGATTAATCTTTGTTTCTAACAATTAATTAATTAACAGGTCATAAATGTTAGACAACGCTTCATTAAATCGATTATCATAATTTCCGGGATATTCAGTGTATATTTCGTATATGACAAAAACAGCGAATTTCCTTCGAACGAAATGTCCTCAGGGACTTGTCCAATACAGATGTCCACGATTAATTTTCATCTTTCACATGATATGCTTTTTAATTAGAAATTGTGCATGTTTACTTGCCCCAGAGGCGATAGCATCCGGCTCCCAAATATCATGTAATGAATTCCCAGATATAAGATTTTTGTTGAAAACAGGACACCGAACAACTGTCCCAGGAGCCTATTTTGGTCCCAACAACGTTTGTAAACACTCATTGAAAAATGACGAAGGCAAAAGGTTTTATGATTGTCAACCAAAATTTACCACAGATGGAATAAATTTTCGGGGGAAAATATGGGATATGACGACATCTGTGCCACATAGACAAAGGACACTTTTGTTGAACTGTCTTTAAAGAAAACCAGAGACAATTGCTGCAATTTTCTCGAGGGTATGCATTCAAAAAATCTACTTCGCAACTGAATTATGCGATGACTATGAAAAAGAATGTCGCGATTTGAAAATGCACCCCGACAGCATAAAAGAGAAGACTCTGACAATTATTGTCACTTTTTTTTTCCAATATCTGATTTTTCAACAGAATTTTTATGTAAACACAATAATTTCCAGTTGATTGCTTTTAATAATGCTGATCAGGGAAATTCCACACTGCCAATATTATGAGCCTCTTCTTTTGTATAAAATTTTGCCCACTTCGTGTCTGATACCTTGTTGAAGTTTTCCGATAAATTTTTAATTTCCTTTAATTTTGTGTACAGGAAACCAGCGCAAACATGTTTCAATTTAATTACGCTCTATAGCTTCGCAAAAATTTAATTCACTCAAAAAGGCTGAATAATAATCATTTTTTGGTAGATTTTAATTTACAGGGGCTCGCACACGTGCCCAACAAACAAATCCACTTCGTTTGAATAAAGGTCGGTCTGAGGACTTAAAATGAAATTGTCATATTTTGGGGGGAGGGTATTCGTAGGGTTTAGTGGGTGTATGTATTTATGTAAATAAAATATGACGGCATAGAACATGTGTCCCTTCTGATGCAAAAACATATACATAGATAGATACCTATGAAAGAAATTTAACAGAGTACCCTGTTTAAATAAATTGAATAGACAAAATTATCAAAGTTGTCGAATTCTAGAGACGTAAGCTCATCAGAGCGGTTTATAAATTGAATTTATGAAATTTTTAATATGCTTTTCTCGATTCCCAATTTTCTATTTTGACCCAACTAGTAATTACTCAACCAAACATTTTAATTCCATAAAAATCTATTGAATTATTTAATATCTGTCGCAGCATATTTTAATATATTCTATATTTCACTTCTAAAAGGATCAGTTTCGTAAATTATAAATTCCCATTCAAAAACGTGATGAACAAAATATACTTTAAAAGTACAGAAGATCGCATTTTGGACATTTTTGAAATATATCATGGCTTTAATTGAATTTTAAATTTAAAGGTTTAATAATAAAGGCCATAGGGGATAAGAGCGGGTAAAATGTCCCTGTTGTCCCTTAATAACCCATTAACGCCGAAGAATCGTGTTTTTTTTTCTCATTTTCAAGCTAGATTCTTATCATCGAAAAAAAATCATTTGCAAATAAAAAATATGTTTCCTTATACTTTCGAGTGTCCCCTTTCCGAATCCGGAGTCAAAATTGAGTTTTGTCCATTAGGCAAAAAAAATATGGCCGTTTTTAAACAAAAAAAACCGAAAAAATCGAAGACATTTTTTTTTCAATATTTTTTTTCTCATTGAAGACGCGCGAGGACCCCCCTTTTTCTTCAACCATGAGTGCACAAAATAGTTGTAGTTTAAGAATATATTTTTTTAATTTGTCGACATTGACATTTTCACCCCCAAAATGGCGCTTTTCATCCCTTCAGCAGGAAGACAATTTTCACTCTCGGTGCCCGACAAAAAAAATATTCAAATCTTAACGAAAATTGGTATCCCGGGGTTTTCAAGGTCGCTGATTACGATTCCGCCCTCAAAATTCAAAATTCAAAATGGCGGATCCAATATGGCGGACCCAAATTCAAAAACTTACTTGAATCGGATGAAATGTGGCACTCGGGGGTTTTCGAGGTCGCTAATTACAAATCTGCCCTCAAAATTCGAAAATTCAAAATGGCGGATCCAATATGGCGGACCCAAATTCAAAAACTTACTTGAATCGGATGAAATGTGGCACTCGGGGGTTTTCGAGGTCCTTGATAACGAATCTGGCATCATCATTTCAAAATTCAAAATGGCGGATGCAATATGGCGGACACCTTCCCATTAACACCCAGTTATTATCTAACGTTTATTGAAGAATTGACAACTTTATATAAATGTAAATATCGGGTTGGCTAATAAATAATGAGCGACATACATGACTTTATGTTTGTATTTATTTATTTAATAATTTACTATTAATCGTTAACAATACTCGGAAAGTGATGCTCTCGGTCTGGTGGGACATACATGGAGTAATATATTGGGAAATTCTTCCTACTAATACCACGATGACGGCAATAGGATACTGTAATCAACTTGAAAATCTAAAGCTTGAACTCCGTCGTAAACGTCCACAACATGACAAAATAATTATCCTTCACGACAATGTCCGGCCGCACATCTCTAAGAGTACCCGACTAAAGCTACTGGAGCTCAACTGGGAAATATTGCCACACCCTCCATATTCGCCGGACTTAGCCCCAACGGATTTCAGTTTATTCCGGTCTCTCAGTAATCATTTACAAGGAAAAAGCTTCGATGATGAACATCAGTTGCAACAATACATAGATGAATTCTTCAAAGCAAAACCGGCGAAGTTTTACGGGGATGCCATCCACTCTTTGCCGAATCGTTGGCGGATGGTAGTAGATAACGACGGTGATTATATTGTTAACGATTAATAGTAAATTATTAAATAAATAAATACAAACATAAAGTCATGTATGTCGCTCATTATTTATTAGCCAACCCGATATTTACATTTATATAAAGTTGTCAATTCTTCAATAAACGTTAGATAATAACTGGGTGTTAATGGGAAGGTGTCCGCCATATTGCATCCGCCATTTTGAATTTTGAAATGATGATGCCAGATTCGTTATCAAGGACCTCGAAAACCCCCGAGTGCCACATTTCATCCGATTCAAGTAAGTTTTTGAATTTGGGTCCGCCATATTGGATCCGCCATTTTGAATTTTCGAATTTTGAGGGCAGATTTGTAATTAGCGACCTCGAAAACCCCCGAGTGCCACATTTCATCCGATTCAAGTAAGTTTTTGAATTTGGGTCCGCCATATTGGATCCGCCATTTTGAATTTTGAATTTTGAGGGCGGAATCGTAATCAGCGACCTTGAAAACCCCGGGATACCAATTTTCGTTAAGATTTGAACATTTTTTTTGTCGGGCACCGAGAGTGAAAATTGTCTTCCTGCTGAAGGGATGAAAAGCGCCATTTTGGGGGTGAAAATGTCATTGTCGACAAATTAAAAAAATATATTCTTAAACTACAACTATTTTGTGCACTCATGGTTGAAGAAAAAGGGGGGTCCTCGCGCGTCTTCAATGAGAAAAAAAATATTGAAAAAAAAATGTCTTCGATTTTTTCGGTTTTGTCATTGTCGACAAATTAAAAAAATATATTCTTAAACTACAACTATTTTGTGCACTCATGGTTGAAGAAAAAGGGGGGTCCTCGCGCGTCTTCAATGAGAAAAAAAATATTGAAAAAAAAATGTCTTCGATTTTTTCGGTTTTTTTTGTTTAAAAACGGCCATATTTTTTTTCCTAATGGACAAAACTCAATTTTGACTCCGGATTCGGAAAGGGGACACTCGAAAGTATAAGGGAACATATTTTTTATTTGCAAATGATTTTTTTTCGATGATAAGAATCTAGCTTGAAAATGAGAAAAAAAAACACGATTCTTCGGCGTTAATGGGATAATTAACCCGCAAGGGATAAGAGTTAATATTAAATATTTCGAAAAAAATTAATATCTTATATATGTTATAGATATCACTGAGGAACATCAAACGAAAAAAACTGAACTGAACTGAAAACTGAATATAAATTCAAAAAAGTGTTTTTTCCCATTTTTAATTTTAATACAATCACAAAAATTTGTTTGTAGTTTTCTAACAAAGTTTCTTATAACATTATTTTTTCCAGATTTTGTCTCCAGCTAAAAAAAATAAAATGTCGAAATTTATTTGTTTTTTGTAGGTTAGGTTTTCCGTACAGTCGCCAAATTTTTTTTTTTTCCACTCAGACTAAAGACCCAGGAAAAAATTAGGATTATACAAAACAATGCCAGAAAGCCAAAAAAATGTTTAGTGACTGTACGCCAAACATAACCAAAAAAAAAAACAATAAAAATCGAGATTTTAATTTTTTTAGTTGTCACGCAGATGGAGAAAAAATCTGAAAAAAATATATAGGTTATAAAAAACTATGTTAGAAAGCTACAAAACCAAAATCTTGGTGATTGTACGAAAATTAAAAATGGGAGAAAATTACAAAAAAAAAAAAAAAAAAAAACAATTATTTTGAGGTTATATTCAGTTTTCAGGTGAATTTTATTCAAAAAACGATTTGGTGATATTTTTACTCAAAAAGGATCAATTATACGAATAAATTTTATATGACAAAAAGTACTTATAATTAGCCAAGGAATACGTTTGAATTTTTACAGAATTTTATTAGGACATTTTTGGATTTTTCAAAAATTGCCCAAATCCAAAAATCCAAAAGTAATCCAAAAAATTCTGAAAAAATGTACATGTATTCTTCGGCTAATTTGAAGTATTTTCTGTTCTAATTGATCCTTTTCGTGTAAACAAATCGAAGTTTTTTATTACATTGCTTTACAAAATGGCCATTTTGCAAAAACCAAAGCAAAAATAAAATTTCAAAACCATGGTTTGAGAGTTTAGACATTCGGACCGCGATTTCTGGTGGTTATGTGATCATTCAATAGCAGCAACAACAAGATAATCGACTTTGAATAGAAAAAATACCAAAAAATTCAGCACTTTTTTTAAAAAACCCAAAAAATAATAGGGTTTTTGAAGGTTTTATGCAAAACAAATGCCAGATTCTGAAAGGGCATACTCAAAAACCCCGTATATACGAATTTTGACGAAAATTGCCCCAATTTTGGTTTGAAAAAATTGTGCCTTGATTGTTTTTCTTTGTAGGAAGTTAATTAGCATTCCATGATTACTCAACGGATAGTTATTAAATACATTAGATTAGTGCAGCTAACTTTGTATCTTCAAATCCTCTTTCTTTAGTCTTTCAATTTATTTTAAACAATTTTTCGCTTTGAAAATATGTGAATTATTGTATGTTGATTTAAATTAACATATTAATAAGATACTTAATAAGATAGAAGTTTTCCACTGTACACATGAATAAAGGAATTATTATTGTTATCTGCCTGTCCGTTAGTGCGCTTATAACTAAAGAATCATTTATCCAATTTACATATTTTATTTTTTAGTTTATAGATATGTTTTCTGGCAAGGTTTTAGTATATATTTTGTTATTACGCTTGGTGACGTGACATGACAAGTTATATGATACGTGATATGGCGTGACTTTTAATAACATCTTTCCATACTTATAATATGAATTTCAAAATATAAGTAAAATTAGAATATCTGGGTAAAAGTACATTGCTATCGTGTTACTTGTTTTCATGTTAAGCTAGTACACTAACAAAATGGAAAATTGAGATACTTACTCGTCCTTTTCGGAAAAAGTTAATCCACGGAAATCATAATATCTTAAGAAATGACACCAACATTTTTTGTTGCACAGAAAAGGAACTGAAGTTCTCAATGTATTTAAATTAAAATTAATCACAATTTGTGGTTTTTAAATACACATTTATGTTTTTTGGACAATCTAATGCAATCTTCTTGCTTTTCTATATTTAGGATTCTCTTTTAAAATAGTATGGTGAATAAAGTATAAAAATAAGAAATAATGCGATACCAAAATTTTCATGTAAGGTTTTTAGATTTGACTAAAAGGGAACAATTTTTTTAATTTAATATAATGTATTTTAAAACGTATCGAAAGTCAATAAGTTTTTTATTTTATTATATAAAAATGAAATAGTTTAAAAATTTAAGATTATCCCATTTTTTTTTTTCTTAACACCTCTAAGTGGAAACTTTTGCAAAAAACGTATAATGGACTTGAGTAGAGAAATTGTTTTTTGTTCAAATACTACAAAAACTCGAAACGACAAATATTATCCTTTATAAATATTTATATTTTGCGTAACGCCACGAAAGGTGTCATTTTCTCATATCAATTAGCCAAAATATTTAATGCTTCTCTTGATTTCCTTAATAACAGCTAAATTTCTCTGAAAAGTGCTGGCAATTTTTATTTCTTTAGGTCGTAAAAATAATTGAAACACTCCCACTAAAAATGTTGTTAACGACCGCCATTAAATCATTTCGGTCGCATGGTGTTAATTGAACCTTTCACACCCAACAGCTGCCGGAGAGGTGTACGAAAATTGCTTTAAAAATTTTTATATAATGCTAAATTACCCAACATCCGAGATATGGGATTTTATTACTATGAATAATCTCGGTATTATCTTCTATCTAGTCGTAAGCGCTTCTCGTTTATCTAAACATCCTGTAGAGGTCGCTAGTAATGACTTTGCCCTGGGGTAAGTTTTGATATGGTTCAGATATCATATGAGAGCGATAGTGGAAAATTGCTTTTTCCTGCATCTTGAGAAGGTTTGTAGATTACCACATTGACGGTGAAGAGGTTTAGAAAGGTATATTATATTACACAATACCTAATTATCATATTTAACTCACTTCCGTCTAAATCATATCATTGATGTAAATTTTAGACTAGAGGAATCGAAACCCTTTCCTTTTATCACTTACTCCATTAATTTCCAAGAAATTTTGCCGGAAGTTTAACTTGCATTCTCCTGAGATACATTATCAACAGCAATGCGCCCGGGGAGGAAATTTTGGTCCATTTCTGTTCATAGGACCATAACACTTGTCCCTGGGTGCATTTTAAACAAACCGCATGCATCTTTTGTTTTCTCTATTCACTCTCCAGAGTGCAAAGCCATAAACTATTTGAAGAAGATTAACAGCTTCCTTGTGGCTAACCCCCAGTTCAAAGGAACTCTGTGAATATGTCGGATCCTTACATACATCCTGAAGGAGCAGTAATTTTCCAGTATATTACAAAATTGCCATGTTTCGGTCATGCACGTGAGCTGGAAAATTGTATCATGTACCATAATAAAGGAAGACACACACGTTCTATTACCTATTTTGTAGAAAGTGGTCTCTTTTATAGTAATGGACGATCCCTTAGTTGCTATTATTATTCTACATACAGTTTGACACAGTTTATATTATACTTCTTGGTGTAGGAACGTGATATGCAAGTTTATAAGATTTTGAGAATTCTTGAAAAGGTCATATACATTTTGTTTAAAATATAGAATTATTTTATAATGAAGGGTACGTTTGAGAAATATATGTTTGCGTATATGTAGATATGAACTCATGGCACATGGAGAAAAATATTCCTTAACATTACTATTATCTGAGGAGTTTAAAAATAAATTATATATAGAGTGGACCATTTGTTGGTTTATTTTTAAATTACATGTTATTGTGATACAAAAAACCATTTTGCGCTCAAAAAATTTACGAAAACACAGTATTATATCTCCGCAGTACGAAATCAATAAACTTACGATTAAATGACGTTAGAAAATATTAAAAACTTATTTCCAAAGTGAATGCTGTATTGCTGAAATAGTGCGAATTTTGAAAAGAAATTTCAGTCGACATGTGATGGTTGTATGCAGCTCCGATTTGACACCGTTGAACTTTTTTATGAGGTACCATTAAAGATCAATATTATACTGACAATCCAGAAAAGATTCGGGCACTTCTGCATAACATTGATCGAACTATTTCTGAAATAGGGCCCCAAACCATCGAAAATTTGCTTAAAAAAATTAGTTTGATAGAATAGGCTACTACAAAGTCTGCCGAGGCAGCCATTTGAATGAAGTCATAATCCATAACTAATCGGAAGGTTTAATATTTTCAATGCATTGACAAACTGTGAAAAATATTGAACAGTGCTAATTTTCTAGCATTTCTAAAAAGAAACCAGCCGATGGATCACCAACGTACTTTTAAACCAATGTTAGTAAGGCGGGAAACGGCAACATAATAGAATATTATAGGCATTTTAAAAAGCACCTTTAAATCAAAAGTAATTTGGTCAATAAAATTGAAGAATTTTTAACTTAATTAGAGTTTCCCACTAAAAATCTTGTGGTAAATTTAAAATTATGAAAACCAACATCTCGCCTGGCCCGAAGTAGCTTAGATATAATTTGTTTGATACTTCTTCTAATACCTATACAATTTATTGATAATTTTGAAAATGAGTTAGTAAAGCACCTAAAATACTATAAAACATAATACAGAACGTAAGCTATGGCCCATTCGTACTGAATAGAAATAACAATAATAATATAAGGGAATAAATTAATGCTCCATTGCACAGCACTAAGATAAATATCGCATAAAAGAGAGAGAGAGAGTCATTGAGAAATTGTTATGTTCAATAAATCCCCCTTTACTGATATTGCTATATTACCTAACACCCTGTGAAAGGGAACTGATTGTACGGCTCAATTAAGCCTCCAGAATGAAATGTTATAAATCTCAGTGCATTTGCATTACAATTATAAGGCGTTGGTCGGTTAAATCCAGAAATTTATGATCACTTACCGCCAGAAATAGGCTTTCAATCTTTTCAATTAATCGCCGTATAATAAATTTTAACGAAAAGTGAAATATCCAATCACAAATACATTTACTAACATCAAAACTTATTTTATTTTACCGGTATATACGCGAGTATAACAAATTTAAATTAAATTGCTACACAACAACCGAAGTGTGTTAATTAACTCACCTGTCCAGTATAGTAATGTTAACCGTCGAACTGCACTTGATGAATTCCCATCGTATTATCAAGACCTGAAAATACAGTAAGCAAACGATAAACAGCCGGATAATAAACTAGACACATTAATTGCAACATTAAAAAGATTAAACAGGCTAAACAATACGAACACAATATACCAGCCCCGGCTGTGATCTTTGCCAACAGTCCATAAATTCTAGCTCTAGTTTTGAATATAAAAAAACAAATAAACTATCACCAGAGGCATTAATTATTATACCGGCTCGACCGAATCTCGGTCTAACCGCACTCTGTCTATCTATTCCTGTTCCTGGTGCAGCACCGCACCGATGTGTAAATTATTTACCTAAACAAGACTGGCCCTAGCACTGAGCCTGCTGTCTGTCCGAACAGGTTCCAAGTTTGTTCGGTGTTCGGTGCACAAATCACGCCGCCAATCGACATGTCCAATTATTTATGAGTTCCACTGTCCGGTCGGCGTTTGTATTGATACAAGCCGAACTATCAGGCGCTGTTTATTTTTCCCAAAATGAGAAAATGTAAATCAGGAAGTCAACCTGGCGCTCTATTATGTAGTCCCTTCCGCCCTCACATGTTCCCGAATCTTGACAGTATATTTATTTGTCTACATTTCAGAGTCTGTGCAACAGTCGGGATAGGTTTAGGGGAAAAATGGTCGATTTGATGAATTTTTTACTTTTTTCTTCCGCGTCGACTACTTGAGAAAAACTCCATTTCTTTTTTTATATACCAGCACAAGCCAATATCCATGACCTTTCGCTTTATAAATCACCTTCTTCGACCTCTGGACGACGACGACGATTCAGATGCATAAAACGATTTGAATATTCAAAAGAATTGTTCGAAGGGTCGCTCTTATACTACGAGTGTACTGGAGAACGTGCTTGAGAATTTTTCTATTTATGTTTAATTCGCCTAACTTAATTGGTTTCTAGAAAATTTTTTTACTGAAATATTGTGTGAGTTTCAAACATTTTTAATCGTTTCAATTATTTTTTTCCATTACAGTTTCACAAAATTGTATAGCAATTTATAAAAACAATCGCCATGCATATCTAGGATATTGCAATGAATTTATATCTGCGAAAGATTATTTATCACTAGAACTATCAAAATCTATCAAATTGTCAGATACTCAATTCCTTTATTAATTATATTTTTCAAAGTTATCTATTAAGATTTATACCAAAACTTACAACATATTTAAAAGCCTTTTAATTAAAAATTCAAAGCTGAAAGATATTATATTAAAGGTACAAAAAATTGTTAAATTTAAAAGTTTGCCCTCCGATTTTAAGCATTAAACAACTACAATTAAAATTTGTTCGATATCATAGTACAAACTAGAAGAAAAAAAATAATATTTTTATATATGTGCACGATTCGAGCAAATTTAGTCTATTTCTGTAAAAAAACCCAAAGTTTCTCTATCTGTATGTATGACTGATGATAACGCATTACCCATACATAATAATAACCATGCGAATTATTTTCCTATATGCCATTTAGCTAAATCAGTCCAGTAGTTCTAAAATTTATAAAATATTTGAGACGATAACTGATCAAATCTACTAACTCCAATTTTTGAATTTTTTTTTAAAGCTAAGTGTCAAAGCATTTGATTGAGTCTTAAATTATTATATTTATAATAAATTTCCCTAACAATAAAGCTTAACACCCTTAAATACCAAAGGTTGTTTAGCTATTGAATAATAAATAATTTATTTCAAAAGCCAATCTGATTAACTCCAAACTCGAATGCAATTCAAGCGCAATTTTCGTCCTTTCTTTGGCTTTAGCAGGCAGCAAAGAAAAGATTTTTGAATCGAATAATCATAGGAGAAGAAAAATAGATATACTATGAGAATCCTAAACGTAAAAAAGCTTGGGTGAAGCCAGGTGAACCCGGCCCATTACAGCCAAGCCAGGTTATACTCTGCATTTGGTGGGATCAGAGAGGTGTTGTTTATTATGAGTTGCTCGAATCCTCTCAAACTATTAATGGAGAAGTTTACTGACGACAACTAATACGTTTGAAGGGAGCCATAGAAGAAAAACGACCAGAATGGATGAATAGGCACAGTAAATTAATACTTCAACAAGATAATGCTAAACCACATACCGCACAATTCGTGAAAAGATATTTAGATGGACAGAACTGGGAAGTGCTCCTTTAGAAAATTTTATCATTAACAGAAAGGTAACAATTACAGAGTTTAAATGCACCACTATAATAAATCACCCCAAAGGAGACAAAATTCTACCACGTCTACGCTGTTGTCTCTGGATTACGCAAAGAGTAGAAATTTCAATTCGTGATCAGCAACTACAAGAACCCCGAATTTCATGGAAACCTACAAGATTTTCAAAACTTGATGTCCGCCATATTGAATCCGTAATTTTCAATTTTCAAAATTTGATGTTAAATTTGTGATTAGCGACTACCAAAACTCCTGAATTTCATGAAAATCTGTGAGATTTTTAAAATTTGTTGTTCGCCATATTGAATTTGCCTTTTTGAATTTTAAAAATCTGATTTTAATCTCATAATCAGTGACGATAAAAACCCCTTGGTACAGAATTTCACGAAGATCTGTACGATTTTCAGAGTTTCAGATTTTCAGAAATTGCACTATAGAAAATCGGCCATTTTGAAAAGGTTACGAGTAATTGCGATCAGCAAAAAAACTTTTTTCTGTAAGTTCAAACATTCCGATCACCGTTGATCATAGTAAGAATTGCATTGCAAAACTCTATTGACTTGGAAAAAAATTACAAAAAAAAAAATTTCAAATTTTTTGATACTTTTTTTTCCAAAAAGTCGCCATATTTAATTTCCTATTGGAAAAAGCTCAATTTTGACGACAGATTCTGAAAGAGCACACTCAAAACTAATAAGATTCATGGTTTTTATTGGAAAATAAATGTCCTTGAATTGTAAGAATGAGGTTTGAAACTGCACAAAAAAATTAGGTTCTTTGGGCGTTAATGGGTTAATTCAACATATCTCTTCACGTTTTCGTTTATGGATTTAATCGATTTGGCAAGTGAGCATTCATTCAGAACATTTATGCCTAGCTTTTTAATCAATGTTTAAAGCTTACATAAATTAAGTTTTAACATTTTAAAACTTTTTTAAGCGTAAAATTCATGTGTCTGAAGTTTCTCATTATTAATTTGTTTTATATATATGTATATTCACTTGAACAGCAATCTATTGCCTTCTACTAGACTAAACCGAATTGAACCCTCATCCTCATCCGTTTAAGTAAAACTCCATTTAAACTTTCTATTAGGCATAAACGCGCATTGAAACTTGACCTGGAGTTAAATGGAGTGAAAACTTGGACTGAATTTTCTCTTCTAAATTTCTTTTCGTCTAGTAAATTCTAAATTCTATCAGCGTTCATGTTTTTTTTTGGTTGTAAAGAAAAGTCGAAGTCATGACATCTTTGCTCCTTTTGATTTCCAACGACACCAAAAATGGATTAAGGTAAATACATTTTCCAGAAAACTTGGAAAGTTTCCAAAATCCCAAAACATGAGCTCCAAACGTGAAACTAGGTTAGCAGCATAACAACAGGGCACGTGTTGTCTATATTTCAAATAACAAAAGAATTCTCCCCCCTCTTGAAGCCACTATATATTAAATGAAATCATCTGAAAAGAGCTCCCAATTTTTACCCTTTTAAAATCATATCACTTTACAAGCTTGTGGACAAGAATTTTTTGAATTTCCGCTTTTGAAATCCGATCGGCATTTTATGTCCATCGAGGGTATATAAAAAAAAAATCGAAAGGTGGGTCACAACGCAGAATTTTCTTTAGCCACCACATAAGTACCTACGTAACTGGGCGACATATTTCTATGGTGAAAATTTGTTCATGTGCATGAACATGTAACGCATTACGGGTATAAGGGTATAAAAAAAAATAAAATAAAATAAAATAAACTGGAGAAAAAATTCTTCATGCCTGCATGCATTTTTTGATGCAATGGCATTCTTTCGAGAATGGCGGCCTTGCTGCATTCCGCACTGACAGCCTTACAAGTAATAGTTCTCCTAAATGAAGACTAAGATTAAGACGCGATACAGGTGCCAGCATCTTTTGGATTCAATTCGAGATATATACAACGAATGCTCTTTTCTGTTCGTTTCTTTTTCTCGATTAAATAGTGAATTCTTTTCCTTTTAAAGTTGATCAGGTCTTAAGATTTTGCCCTTCAGCTGGCGGCGGCGGGGGGGAATTGCTTAATCAAAGGAATGGTAGAGTCTTTATCAGTAGTATAAAGTACATCCTCTTAACGAAGACATTCCTCTGGGAATGGCAGGTTTACAGGTTTTACACGTGTAAGACCTTTCTTGTTTGCGAAAATACCTTCTATTAAGATGTTGCCGTAGAAGAAATTAAGAGGCTGAGTATAAAATATAATATTCTAGTGAATTTAAGGTTTCAAAGATACATTTTTTATTAACAAATGAAATGATTCTGTAAAGATACAAAAAAAGGATACAAAGTCACAAAGACGTAATAAAAATCACTAAGCTAATTGAAGATAAAGGACAATATCCTTTTTTTCTTTTTGCAACCCTTTCCCTTTTTTCTAACGAGGCAACATCAAATTACAAAGGATTCTCTGCTTTGCAAGTTCCCTTTCAACCCTTTCCAAAAAAAAAAATTTCGTAAAGAAATCTGATAGAAAATAATGGAATTTTTTATGTCCATTTGCAAGAGTCTCTTGTTTGATTTTAAAGGAGATCTGATTTTATTCTTAAGGAGCTTGAGGCGAGGACAAAATATACCTAAATTGTTTGGTTATTTTATCCGAATTAAGAATTGTAACAGAAAATAAATAATTCAAAAATATTTCAAAAATATCAGATTATTTTCTCCAATTTAATGATTTCCTTGACATTATAAAAATATTTGTTAACATGAGAAAGAATCACAATATAAAAAAATGGTTTTCTTGTGGCTTGATATTGTTTTATACATTTTTTAATATATACACCACTTTTAACACAATTATCATCTGCATGCATAATTTAATCACGGTAGCTTTTTATAGCACAATAAATGCTAAGAAATTACTTTATAATTATCGGGTATATTAACATACTTTTCTGTAATCTGCTGTCGATAGATAATTATTTATAGTAAATATTTAATTACAGATAGTGTAGCAATTAACATAACTTTGTAATTGTTTAAGTTATAATTGAGCATCAGGTTTTGTTACGTTGCTGTATAATACTTACGTTGCTTACTATAATAATTATTTTAAATAAAAATATTTTAATACCTTAAATGCGCTATTTGTTTTTATATGTTCTAATTTATATTCTATCTATATTTTTTATATATATTTGTATTTATCGAATGAGTTTACTATATACTCAGTTTTTCTCACGGTAAAGAACTCAGGATTGATCCTAATATATTGTAAAAAGTGGGCCATTTGTTAGTTTCTTTTTAGATTACATGTTATTTTAATACAGACATATACCTTGTGCTCGAAAATTTGATTGAAACATAGTATCATATCTCCGCAATATAAAATGATTAGACTTATGCTTGAACAACGTTGAGAAGCATTGAAAACTTATTTCGAAATTATCAGGTCCAAAAGTTCGTGCGCATTTGTGGGAAATTTTTAAATAGTGTAAATAAAACAAAATTTAACATTTTAATTAGTGATATAGTTTCCTCCACTATCTATAATTTCTCCTCATCTTACAGGTAGCTTTTAAATTCCATTGCTGTAGAAAGACTCTGGTTATTTCGTACCTTTCAACATTTTTTACTAGAGAAAAAGTTAAATGCTAAACATGATGTACAAAATGCATTTTCAAGTTATTTTTGCATCAAAACCAGAGTCTTTCTACAGCAATGGAATTAAAAAGCTACCTGTAAGATGACGAGACATTGTAGATAGTAGAAGAATTTATATCACTGATTAAAATGTTAATTTGTGTTTTATTTACACTCTTTAAAAAATTCCCACAAATGCGCACGAACTTTTGGACCGACCTGATAAGTGCTGTGTTGCCGAAACACAGTGTAACCGATGTAATTCATGAAACGATTCAGGCACGTAATTACGATATTGATCGAACTATTCGTGAAATCCTAAATCATCGAAAAATTGCAAAAATTGGTTTGACAAGATCAGCTACTGGGAAGCCAATAGTGATGAGCAAAACAAGATTAAGGCTGGCCCATAAGAGCCCGTACAATGTGTCAAAAACTGTAGAACTAAACACTTTCAAATTTGGAGTATCAGTTTAGTTAATAAAAGATCACTAAACCGCGTGTTACAGATAGATAATTTTCTTAAAACTAGCGACTAAGTAGAAGGAAATATTTTCCAATCAGCAAGTCTTGGTAAAGTCTCGCAAATATGGTCTTGGTCTTGCAAATCGAGTCTTGGTAATGCTACCGCAGGTATATGTGTAAACCAAGACCGATTTTGCTCATCACTAAATTCAAGACCAAAACCAAGTGTGCAAGACCAAGATTTGATATTAATATTCGTATCGATTATCATAGTCTTGCTCTTGGTCTTGGTCTTGTTATGCTCCTCACTAGAAGCCAGCTGAGGCAGCCGTTTAAATAAAGTTTAATTCCATAACTAATCGGAATGTCTACTATATTCAATAAATCAAAAAACTTTAAAAAAGATGGAATAGTGTTTATTTTATAGCATTTTTAAAAAGAAACCTACCGATGGCACACCCTTTACATACAATTTATTACAACAAATTAATACGCTAGGGATAAGATAGTAAATAATTAGACATTTTAAAACAATTTTTGAATACGATAACTTCATATATCTCTCCTAAACGAAAAAAAGAGCGAATGTATGTATTATTTTTCCGATAATTTCGCGATCATAAAACCCTTTTTCGACATGTTTCCCCACAAAGAAAACCGCTCTCAAACAGGTTCTCATGTGAATGGCGGCACATATAAGACGCATTGTACCGTTTTGCCCTGTGATGTCACCTAACCATATATATAAAAATATACACACTGTTGACATAAGCCAGAGTGCTAATCTGTTTTCGATCGCTTTGTTAAACAGAGCTCCCGGGATAATCTGCGATCGCTATCATCGACGCTAAATCTTCCGCATGGCGGCAGCGATCAGCAGCGACTATCAGCGTACGCATTAAAACGTTCGTCGCGCCGCCACCGGAAGCCTGGAGAGAAGAAATGTTAAAAACAGTTTTCTCAGGTATATGCTATATAATTACATATATAAAAAGTCGCAGCGGGTGAGTCGGCCAAGAAAACGAATCAAAACATAATCTGAGCAAGGTGATAGTCGCCGTGGGTCAATCTAATGAAACTGGAAACCGATCGCACCTTAATCTGTTGCAGCAGATCGCCGCTCATCAGTGCGGCGAAGTCGAGGCGAACCACTCCACACAGGCAGGTTTCGAGCCCGTGTTTTCGTGTTTTTAGTAACTTTATAAGATATGTATACATATATATATATCTATGTATGTAAATCGCTGTAAGAAAAAAGCTCCAAGCCCCCCATAAATGGCCCATGGGCACAGCTCAAGACGTAGCGAAGTCGCCGCGGTTCAGGTACCGTTCAGGCGGTGACCAGTAACAATCAAAGGCTCGTTGTAATCTCGTTAGAAGCGGATCGAGCGGCCTGGGCTTCTTGCGTTTTGCAAAGTGATCCCCGGCGAATGGTTAGAACTGGTCCGCGATAGAGCCCGTCATACCTGGCGACGACTATGCTGGCTACCGCCATAATAGGCTCCAACGAGATTTCTAGAAACAGGGGTGGGGAGGTCCACTGAAGATCACCATTTTTGTCAGTGCCTAGAGCCTGAAATCGGCTTCGACGAGTCACCTCACCTAGGTGATCACCGTAGAAGCTGATCGTGTGGTATACGACAAAAACCAGGCGAGGCATGCGGAAGATACTTTTCTGCATCTTAGCTGCATCTCGTCAGATCTTTTCGTCTGCACTGCGAACGTCTCAGTTTCGATCATATTCAGATTAAAGGCACTCGATCTGGTCCCGCGCCAAGTTTTTTGTTATGTCATCGATCGTGAGTTACGTAACTTTTCGCCCGGCTCTCCAACCAAATCAAACTCTACGGGTGAATTTTATTGCATGGGGAGCAATAAGAGTTTGTTTTAATTTTCACGGCGCAATTTTTCGTTTTTATATTGTATATACAAATATACATATATTCTGTACAGCTGTGCGCCCATGCAGAGGTGACTGCTGATTTATGGCCAAAATAAGAATGATTTTTGGTATTATACCATGGGGAATTATCTGATTTAATTTGATTCCACGGTAATTAAATTGCGAGGAAGGGAGCAGCGTTCAGAGAATATACCACGAATCACTTTTATATTAGATACGACAAGCACGCACGCGGGTGGGTAAAATTCAGGCGCCACAGCCACAAACTGTGACGGATAATTTAACTTTTCGTCCAAATCGAGGAGGAAATCACGATTTTGGCATTTTCATTGTGTTGTTTCGGAGGGAGAATGAAAAGAGGTGACCCAGTTCATATTAAATTAGATTAGACCTTTTTCGAGAAGTTGCCCCGCCAATTATGAAAGCGAATATACCTGCGAATACCTGTGTGTGCGAACCCACGCTTACTTGATTTTTTACAATGGGCGATAAAGGCGGTAGGCCGGGCACACGCTTTCTGTAGAAGCTCAAAGTTCGAGGATTTAAGAGGTCTTAGGGGCAGCAAACATTTCTGCACATTTCAAAATTGTTAGATGACGAGAAGAAGCAATTTTCAAGGAATCATCAAGATGAAGTGTTGATTTGCCACAGGGGTTAAGGTTTTTGTGGGGTATTTTTTTTTTTTTTTGTTTTGTAATCCAAGAAGTTTGGCGCCTCATTTCTGCCAGAGACGATAGAGCTCAACTGGCCTTGGACATTGGTTGCCTTTCACTATTTAAAAAGAGTTCTTGACTTTTCGCATTACTTGACTGCTTTTTATAGAAGAATCAATTTAATAGTTTCATCGGCTTAATTGTGGGTTTTTGGCCGCTATTAAAAATTGAATAATAATAATAAAATTCTTCGAAAATATTAACTAATCAAGAAACTTTTATAACAGGTATAGGGTGTTTTTTTTAGAGGCGGAGAACTTTAAATTGGCAAAGCTGTTTTCTGTGACAAACGATTTGACAGTTCTCGATTGTTTTGAGGTTAGTTTGGTTTGGCAATTCATCATATGAATAGACTCACGCCGAAGCAACGTTTGCAAATTGTTCAAATTTATTTTAAAGACATGATTCCATCCGAGAAACACATCGGGCATTACGTGAGTTTTATGGTGCTCACCCTATAGATATGACTTTTAATGATAAAATTATTGCCTTTAAAGACCGAGCAATTTTTTTAATCGAAAATATGTATATTGTTTCGAAACTGAATTTTATGTTTTGTATTATTTGTATTTTATATTTGTAAATATTTTCAAACTTATTTATGTACATACAAACCTAATTAATTACAAACATATGTATGTACATACAAAGCTAGAAAACGATTATACGAGGGCTCGTAAATTCCGAATAAAAGCGAACATTTTTAAAGAGGAATAACAACATCTTTGTACAGAAAAGAAATATGGATCGAAAAATTGTTCATTTCTTACGAAATATGGCGTGCTCTTTACGAATATATGGGAAATGTTTCCTGGAAAATTATGTGCCCCTCGAGTATTATGAATTAGACAGAGAAAGAATGGGTTTTCGTTTGCTTTCATGAAAAGTTCAAACCGACAGCACGTGCTTCAAGAGTGCGCAACAGAACTCATTTCCCAGTCGTTTTATATTATATATTTATAAATTGGTTCAGAGCTTTTCAGTAAAGGAGCTAAGGCTAAAATTTTACATAATTTTTACTCGGGAAGTTCACTTTATTAAAAACATCGGAAAAGAATTGAAAATTAATCAACTTTAGGATTATTCAAACTTTCGGAAGTGTATCGTTTTAAACGATTCTTTACTAAATCGTGAAACTTTCGAGAAAAACGAATTTAATTCATAGCGAAAACTAAATCTTAAATGAAATGAGTTAAATTTTCATCCGTATTGTATAAAAGTGGTAAACTTAGCTTTCGTGAGTAAATAAGGAGAATTTATTCCATTTTTCCCGAGAGTTTTACGATTCAAAGTATAATTTAAAACGACTAGCTAGCGATGATCCAAATAGCCCGACAACTGATTCGTTTTCGAGTCTTGTTCGATTCTTTTTCAATTTATTTAGGAATCAAAGCGAATTGAGAACAATATTTTTGTTAATTAATTAATAAGCTAATAAACAGTTCATAGATAAGACGGCGAGACAGAAAAATCAATGTTATCGGTCTTTTCAACATATTCAAATTTAAAATTTCGATTAAATTTTCTACTTACATATTCTCACAAAATTTCGTTGTAAAATTTAATACGTTAAAATATAGTATGAAATTTTGATTATTGTTATTAAAATTCATAGTTGCACGTTATTCAATTGAAAACAAAAAAAGTCAACCATAATTTATAAACAAAAACAATCAACCATAATTTTATAAATAAAAAGTCATCCATAATTTTTATATAGTCAGGAAGTTTCTACAAAGTTTATAGTAAGGTATATAAAAGGAAGTGAGTCCTTGTATTTTACTGCAGTGAATTACAAAAACTTGCTGACAGATTACGAGTAGTACAACCTCAAAATCGTAAAGTCCGTTTTCTGCACGATAATGCAAGGCCACATTTTGCAATTAAAGGCGTGAGTGCAAAAATCAGATAACTCCAATTTTAACAGAAGTTGCGTTTTTCACTGATTATATATGTATATAAAAAATATATTTCCCATCGTTTGATGTTAAAATCAGAATGAAGTAAGGAATCTTATGAAAAATGGCGGCAAAGAACTCTATATCTTTTTCGACAACTGTAGTTCATAAAACAAAATTTGCATTGAGAGCATCTCCAGAGTAAAATTTTTAATAATCAGGATGAGATAAGAGACTTCTACGCCGATGGAATTAGGAGTCTGCCAGATCGTTGGCAGAACGTCACTGATTGTGATGGAGATTATTTTATTGAATAAACTCTTGTGAAACATGAAACGAGTCTTTTAATTTTTGCCCTGAAAACAGCAAGAACTTTTCAATCTACCTAATAACTTATACATAAAGTACTGTGGAAATATCCAGGCCGTTTTTCTCGACTATTTCTGAGTAGTGGATGCTAGTATTATACAGATAGTATACCCACATGGTATACTATTATCTTGCCAAAGATCGTTAAAATCCCTTTCTCCAAAGTCGTGTAGTCCTCTTGTCAGAGACAAAAAAAAATGATCTTTCAACTATTTTTCTACATTTTTTTTTCAAATTTCATAAATTTTATAATTTGATACTTTTAACCTCAAAATTCCTACAATAGAATCGTCAAACACGCTAGTTTTTGTCTCAAAAATCCTAACTCACGCAAAAAATTTTAATTCCTCAACAACACGCGGGTGAATCACAGAAAGTGGCAACAGTCACATGCAAACTAATACCGCAGAAAGGGTTTTTCGCAGAGGTTCTAAAAAAAGATGTTTGTTCTTATCTCCAACAGAAACAAGGCCATTCAGCATTTTTTTTTTTCCACTTGATGCTTGCACAGGGCCCACAACATGCCCGCGGTGCTATGCCGGCCGAATGGGGCCCCACCTGCCCGCGCCGCAGTGTGATGAGCCATCCTAGGCCGCTTGGTCGCGACGTGGTCACATACTTGAAAACTGCTGCTGAAACCGAACGCGCGGGCACGCACAAAGTCCTCCGGAGCGAGTTCAGATTACCTTTGAGCTGATTACGGGGAAAAGGTTTTTCGTGACACTTAACACCGGCATGTCATGCCGCTGCCACTGCCGCTGCTGCTGGGGCTCCAAACATGAGCCTCCCGAGTGAATTAAATGCAAACAAACACTCGAGGGGCTCGGTGCTCCGCCACAGACGGCGAGGGGCTCCAACCATCTGTCCTACATATCGGCCGGCGGATCGATTGACCTCATAATTGGCCCCGTCGCAGACTGGCACTCTTTTGCAGCGCTGCACTGGGGTTATCCCTCGCACCTGGCGTGCATGCAAAACACGACCGACTTACCTGAGGCCGCGGAGGGTACAAAAGCGACAGGTGCTGAAGGTGGTTACGTCACACAGTGGTCTGAATCATGAATCTTTGTGATCAGTATTCAAAATATCGTGAATACTATTTTAATCTTACACTAACTACATACACTGTACATTTAATAATATCTTATTTGAAACAACTATGAAAAAACATCTGAAGATTATGTTCTCAAAGTTTTATAACGAAATTCGTATTCTTTCCGAAGCTGCTCGCTATTCGCTACTCGGATATTCAAAACTTTAAATCCGTTTTTCTCAAAACGACATTCTAACTAATTGGCCAATGGTTTTAAAATTTGTTATACTATTACCTTATTAAATTACCAAGAATATGAACTAACAACTGGAATGATACAATTTTTTAAAGTATTTTTTTCTTCACAAAGCTACAAAAACAGGGTGAAAATTGGTTCCTTTTTCTTTAAACAGTCATAAAACATTAAATTTTCAACTTTTTTGACATAAGATTAGTTCATATTTTTGGAAAACATGTTAATAATGTACAAAAATTTTGGTTTTGATTTCGGATAAAAATTACGACCCCCAGAATGCACGCAAGCTAGAAAGTAGAGTGAAAGAAGACCTGCTGCGGGGAACTGGTAATAAGTCAGCAATTACTGGCTGAAATAATTTCAACATTTAATGACATGATAATTGAATTCTTCTTAGTAACAAAAAAATTCCAAAAAACACTTATAATTTAGCCTCTTAAATAAATACGGGAAATATTTATACGCCTTGGTCGAGCACTGAATATTAATATTAAGGGCTCCAATTTTCAGGGAATTTTTGTTTAGGTATTTGCCAGAAAGTTTCGAGGTGGGACTGGAAAAAAAACATAGTCGCGAAAAAAAGCACCCTAATATATATATATTGTAGGGTAATTAATCAGAAAATTCCGAAAAAGTTGATAAAACACATATTTGCAAACCAAACAAAGCGAAAAAAATGCGATTTTTTCAAATTGATTTTTCAAAAAACCGCCATTTTTTTTTTTTAATTTTTTTTACTAATTTTGGTGAATTGCCTTATAAAATATCTTCCTTTTTAACATGCTTTTTAGTTTTTTTGGTTCGGACTTGCAGTGTCTGAGATTGAGTGTCCGCCATGGAACCCTCTTTTTTTGGACTGCTCTTTTTTGAGAGCCCTCTATATATATAATGAAGTACTAAAAAAAAAAAAAACAATTTTTTTGTTGTCAACTTCAAGACATAAATAAATATTCAATTATAATAAAGGAACTTAAAAAAAAAAAAAAAATTTAAATATCTATTTTTTCCTATTCTAGTACCTTAACGTAATTGCCAAAATTGTGTGAAATAATGAAAAACAAAAGGCAAATGTTTCATGCTTCAGAATAAGTAAATTTGACAATTTTAGAATAAATTTAACACTTTTTTCGATTGTATATTTAAATATATGACCACACCAAAAATTGCGTATATATATATTTTATTTTTAATATTTGTGTGTATTAAAATTTAGTTAATAAATTAATATCCGAAATATAACTTTTTATAAATCAACAAATATATATTAAAAGTTAATACATAATGCGGTTGTAGTTTAATCGGTAAAAGCTTATAGTCCTGATTTTTTTATAATTAAAAGCTTCATCCGGCTGAGTAACATAATTTATGAATACTTTTTTAATGCTAGGATGTATTTTCAAAAATTCATTTTTATTTTTATTACTGAGTCTTCTTGTATAAACAAAAATACAATCTAATTCATATCAAATTATTAAGTAAAACTACCCTACTAGAAGTGAACTAGGGCAAGTCCGACTACTTTTTGAATCAGCAGTCAGAGTCGGAAAATTTTTAATGGAAAATTCCAAAATGGCGCCTTGAAAGTTGATGGAAATTAAATTATGTTAAATATTTATCCTAAAAAAATTGTACTGGAGAAACCCGTGAATAGCCATTATTTTACCATTCTCTAAATGATATATTTTTTTATCTTTACCTCATAATAACTATTATTCACGAACTCGAGAAACAGATTATTTGTTGAACATTTTTTATCTGTTCACCCCATCGACATATTGACGGCGCCATTTTGAAATTTTCCATTAGAATTTTTCGAATTCTGACTACAGATTCAAAAAGAGCAGACAATTTTACATGAGAAAAGTGCCTTTTGAAATTTCTCTATTATTATTTTTACATTTTCCTTGGTAAAAAATAAATCGATATCCTATCCCTTCCCTTAATACTACATACCTTAATTTTTCTAATTCCGGCCATTTTAGGATCAACCCTAATTTATCTTATTCAGACCTTTCACCAAATCACCATTATACAAGCTCAAGCGTACCATATTATTGTATTGTCATCAGAATTGCATAAGTTAGCAAAATTTCAAATCGATACCACAATTAGAAGTGGTTTAAAAGTAAATTGTAAGATTTGTTTACAATGTTAGGAAGTTACAGACCAAGCTAAAGCTGTTAAAAAACACAGATAGTGTGAAATTTCAAGGAATTCCCATGAAAATTGGTACTTGGGTGTTTTTATTTGTTTTTACTAACTGTGTATTTATATGGAGAGAGAATTATTAGTTTTATATAGCTAGACACGACTATTCGGACTACTTTGAGATGAAGGCAACTGGCATGCATGCAAAACGCGACCAATTTACTTCGCCGCGGATTTAGATAAACGCGGCAGGTGCTGCAAGCGGTTACGTCGCGACGACGATGGTGCGGCCTGGTTAATGCTAGTCACACACTCCCATCATTGTCCAGGCACCCGCCCGATTTACATAGAGGCGCTCATTATTAATGGCTTTACGAAAGTCGCTCGTTGATCCGTCTGGAATTTGAATAGATCTTTGCAACCGTCTTCTTCGGTGGCGGCGGCGTCTTAAGGCTGCTGCTGGAGATTCCCATCCCATGGTGCGGGGAATTCGATCCACTTCTCAAGCCTTGGGGATTTTCTAATCTTTTTTCGTTATATATATATATACATTTTTTTTGCATGAAAGGTAATCCGTCAACACGTTCAGCTGTCGAGCGGAGCACTTACCGCGTGAGTTTCCCAGCGCAGCCGCAGCGCCGTTGTCGTTGCTGTTGCACAATGTCTCCCCGGTCTTGGGGCTTATAAAATGATTTACCTCATTTGCAAAACAAGGTAAAAACTCCTCGACATGCATTTTAACTGCCGTCCCGACTCTTCACCTCCTTTTTATGATGTAAGAAAAACGCGAAGATCAGCGGCGACGGTGGCGGCGGCGCCTCTCCAGGGGCTCCAGAACAATGGACCCCATTAGGAGCACAGGAGCCCCAACGATGCAGATTTTTTTTTTTTTTTTTTGTCTCTTCCATAGTTTTTTAATGAGTTGTTATGACAACGCTAACTGACGGTCGCGTAATGGTTTTTTGAATTTTTCATGCCCTACGTCACGACAACAAAGAAATTGGACGGTGCCCTTGGCTGCATTTATTGTCGTCCATCTGGGTGATGGGCTTCTTCTTCATGAATTTCAAGGCACAGAGGAATTATAAATTTAAAAAATAAATTAAGATCGCCCCGCGCATTTTAATTCCGAACGGGTCGACAAATTCGTTGACTGACGACGACAATGAAAAGAAAAGATGCGACAAATCCGCACTGCATTAAGAAACAATGGGCCTTTAATGTGCATCTTAAGCTTACAAAAGAAGATAACTTTCGAGGGGAAGATTACGGGGACTTATAGAAGTAGATGATGACGGCATTTGTTGTCCAACATACCTTCAGACTGACGGAATATTCGGATCTTATTCCATAAATGCAATTTCGAAATTAAAAGTCTCCCAGATTATGCCTGATTTGGATGTACCTACTTCTTAAGGTCGAGAGTATCAGAAAGATGAATGCAGTCTTAATTAAAATCAAGGTAAACATTAAATGCATTTTAATGAGCTATCAAAGATATTGAAAAAGTATCTTATGTAAAAGTAAAGGTTATCAATTCAACTTATGATTTTACAAGTGGATTAAAGACAAAAAAATCGATTCTTATATGGTATATTATCAGTTTTGATATACACTACTAGATATTTCAATTTCTTAAACATGAGTATATAAAAATATATGTTCAAATAATGCATTAATACTCAGTACTACTACAAGTAATACAAGCAAGTGAAATTACTAGTGCAATACCAGAAATGGTACTTCAAAAAATATACATAATTAGCATTACCAAGCAATGTTTTTAGTAATTCACCATTACCGTACTTCAGAAGCATTACTTGACATTACTCAGCATTGCCTAGTTTTACTCGACATTAAATAGCACAGCATTATCTAATAGTAACTCAGCTTTACTTAAAAATTAAAATTTTCGTAAAACAAAGTTAAAACATAACATAATAACTTTGTATTACTTATTACAATTTAATTGTTTAATTGTTAAACAAAAATATTCAAAATACTTATTTTTTCACTCCGCTGACTACCCCTAATCCCTTAATCGATATAAATCAGAAATGCCCAGAACAATTCTCCTTCTACATAATATACAGAGTGTCCAATAGGAATGTGTGAAAACTAATGAGTCACTATTATTTAACAAATGAAGAGATCGGGAAAAGGAATAAAGGAAAATAGTCATTTTCACTTCATGTCCATTTTATTAGAAAAGAATTAAACCTATTTATAAAAATACAAACCATTAATTTAAAAATCTAGTGAAGAACGTGAATTATTTATTAATGATATATATTTTTGAAATGTGAACCATCTACATAAAAGGTATCTAGATATGTCAGAGACCAAATCCTTTCGTCATGCGAAAAATAGAGGTCTCGTTGAATCTTTTTTATTTCATTCAAGACGGAGCAGCACCTCATCGCACACAAGAAGTATTTGAAGCCATCAAGAAATTTTATGGCGTTCGAGTTATTGGCCTGGCGTACCCACGCTTTGCTAGGAAAAAGAAATACTCGCCAGATTTCACTCAATGTGATTTCTTTTTATGGGGCTACATTTAAGATCAATGCTATGAAAATAACTCAAAAACAATAGAAGATTGAGTTAAAACCATCAGGAGGATCGTCAATAGCATTTTAATATGACATTAGAACATGTTTTCAATAGTTTTTAAAGTATTTGGATATTTTTGCCAATTTAGATTGTTAAAATATCGAAAATATGTATAATTAGAAACTTAAGTTCTTCACTATATTTTTAAATTAATGGTTTTCATTAAATAGATTTACTTTTTTTATTATAAAATGGACATGAAATAAAAATGACGACTTTCATTTGTTAAAAAATAGTGACTTATTAGTTTTCACACATTCTTATTCTTCTACTTCACTTTCTGGAAGGAAGAAATGGAAACTAAAGTTTTTTTTATAGTTTTACATTGTGTATCTTTTAATTCATCTCTCGAAAATCCAATATACTATATATAGTCTTCCTAATTCTAAAATTACTTTATAATTTTTTTCATATTGTTCCACCACTTCAAAAAATTCGAAAAAATTCCTGAGTATAGTGGAGTATAAAAGACATTTTCTGACAAAATTCGGTGAGTGAAACTTTTCAAAAAGCCGTTAAAAAAAAGCCGGTAAAAATCTGCTTTTCGTTTAAGAATCATGACCAAAATGTTTTTTCATGTATTTTACTCCTAAGAATTAGGAAAAAAATCACCAATCATTAATTTTGAATTTTACTATGAAAAAAAGAAAAAATCAACCAAAGATGTTTTTTTGAAAAACTCGAAAACCGTTTAAGATAAAGAGCTGAAAATTTAGCTGAATTATTTTTATTTGATACCAAAACGATCCCCCAAGTGCGAGTCAAAAAAACCGCGAGGGCAGATTTGCCATATAAACCCGGCTATACCCTTTTACCTGTATTTTTTGTTTTGTTTTTTTTTTGATATTTTTACTCCCTAAAGAGTGTCAACATTTTTTCAAAAAATATTATGTAGTTTAACTTAACCCATTAATGCGCAAAACGAGGATTTTGTGCACTCAAGTTCAATTGTACTATTCGAATAGCAAATTGGGGCGAATTTCCTCCAAATTCGTATATAAGGGGTTTTTGGGGGTGCTCTTTCAGAATCTGGCATTTGTTTTGCATAAAAACTTCAAAAACACTATTATTTTTTGGGTTTTTTCAAAAAAGTGCCGATTTTTTTTGGTCATTTTTCGTCTCAAAGTCGATTATCTTGTCGTTGCTGCTATTGAAGAATCATATGACCACCAGAAATCGCGATCCGAATGTCTACACTTTCACAAAACATGGTTTTGAATTTTTTTTTAGCTTTGGTTTTTGTACAGCAATGTAATAAAAAACTTCGCGACTTTTTTACATGAAAAAAATCAACTTTACAAAAAAAATTTATATGACAAAAAATGCTTATAATTAGCCAAGGACAACATGTAAATTTTGTCAATACTAATAATATTTTTATTTTTTTTGATTTGGCCAATTTTTGAAAAATCCAAAAATGTCTCGAAAAATTCTGCAAAAATTCACACGTGTTCTTTGGCTTATTATAAGCCCTTTTTGTTATACAAAATTTATTCGTATAATTCATCCTTTTTGAGTAAAAATATCACCAAGGTTTTCATGATGAAATTTGGTGATATTTTTACTCAAAAAGGACGAATTATACGAATTTTTCACAGCTTATTTTCGATTGGTTTTATTATCGAAATATGGAAAAAAAATCGATTTTTCGAAGTGGTCACATGAGAATACCCCCTTAAAAAAAAAAAAATTTTTATAGTAACTTTTTTTCCAGATTTTGTTGAGTTTTCTAGGTAAAAGGATTAAAAATTAGTTTTTTCATCCCAAACCTTAGAGGGCTGTTTCAACCCATTAGAATGTTTTTCCGCCGTTAAAAAAAAAAAACACGTTTATCTTATTTTTCGGTCTACTTTCAATTAAGTACCATAATTTCGGCGAAATCGGAGAGGAACACTTCGCAGCCCTTTCTCATAAGTACCAAGGTTATACATTTTTAACACTAGATTTACGGATATTTATTGTAAGATTTTTAAGGATTTCGAAAAACTAAGTTTAGAATATATTTCCGTTCCAAATTAGGAACTGCAGAGCTAAGAAATTTACAAGGGCATATCTTCGTATTATTACGTCAATTAAATGTAACATACGTCGTATAAAAACTAATAAATATGACTTCTGTAAGTTTCGCTACGAAATCTGAAACCCATCAAATTGAGGGGTTCCGAAAATCTAGTCTTAAGTCTGTTTGCATACAATATGCAAAAGTATGTGAATTCTAAAACTTCTGAAGTAGGTATATTCCTTAATATCTTTACTATATATTTATTAACAAATAGATGTTTTAGTCATCTACAGTAGGCCAGATATTTCTTCAAAATCATTGCCAAGCGTTATTGTGTAGAATTTATGAAATAAAGCCTTGGATCCCATCGCAACGTAAATGCCTTTTAATCGAAAATCTGTAGATTTTTTAAAAAGATAGGTTATGTACAAATTATATGCCACACTCGTTGTATTTAAATGAGATCTCAAAAATCGAAATATCTCATTCAATTTTCAAATTTCTACGCATCAATTTAGATCTTGTGCAATTCTTCTACACCTTTTCTTCGGGTGAAGTGATCACCGGTCTTACAAAATTTCCCACGCGCATTGTTTCTTCATCAAATCGACATCCGAACGATACAAAAAAAAAAAAAAATTACAGGCCCACAAAAAACAGAACAAAAGGAGCAAAAAAGTGTGCGCTCAAAGACCTGCTTAAAAAATTATCACATTCGTCAAGGCCTTGACTGCGGTCACTTGCGGTTGCGTAGACGTGTAGCCTACATTCTCACCTGCCGTCACTTTTCAGGTTTTGCCTTAAACACTATGCTACCAACATGCCCAGCAAGAGCTCCGATTACAAATATTACATTTAATATGTTGGCAATCATTAACAAAAAATATTATTTATGAAGCAGCACTTTTATATGAAACGAAATTACTTTTGATTTCTTTGGATATAATTTTTTTTATATTTCTGAGGAAAAAAAATTACTTTTTAACTTATCTTTTTTTTTTTTTTTATATTTCGCGCTGAATTGAATTGGCCCTCGATAAATTGAGTAGCGAGCGTCATGGCATAAAAACAGCCTACAGAGCGCCAAAAAGGTCAATTGCCGCATGGAATGTTTTGCAATTAAAAAGTTGTTTCTTTTGATTTTTATGAGCTGAAAGAAAAAAATTAGATTTGTTTCATATTTTTTGATCGAAAAACTTTTTTTTTTTTTTTGTTCCAAGAATTTCTTTTTGCCAATTTCTGCTGCTGAGAGGGAAATTGATTTTGATTGAATTTCATGTTTATGATCATGTACTACAGACGCGTACTGTAGACGTACAGCCAGCACGTGTTGAACATTATTAAAATTAAGGTACACAGCCAAAAAATCGACTATAAGGGATGTATTTTTCTTGAAATTAAATCGCTGAGAGACCGTCACTCTTCGTCTTTTGGGTGCTATTAACTGACTTATTGTTATACAAAACTTCTGTTCATTAATTCGATATAAAATTCTGAAAAAAAAATAAAAAATTAATTCCCCCTCGTTGGGGATGCGTTCGTAATTTAATAAGCAAGCGAACATCTCTCTTGAAACTTTTTTTTTATGAGAGGGGAAGCATAATGCAAACCAATTGAAATCTCGTAAATATTTATGGAAAAAGTTGGGGAATTTCACCGAAGGGTCTCATAAACGAGAGATCTGAAACTTTTTGTTTTCGATGTTTTGAAAAGTTCCCATGCCCGGAAGACAGACAGACATTCACACCAGATCCTCTTATGTACCTGTCGTAAAAATAAACGACGGAAAGTTGTGTTCTTTCCCATAGAATGAACACTTTAAGGAAACGACCGGCATTACATACCTATGTCATGCCGATAATACAGTCTGCAGTACTTCGGAGTAATGCTGTTTATCCGGAAATTACCCGGCTTTAGAAAAAGGCTGTTAATTATACGCCTCGCGGTTTGGAAGCAATTTGAATCACCTTAATCAGATGTGATTGCTTTCACGAATTTTAGATAGATAGAAACACGGATTTTGGTACATACACTGAGAAAAAAAAAAAAAATTAATTTTTAATAAAAATAAAATCACATATGATTTGGCACCATAATGATTTCAATTTGTTTCAAATATAAACCGCTTTGACATTATCAAGACATTTCTCATTATTTTATCAGTTTAATAAAAAAATAATTTTTTTGTCGAAACAAAAAGAGCTTTAGGATAAATACTAAATACTTGAATGAAATCCTTTTAAAGCTCAGTATTGCTCTTATATTTTCTTAATTACAGATAATTAATTGTTATATTATACAATGATTTACTACTATGATCAAAAAGTAAAGCAAATTTTGAATTTAAATTTCGGGGGTACATCGATTCGAGCAAACCTTCTTGTTTTTAGGTTGGCAGCACTGTAACTCATATCTATGTAAAATATAACGCCAGTATGTCATTTGTTTGGTTAGTTTCGTTATGTTTTCTGAGCAACTAAAAATTAATTTTTCGATTTTTACAATGTGTGATTTTATTGAGCAAAGAAATTGCATTACATTTTGTTTGCGGAATGAAATTTCTGCTGCAGAAACGTTTAGAATATTACAGTAGGCCTTCGGCGATCAGGTTTTGTCTGAAAGAAATGTGTACAAGTGGTATAAACAATTCAAAGAAGGTAGAGAAAGTGTTGAAGACAAAGAGCGTCCCGGACGACCATTAACATCAATCAATGAACAACATGTCTTTTTGACATTTTGTCGTTTTCAATCGACTGATGAAATAAAATAAAAATCGAAGAGGGAACTGAAGGCCATTCCAATCATTGAGTTTCACAAGTATTTCGAGGACAATCGCTGGCATAGGTGTATTGTATCGGGCGGGGACTGCTTTGAAGGGGATGATATAGATTTAGAGGAATTAATAAATATTTTCAAAGTTATAAACAAATTGGCTTTACTTTTTCATCACAGTAGTATTTGATAATAAGCAAAAATATTTTTTCCATTATCTGAACAATTGTCAATTCATCGGTAAGAAATTAGAAAATACTCAAATAGTTCGTAGTTTTCTGTCAGAAATTTCTGATTACTCTAGCAACTGGTAATCCATAGGCCAGAAATTGGAGAATACTCAACTATTTGGTAATTTTCTATCACAAATTTTTGATTACTCTAGTTTTCGATAATTCATTGACTAGAAATTTGAATATATCCAGTTTCGTGTGATGTATGATATGTTATAAATCACATGTCGCATTATCCATGTGATATGTGACATAATTGTCACGAAAATGGGTATTTTCAAATTTCTAGTAAATGAATTAGCGAAAACTAGAGTAATCAAAAATGTGTGATAGAAAATCACCGAATTCTGGACCACTGATTACCCATTGCTTGAATAATCACAATTTTTGGAGAACAAATTATTGGTATTTGGGTATTTATAAATGTTTGCCTGGCCAATTACTGATTACAATTATTAATTTGTTAATTTTGATATCATTGTACCAATTTTCATTAAAATCCGTTGAAATCGAGAAATGTTGGTCGCCATATTGGGTCCATCATCTTCGATTTGTACATTTTTATAACATTCAAAATAAATGACCTCAAGATATCATTGTACTAATTTTCACTTAAATCCTTTGAAATCGAGAAATATTGGTCGCCATATTGGGTCCGCCATACTGGGTCCGCCATCTTGGATTTGTAAATTTTGATAATATTCAAAATCAGTGACCTCAAAACAATCATTGTAATAATTTCCAATTGAATTTTTAAATTTGGACAGCGGATTTGAAATCAGTATTCCGCAAAACGCCTATGTACCAATTTTCATGAAAATCGCTTCAAATTTAAAATTTTTAGCCGGCATTTTGAAACCCTATATATTATCTGAAAAAAATGTCTATATGCCTATATGTTAAGTTGGAATATGTACTACCTTCGGACAAAAAATGAAAAATATCGATCCAAGCGTTTAGGCGTGATTGAGCAACAAACAAACGAACTTTCATTTTTATATAGGGATATACATATTATAATATTATTTTATTAAAATGGATGTGTTCGTTCGCGATAGTGAACATATGGTTATATACAGATTTAAAACATTTGTATTCTATCCCATCCACATCTTCGGTGAAACATTTTAAAGTGTTTGTGTTTAATGCAAAATGATTCATGTTATTGCATATAAATCTCGTTAATGCAAACATATATCTTTTCAAAAATATTTTCTTGAACTCATGTTCAAATATGAGAAAAACGAAATATTTCTATATTTAAACATTTCATGGCAATATTTCTCAGTGTAGATACTTGGATTTAGACTACGGATGTTGTAATTTGCCTAGCCGCCCAAATTATACGCCTAAAAAATCACGTTACCGCCGAGATTAACGTAAACTAAGGAGTCGTCCTCATGGCGGGTGATTTGTCAAAGCCCCACCGTCTCGCACATTAGCGTAACCATCAAGAGTCTTTACCTTTTTCACCGCACAAATTAACTTTTTTCCTCCTCAGAGGTGTTTTCTGGAATATCCGAATCCGGGACACGGGAGTTTCCTCCCCCGACTGCGGCACCCGGGGGCGCTGTCGTAAAAGGTAATTAATTTTGACAGGCAACTATGACACGCCAGACAAACATTGGGCGAACTCATTAACTCCTGGTTAATGAGATTCTTCCTCACGAGGATTTTGTCCGTTCAAGCGGAAGCTTGCTCTCTACGTTCTTCTAAAATCTTTCTATGCGAACTTGCGATTAATTGCCGTCACGACCTAGCAGTTTTTAAGGTTGGGAGATTTTTTCTATTTCTCTCTAATTAATTTATATTTCATTATTTCTGACTTATTTTTAGTTTTAGAATTTAATGAGATATATCCTATTAATAATGAATTAGGATATCCAATCAAATAGTTTTAAAAACTTGTCATTCACATCAAAAGAATTTTATACGCTTTGGTCGCTTATTGGAGCGTTCAAAGCTTTAAGAGCGTTGAATATCCAATGTACGCTAAATATATATAAACAAATAGAACATATTTATATTTGAACTGTACAGATCGTGTGCTTAAAGTGTTTAAAAACATTTTCGATTCAATAAAATAGATTCTGTCGGGTTAAAACATTACTTTTATATGATTTGCTTTGGAAAAAGAAGAAGAAATAAATGTCAAAGCGTACGAAGCGTTCAAAAGTTTAAAGTTGGCCAACTTCGCGCTTTAAACATTTTTCCCCTTTTTCGTTGGATTGTAGTCACACAAAAATAATTCATTCTATTTTAGCTGTCAAAAGCTCACAACAATCTCAAAACGAATGAAGCGCTCAGTGGGTTCTTACCTGAAGACTTTTCTTTTGTCCTGGAGAAAAGTTGGAGGTTGTGTATGCTGTGAAACAATCGGCTTATTACTTTTGTTCGTTGACAACCCTGTGGCGCCACAGTGCGCCGTAGCCTAGTTTTTAAACGTCAAATGCCAGTTCGGTATTTTTTGAGAAACCTGTGGCACCCTCTGACGCTCCACCCCGGCTTTACCTGAGCTTAAATCCAGGGTTGTTAACTCATGGCTAATCACGAATATCAATTTAATTGTTAACAGAAGCGGTATTTAAAGTCAAATTAGCTCATGCTGAGGGCACAAGAAGTTAATTTTAGCATTTCGATGTGGAAATTATCACAAAGTACTGATTTTATGTTAGAATTTTTGTTTAAAAAGCTAGATGACAGTTCTCCTTTTTGATAAAATGTTCGTTGAACTGATAAGCCCTGGGGTGCCACATGTATTTTGACAATTCTCAGGACGTTTCGAGGCGCCCTGGGATGCCACAGGTTTTTGGATCAACGAACAAACCTATATTAATAGTGTCCAGCGATTCATACACAATACAACCTCGTTGTAGAACTTGCTACGGTGAGATGGAAGGTTTGATCCTTCGGATCGTTTTAGTAAAACGTGTGTTTTTTGGTTCCAATACCTGTTCCATCATTTTTTTTTTTATGAGGTCAATATGGTATGGATTTTCAATGAACCATGAACTTTAAAGAGATGAAAGGAATTGTGAATTTAATTAAATAGGAAAAAATTGTAGTCGTAGTTGTTCAGGATGAATTTCCAAGGGAAACCAGTAGGAATCGTGTTATATACCATAGTCTCCACCCCATTCTGGTTGAAACAAAGACTATAGAATTTAAACGTTGGTATCTGGAGTTTAAATTTATTTATTTCTTTAGTCTATCAATTACATATGAATTTTACAGACGAGGAACAAGTGTTACAATAATAATAATAACCTCATACCTTTAAATTTTCCAAATAAACTAATCTACTTTCATACCACCTCTCGGTGGTCGGTCTCGGTGGAATACTTCATTATGAAGTAGGATTTCATTATGAAGAAAAATTGATTCGTAATGAAGTAGCAAAAATGAAGCACGAGCTACTTAATTTATTAATTAAATGACGTAAATGCTACTATTACTTGTAGTTTTTCTAAGCCATATATTTTCAAAAGTCGTTAAATAAAGGGTTTTTTGATTTAAACCTTAGAACTTTGTCATGATTTGGATTAAAATAAATAACACAGAAATTAGTTTAATTTCCCTGCGAATTACCACTTTTCAAAATTAATTAGTTAGTAAAAACCTTAAGCCTGTAACATTTTGGCTTATTTAGACCTTTTATTAGTTGTATCCTTTACATTTTCTATTTGCATAGGATATTTAATTTTTCTGTTATCCTTCTCAACTTGAAGCCTTTTTAAGCCTTTTTTCCAGTTGATTCAATATAATTTTCTAGAAACCGTGCCAGAGGCAAATCCAAAATGAGCCAAGAAAATTGCGATTCCATTAAATTATTTTACCTACCAACAAAAAAACAAAACAAAAAGCAATTTTCCTTAAAACATTGTTATATTAATTAACTCTTCACAGAATAAGCCCGCTCCTTAAAATTTCGTACCCAGAGAAAATACTCAAAATTATATAAATATCCCATGGTTGGCCCGAAAATCCTAAAAGAGTATCCAAATCCAGAACCACTTAACCATCCGTCGTAATTTAATGAAAACGTACCTTTGCACGAAAGCGGGCTCAGGAGTGCTAATAATTACAGAGGACTCATCCAGCACAAAAAAGCCTGTCGGCTCGTCATCGTTAAACAGCAAAAGAGATCAGCAAAAGGGTTTTCTGTACCCTAAAGATACTCCACCAGATCCAAGACAGGAATATCAGGGAAATCAAGAGCTTTTCACCTCTTTCTTTTTCGACTAAATCCACTATATAGTACAATTTTCCCTTACCCAGCCGCCCTTAGCTCGAATGAAACCCATCTTCCGATGGGGTTATGCTAATTTAATTTAGATAAACTTGCCGCTTAAAGCGATTCCAGACAATGGGGAGCCACCCTTAAGGGTTGGCCAATTCATCACCCCCCGTCACCCTTATAAGACTTTGTTGTCTTCTTCCGACGAAGTTAAGTCGTTTCACACACAAAAGGCCCACTTTATTCGGGCGGGGGGCCCAACCCAAGACACATGTCGAGTGCTATCAAGTTTCTGAGTGCTCTGTAATTTTCAAAGATTTATATCTCAGCGGAAAGTGATTTTTTCACCACTTATTAGGCAATCATTTAGAATAGCAGAAAAAAACCAGTCAAGGTACAAGTTTTACTCGTTTCTGAAGGGTTCAGTACTGAACCATCAATGATTTTTGTGACTATATAACGACATACAAAAGAACGTAACTTTTGGACCATTTTTAAACTAACTATACTAAAAATGATGTCTTTTTAACCCTTATTGCCCCAATTTGTCCGTCAACTTTAAGCTCGGAGAACTTTGTTATTTATTTTTAAAAAGTTCTGAAAATGCATATACCGATTTCTGAATTTTATAAAAAATTGATATTTTCGATATGAAAGAAAGGGTATAGCGGGTTAAGGTGGTGAAACGGGTAGCGCTTTCGACAGGTTGTGTCCAAAGATGCCTCCATGCCAATTTTTAGCCCTCTAGGTCTACAATTATCGATAAAATCGGTTTCGTCCCATTTTTTTCGAAAATAAATTTGTATGAGCGAAGTTTTTATGCAAAAATTTTGAAAATTTTCACAAACCTTTATTTTTATCTTACCAATAATCGTGGATTTTTGCAGATTTTTACCTCTAAAATTGGTGTCAAGAGAGCCATTTTAATTTTTCAAATTACTTTTAGGTTATGAACTCTATTTTTCGCCAAGTTTTAAACCATTGTTTTTTAAATCCTTTTTTCCCATTCTTTCGAATTGCGCAATCAAAATATCGAATTTCAGGGTGGGGCATTCCGAAAAATCGAAAAACCGTTTTTTTTTTTTTTGGAATTTTTGCCACTTATTTAAGGCATAACCTTAAAATTCAAGGGCGCTATACTTACACATACAACCAAAAATAGTCCAGGACTCATTTTCAGTTGAAAACATGATTGCAGGATCGATTTTTACGTCTTATATATCGAAAAAACTAATTTTTTTCGGTATTGACATATAACCTTAAAATTAAAGGGCGCAATGCTCACCCATATTACCACAAAAACTCTAAGACTTATTTTTATATGAAAACATTCTTTTAATATCGATTATTACGTCTCAAAACTCAAAAAAACGTAAGTACAGGGTGGGCCATCTAACGTTTTGAATTGGAACTGTAGGTTATTTTGAGGTTGGAAGGTTTGATGACATTTCCGATGTGACAGAAAGTTAGTTTTATGTTTGACATTTATGACATGGGTCGCTTTTCGCTTGAACAAAGTTTGGAAATATTGAAAACTTATTTCCAAAGTGATGAGTCTTCTACTCAAACTGTAAGAATTTACGGAAAAAATTTGACAAAAAGGATGTGCCAAAAACACAGTTTGTGGATCAATTTATGAAGCGAGTTCGTGAAACTGGATCGTTGTTGGATAAAACAACCCGTGTACGTACTCGTCCAGTGCGCTCAACAGAAAACATCGCTGCTGTTGCTCAGAGTATGCGTGAATAAAAATCAACATCAACTCGTCATCGTTTTCAAGAATTGAACATTTCACACACTTCTTTGTGAAGAATTTTGCATAAAGATCTCGGTATGAATGCGTACAAAGTTCAATTAGTGCACGAGCTGAAGCCGCATGACCATCCGATGCGTTTTCGGTTTGCTCAATGGGCCGAAGATCGCTTGATCGAAGATGGGCATTTTTACCGAAAAATCATCTTTTCAGATGAAGCTCATTTCCACCTCGGAGGATACGTCAAGAAACAAAATTGTCGTATCTGGGGCTCAGAAAATCCACACGTCATCGTGTAGGAACCAATGCATCCACAACGAGTGACTGTCTGGTGCGGATTTTGGTCTGGCGGCATTATTGGGCCATTTTTCTTCGAAAATGAGCAAGGAAACGCCGTTACAGTGAATGGCGATCGCTACCGCGCCATGCTAAGCGATTTTTTGTTTCCCAAAATTGAAGAGTATGACATAGACGACATTTGGTTTCAACAGGACTGCGCTACGTGCCACACAGCCAACGTAACAATCGATCTTTTGCACACTGTTTTTGGAAATCGCATAATCAGCCGAAATTCTGATGTCAATTGGCCACCTCGAAGCTGCGATTTGACTCCGTTAGACTTTTTTTTGTGGGGAGCCGTTAAGGACAAGTGTTACGCTAACTATCCAGAGCCGATTGACGACTTGAAACGTGAAATCGAAGTTGCCATTGACGAAATAGAGGCCCAAACAATCGAAAATGTACTGAAAAATTGGACTGATCGAATGGGGTATTGTAAGGCTAGCCGTGGCGGTCATATGAATGATGTTGTCTTCCATTCCTAAATGGAAAGGTTAAATCGTTCTAATAAACTCATAACTTTGAAAAAATATTCATTTGTTTTTTTTTTATAGCCGATTCAAATTCCAAATCTTAAATGGCCCACCCTGTATTTTGACATTTGTGCCATATATTTAAAGCATAACCACAAAAAAGTCCTAAATCAGATATTTAATTAAAAACATAAGACTCTTGTTATTAAATTTTATAACAAATTTCAAAATGTTTAATTTCAAATTCAATGCTGAGATAAAGAATCAATAATTTTATGCAAGAAATTAAAAATAGATATCTCCGGGCAAGCTTTTAAAATATGTCTTAAACTAAGAATGAAAACCATTTTATTGTAGTAGTAACCAAATAAAAAACTATATTTTCACTTTTGTTTCTCGGACTAGATGTTAGCAATCAATTTCTATGACATACCCAAATTTCATGTCAATAGCTTTAAAAATTCCCGACATAACCAACAATGGACATACAGACAGACGAACAAAAGTCAAAATCAGAACAAGTCATGTTTCATTTTCCACATTTTTGATACATAACCCTAAAAAAATGATGATCAATTTTCTTGGGATAATAAACTGCATCAGCCCAGAAATTGTTTCAAAGCTGATTTGTTACGAATTTTCTATAAGGTTCGTTTTCTCATAAATTAACCAAGAAAAATCCCAAGCTTTAAAAACGACCCTAACCCTTAAGAGAGGGAAAATTCCATGCAGAAATCCTGCAGGATCGTACATAGAGTAAGAGAGGACTTGTTACACGCTTCACAAACTCCTGATTTTATTGACCATGTTACTGGGATATATTATGGCGAATATTTTTTTATGCGAATGCCGGACTTATGGCGGTGTGGTCGCAAAACATTGTGCGTAACAAGTTTATGACGGCTTGATAAACGATGTGTATCATGACACTCGTAAATTTTCCCTGCGGTCATTCGGTTGCGGTTTTTCGGGATGATTTCGAAGATTTTCCACAGTCTCGGGACTAAAGTTAGCCTGGATAGGGAACACTTTATATTCAGGGAAGAGAATTGAATTATCGGCCACATTAAGTTTGGCTGAATAAGCATCCCATAAAATGTTTTATAGCTCTTTTAGCAAAATTCTGCTTTTAGGATGAAATCAATTTTTGGGTGATTATTTTATGAGCGTAATTAGGACATCCGAGATCTTCACAGTCGTGTATAACTTATATTGTATATCTTTAATATTAAGTCAATGAAAAGATTTACTTTTCGATACAGTATCCTTTAAACTCGATACAACAACATTTCAGACAGATTTATGAAGTAAATATTTTGTTACAGCATTCGAAAGCGGATAAGTTCGTATTTCTCGGCTACAATGGGACAAAAATGATTTATTAATGAATAAATTGTTACACGTTTGTAATTCAATCAATACATGACATTCATATTTCTTTTTAATAATATAGGCTTGAGACATGAACCAATTTTACCATTTCGTGATTTTCGTGACTTTATTTTAAAGGAGCTAATTACAAAAGCAAGTTAATAAATTACAACACCAATCTTCTTTTTCCTGCAGCAGTGAAAATAATGATAGAGAACGACATAAAATCATAGGGATCATTTTATAGTCGGACGTGCTTTTACAAGTTTTCAATCTCATGCACGCACAGAAAGTGATACAAACAAAACGTGATGCTTTTATTATTTATTTAATGCACGCAAGTAAATGAATCATTCGGTCTAATAAACTCAAGGCATAATAAATGGACAAATGTTTCTCTTTCTTTTGCCTACTAACTCTTTTATGTAATATATTAATATTTATTATTTAAAGAAAAATTTATTCGCTTTCTATATTTCCTATATGGAACACAAGTTGATTTCGAAAATTATCTTAGTTGTATAGTCCGGTCAAAGTAGACATTTCAATTTACAATAATTCGCATAGAGCTGTAAGTTGGTACAGACTTTGGGAACATTATTACAAATAAAATACTAAAAGTCCCCATCTATCCCACATCTGCAAAAAAAGCTATTGAAGGTCTACAACTTGTGTCTGTTCTATTTTTATGATAAAACTTACGTATACCGGAAAAATTTAAAAAAACCATTTTTTTTATCTTTGACCTTGAATAACTTTTTTGGCAGAAGTGGGATCGATGGGGACTTTTAGTATTTTATTTGTAATAATGTCCCCAGTCTGTACCATTTTTCAGCTCTATGCGAATTATTGTAAACCTACCACTATTTTTTCGACTATTTTGACGGGACTAGTAATACATTGAAAATAAATAATAAAATTAAAGTATACTTACTAATGAAAAAATTAATTGTTAAATATAGACGTACACTGAAAAAAATATTTATGGTTGATCCAACAATGAGCGCTTGCTAAATCATCTGGTACGAAATTTTCTGTTTCAATCAACTAAATCCAAGTTTATTTAACAACTTTAAAGTCAATTTTGCTAGGGAATAGTTGAAATAAAAAGAATTCTTGTCAGTAAAATTTCGCAATTTTTTTACACAAAAAGGATCAACTTTGCGAAAGAATGTTTTGGACTATTTTTGTTTTTTTGGATTTGCCAAATTTTTGAAAAATTCTAAAATTTGCCGAAACATTTTGAAAAAATTCACACGTGGTCCTTGCCTAATTAGAAGCACTTTTTGCCCTATAAAATATATTCGCAAAATCGATCCTTTTTGATTGAAAATATCACCAAATTTCCTCATAAAAAAACATGGTGATAGTTTTACTTAACCCATTAACGCCGAGGTGATCAAGATTTTAACTAACTTTTCAACGTGTTTATTTATTATGTTATCGGACCAAAAAAATAAAGCAATACCGAAATTTGACACGTTCAAAAATTAGTTAAAATTCTGATCACCTCGGCGTTAATGGGTTAAAAAGGATCAATTATACGAATAAATTTTATAGGACAAAAAGTGCTTCTAATTAGCCAAAGAATACGTGTGAATTCCGAATTTTTCGGGACAGTTTGGATTTTTGGAAAGAAAAAAGACCAAAAAAATCAGCACTTCTTTTAAAAACCTCAAAAAATAATAGGGTTTGTGAAGCTTTTATGCAAAAAAAATGCCAAATTCTGAAAGACATTCCCCAAAAACCCCCTATATACGATTTTGGAAGAAAATCGCCCCAATTTGCTGTTCGAATCGTACAATTGTATGTAGTTGCTTGCATAAAATTTTCGTTTTGTGCATTAATGGGTTAATGTCAATTTTGCTAGAGTAAAGTTGAAATATTGAGAATTCATGCCAGTTTTCCTATAATACTAGAATAATTTGTTAATTTTTAAACAGAAAATATTTCAATTTAACTTTTAGTCGAAGTTAGAGTGATAAGGTTAATTCAGTAATTCATAACTTAACATGGTCAACATTTGTTTCAACCTAAAATGTTGAACCCTAGATTAATTTTTATAATATAGCTTAATTTAAATATTTTCTCTATGTTTTTCTGCTACTTCTTAAGAATTAAATGTTCAGATATGAGAATCAATATAATAAAGTTCGAAGAAATCAGGTTTTACGTAAGTTTTTGTAAATTATTTAATAAGTCTGAGATCTATCAATTTCATAGTAGTTTTAACACTAGGCCTTGTTTTCTGAACTTATTCCGTCATATCGTTTCAATTAGATATTAGATATGTTGGTGAAATAACAAGATAATTTTAGAATTTTTAAATAGATTTCTCTGGTCATACTTACAGCAAAATTGTTAGATGAATATCATAGGCAAAAATAGTTAAATAAACCACGATATTAGCTGTAGGGACCACATATATTTTTTTTTTTTGTTGGTGTACAAATAAGTTATTAATTTATTTTTCAGTTACGTAAATAAAATAATTTTAAAGGTTTAAATATTTATTTTGGATATCTGAAGTCTGGATTCAATCACTTTCCACTACGTAATGTCATTTAGTTTTAAAAGAATCATATTTTTTTTATCCATTACGACAGTTTCTCAATGTTTTACTAAATGGAAAAAACTGATAATGGTGATGATGATTTTAAAATTAATTTAATTTCAAGTTTTAAATTGAATATTCTCAAAATTTTAAATTTCGTTCATTCGTATTTATGTAGGTATTATTAAACTAAAAGGTATAAAGAAAGGGAGCATCAAACCTTTTTTTTTTATGACAAAATTGAATATTCAAAAATTTAAAAATATTCAAAATCACTCACGAATTTTACGCAATAATGGTGTAATTTTGCGAAAATTCCACAAACAATGGTAAATTTGTCTTTTGTTTATGTAAGGTTCCATTTAATTTTAGTAATTATTAGGGGGATATTTCTTTTGATTTATGTAAAAATGCACGTTTTTTATATAAGTCAGCCTTCCTCAAAATTTTTCGATAGTGATCTCGTGTTTTTGGTAAAATTTTAACGCGGCCCTATTTTATGTAAAAAACCATATATCATATAATTTAAAGTGCTAAATTTAATTTTTATAAATGGGTTAGTAAAAAATCTAAAATTTATAAAACTCAGTAAATTAAACATTTCAATATAAATTTTACTAATTATTAATAATGATAATAATTTAAATAAAAAATTGTGTTGTAGGTATTTCATTGCGAGTGTGAAGAATTGATGTTGTTTGTCATTATAAAACAATTGCAAATTAGAAAGATATTACGAGAAAGATATTAATTAAGGATACAGGTTCAAATTTTGTTAAAGATTAGTGCTACATGAAAATTCGATTTAATTATCAACTTCTTGATAATTAAGTTTTATTTTTTCATCATTATATGTTTCAGTTCAGATATTCCTTAAAATTCTTTATTAGCTCCAAAAGATGTTCTTGTATAAAGACGGAAAGTGTTAGAAGTTGGAAATCTTCTCTAGAATGGTTTTCTAACCATTTATACAATTTTTTAAATTATTTAAAATTGCCTTTTGAAATTCGTTGTTTTATTATTGCTTATACTTTCTCAGATACACCTATTTTGAAAATATTTACATCAAAACCTTGCAAATTTAAATTTCATTCATTTACAGCAGCAAATATGTCGAATACGTAAGCTACTCTTATTAACCAATCAAAGTCGTGAAATCTGTATTGAAATAGAAAAATAGCATCTTTTTTCGACTTTAGGTATTGATTTAAAATTTTTAGAAAAATTAAAAATAATTTTTGTTTTTCAAATTGCTTAAGAGTAAAAAGAAATCATAATCTTCTCGTTATGACCTTTTCCTTCCTCTAAAATAAAACGAGAAAAATTTTCGTAATTCGTCAAAACACTAGACCCATTTAGGATTCTCCTTTGGGTCAAAAAAGGTTTATAATTAAATCCCATTTCACGCCTCACTCCATGAGAGAACATGAAAGTGGCAAAAAAAAATTCATTTTTCACTTTGCTGGAAAATGTCGCACAGAAATCAAATCCCTTTTCCGACATTTCTCGACATAAACTGGCATATAATAATTTTCAGTCGGATTTATATGCCATCACAGCACGGGAGGGCGACATTAGCCTCTTTCGGATATTTCATGGATTGTCATCATCAGAGCAGTGAAAAATTGAAAAGTTAAAAAAAAAAATATTCCATTTGTCGGCCGTGGCCCAAACTTTGCGCAGCGAAGCCACAAATCAACGAAAAATGATGTCAAATTCATTTCGATGGCTTATATGAGCTCAATTCGTTAGGTTCACATGAATATCGTATTTTGTGCGCGCTATAGACGCGTATATTATCAAAACTCAATTCGAATTGCTAATTTTAGATAAACGTGCAGATGCTGCGGATGCTGATTTTTTTTTTTTTTGTATACTATACAATCTGCTTCTTTCACGCGCCAGAAAGGTATCAAAATGTAGGAGAAAAATAAAATTCCATCTATGAATTCAACCAAATTCGAAAAGTCAAATTGAGCCCTCGTTTATATTTATGGACGATTAATTTTAATCGGACGCCTACAATCAAGCGCTTCCGACCGTGAAACCCGCCAGAGGGCTTCTCCAGAAAAATGAGAACAACGTGTGTGGCCTTTAATATATATTTAATTTCGCATATAATTACCGAGTTTATCACTCTAAAAAAAATATAATGATATAACAAAAATTTAAATATTTCAACTTCTAAGAAAAATAAATAAATAAAATGAAGACAATAAGTTTATAATAAATCGTTATAAACAGTGGCTGTATGCGAATAGTTTAGCTTAGCTTTTAATAACTCTGTTTGCTCTTCGCGACGTATAACTAAATTGTGGGCCAATTGTTGGTTTCTTTTTAAATTACATGTTATTTTGACACGTACTGTTCTCACGCATTCAAAAAGTTAACAGGAACGCAGTATCATACCTCCGCGATACGAAAATATGAAATACGATATTTTGAAAAGTAATTTCGGTCAAAATAATGCACCAACCGCGCCTGCTGTACGCAAGTTTGTAAAGAAAGTTCATAAAATTGGTATGCGAATTCATAACACAAGTTATCCCTGTATTCGTCCTGTGCATTCAGTTGAAAATATTGCTGCTGTTGCCGAAATTATACACCTAAACACAAGAATCTCAACTCGTCACACATCTCAACAACTCAACATTAACCGCACTAGACTGAGGAGAATTCTTCAGAAAGACTTCGGATTATTCACTTACAGGGTTAAACTGACTCAGGAATTAGACTTGAGTGTACTCGTGTTCCAGGAGGATGGCACTAAGTTCCATAAAATCCGTCTAACAATCGATCTTTTGCACACTAAGTTCAATAATCCAGTAATCAGCCGTTTAAAAGATGTGCCATGGTAATCGCCACAGCTGCGATTTGAAGACGGTGGACTTTTTTTGTTATAGAGTGCCATTAAAGATTGATTTCAAGCTGACATTTCAGCAACGATTCAGGCACTTAAGCATTGTATTGTTAGAGATATTCGTGAAATAGGGTCCCGAACCATCGAAAATGTTGCATACAAAGTTGAATTGAGAGAATAAGCTACTGTCAAGCCAGCCAAGGCAGCCAATTTAAATGAAGTCATATTCCGTAACTAATCGGAAGGTTTAATGTTTTCAATAAATTAACAAACTTTGAACAATATTAAACAGTGTTTATTTTATAGCATTTAAAAAAATAAACCACCCGATGGCCCACCATTTACTATCTAGTTTTTTCATTTATATAAAATTAAAATTACGCTTTTTTCTTTATTTACTGTTATTTATTTATTTATATTGCCATATTGAATCCAAAAATTCCAACATAAGATTCGAAATCAGTGACTCCGAAAGCCCCTATATCATTATTTTCTTTTTTTATGGAAATATCACAAAATATAAAAATGTTCATTCGCCACCTTTGATTCCAAAATATAGGCATGAGATTCGAAATCAACAACCCCATAAACCCCTATATCACTAAAAAGCCAAAAAAAGTAAGTTTTTCAACCTTTCACATAATCGAAATAAAAACCGAAATAGGCTTAATCTTCTTCTTAAAATTCTATAGGTGCTGCAATTAAAATTAAATTAAATGAATTATACATTTCAAATGATTAATGATGGTGGTTTCCAAATAAATAAAGAACTGGTTCTATTTTAAAGAGATACTATGGTAGTAAATCTGATATATATATTTATTCATACTCCTCGAGATACTTCGATACTGTACCTTCACATTTTCGCGACTGAGCCAATAAACAAAAGATAAGAGCTCTATAAAAGAGTTTATCTCCCTGGGAAACCTTTAATCCCAAACTTTCTGGCTTTTCTTCGTATTTTCTGAATCACCATGTCTCGAAGAGGAAGTATTTCGGCTCCAAAAGAACCTGAACTTCAACTTAATCACAGTTAAAATGCTAATTTCCACAAAGAAATCATCTTTTGTCTTTGGATTTATGCAAAATAATCCAGCGAAGTGTGTGCTTCGCGAGCCACAAGATATTTTTAACACTTTCGTCCGCTTTTAGCATATCACCGGGAAATTAAACACTCAAAAAAACTTTTAAAGTAATTAATCCAAAATGAGGTAAGCCATGCGTATAAAGGTGAAATAAAAGTGACTCTTTCCGCTTCTGGTTTAATGTAGGTGGATAGGATGTGTGTGTATGTAAACTTGTTCTTTTCAATTTAAGATTTTTTTCAGTTTTTTTTTTCTTTAGGCTTTTATATTCGCAACCTCGTAACTCTTTCATTTTACAAGATTTTATGATGACATTTTTAACAGGGAGAGAGATTTTAGTATTCAAAAGCATACAAGCTGTGAAAACTTTTTAACAACCACATAAAATTTGTTTACTTTACTTTAACATCTCATCCCCGATTTAAGTTTCGAAGTCGTCTAGCACCTTTGTAATTTTCAAACTGATATAGAACTTACAAGGAGACGGCGCGACAGTGGGGTCGGGGATTTGCCCGAATTTTTTTGTGGTGAAAGAGGACCCCGCAGAAACGCTTTTAATAATTGTTAGGATAACAAAAAAGAAGAAGAAAAAAAAGAAGAAACAAAATAAGATCCGAAGGAGGAATCGAACGCGAGACCTCCGGCACATAAGGCCGAGCCTTAACCGTCGGTTCGACAAACGCTTGACATTATTAACTCATAAGGCGCCTAGGAAACTTTGAATCGATTTTTCTCGGAATTTTCCGAGTAGTGCGTCATACTGCTTTAACCACGTGAGGTGCTAGGGGTCCTCTTTCACCACAAAAAAATTCGGGCAAATCCTCGACCCCACGGTCGTGCCGTCTCCTTGTTAGTGAACATTTTCAACTTATTGTGGGTATGATACAATGATAATAAAAATTTCAATCTAAAGAAAATTAATTCAATTAGGAATTAAATTTCCGAATGTATATAACAAAAGAAAAAATCGTCTTTCTAAGAGATTGAAGTAACAAGAAAAGAATTGCTACACGGTTTTTACTTCAAAATATAAATTTTCAATTAATTATCTTTAGTCTAGACTAGAGATATAAAAGCGATTTCTGACACTTTCTAGAGTTTTGGTTAAATGTTCTTCTAATTGTATCTAAAAATCCCTAAAATTATAATAAAATTAAATTAGTGCCAAATGAGTTACCGAAATAACAAAAATTTAATCACATTATTTTTGTTTTAAATATATTTTTATACAATTACATTTTTTTCAATCATTTTTTTTTACAGAAAGAAAACAGATATCGTTTTGAAATTTTGCACAAATATTTAATTGCACCTAAGATATACAAAAATATTTTTTTTAGATTTTGGAGATTGGATTTTGAATTTTTATGATTTAAAAAAAAAAAAAAAAACACCAAAAATGATGGCGGGCATGATTTCAGTCGTCTAGATCGTCGGACGAAAAAAAAACACTAAATTAATCCTTGTTCAAATGGCTATCGTATGAACTAGAATCGTGTTGATCGGTAACAAATTTACCGATTTTCTAACCTCAAAAATCGTTTTTTTTTTCAAATGGCCGCCATTTTGTTATTTTTTGGTAAAAAAAAATTATCCTTGTTCACACGATAACCATTTGAACAAGGACCTACTTTTCTTTTTTTTCTGACGATCTAGACGCCTGAAATCATGCCCGCCATCATTTTTTGGGTTTTTTCTTCAAAAAATCATAAAAATTCAAAAACCCGGTCTCAAAAATTAAAAGAAAATATTTTTGTATATCCAAAGTTTAATTAAATATCTGTGCAAAATTTCAAAACAATATCTGTTTTCTTTCTCTAAAAAAACCCAATAGTAATAATAGTAATAGTAATAAAAATTAAAAAATTTACATTAAATATACTATGCCTTCAATAATTTAAGTAAAGTATAACACGTTTCGATCTGGAATAATTGACTCATTAAAAGTTGATGATGTGAATGAAAATCAAACCAATTTATGATGCTATTACAGCAAAATCAGAAAGTAAAAGTTATGTGTTTATGTATATATGGTATGTCTTTTTATGTAGACATATCAAGACAAAAATTTAATGGTTAAACATTTGCTATTTCGATATTTTAAATCGTTCTCATATTTTTTTCTATAAGCTTAGTTATGGAAGAGATTTTAATAAATTAGGTCTCATTTATCATGAGGAATGTGCATAAATATCGAGGAAGTGAAAAAGAAAATTGAAAAAAAAGTATCCGGCAAAATAATTTTCTTTTATAATATATATAATACTATATATTTTTTTAAATATGAAATATAGTTAAACTTAGATTTCATATTACAAATCACTTAACTAGCACATTGAACCTTTTATCCAAATTCATATCGTTATGCTATTTATCAACAAACATATTTTTTTCCGCATCCCAAAAAATATGTCTTATGCATATTCAATTTTTGCACAAACAAACATATTTCTACATGTGTAATAAATGCCTACTTAATTGAATTTCCTCATGTTTATCAAGATTGCCAAAACAATGTACCATAAAATATCTTGTATATTTCATAACGCATAGAAGCTAAAATTAGTAAAGCATTTCCACAATATGTATACGATGGTGACCGACACAAAACTGCATTTCATCAAACAGTCTGAATTATAAAACCCGCCAAAATGTAATTTATTCAAAAATAACAAAAAGTCGATATACAATACGCGCCATGGAGTCCAAGTTCAACGATTTCCTACTATCGTGTATACTGATTATCTATTCAGCATTAAGCATTTCAAAGATATCCAACATGTGTAAAATATGAATAAAAGGTATAAAGGTGTGTTATATGTTGTATATATCGCTCAATTAGGGTACAATACAATGTAGGGGTCATTTTGTGTTGGAATATATGGTTATATGTTACAAGTTCCAAACAAAAGGGAGTTATATTTTAGGGGATATAAAAGCGATTCTTGTATTTTTTTTTTATTTTCAAAAAATAAAGGGTGTAACTATGCGAACCGACGACATAACGACGCAGTGCAATACCCATGAACTCACGCGACTACAATGCAAAAGTGCAGTGAGACGGACACGATTCGAAGTTGGTTGGTGCGCGGAAGGTAAACCGCGCACCGTTCGCATAATTGACAAAGAGGAAGTGCATCGCAGACAAAATGTTCCGCCAGAACGATCATAGCAAATAATTTCCTATGCCAACTGTAACGCAAACCGCGTGTAATATTCGCGTGTTATTAATTCTGCTTCTTGTTATGAACAAAAATGAAAGCGAGTACCACATCACGTTGTCGTGCTGTATAGATGCAGCCGCTCAGCATCGGCGACATAGTCTTTAAAGTTTAAAAAAAAAATAACAAAAAATTACGAAGTTGTCCAACACACATAATAAATCGATTCCGCACATTATACGATAGTGTAGAGGCTAAGTAAGCTAAGATTAAGCCGGGAATTACCTGTCCGTCTATTTAGCGAGCTGCAGCAAATTGACTGATATTCGATACAGCGGACGATGGATGAATGCGGCAAGTTTGTGGTTATTCCATTTCCTTCCTTCTATGCGGGACGGTATATATTCTTTTTGGCTTCCTCTTCGAATGGACAACAAACAAGACACCAAAAACCACTTCTTGTCACCGACTCTCTATCCTCTCGATGAAGCCAATTAAGCATGCGCTTCACCGACTATGAATATTGCGAAATTCGACACAGGTAGTAAAAAAAACAAAAGAAATTACAAAATATATGTAACAAACTCTTAAACACTTTAGACTTCTTAAAAAAACAAGCACACTATCCAACTTTTGACACTATCCCAACTAATCTGCACACTATTCAATACACACTATCCACAAACTATTTAAAATTCTAAAAATTCCCACTATCAACTTATAAAAAACACCGGGGAAGCTAATTTCGAACAAATTGCAATAAATTTATGGGATTAAATCGCACAGTGAACAGATAAACTCTATTTCACCTGAGGAGAACTAAAAAATAGACACTACTGGCCGACAAAAATTAATAAAATAATTCACTTTTGTGATACACGAGATTTAGGTGTATTAAAAATTACTATAAATAAATATTATAAAAAAAAATCAAATTCGATTGTTTCGCAAAAATTTTAACGGCTAGCACAGGGTCACTTTCTTGCGTTTCGAATCACCTCTTCAATTGTATGATAAAAAATATTGTGATGATGGACAACAACAACACACCTGAACGGCATACCTGAACGCAGGGCGACACCAAAACTGGTCGAGGTAAGAAAGTCAACTGACGACTGTGATGCCTTCCCTGGCTGCGAAGGCTCCGCCAGCGAGTTTGCTGGGGCCCGTTTTCTTGTTCGCAACATTCACTCGATACGGAAAATCTTTCGACCAGCGATGTTGCTGGCCGCAGCTTGTGGAGCAGTTGCACGCCGCCCGCCCGTGTCGGCACGCTCGCTCTTGGTGCTTTCTAAGCGGCATGGCACGCTGTTGCGACTCTTGTTGCGCCCGGTGGTGGTGGCGCTGCTGCTGCTGCTGTCTATCTTTAACGTCTGACATCTGGTGCCAGTTGCTGCTGCTGGTCGTGGGCTTCTGCGCCGGTCTTTCTTTCAGCAAGCCCATATGGTCTACAGTCGTCGGCAAAGAAACGTGAACGAAGGGAATTTAACTAGTTTCTGGTGACATTAAAAATATAAAAAAAAAAAAATCAGAGACCGGAAATAACTAATCTTCAAATTAACTAAAAAACCTTAAAAAAGAGGGAAGTTGACGTAAGAGAATAAAATTAAGTATAATACATCGAGGACCTTCCGAAGGGTAGGACCACTGGGGCAAGCTACCCTGGGCGCTGGAAAATAGCATAAGAAAAGGGGTGTCTTGAAAAGCCTTGATTTTCAGTACAATCTCACAATCAAATTAAAAAAAAATTACAACACAAACAGAACAAAAGTTTTCTCAGGAAACTTCAAGGTATCGATTGATATAGCGTTTCCTATGTTGAATCGGGATACCCTGTATACAGTTTTTTTTTTTAATATAGAATATTTAGTATTTTTTTTGATAAATTAATTCATTTAAACGCTTTATAATAAATGCACAATATAGAGAAAAAAATCCTATAATTTTATTTTTGATACGTTAATTATAAAACTATTCGCTAAATTTTAATAACTTTAATTCTTTGAAGATTGTAACAAACCTTAAATGCGTTATAAATCGAAGATATTTATATTGTCGTTGCGTGTGCAGTACCACGAAGGAGCAGTTTGTAAATACCTCGTATCTGCGTTTTCACGATTTTACAGGAGAAAGAAAAAAGTTAATATCTTAGCGATTTAACTATATTTTATGGGCCGAATTTTAAGGCTACTTCTTTGCGACCTAATTTATAGGAAAATTACGTTAGCTTACTAATAACTTGCTTAGATTTCGTATAAAGTCACTTACGCCGTTTTGTTACAACAAATTACAGAAAAAAGTAGTTTACGCGGGTTTGAAATTAAACATTTTAATATAGAATTAAATTTTTATTAATTATTAAGAATTATTAATATGTCAAAGGAAAAAAATAATAAACTTCTAATACATAAAACATATTAGAAAAAAAAGTGTTATCGAAAACCAATAATTTATTCATATCTTTATCTTATATAATTAGATTTAAAATCAAAAATTATAAGCTTAACGTTTTATTTACGAGTATAAAAAATAAACTTTTTAAACAAAAATATCTTCCAAGAAAAAAACAAATATTACAAGAAAAACAAGAATTTCTTTATCTTATATTGTAATTAAATTCAAAAACAAAATTACAAAATAAATTTTTTTATGATTGAGATTGATACTTAACTTAAAAAAATAATACTTCAAATCTCAAGAAAATTATCATCTTATTAATTAATTGTACATTATAAATGATTAAGTGATTAATACGTTATTAAATTTGTTTTAGATAATTATAATATAATAAGTCAGTCTCCTAGGTTCTTCTAAAGTCTGAATCTTAACTTTATGAATTATAATAAATCAGTCTCCTAGGTTCACAGCATCTTAACTAAATATTTGTTAAATGTATTATAATCGTACCAGTTAAAATATAAAACTTATTTATATGACAAATTATCATGAAAACTATGAAAGTCTCTAGGCATGACACTCTTAAGCTCTTGTAGGTAATCACACTTAGTTTTGGATATTGGTTGCATAAACTCATTAAGTTAGGGCACACGATCAATCGTGGATATTTTCTTTGGTCTTCTTGGCAAAGGAATAAAGTCTAAATCTTTAAAGTTGAACTTAAAGTGTATTGTACCATTTGGATTGTACCTCAAAGCCTTTATATCAACGACACATTTTTCGCCTGCCCCACGACTATTATCTATCTATCTAATATATCATCAACACAATCACCTTTCTACTCCTCTTCTATGATTAGGCTCAAACTTTAAAATTTCCAAAAAACTTTTCTTAATAAAATAGAAATGCCTCCAAAAAAGTATTAAATAGTTTTATTTAAAATTCCTCTATTACTACTTTCAATATTATTTAATCCTACGATTTTACCATATGTTCAAAATTGGCGCGAAAACTTGACTGATATTAATTCCATACTCAGTAACTGAAACTGTCTAGATTACAATATTTATTTTTATGAGTTTTACTAATGTCATTTTGGATTCGTCAACTTGAATTTTTAGAATCGAGCATCGAACTTGAAATCAGTGATTCCATATAAATATTGGTAATTTTATACACGAATCGTACGAAAAAAACAAAACAAAAAGAAACAAACTTCAATAAGGAAAAAAGGACCCCTTTTTAAGTTTTCCAAAATATCACTGTGCCGACAAATAATTTTTGCATTTTCGTTTTAATTTTTACAAAGTTTCACTCTCTACTTGGACTAAACAAAACTTCGCTATTTTTTTATTCTTGCAGGTCTCTTGTTTTCCACAAGTTGCTGAAACTATAAAAATCTATATCTACATTATATTTTAACTAACCTTATCTTGATATTCAACCACAATGACATCTTAGTGAAACTGACATTTCAAATTTCCCCTCAATCTTCTTGGCCGTACAAAAAATGAGAAAACATAAATTCGCAATTTAATGAGAAAACCAACGAAAATGTTTAATAATTCAGTAAATAGATATTTTGTATAAGGAAGATCTTTATCAAATAAATAAATTTGCATATTAGTTAATATGCAGTTTTGATAAAAGAAATGAACCCAACCAACTCACTCCTTTGGTTTCGTTAAAAATAAAATTAAATTAAAAAATTAATAGTACAACTTACCGGCAAAATATATTTGCATATTTGTTCATTTTGAACTCATATGAATGTTTCTATAAAGTTTCATTTAAATAAGAAAAAAGCCAGAAAAAAACAAAACAAAATAATATAGCTTAACACATCATTATAAAGGATAGGCCATCGGCTGGTTTCTTTTTAAAAATGCTATCAAAGAAAAACTCTTCTATATTTTTTCAAAGTTTGTAGATTTATTGAAGAGAGTAAACCTTCCGATTCGTTATGAAATATGATTTTATTCAAATGGCCGCTGAGCTATTATAGATTTATTATACAGTGAATTCGAAAAGTTTTTTTTTCGAAATGTTTAAAAGCCTTTTTTATTTTAATATACAAAATTTTCAGATTAAATGAAATGAAACTATTTTCAAATAGAATGAAGCCATTTTCAAGTGAAATGAAACTACTTTCAAATAATGTGAAACCTTGAAATAATATACCAAATTTGACTTAATTATTTTATTAATTGTTTTGGTTTTTAAATTCTTCAAATAATTCAAAAATACATCAAAGTATTCATATAAATCAACAATACATATTTTCTTATTGCCGAGTTGTATTTTCATGAGTAATTGCCATCCAAGAGACCGATTTTATTTACCTGGCTAGTGATACTAATGAAGAGGTTGGCGATCTGCAGCATGTGGAATTTGTAAAACCATATATATTATTATTAGTATTGTTTAAAATAGAACGAGCATACAATTTTATTGTAGAAAAGCTTTTCCAATTCGATTTAGCAACAATTTTAAGCCACAACCATTACTTTTTACAGTCTTATTTATTTTCCACGTTTTGTGAATAAATATTATCCATAATGAAAACGGAATTGTTCAACTGTAGATCGTTATTAATTTTTTTCAAAAAGAACCGGTCATTTTGTTTATTTCCGCGCTAACGCTACCATTCGTCCCCCCACAGTGAGTACAACCACGTGTGCTCTTTCACCTAAGCTTGTGATCTTCGAAAATGTAGGTTAAAGCCACCCACTTCTATAAAAATTATTTTTTCTGTAAGTAACTTGTTCTTTATGTTTTTTATTGTAATTTCGGGATCTCTTTCAACAAATACTTATACATATATACAATATAGTCCACTCTTCAAGAAAATACATTCAATTTTTATTCGTCTGCGGTGTCATCTTATTTGACAGTAGTTGCATTCAGTTTGAAAATAGTTTCATTTAATCTGAAAATGATATAATAGCTTAAGGTTCAAACTTTCATTAGTGCCACGTTAAAAGTTCCCATGACAATTCGTTATTTTTTAAAGATTTTTCAAAAATGATCGAAATACGATATTTTGTCATTTTTATCTCTTTTTTTGTCGAAAAATTAAAAATTTTCATTTGTGATATCAAAATCTTTGAAAAAAATTATATAGAAATAATCTGGCATTTGTTTGGTAACTAAGTTGGTGTTAACAACTTAGGATTAAATGGTATTTGAACTAAAACCTAAAAATTGGGCCTGAAAATGTTACGTAAAATCTGTCAGCGATTGCGTAAAAGTACGTTTCATTTTGAAATTCGTATAATCTCACAAAACATCATCAGAAATATGTTGAAAAGTATGGATTATTCCTGATTAAATGTTTTTTTCCCATCTTTCTAGGCCGGGCCTTTTTTTTTTTTTGCTTTAGCACTCTATTTCGGACTGGACAGCAATTAGCGCTTACCTTGGTCAAGACGTCTCAAAATTGCTCATATGGGTTCATGGTTAAGGTGGAGTTCAGAGCCTTCGCTGGGCAAAGACACTCTTTTACACGCTGGTTAACTTTAATTAACCTTGTGCGCTGCGTTGCGGCAGACTCAATTGTTATGTTGGATTAGGCCATGAGATGAAAAGATGACTGCCAGCTGATGGCTGATGGGACTATCTCCGGACTCTTCTTAGTCATTTTCAATTATATATATTGAAAACGACTTGATATGCCTTGCTTATTTGGCGGCTTTCAATCGCAATCGTGTACCGTCCACGTTCACTACAATGTCCGGACGAATGGACATGTTTATTTTCGAAATGAGCCGCGACTTGCATTCATTACAGAGTGATTTATGGTCTGGCCAAACCAAGTGCCCCCGTTTAGTCCCACTCAGCCTTGAGACTCCGCCGACCGACCGTTGGAGCCGCAAGATAGCCCCATCGTCGTCTCCACTGGCGGCGGCGTTGTCTTACAACATTTCGATTCTCACGCCTCCACAGGACCGGGAGCTAGAGAAAATCTTCCAGCGAAGTAAATTAAATTATATTTTGCGGGCGGCCGTGTCGGACTGAATTGAATGTGGCAGGCGCGCACGTTGGGAAATAATTTCATTCGAATTCAGCGGACCTCCATAAAATTCAAATGGAACTGGCCGCCAATTGGGGCCCCCAGGTGCATCCGCGAAGCTGAACCCATTTGCGGTGGTGGGACTCCGGCGGTAGGTGTTCCACTTAATGCAATCAAAAAGCACTCGTCTGTCATCATATGTCCCGGGGACTGGAGGTGGCTGCCCCCTTTTGGGGGGAAAAGTCAATTACGACTGATCCGTCTGGCCAAATGGATTTCGAAATTTTGCGGGAGTAACACTCACTATAAAAGTCCAGTAACTATACCTATTCATATATTGCATACCTACGTATGAAAAAAAGGTTTCCTCGTAAAAATCTAATAGATTTTTCCAAACGGGCTATAAAGTTTCTGTGGAAGACTGAAGAAAATCTGTAATTTTGAAAAGTGTCAAAAAATAGTTTTGACGTTTGTTTGTTTAGGTCAAATTTTGCAAGTCGATTTTGACCCACTTCCGGTTATACGATTGGGTTGAAATTTTGCATACACGTGAAGTTCTGATGACAATACATTTTACCAATTTTATTTATAAAGAATTCGAAATGGCAGCTTTAATATGACGGACAAAGTTTATCTTTTAATTCTAATCCAACTTAAAATCGATATCTAAGGGTTTCCGGGCTTAGGGATTTCAAATTTTTTATCAAAATTTAGAAATTCAAAATAACGGCTTCAATATGGAGGATGAATTTTGTCATTTATGATCTGATCCAGCACAATGTGGAACTCCTCAACACGCTGTTTTTGGGTTCATTTAGATGGGCTAGCAATGTTAAAGACATTGGCTAGACCATCTGGTTCGGCGATATGGGCGTTATCAGATCCATGTAGGGCAAGAGTTAGTAATACCATAGAGTGCACCCTAATAGGATTAGCTGAGTGTTAGTGGGTCTACTCTCTAGATCAGCAAAAGTGAGTTAAAGAAGTTATTGTACATAACACAAATCTAATAATTCTGTTAATGCCTTGTATTTTTAATTGTATTAATTAAATTGTCACGAAAATCTGGCTACAACTTTTAAATCGTATAAAAATAGTAATATACTCGTAATGATTATATTTCTGTGGAATTTTGTATTTAACTTACTTTTGATGATGTCTGATTGACCCATCAGTTACCTTTTTGTTGGTTTCGGGGCTAATTACATTAAAAAATAGTATTGACCTCTATGTTTATTTTCTTCTTTTTAGTGCATTTTAATAAAAGATTGTTCACAAAAGGCTTTAATACGCTTAATTAAGTTAAAATGTCCTAATACGATCATAACTTCATCCCCAAAAATCAGAAATTTTAAATGTGGTCTTTTTAAAATTTCATTTTCAAATCATTAATTATTATGAAATTATGCCAATATCATGTCTTTTACAAATAAACGATTATATAAATGAATTTTCACTTTAGCCTTTTTAGATTTTCACTCAGTTAGGTCCAACCTCTTAGCAACCTATTGTTATTATTTTTGTTTTTAAATTGCCACAATGATTGAGATGTTTTGAAAGATGAGCAATTGATCAGTTCAAGAGTTCAAGCCCAACTAGCATTTTTTGTATCCCGCAACGTGGCTGCCACCGAGAATGGTCAGTATAAAGTAGCAGTTACCAGCGACGGAAACGTGTCAGGTACGCTCCAAAAACGATTTCGTCACTAAAATGGGGAATGAATGGATATGTTTTTGTTTCGTAATTGGGACGATGGACGGCCACGTGGCACAAACGTTCCGAAATGGTAAAAAACACCACCCAAAATCGTATCTGGAACTTAAATGCCACTCTCGTACTAATACAATAAAACAATCTCTGTTGAAACATACTTTACAATTATAAATACTTTGTCATTAATTTAACAATATAAATAAAATGGATTCTTGTAGAAATTTATGATCATTTAAGTGTGAATATATTTTCAAGAGGAATAAGACACAAGAGTATTTTAAATTTGATACCTTTATGTGTTCAGAACATTGTTCTTCGTGAATTAAACTTGTTGCGAAGAAAATTTTGTCGTAAATATGGATATTTTACTTCGGTAAAATACAATACGCCTTAAAAATATATTATTTTAAAAAATGGAACATTTTTCCTAAATTCTAAATTTTGTCATTTTCGAAAAAACTTTTCTCACCATTTTTAGAAAGTTTTCGATTTCCAAATAAATATAATATTTAATTGTGTATTGTTTTTCATTCGTAAAACATTGTTTTATACTTTTTTATAAAGCATTTTCGTTCATGTGAAAAAATTCTTCTGATTAATTGTAAAAGAAAATGGCGGGTATATGGCGCTGCCACTATAAAGTTTGTGTCACTTTGAAATTGTGCTTCATGGTTCCAGTTACCTGAAGCAAAGTTATTGCCACGTGGCAACTGGATTTGTATAGTATCTGAAAATGCCTGTTTATAGTTCCGAAAGCCACTCTAATTCCAAGAACCACTCTATAGTTACAAAAACCACTCTATAGATCCAAAAATCACTCTACAGTCCCAACAGTCCCACTCTATGGTTCCAAAATCTCTCTACAGTTCCAAGAACCACTCCATAGTTCCAAAAATCATTCTATAGTTCCAAAGGTCACTCTATAGTTACAAAAACCACTCTATAGTTCCAAAAAGTACTTGAAACACTTTTTTCCAATTCTTTTTTTACTTTCCGGTAGAAGTTCGTTGAATATTTATACAATTTTGACTTAACACTTTTCATTTTCCCGAAATTATTAATTTTAGGCACTTTGAATTACTTTTACAACTAAATCACTAAAACCTCTAAAGAGAAATGTAAGTCAAGAACATGAACAACACAAAATTAGACTTTCAGAGACAGGAACGTAGTAGCTACTTTATAGAAACAATGGCTACTCGTTATTGAAGTGTCAAAAACGTTATAGTCCCACTTACAAGTAATTGCCACTTAACCAATTTTAAGTAGGAATTTTGGTACTACGTAGTGTCTTGAATATGGTTTCCGGAACGTATTCGCTACTAAAACAAATACTTTAATTTTGCCACTTTCTAGTGTCATAATCTAGTAGCAAAAACGTGCCAAACCGAGGTGTGAAACAACTATAAAATGGCAGAAACTTTCACGACTTTCCGCAACGGTTTTGATACTATTCTGGAGCTTCAATTGGAACTTTAAAATTGAGATGCATATAGTTCCCATAGTCACGTTTCATATACGTTCCGAAAGCAACTTTAAAGTGATGGCCAACATTATAGTGGCAAAAAAAGTAAGTAAAACATGCCCTTAACTACATTTTGGTGGCGATTCACTAAGGCTTGGTAGCTGCCACTTAAAATGCTAGTTGAGAGATCACTTATTTAATATTTTACTTTGCATACCTATGGGTCCATCAAAATGATAAAGATGTAGGAATATGTTGATTTTGAAGTTTTAATTTCTCCAACATCCCCAAATTGATTTAAACTACTTACATATTTGTCTGTTCTATTTATACTCTGAAAATACTTCAGTGCATACATATTTTGAGTTCTATATATATATTTTTTTAGTTGCATTTGAATCAGTTATTTAATTAAGAAAACTTTAATATTTACTGAAATACTTTCCTTGAAAAACCGTGTAAAATTGTAATTTTTGAAACTGAGGAAATAGTTTTTACCTAATGACATCAAGGTAGTTTTTATCTTAGATTTATAGGGTATATACTATAAAAGTTATAGGAAGTTTATTGAACAAAGCATCCAAAAATAATATAACTTAGTGGCTTTAATTCGTGCAATCATCCTGCGCAAATGTCGTGACAAAAAAACTTTACGTTTCCACACTTCAATGGAAGCTTCTCTTTCCTCATTAATCGTCTGCAAGGTAAGAAACACTTAAAACTGGACTTGTAAATAGGTTTCAAAATCGGCGTATCCGCGGGTGCATCATTCACTGAGCCTATGCCTGAAATTAAGAGCATTTCCCCGAGAGACAGTTACCAACGAGGTCATGTGTGCTGCTGGTCGCTGCAGATCGCAGAACTGGTTCCAGCACTTCCTATATACAAAGCACCGTCCAGCGGAGCACCGCGGCCGCACAGCTGTTTCGCGGCTCCCAATCCTCCGTTCTCAGGTCCGCCGAGCGTGCGGAGCCCCATGTTGCAAAAAATCGCCTAGACCCGCGCCGCTGTGCCCGCTTTGTCCGCTCTGCACCACGACAAGACGATCTCGCTTAATCCGGATTATCTTGCGCGGCATGGAGCGCTGCAAGAGCAAAAGGTTGTTCACGTCGCGAGCTCCACATTTATCGAATTGTTTACCTCCAGTCGCTCTATAAGACATAGATGGAATAAACTCGTATTCGTACAAATAAATAGATACAGGTAGAGTAGAAGTTTGCACGTCGTACCGCCATAGGTCAGGAGGTAACGTCGTCGGAGCAAAAAAGAATTTGCACTTCTACCACTCGCGCGTGCACTTCACCACGGCGCGGCGCGGCGCCCCGGTAAGAGGCTTTGTAAGCGCCAGACGACGGCGGATTTTTTTCGCGAGACGGCAACTTTTTGCGAGGCACTCAGCTCAAGCCGCGATTGTGCCTTGAAAGTTTATCGGATTTTAACATTTTAAGGTATTTTTTTTTCTTTCTAGAATATGTTAATTCGAGCCTATGTAGCAGCAGGGTAATACCTTTGCTTAAAAGGTTAACTTGGGTGTGCTGTGGGTGCTCGAGAGGTCCCTGTTTCTATTTAAAGGGTAGCCCCCGTTAAAATAGTAGAAATTTATTCATCAAAGCTTCATCAACAACTGATTACTACAAAAAAAAAAACAATATTTTTGTATATAAAAAAAAAAAAAAAAAAAAAAAAAATGAAAATAAAAATGAAAATAAAAATAAAAATAAAGATAAAAATAAAAATAACAATAAAAATAAAAAACAAAAGTAACCCTAAGAAAGCTGACCCTTGATGTGGCGCTTCGTTAGGTTAAAGTCAATTTGGTCGAAGTTGCGATTGAAAAATCGAGACATCGATGAAACCGGCACATTTAAACCATAATTTGTGTGGTGAGGCGGAACATAGAAAAAGTTGTAATTCCTCAAGGAGCGAGAGGGTACGTTTATTTTAAAGGAATCAACCAATTCTGGAGAGTTAATTGACCCTTGCATACACTCAAAAGCAAAAACAGTCCTGGAAATGTCCCTTCTCTTCTCAAGGGAAGGCAGAGAAAGGAGATTTAGCCTATCGGCGTAAGGTGGGAGAGAATCAGGGTTGGCCCAGGGAAGCCCACGTAAAGCAAAGCGTATGAATCTTCGCTGAATGGCTTCAACGCGATTGATGTGCACCGCGTAGAAAGGTGACCAAACGGGGCTAGCATACTCTAGAATAGGTCAAACAAAAGTGCAATAAAGCAGTCTCGTAATATACGGATCGTCAAGTTCTTTGGACCATCTCTTGATGAAGCCCAAAGTAGCATTAGCTTTGGCAGCAATGGCATTGATGTGGCCTTCGAAGGACATGCGGGAGTTGAGAAAGACACCTAAATCCCTGATTGTGCAACTTGGGTGAGGGAGCATCCATTAATGGAGTAAGTAAAGTGAAGGGGGATCTTTTTACGGGTAAAAGACATGGAAGTACATTTAGTGACATTAAGGGGGAGGTAATTGATAGAACACCATTTGAAAAAGATGTCTAAGTCAGAATTTAAAATTTCACTATCCCTTACATTAGACACTCTGCGAAAAATTTTGGCATCGTCAGCATAGCAGAAGATTTTAGAATTTTTTAAAATCAGAGATACATCATTGATGTAAATAAGGAAAAGCAGTGGTCCCAGATGGCTTCCCTGGGGAACGCCAGAAGTGTTGTTTATTTCGTAAGACAGAGCATCACGAAATTTTACACGCTGTGTACGGTTAGACAAATACGAATAAATCCAATCAATGAAAATAGAAGGGAAACCGGGAAGAGAAAGCTTGTGGATGAGAATTTTGTGATTAATCCTGTCAAAGGCCTTGCTAAAATCGGTAAAAACACAATCGACTTGCATTCCAGCTTCAATAGAGGAGGTGCAAAAGTTAGTAAACTCTAACAGATTAGTGGTTGTGGATTTACCTTTCATGAAGCCGTGCTGAAATGATTGCAAAAAATGCCCGCAATTTTCCGCAAAATTCTTTTTCTCCATACCTACTTTGTTTTAAGGGTTAATAGAAAATTATTCATAATGTTTTTGCCCCCACCTCTTCCTACATCTTCTAAAATTCGTGCCTTTTTACATTTTTTTTTTCTCGAATTCTAATCGATAAAAAAAAACCCTAAACAAATTAAAGAGCACCACTAGTGTGATCGCCTGAAAAAAGGTGATTTTTGGGAATTTTTTTAAAGACAAGTACTGTATGGAATATTTTAATATTTTAAGGATATATTTGTGGATGTATAGTAAATACATGATAAAATTGTTGGGTAAAAAAATTGAAAATTCAGCGAGTTATTCGCAATTTCCCTAGGTTCCAAAAAAAAAAAGTCCCGCCACTGTTGCAGTGACAACGACCTTCAAAATGCGTGAAATCAAAAAAGAAACAAAAAGTTTATTAAACTAGAAGGTATTTTTCATGCCATGAACCTCGATCGAAAAAAACATTGAAATTAATAATGGCGGAGTTTTTAAAAAAAATTCAAATCTTGCGCGAAAATTTGATGATTTTTGGCATGCCATAATTACATTTTTTATTCGAACCGGAAAACTTGAGGTCCATGGCATGGAGAAACATGTAGCTGTAGGATGCTTTGTCTTCGAGTTACAATTGCAGCAAATTTGAAAAAAGTAGTTTCGAGAAAAACGCATATAAAATTTAATTCATATATTTCTCAATACCTCGATACGATGAGCGGCTGTTCTTCAGATGACTGTAACTCCTCAACTATTTGAGATATGCACCTGAAATTTTAGTATGTTATTTTTAAAGGTACAGACTATAGAAATATACAAATTCAAAATTTCACACTATTGGTGCCCCTTAAAAGATAATTATTCATCATTTTATTGTTCCCCACTTACAATTACAATTTATTATAATTTTCTCGGATTCTAATCGATAAAAAATCCTGAAAAAATTAAGGACATAATTGACATACTCACAAAACTTGTGCAATTTTTTCGCAATTATTGGATAATATTACATAATTTTTTAATATTTTTCATTTTCTCCACAAGGTTGTTGGAGGTCCAATTTTTGGATTTTTAATTTACTTTGTTGAAAAATAGACCCCTGATTTTTTTTTCAAATTTTTCCGAATTGTGGACCATTCAAAAAGCGCGAAAAATCCTCAAAAACGCGTTTTTTGATATTTTCAGGGCATTTTTAGAAATATTTGGCATTGAAAACTCATTTTGGTCATGCAAATTGTCTCCAATCATACAATCATGGGAATAAAAATACATGAAAAGAGCAATTTAAATCCAAACGCATCTTTTAGATCCTAGCTTTCAGCTTAGTACCCAAACTTAAACAGTGCCAAAAACCTATTTTTTAGTGATTATTAGGTTCTCAATAATTTTTATCATTTTCAAAACATTATTGGACTTTCTCCGAGCTCCACTTTAACACATTTTAGGTTATATAATATTGTAAAATAATTCAGTTTTTTTATCAATAAGAATCCGAGAAAAGAAAAGAAAATGTAAAAAAACCGAATTTGAGGGGGTACATGGTGGAGGGAGGACAATAACATAATGAATGTTTCTTTTAGCCCTTGAAACAAAATGGTCATGGCGAAAAGGAATTTTCGAATAAGAGCATTTCGACCCCTTCAATAGGATAACAGAGTTTCTACATAGTAAACAATTTATACATTTGTTTAGCTTTTCTTGAGAAAGGAAATACCTTTTTAAATTAAATTAAATTAACTGGTCTATCAACCAATTCACCTTTGAAATTAAAAATCGAGCTAATATAGAAATAATAGCTGCCTTATTTTCTTTGTTTCTCCAGATCAAAAAGAAATCATCCCTTCCATTAAAATTTATCAAGAGTAAAGACGGGGCCCAATCTACAGGACCCGATTTTTAGGGTGAAAAATTGGGTGTGCTCTCCACACGACACCATTTATAAGATGCAATCGAGCGCTCGTGAGTGGAGCATGGCTCCTTCAAAACGACAGAAAATCGGTTTTGCGTTAGCAGCGGTGGTGACATCATACCACAAAGAAAGAAAAAATATTGGGTGAAACCGTGGTTGCTTCAGAGGTATAGGCTTTATCATTGCAATGTTATGAGGGAGCTGGTGCCCGTATATTCTCTATTTTATTTTATTTTTAATTATTTATCGTTGCTCCACTATCAAATTTTGTTTAAATTTCCAGAAATATTTCCGATGAAGGTTGCCTCTTCTCGTGTTTTAAATATTCCGGATTCATTTTATCCCATAAGTGAGACATGATTCTATATAATTTAATAATTTTCGTCCAATATCTTGCTCGAGGTTCATCATCGTGCTATATCTACCAACAACTTGAGGTAAACTGACGAAAAATCGGCCAACCGTGCTACATACGACCCAATTTGTTGGGAATTAGAGTTGGGTAGTTACCTCATCCGACTACCCTAGCTAGGAAGAGCAATAAAAATATTGGCCTGGCCGCGCTATACATGTCTCAATCTGCAGGGTCTCTATGCACCCAATTCTGCACCCTTAAACATTTTACAAATAGCATCAAACTACCCATATATTGTATATATATTATTAATAACCATATTTAAGTCAAAAAATTAATCTGGAAAATATTTAATTCAAAATCTGAAGCATGGATAAAAATCATGGCAATTTGACAAACTTTTCCAAAAATTTTAAATCTATCTTCTGGGAAAATACTATCATAGTAAGTTTTTATTTTATTGTTCTACAGTAAGCGGAATAAAGTTAATATTTTATGCATTGACTATAGTTTTTACTGCTTATATCAGTATTAAAATAGAACTAACGCAACGCAAAACTAAAAATGCACAGTCACAACTAAAAAGTTAATAAATATAAAATATAAATGGAGCTACGAAACTTTTCAAATCACTCTCATATTGAAATTTTAATTTTACATTTCAACCTTAAACGAGTGTCTTGACTGTCGAGACGACAGGAAATCGACAAACAGAAGTATAAAGGATTGTAAGTTAGTGAATTTCAAGCTAAATTCGATTTACTTTTCGACATTGTCTAGTTTTAGACCACCTAATTTCAAAATTCGTAAAAGTAAATTTTTTGAATGGTTTAAGGAGTCACGTGGGTTTTGAATTCCCAAAAAAATCACAATTTTTCGGATTTTTTTTTTACGAAATTTATAAAAGTGAGATATTTCAACTATTAGTATATGAAAGTACATCACTTTTTTTCATGAAATTTTATTTACAACTTTTTCAGCAAATAAAATTTCATGAAAAAAAGTGAAAATTGAGCAATTAACAGCTGGTTTACGAAAATCGATGATTTTTTACCGTAGGCAGAATATCTCGAGATAGGCTTATCTGAAATCGAAAAACAAAATCTTTCCTGTTAGTAGATGCATATGGCTTGTACTTAGGCGAAGGATTTGAAAAAAATTATATTTGAATTTTTGACAACGTTTTTTAACAAAACATTGAAGTTTGTGCGAACATTTTTTTTAAATTTTGGTGATTTTCTACTAGTAAAACGACTTGAAATGAACGAAATTAAAAATTCTTCGTTCAAGTACAAGTCAACAGAGGAAGTGTGGAAAATTTCAGTAAGATTGGATTATTAGTTTTTGAGAAAACGTGCCTACCGGATTCAGAAATGTAGTTTTGAAATAAAACGCGTTTAAAGTAAAATTACTTTTAAAACTAAAAAAAAAAATTTTTTTTACTAGTTGTTCAAGTGATGTGCTTTGATATCCTAATAGTTGAAATAAATCACTTTTATAAATTTATTGACTATTATCAAGTTTTTTTTTAATCTACAGGGTATCCTAAAAGAAACGAAGGGATTTTAATTTAATTGTCTGTAATTTTCTTAGTTCAGAATCAAGTCAATTTTGTTTCTTTTTAAATACAGTAATACCCCGAACTTACGCGATAGGTGGGACCGAGCGATAACCGCGTAAGTCAAATTCGCGTAAGTCGGGGTATAATTTCGCATATAAATACATACAAATTATTTTTAATTGGGGCCGGAGACTAAAGAAAAAATAATTTAGAAAAAAAATGTTTAATAAAATCTTAGATAATACGATACAAATTCGCAAGCCGAAGTTATTGTGATGTAGAAAAATTTCCTCGTAGCATGCTAATAATTTTCTTATTCCCTGCTTTGTAGAAGAAATGCGCTCTTCATTGGAGTCTATATAGTCTAAAATTTGTAATCCCTTTTCAATTGAACTGAGGCCTTCTGTCAAGTTTCCAACCGTCATTCGATCTTCTGATTGAGCTGGATCTAAAGAATCTTCAATGTCTTGCTCTTGCTCATGGATTTCATGCTTCGATTCTGCGCGACACGTTCGAACATCTACATTAGCTGAACAATAGTATGAAGGGAGTGAGTAATCAGGAGTTGTGTGGCGCTCAAACAAAAGACGAATCGACGAGATTTGAAAATCGCGTAACTACGGGTTCGCGTAAATCGGGGTAGCGTAAGTCGAGGTATTACTACATTAATGGGGAATTTGTTTAATTTAAACGTGAAAAATAACTTAGCGTAAATGGTGCCCATTCTTAGCTTCGCATAGTCGCGCTCTTTTTTAAGACGTTTTCCAGGACATTTCAAGATTTCAGGAATTTCTCGAATATTTTATTTTTTAATTTGGATATGATCTCTTTTTTTTCACAGCAACCTAACCTACATTTAAGTTACGTAAAAAAATTTAATCGTATATTTTCAAAATAAATTTAAATAATTTTTGTTCAGTGTACAGTTCGTGAAACTTTCCATTTTAAATTTCTTCAAGTTTCTTTACAGAAATCTGAACATAATATAACCAAATTTAAATTAAAATAAAGAAATTGTAGACAATTCAAATCCCGACGTTTTTTGTTTTAATCTATTTATTAATATGTATCTATAGTTTGATTAATTGTACAGATTATAAGTTAAAACAGAACTCCGTTCTCATCCTAAAAATTTAATTTATTTATAGACAATTTTATAACTTTAAGACTTTTTGGAACCCCTAACTGAAATATTTAGTCGACCTCCTTAGGTAAAGAAATTTGTTTTTTTTTTTATCAATTTCTAAAATATTACAGAAGGTTTCTTTCGGGTGACAAACGACTTATAACGAAATGGAAAATTGTGATTACCTAAAAAGCACACCTCAAGCTCAATCTAATTCCATTCGACCACCTGTAGAGGCCTCGAATTCCTTATTGGAGGCGTAAAATTTATGGGATAGACCTTCAGTTTGCAGGATTTATTTTTTGGGGTAGATTCAAAAAAACGCAGACCTACTCATATTATGGTTCAAGGGAGGCAGCGAATATATGAGTCCATATTTTTACCTTCGCATATATTAAAAGCTGAAATGAGTGTTGATTAAAAAATACTACATCACTTTCGGACAGATTCCATTTTCATTGAAACCAGCAAACCGGAGGGCGGTAGACAAACTCCTCTCCTCTCTACATACACGAAATCGCCTTATTCCTGTTTCGCCTCCCACAGCTAACAAAAAAATTTATATATACCTCACAAACTAGGACAGCATCCAGCATCCAGCATCCAGTATCCAGCATCTAGCATCCTGTGATTCCCTCCAACTTTAATCGCCTCGTCCAGCAAAGCAAAAACTGGGAAAAAAAGAATATTTCACGTTTTATTTTTGCTCATCTCATTTTTGCCCAAGCCAGGCAGAGAGAAATCGTTCCCTGGGATACAAAAATAAATCTTGTGTGGAGCCGACTTTTGCAAGTTGCAGCGCAATAAATTCGCCTACTTTCTGCAACAGATATAACACAGTGGAGGCGGAAGAGTCCCGGACAAAGGGGGGGCGGGGAGTATTTTGTCAGTTCTCTGGAATAGACGAGCATCCTGTTGCACATTCCCGCTTAGGTAGACCCGTAACCCATCCAGGCACTAGTGATGGGGAGCTTGTTGGGGCTCTGCCTGTTCAGGGAGGTAGAAAACAGGGAGGGGCAGTAGAGACCTAGACACATTTTCCCCGGGATGTTTATTTCCTAACGCTAGAAAATTACACCACACAGCGCGCCGCCAGGAGAGGAGGTCAGGGATATTTAGTGGAGTCGTTTACGTTCTTTGGGTGATTTTCAACTTTTAACTCGAGTTTTCCGGGAAAAATAAAAACGATCGGATTTTTCTCGACCATGTTTTCTTCGAGATTTTTTTCGTTTTTTCTGGCTCTACGAATGTGCAATAAATCGCTTTTTTATATTTTTAACTGCAGCTCTGCGGTAGAATTGGAAATAATTTAAAACATAATTTACTGCTGTTCGGAAAAAATAGAAAATGGGAGGAAAATACATTCTTAACTTTCTACAGGGAACTTTATAAATTTAAGATGTTATTTCAAATATTGATTTCAAATTCGGAGTAAAGGAGAAAAGGTTTTTGAGAAAAATAGTTATTTTAAGAATATAGCATAATTATTTTGGTGTTTTGGATCAAAAATTTCTTTAAAAATAGGATTTACCCCGTTTTTAGGCTTTGTTGTAATAATCACGAGGCAGATAGTAACAATACTAATTCTGAATGTTTAACAAGAGATTTTTCAGTATTAATTCAAATTAATTTACATACCAATCAAGAAGTTTAAATTAAAATTTCCGAGTAAAAATATTTAAAATTTTTAAGAAGGCTGCAACACGACCACACTTTGAATATTTTGCGTAGTCGTCGATAAATCACATGATCCTTTTGACAGATGGAGTGGATGCATGACAGATTCACGATTTAATCATTTGATAGGGTAGGGGGGTTTCAACAAAATCACGTATTATTAATGAAGAACAGACTTCTGATGTATGTAGGAAAATAGAATACAAAAGATATAAATAATTCTCTAATAAGCATAGAGGAAAATATGCTGACTAGCTGGGTTGAAGATGATTAGCGTAGTATTTTATAGTTTCATAATATATTATTGTTGTAGTAAAGCTTTTTTCTAAATAATCATTTATTAAACGAATGTGATGCTTATTAAACATTTAAACATTTAAAACGATTTATATTTATGTTACAATCATTTTAATACTTGTTTTAAATTATTCTTAATTATTAAAGCTTACCTAATAAAATACCTTTTGAAAGAAAAAAATCATGTTTAATCACGTGGGGGAGAAAGAGGGATAATAAACGTTCAAAAATTAATCACGTGATTTATTGACGGTTCCTACTGTTAAATACATAAAATAATGGGACTAGTACCTGTAAGACCGTTGTTCTGCTACTTAGATGCTACCACGGCCGCACCATGGACTTAACCAATTTATAAATCTCTATACAGGGTGTCCGGTAAGTAGTGCGTCAAAATTAAGGGGATGGTAGCTTGGGTCATGACCTACCAGAATATCAAAATATGACCTTAGTGAAAACCTCACCGTTTTCGAGATATTTGGGTTTTAATGAAAAATTTAATTTGATTTAAAATGAACGTGAACAATATCTTGTTATTCATGAATAAAATGGGTGATTCTGAAATTTGCATTAATTAAGCAATTTTTTGAATTGCTTTCCCATCACTGCCTAGTACATTTTTTTTCACCAGTGAAGGTCAAAGTAGAGTCAAATAATTTTGAACAGCAAAAAAAAAAATTTGATTTTTTTTTTCTCGACGGTCTTGTGTTAGTAATAAAAAATGACATGCTTACCAGGTAGGCCAACTTATGTAGAATATTTTATCAAAAAAAAAATGAGAACATATCTTTTTATGTGTACCAACTAGCCAATAAACTGAAATTTAATTTTTCATAAAAACCCAAATATCTCGAAAACGGTGAGGTTTTCACTAAAGTCATATTTTGATATTCTGGTAGGTCATGACCCAAGCTACCATCCCCTTAATTTTGACGCACTACTTACCAGACACCCTGTATATATAAAAATCTCGTGTCACGATGTTTGTCCGGGATAAAATCCTAAAGTACTCAACCAATCTTGATAAAATTTGTCTCATTGTGTGTAGTTTGGCCTAACTTAAAAGGTAGCATAGTTTTTATCTCAATTATTGACCTCAATATTTTTTTATTGGACATTAAATGTAATATTTGTAAGTTAATTTATCAAAACAACACTTTATTATCTTTCAATATTTTGGTTGGGTAAGCATCCATCGTCGTGTGTCGATTTCTTGACATATTTGCTTATGTTTACGACATAAGCGCGCTTTTTCAATACTTCGTGTAACATTTTTATAATTTTATTTTTATATATATTGTGTATTGTGTTATAATTGTGCTGTGTGTTGTTTGTATATTATATTTTTCAACGATCAAATAATAATACAAATCTTTGCATATAATTTTTTCGTTGATTTTCATAACATTCAAGAAAACGTTAATATAAATTCTCAAACGTGTAAGTATTTTTGCTTGCTTTCCACTTTTTAATTGTATTTTGTTCGAATTATTTAATCTGTTAATTGTTAATTAATTAATTAATTGTTAGTAGTAGTTTAATTTATTTATTAAACATTTTTTTATTAATTTTAGTAAAATGCCGCGAAAAAAGTCTGACCTCAAAAAACAAAAATGGAAATTATTATTAAAAATAGTTATAAATTAGCCTTAGCTACCTCATTCATAAAATTTAATTTTTATATGTTACTTTATATGTTTTTATATGTAGTACTTAATGAAAGAATCAATAATACATACTATAGTCAAATATAAGATGTATAAAATAAAAATTTTGACTCTCGTAAATTCTTTACCGAATACTTTTAAATTTGGCGTAACGTTCCATTCTCAATCCCACAGCTTTTTAGATCAGCTAAATCGTTTTCATCTTTATCAGTGAATATTGTTTTGACTGCATTAAAAATATTAGGAGAAATTGAATTCAACGTATTATACCTATTTAGCCACAACAACACGTGGACGGGTCTGCTAGTACTATATATATATATATATATATATCTATATAAGTTAGTTCGGCCGTAGTACCTCAGTTGCGGCCGTTGTCGTTTGTGCTCAAGTCCGGCCTTCAAATTTTTTACAAATTATTTCTACTTCGTGCGGAAGTCGTTCGGATCGCTTGCGACCGTCGTACCGCCATCTAGAAACAGTGCGGCCGTGGTGCTGCCACCGTTCATTTTTACTCGAGTAATCTTTGACATTAGAATTAACATATTAATATTCCTTTCTTTGAAATTAATTTGATTCAAAATAAAAATCAGATTTGATATTTTTTTTTTTCAATTATTTAATAATTTTTTGCTCAAAAATAAAAATCATATTCATATTTTAAAGGTTTTGATCATACATTAGCATTATAATTTTTTAATAAATATTATTCTAATTGAAAAATAAATCAAACTGCTTCGTATTAAGATTTTCGTTTCCAATTTTAATTTATAGTGAAATTACACAAGTCGACACGATTTTTGATTCTGATTAATATGCGGTCATTCCTCATTGCTTTCGTCTCACAATTGAAGAAAATCAACATGATTTGCTTTTGTGCCCAGGACAGCAAAATTAAAATGACCAATCATTAAAATTGTTATGTTTTCATTTCCTTATAAATCTTTTGGGGGCGGACATTTTTTAAATTTTCGGTTGCTATATTAGATCCGCCATCTTTAATATATATTATGGTAACAGATTAAGTTTCAGCGACCCTAAGACCTCTTTGATTCATTTTGATAAAAAACCCCATAAAATTGCAAAAGTTCGGACGCCATATTTAATTCACCACTTTGGAACCCAATACAAAAATGTACCTATACTGTTTTCTCTAGTATAACGTACTTTTTGGCAAAAAATCAAAAATATCGCACAACGCATTTAGTTGTAATTGAGGTTCAAACAATCTAAACGAATGTCAAATTTTCCTTCACAAAAGCAAAGTTTTAACAAAGTTATGACAATTTTGCCTTCCTTTTGGACACAAGCAATAAGGAAATAGCATTCATAACTCAGACTCAAAAAAAAAGTTTAGTTTTGTTGACCTGTGTTATATACAACATGTGTTCCAACCGATTTTAATTATTTGTTATTAAAAAAAAAAATTAAAAAATATTGGAAATAAATATTACTTATTAAGTTAAATTTTATTATTAAGTTTTTCCGAATCGTCCACTTGATGAAAATAGATGACAAATTGTATGCATTTAGTACGTAAACATTTTTAAGATATTTAGTAAGATAGCATTTGTTTATCCAAAAAATGAAAGATAATAATTATTTTCGGTCCTTCTCTTTATATGTACAGTACATATCATATAATAATTTAAAGATAAAGTAAACTGGCTTGAATCAGTCGTACAATAAAACGAATTGATCGCTTATTCCTAGTGGACCTATTCGGATTTGAATATATGGTACATAGTAATGGTAATTTAAGTAAACAATATGACTTTTGATTCTACATTATAGCCTATAGATTTACAGCCGTAGTTAATAATTGAAACATATTCTGAAAAATGGATATAAAGGCTTCTCTGCAACTTTTATCCATAAATCGCTTTAATCAATTCCGCGTATCCAGATTAGTACTATATATGTGTAAAATTCCCCATTAATACATATATCAAAAAATTACAGAATCATAAAAACTTAAAAGGACCTCTGCTTTTTAAATTTCTTATGAAATATTTGAGATAAGAAAATGTATCATTTTACGAGTATATAGTTTTTGATAACTTTCTTATGCATATACATAGTTGTTTACTTAAAATAAATAAATTCGGTAATGAAAACATTATTTCTTTCCATAGAAAAAGTATGAAAGCATAATAAATTAGATTGCGTTTTAAATTTACCAATTAAAGTTATATTTTGCCATTGTTAATCTGTTTGATTGAAAAAGGACACAAATAAAATAAATATGCTATTAACTTTTAAGCATCAGTCTTCAAAACGAATTTATCGTTAAATTCCGGTAAGAGTTATTTCCCATTAATAAATGAAAAATAACTTTAGATCGCTGTTTTTCGGTTCAGTTTTAAACGTTAATAATTCATATAAAACTTTAAAAGCATTATAATTTAATAATTTTTCAATTTTTTTAAAATTTACTAAAAAGTGTGTCACTTTAAGAAAAAATAAGTTGAAGTTTAATGCAGAATAAATTACTGAACACAATTTGAAAGGATAATATTTAATTAGCACAAATAATATAAAAAAGCTATAACTACTTGGCCCTATTACAACTGGCCCTTTCCTTTGGCTATATTCTCTAATTATACTTACATTGTTCTTGCAAAAAAACATCCCTCAGTCCAGATAAGTTTATCACCTCCTTTGACACCAAGTCTTTGATTCCCAGTAAAAGTACTTCTTCTGGAATTGACTTTTACAATTCTTTCGAATTCTTGATTCCTTAGATACTTTCGCAATCAACATCCAATTCGTCTATATCTATCTATTACTTTACAAGACTTTCAAATCCAGATATTCTCTCCCTCTGGAATTTTTATGGAAATCTGTCGTCTTTTATTCAGTGCACGTATCTTCTTACTCACTGTAGCTTCTTTAAATTAATTGAAGACTGGAAATGGGAAAGGGATGTAAATTTGCATAGATACTTTTCGTCTTTTTCTTGTTGTTTAAATTATTAATGAGGCTCAAGAGTTTAAAAATCATTTTGATAATTGTGATTTTTAACTTTAATAGAAATTTTGAATTTTTGAAGGTAAAAGTCTAAAATAAGAAAATTAAATGCAATCTTAATAAGTATCTTTATACCAATAGGCGAGACTACTTTTAACCGATTTAATAAAAAATTTCATAAATGATAATGGATTTTTTTCAACTATTATTCTGGCAATATTTAGGATTAATTTTTTACTACAAAGCCTTAGCAAATTTCGTATATTTCTTAAGAGAAATTTCTGATTTAAATTCCAAATACCAGCATAACTTTTATTTTCCTCCGAAATATGCACTTTATATTTATTTACAAAATTTAAAGAAATTATTAATGGATAAACATGATGTATGCTTATAAAGAGTAGGCCATTGGCTAGTTTCTTTTTAAATATGGTATAAAATAAAGACTATTCAATATTTTCAAAATTTGTTGATTTATTGCAAAGAGTAAAGCTTCCGATTAATTATGACGTATGATTTATTTAGGCCATGATAAAATTCCGATCAAAATTTCATTTTAAAATTCTTAGTTTTTCGGCAATACAGCACTTTAGAAATAAGTTATGTTAAACGAAATTTGAGTATAAATCTACTCATTTTGTACGTTTATCCGTTTCCGTCGATTTTTTTTAGCACGAAAGAGCTGTCCGTGTCAAAACAACATGTAATTTAAAAAGAAACCAACAGTTGGGCCACTCTTTACATTAGTAGCAAAACGAAAGGAACTGAACGTGAATATATTTTACTTTTTTTTTTTTTTTATCTCTTCCACCTCGTAAAACATTCTTGAAAAAAATGCCCTATGTTTTGCATAAAAAAGTCCTCATACAGCATATCTTCTCTTTAAAGAGATACATTTGAATAATTCAAGTACTTCTTTAAGAAATAAAAAGGCTTCAAAGAGCGTATTTACGTATTTACCCAGCTATAAAAATTAATTTCACTTTTGGCAGCACAAAGTTATTTTTAACTTTCCCAAATCGAATGGGAAAATACGTCAGAAGGATATGTGGCGCCATTTAGTCTCAATGCTTCGCACAACAAAATTTCTAGATGATGTTGAACGTTTTGATGGAACTTTTGTGTGACGTAACGTAAGAGAAGAAAGCATATCGAAAGAAATAAATCTCCGTCGCTTCCCCCGCAATTTAATGTCTGGAACTTTAACAAATTATTTGCAAAAATCTGAAAAAAGTGAAGGAGAAATTGTAGGAAAATTATGAAAGTTTGAACAATTTTCAAGGACTTGGAAAGCATACTTAAATGCATCGCTAAATCACACCAACGAGCACGATATAATTTTATTAAAGAAGAAATAAATGCAGAAAAATAAAACAGGACTTGACCCATTTAGCTGCTGTTTGGCTTTCACTTGCCCGAGAGTTGAACAATTGTGCCTGAAGTCGTTTTAAAGTAAACTGCGACCCACTCGACCAAGAAGATGGCTGAACTCCTCGACTATACTGCAAAATTGACGAACGATTGTTTGATTGTTTTTTCATTTCACCTTGTTCATTGTGAGAATGAAAAATCGAGTTGAGTCGAGGAGTGGGGCAAACATTCAGGAACATGGAAATTCAAGTTTTAATATAATTTCATTTGCATAAATTTTCACTTGCTAAAAACATTTAGCATATGTTTGCAGGGATTTTATCTTTTTCGCTTAATTTCTTTCGATACGGTCAGAAAACATTTTGGTATTATTTATAAAAATAAAGGCAATAGCTACGATAATCACCAACGTTTTAAAACAAGAAGATTTTCTCTCCCATCTTCCCAAGAAATGTTCATGATATATAATTTTGCATAAGAATTTGTAATACATCTTTATTAAAATTACGATAGGGTTATGGATTTAGCATTAGAACAACCAAGCTTTCAGATGAATGGTCATCACATTTATTAGAATATTTACTATAACTTCAACAAGACCTGAAAATTGTTTGAAAAAAATCTTGTTTGTTATTGCTACGACAATTGTTTAAAACTCATAATGGGATCATTAAGTTTTGGTCGCCATATTGCATCCGCCATCTTGAATTTGGAAATTTAGCTAATATTCGAAATTACTGGCCTCAGAATAATCATTATACTAATATTCATTAAAATCCGTTGAAATCGAGACATTTGGTCTCATTATGGACCCGCCATCTTAGATTTGGAAATTTTGGTAATATGTATTTAAAATTAATGGACTCAGAATAATTATAGTACTAATTTCCATTAAAATCCATTGAAATTGAGAAATTATAGGTCGCCATCTTGGATTTGGAAATCTCGATAATATTCTAAATTAGTGGCCTCAGAATAACCATTATACTAATTTTGAGACATTTTAATCACCATGTTGGATCCGCCATCTTGGATTTGGAAATGTTGGTAATATTCGAAATTAGTTCAATCAGAATAATCATTGTACTAATTTTCATTAAAATCCATTGAAATCGAGAAATCTTGGTCGCCATATTGGGTCCACCAGCGGATTTGAAATCAGCATTGCGCAAAACCCCTCAGTACCAATTTTCATGAAAATTGCTTCAAGTTTAAAATTTTCATTTGTGAATCCGCCATTTTGAAACCCTTTATGTTATCCGAAACAAAATTAGCCTATATGTTAAGTCGGAACATGAACAAAAAAATGAAAAATATCAATGCAAGAGTTTAGGCGTGATTGAGCAAGAAACAAAGAAACAAACAAACAAACAAACGAACTTTCATAAGCAATTTGTTACAAAAAAATAAAACAACTGTCCGCTAAATTCAGATTCATCAAGCACGCGAACTGTCAAACTCGGGAAGTTAAAATAGTCGTTAAGTTTTCTGAAATTATCCGATTTTCTGCGCAATTTTCTTTCCGTAAGAATCTTCCACAAAGTATTAGAAAACTTTAAAAACAAAAGATGAATGAAATCGGTAAAGTCGTTCTCAAGTTATGGCGTGACCAAGGGAAACAGGGATTAATTTTTATATATATAGATAAATTTACCTTATAGCACAGTTGAAATTTCCAAGCTACAAAGAACAATAAAGTTATACATTCAATCAAATATTTTCGTAAAATACAGAAAAATTTCATAAAATGTACGATTAGTGATACTAATATAAATAATATTTAATTTTTCGTTAACGTTTTTCTAGCCACAGCTTTCAATAAAATTCATGTTTAAGAGTTAAATATTTCGGAAACAAGTAGAGACCACCAAAAAATGTTGGCATATTTTTCACCTTTAGTCCTGGGAAAATATTTTACAATTATAAAATCATCGAAATCTTTGAGAAGACCCCAAATTGAATCTGTCCCTGAAAAGGAAAAACCAAAAAAATGCTTGTTTTGTTTATGAAAAATAAAAATTGACTCTGTAAAATGCTGTTTAATATTATGCTCTTTTAATTTCAAAAAATACCATTTTTAAATCAGGCTGGTCGAATTCAATTCAACAAGGCTGCTTTAAATATCAAGAAATCTATTTTCATTTCAAATTATTAATCCGAATTTTCAACATTAATAAGTTCAAAATTTTAATAATAAGAATTATAATACAGCCAATAATAATATATATAAAAAAATATTTATTGTACTGAGAGTTGATAAGAGAAAACATATATTAACACAAAAATTTAAACCACCTATTGTACTATTAGAAATTAAAAGAGAATTGACCAGACAAAATATTAATTTGTCACAAACTAGCATTTTTAATGGTTTACAAAAATTGAAAATTACTTTAAAATTGACTCGTTTTGAATTGGATAGAATGAATGCTACAAATACCTTACGACAGAGAATTTAATACCGCAGCACACTATAAATAGAACGAAACGGATTTTCATTGATGAATGTGGTTTTAATCTCTACCTTCGCAGAACAGAAGCAAGATTACGTGCATGTACCCCAGCCACAGTTCAATTTGTCAGTTATTTCACGTGGGAATTTATCAATCGGTTATATGACTTGGAGAACATTGAAGCTTTATGGCTAATTTTGGATAATCTTAGAAATCACAAGACCAACGAAAAAAGTTGTATTCAAACTACACAAGCTCTTGAAGGTCAAATTCTCAGATTATTTTAATATTAAATATTTTTATTGTTAACACATTATAACAAAAAACAATAAAATACATTTTAGATTAAAAGTTTGGACTTCTTTCAAATGAAAATTTGGACTTTTTTGAGTTAAAATTTTGGACTAGTTTGGTTTGAAAAATTTGACTTATTAGTGTTGAAAATTCGTACTATTTTAAAACTAAAATAGACATTTTGAATTGAAATTTGACTATCCTGATTAAAAATGACCTTATTTTAAATTAAAAGATAATATTATATTTTATAATTTTTTCCTTTTTTTCCTTAAATTTTGATGTTTTTTTAATGTTTTTAAAAATTTGAAATAATATACTAAAAACATAAGATTTGAAAAGAGTTTGCAATAAACAGGATTACGAATGATAGCTCGTGCAAAAAAATCAATTATATTAAAATTTGCAGTATTTATGGATGATTTCGTTCTTTAGGTGTAATCGAAATGTAATTACGTGTTTCTAAAAGACCTTTATGACTGCGAATGAATGTTTAAAATTTAAATTCCAATGTAATTTTACATCTGAAAGTTTCAAATTCAAAATGTTTGATTTTTTATTGAGCAGGTTAATTGAATCCTTCTTTAAAATGTTTTTTTCCATTTGCAATTTGATATTAAATTTGAAATGTAATTTGGCAACAAAATTCCAATTTTAAAAATGTTATACTGTGTATGTCATATGATTGCTTAAAGATGAGCTCGTCAATATATATCAAGATTAAATTAATCGATCCATCCCATTCTCTACATTGGATTTAAAAGATTCAAGACGGAATTTCAGAAGATACACAAGAGGAAAGATTATTTCAAAAAAGAAAGAAGGAGCAACTAAGCCCCTTCACTGATATACCATATCATAATTGAAATTTTAAACAATTTTCTTAAATTTCATGAAAAATTCTTGGTTAGTTTTTTCGATGATGCATTTCGAACGAAATATTTTTCTGAATGGTGAGGGTCATATAAGCGTGAAAAAGGAAGGCCAGAATTCATATCAGAGTATAATTTACGGCAATAAAATTGCCGTATATAACCCGCAAGATAATCACGCGGGAAACCGCAGCGGCCAATAAATCGCAGGTGTCAGAACAATTGCCCCCGCCCGGGAATAACCAATATCAATTTAAGCCGAATTCAAAAGATTATTTATTCCCTACGCGGCCACATCTCACACAGGCGGAGGTGCTGCGAAACGACCGCGGCCCGGCCCCAACAAGTCGGACATCGAGCGGAAGAAGGAAGCACCCCGCACCAGCTCTGCCGAGACTAGACGGAGATTTGCGTAGGACTGCGGCCCCAATGTAGCCCCGACTCTAGTCCTAATCCACTTTCAATCCAAAGCAGATCGGGGGACTCGTTCGCAGACAAAACAGGCTGAGTTCGCAGTTCGTATGCAAATCTCCTTCGTTGTCGGACTCGAACAGAAAATAAATAAAATTTCCGAATAAAGCAAGAATAATGGCGGCCAATAAACAAGGCGTGCGGATGCTCGTTTTGGTGGAAGGAGCCCCGGAACGGAGCTCCCCTTCAGGCATTCTACGTCTTGCGGCTAAAATTTTAAGACGTACGAACGTCGAACAGTAGCCGCTAGCGAACGATCTCACCATCTTAAGAAAAGCCTGAGAAGGTGGCGGAGGCGGACGTCAGCCTCCAGTGGCTAGAGGGTGGGTGCCCCACGAGTCTCAGTCTACGTACACACTTCCAATTTCGTGGAGCGCCCCGACCTGAATGGGCTTTGAATGGGCTCAGCAGAGTCGACCGTCCGTCGCGTTGTCGTCAGCGGGTTTTATGCAGATTACGCCAGGCCCGAAGTTATTCATCGCCTTATTCAGTCGATTGGAGGCCCTGGCTAATTTGCATATGATGTGGCTGAATGCATAAAAGATATCTCGGTCACTCCGGATTGCGGTAGGTCAGCTAATTGTGAAACGGGTCTTTGGCACTGGGCCTTAAGATGCAGCTCCTAAGCCGGACATGCTTCGCTCGTGCTTTTGTTCCTTCCAGAGAAAGAAGTTTCTTCAGTCCGTCTTCGATGGACCAGGCGATGACCGGTTCGACAATTGCTCAACTTGATGGATATATGCTTCAAGACGAATGACCATATGAAATGGGAATTTATATAGATAATGTAATGAGAATTTTATAATTTCAATGCTGTCACACTTAGTGCTAAATAAAGATTTTATCTCTTACTTTATAAAGTGTAAAAATTAGAGAAACACATTCCAGATTTGTGAACGTCTGTATTTTCGAAAATTACTACGTATAAATAAAGGATGTAATCGAGATTGAGTCTAGATTCAATACCATATATACGCAGATTGGATTGAATCTGGGTCTCGAGTGTATCCGATTACAGAGAAATTTATGAGTAATCTATGCTTCATCTTTATTATTATATTTGTTAATTTGTTGTAAATGTTACTTCAAATGTCACTTCGATTCGACAAGCTTTCTCACAAGGTGCTCATTTTTAAACTACTCCGTCATGGCTTTCCCAATGCTCTCCTTCTATGGATTCAATCATGCCTTGATCAAAACGTTTCAGGAATTTATTCAGAAAATTGAAAATACAAGTTTATATATCAAAATAGGCATTGTCTCCTTCAAAGTCCTTTCCATCAAATTCAACGCACTTATGTCAGCGCCTTGATCCAATCCTCGAAATATTTTTGATACTCCTTTTTCGGTCAGAGTCAAAGCCGTCTTCGATTTCTCCATTATCTCCTCTTAGCTGCTAAAACGCGTTCCTCTGAGCAGTTTTTTTAGTCGACCGAACAGGAAGAAGTCACAGGGAGCCAAATCAGGCGAATTTGGTGGCTGCTGGGATGGTGTTCGTTTGGTTCTTGGTTAAAAAATTGCGGATAACGATGGCATTATGCGACGGCGCATTAACGTAGCGCAAAATCCACCAAATAATACTCTTTGCGAACTCGCTTACCCTGCGGCAAGAATTCATGATGCACAACATCGTTGCAATCCATAAAAACCGTGAGCATCGCCTTCTTTTCCGACTGAAAAACTCTTCTTTTTCTACCGAAAACGGTCTTGGTTCATTCAGTGAACGCCATTCACTCACTTGATGCCTGAATTGTGTGTCATACTCATAAACTAACGTCTCGTCTCCAGTAATTATGCTTTAGATGAATGTTGGGTCAGATTCAGTCATTGAAATCATGTCTTTCGCTACGTCAAATGCGTTGAACGGATCCATAAGGCATGTTCAACTCCTCCGCCAGCTCCCTAAGGGTAAATTTGTGGTTTTCAGTAATCATTTCTTTGATTTTATCGATGTTTTTATCGGTTTTCGATATCGAAAGTCTGCCACTGCGTTCGTCATCCTCGACATTACTCTCGTCCACCTCTGAAGCCTTCGTGCCACACATACACGTTTGTTTTCGATCGAGTATCGTTGCCGAAACACTTCTCAAATATGTTCAAGATTTTCGCATCGTTGAATCCGTTTTTATTAATACAAACTTGTTGATGCAAAGTCGATTTCATTTTTAACCTCGTAAAAATCGAAAACACGCACAGAACGCTGCAATTTGGCGGGAACGTCAATGACAGATGTGGTAACGTTACAAATAAATAAGAACTCAAATCGTCTGACTGACAGCACCCCCCGATGGTCTTTCCTGAAACATTTTGATCAAGATAGTATCTTATGGATCGCTCTTTCAAGTTTAAATTTTCATCTACATTTTCTGCCCCTATTTCTGTTTTGTCTGGTGTTCCACAGGGTAGTCATCTTGGACCATTTCTTGTTGTTATATTTTTGAAGGATTTGAATCCCTTACTCGTTAATACATACGTTTTGTCATATGTTTATGATTTGAAAATCTTCAAAACTATTGAATCTCCTCGAATCTCATTTCCTACAGATTGATCGTTCAATATTTGCGGAGCGATGCTCAAGAAATCACCTTAAGGGGAGGTTCTCATCTAGAACGTCAAAAAAAAAGGTAAAGTTCGTGATTTTTTTGAAGGCAAATGACAAGACATAGGGAAATGATATTTGGCATTATCTTTTATTGTACATTTATCTGTACGAACAAATTTTTTTATTAAAAAAAAAAAACCAAATGGCGCCCGTTATTCAACTTCTCCGGAGGCATGTTTGTGTACAATTTGCGTACAAGATAACTCAAAAACGGTTCAACCGATCAACTTCTAGTTCCGTGCATATTAAAGTAAACAATTTTCTTCCTAGAAAGAGCGGAGCACATTTTGAAAATTGTAACATTATCTCCTTTTTGTAAGTGATAAACTATGAAAAAAAACGGCCGAAAACGGCCTTAAAATTTCAAAATCGCGCCATTCCGTCAATTTTAAATTTTTGTTGAAAGTCGTCCGCTCTTTCTGAGACAAATTTATTCTAGTTTATAATAATGTCATCATTATTTGATTTCAGATCAATCTGCGACCCCTAAATTGTACGCAGCTGGGCCATTTTCGAAAAACATGCCTCCGGAGAAGTTGAATAACGGGCGCCATTTTGTTTTTTTTTTTGAATAAAAAATTTTTTTCGTACAGATAAATATACAATAAAAGATAATGCCAAATATCATTTCCCTATGTCTTGTCATTTGCCTTCAAAAAAATCACGAACTTTACCTACTTTTTGACGTTCTAGATGAGAACCTCCCCTTAATCTAAATATGTATTACCAAGTGCAATTTTATTTAATCTTATAGGAAATCCTCCACTATAGAATTGTCCCATGAATTGTACGAAAAGCCCTTCATATTGATTTTGAAAGACCTATTCAGTGATATGCCACTCAATATGGTACGCAATTATTTGTCTTCGCCTCTACCGCCATTTTGGTTTTATAAAAACAAAACCTAGCCTATAATCATCACACGATATACACGAATCGATAGAAAATTCATTGATTAAAATCCACCCAGCTGTTGGGATGCTTAGAAGGTTTAAAAAATCCCACATACCCAGATACGTGTGAAAAACATAACCCTGTCTTTTTTATGTGCAGTCGGGTATAAAAGAGGTCGCGAACGTCTTACTAAACTAAATATTCCCTATAATTACACACCTTCTCTGGAAGCTCAAAATTTATTTGTTGAAAGTTTCATTCATATAAATCTCCAGTGGTTTGCGAAAAAGTTGTGGGCATTTGTATAAAACATGAACATAAATTGAATAAAGAACCTTTTTGGTGTCAAATAATTATAAATAATAAATTTGTTCCTGCACTTAACATAAATTATTTATAATATGTTCCGATGATAAAGTGTTTATATCTCTGTTCTAATCATAAGGACCTCAGTTAGGTTAAATAAAAATCTACTGCCATTATGTTTTAATAAAATTTATCATTCCAAAAATATCCTCGTCTCATACGTTCTCAAATATTAATTTTCCGATAGAATAATAAAGATGTTACAGTCTGGAAACCTAAAACTGTCTGTGAAGAATTTAATAAAATATTAAAAACTTCATACTTCAACTTTAGTAGACGAATTTCGGGACTTCTCTCCAGCTGTGCCAATTATCATTAAAGTATTGAGTTTTCGTAATTTTATCCAAAGGTTCAAGGAATATTTCGTTGGTAACTTCAAACTTTATTAACAAACTTCTCCGCCGTTCGTTGGTTACCTCATCCCAGAATCATTGAAAGTTGGACGACTTCCAAACATATCGTCTGGGCAAAAGTCCGCCCAACTGCACACGCTACAAATTGCACATCGGTTCTACACACGGAGTTACATAGTGAACCTTTGCTATTTTTGCTCATACACCATTAATTGCATCCATGTGCGAGCACACGAAAGGATTTCGTCAAGGACGATGAAATAGAGAAAATAAAAAGGGTTTAGGAAAACCACAACCCGTTGACTCATTCGAAAACTTTATTTACTTCTAAGTAAATCAATAAAATCATCTCAAGGACGAATTCTAAGAGTTGAATCTTGGAGGATTCGTTCATCCATAAGAAATGAGATGAAGTACGACACTCCAAACAAAGCTGTAGCACTCTGATTGGAGTTTTACAAAGAAGTGGTCCTTGTTGGCGACCTCTTCAGGGAATTCAAAGGAATTACTTTTTTTCAATGGGGTTTTTCGACGAGAAATTCAACCTCATTATCGTATGGTTTTAATCGTTGCCTAAGGAGCTTAACACCTCTTCAATTATTTACGACGAAAAAAAGTCCTTATTTCTTATATTGTATTTCAGGAGAGAGTTTATTGAGTTTTCAAAAAAGTTGTGCGTAGTGAACTATTTTGTAAATGCAATACCACTTCAGTATCACTGAATTGTTAAGTGATAATACAGACAACAAATTAACTATTACTAAATTGTCAAAGGATAGTAGATAGTAGAAAATTGTACCATTAATAAATTTTGAAGTTATAGTATACCATAAAAATAATTAACACTAAATTATAAAGCGAAATGCACTACAAATTCACTACCACTAAATTTTTAAGTTTCATGCACTACAAATTCACTAGATATAGCTAAATGATTAAATATTTAATAGTGCACTGCAAATTCATTATAATAAAAATTAATGTAGAATGCCGCTTTTATTCTTTCCCGCAATAATAATAAAGTCTTTTTACTAATACAAGAAACTTTATTATACTACACGAAAAAAATCCACATATCTTCATTTGATAAAAACTGTAGCAAAGCGTTTATGTCACAGAAAGCTATAAATTATAGCAAGCCAAGTTATGTTATCACAAAACGGCTAAAACATTTTAACAGTCCTAGGAAAACAATAACGGCAACAGCTATTCATATAGCCAAATAAGTATATTGCAATGTTAGTCAAATACACAGCATAATTTGATATTAAATGTGCAAAATCCGCCACAATTGTATGCAAGAGATGTTATACTTTGATTACCAATTAAATGATGCACATATAGCTCCTTGTGAAATAACCCAACACAGTTTAAGCATTAAAACTTAGTAGATATTTGCTATACAGTATTATATACCTATAATTGAAACCATGCTATAAAATGTAAGACTTTACTTATAAATAAAATAGCATCAGTACTATAAAGTATTCTACTTGATCAATGTCTACCTCTCCTGAAAAAAGAAATGTTTGCAACTTCTGCGTGCGGCCTTGTAGCCCCATAAGAAGCAATGTTATTTCTCTCTAATTCTCAATGTTATTTCTCTCTAATTCTCAATGTTATTTCTCTCTAATTCTTATACATCACTGCATTAACAATTTCTCTTTTATATATACGGCTTGTATATTTATATCCATTCCCGTAAAGCCCGGCGCAAAGTATATTATATCTTTTCACATACATTATAACAGCGTGCGCAATTGCATATAACGTAGCGAGCTTTTGTGTGTATTGCCTACAGTTATGCATATATTCGCTTGAGTATTGTTTATAAGAGCACGCGTATTAAGGATTTGTGTAAGTTGCGTGCGTTTTACCATTCAGTTGTGAATGCTCAGCGTGGTAGGTTCGCCATTCGAAACTAGTAAAACTTCTCAATTCGATTGGTCGAATTATAAACATTATATTACGTCAATAAATAACCCTAAATTTTTTAACTGGATATCTGTTAATAATCAAAAAATTAAAGTAGGAGTTGTTCTACAAGTTGGAAGTAAAGACAATTTACCATTATTTGCTTTATTAGAAGGAATTATTGTTTTAGAAAAAACTAAAATTTATTTTTGTATGAACGAAATTAATTCTCTATATTTTGATGTACACCGATATTGTCATGTGGTTTCCAAAACAAATAATTTTAGAGTTGTTAAATATTATCTTGATCATGTTAATATTTACAACTTAATTGAAATCCATTCCGTTTTAACAATTCTCTAAAAAGTATTAGAATAAACTTATATGTACTCTTTATCCCATAATAAAGGAAATCGTTTTGTTTACATATTTGCTTGTTTGTTTTTTATTTTAATTTTAAATTTTGGTGGATTACAATTGAAGTTTTCAGTGTTGCTGATTTCGGATCATCAAAGTTTGAGATTTCTCTGGATGCAGCTGTTTTAGGTGGATCAATTATATCATTTTCGCGCTTGGTTCTTATTGCGGAGTTGTTTTATATAACTCTTGATGGAATGAAAACATATCGTAATGCCCAATTTAATATACGTTTTCTAGATAAAATATATATGAAAACGTATATTAAATTATATCAGTAAATGCCACAAATATTCTTGTTTTGCTACTACATATATATCACTAAATGCTAAACAATATAGCTATGTACGCAGTGTTTGTAGCTGTTTGTATTATATCCGTTGAAGACTTTCTATGTTTTTATGTTACATTTAGCGTTAAATTTATTGCATTTTATGCATTTCTCATCAGGCGGCTTGAGCTTTTTCATTAGCGAGAAATAATATATGTAATGACGTATCGAAATATAAAATATTTTAAAAAATGCTTTATTATATTGCATAGGTTGTCACATATAAATAACTGAACAAGCTACAAACGATTACCTTCCGGTGTATATTATGGATAGCATTAAGAAATATATTAGATGGCATATACGCTGATAACTATAAGATTTAAATGTGCTATAAAGCAATAGCTAGTGTAGCTACATATGGCCACAATCCTGATTTGAGTGATGTGAATAGCCGTACGGATATATAAAAAATGACAGATGAAGCTATTATTTTTTTCCGTGTATAGCTAATTATTGAAAATTTGCTGCATTAATTTTTATTATTAAACAAATTAATGATAGTGAATTTGTACCCGACTAGAATTTATTGGGGGCATGCCTCATAAAGTGTGTTGGCCTCATGTGGCAGGTGAGGGGTATGCCGATAGAGGGATTTCCCCGCAGATTCCTCATGAGGACCTCACAAAATAAAATCAGCGATACTGAAGTGAGGTTTACCTTATGAGTTTCTCACAATTTTCTCCATAATGCTGAAAGTATACTTCATTGACTCAAAATCAATGTCCATTTTTCCTTTAGTTTTTCAGTGATAATGATAAACTATTTTTCAATTAGTGCACTACCCGATTAGAATTTTGGAGGGGTAGAGCTAGGGTCCCTATGAGGCTAGCCATACTGCCTCGTGTGGATCCCATGAGGCTGCCGTATAAGGCGCACGAAGGGCAAATAACGCCTTGCCTGATTCGCGCATCATTATGAATGTCGCATGTGGCCCTCGTGAGACAAAATAATTGCTACCCGATTTAAACATTTTTCATGAAAATTGGTACCCAGGGTCCAAATTTAGAAATTCAAGATGGCGGATTCAATATGGTTATCAAGATTTCTCGATTTCAACGGATTTTAATGAAAATTAGTACAATGATTATCTTGAGGTCACTGATTTTGAATGTTATCCAAATTTACAAATCCAAGATGGCGGATCCAATATGGCGACCAATAATTCTCGATTTCAACGGATTTTAATGAAAATTGGTACAATGATTATTCTGAGGCCACTAATTTCGAATTATATTAAGATTTGGAAATTCAAGATGGCGGATCCATAAAGTGGTTTTCGGGTTGAAAAAAATTCTCTAATATAACAAAATATCACATTTGAGAAGTATGAGCCTAGGTGTATATTTGATGTTTGCCTAATCGAACCCCCGTAAGGCAAATGGTGGGATTGCCTATTTCATTGTAAGCAGGGACGGCGTTAGAGTGGGGCGAGGGTGGGCGCCAGCCCACCCTAAAATTTTTATGCCCACCCAGCCGCCCACCCTAAAACTGTGGATTCAGATATTTGTACTTTACTTACAACTTCTGTAGTAAATCGAACAAGCCTGCAATCTCAGTAAAGCAAGGAAGGGAATTTTTGTAAAGTTTAAGAAGCAATGTAAAATTTGCATCAATCTTCATTAATAAGGTAGGCCTCCTAATAATTTATTCTTTGTACAATTAATGTTTGAAAAGTTCGTATGCATGAAAGGGTTCCTAGCTATAAGCATTGACTTTTGGACCTAAACCAAATCTTCCATATACTTGAATATAATTGCTCATTATGATTAATTATGACCTTATAGAGGGTCAATCAACAATCATCTTGTGTCTAAGAGCATGTATGTGAGTCATTGCAGAGCAATTAGCTTGAATCTCACTTCATTCATTTTTATTGCACTTTATGGGTAGCAATCGCTCATTTTCACTTGAATATCATATGAAATGATGAAAACGAAACAGGAAGCTCAATTCCTACCGGGGACCATTATTTTTGATGAAGAGACTTTTCGATTGAGTCTTACCAATCCCTACACTTTTGATTTGGAATTCCTTAGCTCTCGAACCAAGTAAATCAATGGAATAATGAATATACGAATAATTGCTCAAAAAAATGAGACCCTTCCACTCCTTCGATTTTCATCATTTTTGGCATACATGTATATCTTGACGCCCTTTATCATATATCTCATTTCCAGCTCTGGACACTCAAAGGAAGCTGTTACTTACTGACCTTGAAGATTCACACTGCTTCCAAACTTCTCATTTCAATTTACCTACTCAAGTGCAATTTTAATTACTACTTAATATTATAAAATTAGTGTTCAAATGGAGTGACTATTACTGAACGGATTCTTTAAATACGAACTGATTATTCTCCTTGTAATTACATATTCACACCACACATTGAGTTATATGTTTGAAAAAAAGACGTTTATATACCACCCGCCCCACTAGATTAATGTTCCGTCCACCTCCCGCCCACCCATGGTGAAAATCCTAGCGCCGTCCATGATTGTAAGGTTATAACCCAAAGGTTTGGGTGGCCATATTTAATTGTTGGTGAAATTTTTTTCAAATCTGACCTCAGATTCGGAAAGAACAAGTCTTTTTACTTTACAAAATGTTTTTCTCTAATAATATTTAGTTGATTTTAGGCTTTTTATAGACGAAAAACCAATCGACTGTGAAATGTCCGCTTTGTCGTTAATGGGTTAAATATGAAACCTTTGTTCACCTACTCGTGGTGAGAGTCGGGCAAAATTATAGATGACAAATGAACCGCAAAGTTTTAAGAACTAATGAAATTTGAAAGCAATTGAGTGCAATTATTGCAGTGGCCATATTGGATCCGCTATTCTGTGAAATGAAAATCTGATATAAAATTAGAAACCAGCGACCTCAAAAACATAAGTAATGACTGCTTGTATGCTCTGAATTTGCAAAGAAATTTTTTTTGTTTTAATGGCGGCCATATTGGATCCGCCATTTTGTAAAATTAAGATCTGATACGATTTTTGAAATCAGTAACTTCAAAAACATGTATAATGACTATCCACATGCACTATATTTGCAAAAAAAAAACCTTTTTGTTGTAATGGCGACCATATTAGATCCGCCATTTTGTAAAATGAATATCTGATATGAAATTTGAAATCAGCGACCTCAAAAACATAAGTAATGACTACTTGCATGCTCTGAATTTGTAAAGAAAAATTGTGTATTGTAATGGCGGCCATATTGGATCCGCCATCTTGAAAATATTTCTTACTAACATTTGTATGTACTCTGTTAATGTTGTACATTCCAAAGATACAGTATGATGAAAATGTCTATTGAATTGAAAATATATTTTCTTAGAAATAATGACAATCACTTTTCTGAGGAAAATTTTTGATTATCAAATTTAGTGATAGTGATATTTGCGTTCATTATCCTTTGACAATTTAATGGTTATGATTAATTGCAAAATTCTACTTTTGAAAGCCGTATCTTGATGTAAAATACCGCGAATACTATGCTCAAAAGATTTTCCAACGAGGAAAAGGAGAGGATTTCAGTCGGTGAAATTTTCCTCTTATTTGAGGAGAAAAGGAATGTTTGCGATGTAAACGTTGGACAACGTGCTCACAGATAAACCTTTTGTTGATATAGCAAACATCGTAAAATCAGCAGTACCAAGAAATATTTATGAACGGACGGAATTGCCAACTATCTCGACGACTCCAACTCCAACTCTAACTCCAACAGTTCGTAAGTCGGAGAGCAACCATAGAATTTTAGAATTTTCTAAAATTTTCTTCCCCGAACGATGTTGGCACGTTAAACTCGGCTAACTTTCAAGGAGATAAAAGTTTTATCTGTTTTTTTTATTAGAGGTAAATTCACTCCAAAAAAGGGTTTTATACGCCGTACAACTGTTTGTGGGATTTTTACCCTTCAAGAAGAAAAACGAGTAAATACGACCATTTGACAAATTTAACGCCTTCAGAGTTGTTTCCCTCCAAAACCACAAAGAGGATAATTTATATAGCAGCCGTACGCTGAGAAATTCCCTTTAGGGTTTGAGGGCTTACGTTGCGAAGGTGGCGTAATTGTGAAACCTTCCACAAATGAAATAAATTCCAGTACCACTTGCAAACTTTGTGTCGCCAATTGGGACGGGATTCATAATTTTATAACATCGCAAATACAACACGTTCTACGTTACGTCGCCATACATATATTTAGCTCTATAAAGCGGAGGTGGTGTTCTAAAATGAATGAGGAAAGTTAACTTTGTTACCCTATCAATGTTATTGTGAGGTATGGGTGATAAAATAACACCTTTACTTTACGTGAAAGCTCAATGTCAATGACTTTTCCACATGATGAACAAGGTCGTAACCACAAGCATATTGTAATAATTTTAAGGGAGATATGGCGAAAAGGAGCATTATCTTTAAGATGTTATCCTTGGAACCATACAAATTTGGATTTCCCAAGCTTTGCAGGGGTTTGTGTTATCAATAAATTTTAAAACCGTCATTGGCATTAAATTTCACTGAAAATAACATTTTTATGGGAAAAAATATTTCCCGCATAATTTTTAAAGTTGAATCCTTTTAAAAAACAAATTAAATACCATTAAAAACGAGTCAATAATTAAATTGTGAAAATTGCTAAATAAAATTACACTTTCAGTCAATTCATTATACGGGCGCTATTACATCACACTCGTACATCGCAATTGCGACGCGAGGGATGTAAAAATCTTTCGCACAATTGTTCCACAAAATGAAATTGAATTGTTCGCATTCAACACACTGAGTGAATGTGGCGGAAATTTTTCCTTACTTTATTTAAACAGTAGAGAACGTAAAATGAATGAATGGCGAAATGCCACATTTCATCCTGATTGTAATATAGGTATGGCTTGTGGTATAATTTAATTACTCGCTCATAGTTACAAACAACTCCATATATTACACAGTTACAGAGAAATTCAGAATTATGTGGGAAAAAATTGACATTGTTTCGTTAGTTATGAGTTATGACTCTTGTCGGATGTAATAAATAATTCAAATTGTTTGTTTTTTTGTTTTGTTGATTTAACTACGTACAGTGAAAAATACTCCTTGGTGTGTTACTTAATGCAATATTTATTTTTAATACGACAGGTTAAATATACGTTTTTTTTATAGCATGAAATTAATTTTTGTTGAGTTTTACAACGAATTAAATCACTCAATTCCGCTTCGAAGTAAAAAAAAATTGTTCATTCGTGAATAAAGGGTTCTTGTGAAAATAAAATTGAAATTGTGAGTTTCGAGTTTTATTATCGAGTTTATAAAATCGACAAAACGATTTGATTTATTTAATTAAAATTTTCGTGACCTGTAAAAGGTTTTGTGTTCCAAAACAGAGAAGATTTTGACTATTTGAGATTCATCATAACAAAAGATTATGGTTATCTCCATAAATTATTTAGTCCAATCAGCCAATATTTGAGTGTTTTGAATAAATGAATAATGGTAACACAAATACTGTGTACTTTACTCAAATTATATTTCAAATATGATAAAAATTGTGTATTTGTCACTAAACCCAATTTTTTTACGAAATTTTCGTTTTTTTGCCCTTATCTCGTAAATAACAAGAGCTACAGAAAAAATGTAAATGACAAACTTGTAGGTAATTTAATTTCCTACAAAATATTTCCAGAACACCAAATCGCTAACATCGACATTTCTTGAGATATTGGGCTTTGAAGTTGAGGTAGTGTGGAATTCTCATGGATTATTGAGCTAAATTGTAGAAACACTACCTCAACTTCAAAGCCCAATATCTCAAGAGATATCGATGTTAGCGATTTGGTGTTCAAGAACTTTTTGGAGGAAATTGAATGTGCTACAAGTTTATTACTTACATTTTTTCTATAGCTCTTGTTATTTACGAGATAGGGGCAAAAAGCGAGAATTTCGTGGAAAAATTGGGGTCAATGACCCGTACTACCTCGCTGGTGGGAGTTAGGGTTACACCGCAATGGACACTTTTGTAGAGCAGTCAATTCTGAAGAAACCCTGTCATTGACCAAGATTATACCATAAAATGCCTCTGAAAAAAAAAAAAATAGTCGCGAAAAAAAAGAAGTTATTGTAATATGTACACTATAATAATATAAATCATACTTTTTATTTTCGTTTGACATCGATTTATATGAATTACACTTATTTAAAAACGACAAGGATGTTGGGTTATTACATGAAATTTAGCATACCACATAATTCAGTCAAAGTTTAATACAATGTAAAAACCTGCTTATAAGGGGTTATAGGGGTTTCAAATTATGAGAAAATCGATTTTTTCTTTTGAAATTTTTTAATGGTAAAAAAAAATACTAATTAAAGCTGAAAGATATCGAAAAATGGCCCGCTGAGAGCTGCTTTTCAAAAACCTCCTAAAAATGCGGTGCTCATCATAACTTGTGCTAGATTTATTTGAAACCAAGAAAACAAATTTTTTATATTAGTATACGAGTTCAGCTCGGAAGTGAATTCAGGACTTGTAAAAAAACAATTTAAATCTGAATTTTCAGCGGCGTTGCCTGCGAAAAATGCATTTTTTGGTACGATAAAACAATACATATTATCATGTAAAGTAAGTTGTAATGAACGATAAACAATATCCTTCATTCAATTCCTAGTCAATGCTTTTTAGAAGAAGTGTGCAACATTTCAATAAGATCAGTTCATTAGTTTTTGAATAATCGTGTCCACCGACTTCAAAAATTGGGTTTTGAGAAAAACAGGTATAAAGTTTAAAGCAAGAATAAAAAGGTGACAATTTTTTCATAGAATGGAAATCCTACTATTTTTGTTACTTAAAATTTTGAATGTAGTAGTACTTTTTTTACCATTAAACAATGTCCATAAATAAATCCATTTTTTCAAAATTTGTAACCCACGTAACCCCCTAAGAAAAAATAATTATAATGCATATGTACTTTTATAGGAAAAGGCAAATTTATTATGAATTAAAAAAAAATTACGCAAAATCTTTGATATTGCAAATTTTAAAATTTATTTGGAGATTTTTTACAATATTTTAGATTTATTAGGAAATTTATTGTTGAAAAATAAGATTAATTCCTACAATAGATAAAAACGTATAAGCCATATTATCATTTTGCTATAGAAGCTGGCATGCAATTTTTTTATGTAAGCCTTTAATCAAGCAACATTTTTTGTATAGAGGACTTGAATACGAACGATCCATTTCAGGGTATTATTATGTATAACCACAATTCACTTTTATTTAATTTCGCTATTCAAAAAACCTTATTTGATTAATAGGTGGCGTACAAAAAAAATTCCATTTAACCTAAATATACATAACTTATAAAGCTGTAACTTATTAACATACTGCAGTCAATTTCATAATTTTAAAGTCACCGGAAGTATATAAATATTTAACTATATCGACACATTGATTTATTGAGAGCGTTTTTCTCTTAAATAAACTACATTCGATGAATAGTTTTTGTTCTCTATTAAATTGCATAAACTGCCTCTGCTTCGAGTTCCATAATTTTTTAATTTTCATAAAAAGCTTACGCTATCGAATTTTTTTCTCTGTCCCCTTCACGAAAGTTAAATAAAAAGAAAAAGTCGTATATTGAACTCAACCACTCGTTTTTATTCTACCATACTTCAACTTGAAGGGGTATACAATATAAATATTTACCATTTTACATATGATTCACAAAAGTATAAATACACTAACAAGAAAACGTTCTCAGGTGTGTCTCACCGATTTTGATGAAATTGAAATATGTTATAGAGTATCGGAAAATAAGAGACACGTATTTTTTTTTATCTGCGGATACGCACATTTAGGGCATGAAAACCACCCCTAAAATTTACCCCCAAAAACAGTTTTTCCTAAATATTTCAAGTTCTAATGAATTTTTTCGAATGAAACAAAATGGAAATGATGTCTCATAAATATACTAACCTTTTGTAAGTAATCCGGTTCCCGGGGGTGGCAACCATTATTTTTTATTGCAAAAAAACGATTTTTTTTAATACTTTTGCGTCACAAAAATAACAGTTTTATGATAATGATTTTTAACATTGAAAAATATTTTTTTCCATACGATTTTGAAAAATAAAGTTGACCTGTTTTTGCGTTTTCGTAGAAAAAGCTCCTGAAGGGGGTAAACAACCCCTAACACTAATACGTAAATGACGTATATTCTTTCAGACATCAGTTTTTTCGTGAAAGCCAGTATTAAGGAGTTTTTGGAGTCGCTGAACTTTTGAAAAATACACCAATTTTTATAAATACAAAACAATAAACAAAAGTACCCCCTAAATGTGCATATCCGCAGATAAAGAAAAACGTGTTTCTTATTTTTCGATACACTATAACATATTTTAATTTCATCAAAATCGGTGAGACACACTTGAGAACGTTTCCTCGTGAGAAAGAAATCAATGTGAAATAAACAATAATTTAATTAATGAGAATTTTTCAATGATTTGGCACCATTGTCGTTTTTTATTGATTCATTAGAGAAATTCCCAATTTTGAATTGATAATAAAATCATGTTGATGTAAAAACAAGATTTTAGATTTCAAATATAAATTGTCAATGATTCAAAGCGTAATTAATAGTTGCAATTCAAGGCACAGCATTTTAGATTTAAAATAAAAATTGTGTTAATTATTCATAGCGTAAACTTATTTTTATATTGTATAAAAGGTAAATCATACTGATTTAAGACATAGCTGTTCGATTGTTGACATAAACATTACTATTGGGTCGTCAAGGATGAAACTTGTAGTTTACAATTTTGTCAACTTTGCCAGCTTGTTTTTCGACAGTGACTTAATATTTTACCTTTTTTGTTTTTTTTTTGTTAAGAAGTTGCATATGTTGCCCGTAGAAGTAAATTATTCCAAGCTCTAAAAAATATTACTAACTTTTTCTAAAAAAAATTTTTTTTTTTTGATAATGGATTGGTCGGAAATTCGTACTGTCATGAATTATGACTTCTGACGTGGAACTACGGCATTTTAGACCGCGCGAAACATTAATAATGTATTTGGCTCTAGTGTTACTACGCAGCTAAGAATTTCAAATTGGTTCGCCAAATTTCGTACAGGTAACTTTGACCTCAAAAATGAGCAACGCGGTCACCCAGAGTCAAAGGCCAATAATGACGAACTAAAGGTCACCGTTGAGTCTGAACCATCTCAGAGTGCCTATAAATGGCAAAAGTGTATAAACACTATGGGTGCATACTTTGATGAATAAAATAATTCCTTATATTTGTAAGTGATCAACCAACTTTGCCTTTTTTTCTACAAGTTTCATACTTGATGACCCAATATTTAATTAAAACATACATACAATACAGATTTATACCGAGTGAGGAAAAAGTATAGAAACCCCTCAATAACTCGGAAATACAAGTTTTAGGATTTTTCTCTGCCTATTTAACAATTACCTCGGATGTGTCCTTGGTCTTAACCTTCAATGTCAATTCGATATTTTTAAATGTCAACAATGGGAAAGAGCGGGAGATTCTGCGTTCAAATATGACCTTGAGTAACTTTAATTATTAGACCTCCGAAGATCATATGGAGCAAAGGTCAAAGTGCTGGAACAACTGAATAACTCGGAAATCTTAAGCCCAGATTTAATTTGTAAGCTTTATTTACGTTCGAGTGTTCAATTTTGATGTGATCTTCAGAGGTCAAAATTTCATGTCGCTCAAGGTCATATCAGATCTTAAAATCTACTGTTATTTTCATTTCTGTGGTCAAAAGTTTGTCTTCCTATTTAAAGAAATCAACTTGACCTCGAAATTGAATATAAAGATCAAGGCCACATCTAAGGTCAATCGTTAAATAATCAGGGAAAAATCCCAAAACTTTTGTATCCAACGCCTTTCTGATGAGTTCTTCAGGAGTTTCCATACTTTTTCCTCACCCGCTATAAATATAATATATATTAAAATTTATTAACACACGAAAAATATGGCGGATCAAATATGGCCAACATTTGTTTTGTATTGTACTATTAATAATATTACAAATTCTCAATTTCATAATTAAAAAAATTGGATAATTTTTATAAGATAAAAATATGCCGCCATTCGAATATATTTTATTTGCACCCTTAAACTTTTTCTCCGAAATGATATATTATTAGCAGACAAACAGACAAACATACTTGTCGTGCTTTCATCGAGTATTAAAAATATCACAAGTCTAGAAGGTGTGAGCAGGAATGGGTACATTTCAGATATAACAATTCCCGGAATACTAAATTGATTATCTATATTAAGGGGTTAGGTGTAGTCAGGATTTTCGATTTTTTTTTTTTTGATTTTCCTTAAGTATAATATCTTAGAAATATTCTCTGAAAATTTTAAGTAAATCTGACAAATACTTTTCGAGTTATTCGATAATTAACAAAGGGTTCTCGGGCGCTCTATATACAATTTACAAACTTCAAATGCGTTTTTCTCACAACTATGTTTCTTGAACCGGTGGCCACTCTAGCTCAAAAACCGCTCGGTAGATTTTAATGAAATTTATACAGATTTTTGAAAACATAAAAGACTAGTGCCTGATCGAAGGATTTTTATTTTTGTTTAAATTTCGATTTTTTATAAACAATTAACTGTTGGTTTTTTCCCAAAAATCTGGAAAAATTTTTCCTGAGGCCGCCATTTTGTTAATTTTAAAAGAAAAAAAAAAAGCTTCGATCAGGCACTAGATTAGATATTAATAAATCTAATTTTTTTGTCCAATTGATTTTAGATGAATCTCCAAGGATATATGTTGGCCACCGCAAGGCGCTTCGGTTGGAACTGGGTCAAAGCAAACAGCCATAACTTTTAAAATTATTAATTTTTTTTTTCCAAAATTTCTGTCAAGTGAAGTCGAAACCTTATTTAATAATGCTATGTTTTTACTTTTACAAAACAAAATAATTTAGTGGCAAAAAAAAATTATTTAAAATTGTCATATTTTTATGCCTCTGACTACACCTAACCCCTTAAAAACAATAACAACCAAGAGACAATAAAATTTATTTATATGTTCCGACTGTTCTAAGTAATAATTAATATATGATTGCTAGAATAGAAATTGTTTGGTATCGTTTTATGATAGCTACCACTGTCTACTATACAGCGTGATCCAAAAGTATGGAAACGGCTAAATAACTTTCGAGAAATGCATTTTGGAGAAAAAAGTTGTAGACAAAAGTTTTAGGAATTTTCCCCAGCTTTTCAATGGTGACCTTAGATTTGACCTTGACCATGACCTTGAAGGTCATATCAAGGTCAAAATGGCTCTTTAAAGAGGAACCTGCATTGTTACTGCGGATTTGCAAAGAGTGGAAGTTTTGCGTCCAAATGTGACCTTGACCACAACCTTGACCTTGAACATGACCTTGGCAATGACCTTGAAGGTTATATCAAGGTCAAGGTGGTTTTTTGAAGAGGAAACCATGTTTTTGACCACGGAAATGGAAAGAGCGGAAAAGTTAACGACCACCGAAATGAAAAGAACGGAAAAGTTAATGACCGACCATGGTGAAGTCGATTAAGTCAGGTGTGTCATGGTCAAGGTCACATCCGGGCGCAAAACTTCTGCTCTTTCCAAATCCGCAGTAACAATGCAGGTTCCCCTTTAAATAACCATCTTGACCTTGATATGACCTTCAAGGTCATAGTCGGACGCTAACTTTTCCGCTCTTTCCATTTCCGTGGTCAAAAATATGGTTTCCCCTTCAAAAAACCACCTTGACCTTGATATAACCTTCAAGGTCATTGCCAAGGTCATGTTCAGGGTCAAGGTTGTGGTCAAAGTCACATTTGGACGCAAAACTTCCACTCTTTGCAAATCCGCAGTAACAATGCAGGTTCCTCTTTAAAGAGCCATTTTGACCTTGATATGACCTTCAAGGTCATGGTAAAGGTCATAGTTGGACGTAAAATTTTCCGCTCTTTCCATTTCGGTGGTCAAAAATAAGGGTTCCAATTTAAAAAAGTAATCTTGACCTTGAAATGTCCTTCAAGGTCATGGTCAAGGTCAAATCTAAGGTCACCATTGAATAGCTGGGGAAAGTTCCTAAAACTTTTGTCTACAACTTTTTGCTCCAAAATGCATTCCTCGAAAGTTATTTAGCCGTTTCCATACTTTTGGATCACCCTGTATAATATTGTAAATAAATCGATAATTGTTTTGATTAATAAGCTAAAAATAGATTCAATCAACAGCAGTGTCTAAACGGATATTAATACCCCACCAGCTGGTTAAGTATAAAATGTAGAATTAAATACGCATTGAAATATTAATCATTGATAGAATTTATAAGATATCTTTCAAAAGTGGAAATTGAATAATGTTTCTTGAAAGCCGTGCGCCTGTCTGTCATATTTCTAGTTAAGAACTAAATACTGAAGCCCCCTCCGCCTTAATCTGAGACTTGTTAGATTACATGAGCCTGAGTCTTGATTCTGTGAACAATTTAATTAAAGACCCTTGCGCGTACGTACCGTTCCAGTTCACACGACGGGGATATTAAATTAAGTGGAACAAATTGCCTTGTACGTCGCATTGTAATTGCTCGGAGGCCCTCGTCTACTCAATTTCGAATTCGAGTCACGGAGGCATAAATCTGCGATAGACGCTCGCACGTGGAATGGGCAAACAAACTTGATTAGATTAATCCCATCTGTTTATGTATCACCCAATTTTCCCCCAAAAATACTGTTCACATAAACTTAGTTATTTTACCTACATACATATGTTTAGGTCACAGTGATTGTTTTACACAATTTTTGCAAAAAACTCTTAATGCATAAAACACCTTTCGACAGACGATAATCTGAGCGGTAAGCGCGCCAAATATCCAATCACTTTTTCGACTCTACCCGTAATGACCCGGATAGTGCAGCAGCCGGTTGTAATAATCGACGCGGTTCCAATATTTTCCTCATTTCCCATTAATCAACATCATGCGGAGTCTCGCGGGCGGGAGCCTTTTCAAAGGTGACCACCACCGCCCATTGATTGGGGCTTTATATGTATAGAAAAACGCAAAATCAAAACAAAAACTGGTGCGCGCCTGGTAAACACTCGGAGCTACAAAAAAAAATATATAAGCAGCCAGCAGCAAATCGAGCGCTAAATGGCGCCGACAATCGAGCGATAGAGCGTGGAGCTATGGTGGGCCGCTGAAACAAAACCCAGCCTAGCCTTTGAGACTGGAGCAAACATTTACAAGCCCCATTTGGCTGGGATCTTTCTATGGTACCCCATGCCCGTCGCTGGTGTATTGCAGAACTTCTTTCCCTTTTTTGCGACTATTGCGACAAAAACATATAAATGTTGCCCAACTGAGGCAGACTCATGTTGCTGGGGAGCAGCCCCATACACGCAGTCCCACATGCTGTGGCTCTCCTGCCGTGCGGCTGTGATTTTACGTGTGCCTAATTGCTCTGTGGCCACCTGATGCGACCGATGTGTTTTGCGCAGGTGTTAATTTTTAATTTTTCTAAATAATAACAGCCACGGAACAAAATGTAGGGTCACAGGTCAAATGTTCATAACCTGCAAAAATATTTTATTTCAAAACTATAGAAGTTTTGATGAAAGTGCGGGCTGCTATTTCGGTGGGCTTCGCTTAATTGCGGAATAATTAATACGGAATTTCATACACCTAAAACCGTGTAAATCGAAAACAGAGTAAAATGTGCATAATTCATATCATATTACAACCTAAATTAAAAGTAAATATATTTTATCAAAAAACAATATAAAAATAGCAATCTATTTATAAAATGACAAAAATATGAGGTATAAATATAGTTTCATATATATGTAGAAAGAAAAAATCAATATCTTTAAAAGTTTAACCTTTCTTTCTGATTGATATTATGTAACTTTTATTATTCGATAGTATTTAAAGCGATTCTGCTTCGATGGTAAAAGAATAAGAGAAAATCTCGAATCGGTGAGACTTGGTAATAAAATCCATAATTAACAATTGTGTGTGGTTTTTGGTTAAATCTTTATAGATCTCCTCATATTGAGTTAAGCGTCTATTAATATATTGATGTAATCGAAGAGGTCGTTCAAATTCGGGTTATTTTGGTAAAAACTATTACCTAATTTCAATCCTAAATAAATGCTTACTTAGATGATTTTTTTTTTTATTGTGAACGAAATTCATAAATGGCAGTAGAGATATGTATGCAGATAAAATCTTCACTTTTACCAATATTGTTTTTTTATATCACTTATTTTAAAAACCGTGTAAAATCGAAGTAGTGTAAAAAGAGTTCTTAGTTTAAAAATATAAATTTAGTACAATATTAAAAAACGGAAAAGTGTGAAAAATATAATTAAAATAAACTAAAAAATAAGGTACAAGTTCCTTCTGGCAGTTTCACATAAATAACGTTATAATTCAACTCAAATGGGTTTTATTTTAAACTTTTCCGTTTTTTTAATATTGTACTATATTTATATCTTATTTATATCCTCTTTCATTTGTTATCCCACTCGATACGATAGCAAAACAAAAAATTTCAGAGACCCCCGGTTTTTGGATGTAATATCCGTCATATTGACTTAGGTCGTATAAAATGTAGTCTATGTTACCCGGACCTTAATAATAAATCGATTGATACCTCACTTATCAATATCGGCTCAGTAGTTTAGGCGCTACGGTGGAACATACGTAAATACAAACATAAATACATGCATACAGTGGTGGTCAAAATAATAGGCACATCGAACAAACATTTAATAATTTTCCCGAAAAAAGTTAAAAACCACATTATTCTTTTTCTAATAATTAATTTCTGTAAATTGATTATATAGTAAGTAATAGATACACTAAAGAAAACATTTGTATGCGTCTTTATCAAAATAATATGCACTTTATGTGGTTTAAAAGGTTAATTTCATTTAAAAAACAAAAGGAATCGTTTCAATTACATCAAACTTAAAATTAAACTTATTATTAATATTTAGTATTAATATGTAGTACTAATATTTAGTGACAACCCCGTAATTTTTTAAAAGTTCCTCACATCTTCTGGGCATTGATTCTATTAACTTGCGACATTTTTCCACTGGTATCGAGTCCCAAGCTAACTTCACCACAATGGTTATTTAGAATTTATGGAGTATTTATGAAAATCTTAAATTACGTGTAAAGTACAATTATATGGCAGTGCCTATTATATTGACCACCACTGTATATAGACTGCTAAAATCATAACCATACCTTTTGGCTTTGACGTAGTCGAGTAAAAAATACCGTGCAAATCGGGGCATAGGTGTATGCATATATGCTCTTATTATGGTATATTACAAAATTATTTTTAATAGAAATTCTCCAACGTTTCGTTCGTATGTTTCTCTATATTTAATTTTAGATATAAAATTCCACGAAGTTTTAGTAATTATGAAATTCCAAAGAAATGTTACAAAAAATAATATAATTATATTTAGTTTACCCCTTTGGGATCACAATTTTGAAAAAACAGTCCTGAGAAGTTTCGAAGATCAATAAATAATGTAATTTTAAGCACAAAAGTGTGCTTGTCAGCAAATTTGCAGGCAGATAAGCACGCATTTCTGCTTATTGCTAAGCTAATGACAAACTATACCTCATTATGAGAAAGAAAATCATTATGCCATCTCGTATCAAAAAGAAGAATCATATTGTATTATCTTCCAAAAAATTATTTATGGGTAGATTATGATTATTCGACAACTTGTGTAAGTTTGAATAATTCACAGTATTTTTAAGATGTTGCTGGCTTTTCAATTGCATTATCCATTTCAATAAATTCTTTTTGTGAAGTAAATCGATGTATACATATTAGATTTTTTTCACGACTATTTTTTTTTTCACTCCCACCTCGAAATTTTGTGGGAAATACCTAAAACAAAATTCCATGAAAATTTGAGTCCTCAACTTTTAGAGGGCCGGAAAACCGATATATCAGCTTTGGAGGTAAATCAATAATTTTTTGTCATAGACAAGATCCAAGGCGTTTTTGGGGTTGCTGATCACGAATCTGGGGTCAGACTTGGTAAATGCATTCACCCTACCCCCTAATATATATAATACCCTAATACATATAGTTCCTTAGCATCAATAGAATTTCTTCCTCCATATTCTAAAAATTATAAAATTGTGTATTAATTTGCTCACTAAATCACTTAAAAATATACCCAATAAAAAATCCAAAATACTTTACAAATCAAAATGTCAAGATGACAAATGAAAATTAAGTGCGGTTAATGTGTCATCACATCATACGGTCATGACGGCATTCTTCCTCATAATGAAGAATATATGTATATAATTTTTGAAAAAGAAAATTTTATTTATTTTCAAATTACCAGAATTTTTTTTAATGAATTTTTTAAATTAGCTGAGAAAAACTGAATTTACTTTTTAAAACACCTGTCTTAAATTTACACAATTTATGGTAAATAATGTAATGAGACTAAGTTCCTTTTAAATGATAGGTTTTTTATGGAAAATATGTTGAGTCTAACATATCTCATTCGTATGAATAATTAAAAAAAATTTTCGACTCAAACAAGTTTTAATCAATGGAGGAAATAGGAAACTTCATTTTAAAAGAAGGTTTTATAAAATGTACTTTTACTAAAAATAACACAGGCCTGTGATGGTTTTTCCCTTACAAAACAAACTAGTAATTTCGGTTTTTCGGATTTTTTCTATAGATCGCGAATTAGCAAAAAAAAAATTCTATCACATCACGTTTTTGAAAAAAAAAAAAAAAAAGTTTGGTTTGAGAAGTACAAAAGACCGTATTTTGTCCATTTTTACAAATTAATCTCTTTGGAGTCATATAGCAAGCTTTTTTCACATTCCATTAATGAATTGTTAAAAATGGCAGAAAGACGATATTTTGTACTTTTGAACCCTATTTTGCTTGCGATTTCGTAATCTACAGAAAAAATCCTATAGGAATTATATATGAATGACTTGTCCTGTGAAAAATTAAATATTAAATTTTGTCGAGCAGTGTAATAATTTATAAAAAAGGCCAGACAATTTTTTTTGTCGAAATACATATATATATATTATAATTATTATATTATAGAAGAAAGATTTAGAGAACTCCACCCACATGTCTATTGTCTTGTATTTAATAATTTAGAGGGCAGTTTAAAATCCTACTTAAAGTTACAATTATAAAAAATTATATGTAAACTAAATATTTGACTCAAACGACATATTAATTTAATATAAAACAAACATAAAAAAAATCACTCTTTAAAAGCACTCATGTAAAATAAACTCCTTCAATTTTTTCCGATATTCACCTGTAAAATCGGCTAAATTTATTCTACCTGAATTGAGTGGAGGGCAGAGAGCTCCAAGAACAAGTAGCTTAAGAGATTTCAATTATACACGTGAACAGATCAACGGAGATGGAATCAATTTTCAATCATATTGTCGTGTTCAATTTGTAAATACTTTCGATAAATTACCTACGCGACGCGGCGGAGCATTTACAAAACCGAGCAGCCACAGAAAACGATTCGGTTTAAAAATAACGAGTGTAAATTACAAAGGGGATTGTCTTTTTATTATTATTAAATTGGATTTTATTCACTTTTATCGGAGCATTTTCTCTTGAATTCATTAATTTGGTTTATGAAACCTTACATTATATAGGCAGTATTTTATATTAATTAATAAAAACAATTAATGGGATTTGATTTTGAGAAAATAATGAAAAAAAATTGATTGTTTTAAAATACAACATCAAACACGAGGAACACGTAAACATTAAATTTTAAGAATGATTTATATTAAATGCTTAAATTATATGCATAATTAAAGTAAGTTAAAATTTAATTACTTGGGCAATTTATCTGAATTTATTTGGGTTTTGAATTTTGAAGTATTGAGGACAAAAACATAAAGTTCAAGAAAGAAAGCAAACATCACAATTGCATATTTTTATATTTCAAGTTCTAGATTCAACCAAGGGACAAACCTCGATCTTATGTTTCCTGAAAAGTTATGTATGTTTTGTTAACTTGAACAAAATTTCAACTATTAAGAAATTGAATATTCGGTCACCTAGACCTAATCTCATTGGAGTTTTGTGTTTTGAAGTATGAAAAATACCAATTTTAACATAATACCTAATATTTAAAAATATCTATAACTCACAAGAGGTTAAAATTAATACTGTGATATTAATTTATATTTGTCATTGACAAATTTCTACTGTATAAATGAATTAATATAAAATGAGTCTGAATTCCCTGAATAGAATTTATTAAACTCCCTAATCGCATAGAAAATTTCTGCCCGCCCTGTATAAGTGTTATATGAAAAATTCGTTAAATTTGATCCTTTTGAGTACCTCAGGAATTATTAACTTCTACAATTTTATTGTATTATATAATAGAAGAGATACGAAGTTATTTTCTCAAACCTTTAAAATTCATATCAGATAATTCTTTAGCATTCACAAGACAAAATTTCATTAATCCTCGGGCTCTAATTCTCCTCATTTATAATCAAATGCTGCAAACAATTCAGAGATAACTCCTTAATCCATCACAATTCAGGGGAGAAAATAAAAAATAAGTGAAATTAAATTTCGAATTGAGCTCTCCTTAAAATTTTAAGCGAAATGTAATCGGATAGAACAATCTTGTAACTCCTTATTTCTAATATTTTCTTCCTAATGAATTTACGTAAGGAGATCATCCAGTTAATTTGTGTAATTTGCTGTATCGAAGGATATGTCTCTTTTTAAAGATTTATATAAACGTTTATTTTTAGGGTAATTTTATACGGTCTTGGCCGAAAATATGGTTTGCCCTTCAAAAAAACATCTCGACCTTCGAGGTCATGGTCAAGGTCATGGCCAAGATCACGGTTGTAATCAAGGTTACATTCGGACGTAGGTTCCCTTTTAAAGAGCCATCGTGACCCTGATATGACCTTCGAGGTCATGGTTAAGATCATAGTCGGACGAAAAATTTTCCTCTCTCTCCATTTCCGTGGTCAAAAATATGGGTTCCAATTAAAAAAAAAAAAAACTTGACCTTGAAATGACCTTCAAATCCATGGTCAAGGTGAAATCTACGGCCACCATTGAATAGCCAGGGAAAATTCCTAAAACTTTTGTCTAAAACTTTTTTCTCCAAAATGCATTCCTCGAAAGTTATTTAGCCGTTTCCATACTTTTGGATCACCCTGTATATGTGTTTTATATTATTTTCTATTTATTAGAACCAGCACCATTAATATTGAATTGTGTCTATAACAAACAGTTTAAAGCCAATTATATTCTTATCTCAATTATTTCGAAAATCCTATTTCCAAAATTCCTATAATAAATATCTCTGAAATATATCTCAAAAGAAAATTGACAATATTTCAAAGTCTAAATTATAAAAACCTGCATAAATCAGTTCATGGAAAAGTCGAACTTCGTTATCCAAAATTGTCTCGTCTTTTATACACCCTAACAGTACATCCAAATTCCCCCTGTGCATAATTCCATCATTTATGTGCCATTGTCATAATCTTGTAATTTTTCAAATACTTTTCAAATAAATTACAAATGATCACGTTCAACCTGTAGAATGTCTCCGATGTCTTCTGCGATGTTTTTCTCCGAAGTCTTCTCAGAAGAGGTGCTTATTCCTCCTGCTCACAATGAACATCTTTTAAATAAACAAGAGAAGTTATTATACAACTCCGAAATATTTCACTTGGCTTGGCATCATTTTAAGATCTTAAAACCCCAATATTACTTTCATCGTCAACAGAGGAGCTAATATTTGCGAGATGAACATCTTCGAGTATTCTGGAAGACATCACTTCGCTGGAAAGAACATCAGCGGAATTCGGGCAAAAAGGAAAATATATAAGTTAAGATGTGTTGTTGCTTATACCAAAATCCTTATGGAAATTAGGACAATTTGGTGAGAACTCTTGTTGCTGCTTATTGCCTTCAATTTTGGGCCTAAGGAGGAGGTGTCGGCAGATTGGGCCAAAAGGGTGATTTGCTCGAGGCGATAGAGAATGATATGCAAATCCCCGGATCCATGACCGACATGGGAAAAGTAATAAATAAAAGGGGCATCGTAGGGACTTTTCGTAATGCCCAGACACATATATCACTTTCGACCTTTTCAGTTTTTATTTAATATCCTTTCGAATAGTGCGACTTTTGGGATTGCGACAAATTGTGATTGATGGATTTTCAATTTGGTATATGTTTTCATAAAAAAACTTTAAGGAGTATAGGAGAGGCGCAAAAAGCTGTTGGAAATAGGTCTTTGTGTTTATTTTTTATCGCTGAAAACTATTCAATAAAAAACTTAAAGATAAAATTAAAAAGTAAATTTTTCTATAGACGCTACAGATAAATTATTTAATATAGAATACAGATCTACTATATTTCTAAATTAGGTCTGCCCGGATCAGGTTTTTTGGCTAAATCGACGCTATGTAAAATAACTAGATGATTCTAGCCAAAAAACAGAAAGCTACAATAAAAAAATCGCAGGATTTCAATTTTTACATTTTCCCTTGTATTTTTCAAGCACTATCCACGCAAAAAAATTAATTTCTAAATTAGATCTATCCGGATTGGGTTTTTTGGCTAAATCGACTCTAAGTAAAATAACTAGATGATTCTAGGCAAAACACATAAAGCTCCAGAGGAAAAAATCGCAGGATTTCAATTTTTACTTTTTCCCTTGTATTTTTCAAGCACTATCCAGGCAAAAAAATTAATTTCTAAATTAGGTCTATCCGGATTGGGTTTTTTGGCTAAATCGACTCTAAGTAAAATAACTAGATGATTCGAGCCAAAAAACAAAAAGCTCCAGAGGAAAAAATGGCGGGATTTCAATTTTTACTTTTTCCCTTGTATTTTTCAAGCACTATCCAGGCAAAACAATTAATTTCTAAATTAGGTCTATCCGGATTGGGTTTTTTGGCTAAATCGACTCTAAGTAAAATAACTAGATGATTCGAGCCAAAAAACAAAAAGCCCCAGAGGAAAAAATCGCAGGATTTCAATTTTTACTTTTTCCCTTGTATTTTTCAAGCACTATCCAGGCAAAAAAATTAATTTCTAAATTAGGTCTATCCGGATTGGGTTTTTTGGCTAAATCGACTCTAAGTAAAATAACTAGATGATTCGAGCCAAAAAACAAAAAGCTCCAGAGGAAAAAATCACAGGATTTCAATTTTTACTTTTTCCCTTGTATTTTTCAAGCACTATCCAGGCAAAAAAATTAATTTCTAAATTAGGTCTATCCGGATTGGGTTTTTTGGCTAAATCGACTCTAAGTAAAATAACTAGATGATTCGAGCCAAAAAACAAAAAGCTCCAGAGGAAAAAATGGCGGGATTTCAATTTTTACTTTTTCCCTTGTATTTTTCAAGCACTATCCAGGCAAAAAAATTAATTTCTAAATTAGGTCTATCCGGATTGGGTTTTTTGGCTAAATCGACTCTAAGTAAAATAACTAGATGATTCGAGCCAAAAAACAAAAAGCTCCAGAGGAAAAAATGGCGGTATTTCAATTTTTACTTTTTCCCTTGTATTTTTCAAGCACTATCCAGGCAAAAAAATTAATTTCTAAATTAGGTCTATCCGGATTGGGTTTTTTGGCTAAATCGACTCTAAGTAAAATAACTAGATGATTCGAGCCAAAAAACAAAAAGCTCCAGAGGAAAAAATGGCGGGATTTCAATTTTTACTTTTTCCCTTGTATTTTTCAAGCACTATCCAGGCAAAACAATTAATTTCTAAATTAGGTCTATCCGGATTGGGTTTTTTGGCTAAATCGACTCTAAGTAAAATAACTAGATGATTCGAGCTAAAAAACAAAAAGCCCCAGAGGAAAAAATCGCAGGATTTCAATTTTTACTTTTTCCCTTGTATTTTTCAAGCACTATCCAGGCAAAAAAATTAATTTCTAAATTAGGTCTATCCGGATTGGGTTTTTTGGCTAAATCGACTCTAAGTAAAATAACTAGATGATTCTAGCCAAAAAACAGAAAACTCCAGAGGAAAAAATCGCAGGATTCCAATTTTCACATTTTCCCTTGTATTTTTTAATCACTATCAAAAAAAAATTAATTTCTAAATTAGGTCTATCCGGATTGTGTTTTTTGGCTAAATCGACTCTAAGTAAAATAACTAGATGATTCGAGCCAAAAAACAGAAAGCTCCAGAGGAAAAAATCGCAGGATTCCAATTTTTACATTTTCCCTTGTATTTTTTAATCACTATCAAAAAAAAATTAATTTCTAAATTAGGTCTATCCGGATTGTGTTTTTTGGCTAAATCGACTCTAAGTAAAATAACTAGATGATTCTAGCCAAAAAACAGAAAACTCCAGAGGAAAAAATCGCAGGATTCCAATTTTTACATTTTCCCTTGTATTTTTTAATCACTATCAAAAAAAAATTAATTTCTAAATTAGGTCTATCCGGATTGTGTTTTTTGGCTAAATCGACTCTAAGTAAAATAACTAGATGATTCTAGGCAAAACACATAAAGCTCCAGAGGAAAAAATCACAGGATTTCAATTTTTACTTTTTCCCTTGTATTTTTCAAGCACTATCCAGGCAAAAAAATTAATTTCTAAATTAGGTCTATCCGGATTGGGTTTTTTGGCTAAATCGACTCTAAGTAAAATAACTAGATGATTCTAGCCAAAAAACAGAAAACTCCAGAGGAAAAAATCGCAGGATTCCAATTTTCACATTTTCCCTTGTATTTTTTAATCACTATCAAAAAAAAATTAATTTCTAAATTAGGTCTATCCGGATTGTGTTTTTTGGCTAAATCGACTCTAAGTAAAATAACTAGATGATTCGAGCCAAAAAACAGAAAGCTCCAGAGGAAAAAATCGCAGGATTCCAATTTTTACATTTTCCCTTGTATTTTTTAATCACTATCAAAAAAAAATTAATTTCTAAATTAGGTCTATCCGGATTGTGTTTTTTGGCTAAATCGACTCTAAGTAAAATAACTAGATGATTCTAGCCAAAAAACAGAAAACTCCAGAGGAAAAAATCGCAGGATTCCAATTTTTACATTTTCCCTTGTATTTTTTAATCACTATCAAAAAAAAATTAATTTCTAAATTAGGTCTATCCGGATTGTGTTTTTTGGCTAAATCGACTCTAAGTAAAATAACTAGATGATTCTAGCCAAAAAACAGAAAACTCCAGAGGAAAAAATCGCAGGATTCCAATTTTTACATTTTCCCTTGTATTTTTTAATCACTATCAAAAAAAAATTAATTTCTAAATTAGGTTTATCCGGATTGTGTTTTTTGGCTAAATCGACTCTAAGTAAAATAACTAGATGATTCGAGCCAAAAAACAGAAAGCTCCAGAGGAAAAAATCGCAGGATTCCAATTTTTACATTTTCCCTTGTATTTTTTAATCACTATCAAAAAAAAATTAATTTCTAAATTAGGTCTATCCGGATTGTGTTTTTTGGCTAAATCGACTCTAAGTAAAATAACTAGATGATTCTAGCCAAAAAACAGAAAACTCCAGAGGAAAAAATCGCAGGATTCCAATTTTTACATTTTCCCTTGTATTTTTTAATCACTATCAAAAAAAAATTAATTTCTAAATTAGGTCTATCCGGATTGGGTTTTTTGGCTAAATCGACTCTAAGTAAAATAACTAGATGATTCGAGCCAAAAAACAAAAAGCTCCAGAGGAAAAAATGGCGGGATTTCAATTTTTACTTTTTCCCTTGTATTTTTCAAGCACTATCCACGCAAAAAAATTAATTTCTAAATTAGATCTATCCGGATTGGGTTTTTTGGCTAAATCGACTCTAAGTAAAATAACTAGATGATTCTAGGCAAAACACATAAAGCTCCAGAGGAAAAAATCGCAGGATTTCAATTTTTACTTTTTCCCTTGTATTTTTCAAGCACTATCCAGGCAAAAAAATTAATTTCTAAATTAGGTCTATCCGGATTGGGTTTTTTGGCTAAATCGACTCTAAGTAAAATAACTAGATGATTCGAGCCAAAAAACAAAAAGCTCCAGAGGAAAAAATGGCGGGATTTCAATTTTTACTTTTTCCCTTGTATTTTTCAAGCACTATCCAGGCAAAACAATTAATTTCTAAATTAGGTCTATCCGGATTGGGTTTTTTGGCTAAATCGACTCTAAGTAAAATAACTAGATGATTCGAGCCAAAAAACAAAAAGCCCCAGAGGAAAAAATCGCAGGATTTCAATTTTTACTTTTTCCCTTGTATTTTTCAAGCACTATCCAGGCAAAAAAATTAATTTCTAAATTAGGTCTATCCGGATTGGGTTTTTTGGCTAAATCGACTCTAAGTAAAATAACTAGATGATTCGAGCCAAAAAACAAAAAGCTCCAGAGGAAAAAATCACAGGATTTCAATTTTTACTTTTTCCCTTGTATTTTTCAAGCACTATCCAGGCAAAAAAATTAATTTCTAAATTAGGTCTATCCGGATTGGGTTTTTTGGCTAAATCGACTCTAAGTAAAATAACTAGATGATTCGAGCCAAAAAACAAAAAGCTCCAGAGGAAAAAATGGCGGGATTTCAATTTTTACTTTTTCCCTTGTATTTTTCAAGCACTATCCAGGCAAAAAAATTAATTTCTAAATTAGGTCTATCCGGATTGGGTTTTTTGGCTAAATCGACTCTAAGTAAAATAACTAGATGATTCGAGCCAAAAAACAAAAAGCTCCAGAGGAAAAAATGGCGGTATTTCAATTTTTACTTTTTCCCTTGTATTTTTCAAGCACTATCCAGGCAAAAAAATTAATTTCTAAATTAGGTCTATCCGGATTGGGTTTTTTGGCTAAATCGACTCTAAGTAAAATAACTAGATGATTCGAGCCAAAAAACAAAAAGCTCCAGAGGAAAAAATGGCGGGATTTCAATTTTTACTTTTTCCCTTGTATTTTTCAAGCACTATCCAGGCAAAACAATTAATTTCTAAATTAGGTCTATCCGGATTGGGTTTTTTGGCTAAATCGACTCTAAGTAAAATAACTAGATGATTCGAGCTAAAAAACAAAAAGCCCCAGAGGAAAAAATCGCAGGATTTCAATTTTTACTTTTTCCCTTGTATTTTTCAAGCACTATCCAGGCAAAAAAATTAATTTCTAAATTAGGTCTATCCGGATTGGGTTTTTTGGCTAAATCGACTCTAAGTAAAATAACTAGATGATTCTAGCCAAAAAACAGAAAACTCCAGAGGAAAAAATCGCAGGATTCCAATTTTCACATTTTCCCTTGTATTTTTTAATCACTATCAAAAAAAAATTAATTTCTAAATTAGGTCTATCCGGATTGTGTTTTTTGGCTAAATCGACTCTAAGTAAAATAACTAGATGATTCGAGCCAAAAAACAGAAAGCTCCAGAGGAAAAAATCGCAGGATTCCAATTTTTACATTTTCCCTTGTATTTTTTAATCACTATCAAAAAAAAATTAATTTCTAAATTAGGTCTATCCGGATTGTGTTTTTTGGCTAAATCGACTCTAAGTAAAATAACTAGATGATTCTAGCCAAAAAACAGAAAACTCCAGAGGAAAAAATCGCAGGATTCCAATTTTTACATTTTCCCTTGTATTTTTTAATCACTATCAAAAAAAAATTAATTTCTAAATTAGGTCTATCCGGATTGTGTTTTTTGGCTAAATCGACTCTAAGTAAAATAACTAGATGATTCTAGGCAAAACACATAAAGCTCCAGAGGAAAAAATCACAGGATTTCAATTTTTACTTTTTCCCTTGTATTTTTCAAGCACTATCCAGGCAAAAAAATTAATTTCTAAATTAGGTCTATCCGGATTGGGTTTTTTGGCTAAATCGACTCTAAGTAAAATAACTAGATGATTCTAGCCAAAAAACAGAAAACTCCAGAGGAAAAAATCGCAGGATTCCAATTTTCACATTTTCCCTTGTATTTTTTAATCACTATCAAAAAAAAATTAATTTCTAAATTAGGTCTATCCGGATTGTGTTTTTTGGCTAAATCGACTCTAAGTAAAATAACTAGATGATTCGAGCCAAAAAACAGAAAGCTCCAGAGGAAAAAATCGCAGGATTCCAATTTTTACATTTTCCCTTGTATTTTTTAATCACTATCAAAAAAAAATTAATTTCTAAATTAGGTCTATCCGGATTGTGTTTTTTGGCTAAATCGACTCTAAGTAAAATAACTAGATGATTCTAGCCAAAAAACAGAAAACTCCAGAGGAAAAAATCGCAGGATTCCAATTTTTACATTTTCCCTTGTATTTTTTAATCACTATCAAAAAAAAATTAATTTCTAAATTAGGTCTATCCGGATTGTGTTTTTTGGCTAAATCGACTCTAAGTAAAATAACTAGATGATTCTAGCCAAAAAACAGAAAACTCCAGAGGAAAAAATCGCAGGATTCCAATTTTTACATTTTCCCTTGTATTTTTTAATCACTATCAAAAAAAAATTAATTTCTAAATTAGGTTTATCCGGATTGTGTTTTTTGGCTAAATCGACTCTAAGTAAAATAACTAGATGATTCGAGCCAAAAAACAGAAAGCTCCAGAGGAAAAAATCGCAGGATTCCAATTTTTACATTTTCCCTTGTATTTTTTAATCACTATCAAAAAAAAATTAATTTCTAAATTAGGTCTATCCGGATTGTGTTTTTTGGCTAAATCGACTCTAAGTAAAATAACTAGATGATTCTAGCCAAAAAACAGAAAACTCCAGAGGAAAAAATCGCAGGATTCCAATTTTTACATTTTCCCTTGTATTTTTTAATCACTATCAAAAAAAAATTAATTTCTAAATTAGGTCTATCCGGATTGGGTTTTTTGGCTAAATCGACTCTAAATAAAATAACTAGATGATTCGAGCCAAAAAACAGAAAGCTCCAGAGGAAAAAATCGCAGGATTTCAATTTTTACATTTTCCCTTGTATTTTTCAAGCACTATCCAAGCAAAAAAATTAATTTCTAAATTAGGTCTATCCGGATTGGGTTTTTTGGCTAAATCGACTCTAAATAAAATAACTAGATGATTCGAGCCGAAAAACAGAAAGCTCCAGAGGAAAAAATCGTAGGATTTCAATTTTTACATTTTTCCTTGCATATTAAAATAATATTCGATATTTTTTGTAGAATATTATTTACGAAATTTTGGTTTAGGTGTTTTTTGATAAAAATATTTTCTTCGAATTTTCTAAATTAGAAATAATTTTTACGGTTACTGATTAATGCTAATTGTCTTACAGTCCTAATCTCGTATTTTAATTCATAATTATTTAATAAAGGAGTAGGACAAGTAATTTTTATAATTTTTCATTAAAAGAAGTTCACTGTATTAAAATTCAACTAATATATTTAAATTTTATAAGCTACTATCTCTAATATGATACCCTAATCGGTGAGGTTAAAATAAAATAAAAAATTGAGTAGTCTAGTTACCTCCTTAAATATCCATTTTCTAATTAAACATTTTAATTTTTGTGAAGGCATTAGGCTCATTTATAAGTAGATTTGATTTAGAATTGTAGACTTCATAAGAAGAAAGTACTAAGTGCTACAAAATCTCAATAAATTTTAGGATATTGAAACTTCCCTAATTTATTTATTTAAATGCAGGAATTTATATATTCAAAGTTATAGAGTACTATAAATTCCCTCTCACTTCTGCTCTCCATTAATATTACTGATTACTTCCAATTTGCATAATTAGATAGTTCCTCAAACTTTATGCATGAAACTCTTTACTCTCAACTCAAGTCGTATATTCGACTCCCTCCGGGTATATAATCAAAAAGCATAACTTACAGGTTTATGAGTAAACTTTGTTAAAGTTAGTAACGCTTTAAGGCAACATTTCACCAAAACGTGAAACTTTTGCCACTTATACCATGCGATACATTGAACAGGTGAAAATTGCTGAAAACAAGTTGTGCAAACTTTTCTTAAGTTTACTTACCCAAGTTAAAGGATGTCACCGATAAAGGTAAAAACCTTTTCTCTCTGCAGAATTTTCATTATTAAACAGTCCATTACTCTAAAATGACGTCGACAGCTTGTCCCACTGAAAAAGTTTTTTGGGGAAAATGTAGAAATAATTACTTCAGACTGATGATATTTTAAATATGTTGAAATATACGTAACTGAAACTACTTAAAAGGCATTGAGAATACAGGAGAGGGTTTGTGGAAGTTCTAGCCTAACTATAAATTTAGTGGTAAAAGGAAAAATTAGTTTTATATGTAATCAATTGACAAATTTCTAAATTCAAAAAATATTTCGATTTTTTTAAAAACCAATTGTACAAACTGAAATTTTTGAAATATGCAAAACCAAATCAATTTTTCAAAATATCTAAACAGTATTGCCCTAAACTTTTTTTACATTCAAACAGAAAACATAAATGAATAAATAAAAATAGTGAACTGCATTTTTGCTACTGGCTCTCACCAAAAACGATAGAGTACAATTTTGAAAATTGAATATATTTAATTATTGAGCTATCTTCAGTGTTTAATATTTAGTTGACAAATGTATAACAATATATAAAAATTTTATAACTATCAAATCAAGAGAAAAAAATTTAAAACAAAAATAACATTTACTTGGGAATTTTGAATATTATATTTTTTTTACTAAATCTGCTGAATTACTTTTGTATATCAGACTTTACACTACAAAAAAAAATGGTTGTGTCCTTTATCACAATTATATATTATATTTATTAAATAATCATTGTGTACAAATTTTAAGATAATTTTGAAAAACTTAAATTCTTTAACATCCATTTATTATTGGCTCGATGTTAAAAGTTTTAAAACATTAGATATATTTTGGATGCAATAATGAAATTGAAAATTTTTAATAATTTAGTGATAGAGAAATTAGACAAAAAAAGCCCAACTGAGGAAAAATTCCCGAAAAGCTGGATTTTCGTATAAACCTTGATATTGTTGTTCTAAACAAAATGCCAAAAGTCCCTATTGTGTGGAAAGGAGCGCACGTTTTATGAAAAACATAAGCTTAAAACTTTGTGAATCAAACTATCTCAAAGACGGTTACTTGTACAAGTAAAAGTTATTATATATTTTTTGTAGAAAATTTTCTAAGCTACAAGTTTAATAATACATATTTTTTCTGTAAAAGTGACCATCAATGAAATATCCACGAAAAACCATTTCGGGTCACCTTTGACCCCGTGTGAGATTTTTAGCGGCATTCGAATCGATGGGGACTTTTGATGTTTTGTTTAGAACAACAATATCAAGGTTCATTCCAAAATCTAGCTTTCCGGGAATTTTTCTGAAGCGCAATGTCTAATATCTCTGGACTATAATTTGTAGTCTTTAGATGACACGAGCAATGAATAATATTGAAAATATCATATTTTGAATTCTATAGCATTCGCACATTGGCTTAACCGAAAAGCAAATCAATTTGACCCATTGGCAAATGAATTTGAATCAAGCCTTGATATATGTAGTTGACATATTTTAACCTTCACAAATTTATTTAAAAATTCGAAATTCGAAATAGGGTATGAAATATAGTAGAAATATATTTTTCTTCTAACTAAAATCAACATTTCAGGTCGAATATATTTGAGCTTAGAGTAAACCTATCTATGAATGGGTTAAATACATTTGCGTTTGGATCACATTTATTTGCGAATATATAGTATCAATTATATCTGTGTTCGGTTTAACATTTTACCTGTCAAGGAGTCAAACTGATTTGCTTTTGAGTTTTAAGTATAATGCGAAAAATTATATTTTGAAAACAAACAACAACGGGTCTAGCCGGTTAAGAAGGTGGAAAGTTCCCCCCCCCCCCCCCCCCCCCCCTTTTGAAAAACAAAACATATCCTTATATAGTACATGAAAAAGTACATCTTTGCTAAAATTTTCAGCCCCATAGACCCTCACATAACCTCTAAAAAAAATTTAAACGTGATGTTCAGTGTTTTGGCGATATCTCGGCTTCTTGTGGACATTGAAAAATCTTTTTTTTCTCAAATTATTGGGATTTTTATCAGCTGCAACATCATATTTTTTTCAAATTTTTTTGGCGGAAAATTCAAATTTTTATAGGCGTTCGAAATTTTTAAAATTCAATTAAAAAAAACCTTAAACAATAGAAACGCCGAAAAAAATCTGACTATATATAAAAATAATATTGTACATGTATAATGAATTTAACAACCCACAAAAAATTGTTTGCCGTCTAATTTCCTCATTCTTAAGCATTTAAAGGCTAAAGCAGGATGTCATAAATATGTTTGGTATGTAAGTAAAATGCTAGCGCACATCCCGGAAACGCTAAACCATAAAAAAAACTTATTCGAAAATTCGACGCGAGAAATACCATAACTTTGTAGCATAAACAAAAATCTTTCAACAAGCCACGAGTTAACGCCTCAACGACAACATTTGAAAACCTGAAAGATCTCCTGAGATATAAAATTCAAACAAAAATGAAAGGAAGAATGAGAAGAAATAAAAATAAAATCATCATCTGTCGCTAATTAAGCCTTCTTTCGAACATAATTTTATATATATATATATATGTGTGATCTGAACAGGCTTATTAAACTACCGTTATATTTACGATGTCACTTTCCGCCATTACTGGTTCAGCGAACCATTAAATCGCTTCCCTGGTCTGGAATATCTTTGCAATTTGTTGGATATACCCACCCGAAAAGATCATAATTACTGACTTCCTGAAACCTTGGATTTTATTTAACGCAGTTTGATGTGATGTCACATTTATTATATATCGTGCATAAAAGTAGAAGACAAGTTATGTATTACGACACAAGAAGACGACATGAGTATATTTTATGAAGGTAAATCGTATTGGGTGTGTGTATTAAGTGTAATTTGCTATTTATTTTCCTAGTAAGACCCTATTAACCGACAGGTATAATCGTACAGGATTGGTTAACAGCTTAAGACACCTAGTGAAAGGTAAACTCTAAAAACTGCTTTTAAGTAGATTCACTCTACATAGTAAAACTGAATACCACAATAAAAATACGCCTTGTAGGTATCGTAAATCAAGTCCCTTTTAATTATTGTTACTGCAACATTATCTATTTGAAGAATTAACTTTTTAATTTAAAAATGCTTTATTGCACAATTATATACTTTATTTTACTACAAAATCCTTTTGCCTGACAATATTACCACTATTACCTGAACATAATTTGTATTTCTATTTGTTTGTTATTTCTTTTTCTATTATTACTTCAAAAGGTTGTTGCACTATTACAATGTAGGACGTTACCATTATATATTATAAATTCTGAATTTAATTAAATTAAAAACATATAACAGATATAAGATTTTTAGTTTGAAAGGTATTTGAATAATGAAGTTTAAAAAATATCCTTTTTAATATTAAGTGACTTTTTTCAAGCTGCACTCACATATTTTTTTCACTTGAGAATCAATGCAACCGAATTCAGTTGTAATAGTAAAATTTACAATTATGCAATGCTAGTCAAATGAAGAGTATACGGGAATAAACTAAATTATTAAAAAAAACTAAAAATAAAATAAAATTAAACAAGCTTTATAATAATAGTCCAAATGGTTCTTTAACCCATTAATGCGCAAAACGAGGATTTTGTGCACGCAAGTTCAATTGTACGATTCGAATAGCAAATTCGAGCGATTTTCTTCCAAATTCGTATACAAGGGGTTTTTGGGGATCCTCTTTCAGAATCTGGCATTTGTTATTATTTTTTGGGTTTTTTCAAAAAAGTGCTATTTTTTTTTTTGTCATTTTTCTTTTCAAAATCGATTATCTTGTCGTTGAAGCTATTGAATGATCGTATAACCACCATCGCGGTCCGAATGTCTAGAACTTCTCAAACCATGGTTTCGAAAGTTTTTTTTTACTTTGGTTTTTACAAAATGGCCATTTTGTACAGCAATGTAATAAAACACTTCGCAATTTGTTTACACGAAAAGGATCAACTTTATAAAAAAATTTATAGAACAAAAAATGCTTCAAATTAGCCAAAGAATACATGCGAATTTTTTCAGAATTTTTTGGCAAATTTTTGGTTTTTTTTTTAATTTGACCAATTTTTGAAAAATCCAAAAATGCCCCGTAAAAATTCTGAAAAAGTTCACGCGTGTTCTTTGGCTAATTATAAGCACTTTTTATCATATAATATTTATTCGTATAAATGATCCGTTTTGATTAAAAATATCACCAAGTATTTTTTATGATGAAATTTGGTGATATTTTTACTAAAAAGGTATCAATTATACCATAAATATATGACAATTGCTATTTAATGATCAGCTTAAATTATTACTTATACAAATATTTGTTTCCAGATATTTTTTAATTTATTGCCATTTTTCATGCATGGGGGTAGTTTTACCCTGTCTAGGGCACATTTGTAGCGGCGCCTTACGCTTATCGTACCTTAAAATTATCGAATAAAAACTTTAAACTCGTTTTTCTCGAAACTACATTTTTTGAACTTGTCAGACACTTTTCTCAGGTTCTAATCATACGATTTGAAAAAAACCAAAAAGTATTCGATTCTTTATACAATATACTATGGGTTTTACCTCTAAAACTATTATATGTATAAATCCACTCATTTTACAAAGTTAATTCATCTAAAAAATTCGTCGATTTTTCAACACTTTTTGAAAATCTTCTATAAAGTAACGACAAAAGATTTTTTTTATAATTTTTTAGGTATAACCCCTAGGAAAATGTCTGATGAACATAACCCACTTTGAATTTTGACTTAATTTTTTTTAGCAAGCTCAAAAAGTGTCTCACCGACAAAAACGTGCCTTTTCGAATGCGCCCTCTACCGCCATTACTAAGAATTAAAAATCATCAAACATTTTTTTTATGCACATACATATATACAGGGTGTCCAGGAAATAGTGCGCCAAAATTAAGGGGATGGTAGCTTGGGTCATGACCTACCAGAATATCAAAATATGACCTTAGTGAAAACCTCACCGTTTTCGAGATATTTGGGTTTTTATGAAAAATTAAATTTCAGATTATTGACTAGTTGGTGCAAATAAAAAGACATGTTCTCATTTTGTTTTAGCTAAAATATTCTAGATAAGTTGCCCTACCTGGTAAGCATGTCATTTTTTATTACTAACACAAGACCGTCGCGAAAAAAAATAATCAGATTTTTTTTTTTGCTGTTCAAAATTATTTGACTCTAATTTGACCTTCACTGGTGAAAAAAAAAATGTACTAGGCAGTGATGGGAAAGCAATTCAAAAAATTGCTTAATTGATGCAGATTTCAGAATCACCCATTTTATTCATGAATAACAAGATATTGCCATGTTCATTTTAAATCAAATTTAATTTTTCATAAAAACCCTAATATCTCGAAAACGGTGAGGTTTTCACTAAGGTCATATTTTGATATTCTGGTAGGTCATGACCCAAGCTACCATCCCCTTAATTTTGGCGCATTACTTCCTGGACACCCTGCATAGAATCAAAAAACAGTTTTTCAATAATAAAATAATAAAAGTTTTAAGAGTCTAATTTATAAATGTCCTCCAATGTCCCCTTAAAATACGAGGTCCACGAAATAGACTAAATTTGGGGTCACTCTTTGATTACCAAAAAAAAAATTATTCTTTTTCTGATCAAAATTATTTTTCGTAAAAGAATTTTAGTTTTTTAAACTCATTTTTACTATTCATCATTTGCATATAACTTCCTAATTTTTGCCTAATTATAAATTAACGTTGTTAATTTCTGACGAACACTATTTATGTAGTATTTCGGAAGTATTTTATTGATTATTTGTATTTTACACTATCATAAGTTTCAGGATCTCGTATTAAAAATATTTGGTCTATAAATAGTCCGCTTTGAAGTTCAACATGCAATACCAGAAGTTTAATTAAGACCTTTGAGAAGAAAAAAAGACTGCTCTTGTAAGGACCGTTAAGTTTTATGCATTAATTAGAGTCGAGTAAATTTAAATGAATCAAAAGTAGGAAAATGTCCATATCGTAAAAAAAAAACAAAAAACGTATATGACTATAATTACAGTCATAGTGAAATTACATCTTAAGCAGAAAGTCTTTTAGTTCCTAACAAGACATAGTAAATCTTTCGACCCCAATTGGCTCTATAACAAGCATAAATCCTAAAGCAATATAATATCTCGTTAATTGCCACTTTAACCCTGTAATCGGATGTTAAAACCCTTTGTTACCTTGGCGATAAATTCAAAACTTAATCACCGTCCGGCCGTTGCCTATTTGTGGACTATTGTCGGACTAACAACGATGACTCCATTCCCGCCAACGTTCGAGTTGAACATTGTAATTTGTGGTCATCTTCCAACTGTCCATAAAAAAGAAGAAGAATCCCTCCCGTGGCCATTCATTGACCATCATAAAAGGCAAATTGAATATCCCCGGAACTGGGTCACCTTTCTTTCTTTCATATCAAACAATAAAATCCGCTAAATTCGCTCGCAATTTCCTTGATATATTTTTTTATTTTTTGGTCGGAAAAGATTTCAACTCAAAAGATTTTTAGTATGACCGCGATCCATCGTGATCTTGTTTATTCACGATGCGGACGTTTCTCTGTCCACGCGCTCGTTCGCATTCATCATTTTAATTGCTGCGTAATCAAATCGAAACTGAAAGGTTTACTGTGGTGCGTGGTGGAGGATACCACTTTTTTATTTTCTTTTTGAAGTGGTTTGTTTTTTTGAGACCCATAAATAAGCGTCCGCCTCTGTACGATCGCCATGCCAACGATCGAACAAGAAGAAAATGTAAAGTAAAGGGTATATAGGAAAAAGGTGCGGAAGGTAGAGAACAAGTCGCGATCCGCTAAGACGATCGACGCCAACAAGGTGAAAAAGTCAAAGCCGCGTTAATCCCAAAAATAGACATGAAATTATAAAAAAAAAAGATGAAAAAAAATTAAAATTATCCGTGCAAAACAGCGATTTATTGGCGCTGGCTTACGCAACGTAAATCGATGACATAACTGCGCGCGAGGCCAACTTAAAAGATCACGGCGGCGATCCTCGCGCTTTGCTTCTTAAGATGCCCTCCGTTCGCTTGTCCGTCGCGTCGCGTCACAGAAATCTCGCGTGCGGCGATGTACGGCGGGCAGAGGTCTTAAGACGTAACCAGCGCCGCCTATATCGAAGATCTTGTTCTTCCACCAGTGCTGAGGTCATTTCCTTGACTACCCGAATTTGATTAATTCACCTCTGTGATGGCGGGATTTCGTTATTCTGGAGCACTGTGCACGGTCATCACGATCGGCCGATAAAGAACAAGATTGGCTACGGTCTTGGTGAGCAGCAATTTCAAATTCACGAGGTGCACAATTTTCTTCCTAGAGGTTGTTTTCTTCTTGGACTTCTCTATGGATTTGAGTTTTAATGTAGGGACCCAACGATCGTGTGGGGGACTTGCCAATGTTTGCAAACGGAACGGCATCACAACGTAACGTAACGAATTTATGGAATTATTGAAAAGGTGACAAAAGTACATACAGATGAAGACTTACGAAACGACTTGCTGGGCGGAGGCATAGCCATTAATCAGCATCTTAACGACTTTTCAGCATCGTCGTAAGAGCTTGGATTAGTAACAGACTACTTTGTAGGTAAGTTTTACAAACTTTCCCTCATATTGATTTTTTCCCGCCAAAAAATAAATATTATACACTCTTAAAAAAATTTGGCGTAATTTTAGATTTATTAACACGTAAAAATCGAACTGCAGAGAAAAAGCGTGATTTATTTATAAACTAATTGCGATATTCAAATTGTTATTAGTTACATTTGGCCCGACCTTCAAATACGTAGTTAAAAATTAAAAATAAAGAACTGAATGTTGATAATGTGGCTTTTGAGTTTAAATGTGATTTTGAAAATTAATGTATGGGTTATATAGTTTTAGTTTTAAATGTTATCAAGACTAGATATTTAAATGTCTCTCAAAATTCCCATAAATAAAATTTACTTCCTTTATTCTATTTAAATTAGTTTATTTTGCTCAGAATTAATTTTTATTTTTTCAATAGACGATTTTTACTCTTTTTTTTTAACTCCTACTTCTTCTAAAATTTTTTATTTAATTTTTTAAAGGCTTGCTTCTAAATTTTTTAAAAAATTTATCTCGCCTGGCGCACACCGCGAACGTGTTAAATTAGGAAAATGAATAGTAATATTGTAGTAAAAGTCCAATTTTTGCATAAAATTTCGTGTTTTTTGTATAAATATGTTATATAAAGAATATATAAACTTACACATGTGATATGTGTATTGTTAGAATCGTCACGGTAAACAATTTATATTATAGGAAAGCTGTGGTAATTTTTGCAATTTTTTAAAAATTTTTGCAATTTTTTGCAATTTTTTGCAATTTTTTGCAATTTTTTGCAATTTTTTGCAATTTTTTGCAATTTTTCGCAATAAAACATTATGCCCGCCACAATGGACTCTTTTGTAGAACATTCAATTCTGAAGAAACTCTATCATTGACCAAGATTATACCATAAAATGCCTCTGAGCTGTAGAATTTTGAAAAAAAAAATCAAAGTTTACGTGTATTTTAAAGGGGAAATTTTTACACGCCTTGATCGAGCACTTAATATTAATATTAAGGGCTCTAATTTTCAGGGAATTTTCTTTGCGGTATTTGTCACAAAATTTCGAGGTGGGAGTGAAAAAAAAATAATAGTCGCAAAAAAAAGCACTCTAGTATACATATCTTTAAATTATATATATAAAATAATACAAAATTTGGAAAATAATAAGGAGAATTCATCCAAACATAAAATTAAATTGCAAAAAACCCTATATATAATTCATGTCCTACATACCGCAATAATATGACGATGGTGGAATTGTTCCATGATGCATTAGTTTCTCAAAAATATGAATGAATAATAGGATGGCTGAGGTGACACAGGACGACTACGTGTCCATAACGAACAATGTAGCCATCGTCATGGCAGCATGCAAATCCGCCAGGACGTGATAATCTGACTCCGTCGAATAATGTCCTCGTCATGCATTCTCCCAACTATTTGATGGTCGACGCAATTAGTCATCAAAATATTATATAAAAAAAACATAATATAATAATAGAATCGTGAAAAGAATAGACAAAAAAAATAATAGAAAATCTCGCCTCCACTTTTTTTTAGTCATAGTCGCAGTAGACGTCACAATGTCGCTTTTGTTCAGGATCTTTATAAGGATTTTTCTTGCTCGTCATCTCCGTAAGGAAGGAAAAGTCCAGAGGTTTTCCCAAGGGAAAAATTCTTTCAAGTTCGCAGTGGGTTCCATTGTGCCGGAGCTTTGTTAGAGGAGCTCGAGCCACCCCCACTCACTCTATTGATGGATGCCCTGGATGAGTGGGAACACCATCACCAGGGTTGCTAGATGGCGCTGCAACACAGTCGTTTGGATCTAGGGGGATGTCTTCTTGCTCCCGGCGCACATCGTCGGGGCTCCTGCTGCCGGGAGACCACTTTTCCGATGAGATTTCATTTTTAGGTGCATCATCCCGGGATGCTGCATTAGTATGCTCCAGGCAATGCGAAAGGAATAGTCGAGCTCATTGATTTGTGCGGTTGCTATGGGCCCGGGAAAATCTCGTCCTCCTGTCGCTCCTGTTCGCATGCATGCATTCGTTCGTTTTGCAGAACGACACAATTCACCCAGTCGTGTCACGTGCCATCAATTAGCTTTGTGAAAAATTTAACACCGTGCACTCTCTGGGCGATGTGCCCATTTAATCGCAGCGTGAAAGCGATTAGCCGGACAATGGGCGTGAAATAGGCCGTAGCATGGAGCAAATCCGCAAACTTTAAATTACTTTGCGATTAAGTAAACATTTGACGGCGACTTCTTTCCTAAAACTTGACACTTTACTCTGTGTACAGTGAGAAATTTATTTTCACAATCTAGCGGAACAAAATTATTCCGGCAACTAAACAATAGGTTTTATAATTACTTAGGGGTTTTTAAGGTCACTGATTTCAAATTTCGACCCCTAAATGGGAAAATATCGTAAGTGACACTTTCACGGGAAGTCATGTTTTTATCACTGTAACGTATGTTGTAACGTGACAAAGATATAATACGATCGATTCGAAGATCCCAAGTAAAAATATCTAAAATGTTTAAGAAAGCCGCAACACGGCCGCACCAAGACCGAATGACATGACGGCTGCACTGTAAAATATGTATATCAAAAATGGAACTTAAAGACTACCACGGCCGCACTATCGGCTGCACCTCGACTGCACCATTGGCTGAGCCACTTTATAAATATATAGCTACTTTATAATATATAAATTGGTTCAGCCGTGGTGCAACCGATGGTTAAAAATTTTCCTAAATTATTTTTATTCCGTACAAATGTCGTGCGGCGGTCGTTGAGCCGTTTCATATTTTTTAAGGGGTTATATATACCTAGATTATTAAAAAGAAACCAATTTCTCAATATTATCATATTTTTTATATTTTAAAGGGTTCTGTATTACTCTACGAATTTTTTTTAGGAATTCCCGGAATAGATGACTCTATGTAAGTATCAAATATTTATTTCCTTATTACTTTAAACCGGTTTTCAATCTTTAATCGCTTTTTTTACAAAACATGGTATTGAAAATTGGTGCCAAAAAATATCAAAATTTCTCGCTTACAGATTTTTTTCATAAATTTTGCATATTTCTTGCAGATAATGTTATTTAGTCTTTCAAGTCGGATTTTTTCGTTATGTTACAATTTCGATTTTTTATAAAGAAATATATTTGAAAATGCTTACCTTTAAATCTCATTTTCAACTTTGAACAGTTGTTACTTTCTTATAAATCAATATTTTCAAAAACGACTAAGTTAAGAACTGTTTTTTCTTATATACTTTACAAATTATATCAATTTTTTCATTTCAAATAAGCAATCTCCGAGAATTTCTGGGTATCGGAAAACTTTCCCTACAAAAACGCTGCAAACGTAATTCTAAGCCAGTTCTAAAGGACAGGACTATTTTTTAAAAGAAACTGAATTTTTTCCAATTACACATTGTACTCATAGAAAATGAAAAAATACAGTATGTACGTACTATAAAATTTTTTTATATAAACTTCAATAATAGGTATGAAAATTATCGTTCTAGGTATATATGTATAACCCCTCAAAAAAAAACAGGGACGATGTGCGGCCGTCGTACCGCGCGCCGTCTAGAAGCCGTACGGCCATAGTGCAGCCGAGGTGCACTGTTCATTTTTACTTGGGATGCAATCCAGAAATAGTAAACGAATCCACTTCTTAAAATACTAATATTTATTAATTATTACTATTTATTGCAATGTTAGTCCATTTAAGGGTCACGATAGTCTTAGTTTTTTTTTTAATTCAAATTGGACAACTATTGTAAATATTTAATCAAAACTTGTCAAATCAAAATGGTTTATTTAACATAAGGAACAAAAATAAATGTATATTTAAACTAGGCTTTTGCGGATTGCTATTTTTAATTCGGAAATTTTGAATCCCATAAAATTTAATATCTCAAATTCTAAAACATTATTGCGCTATTTTAAGAAATCCCATTAATTTTAAACATCTATATTTAATTTCAAACTTTTGACATCATACTCGTATTTAATTAACATCAACGATCCCAAAATATTTTATTAACGCTCAAAGAAAACTACCAGATGAACTTTCAAATTCAAAGTTTTATCAATAGTTTTTGAAAAATTCAAAACGATAGACGAGAGATCAAAAGTTATATGATATTCATAAAAATTATTTTTCTTAAGTTATTTAGAGGTTTTTGATTATGAATTTGATTTAAAAAACTTTCGATAAATTTTGGTAGCCATCTTGGATTTGTAAATTTTGATAACATTCAAAACTAGCGACCTCAAGATAATTATTGTACTAATTTTCTTTAAAATTCGTTGAAATCAAGAAATATTGGTCGCCGCATTATATCCCCAATTTTGAATTTCTAAATTTGGACAGCATTCCGCAAAACCTCTAAGTACCAATTTTCATGAAAATCGCTTAAAATTATAAATTTTCAACCGCCATCTTGAATCCACCATTTTGAAACCCTATGTCTTATCCGAAAAAATTTAGTCTATATGTTAAGTTGGAAAGTTGGAACCTTCGAACAAAAAATGAAAAATATCGATGCAAGCGTTTAGGCGTGATTAAGCAACAAACAAACAAACTTTCATTTTTATATATGGGTAATTCTTTTACAAACCGAACACCATTTTGACCGACACATCACCGATTTGGCTGAAACTTTTTTTACGGATTCTATATCGAAAAATAAGAGATACGTGTCCGAGGATTTTTTTTTGTTCCGCATATTTTCGATAATACTAGTAATCGAAAATGTGAGAATAATGAATTTTTTGGCTTGGAGACTCATTTTCAAAAATTTATAACTCTGGTCTTATTTGAGCTACAAACTTCTTTTCTTTTTCATTTTAAATCTAAAGGACTGAGTTTTGAGAAAAAAATAATTTTAATAAAAATTATTAACAAATTCATATTGTTATTAACAATTTAATTGTTTAAGTCAATTTTTAACAATGGCCCCCACCTCATAGCAAGTTTTTAGTATATTTATTGTATTCTCCGTCATATTTAACATAAAAAACTTGTTTTCAAAATATGGAGACTTTATTATTACTATTTTTAAAACATTAATTTATATAGCGCGACACGTCAAAAAAACCGGTTTTTTGTTAATAAAAAGAAAATTATAGCTCGGATCAAAAAAAGTGAAATATAAAAGTTGTAGATAATAAAAAGACCTACAATTCTTGTCTTAACTATTTTTCGACATAACCTCAAACTTTTCGAATAAAATACAAAAAATGTTAAAAATCACCTTTTCCAAATTTATTTGCCACATTTTTTGCCTCATGTCTTCTTTTTTTTAATATAAGTAATTATTATGTCCTTCTTAACAAATAATATTTATTAGCAATCAATACAATAAAAAAAAACATAAATTAATAAAAAAATTAAAAAAAATTTATTGTGGTTTCAATACTTATTATTGGTTAATATGTATTTTGTTTGATGGTTAGTTGAGAAAAATATTAAAAACACAAAAATTATATGTTAATTTCTTTTTTAATTTTGTATACTCTTTTTTCCAATAAATAATGTTTCAAAAAGGTGATTTTTAACATTTTTTGTATTTTATTCGAAAAGTTTGAGGTTATGTCGAAAAATAGTTAAGACAAGAATTGTAGGTCTTTTTATTATCTACAACTTTTATATTTCACTTTTTTTGATCCGAGCTATAATTTTCTTTTTATTAACAAAAAACCGGTTTTTTTGACGTGTCGCGCTATATAAATTAATGTTTTAAAAATAGTAATAATAAAGTCTCCATATTTTGAAAACAAGTTTTTTATGTAAAATATGACGGAGAATACAATAAATATACTAAAAACTTGCTATGAGGTGGGCGCCATTGTTAAAAATTGACTTAAACAATTAAATTGTTAATAACAATATGAATTTGTTAATAATTTTTATTAAAATTATTTTTTTCTCAAAACTCAGTCCTTTAGATTTAAAACGAAAAAGAAAAGAAGTTTGTAGCTCAAATAAGACCAGAGTTATAAATTTTTGAAAATGAGTCTCCAAGCCAAAAAATTCATTATTCTCACATTTTCGATCACTAGTATTATCGAAAATATGCGGAACAAAAAAAAATCCTCGGACACGTATCTCTTATTTTTCGATATAGAACCCGTAAAAAAAGTTTCAGCCAAATTGGAGACATGTCGGTCAATTTTTATCAAAATCCGTACGGTTTGTAAAAGAATTACCCATATAGGGATATATTTAATTCTTTATATTTATAAAAGTACCCTAATTGTAAAATCAACCTCAACGAAATTAATATTGCAAATTACTCCATAGTAACCAGTTTTGAGGTATGTTGAATTGTGGTAATAATAATTATTCATAAAATTAATATGAATTTACATGCAGAGTAAATCGATACTTATTTTTCTAATTTGGGTATAATAGATTTTTGATTTTTGTCCTAAATTGTTAAATTGCGAAATTTTCACCCTATTCACAATAGTTTCACTTGAACTCCCAAAAATTACGTTTTTGTCCAGTCCAGAAAATCCCAAGGGCAATAACTTGCACCATTCATTCACACGGCACGTTGGAGCTATGCGTGCTTTTAAGTAGTTAATATAAAAAAAAAAAAATACGACACTCATGAAAAGCACACCAAAAGACGTTTTCTTTAATCCGGAAACGTGTCTCTCTTTCACAATTAACGACGCCGTTGAAAAAGTCCATCAGTTCGCCATGTGACTTCTTCGTTTCGTGGAGTTTTTGTTTACTTCACGTCCACACGAAATAACTTTTAAAAGGGCCAAACTGTTTTTGGCCACGAAAATGACATAGCAGTTTGGGAAAATTGATTTTCTTACTATCGAAATCCCAAAGGTTGGATGACGAGATTTCATCAGAAGTTAATTGGTTTTGGCAAATGACCAGAGCCATTTAGAGTGGCAGAAAAGTTTGGGACTTTTGGATTTTCGACAGATTGTCATATCAACTTAGTTAGTGCGCTAACTTCTTCTACAATGCGAAAGACAAAGAGACAAAGTTCTTTAATCTTTCCAAGTAAGGAAATAATAAAAGTATCAACTCGTTGGGACTCAAAATCGTTAAGTTAGTTGGATACCACGTATACAATAAAACTTATAAATCATAATTCGGTCTTATTGTCTTATCGAATTTTTATTTGTTACAAACCAATACATTTTCTTGATTTCTGTTCAACTAATGGCAAAAGGAAAATGAACATTCAAAGTTTTGTTTAAGTATCACAGCTAGAAAAAATAGGTTGTAAAAGTTAGTAAAAGTTATTGTTTCCTGTTTCCCTTCTAATTAAAAATTTAGTAAATTAACGTTTCTCATATAACGTCCAATTAAATTCCAGATGCAGATTCCAGATACAAAACTCCGATTCTAATCACTATATAAATATATTTTTCTATGTTATCTTAATTAACTAATAAAAGAATTAAATTAACATAACCAAAAACAATAAAAACATATTTTTAAGTTATTATATAGATGCATTAAAATCAGGGACCGTAACCGTTATGATATTTTCGGTAAAAATCAGATCTAAAAAATTATTTCCTGACTGTTATTTTTCTGGACAACAATAAAAATTATGTTTTGATTTTTATTTTTAAAATCAGAAATAAAAATTAGAAAATGATTTTTATTTTTAAAATCAGAAATAAAAATCAGAAAATGATTTTTATTATAAAAATCAGAAATAAAAATCAGACTATGATTTTTATTTTTAAAATCAAAAATAAAAATCAGAAAATGATTTTTATTATAAAAATCAGAAATAAAAATCAGAAAATGATTTTTATTATAAAAATCAGAAAATGATTTTTATTTTTAAAATCAGAAATAAAAATCAGAAAATGATTTTTATTATAAAAATCAGAAATAAAAATCAGAAAATGATTTTTATTATAAAAATCAGAAATAAAAATCAGAATATGATTTTTATTTAAAAAAATCAAGAATAAAAATCAGAATATGATTTTTACTTTTAAAATCAAAAATAAGAATCAGGAAATAATTTTTATTTTTAAAATCAAAATTAACAATTAGAATATGATTTTTATTTTTAAAATCAGAAAATGAGTTTTATTTTGAAAATCAGAAATAAAAATCACAAAATGACTTTTATTAAAAAAAAAAAAAAAAAAAAAAAATCGGAAAATGGCTTTTATTTTTAAAACATATATAAATGTAAATGTTCGTTTGATTAAAGTCTTAAATCTCCGAAAGTTCTTTGAAATTGCTTTGACATTTTTTTTAAACTGCGCCAGCGGACGTAAAAACAACACAAGCTAAGCTAAATATTTGACGGTAATGGGAGCGCTATCTGTTGAATGTGATAGCAATGCACCCAATACTAAACATTGATCATGCCGGACACCTCTGGAAAACATTTTCTGATTTTTATTTTAGATTTATAAAATAAAAATCATATTCTGATTTTTATTTTTGATTTTTGTTATAAAAATCATATTCTGATTTGTATATTTGATTTTTATAATAAAAATCATTTTTTAATTTTTATTTTTGATTTTAGAAATAAAAATCATATTCTGATTTTTATTCTTGATTTTAAAAATAAAAATCACTTTCCGATTTTTATTTCTGATTTTTTAAAATAAAAATCAATTTCTGATTTTTATTTCTTATTTTTTTAAATAAAAATCATATTCTGATTTTTATTTCTGATTTTTATAATAAAAATCACTTTCCGATTTTTATTTCTGATTTTAAAAATAAAAATCATTTTCTGATTTTTATTTCTGATTTTTATAATAAAAATCATTTTCTGATTTTTATTTCTGATTTTAAAAATAAAAATCATTTTCTGATTTTTATTTTTGATTTTAAAAATAAAAATGCGAAAATAATTTTTTTCTTCTAATTTAAAAAGCATATAAAATTCTTAAAGCTCAGGCCATAACAATCATAATGCTACATTTAAACCAATTTTCCCACAAATTTGTCTACATGATTTTTTGGTTGGAAAAATTGAAAATAATTGTTATTTTCGGTCCCTGATTAAAATATTTCTTAGGAATTGTCTTACTATTTAAACAAGTTGCTGTGTTATATTGCAGGAAATCTTGAGGCGTTCTCCATATTGGATTTAGAACGATATTAACTATAATATATTGCATTGTCACCGGACTTATATAGGTCTGAAAAATTTCAAAGCTCTAACTTAATTAGAACTAATAGAAATTTTGATTGCAAGATTTGTTCCGGACAGAGAAAGTTTGTTAATAAAAGAATTTTAAAAAGATTTTTTTGAAAAAACTTGTCTTTCTGATTGGCTCAAATTAATTCTGATTAGTTCGTTAGTTCGTCTTTCATATAAAACTATCAGAGAAATGTCAAGTTTTCAATTAACTAATTGATTCTTATTATTTGTTTGCTACCTATGAAGCTTTTTGGCAAAAATGTTTACTCCCTGCACAATTTCACTATTGTGTTTATTTGTTAAGCCTAATATATTAGCTTCACAAGAAGGACTTTATTAATTAAGCCTCTATTCACTATTAACACTGATACAATTTAATTTAATCTTTTGTAATAGAAAAATGTTTGTTCAGGCAAAATGTTGTATCAAAAAAGGCAGATAAAGTTTCGTAATAGCCTCCATTGAATTTTTTGAGCTGTAGGTATAGATTTCTATATTTAGACGTATTTAAAATAAAACGCCATACCTGGTAGAAATTATAAAATCTCAAAAAGCCCAAAGTGTCCACAATAAGTAATAAAATTCTAAGTCTTCTAAGAATTAACAAAAAAAAAATGTCTACCAAAGATAAACACAAGAAGCTCATAATATGTAATTTCAGAAATCACACAGACTCCATCAGAGTCAATAACCTTTGACCGTGAAACATCTCAAGACTCAGCTAGAGAGAGCGACAGATTTCAGGTAGAAGATAATCTTGAATTACCTTCTCGGGCTAATTTCCAGTTTTAAGAGCTATACGCCGTCCTCGTGATTTATGGCGCAATAATTCATAAAAAAACGAAAAAAAAACAGTGTATAATTTCTTGATTTTAGTCGAAGCCCAGAAGCGGAACATAGTCACATTTCAGGTCTTCTGAGTTAAAACCTGTCCCCCGCCCGGAGTACGCCCGGTGTGGGTGATCATCGTAGCTGTCGAATTGCAAATTTCTTGTTTTCCGGCCGTTCGATTAAAATAAATTCGCCATAAAGACTTTTCCGAGCTGACTTGAATCTAATCATTTATCACAATAATGGCTGGCTAACGGGTTCTTATTTATGGGAATTTATGGAAAACGCTTAGGAGCGGTTCGTAACACGCCGGAATGACTCCTGGTAGATTAAGGAGTTATTGCCGCAGTCAATGTGTTTTTAGTTCTAAGAAAAAGAAAATTGAAGGCGTTTTCCAGCATTTTTAAAACATTGAAATGGTTTAAAGAAAATATTGATTTTATATTAAATGAGGGCATCTGAAATTTATTAGTCTAGCACTACGAAAATAAAAATAACGACACCATATAAGATAAAGATAAGAAATATGTAATTTAAACTTTTATATTTCTCCTTTGCTATACATAATATACAATATAATAGACTTTCATTAATATATAATATGCAATTAGTAACGAGAATACATATGAGTTCAGAAAATTAAATTATTACAAAAACCCTTATTAAATTCAATATACCAAAGTGTCGCTAAAACTAATTTTATACAATGAAATATGACAAAATATCTTACTATTTTGATCTTGCATTATAGTTGCTATAATATACATATGCGAATTAAATAATGAAAATTCATGTGAAAAAAATTTTAAAAACCCTATATCAAGATTTAAAACGTATCTAAAATTTATAATTACTAAAATCAATATTAATTTATCTAAATTCTGGCTATTAACATACTACGTTGTTATTTTATTTATTAATGCATTTGGGCCATATTTCTTCGATTGATATTGTATTTTTATGGTCGTGTAATAAATCTGTTGAACAGAACCAGACGAGTGTTATTATCATTTTCAAAATTTTGTTTTATTGTATTTATAGCTCCTTTTTGTATGATTTAGCGCAGTTTCCCCAAACAGGAGGCGTATAAATAAAAATGAATTGGAAAACCACTTTGTATATTAAAAGTTTATTGCCAGTATCCAACGGAGAGTAACGCTTTAAAAGAGGATATAGTCATTTTATTAAATTATTAAATAAGTACATACAAACGTATAGAGAGAAATTATTGTTTAGATTCTTAAGAATAACTTAGTTATACTTGATCATATTACGGAATTAAAGGTATTTATAACAAGTGAACAATTTATACAACTTTTTAAACTTGATTTTTCCAAAATTGAAGTTGGTCAAATGTGGTGATTTGAAATTTTCAAGAAATTTTTATTTCAGTTTTATATAAACACATATACTGGGATATTTTAAAGGATATACCATAATTATGGTAATTTATAGGTCATGTCAAATCTGGCCTTCAAAGTAAGAGGTTACTATAATCAACAAAAAAATATGGTTGAATTTATAGTTTTTTATTGGGTGTGTGAATATGACTCTGTCCTTTCGTATTGCTTGCGTTTACTAATAAATGGCAACACTTGTGTTCGATAGTATTTTATGTCAGCTGTCAAACGTACTACGTGACATTTGGTTGAAATATTAGCAACAAGTGCTTTTACCTCCTTGAAAATGTAGGTTTTCGTTCCCATTTGCGGGAAGTGTTATTACACTATTTTATTGCAAAGAAAAGTGCAGCGGAAACTCATCGTTTGCTTATGGAGATTTACAATGAGCATGCTCCATCTAATACAACTTATATGGAATGGTTTCGATGATTTCAAAATAATGATTTTAGCACTGAGGACAAAGAATACGGAAAACCACCAACAAAATTTGAAGATGCTGAATTGGAAGCATTGTTGGCAGAGGATTCTTGTCAAACTTAATCAGAATTGGCAGCAGCATTAAATGTTGAACGATCAACTGTTGCAAATAGTTTAAAAGCAATGACAATGGTTCAAAAAGTTGGTAACTGGGTTCCATATGAATTGAAAGAAAGAGACATCGAACGTCGAAAAACAATTTGTGAAATGCTACTTCAAAGGCAGCAAATAAAAGGATTTTTGCATCAAATAATCACAGGAGATGAAAAGTGGATACATTATGAGAATCCTAAACGTAAAAAAGCTTGGGTGAAGCCAGGTAAACCCGGCCCATCACAGCCAAAGAGAAATATTCACTGTGACAAGGATATGCTCTGCATTTGGTGGGATCAGGAAGGTGTTGTTTATTATGAGTTGCTCGAACCCTCTCAAACTATTAATCGAGAAGTTTACCGATGACAACTAATGCGTTTGAAGGGAGCCATAGAAGAAAAACGACCAGAATGGGTGAATAGGTACAGTAAAATAATTCTTCAACATGACAATGCCAATATTCGCCAGACATAGCTTTTTCGGATTATCACTTATTCCGAACAATGCAGTCAGATCTTACGGGAGAACGGTTCACTTCATACGAAAGTATCAAAATTTGGATTGGTAATTGGATCAGCTCAAAAGACCAGGATTTCTTCATGCAAGAAATACGTAACTTACCTGAAAGATGGACGAAGGTTGTAGCTGCCGATGGAGCATACTTTGAATAAATTTTTCTGTAATTTTCTAAAAAAGCAATTGTGTTTTATTTTAATAAAAAAGGACAAAGTCATATTCACACACCCAATAACTATTTTTCAGATTTCACAAAGGAATAAACACAGAAAAATAGTAAAATTTGATAGTTGACTGAACTACGATTTGTAGTTATAAATACCGATAATTTAACTAATATCTCATAGTAAATTCATGTATTATTTACTGATAGTATGATTTCTACTATGTAATCTTAGTACACAGGAGTATTTACTATTTTTGTCCGATATTTACAATGCTTTAACTGTCAAATTGTAGTAAACGTTACTAATTCATTTCATTAACTGATTATATTCCCATAAGTAAAATTTAACATTACAATTACATATTGATAGCTATAAGAACTATGTAGTAATAGTTAAATTTACATTTTTATTTTAATTATTATTACTCTTTATTTTATACTCTTGTTATTGATTACTGCATAATATTTGTATATTACAAGTAAACTTAATTAACATTCCATAAAAGATATTATTGAAATTTTAATGAATAATAAACAGAAAAAATTAAAAACTAGAACGAATTCATTGGAAATATGCACAAAATATACAAAATTATGAGCGAAATTATATTAAATTTTTATTACTATAAAAGTTTATAAAAGCTAAAAGTATACTATATGAGTACTTAAAAAAATAACCTATCTGAAATGATGATCATAGGCCACAAAATATTTGTTATTGGCACAAAGATGAAAAGTACGTGTTTGAAATGATTTACAGATTCTAGTGCATGTGATTTACAGTTCTGTATTTGCTGTATTAAATGTGATAATTTAACTATAATAAAATTCAAATCAATGCAAAATTCCATATCCAGATCTAACAATCAAAAAACCGAAGCTCGTTTTTTCAAAAATTTTTTTTTAGAAAAATATTTGTTATGGCTCGAAACCAATGAAAAATTTGGCAGAAAAGCAATAATATCGCGTTCATGGACCCTGTTCCTTAATTTGCAGATGCGTACGCTTTGAAATTGAAAATGGCGGTATCTAAAATGGCGTTTGAAAGCCGAAAATTCAATGACATATAATATTATGACTATTAAAAAAGAAGTTCTTAATGGATGTATTTAGAAACTTATACAGGGAGGTTTCTGAGTTCGCTGATTGCAGATCTGAGGTCAAATTTAAGAAATTCAAAATGGCGGACACACATTAAAATTTTGTAATTCTGAGCATAAAATAGCTCTAGGGGGTTTTCGGGGTCGCTGATTGCGAATCTGAGGTCAGATTTGAAAAGATAAAAATGGCGGATCCAAGATGGCGGACGAAAAAACTAAAATCACATGGATCTGAGCAAAAATTTTGCACTGAGGGGTTTTTGGGGTCGCTGATTGCGAATCTGAAAAATTAGCGGAAAAAAATAAATTTAACGATATTCTATGCTGTTTTTGAGATATCTTTGCAAAGAGGATGAATTATTGTTATATATGATTTATAAATATAGCATATAAATAGAATATATAATATAATATATTCTAAAATCACTTTGGGGAAATCGCATTAATAGCTCCTGAGCCGACCATAAGGGTAATAATGCCTTATTTTCTCCTGAGCCCAAAGTAAGGGTCATAAAGTATATTATCTCCTCTAAATATACTACTTTACCGACGCCATGAATTCCTCAGTACAAGTTTTTGCTCAGAATAATGTGATTTTAATTTTCTCGTCCGCCATATTGGATGCGCCACTTTTATCTTTTCAAATCTGACATCAGATTCGCAATCAACGACCCCGAAAATCCCCTAGAGCTATTTTATGCTGAGATTTATAAAATTTTGATGTCTTTGTCCGCCATCTTGAACCCGCCATTTTGAATTTCTTAAATTTGACCTCAGATCTGCAATTAGCGAACTCAAAAACTTCCCTGTATAAGTTTCTAAATACATCCATTAAGAACTTCTTTTTTAATAGTCATAATAATATATGTCGTTGAATTTTCGACTTTCAAACGCCATTTTGAATTTCAAAGCGTACGCATCTACAAATTAAGGAACAGGGTCCATGGACGCGATATTATTGCTTTTCCTCAAATTTTTCATTGGTTTCGAGGCATAAATAATGATTTTCTAAAAATTTTTTTTTTAAAAACACGATTTTTGTTTAAAAAAAAAACCAACATAACCTCTGTAGTTCCAATTTCAATTAAAAATCATTATCATTGCTACATTAAATTATGCCATACTATTAAAAACAAAATTAGTTACATTGTTTATCGTGTCCTCAACAACAAAAATATTCTAAAAACATTTCTGGCTTCAATGGGTTAAAAATAATATGTTTGTTTATTATTCAATTACACAAAATTCAAGAAGCTGATTAAGTTACATTTTTTTTTTTTTGAATAATGCTGGAGTAAATAGAGAAAAAAAAGGAATTTTTACATAACTGAGCTTGATTTCAATTTGAATACTCAGTTTTTCTACATAATAAACAAAACTGAGTTTTTCCTCCAGATTTTAGAAAATGCCCTTATGTTTTACATCGCTAGACTTATATGACAAAATATTTCGTCTTAATAACTCTATTCTATGAAATGAATTTTCTTCTGTGTTCAAACCTCATGAGTTTATGGAGTAAAAATAAATTATAATTTATAGCCTACAGGTATACAAATACTTTTTCTTCTTTTACAATTGAGCATCACCACTTAACACCATGAATTATTGATTGCACACTCTTCAAAATTGAGGCCTTTAACTAATACTTAAATCGACAACAAAACAACCCCAAGAAATTTCGTTGACTTTCCAAATATTTGCCCCTATCTTGAAGACGGTAAACATTATCGAAAAATGCCAATCCAGATCGAGCGCTTAGCAAGCAATCTCCTTTTTTATAGGGGGCGCGGTGGAAGAAAAAAAAAGCAATATTCCACCAATAGGATTTTTTTTTTTTAATGGAAAGATTCCTTCACCCTGTGGTGGTATGCTGTGATCCATTTACATCGAAGAATAAACAGAGTTTAGGGCAAATGGATTTCTTGCCAGAAAATTCATTGTGTTCACCTTGCCGTTGGGGTTTGATAAAAAAAAAGTGGCGGGATTTTGAGACGAGATAATCCATCAAACGTAAAAATGCTGGATGGAAATAAACAAATGTGGCAAAATAAAGAGCTTCATAAATTTGATCCGAGATGTAGACCTACTCACTCGGGGTTCCCACACTTTCACTTCGGAGAACCCCCCCGAAAAAAAAATTAGTTTTTTCTTTATACTTATACCTATTACATTGCGTCTGGAGCGCGCTTCAGCAGCGCGTCACGTTTTTTTTAAATTCATTACTTCATGCTGAGCACATTTTTTCGTGATATTTTTTTTTTTTCATTTTGTGTGCTCCTGTATCGTGTTGTTCATTTTTTTTCTTCTTCACGCAATTACTTTTTAGGAAGCATATCAACTTAAGCTATAAACAAAAGACAGGCTGTCAAGTCCCACCAAATATTAAGAATGAAACTTGAAGTGCAACCACCGAGAAAATAAATAAAATCCGTTTTAATAATGCAAAAACGCTCACGTTTCAGAGCTTTCTTCACCTTTCCAGGAAGAGAGACAGTCTTCGTCTCTTATTTTGGATTTGGTAAGTAATTTGCATTTGATTTGCGTCAGAGCAACAGCATACTGTAATTTGGCGCGCCCCCATAAAATCTTTATTCGGTAGGAGAAATTAAATGTTGCGAAAAAATAATAAACCGCATATCGACAAAATAGGGCAAAGAGGTTACTACGGATTTAATAAATTACTTTTACGGTATTAAATAGCATATCACCATAAGAAAAAAAATCCAGAATTAGAGTGTACGAATTCATAGTCAGGAAATTGGAGAACGAAGAAAATCAATTTGCCTGATAAGTTCCCCATGTTCAAGGTCTCGCCAATATTCGCAACATAACCGAGATATTTTTACGGCTGTCGATAAAATTAATTTCGTTTTTATGGTGGTGTAAATAACAATTACCCACTGTGCGGCAATAGACATAAAAGGTTTATGCGGTCTTTCACTGACACGTTAAATTATATCACTTTCGAAATTCATGTCGATTTAGGCATATCCTTCATAAAATCAATATTAGCGGCTATGGATTGATTTTTACGAGTATGAGGATTGGTAAACAAAGCGACAGATGCTTTTATGATTCGATAGGATAGGGCCCTTAAAAGTCGATCAAAATAACATTAACACTTTGACTACCGGTGGGAAATTTAGGGTTCAATATGTAGTATATTGTTACAATTTTGCCCGCCGAGCGGCTGGCCGGCAAAATTACACTATCTGCCTTCGCCAAAATTCCGCGACCAACGGACAGACAGACGGACCTTAGGGACGTTATTGTTAAGAATATTACTCGTCCACCGAAGTAGACGAGCCAAAAAAAATCGATGAGTGTTTCGATCCGAGAAGCCAAGCTGATCTCTTCAGTATGGCGCTTGGCTTCTCTGCCATAGACACTCACAAAGGAGGGATCGAAAGCTAATCCCTATATCTGCCCGATCGCAACTTCAAGTGTGAAGTATAAGCGAAGGCAAATTCTGTAACAGTACTCCCTCGTCAGAAGCTCGAAGTTCCATCCGAGCAACTTCATGCGGCATTCAGGACGCCATGGCCAATGCTACCATGGATGCAGCGACGGCATGGCTGCAGCCGCGATACGCGCGCGAAATACAACTGCCACAACGTCACTGCGGCAGTGAAAAACGCGGCCATTGTGGCAGAGGACAAGAGCGCGGGAGGCGCACGCGGGTACGCAATACAACTGCCACAATGTCACTGCGGCAGTGAAAAACGCGGCCGTTGTGGCAGAGGAGAACCGCGGCTGCATCAACGATCGGCTGCCGAAGATGGCTGCACGATCGCCGTCATTGACGCCCTGGACGCTAGAGGGATTGTGGGGTTGCCCCCGGTTAGGAGGGCTCCGGGAACCCCACACCTGGCACCAGTGTTACAATTTTGCCCGCCGAGCGGCTGGCCGGCAAAATTACACTATCTGCCTTCGCCAAAATTCCGCGACCAACGGACAGACAGACGGACCTTAGGGACGTTATTGTTAAGAATATTACTCGTCCACCGAAGTAGACGAGCCAAAAAAATCGATGAGTGTTTCGATCCGAGAAGCCAAGCTGATCTCTTCAGTATGGCGCTTGGCTTCTCTGCCATAGACACTCACAAAGGAGGGATCGAAAGCTAATCCCTATATCTGCCCGATCGCAACTTCAAGTGTGAAGTATAAGCGAAGGCAAATTCTGTAACAATATACCCAGTGGAGAAATTTATCATTTTCCTGTTTAAACATTGCATTAAATCAATTCTACCTACATAATCGTCTATGTAGCACATACAAATAATCTTAAATTTATTTGAAGCACAAATGCGTGTTTGTCAACAAATTTGTGCAGTAATTTAAAATACAAATGCGTGCTTGTCATCGAAGAAAAATACACAAGCTATTATGAATTTTTTACGCATGAATGATTTAATTAATAAGGGTATTCATGAAACTAGATAAGTTTATGTATCGCGTATTTACTTATATTTACGCGCAGCATTTCATGAACGTACCACTTTTTAAATTGTGAATATAAGTGTAAATCGATCAGCTGTTCGGCTGCCGACTAATATCAATAAGTAGTGACATTCAAGATGCCAAGAGTAAGCGAAAAATTAAAATTAATAAAACAGTGGGAACAATTGGCCTTTAGTGATTTATTAATGCTAGAATTATTCGGAAACAATGATGGTAGGGTTCGTTGGTTGTAAAAATTCGTTTGCCAAATTAAACTTTTCAATGTTTTAGATAATCAACGTAAGAAGGAGGAAAAAATTCTTGACGAGTTAACGCTCGCAATGCTGGTTGCAGAAAACTGTAGGTATGGCGTTCCATTCGTCCATTACAGTGTCCCAAAATCACAAAAATTCCTTTCGGATGTTTTGCCGTATTTGGATGAAAAACGATTTACTCATATTATGCGAGTTAGCTGGATTTCGTTTTTCCTTCGGTTTGCTGTAATTCATATTTAATAACAAATTTGTCAATTAAATTGTTGAATTTAATTAAAGCTTCGACTTCCCTTGGTCATTTTTCAGCAAAAAATCGCGCAAAGAAAGTTCTTCTGACCCACTAACGTTTGTGTAAGTTTATCAGATCGTTTACGTACCGAAATTGCCGCATAAATTTATTAGGTTTGTGTATTAGATTTTCTATACAAATATTGACAGTTCACTTAGGAGGCTGGGAAACTTATGCGGTTTACGCGAATACGAGGTCAATACGCGTTTGCATGAATACCCTTATTGATTACTAATAACACAGAAAATAAATATTATTGATAAAGCTTTACCAGAAGAATTTGAACACAATGAAATTAGGCTTAAAATTTGTAGAATTAGTGATATTATGTTCAAAATATTACTTATTTTGTTTCCAACTTTATATCTTCAAAAAATAATCTGTTACAATTTCCTGAATACATTTTTTACAAAGTATTTACAAAGTTATAAAAGAAGAAAATGTTCTTATTATATTGTCACTTCTTGAGAAATCCCAAAAATCGCGCAAATATTTTTTTTTTTTGTATACTGTATAATTTTTTTTTTTTTTTTTTTTCAATGTTCTTGGAAGTCGAAACGAGGGAATTATTATTTCCATAGAAAAAATAAAAAATTAAGCTTGTCTATCAAACATTACGATTGACGAAAGTTTTGAATTTCTGTTTTTCTGTGATTCTTTATAAATTGCGAAACTTCTGATGAATTCTGGTATTACAGAAGTTTCAGGGAAGGAGAAGACTTAAATGAATTTTGCAAAGGCTTTTAATTTCAGCACGAACGAAAAAGTTTTTAGTTTAGAACTGAAAAGAATATTTATGCGCAGAGAAAAAAATTAAGTAGCACTCCAGTTTGTAGCAAATTTTCTTTTCTAGGTCAGTAATGGTAATTTAAAGATTTATATTAAACAACATTTTTAATTAATCTTGATTTATTTTCATAATTTTCCAACAAATTGTCACGCTTGTTTTATGTGTGCATATGCTTACTATTGTATTTTATATATTCACATCGAAAAATTGATTCGTAATATTTAATAAGATTTCAAAATAACCACAACCACCAAATTTATATAAAAACCTGTATGAACCTATACCCAACGGTCATATTATGAAAATATTAAAAACAACATTATTATCGTATTTATTTATAATCAAGAGATTTATTTTTTTACACTTTATGAATTTTCGCAATTTTTCACAAATGAAGTGAAGATATATTTAATAACTTGTGGCTTTGGGTAATATGAGTATAACACATACGTATATCAGAAAAAGGGAAGGAATTGAATAAAACTATTAATAAATGTATTTATATCGTATTGACAAGTTTATAAACCTACAGTAATTTAAGTTATTTCCTTTAACGCCTTTTTCTTTAAAGTAATAAAAAATATTATGTTTAACTTTTTAGTTGAAGTTTGTACATATAGGCAAAGTTTTGAAGTCGGTTTTATTTTTTCGAAAAAATTTACTTTATTTTCCAATTTTGGGGAAGTGGGTGAAATTCAATAAATGGGATTCATTCGCTAATTTTCCGCCCTTCAAATTTAAATGAGACAACTCTAGGGATATAGTCTATTCAAAAACAAAGAATAATTAAAATCGGTTTACAATCGGCGACGATATCGCGTAACATACACACAATATAAAAAATATTCCCTGAAAATAATATATGTATATGTAATAGACAGTTTGTATAAGGAAAATCTTCAATCAATAGATAGTTTGTATAAGGATTCAGTAAATAGGCAAATATTACGAATGCATCATGATACTCAAATCAAATCATTGTTTTGTAAGATTGTAGGTAAATATGCAAAAATAAAAATAATAAAGTGTAATTAACCTCTAAAAGTATGAAAAAAGTGAGTTTTCGGGGAGATAGTTAGGTCTCGTGGACGTTCAGATAAATGGTCATTCGGGGAAATGGTCATTCTGGGAAATGGTCATTGGGGGAAATGGTCATTCGGGGAATTTGATGGATTCCAGTTCTGTTAGATGAAGTTGGTAATTTGGAGGGTTTCTCTGTTATTACGAAATCGCTTAAATTAGTTAATGGTGCCGAAGACATCATGAAGCTTGATGGAAATCTGATGAGACTTTTCTAACAAAGTCAATGTATTAGTTTTGATTCCAGTGATAAGATGCATTAACAACAGGTTTTTATAATTTTTAAATAGACTTCTGTGGTTATGGTTACCATCAATTTTGTTAGGAAAAAATCAAAAGCAAAAATAGTCAAGAAAACCACGAAAATAGTTATTTGAACAAGATATTTTTTTGCATGTGTATAGCAAACAATCAATTTTCATTTCCCAGTCTCGAAAAATTTCAAAATAAATTTCTTAACGTCTTAGCCAAATAGGTTCTTTATAATCTAAGCTCTTCTTAATACATTTTTTTCAATATTTCTCTAACAGGCTATCTAGTGTGAAATTAAAACGACATGATATGATACAGAGAAAGAAAAACAATAAGATAAACAATTTTCTAATCTAATCCATTCAAATTGCACGCCACAAAATGAAACAGAATTCGATTAGCATTGGATTCGATTTCAGCCACAAACGGCTACAACAATCTGAACGGCTCGATCCCCATCAATCACGAGATGTCAACGATACGACACATTGGGGGAAAGCATTAAAAGCCCACATCCAACAGTTCATCTCACCGTGTCTTCAGGAAGCCCGAGAAGTTCCGAGATTTGTGCTTCTGAGGGCCCACGACGTCACGTCTGTTCGTCGCCTGCGGAGCCTAGAGATACAAACAGACAAGAAACTCCATCCAATTCATTTAGTTCTGATTTCACATCAACCGCAGGCTGCTCATTTGTGTCGTCGTCAGACCGGAGAAACTGAAGGCGCAGCTTAAGACCCCTCGTTGCACCTTGGGGGCACATATGCGACCCTCTCCGGTGCGGTTTAATCCAGGGAGCGGTGAAATACTAGAACTAGAGGTTAAGTCATCTTATCAAAAGGTAATGGACGCTTGTAAGGACTCCCACGGCTCCCATGCCCGTATCATCAGCATGAGCTGCAAAAATAAAGAAAAGGGATCCGATGAAGGTTTTTATCTTCGCCTGGTAAGCAGGTAAGAAGGTTCCCATGGGGCAGGAAAAAGACTTCCTCTACAGAAGCTTCATCTCCTCCAAGGAAATTAAAATTGAAACTCTAGAGTCGGAGGAGGAATCGGATGTGTTCGCGGTTGCGGTATGGAGAAGTCTCGGAAGAAAACATACAACATTTTTAAGACTTTAAATGGCAAACTGATCTACCTTGAACCTTTAATGTTGTTATCTACAGAAAAAGATATCTAAATTTGTTGATCATGAGACATGGAATTTTGGAAATTATTTAATTTATATTTTTAACTTCTTTTAATTTTTGTGTTTATAAATAATCCCTATGGACAGGTTGATTTTAAAAAGAATGCAGGGGAAAAAAAATAAAATTACGTATAAATTCAGTAAAGATGTCATTTTTATTTGAAATTAATTCCAGTTGATTCAGACATTTTTCACAGATATTTATTGAGATTTCAAAAAATCGACAAAATTCGGCTAGGGGATAACTATTTACAACTTTACATTTGTCACCCTGTATAATATTGTAGGAATGCACTAATTAAAAAAAAAAACCATATTATAATAAAAATGTATTTATAAATGTTGTAGTCGTTTCATTTGATACATATATCAAGCATTTTTGAAGATAAAGATATTCCGAAATATTTGGAGTGTCCACCGTATTAGATTTAGAACAATATTAAATATACTATATTGTCTTGTCACCGGACTTATACACATGTACAAAATTTCACAGTTTTAGCTTAATTAGAACTAGTCGAAAATTTAATTGCAAGATTTGTCCCGAATGGAGAATCTGTCTTAATAAAAGCATTTTAAAGAAAAGTAGCTTCGTAATACCTTCAAATGTTAAGCTAATTAAATTTCATTGTAAGCTAATTTGTCTTTTTATATTTTAGAAGTTTAAAGATTTTATGATTTGTTTTTGAAAAATAAGGCCAAAAGTAAAATAGGTAAATCAAAGAAAACTCTAAGTAGGGAAGATATAAATAAATATAAATAACCCAAAAAAATATTATACTGAAAAAAGAGTTAGTTTGTAGTTTATGAAATTTGACTATAGTTAAGAGAACTATAGTTGATAATGGTGAAATAAATATTAGGTTCTTGTTAACAAGCCGTACGAATCTCAAGAAATAAAAATATATTTATGTCATATAGCTAAACTCTTTTCTTAATGCGCAAATTAAAAACAAGAAACTAGATACATACATCGGGGTTTGACTTCGGTGGGAGGGAATTTAGAATAGGATATTATAAGACACGTACTTATGTATCTAAAATATTTGTTATATCCTAGAATTTGTTACAACCCGAAAACCTCTTTATGGATCCGCCATCTTGGATATCCAAATCTTAATAATTCGCCATATTGAATCTAGAAATTGTGATAATATTCAAAATTAGAGGGCCCAAAAAATTGTACTAACTTTCATTAAAATCAGTTGAAGTCGAGAAACTTTGATCCGCCATCTTGGATTTGGAAATATTGCTAATATCCGAAATTAGTGGTCTCAGAACAGAAGAAATCTTGGTCGCCATATTGGATCCGCCATCTTGAGTTTCTATATAAGGATAGCGGATTTGAAATCAGCATCCCGCAAAACCCCTAAGTACCAATTTTCATAAAAATAGCTTCAAATTTTGAAACCCTAAATATTATGCGACAAAAAATTAGCATATATATTAAGTTGGAATATGTACTACCTTCGAACAAAACATGAAAAATATCGATGCAAGCGTTTAGGCGTGATTGAGCAACAAACAAACAAACAAACAAACTCCAAAAATTCAACAATATTTCTTAATTATGTTAGTTAAGAGTGAGAGAAAAAAAACCAAATAACAAGATGAAGAAACAGTAGTACTTACCAATAAGGAGAATGTCCGATTTTATTCATTTTGAATGCGAGTAAGTAGGGGCCATATACAATATACCTTTGAAACTGATTCTAGGGTTTGAAAATTTTGCATTCGAAAATTTAGGAGGGTTTTCTTTACAATTAGATCTACAGAAAGGTAGCTTAAAATAATGAGCGCTACTATATTATATTAATATCGATTCTTAACAATAAACTAGGGAAATGCAGTAAAGAATTAACTATTTTATAGAGACAGATATTGTCAAGAGATATGTATGATTCTGTATCTAACCAATAAAACTCGTATGAATTTAACTAACTTGCGCCATTTTTGAATTTAGTGAATAGAAAAAACGTCATTATTACTATTACTACTAATAAAATTACTTACTAGACAGTTCTAGATAGGTGTCAATATCCATTACTTGTGAGAATATCAAATTTATTTTTAAATTTTAAATTTCGTTTTATAAATCTATATTATAACTGGCTATTGTTTAAATATATTGTTATCTATTGTTTATTAAAATGCCTAATCAGAAATTATTAGAAACATTAAACATCAACATCATTCACCGAGGTGAAACTAGACTTATTTATAAGATAAAGATCCAAAATAGTATATTTAACAATTTAAAAGAAAAAATTTGTTTATATATAGTCTCTAATCTAAGACCATCTGACCTTACTGTCCCTGATAAAATTTACATTTCTCTCCACAGTTTTATTTGTTTGAGGGTGTTTTGAGGAGGTATATATTAATTTCCTTCGAAAACATAGAAAACCCTTTCAAAATATGTATCTTAACACGCTTCAATCCCACACATGTCAATAAAAACTCCTGTAGGTGCCTTAGTTGCCTCGAGCAAACATCTTAAGCTAACAAAACTGATGCAAACATAGGAAACTTGTTTACTTTGAACTCAATCGTATCGTTCGGTCCAATTCCCAGAGAAATAGTCTAACAAATGTAATACATCTACTTTTCTTGCATTACAGATTTCGGTACAAAACCGCAGAATATTTATTAATAGGAATCCATTACAATCTTCTCCAAGTTTAGCTCCTTAAGTCAACTGTTGTACTATCTTATCCACTTATATATCTAGAAATCAAACGATTGAAGCTACAATTCCTCGAGGCATAATGTCCTTGCTCGATGGAGACATTTCCTTCGAGTGAAAGTATTATTTTCCTAGGACCCTGACAAGAAAACAGAAATTGCTCCGCCTCTGTAATTCAATCAACAGAATCTTCTCAGGCATTTGATTTGACTCAGAAGATTCAATAGAAAACCGACACTGTGGCATAGTTTGAGGGGTTCTATTTGAAATGCCATTAAAATTTACTAAAAGTAAATGCAAAGTCGATTAAGGTCGTCCTTGAGAAAGGCAACAGATAGCAACATTCTCACTCTCTCCTTTAAGTTTCAATTGGGTAAATTAAAATGTTAAAAGATATTTAACGACTTTTCTTGAAATTTAATAGGAACTTTAACACACCTGTTGGTTGTCGCACGGTTTTTGTAGGGCTCAGAGACTTAGATCCTTTTTAGCCACAATGATGGAGAAGGGAAAATCTTTTTTGTAGAAATTTCTCCCCATTTATTCGAGTGACAACTGTATCAAAGTTGTTTTCCTTTTCCTTAAGGAAATTGACTTTTATGATGAGATCAAACGGAAAATCAATATCCGGCTCAGCTATTTTATGGATCTTTGAAAATGTGATGTTCATTTGTTTCTGAGATAATGCTTCAATAAATTCTGTCATTAACTGAAGTTTAGAGATAAAATACTGGACTATATTTACGATTTAAATTATTCTTGAAACTTTTATATTTAGATACACTTTTTAAACTTGAAAGCAGTAGTTGAAAATATCATAAAAACGTTCTCTAAAATTAGGGAATTTTTTTTTTTTTCGTTTTAAAAAGAAGGTATAAAAGGATCGAGACTGTCTACCAATTTTTTATGAAACTCCAGCAATCATCTTATAGACTAAATACTAAATATAAAAGATTTATGGGCCCAAAAGCAAATATTTTTATTAGATTTCGAAATTCAAGAGTAGGTATTGTAGAATTTTATATAATAAATTATAGCAAGTAGACATTTTTCTCGTTTAAAAATTCGAATAGGCCGCGGGTGGACCTCCTTAGTAACTGATTAGATTTTTATAGATGATTTGCTAAGTACTAGATGTGTTAATTGTATATGTCCAGAATATAAAAAAATACGTAAAATTTAATTATTTTTTTTTTCAGTCACAGATATCGCAGTCGATAACAATTTGCGAACATTTTCGTCATAAAATTCAATCACATATGTATGATGAGAAAGTTGCACATTTGGTTAAAATTTGTAGAATATAATACCAAATATAAATAACAAGAATTTAGGGATATTGCCAGGAAAAGACGTCATATTTACTAGAATTTTATTTATTTTATTTATTTATTTATTTTAATTCGCTTAATACAAGCTACAAAACTTAAACTAAAACTAAACTAAAACTACAACTGATAAAATGAAAAGGTGAGAACGAGGAGGAGGGGGCAATAATTATGGTGGTGGGTCAAGCTGGTAAAGGGCATGTCTGAGGGAGGTTTTATCTAAATGGAAATTGAAGGCAGGAGAGTTGTTAGTTTTGCGTAACATTCTAGTAATAGGTTCGAAGTGTCCGTAGTTGGTGCGGTGACTGGTTAGACGAAAGAGTGGAAAGGATCGTACGTTGCGAGGATTGGTGTTGATGGATATGTTATGCAAAATTTCAGGACAGTCAATGGAACCGGTTAGGACCTGATGGATAAAGATTATATCGGCGAGGTCACGGCGCAATGCTAAAGGTTGGAGGTCAATCAGTTTCAAACGGTCCTCATAAGGAGGAAGATTAAGGTTATCAACCCAGGGAAGGCCACGTAACGCGAAGCGGAGGAATCTGCGTTGCACTGATTCGATTCTATTGATAATTGTTGGCTGGGAGGGTGACCAAACTTGGCAAGCGTATTCAAGAAGGGGCCTGACAAAGCAGATATAAAGAGCTTTAGTGACATAGGGGTTAGAGAATTCCTTAGACCAGCGTTTAATAAAGCCCAAAGCTGAGTTGGCTTTGCTTATGATGTGATCGATGTGAGAACGGAAATTGAGTTCACTATCACAGATGATGCCCAGATCACGGAGGGAGCTGACTGATGAAATGGGTTCGCCAGAAAGAAAATAGGTCCTAGGAGTGACGGGGAGACGCTTGCGGGAATAAGTGATAGATTGGCACTTGGAGATGTTCAGGTCGAGAAAGTTTTTTAGGCACCAGATAGAAAAGTTGTTTAAGTCATCTTGAAGGAATGCCGAGTCAGATGCGTTGGAGATTCGTTTGGAGATTTTCATATCATCAGCATAAATTAATATATCAGAATGTTTGATTACCAACTCAACGTCATTTATGGATAATATGAAGATTAATGGACCCAGGTGACTGCCCTGGGGGACGCCAGAGAGGGATGTAAAGGGTTTAGAGACCGCTGAGTCAAATCGAACCATGTATTGCCGATCATCAAGGTAGGATTTGATCCAGGAGATAAAACGAGGATGAAAACCAAGGATACTGAGCTTTAAAACAATGATTTGATGAGAGATTTTGTCGAAAGCTTTACTGAAGTCGGTGGCAATAACGTCAACTTCGTCACCACTTTCCATAGCTTGCAGCGTTCGTGACACAAAAACGATCAGATTGGTAGTTGTGGATCTCCCTTTAAGAAAACCGTGTTGTATAGGGGAAAGAAGAGACTTACAGTGGAAAAACATGGCGTCATAGACAAGGCTTTCGAAAAGTTTGGGAATGCAGGAAAGTTTGGCTATGGGACGGTAATTTGAAACATCGCTTTTACAACCTTTTTTATGGATTGGGACAATATATGAAACTTTCCAAGAACAGGGAAATGCACCTTCAGAAAGAGAAAGCGAGAAGAGGGTAGAAAGAGGTAGTGTCAAGTAGGCAGCACATTTTTTTAGGATAATGGCAGGAATTCCATCGGGGCCAGGATTGTAATCGTCGGTGAGAGCGTTGATTTTGGCGGCAACAAGAGCAGGATCGATGTCAATGGAAGTGAGGGATGTTTGAGGGCTGTTTTGCATGTAACGGAAATAGTAGAGATCAGGATCGGAAACTTGATCGCTAAAAGATTGACTAAAGAAATCAGCGAAGAGATTGACGATGGTAGCCGGGTCGGATGAAGAGGAATCACCAAGTTTAAGGGTCGAAGGGTATCCATTAGATTTCTTTTTCAAATTGATAAAATTGTAGAATTGCTTAGGGTCGGAGATGAGTTTAAATTGCATGCGGTTAAGGTATTCATTGTAGAGAGATTCACAACGTTTGGAAAAGAGGGCAGAGATGGCAAGATAAGAAGAGTAGTCTGGGTTTGACCTAGAACTGAGATAGGAATGCCATAGCTTGTTTCTTTTGTTACGGAGAGATCGAAGTTCTTTATCGTACCAAGGTGGGGCAGAAGTGCGAGTTTTTATAGGTTCCAAGGGGACACATTGGGACAAGCAATTAAATAGAACTGTGTAGAAAATGCCAACACAGTTGTTAGTGGATAATTGAGGATTGTTTAGCTAAAATGAGTTCACTGACACTTTTCCTAATTTGTTGGTAATTTTTGTATGAATCTCTTCAAATATTGGCTGTAGAAAAATGAAAAAAGCATTAACGTCTCGGTGTTCAGTTTCGGTTGAATATTTCTAATTTTTCACAAAATGTGATACCAATTTCACGATAGAATTTTTATAAAACTATTAAATTATCCATATTTTTATTACACTCACTATACCTATAAAATGAGGTTAAAAACCAAAAAATCCAAATATTTCCGAACCAAATCTCAGCCAATTCTTCACCGATTTCAATGATTTAAATTTTACACAGTACTTCATTGGGAGTTCTTTCTCTGCATTACTTTGCTTTTCTTTTCCGTTTCCGTTTTCCCCTCAAAAATACTCAAAGAAAATGCCTGTTTCAAAAAAACATTTTTGCAAATTCTGTCTGAACTAATTATCGGAATGTCTTCAAACTTTACTACAACATTCGCTTACTCGATAGCTTTCACTGAACCCCAATTTCGATCCCCTACGCCCTAATTTTCACACAAAATTCTGCAAAAGCAGTTTTTCGGTGTCATTTTTTAAGGCCTTCCTATGGAAATATTCTCTGCGGGCATCTTGCTTCACCCTTATTTAGGGAAATCGCTATAACTTTTTATGTAAGTAACGGAACTTAACGCATGATTGCTTCAAAAATCACTTATTTTTTTCTCCACCTTTTTCTCATACATCACTTTTATCTAATATTTTTATTTTTTTTTTAAATTGCCCCTTAAACTTTACAAAAAAAAAACTTACTCTACATTTTATTCTTTTTCTCCCACAAAACTAAACTTTTTTGAAATTTTCATAATTTTGTAGTTATCTAGAGGTTAAATCCTTTATTCCCATAATTTTTATTATTTTTCACAAATCACCCCCTGACCCTCCCGATTAAATTTATACCATTTATTTTTCTTTTGACTTTTTCCCCATTTTTACTTTTCAATTTTTTCAAGCAACATTCTTTCAATTACTCTCAATTTTTTTTCACCCACATCTACTTTAAGGTCTTCCGAAACTTTCTGTAGATTCACTTCTCCATTATTGCTAATAGTTTGTCCCCAATCTTCCCCCGTGTGCACCAGCGGGTCATTTTTCATTCAAAAAACTAATTTTTTCCCGAGTTTCGATTTACGATTTTTACATAAAGACCTACTCGAAAGTTCTCGAATTTTACGTATATTAAACTTCTCCCCAATACTGATCCAATGACATATCGCTCATCCCCTCAAGTTAATTAGCATACAAGCAATCAATTATACATTCCAAATATTCCATGGTCAAATTGCTGACACACAAGTATTTGATTCTCTTATCACAATTAAAAATTAATGATTTTTGTTCTGATTCAAGCAAAGGCAATTCTTATAAAAAAATTATTTTTTTTCCCGATTTATTTATTTTCATAAATACTTTAGTTAAAATAAATTATATATATATTTTTACTAAAATATATTCCCTTCAAAATATACTTCGATTTTTTTTTTTAAAGACGAGGCCAGGGCAAGAAAATAACTTTTCTAATAAAAACTTCAAATAGCTTTGAAGTCAGTAAGGTGAAAATGTCTATATAGCTTTTAAATTGAAAAATTTCCCCTAAAGCATTTCTTACTCATAAAATAATTTCATTGTAAGATCTCGTTACATTTTTCGGCCCGATTTAAACACGACGCCCTCTAGAAAACCAAGAAACTGGAAAGTTCCCTGAGAAATGCCCTTATCAACAACAATTTGAATAACTCAATAACAATCAGATTTCTCAGCAACTTTTCCACCCACTAAGCGTGAATTATAAAATAAAATAATCTAGAATGCCCTCAAAGGAAGTAGGAAACTTCTTAGGGATTTAATTAAAGTACAAAGTATTGCTCTCCTACGAGCTAATCTCAAGCTACCTACGCTTAGTCTAAAATTGCAATAAAGGGCAAGTTCATAAATTGAATTAGAAGTTCTTTATCGATAAATGCACTATTTCATATCAGAGAAATCGGACAGAGTGCGAATTTTAAAATCGATCCAAATTCCTAATAAAGTCTAATCAAATATCTGCACAAAATAACCCTTTTCCTGTATATATCTCAGCTATTATCTGCTTTTATAGTGCAACGAAATACAAGGAAAGGTAAAGAAATTTCTTTTTATCTTTATTTTTGGTTTGCTGACCTTTCAGAACATTGCCATTCTTTTTTATGCACCATGAATATGAGAGCAGAGTTCTGTACTTCACTTAATAATCGCACTGTATCGCTAAAAGGGAAGTTGGGGATTTTCGTTGAAGCGAAACACTTTTCCGACGATTTTTCCAGTCTGGTGCGACTTTTGGTTGCCCTTCTTGGTATAAGTGAGTTCTACCACACTATAACGTGTTCCCTGGGAAAAGGCAACACTTATAAATAAATTGAATTAAGTTTTCATCGCTGCTCTGGGCAATGGGACATAGTGGCGGATTAAGCGAATGTCGCTGGTTAACAAAACTGCCACTGAGGGATATGCTTTATGAATAAAAATTACTTGCAATGGAAGCGAAAAATGCATGGATAAATTTAACATCTTTGATAATTTAATTTAGGAGATAAAGGGAATAATATTATTTTTTCGTCGCGAACTTAAAAGGAGGAATTTATCTAAAGATTTCGTTCCAGTTAAGTCCAAGTCTTGTAACTGTTGAACTTTTGTTTTTTATGAGAATTAAAAGCGATAGTATTTTTATATGCATATTTCATAATTTAAAAATAACTAGTATGAATGAATGCAATAAGTCTCTTCGATTATAAAAGTTAATATATAAAAAACCCCACACCTGACACCAATTTTTAAAATATTTCCCGTGCAGGAAACGATATATCGAACTGAACCAATGTTTTTTAATACCTTTGATATATCGATGTTCTTCATGATTCATTTTCATGCAATCTCGTTCAATCGGTTCCGCTGTTCATTTATTAAAAAATCGATCATTCTTTTTAATGCATGATAAAATATCGATGTCATAGCGCGATGAAGTATATCGAGAAAAAAAACATCGATGTAATTTTTCAAATGTCGATCCTTATTCCTATAATTTTATTTCCTCGACATGTTTAACCATAGTTTAAACAATGAAACTAGAGAGTTATATCCCGATTAATATTTATCTATTATTTATTTAAAATTCAACAGTATTTATACAAAGGTAGAATTTGAGAATTCGTTCGTGATTTAGACACGTGTCATTATGACAGCAAGCAAAAGGATGTGGCTTTTACCAAAGGATTATCCCGGTTAATTTCACAGATAAACTAAGTTTATAGTACATATCATTAGACGTTGCCCTTTTAAAAAATTTATTAAAAAAATCGCTTATTCGTTTTTCATTTGTTTTCACTAGTGTCCACTATTGTTCTCGTTAATTTTCATTAGTTCTGATTAGTATTTTTCTATAAGCGCGGTTTAGTAATCTAGGTTTAACCCTTAAATGTATATTGCAACAAAAATTTGACAAATTTTTAAGAAAATATTGGAAAAATACTAAGCGGTGTTATCCATTCTTACTATTTGCAGCTAAACCTTTGCCACCTTCTTTATTGAATACAAATGATAACTATTACTAATCGTAAATTCCCTTACAATTTTTTATTTTATTAATTTATCTTGGGCGGGAATTTGAAAATGTTTGAAATTTGAACTTTCTATCGCTGGATATTTTGGCAATCTTTGACAATATTTTACATTACAAAACACGTTTTCATATTTATAAAACAGCACATTTTAGAAATATTGCGGCATTTTTATGAAACTTTGTTCTTTATTATATTTATGGGGCCAAAAATATTATGTATCTCAATTTTTTGTATCTATTAGCGAAAAAGAACAAGTCATGAATTTAAGAGTTATAACGTTTAAACTCAAAGCTAAAAACTGGGCCTAAATAGATTATTTTTGAAAATGTTAAATTTCAAACAAAAAAACAATATCATTCAACGACAATGATTTTGATTATGCAGGACCTCTCGGAGTTTCAACGATTAGTTTTAAATATAATTTAGATAATCTTCTCTGTAATTTTTCTAAAAAATAGTATCCTTAGTAGTTTTATTAATATAAAGAATATGTCTTGTTTTCAGTATATTCTCAAAATATAGTTTTTTAGAAGTCCTTTTAATGTTATGCAAATATTGCTTTGTCTACAGATATTCAGATATAAAGTAAAAGAATTTAAGGACTAAATTTATCCACAAATACAATAAAATCTGAATTGTTTTAACACCTTAAAGTCTTTTGCACAACGTAAATCTTCAAATTGATCACACTACGGTCTTAACTTCAAGATAAGGGCTATTCAATGTGCCCATAAATCCCTTAGACTGACATCATAAACCTATAAATTGTCCTCCTTCCTCATAAAGTGAATACCGCCAAGACACAGGCATAAAATCATTGCTGTCGTCCAGGCTGCAGCAGGACATCCTACTAAATTATAAAACCACCTTTGTCCACAAAATGCCCTTAAAGAACAAATTGTTCCCAGACCACACACCAATGAAAGTCATTAACTTCCCAGGAGCTAAGGGTCACCCTGTGCACCTTGGAGGGCATCTGAACGATCCCTGTTCGCTTGAAATGGCCTTTAATTACGACCATAAAAGGAAAATACGAGCAACGTTCTAAAATCATAATGTAAATGTAATCGTATCGTAACAATGTAATGCGCAATGGCTTTCGATATAATTAATGCCGGATATTCAGCGGAAACCGCATTTTGGTAAATTGGGTAATTTCGTACAACATAATTTCACTGATAAACCACTCCGTTGTGGGTTGAATGTTTGCAGTGTGCGACTAAATGCTACGAAAGTAAAGAGATATATTCATAATAATGTCCTGCAACCCCACTGCTGCTGAATTTTCAAATTTCACATTTGCAAGGTCTCATTAGCAAAATTAAATAAAAACTTCAATTTTCCACCTCTGTTTATTATTCTCGTTTTGTATTCGTATTCCAGGTTTGGGTTTTTTGATGGAAAGGAAAATTTAAGAGACACTTTGGGACCAGAATATTTTCAACCATTTCTGAAGATTGGACGTTTCAATTAAAATGACAATAATGTTAATCTTTTTGATTTCATTATTACCAATCAAATACGTAAGATGGAAAACTCTTAATAAACGTAAACAATTTGAATCTACTAACTTTTTTAAAATTTAATCTGCTAATAGTTTTACAATTTTTAGGGCTTTTTAATTGTTTTACGAGTTATTATAAACTAATTCTATTTAAGTTAGTATTCGTTAAAATTTTTTACGAACTAAATCAAATCAAGAAGTTTGTTTTCGTTTTTTTTATAAACTAAACAAATCTTTTTTTTTTTTTTTTGTGTGCGTTAAGTCCAAGACAGGAACTTTTGAATGAATTTGAGTAATAGAATAGAAAGAACTTTGCAAAATTTCTAAAAAATTAAATTAAAAAAAAACAAAAAGAGAAATTTCAATTTTCAAAGATATTTATTTTTTAAATGTCTATTATACATATAATTAACATCCTTAGTCAAAAGACATTTGGTATAAGAAAAGTTCTTATCAATAGACAATTTGTTTAAGAAAAATCCTCAATCAAGCCCTTCAGGTTTGATTTAGGAAATTTCGTTTTGAGCCAAATGTCTCTTGCAAATTTTCAAGACAATCGGAGGATAACATATCAAAGGTTCAATTATTTAAGGTTGAAAATATACAAAGTTTAATTTTTTAAGGATCATTTTTCCAGGTATAATTTGAAAGAACCAATTTTCCACGAATCATTGGTACGACTACCTGAATATGTATACCATATACTTAACGCTTTTTCAACCTTTTGAATCCCTTTTTTTAGGGAGTTCGGGAGATAAAGATGTAGACGTTTCTGTTAAAAAAAATTCATTTCAGGTCTGATAATACTTGTATTGTAAATACAAAAAAGCGCTAAAAAGTGGCTAAACAGCTACGAGAATTTGTCTCTTGAGAAACTTATTTATTTAAAATTTTCAAATTTTGTAATCATAACTTCATCAATGTTAGAAATTTTTTAATGTGATTTTTCGGAGAAAGATTATGTAGGTATTGAAAAAGATCAAAAACCCGACTGCGTGAAAAGCGAACTAAAAAGAAATGATGCAGGAAGATAGTATGTAGAATATATAATGGAAATTCCTATTCCTTAAATTAAAGTAATCATTGTTATTATACGTCTTGAGCCTGTCAGTTAAAAGGTGAAAGATAAAGTCGTCTAATCTGTAAAAAATCATCCAATCAAATATGTTAAATAATTGCAGTCGGAGGCATACATGTAGCAGGAGCCGCAGCAAGTTAAACATAAATCTGATGTCCCCATCTGAAATTTTTTTATCATATTTGAAATATGTAGAGACCCTGAACTTTTAGGCTGTGTAATTCTTCAACAGAGTTTATGGCTGTAAAATAGTCTAGGAAACATTATCTTGATTTTAAGGACGGGGAAAATTACGTTAAAATTGACCTTTTATTAGACATGAATATTATAAATAAATTCAATGAACTTCTTATGTGGAGTGCCCCCCCTCCTTGCTAGTCGATATATCGACCAGGCCCGTCCGCAACGGAAAGTTCCATGTAAAAAATTTGGCGCGACGGTTTGAAAATGTTTTTCTAGGTAATTTGATGCGCTAAATACGGGGAAAATCGTGAAAATTTCAATTTTTATCCTTGAATGCACCTTGCAGATGAGTTTCGCGATTCATGGTACTATATTTTTCGTAATAATAATAAAAAAAGGTAGTTATGCCAACTTTCAGGGCGAAATAGCAAAGAAAAATTTGACTTTGAAATAGCGATTTCCATGGTCAAGGATGCTTCCAGGAATTTTTACACTATTTTTCCCATATTCAGCGCTTCAACAAATTTAGGTGTGCCAACTTTTAGGGCTAATAGCAGACAAAATTTGACATTGAAAACCGCTATTTTCAAGGTCAAGGATGCTTCCAGGAATTTCTTTACTATTTTTCCCATATTTAATGCATAACATTTTCCCTGAAAAACATCAAATATAATGTGTCTTCTGGCTGGTCCATATATCGACCACTCCCGTCCTTAAAAGGTTAAAAGGTTAAAAGACCTATTCAGTGATATGCTATTCAATATGGTACGCAATTTTTTTTTTTTTTTCTTTTTTTTCTTTTTTTTTTTTTTTCTTTTCCGCCATTTTGTATTTTACGGCGGTCATTTGGGTTTTAAAGAATTTCTTTTTATGAAGAAGCACAAGAACTGTTCGTACCATATTTTCACTCCATTACTTAAAACGGAAAAGTATTTCATTTTCATATTTTACAGTATATTTTTATGTTTATGGGATGATTTCATCCCTTAGATTAGAGAGTAGCTGCACTAGGCTGAGGGTCATTTTTCCCTCAAAACTGACAAGAATTGCCAGTCATGTGTTTTCATCATTCGAAACGCAAAAGTAAGCTACATTTAGATTTTTGAAAAATATTCCAGATTATTCCAATATTTGGGGGATGATTACACCCCTTTTTAGCGCCTGTAGGTGGATTTTTAACCCTTCTTTGTTGAAAATACATCATATTGCATTTTTGAGATTGATTTAAACCATATAGGGGATTTTTGAGGATGCTCTTTTAGAATCTGGCCATTGTTTAGCATAAAAGCTTCAAAAACCCTATTATTTTTTGGGTTTAAAAAAAAAAAAATTCCTGATTTCTTTTGGTCTTTTTTCTTTTCAAAGTCGATTATCTTGACGTTTCTGCTATTGAATGATCATATAACCACCAGAAATCGCGGTCCGAATGTCTAAAATTTCTCAAACCATAGCATTGAAAATTTTTTTTTTGCTTTGGTTTTTGAAAAATTGCCATTTTGTACAGCAATATGATAACAAATTTGGTGATTTTTTACACAAAAAGGATCAACTTTACAAAAAAATTTGTATAGAACAGAAAATGCTAGAAATTAGCCAAATAACACGTTTTTTTCGGAATTTCTTAGCTTATTTTTGTTTTTTTGGTTTTGGACAAATTTTTAAAAAATCCAAAAATTAGTCAAATAATTTTGAAAAAAATTAAATCACACGTATTCTTTGGCTAGTTATAAGCATTTTTTATCCTATAGAATTTATTCGTAAAATTGATCCTTTTTGAATAAAAATATCACCAAGTTGTTTTTATGATGAAATTTAGTGATATTTTCACTCAAAAAAGATCAATTTTACGAATAAATTATTAATTTAATACCTGATAAATTTTTTTATATATATTTTCCTTAGTTCGGTGTGAAATGTGCAAAAACAGGCGATTTTTGTGATCACCCTTTGAATAACATGCAACTGCATTATGATCGTATAGCGATTTTCTCGCCAAAAAACTTATATGGAGTATTTCATGAGTCATATATATTTTAGAAAAACACAAACATCTGCATCTAGCCATGAGTTTTATAATATTATCTACACTAATATTATAAAGAGGAAAGATTTGTATTTTTGTGTGTATGTTTATAGTGAATAAACTCAAAAACTACTGTGCCGATTTCAAAAATTCTTTCACCATTAGAAAGCTACATTCACCCTGAGTAACATAGGCTAATTTTTTTTTCGGGTAATATATAGGGTTTCAAAATGGCGGATCCAAGATGGTTTAAATTTGAAGCAATTTTTATGAAATTTGGTACTTAGGGGTCTTGCAGGATGCCGATTTCAAATTCGCTGTCCAAATTTAGAAATTCAAGATGGCGGACCCAATATGGCGACCAAGATTTCTTGATTTCAACGGAGACCAAAATTTATCACACTAATATTATAAATCCACACAAGATATTATAAATATACACAAGATTTGTATATAGCTGCGTGCGCACATTAGTCCTGTGCGTGTCATATATACCAACCAAAGCTAAAAGTTGTATCAAATAATGTCGTAGCCATGTGTTTACTTTTATTTATTGATTGGATGTATCTATTGGAATGATTTTTTTGTAAATTTGTCCCTTAATCCTGCCGGCTTGCCACCCCTCGAACTAAAATTAAAAGGAGGTACTCCCATTATGCTATTGAGAAATTTAAGCCCTCCCAGTATGTGTAATGGCACAAGACTTTTGATAAAGGAATTACGAGACAATGTGATTGTAGCAACAATCATCACTGGGACCGCGGCCGGACAGCTCGCTCACATTCCGCGAATCCCGATGATTCCGACAAATTTGCCTATATCCTTTAAAAGATTACAGTTTCCTGTGAAGATATCGTTTGCCCTTACGATAAATAAATCACTAACAGGCACAAACTTTTTCGATTGTTGGCATCGACCTAAGAAAAGAGTGCTTCTCTCATGGGCAATTATATTTTGCCCTTTCTAGAGTAGGATCTCCTGAAAATCAATATGTTCTGTTATCACCTACAAATACCACTGCCAACATAGTGTACAGTGAAGCTTTAAGGTAAAAGTTTTGTAAAATAAAAGTAAGAACCAATAGAATTGAATGAAACTTTAAAATAAAAATGTAAATACAGAAATGTTAGAATTACAATGACTTAGAAAAACTCTTCAAAATAAATACACACACCTAAAACAACAAAAAAAGTAAAAATTTAAAAAAAAACAACAACAAAATATAAATAAAAAATGTAAATATGTATATAAAAAACTTAGGAAATTTAATTAGGTAGGATCAGATAAAAATGTAAAATGTTGTAAAAATGTAAATAAAAGAATACTAAGTAATATGTCTGACTTAAGATTAAATAAGTTACTTAAATAAAAAAACGATGAACAAATTCGGATTGTAAGTATACATAGATAATGTGATAATACGTTTAAAAAAATATAGAAATGAAACAAAAACAAAATATAAATAAACATGTCCACCCGTGCGAAGCCGGGACGGGCCGCTAGTGTTTTATATAGGTATGTAGCTTAATTAAATGTTATTTCACCCAATAATGTTGCTGCCCAAACTTATATGAAAAAAAAATGTTCATTACATCAAATCTACATACACGTAAAAAATATTCCAGTCTGAACTGCGGAGTCTCAATAAAATCGCCTTAATCCACAGCTGCTTAAGTAGGCCGGAGTGGCTCAAATTGAAATATTACAGGAACAAATGAGCGCCCGCGGTGACCGTGGCAGGATATTGCGATGAGTGCTTAATTTTACGCTAACAACACACTTCTGCTCCCCACATCGCACCCGTTTCCTCCAGAAAGTTCAAATTAGCTTCGACAAATTGCTGAATCCATAAAGAGAGGCACCCGCAGCAATTTGAAAACAAGTTAACTAGAAAACGGAGGAAGTCATTCTTTGATGAATTGAATTAGAGCCTGGAGCCACTTAAGTTCTACCTCCTGCCTCCTGACTTTTCTCCGTATAATTTATTTGGGTCTCCAAGTTCTATTTGTAGGAAAACAGCCTGCTTTTCTAAGTTATTTAACTCAAGCAAGAAATCTGATCTGAATTCTTAAATTAAATAGCCCAAGGCGACAAAGCTTTATACAACAAAAAAAAAACAATCATTTTTGGAGAATATATGCAAATTACAAGACCCATTTATACGACTAATAGTATGTCGTACTACTTTAGACTGAAAATGTCGAAATTGGGTTAACCTTTGGGTCAAACAAAGTTTAAAACTTCTATCCCTGAAATGTCAAGAGTTTTCTTTGGTGCTTCTAATTAATTGTAATCTGAAATTAGTCCAATTAGACTATTCTGAGTCCAACTATGTGTGTCCGCCCCCTTCCAGTTTGTATGCTCCAGAGTTAGACGAGGGAAACAGCTTCATCCGGCAAGAGCACAATACGGGCAACAAGTTTAATGCGCCTTGACCACAAATAATAACGATACATCAGGCACTAGTGCTCCCGTGGGACTCATGGGAGACATGGGTGATGAATGCCTCCCCGGAGATGGGTCAAGTAATTGTTGGAACTCCATTTAACTTTTATCTCAGCACAATGAGGATTTTTTGAGATAAAATTCTGATACAGTCGATGGACAGAGAGTGAGCAAGAGATTCTCAACGTGTACCACCGGTAGTATTTCCAGGTGGTACGTAAAATTAATGTATTATATATCAAATTTACAATTCAAATACAACAATGCCAAGAACAAAAACAACCAAATCTACAAAATTGGAATTTTTGTTGTCATTTTTATTGCAATGTTGTGAAAATTCTATGTTGTTCTAGGTCTTGTTAATAATACAGAAAGCAATAGAATTAATCAAGCTCTAATCTTACAATGAGTTTTCAAAGCTACAGCAAGTAGTTGTCATTACATTTACAAATTTATACAGATTGAAGTGTTTTACTTTGACATTTACAACATTTCAAGTAAAATTGACATATTACAAAATTAATTTCATTGACATGTTATTTATGAAACTGGTTAAGTTCTCACAGGAAAGCAGGACGATTCACTTGTAGTTCGCTGGTATTCATAAGAAGTTGTTCTTGTTCTTGTTACAAGAATAGAAAATAGACAACACTCGTAAATTTGTAAATCCAACATGGCGACCAAAATTTTCCGATTTCAACGGATTTTAATGAAAACTGTCACCATGATAATTTTGAGGCCACTAGTTTTGAATATTATCCTAATGGTAAACATATGTTTCAAAATATGTAAAACTTTGTAATTGTATTAATTTAAGATCTAAATTTGTTTTCATAAACATATTTATTGTTTTAATTAAAAATCCAATCCAAAATGCAAGCTATAATTTTTCTTGTCAGTACAACACATTGGCTCTGTGGTTTCAACAGTTCTTTCAGTAGAAATGAAATATGATGGCGTAAATTTTTCAGCAAAAGTTGTGAACACGATGTAGATTCTATGTACAATGTTGTGTTATAAAAATTATAATTTTTCTTCCTCCTTGCATGTAAAAGTCAAAATATAAAAGTGTAAATGTGATAGTTAAGCTATCAAATTGATATCTAATTTCAGTTTCAATATAAATCAATTTTGATATTTCTAATGCTTTTTTCTCTAGGTGTGTACTTAGAAATCCGCGGAAAACACGACAAGTAGCATTTGATTTGTCAAAACCACTATGTCACATAACGTTCAACGCCGATTTCGTGGCGGGATTATTTATTATTTTATAATTATAAACTTTAAAAGTATTCTTCTCAAGGTTGCGATGTCTAAAGATAGAAATATTTTATTAATAGAAGATTTTAATACAAGCCAATTTAAACTATACCCTACAAGGTACATGGTTTGATCGCATAGTGGTTGGGTGGTACATGGAAGGAAAAAAGGTTGAGAACCTCTTCTTTAGATACCTCAGACTTGAGCTATAGAGTGGATCCCCATTCGATTTATTGCGGGGAGTGCCTCTTTTGTTGTCCGAAGCCCCGGTCTAATAAATTTGAGTCACGTCGGTTATGGCAAATTTTCTGCAAATTTTCTCCGCACGAACGGATTCATTTGATGCGCGCCCGCTCGGATGCGTAGCGGCCAATTCGTTAGAATAATCTTCTCAGATGGCGGCGGCGACGAAGACGACGATAATCAGCTTAGAATCTTAAGGAAGAGACTTCGCAAAAGACCGACGAAACTTCTTTCCAGAGACTGTGCGTCGTCTTTGAAGGGCAATACGAGGCAAAAGAAATTGTATAGTAAAAGCAAGGAATAAATTTGACCCTGAAGGGAATTTTATTATACCTTTGCAAAATGCAACGTCGTCATTTGGTTCCGGATTTTGTCAATACAATATATAAGCTCGATGCATCGCTGCACTATTATGGAATCTCATATTCTACCGCTACTGCAATCCCGATTTTAGTCTCTCTCAACAAAGGGGATAAGTCGACGTGAGTTTGGGGATTTTAGGGAATTACCTCTTATCGCTCCAAAAGCTTTCATCGTATGCATAAAAGATTTCATAATTTAGTATCATTCACTTTAACTCCACGGAATGGTCCATATTCTGCCCGGGAACAAAATCCTGGATCCTAGTTACTCTCTGGAACGGCGGTAGGCCAGAGACTGTCTGCAAAAAGCTAAAACTTAAAGCAATTCCCTGAAGGGATTGTATCGACATAAGGTACACACAAAAAATATACCTGAAAATTTGTTCTTTGCTCCTTTGTGCGTAACCGGGGAAAATAATAAAGAGGAAATTCACTTCACTTTATTATGGAGGTGGCAGGAGCAGGGAACCGGGGAAAATTTCACGTGTACGATTCGACAACGATGCCGCGATATCTAATTTAAGATATTCAAGAGGAAGACTCTAAGGTGTTAGATGAATTTTACTCAATTTCCACGGCTTTCCCTGTGGAATCAAAGGAAATCTGTGTTTATTTATAGATTTATTAAAGACAGACAGACATATTTAGATAGTACTTTGTGATATAAAAAAGATAAGATGGAGATAACAAAACAATTTAAGTCTTACATGCGGTACACGTGTTTCTACTTTCGAGATGTTCAGTAAATCTCTTTAAGGAACTTGGTCGAGCCGAAAGCATGGAAAAGGGATCAACTTTTTAAATCGATTTTCTCAGGATACTGAGATAATTTTATATATATCATGTTGAAACTTGTCACATAATATAAGTATTTAAGATATTGGGTGTATGAATATGACTCCGCCCTTTCCCAACAGTTGTCATTTTTAATATTGCTTACGTGTACTAATAAATTGCAACACTTGTGTTCGATAGTACTTTATGTCAGCTGTCAAACGAACTACGTGACATTTGGTTGAAATATTAGCAACACGTGCTTTTATCTCCTTGAAAATATTGGTTTTCTTCCCAAGTAAAAATCATTTGCGGGAAGTGCTATTACATTATTTTATTTTCAAAGAAAAGTGCAACAAAAACTCATCGTTTGCTTGTGGAGATTTACGGTGAGCATGCTCCATTTAATACAATTTTAAGGAATGATTACAACGATTTCAAAATAATGATTTTGGCACTGAGATCAAAGAACATGGAAAATCACAAAAAAAAATTGAAGATGAGGATTTTTGCATCGAATAATCACAGAAGATGAGAATCCTTAAGGTAAAAAAGCTTGGGTGAAGCCAGGTGAACCTGACCCATCAGAGCCAAAGTGAAATATTCATTGTGACAAGGTTATGCTCTGCATTTGGTGGGATCAGAGAGGTATTGTTTATTACGAGTTGCTCGAACCCACTCAAACTATTAATGGAGAAGTTTACCGACGATAACTAATGCGTTTGAAGGGAGCTATAAAAGAAAAACGACCAAAATGGGTGAATAGGCACAGTAAATTAATTCTTCAACAGGATAATGCCAAACCGCATACGGTACAAGTCGTGAAAAGATATTTAGATGGACAGAACTGCGGAGTGCTACTCCACCCGCCATATTCGCCAGGCATAGCTCCTTCGGATTAGCACTTATTCCGAACAATGCAGTCAGATTTTACGGGAGAACGGTTTATTTCATACGAAAGTATCAAAATTTGAATTGATAATTGGATCAGCTCAAAAGATCAGGATTTCTTGTTTAAGTAAATTCGATTGATTACTTCCTTTTTGTATTTTACATTTATTTCCAATTGATATTGACCGATTATTATGCAAATAAAGTAAATTTAATATTTGTACATTTCTCTGCGAAGATTAAATTATATAAATAACATAAAGAACAAAAATACTATTATGTATACTACAATACACTTAAATAGCAACAACCTTCCTTAATGAACGACCTTTAAAATATCCTGGAATAGAAGAAAAGAACACATGTTTTCAGAAACTTTTATTGATAGAGACTAAAAGACGACATAAGTGTAATCTCTGCAAATGGTCTTCAAATACTTCCCACAACAATTCTGGGCAGAATGCCAGAATGTTCCTTAATTGAGACATTATTTTCCTGTCGGTTTGCCCTGACATGTGCTAATTCCATGTCCACAATGGAGCTCTACTAACACTCCAAATCAGTCGGCTAATTAACTTCTACTTCGGGGGATATAAGATATTCAGGCTCCAAAAACCCCTGGAATCCCTTCCTACTTAAACTAGCCCAGAATCCTGCCAGTTCTAAGTTTCACTCATTTGGGTGCTTTCCTCTAACTGAGAAACTTCGCACGAAGTCCTGATAAAATATTCAAATCCTGGCCATTCTCAGGCACACCCTTAAAATGGGATCCTCAGTTCCCAGGAATTTCACCGAAATATTTACTGACGGGCGAAAACCCATCTCCTCAGTTAAGAATATACCCACATTTTCCCGAATTTTAAGGCCGTTGGGGAAGATCCACATTTAATGCTTTTTAATAGAACAATGCAATGACTCTATGGCCGGGTTCCCATCCGAAATTTTACATACCTCATATAATCTTGAATCTAGGAGTCTCTGTCTATATTCTGTGCACCTGGCAAAAATAAGACAATTCAAATCCGAAAGCTTTATTTACGTGGAAAATCGATGTGAAGGGGAGTCAAGGACAAGGAGAATCACCTGAATCCTTGAATATTTCATGGAGGAGCCCAGCCTCAGCAGGAAATGATTCTTCCTTTTTTCTTTTTATCTACAGACTATACCATGAGATGAGCTCCCAGCTTCGGGACTTCGGGAAGCTTCTGGTTTTGCATATAAAGCATTATTCAGTACGAAATTGGAATTTCATAATTTTTGTGATGATTTTAAAATGCACAAACATTTCATTTGGTAGGTATATTACGATAAAATAACTCCTTTTTTTTCCATACATCTCCTTGATGTTCTCCTGGCTAAGGGCCTAGAAGGCTGAAGAGCATCTTGATTCATAAAACATTATATTTTGTTTTTTCGGGATATTTATTTCCGCCTCCTCTCGGTGAAGGTGTTTCAAGATATTTGATATTCTTCAAGTTTTGAATGAATAAATTTTCTAGAGAATCCTTGAGTCAGGATGTAAATGAAACAGAATATTGGGCTCCATCTGCACTTATTATCATTCCGCTGAAGTCGAAAGGATTTAAATCCGGCAACATATGGAGCTTTGGAAAAGGGGAGCCCATCTTCTTTGAACATGCAATGCACGTCCATGTCCTGCTGAAATGACAATATTTTTTGTTATTTATTTCCAAATGGGACTAGGCAAATCGGAATTTTATATGGGGTGTTATTGATCCCTAGAGACATGTTATGGTGCCATTTTCAACGAATCTTCCTTTTGGGACACACATAATGTCAGCAAGTTAGATGGCCGAGATATGATGTTCTGGAAAATTCTTAAGTTATGTAGTGTGACTAAAACATAATTCACAAGACATAGTCATATAGTTGTGCGAATTTATAGAATATGAAAAAGAATAATTGCCTTTTTTATTGTTCTTTTTATAACCCTTAAAGAACTTTTAGTAGTTTCATAAAAATTTCATTAATATTTCTCCATAGTGACAAGCACGCATTTGGGGTTTGAATTATTGTTTTTATTGAAGATAGACTTCAGGGATTGTAGAATAGAATAATGAAAGCTTTAGTTAAATGCAACAAATATACTAAAACATAATATATGTTAAATTCTCTACTTTGCTTAACTATTAAAGAATTAATTGCGTTTTTGAAACAATACCTAATGTAAATTAAGCTTGTGCATTTAATAACAAAAAGGCTAATTAAGGTTTTTACTATTATACTACTACTAAAAGAGTCGCAAGAGTATTAATGTTGGTTTTTATACCCTATATTGTAAAGCTTGCAAGGAAATTAAATATGGCCAAAATACAAATGTATAAACAACGTATTTTAAGTTTTTATCCAACAATAAGAAAAAATGCCCTGTTTAATCATTTTCCACAATTACAACATTGGAGTCAAAGTTTTCACTGCCTGAAATCAAATTCGGAACTTTTTTCATCTTTAACCCTAGAACTACAAACCTATTTTGTTCACCTTTTAACTACAAACCGGGGTAAATATTTACCCCACGGGGCTTTTTTTATCTTAAAATGGTTTTAAAATTAGTAACTCGATTTGTGATTACATATATGAATTTTTTGGTTTTTCATTCTACAGAGAGTAGTAAAGAGCAAATTCAATTTTATGAAGGATTAGTTAATGAAAAATCGATTTAAGTAGTTAAAAGTGCTGAAAAACGGTCAAAACGTCATTTTACAACAACAAAAGATCATACCTTTTTTTTCTAAACATCCGATTTCAACATTTCCAACGCCATTTCAAAGGGTACACATTAAGCTTCGAGAAAAAAAGTTACATCATAATATTTTGCCAAAAAAAAGTCTATTTATTTGGAACTCTGAAAATTGAAAAAAACTGGGAATTTTATATACGAAAAACTCAAATAAAAGCCCATGAAATATTGGTTTTTAAGAATATATTTCAGTTTGTTTTAATGCAAAATGTAATAAAAAGAGAAATTTGATAAATATCAAAAATAACTTATTCAAAGGCAAAACAATCGCTGCAGTAGATGACGGTCTCTTGCACTTTGAGCAATAAATTCGCGTTTTGCGATCCTCCGATATTTTTGCTACTCCCAGTGTACTTAAAATATGAAATCATTGCCGAAAATTATATATATATAATGTTTTATACTAAAATAAGGTTACTTACCTACACAAAACACTAACGGGAACTACAAACAGGGGTAGATATCAACCCCACACTAGCTTTATGTCTTCACTCCGTCACAGTAAACAAAAAACTGAAGGTTCTGGCGACGCTGCTCTATTACTAGAACCTTAAACTAAATTATGGTCTAGGTCTTCAGTCGATAATGCCACTGACTAGCTTAGGAGCGGAGTTCTAAATTTACCTGGGGTAGATATCTACCCCGGTTGGTAGGTCTAGGTTTAAGAATCTTCCCTTTAATAAGTGTAACACATTAAAATAAGGTGTTACATTGGTCATATAAAATTTGGCTGCGTTCGGGAACGTCAAATTGATCGTCAAGTGACGTGTCGAACTTACAAATTGACTGTTGTCAAATTGCAACTGTAACCGTTTGCATTTGTCTGACTTGATGTTTAAGAACGAACGTTTGCGCAGAAATATTAGTTTAGTGACAGTTCGTTTGAAATAGCAATAAGTCTAGAAAAGTTTAAAATAGTTATTCATTCACACTTTCCAGACTAGAACATGAGCATATCACAAAAATTTATTTTTTCGAACGTGTGTAGTATTATGTTGAAAAATATTGCGTCTAATAGCATAGGCAATACGCCGCTATACTTCATGAATTGTAAAAAAAATAAAAGACGAAAAGTGTTGCTTTATTTTTATAAAAAAAACAGGCGAAATGCTGTACCAAAAGTTGAAAACTATATTAAAATAATTGAACATTTTGACGATGACACATTCTTTAGTCATTTCAGAATGTCTAGAAACGCTTTCGATGTAAAAAATTTTAATATTTAGTTTGTCTTATTTATTAATTTATTTTTAATTTAGAAACTCACGATAATATTAGAGCGGTATTGGCATGTCTCAATCTCAAAAACCGGGCAGCCGAAGATAAGTCTTAAGGAAAGCCTTTATATTACTATATGGGCTCTCGCCAATAAAAACTGTTTTCGCGAAATATCTGACCGTTTTGGCCGATCTAAAAGCGCTGTTCATAACGTAGTCATGAAAAGTTGCAGACTAATAAACAAGTTAAGTCGAAAGTACATCAACTGGCCAAAGACAAATGAAGAAATTAATAACGAAGTTTACGGTTTTAATAGCGTACGTTTAAGAAGTTTTTTTTTTTTTTTTTTTTTTTTTTTTTTTTTTTTTTTTTTTACGGACCATCAACTTAGTCTAAGCTTTAAAGCAACAGAAATTAATCTGCTGCATAAGACTCGTCATCATTTGGTCCGTTGTTAGTAGCGACATGACAAACAAGCAAGTTCTTTTTTAATACATGCTTACCAACACGGACATCAAACAAATCGGCATTCTTATTTACACTCAACCTCATGCGGTTAATAGGTTGAAAGAAGCTATAGTTAGTTTTCCCAATGTTATCGGTTGTATTGACTGTAAACACATTCGCATCAAGACCCCTTTCAATGATGGTCCTAGCTATTATAATCGCAACAAGTATCATTCTGTAATTTTACAGGTAAATAATTTCGAATTTGATACTTAAACAGTTTCTTGCAGAAATCTGAATTTCAGGCTATTTGTTCCAGTAATTTGATGTTCACTAATGTTTTCTTTGGGTGGCCTGGTCGATCCCACGACGCCTGGGTATTCAGAAACAGTGCACTGGGAAAAGGCTTGGAAAACGGCACAATTAGGTTACCACCTGATGTACACTTACTTGGCGATTCAGCTTATCCGCTTGCTACTTACTTGATGGTACCTTTCAAAGATAATGGAAATCTTAACGAATACCAAAAAATTACAATTCAAGGCATTCCACAGTAAGAATTTTAATTGAACAAGCGTTTGGTCTTTTAGTGAAAAAGTTTCAGATTCTAGATAATATTCAGTTATTGCGATTGGATAATGCCAAATATGTTGTTTTAGCATGTATTATTTTACATAACTTCATAATTCAAGAAGGTGATAACCCTATTGTGCTCGGCGATTTCAATTTGCCTCAGGCCAACGAAAATTCGTCTCAAGAGCTTTGTTCTAATGAAATAAGCGAAAATGTACCATCAGTTGAAGCGCGTGAAAAAAGAGAAAGTATTTGTCATCTTTTGGCTGCTTAAATAAAAAAACTCAAAAATAAAAAAATAAGTTTTTATTCAGTATAAACAAAAAACAGGAAATTTAATAAACTAAATCACATTCTTTGTTTCAGGTAACAAATAAATAATAAAGAAAGGAATATTATTACTCAAGGAAATGCTGAAGTATGTGTCGAAGATCGTTCATAGCTTGCACTTTTTCCTTTTCAATTTTTAGTTTTTCGTATTCAAGCTTAACATATTCCTCATGTCGCTTTTTCTCCTCTAGCTCCTGTTCTTTCAAATAATGAAGGAACTCATTCGGTCGTTTTCGCTTTCTTCCAGCACTGCTGCCTTCAACACATTCATAACTATCATTGCTTTCTTCAGTTAATGTATCACTTATATTTTCTCTCGGAGCATTAATAAAATGTTTTGAACCATACACTCGATCAAACTCTTCGAAGTATGGCCAAATAGAGACGCCCCGGCCAGACTTTGAATTTCTTTTCTTGATCCTTTTATAGGTTGTCATCAAATTCGTAAATTTTTTTATAATGTCTTCGGAGCTAAAGGGGAAGTCCAAACACTGAGATTGGATGTTGCTTAAAACATCCCTCCACGCACTTTTTTTGGATTTTTCGCCTGAATTAAAGGCTTCTTCATGCTCCAGCCTGACCGCAATGAGGACTTTAATCCATCGACTGTTCCAGCTTCCCTCCTCGTTTATGTCCCTATTGCTCCAAAGTTTGAATCACAACCTTTATTATTTATTGAATATTTACCTGTTTCGGTTATCTGACCCCATTTTTCAATTGTCACATCGACTTCACACAGCAGAGCACATGGAAATGATCAAAACTCAAAGCCGCATGACATTTCAAAGTACTGCGAAGTCTGCTCAAGTTACGGACAAAAATTGCAGCAGATGACGTTAGTGAACTTAGGACATCTGCAGTTTGCAAATGAGAACGCTTGATAAAAGCAGTATGCATGCAGACGACGTTAAAGAACGCAGCCTTTATTTTACTTTATTAGTTCCTACTACTAGTTCACAAATTTCAAATTTACTTAATAAACTCAATTTAAATTTTAGCAAAACTATATACATATGATATATTCAAAGATAAACAAAAACTACCAGTAATCTACAAAATTTCTGCATTTAAAAATAAATATAAAGTTAGTTTTGAAAACAAAAATAAAATAGAAAATAGAAAACTAATTTTTAAAAGTATAGAATATAAAATTAAATGCAACCTTGCCTGCTCGTGTACAAAATCGTCTTGATGCCTAATTCAGCTTCAAAAAGTAATACGCTGAATTGAACACCGAAATAGTTTTGGTGCGTTTTAGATGCATTTTTGTGTAATTCTTTTCTAATCTTTCGTCTATTTGTTGTGCCCATCTATTTTATAGCTTATAAATTACAAGTTCTCTGGAAATCTATATACAAATTGTGAGACTGAACAGCTCTTATATTTTTAGAAATTCTAGGGATTTATTTTGACTAGACGAATCTTCATCATTCGCTAATTGGATTTATATTGAGCGCAAAATTAATTGAACACAACTTAGCTATGAATAGATTTGTCTCGTCTTCTGAAATATGACCCTGAACCTGAACGTGACCCTGTAATTGTGAAAAAACCTATTTATAAAATTCTGTGAATATTTAATAGAATTTTTAATATAGACAATTTATCGTCTACACTCTGCTCCAAATACCTAAAGATTGAAAATTTAATCAACAAATTGTTTTAGGAGGTATAGATAAAAAGAAACACAATTTTAAGGTTTTTAAATTACGTTGTTTTTTACTTAAACTTCTGATTACGAACAAAAAAGAAACACATTTTACAGTATACAGTACAGAGAGGTATAATAAAATTCCACCTGCATCTTCTGAGACATGCCACGTGGCACTGGGCAGCTCGGATTTTTAATTATAATAAATAAATAAAAGTTGACAGGAGTATATTCCACTAACTCCGCCGAAATGAAAATAAATTAAAAACAAAACAAAACAAAAAAAAACGAAATTATATTTACAGAAGCGGAGAGTGCCACCTAAATTGGATACACCTGAATGGATCTCCGAGCAGAGGTAAGGGTGAAAGGTGGTGATGACGATGATGAGGTAAGAGATGATTCCCTTTTTTTGTTTCGTCAAACGAATGGTCCAGAAAAGTAAATCTTTCTCTGTCTGGGCAAGGGCTTTGTACTCAACCCCGAGCTATCGATGAAGTTGGCAAAGTTCGTTTTCATCTTTAGTTTTGTGCTCGGTGTGGGATCAACGATTGTTGGAAATCCATCACAAATAGTTGTGGGCGGAGGAGAATTCGCCTTTTGATCCAGAACATTCTCCTTGATTATGTCAGGTTGGTTAGCGAGGGAGAATTCTTCATCCAAATTGTACTCTATTCCGTGGGCCAAGTGATGTTGTCCATTGCCCTCGACACCACCAGCATCAATATCATCCTGATGAAATTCCGAGTTGGTGACATCGGTCGCCTTAATCACATCTGGCTGATTCGATCTGCCGTACTCAGCATCCAAATTGTACCAATCGAATTCAGCCTGGAGTGGCAATTTGTCCTCTGGGGTGGTTACTTTCATACATGATGGGGGTGTCTTTTTCGAAGGGCTCACCTTTGTAGGGGTATTTGTCGGTGTGTTCGGGCTAATTTTCTTGTTTATCTCGGCAAGAATATTCGGTACATATTGAAGCTGCTTTGGGGGTTGCTGCTGCTGCTGTTGCTGCTGCTGCTGCTGATGCTGATGCGGAGGGGTCTCTTCTTTGGGCGGGGGTGACTTGGTAATGTAGTTTTCATGGTTGATGAACTTTGTTATAGTCTTAGGCGCTATAATGGCAGCCACATTTGGAAGTTTTGGTATATCAGCGAAAATCTCTTCAACCTCATCAGTCTTCTGGGATAGGGCATCACTCTGGCTGCTAGAGGAGGATTCATCGTCAGGAACTTTATGAACATCAGCCACGATTTGGACACTAGTTATGACCTCATTCACTTCTGAAATGGAACAATAGTCAGGCTCAGAAAGGGATTTGTCGTCGCCCTTAATCGGTGATTCTTTTGGAAGACACGGCTGAGGCGTGACCCTTAAGACCCTCTTAAATTTCATTAGATTCGCCGGTTTCGGTGGAAGTGCTGGAGGTTGTTTCGGTCTCTCCTGTACGATTAGTCGGTCATCTTGACTCAACTTTGACTCCATATCAACATAGAGATTTGACGAATTATGTTCACTTCCAATAGGTTCATATTCATTACTATAGATACTTTCATAATTCACACTATTATCCTTCTGTTCATTTAACCCAACAACTGTAGTTGGGGACGATACATCATCCCTTGGTACATGCACCATACTGTTTTTGGTTGAAAAATGAACCCTTTTCCTTGATATAGTACCATCCTTATTACTACCCCCACTACCACTATTATTTTCATTACTCTCCAATGACGGAGGACCATCATGCATGGACTCCTCCATCGATTGCTGAAGAAGAATCTGATTAACACACTCCAAAACAGGATTAACAGCATTATAAGCATAGGGTTTTGCCCTAACATCATTATCTTCAGCATCACTAGCACTGGCATACCAATCATCTGTTGATGTCTCAAATTCCTGCTTAAGCGAGATCTCCCTAAAGTCTTTAGCCCTACATTTTCTATTCTTTGCCAGCATAAAAATCTCATCCTCGTGTGGTGATTGTTCATCATCTGGACCAGATGAGAAATTCTTTTTTACCATATCACCTTCACTATCTAAATCAGCTTCAAAGGATTCAACACGTCGGATCCCATGTAGCCTATCAATAGCTCTCGAAAAAGGGTTATTTTTCTCAAAGCTATACTGGCTTTCATCTCTGCTTAGAGTGCTGGCATTCTCCTCAGAATTGTCGAGATTCGTGTCATCAATATTCATGCTGCGTGACCGCATGTAGTCCCTAAATGTTCCAAAAGTCCTTCGGCTCGTATATCGAATACTGCGTCGTGCTCCGTAGAACGATGATGACAAAGTTTCGTCACTTGAAGACCCATGTTCGGTGTGGTCATCTAAAAAAAAAAAAAAGTTAAAAGGAGACACATTAAGGGGATTTATCTTATGAAGTCAATTTATTAAATGGAGATTTATTGAGCATAAAGTTTACTTGGCAATTTTTGGGTCGTATTCAGTTTTAGAAAGGGGATAAAGTTAGATTAGAAACTAATTTTGTTTTAAATATAATGCCTAATTTAAACACAATATAATACTATGAAATTACGTGTCGTTTCATTTCTTTTAGCTAAATTGAATTTTTCCAACCAACGCAGCTATGAGAGATGTAACACAATTCGATTCGAATCGAATTCATCGATCATTTCTTCTTTGTGTTGAAAGTGCTTGGTACTTTAAAATTTAAATAATAAGTACAAAGACTTGTATGAAATCCCTTATGGAAAAACACTAATGAACACTAATCAGTAGTAATCAAAAACTAATGATTAACTGAAATTAGCGAAAACACTAATTAACACTAATGAAAAACTAATGAATTCAACAGTGTGGTCATAAGTTCATTAGTGTTTTGCAATGAGGTTTGTTTTTTTTTTATATCTTCTTTACCTATAAAACTCTGAAAATTTACGTATTTTTAAATAGGTCCAAAATTATATTTTTATTTATATTTTGTCTTTTATGAAAATAAAAATATGCTATAACATCAGATGAATTGATGAAGAAAACGACATAAAATCGTATTAGACGATTTAAACATTTTATTTCAAATTCTAGCTATAGTTTATGATGTTTTTGTTTTATAAAATCTTGGATGCAATACTTTTACTGTTTATATTATACTGGGTTGCGCAAATTGAATCACCTGATTTCCTAAGGTTATAACTTAACTAACCTAAAAAATAGCAAAAATCCGGATAAATGTACAAGGAAAAAACAAGAATTTCTTTTTTTCATATCCAGATGTATATTTTTATGTAAAATAACTCAAAAACCCCCACATGCCAAATTTGGTGCAGGTCGGTTGGTTTCGAAAATTTCGTCCACCATATTGGCCACTTCAGATACTTGATCAGCGATCCCAAAAAGCCCCACATACCAAATTTAGCGTAGATCGGTTGATTTTTGACTGACTTCAGATTCGTGATCAGCGACCCCTAAAACCCCCGCACACTGAATTTAGCATAAATCGGTTGACATTTAAAAATCGATATTTCTGACCCGTTTTTTTAGGGTTAGGAAAAAAACATTCCGTGCCACCTCAACTCTGACGGTGGATTTGGATTCACGGGGTTCTTTTACATAAAAATATACATCTGGATATGAAAAAAAGAAATTCCTGTATTTTTACTTGTACATTTATCCGGATTTTTGCTATTTTTTATCGTTTTTTTGAGGTTAGGAATTAACTGTGATGTGCTCAATTCGTCGAAAACCATATATCGCATGTAAAGTACAGACCACTTTTCTTTTTTTGTGTGGCTGTGTAAGTCTTGAAAATAATATCTTTCAAGTGGCCGCCATCCTAAACATCGACCGCTAAGAGGACAATTTTCCTTCGAAAATTATCATGAGGCACATTTCCACCTTTGAGAATATGCGAACAACCAAAATTATCGCTTCTAGGGCACTGAAAATCCGCATGTAATGCATGAAGAGCCATTACATGCTCTCAAGGTCACTGTTTGGTGTGGTGTTCATGGACAAAATGTGATTGGCCCATATTTTTTCGAAGACGTTGTCGTCAACACTGTTACTGTGCGTGACGAGCGCTACAGAACCATGATTTCCGGGTTCCTGATACCGCAAATTAATGAACTGTGCCTGGATGATATGTGTTTTCAGCAGGACGGTGCAGCCGGACACACTGCACGAGCGACGATGAATATTTTGAGCCCAGCGTTTCCCGGCCGCTTAATCTCTCAATTTGGCGATTTTGCTGTGGCCCGCAACCAGAACAGGTTTTTGATTTACAAAAAAAAAAAAAAAAATTATAGCTCTAGCAAATCAAGTAATTACTTTTGCGCTACCCAGTATATGAATTAATGTTTTTTTATTAATCAACTAATGAAAAGGGTATAAAATCGTTTCGTAGGATCATATGATTACTTATTTAATAATCTAATTCTTCTCAAACCAAAACATGGGCTAAAATATATCCAAAAATATATTATAAATTTGATTAACTCCGAATTAAACCCAGTACAAATAACACCACGTACTCTCAATTTTTTGGTAAGCTATTTTAGATTCGTAAATTTGAAATAATTATTTAAATTTAAATCTTTAGAGGTTTTAGGTTAGTTTCTTTCTTTAAAAATTCAATTTTTTACTTTGATAATCAATTCGTTATATAAATTGTTTAATTTTAACCCTTGAGTAATGTATGTGGTGTTGGAGAACATAAAGATAAAACAAGGAAGACAATTTTAAAATCATTGTTAATTCTGTACCCTGTAAAACCTGAAAGACAACTTCTTCTTTAACTTGCAGTTAAGTTAATGTAATGTACAAAGGCATTTTAAATATTTTTCAAAAGAAACTAGTTCTTTGAAAGTGTTTAAATGAAATTTCTATGGCAATGAACAAGGAGCAAATATTTATGCATATGTGCTTAATCAAGAGTTTTCGTATAACTCTAGTAAAACAAACAAAAACCGTCTGCAACATTTGCGTCAAATCAAAAAGTTGGAATCTTTATGGTGACGACAAATTTTCTCCAAACTAAAGAAGAATTTTAAATACCGCATGCAAGAAGCAATCTTTTAAATTTTCTGAAAAAAAGCTAGAGTATAAGAGATCGGCATTTAGAATTTTTAATGAAATTCATTAAATCGTATATTGTATATGTAAAAGCTTACTTGACCAAGTAGTCTATTTACCCCTTGTTTCGAGGAACAATCTTTACAAACAAAAAGATTTTAATTCAAAAGCTTTAAAAGAATTTATATTTGTCATTTCCCAAAATAACTCTATCCAAATAATACCCCAAGATACCTAAAAGAAAGGTTAAAGATACTTTTAAAGGAAAGATTAAAGAGAGACACGTGCGTTTTAAATTCATGGCCTCAATCATACAGGATTACAATTTAAACACTTCAAATCCTTGTCCCCAAACAAATAAAAACTCGGGTCAACTCCGTCAGGACTCAATACCCACCCTGTGCCATGCTATTTCTATTTTTAACACATTAAATACAATTTATTGTTAATTACATCCGGGGTTTGAATAAACCAAATGCACACAGTAAATCTCTCAAACCCAATTCCCGGGGAGAAACGTAAACTCCACAAAGCGGTCAGACACTTCAGTGAAATCCCTGGGAGTGCCCACAACTCGGGAAATTAACTCCCGTCCCGTTCAACTCTGAACAATGGGATAATCTCTGGAAAATCTCATTTAGAAAGGAAAGGAGAGATTCCTACACTAGCCAGCGGCTAATTCAGTTCCTGAAGTTGATGCTGAAATGAAATACGACCGCGCGAATCTGGTGATGAATTAAAATTCAGACCATACGAACCTTGGAGTTCCCTGGACTCCTTGCTGGTCTGTGTCCAATTCTCCTTGTAATCGATTCCGTAGAACTTCTTCCGGCAACTGGGACAGTGGAGCGCCTCTGTCTGATATTCAGCGGCGGCGGAAATATCATCGATATCCGGGATACCGCCACATTTCTCCCTAAGCACCTTGTTCAGGCTAACTAATCTACATATCTCGGTGTCCTTGTCGTAGAGCTTCTGGTTTATCACTTTCTTGTCATGTTTCAACTTCGCCTCGAAGCAAAGAAGTGATTTTATAATGCGGGACAGCTCCTCGGCCCGGCGGCGTTTCTCTTTGGCGAGGTCCCTCTCAAGACGCTGATTCTGCTGGTCCAGAAAGGATATCATTTGCATATATTTTCGCTTCTGCATTTCGGGACTGGAGCGCGATTGTCGAGCCTCTTTCACTTGGATTGGCACATCAGACGGTGGCGCCGTATCATTCGTCTAAAATGGAAATGGAAAAGTTTTAATACAAATTGAATAGTACTGAGATTTACACTTAATTTTGGATTAAAGAGTCCAAGATTTACCCATTTAAATATTCAAAGACGTTACGAGGAAATACAAAAGGATCCAAATGAGAACCTTTCGCCGTTTCATTCGAAAACATTAATAATGAATAAAGTTGAACAGAAACTAAAGTTCAGTCGTTTTATTATAATATTACACGTTATTGTTTGTCTTAAGTGGTATTTTTAATGATACTTTTCCGAAAATGTAATATTATAAAAACGCAAAGCGACTTTTAGTATCGTTTAGTGCGATTTTCGTGAACTAAAGTATCCAAGAATTCGTTTATATATAAAGTTAAGCTTCTACTAAATAAAATTCCACATAACTAATGATGAAAAATATTTGGTATTAACAATTATAACTTCAAAATAGCATACCAGTTGTGACTTAAATTGTCAGGATATACATAAATGACACTCCGCTCAAGTAATAAATTTTAAAATTTTAACGATATTTTAGACAATAATCAAAATACTAAATAATATTGACGATGGTATAAAAAAAAATCCGGTTTTTCAATACATTTTATAGAAAACTATACATTCCATACAACTGAAATTTGAAACTGACGTAAGCATCCATACCAATTTTTATTAAAATCTGATCAACAGTTCAAATATTTTACAATTTATGTTTCTTTAGAATCATATTGTACTTAAATTTAAATATAAATACTCTGAAATACAAGCTAGAAACAATTAAAAGTAAAGAGTTCCTAGTTTTTGTGTCTCAGAATTTTCTATAATAAATAAATAAAAAAAATAAAAAATTTATCACTTCATTTAATTGCGGACTCGAATCTTATAAAAATTGGGAAAAAATCTGAAAAGAAAGTATCCCTACGCTGGGATTCGAACCCGTGACCTCTGAATCCCAAGCCCAAGTATTCACCACTGCACCAGCCGCCACCTTGGGAATGTGCTACAATGAATGGGATTTAGAGCCGCGTGAAAATTTTTGTATACTATTATTTTGTAAACGCGTGGCCATCTGGAGTTCCCACTTCGTGTACTTTCATTTGTTGCCAAGCCCTACATATGCTATAAATTTGAGCTAAATCGGTGATGACGACCAGGTGCCTTCTTCTTGTTAGAATAGAAAATATTTGTTGGTGGAATTGAAATCCCAATACAATTGTCATAATTCGTAAAATTTCAAATAATTCAATCTGCATTTTTTTAATTATGTGATTTTGCATTGAATTGTATAATATTTTTATACCGCGACCTATAGCAACTGTTTTAAAATGTTTAATACACGCATCAAATTGCCATGATTTTTACTTATCCATTCTTCACATTTTTAACTGAAAAAATTATAGTATCCATTTTTTTTGACATAATTTAAATTGATGTTTGATTAAAAAGTTTTGCTATGAGCAGAGATGTAGATGTAGATTAATGTAGATGTCCGAAGACACACTTAGGCCATTATAGGCCCATTGTGATGCTACTTTTTGTGACCAGGGTTTCTCGTGGGAATCGAACCTATAACTTTTAGCGCCCTGCTGGCTCGCAGTCAACGCGCCGCATTACCAACTAAGCTATTGAGGCGCCCTTTCTATGAATAAATATTTAAAAACGTCAATTCAATGCAAAATTCCAGAATTTAGATAAGTTCATCAAAAGAACCCAGCTACATATATGAAATATCTGTCAGAAATATATTTGAATAAAGGTGAAAGTATGAACTTGGTTTTATTATTTGTAAAATGTTCGAATTTATTACTTTTTTGATAAGGTCATGTATGTAATGCAGAAAATCTTAGGAAATATTCCAAAATTAATTTACTGTGCACTTTAATTTAAGGTGGCAGTACACTTCTATTTTTTGAAAAAATCGATTTTTCAAAAACATCAAATTTGTATACAAGAGGATGAGTATTTTGAACAGGAGGAAGGCGTAATGTATGGACCAGGCATTGCCGAATAATCGTAAGATACTTTTTTTTTCAGAATTATCTGCGAATTGAATAAAAAAAACTGGTTGGCAGTTTTTTGAAAAAACTACTGGTCCGATTCGGTTCAAATTTTGCGGACTTATTCCATATATGTTTGCTTATGGTGTGAACCATTATTATTAATATAGATTAATATTGAACCCTTTTTTTTAGAAATATTTTACTAAAAAAAATTCAAAATTAACGTTAAAAAATTAAAAAATTCCACCATTTTGTTGTTTTTTTGCCAAAATACTTCATCGTGGTTCACACGATAGCAGCTGATTTATATTTTAATATGTGCTTTGAATTTTTTGTTTCAGATGTTCCAGAGCTGAGATTTCTTACCAACCAGTATGAAAAGGGTTTTTTTTTTAGGCAGCCATATTACTGCCGTACAAACGCCAAAAATTTCGAAAAAAATATTTTTGTTTTTTTTTGATACATATATTTTAATGTGTAAAATTTTCAAATGATTCAATACACTTTTCTATAAAAAACAACACTTTTAAAAAATGCAAAAAAGAACTGTACTGTCTATATATACCTAATTTTGAAAATCAGTTAAAGAATTTTCTAAAACTAAATACATTTTGACCCCAAGGCTTTGCGCTTTATTTTTATACCTCCGTATGGGTCTTGTTGTCTAAAATGAATATTTATCTACTTGTTATATGTGAAGAAATGTAGCAGAAATTTAATATTTTATAATAATGTTTTGTACTTGAACTTGCTTCCTAATCTTCATTAATTAGATATCCCACTTAATAGAATTTGAAAGAACCAATTTCGTTGTACTCAAATTTTTTAGATAAAAGGGTATAAAAATATAAAAAATTTAGTTTTATTTATTTTTGAACTATCGGTTTAATTGTCATATGTCAATAACATCGAAAGAAAGAATTTTGGGATATGTTGACTTCTTTATAACGACTTTGGCATTGTCTAATTTGTTGATTTGATTGAAGGCAACTTCCTCGCTACGAATAATGTCCATACAACCGATGACTGATTGTTCAAATAAATTTCCGAGCAAAGGGACTAAAATCAACAAATTCGCCCTGAAATCAAACTTTGCTCTGATACCGGAGAAAGGAATAATTGCGGCCGATTGATAAATGGCCAAGTCATAAATCGCCCGCAGCCTGGCAAACATCCTCAGGCACGGCACGCTGACAAAAAATAGAGCTGTGCCGCATTGCGTGGTTTTGACGCAGAAAACCTCACCGAAATACTCGAGATTGATAACATCGAGGCAATCAAAAACTTATCGCGACTCATTGTGCTGACGGGGGATAAAAAAGTAACGAAACTCGAGATATTCTCGAGTGTTTGGCAGTTCTATTAACTCGGACTAATTGCGGCTCGCCGGGGTGTCATTTGCAAATTCATTAATTTTACTAATCAGCACCGAAAACAAGTTTCTTTTTCTATTTCGTGTGACTTTTTTTCCCACGGATAGTCCAGGGTTGTTTCAAGAAAAAAAAAAAAAACATGGCGTTAACAAATAGGCAAAAAATTGCAAGGATAAGTAAAAAAGTTCTCGGGGTGACCAGGGGTCGACTGGCATATTTCTGTCATTACACGTTTTCTAATTCTGGTTGTGATTTGCAGATTTGTTCATCCAAGCAGATGAGTTTTTATAAATGAAATCCATTTGTCGAGGTATTTTTTTTGTTTCTAACTAATGAAATGACAAGTGAGTAATTTTTTGTATACCTTAACATGAAAAGGTTTCGATATTGCGACAAACATGGGAGGGGCATGTTTTAAATGACTCTAGAACTTACTCTAGTTATATTTATAATTTTTTAAGAGGATACAAATTTTGACGGGTCAGAAAACTTGTCGTCCTCACAATTTTGAAATTTAAATTCTTACAAATGGCTTTATGAAATTAAATACGTTATTTAAACTTCAATGGCGTTTTTCTCAAAAATTCCAAAACAACCTGATTTAAATTAATACTTTTCATAATCATATACCTAAACATAAAATCTTATTTTCTTATGAACGAAAATAACAATTTTCTTTTGTATTGTATGATATAACTAAATTACTTTAATTTCCACATAAACAAAACTCTCTTTAAGAGCAGCCAAAACCTACAGAACTTAGTGTCGCCGAAGCAATATTAATTAATATTTATTGTTTCAGTTAACTTGAATCGAATTCTCATGACTACGGTTAGTAGGTCAATTCAATTATCACTTTGCGCCCTTTGGACAGTCCATTTACCCTTCTAATTAGTAATTTAGCGTCTGCAATAACTCAATTCTGTTATGAAATATGTACTTATATACAATAAAGATCCTAGAAAAGTTCTATTTTTAAACAGTTTTAATTACTATTTGTCGTGTACTTAGTTATATTAAATAATTGAGCTATTCAATTGCCAAATCGATTAAGGGGTTATTCTACTGTTAAACGGGTAAGAAGCAGTATCTTTTTAAAAGTGTTGTAAAAAAAAAACTATTAGAGATATCAATTTGAAATTTTGCATGCATCTTTATTAATGAAAAAAATATATAATGGCATAGTTGATATATCAAAAAAATCGGTTAAAAAAACTTTAAACGCGATTTACTCAAAACGTGTTTTTTTGGTGCGCGGTACATCGTAGAGAAAATACTAATGAAGCGATTTAGCTAAAAAATTTTATGCATAGTTATATATCAATTTTACACAGACTGAACCTAAATTGAGCCATAAAAATTGAAATTTGGTTATTTGGGAGCACTTTTTTCATCGAAAAAACGTCCAAAATCGAGCATGCTATTTTCCAACGCTTGTCAAATCGCGAAAATTTAATATTTATGGCTCAATTTAGGTTCAGTCTGTGTGTTTTTAGCTAAACTAATAAAATTGCATCGTTAAATTGATTGCAGATCACCTGGACGACCTGGGCAATGTACCGCGCAAACGACTCTGGCCGTCAGCGCGCGCTACATCAATCATAAACCGAAGCCGCCATTTTGTTTTTTTTTTTTTAATCAACTATGCCATTATATATTTTTTTCATTAATAAAGATGCATGCAAAATATCAAATTGATATCTCTAATAGTTTTTTTTTACAACACTTTTAAAAAGATACTGCTTTTTACCCGTTTAACAGTAGAATAACCCCTTAACTCAAGAAAACAAAAAATAGAGAAAATTGTTTCGGTCGCTGCGTGGCACGTAACGCCATCTTGTTGAAACCACAAGTAGTCAACATTAATATCCCGAAGTTTTGGGAAACAAAACGTCGCATATCATTGCTTTATATAGCTCTGATTTACTATTATTCGGTCCATACAATTTAGGAAGTGCTCTATAAGTTTTTATAACAGACACCTGATTTCAAAAATAAATTTCCACAATTTAGAATCTTTGCTGCGACGTATATATTTCCATAATGATTTGTTAGATCTTACCGAATAAAAATGGCATTGACATTTAGAACAAGTGACAGTTCATTTGGCAGTTATCCCTATTCAAAATCTGGTGGCTCTTAAAAAATACCCTTAATATATAGATAAGACTTTTGGCACAAGTTTTACCGCGAACAAATGATATATATGAATTTTTTAATATTTCAATCGATGCCTCTTAATGTAATTTCACCCTAATTCGATTTTGAGAATAAGTTTGTGTATCAGTTCTTGAGTTACTTAGAAAAATGTTTAATGATTTTCTTCTTCTCGTTTAAAGAGGTTTTTTTGGTGTGTTCTATAAGATGAAAACTCACAATGGCTTTTTGTTTTTGAATCATACATAAAATTTTGCCAACATGTTTGCTATTTGCATAAATTGAAAATAAGTTTATCACTTACAAAAAGTATGGTAATATCCTGGACTGCTACAGATTTTATATAAGAGAGGAGGAAACATTCCCCTATTTGTTTATTTATTTATGAATCAGTAATGAGCGATTTAATTTAATTTAATATTCCCCCCTCAAAAGAAATGTACAATTGGAAAATGTTTTAACTGAAAACTCACCAATTCATTTGAATTTCTATCCAGGGCACTGCTGCCATTCCTGTCGGTTTCCCTTTTCAAATCACTTTCCAGCTTATTTCCCACCGCATTAGCATTTGTCTCCCTAAACGTTTCCTCGCAGCCGCCACCATGTTTCCCGTATCCCGCAGTGATACTGTTATTGTTGGCGCCATTACACAGCCGACTGTCCTCGAAATCTCTCCTGATCTCAGCTCCGATAATCATTTCACTTTTCATGAATTTCTCCAAAATGTTCGCGGCCACTTTCATCCCATTTACTTCGCCTGGATGCAGTCCATAGATTTGTAAGTTGGACAGTCCAAACATTCTTCGTACAGGTCACGTTCCTGATCTTAATTCCGAACAGTCAAGGTCTGAGGGGGTCCCATGACCATCTCTTCAGATCTGATGCGAAAGAATTTTCGTTTTCACTTCGCACAAGAAGCAATCACCTCGTTGCGGCGCAGCCTGTCGCAATTGTTCGACTTTCCTTCTTATTCTTCAAAGAGAACGCCAATCTGCACCTTCTTTTGTGCAACAAAATACCTCCTGGGCTGTGGCCCGTTTACATTTTTCGCTTGTCGTCTTTGTTCTCGGTTCACCTGGAAAATAGATAAGAAAGATGAAAAAAAAAAACAAAAAACAATAAATAAATGATCGTTGTAAGAAAACGAGTTAGCGATCATAGTCAAAAGAGATCAGATCAGATCAGAAGGTGGAACGAACAAAAGTAAGTCGAGACGCGGAAGACGATTTAATGGGTGAAAAGTATAACGCTATGGTACGCGTTCGTATGCACTATACACGTATGAAAATCTGCCGAGCTATCCGACAATCTTCATGGTCCAGAAAAGATCGATCGCACCGCACTCGCCGACGTCTATTCTTTGGGGGTTCCCAAACCTGAGGGCCTTTTGCTTTCTTTTCTTTTTTTTCGTATCGCCCGCCTACCACGTCTTATTTATTGTCTTCCTGCAAGATCCAAGACGATCGTCCCAAGAAGGTAGATATGTACGCATACCTTTATAGACCCCAACATAAAGCATATTGCTGCACTCCAATTATGCGCACTCATTACACCGCAACGAATGAAAGTTTCGTGATTTCAAAAAAACAAGACATTTTTTTTTTCCATAGTTTCATGCTCGTTCTGGTGCTGTATGGAAAATTTGAAATTTAAATTATGAGGCGAACTACTACAACTACTATTATAAAGACAAAAAAAAAGAAAAAAATACAATTAGCGATTTTCTAGGGTGATAAGTTAGTCCGTGCTCGACGAAACCGTGACGGTTTCATAAGTGCACGCAAGACAACCGCCAAAGAGTCTGTCTGTCTATAGGCGGGAAGTTACAGTTTGTTTGTTAATTTTCTAATGCCGATTACTTTTTAAGGAAATTAATCACCCACGCGGGAGAATTTTTTTTTTTTCTTTTTTGCTGTTTGTTTCTCGCGGTGTTAATGAGCAACAGCTGCAGACCCACACTGCAAGGAAGGTAGACGAAAAGTAATAGTCGATGTCACAACTATAGTCAGATTTGGCAATAGTCGTTGAAGTTAATGAATTTAACCCAGTTTTTCATAAATTGAAATTGTAGTTGAACCTACCTTGGGCGCAATTAAAAATTACAAATAGTTTGGATTGAGTCAGTAATATTTTTAGAGATAAACTCACTACTCATTATACTACCATGATCAAATAGAAAGAGACTGTGAGATGTTGTCGTGGTGCAAAATCCATTCCTTGAAATTACGTCTTTTTAAATTGATAGGTTCACACAAATGTCTCATAATGCAAAAAAATAAAAAATAAAAAAACAGACAGATGGCATTTTGCAGTCAAAAGTCTCCTTTCTTTTTGATCATGATAGTATTGAATATAATGCAGGTTTATATATTTAGTATCATTCTAGGGACAGCGCCTCATTTATCTAAAATCTAGATTCATAAAGCTCTTTAAGTTCGATGTTCAAACCCATGTAACTCAACACATCTTGAAATTTTACTTCCAGGTCAACTAAAAACATTATATTTCAAAATTATATATATTTTCGCACCCCTCATTTATTGTTTTAAAATTTTATACCACACTTGACATATCAATAGTTTTTTTGACAGTGGTATAAGTCCACTTTTCTCACATGTTATTTTAAAAACTTCTCTCGTAAAATCATCTTAATGTGAAGAAAATCTTCAATTATTCAAAAATTGGTCTTATACAACTTTAAAAAAAGAACGATTCATTATTTTGTATTAATTTGAATTTAATTAATTTCTTTCGAATTTCTAGTTATAAAATTTTAAAAGAAGGTCTGACTTTTAAGAGAACACAATTTTTTTTTCACATTTTTTTTTTCAAATTTCTAATATATGTGTGATATTTTTAAACACTTTTTTTTTTATAACAGAATCACAAATTCCACAGTCTAATCTTAAAAACACCTCTTAGATTAAAATCGATTCAGTCATTATTATTAGTTTGAAAAATATTATTAGGTTTGGTTTAAACGTTTCTAAATTCTTAGTTTGGAGTTTGGTCATATGCACGATTGTCTAAATTTTTTTAAACCTTTTCATTCTCATTGTTTTTATGAGCGTATCTTATATATACTATAATACAAAAAACTAATTACGTGACCAAAGCTGAATATCGTGAAAATTGATTGATTGATTTGGATAAAATCAAAGAAAAAGAAAGACAAGAAGCCAAACTAAGCCACAGCACGATATCTCGAAAGCCTTAAAATTAAAAAGAGTAAAATAAAAATCGTTAAAACGCATGACTGCAAAAGTTTTACTTTGTTGTCAATAGTTGGCACTAATTAATATAAATCTCGTGGGCAACAGAATAGGTCAAACAATAGAGCCCTGAGGTACCCAGCTTTGTGGTCAGTTATTAGTAGTTCACTGACCATTTAAGATGAAAATACTAGTACAAATTCCAGCCAAATGAAAGTATTATATATCTTAAGTGTGGCCTTATTAAGAAAAAATAAATCCATCAATTTAATGGTATGTTAAAAGTCTTCCACAATCGAAAAATTGCGAAATAGCCGAGGTCCAGCGGGCGTATAAATCAGTTACAAATATCTTTCCATTCCAATTGCTTGATCTGTCTGAAGATGACTTAATCCGGAACCTCACCTCTCGAGGGCAATTTATCATTAAACTTTCGTTGTTGCATTGCATAACAGTCAGAAAAATAGTAATAATTCAGTGTCCGTCATGCACCACCACCAGTTGGAGGGAGCTAATCAAATAATTGTTATGGCCAAAAAATAAGAAATTGTCTTGACACCGGTCAACCGCGTTGTGGTCATGTAATGAAGACGGAAATATCTTGAAATTGAAATTGAGTACTCTGTGTGTCTTTAGCACAGACAGTTCTCAGGGGGGCTGAGCCTCATTACGCAAACGAAACGCCTCAGCCGCTTGTAACAAGATATTTTTTTCCAGCTTTGGCTGGTTTTTTTTTTATTAGTTACCTGCATTCTTGACGACGAAGACAACGATTTCCTCGTTACGTCAGCAAAATTGTGCAGGTTTCCTCAAGCAATGGACAGAAGGTGGTCGCTTCCTCTATTTATTTACATTTTTTTTGTTTATGTGCCTCAATGTGTAGACAAAGTGTCTATAAAAATAAATAACAATGTCGAATATCGCTCAAATCTCTTTAAGTTTTACTCATTTAGAAAATAAAATAAAAACGAGTCTGCTTTTGTTCACTTATGAAATTATGAATTCCATCGTCACGATAATGACCATCTAGAAGTGTGACATGAATGGGAAGTAGATGATGGACAAAGTGATTTTCGTTTTTCAACTTGAAACAGCGAAAACAGGAAGGCTTTCCATTGTTAGACACTTCTTTCACTACTTTCAATTCCGACCCCACACCTGAAGAAGCAAATTCAAAGCAGACCGGTCTTCATCGTCTTCTTCGTCGTCGATGGTGGCGGTAAAACAACAAAAGAAAACATACAACGATGTCTTAAGAAGTTTGGCCGCTTTTCCTCAGACGGTTTTTACTTGACTGATTTTCTTGATTTACGTAAAATAAAAATAAAAAAAATATTTCCACAAAATATTTTGCTCAGCTGTACAAATAAGTAAAATGTTTTTCCACAAGTTGACGTAAAGAGAGACACTTAGTCTTAGTTTCATGCCCCTAATGGGGCTTAAGATTTACTTGAGTTGGATATGAGACAACTTTGGGGTTCTTACCTCAACCCGGACAATGGCATCCAACTGTGTGCAAAAGTCCCGGTAATTGTCCCTGGCCCAAAGCAAATATTTACCAAGAAACATGATGAAAGGTGTTGATTAGTTCTGACGCAACCAATCTTGAAAAGAACTCGGTAGCTGCAGTAGTAGATGAATAAATAGATAGATCGATCGAATCGACTTCAGAACGATTTCTTACGGTCGCGGTATGCTGATCGATTGGTATTTTGCAGGGTTAGGTATCAAAATGATCGATCGCTGATTTTATGCACTCGAACGAATACGGTGTGATAACTTATGAATGAGATGTAAATTGATACACCATTAGATCTTATTGAAAGCGATTTTGAATGCATAAAATACTACTACTATAGTGGCAGGATTCAGTTTAAATTGATTGGCTCACCATTGAATTTGGCTTACATTTGCATTTAAGTTTTTACACTTATAGTTTGTTATTATTCCAAATATTTAGAAACGACAAAATCCAGAAAAGAGAATGGACATTTTGGATCAAGACAATGGCTTGGGTATATATATCTTAAATTAAATATCGAATGTATTGCGACTTTACTCAAACATACAGTGGTCAAGGAAAAACTACAAAAAGCTATAGTTACATGACCTTAATACACTTTTATCTAGCAAAGCGAAAAAAACTATGAAATCACAGCATATTTCTCATTACTTTTCAAAGCAAATAATTTAAAGTGACATTGAACTTAGCCGAATTTTTATATCTACAAGTAGTTAGACGAATATTTTGGCTAAAATTCCACTATTAAGACATCCCATTTTGAATCTCTTTCTCCCTTGCCAACTATTTGAAAGGCTACACCAACTACAAATGCTTCTAAAATTTAATAAAAAATAATAAATTATCAGTACAACCTTTATTAATTCCTTCTAACATAACTATATGAGAAAAATACACCGCAACAGAAAAACAAATTGCCGAAATCCCAAAAAAATAGTAAAGTCCAGAGTAGACTTTGAAAACGGCAGAGTCCAATAAGGACAAAATCAGCAATAGTAAATTTTTAACTTTATCAGCTTTTATCTTTGAAAGGGCCCTTATATTGAAATTAAGGTATTAAAGTCTGCATGCTTACGACAGAAGCTAAGTAAAGACAAATTCATTCATATATGGCACATATGTACCATATGTACATAAAATTCCTATAAAATTAACCCACGTCATTACTTTGCAAAAAAAAAAAAAATACTAAATTGAGCATAGAGCACGTTGCAGTCAAGCAATTAAAATATTGCAAGGCCAGACGATTGGACCTAAATTCAGCTGCACTAGACAATAACAAGGTTGCATTCACATATGCCACTAAAATGTTTTACTTCACATATGTGCTGACATAGAGATGTAAGCCGAGACAGCTCACGTAGTGTTCAACTCTTGTTTCGACACAGAAAATGACATTGAAATGTCAGCAAAGAGCGACTTCCGGCGACTGCAGTTTAATATACATAGTATAAGAACCTGAGTTCACCGAAGCCCTGAAACCCCGGAGCGTCTTATTTGAGACTCTAGAGTTCCATGTGTGTCGTGCAAGTACAAAATCCAGCGAAAAACTTGTTATCCAGGAACAATGAAAATGCTTTCGCCATGTTCGATTGATTAATTACGAAGCCCGAACAAGGTAAAACTGGCTCAGTTTCGAGGAACAATTGCACCCAGAATGGAGGCTTGTGGCTTTTTGGGCGGCTGTCGGAGCAACCTTTTTTTTTTTTAGGCTTTATAAGTAGATCACCCAATAATCGTATAATTGTAAGTTCAGAAATCGAAATAAAAGATCGTCAAACCTTGGAATATCCGTCGCGGCAGGCGTTCAAAGTTCGAACTTGAACCCCGCCCCAGTAAATAGCGTGTGGTCACTAAATGCTAATTATCTTCTTAGTTGAGGCAATTAGAATCTAATTTGTATCAGTCTAGTGATCGTGATTGTGCCAAAGTCTAACAATTGATCGACTAGTTCGAAACGTATAGCACTCGTCCTTATCTGACGAGGTGCAAACCATCAAAATATGTAGAAAAAATTACCTCAGCAGCACGCCAAAGTATTTCAAGGTGAAAGCAAACGCGCGATCAGATAGGATCGTGCGCGATCCAATTCAATTCACTTTCAATTAGATCGATTTTCCCCTTTTGTTGGGTCATTTCATGGGATTAATCGAATCCATTTAGATTTCTTGATTCCCTGATGTTTTTTGTTACTGTCTTTTGGGTTCCAAAACGAAAAAACGACCTTTACGAGTAAAGTTGTTTCAAAATAGAAAAGTCGTACCTTGGCATAGGACCATGTTAATCCGTAGATAACGTCGAAACGAGAATGTATATGGACACTTTCTCCTGTCCCATCAATTATTCAACACGTTAGTAGCCCTGCACCCATGTGCAACTAACTAACTAGCTACCAATCGATCATACATGTCCCTGAATTCCGAGGAATTCCTTTAGATCACTTCACCCACGCCACCATGATCTTGTAATTTAAATTGTCGTCAAGACGAATTGCAACTTTCTTTTCCTATTTCGCCACCTTTGCCAAGAAGTAGGTCACATTGCATACCAATGTCATGAAGCTCGGCACAGAAGACATAATAAAATTTGGATCGAATGCACTTTAACTCTGATCCGATCAGCATCAGCTAACACCTAATCAACATTCAGACGCGTGCATTAGAAATTACACGTCTCGCGCGAGTCGGCATGTCTGGAATGTGCGCGGTTGTGACGCAACGCAAGACCTCACACCGTTTGACTTGTGACTTGGGCGTTTTTCATTTCGGCGCCTTATGTAAGTCTTACATGCCAAAAACGAAAAAAGGTGCAATCTGAGCGCCATGGAATGTCAGGGAAACATATGATCTTTTCAAAGGAAATCAACTTTTCTTTTCCCGCGGAGGTGGATGTTTACCTTTAACGACGATCGGGCTTTTGGGTGGTGATATCAAATTTGTATGCTTTGTTGTTTGTTGTAGTTTTGACCCCGTTGTTTATTTAATGGGAATTACATGTTCTTTTTTAAAACGAGGCAGTTCCTTAGAGCAGCTCTTTTATTAACACGTTTTCTTCATGAAATGTTTTGTTAAATTAGATACTGTGGGGTTTTTTTGGATTGAGTTTTATAAATAATATCATTGTAATTTAAATCAGCAAACCTGAACTTTGAGCTAATGTATTTTTGTAAATTATTTAGTCACGTACCTTAAAAATAAAAATTCTGCAGTCTACTGCTCAATTCAGCTTCAAAACCATAACTGCTGAATCGCGAAATTGACAGCAGATTTAAAATATAATGTAAAAGTTTCTTAATATTAGTATTCAAAAAAAAGACTTACATTAGAAAATATCTTCGATGGATACCCTTTTATCTCAGAAGAAAAAAACAAAAAGATTTTTATTTGATACTTTTTGAAAATGTAAACTACCAGAAACAATAATTTTTTAATAATTTGCCATTTTAACACGTTCCGTATAAGAATTACAAAAGTGATCAGCGAACCCAAAAAACCCCACATACCAAATTTGGCGCAGGTCGGTTGGTTTCGAATATTTCGTCCGCCATATTGGATCCGCCATTTTTCATTCTGCAAATTAAACTTCAAATTCGTGATCAGCGATCCCAAAAACCCCCACATACCAAATTTATCGTAGATCAGTTGATTTTCAAAAATCTCGTCCACCATATTGGATCCGCCATCTTGAATTTTGCAGCTCTGACTTTTTAATTGTTTTTTTGTGTGGCTGCATTATCTATCCTTCAAACTTCATCGGACCATAAAAATTGATACTTGGGGCTTTTTGAGGCCACTGGTTTCAAATCTATTATCAAAATTTTGAAATTAATGAAAATTAGTACCCAACGGCATTTCGGGACTTTTGATTTTGGATCCATTATCAAGTTTTTGAAATTCGAATTCGGTAAATCAAACTCTGTTTGTCTGTTTGTGCACTCATCACGCTAAATCTAAGGGACAGAATTTTATGAAACTTGACGTAGTCTTAGCTTATACCCTGTGTTAACATTTATGATAAATGTTATCTCCATACAGGATGTTTCAGTTCCCATACAGTTGAAGATTCGATTATCGAATTTATTTATTTAATGATTTCATAGTGTAATTGTTTTAAGCATGTTTTAAGTTATGTATGTTCAAACAAATCTACAGATGTACGTGGACCAAGTCCGGGCACAGATAGTAATTTAATAATAACAACAAAAAATAGTTCTATTCTTATCTTACTTTCCTACACACCTTCTAAAGCACTAAAATCAAAATTTCATGGCATTCATCATAAATTTATTTTCAACAGATATCGTTTCGACTAGAGTGATTTTTTGTTTGGTTGTAAAACCGACAGTAAATTGCCACCTTCAGCCCTCGGGACACTTTTCTTCTGTAGATAAGAAAAAAGAACCTTTTCACTGATTGCATTTCTCACCTGTTCTACTTGTCCTGCATACATAACAACTAACAATTCGAAAATAAAATAAAATCAAGTCCAACCATAAGACGATAAAAGAAAACGAGGGCAAAAAACCGGGAAAATTCCCGAAATCCCTGTAAGAGAACTCTCTACCTGTCTCCACAGGGCCATTATCAGGTTTAAGATATTTTTTTTTATATTATCTTTTTTTTTTCTCTGTACATCTTTTACAGGGACATACTCACCAAAATGTTGGAAGGTCAATGATATCACCCTGAGACCGGCCACCTTACTTCTGGTGTTCTTCAGAAAAATGGCAACCGGCAGATAACAATAAATAAACCTTTGTATATTTTGCAACTTTACGGGGATTACATATATTTTCCGATGACCTAATCCCCGGCTATAGTTAGGGCTATTGTGTTACACCAATGACTCCCTCCTGGGCTATTGATTTCTGGACATTGAGTCAGAGCTCAGAAGAAGGTAACTCGATAGCTGAGGTGTAATACGAATGCGAGGTATGATGATCATTTTCTAGCTTGATTTATTGCATCTGGGTGGCGTTCTTTTACCCTCAGATTTTTGTGAATGAAACAAGAATCGTCGCGGACTTTAATTCAATTCTTATTGGGATTTTCCTTTTAATAGGAGACAGGTTTGAATTGTTTAGCTGTTAAATATGATACTTTATTGATTTGATGCCTTTTTCATTTCGAATTTCATTTTGCTTTATTACTCAGAGGAGAATTTATGTATAATTTTCTTCCGCAAAATTCCCTAGTTTAGCTTTCAGGATTAAAGAAAGTGTTGATTTCAGTCAGTCATAAATAAAAGAATGTCCACATGGACCTAGATAAGATTTCCGTGTTTCAGAACAAGATAAGTTTAGTCTTAGGGAGAATTATTTAATATATAGCACATTACCTCTATATATAGCATATTACCTCTATATGAAAATCCATAAGTCGATATATTTTAAAGAAGTTTATATCAAAACCTTCCAATTTATAACTTTAAAATACAACTTCCTAAGTTTAGAAATTATATCATCAAATTTGCAGACGGCTGCCACGCTATAATAAATCACAAAAATAGAGAAAATTGTAACTTTTAAATTTTTACAATTCATATTTTTGTCTTACTTATAAAGAGCAGATCTACAATGAGTCTGAAAAATAAGCTAATAATTCATAAAGTAATATTTCAATCCCTTGCACTGTCTAAAATATCGCATTATAGGATTATCACTTTTTTTAAACTGGTTGCGGATCGTTGTATAGTTAATAATATTTTATTTGAATAAATAATTATCGGCACTGGCGCCAAATAACATTTGAAAATTATTTATTTAACTCATTAATGCCTGAATAACAAAAAAATGGACGGTAACTTCGAGGCCCTAACTTTTATCGAAGGGGTGGTCAATTCTCATTGAGACCAACTTTTCTAGACGTATTTTGAGTCGCCCGACACGATCCAACCAAAAAAAAAAGTGAACCTAAAAATTATTATTATTGTTTTTTTGCAATATTATGTAAATAAATACCCTTTTCACGTCATTTTTTTTTTCGAAAAACGACTGATTTAGTGGGGAAAAAGCAACTTTTTACTACAATAAACTGCATAAAACGTGTTATTAGGACTTAAACTTCAAAGATATGCAGGCATTTAATCAGTAATCAGTGACCCCAAAAACTCCGGATACCCACTTTTTCTTCGAAGAATTTGAAAATTTTGCAAAAAATTGTCCGCCATCTTGGATCCGCCATTTTGAATTATGAAACTAGTGTATATACATTTTTGGGAATAGTCGAACATAGTGGGATAAAAACAAAAGTGATCTAAAGTAACGCAAATATGCGTAGAAGATAATTTGCAATATTGGAATTTTTATGCAGCCTAATATTAAAAAAAAAAAAAAAAAAAAAAAATTCCTGCATATTTTAACATTAATTAATTAGACACCCTGTAAGCGGCACTCTGTAAATTAATTTTACCTTTATACTGTACTATTAGAAAGGCTAATGTCTATACTTTTATTTGATATGCTGGTTGCTATTCTTTTTGCAAGTAAATACATATGAAAAAATCGCTAGCAAATTGAAATCACGTATGCGTGACTCCGGCCGATAACCGCCAGTAAACTGAAGTCACGTGTTTGTGACTCCGGCTATAAAAGTGTTAAGAAGGATGTTAGAATAACTTTAGTTTTAATCTTTGGATTTTCAGCGAACTATTTTCCCTAAAAGGAATATATTTATAAATTAAACATTTATTCGCTTATGCAAAACGAATAATAAAATATTAGAATGAATTTTGAATTCTAGCACTAAATTGTATGATTTCTGTAGTAGATTTAATTAGCATAAATAAGTAAATAAATATTTTTGTCTTTTTCTGTAGCTTCGGCTTCATTTTCGACTTTATGGGATTAAAAAGTGACCTGCATAATTTGAAAATGTTTCTTTTTAAAAAAAAAAAAAAATTCTTAGTGAAATAATTTAAAATTTTGTGTTAATAGCATTTTTAACTAAATAATTTAAAAACATATTTCCAAAATAAACGTAAGCATAATTTTTTATTTTTAATGTTTTTTATAAGCTGTTAAATTCCAGCATTCCCTTTCAGAGTTTGACTTTAAAGTCCTACTCATAAAATAACTAGAACTGAAGAATTTCAAGAACTTTTCCTACACTGAAGATCGATATTAATTTTCATTATTTAAGCCGCCTATTTATTTTATAGCAACTACAATGCAAAAACAAAGATATAAGATATTTTTTATTTTTCGTTTTCCCTTAATGTAATATGAAATATTGTTAACCCTGCTAAATAAATGAACTGAATTGAAATAATTGCAGCTTACAAGAAGGTCTAAAATATAAATGATTTATGACGGTTTTAACCTTAAGATTGTGTGGAGATTACAGAGTAATTCGAAGTATAAAAAATAATAACTAAATATTGGGAGACGTATTTTTATTCAATATCTTTTTTATTTATTCTACATACCAATTAATAAAAATGTAAATCACTTAACCGATTTGTGGGTTAAGAAAAAGTTCAAGATACTTGATTTTGTTATAACATATTAAGATATGTGTATCATGCAATTAAATTGTAGTTTTTCATGTGAAACTAACATGCGATATGATAACATATTTCCTACTGTTTCGCGTGTTTAACCCTAATTCCAAATAAAATTCGTACATATTTCTAATCCAAAAGAATTAGCACTTCGTAAGTTAGCTTAACTATAAATCAATGGCACATTCAAACTTCTAAGAAGTGCTCTTATCTTTTACAGTAAATAGAGAGAAATTTCAAACAAACTCATTAAGTTTGCTAATTTGTGCAAACACTTCGAAGTGCCTTTACCCTAAATCCTAAATTTAGAAAGAAAGGTAGATAAGCAAAGATATACCGACAATCTCTTGTACATGCTAACGGAGGCAATTCACCTGCTTTCAAAGTCGATAAACAGGTAATCTCTAGAAATCGCGCCGCCGCCGGTGTTCTTTCAATCATCGGCTTACGTAATCTAGTAAGTAAGTAATTGACCGAAGCACCACTTCGTCGCGCACCTCAAGTGTTTTTTATGGTGGTGGTAAAAAAGCCAACATCTTAAAAAGCTTTCTTTCAATTTGGCCAAAACAGTTACTGTTGAAAAGAGGCCGGAATTCTATGGAAATTCCATTCTAAAAGTCCGGCCAATAAACAATGCCATGGAATTTTCTTCACTTGCCTCATCGGAATCAACTGTGCGGATCGGGGAGCGCCTTAGGTTTTATGATTCCGTTTTAAAGACACGCGTTTTTTTGCTATACGTGAGAAATGTGGCTGTCTAACCGACAGTGCTGTCGTGTTGAAAATGTGCAAAAGATCAGCAAGTGGATTGGGTGGAATCCCTCATAGCTTAAAAAGTGGGCTAATAGGATGATGATGGTAAAATTTGTCTTACCGCTAGCGCGATTAAAAGACCACCGTCGCACGAAGCGTCTTTATTGTCTTATAACAAAAAAAAAAAAAAACAATAATAATATAGGCACCCAAGTATAAACCTGTAATTCAGGTAAGAAGTAGGGTCGAAGGCGAAGGTGCTACGGCTAATTAATGGTTAGAAAATTTTACGAAAGAATTTCATGGGAATTTTAAAACAAAACCACATCATGCACTCTAGGTTTTAATTTTTTTTTTGTTTTGCACATTTTCTGCTTTAATTTCTTCGCGCAGTTCAAGTCACAAGCAATTTTTTTTCATTTTTCAAAGGTGATGCGATTGTGCAAACACAATCTTTTTTTTTTTTTTTTACTTTTTATTAGCGCGCAGATAAAATCGTGTGAACTTGTGCAGAAAATGAACAAGTGACAATGACGCTAGTGTCCCATTTTGGGTCATAAAGCGAAGGCCATTTGAGGCTCATTTTGCAATCAACCATAGTGTTTTTTTGTTTTGTTTTTTAATTAAATGCCGAACGAGTTGAGGCACCTTCGCCGATTAGCTCATTAGTTCGACACCACAAAGAAGTTTACTATAAATATATATATAAAAAAAAAGTAATGTTTTATGAGATACTGTGATCGTACAATAATCTCATGAGATGATACTTTACCGGAAATACTTCGGATTATTCAGACTGGAAAAAAAAAGTGCCGACAAACGAAGCCCATGGTATTAAAAATTTTATCCCATCTTGCATGACCATCTCAGAAATTTAACGAGCAATTTGTTTTTAAGACCACAAGCTGAGCAACAAAGTCATACAACAAAAAGAGATATTCCAAGAATTAATGCGAATTACAAAGTTGGTACTAATAAACTCTGACGAATAAAACAAACATAATATTAGCACGAATTTTTATTATCCGGCATTAATATCACGTGGACTAACATAACGAAAACAAAATCTTTTAAGCCTCTTCAGATAAATTGCACTGATAGTAGCTTTTGATAGTGCTCATTTTTTGAATATAGACATGGGTACAAAGAGTGCGAAATTACCTTTTTTGTTATCTACGCATTATTGAGGGAAGGAATATTTTAGTATATAATACTCATCAACAAAATATGGGGGAGGATAACGTTTAATTAATAAGTGCAGTTCTTCTGATTAGATAATAAACGAAAAATAAATAAAGGTGCAATCATTGAACTTAATTAATGAATTTTGTAACGAACAGGTGAACATTTTTCACAACACAAAGGTCTATTCGATTTTATATTTAGATTTATTACAAACAAACTAGTACTAATATTTAGGTTAGACCTAAACTCATCAAAAAATTAAACCTATTTTATTAAAACATTATAATTTCAATTTCTTAGACAAAAAATTTGTTTATAACACCATAGATAATTTCAATTCAAAAATTAAAAATAAAAATGCTAATGAATAAGGATTTTTTAGTACAAATTACTTAGATATTTTATATAATAATTCGTAATCAGCGACCCCAAAAACCCCTCAGTGCAAAATTTTACTCAGATTCATGTGATTTTAATTTTCTCGTCCGCCATCTTGGATCCGCCACTTTTATCTTTTCAAATCTGACCTCAGATTCGCAATCAGCGACCCCGAAAACCCCCTAGAGCTATTTAATGATGACATTTATAAAATTTTGATGTCTTTGTCCGCCATCTTGAACCCGCCATTTTGAATTTCTTAAATTTGACCTCAGATCCGCAATCAGCGAACTCAAAAATCTCCCTGTATTAGTTTCTAAATAAATCCATTAAGAACTTCTTTTTTAATAGTCATAATATTATATGTCATTGAATTTTCGACTTTCAAACGCCATTTTGAATACCGCCATTTTAAATTTCGAAGCGTACGCACCTGAAAATTAAAAAACAGGGTCCATGGATGCGATATTATTGCTTTTCTCCCAAATTTTTCATTGGTTTCGAGCCATAAATAATGATCTTTTAAAAAACACGATTTTTGTTTAAAAAAAGCGAACATAACCTCTGTAGTTCCAATTTTAATTAAAAGTCACTATCATATTCTGAAAGTTCATGAAATTTTACATCAGTATTGACCAATTCAGAATTTTTATGTGAAGGTTTCAGTAGAATTTAGGGCGGCTGAAAAAAAGTATGAAAATGCGTCCGTTTGGGCCTTAACATGTTTGTTTGTTTGTTGTTTTATAAAATTAAAATTTCTTACTTTTCCAATTTGTTTAAACTAAGTAAAGCATTTTTTTTAAAGTAATATATTTATATTTACCAACAGGTCTGTGCTGTCTAAATGTTTATTTCAAATTCTTCTATTAAAATAATAAAACTATTTTCTATTATAATAAATATTTATTTAAAAAGGTTTTTGCAGTAAGCAGATAAGCAGTTCAGTTTTTCGACTTTTTTTGGGAATATAATAATATTAATTAAAATCACAAATTTTCAAAATGAACTTTTTTATTTTTGACAACATAATAAAAAAGTTGACAACGGAGAAACAGCATTTTAATTTGAATCGTTTTAATTGTTTTTAGAAAAACTCTATAATTAAGACTATATATATCTATATTTTAATACGACATACGAATTTAAATGGCTGAAATATGATTTCATAATTTAATTCAAAATAACACAAGGATAATTCTGTTAAATTACATTTTTAACAAATTATTTAAGCCAACGAAGCTGTTGCTCTTTTAAACCTTTCCCAACAGTTGTAAAAGTCGTCATCGCAACAATACACGATGCATAACCCACTTGAGTAATACCATAATATAACAACTTTTCTCTTATAGGTAAAATCCTTAATGTGATAAAGATGTTCGCATCGAAGATTGAATTTGGAATACCTTTAAGACAGTTTATCATGTGTTCAAAGGCCTGCTCCCTAAACATTGTACAATTTCCCGCCAAAGCTACAACATTCCTGGCTTGACGGATTGCTTCCACTGCAGTCTCATTAACATTTCCTTGAAGTTCTTGTAGTGGCTTGAGGACATTTTCAACACAGCTCTTTATGTTATCTTTTCTATCTTTAACAAAATCTTGGACTAACTTTTCAGCATCAGCATACTGTTTCTGACCCTTATAAGGTTCAAGAGCATCCTTCTCCCATTTGTCAAGATTTGTTGTATGCACCATAATATCCGAACTTGTTTTATTCACCATATCATTCACATTTTGATTTACTTCATTCATTATCTTCTGTATTTCACTTTCTGTTTTAGTCACCAAATCATTCGAAGCGTTTAGAGCCTTATTTTGTAAATCTGTTAACTGATTCATGAAATGATCCGTTTCACTCAATAATCCTCCAGCAGTTTGAAAAAAATCCTTTCCGGCATTTTGAAATTTTAATGATTCCATAAGTTTTCCATCCTTCAATGCATCCACGAAACCATCAGTATTTTTTTTAACTTCATTCATAACTTTTCCTCCAGTTTCTTTCACAAAATCCACAAAACCTTTAGTATGTTTTTCAACTTCTTTGCCAATATCCAATTTTGGTAGTTCAAAACTATTATTTTTGCCAATTAATGGGAATTCAAATGCTTGTACTGAAAAATGTGTGGCTGTTGCCACTACAAGAGTTAATATTACGAACTTCATTCTGTGCAAGTCTACCATTCGTTACTACGTCTTCTTTCCAAATTTTCTACAATCTTATATAGTCTACTCTAGTATTCGCAAATCCGACGTCATGTGCTTCCATGAAGTATATTATGTACAATACGAGTATTTTGTTTTTTCTTAAAAAATTGCAGCTGTTTAAACCCAAAACGTTTTTCGTTTATCATCTTGAAAAAGTGACAAATTTTATAGCCTCTATTGATCAGTAAAACTTCGCCTTGGCTCACGAATTCATAGTGTGTCAAAATATTTACACAATTAGTATTTTATGAAAGACGTGTTATTTTTCTATGATTTTTAGTTGTGCGCTCCTTTAAAGATAAAAGTTAGAGGCGTAATAATTGTCTGTATTTATTAAAAGACACGATTTTCTAATAAATTATATGGGTATACATTTTCCAAATGGCACGGCGCATTGACTTTTATTTTTATTATAGTGACTAATTTGCATTTAAATGTAATTTTTGTCGGATTTCTGAAATCGCTGAATAAAAATTTAGAACTTACCTACTTTTAAAATTCATAGTAGAAAATCCAAATAAAAATCACTTGACTGATAAATGTCCATTCATAGCGCGTGAGTTAAACCTTGGGATATATCATAAAATCTTCGGTTGCAAAATATGATTGCAAAATATGATCCTGATTCTCTCAAAACCTCTTGCTAGTTTTAATATTGAAAAAGAGAAATCAACTTAGCTCAAATTCAAATAATATCCAAAAATAGGTTCGAAAATTACGGAAGATAAAAAATAAAAATACTATATATATGGTAATCGATACTTCACACAGAGATCTATCACATTTTGTTAGTTTCAGAAGCTACCAGATATGTTTTCGGGCCGTCATTAATCAAAAATTTAAATAAAGAAAACACATAAATATAATTTAAAAGAAAACGATAAAACCTTAATCTACGCACATCTCAAGAAATTTTGATATATAAGAATTCCCCTTCAAGAACTAGCTGACATTGACGCTGATAATTATATAACTATTATAATTATACGAGGGTGGATTGAAAAGTTCGCGGCCTGAATATGAAAACGAAACTTTTCTGGTTTCTAAAGCCATTATACCATTTTTAAAAAATGCCTCATCTTAGACCTCAAAATAGGCATTGACTGCAGCTTCAATCTCTTCGTTTGATGAAAATGTCTGTCCTCCTAAACGTTGTTTTAGATTGGGGAAGAGGTGGAAGTCAGATGGTGCAAGATCAGGCGAATAAGCGGGGTGTGGAAGTAATTCGAACCAACAATTATGGATTTCAGCCATCGTTTCGCAAGACGTGTGAGGGCGTGCGTTGTCGATGTTCGATTTTCTCCATTTTTAAAAATCGCTTTATTTAACACTCAATAAAACACTGTAAACTCATAACCAAAAGTAAAACTAAAATGAAACTTCACACAATGACAACTAAAGAGTTACTGAATGTAATGAAGGCAGAACGAAATAAAAATGTTAATCATGTCTATATGAGGCCGCCAACTTTTAAATCCACCCTCGTATTTTAACATTAAATTTTGGTTTTTCTTAGTTTCCATGTTATAATTAATATTTCAAAAGGAACTTAAAATTCCGCATTTTCACTATATACATACATCACTATCAACTGAAAATGTACAGAAATTGTGAATATTTATTTTTTCTTGTGTCCGCCCGTTGCCGATATTCGACCAACGTTTCTGTTTCTATTTCGAATTGATCTGACTTGTATCTATGATTTCGTCGTTCAATTCGACCGGTTAAAGCAGGCCGTCGAGGCATATTTATTAAAATTATCTTTTTATAATAAAATAGAACACACCATTTAAAATAAAAAAATTCAAATATGTATTCTTTTCCCGTTTATTTTGACGGGTATCGCGTATTTTTAAGTATAGATACAACTTTAGGTGGCTTTCACACCTTTCCCTATGCATGTATCTGAATAAAACATATATTCTGCACATCTATAAAAAAATATCTTTCGCTTGATATATGTTTCATTAAGATACGTGCGGGGGAAATAGGTTAAAAAAGGATTACAATTTTTGGCTTACCCTATTAATATATAAGAAAATATATTTCCAAATGTTTCCCTGAAGTCTAAGCAATTTTCATGCCATCTGGTGTCATAATCAAAACAAGGTATACACTTTTTAAATGCCTCTTTAAATAAAACTATTATAGATATTCTCAATTTACAGATTATGTATTAGATATGAAGTGTTTGAAAAACCATTAGTTATTTTTTGAGATATTCGATAACAAAGTTACATTAATTTGCCAAACCCAAGTCTGTATCAGTAAAGTGCTATTTTTAGAGTTTATATAGGAAAAAATAAATCTGATTTTAAGTGTAAAATATCTAAGAACACTGCAGTCATTTTCTCGAAAGGCAAATACCAGTTATTACATTGTTTATATATTAAATAGATTAAAAAATCGTTTTTTTGTTTCCCCGGAAATTATTGGTCATAGCGGCACCAACAAATATCCACGGCACGTGATATCGCGAGAGAGTAACGACACAACACATAGTAAATTAGCATGATTTACCGCCTGAATAAGCCCCATTCCGAGAGGTGGCCTGACCGGGGATTCATTATGCAAGCAAAATCTGGCTACCTTATGCAAATTTAAAATGAAAATTTCCATCCAAGCCAGATTATTACTCACAAAAGCGGCGAATTTCATTAACATTTGCACGGCACGCTTAAATCTAAAATCTAGATACGTAGGTATATATATCTTGAAAACAACTTGGCAAATCTATCCCGTGAGATTTGAGCTATTAGATTTGCGCCTGCAATAGAGTGCAATATTGCACATTCTTGGAATGCACAAGTTGTCTGTTTGTATGTATATATATTTTTTTTTTCTTATTGAAGCAAACAAACAAAGAGTCAAACAATAGAAGATGAATTCTAGGTCGTATATGAGGGGACACGTAAGAAAGTAATCTCACGCTTTTGACCCAAATCTCAAAGAAGTTACTTCAACAAACAGCGAGTGCATCTTATCTTATGACTGCAATGAAGCTGATGCTCTGTATAGCCTTCCGCGTGTGACTAACTTAAGTTGTCGCGCAAGATGGCAAATAGTAATTCATCTTTGTCATATAAAAAACTATGGTGCTAAGGGGGCGAATGGGTCTTATGTCATCCGACGTGTGATAAACGGACGTAATTAATACCGAAGGTGACACGTCGAGTGACACGATTCGGGGTAGAGAGAAGTTTAGAAGTTTATAATTTTAAAGAGCAACCAAGAAAAGTATATTTTATGAATAAAGGAAAAACTAGCACCTATAGTGGATATAAAGCTTTATACCCCACCCCGACCCTGGAACTCTGAAGTAGGGCCAGCAGTTTTATGAACTTGCGATATCACCTGCGTCCAGCAAGCAAGAATTTCTTTTATCGCCTGTTTACGCCAGCTGTTCCTTTGCCGTGCGATGCGGGCAAATACAGGCGAAATAATCACCAGAAAAGAATTCTCTACAGCAAAATTCTACTGCTCGACTCGAATGAGACGCGCGTGGGGCAACTGGCCGATATAAGTCTGATATCAAAGGGGTTCGCCTGATGGGGCCTCCGGACGTAGACATGACATGACAACTGATATAAAAGCAGCACCACAGCCCCGATGGTAGTTCTAATCGAAACTCAGTCCGATAAAACCCGGCAGCGAGCCACTTTTTCCAACCTCCGCACTTGGAAGTGATAAGATTGAGTGGCAGAAAGCTGTTTTCCTGATTTTCACAGAATTTCACTCGTTTCTTTCTATCATATCAAAACTAGAACAGGAAAATTAAAGAAAAAAGAATGGTAAAATAATCATTACTTTTGATATTAATGACTACCTAATTACCATTCTTTGGTCGATTTTTTTTTTCAAATAATGAAAATATTGGGTTTTAATTACTCAAATATTTCACATGAATTTTATGAATAGATTTGAAAAAGTAATCGTCGAGGAATTAAAAATCGATTTTATTACCTTACACCCAAAAATATATCTTGTTGAAACAACTTGTTTAATGGTTCTTTTAAAAATTCTTGCTTTTGATTTTCATCTAGAAAGATGGTAAACATAACCAAACATAAAAATTATAAAATCATTTTGTTATTTTAACTACATATCCGGTTGAAACGATATGACAGAATTACTTCAATCAACAAGGCCTACTGTACAACTAAGACGAAGACCAGTCGATCGGAATCAATCAAAACTAAGAGCAAAATGATATTCTTAAAACAAGAATGATTAAGTGTAAATTTAAGATGAGAATTAACAAAAGGTAAAGTTAAGAAATTGCCCAGCAAAAATCACAATTAATGTAAAACTAGCTAAAACTAATAAAAACTACACTACAATGAAAAATTAAAGAGTAATCATTGTTTTCATGAATTGATTAATGTATTTTATTGACTATTAAAATCAGTTTATTCATAAAATTAATTCAAACATATTTCAGAGATCACGTCAAAATCATATTTGAAAATTCTTATTATAAGAAGGTTTTATATCAATCCCACTTCTGTTCAGTGAAGTAGAAGGGACTATACACGGTCAATTAAACATGAATTCAAAATTTAATTGACACGATATCTGTTTAACAATTAACAATTACAATACATTACAAAGTTATTTCAACAATTCTATTGTAAAATTTAAATTATAATAGTTAGATGAGCTAGGACCTAACTGATTAAAACAGAAAATTCCTATTATAAATGAATTAATTGAATCAACTAGAAAACATTTTTTTTTTTCAGTATAAGAGAGAATTTTTTTCTATTTTTTTTTTAGAGAATTTTGTAGTTTTAACTCTCTGAGAATTTTTTTAAAAAATGTCAAGTTATTTTTGTTTACTTCATAAATTAATAGCAGAACTATTCAAAAATATATTACTAGAGTTACACGGTCAAAAATCTTTAACAAGATTTCTAGTACTCCTGAAGAATAAAGCGTTTTTTAAAACAGCTAAAATATAAAATAAAATATTTTCGATTAATTAAACTCGTTTTGAAATTTATACCTTTTCGAATTACTTCGTCAAATTAAAACAAATATAAAATTAATTCCAAATCTAACGAATTTAAACATTTGCATTTCCAAGTCTTTATCGAATTTTTTTCCCAGATTGTAAATCATATATCGTGTTTTCAAGAAAAATAGGTTTAAAACGTGAAAAAAATCGTATTCTGGCCATTTGGTCGTTGCTGGTTTATGTACATCAGTCAGCTTTATAACTAAAAGTAACACAATATTTAAAAAAATAAAAACAAAATCAAATTCCCATCCAGTTTAAAAATCGATTTTCAAAAATTCTATTTGAGACTCCTAGACAATGTAAGACCACATAACCTTTTAAATTGCTGTTTATAGTTTAAACTTGAATCGTTTGTCTTACAATTCTGCATATATGCTATATACTACGGGATACCTCATAATTAAGGCCAACTATGTATAAAACGACTAACCATATCTGAGTAAATTATCTCACGGGTTTCAAACGCGTTTAGCACACAAAGGCTAATTTGCTCGAGCCAGAAAAGGGTATCTTATGCTGCTGTGCTGGACCACAGCTGCCCACCTCGACAAAGTATCCGCTTTTTCAATGACACCATAGGCAGCAGAACCTCGTCGCTGGTCAAGAGCGAAAAATTCCGGTGAGCTGAGTCACTGAGTCACTGACTATGAGTATGAGGTTTACAAATATTAATCGAAATATTTTCAATTTCCGATGCCGATGGGAAGCATGCGAAGCACCATTCCGCAGGTAGATTGCCCCAAAAAGTGACTTCTCCTGGGGCATCTTCTTCTAATTGTACCAGGAACCGGGCATCGTCTGGTCCATGGACGGAATCCAGCTTTAGAATATTTCAAAACAAGTTTCTTCATGCAGCCTCAATGCTTCGAAGTTTCTTGCTTCCTCAGCATTGAACTCTTTCGTTCTATGGCTGGTTCTTGAGGATGACGTCTTGCAAGATTTGTTTGCTAGTAAATATTGTGATTTTAAGATTCTTCTTCTCCTAACTCTAGCAATTTGCTAGTGTTGTTTTTTCCTTAACAAAGTTTGACCGAATTTAGTCTGATTCTAATTTATATGCCGAATCGGGGAATTCTTTTGATTTTTCACAAAATATGCATAAAAATTGGGCTATCGGGTTTCTGTTGGATTACTATCAGATATAAAAAAATAAAAAACCGAATGACGACTGTCTCGGATGATTTTGAATATTCGTTTTATAATTTTATTTTTTTTTTTTTTTTTTATGTGTTGAAAACCTAACAGAAAGCCATAATCCAGTCAAAACGACGAAGATTCTGGTCCAAATATTTGAGATTTTTTAGTAAAAACTGTAAAGAGTTTTTGCACAATAGTACGATGAAGATGACGAGGATAGATAACGAATGGAATGGTTCTTTTGTTTTGGAGAATGTCGTAAGAGGTTTTCAAGTTTATTGCCGGCGCCAGATTTGCTGAAATAAAAGCCAATTAATAAAAATCTGCCAGTAACCGTTTTGTTCACTATTTCCTAATAGTTCAAAAACGTTAGTATAGTGTACGGATGCATATATTGGGAAAAAACAAACTACTCATAAAAATTGACATGGTTTTCAAATTTTTTTTCTTTGAGCTTTTTTATTTTTATATGTTAGTCCAACATGTATACTATGTTTTTTCATTCACAGAAAAAGTCTCTGAGTTGTTTCATATTTATAACGTCATCAGTTATTTAAAGACAAGTGTTTGAAATAGTGCCAAAATTCCTCGGGACACACTGAACCTTTAAAATTAGATAATTATCAGAAAACAAAAATATTCCTACGCTTGAAACTTTAGTTAATAGTGTAACACGAAAATATTATACATATTTATGATGTCTCTTTGGCGTTTTCTGAAATTCGTGCTAGTTTTTTTCTATAAGAACTTATTTAAATATGCCTCCAATCTCACAATTTTTAGTAGTTTCATAATTAATCGATGAGGTGATTTACATACATTTATCACTAAAGCTTTCGATAGACCAATAGGCTTTCGTTCTAGTATACTAAAATGGATTTCTTCATTTCTGTCTGGTTGTAGACAATTTTTTAGGTTAAATAATGTTTTATCAAGGGTTATTCTAGTCAATTCAGGTGTTCCTCAGGAAAGTCATTTGGGTCCTCTTCTTTTTATTCTATTTATTAATGACATATCACATGTATTCAAGTCTTCTATGTATCTAGTGTTTGTGGGCAATTTGAAATTATTATATAATCTTTAAATCTATTGCTCCAACAAGATTGTGATTCTTTTTTACAATGGTTTGCCTGAATATTTCTAAACGTATCCAAGGTATCTCTGATTATAAAATTAATGGTGTCAATGATTAAGGAGTCTTGTTTGATACTAAATTATGTTTCAGCCAAGATATCGATAATTTCTAAAGCTTTTACTATTTATGGCTTTGTAAAACACAAGGGACTTTAAACAAAAATTTACATTAGTCACATTATGCTGCACAATGTTCAGGTCTAATTTGGAATATTGTGTGTTGTTACTTTAATTAATCTATGAAAATAAAGAAGGTACACACAAAAAGAAAACACTTGTTGTCACAACCAAGTAAATTTTTATTTTGTAAAACCATTTTCACTATCAAAACAATATTTTATTAAATGAACATTTTGTAAAGCACATCTCCCACTATGTAATAAACAAGCAAATGTATCATTGTTATTATATTTTAATAACAACTTTAAATTTGGACAACTAATTTCTTCCTCTATATCTAAAACAGTGGTAACATCCACATGAAGATTTTCTACCCATCTCCGTTTTTCTACTCCCTTTACGAAGACAATCCTTTTTCGGATCAACGATTGAACTATTTCATACAATTCACTATACGGTGTACAACCATCACTCCATTTAAATCCATGAAAATTATATCGTAACCATCGAACTTCTTTCTTCTTCTTTTCTGATAATTCCCGGTAGTCATAGGGTGGTTCAAAAATAAAATGATACTGCTGATCGTCGTCGGTTAAAATCGCTAATTCCTTAATAATAAATTCATTTTTTTCATCTTTAAAACCTTGAATATCAAGAAATACACTCATATGGAATTTTGTATTATTGGAGTTCACTTTTTTAGTAGTTTTAATGTACTCTATTCAAATATTCGGAGCTTACTAATTTTAAGGTTTCGGTTGAACTGAAATTTGTAGAGCACTTGTAAATTATTCAGTTGTTTGTAAATCAAATAAAGTTGGAGATAAGATGCATTCAGATCCGGCTGATCGCTGTTAACTAAAAGTCTCACTGATGAGAGCACAGTAAAATTGCTGAAATTTCATACAACAACTGATAAGAATTCTATTATAAAAAAATCACAATCAAATTTTTACGATCATGTTATCAGTAAAAATAAAATGATATTTAATTTCTATGTAAATTTTTGAATCAAATAAAATACGATTCCACTTAAAATCACGAAATGATGTGAAATGATTCAAAAAGTGAATGATCTCAGTTTTTTGATCGATCAAACCAATGGGTAATCTTAACTGGTTTATGTGCATACATTAAGAATCATGACACGATTGGATTATTTTGAGAAAATAACATCGAACAACCCAAATCGAGTAAAAAATTCAACTAGGTAATGTAAAATTCTCAGGTTTTACTATTCAGCTTATTTCAATGCTTTATTCAAATTCCATGTGCATACTCAAAAGCGATTTTACAGTAACACACTGTAGATGATTAGCATACCAATGATCAGTGTGTAGATGATCTTCAGCTTCCAGATGATCATCAGCGTTAAGATAAAATCAGCATGAGGATTATAAGAATGTATTAATTTGTGTAATCAGCTTGCAAAATATCAACCTAGAGAAGGTCAATACGTAACTATGACCTCTAGAGGTGTCAATGATTTTTTATCGCTGTTTTGCTGCGGCTGATGATAATAAAAATATGTATGGAATGCGAAAAAATTAATTTTCCCCAAGTACAATAGGGTAGAAAACATTTGTTTTTTGTTCGAACATGTTGTTTTAGTGGAAGACGGGTTTTTCAACTAAAGGTTATTGAATTTGTATTGAAATTAAAAAGTATTTTAGGTCAAAATAAGATAACAAAATATTTTCATAAAAAAATAATACTCATAAATGAACATTTTTGTATTTTGTAAAAAAATGAAGAAACTATGGGAAAACGAAAACGTAATATTTAGTTACGAAATTATATTTAAATATGGGTAATACAGGGTGGGCCATCTAACGTTTGGAATTGGAACTATAGGTTATTTTGAGGTAGGAAGGTTTGATGACATTTCCGATGTGACAGAAAGTTAGTTTTATGTTTGACATTTATGAAATAGGTCGCTTTTCGCTTGAAGAAAGTTGGGAAATATTAAAAACTTATTTCCAAAGTAGTGAGTCTTCTACTCAAACTGTTAGAAATTTACGGAAAAAATTTGACAAAAAAGATGTGCCAAAAACGCAGTTTGTGGATCAATTTGTGAAGCGAGTTCGTGAAACTGGATCGTTGTTGGATAAAACAACCCGTGTACGTACTCGTCCAGTACGCTCAACCGAAAACATCGCTGCTGTTGCTCAGAGTGTGCGTGAACAACCATCAACATCAACTCGTCATCGTTCTCCAGAATTGAACATCTCACGCACTTCTTTGAGAAGAATTTTGCATAAAGATCTCAGCAAGGAAACACCGTTACAGTGAATGGCAATCGCTACCGCGCCATGCTAAGCGATTTTTTGTTTCCCAAAATTGAAGAGTATGACATAGACGATATTTAGTTTCAACAGGACGGCGCAACGTGCCACACAGCCAACGTAACAATCGATCTTTTGCGTACTGTTTTCGGAAATCGCATAATCAGCCGAAATGCTGATGTCAATTGGCCACCTCGAAGCTGCGATTTGACTCCGTTAGACTTTTTTTTGTGGGGAGCCGTTAAGGACAAGTGTTACGCTAACCATCCAGACGCGATTAACGACTTGAAACGTGAAATCGAAGTTGCCATTGACGAAATAGAGGCCCAAACAATCGAAAATGTACTGAAAAATTGGACTGATCGAATGGGGTATTGTAAGGCTAGCCGTAGAAGTCATTTGAATGATGTTTTCTTCCATTCCTGAATGGAAAGGTTCAATCTTTCTAATAAACTCATAACTTTGAAAAAATATTCATTTGTTTTTTTTTTATAGCCGATTCAAATTCCAAATCTTAAATGGCCCACCCTGTAGTATAAAATAAATTAAAAGAAAAACTTTTTTCTCTGCCTCCTCGCTTCCTCATGACCGACTTTCATTTCTTTAAATTTAAAAATAAAAATTGTTAAGGTCACTGTCGCTATAAAACCTATATGAAATATTTGAGACCATACAAACGGCCTTTTTTTTATACTTTTGATTACCAGGGAACAAGCTAATAGATACTCTACATAATATTATCATGATTTTATCTATTTTTACAAAACATTGACAGTAAACGTACCAAACGAGGTCATATGACCCCTTTCAAAATTTACTCTAAAATCGTACATTTATTGTTATATCTTGCTAACAATAAAAATATACATTTGATTATTTTATTAGAAATCAGATGTTATGTTGCGAATTATTTTCTTTAATAAATTAAGTATTTCTTTCTAAAAATCAACGTTTATTTCTAATTAACTAAATTTTTTAAGTTATCACATTTCCTTTGAAACGTGTACTGCCATAATTACGTAGGAGCTGCTCAAACAAAATTGGTTACAGACATTTTCAATAGAAAATAGAGGCAGTAAATGTCTTGAAAAATACAGAGTATAGCTTATGCAACTTCTATCGCCCAACATTTCACAGGCTACCACCCACTGTTCAATGTTTCACAAACTTTGACAAATAATAGTTGATTAAATGTATCGATCAACAATAGAAGCAAGTTAAAGCCAGTTGAGTAAACTACATCTTGTTTGACGTAAAATTGATACCTCTTGTTAATGTAGCTATACCTTAAAAATACTCTTTGTTGCTATATGAGACTTTAACTAATTGCCTTTAACTTTATATTTTTTATTCAAGTTTTTTTTCGTAAAATAATAAATTTACGCTTTGTAATGTTATAATAATAATAATGTTATTACAACACAGGTCCAAATTAACAATAATAATAATTGAATTGAATTAAAGATGGTGGACCCAATATGGCTACCAAATTTTCTAAAATTGTATTGATTCTCAAGAAAATTAAAAGAATCTATTTGGATTTTGGAATCTACTATCAAAATGTGTAAATTCAAAATGGCGGACCCAGTATGGCGCCAAAGATTTTTCGAATTAAAATGGCGGACCAAATATGGTGACATAAAATTGCTATTTTGGGAATTTAGTAGCCACTAATTTCGAATCTAGTATCAACATTTATAAATTGAAGATGCAAATTCATAAGGTGAACAAAATTATTCAAATTCGACTGGTTTTGATACTAAAAACATGGTTTCGATTCTAATATTAAAATTCAAAATGGCGGATCCAATTTGGCAACATAAAATTAATTTTCGATCTGCTATTGGAAATCTTTCGAAAATCAGTTCATAGGAATTTTCGAGACCATTGCTTTAAAATGTTATGTCAAAATTTGGCGGCCCCAATTGGATTTTGAAATTTTCTTAAAATAAACAATTTTGAAAAATCTTAGCTAAATATAATGTTATAAGAATGAAAAAGAAAAAAAATGATTGTATTGACATGTTTCAACTAGTTTTCACATAGCTACTTTATGGGATCTCTTCAAAATCTCTTAAAAAACAAAAAATAAAAAAAAACCTATTAAAATCCATTCAACAAATTCCAATATTTCATATGTATACGGATGAACTGTGGCATGAAATGGCTTAAAAATCTCAAAACCATAAAACCTCTACTGATTACTTCCTGTATTTTTTTACTTTAATCGAAAACTTACAAAAATCCATTCAGTGCCTCACACACAAATCTTTGGAGTCGCTTCCTCGATAATCCTCCAGCCAGGAGGATTAATGAACGGCCAGAGCCTTTGTAGAGGCTTTTTTACTTTTTTAGATCCGGTTACCGCTTTTCTACCTCACGACGAACAAAGGTACCGAAAAAGCAGACAAAGAACCCACAAGCACAGCTCTAAAATTAGCAGCAGGCTATATGCAGAGGGAGCACCACCAACAATATAAGGTCTCAGGTCTCTGGTTAAAAGGTCTCCAGACTCCCACCCGAACAAAGACCTTCGCACGCTTTATATATTTTGAACAGTGAAATTTCTTTTAAAAATCCTTTGCGGTTTTATCGCTGGTTTTAGCGGTTTTAACGACAACGTCCACTACATAACAATTTATTTTACTTTCTTCCCGGATAGTGCGAGTTGACCCACCTTTTCCCAGGGTTCCAAGAACTGAGACGAAACGAAAAAGACCCGAGCGTATTATTTTGAAGGAGAGAAAAAATTAAATTAAAATATATTCATGGACAACAAAAATTGGTTAAATGTCTGCAATACATATAAATTGTACATGCCAGCCCTTTTTAACCCTACCCACCTTGAGCCGCACGAGACAAGATATCGATTAGTCGACGACTCGACCCACCATTGAGTCGCCGCGGAAAAACCTCCCGGGTAAATGCAAATAGGCCTCTAATCCAATAATTCAATAAAAACAAACGCGACTGTGGGGAAATAAAAGGAAAAGGTGAACAAAAAAAATAAGGTTAATAAGTATGCAAAGTTGGCGCATACTAGTGCACCGCTCGCTGGCCAGAGACCGATCGATATATGGAGAAGGTATAGTGACAAGGTGTAGGCGAAAAGGTGATTTATCGATCCGTACCTTACTTTACCCACTTTGATGGTATTCGGTATTTTATAAAGGCACCTTCGACTGTCAGGGCAATAGAAATATATCCAGATTTCAGATATCATATCGTCTTACTTAGATATAGTATTTTTAAGTATTTATTTGACATATGACTATAAGAAAATGTTCAAATAAAATTACATAACCACCAAGTCGTTGATTGAAATTAGCGCATAGTTGACGTTATATAAAAACGACATTTCGGCACGTGTTATCAATCGCTGATACAATTTTGTTGTAATGTTATTGAACTTCGAACGAAAGGGACAACAATCAATACGTTTCTTTCGTATTATGATACAAACATCCCGAAAAACTGAAGCGAAAATTTCAGGAACATAACCAAGAAAATAATAAGCAAATTGGACCCTATATGGTTCAAACGTTCATAATTATATTAATCTTTTCATAAGAATACAAGAGGAGTGATAACCAGTCCAAATCCTTGGGTTCAAAATTCTCAAACCAAAAATACATTTTATATAATTTAACTATTATTTATAATTTTACTAGATAAGCGCTAGCGTAAAAATTGGACTTTTATGCATATAACATAATTTAATATAGGGTTGTATAGCAAAATAATGATTTCTTATGGATTTAGTTTACTTTGACCAATAGACTACGACTGTGTATAAAATTTCAGTAAAAACGGTTGACAGCTTCAGAAGTTATGGCGGAACAAACAGACAGAAAAACCACCTCATGCAGTTTAATGATTTAATATTTAAAACAATTTTCAAAAATGTAGACTTTTACTATTTTTTGCAGTCATTTATTGACGTTTTATTGATTTCAAAAACGTTTATTTATTTGTAAAAAAATTTACTCATCAACTTATTCAACATACAAAAAATCCATCAATCTGTTGTTCTCAAGTTATAAGGGGCAACCCCTCTTCATAAAATATATATTCAAAATATTGTTAACTTTTTAATATAATTGTACCATCCGTTTAAAAAGAACCGTTTTCAAAGATAATCAATACCAAACTTTTATATTTTTCCATGCATCTAGGAGTAGCACCTTAAAACTTTCTATACAGACTACATACACGCTACTACTTATACAGACTTGAGTCTGTCAGACTTTGAAGTAAAACTTTTCGGAAAAAATGAACTTTTATTTTCGGTAAAATTTTGAAATGTTCTGTGTCGTTAAAAACTCAAGACAATTTGAAATTCACACAAATGCAAAAGAGTTCTCTTAAAAATGTTAATTGAAATTTTAAACAACATGTTGAAAGAAGGAGTGGTTCAGTATTTATAAATTTAAAAATAATAAAATTAAAAATATTTTTTGGGAAAATCTTCTTCTTTTATTAATGTACTAACAAGGGAAAACAAAATGATTTCAGATATACTATATTGCATTGTCACCGGACTTACACACGTGTGCAAAATATCAAAGCTCTAACTTAATTAGAACTAGTCAAAACTTTGATTGCAAGATTTGTCCCGGGCAAAGAAAATGAGTTAACAAAAGCGTTGTAAAAAGAAGCATATTTTTTGCAACAATAAATACTGTTTTTTGTTATATTGGTCTTAAATAGTAAGATTTAATATGTGACCTCTGAAATGAAAAAACACTAATGGACACTAATCACATCCATAAGGAAACCAATGAAAACACTAATAAATACTCCTGAAAACTTAATATTTTCATCCATTTTTTCATGAGTTCATTAGTGTTTTCCAGTGCGTTTTTAAAAGCTTTTACGAGCGTGTCTATTCTCAGAAATTCGAGAAAAATATAGTATTAACCTTAATTAATAAAATGTTGTAACTTTTATTTTTAGATAATTTATTTTAAATTTTTCTTTATTCTTAATATTTATTCTGTAAAAAATCGGTCAAGGTATATACATACACCTTACTTTTATGGAGATCTTTCTGTGCAAAAGGCTCAATTAAGAGTTTTTGATGAAATACAATAAGTAAAAAATAAAAAAAATGTCAAAACAATTTAAAAAAATTTTCAGTTAAGTCAAAAATCGCGATACCCAATCACATTTTAATTGGATTATAAGATCCTAACATTAATTATATCAGTCCAAAAGAGGCACAAACGATAGAAGGTACACCTCAAGCGCAATTGCTTTTACCTTTTTGAAGCAGTTGCGCAAGCTCATCATATGGACTTATGGTCAGATCTAGTAAATTACTTAAGATATTTTCTAAGAAATTGTAAAAATTGCAACTATGCACTTCATACCGTGGTCCAAACTCGGTTTGATGAGGAGGAGGCTGCAATTCACGAATTATCGTCAACTTTTGATGGCTCTTCCTTTTGGGTGCTACCTACTCCGGAAATGTGTGTCACTTTCACAGTACTGGATCTTTTTAAAAAAATATATATAAATTTGCCCGAACTTTCAGAAAAACTTGATTGGTAGGTCGAGTTGAGAACGCAGCTCAAGCGCACACCTTGCGTGGTTTCTGGAACGGAAATTTTTGTGGGACACAAATTTTTATTCACCGCACTTACACCGCTCTCGGAATTTGAAGTAAAAGAAAAACGGTCGTCACATTGGCGATAAAATGTAAATTACTCTCAGACACTTAATTTTTTTTGCCAAACTTTTAGGCAGCAATTAGCACCTGTAACTTCGTTGGTCACTCACTATTTACTTTTTATATATATTTTATCTCTTATATATTTTGTACGGTATGGATAAAGGTAAACAATGGGACTAGGCGAATTTAAAAGACGATTTCACAATTTTTAGACATTTTTTTCATTAAGGAATCGGGGTCATTGTGACCTAAGGGGATCACAGGGCAAAGTGTGTGAATGTCTTGTCTCGAAATTATAATGTAAATGTCGAAATTGGATAGTGTATTTTTAATTCTACTTTTTTATTTTATTTAACCTTTTTTTTTGTACTTTAAAAGATGAAATAAGAAAAATATAATACGATTCCGAAGATTCTTTCAGCTTTTCTTAGATAAAACAAGCAACAACGAAACAACCCGAAAAGAAATAAGACACCTATGATATAAATCGAGCCAGCAGAATAAGAGCGCTTGGGCGAACGAAGCGTTTCCAACTGGACGCGAAGTGACCGCGAAGGAGTAGAAATTCAAATGAAGAATTTTTACTTGTTTCAATCGCCTCGGCAGCCTATCGTCAAGACGGCGAGCGGAGCAAGTTTCGCAGAGAATGTGGTCTCACATACATATAGATATAGTAAATGTATAAGCCTGTTAAAAGACACGAAACGCTTTTAAGCCTGTATATGTGATAAAAATGTTATCGGCAGGTAAAACTGATACACCTGGCAGCATAATATACGAAAGCCCCAGAAAAGAGCAAGTAAGTAAGGTAGAGATGAATTCAACCATCGCCAACCTATACACAATGAAACCAACATACGACAATCAATGATCTTTCTTTCTATGCCTATATTCTCAGGTATATTGCCAACTTTCAAGAAAACAAAAATAATTCTTTAAGAAAGATCACCGGCAACAGCAAAGGGAGATTAAGAAGATGAAGAAAAACGTTTTGTTGGAAAAATAACGTGCATATACACAGGTAACACAGGTAAGAATCGATCTGTTTACTTCGTCTGGCCTGCATTCCAATTAGAGGTCTTGTAGACGGCAACGGATAAGAGAGAACTGCCAGACGGAAAAGGTAAACGCTAAAATTTTTATCTGTAGAAGGTAAAATACCTGAGAGATTGTTTGCACATTGTTGGAATTTTTAATTGTTACTTATTGCCTACTTATTATTTATACTGTTGTATACTTTATTTTTATAGATAACTGGCGCTTTGTTAGATTATTTAAAATGGTATGGTATAGTAAGAGAAAAACCATTGGAAAAACAATTAAAACAACATTAAATCAATAATTTTCAAATATGTGATTTGGCGCCAATGCCGAATTTAACTATGTTTGGGTATTAATTTGACAAAAAAACAAATTTATTTAAAACAAAATGCTTCGTTTTTGAATCAAAAGTATTGGCATTTTGGAATAATACATTTCATAGTAAAATTATCTATCTAAAAACTTTTGATTCAACCAACTATTGTTTGTATTTTACTTCTTTGATTTGAATGATAACGAAAATCTTTTCGTAATTACTTCATACAGGGTGTCCCTAAATAATGTATTACCAATCGATTCTATGGTCAACGTTTGTTCCAATAACATTGTTGTATTAATAAGTATTGCTGTAGTAAAATTTAACTTTGTTGACCGGTTTATTTAATGCGTACTTACCATAGTTGTTTAAAATAAAAATAAATTATTATGAAATATGCAACGATACGCAACCAATTTTATTAACATACGATATTTTGCACTTTGCATAAATATCTACTTTTAGTTCCACGACTGAGACCTTCAATTAAAAATATAATTAATACACTGAAAATCCATTATGCGTATTAGAATCAGTCTTTTCTAAAAGCGCACATGTTACATATTTTTTATCAATTCCTGAGTTATGGCCAATTTGCAATTTTACGATTGACAGAGGTCTTTAAATGAATCCTGTAAAAGGCACAAATATTCCGATATTCTAAATGCTTGAAAGAAAGCTTATTAGAATTCTTGGGAAAAACACAGATGTCTTATATGACAGAAAAAAACATCTAAAGCATATCCATTTCATTCAAATTAATTGAATTCAAATTATTCGTTTTGCTGAATGTATTTTAAAAGTTACATGCGTTGCCACCATTTCTATTGGTTTTTATTCAAATTTTTATTTCTCAATTACAAACAGATTTTACAGTTTAGTATTAAAATAATTGAATAAATTTTATAATAATTCTTTGAGATTTTTAATAACTCTTATTCACTTCACTATTTTAAAAAAGTTTTAAATTCAACTGGTTAAATTTTAGTGATAATGGAATAATAAATCACTGAAAATAAGGACATAATATTTATTGTAGCATGTGGGCTTTTAGTTAATAGTTATTAAATTAATTTATTACATTCTACATATTTAAAATAATAACTAGCTGGATTACCCGGTTTCACCCGGCGTTGGGTAAATACTTACTAATTAAACACTTCTCAAATGTTCTTTCTAGTTTGTTATATCCTAGAAATTGTTTCTACCCGAAAATCCTTTATGGATCCGCCATCTTGAATTTCCAAATCTTAATAATATTCAAAATTAGTAGCCATAAAATAATCATTGTACCAATTTTCATTAAAATCCATTGAAATCGAGAAATTTTGGTCGCCATATTGACTCCGCCATCTTGAATTTGGAAATTTTGCTAATATTCGAATAATAATATATCAGACTAATCATTGTACTAATTCGTTGAAATCGAGACATTTGGTCTCATATTGGACCCGCCATCTTTGATTTACAAATTTTGATAATATTCAAAATTTGTAGCCTCAGAATAGTCATTGAACCAATTTTCATTAAAATCCGTCAAAATCGAGACATTTTGGACGCCATGTTGGGTCCGCCATCTTGCATTTGGAAATTTTGATAATATTCAAAATTAGTGGTCTCAGAATAATCACTGTACTAATTTCCATTACAATCCGTTGAAATCGACAAATTTAGGACGCCATCTTGGATTTAATAATTTTGATAATATTCTAAATTAGTGGCTCCGGAATAATCATTGTACTAATTGTCATTAAAATCCGTTGAAATCGAGAAATATTGGTCGCCATATTGGGTCCGCCATCTAACGGGTCCGCCATCTAACGGGTCCGCCAAATAACTTTTTTTTTTTGAAAATGCTATAAAAAAAAAACTACTGAATATTTTTTCAAATTTCTTTTTTTATTTCAAAATACAATCCTTCCGGATGGAAAATAATTTCATTCAAATGGCTGCCTCGGCTGGCCATGCAGTAGCCTACACGATCGGCTACGTGCCACACAGCCGACGCTACACTTGATGTTTTGCGCCCTGTTTTTGAAAATCGCAGTCGTTTGGCCACCTCGGAGCTGCGATTTGACACCGTTAGACTATTATTTGTGGGGTGCCGTCAAAGATAAGTGTTACGCCGACAAGCCAGAGACAATTGACGCTTTAAAGAACAATATTCGTGAAGCAATTGGTGAAATACAGCTGCACACAATCGATAATGTACTTAAAAATTGGACCGATCGTGTAGGATTTGTAAATAGAGCAATTAAAATGGAACACACATTCCGTTGTGTTTATTAAATTATCTTATAAAAGACAAAATATTCGGAGATGCTGCATTCAAGAAATTTCCCACGAAATATTTGTATCCTAAGACAGAGCGGAGCTTATATGTTATTTAGTGATTTTTCTCAGCATTTTTATACCATTAAAGTATGTAATAAAAACAAAGGTATTAACCATAACATACAATATCTTTCCCGGAAAACCCGAAACTTTATTATCAGCATTTCCCTTCGCATATCAATTTACTATTCATAACCAGAAGCTTGAGATCGTAAAATATATAGTTCATATTCTTTGGGATTAAATTATACTCAAGGAAATCATGAGCTTTATATTGTTTTGTTTTTATCCTTAGGGAAAACATATCTTTTCGTTTTTATATCCAAAAATTGTTTCTGTTTTCATCTATACTTCTATACTTTATTACTATTCAATCGATTTGAATAATTCTTTCAATGTCAGCAAGCTTATGTCGTTCTAGTATATGTTATAAATTAAAACAAGTATTACACTAATTTACACTACCTTTTTATGACAGAAAGTTTATTTTTTTTTACTTCGATGAATTCTTTTGTTTATTTTGGAATGGTACAAGACAACATAACTTGACACGTGAAATGGCAATTAACATGACACGTGACACGCAATGTGAAATATCATGGCTATGATATAACACAAGATATCGAAAAAGATTAAAAGTGTGACACAATATATGACATCTGACGTCACACAATGCGTTAAATCGCATTTGTTATAAGAGTAATAGTAATATTAAATGTAAAGTAAAGAAATTGAACTTGAATTTTGGATCTTGGTTTTTCAGGACAAAATTCTCTTTTCATTTAAATTTTTAAACACTCCTTTTTACCAACCTGATGGCTTGTATTTTTATTGCACTTATGTATACCTATTAATTGCGCCCAGACAACACGGGATTACTCAGCTAGTTTTAGTCTTATAAAATTATATACGTCCTGAAAACTTAAAAATATAGCAAACTATCTATGAAGAAAACGTACATATATATGAGTTTAGTAAACAAATTTGTAGGTTCAAGTTTTAGTACTAAAAGAAGATTGACTTTAATTCAATCCATTAGCTTTGATTTTTGGTACCTAAATTCCTATATATGTATAATCAAAATTTCCGAAAATTTGAAAACGGACTACGAAAATATAAAAAATCAGTAAAAGTATTGCTTCGTAATTCAAATATACCACGGAAGAAGTTATTCTTAGGTAGATATAATTATCCTATATGATATAATAATTTCACTTCTTACTTTTCAAACCTATTTTCCTAAAAAGCGTGATGTGATAAGAAAACACCAAATTCAAATTCATAAATAGAAGGTCCCAAACCCTCATAATCGGCTATAAAAACCGAGAAGGGAAAGAAATGTTTTAAATTTCCAGGCATGTGTATTTAGTATAAATATTTCAAATGTACTATATATTTAACAAACCAAAAATTGACTAGCAGACAGACTAAAACACCTTTTAACAAAAGAAAAGTTCCATGCAACTTTATTTACTATACATAGGCTAGATTTTTCGTTATTATTATATTACGGGTTCAAATTAACACGAATGATCGTCCTACCACAACATTGATCTTATTTTGCTAAATATAAAGGCCCGTACTGAGAACTCGTTCTTTTTCAAAAAAGTTCAGCAGAGAAGAGGAACTTAACAACGAAAATTAACCAAAAAACTTTCAAGTTTTCATCTTTCCTCAGATTATCGAGCCAATTAACAAAACCTCCAACATCATATCCGTGCATTTCCGAAGAAGATGAAAACTGGTTCCAATCTGCAGCATCTTCTGGGTAGCCAGACCTGGACCAGAAGCCCCAAAACAAGAAGAAAAAAAACCGCGCTAAAAGAGCCACAAGCGATTGTAAACAGTGGCAAAATAGTATAAATCAGAACCGGTGCCATGACGGTACCTTGAGAAACTCCACAGGTAAGTTCACCTTCATTTGCTTCACGAAAAATACTCTCGTTCTCCTAACCGCAATCGCCCACTTCCTCCTTGGTATAGTATAGTCCAAGTATACAGGTTGGGCTATGATGGGGCCCGGCAGGCGCTCCGCTGGCGGTTGCAAACATCTTCGACGCCGCGTCGTAGTCGTCGTCGTCGTGTCAAAATTGAAAGTTTTATGCATGTGCCCATTCGCCGGGCACCTCGAAGCCAATGAGGCCCATTCTATAATGTGCCAGATTTTCTAGTTTTTCGCGGGGCCACCATAGAACCGCTTCGGATTCCGTCGACAGGAGGAAACGGCTTTCACACCTACTTTCTTGCCGTTTTCAATTAATTTGAATCATCGAAATCGATGCGGCGCGGCGACGACGATGCGCAGTCGAGGAAGTGGCCACCGATGCGCCAATTTTCCACGGCATACGCTCAAGCTTAAACACCGGAGGAAATTGAATGTGAATGCCAATTGACATAGAATTTGAAAATTTCACTGCCCCAACAAACTGGCCGACCACCTGGCTACTACAAGGGTAAAAGATTTTGTTTTTGCAGAGCTCCGCAGAATTTTCATTGGGGCTCATGGGGGCTCCACAATGGATCAAATGTGGCCAGTGCGGACACCTGAACCGACGGAATTCGCAAGGCCCCCGCGCTTAAGCCCATTTAAGAGGCTTCGCATTAAGTTAGTGCGACATCAGGGCGATAACGAACCTTCTAGCGAAAGGAAGGTAAAAAGTCACTTAAATTTATTAGACCTTCACCGGAACTCGATTTTGTTGTCTTATTGAAATATTGTTAAAGGAGGTAATAACAATTAAAATACTCAACGTCACAGTTGCTTATGCATTTTAACGACCTAACATACGTAACGCATAGTAACTGAGTTTTATTAGTTATTAGCTAAAATATGTGACTCTAATCTAAAAAGGTTTATTCATTTTGAAAAATAAGTTGAGAGTACGTAAACCTCACAGATTTTGATGAACTAGTAAAAATATGCAAACATACAATATTTAATCGATGGCATTTAGGTATTTTCAAAAATATATAAATTAAATATTTCGAAAAATAAAAATATTTCATTTAAATTGAGAAAAATCCTTAAATTAAATATACTTTCTAATTTTGAAAGTTTTATCAGAGATTGTAGAAAAGTATAATTTTGATAATAGGTAACTTGTTTACTGTAAGAATCATTCATTAGTTTAATTTAGATTCGGTAGTAACTTTTTTATAAAATCGTATTAAGAACTTCGAATTTTCACGAATACGAGGAATGACGTCATTCAAACGTTTGCCGCCAAATAATTTGCTACGTCGATTGTTGTAATGTTATGAGTATTTGATTAATTCATGATATTTGACAGAAGATTTTTGTTTTCTGACTGCTGCAAAAATATAAAAGTGCTGCACAAAATAATAGCAACCGAATTTAATAAAACATAGGTACACGTTAAAAATAAAATAAATTGTATACATATTTTACAATGCTACTCAGTTATAGAGGCGGGAATTACTCAAAAAATCAAACCAAACACGGGCAGGACTCGAACCTATGACGTTCAAATTGGCGCTTCGTTGCTCTTACCAACTGAGCTATCGCTGGCTGGTTTTAAACGCGTTTTTCTCGAAACTACATTTTTTCAATTGTCCGCATCTGTAACTCGAAAACTATTCAACGGATTTTAATAATTCAAAATAACTTCGATTTGTTATGAAAACCACTAGTAACTAAACCTTTAAAAATATTATGTTATATACCCCTATATTTTTACACAGTGGTCGTTTATCCCCAAAAAAGTCTTAAAGTTTGTGTGGATATTGTGGACCTCTTGATTATAATATGTATAACAGTGTTAATATACACAACTCCCTCTTGATTTTAAAATCAAGACCAATTCATAGTTTAAAAGATATTTAAGAAAAAAGTCGAAAAAGTAGTTTTAATCGTGGCGTAAGATTTTAGAACGTAATATTATTTTTGTAAAGCTAATAAAACATTGGGCCTAGTATGGACCCTTGAGGTACGCCGATTTAGATATGCCTCCCCTGGTTATATGTAGATGCTGTACACCGCTAGAATATTTTTTTAAGGGATATGTGAAGCCTCTGGTCTGTGCTGATAAACCAGCTTCAATTGACGTATTCGAAGTCAACAAAAGTGGTCAAAAATTGGTCTGATATATGCGCTATATAATTAGCAATCGTGGTGCTCATATGTCCGAAAGTGAATTTAAATATTAAATGTTAAAGAATTATCTTTCTAATAAAACTAAATTTATGGTCACTTGCTAAATGTTTATGTTTTATTTAAATTCAAAATCTGGACGCGCTTAAAAAAAAACATCCTTTACATATAGGCTATATATATACTAGCATCACTGTAAATTCAAGGGATCTTGTTAAGTTTGTTTTATTGAAATCGGTTTAGCAGTTAACGAGATGTAAATGAACAAACATACAAGCCTCCACTTTTGTAGTGTAGTCGCAGTTAAAAATTTAAAGATTGAAACGTCTCATAGTAATTTTATTTTCAAAAGACCTCCATTACGAATCCCATTAATATTTAACCCACTTGTGAGGTCCAGTCGATCGTACAAGATAGACCTCCGCCGCCGCTAGACTCGGCTTAACTCGGAGTAGGTTTCCGCTTCAAGCCATGTTCAATTGCCCTCAGGGAAGTAGCATGCTCTAAATCATGACACACGTACGGTTTATATATGTAGGTACATAAAACCACCACGTTTGGACCTCATTAAAAAAAAAAATACCAGTAAGACGCTGAACTGTATTCCGGCGATAAACCAGCGCCTAGTGGGCACTAAAAACCCGCCAGAGCGTAAATCACGAAAGAACGAAAATAATTTGCATGAGGCCCGGACTGCGAGGGCGAATAAATCTCCTGAAAACGCATAAAGAAAGTACCGAGGCCGATCTTGGGGGCTTGATATTCGAGCACGGAGCACCTACTGCCCACTAGATCAAATCTAGTCAGAGTGGCGGCCCCAAACGCAATATATGTCACATCGGAGCCCCATAAACCCGCTGGAGAGTGATGTTACGATTTCTGCGGCTTCTCAACCCCATGCCTCGGATCGCAGTGGTCACGATTTTCATTCTAAGACGCGGACAGAAGATTTTAAGAAACCTGCAAGGCAATGTCTTCGTTGGCAGAGCAGAGCTCGTATTCAAAGAGTCATAAGACCGTGAATGATTCTTAAGAAGGCGTTATCCGGAGAAGACTTTCTTTGAACCTTGGTACCTTCCACCGAAAAACAACAAGCAAAAGTTGCAACTATAATTGATGTTTTGAATCTGTTTGCTTCAGCAAAAGCAACTTTGCGCAACCTTGCACAATTCATTTTCTTGTCTTTATAAGAACTCGTTTCGGTTTTTCTAACGATCAATAGTTCCTCAAGATATTTTGATTCCAAAAGGGTTGATAATGTTGTGTTAAATCGTTTAAATTTTGAGGAAAACATTAGCCACATTCGTTACGTATGCTATTTAAGTTTTTATAAGCGCAGACCTCACTGTACCCAGAAAACTGAATGATTCATAAATAAATCAAAAAAGTATTATTATTTCGAAAATGTTAGTACTTTCGAACTTATTTGAAGTTTAAATCGCTAGGGTGGTTTCTACCACATGTGACCTCCTAAATTAGTAATCTTATATATTAATAGGGAAAGCCAAAAATTGTGATCCTTTTTTAACCTATTTTCCGTGCACGTATCTTAATGAAACATATATTAAATGTTTTTTTTCTTTAGGCGAGATAAATTAAAAAAATCGGTGGATGACCGCATTCCAGTTTAATATATATATATTTTTTTAAGTACAAATGACTTCGATTTTGTTTTATTCTTTCTTAGAGTAAGTTTGGTAGAATATCGACAACAAGCGATGCTAGTACTTAAAAATATTCAAATAGTCCGACAGTTGATTGAACGGCGGGTTGCGAAATTTTAAACTTAATACGATTTTTAATACAATCAGTAACTGGGGCTGTCCGGAGTCACTGATATTAATCGTTATCTGTTAAATTCTAAACATTATACAATTTTCGTAAAAATCGAGACATGAGATTGTCGCGGTTACTTATTTCAAATCGGCTGTCAAAATGTACAAATTCAAAAAGATAGACTATCAAAGTACAGTCATGGTAAAATGTTGCCATGTTTCCAAGCATTGGATTGAATTGGGATTGAGTTATAGTTGAGGTAAGAATGACAGGATTCAACCCATTTGTTGGGTTTATCTGACAGATGTATAATAAAATTTTATGTATTTCTGTCAAAAATTAGATAAAAATCCAAAATTAATATTCTGTACCGAGTATTAGTACAACAACAAAAAAGAGAAGAATTGTAATCAGAGAGTTTTATTGCAAAACGGAGGCGAAAGAACATATGGCAGTAAATAACCACGATATAGGAAAACTAGGTATGCTTGGTTTGTATTTGACGGTTTTTTGTAACGCGTTCTGTGACGTTGCCACGTAGGTGACATTTGGATACAAAGAGATTAGTCGGTGTACATCATCGTCCAATTATTATTTAGCATCAGCATCCACGGCATCCACGAAACATTCTCTGGATACGACCGCCGCCTAAAGTTGGCATTCACGGGAAGCTCTGTAGGTACGATCGCCGGCTCTAATCGTGATTGAGGGCAGCACTGAAAGCTTTTCATGGATGCCACCGCTCAGGGGCTCGAGCTTTGCACAGTCGGCGTATACTACCACTAGGACCTTCTTACAGAATGTCGCATTTTGACGCGAAAGATACTTTGTTTTTCTATAATGTGCCAATAGCAATCTGTCAATGAAACCCAATTAGTTTCGTGGAGTTTTAGCCAACTAATGAAAACCATAGTTTTCTATTAAGGAATTTCAGTCATGTCTGATTCTGCATCATCCGAAAAAGGATTTTTTGAACCTTGTTGACCTATCGAGAAACAAAGTAAGTAAACGTTGCAACAATAATCAAAATTTTGTATCTGTTTGCTCTAGCAATAAAAGCAACTTGGCGTAATATTGCGCAACTCATCCACCCCTATAGAGAGTTGGTTACTTTATTTCTTTGCTAATTATCGCCAAAATGATTTTTTTTTCTTCGTGAAATTGTTACGCTTTTGCGGTTTGTTTTGATTGCGAAGTGCGCTCCGCATAAGCAGAGCGTGCACATGGCGGATTTCATAAATCTCCTTAATTAACCCGCCAGCGACGTGGCGGACTGTTTAATTGTACGGCTTTTTATGTTTTTTTCCATGCAATCGAAACGTTAGGCATTGTGCTGATCTAATTCGATCGTGCCGCTGCGCCGGATTTTGCGCAAAACTACGAATATATATTGAATTTCGCCAGATTGCATTAATCGTACAGAGATCGATTTCGTCATATTTTTTCATTCATGGTAAACAAAAATTTATATACGCGCCAAATGCACGAAAATGCGATAATATGATCAATGGAATTGTTCGTGGGGATTTTCGCCAACTGATTCCAAATGGTCATTAGGAATGTGGGTCAATTTTAGGCCAACTCTATTCCCTCGGGGCGGCATGCGATCTTGTGCTTGAAAGCCATCAACGAGCGAACACAGGTAATCGCAATTTAGTGTCAGGTTAAATTTGCGGTCAGAGGTGCCATCAAAATGAAAGAATTTCATTAATCAAGCCTGAGGTTTATTTTTTTAGGTGAGCTCATACGATGCGAGCCCTGACGACGTTCCGCTGATGGATCGCGATAGAAGAAGCCGCGAAGAAGCATTGAAGAAGCTCAGCTAAGGCCATTTGGAACATAAGACGATGATTTTGAATTCTACTGCTTTGCGGAAAATTGATAAAATGAAATTGCTGCGATGGCACAGATATAAGCAACCTGCTAGGTACCATGGAAAGTTGGCCAGGAAGGTCACATTGCAGGGAAATTTGTTTTTGGGCTTTTACGGATTAAGTGTCTTTTACAGCGAAAACGGATTTTCTCGTTGAATGCCAAAGAGGATTTACTGATTGCAACAAAACCTACATACTTACATACCTACACACTTGCTACTCAAGAAAATAATCTTCGTATAAATTATCTTAAAAAATTCAAATCCAATTGCTTCTTCAAAACACATTTTCACCCATGACAATTTACATTTTCTATTTTGCTCAAGTAAATTTGTCTCGTCATTGAGATAAACAAAAATTGCAAGTCATATTTTAGCTGCAGTTCGAAATGAATGCGACGAAGATGCTGCACCAACGGACGGCCGGGTTGAAGACCTTTTCAACGGTTGAGAAATTTATTTTCATAAATTCCTAGGCATCATCACTTTACAATATCTCAATACTTTGAGTGAGATGATTATTTTTTCTTTTCGTCTATAAATCTAACAATGATTGCTATTTTATTGATTTCACGGCCGTTATAGATTGTGGGAGTGCATTTTGGATTGCTTCAGGAATTGGATCGGTTGGCGCCATTATCGTAAAATTTATAGTTTACTCCAAAATTGGTACCGTGATGAGTTGGAGTATAGCAGGGTCAATGACTTTTTGAATTTAAGTCGTCCCAGATATTAAGTAAAATGCGACAGTAAGTGTAAAGAAGGAAATTATTTCAAGATGACTCAAGACTCAGCTTTCACAATCAGGACCCCAAAAATTGTCTTCATGTTCAAATTTTATGGATGCGAATGCGACTAAGTAGGTTAAATGAGTTACATACGTTTTACTTTTGCACATACCTTTATTTAGTAATTTCAATTAATATGCGAAAAGTCTTCTTTGATACCATGTTCAAAATCATGTAAAAAAATGATTATAGGTTAAATAGTTATATCGATAAGGATTCACGCTCTCTTTTGAGTCATATTACAAGCTTTTTCCACGTTCCGTTATTTTGTATTGATTTTTTAACAATGGGCGAAATACGATATTTTGTATTTTTCAACCCTATTTTTTTCAAAAAGTTGACGTGATAGAATATTTTTGTTTACATATTCGTAATCTACGGAAAAAAATCCTATAAAAATGATATATGACTTGTTGTCGGAAAAATTAAATATTAAATTTTGTCGACCAGTGTAATTTGCTAAAGGGGGGGGGTATATTTAATTATGCATTTTTTGGACCCATTTTTAAGATTTTTTTTATCGATCTGGTAAAAGTAAGGTAAATGGGCGAAGGCCTACACTAAAGAACAACTTTTTAAGAGTATTCAAAAAAATGTTTATTAAAAAATATTGAAAATTGATTTTTTGACATAAATTGTAAGTTGACGCTCGGAAAAAAAAAGTAGAATTAAATAAGTTACTAAGCTAAAAATTGCTACAAAAATCGCTGTTAAAAATTCGAAAACTTGACTGGAAGTGAATTTTACTAAAAATAATGCTTTTGGAATCCAAGAAATGCCTAAACGCACCCTTAAAACTAAAATTAACTCAAATATCTGATGTCTTTCATCTCATGCTCATTCATCATGGTCTAGAATTTTGGAAAAATCAATTTTTGTTTTTTTTCATATTTCGAAAGTATAGTCTTTCAATAATATACTGTCAAATTTTTTAGATAGTGACAGTATTTCAGGAACCGACCGACACACTCCTATACTTAAAAATTTAAACTCATTTATCTTGAAACTCTTATTTTTTCATAGTGTTGTAAACAAAGAAAAAACTATTCAGCGAATCATCCAAAATATTGATATGTTGTTCAGAACACCAGTGGCTATGGCTGGAACTAAAATCAAAATTTTATTTCAAAAACTTCCTTTTTTACCTTTAAAAATTGGTAAGAAAAAGGCCAGATAAATAGAAGAGTCAAAATTTACCACACAACCCAGCTCCATTTTTTGAGGGGGTCTTATTTAGCGCCATTTTTAACTGAAAATGGTTTTAGCTTTAAAAAAATGTTTTTGTTGTTGTTCATTATTTTAACCTTTAAAAAAATTCTAAAAATAGGTACCTCTAATTTTCGCGCGCTAGACTACCGGGTTGCCTTAAAGAACACTTAAATCATCTGAAATTTCGATATGTTATTCCGAACACCAGTAGCTATTTCCGGAAGTGGAATACAAATTTTATTTCAAAAACTTTTTTTTTTTTCATTTTTACATTTTTACAAAAATTAGTAAGAAAAAAGCTTGTTTTCAGAATTTCAACTTCAAAAGCCTGTAATTCTGTCAATTTTAAATTATTTTTCCTAGTTCCGACAATACTGCACTCATATTGATTAATAAATTTCTTGGTTTTTATTTTTCAGATAAAAAGAAGAGTCAAAATCAACCACACCACCCAGATAGATTTTTTCGAGAGGGTCTTATTTAGCGCCATTTTTAACATAATTAACAACTTTTTTTAAATTAAAAAAAAATGTTTTTGTATGCGCCATGAGTATTGTAAGACACCTAAATAGATTCAATGTCATTGTTCATTAACCCATTAATGCCTGAATAACAAAAAATTGTACGGCAACTTCGAGGCGCAAACTTTTATCGAAGGGGTGGTCAATTCTCATCGAGACCAACTTTTCTAGACGTATTTTGAGTCGCCCGACACGATCCAACCAAAAAAAAAAAAGTGAAAAAAAAATTATTATTATTGTTCTTTTGCAATATTACGTAAATAAATACCTTTTTCACGTCATTTTTTTCGAAAAAATGATAGATTTAGTCGGGAAAAAGCAACTTTTTACTGCAATAAAGTGCATAAAACGTGTTATTAGGACTTAAACTTCAAAAATATTCAGGCATGTAATCTGTAATCAGTGACCCCAAAAACTCCGAATACCCACTTTTTTTTCGAAGAAATTGAGAATTTTGCCAAAAATTGTTCGCATTCTTGGATCCACCATTTTGAATTACAAAAATCTGATAGCAAATTCGTAATCAGTGACTTTTAAAAGTAGTGTATATACATTTTTGCGAATAGTCGAACATAGTGAGATAAAAAAAGTGATCGAAAGTAATGCAAATATGCGTTACATTGTTGCAATTTTTATGCAGGCTAATATTTTTAACGACAAAAATCCCTGCATATTTTTGAAGTTTAAGTACTAATAACACGTTTTATGCACTTTATTGCAGTAAAAAGTTGCTTTTTCCCCACTAAATCTGTCGTTTTTTTCGAAAAAAATGACGTGAAAAATGTATTTATTTACGTAATATTGCAAAAAAACAATAATAATAATTTTTTTTTTTCACTTTTTTTTTTGGTTGGATCGTGTCGGGCGACTCAAAATACGTCTAGAAAAGTTGGTCTCGATGAGAATTGACCACCCCTTCGATAAAAGTTTGCGCCTCGAAGTTGCCGTACAATTTTTTGTTATTCAGGCATTAATGGGTTAAGGGGAGGTTCCTCTGATCGACTCTGAAAAGTTCTTCACTTTTATAAATTTTTTTGAGGTATAAAGAAATGTGATATGAACAAACGGTTTTTTGTACAATGTTTATTGATAAAAAGAGTCCCTAAATTTATTTTTTCCCCCCTCTTTCAATTCAAAATGGCGGCTCCAGCCATATCTCCGCGAGGCCTTGCGCGCCATATATGCGTCTGCGCGGGACGTTCCCGAGGGTCGTAGGGGTCACTGAAACATGAACATTTTTTAAGTTAGTTAAATAAACATATGTAGCGGCCCTTCAACCAAAAATTTCGAAATTTTGATTAAAAAAACAGAGAAAGTTATCCACTTGAAAATTAAGGTCGTATTTTGGGGTGTGTTTTAGTTGTTTAAGACAGGCGTAAACATTGTTTATTATTAAAATATATTGTTAATAATGGTTCAAGGGCTCCGAAATTGAATTTTACACATGACTTTAAAATTTCAAGTGGATCCGATCAGTGGTTCTCGAGATACACTGTCCCGCGCACTGAAAATATCAACTTTCGGGAAAACGCGTTTGAAGTTTTAGAACCATTTCGTCTTGTTCGCTAGTTGTGCCGCGTTAACAGTTGCACGCTTCTCTTTGAAGCGCTGTAACTTTCTAAAAACTGCATAAAACGCAAAACGGTTTTAGGATCATGTTTTTAACATATTATAGATTGATAATATGTAAACAAAAAAAAATCGATTTTTTCATCGCCGATCAAAGGAACCTCCCCTTAATTTAACTTAAAAAAAAAAAAATCATAAAAATACCTCAAATTTTCGGGCGCTAGACCACCGGGTTCCCTTAAATTACTGTGGTTATTTCAGCTGGACAACTGCTCCCCTAGGAAAAATCCCTAGCTACGCCAATGTAAATAATAAATACATACTCTTTTAAAGAAATATAAGCTTAAAAGGATGCAATATCCAAAAAATGTCTATCGTACTCGGTTTATTGTTGAATGAAGTTGCTTTTTAGCAGTGACTAAATAATACATTAGCTGCGTTTTTTTCAATCGGATCAGGATCTGGATCAATCTCTTAACATTGACATACAACAACAACTCGTGATCCACACTTTCATTCGGATTAGAATCAATGATCCGCAAGAAGTGGTTACAAAAAATTCTACGAGAAGTGCTGGTGTCGGATGAATAGTTTGGAAATTTCTAACAGCGTCGCTGCTGTAGTTTTTCTGTTCTGAAATGATGGCAGCAATGAAATTTGTAGTCGATTGGTTCTAAGCACACAAAGAAAAAGTAATTTATAGTAACAAAATAAATCAAATCGTTTTTCTGATTATGGGATTTAATAAAAAACAAAACTTTGAAGGCTATTTTTGAGTTTTCTTTGACGAAAGCTGTCGTCTAATCCCCAATTCTTATTAGATTAGCAAAAACAGGAATTCCAGCTCCTCAAACCCAAAATCGTGATCCCGGTGATTAATCTGGATCGTTTTTTTCATTTGATCCTGATCCAGAGCCAGATCCAGATGAAAAAAACGCAGCTATTATTACAATTTTAGGGACGCTTTTTTTGATTTTGCCTAGAGTGGTCGCGAGATTTTCCCCTTTAAACAAATGTTCGTCTTTATAAAAGTTTATAGAACCATATGTAACATGCCATGGTAAAGGTTTAAAAAAAAAGACAAAATTAAATATCCAATTTTACTCAACCCTAAATGTTATTTAATCTTTTCTCTCAGAGATGTCACTGTTCAAATTTTACCACATTCCTTCCAAACGTCAGCCATTGCCCTCACCACCACACCGAAACGACGGCCCCAGTTTTAATAGAACGAAAGAGCAAACAAAAGGAGACGAAAAACACTCGCGTTCCACTGCCGAACACGTTTGGCCAATCGCATCGCGTCCTTTTCTCACATCGGCCTTTAGTGCTGTCGCCATCTTCAGTGCACGAACAGTTCAGCAAAACTCGGCGAAAGAATTTCAGGAAAATTTGAAGAAGAGTATCACCCCGCCAGACGAAGAAGATAACGCAACGATCGGCCATATTGTGGAAAATGAGACAAAAGATTTGTGCTGTGCGATATTTTTCGTAAAAAAAAATTTCTCAAGTGAAATTCTTAAACTTATTTCGCAAATATTTTGAATCGAATTGAAGGTAAGGGTGCGCCGCAGCGAATTGTGCGGTAATTTTTGATAAAGCTCAACCCGAAACGGGCTGCGGTGCGCCGTGAAAAACTGCGTTGGCGTCGTCAGGCTTTTTTGGAAATGTATAAGAAAAAAAAATTTCTTTTTTTGCGCGCTGCCGATCGCCCTTCTTTTGCTCTGTGATGGAAATTTTTCGATATGAATTTTGTTTTTGATAATAGAGCAAGTTGTTTTTGTTTTTTCCGAGGGGTACTCATGCTGCCGCCGTTAGTGCGATCTATAAAATTTCACTGCTGCTGCTGCTAGGAGGAAATTTGGGGGATTTGTTGACAAAACGAACGCTCCAGTGACAGCCACACCGACCTGAGAAGGAACTAGCCGAGTGCGAGAAGAAAAAAATCGGGCTCTTTTTCTTTTTGGTGAGGGTAGAGAAGAGGAAGAACGCGTAGACAAGTGCGAAACACATACAGCCCCGCAAAAAGAGGAAGAAATAATGCCCAGTGTCATTTTTAGGATGCTCCCTTTATTCAGTTTTTTCTACGTCATTTGTATAGTGTTCTCATTTCACCGCACCATCCGACGACTCCTGATTTAGTGATAGCCGCTATCAGCGCTCCACGGCTGTTGCCCTCTGTTCCCGGGGGGTGTAGCACCATGCAAATGCAATTTGCACCTGAGGTGCTCCAATTTCACAGTGGGTCTCCGCACCGTCGACGAAATGTCACCTCGCCAGGAAACAAATTCCTCAAATCATTCCGATCTGAGGCTAAATCGAGTCGACAATGCGTGGCCCCCTTCAGCAAAAGGCTCCACAGCTCCAGTGCATGACAGGAGAACGAGACGAGAAGCTGTATCTCCTCCCCGTGCATTGTGTCATATATTATCAGAGCGCCCCAAACTCCTTTTGTCTCGCACTCTCCCCCCACTGATACATGCCTCCCAAAAAAACACATGCAGGCTCCAACCGAATTGAGTCTCCCCATAGAAATTTTTGCAGTGCGCTGCACACATTCGCACGTGTCGCCCCCGACGACGAGGGGCTCTGCTGAGCGCTGGGGCTGCTTTTCCTTCTGGATGATGTGACCCCGACCTAATCGAATTGTTTACTTCTCTTCGAATCCTCTACCTCGCTCCCCCGCACGTGGGGCCACTAGGGGTGCCCTCCATTTATCTCGGTGGCGTGCGGAGCAATGCGGCCCACATCAAGTCCTCTCTTTCGTGTCGTTTGTCAAAAGTTCATTCCTTCCACTTTTTTTTTACTTTTTTATATTCGAGAAATTGTTTTCATTATTTCCTTCTCTCAAGATGCCTGTCAACTCTTCTTCACGCCCGCCTTTTGTTATTTTGTAACACCACAAGCGAGGCGGCGGCGGCGGTGGTGGTGCACTGGATTTTGAAAAAAAGAAAGCTGAAATTCCGGAGCGCTGACTGTGTTCCATGCTCCCCCAAAATTAATTTAGCTTTCGTTTCATTCAATGAAGAAAAGCCCGCATTCCTCTTGTTGACGCTAGTTCCCGCTTCTTCCCGCAGCAGGAATAGTCAGTTGAGGGCACTAAGTGGAAGGAACCTGTTAGTTGCTTCCCGGAAATTGAATACGGGTCCACTTGAAAGGTGTTCAAGTTGAGATTACATAATAACATGCTGAATCACAATTATCCCTGCCAAGAATTTCATTCAACAATTTGTTTAAAATACTTATGGAAAAAATCTGTTGGAGTTGAAGAAATCAGAAATTAATATAATTTTGCTCCTAAATACCCATAAATCCCACAAAATGCAAAAGAACAAGAATTCAAAATACATAAACAAAAAATTGAATTATTAGAAAAATCCCATTAACAAAATATATAAAATCCTCCTGAACCACAACATTAAACTTAACTAATTTATTAAGGTTCAAGTGAGATTTTATATTATATTACGTATATTCTAAATAAAAGCTCACTTTGACCTTAATAAATAAGTTAAGGTATAATTATTTCTTATAAAGTTAAATTTATTTATATGTATATTTATTTATTTACAACAACCCTCATCAAATGTATGATTACTTATAGGGAAAAGTACATTTAATTAAGTTCAAGAAGATAGAATTCTAAAAAGGAACAACCAGGTACCGGGGATATTTATTGTATTTTGCTCAGAAGCTCAGGAGAATTAATTTTCCCTGATAAAATATCAGAGAGCAAAACATTACTGGATATATAGCACCGATACTCAAGCGTATCCAAGGAGACCAGCTTAAGGCTATTTGGATAAGGCGGAAAATTGGAAGGGTGAAACCATGGAAGACCGCGGAGGGCAAACCTGAAGAAATTACGTTTAATGAGGATCACACTGAATGGAATCCAGACAGGTCTTACAAACGTCCAGTAAAGTAGCTTAGTAATAAAGGGATTCTCGAATTCTCGGTATCTTCTCTTGATGAAACCTAGGGCTGAATTAGCTTTATTAATAATTAAGTCAATGCAGTCATCAGATGGAAGTGAAGAGTTCATTAAAACACCCACTTCCGCCTGGAATGTAGATAAGAGAGAAAAGCGGCCAGAATATACTTTCCTGAGGTGGTACCCCTGAAGAAGCGCCTATTTCGGAAATAAAACATGTATGACAATTTTTTGAATCGCTGAATAAGCTTCTAAACAATCACAATAAAATATTGTTAAATAGAATGAAGAAATAATTTAACTTATGCAAAAATAAATAAACTAGGATTAGGTAATTTTAAGTAGAAGGGAAATGGAAGAAATTAGATTGTAATCTTTAGCTATATATATGTATACAGCGAAGAAACTCAGGAGCCTTATGAAAAACGAAACAGTTTACTTCAATTTATTTGTTATAGCTGAATTACATGCAAAATTTCTTACAATTCTCATGGAAAATTCAGCTATAACATACAAAGCGAAGTTTTAGGAAAGCATTTATATAGAAAGATGGTAAAAGTTAATTAATAAGGTGGTAAATTAAAAGAGAACATTTGGAATATTCACAGTCTTGTAAAAACCGATTAAAAAGTTTCTTTTTACCTTATTAATTCAAAGCTATGATTTCTGTTGACAGAAATAAAGATCTCAAATTTTGGCATTGATCTTAAAATATTCTTTGTATACATTCCCAATATTTAAAGCAACTATCTGAGGTCCTTGTCCCTGCTCAATTTTCTGTTACTGTACTTTTAGTTCAAGCTATATATAAATCAGAGAAAATCTCTGACTCATTATATGAATTGAATCGGACAGAATTTTCCATTAAGTTTAGCTTAAACCAAGAGCCATTTTAGTTAACTACGAATTTTTTTTCTTATATTAATTGTACAGTAAAATTCGTATGGCAATTAAGCTATAAACCGTATTTAGAAACAGCATCTGCCCTCATTTAAGCACTTCATTTATCGTCCCGTGAAAAGTAATCCTTATCAAGAAATACGAATGAATTTGTTCTTGTATTCTGTAGCTGAATAAATGGGTATAAAATTATTATATAGAGACTATTTCATATAATTCAGCTGCAAGATGCGAAACAAACGAATTCGTGTCGTATTTCCAAAGAAACAAAATTTAGTAGTGTGGTTAATTTTTTATTTTAAATTAGCATTTAACTCAATATTTTTAATGTTTTGTATTCAAATAAAACATTATGTACCTATTTTACAACTATATTAGAATGCTTCTCTGTTTCCTTTAATTTATTTTTAATTTTTTTTTTTTTTTTTAGACAGAATAGGGTGTTAGAGATTTTCATCGATGGATTGGTTCTTCACAGTTATGCTTGAGTTCGTCCTTCAAAATCTAAAACTACATTTTTTTTAAATTACCATTCATTCATTTAGGAACTCCAGTATCAACAGATATTTCCATACTTGGCAAACAGATTACGAATAAAGGTTTTATTAAAATCTTCGACTTCTCCCAATAAATAAAAAAATATTGCAGACAGCAGTTCAATTCAAAATTTAAGCAAAAAATTAAGTTCCCATTACAATATTGTTAGTTCGAATTCCATCCCTGATTCAGCCATCTGATTCGAACTCGAGTTCACGATATTGTAATTGGGAACAGTTATAAATAAAATACAGCTGCAAAAACGTGAGGGAACTTTATCATAATTAAATTGGATTATCTAATCTAATTGTAAAATTACTCACAATTACATTACATTTTTAAATAGATTTTAATAAAAAGCACAAAACAAAGTTTTATCTTTATGGCATATTTTGATAGAATTCTGTCAACTAAAGCTTTAAAAAAATCTATAGAAGTAGGTAATTTAAATATCTTTTCGTATAGACAGCAAAAACGATGATTTGAGCCCAACAAAAATAAAAGTTTCCTTTTCGCAACGTGGTTAACGATACTTCGACATGGCACGATTGGATAGAACGGGAGATTTTGAATTGTAATTTGATTTTATTTTATATTTATATAGTTGTTAAGAATTCAAGTATCATTCAACCAAACAAATTTTATTCTCTAGCATATTTATAAGAGTTTTCCATTTAATTCAGTGCAATGGAGGACCTGGCGAAAACGATAATGTTTACAACAAACACCATACAAAATGGGACACCGACAACAATACAGTATCAAACGGCAGACGGTAGCATACTAAAAACACCGAAAATAGAAGGTCAAAAATCAGGTCAACAGCAGCAAGAGTTTCCAACTTTTTGTTACACGACCAATGTGAGTCTAGCAGATGTAAGTTCTTTCCACATCTCGAGTTTTTTTTTTTTTTTTCCTAAAAATAATTGATTATTTTTTTGTATTCAGACAAATGGTACTGTGAATCTAGCGCAGTTAACAGACGATAACAAAACATGTTACATAGCTCAGCCTTTGGGTGGTTACAACTATGCTCTCGTTAATCAGATGCAACTAGCACAGAATGGAGCAGTCGCCGGAATCGCTACAGTTGATGGACAGGGACGGCTACAAGTTGTTAATAAACCCATTACAGTAAATGTAAGTTATTAAAAAAAAAAACCCTTAGGAAGCTTTATTTATAATCTATTATACAATTAGAACACAATATCGAACATAAGCTTTAAGTGTGATGTTTGCGGGTTAATGTTTTCACACTTGACCCTGCTGAATCACCACAAACGTATTCACAACCAAGACGCCAATGAAAATGGTCAGGAGTCGATAACGGTTGTAACTCAAGCACAGAACATTGTCCAGGCACAGAATTTGGTTTCAGAAAATGGTCAACCACTTGGGCAAATACAAATTGTTGCAACAGAATCCCTCGAGCCAGCCACAACCCATGCAATTCAGCAAGCTGCTGAGGTGACAGTGTCTACAGCAAAATCTGTTACTCTTGAAAAATCTAAATGTATTACATGCGGAAATATTATTCTGCAGAATCAGAAGAGGAAAGGTCCCAAACTTATACGATGCGAGACCTGCATAAATAATGACAACAGTAACCTTAATTCACGGGCTACAGCCACACAAATTTTTGTGGCACCCGATGGAGATGTTAAATTTGAAATGAGCGAACTGCCAAGTGGTACAAGTGAGTCCTCTATGGATTCTCTGGGAACACAAAATGTTATCCCAATTGCCCAAGCGACGACAACAAATACAAATAACAATGTTCAGAATGTGGTAAAGATCAATCAAGCACAGAATCAAGGCAATATCCTTCCCGGTCATCATCCGGTGAAGAAGAGGAATTTGGCTTCGGTGACAAAATGCCAGAAGTGCAATGGGTCCGGTGTAATTTTTATCGGCGGTGGTCAACGACAGGTCAAAACAGAGTAAGTCGGTAGAATTTAAGGTTGTTGAGCGCTCGTTTATTAATTATATTATTTTTTTTTTGGGGCATGCAGGACACCTAAACCCTTCCAGTGTAACATTTGTGGAGGAACATTTTCACGATATTCCAGCCTGTGGTCGCATAAGAAATTACACAGTGGAGAGAAAAATTACAAATGCACAATTTGTGGACTAGCCTTTGCTAAAGCTGTTTATCTTAAGAACCATTCCAGAATACACACAGGCGAAAAGCCTTACAAGTAAGACAGTTTTTTTTTCAGTCATATGTCCAATTCAGCAATTACTTTTAATAAGCTGAATTGCGTTGATCTCTCTTAGTTTTAGTTTTATGTAGTTGTCTGCGAAATTCAGCTATTCTTATTTTAAACTTTTTATACGACCGCACTATTCTGAACTTCGAATAGTTTTAACTCCGCATATATTTAACTTTAAAGGTGTCAGACCTGCGGAATGCAATTCTCCCAATCGCCACATCTTAAAAATCATGAGAGGACGCACAGCGGAGAAAAACCCTATGTATGTGAGGTTTGCGATAAAGGTTTTGCCCGGCATGCAACCCTATGGAATCACAGAAGAATCCACACTGGCGAAAAGCCCTACAAATGTGAAATTTGTGGATCTGCTTTCAGCCAGGCTGCTCATTTGAAGAATCACGCTAAAGTGCATTCAGGCGAGAAACCCTTCAAATGTGATATTTGCTCAGCGGCATTTGCCGATCGATTTGCACTAAAGAGGCATCGTGGAATCCACGAAAAATATGGTAAGAATAAAGTTATTGACAAAAAAAGAAACCAGCTTCCTAAAATGTATTAAATTTCTTAGGTCAAACCGCTCCACGACAACCTGCACAACAGCCAACAAGCTCTGGGCAGGATCAGCAACAGAATGCCGATGGAAATCAAACTCAAACGATCAATCAGACAGTCGTTATACAAAAGCAAGAAGTTATGGAAACGGAGGACGACAACGAACATACAGAAGTTATAATTTCTGGATTATAAGTGGAGCGAGTGGGGTTGCTATCATCCCACGAGATCACTCATCATGGAATTGAAACCCATTTATACAAAGATCTGTGAGTTTCGGTGTGTGTTTTTTGTTTCTCGTCGCAATCAGGAATCTCGCCTGCCACTGCTGATTGGGCTGTGTCCACATTTCTTTTCTTTAAACTTTTCTTTTACACATACATGCTAAGAATAAGGACGAGTCCGAAACTGCATCGGTAGAATCACTGGACATCATCGTATAATTTAAGTTGAAATTTTAAAAAAGTTAAAATTAACAGAGAAAAATCTACTTACACAAATTCAGAGGTGTAGTAGACTGAATAGTTGCTTTTTTTTCGTTGAAATATTTGCGCCAAGGATTTTTTTTTTTTATTTCTTGTTTACCTGAGTGAATTTGTCCTTTTAAGAAGTTAATTGTATTTATTCAGATATAGGGCGAACTAAGTATCAGATATAGGGCGAACTAAGTAAACGGTTAACAAGTTGAATCAGTGGCGTTTGGAGTGATTTTAAATCTTCCATAAAAGCAGCATTGGAGGTTGATTGGCTCGAATGGTGATAAAGTGATTTTTCGTGGCGATTTTAACGCCAGAAAGAATGGTTTCTAGGAAGCTTTATTGGAAAATAATTTTAAGCAAATTTTTTATACTTTTTTTTTTAAATACTAAAAATATTTATAAATTTATACGGCGGAAATCGATAAATCCAAAATTATTGGTTATACCGAAATTTTTGCAACTAAGGTCTCGAGGCTTATCCACATTAATTCGTGTAGATAGTGCTATTGAAATTAACCGATTATTTCGAAGTTTAGAAAACTTACGGGATTTATTATTGTGTAACCCTAAAGTATATGTTATATGTGCGTAACCTTTGTATTACGAAGGTGTCTCTTCAGGGCTTTAGTTTGGAAGAAAAGAGAAAACGAAGGACTAATAATAATCGACAGAAACTTTTAATCAAGAATTACTCTCGGGGGTAGACAGTATCTAAATTCATGAATTCGAATCCGCTTGCATGAAGCTGCAATAGACATTTTTACAATTAGACAGTTAATAAAAGCCAACAAAACTGTTTTCTACATTAGCTTTTCTTCAAAAATCCCGGTTTTTGCAGTTAAATATTCAATTTAACTTTTACTTCTTAAGCACAAATTTAGTTACTTAATTTTACGACAATCTGATGCTTATCATTTTGAATGCTAAGAATTTATCCAATTCGTAACATAATCCCATCACCTTCAATGCTGCAATTACTTCACACGAAACTCTTAAAACGTGGGGTAAAATTGTGCTTGTAAGTGCGTTTCTATCGAGCCGTGATTTTATAATTGATTTACACTAAAAGACCGAACGATTTTCCAAATACATCAAAATCGCCCTGGCGCTTAATTAAGTCTGTAAAATAACTACGCTGAATCGGGCATCGATGCAGTTTTGGTGCATTTCGAAAATCGTTCGCTTTCATGAAAAGTTTTTAAAAACTATTTATCTTTGAGGACAGAAATAACGTAAGAAAGGAAAACAGAAATTTAAAAGCAGGTGGTTTCATGTAGGGTGTTTAAAAACAATCTGTATAAATTGCTTGAGTGCAGAAACAATACGATCTTTTAAGCTGGCTTATGCTTTAAACCAATGAAACTCGATACGGCAGCTCAATATTGCAGCTTGAGATTTTAAGCTGGCTTAAAGCTGGATGGCAGCTTTGCTGAAACTCGAAAGCTGAAGCTGGTGTCATTTCTGACTTGAGAAAGTTCGCTGAAAAAGCGCTCGATGTGTTTATTTTCCATCATTTTGATGACCAATTGCTTCCTATTTTATTCAGAATAGTCCTTCTTCCCAGTATATACGATAAAATCAAATATCAGATGTTGAAAGAAATGTTCCTATCTGTAAAAGTAATGCGATAACGATCACGCCTAACTTCCAAATCATTCCGCCCCCATTAAAATCAAAATATGTTCTAATGCGAACTTGGTTGTCATCTTTCATAAAATAATCGAAGATTTCTATTTGGCGTTTTAATTCATAAGACAAAATATGTGTCTAAAAAAATAAAAATTATCATCCTGCATGATTCCACCAATTCAGCTTTTTTATCAGTATTTTTATATTCTGTTTCCAATTTATTCTGTTCTTAAAGGGAAAAATATTTCTAGAGTCATATCACGAAAATTACCCTTATAGCTGAATTCCATGATAAGAAATTTTGTTCGGAATTCAGCTAAATACAAGGTGATGAGTCTCGATTCTTATGATACTGACTAAGAAATTTGATAGCATGGTTGATAAGATGTAAATAATTTACCACACGACTCCATTTCAATCGTAGAACAAAACATTTTTGTAAAAAAAATTCAAACAATAATTGTAAATATAAAATTAAAGTAAAATCAGTGCATCACAGTGATAAAAGCCCCAAAGGATCGACAGAAGGGGTAAAAGGCCAGAGGAAACATACAATAAACAAAAATAAAAATATGTAGTTGTTTGCTAGCTAAGCTATTTAAGTTGGCTTAAGTGAACGCGGTGAAGTTGAAATTTTAGTATGTAGCGTAAGTTGAGCAACAACAATTTTATCATCCTGAATATTTTAGGCGAGAGATCCAGAAACATAACGTTGTAAAATATAAAAAAAAAAGAAGCTGAATTTTTATCACACAGAAGAATCATATTTATTCGTCCCCTTCCCATACCCTTGTACAATACACTCCGTCTCTCCCCTATCGCAATTTTTGCGCCCATTTGCATATATCACAGGTCCTTTCCTCCCCCTTTTTTTTTATGTAATTGAGAAAAAAAAAATATATTTGTGTAAGATAGTCTATGATTTTATCGTAAGCGAACAGAATGTTGTTTTTGTTTTTCTTTTAAGAATTTATTTAATGAAGCAAGCTAATGTGTTGTAATCGTAGTCGAGCGAACCAGAGCATTAGGTACTATCCCCGGGAGGCTCTGTGGCTCGTTAGGATGGAGCCCCCGATCTTATCGATGAATTAGGAAATTTCTTGGGTTTATTTCTGAGCTTATTATTTAAAATAATTGTAGGTGATCTAAACCTGTAAGAAAAGATTATTAAAATAAAAAAAAAACAATTTTAAACAAAACAGTTGGTTTTTTAATTTTTAGAACTAAAAGGAGTTTTTATTTAGACTTGATACATGCATCTACTGTTTCTTTACATTATTAGAAGTAGTGAAGTATAGTCTTTTCAGCTTGAAATAATCTTAAGAGGCTTCATTATGACGTTTTTAACTCAAATCCTCCGTTTCTATTGACAAATTCAACAATTCTCTGGTATACAACCTTTTCATATACGTAATAAGCTTTAAAGGGGACTATCGAGAATTATTCATTAATGGACTAGATCTTAAGATATGAAGTTATAAAAGTGTTTATAATTAATAGTAAATTAGACTTATTTATATTTAGAACCAAATTATTTTAAGTCGCCCATTTGAACCTAGAGGTCATCATTCATAAGATTCATAAGCACTGATACTGCAGTTCAGAGATGGAGGCCGAGGATCAAGTAAAAACTTGTGATGAAGGATATCGTGATCTTGTTCAATAATCAGTAATGTAAAATCAGTTTTTTCCATCAGATTAAGTTTTCGAGAAAAATAGGGTTAAATGAAAATAACCATATTTTAGCCGCTTTTGCAAAAAAATTTGAAAATAACAGAATTTCGTAGCAGCTCGAAACGTAAGTCAAATCAAAGTTTGAATTCTAAACTATAGCTTTATAATATGTTATTAGTCAATTTTATTAGGTTTATTTGGGAAACGAGTGTTTTACGAATCTTCCCTCTGCCATATAAATGAAATGAACCAACATTGGGGCTATATTGCTAAATTTGTTCAAAACCACCCACAAGTCGTAATTTTTAACGAAATTTGAAAAAATGGTTGGAGGATACTGGTGATGAGAAAACGAAGAGACGCTCGAAGCCATTTTTGCGAAAAATTTCTTGGGTGATTTTAAAAATTCAAAATACTTCACTTTGATTTCGAAAATTGAATATATTGAAACTTCAGTCTATTTATTTATACAAAAGTTCGTCAAAAGCTGACTACTACAAAATAAAATTGAGTGTAAAGGCAAATTACTAATTAACAGGTTAACAATAAATTATAAAAAGTCAAAATTAGAATAGTTCTCATTAACTGTGCGCGACATCGATGAAATGGGTTCAAAAAATCCATAGTTAGTACGGTGAGACGGAACATGAAGGAAACGGAAGTCCCTCAAAGAGCGAGTTGGGATAGAAATATGAAATGAAGACAAAATCTCAGGCGAGTTAATCCTACCACGCAAACAATCACGAGCAAAAGCAATTCTGGAGTCAGTTCTACGCTGCTCAAGAGTTTGTAATGAGAGGAGATTAAGACGGTTCATGTAGGGGGGAAGAAATAGTCTATTGACCCAAGGTAAGCCGCGAAGCGCAAAATGAATGAACCTGCGCTGAACCGACTCAATACGATTAATGTGTACAGCGTAATACGGAGACCACACCGGACTGGCATATTCAAGTATAGGCCTAACGAATGTACAAAAGAGAAGTTTCGTAATGTAAGGGTCGTCAAACTCTTTAGACAAACGTTTAACGAAGTCGAGGGTAGAATTGGCTTTGCTAACTATGGCCTCCACATGGTCATCGAAAGAAAACCTGGTGTTGAGCCACACCCCTAAGTCTTTGGTTTTGTCGAGTCTAGATAGAGAACAATCACTTATAGTATAGTTGAAGGAAATAGGTGATTTTTTTCGGGAGAAGGACATCACGGTGCACTTACTAATGTTAAGAGGTAGGCGATTGATAGAACACCAATTAGAAAAAGTGTCTAAGTCAGAATTGAGAAGAAGACAATCAGACTCATTGGAGGTTAAGCGAAAAATCTTCGCATCGTCTGCATAACAAAGAATCATCGAATGATTCAGAAGCAAGCCAACATCATTAATGTAAATGATGAATAGCAAAGGTCCCAGATGGCTACCCTGAGGCACTCCAGAAGTATTGCGAATGCTTTCAGATAAAACACCGCGAAAAATAACACGCTGCGTGCGATTAGTCAAGTAAGATTCAAGCCAAGCAACAAATAAAGGTGGAAATCCAAGAAGGTGTAGTTTATAAATTAGAATCTTGTGGTTGATTCTATCGAAGGCTTTGCTAAAGTCGGTGAAGATACAGTCAACTTGCTTACCAGCTTCAATGGCAGGAATGCAGTACGAGGAGAATTCTACAAAATTGGTAGTTGTAGACTTACCCTTCAGAAAACCATGTTGGAAAGATCCCAAGAAGCGCTTACAATGAAAACTAAGAACATCACAGATCAAGGCTTCAGAGATTTTAGCGATACAACATAAATTAGCAATAGGCCTGTAATTCTTAATGTCACATTTGTCGCCACTCTTGTAAAGAGGAACAATATTTTCCACGCGTTGGGAAAAACCCCAGAGGCAATAGAAGAGTTAAATAAATAACAAAGAACAGAAACAGAGGACATGCCACAGTTCTTCACAAAACAAGAAGGAATACCATCGGGACCACAAGAAAAACCGTTAGTGAGCTTCGATATTCTCCCTATCCTCTATCTATCTCTCTTCTTACGATCCAAGACCAAAGCAAAATCTGGAAAAAATCAAAAATAGGATTTTGAGTATTCTGAATCAAAATTGAGAATTTACTTAATCGTACAAGAATTCCTGAAGGTTCTATTTGATTTTTTTCCAGATTTTAATTTTTCTTTAAGTTCTACTGGGAACAATGTGCAACGGTGGAACTCTAATGAAAATCTTGTCTCAACAACAACTTGAAAAAAGTTTTAATTAACTGATATTTTATTACTGAAGTATAGAATTTAAGCATTCATTTGAACTACGTTTGGGACTGCTACGACATCCCTTTATTTTTAAAACACAATTCTAAAAATGGTTAAAATACGGATTTTTTAAATTTTTAACCCAATTTATAAATTAATTATAATTAGTAAACTGTAGACTTAATTATAATTAGTAAATGTTCTAATTTTGAGTATACAATCTGCGTAATTGGGGTGGTGAAGAAGTAACAAATTCACTACAAAATAAATTATTCAAATATTTTTGCCCGCCTTAAATTTGAATCTCCAACAGCCTTCAGATATTCCACATCCAGATGGCGCTTTGGCAAGTAAAATTCGACTCAATCAGCTGAGTTACCTGCGAACATGCCACCTCTCATCCTTCATTTTGTTGATTTGGAAACGGCGTGGTGGAGTTTTGTTTTAGCTTTCAGACGAAAATCTCGAAAAGATGAGTTTATTTGTCGTTGATACGTCGGGGGACCAAGAACTCTTGGAGAGGAACGACGAAATTGTTGGCTTAAAAGCATTTGACGGTACAGAGAAAGCGTCAGAGTCCAAAAATGAGCCCGCCGACGTTGAAATGGAGGAGGAGTCTGAAAATTGGACGAGTGAAGATTTTTACGGTAAGATGTGACTTTTTTAATGTATTTTACAATTTCTTATAAACTTAATTTCTAGGACTACCACCACCCAACGTAGATATTTCTCACATAATCGAAAAGGCACTTTCACGGGCTTATATCACAGAAAACGAAGAACCCGCGGAGCCCGAATCGCTTGCAGAATTTATGGGCTGGACGAGCAAGAAAACAAAACAATTGGGAAGAACGGACGTTGCAAAAGAAATGGAAGGATCTCTCTTACGAGGAATTGAAGGCAAAGAAGCTATTCCATTGCTGTCGGAGAGAAAATTAAAAGAAATGAGAAAGGTAAGAGTTTTTCGTTGTAAAACAACATTTTTCTGTTTAAAATTAAATTCTTATGATGAAATATTCGACTCCTGAATTGAAAAACGAATGTCCACTGCTAAAGGAGCCGCCTTCTAGACTCACCCGGAGGAAAGTTTCACTCGTTGTAATCTTAGTAGTTGAATTTTTTAGTTTAGGCTTCTCCTGTAAGGCCAGCGGGACAGTAATTGTGCCCCTTTAGACTATCGTTGCTTTTTAGGACTAGTTTTAACGATTTTAAAAGGGGTGGACATTTTTTTCTTTTTTTAATGAAACAAAAGTCTTTCGGGATGGAGGTGGAGCTCCGGTGGACAATTTGATGATTCTTTAGTAATCTGAACAATTTAATGAACATCTTGCTATATTATTTAATTTATAGAATATTAATTTGATGAGAAATATTTGTAATTATTTTTACAGAAAGAGCGTGAGAAAACTAAAGGAAAGGATTGGTTTAACATGCCAGCAACTGAGGTTACTGAGGAGATTGAAAACGATTTAAAAGTGTTACAGATGAGAAAGGCGCTTGATCCTAAACGCTTCTACAAGAAGAATGATCTTAAAGTGCTCCCAAAATACTTCCAGGTAAGGGAACTCTTAACGCAACTTTTAACAAACAACTAATTAATAAACTATATTTTTAGATCGGAACAGTCCAACACTCACCTTTAGATTATTACAAAGAACGGGACAGTCGCCGAAATAAAAAGAAAACGATGGTAGAAGAGCTTTTGGCTGATGCTGAATTACAGAAATTCAACAAACGAAAATTCAAGGAAATTATAGAAAAACGTCATCAAAGCGGATTTCATAAAGCTCTTAAAAAAATGAAGAAATTGAAAAAGGCAAAAAATAAATAGACATTTTTCACCAGCTATTTATTGTCTTTCTAGGTACATTAAAATTTTTTCAGATAAATCCCTGAATGATTTTCCATACTCTGAGTTTGGGTACTTGATAGCAAGTGGCATTCCGCAATCGCAGCTATCTGTGATCGCCCCATCGAGCGGTATACTGCTGAGAACTTCAGTCCCAATCTTTTTAGCATAATCTTCGGTTACATTCTTAAAGATTTCTATTCTAGTTTTGCAATTTGTGCATACAGCATGTCTCATATTTTCAATTAACCCAATTAAGGGTACTCCAACTTTTTTATACATTTCAGCTCCTCGCGTTGTAACTTCTAAAGCGGCTACTTGAGGTGTGCTTACGAGTAGAACTCCAGAAATGGGGATATTTTGTATTAAAGAAAGGTGTACATCGCCAGTTCCAGGCGGTGTATCGATCACAAGTATGTCTAAAGGGCCCCAAACAGCTCCTCTTATCAATCTCTGCAGCGCGGACATAACGAGAGGGCCTCGCCAGACAACTGGCCCAGACTGCGCTAATAAACCCATCGAAAGGCATTTTACCCCGTAGTTAATGGGTGGGATCATTAAATTATTATCATCCACTAATGGCTCTTCTGAAATATTCATCATAAGAGGCACCGATGGTCCGAAAATGTCTGCGTCCAGGATACCAACCCTCTTGCCCATCGAAGCGAGCGTTGCAGAGAGATTCACTGGAAGGAAATTTAATCCCTTTGAAGGATTGTACAGAAAATTATTAATTTATACTAACCAGCAGTGGTCGATTTACCGACTCCACCCTTGCCTGAGGCCACAACAACGATTTTTTCCACCCCCAGAATTGGGGCTTTCTTTGGGAGCCCTTTTGCCATCAGTTTTGCCTGTCTGGCGTCCGGTTTGGAGCTGTAGCTCCTCTGAAACTGGCATTTTAAATTCTCTACTAATTCTAGAACAAATTAACTACCGCTAAGTGCACTATCAGCCGCCGAAACATGACGAACCGTTGCCTCTTTGAAAAATTGTCTGCGCTCCCAACAATCAGCTGATTGCCGTCAAACGTCAAAATTTCTGCTCATTCGGAGCAAAATTCGCGGTGACGACGATCCTGCCCTACCACAATGCCCCCCATTTTTCTGCTGAATTCCAAACTAATTGCGGTCACCACCTGCGTTCGCGGCGAGTTTTAAATATTTCTTTTTTCAGTTCCTCGCCAGTGAGTCACCGAATGATAATTGGCCTGCTTACCTTTGCGGTTGACAAATTGCCGCAGGTACTTTTGTTTGATTTTTCCATTGTTTCGGGGTGCCTGATGAGAGGTAGAAAATATTTCGAAAGATGTGGGGTCACGGCAAATTGTGTTGCATTTTCAAAATATAATTTGAATCGTCTATAATTATAGAATAAATTACAAATCCACTTGTTAAAATAAATCAGTAGTATATAGAGGTTGCTCACGTCGCTAAATCAATTCCAGAGGTTGTTTTTGCAATTTCACCCCCTCAAAGGGGTTAAAAATAAGGGTTGTGGTGTATTTTCGAGTTTTTTAAAATCTTTATCAAAGCACTTCGAATTTTTTTTATAATGGGTGTTTAATTCAATGGTAAGATTTAATTTTGATGATTTCCACTCCTGAAGGGTGTAATTTAGGGGTTGAAGGTTGAACTTTTGAGTTTCTTCTATTTTAAGTCAAGCTATATCAAATACGGGGGTTTTTCAGGTCTCCGACATATTGAATTATGAAGATGTATTTAAAATCCGTAATTATTTACCAAAAAACTCTTATATACAGTTTTTCTGAAGTTCTAAACATAGGTCTGTTCGTTGGCAATCCTGTGGCACCCCAGTGCGCCCTATCTGCACTGGTTTTTAAACGTCAAGTGACAGTTCTGTGTTTTTTGAGAAACCTGCGGCGCCCTGGTGCACCCTGGTTTTACCCCAGATAAAAACTCAGGGTAAATGACGGTTATCAGTTTAATTGTTAACAGATACGGTATTTAAAGTGGAATTAACTCTTGTTGCGGGCACAATAACTTAATTTGAGCATTTCGATGTCAACATTATGAAAAAGTAGTGGTTTTATTTCATAATTTTTGTGTAAAAGGCCAGATGACAGTTCTCCTTTTTAGTACGCTGTTCGCTGGTGTAAAAAGCACTGGGCTGCCCCGTGTTTTTTGACAGTTCTCAGGGCGCACCAGTGCGCCCTGGGGTGCCACAGGTTTTCATGCCAACGAACAGACCTCATATTAAAATATTTGTCCACCATTTGGGGTTGGCCATTTTGGATCCGCCATATTGAATTTTTCTCGTGTCAAATTTGTATTTAGCATCACCAAAAACTATTGTAATCGCGTGAAAATTCAGGAAGTTATTCTATTTGTACATATACTAATATATATAATGCATAATAGTACGTCTGTTCGTTGACAACCCTGTGGCGCCACAAGGTGCCCTAGACGCACTGGTTTTTAAACATCAAATGCCAGTTCGGTATTTTTTTAGGAACCTGTGGCGCCCCGGATTTACCCCAACTTTCAAGATGAGGAAATTATCAAAAAGTGGTTTTATTTTAGAATTGTTGAGCAAAAGACCAAATGACCGTTCTCCGTTTTAATAAGCAGTTCGTTGAACTGACAAACCCTGGGACGCCACATGTTTTTTGCCAATTCTCAGGGCGCGCTGGGGCGCCATAGGTTTTTGAGTCGACGAATAAGTCGTCAACAATTGTCATTTCAATTTACTTCATTCCGCTATTACAACAAAAACTTTATAATATGGCAAATTTACATTGCTATGATTTTACCAGTTTTAATTTATCTTTTAATTTATATATAAAAATTCATGAGACAAAACATGAACATGAATAAGATTTTTGCCCATATCTTATTAGAGTGTTTTCTAACTGAGTTTCACTCAAATGTTGCTCAAGTGCTTTATCTTTTTTAAAAATGGGAAATATATGTATTAAAATAATATTGATCATAGCAAATTTATGTAAGAAAAAAACCTCCATATGTCTTCTTTTGAAAGCAATTTGAGGCATATTGATACCTGCTTGCATTTCAAAATAATTGCCGATTAGTTTCAGAAACTTCCAGTGGGACACTTGTATCGATCTATCTACATCTATCTATGCATCTATCTACCTGTCTATGTATCTACCTATCTATTTCTATCTATTATCTTGCTACACTTCCCCGAAAATAATCGGTTTTATGCGAATTTAAAATAAAATATTTTGCGAACATTTGAAAACATGATAGCTAATGACAATCCCCTTTATATAGAGGCTACGTAGTATAAATTTCAAGGAGATCGGTTCAGCGGTTTCGGAATCTATAAAAGACGAACAAATAAACCTTCATTTTTATAACAGCTCAATTCCAACGAAACGTCATACCAAATAGTTAAATGAAAATAAATCGAAATCTATGAAAATTCAATTTAACAATGCAATTGGAACGATTAAAAATGCTAGGTGACAGCAGCTGTCAAAGAGTACGCTGTCCGGCATAATCAATGTTTAGTATTGCGTGGGAGCGCCATCCAACAGATGGCGCTCCCATTGTTGTTTAAAAAAATATATTGGGATATAAAAACACGCGCGTATTCGAATGCAATGTTGTGTAAAAATTTCAAAGCACTCGATGAAGAACTTTCGGAGATTTAAGATTTTGAACAAACGAATATTTACATTTTTATTTATATAGATAGAAGATGTATTAAGAATATTCGGTAAAATTACTTGATAGGCTTGTATCATTAAAATTGAGAAGTTTTTCAAAAATTCATTCCGTAATAATTCAAGCTCACAGCTCACTGCCTAAAATACGTTAAAATTTGTGTATGGGACGGTTAAACTAAAAAGCCTCCAATCGGGCAATACTAGAAATTCGTAAAAACAAACGTTTCGATACCGCTATACGACAGGGTTCGGTAGAACGGGAATGGTAACACAATTGGCACACGACGGCGACGACGGCTGCTCGGCACATCAAGCGAGGTTATGAAAGAGGCAGGGCGCACGGCACTCGCCGCAGATTTATCAAAGAATTCCTCATCGAACTGAGCTGTGAGCCGATCCGATCAAAGTTTCTTCACCGCTAGTTCCCGTAAGATGCGATCACTCGGCGTCTAAGTTCAATTTCCACGCGAAAGGAGACGCGCCGCAAGAAGTTCCTGTGAGTGCCCGATTTCGTTTTGTCGCGGAGCGAAGGAGTCGCACATCAACAACAAACACTACCGTGATTTTTGTATACGTGTGTGTGCGTGCCAGTGTTGTGTTTGCTGCTGCGGCGAACTTTTGTGTTTTTTCCGCGACTTTTTCGCCGTGTGGATTCTCCTCCCTGCCCTGCTGCTGTCACGTTTCACTTGGGATCTCTTCGCGTTTTCGTGTCGTTCGAATTTCTCTGTATCTTTCTTATTTTTATCCGCAATTTTGTTTTGTGTCCGTTGTACGAGTAATTCATTCCGTTGGGGCTCTAAAGAAAAACCTCTCGATCCAACAAAATTCTTTTAAATATCGAGTGAAATTTAATCAGAGTGCGGTGAACCGCAAGTTTTTCTATTTTTCCGGAAAAAAAAATATAACTCTAAAATCTCTTGCCCATCAGAGTGCCAGACCTAGAAGAAGGGGCCCCCCCTGACGAGTGTTGTGCACTTTTTCATCATCATTTGAACTTCTTCCGGTTTGCAGAACTGTTACTAATGAGGTGAGTAGCCGACGAGATTTTCGTCTCACAAAAATACCCTTTTTATTTCCTTTCGTCGCCAAAAAAGTGTATCGATTTTGCACTGTACAAGTGCTACAGGGACAAGGAGCCTTACACCTTTTCATATTTATGCCCGCCCGACTCGAGATAGTCGCCTACAACCGTCATGGGCGGTGGTAAACAAAAAGCGATGACAACGGCGGCAGCAGCGAGCACTTGTTTAAATTAAATGCACAAAAATTTCAGGTGAAGCACCGGCTTGACATTTCCACTCGGACGGGGCCAACATGCCCCGGTTCGGTTGACTGCTGCTGGCTGGAGGAAACTCGACCTCTTCGGTGTCAGGTGGATTTGTAAACAAAGAAGAACCGCAGCCCAAATAAATCGAGTTACCTCCTCCTTCTCTGACCCGAGATGGATATTTGTCTTGCCCGTCTCTTTACTCGACCCTCATAAAAACCCAACCCAACCCATGGCCTCCGCACAAGGGGGCAAAGAAAGACAACAACGCCAGGAATTGTCCCTGTGAAAGTTTTGCGTCTCTTCGCGGAATATCAAGCAAAATGAGCTTAACGATATTTATTCTACTTTTTTTTTTAATGATTAATGGAAAACGGCTGAAATCGCGCGATCACTAGACAACGCCTGCGATAGTCGCTGATTAGCTTAGCTGGCGTCTGGCGTATGCCTGTTCCGGCTGTGGGGCCCACTAATGGCCTGCCCTGGCGTGGCGGCTCTGCCGGCTGCGACCTCAAAGTGTTTGAGGGGCTAAATGGAAAGCTACTTCTTCTTCGGTTCGGCTTGTCTCTGGCTGGGAGGCAATAAAACGAGTCTGCTGAACTAAAATTTTCTGCCTCTATAGAATTTTTGCACATTTCTCCATTGAAAAAGAAAAAAAAAGAAATATATTAGCCATAAAACCGGTGTTCAGATTGTGGGAAAAAAAAATTATAACTGACAATATGAATTTGAGTGATTTTTCTTTGATGGAGGTGTCATTCCGTGAAAAATAGCCTCATAACAGAAATCCATTTTGATGGACAGTGTTTCTATTTTGATTTATGTACGTCCGATATGGTAAAAGGAAAAATTACCTTCTTATCTCGTCAGGAAAAAGCACACGATAAGTATATGTTTTGTAAGATAAAATTTCTATTCAATTTCACTTATTTATTACCTCATTTATAAAAATAAATTTCGAAGTTTATCTATCTTCTAGTATTTATTATACATAAAAAGTATTTCTTAAGAGCGAGAGAGAGTTCTGAAAGGGATAATTGTCAAATGAGTAGACATTTGTTGTAAGTGTCAAAGTCATTTTGTGCGCAAAAACTTGAGCTTTGTCCGTCCACAATTAGGAACATTTAATAAGCAGAATTATCGTATTTTGTTTAATGAGAATCCTCCAAACGATGCAAAAGCTGCAGAAAACCTCACTGTTGGTGTGGTTTATGAGCGGACGCCATTATTGGGTCATATTTCTTCAAAAATGCGGCAGGACAATGTGTAACCGTCAATGGTGAACAGTTTTGGTTTCCGAAACTTTGAGAATTTGTTGTTGACGACATGTGATTTCAACAGGACGGCGCTGCATGCCACACAACGAACGAAACAATCGATTTATTGAAAGGTATTCCGTATTTAGCAAAACTTTTTTGTGAGGAAATTTAAAAAACGCTTTATTAAGTAACATGTCGTAATCCTAGTCCCTAAAATGGTTAACTAGAAGTTTGATTTGGTAAACATTTTTTTGGTTGGATTTTCTTAGCAACTTAGCATAAATATTCTACAACATAAACACTAAAACACGTATTTAAGCATTACCCAAAATTCAGCCACTCTCATCACTCTCTCAGATTAAATTAAAATCTTTTGTTTATACAGCGCTAGACATTCGTATGAGCTCACTATAGTTTTTTTAAATCGTTCTTGAACAAAAACGTTCTAAATCCTTTAAAAAACAAAAACAAATTGTGTTATTTTGTGTAATCAATAAATTTAATTCATTTTTAGTAAAAAAATCATTCATTTTGTCATTTTTTGAAGAAATAAATACAATTTAGGGTTAGACATTCGTATAAACGTATTTATCATTATTAAGAGAAAAAGTTAATATGTTCATATTTTTAATATATTTTATATTTAGTGTAGCCTCCTTTACTTTGAATAACTTCAAAAATTCGATTAGACATTGAATCAGCTAGGTTTTTAAGACAATCAAGGCTGATTTCAGACCAACATATATGCATATCAGGTTTTAATTCATTTACGCTGCTATACTGACATCCATTTGCATAAACTTTGCTAGCAAGAATCCCCTAAAGGTTCTCGATAGGATTGCAGTCAGGACTGCAAGCGGGCCAGTCAAGTAAATGTATATTTTGGTCTGCAAGCCATTCCCTTGTTTGTCTTGGAACATGGATGGATGCGTTATCCTGCTGGAAAATCATATCCTCTTCATCGCAATTATCCAAAGGATCCTCCAAAAGATTTATGTACATTTCGGAGTTCATTCACGTTGTTATGGAGCAGATAGGAAGCTTTTTCTGATATGAGAATGTACCCCATACCATATCGCTGCCGCCACCAAAATTACAATATGTAGTACGAAAAATCCAATTTATACTCTGTTGGTCTTTCCATCGATCTTTCCATCTAACCATTAAATTGACAAAATTTAATGAAAATTAAATTAGTTTGATTGACTCAAGTTTGATTGATTCAAAGTATTACTCACCGAAAAAAGTATTTAGTTTTAATCTGCCGTCTTTAACCGTCAATCCACGCAAATTGAAAAATTATTTGACCTGACGAAGATGTGTTAATATGACTCCAAAAAGTAAAGTGTTAAGTTAATCATAATTCAATTACCACCATCGCTAGCAGAATAAAGACGTTCTTTTATCCTAATTCCCAGCTTGGCTGGAAAAGTTCTTATTTTTTTGAACATAGTACGCAAAGTAAACAATAATTAAAGCATTACTTTTACTTTCTAAAAGGACATGCATACATTTTTAAGGTCATTTTGCTCACTTAATTTTGATATTTCTCCAAGAATACCAAAATTAGTACTTTGATAGCATTTTTGAAAGGGCAAATTACCAGTTAAGTGAGCTCAGAAAATTAAGTCAATTGACATTACTGATAATGCAAACAAATTTGCTTTTATTTGGAAGCTTCATTTGTCGTCTACTATTTTTCAAAGTATTTTATAAGAAGATTTAAAATTTGTTGCCTTGTTGAAAAATCGGCAATTTAATTTTTTAAATAAACTCTCAATATTATTATTCCAATTCAAAGTGGAAATAAAGTCAATTGACGTTATATCCATTGACTTCACTTTTTAAATGTTGATGGATAGCAAACAGATGTAGAACGTAAAAAAACCAGACACTTGTGACTTTACAAAAGTTTCTTGAGGATTTCATTTAATAATCATAAAGATAAATTTATAATGAGATGTAAATAAGTTACGACAACTGATAAATTACATTTCCAGTTAGGTAATTTACATTATGATGAATATTGAAAAAGTTTTATTTTATTTTTATTTATCGGTGTGTACAACGGAAACTGAACTACGTCTTTTATTTAAAAGTTAACATTTTATGCAAATTTTCATTTAAATGTTAAAAGTATTTACTATATTAATAAAATTAATAGATTTTGAGCTTTCCCATAAGAAGGAATTATTCGTCGGCTTATTTAATTCGGTTTCATGACATCTTTTCATAATTGTAGAGTGAACAAATTAAAAACAAAAAACAAAAATTCATTATATTTTATTTAACACATTAAGGTAGGGTATGCAAATTGATCATAAGCGGAAATAAGTCGTTTACAAAAATAGTAAACAACATAGGTCCAAGGAGGTTACCTTGTGGAACAGCAGATAGAACAAAGATAGGGTCGGTAAAGGCTGTAGAAAATTTAATTTTAAAAGAACAATCACTTAGATGAGTCTTAATCCAATAAACAAGTTTATTTGGGGAGAAAAGTCGCAACACTTTAAAAATGAGCACAAATTTGTTGTTAACTTTATTTCCCTAAAATTTACTGTAGATTGAATAAAACATTATGATAAAGTCGATAAAATGATTTAAATGACGACCTACACTACAAGATCTTTATTATCCTAGAATATTTAAGGTGGGAATTAAGTTAGTAAATATTAAATATATAAATGTTCAACGTAAAGTGAAAAGTCCTCAAGGTAATATAAATATATCACAAACGTTTTTATTATATCAGAGGGAATGTCAACATTATTAATATAATAAAAATTGTATGGTGTCATGTGGATTCTTGTCGACGTCGTTCAAGAAAGCTTTATTCCCTGGTTAAGTGTAATAAAACGTGAATAAAGTTGGAAATTTAGAGGCAATATCGCAGGAACAGAAGCTATAATATCTACAAAATGTGGGCAAATACCGAGACTGACTTTACCATTCAGCTCGTTCAATTTACACGAAGTGTAAGGTCGCATAAATCCTGGAAAGTTGAGCAAACTCGTAAACTGACAATTTCCACATTTCCTTCCGACATAAACTGGAAATGAATTCCGCTTGCGGGATCCCGCTCCAAATGTCTCATCGTCTACCTTTTATATGCGTTCATGTCACAATTCGAGTGCTGTGATAACTCCTGAATAATTGCGAAGACATTCTCCCCGAGCCCCATTTATCTACGTCGAGTTCAAGACTTGAGTTGAAGTTGAGCAGCGCATTTCTCGCAATCATAAACAGTCAACCACCCGCGAAGTCCCAAGTCGTCCATCTCATCCTTCAGCAGGGTAAGTGGATATAAAAGAATTGTGAAAAAATAGGATATTCACGATTATACCAACTCTGTATTTATTTACACTAGAAATTCTCAAGAAAATATTTATCCAAGGACATCACATACTTAAAAGATTTATTAAACAACGTAAAAAGAAGGAGCGTTCTGCGTGCATGTTCGCGATTTTCTTACCAAACACTGAACTGATTTACATAAAACTTTTACCGAATGAATCTTGAGGTTTAAGGGCCCAAGACATTATTACAATATTTTTAGTTCCAATTCGAATTATATGACTGAATCAAGGTTAAAATTAAAATAAGATTACCTTGAAATGTTAACCCTGATTCGGTTATATGATTCGAGTTCGCAATATTGTAATACGGAATAAAAATCTTTCCTTTTAAGGATTACTCATTCGTTTACAAAGATAGCATCATGTTATGGTATAATAAATAACTCCTTCCTCATTGTCCCACTGAAGTGTCGGTGAAGATTTATCTGGAAATAAATATGAATTTTTTAAAGTTAGAACTCGAAAGTAGAAAATCGAAGAAAAAAAATATATAGCAGATTTTTCCCATAAGAAGATTACATTTTCATGGATCGATCAAGTGAAACAGAATACTTCCATGAAACTTAGCATAGACTCAGATCGAGAGATCGGGGAAATGTAAATACTTTTTAATAAAAAAAAGTCGTTATTTTCACTTCATGTCCATTTTATTATAAAAAAATTACACCTATTTAATACAAACCATTTATTTAAAAATATTTCACTATATTGAACGTGAATTATTAATGATATATACTTTGAACTGTGAACCATCCACATAAAAGATATCTACCTGCATTTCTTTGAATCTTCCGTCACCGAAGAGACGTACAAAGGCATGTTAGAGATCAAATCCTTTTATTATGCGAAAAAGAAAGGTCTCGTTAAATCTTTTTATTTTATTCAAGACGGAGCAGCACCTTATCGCACACAAGAAGTATTTGGAGCAATCAATAAATTTTATGGCGATGGAGTTATTATCCTAGGGTACCCACGCTTTGCTAGAAGAAAAGGAATAGAATATGGCATTTAAAATTAAACATTTGAACATGTTTTTAATAGTTTTAGAAAGCATTTGGATATTTGTGCCAATTTAAATGGTTCAAATGTCGAAAATATACATCATTAATAATTTACTTTCTTTATTACTATTTACATTTTCCTTTATTTACTATTTACATTTTACCGATCTCTCTATTTGTTAACACATTGAATTGCACGTTTTACTCAGCTACGCATTCAGCTATTGGATCCCAGTCATCGGTGACCCCATGGCATTCAACGTGTTAAAAAATAGTGACCCGTTAGTTTTCAAACATTCCTATTGGACACCCTATATATATATAATATAGTAAGTAACATTTAAATATAGTGTACTTCGTTTAATAAATAATTGGAAATCTTTAAAATTGACTATCCAGTACTCGCATCTTTGAAAGAAAGTCTAAAATCTAAACATTAAAGAGAGAGTAATGAATTTTCAATCAAATCCGCATAAGTGCACCACGGATAAGCGCTCAATTCGTTTTATTGCATGACCGATTGAAGCCGATTTTGTTTTTTTTGTAAATTATATCTAAAATTGTTTGTTTAAGTATCTCTCGGATAGTTACTGAAATCGCTTAATTACTTCATCTTCATGGTGTGCTTCTTTTAAATTTCCCAGAAATTTACTTCCTTAGGCCATGTGTCACTCGTAAACTTTTTACACGAGGAGAATTGAGGTGAAAAAATTTTCTCTTATGAATTTATTATTTCACAAATTTCCTGTACCAAATGGAAATAAAGTGTTGACAGTTCAAAGTTGGCAAAAATTAAGAGATTTCTGGCTAGAGTTTAATTTTATTTAACAAAATGAGAAGAATACAAACGAAGTAGAGTAATGGTTTATGGTTATGGAATTGAAACATACAGGGTTTCCACTTCCCTTGAGGAATTATTGCTTTTCTATATTTAAATAGAAGCGAAAGACATCAGGTTAAACAAGTGTGTATTATATTTGTTTTCCTATTTTATCAAAGTTTTTGTTCAACCACCATACAAAATATCGCGGTAATTGGCAATTCCATCTGACATTTACTGAACGTACGATAGTGTCAAAATTCCTCTTATACTTGTCAAAATTTTCATCAGCCGAGTAAAAGTTTCCGATTACAATAGGCCCTTAAAGTCAGGGTGGCCACTCGGCAGGAAAACCGGGAGTAATGGGGAAAATCAGGGTATGTATTTTAGATAGAGGGAGAAGTCAGAGAATAGTCAGGGAATTTATTTACAAAATAGGGAAAATGACATGCTTTCTGAGTCTTTAAGTACTACGTATATCTCTGACCCAGGTATAAATATTTGATTAAGAAAGAGCCAATAACATACTCTAAGTGGTAATACACAATATATTATAGGTATTAATATTAACACTAGATTTACGTACATTTATTGTGTGATTTGTAGGGATTCCGAAATAAAGGGCTATTTACAAGAACATATCGTTCTATTATTACATCAATTAAATGTAACATATTTCACTAAAAATTGATAAATACGGCTTCTGAAAAATTGGCCAAGAAATCGTAATTACGTCGAATTGACGCGTTCCGTAAACCTAGTGTTAGTAACTATTTGAATTTATTAATTGAATTATGCAAAACAAAATGTTTAAATACTTATTACGTATATAAATTTTTTAAAAATAATTTGAAAAATAATACTTAATTTTAATAATTTTCTTTTAATTTATCAATTAATAGTGGAAAATTGTGTTAGACTGGCTGTTGAAAAAGGTCAGGGAAAAATAAAGAAAAGGTGCGGGAAAACGGGGAATTGTCAGGCAACTTGAAGAAGTTCTCAAAGTGGCCACTCTGAAAGTGCATTTTGGAGGAATTGAGATCAAATGCTTTAGCCTTTGTAATTTTGTTGTGATATGATTTTATATTGCTTCATTTCAAAATTTTGTTTTGTTTGAATTTAGGGGACCTTCACTTTCAAAATCGGGAAAAAACACACTTTTTAAAAGTTTTTTTTTGAAAAGGCTATTATAATTATTATTCTTAAACCTTTTGTACATTTTTGGTAAGATTATGAGAAATATAAAAACAATTTTTAAATGCAACTTTAGTTTATTATAATGCCTGCAGATGGCGTCATCCAAAATGCACTTTTAAAACGGCCCCATTTCTCTAGGACTTCCTGTAACAGATAGAGTAAAAATCTTTAGTGGATTGTATTCATAAGACACAAAACTAGCACCTAAACCTAAAAAACCTTTTGTTTTTAATAAATATATCATTTTATACACATTTTTCTAAAAAAATTAAAAAAGGACTATAAGTCAGGGGTAAACTACCCTCCGCATTAAAAAGGGGGGGGGGGGGGGGGGGGGGGGGGGTAAAATAATATTTTTAAAGGTTTAGTTACTAGTATATTTGATAACGAATCGAATGGCGTTTGGTTTGTTAAAATCGGTTGAATAGTTTTTGAGATACAGATGCGGTCATTTTCAAAAATGTAATTTCGAGAAAAACGCGTTCAAAGTTTTTGCTATATAATTTTTACATATAAAACGCGTAGGGCTGCCGTTACAAATATAGGTATAACTTTTTTTCTTTTGCGAATTTTTTAAAATCGTTTTAGGAGAGTGTTTAAGTGATGTTAAGAAGCATTTTTATGAAAAAAAAAAAAATATTGATTTTTTTTCGATTTTGAAAGTAAAGGTCCCCTTAAGCTTTTTTTGTTTATATTTTATTGAATAAATTTAATTTTGTTTCTGTTAATATCACATGTTGTTTTTTATGTACTGTAGCAGTTAAACGAAAATCGAATAATTGAGTTTGTAAAGCACTCATGCAAACTCGGATAATTGCTCAATTTGGATAAGTATCTCAATAAGTTGACATTTTTGACATGTTCCACTCTATAATGTTAAAAATAAGGTCATATACATATTAAAGTTACACTATTGCTCTGGTTTCGATTTGCACTTGACTGCATTTTATTTTTTATTTAAAAAGTCACTCACCCGCGAAGTTCGAATTCGACCTCTGGCAGGGTAAGTGGAAAGAAATGTAAAATAGAAAAATAAAGAACAGTCGCGATTAGGCCGAGAGTCTGTTGTTATTTACACTCGAAGTTCTTAAGAAAAGTTTATCGAAGGACATCGCATTCTTTCTGAGATTTATTTCTTCTATTCAGTCGGCGGTTTCTTTCTTCGTCCGAAGGCCGTCGCGTCGTCTGATAGCGCTGCCTCAGCTTAAGAGGAAAGGGAAAAGAACAAAACGTCGTCATTTGGTTATATTCATCAGTAACATTCCGAGCGATTGATTGACTAATTATTCTGACTGGCGAGGAATTAGCATTCGAACTTCAAGGACAAGTCACGAGAGATCCCAACCAATTTGCGTCTATTTCAAATTGACCCCAAAGTTGGAGGTGGAGGTGGAGCGCTGCTATCGGTAGAAGTATTTAGAATAAGAGCCCTGTTTCGGGTACGTTGGCATTTCGTTTCATGTTACGCGGCGATAAAGGAAACCCATGACGAGGCTTACTACTTTTTGGTACGGGGTAGTCATAGGGGTGATTTGCATAATTCGTAATTGTTTCTGTTGTGTAGTAGACCTGTATTTAGAAATAGACCAAATTCACAGACATCTTGAGAAGAATAATCACTCGGCAATAAATAAATCAGCCAATAGGTTCGTTGCCTCGATTTTCTAATATTAGCGGGAGGATATGACGCAAATTGAGTGTTGTCGTCGTATTCCGTATTGATTTCACATTTGATTTTTTATTTATTCAGTAAATTGTGGGTGGATTGAATAGGGCTAATCCTAGAGTCATTTAGGGCAACCAAACCTGACTATGATTTACTATCGAATTAACCCTCAATTTAGGAGTATAATTAACAAGTTTTTGCGTAGCTATAGGCGTAGGTGTATTAAGATTATTGAAAAAGTTAAGAAAAATGTATCGACCCTTTCAGCCTTTTGTTCCATGGCAACTTTTATCAAAATCAATAAAACCCATGAACAACGATAGGTTTATTTCTTTTTAACACTTTGGTTATATGGCTTAAAATAAAAATTCTTCCATCTGTCTAGTCCCATGCGGATTCTTAGGGCTTTTGATAGTATAACTTGCGTGAAAAGATAAAATGGGTTCTGTATTGACTGAATTTTTTTAATAGCATACCTAAAAGCTTTCAAGTGGTTCAACAGTTTAAAGGAAGTAATAAAGAATTAAGAATATCATACGAAATATTAATTATAACATATCTATAAGTTTTCTACTACATATCGGTATCATTTCCATTGATTTCAGCTACCTTCCTAAAATTTGTACAATGAGGTTATTTGGAGTTGTTTGATTTAATGTTTTACTAAGTGCCACAATCAAGCATTTTTTGAAATTTTTGGCGATGGGCATTTTTGCAGTTGAATTCTTTATCTCGATGATTTTGTAAATTTTCATACTATGTACTACATTATAAACAATTTTTAATATAAATTCTTAATCACACAAGACTCGCAGCAACATGCATTTACTCACTGAATGTAAGAAAATAGCTAATACTATAAAATGGCATCATATCAATATCAAAATAACTTTTTTTTTGTTGACAAAATCAACGATTTCGATTCATGTGAAATAAGATGATTCAACAAGGCGGTACAACACATCACTCAGCAAGTGAAAACGATATCAATATAGCTACCAAGATTCTCTGATTTAAGGGGGTAGTCCAGTGAAAACGACTGTTTTTTCAACGATTTTTTTTTCATATTAGAAGTCAAATTTTATTAAAAAACTTTTTGACATATCATAATACAACTATTAAAATACACAAAACAAATTTTTTTTTCTGTTTGCGATGAGTCATCCCGACAAAATAGCCGCCCCAAAAAAAAAATTTTTTTGTTGGCGGACGTCGAATCTCTGCAACGGTTCATTTGAAACAAAAATTTCAAACGAGGTTTTAATCTGTAGAACATTGGCTATCGTCGGAACTAGAATTATTAATTTTCAATAAAAAATAACAAAATGGCGGCATTTCGAATTTTTCGGGTGTTTTTCGGGTGCTTAATTTGTTTATAACTTTGTAAATAAACAATGGATTTTAATAATTCTAGTTCCGACGATAGATACACAATCAAGAAATATACAGCTAAATTTTTAGATCAATCGGAGCAAAAGACTCTGAGATCTGACGTCCGCCGAGTCAAAACATGCTGTTTTCAGAAAAACGCGTTTAAAGTTTTTTATGCGGAAAAAAGCTAAACAAATTAATTTTACCTTAGTCAGCGATGCCTGCTCCATACATAACGCGATGCTTCCTAAATACATAACTAACCTTAAATACAAAGCAGAAGGACCTAGACCGTTATAAACCGAAAAAAAATGGGCGAAGCAAACAGAAATACAAGAGTCCTCCTTGCTCCGAAACACGCCAGGGGACCTTCGAGCGCTCGGGTTACACGTCTCTCGAAAACTCTCTGTATCTTTAAAACTATTCAATATTTTGCTTAGATATTTTAAGGGAGTATTTTCTAGGTGTAGGAGAGTAGATTTAAGGGGGTAGTCCAGTGAAAAAAAAATTTTTTTTAATTTTTTTGTTTTTTGCTTAAATCTACTCTACTACACCTCGAAAATACTCTCTTAAAATATCTAAGCAAAATAGTGAATAGTTTTAAAGATACAGAGAGTTTTCGAGAGACGTGTAATCCGAGCGCGCGAAGGTCCCCTGGCGTGTTTCGGAGCAAGGAGGACTCTTGTATTTCTGTTTGCTCCGCCCATTTTTTTTCGGTTTATAACGGTCTAGGTCCTTCTGCTTTGTATTTAAGGTTAGTTATGTATAGAGCAGGCATCGCGTTATGTATGGAGCAGGCATCGCTGACTAAGGTAAAATTAATTTTTTTTAGCTTTTTTCCGTAACAAAAACTTTAAACGCGTTTTTCTCAAAACAGCATTTTTTGACTCGGCGGACGTCAGATCTCAGAGTCTTTTGCTCCGATTGATCTAAAAATTTAGCTGTATATTTCTTGATTGTGTATCTATCGTCGGAACTAGAATTATTAAAATCCATTGTTTATTTACAAAGTTATAAACAAATTAAGCACCCGAAAAACACCCGAAAAATTCGAAATGCCGCCATTTTGTTATTTTTTATTGAAAATTAATAATTCTAGTTCCGACGATAGCCAATGTCCTACAGATCAAAACCTCGTTTGAATTTTTTGTTTCAAATGAACCGTTGCAGAGATTCGACGTCCGCCAACAAAAAAAATTTTTTTTTGGAGCGGCCATTTGGTCGGGATGACTCATCGAAAAAAAAAAATAAAATTTTTTTTTTGTAGTTTAATAGTTGTACTATCATATGTCAAAAAGTATTTTAATAAAAATTAATTTCTAATATGAAAAAAAAATCGTTGAAAAAACAGTCGTTTTCACTGGACTACCCCCTTAAGCAAAAAACAAAAAAACCAAAAAAATTTTTTTTTTCACTGGACTACCCCCTTAAAACTGCTTATGCCAGCGCAAACCACCAACGATTAATGATATTGATATGATGTTTATAATACTTGCAACATGATATTACCTGAGAACAGTTGCATGCGTCCATCAAGCGAGAAAAAACAAGCAATTCTCAGTAATTGATCGACTATAATCACACCTATAGAAATAAAAAGAAAAACTTAAATACGGAGAACCGACAATGTGCAAAAGTCGAAATTTAAACACATATGTTTTATAATTTTAAAATTTGTAAATAAGTCTGTAAAAATCAATAATTCATAACAACTGATAAATACATTTGGATTCAATCAGTCTGTAAAAATAGGAAGTTTTAATTTTATATCAGTCGTGATAAATGCCATAAGTAGCGTAAATAGATTAATACGATTAACAAATTCAAGCACCTGGAAGGCAATTCACGAATATTATTCAAGATATAAATAATCGTAAAACACGATTAAATTTCCATACCGGCAGTTTTGAATGTCTCACACGCCACGACCTCCCACACTCACATCGAATTGATGTGATTAAAACGTACAATAACACTTCCCGTGAAAATTCATCAAACCACCTCTGCGCATTCACTTGAAAATCACCTGAAACTCTGGCTGATTGAGGATTTCGCTTATCTTCGGACAATGACAACTTTCGCTTGATATTGAAAGCTGCATAGGTCATAAATTAACCGCGATATACACGATATCGATAAATTCAAGTGGGCAAAGGATTGAAATTATCTCGTTTTCGCGCCAGAATTGCATATATCAATTATATGCTGAATGAGGCGTTTAAGCTGCCGGAAATGGGTTCGTACTAGGAAATGAAATTTAATTTAAATTGGTGCTTTTTGTAAATGTAGAAAGGAAATAATTTCTGTAAGTAAAAAATCTTCACAATTTTATGATTTCTATAAAAAAACAAAAAACTCATCTTCTATTATTATACAGGAAATTATTTATGGAAATCGAAATATGAGACAGTAGGTGAATTTAACGAGTCAAATCGAACATCATTGACCTTTAAGAAGAATCAAATAATTGTTAAAAATACCACAAAAACCTTAAATTTTACTTATTTGGTTGTGTCACCTTACCAAGAAGATCTTAATCCCACGCCATTCTAATCTCAATCGAGACAAGTTTACCTGCAATTTTCCCATTTTAACTGAATACATCGAAAATGTTACAAAAATTGAATTACCTGCAGAGCTGCGAAATAAATCAAGCAACAATTTCGATTGCAACAAGTCGAATTGATCAAGCGATCGTGGCTTTACTTTCACCTGATCTATAGTCTAATTATCGCTTCGAATCCGACTTTGACCACAGCTCCCTTCGCTGTCAGGCATAATTATTAACTGTTTCGTAGGACTTGCATAAATTAACATTTGCATAATATATTTAGGTTTGCGTGCAAAAATTATCAAACAGCCAAAAAGAGAAGTGGCTGCATTCCAGAATTGGACCAAATATGGATGAGGTTTAATGGAATGGATCCGGTTATGGAATAACTATAAATAAAAAAGTTATAGTATTGCTTGAGGAAAGGAGAGACGAGCGTATTGCAGAAAATGATCTAAACTTCATCAAAATTAGGCTAATTGTAAGAGTGTGCCCCGCTAATGGGTATAAATGGTCAATTTTGTACATGTCTATCGCTGTTCGGTGTGCGCTTTTTTTTATTGACATCGAATTTTAATTGGATCAAGGTTTTTACCAGCTTTTGCCACTTATTTTCTTTGCTTCGCACGACAAACTTAAGAAAAATGTTCAATTGTTCAATCGTTTACCTAAATACCTAAAGCTCCTAAGGTAAGACATTCTAGGGCTTGACAGGTATTGAATTTTCATTTACTTTGAAAAATGAATCAACCTTTTATAGATATAAGCATACTTATCACAATGCATTTGCAAGGAATAAAATATCTAAGAGATTCGAGTTCAAAGCTGTCTGCCTCAATTTGTCTAAGAATTCAGCCTTGAGAATATGGCAGCGTTCAAAGAACTAGTTTTTTCAGGTGGCTGAACAAATTCAGCTTAACAAGACTACTTGCTGAATTGTGCATTCGACTACAAAAATGAACTTTTTGAATGTATCCTATATCTTGGTTAGCTTAACCCGCTAAGGGCCAACTAGTGCCAAATTGGCACCAGAGTTTTCTTCAACTAAGTGTAACTTTTAGAACTTTCACTTTCTCAAGATTTCTATTGTTCGACAAACTTGTTCTAAGGGTCCTCTAAATCTCTGTACCGATGCCGCGTCAGTTACTTACAAATAACCGGTTTGAGAGGACGTCAAACTATTCGTAGTGCCTAACCGGCACTAGTTGTTCTTTTAACGTTGCGCAGTCGGTGTCTGTTCCAAATTTTAGTGAACGGTTTTAGCAACTCCAGAGGATATTTTTTATCCAAGTAAGTATGTTTCAAACGAAATTCTCGTAATATTTTTTTTCTTATATGTAATTATGATGAAAAATGCCCCAACGAAAAGACAGGAAAAACGCGTACGCGGTGCGGAAAATGTATGCGCCGAATGTGTGATGAGCACCGTGCAGGTATTTGTACCTCATGTGCGTTGGGCGACGATTAGAATAGTACAAAGATAAGGAATTATAATAATTTTTGATAATTCAATTAATTTTCTTCATAAAATGTACGAAAATAAATTACTTTTGTAAGAAAAGATACGAGACTCGTTTTTTTCCATTTCCGAAAAACACACAACTTTGACTAACCTTAAAAAATATTAAAATCGTTTTTTTCCCTTAATGATTGTAATAGGCCTTTAGTCTACTTACTAAAGAATAACTACGATCAAGAATTTTGAAATTATAATGATTTGTAAAAAAATGACACGCCAAAAACTAAAGCACTATTTTTTCATGAAACTTGTTTCGTTTCTCTGTAATTTTTATTAAAATGAAAAACATACTATCAAAATCATTACGTTCATTGTGTTCCTGATTAAATTCCCTACAATTTGGATTAAATTTGAAGTTATTTGACCAAATCTGAGAGAAGTTATTACGGTCCAAAGTCGCGCGGTGCCAATTTGGCACTAGTTGGCCTGGAGTGTATATAAAAATGAAGTAGGACCTTAGCGGGTTAATAGAATGCAAAACGACACTTAAAACCGACAATATTCCCTGTATATAGTAAAAAAATATAATGTGTTCCCATCTGTCCGGACAGGGAAGATTTTCACCCTCTGAAAAGAGTGTCAAGTATCCCCCTAGGGTCTGGAATATACAATATTATGATTTTATAGATTTAGCCCGTAAAACAAATCGTATGTAGTTGTTATTACTATTATAGAAGTCGATTTACTTTAGTCAATGAAAAGTAATTTGAATTCCATAATAAAAATACTCTAGTTTTCTTTTTCAAACGAAATCCAAGTGATACTTTCGTCGAAAAATAAAGTAAAATTATGGCAAGTTTGCTTGGTATAAGCAGATTCAATTAGACGAATGTTTACCAGAAACAAACAAATAAAAAAAGAAAAAAGATAAAACGCAATATGTAGTTGAAGCATTAAAATACTCATTCATTTTATTTGCTTACTACACAAATAACTTTCGGAATGGCATAGCTCTGTCGGGTATCAAATTAATTTGTTCCTCTTCGGTCAGGTCTGGTCTGACCTATAGCCCTATTTTCTATTTTAGTATTGGTAGCTCAGTGATGATGGGATTTTATTTTCTCTATCATAAAACCAATGGTAGTTAAATTTCACTTTTCTACCATAGAACTATTTAGTGATGCCGTATAGTAATACTTTTGCACTATGATTGCATTGGCTATGCTTTCGATTATTCTTGGAGAGAAGAGCTTTTTTACCTTAATTACATAAATATTAAGGAACGACGATGCACTATTCAGCTTCAGAGAGAAAGAGAGAGACTACTACGCTGAATAAAGCATCGATGTGGTTTTGCTACTCTCTGTAATAAAAAAACTCGGAAAAACCACTACACTGAGAGAAGAACTTATGTAAAATTATTTTTAAAAAAAACATGTATAATATGCACTATTGACACTCATCATTTTCATTTAATGTCCAATTTATTATAAAAAAATTAAATCTATTAAATACAAACCATTAAAACATAGTAAAGAACATTATTTACTAATAATATATTTTTTCGATATTTTAACACTAGAAGCGCCGAACATACCGACACCCCTAGAAGCGCCGAACATACCGACACCCCTAGAAGCGCGGATGGGTCAATTTTGGCCATTTTATTTTTGCTACAGTAATGTCAAGTGTATACAAATAAAAAACTTGTAATTACGATAGAATGTTTTTATTATATATATAAAAATGACAGTGCAATTATTACTCTTCGGAATCGCATAATGAGCAAATGGAAAACTCTTTCGATGTGCACTTCTTGCAAACATTGCGGGAAGAACATCGAAATGGGTCAAATTTGGGACGCCCGCACTTCTAGTGTTAACCATCTAAATTGGCAGAAATATCCAAATACTTCCTAAAGGTATTAAAAACATGTTCTAAAGTTTCATATTAAATGCCATTAACGATCCTCCTGATGTCTTTAATAAAATCCTCTATTGTTTTTGGATTATTTTCATAGCAGTGATCTTTAATGTAGCCTCATAAAAAAAAAATCAGATTGAGTGAGATCTGACGACGATCGTCTAGCAAAGCGTGGGTACCCTAGGCCAATAAGTCGATCGCCAAAAAAATTTATTGATGGCTTCAAATACTACTTGTGTGCGATAAGGTGCTGCGCCATCTTGAATAAAATAAAATTATTTAACGAGACCTCTCTTTTTCGCATGATGAAAGGATTTTGTCTTTAACATCCCTTTATATGCCTTCTCCGGGGACGGGAGATTCAAAGAAATGCAGGAAGATACCTTTTATGTAGATTGTTCACATTTCAAAAATATATATCATTCGCGTTCTTTACTATATTTTTAAATGAAATGAAAATTACGACTTTTCTTTATTAAACAGAATGTACATTTTCCCGATCTCTCCATTTGTTAAAAAATAGTGACTCATTGGACATTGGACACCCTGTAATTAATTAATTTGTTAAAGAAAATTACCTTAGTAAGTACTCGGGCAATACCAATTTTATTTTACTTGACGGACGCTTTATAATATGATTGATGAGTAGCGATTACAAATTATATGTACATGTGCTTAGAAAAATGTTGTCAAAAAAATTGAGGCCATTTACCCTAGTAAGTTTTTCAAAAAGTTATATCAACGAGTTAGGGAATTATACAATAACGAAAGCATTTTAGTTAAACATTATGCAAACATTTTCCCAAATTTAGATCACCCGTTTTTTGTTTTGTTTTATTATTATTAACACTTAAATAACCGTCATTGCATTTGTGCAACGTTTCTATATTATCGTTAAACGCCCAACATTGCATTTTTGCAATCTGTAATATGATACTCTTACTACGTTGTTATCTTTATCAAATGCAGAGCCATAAGTTTTCCCTTATTGGCTTTTATAAATATAAACATCTAAGCATTATATTGTTCAGACCACTCTAGATTTTTGTGTTTACTCTGCAAAATAAAAAGCCCATAGGATGTTAAGAAATTATCTCTACGAATTTTGCGGGGTTACTCGATATTTTGAAATTGAACAACTTTCTACATAGAATTAGAAATTAATATATTAGTTTTCGGATTTTTTCCTTTATAAGTTATTATAAGTTGTTATAAGACCATCATGCCAAATTTCAAGCTTCTAGGTCACCAGGAAGTGCCCTATAGGTTTTGATGTGTCAGTCTGTGAGTTAGTCTGTCAGTATGAAAATACACTTTGAAAGGCCATATCTTTTTATTGCATTGAGTTAGACAAATTTGAATTTAAACGAAGTATTTGGTATTAATTTCAACTCGATACCTCTAGCCGTTCCTGAGAAAAGAGGTCTTGACGGACGAACAGACAGACAAACAAACAACAAAGTGACTCTATAAGGGTTCGGTTTTTTCATTTCGAGGTACGGCGGCCCCAAGAATTTGGAATTATTGATAAAAAATAAATTTTACTATATCTATATATTGGTATTGAGATGTAGAACATCGTGTATTGTACAAATTTGAAAGAGATCGGTCTAATAGTTTAAAAAGGTAAAGATTGATAGAAAGGGGTAGAAATTAGCTAGTATTTTATAAGTCTTAATTATATTTAATTGCAGAAATTAGATATGCATTAGCTGAATATATGGCTGAACCAAATTCAACATATTAAGGCTCTAAAATCTGGGTGTTGAGATTTATTAATTAACCAAGGAATTTGCCGACGTTTTAATTAGTCACCACGAGTACAATCACTCATTAGCCTACATGACATCAAACTGCTCTCTAAGCTAAAGACCACAAAACTGTCGTGGCATACCTGAACTGTCCCTGTTTCGAATGTTAGGTGAGTGTTTTGCAGCACAGCAAATGACACCAATGACATCATAATCAGCCGCATTAACCATTAAATCCTCAAAATCCATGTCAGCTAGCGGAGCACCGATACAATCGGAGTGTTTCAGTTTATCCGATTAAAGCGCACAAAATGGGGGGGTAGTAAGAGCAAAACGTCCTAATTAATTAATTAATTAATAATTAATTTCTTTTAACAAAACGATTCAAAATAGAAACTCCTTTCCACTCAATTGCTTCAGCTAAACAATTGTTTATAGAGCAACAACGGATTAATCAGACGGATTTCACATCAGCCTCATCGTACCTGCGCGAACCCACTTGCGAGGAGTGAACAATTATGAATAGCTTTTTTTTTTAAATGCACTTTAACTGTTCTCCCATTTAAGATAATTGCTGATAAACAGAAATCATCTGTCTAACTTGGCAGCATCCAACCAGCAGCATCATCATCATCATCATATGTGGAGGCCGGGGATGTTGCGGAGGAGTAAAATGCAGTCTGCTGATTTCACGCGATATTTTCATACTTTGTTTAAGACTAGGTGAGCACGATGCACTATGCAGGAGCGCCCGCAGCGCTGCGGTTCCATGCTCGTGTCACATAAATAATACCTTTTTAGAAGTGCAGATGAGTGTAGTATGATGCATTTCTTCATGCACATGGAGCACAAGCCCAGTCCGACCGTTCATGGATCCGCCTAGAGCTCCGCCAGAATGGAATTGTTAATAAAAATTTAGACCCACCGATTCAGCGCACCAAACGGTTAAAGAAGATTGGTGATGGTGGCACGTATTTTGTTGGATCGGTGCCAATGGCAGTTGCAATTCCAATTTTTTTTTAATACGTCCACCGAGCCGTTACATTGATTTTGCATTTCGCGGATTGTTTGGATTTCAAATTGCGCCAACTCGATAGGAGGAATAAATCTGTTGGGGCTCTCTCTATCTATCTCTAGTCTAGAGCTTGGATTTAGGCAGCGGGGCCACAGAAAAGCTGCGACTCGCAATCTCGCCGAGTGAAAGAAGAAAGAAGCCATGGCAAGTGGTTAATTGCTTTCACAAGTGGCCGAGCGCTAATTAAGTTTGTACTGTTCAGCAGCCCCGCCAAGAATATATATATTGTATATATGAAAGAGCGGAGCACCAGCTTAAGCGGTCATTAGAGACTCCTCTGGCTGGTAGTAGGTCAGAGACACTTTCGGCTTTCAGCCTTTCTTTCAGCGCTGACTGCGGAACGCTCCTCTTCACCAGGCCCAGGCCACTCGTCGCAACAGACCATTGACTCAAATTGAATTAAAGAGGCTTCCAAGTGGATGAGATTTTCTATTTTTTGATTGAAAAGACTGAGACACTTTCAGACCTGGTCATTCATTCGTGCCGGGTGCTCCCGAGGGCAAAAGTGTGCACGAAATTGATACCCTTCTTGAGAATGGACGGGGGGGCTCGGCTTTACGTTTTAGGAGCTATTGGAGCTTAACCTAATCACAACCTCGTACCTCGTACAGGGTTCGGTTGAAATAAAAATACATTTAAGATTGTTATCTTTATTTGAAGATTTATACACTTTTATATTGCAAGTCATTGATTTTATGGTATACTTTAATTAGGAAGATCTATTTTTGATCGAATTTCAAACGAACGGAAACGAAAAATTGTCTCTTTAAAAAATATCGAACGAATGAACAATTTTCGCTAGAAATTTTTACAATAAATGACTAATTGTCGAGTTTGAAACAAGTTTCGCACGGTAGAAGGAAATTAAAAATTAAACGTAAATCAGCGTTTGAAAAATTTCGGAATAGAAGAACTATAGAAAATTTCCTGCATAAAAAAATTCGAATGAATGTGGTTTTCGTTCAATCTTTTGTACAATTGAATGAATAATTTAAAGTAAGTGAGGCAATGTAATGGGCTATTGTTGAGCATCTTTTTTTGGTAATGAAAAATGCATTGTATTTTTTTTTCTTTTTTCTTCTTCAATAGTATACAGTCTGAGTAACTGGTAACTAGGCTTAACACTTTTACTGCCCATTGAGTCACTTATTCAGCAGATGTGCGTAACAAGGCTTTTAAAGTGTTAACTGAGTTTAGAAGTATTTTTTCTTTAATATTTTTGCTTTGGTTTCTTTGTGCTCTCTAAAATACCAAGATACTACATCTTAGTTAGTTAGTTTGCTAAAAGGCATAACTTCTGAAAACCAGTGGAAGTTATTTTAATTTTCCAATAAAAACTCCTCGAATTCAAGAACTGCAGTCGAATGCTCAATTCAGCGATTGTTTTTTTTAAGCTGAATTGAGCAATCGACTACAGAAATTTCACTTGGGTTTTTTTATCTATCTAGAACAATAAATCACTTTGTATTGAACGGAAGCTTACTAATAAATACCCAGAAAAAAGGTTTTTGTATCAAATTGCCATGATTTTCATTCATGCAAAACTTCAAATCTTGGACTGAACATTTTTCAGAGTAATTTTTAACTCAAAGGTGGTTGTAAGTCATGACAATTAGATGTTATTTTGAGAAAAATTGCAATGTTGGCTTGGTTACTTATGAGAAATTTCAATTCAAAGTTATAATCAAAGACCGAAGTTAAGGTGTTCCTATTTAACTAGTCAATCCTAAGGTCTGACAAGAGGTCTTACAAATTGTCAAAGTCCAAACCTATTGTGTGTTTCGACCCTTAACTAATGAATTTTTGTTTTAAACTTTGGAAAGACTAAATTAGTCAATTAATGCTCAAAACTCAAATGAATGAAATCGGTATTTATCTAGTCAGACCTAAATGTAGGTATGGAAATATTTTTAGACTTAGGCCGTTTTCGAATTCACATGCACTTGCACTTAAATCTATTTTTCTCACTAAAAGTTCTCCTAAAAACTCCGAATAGTGCGTAGGGCGATCGAAAATACACGTAGTTTGCTTTGCAATTGCACTATTTTATCTGTCGAATTTGAAGTGTTCTCCAAAGTACACTAAAAATGGTGAGGGAATAGTGCAAGTGCATGCGAATTCGAAAACGGCCTTAGTTCTCATAAAACCTTAATTTTTGAATATTTAATGATTATTGAATTTAAATCTTTTACCATCAACGTGTTTATTGTGTTTAAAATTATTTATTTGGTCAAACCCAAGATAGACTAGAAACTAACATGTTTAATAAAATTCATTTGTGGAAACTGAGATTATGTTATTCATTGCATAATCCTTCTTTTGGTAGAAGTTTAAAATGTTAAATCTGCCAGCTCCATTCAGAATTACTTCCGCTGCCCTTAAGAACCGCTGTGAGGCGTAGCGTAGGCTTGTTCAAGTACGACTACGGATGTGAGCAGCTCATAAGAAGCAGACATAAGAACTATCTGAGGTAACTTAAGTGGTCAATTAAATCTTAAGGAAGTCGTTTGCCCAACATCCATGAAGCACAGTGGAGCGAAACACCGTCGTCGTCGTCGGTTTCATGCGACAGGTTGGCAACAGTCGAAGTGGTCCGGTGTATGGTGTAACCTGCGCTACACGTGGAAAGGTGTGTTCCTCTGCTTTTTTTTTTATCTTATCCTTGTTTCGACTCCCCAAAAATAGCACGGCTCTTTACCCTTGGGCCTAGAGTGCCTTCCAGGATAGCCCTTCTGTCTGCAGCAGGATGTGCAATATGGCGGGGCTGTAACTTTTTATTACACTCGCTTCCTTCTTCCGCGCCTCCTGGCGATGATGGTGTGCTCCAGCCCCCCCTGTGTCAAGTTCAGGCGTATGCTGCACATGTTCCTTCACAGTTGAGCACCGTTTCGTCTCAAGAGACGTGTTGACATTGTCGCGGATTATATTACCGTTCATATGTGACGACTTTGACAACGATGGCGCTTGATCTTGAGGTGTGGCGCCGCGGCCGTGCTTCGTGCCGGCTCACCTGGACCGGTAAGAGAGGAAGTAATTGGCCGTCATGCGTATCTGACTTCCTAATTAGCCATGCGTTTTAGTGCTTTTATGAGCACTTTGCGGGTTAAAATGTCTTAAGCGCGGTGAAAGTCACTAAATTGAATTTCTTTTAATCATGCACAACTATGTGCTTGAGAAGAGAGTTTTGGCCTTTTTTTTTTATTTTTTACCCATTGCGCAGAAATAAAGCGTATCATAAACGGTGATTCACCGAATTGGATTAAATTTCTTTACCGGCAGGCAGCCACACGAGCATGAAAGTCAACTACTGGAGAAATTAAGCAATTTTCTTTTATTGAAATTAAAAAATACATACTTTTGCAGATGTGTCATAACAATAACATTAATCATTTTTAATATTTCATATTAAGACATCTTGAGTGCTCAATAAGAACTGATGGAGTTTAAAAATTTATGAACAGTGGAACTGTTTTTTAAAATTTTAAATTGAGGAAAGAGAGAAAATTATAGAGGAAATCATTTTACAGACTGTCAAGAGTACGCGTACAACTTCGAGTAAAAGGAGGAAACTATCAAATAACTAAGTGGATTAATCACGCTTTTGTGTAGAATTTAGAAAATTTATAATTCGCAAATTTCCCTCTAATAAATGTTCATACACTTTTCATGAAACTTGAATTTTCATATATACATTAGGGTGCTTTTTTTTCGCGACTATTTTTTTCAGTCCCACCTCGAAATTTTGTGGCAAATATCTAAACAAAAATTCCCTGAAAATTGGAGCCCTTAATATTAATATTAAGTACTAGACCAAGGCGTATAAAGATTTCCCATATAAAATACACGTAAACTTTGATTATTTTTCTTCAAAACTCTACAGCTCAAAGGCATTTTATGGTATAATCTTGGTCAATGATAGGGTTTCTTCAGTACTGAATGGTCTTTAAAAGTGGCCATTGCGGCGTAACCCTAACTACCACCAGCGAGGTAGTACGGGTCAATAAACTCAATTTTTCCATGAAATTCTCGCTTTTTGCCCCTATCTCCTAAATAACAAGAGCTAGAGAAAAAGTGAATATGACAAACTTCTAGGAAATTCAATTTCCTACAAAAAAAATCTAAACACCAAATCGCTAACATCGATATTTCTTGAGATATTGTTCTTTGAAGTTGAGGTAGTGTGGAACTTTCATGGATTATTGAGCTAAATTGTAGAAACACTACCTCAACTTCAAAACCCAATATCTCAAGAAATATCGATGTTAGCGGCTTGGTGTTCTAGAACTTTTTGGAGCAAATTGAATTTCCTACAAGTTTGTCATTCACATTTTTTCTGTAGCTCTTGTTATTTACAAGATAGGAGCAAAAAAACGAGATTTTCATGAAAAAATAGGGTTAGTGACCCGTACTACCTCGCTGGTGGGAGTTAGGGTTATACCGCAATGGACACTTTTTTAGTGCATTGAATTCTGAAGAAACCCTACCATTGACCAAGATTATACCATAAAATGCCTCTGAGCTGTAGAGTTTTGAAGAAAAATAATCAAAGTTTACGTGTATTTTATATGGGAAATCTTTATACGCCTTGGTCTAGTACTTAATATTAATATTAAGGGCTCCAATTTTCAGGGAATTTTTGTTTAGATATTTGCCACAAAATTTCGAGGTGGGACTGAAAAAAAAAAATAGTCGCGAAAAAAAAGCACCCTAATATACATATAATTTATTCCTTTTACATTATTCCTTTGACTCATTCCTACACAGGCATTAACCTATTCCTAACTACATTATCGATTATTATGTTTTTTTTTTAAATAAAGTGTTGGGAATTTAAACACCTTTAGTATCGAGTCGACTTAAACCCAACATTTGTCATAGGACCCTAGGTCTCTTAATTAAAGTATCCAAAAATGTTCGTAATATGCACTTAGGCCGGGCATCGAAAGCAAAGTGACAGCGATCCGGAAATTAAAGTCGACAAAGTGCAAATTTCAATCCTTATAACAACTCCGAACTCCACCCATTTTTCTAGGAAAGTTAATGTGAATGTAAGTGTCATGTTGGACGTGTACTTAAAAAGAGATTGTAAGAAAAAATGGGTGTGACTCTTTACGTAGCCGCCTTCTCAAAAGAATTTTAGTTTCTTACTCCTTTTACAAATCTATTTTTATCATAATGCCATCGACACAACCCTTCAATCAAACCCACTTCAACTATTCAATGCATGTAGTAGAGTAAGAATCGATTTTTTGATCCATATATGAGAAAATAACATTCTTCCCATTTGTCACGAAAGAATTTCTTGGCACCATCAGCAAAATCTAGAGCTACAAAACGAACGTGACAAAATTGTATAATGCGCCGCAAAGATATTATCATAACGTGTATAACGATTTTCACCAAAAATTTTAAATTCGAAAAAAGGAAACCAGCACACTACACCTTTGCATCTAAATAATAATTAAATTTCAGTAGCTATACCAAAATTCGCGATAGCTTCAATATTTTATGTGAAAAGAGGAGCATAATAAGAAACCTAATTTTACCGAGTAGCAGCGGGGAGAATTTTTAGAATCTTAAAAATATGATGGGACCTTGTCCTGTTTATCTTTTCATGTGCTTGTCACTTAAGAAAGGATATATAGAAAGAGGAAGTATCCTGTCATTTCACTGAAATAGAAAAACAAATTGTCGAATATTCAGGGCATAGAGAGTGTCTGCAAGGATTTTATAGATAAAACGAAAGAATTTGTTTGCTCTTCAAGGAGATCAATATATTCGAGGTTCTAAGACCTCTTTATTCGTATCCACGAAAAGGATATTAAGATGGATTAGGCCTAGAGCGATAAAATTGCTCTGTCATCCTGTTTATTACAATTACATGGGACACACTTGAGTAGGAAAATAAAATATTGATTCAGTGCAGAGTAGCGCGCTTTTGCCATTTCCAATTTTATTCTTCCAGAAAAAAAGAACAAAAAAGGATGCTTGAGGAACCTTATTCCTCGAGAGCTGTTCAACGAGAAATGCTTTAGCTCAGTTTCATCGCTTTTAGGGACAAGAATATGCTATTACGGCTTAATGGTAGCAGGTAGGCCCTTTCACCAAAGTTTCCGTATCCCCGCCGGTAGGAGAAAAAGAAAAGGTTCATTGTCCTGACTTAGCCCTATGTTGTTTATTCATTAATAATACGTGCACGATACAACACCGCCGCCAGCGGAAGCAAGGTATAGAATAAAAAATATAAGAAGTCAGCTTTTTATTGCAAGTACACCTTCAACCACTGAGCTTTACGATCCCATCCACTTGCCATTCACGTTTCGATATGTTTTATGCTACCGACAATGGTGCAACATTAAACCTTAAAAGCCGAACGAAGAACAAACTCTTTCGTCTTACGATATGTAGGGCTGCACAAAGAAGTGAGAACTTTATCACTTTTAACTCTGTAATAAAAGTTAAAATGTTGTATTTTACAGTCTTTTCTACTTGTTGTAATTTTAAAAGATATTGTCGAAGCACCATAAGGATTTTTATACTTAAAAAACATTAAAATGGTAAAACAATTAAAATATACACAGCAGCTACAGCAGAAATTATCTTATGTCGGAAGTCCTTAAAACATTGTTACATTCTTAAGATATGGGAAGGATAATGGACGGCCCTTTCGGTGGTATGGAAATTGAAAGTGTTTGTGATATAGGGGCGGAAGTCCCATTCATTCTTCTTAATGGGTCTCAGGTGTATGACGGTGCGTCCAACTGCAATTAAAATAAATTGTAAAGGAAATTTAAAAAACAGGTTAAGCTTTTACGTTTCGTTACTTTTGAAAAAATTTAGCAAAATGTTTTACTGTAGCATAAAGTTTCGTAATCAAAGCAAATTGAGGTAAGGGTATTCTTGAGCCCGTTTATATAAGCTAACTAACGAAATTGCCCTTTATATACGACCACTTTATTTTTATTATGGGAGTCATACACAAAAAGTGGCGATTTTATCATTTCCGGGGTCCTCCGATTTTAGACCGGTCTAAAGCACTTTGCAACAGATAAGATGGACAAAATAAGGAAAAAAAATCAACCTCGCATCGTTTTCGAGATATTAGTAATGAAAGGGACTTGTTTTGTAAAATCAATTCAAATATAAAAAACACAAGGAAATGCATTTAATAAATTACGTAATACATATACACTAGGGTGCTTTTTTTTGCGTGACTATTTTTTTTTTGTCAGTCCCACCTCGAAATTTTGTGACGAATACCTAAACAAAAATTTCCTGAAAATTGGAGCCCTTAATATTAATATTAAGTACTAGACCAAGGCGTATAAAGATTTCCCATATAAAATACACGTAAACTTTGATTATTTTTCTTCAAAACTCTACAGCTCAGAGGCATTTTATGGTATAATCTTGGTCAAGGTAGGATTTCTTCAGAATTGAATGTTCTACAAAAGTGTCCAGTGCGGTGTAACCCTAACTCCCACCAGCGAGGTAGTACGGGTCATTGATCCCAATTTTTCCACGAAATTCTCGCTTTTTGCCCCTATCTCGTAAACAACAAAAGGTACAGAAAAAGTGAATATGAAAAACTTGTAGCAAATTCAATTTCCTACAAAAAAGTTCTGAACACCAAATTGCTAACATCTATATTTCTTGAGATATTGGGCTTTGAAGTTGAGGTAGTGTTTCTACGATTTAGCTCAATAATCCATGAAACTTCCACACTACCTCAACTTCAAAGCCCAATATCTCAAGAAATATCGATGTTAGCGATTTGGTGTTCAAGAACTTTTTGGAGGAAATTGAATTTGCTACAAGTTTGTAATATTCACTTTTTCTGTACCTTTTGTTGTTTACGAGATAGGGGCAAAAAGCGAGAATTTCGTGGAAAAATTGGGGTCAATGACCCGTACTACCTCGCTGGTGGGAGTTAGGGTTACACCGCAATGGACACTTTTGTAGAGCATTCAATTCTGAAGAAATCCTACCTTGACCAAGATTATACCATAAAATGCCTCTGAGCTGTAGAGTTTTGAAGAAAAATAATCAAAGTTTACGTGTATTTTATATGGGAAATCTTTATACGCCTTGGTCTAGTACTTAATATTAATATTAAGGGCTCCAATTTTCAGGGAATTTTTGTTTAGGTATTTGCCACAAAATTTCGAGGTGGGACTGAAAAAAAACAAAAAAAGTCGCGAAAAAAAAGCACCCTAATATACACCCAATGCATAAGTAGTGAACACTAATGTACAAGCTGGCAGTTTTCAAGAATTCAGTTTCTGTAGCTGACTGCAATATTCAGCAATTGCTCTTGTTAAGCTGAATTTGAACAGGCCACTGCAGAAGCTGAATTCTTGAAAACAACTGGGGTCAAAGTATGCAGTAAAAACAGATATCAAAGATTTTCATTGATTACAAATAATTCAGCAGTTTTAAGTGAACTGAAATTTACCTATACTAATCTAAATTTAAATTCCTAGGGACGCGAAATAACCGCGAAATAACATTGCTTCTTATGGCGGTAGGGCGGTAACCGCGAAATAACATTGCTTCTTATGAACTGCTAAACTATCACATTTACGCGGTAGTGATGTTCTATTAAATATAGCTAGAGAGGAATATCTTTCTTATGATATGAAAAACTTATTGCACTTAACTCTTTTGCTGCCACGCCGGTCGTGACCGGCACCCAATAGCTGAATAAAATTTGGCACCGAAAGAATTAAAAACAAATCTAGCGACATCTGTGGTTGGTAATTTGTTTAATTTTAAGTAACTTTTGAACGGAACAATCTTTAATATTTTGTTTTCGTCCCCATAATGATTTTAGTACCATTTTTCGTAAAAGCGATAATATAGTAGATTCAGCCATAAGAAGCAATGTAATCATCAGACCATATCGCCCTATAAATATAGCAGTGTGTAGGACTACTTCACGGGTTGTTAAATAATGCCCCCGAGATATTTCTAGGAACTAAAATCTTATGTTGTGATGGGGCGTCAGTACTTCGATTTTATATCGACGTATTACATTACAAAATATTGGCTGATAATATTTATGTCGGTTCTTTGATATATCCATACTTTTTCAACATTTCTCTTGTGGGCTGCTTAACGGCTCAGCTTTAGGCAACAATGTATCGATTAGACTTTAATGCAATAAATTGAAAAATATCCTGATGAATATCCACTGAGTCCTATCTTATATTAAGTATACTCTTTCATGAGAAGGTTATGTACATAAATTTATGCAAATGCATGCAGTACACGGCACATTTTATTCCCGGGTGAAAAAATAAAACTGAATATATACTGAAGCCTTTACCAATTTTTTTTCCGTTGTTTCTGGCAGTCGGAAAACGAGCTGAAAATAGAGTGAGGTAGTGAACAAGAGACTGAAAACGAACTGAAAATATGCAGAAACTGATCTGAAATTCGACGGAAATCATGCAGAAAACAGACTGAAATATATTTTAGGCCCGATTTACTGACGTTTTCATATTTTAATGTGACATTTAATATATTGCTGGAATTATTATAATATTTCACATATTTTCATGAGTGTATGTACTACTTACAAATTAATTATTAAACAAAGATAATGAAAAAAGCAATAAGTTACAAAAAGAAATTTCTCAATAGAGAAGAGATAAAAATTTTAAATCTGAAAGTTGAAGTCCAATATTTTAAAAATTTTAAATAAGCTAGAAGGTTCTAAATCCAAAAGTTGAAAAATTTCAGTATGTTTTCAATATCTTTTCAGTTTCTTGCTATTATTATATTATATTTCAGTCTCGATTCAATCTGTTTTCGGATTCAGCTATGCGAATATAAATTTTTCAGCCTGGCTTCACTCTTTTCTTTTCCGATTGAAGAAATATTTCAGTCTGAATTCCGTCTTGACTTTCTCGATCTAATTTGTTTTCAGTCAGTTTTCAGTGCAAATATTAATTTGCGCCTTATTTCAGATTGGGTCCTGTCTAAAGTTAAATTTTCATATTCTTTTTAGTCTGTGAAGCCAGTTATTTCTCTCCACTTCATATATTTCATTCTTTTACAAACTGGACACAACATATAAACGATTTAAAAATAACTTTGTTGAATTCCAACTATAATTATGGGAATTAACTTTTTATTAAAAAAATACCTTAAGTCTTACGAACTCCGCATTCCGTCACGCGAATCCATCTTTAAACAATAAAAAAAAACATGAAAAATCAGTAATAAATCAGCGAGAACATATTAATTCCCGAAACATTTGCACATGGTGTCCAAATAAGACCACCTCGATGCTTTACATCGCGCGTTAATGTTACGCTGACCCAGGGAAAAATTAGACGCCTAAAAACGCAACGGCTTTAATTCATATCTTCTATCCGAAACGCGCGCCTACCGACTGGAAAAAAATTGAATAAAAAGAATTATCCAAGCTCTCGTGAGTCATACGTTATGACTTACTCCATTGAAATTCAAGTAACCGGCTTGAGCTCCCCGAGCCGGGCCCCATAGCAGCGCCAGCTCTTCCCCCCATAGAGTTGTAGTATAGTAATTAGTTCAGCATCAAATTAACTTTTTATCGCATGCTAACGTTTGATTGAAGTTCTACCCAATGAATCATCCTTTTCGCAACATCGATAGCGATAGAGCCTCCTAGAAGATGAGATGTGAATTTCCATGTGGGCCCCAAAAGACAATTAGCAAGGTGTTCTCGACCCCAGAATTGCTTTTCTCAAGATGTTCGAAGCCGGAGAAAACAAATGATGTGTAAGACACAAGAGTACGCCAACTCTTTAAGCAATTCGATCTATGTTGTAACGCCGCGGATTATTACGCGGGTGGAAGCCTAAAAGAGCGCCAAATTCACTGTAATCTGATACTTGTGAACTGTGACAAAAGCTTAAGACTTAAGATGTCTGCTTATATCTTAATCTGGACGAGCTGTTCAGATAAAGTAGAATGAATGGCGTACGACATGCTCCACTGGATTTTGTCTGAATTGGGAGCAGCAGCCGCAAAGTGCGAACTAGCACATAATAATTGGGCTAATTCGCGTCTGGTAATGGGATTTTTTTCGGTGATCGAGCAATACGATTGTAAAAGAATTTCGTCCAAGTCTGTGTATCTAAATCTCTGAGCGATGACAAACAAGAATCTTTAACGTTCATTGATTCTTTGGCTATTTGCATAAAAGTAACCTTAGGGCATTTTTGTCCAGTAAGCACCGAATCTGATTAAGCATGCCTCTAACCTATAAAGCGTGATAAAACGCAGCCAGGAGGAAAGTTTCTTGTGGCTGCTGCTGTTGTGACTTACCTTTCCTTTATGTATAGCCGCACGAACAACGAAAGAAAGAAAAAAAAATTAAATTTGCATTTTTTAGCAACTTCCACCGTAGCACCGGATTATTTTAGTTTCTAAACAAAAGAGATTTTTAAAAGGTCATTCAATTTTATTAGCTTTTTATCACTATAGAAATATACAGTCAGGTGGAATCATCTACAAATTAGAAAAAGATAGGCAAGTGCAAACGATTTCATGGTAGGTTTTTTTTTTTTTTAAAGCTAGCCTTTATTGCAAAAATTATGTTAATTAGAGGTGACTTTACATTTCCTACTTGTGGATATGAATAATCATAGTCTGTGTTTGATATATAAGTTTTTGAAATCGACTGATATATTCAGCCCTTTCTTTTGTTAAGCTGAATTGAACAGATGATTGAAAAAACTGATTTCTGTAACTCAAAGTGCGATAAAAACAAGAAGATGTGTAGGATTTAATTTCTGAGCTCGATTATTCAATTCAGCGCTTGTTTTTCTTAAGCTGAATTGAACAAACTACTAGAAAAAAGAATTCTCAAACTCGAGGTGCGATAAAAACAAGATGTTTAGGTCGATTGTTCAATTCAGCGCTTGTTTTTCTTAAGCTGAATTGAACAAACTACTAGATTCTAAAACTCGAGGTGCGGTGAATACAAGAAAATGTTCAGAATTTAATTTCTGAGGTCGATTGTTCAATTCAGCGCTTGATTTTCTTGTGCTGAATTGAGCAGGAGCCCTGAAAGACTTAGTTTTAAAACAACGAACTCAACCAACCGACTGTTATTTAAATTTATTAATTTAATCGACGACGTGATATTCGTTTTTTTTATTCGATTTTAATATATTAACTAATTCTTTCAAAATCAAGATAATGAGTGTTAAAACAAACCAGCGTAAAAAACTAAAAACTATTATTCCATAAATGGAACTCTGTGAAAATGCAGATCTAAGTTTTATCTTCAAATTTTCAGCATTTTTCTCATTTGAAAATATAAGTCCCAGAATTGTTTACAAACATTTGAAATACCTGAAGAAATAGTTTCGGTCAATTATACCTTGAAATTTGGAGCGAATTTAATTAACACAAATCCATGAAAATGTTGATTAGAATGTTGTGGGTGTAAAACTTAACATTTTGAACTAGTTTTCTTTAGTTCTTGACGAAGTAGCATCTTTTCTTTTCAAGATGTGTTTCTCCTTCTGCAGAATGCTTTGTTGTAAAAAGCCGAAAATGGCACGAAAGTCTCAAATCTTTGATTTGTAAGTTCTTTAGTGTTTAGAAATAAAATTAAAGCAGAAATAAACATTCCAGTAAAGTAAACCCATCACTTAATTTTGTGCGGAAACAAAAAGATTATTGCGACTTTGTCATAAAATTATTACGTCAACGGGTTGTTTAATATTAGAAATATCTTCATACTCGAATGCAGTTTTCTCTTTATCACTAAGCAATTGTCGGTGTACAAATATACAAACATTACTTGCTATCTTATCGAAAAGTCTCGTGTACTTCCGATAAATTCTCTTTGAGAGTTTTACTGATGATGTTTTTTACCCCAAAACATTTTTTTTTTCAACTATTTCCAGAATGGAAGTGAGCAACCACACGCAGAGCACGCTAAGTCGGAGTAACAGTCGAACCAGCTCAAATTCAGAAGTTGATAAGGAGCTGCAGGAGCTCGATGTGACGGGAATCAACAAAAATGGTACAGCAAATATTAAAAAGAGAATTTCAAGCAGTCGAACACCAACACGAAAGGCGAAAAGGGTTCGATTCTACAGAAATGGGGATAGATTTTATCCTGGTATTACCATTCCAGTATCTTATGAGCGTTACAGGTATGTTATTGTTTTATTTTGTTGTTTTTAAATTTATGTATTACAATAACTCATCAAACGAACCACAACCGGAAAAATTTTCCATGTGAAAAAATTTGTGCGTGTTTGCACAAAAATCCATTTAACTAGGAACTAACAGAAAACTCCCCATGATCTGGTTACTGCATGCTTGCACATTTCAATTTTTTCCATTTATCAGCATTTGTTGGTGCATTAACGATGATTGAAACTTTCCTACATTCGCTCAGTTTTATTTACAGAAACTGAATACTTTTTAATGGCTGTGCAATGCACTGTAATCAGTTGAATATTGAATTCGGAGGACTCAATGTAAATTTTTCATATCCGACAGTGTTAATTTAGTTTTGTTGGCTGCAAATGGACCAAAGCGTGGATTACAATAATGATGAATTCCCATTTTATTCATGCCAGATATTTGCATCTTTATGGTTCTCTTCCTTTTTGAATTTTTAAATTGAATGCCATTTAATCGGTAGTCAGAAAAGGGCAATAATCGTTAATCAGTTTCTGTTTTTATACTGCAAATCAGCTTATCTGCACTGTGTCTTGCTGATATATTTTTAATTATAACATCATTTGTGATTTTTCCAATTACAGCAAAGAAATACATATTTATCTTCTTTTAAACGCCACCAACATTTTTATATTATTCAATTGATGTGGAATTAAAAACATATAACATTTACATATAATTCTAGATCATTTGATAGCCTCGCAGAAGACTTAACGCGGCTGTTGGAAGAAAATTGCAAAATTCCTGGAGCGGTGAGGAACATATACACTCTTTGTGGCAAAAAGGTAATAACTAATTTTTTCTCAATCTTTTGTGAGTAACCGACATTAATCCCATTTTTTTATTATTAGATTTCAAACCTTGACGAACTTGAAGATGGCCAAAGTTATGTGTGTTCCTGTAACAATGAAAATTTCAAAAAGATCGAATATAATTTGCAGCAGACTACAGGAACCAAAGCGAACAATCGCCTATCAAAAGTATATCGTCCCTCATCGCCCCTGAAAAATGGTACAAACGGTAGTCCTACATTAAGATTAAGTGAACGTGATAGTGTTGTACACCCCAGAATAGTTACTTTAATCAGAAACGGTACTAAACCAAGAAAGGTAAGTTATATATTTGAAAATTCAGTTTTTTCCAGTTGACTGCGTAATTCAGCAATTGTCCTCTTTAAGCTGAATTAAGCAGTGGCCGGTAAAAACTGAAATTAAGAGAGTAGTATTATTTTGGAATACGATATGAAGCCCTTACTTATCATATCTTGTTGTTTTCGTAAAATAAATACATCTCATATTTCTTGTATTAATTTTTGTAACACAATTCAGCTTGAAGATATGATATAAACAAACGGAATCGTATCATATTTCCAGATAGGGAGCAATTCTAACCCCTCTTATATGTACTTTCTTTTTTTAAATATAATTTTTTTCGTTGAATTTCCACAGATTATGAGACTTTTATTAAACAAGAGGAATAGCCCGAGTTTTGATCATGTGTTAACAGCGATAACACAATGCGTTAAACTCGATACTGGCTGTGTACGTAAAGTTTTTACTCTGTCTGGAGCGGCAGTCCTACAATTGGCTGATTTTTTTGCGCAAGAGGATGTCTTTCTCTGTTATGGAACAGAACGAGTTAGTTCTGATGATTTTAAATTAGAACTTGATGAGAGTAAAGCAATAGAAAAAACTAGAAAAACCCTAAGAAATGAAACACCGTCAACGGGCCCAAAACCTAAAATGCCGGTTAAAAGTAAAAATGTCCATAACGTTACGTACGATTGTGCTGAAGAGACTTTTGAGGAAACTGATGTAACACAAGTAGCACTTCCACCGGTCATCCGTGATCGATACACCTTAGGTCAAGTAATTGGTGATGGAAATTTTGCGACTGTATACAAAGTTAAGGACAAGCAAACGAATAAAGTTCATGCCCTAAAAATAATTGACAAATCGAAGTGTAAAGGTAAGGAGCACTATATCGATGCTGAGGTGAGGGTTATGAAAAAATTGGATCATCCTTATATTATATCTTTGGTTTTGGATGTCGATCGGCCGACTAGTATGTACTTAGTTCTTGAGTATGTTGGAGGTAAGAAAACGCTTTTGTTTAGTCCTAATCGAGAGTTAAATCTAATTTATTATCCGTATTTAGGTGGGGATTTATTCGACGCAATTACACGTGTAACAAGATTCTCAGAGGATCAGTCCAGGATCATGATTAGACACTTAGCATCTGCGATGGCCTATTTGCATTCCATGAGTATTGTCCATAGGGATATCAAACCAGAAAATTTACTTGTAAATAAATTTGATTAGGTTGATTAGAATTTAGTATAATATTTGTTGTTTTTTTTTATATAGGTCGAATTAGACGAAGGAGGCAACGTCCTGCAGCTTAAACTTGCTGACTTTGGTTTGGCTTGTGAAGTTACAGAACCTCTTTTAGCTGTTTGTGGAACACCAACTTATGTGGCTCCCGAAATTCTAATGGAGACTGGCTATGGGCTGAAGGTAAGTGTAGCATCTTTTCGAGTATAATTGCTTTTGTATTGCTGATCAGAATCCGAGTTAGAGAAAAAGCTTCTAAAATGTATGTGTCGCACCTTTAAAAATCAGGAGGGAACGAAAGAAATAAAAACCTCTCGTAACAAAGCAGAATCTTTTGTGCCTTTTGCTTTAAACATTTCAACACTTTAAAATCATCACATCTCTGCTTTAGCAATTTATGTGGTTTTCTGTTTCCGCCTCTTCTGCTTTTGAAGGCTGTCTTTTAATATTTTGAAATTGGCGGAGCGTTTAAAGTAAAATAAAGAAAATTTTTGTAGAAGCAAACCATCAATGTTTGAATATCTGTTTTAAAAGAAAATTCTTTCTTTAGAAGTTTTGTTGTTGTTCTACTTCTACCGTAAATTTATTTTTCTGATGAATCGCAGCCTTGATTTTCTTGTCTATCTTTAAGCGAAGGATTTGAGAAACTCAAAGTCTTTTAAAACCATTTTTGTCTGCTTACGAATTTTTAAATGTTTTCTGAAATAACAAATCACATTTTTTCTTAAACATTCAGATTGATGTCTGGGCGGCTGGAATAATACTATACATTCTCCTTTGTGGATTTCCACCATTTGTTGCACCAGACAACCAACAGGAGCCCCTGTTCGATGCAATACTTTTAGGTGTATACGAATTTCCGGATCCATACTGGTCAGATATTGGAGACGGTGTACGCGATCTCATCACAAACATGCTACAATCGGACCCGGATGTACGATTCTCAAGCGAAGACATCCTCGATCACTACTGGACCCTGGGCGAAACTTGCGACTATAATAGATGAATGGGGCAACTCCAGCGAGTGCACCCAGACGCCTACTAGGAAAACAAAAAACAATACTAGAGCTATTAATGCATACCTAGAAGCGCTAAACTTAGACATTTAGCAGAGTGTGATCGCATTTCCAAAAAAGAAAAAAAGAAAAAAACAAGAAAATTTAATAATTTCTTTTTTTATATATTTTCGTCAATGTTTCGTTTTAAAGCAAAAAGTATATTTTTTGTGTGTCTCTCTCTCTATTGAGTGTATATTTAGAAATGTTTGTTTACGCCTAGCCGTTTTTTATACAATATTTATTTTTTATTTAAAATTAAACCCGTTTTTTTAGATTAAGTTTCCGGTACTTCCGGTACCGAACCAATCATATATACGTTAAGTACTTTATTTGCTGTCGATATTATTTTTGATTAGAGTTGTACATTGTTCGTGTGGATGATTCTTAAACTTATATATATATATATACCATTATTTTACTCTAAATAGATTGTACTTGTTCTGAGTTAGTCCTTGTCTTGTTTCATTGTATTCATATCATGTTGGGAAGTGAACGATGCTTTTGTATAAGGACTAAAAAAAAAAGAAGAAAAAATAATAAGGAGCTGATCCAAGAGATTTTGTTGTAAAGAAAAACTAAGGTAGAAGAATGAATATTTACCAGATAGGAAAAGACAACGAGTTTTTTTAATTAAATTAAATTTAATTGAATGTTTTATGTATACCACTTTGGAATTATTGCAATCAAAGTACACTTCTCCAGTGGACGGGAATATTAATATTTGTGCATTTTTGAAGGAGAATCTGATATGATTTATTTTTGTTTTTTTAAAGCAATTTATAGAATGTTTATGTAATTTTTTTTTTTATTTATTTGACGGGGATATTGCTGTAGACAAAATTATTTTTTTTATAGCAATCAATATTCATGCTTTTTCTAGTATTATTCACATTATTGTTTAAATTAGGAAAAATATTTTGAAAGAAAATAATAAACAATTATTCAAATTGATTAATTTTTTATTTTTATTATTGTATACACATGAAGGGTGATGGCTAAAAGGGATCAGAATTTTAATTTGAAACTAAAATCATAACTTTGTTCTGTTTGTATTAAGTTATAATATGGCACTAATAATTCATTTTGGCCAAAAATATATTGTGATCCTTTTTCAAATATTGAATCTGCTCGTTTGATAACTAAATGCTTTTGAAAAGGATTGTTTTTGTATACAGCTGAGAAGGTTTTTAATATCAACATTTTTAGAAAAAGTGATTTGTTCGTGGAATGTTCTATTTGAAAAGTATGCTTATTTTATTCAGAAGGGGGTGACACAATTATTCTTGATTGCAAATACGAAAATCAAAATAGGTAAGTCCATATTTTCAGAATATTTTGTCTGGTAACACAAAAGCACTTAAAACTGGAATAAAGCTGAATATGAAAAAAATTATCACGTTTACATATTTTCTAAAAAGCACGCGTTTGTGTTTTAAATATTTTTTGCATTCATAAATATTTATACTTAAAAGATCTACATATCTCCGATTTTTATTTTTTATTATTTTTATTTCTGTACTTAAATTGAGATTCTTTCAAAAATGTAAAAAATTGATTAGTATTGTTGAAAAAATTCAAATTTTTTTAAATTGCTTAATACAATAACATTTTACAGGGCAGAGTAACAGCAAGAATAAAAATTTTTATTATTAAATAAAAGCAATGTCAGTTGGCTTACAAGCAAAAAGCAACTTTAGAAATTCTAATAAGCTTTCTTTTACTCGCATATCAAGAAAATTTGAGAAATTTTTAAAAGTTACAAACAAAAATTCTTCCATATTTATGCTTTTAACTATAATCGGAGCTTATAAGAAAAAAGGTTTCGTTGTGTGTGTAAAAATTGTGGGCATGGCGTTTTTTTTATTTTATTTTGTACTTAATATTTATTAAAACTATTGTTGCTAGTGCATATTGTTTTTATATTTTATTTAGGTATATCCGTCCAAATTTAAATCATAGAAAATCCTCAAATCAGTGAATCTATTTTAAATCTTTTCATTTTATTTCTATACCAATTGAAGTATATTTTAATTTATAGCTGCGCTAATGATACTCTTATATACCATACAATTTTGTAATGTAATTATAAAGGCCGTAATTAAACAATTTGGTCCGAGGTCTTACTTACGAAGACGAGATGATTTGCCTCTTATAGCTGAATTGCGTGAAAAAAATCTTGTAAGAATATTTCTTATGTAATTCAGCTATAAGAGAGAATAAGGTCCCTGGACTCTTTTTTTTGTCGGCCTCTATGTCGTTTGATACGTAATCATTTTGTAATTTACTACTTTACTTCAACTTACTCTAAATAATAATAGTTAAATATAAAGTCTGAAAATATATTCATGTGCACTAGCAACGACAGTAAGGAAAAAAGTGTTCAAAAAATAATGCTGAATGCATGCAATAATCGTTTATTGGGATATTTGCTATTATTAAAACAAAAAAACGAAAGAGGCAAAAAACGAATTATTTTAGAATTAAATTAAGTGCTTTTTAATTAACAAAATATTCATCAGAACGCGTTCACGTAGATAATTAATTGTATTTTTAAGATAACAAAAAAACAGACACTCTTAGTTTTGTGCTGTATAAAGCCGGTTTATGTATAAAGTGTTTATCAGAAGAAGAAATGCGAAACGGTATTGGATTATGTATGGATTTATTTATTTATGTAAACGCTGTAGAATATTTTAATGTACACTGACGTTGCATATGGAGCGTGCAAGGAAGAATTTTTAATAGTCGTAGCGAATATATACCAACAATATATATTTTGTATTGTATTTTTAGGCATAACTAGTGAACCATTGTATTACTCGTTTTAAAATGAGCAAACCCCGATGCAAAAACAAAAACAAAAAAAAAGAATTATATAAAATTACATTGTTTAAATAATGCTTCCCAAAAATTTGTCTTTTATTTAGAAATATAATCCTTGAATCATTGGCGTAGCTAAGGATTTTTCCTAGGTGAAGGCAGCCGTCCAACTGAACTAACTACAATCATTCAATGAGAAATCGTAAATTACGCCTAATGATAAATAATAATGCAGTACATTCACTCTCCTTATTACTATGTGGCGTCTTTCTTAACTCCTTAGTAAAGTTGAAAGTCTAATGGTACAGCTAAATCCATACTTCTATACTAATATTGTAAATGCGAAAGTAACTCGGTCTGTCTGTTTGTTACCTTTTTACGTTTAAACGGCTAAACGGATTTCGATACAATTTGCGAACAAGATATAATAGTATCCTGGGGAAGGATATAGCCTACTTTCTAAAATCGAAAAGGTATGTTTCACCGACGAATCGGTTTTTTTTAAAATAATGTTCTGACATCTTTAAATTTGTTCATACTTTATACCAAGAAAAAAAGCAGAATGTGTATCAAGACCTATAACCAACTTAATGAACAATTTAAAGAAACCCAATTTAATTTCCTGTTTACTATTTAAAATAAAAAATAATCATTGAAAAAATCGGCAAAGATATCGACGGAATACATACAAAAAAAAAAAAAAACATTCTAATTGAGAACCTCCCCTTTTTTTTCAATCGGTTAATTCATGTACTACATGAAAAAGCTGGCCAAAATTCGATATGCTTGAAATCATATCTGATTTCTGATTTCAAATCTGTTCTCAAAATGTCTGAATTCAATATGGCAGATCCAATATGGCGGGCTAAGAATATAAAATTTAATCAGATTTTCATAAAAATTGGTATTTTGGGGTTTCTAGGGTCACTTATTTCGGTTCTGATATCAAAATTAAAAAACTCAATATAGCCGAATCAAAATGGTGGACTAGAAATTTTTAACTCGGCGAATTTATATAGAAGTTTGTACATTGGTGTTTTGGAGTAATTTAAATCGATTCTGATGTCAAAATGGAGAAGTTTTTGAAACCAATATGGTAGATGCTCATTCACAAAAATTGGTTTCTAATGGCTGTAGGAGTCAGTTTACTGAATTCTGATATCAAAACTTTATAGGTAAGAATGATATGTCGTCGTTGCGCGTGCAATACCGCGAAAGAGCAGTTTGTAAATACCGCGTAACAGCAAAAGGCGCAAAATTGAAATATTGCGCCTACGCATTCTGAACATAGTTTCGCTCCTTATAGATCTCACAGAATTTAAATTAGCCTATAAAAAACCTCATTTTTGACATAAAAAACTCAATTCTATATTAAAATTAATTTCAAACCCGCGTATCTGCTAATTCTAAACTACTTTTTCTGTAATTTGTTGTAACAAAACCGCGTAAGTGACTTTAAACAGAATCTAAGCAAGATACAGTGGTGGAAATAGCTATAATTCCACTGAATAAAAGTTATGCCAAAGGTTTGTATTTTGAGAGAGAAAAATTAAAACTGCACTCCTCGGTTTTGTGCGCATGCTCAATCAATTTGGTCAGAATTTGTGTCAAATTGGTTAGTGTTAACGGTTTCTGGGTGAGTTTTAATCATTTTCGTTGTGATTGCGCGTGGAAATTACTATAATTCCAGAAGTGTTGAAGTGCCGCTGGCGGATTAAAACAAGGAGTTATTGATTCATTAAGATATAAAAAATAATTTTGGAGGTAATTTAAATATTTTAGCACAAAAAAAAAAAAAGGAGTACTATATTTTATCCAGGAAAATTATTAACTAAAGAAGAGCAGACGAAAATGGTTGCGTTCAAAACAGCAAGTTTTTCACTGCGAAGAATTGCTCAGATGTTGGGAAATGGAAGAACTCACACAGCTGTACGAAATTTCCTGTGTTTATGCGAAAATTATGGTAAAACTAACAAAAAAGGACCTCCGCCAAAACTTACCAACATGGACCGGGGTTCTATAATTGGGTTAACAGGAAGAAAACATTTAAGTTCTTTTCAAATTGTGAATGACCTTAAGTTGCCCGTGACTTCTAGACGTGTTCGGTAGATTTTGCATACCAGTGGGACGTTAGAATGGAGAAAAAGAATATCAAAACCGGCAATGAACAAACAGCATAAGGAAGCCAGACTTCGATTTGCAAAAAATCATATGTCTTGGATCAGTGAATGGAGGAAAGTGATTTTTAGCGATGAAAAGAAGTTCAATTTAGACGGTCCAGATGGCTGTCAATTTTACTGACACGACCTTAGAAAAGAGACAGAGGTCGCTATGAGTCGCAATATTTGGAGGTGGTACGGTAATGGTTTGGGCTGCTTTTTGCAGCCAAGCGAAGACACCCATTTTTTGGATATCTACCAGAATGAAATCCAGCGATTATATTCAACTACTGGATAGTATCCTAATTGACTTCGGCGATGATAATCTCAGCAATGAGTGGATCTTTCAGCAAGACAATGCTGCTATCCACTCATCTCGCGAAACGAAATCGTGGTTTCAGACCAGGAACATACCTGTTTTGGATTGACCGTCGCGTAGTGCTGATCTGAACCCAATTGAAAATCTATGGGCAATATTGATTCGGCAGGTTTACTCAAATGGAAGGCAATTTACAACGATTCAGGAGTTGAAAGCGGCCATAAAACATGCTTGGGCGCAATTTTCTCAATCGCAGCTACAAAAGTTGGTAGACAGCATGCCAACGAGAATTTTCGAAGTAATTCAGGCTAATGGAGGCAGTACACGTTATAAAAAAAAAAAAAGTTGTATTGTATTTCTTAAAATATGAATAGTGGATTTATAGATATTTCCATGCTAAAAATTGTTTTTTTTAATATTACTTAAAATTTTGCTTTCAACTAATGATATTTTTGTTTTTTACGTTAGATTTTAGAAATGATACAATAAACGGAAATAAAATGGCTCACTTCGAATTATAAATTAGCAGTCAGTTGCTTTCAATAGAAAAAAAGCTCAGTGGAATTATAGCTATTTCCACCACTGTATTAAAGTGATTTTGTATGGAATCTAAGCAAGTTATTAGTAAGCTAACGTTATTTTCCTATAAAATAGGTCGCAAAGAAGTAGCCTTAGAGTTCAGTCCATAAAATATAGTTAAATGGCTAAGATATTAAGTTTTTTCTTCCTCCTGTAAAATCGTGAAAACGCAGATACGCGGTATTTACAAACTGCTCTTTCGCGGTATTGCACGCGCAACGACGATATGTTGAAAATTCTATAATAATTTAACAAATTTTAACAATTTCGGGCTGCCATATTTTTTCGGCCATCTTTAATTTCAAAATGTATATAACATATATAAAGTCAGCAAGTTCTAAAACCCCGTTGTACCAATTTTTATAATAATCCTGTGAGTTTTTAAATTTTGGTGCGTCATATTTCGATACCATTGAATGTGCATACATAGAGATACAAATGTGCATCTGCAGCAGGTTGCGGCAGCTGAATTTTATACCTCTTATTCATCACCGTTTCGAGAATACGTTCCCATTGGAATCACCGTGCCGACCCGTCCCGGACGGTTTGTAGGCCTAAATATATTAAGTAAATTGTTTTCCATAAGGGGTTACGCTAAGAGTAACGTCACACGTAGACCGTTATAAAATTAAACCGTTATTTGGGTGCTGTCAAAAGACCAACATTATGCCTAACAAATAAATACTATATGTAAGTATTTTACCCACTTTCAGGTGAATGACACAGCTTTGAAGATTTTGGCCAGCTTTTTAGCGATTTGTCGATTATTCAGGGTGGGCAAAAAGGTTTCATTGCCTACTTTTGCCTCCGTCTTTCTACGCCCATGTCCTTGATCCATATTTGCATGTCAGGCACTTTTTTGCTGCAAAGTTCTACAATTGTTTATATATATTGATTTACCTTTAGCTGGATTTCAAAATTAGGTATCAATTAGAACAATAAAATCGGGCCCTTTTTAAACAATTTGAAGAACCACCGAACCGATTCCTTTTCAATTTTGAATACGAGTTCACTTTTAATAACAATTACAACAACATTTAATCTTCAAACTTCGTACAATTGAAAATTGACACTTGGGGATTTTTCGGAGTCGCTGATCGAAATTTTTAAAGATAGTGGAACCAATATTGCAACGTAAATTTTACGGTTTTCCAGAGTTTCTAATTTTAAACTTACTATAGAAAATATTGGAGATTTTTTTCTACGTGTTAATGCGCAATTAGTTATTAATTAAAAAAGTTTTTTCTACTATTTTAGTTGTTTTAAAGTCAATTTTTCAATAAGTTTACCATTTTTCCCCTACTGTAGCTTAATATCTTTTGAATCTTTAAAATTTCCCAGAGACAATGAAAAGTAACCTTTGCATCAGTTGTCGTTTATTTTACTTTTGAATAGCTATCACAATTTCTTTTAAAAGTTCGCCATTTGTTATTTTATACAGAAACTAAGGTAAATAACTTTAAATTTTTTTACTAAATTAATAATTACAATTTTTGTAATGTATTTCCTTAAGGATATTGGTGTAAAAAATGGCATCGGGAGCACTGAAAAGATTAATTCCACTCTTCGATAGGGTTTTGATACAGAGGGCTGAGAAAATTACAAGAACGGAGTCGGGTGTGGTTATCCCGGAGAGGGGCCAGGCTAAGGTCCTAAGAGGAACAGTCGTTGCAATTGGCCCGGGATCCCTAAATCCCAATGGTGAATTTGTGCCACTCGGGCTGAAGGTCGGTGATAACGTCCTCCTTCCTGATTATGGCGGAACCAAGGTCGACATGGACGATGATAAAAGCTACCACCTCTTCCGAGAAAAGGACATTTTAGCAAAAATTGAAGAGAGTGAATAATTTATTAGTTTCTTGTCTCCAATCGTTTTTAATTGTAACGTTTTGTGTTTTACTTGTTAATTGATTCAATTTTTAAATAAAAACCTAAAGAAAAGCTTTGAATGTCTTTGATAGAAGTTTAAAGTTTAATTTCAGTTTTCTAATTTACATGCTTACAAAATATGCATAAAGTTCTTAATTGTTATTTTTTAAGCATTTTTACATCTTAAATTTTCAGAAAAGGGTTGCAAACAAATGATTTAACACTTTACAAACGGGCCACGTAGATTTACGTTTTTGCTTGAATTTTTATTACGCTGCGTTAGTTTTACATTTTTATGCATATTGGATTTTTTCCTTGTTACCAATAGTTGTAGTAGTACTATCTATGTACCTGTTGAACCTACTACGCAGTTTTACTTGTAATATAAATAACAGTAACATTTTATCAAAAATAGTGTTTATTTAATAAAACTGCAAAGGTTTGCCCGAAAATCGAGAAAGACCGCGAAAACAACCCGTCCATAAAGTGTTAAGAATGTTGTGTAAAAATGTTGAAGTTGAAATTCTCAATAGTTTAGAACTTACAGGCTGATAAGTATATACTATATATATATCATAAGCCCTAGTTTAATTATTTTATTATGGAATTTAAGACCGCTTTTTAAACGCTTTTTATATTTGTTTCAATCTTGCGACCGATTTTTAAACTATTTCTACTTAGTTATCAAAAATCCAAAAAGATTTCATTAGCTGATAAGCTCCTTGAGGCTATTGAGGTTTTATTTTTTTTTAATTTTTTTTTTTTTTAATTTTTGGTAATACTTAGAAGTCAAAATATCGATTTTTCCATTAAATAAAATCGAAAATTTGGTGATTTTAAAATAAAAAACTCGACAGTGTTACTTCGTAATTTATGTGAAGAGAGAGAGAGTGTGTAAAATACCAAAAGGATCAAAGCAGTAGATTTTGAGCTAGAGAGTTCACTGACTTTGAAAATGCTAAGTGTGAGAAAAACGCGTTTAAACACTGAATTTATAAAGCAGATGAATAATTCGAAGCCGAATCGGAGGGTCGGAGACTAAAACCTCCATATCTCCATTAGTTTTAGTCCCATCGACATCAAATTTTAACACAATAATCTTGAGATTTTGTACATTTATATGAGAAAATTAAAAAAAACGCAAAAAATACCATACCCCCTATCCTCTTAAAGGAAGAAAAACTTTACATTTCGTATAAAGAAGGCAAGAATAAAGTTAAAATGTGTAAACTAGTGTTACTATCGAAAAATTAAGCAGCATTAACACGGAATAATTAATAATATTATATGTAAATGTGTGACCCCAAATATTATTTGTCTGGGGAGCGCCAAATAGAATTAACTTTTTTTTTAAACGGCTTTATTTAGTTTGACTCCGCATATTTGTTTCTAATCTTGCGACAGCTTTTTCAACTCCGTCTCCTAAATCTATTCTTATGAAACTTTGCATACACATTTGGTTCCTATGACAATACATAAAAATTATAAGAAAAAAAAATGGCGAATTTCAAAACGCCCGCCATACAAATTAGAAAATAAATTCCGATCAAGCTGAAATTTGATAGTTAATACAATCAATGAAAATGCAATATTATAAAAAAAAAATGCCGGATTTCAAAATGGTCGCTATATACACTAGAGGAGAAAAAACTGATCAAGCTGAAATTTGCTACATACATAAAACATACATCCCAAATAACAATGCAATATTATAAAATAAAAAACCAATATGGCGGATTTCAAAATGGCTGCCCAATTAGAATTAGAAAAAAATTCCGATCAAGCTGAAATTTGATACGTAGGTAATAGATAAAATCTCGATGAAAATGCAATATTATAAAAAAAAAAAAAAATGGCGGACTTCAAAATGGTCGTAATGGGGGGAAAAAAAAGTTTAAAAAAAACTTTTAAGTTAAACGGTTTTATTTTAAATCATCAGCTGTACCAAAAACTAGAAAATAATTAGGACACAGGTCTTCTTGGGTCGGATATCACGAGCACTTTGTGTTGCTACGTCAGTAAGTAATAATCTGGGACCTTTAACACACTAAAATTAAAACGTGGGGCGCATTTGAAATATTTCTTTTGGTGGGCTTAGAAACATATTTTCTTGGACAAGTCGTGCTTATTTATTTATACAACCGCCATGTTTGTTACAGTTTTTTTTGTTAAATTTGTTATTTAGCTTTTAAATATTTCAGAAAATGGATCCTTAGAGCCTAAATTCGAATGTCTAGGCAGCTCAAAATTAGGTAAATGTTTTCAGCAGCATGCTGAGAAGTCCGAAATAAATCTATGATTATAGTATAACAATACAGTGCAACCTTGATATAAAGTACCTCAATATAACGAATTCCTCGATTTAACGAATTCTTCGTAATCCCCTTGAATTGTCCATAAGAGTCAATGTAAAATATACCTTTACATTGCGAACATTTTTTGCGAACAACCTCTTTATAACGAATTTTCGACTATGAAGAAAAAGTATAAATACCTTTAATTAACGAATTTTGTCAACCCAAAACCTTTATATAAAGTTCCCACCAATGTATGACTCTTAAGGTACGGACACACCAAAAGCGAAGCGAGCGAAGCGGCGCGAATAATTTAAAATTTGGGAACATTCTGTCGCAGTAGACGCTTCGCTCATGTCGCGTTTTATTCGGACACTTCAATTGATTTGTACGGCACCCAAATTTTTTAAATTGTTCGCTTCGCTCGCTTCGCTTTTGGTGTGTCCGTACCTTTAGGCAAGAAACACAATGATACGACCGACGACCGGCGAGCGTACGACGACACGGACTTTCAGCCCTCCACACATTCTCACCGTAACCCCTTAGACCGCCTACTCCTACGACACTTCAATTCAAATTTCGCAAATTTATCAAACTGGCAACGACCGTCGCTCGTGCCATTGTGTCATGGCCAACGTAAATGGCGTAAAACAATCATTTTTGTTTGATGGAAAGTAATGTCAACACTGCTGCTCGTCATTATTGTTAAAGATTCAAGTTGAAATGGCTCAGAAACCTAAAAGGTGTTCCTTATCGGTCGCAGAAAAGCGAAACATCATTAATTACGTTGACAAAAATCCTATGACGAAAAAATTAGACATAGCTAATAAGTTCGGGATTCCCGCAAGTACATTGGCTACAATTTTAAAATTTAAAGATAAGTTTTCAGAAGAAAGTGGTTTGCCTGTAAACAGTAGAAGATTAAAATCATGCGAGTTCAAAGACGTAGAGGAATGTGTGTTGAAGTGTTAAAACAGTGCCGAGACAAAAAGGTCCCAATCGGAGGCCCCATCTTTAAGGTAAAGGCTCAGCAGTTTGCAGTAGAATTGGGACATGCAAAGTTCCGTGCTAGCAACGGGTGGCTTCAAAATTTCAATAAACGAAACAAGATTGTTTTTCGAAAAATTTGTGGTGAAAGTGGTAGTGTTGATGAGAAAGTATGTGATGATTGGAAAGACAAACTGGCAGAGCTGACCGCCGGATACGATCCCGAAGACATCTTTAACGCCGATGAAACTGGACTTTTCTATAAATGTTTACCTGACAAAACCTTATCATTCAAAGGCGATGAATGTAATGGCGGAAAAAACAGCAAACTTCGCTTAACAGTACTGCTGGGAACAAATTGTAATGGGACCTACAAACTTAAGCCACTCATCATCGGAAAATATCAAAAACCGCGATGTTTTAAAAATGTCAATAATCTGCCAACAGATTACACGTCCAACCATAAGGCTTGGATGACCAGTGATGCTTTTTGCAATTGGCTTAAAAGTCTGGATAAAGAGATGAAGAAAAAAAACAAGAAAATTCTTATGTTCATCGATAATTGTACTGCACACGGAGAAATTCCTAACCTGAAAAATATAAAAATAAAGTACTTGCCTCCAAAGGCATCATCCAAAGCTTCAAAATGCATTATAGGAAGGAAGTTGTCAGACTATTTCTTGCTGATGTTGAATGCCAAACGCCAACTACAATAGACGTTTTACAAGCCATGTGGATGATCGCCAAAGCTTGGAATCTAGTCACTGAAAAAACCATTGCAAACTGCTTCAAGAAAAGTGCTAGGACCTGGCAAAGAGTTCAAGAAGAATTGCACTTTCAAGAGACTGAGTTCGAAGACTTCGTTACCTTTGATAATGATTTAGCCGTATGTGGAGAACTAACTGATGCTGACATTGTCACATCTGTGTTGCCGGTTACTAATGCAGAAGCGGATGAAGACGAGGAAGAAGGGGGTGAAATTGATGAGCATAACTTCACAATAAAAGATGCTTATAATAAAATCTGTGTTTCTCAAAAAGGGAGGTTTGAGTGACGATGTAGTCAAATACATCACGAAATTGGATTGCGCTTTGGATGTGATAACTCTTACCGGTGGTAAACAGACAACTATTTATGACTTTTTTTCTAATCAAGATGAACAAAATTGAGATTAAGCTACTATAACCACATTGTTGATTCTTTACCTTTAATTCGTGAGTTTTGTTGTGCGAATCTGTGAATAAAACTATTTTTTTACCTCTTTATAACGAATTTTAGACCAACATAACCTCAACATAACGAACCTCGGTTCAACGAATTACTTGATATAACGAATATTTACTTGTTCCCTTCCGATTTGTTATATCGAGGTTGCACTGTATTAGGTATTTTAATTTTAAAAAAAAGGGTAAACGAAAATTTGTAATTTTAAATTATAGTAGCATTTTATTTGAAAGGCGCTGCTGATTTTTAAAAATCATTTGCCTAATTTCCGTTCTAAATAGAAACAAATTAATTTTTATATAAAACCACAAGTTATATATTTTGTATGCTTATATTTGATTTAGCAAAATTACTTTAGTTCTAGTATGTCATTTAATCGGATATAAAAAATGGCCAGGGATTTATTAAACCACATTACAGCTAAAATTAATGATTATACCCACAAATTGTAAAGTTGATTGGGTAGCACTTTTATCTGGGATAACAAAACGAGTCCTCTTGTATGCATTTCCCAACCCTGCACGATGAGTTCTAAGCGAAATTATTAATATATTTCGGTATATTTTGTTATTTGACCTTCGTTCCGTATTTAAATTTAATAGATTCATATTTGCTCAAAATTAATGTTCATTAAATGAAACTTTTGTTATAATTCGCTACATTTCTAGATTAGATCTGGGCAACGCACTTTATTTTATTGCATATAATTTTATTTTATTATGTTTTTAACGTGTTGAATTGAAAAATGTGTGATTTAATGTAAAATTTTCTACTATTCTACTTGAGAAATAATTGAGCAACTTGTAATCTCCCAAAAGCTTGTGTCGCCATCTACCCTGTATCGAAATTTGACATTTGCTTAGGAGCGCAAAAACGTGAATGTGTGCAGAAGGTTTTCACGTACGGACATGTTAAAAATTTACCTTGTATGCAGAGTGTCAAATCGCTACGTGAAATTTGTACACATTTTCCGTTGCATACATTCAATCAATTATTTTGAGCTACTTGAGGAATGACATTTGGCAAAAATGTGTATTAGTTCAAACCTGTGAATGTGTGTAACCGCCATCTTGGAATGTGAACAAAAAGCAGAAAAATCGAAACATTGACAGAAAAATCGCGTCAATCGGGAAAAATCCACTGAGTGCATTTGAAAAATATATTTCCACGATTATTCTTCATAAAATTTTGTATGTTTAGACTATGTCTGAATCTTCGTACAATAGATTTACATAGCTATGGCTGCGACGAGAAAGTTGCAAGGTGAGATCCCCAATCAGCTTACATCGAGAAAAAAAAAAGAAAATCTTTCGGGGCAATTTCAGTGCGCAAGGGGGCCGCAAGGGCTATGTTTACTTGGACTGGACTGTCGGGGATTATCCAGTGTTGGATATAAAGTGCAATTTAATTGTGTTTTGTGGCTATTGTGCACCGAATTTATCCCCGCGAATTTGCATAGGGCGCCCGACAAAAAAAAAGCTTCAGTGAAAAAGCGCCGAGCATTCTTGGCCGCGGCGATCCTTTTTACGGGTCGGATTTTGTGTCCCGAACGGCCCAATGCTTCTTTAAAGCATTAATAAAATAAGTGTACACCGTTCGGGGAGCTGTTTCGCCAGATGAGGTGACCGCCAGCATGTGGGGAATTCACCTGGATCGGCGCTGATATTTGCGAGGTGTCATGAGTTCAGTTGGGTGCATGGACGAAATGTCATCGGAGTCGGTGACAAGCTAAGCGTAGGCCTCAGCAACTTTGCTCGCGGGCTCGAAGTACTTCGCGTTTTTTTTCTTCTCTTTTTTAATAAAGCAGCAATAATTTCTGCTGAGCAGGGAAAAGATAACTACAACTAGATTATTATTGTTTACGTTGCCGTGCGGCTCCACTCCATCTTTTTTGCCCTCTTTGGCGACACTTTGGTGGCTGCAATTTGCAGACAAACGCCGCAGCTCAAGTGAGTCTCTGGATGGATTTTCACTTTTTAGCAGATTTCATATCTCTCTGCAACGACCTCGGTCTAGAATGTCCAAAGTCATATTGAAAAGAAGTACTGTCTGAAAGGTACTCAGGCATCAGACCAAGTGGAATCGAGGCAAAATTTTTGCAGATTAAAACAATTCTCGTAACCTGATCGCTTTCAGTCGCCCTGTGGAAATTGCGCGTTGGAGCCAAAATCTCAAGAGCATCGGGCAATCAGACAGGGACAAATGCACCTTAAAGCATAATTTTCTTCTATCTTTTGATTCTTTTCTCAGAAATTGTCGAATCTACCCGCAGGATAAGATCTTCGGTTTCAAATATCTGATCAGAATATCTTAAATGTTATTTATTATATATGTTTTCCCTGTTATTATTATTATTTTTGTTTTTGTTTTAATATCGTCTTTTTCTTAACTAACAAATTTTCGAAGAAACAGAATTTCCATCATTATCAATATTTTGTTTATATTTTATTCTGTTATAAAAAATTCTTTTGCACACTATAATTTTGGCCCCGAAAAACGTCTGAAGAACTTTATAAATTAAAATTTGGGGACCCTAAACGGGCTAAGTTTGTAAGAAGATTACGTCCCTGGATTATTTATTATTCACAGTAAGTTATATTACAAAATATTTGGACCTGTCAGAAATGAAGCGAAATTAATCGGTTCGTTTCGTCGAATATTTGAATTGTATTCAAAATTCCATATAGGAATTATTACATGCAATTCAGCTATAACCAACGAAACGAAGTGATAAGGTCGATTTATTAATGAAAATCATTTTAATTCATACAGTAGATTAAAAACAGTATGATCCCCGTGACTACTACCCGATTCAAACTAATTTATAATACAAATCTAAAATTCCATTTAAGGTACTACTACCGTCTGGAGAGCAAAAAAATGAAACTTTTTCATTTTTTTTTTCTCAGCCCCTTTATTTGATATTACAACAAAAAAAATGTTTACAATAAGTTTGATCCTTGTAGATTGAAAAAAAAACAATTTTTTATTTAATTTTTGTATTTAGACATTTGTATAGAAGGCGCTGAAGCTGGCAGCTCGAAAATATGCTAGTCCCATTGCCCACAGATTATCTCAGGACTGAGATGTCTGAAACAAAAAATTCAAACGAGATTTTAAAAAGGAATTCCCCTTACCTTGTAATTTACCACATTTAGTCGAAAAATACAAAAAACAAAAAAAAGGTTTGAAAAAAATGTGAAAAAATGGACTTTTTTTTCATCTTTTTCTCTTGCAAAAATGTTTCTTTTTAATTTTTGGATTAAATTGTGGTAAATTAGGTTTATTCAAATCGGTTCGGTAGATCCGGAGATTATCTAGGGGTGATTTCTGAGACTATGAGGAGTCGAAAAAAGAAGAAAAAATAATTATTTTTTGAAAATTCTAGACGGTAGTTGTACCTTAATGTATTAGACCAATCTTAATTTTAGACACTTCGTATGTTATTTTCTGTATTTCATACTTTGTACAATTATATTCATTCGCTTTTGTATTTACTTAGATAGAAAAAATTCGAAATTTAAGCTTTTCTGCATTAAATTAATCCCACTTATTTAAACTTGAGTTTTTCCACTTATCAGGGGTACAATTTAAAGTCCAAACTATAAAAAGTATATTTCTAATATCAACCGATCAAGAAATTAATTTCTTCAGCCGTCTGCGGAATTCAGCAATTGGTCTTTACTACTGCAAAAACTAAATTCTTAAAAACAGACCACAAATAAGAACAAAACCTAGAAAATATAAATTGTTATTATATATTTTTGTAAATTTCCTACGGGGAAGGCCACTTTAATGTTGTAAGTAAAATTCGTTTGCATCACTAGGGGGGACATAGGCCATTTACTTTTTGAGCAATTAAAATTATATATTTAAGCATTTAATAACATACTTAAAAACTACTTAATTTTTAAGTTTATTTCAATTTGGTAGTGAAGAGTCAATTAAGTGCTACAACATTACGTGTAAAAATTATTATAATGAAATTTATAAGTTATTGGCTGATATTTAATAACTTTCCATTAGGTTAAAAGGGTTGGGTGCAAAATCTGGCTATTCAAAATTCCGTTTTTAAAATCTCGTTCTGTTTTTTTTCGCTTTTTTAAAATCCATTTTTGAAAAACTCGTCTTTAAGAGAAAATATTGGAAAAACTAGTCCTCTTCAGGGCTAATAAAGTTTTAAAAAGAGTATGAAATGCATTTTAAAGAAGGTACCTATCATTCAAACTTTTTACTAAATTTTATATTTTGTACAAGGAAAGTTTTTACTAAATTGAACATTTTGTACGAGGAAAATTGTTACTAAATTGAACATTTTGTACAAGGGAAATTTCTTAATAAATTAAAAATGTTGTACTAAAGTCAACATTTTGTTACAACAATTGTTATTAAATTGAACATTTTGTGCAAGGACCATTTAACCCGATTTTTGTCTACAAGAAAAACAGCCAGATTTTAAATGAGCAGGATTTATTCGAAAAGTCGGAATTTTGACTGAGCGGAATTTTCGTTGGCGGGAATACGCTTCGAGATTAAAAATGTTTATTATTCTGTACTGAATAAATCCCTGACTAACTTCCTGAATGAGTTTTACAAAAATAAATACTCTATTTAGTAAAATCGTTATAATTTTCAAGATACAATAAAAGAGAATAAATAAAAAGAAAATTCAATATTGGGTCTCCTCATTAAAGTATTAAAGAAAATATAAAAATTAAAAAATTAAATTGTAATTTTTTATTTAGTATTTTAGTTCGATTCATTAGAATTACATATGAAAGATTATATTTTGGGACTGTTTCTTCTGCTGTGTGCCCGTCTTGTTGAAACCAGAGATTTTTGATGCCCACAATGTTCCAATTGGCCCTACAAAAAGTTTGTCATCATGCTCCAATGGCGATCGTCAATGGCTGTAACTTCCTTTTCTTCATTATCTTCAAAAGCATATACAACTTGAGATCATAAGTCTAAATTTAAATTTGTCTTGGATTTTCTAATCTCCAATTGCGACACTTGTCTTTTCATAAATTAACAGAGGTGAAAATGTGCCGATGATGATTTTATTTGAAAATCTACTTTTTTTTTTTAAACACAATTCGACAAATCACAAGCCACAGCACTCGCAGGGCCATTTATACGATATAATCTTAAAATAAATAACATTCATCTTTGAATTGAACTAAAATACTAAATGAAAAATTACATGTTTGTTTTAATTTTTGCATTTATTTTGATTCTTTCATGTGGAAGCCTAAACTGAATGACCTTTTACATACAAACAAATGTATACGAATTGCTCTCTCTTATAGTATAATATACTTATTTGCAATTTGTAATAAGAGCATATTCAAAGAGAAGTAGCCAGGTAAGTAAAATGCTATATATAAAAGAAAAGAACCAGGAGGATTTCTATAGGAAACAGATACAACGTATACGCGTTTTATGACAACGAAAGTCAGGAAATGCAGATCGTAGGAACAACTGGCAAGGGATGATCTAATTTTCATCCTTTTTCAATCTACCAATAGCAAAACTAAGTTTATAAACAAAATTTCATCGCAATTAGGTTGCTGATTTGTGACAAAGATGTATAAAAATCGTAAGTTTTTTTCCTAGTGACCTAGAATAATACTGTAGTCAAGAATTCATTTTTTGCAGTCGGTTACACAATTCAGCAATTGATTTTGTTAAGCTGAATTGAGCAGTTGACTCTAGAAACTGACTTCTTGAACGCAGTTTAAGATCTGATTATATTATCTGAACTAATTGTACATATATAAAAATTGTATCAAAATTCGTTAAATGAGTTTTATAAGATTTACAGAGAAATAAAAAATCACTGTGAATTTAAGCGGTTCATTAAGAAAAGTACCTGTTCTCTTTATACAAAAAAAAACATGCCTGGGATTGGATTATGAAATCTGTTTCGAGTTTCAATAGCTGAATGTCTTGTATAGGATTTCTTTTGGAATTGTTCATGCAATTCTGCTATTAAGCTCGTTTCGACTGCCCTCAATTCACTGATTCTAGTGAAGTTACAACTAGAATATGGGTAGTAATTTTGTATTATAAATTTAGGATTCAGTAGGTTGTATTCCAAAACCCTATTTTAGTCGGTTTTTCAAATAAACAACAATTTAGTTTTTGTTCTGTTTGCCCTCTTATTCTGTCTCTTCTGGATTAAAATTTAGTATAGAGAATGATGACTAAATATTGTATTTTTAGTTAGTAAATTATTATTCACATTTAAAATTTTACATAAATTAAGTTGTAATTGATGAATGTACACATCCATTTACAAATTTATGAATGAATAGATATTATACACGCATTAGGGCTCTTATAGCTTAATAGGTACTGTACTTGGGTGAAAAGTATAAATATGTAGGTACTTTTATCAGGCCCACCTAATTCTAAAAAAAAAAAACAAAAAAAAATTGCAAGCATAAAACCCCTGCATTATCCATAAGTCCTGAAAGTGGGGACTTCACTACTAAGCATTTAGGCAGAACTGAAATCATCGGCAAGTTCTCATTTATATTTTTTAATCCAATTTTTATATTGGGAACTTAATCGGACAATCGTAATCAAAAATAAATCAAGAATTGACTATTACATAAAAAAAAATTATAAATTAAACTAAGTGCATAGGTATTCAGCTATAAAATCGCTGTATAAATGCCCTTAACAATTCTTAAGATTTTTAAAAAGGTTCCATTTCTTCGAGAAATAATTTTTTCTCTTTTACACTCTTACAGGAGAAATAGATAGATGTCTCAAAAAAGTGACTGAAGGCGTAGAAACATTCGAGGATATTTGGCAAAAAGTGCATAATGCCACAAATAGTAACCAGAAGGTAAGAGCAAAGAGCATAACTATTTTTTCAAGAATTCAGTTTATGTAGCGATCTGGGGTGGAACTATGTAACTCGTTTCAAGTTTAGTCTAATCCACTTTGAGTAACAGTTGCTATAGAAGTTTTACATGCAATTCAGCAATTGGTCGTGTTAAGCTGAATACGGTAAACGACTGAATAAACTGAATTCTTGAACACAGGTTTAAACATAAATTTGCAGGTTCAAATTAATTAATATATTTTTTGTCATACTTCGCAATAATAGGAGAAATATGAGGCCGACCTCAAAAAGGAAATCAAAAAGCTGCAGCGGTTGCGCGATCAGATTAAATCATGGATTGCGTCTGCAGAGATTAAGGATAAAAGTGCCCTCCTGGAAAATCGGCGTCTCATTGAAACAGTACGTTTTTTTCCCCTCTCTCCATATTCCCTAGGTTTGCACACGAAAATTGATTTTCCTTTTAATCTTCAATTAAAAACAGCAAATGGAGAGGTTTAAAGTTGTTGAACGTGAGACAAAGACAAAGGCATATTCAAAAGAAGGCTTAGGAGCGGCACAAAAATTAGATCCAGCCCAGAGAGTTAAGGATGAGATTCGAAGTTGGCTAACAGCGTCGATTAGTTCATTACAAATTCAAATCGATCAGTATGAAAGTGAGATTGAGTCACTGTTAGCGGGGAAAAAGAAACGGCTGGATCGGGATAAACAGGATCGGATGGACGAGTTAAGGGAGAAACTCGACAGACATAAATTCCATGTAACTAAACTCGAAACACTGCTACGATTATTGGACAATGATGGTGTGGAAGTTGAACAGGTAAGAAATTCATTGACCAGGATATTTAAAGACATTTGGGTGGCACTAATTTGGGTATGTCCATCCAATAATAAAAGGTGCGTCGCATCAAGGATGATGTTGAGTACTACATTGAGTCCTCACAAGATCCCGACTTCAAAGAGAACGAATACATCTATGATGATATCAGAGGACTGGAGGAGGTCGAATTGTCGGGCACTGGTAAATACTCAGTTTTGAGGCCAAAATGATATTTGGGTACCATGTCGAATTTTCTTAAGGTATATCGTTAGGAATTCCATCATCGGCGACGACGGACAGCAACAACAGCAATGAAACGGGCGGTTCACCAAGCAGTTTAGCTTCGGCTACAAGTCCAGTACAGTCGCCAGCTGCTCTTAATTGCAGTAATGCAAACAACCTTAACTACAGCAGTGATTCAACATCGGTGGAGTTCACGGCAGCTGACAAACGTAATAAGAATGAAAACAATGCCAGTAGTAAAGTAAAAGTGCGTACCCTCATTAATATTTTCTATGTTGAAATTGGGTTAAACTAAAAAGAAAATTTCTTTATTATTATTATTATTATTATTGTAGCCTGTAAAACCAACGGCTATTAGAGCGAGCAACAAGGCCGACGCTAACTCAAATTCATCGAGTAACAACAGTTCGGGGCCGACGACACAAAACAAAATTATTGTTAGTTCTACACCTAGTAAAAATCAATCTCATACGACATCGGGTAACATGAATTCAACGTCATCGGCAATTAATAACCAACAGCATCCGACTGCAAATAACATAAATTCCGCAACGACTATTCAGGCGCAATCTGTGATTCAACCGACACCACCAATTGCATTTGCTGCTGTCGCTAAAAATAATACATGTAAGTTAATATAGCTGAATTTAAGAATCCTTGCTTCTTAATTTTATCTCTTTACCTCTTGATTTTATTTCATTTTTATCTTTGTTTTATGTTTTTCGAATACTTTCATTTCTTTATATTTTTCGCTCTCCTTTTACTCTTAAACTAGGAATCTAATTTTAACACATTGAATAACAAGATTGTTGGAAAAAACATTCAGTTCACTTTAGTTACGAGATTTACTAGACTTTTAGTGAGTAGTCTTAATAAATTTAGACTTATTTGGCTAAACAAATTTAAAGTGATTATATCGAAAATTCGAAAAAAAAAATTTACAAATATATTAACAAGTCAAAACAGCAGATAGAAAATTTAGATGTCTGTAGTTTGGGACCTTGGAAGTTCGAAATTTAAAATCCAGGACATTATATTTGATTGACCACCTTAAAATTTCCTATCAAAAATTCTTTGAAATTAAAAATACAATAGACCGAAATTTTTTTTTTTTTTTATCACTATTGATCACAAATGAACATTCTTAAAATATTTCACTAAAATCCTCAAATACAATCTGTTCCAAAAATTGTTGATTGCCTATTAGATCCGTAATTTTTAATATCAAAATTGTATAATATATTCTGAATCGTAGACCCAGAAAAATCGCTTGTATCCATTTTTACATCAGTTGCATGAAATAATAATGTTTAGGTTTGTCATTCTCTCGATTAGTCTGCAATGAGTTATTTGGTTGTATAACAGTTGTATAATGATTGTGGTGACTTGATGATGATACTAAATAAATAAATAATTTGTAGCACACCTTGAAAATGGTCCAGTGCATCCTCCAACGTCCTACACTATGGCGGTGTCAGCATCGTCGATAGTAGGCTCGCAATTATCTGGATCAGCAACGCAGCAGCAGCAACAGCATTCAGTTACAAATTCCACCCATCCACCAAGTAGCACGTCGTCATCAGCGCCTGTTGTCACGGGCCAGCAACAACAACAACAGCAGCAACAACAACAGCAGCAGCAGCAGCAGCAACAACAACAGCAGCAGCAGCAACAACAACAACAACACCAAACCGTGACGAATTCAACAACTCTATCAGCAATTTCCCAACCACTAGATCCCTCGACACTCAATTCTTCCAATAGCAGCAGCAGCACCCTAGTGGGCTCGGCTGGTACAACTGCAACATCGAACAGTACTAATATTGGAGGAAGCGGACTAACAAACTGTGTATCGCCGAATAATAGCACAAATTCGGTGAACAGCAGTAGTCGAGCCTCACCAGGTCTGCTGTCGCCGAAACAAATGAATGGACCTATACCCCATAAATCTCCGGCATCGGCTAATGTAAATAGCACAGATGCTATGTCAACACTAAAGACGATGGCACAGGAGGCAATTAATCGTGCTGCTGTTGATACAACAATAGCAGCCCCAGCACCGAATGTAGATACAAGACAACAGCAACAATCCTCTCAGCATTTTTCACCAGCCGTAACGGAAACTACTGCCAATAGTACGAACGGACCGACACCTGCCTCTGGTTCAGTATCAAACAGTGGGAAAGCTATTGTTGGTACAAATGAAGCACACATACCACCATTGCTTGGCGTTGCTCCTCTTGGTCCATCACCACTTCATAAAGAGCATCAATTTCAATTCCAAATGATGGAAGCTGCATATTATCATCTCCCAACGCCTAGCGATTCTGAAAAACTTACGACATACCTGCACAGACAGCCGGTGCAAACGCCACCGCATTATCCACAGGTAAGTTATTGTTTGGTGTGTTTTGTTAGATTTTCTAATAGCTGAATAGCTTACTAAGTGCTTTGCTATTATAGTATTCTTGTATGAAATTCAGTTGTAAAGTACTCGAATTTACTTTAGATCATTAATAGGTAACACCACTTTAACAGATATTTTTAAGAATTATTTTGAAAGGAACTATGCTACCGATTATTCTAACATTATTTTTCGTTGCTTATTGACTCAAGCCTGCACCCTATGTAAAAGCAAAAAGTAAAAAATATCAGTTTTCTTAGAGAACTGCAAAACTAACTATATTTAGGTACGATTTTCTACAAGAAATGTTTTGTTTTAATATTTAATAGATCAGTGGTATAGTCAATTTTCAAAGTATACTTAAATTTCGTTGCAATTTTAAAGCGGATTTTGTTAGGAATTCAGTTAAAAAAAAGGGGGGTTGCGACCTGTTTGACATTGATTTAATTGTGGATAAAAATTGAATGATTTTAAAAAGGGAAATCCTACATCAAGACTAAGAGAATGATATTCTAAAGAAAATGAGACCTCGATCAAATTAATCGGTTCGATTTGTGATCCAGCCAATTCTGCGAAACTTTCACTTTCAGAACATATTCCTATAATATGTATCTTTCAAAATGTGTAAAACAACAAAAATCTATTGAAATTTTGAAGTGGTGATACCCCTTAATCCGAGTTAAATAACTAAAATAAATAAACAGTACGTGCCAGTGAAAGTTAGATAAACAAAGATAAGATAAATTAAGAATTCAATAATGAAGCACTTGAAGATATACTTCTTATTTTCACGTAATGCATTTCCTGTAGATTTTAAGTATTGATATTTGTTAATTATGTATTTATACTAGACGAATCGATCCCAGGATTTTTTTTAATTTTTTTTTTAAAAATTTTTATTACTAGAACTTATCTATTCATTGTGGCAGTTAATTAACAGCGTGACTAGCCAATTGGAATTAGTTTTATCCCTCGTTATGCCCGTTTATATTTGTTATCGATTTTAAAATTATAAAGATCGTTTAATTATTCATTCACTGTGTACGATTTCGTAACAAGACAAATAACACAGGCCTGCAAATTAAACACTTTTAGAAACTTTATCAGTTTTTATAGCCGATTATGGGGGTTTGGGACCTCCTATTTACGGATCTGAACTCGGTTTCTTTCTATCACATCACGTTTTTTAGCAAAATAGGGTTCAAATGCACAAAAACCCTTATTTCAGCCAGTTTTAAAAACTCATTAAAAAACAACGGAACGTGGAGAAAGTTCTTAACAAGGCTCAAAAAAGACCCTGAATCCTTATCTATATATATATAAAATATCACTAATCTATAGCACTTACGAAGCATCTTTGGGAATTAGATTTTCATGAGCGTGCGCCAGCAGAGATCTTAATTCACTATGTATTGTATGAACTAATCGGCTTATGGTAAGAAGTGAATTTCACATAATATTTCGGAAAGTATTAAAGCCTCTGGTATTCTAATATAATAACTAAAGGTTCTTATTTTTATCTGAGCTAATTTACAAGTTTTCTGCGACAATTGTTTATTTTTTAATTAATTTGCAACCTTTGTACTTTTGAAACCTATTTTTTCAAAAACTTCACGTGATAGAAATTCGAGTACTTCATACAGTAGATAGTAAATAAAAAACCATGACTCGCGCATGAAAATCTTATTCCCCTCGTATCACGATATTCTTTCAAAATGTTTAAAAATGGCCAAAATACTATATGATATATATTATAATGATATATGATTTTTCTGTTGAAAATTAAATATTAAATGTTTTCGACCAAGTGTTACCACTAAACTGTGTATTATCTTTTTTTATAGCTTTTGAGAAAAGCAGAACTTTTGAAGAGATATCTAAAAACTTAAATCTAAAAAATGGGTTTATCGGTAAAATTATTAAGTTACTTAACTCTGTAAGGAGTAAAAATGAGAATGATCGCCTGTTAGTTCGGGAAATTCTATTCTATATTCAAACTAAATTCAAAAATGGCCTGCTAAAGGTATGAGCCTTCTTAAATTTTGTTTGATCGTACATAAGCCGTTTTACTATATAAACTAAATTCTAAGACATTAATTGAGCCTGAAGTAATCATTATAAAAGAAATCTTATATCTTTCAGACCCAACTTCCACATTCAGATACTGTCGAATTTTTCCAACGGTTATCAACAGAGACATTATTCTTTGTATTTTATTACATGGAAGGAACAAAGGCGCAATATTTGGCCGCGAAAGCTTTAAAAAAACAAAGCTGGAGATTTCATACGAAGTATATGATGTGGTTCCAACGACATGAGGAGCCAAAAATAATAAATGATGATTATGAACAAGTAAGTATTAAGAAAATTTATGTTACATAATTTATGCTTCCCATCATCAAAAAGAATTTAAACAATTTTATAATTTTCTTTTACAATATCTATTTTAAATTTAATGTTAAAAAATATATGAAAGAAGGGAAAATTGTAGAGCATGTGAAGATCAGTCACAAAAATTACTTATTCATAAAAAACTCCTTCGAAAGAAAAATCAGTATTGTTTAATAGGTGGATTAAAGTGGAAATATTATAAAGCTATTTCCTCTACTGCATGAATTTACAAGAAATTGAAAAACAATAAAAATATCTTTGAAGTCGTGGATGATAAAAATTCTAACGCTAACAAAATCCTTAATATCGGACCTTTATTACTGAAGCCCACCTCTTTTGCAATAATACGCTCTTTTAAATTAAGAAAAAAAAATAATAATTAATCAGATATTTCCTAATCAATATTAAATAATTTCTTTTAGGGCACGTACATCTACTTCGACTATGAGAAGTGGGGCCAGAGGAAAAAAGAGGGATTCACGTTTGAATATAAGTACTTAGAAGACAAGGACCTGAATTGATTTGTAATAATTCTACTGATGAGAAAAAGATGAAATTAAGATCATAATTGTTTTAGTTATTTTTCAAAAACAACAAAACAAGAACAAACAATTCTCTTTTCAAACGATAGAAAAGCCGAAGCTCTTTGTCCTTTGTTCTGCTGGCGTATTACATTGCAACTCTTTAAAACTAAAAAAATAAAAAACCAGTTCTTTAAACAAGTGGATAAAAACAAATCAAAAACATTATTCGAGATCTTAAATCCAAGAAAAGAGGAAATATTGAAAAATCCCTCCCTCAACACATCAAAATCAAGTTATAAATGAGAAAATAGTTAAATCTCCAGAGTTTCGTGCACCATCATGAGCGCTTTAATTCTGGTGATAATAAAAATAAAATGTCATGAGGCACATTCATCAAAAACAATAGGATCCAACAACGCTGGTTTATAATACGTATGAAATGCAAATATGAATTGGAGTTAAATAGGCAAGGGAAAGAGTGTGATGCCATCGTTCCCTTTTTTTAATTTTTTTTATTACGAAAGGCAGAAATAAAAAGAAGAACCAATTTTTTTTGTCAATATTTAACAAATGTAAAAACAAAAAAAGTGTTTTTATTACAATGTTAATTTGTTGAGCAAAGATAAATAATAATTGTAATTTAATTTAACGTCGCTGAGATTTTAACATAATTTGAGAAAAAAATACCCCAAAAAAAAAATTTAAAAGAAATATTTAAGCAAGAGGAAAAAAAACTAAAACAAAAAAAAAAACAATCAGTCGTCAGTTTGAGACCAAGAAAATATTTTGCCACGCAAAGCAAATATATGTGAGCGCAGTTCATAAGTGAACACCCTTTTTTTAAGTACATTCATTCATTTTTTCTTTTTTTATAATAAAAATTTATTTAAAAAAAAAAAAACTTTTTCCTGATTTTATTTGCCAGCTTTGTTATGTGTTTTTATAGCTTTATATTTGTATCTGTGCTTAGTGTAAGCTGTGTTTTTGTTTTTTGCCATCTACTTATTTGTTTAAATTTTTTTTGTTTTTTTAAAGAGCTGATAAGTTTAAAATCGCTTAAATTTGGGTACTAGTTTGTTCTTGTATAATTACCTCGTGGTGTATAGAGATAGAAAAATATCGTCTATTTTCTTAAAATTCGTACAAATAGTAAATTCACCAAGAGGATTTGTATTGAGGGTTTAAATCAGCTGAATTTATATGTAGCTGGCGGGCGCTTGTTTTCCCACAAGGCTACAGCTTCAGGAGAAAATATTTTGCGAATCATTACAAATTGTATTATGCAACCCACTTCTTTGAACATGATAAACTTTTGTAAACATTCTTTTAACCTATAACAGTGCATGTTTTTCTAATCAATATTTGGTGATGAACCTCTCATAGTAGTATGAAAATTTGCTTATTTAAGAGAAGAACGCACATTTTTTTTTTTTAAAAATAAGTTTTTGATCTTTTCAATTTTTACTTGCTTCATTTCTTCACTCATTCAATTGTAGAGGCGACGAACTTTTTTAAAATGAATGAAATGCTTAAAAAATTCTATGTTGATACAAATAAGGGGCAGGATTAAATTTTACTATGGGTCTGGGCTGTCTATCCGGGAAGAGTTGAGAAATTCCGAAAAATCATTGCGTCTACTAGGATTTTTAACAATTGGTATACACTACGAAATTAAAAATTTTCAAATGTTCTAGTCGAAAAATTGATTTTTCTAAGATTCCAAGTCAGTTTAACTTCCAAGAAGTTTCGCGCAGGTTCAAAAATCAAGGATAAATATTGTTGAAATGGGTCAATTTTACGAATTTGAATTTGAAATATAAACCATACATTCTCAAGGTTTATTCGATGATTTCTTCATGACATACAAAAGTGTTGAACTAAATGAACTAACATAGCTAGCTATAGGTTTGTTATTTAGATATTTAGAAAACAGCAAACATGTCATATTCAATAATTTCTTAACCCGTCCGCAAAATTTTATTCAGCCACGTATTCAGCTATTTTGGATGGCTAGGCAAGTTAAAGTGTTAAATCACGAATTCGTTTCGTAAATAGTGTAAATTCTTAATCAAATCCAATTCGAGGATAGGCCTACTGATTTTCAAAATTACTCACTACCTTTAGACTAAAGTCTACCCATCACTAACTAGTAGATGCCTTGGACCCATGCTATAATTTTTCTATCTAATTTAACTGTTGCCTGCATTGTAGCGTAGAAGTGCTATAAATATAAAATAGATAATAAAAATTCTTCCAGCACTTTAAAAAAAATATATATATAAGGCTTGTGCCAAATTGCAGGTCCTGCACAAGCCCTGCAGCCTAAAGTACACAATTGCAGGGTACTTTAAAACCTACCCCGATTAATTAGAAATATTTGTGGACCTACAAATTTAGGAACGTGTTAATATTCACGACGAAAATTAAAGGTTAATCCTTGAAATCGTCTACAGATTTAAAAGACCCCTATAAGCGTTATCGCTTAGATTTTCTTATTTCTAGGGGGGTATCCTTACAAAAAAGTAAGCCGAACAAAGAAAAAATTTTGAAAGTTGGGCATTTCATATGTATAATGTATATATGTCTATATAAAAAAAAAAGAAAATTATCTGTATTAAATCAATTTTCGTATCATAAAAGAAAAAAAACACTTTACCCTTATTGGGTGTGTAAAAGACTTCTTTGAGTTTTACTACATGCAACTGTAGATTTATCTCCCACTATTTTCCCATTATAGTTACATACGGTGAAATTCATTGAAGTGTAGTGGTTAAAAGAAAAATATAAAGAAAATATATATTTATTCCACTATAGAATGTAGCTTCTTTCATAGGAACTATTTTGTGAAATTATGTATATCGAAAATGAAATTTGAGACGTAGATTTTACCATTACTATATATTATTATTATTATTAATATTTTTTAATTTTGTTAACTTTCACAGTTCATTCAACTGCGCTGATATATTCAAAAGAAAGAAGAAATGTCTTATACTCTGGAAGCTGAGGCCAATCGTCAATTAAGAACTCGTACAGACAAAATGCGAAGTATTTTTTTTTTGCCCTGCATGCGCGTACATCAAATTTGGTAGTTTTATAGCTCAGCTACGCATTTTGTCTGCACTAGCTCTTATAGCTGAATTTCATGTAATATTACTTAGAAGAATTTTGCATGCAATTCAGCTATAACAAAACCGAAACAAGATGATTGTCTTGTCGCTCCAGAATAAGATCCAAGGTCTCTGTTTATATTAAACTTAGGCTTTTACATAAAATTTTACCACCGGGAAAAAAACGAAATGTAAAAATATAAAAACGAAATAGCAAACGTCGACATGAACACCGGAAGCTCTTTAAATAAGAAATGTCTGTCAACGCCTTATTAAAAAAGAAAAAGTCAACCGAAATATCGCAAAAAAAAAACAAGAAAGAAAAAAATCGAAATATAAGATGAATCAAGGAAAGTTAATTGTAAAATCGTTTAAGCATTAAAAACACACACCCCTCTCTAAGTAAGTAGATCACAAAACCGCAGAGAAGCTATTCAAACAATTTACCATAAGTTACATAAATGCAACAAAAAAAAATTTTTTGATGAAAGCCGTGAAAATGACGACGATGACGATATTGTAAAATTTTCTCTCAAATTTGATTTTTCGTTTTTTAAATTAATCTCACCAAAGACAGAGCAAGCTTGAGAATAAATTTTTTAATTGTAATTAAAATCGAAAAATGGTGTGAAGAAAAAAAGTAATATGAAGAAATTTCTTTTCGAAATTTCAATAGTTGTTGTATTTAACACAAAAAAAAAGGGGTCGGTCAGTTCCGGATGCAAATGTGAGACAGTAAAAAAATCTTTTTTTTTTTGGAACTTGTACCTCTAAGGCAAAAAATATAAAAACTGGATATATAGTAACATCAACAAAAACAACAGCAGAAAACACTTAAAAAACAGTAGTAGTTGGAAGATTGTGAAATGAAAAAAAAAAAAAAAAAATGCAAACATTTACCAGAGAAAAGAAAAAGAAAAAAAGATGAAAACAACAAAAAAAAAAGAGTAAAAAGTTGACAAAATAAAAATTTAAATGTACATTATTAAATGACAAAAAGAAAACAATTTTTAAAATAATAATTAAAGAAGAAATATTAAAAAAAAAAATAGTTCTGGATGGTGTTTCAGTTTTAGGCAACCCGCATTTTATTATAAGAAAGGTACTACGAAAGATCATAGATTTTCAAAATATCTGAAAGGAGATTAAGTTTTAACCAAATTGCCCATAAAACAAAATTTTAATTATTTAACTTGGTATCAAAACCGCCATATGTACTATTCAGCTTCAAATATTGCTGAATAAGGTATACTACAACAGGTAATTTTCCCGGGAAGTGAGCGAGGTATTAATCGGTGCACTAGAACTTTGTGTGTAGTTGGTGCAAGCAGATTTTTTACCTGACCGAATGTTCCTACAAAACGAATTCCTTTTTGGGTAAAGTTTAAATTTCGGTGCGATTTTAAACCAGGCAAAACACAAAATTAATTGAAGTGTATTTTTATAATTACATGAACTACTGGAAACATTTTCTGTATGTTCCATTGCCAACACCACCAGGATCGGTTTTGCACGTTTTATACTCTTTTACTAAATTTTGTCCGCATCTTTTATTATAACATACTAAACGCGGTTATTTTTAAGAATTATTCTACAACAAAAAGACGTATATTTATACTCTTTTACAATTAGAGCAACATTCTGCACGAGATATTGCTCGAAGGGAAAGAGTATCACACCCTATGGGGTAAAATTAGCAAAAAATATGAACGAGATTACCTCAAGTGAAGAAAAGAAAAGAAAAGAAGAAATTACCGCCGACCATGCAAAATCACATCGAGGGAAAATACAAAAATATAATACTATTCACAGCTTTGCAACACAGAAAACCTCCAGCTAGAGAAATAAATTTATTCTTAAGAACTTTAGGAAGAAGATTTTGAGAAAGCAATCCGAAATGTCGACTGCCAAGGATGATACATATCAGGATGAAATCGGTACGATTGAAATGGGTCAAAGATTACAAGACCTTTACTGTTTACCAATGGAAGAAGGAAGGTAGTCCATAATTTCTCTTCTCGAGCGAAGAGAAATTGTAGACGATACCATGAGGAAACAGCAGTATACCTCTTTGATCAAAAAGTTTCAGGAATTTATTCAGAAAATTAAAAATACAAGTTTATTCATCACAGTAGACACTGTCCCCTTCAAAGTACTTTCCATCAACTGCAACGCACTTTTGCCAGCGCTTGATCTAATTCTCGAAGTATTTTTGATACTCCTTTTTCGGAATGACCATCATAGCTGTCTTAGATTTCTTCATTATCTCATCTTGAGTGCTAAAACGCATTCCCCGGAGCTTTGTTCTTAGTCAATCGAACAGCAAGAATTCGCAGGGAGCCAAATCAGGTGAGTTTGGTGGCTGCTGGATAGTGTTTGTTTCGTTCTTGGTCAAAAAAATGCGAATAATGATGGCATTATGTGACGGTGCGTTATCGTAATGCAAAATCCACCAAATAATACTCCTTGCTAACTCTCTCCCGTTGCGGCAAGAATTCATGATGCACAACACCGTTATAATCCATGAAAACCGTGAGCATCGCCTTATTTTTCTACTGAAAACGAAGTGGTTTTTTCGGTCTTGGCTCATTCAGTGAGCCATTCAGCCATTCACTCGTTTGATGCCTGGATTGCTTGTCATACTCATAAACCTACGAGAGTCTCCAATAATTATGCTTGGGATGAATGTTGGATCGTCAACGCGGTCCCTTTTTTGCATGAAACTCAGTTCTTTCGGCACCAGCTTTGCCATGTTCAAGTCCTCTGCCAGTTCTCTAATGGTGAATTTGTGGTTTTCGACAATAATTTCTTAGATTTTATCGATGTTTTCATCGGTTTTCGATGTCGAAGCCTGGTACTGCGTTCGTCATACCAGATGGACTCACGCCCGCCTCTGAAGCGTTCGTGCCACACATAAACGTTTGTTTTCGATAGAGTATTGTTACCAAAACATCTCTCTCAATATTTCCAAGGTCTTCGCACCGTTGAATCCGTTTTTAACGATAAATTTAATTCAAACTCGTTGATGCAAAGTCGAATTCATTTTTAAACTCGTAAAAACGAAAACAAGCACAGCGGCACACGTACTCAAGACAGCGTCACTTTTACAACTATGAAGCTATAAAGCTGCAATTTGGCGGGAATATCAATGACAGCTGTGGCAACCTTACAGAAAAATAAGCACTCAAATGGGGTGACTAACAGCACCACACGGTGGTCGTTCCAAAAACTTTTTGATCAAGGTATCGAAGATTTTTTCGGGTAACTGGAGATCGATACACCTTCATGCGAACATTGCTCTAAGAGTGAACTACAATATTTTCATATTTTGTACTTTGTTGGGTCTCATTTTACCTATGTGTAGTTTCCAAAAACTCTTCAAATTTTAGAACAGCGTATTATGCTGCTAGACATTTAGCTTATAAGGTACAATTAGACAAAATTCGGAAAAATGCACATTCCCATCCTCTTTAAATCATTTAGACATAAAATCTGAGCAAATGCAGGGATTTTGTTAGGTCCTACAAAATTTAATCTTATTAACAATTGTCTACTCTGCTACATGCCTGCGAATAAGACTTCCGGGAATTCGAATTAAATCTGATAAGTTCCATTAAATTGTATAAATTGCAAACTTTTTTTGGATCTGATTACGTGTTCAAATTTATCGCAACATACCTACCAAACATGGTCAGACTGAAAATATTACTGCGACTATTAACACTTTAGCAGTCTAATTGGTTTTCTTACCTTACAATTAAAATAGATAGAAAAATGTTTAATCCCTTCTACTACTGAATTAATAATAATTTATTAATTTGAGACTGCACTAAAAACCAACAAAATAGTAAAGATCTATTTCGAAAACCATCACCAACAATCCCACTTTGCTTGCCGCCTGGGTATCAAAAAAGCATAGTTGTGATAACTTAACAATAAAAATTTATTATTCTAAGACATTAAAGGAAATAATAGAGCTAAATTTCTATTTCTGAGGTTTATTAAAACATAAATTCAATGCTCCACACAAAACACATCCAATTAAGTTGGGTTTGGCATGCAGCAACGATTTTTTTTGCCTTTAGGTTTTATAGACCGCCTCAAGCCTCAGATTCAGCCTGCAATTTCGCAATGAACGATGCCTTGCGATCTTCGATCTTCTTTTTACGCTCCTCACAAGTCAATTTCTTCATTGTCCATCTCTTCTTGGTAACTCCAGTCTTCTCAACCTTCTTATGAGTTGGATCAGCACGGATGGAGGCGTGTGCTTTCTTGTAAATTTCTTCCAACTGTAAATTAAATTAGATAATTTTTTTATTAGTTATTTGTTATGATTAATTTTGTAATTTTTTCTTGTTTTAAGATTCGATTGACTAGCATGCAAAAAGTTGTATTACTCTACTTTGAACCTGAAAGAACTAGATTCGATTTTTTTGGTACCACTGATAAGGTATAGTCTGAATAGAAGTGATTGTTAGGATAGAATAAAAAAAAAAATGGTGCAGTAGCAAACAAAATGCGAGTTCCTACACTGGAAAACGGATGTGTGTGTAAGTTAAATACTGGATTTTATTGCAGAAACAATTGTAAAAGGTGAAATCTAATCAAATTCAGAAGTCCAATATTCTATTAAAATAATGTTTACCCCAGTATGCCTAAGATAGTTCCAATTTTTTTTTGATAGGTATTTAATTGTTCTTTTAAAACGATAAACTTGTACAACTATAACAGGATGCTGAACGAATTAATGTCATCCAGAATCGAACACAAGTTCTAAATTGCTGTGGTCCATTTGTGGCACAGCATTGCCGATAGACTGAGCAGTGCGGTAATTTTTGAATGGACGTAAGTAACAAATTGTATACATATGTAAAAAAAATACTCACGTCATCAGCACGAATTCCGAGAGCAATGTACTTGCTGAATTGCCTCTTGAAGGCTTCCTCGTCCTCTTCCTCAAGGGTTCTCATGTAGTCGGCGACATGTTGACCGAAAATGTGAGCACGATGGACATCAGCATTGAAGCTCTTAGTTTCAGCCGAATATCCAGGGAACCTCTTAACAGAATGGGGAATATTGAGGCCGCCATCGACAGCGCCCTTCATGGCACCGAAGACACGAGCTCCAGTGGTGGTACGGCTCAGACCAACATCCAGGTAGCAACGGAAAGCTCCTGGTCCGTCTTCGCGGGGCTCAACATTGTACTCTTCACCGGTGACTTCGGTGCAGCCAGAGTACAGGGAATCGATGCCCAATTTCTGCAGAATACGGCGGGCAACCAGCAGCCCGGTGCAGTAAGCAGCAGCATAATTGGTCAGGCCAACCTGTCAAAATGGAGTTTTTGAGTTTTATTATAACCTCAAAACGTCCTCCAAAGAAATGTGAAATATTATTTTACCTTAATGCCGTACTTCGGCAATTCATGGGAATATGCGGCGCAGACGATACGGTCTCCCTCAATGCGAGAATAAGCAATTTGGCAGGTAATATCCCTGTTGCTGAGGCGGACAATTAACCTGTACTTCGGAGTGTTGTACTTGTTCTTGTCCTGGAAAATGAGCCGTTTCCTGGCATAATAATCGGTTTTTCCCTCACGACGCCTCTTGAATTTAACCTGGTACCGCTTGAAGTACTGCTTGTTCTTGACGACTTTCACAAAACCCTAGAAAAATAAGGAAACACTTTCTCAAGTTACACCATTTTGTTGACGATGGAGGCGAATTTAATCACTGAATTTCGCAATCATCGGGCAATTTTCGACAAATATTTTAATGCACACCATTAAAAGAAATGCCCCCGCACTAATTGCAATTATTATTTAATTTGTTTTTGCTCACCATTTCGCCCTAATAATTAAAAAACACCGACGAATCGAACTGTCGCGATGTCACCGCAAACGGTGCAAGAAAGAAAAGGAAGGTGCTGTTGAGGGATTTTGACAACCGGATGTCACTTTCATGTTCGATTCTCGAAGTTGTGTGATTCTAGTGTTACTATAATCGTTTCATATTTTTTTAAAAACTGCTTCATAAATGTTCAATTAATTGATAAAATAAGTAATTTAACCTAATTTAGAAACATTATTTATGAGTGAATTACTTTAATTCAATTTTATACTCTACTTAAGTCCAATTGTCAAAAACTCTGACACTTTCCAGCTGACAGTGCTGAGCTGAGGCTCGTTTGACGTGTGCTCCATTTCTGATAAGAAATTGAAGTGGTTTTTCTGCACCTTAAAATGCGTTGCTAAAATTAGCTAGAATATATAAACAAAAAATGGGAAATGATCACGGAAAGTTAAAAGGTTTAGAAGTTGACCGGAAAGCCGTCGAAGTGACAGATTTCTGGTCTCTTTACAACGCTGAAATAGAAACAGACGATCGGACAACATTACTTTCAATTTTTGAGGAGGAACCCTTCGTCAACGGGCAATTATGGGTCCAGCAAAGTCCTCTAAAGCGAGCGATAAAGGTAAATAAGTCCCCTTACGTAATGTCGTATCGATTGGTTGAAGTGATGAAGAACTTGTGCCTTCTTACATTTGTATATTTTCCAGAATTTGATGATTTTTCGGCATCCCTGCATTTTAAAGTATGTCACATCTTGGGACCAGGGATCCCAGAAACGCCTGGCTACAGAGAGGGTGCAACCACTTTCGCTGCTTATTCAAAATCAGAGCGATATTCAAATCTGTCTGGGATTGAGGAATATCCTCTGTAGCTTGATATTTCTTGTCGAACAGGTCAGTAGCGAAATTCATTAAATATGTAGGGACCAAAGGATCAGAACGGGTAATTAACACGGTTCTTGTGGATTTAGAGACTCCTACCAATCCCTGAATTATTCCCAAAAGAAATGAGATTAATTAAACTAATGGAGGCCGAATTACGAAAATGCGAGGATCTCTTGCCCCGAGCCTCTAAATTCGGTCAAGCAGGCAAATTAAGACCTAACTAGTTAAGGTTTTTTTTTAATAAACACTGTAGGCGATATAAACCAAAGAATATCGATAATAAAAAGAAGGGACACTCTAATCTAACTCTTTCAAAATTCCAATCCATATGCAAGCTCTCGAAAATACACCCAGCAAAATTTCCCTTTAAAGATAAAGCAGCTCAGGGCTACTACCTCTGTAAATACCTATAAGAAATATAGAGAGAGAAATAGTCACCAGAAAATTCTCACAGACAGCTTTTACAGCGTAAGCAATAAAGTGGCACATTTTTTTATAATGCGTTTTTAAAGGCGCCCTGGTTTGATTGCATTGGTATCGGTCTCTCAATTCTATCTCCCCTCGCAATGTTAAGTTATAGGGAAATGACGAAACAGAGAAGGGAGAAGAGGCAGGTAGAACACATCAAGCATAAATATGGACGAGATTGTTTACATTTTTTCATTATGCATTTTTGGAGGCGCGCTGGTTTGAAATTATTGTGTGCTCCGCTCGCTTTGCGAAAAGTAGCGGGTGGTCTTGATTTGTTCGTAAATGTGAACAAGCTTAATAGCTTTTAAGTAAAAAAAGTGCTTTTTTAGACGCAATTGATTAAATTAAATTAAATTTGCTTTAGATAAATGATGGGTAAGCATAATATAACGTGTTTGGTGTGTGGCTGGAAAAGGCAACGTTTAATGTGTTCATTATGCCTTCTTTATTACTACCTATTTCTAGAAAAAATTTCCTCTTCGATTCTGTAACGGTACCAAAGTCAAAAAAAGATACGGAAACACGTCGCAAGTCTCTTGTTATAGATAGTCTTTGATATAAATGGTGTACCATCGGCTGGTTTCTTTTTAAAAATGTGATAAAATAAACACTGTTCAATTTTTTTTCAAAGTTTGTTAATTTATTGAAAGGAGTAAACCTTCCGATTGGCTGTAGAATATGATTTCATTTAAATGGCTGCTTTGGCTGGTTGGTTGGTTGTTCTCAAAATCGGTTATCATGCCTCTGTAGCGTTTTGCGAAGAAGTGGCGGTATCTCCAAAAATCACACCAAACAGCCACACGCTGAGGATGCATTAGCTTTTCTATGACTAGGTTTTCTAAACCCAAAATGCGGCAATTTTGTTCAGGAAGAATGAAAATTAATGTTATCCCATTTTTTGTTGTCTTTAGAGGGGTGAAAAAAAAATTGAAAAAGTAAATCGATATAAATAATCGCAGTACCGGCGACAGAGGCAGGTATTAAGTATTCATGCATTAAAATCGGTTTATTAGTTTTTGAGTTATCATGTGGAAAAGTTTGAAAACAGCGATTTTTCCAGAAACACGTTTAAAGTTTCAAGTACGATTTTTACACGAATCAGGTATTTCCAACTTACTGTTTTTTTGAAAATTTGTAATGAGAATACCCTTTTAAGATCCGAGTTTAATTTGAACCACATTACAGACTCCGTTTTATGTATTTAAAAATTTTGCTCAAAAACATGTCCTTTTTTTATTTGTTAATCCAATTTTTTTTAAAAACTCTGCATGGTGTAAGTACGCTCCAAAATTCGTTTTTTGCGCTTCAAAAAAACATTGTTGTTTTCATCAGCCAAATTTTGCAGACCTGTGTTATTTCTGAACTAATTCTTTTAAACTTTCCTTAGGCCAAAGCTCGCCACATCAACATCTGCACTTCTTCAATTTACGTGAACTCCGAGGGTGAATGGCGCCTTGGGGGTTTCGAGTATGTCTGGCGGGCAAAAGAGATGACAAAAGGCCTATTAGACTTAGCTCGGCCCTATCGCTACAAAAATTCCGTCGAACCGAACGACTCAAAAGCCGGCGACGAAAGCCTCGAGCAATACGCTTTCGCAGTCCTCAGCGAGGAGATCCTGAAAAACAGCAAAAACGCAGACACGCCTTACGTTACCGAGTTCCGTGACTATTGTGCCACTCACCTGAAACACCAAAATGTTGCAATGCGGCCAAAACTATCAGCAGTCCTTCTTCATCCATATTTTAATCATGAATTCGTTTTGATCCATTCCTTCCTCACAGAATTACCACTTAAGAGTCCGCAAGAGAAGCAGGATTTTTTCACCGGTCTTGTGGACAGACTGAGGTACTTCGATGAAGTTGTTGTTGCATCACAAGTCGGAAATTTGCTCCTTTGTCGAATGGTTTTGTTGGATACAACAGCTCAGCTTTGTGTTACCCCGTACGTCTTAAAGACGAAAACGGATATATCCGCTGCCTTATTTTCGAGTCATACATTTACAAAATACATCATTCCGAGGATTAAGCAAATCTTCTGCGTTAGAGATGCTCAGATCAGGCTGATCCTCTTAGAGTACTTTAATGAGTATGTGAAGCTGCTCACCAGAGAGGAGCTCCAGGATCAGATACTTCCAAATCTGCTTTTAGGTATTAAGGACACTAACGATATTCTTGTTGCAAAGACCTTAAGATGTCTAGCCGATCTAGTCCCTCTTCTGGGGTCTGAGATTGTTATAGGAGGTAATAGGGCTAGAATATTTGCCGATGGGCGGCCTCAAGGATTGCCCGATTCAACTAGTCATTGGGTGGAGCCTCGTTCGATTACGCCTGTTATGACCTCAGGGGATTACATTTTGTCAGCCAGCCCACTGCCAGACAATGTCGATGTTAGTGAGAGTTATGTTTCTGTAAGTACAGTAGAAAATATGCAAATGCCTGAAAGATTAAGTCCTGATGGTGGCGAAGATATCCAAGCGGCAACCGATGGAGAACCTGAAGAAGACGCCTGGAGCGACTGGGAGAATGATGAACTTCGTGCTTTTGATCACAATCTTCCTTCTGAACCATGTGAAGGAAATGAAGAACCTCTGAGTCCATCAGAGACACACAATAACCTTGAGGTGCCTACAGCTTCACCTGCTCGACAACCAATCCAAACTCCTAAATTAGAACCAAAATCGTCAACGAATAAAGTTATTGATGACATTAACGAATTAGATATTAAAGTCCAGAAAATTACTTTAAGTGGGGTAGAAGAAATCGATTTCTTTAAGGACATGGAACCGGTTATTCAATCGGCTACCAGCACGGCATTGCTGCCGCAGCCTGAAGACGAATCGGATGATAAGAGGGTCAAGGGTGAGGCCCTGAAAGGCGCCGAAGAAGTTCAAGTGGACAAAAGCCGTTTCGAGTTCAAGGTGGAGGGAGACATACCTGAGACTGGGTGGGAAGATGATAGCAATGATTGGGGCGATTAATCAGTTTCAAATGTATATGGGATAGTTTGTAGATGCTGTTTTTCAAATAAAGTATTTTATTTAAGTAATTTTTACTTGTTGGCTACTTTTTCCTATTCGGTGATTTCGATTAAAAACCTATTTTATAGTTAAATTACAACTTTTATTGTAAAATCTTGTCTAGCGGAAAAAGCAATAATTTTGTACTATTGTGAACTTCTGCTGCTTTGCTAAAATCTTCGAATCAGAGATCTGTTATATTCTAAGCTTCAAATGGCTCCATTCTTGTTTGTCTAGACGCTCCAACCGTTTATCATTTCGCGGTGTCTTACTCAGAGAAATATTTAATATTTCTGGCGTGCCTCAAGGCAGCCACCTGGGTCCTTTTCTTTTTATTATTTTTATCAACGACTTTTTTTGGTCCTGCCCAGCTCGTGAGTTTTCTGTTGCACCGACAACGCGAAGATCTTTTTCGGTTGGTGTTTGGGTGACTTCTAAAAACACATCAGAACCACCTTGCTTTTTTATTCAGCTTCAAAAAATGTTACGCTGAATTGACTATCGATGCGATTTTGATATTTTTTAGAAGTTGCTCCTTTTTTGCTGGCTAATTTGAATCGTATAGTTTTATTTTTTAAAGTTGAATTAGTACGATTCAGCTATAAGTGACGAAACACATCCAAAAATGATCAAAACCGCTTTACTGCCCAATTCAGTTTTAGAATATTTTAAACTGAAATTCAAAAATAGAAGAAATTGAAATAAAAGCCAAGTAAATTACTTTTCCTTCTCAAGGATAAAGTATATATATTTTTTTTTTTTATAAGTATACATGGATGGGTTTAACTCTAGCATTTAAACTTAATACTGAATTCCGCTTAAAATCGCCCACACACATCGATAATTCGATGTTTTTTTTTTTTCGCGCCAATAAAACTAGTCAACATCGAGAAGTGTGTGATCGCAGTGCTGAGAACAGTTTTCTTTCTCTTTTCATGTAAACTTTTTAACTTATAAATAAATCAGCTAAACCTCACCCCGTCACGCCGTCGGTCGTCATCATCATCAATAAAACTACATTTAATTTATTCATTCTAAAACGCTTTCTGTATTTTTGTAGATTTTGTTATTTTTCTAAAGACAATCAAGAAATACTTCCAACACCTAACGATGCTCAAATATTTTTCTTATTTTGTTTTACACTATAATTTAAAATCTTTTTCAAACATAAAAGCTATTCAAGATACTCTCATAAGTTGCAGTAGTTTTATATCGATTAAATTTTCATGTATTGTATTTTCTCTTTCCTTTTTTTTTATACTTACACATAAATAACAATTTATTCGTCATAGAATTTAATAAGTTAACAAGTGTTATTTTACTTAAAAGGACACAAATATCCGTAGATTGTCCCGATATATCTACGCGTCTTCTTATATTTGAATATTTATTTTAGATTCATCTTACGAGCGCAGTTTAATTTTTCTTTCCAATTGACAACATTTTACTAATTTATTTTAAAAACACAAAATATTTTATACAATTTTTAAGCTGATAGTCTCTTATCACTCTTTGTTTTTGTTTTGTTTTTCAAAACAAATCTTGCAACTTTATCTGTTCAAATTTGCCTTTTTGTAGGATTCTACATTATTTAGATGAATGCTTGTTTCATCGAGATATTTATAAACAATTGTGTTAAATTACGTATTTTTTATTTAATATGTTTTCTTGTTGTTAACTGCAAGTAAATAGATGACTATGATTTAACTTGGCTGGTTTTAACGACTTTTGTTTGGCGAATTTTGGAGAAACGTGCAACAAAAAACAGCTTATTATTGGATATGAAAATTCTTTCTTTTTCAGTCTCTTTTCGGTTCATAAGTAGATAATATTTTTTATGCATTTGACCTGTGTCTTTGAAGTTTATTCATTCGAAACGGCTAAATTTTTATTAACACGTTGAATGTCGTGTCACTCACACGTGACACGCAATAGCTGAATAAGTGAGCATTTTACTTTAAACAATTTAAAGAAATTTTCTTTGAAATCTTCACAACGAGAGCCAATTAGGGTTCAATTTTTTAGTTATTTTTAATATGATTTCGAAACTATGTGCGCGTCATAATTCTTATTCTTGTGTCAATTTTAAACTTTATACATCTAACCGTTTAGAAGTTTTATATTTCTTCCGAGCTTACTAGGTCAGCAAAATTAACTAATTTTATTCACCACCTCTATAAGGCAGAAACCTCCTTTAGCTGGGACATTTTTTTCCCTGGTATTCCGTCTTAAAGAAATTCAACTATATATTAAATTGGCACTAAACCTTAATGATATTAGAATAAATGTTTTCTAAGTTTTTTTTTAAATCTTAAAAAACTATTGCACGTTTAATTTTGCTTTATGTGATGTGTAATATAAAATCAAAATTATGAAAAGATAAAAATTGAGCAACATTAAGCGCAAAGAATATCTTGCAATGTTATTTAAATTTTATTTGAGCTTAGGCTGTTGAAATATTCCTGTTGATTTTTTTTACAAAGATTCACACAAATATAGATAAAGTCTTAATAACTTAAATTTGGGCTCTCATCTGTGAGGGATTTGCTTAGTGGCACAGTTTTGTTATTTACTTAATTTAACCTTTTTGCGCATGGAACTGCAATGATAATTTTAGTCTACAAATATTTTTCAAGATGTAGTTAAATGAATAAGTCATAAAATTTTGTTGTTTAGTTTATAAAAAGTGCTTCGAAATTTTCTTTCAGCAAAAAGTTAGTATACATTTTTTTTTCTGCATAAGTTCTGAGATTTATTGAGTGAAACATTTTTAGGAATTATATGTTCAAATGTAGTCATACTTTTATGAACGTAGAAATCGTCTAAGATAGTATAGCCCACTAGATAGATAGTTTTTTTCATCTGGGATTGTAAGGCATTTTCGGTTTACAAGTGAAAGTTATATTTATCCTATGATCAGAAAATTAATTTATATTTATTATTTGTATAAATAGGAAATATTGATCTGTTTGTATTTTTAATTCATGAAATAGTAAGTAGGTAGCTTGCTACAATTCCGAACGCGTTAATTCTGCAATTAGAAAAGTAGGGTTGCATGCAGAGTTTGATTGTTTTAAGTTAATTCAGCTTAATAAGAGCAATTGCTGAATTGTGCGATTGGTTGCAAAAACAGTTCTTCTGAGTTTATGACAACCTTAAAATATTCTGGGTATATCGCTTACAAATTTTAATTTAATTTAAAAATTGACTTCTATATAAATTCTATTATCGTGCGCCATTAAACATACCCCTAAAATCAATAAAAACCCAAAATGCAAGTCAAAATCTACATATTAACCTACTGAAATGAGCCTGACTACAGATAAATTTCTTTTTAATTTAAAATTCGTATTTTTTGAAAGCTTCTACTTCTCTACTTTTGTTCATACAAGTAAATAATCGTGTTAAAAAAACGTTTTTTTTTATTTATTTATTGTGTATTGTCAGTAGTTTTTATAAAGCAAAAAATGCTCCTAAGTTATTTTATTTTTTTTATGGTCTTCTCTTTTTTCCAATGTCTGTAAGTTTGCTTTTCCGTATAAAAATAACGTCAAATTTTTCTGATTTTATATTTTGTATATACAAAATCCTATTACAAAAAAAAAAAAAAAAAAAAAAAACCAAAGTCTGACATTAACTATTTGAAGCGTTAAATTACATTTTGGCATTTCCTATTAGTGAAATTTGTAAAAAGTGCCTTCTGCATAGAGTTCTAGTGTTTGTTTTGTTATTATTTGTTACACATGAATGCAGCTTCTACGAACAGCATTAATAAACGTATTAACACGTCTTTCTTTTTTTTTGCTAAAAAATCTTAATCTTAATTTAATCGTTTCTCGTTTTTGCACATTATATATTCCCTTGACTAAATATTAATTAACAATACCGTCTGCGTTTTAAAACTTTCCTTCACTAGAGTAAAAACTAACAAAAAAAAATGACTACTTACAAGCTAAGAGCACAGAACGCGTTAAATTGAACAGAAATTGTTCACAACAGGTTCAATGTAGCTAAGACGTGTTGAGATTTAATTTATAGAACGAAAAATTCGAAAATCAAACTAAAACTCATTCAGTCATTATCATCGAGATTGGCAGGAGCTGGCCAAGCTTGCGGACGAATAACCAGACTGAAGGCTTGTCATCGAACCTTTATAATTCGCCGAGCTGAGGACTTCATAGAAGAAGTTCAGTTGTGCTGGACCTTCGGCGGATGATGATGGGCAAAACCAGTGAAGTATGTAGCTATCTGGTGTTGTCATTACGTGAGATCCCTGCGTTAAATTGTATAGATTAAATAAATTGTCCCTCTTCAATATTTTCTTAGTATCTTACCTGAACACTTTCCTTATGACGACATATTGTAGTTGGTTCCTCACGGAAATAGTTTTTGCCTTCTTCAAAACCAGACAGATCAAAAAATGAGGTGGACAGATCTATAAGATGAATTTTTAAGTACAATTATTGTTAATTCCTATTGTCTTCCTTTTCTAGGTTGGTTAATTAACGAGTTTGCTACCAAAATGTGCTATAATGACTTCCATTTCGATTTTTCTGCCATAGGTATCTGTGGCATATCGTAGGGATAGATTTTGGATCCGCTATTGTTTTTTCTTTTTTCATTATTCGAAGTGTTTATGAAAATTCTATACGAGTTTTAAAAAATATGTTTTCAATGTCGCATCTTCAATTCCTTAAGAAAGAAAAGAAAAGAATTGTTCGCGATTTCTAAAATATTAAAAAAGACCCTAAACTAGTTATTATCCTTTTCGCTCTTATAAAGTAATTGCTGAAGCATGTCGCAGCGAAAAATAGGTATGATAAATATTAGGTAATATTTTTTGCAAAAGCCTTTTAACATATTTTTTGCAAACAATTTTTATTAGAGCAATTTCACTAATTTAATCTTAAGGCATGTGTTTAAAAAAAAAATAAGTCGACCTCAATTCCACTGTTAAAGTCGACTGCTCAACTCAGCGCTTTCTTTTCTGAAGCTGAATTGAGCTTTCGAATGCAGAAGCAGAATTCTTGAACAGGGAAAATAAAATATTCAGATCTAATTATTTCGGTTTTTGAATTTTGCTTTTCAAATAAAAGATTACAACCGCACATATTAAAAATGTTTTATATAACTTACCATTTTTCGGTGGTAGTTCCTTAGTAGTCCTATAAAGGGTAAAGTGTAAATCGCTTCGCAGAACATCAAAATCCCAGGTAATAACACTCTTCGGATCGTTATTCTTTATCACAACCTCGTGAGTATAGCCCGGTCTTAGTTCAATAGATTGATAGAGATTCGGGTGAGCAGCAGCAACAGCACCTGGCGCTGCTTCCTCCTCACTGTTCATTTTATAGAGTGTTTTTGGTACAAGTCCGCCTTCATGAAGTAAGGTCTGAATAAAATAAATAGAAAAATATTACTAAAAATTATCTTCCAAAATTCCCCTTTCATACTACAGAAACAAAAAAAGGAAAAAAGGCAATTTGGTGGTTGTGACTATTTTTTTGTTTGAGCAAATAAAATTATTAAAGAACAACAATTTTTTTTTTGTATATTGCTAAAGAATTTTTTAGAAACATTTTGATTTAATGAGCACATGAGGAAATTTTGATTTTTGTGTACTACTTAAAAGTGATTTTAAATTTTGGCAGACAAATTTGTTGATGATCAACAGTTGGCCGAATTTTGAATGAGATTTACAATGAGATTTTGGGTAAACATCATGTGGAAGAGCGCAAATAAAGATATACAAAAAAAATTAAAATAAATCAATGGTGTCCGTAGCGCTAGGTGGTCACTTAATTAAAAAAGAATTTTAGCAACAGGACTACATTAATTGGACGAAGAGGTGATCTGATTTGTATGCTAATGATTTGCGATATCGATTCGAATGTTTAAAACATATAGCGGACTTGAACTAGAACTAAACAGAAATAATTCACAGATATTTTGCTGTTGATTATTTTTTGTTTTTTTTTGCAAATTACTAATGAGCAAGATTAAAATGATAAAAGAGAAACAAAAATACATTTGTATTTTTTTGTTTTGTCTAAAAAAACACTTCTTACACATCGGCACGATATTAAATAACAACGCGTGTAGTATTTCGGGTCGACTGCATCCGCATTAGTTGCAAAGTTTGGCTGGCAATTACATTAGAAATTAAAGAAAATAGTCAAAAATTAACAAAAACAATTAACGATGATATTAAATTAATTTTTAATTTTAAATGGGTATTGTTACTCATTTTGTTTTAAATATATAAAGATGTGATCCCTATGTTTTTGTTTTTGTATAACAAATTGACGATCAATGATTCTTTTAATATAATGCTAAGAATTAGTTGGGTGTCTTTATTTGTTAATAATAGTAATAGTTAAGACTTTTAAAGTAGTTACAATCATTTGTTCTGAACTCAAAAAATGATATGTTATTTGGGTCATACATAAAATTACTTCACAACATATACTATAACATATTTCTCGTTATAACAAAATTATTGGACAAGCCAATTTCTATCCACATTTATATAAAAAGACGTAAGATTGCAGTTTTGGATACGTATGGTTAACTCCAAATTTAATATATTAATTTTAGCCGAATATATATAGACATGATTGTTATGATCTAGCCGGAAATATAAACTAAACTCTATTAGGATACAAAATTCCGTAGGAAAATATCCTAAGGTTTTCTGTCCCGTTGATCTACTATCAAAATTTTGAAAATTAAAACCGGACCCAATGTTAGGGAGAAAACTAATTTCCTACTAAATTAAACAGTCTAAAATAGTAGAAGATTATCTGATCAGTTCCTTAGCAGAGCTGTAAAAAATGGCATTACCAGTAACATGCATTACCATTATAGGTAATGCGATTAAAATATTACTAGTAATGGTAATGCAAAAAATCGAATTACCATTACAGTTACTGGTACTGATACTTCACCTTTACTGTAATCACATGAGCATTACTTAGCATTACTCGCCATTACTAGCATTACTTACTCACATGAGCATTATTTAGCATTACTTACCATTACCAGCATTACTTACTGCTCAGTAGAGCAGTAGTACTCAGCCTTACTCAAAATTATTACAATAAACATGTTTAATGAATATTAAAATATATATTTATTCATATAAAATCGAAGATTTTATTACCAAATTGTAAAAAACTTTCAAATTGGCATTTCTTATTATGAGTAATGCTGAGTACTGCTGTATAAGTCTGAGTAATACAAAATACTGCCATGTAATGCTACGTAATTCCGAGTAATGTTAGTTATGCCAAGTAATGCTAAATAATGCTTATGTGATTACAGTAATGGTGAAGTACTAGTACCAGTAACTGTAATGGTAATTCGATTTTCTCACATTACCATTACTAGTAAACTGCATTACTTCTAATGGTAATGCCTACGTTAATGCATTCCAAAGTAATGCAATATTTTACAGCTCTGTTCTTTATCTAGTATATGTAGTAAATTGTCGATTATTGCAACTAATTAAGAGATGGCAGTGAGTTGGAGTTTGATTACTTCTAAGTAAATAATATGTTAAGATTTTTCATGCACAAATTTATATTATCTAATCTCCTCATATTTGAACTAGAGTGCGGAAAAAGATAAATTTAAAATATAGTACAACCTCTAACTCATTATTCAAATTCTATTAGAAAACATAACTAGGGTCTTCAATGTCTAACAATGTCTCCTAAAATTTCACAGTCCAAAGGTTTATCCAAAGATAAACAAAAACAATGTTTTATTGCTTGCAGATAAAATCCTGAAGTCATTTAAACAGTTGAACTCGTGTATCCCACAGTGTAAACCTACACCTTCTCGTTTTAAATAAACAATCTCATATTCAAATGTTATGAGTTAAAGTGTTTCTCCTAATTCTAATCACCGAAATGTCTCCATTAAAAATGTTATCAAAACGTTAAAAACAACATCATTAAGACACCAAATGCTTCCGCGATAAATATCATAAATTTTACGACTGTTTACAATTTATTTGCTTCTTTAAAAAACACAATTTAATAAAAAAGATAATAAGCAAAATGACAAACCTTGCCAAAAGGCACTTACCTTGCAAGTTCCTCCCAAAAATTCAGGGATAATCTCTGAATCGATATATTGCTCTAAGCCATCTTTCATATGTAAACAGTCGGGTCCGCCATAAAATAGAAATTTAGATCTTGTGTTCTCGTCTGTATGGGAATAAATAGAGATTAATAATAAAGATAAAGATAAAAGTTTTTAAATTTACCAATAAACGTGCTAACAATAGTCCAAGCGATTGGGAACACCCTTGGGGCTCGTACAACAAGCACACGTCCCATCGTTTCTGGATAATTTTTCTCAACGGTTTCAATAATTTTAAGGAGCGCTTTCACACCAGGACGCCATAAATGCCTCATAGAAAGTCCTTCAAGGTCGACTAATAAACACCAGCTGAGGACTGGCTTATCCAAATTTTTCGCTGATTCACTAATCAACTTGATTCCCTCCTCACAGATATGAATGGACTAAAATTAATGGGTATAAATGAATATCATCAATTTATCTGATTGACTCTAAACACCTTACCAATTTCAGTAAACCATCCTCTCCGATTGCTTTGAGAAGTCCTTTGACGTCCATATGCCCAAGACGTAGGATGTAAATCGGTCGCCCATCCTTGTCGCAATGATGCCATCCACCCGGAAAGTGATTCGTAACGACCGAGGGGGCCTTGTATTCATTTAACAGGGTGTCCACTTTATTCTCTCGACGCCACTGAATTGATTCCTGGAGTGAATGTAAAGCCTTGTCAACATGAAAATCTCTAGCTTTCAAAAACCTAAAGAGGGTATGATAGCTAGGGCATTTTTCGATGTCGGGCATTTCCTTCATTAGCTTCCTAAATTCGACTAACTTAGACTCCTGCATGGGAGATAATTGGCCTAAATTCTTTGCAATAAAATCACCATCAAGCATATCATTATCATCAGAAATCTTTGTTGGTGATAAAGTTGCTGGAATATCATCAGCAGATGGTGTCCATCTCTCAATATTTGTTATACCTTCCTCTTTCAATTGATTTATAAAATATTCAATAATTTCCTTTCCTTTTAATGTTGTCTGGGTGTATTGCTTCATTCCCATTTTCTCCATTGAATTTTCGAAACCGAAAAAATTCTTAATATCTAAAGTTGCTATTTGATCGAAACAAGTCCAATCTGGATTTTCAGGATGGGCATAGTAACGACAACGTTCGAAAATTTCAATACGAGATGAAAATGTCTCATTGGTTGCCTCGATGCTAAGGGTTCGGTTGGCCAGATCGAGGAAATTATGTTGAAGGAAGTAGACAACTTCGACACCGATGATTTTTTTAAATAGGTATGGCGCGTCTACGGCAAGCTTGCATCGTCTGCTCGTGTTGCGGCGGGCTCCATTGTCCAATGTTTCATCTTTTGTTATCTGACAGTCTAATACTATTGGCATTTGTGGACATGTTGGAAATCGTCTTTCATATGCCTGAAAATATTTAATTTTAACAAAATAAGTATTAGGATTTATTCCTTGGAGTTTAGAGGAATGGTGGATACAATGATCCAGATTTTTTTAAGAAGATTTAATACATTTATAACAATTGTTCTTCAAAACCATGAGTACTTTAGGCGATGGACGATGCTCAGTTAAATATACTAACTATAGGGACAAAAGTAAATCAGATAAAATATTCCTCGGAGAAGTTATAGAGCCAAATTTGAAAAGTTTTAAAAGATACATCTTAGAGAATGGTCATGCGTTGTGATTTAAGGCGACTTAAAAAAGTTTGATCATTTGAGAAAATCGATTTCGTTCGTGTACATGTTAAAAGTCTTCTTTGTCACCTACTTATTATTGAGATACCGTCCAAATAAATGATTTATTGTCGTAACAATTTATTCAGATGCAAATTTACCATTTGTTGCTGCTTTAAAATAAATGAAGTTATGCCTGTTAATTAGCCATAATTAACAAATGTTTAGCATTAAATCGAATCGTAATTTTACGGACTGTTGCAATTAAAATTATTACTTTACGTAAACTAAAGCATATGCAAAGCTAAAAGAAATTACGAAAGGAATGTTATATACTATAAATTATTTAAATATATGTTTTTTTGTTTAATGGCAAGCCAAATGCACTTAAATAGACCTGCGTCTTTTATACAGTGTCCAAAGTACTGTCAACGTGCCAAAGAATATCAGGAAATTGGTGAATACATTTATTTGGAAATAACAAATATTTAACTGATCGTGAACAAACAATGTAATAAATTTTTTCCATAAAGATGGTTAAAGATAAGTTCAAATAGAACTTTCAGTCGTTATGATGGGACCAATTTAAATAGCTACATTTACTTTTTTATACAATAGCATACTAATATTTATATTTCGCTTAAAGAACTATACTAAGATTTAAACTAAAGTTTAGACCCTGGTATTTCCCAGTTTATATTTGAATTTGACAAAATGTTATACTCAATTTTAAGTTCATTATATTTACTTTTTGATAATTCATCATTCAACACAAAATTCGTTATAAACTAAAAACAAAACCGAATCCTAATAGAATTGTTCTCATTACTTAAAATTAATTTGGTTCAAAGTGACGGTTTATTTGTTTGTCATTTCGCAAAACGTGGCTTATTGAAATTAAAGCTTTAGGGTAAAGTAAGTTCAAATAAAATGGCTCGTGACAAAACTGTAAGTCAAGACATTAGGAAAGCTATTGATAATGCTTATCAAAAGGAAAAATTTGCATATCAGATAGACGAAGAAAGTTTAAGCCCATCACGTCTACGGCTCTAGACATACTCAATTAAAGTATTTAAAACAACAGGCAATATAAAAGCGAAGAAAAAAAAACGGAGCGACACCCTAGAGCGTCATCTTTAGATCTTTGTTCATTAAAGAAAATTGTGAAACAGCAGCGTCAATTGACGGCAGCAGTAATTACCACAATATGGAAGAGCAATCGATTGGAAATAGAACTTTCTGTCGACACTTGTGAGGGTTCGTTGAACAAATTAGAAGCTTTTATAAGGTATGATATACCACACGTAAGTTAAAGGTAATGTTAAAAGAAAGCAAAGGAAAAAAAGACTTTGCTAACAAATAAACGAAAGAAAAACACGCAAATTGGACATTAAAGCAATTGTAGTCCATAATTTGGAGTTAAGACTCCAGGTTTGATTTATGAATAGGACAAAGAGGCCAGAAGATTATACGAAACCCGGAAGAAGCCCATCACTCAGATTATTTGCAAAGAACAGTCAAGTTTCCAGCTTCACTTATGTATGTGATATATGATGTATGTCGTCACCAAGTATCTTCTGAAGGTGAAAATATTTTTCAGCAAGACGGTGCATTGTGCCATACTGCTAAAACAACAAAGCTGTAAAAAATATGTTTCTTATGGAATGACCTTCAAATATCCCAAACCTGTTGAGTCCTTATGGGAATAAATGAGAAAAAAATATGCTCCAACAACCTGTCAGGAATATAGCGAAATTGCGATCACAAATACAAAAATTTGGGACTCCAAACAGCCAGAAAAATGACGAAAATTTCCAAAATTGTTTTTGGTTTATAACGAATTTTGTTGTAAATGATGAAATGAAAAACAAGTATAAAATATTGTTCGTAGTTATCGCAGAAAGGACAATAGTTATTAATTATTTTAAATGCACCAAAAGGCCATTTTATCCCTGCTAAACTTCTCAGAATAATTTGTGACATAAAAATGGTTATAAGGTTTGGAAAATTTGAAATATTTGCTATCTGTTACTCATGATAAATTTCAATTCAAGGCATAATTTACTTTTGATCTGAATAGACGAAGAAAATGCAGCTTACAAGCGCATATTCAATATTAACCGTTTAATAAATGAAATCTATTTATTTAATCGTAAAAATATTGAAATGTTTTAGAAATACGCAGAAGCGCTAGACTAGAAATTCTAAAACACTTAAAAAAAAGGTGTTTGTTGTTGTTGTTTACTTATACTTTGTCGCTACCGTGATAACTAAAATTTTACGTAACAAATATTGCGTAAGTAGTTCTGTTTCACCATCTACACATCGAACATCATGAAAACAGACTGGGCATTTGTTATAAAATCTAATATGTCTTAAACTTGAATCTTGTTTGAAATCATACTGTGATATTGGACCTAAGTCTAATTTTAAAGTAACGAAAAAAATTTGAAATTTTAATTTGAATCAGACAACTTGGCAAATATTGAACTGGAAAGGGTAAACTTCGAGCCCAATATGTATTTTAATGACGCATTAATTTTAACCAGTTTTATCTTCAATAACAACATCTATATGTACATAAACTATTTGTTGTTCTTAATGATTTTCTAAATAAAGAATTGCCAAAGGCGGTCAGAATCGTGCTCTCATAACAAGAAGTAAACAAATTGTTCGCATTCATGGACCATAACGAAATGTTTTCATAGCCCAAATATTTGCACCTTCTATCAGATAAACCGCGGAGAGATCTTTCTCTCTATTAAGGGGGGGGTATAGTCAAACATGCATTTTTTGGACCCATTTTTAAGATTTTTTTTTATCGATCTGGTAAAAGTAAGGTAAATGGGCGAAGGCCTACACTAAAGAACAACTTTTTAAGAGTATTCAAAAAAAATTGTTATTAAAAAATATTGAAAATTGAGTTTTTGACATGAATTGTAAGTTGACGCTCCGAAAAAAAAATTGATTTGCGGTGAGACACATAACTAATAGCTGGATCATCTAAAACAAAAAAACAAAAAAGATTTTGTTAGTTAATAAGTTTCTTGAGGTAACGCTGTCGAGTTTTTTTATTTATTTCGATTATTGAATTTTTGGTGTGAATTTAAAGTCAAAAAAACGAAAAAAAAGGAAATTTTTTGTTTGGAATTTCTGTTTTTAATCGGGAAAAATTCTATTAAAAAAAAAAGAAAATAGAAAAAAAAAATATCTCGACAGGGTTACCTTGTAAATTGTCTACAGAAAAAGTGTGCACAATTTCAAAAGGATCGGTCAAGTAATTTTCGAGTTACGTGTCTCACCGCAAATCGACTTTTTTCTTTCGGAGCGTCAATTTAAAATTAATGTCAAAAACTCAATTTTCAATATTTTTGAATAAAATTTTTTTTGAATACTCTTAAAAAGGTGTTCTTTAGTGTAGGCCTTCGCCCATTTACCTTACTTTTACCAGATCGATAAAAAAAATAATCTTAAAAATGGGTCCAAAAAATGCATGTTTGACTATACCCCCCCCTTAATAGCATTCGAATGATATTCACATTTAATTGGCTAATTTGGATTGTCGGTAACCGCTGCTGCCGCAAAGAGGTAAGCGTCTTGTAGTCGCAGAACGTCTTGCCATATTAAATAATTGCGGGATTTGTTAGCTAATAAAGTGGCGGTAATCTAGCTCGCATGCTAGCTAGAGCTGGTTAGCTAAACTACAGGATGTTTTAAAGCCGCATGCATATCATGTGAAGTGGTACAGTTGACACCGATTTCCACCTTTTAAAGATGACTTAAAAGAGCAACTTCGTCATCGGTGTTGATGTTGTTCAAGACGGCACGTTTACCTTAGATATTCACACTTTACGGAAGTGCACTGTAACATCTATCCAATTCGCAGCAACAAACTTGAACGGAATAATAATAAACAAAAGAATATGAGAAGACATGTGACTGTCTGGGAGATGTGGAATTCAAAACGAAAGAGAAATATATATCTTTTTCTTTGTACATTTCACTTTTGTGCAAAAATGTCGTAGTGAATCTGAGATTCAACTTGGTGTATGATGAAATGAAACCCTGTCTTGCGTATCGCGGGTCTATTTTCATTTTTTTTGTTATTTTTTTATTTTATTTTTTGAAGGAATCATGAGTGAAACATGTTTTACAAGAAAGTCCGACAAAGTGAAATTTAACTTCAGTTAAATTACATATTACGCGAAAAATTATCATAAATCCATTTTGTTGCTTATACTACTTTCAGATGCAGATGGAATTTTTACCTTGAAAATAGAGCAACATTGAGTTCGTTATGGGAATTACATACAAACGCTTTTTCACCCGCCCCCGCCGAAAATTGATATCTTTTTAAAGAGCTTTCTACGCACTCTTATTGAATTATTTACCTCGTGTACATGATAGCTTGAATATTTTATATTATACCCATTTACCCTTGCGACCCTTACCCTTGAAAAATCAATTGGATTGCTTTGAGGGTTAACACGTTGTAGTACTTCTGTCGATACCGGATCGGATAAAACTTTGTTGTTATTAACCTTGCATGCTTCCTCGAACGCATTTATACAAATGCAAACCGACTAAATAGAAACTCGATTGGGTCTAATATTGATTTTAAATCTGTTCGGTTTAATTCAGAAATTCAATGTCTATCGGCTTCCGCAAAAGTAAATGTAATTTCCACTCTGTTCCTCTATTTATGGAAATTGGAATTTCATTGCTCAATGTTTAAAAGCCTGTAGAATTACGAATTGAAATCATATAAATTTATAATATTTATTTCCGCAAAAAATTGCCATCAGTACAATTTTCGCACCGAATAATTTATCTTGTCTTGAGCATCTCAATAAATCTTTAAAAGTAGGTCACTAGAAACATTTTGCAATATACTAATACTATTAAATTGTCTTGATACAAAATGTTACGAGTATAAAAAGCCAGTTAAAAGCGTTGAATTTATTTTAAGGAGTGTGCGGGAGTGAGTAATTCAAAGTTTGTCATCACGACTTTCTTTAAAGATATTTTGCTAGAATGCATAAAACCTCATTCATGACTTCATTATAATTTTGCTTATTTGAATAATGCATAGATAAGATTATAAACAAATTGTTAAAAAGTCATGACTTTTATGTAAATTAGTAAAATCCCCATGATGAAGCTTCAGTTATTTTTGTAGCGATAGCAAAGCTCTTCTCATTTAACGAAAAGTACTTCGAGGTATTAAACTGAAAAAAAAAAAAATATTATATTTAATACCGAATTTCAAAGCTAATAAATCCCTATATATATATGTATATATATTAATTAAAGTTTGTTTGTTTGTTGTTCAATCACGCCTAAACGCTTGCATCGATATTTTTCATTTTTTGTCCGAAGGTAGTACATATTCCAACTTAACATATAGGCTAATTTTTTTCGGATAATACATAGGGTTTCAAAATGGCGGATCCAAGATGGCGGCAGAAAATATTAAATTTCAAGCGTTTTTCGTGAAAATTGGTACTTAGGGGTTTTGCGGAATGCTGATTTCAAATCCGCTGTCCAAATTTAGAAATTCAAGATGGCGGATCCAATATGGCGACCAAAATTACTCAATTTCAACGGATTTTAATGAAAATTAGTACAATGATTATCATGAGGCTACTAATTTTGAATATTAGCTAAATTTCCAAATCCAAGATGGCGAATTCAACATGACGACCAGAATGTCTAGATTTCGACGGATTTTGATTTGTTTTGATAGTTAAATTGTAATTTTATATAATAGTGAGTAGAGAACCTTTTCTGCAAATAAAAGTCTGTCTATAAAATTTAAAAACTTCGTATTTAATTCATGGTCTATAACTGGTACATAACATTTATAATTTATTTATTATTATAAGATGTAGGTGAAGGCAAGATTTTGTTTTTTTAGGTATTTAACGTTTTGTACAAAAACTAAATATTTTGATCAAACAAACTTTTGTAGCCGCGTTGTTGTGCAAAATTTGAAGTTATTTACTGAAACCAAGCTTCAATTAATCAATAAGCTATATTAGTTTCGAGAAAAATAAATTGAGTGGTACTTAGAAGTGCAGTCCACTTAATAAAAATATCTATAGATAAAACCCACAAACTAAAAATCCATTATAAATGAATTACAAATTAAAATTGTGTTTTTTTAAATATTATAATAGAAATTTCAGTAAATATGGTAAAAAATGTACAGATATTGAAAAGCTACAGCGATAAGAAATAAATAAAAAACATCTACATTAAATATATATTGAAAAACTAAAATTGAAATCATATTAACATTAATATAATTAAGCGTTAATTTTTTGCATTTCGTGGTATCAGTACTTAGCATAATTATCACCACGTAAGTAGATATTGCTAATATTTTTTTTATTATAAAAGCGAAAACCCTCTAATTGACTCATCAACTTATCTGTTAAACTGCTGTGCCTAGAAACTAGGAATTTTTTACAGACTACTTTTATGTTATTAATGGTGTAAGAAGTGGGATTTTGTTAAATCGCTATAGGATTAAGATAAAATTGGGAATATTTCTTTTGTATATAATAGATATAATAGAAATAATCTAATAATGGTTTAATCTCGCAGCTTGTACAATAACAAATTATAACAGGGGACTAATTTATAATGCCAACGTTTTATTGGATTTCAATTACAATATCAAACAAAATTAAATTGTAAATTGGTTAACAAATTATAATTATTTCGAAAAATCAGATTATAAGAATAAATATTTGAAGATTGGGAGTCCCTTTTAAGAAAAAAAATCGTATAGCTATAATTTATAACTTTAACTTATTAAAATCTATACTTTAAAAATTCTTTATTGAATAGAAGACGAAACTGCTACTGAATTTAAAGTTTCTTTTTCACTTTAAATGCCAGTCTACCACAATTATCGAAAGTTTTTCGTTTTTCTCTCCGATTAGTTCTAATCTAACAGAGTAAAAGAAAAAAAGAAACACACTTAAAAACTTTCGATATTGATTAACTTGGCCTTGTTTAACATAAATAATAAAGGAGAACAGAAAGAAATTCAGAAGTTTTCTCCTAAAAATAGCATGAAAAAAGTTTTTCTTCTCCAACTTACAGGTAGACTTGACTTTGTTCAGGTCCGTCGAAACAGTCATTTTGGGGTCTCTAACAGAGATAATTTAATAACAAAAGGTATAACGGGAAAATTAAAAAAATACATATAAATATTTTAATTTTTCAAGGTTAGTTTTTGTTTGGATTTGTAATTTTAAGGTTTCAGATATTCAATTTCTCGCCATTTAAATGCAAATTTCAAAAATTAATGTTTATACGAAAGTTTACAAATCATTTATCTATCTAAACAAACAAGTTTATTAATGGTAATTTTGAAGTAGGAAGTTTTGATATTGATTTCACCTAAAATCGAAATTATTGAATGTAACGTACGAATTTTATATCAGCACAGATAAGCGACTTTTTTCATTCGAAATTGTACACATTTTCTTAGAAATACCTTTTCATTCCATCAATAAATTCGTTTATATCACAAAAAAAAAAAAAAAAAAATAAGTGCCCTAATCTGCATATTGCCCATTTATTATCAAAATTATTCAACAAAAGTAGAAGTCACACATGTTTCCCAAATGTTCTAACCACGATAAGAATTTTAAGTGGAATTCTAAAAATTTGCTTAAATTGATAAGATTTCAATTTTCTTTCCGAAAAAAAATAGTACATATGATGATTGCTTGTGCCACAGTCAATTTACATATGAAGCAAAATTACAGATAGTGAAATTCCTATATAAATAAACATAATTCTTTACAAATTTAATGAGAAAACCTGTTGCTAGATATTTTGTTTGTTTGTCACGCTTTTTTCCGGCGAGTTCATTAACTTAAAGCATTAATTTAGATGTCGTGTGCGGAAACGTGGCAGCAATTATTTTATTAGATTCGCAAGTGGCTCTAATAATATGGGTCATGTTTATTAATAAAATGCGCAGTTTAGTGAGATTTATAAATTTAAACATGTTGAGTAATTTTTCTTATTTTTAATTTTTTTTTAAAAATATAGCTGAAGATATTGTGACGTAAATGCTTTTAAGTTGGCAAGCTAATTTATCAGTCTGTTTATAACTTCCTACAGTATTTTAATGAAGCTATTGAAAACAAAAAGTGAAATGATTCAAAGTACTGAAAGAAAATTGGCGTCTTCTAGACTCTATCGTACAAAATTTATATGTTTTTGTCGATGCTATTAAAAAGGTAATCTTATCAAAATGAACACCTGAACGTTCTCATCTGTGCAGTAATTAAAATGTTTTCGTGATGGAGTAAGTCGATTTGTTGATGTCAAAGTAATTGTATAACGAAGATTTCGCTTTTGTAAACTTTTCCTATAAATGAGCCGTTTATTTTGAAAGTGGCTTAAGTCTAAATGATCATAAAGACTATTTTACTTTACAAGAATATAGAAAAATAGTCTTTATGATCATTTGGACTTAAGCCACTTTCAAAATAAACGGCTCAAATATACAATGTTAAATTAATGTGCCTGGTTTAAACGATTCTCTCAATGGCGTAATCAGAAATTGCAATTGTCATGTGACCATGAAAAATACACGTGACGTTATCCAATAGATCTTTCCGTTCAATTTAAAGAAACTTGAGAAGAGATTTTAAATTTGAAATGAAAATTTATGTCTTCGTTTCATCTTGTTTTAGACTTTAAGAACGTCTTCATGAAGTTTACTAGAAATTGTCGGTTCAAATTTGTAAATAAAAATATCTCAACGCACGAAAGGTTCTAAGTAAGATGGTAAATATTTGCTAGTTTTCTACATCAACTTGGCATTCTTCCGAGCAATTAGCATATCGAACTTATTAATAAATTGAGACCACAAAATAAAGTGTTTATACAATTCAACCATTATTATCAGCGATTCAATTATTATGCAAATTTTGCAATAAAATTAGGCGCAAACTTGTTTTTATTTTTATTTTGCGCGCATAAAGCAATCGTATAATCAGAGCCACACATTGACTTACCAAAAAAAAAAAATAATTTTGTTAGCATGTTGACGCTGATGCAAATTTAAATTTAGAACTTGCATGCTTTTGTTGCGAGTGCAAAGTTCTTCCAGCACGCGCCATGAACTTTGCATTGCTCATTTTAGTTGATTATATCTGCAAGGTTAGATTATTATTGATTTTGCCCCTATCACCTTCTCATTTGCAAAAATTTATATGTGATTTCCGCACCGAATAAACTCGCTGGAAACAGTTAAAATGGGGCGCAATTTATTTGCAAATTTTGCATTCTTTTTACAGCTTAAATTGACTGCTTTTTGTGTATAATCACACGCGAATTCGTGACATTCATCGTCTCTTAAGATGCATATATAATTATAGTTACGGGGCTGTTGCTAATTATTTTCTTATGAAACATGATTCGAAAAAGAGACAGAACTGGTTAATAACAGCCTGATCAGGGTTACCAGCCGCAGTATAATTAATAAATAGTATTGTAGATATTTTAGTTTAACGTATTTGGGTAATTTTTTTAATCTTCTGCTATTCATTAAGATGTGATTAAATAAAGAACTGTCTTTCAGTTCTAAACAACCCTCAATTATCGTCCTACCTTTAATTATTTACGAGTTTAAAATTATGAAAGTTATATTTTAATTTAATTACTTTTTCTTAGGTTTAGCTTTGATGTTTAGAAACTTGAAGCTTGCGGCGTAATTTTGAAATCTTTGGAACTTCTAACTTTCTGTTTGAATTTGGGTAATTATGGATGAATTTTCAAAAATTTTAATTTTGAGTTAAATGCAATTATTTAAGAAGACAAATATAATACAAAGTTTCAAACACAAGAAGAAACTTCTAAAGAAATTAAATCTGTTTTCAGATGCTTCTTGTTTGATGGATTAATCTTCATACTTAATTAAATATAAGCGTGAATTACAATGGCACGACAGAAACAGCGAAATCTGATTGTTCGAAAGTAGTCACGTGGCTCAGGCACAATCAATGAGGAGATTTTGCTATTGCTGTTATTGCAGTGACATTGTGATTCAGTCTATAGAAATTGATCGGTTAATTTACCACCAAATTAAGTATAGAAATGTTGAAGTTGTGGAAGAATACAAACAGAGCGATTTTTTCTTTGTTAAAAATTATATTTTTATTTGTATAGTGTCAGCCATCTGTTGGTTTCTTTTTTAAATTACATGTTATTTGGATACAGACAGCTCTTTCGCGGTTAAAAAATTGACAGAAACACAGTATCATATCTCCGAGATACGAAATAAATAGATTTATACTTGAAAGACGTTGGAAAATACTGAAAACTTATTTCCAAAGTTATATGTTGTGTTGCAAATTTTGAAAAGAAAGTTCCTCTTGGTCATTGCGCATATAAGATTTGAATTGGACGTTGGACTTTTTTTTTGTTTTTTTCAGGTGTTTAGGCACTTAGGCATTGATCGAGATGTTCGTGAAATAGGGCCTAAATCATCGAAAATGTGCTGCAATATAGGGTTGAAAGAATAGAAAAGAAACCAGCTGATGGCCTACTCTTTGTAAAACTATATACGATATTTTCTGGTGCAATCTCAAATGTGAATTTGTTCAGAAAATAACTAATATTTCTTTGAAAAAGTATTGGCAACCCTAAAACTGATAGACGTGTGATGTAACAGCACCCAGTGATAGTCAATAGAGGCAAGTTGTGGTTTTTTTTAACAAGACAAGTTTCGCAAACAATACCTGACTTCGTTTAAGCAACTTAGACGCGCTAAATTATAGCATCATTAATTAAACCGCGAAGTAGAGGTTAAAATTACATTTCAAGTTCGATTTTAAGTCCTGTAACCATTCTTATCTCGTATATAGCTTTTAAGTACTGTGTCCAAATTCCAAAATACGTCAGAAGTTTCGTCATATTTTTGCGTAAACAAGAAAACCACAAACAATCTGAACTGTTATCATCACCTCAGCTCGAAATGTAACACGATATTGCTTCGCTTCAAAACAGTGACAAATTGAGCTTTTCAAAATTTCATAAATTCTCCCCATTGTCCGGAAAATTCTCCCTAGAGAGGGGCTGACGCAGACGATTTTCTTAATTATTCAAAACAATCTTAGAACGATGGAAAATTGATGATTTACCTTCAAACAAAATCGATATATATGTATTTACTGTTGTAGGGAAAATTAAAATGCTCATTTTATTAAAACTGATAGACCATTTGAATAATTATTAGGGAAGAATCGAAAATGTCCAATTAATATTGATTTTCAGAGGTTTCAAATAATAAGATGAGTGGGAACATCAAGGTGTCTTGGATTTTGAATGAAAGAGACCTTTATTAACTGTCTGATGCCTTGTCATCACATTTACGTATTTCACTTTTCAATTACAGGAATTTTTTTATGGAAATATTCCGTCCAATATACTGCGCTGTTAAGTTCTAAAGCCAGAATATTGAACGATATACTTTTTTATTATTTAATGAGGATGTATCAAACGGGGGAGTAGATTGAAATTCTTCATAAAAAGATTTCGCCTTCGCACCTCACTCTGAAATTGCAAGCAGTAGGCAGTGGGTAGCATGATCATTAAAAAATGTGATGAATTTTGCTAAAAATATATACTTCAGAATTTAAAATCTTTAATGACTTGAGATATTTATTTCAGAGGTCGAACTTTCAGTAAAAGTAAAAGGCCACTAATTATCCAATCTCTAAAATTTTTCAATGAAAATTTACGTAATCACCTGACTATCGGTTTAAGCGTAGTGTTTTTTTTTAGAAGTCGTAATTTCTGTTTAAACTCACTTGATAATTAACGTTTTTTTAATTTAATTAAACCTTAACTAGTATTAGTATTATTAAGTATTTATAATAATGGCAAACGAACGTTCCTCTAAATTAAATTATCTAAAAAAAATCCCAAACTAAACCAAACTAATTTTCATCATCAATTTCTATAGAATGCTCATACCTTTTTGAATTTCTTTAAAAATTGTTAATAATAGTATCTATCAAAAAGTGTTCTATTTTTTGTTGTTGTGTACTCGTTGAAATAAATATTGTTATTATTAAAAAATTAAAAATTTCAGCAGGGACTTCGTATATAGCAAACCCAAAAATTCTTAAGTGGCAATTTTTCGTATGTATTTATTTAGAATTATATGTTTCAATATAAAAAAGGTTTTAATATAAGGAATATTATAGAATTTAACACTACCATAATAATTTTGTACTTTAATGGAAATTATAGATAAAATCTTACTTTTGTAAGCGATTTATTTTGGGGACCTAATTTTATCGCAAGATATCTCATAACAAACTACATATTTATGAAATTTTTAAATTTTAAAATTTTACTCCTACCTTATGCTGCCTGCTCTAAGGTTGGGTACAAAAATCGTTTATGCTATTTTTAGAAAAATCGCCTGAAACATCTTTCTATTCTACTTTATTATTTATATGATAAACAGGGCCCAGTTAACCAATATGGAAAGCTTTTTTTTTTGTAAGTTTGTTTAGAACGAATGATAGAAAAATAGAAACTTTCCACTTTAGTAGAAGTAAACAGAAACTAAAAAATTGCATTAGCAATTCGTTTTTATAAGATTTGATTTCTTTAAGGAAGCTTTAGTATAAAACAATAAAAACCGAAAGGTTTTATTTTTGGGTAATTTCTATTTTATGTTTTCATTAGCTATCTCATTCTAAAAATATTATTAAATAGTCAGTTATAATAAATTTTAGATTAGCTACATCTAACTAGCTTCTGATAATTTTTTGCAAATTCTAGTACCATAAAATCAAGTTAAAACATTTAAGAATCAGTTTTTTGATATTTCTTAAATTATTTTGCACTTTAAAAAGTTTTTCTGTATTTACTTACTAATTTACAAGCTATTTACTTATCATTTTGGTCAAAAAATGTTTTCTAGATATTTAAAAAAATATTCTTGCAATTAATAAAAGTCGACGGAGGTAATTTGTCGGTAAATAATTATTTAATTTATTATAATTAATAAATTAGATTTTAAAATTTAGGAAAATTTGCATCGTAATTAAGACAATGAAATTATCGTAAACCCAAAAGAGCCTGCAGAAAGGTAAACGATCTATAAAATGAGAAGTTAAATATCGGGCAAAAGGGTTTACGTTTATTGAAGTTCTTTTGAAAAACGTTTTGGGAGGTTAATTTCTTTTAAGAAGAAATGACAAATTTCGAGGAAATTTGTATGGAGGTTAATCGTCTTGTTTGATTATGTTTTGGAATTCCACATGCAGGTAATAATCAATTATACTAGTACTTTACCATACACATACGAGCATTACTTACTCAGCGCTTAGAAGTAAATGCTCTGAATTAATGAATATTTATTAAAATACTTGGAAATAATTAATGTATTTCTTTAATTAATTAATTGTGATTGATTTTGATTAGTATTCACACGTTCAGACCATTTCTTAGTAATGTTACATATTAAGTAATGCCGGGTAAAGCTAAGTAATGTTGAGAAATGCTGAATAATTATAATAGTAGGGGAGCTCGGGATGCTAAATTTGCAGTTACTAGAGCGTCATGGGGACCTATTGGATTGTGAAGATTAGGTTCTAAAACGAAAAAAAGTTTATGTTAAGTTTTCCATTTTAGTGGGGAAAAGAGCGGGTAAAAATGTTTAAAAATGTAAAAAAATACAGTCACATGGAAATACTCGAGCGCGTCAGACATTCACAGTGTATACCTGCTTTGTCTTTCTGATAACCGATAGATATTAATCTGACGATTAGATAGTGGTGGGTGGCTGTAAAAAGGGGTTAAAAAACAAAACAAAAAAAAGTTATTCGAGCGCGTCAGATATTGAAAGGTAATGCTAATTGAACTCAAAGAAGTCCCCTATTTCAATGGCTGACGAATTGAACGGGACCAAAACTCATGACTGATTTTTGAAAATGTTAAAAAAAAACAGTTACCTTGAAATACTCGAGCGCGTCAGATTTTTATACAGAGGGTTCAACTCGATGTCTTAGTCGCCCTAAATGATAATCTGACAATTATATAGAGGCGTATTGCTAATCTGACAATTTGAAAAATTGTTAATGTAACAGTTTTCAAATAAAAAATTTTTTTTTTAGTTTCTTTTGTTTATTACTGGATGTAATAAAAAAATATGTACAGACATTTATATATAGAAAATTCAATCATTTATTTATATAAAAGTAGATAACAAATATAATTAAAGAAAAATATTTCAGTCTTCATCCCCACTGGATTCATTTTTTTAGTGTTTCTGGTGTAAACTTTTTCAGTTTTCCACAAGTTTCTTTTTCACAGAATACAAATTTCACACTTACATCACTCATTATTGCAATGGATATGAAACTTATTGCATGAAATTCACAAAATTACTTGAAAACACAATAAACAAAACAAAACGTCGCACATAGGACAATTACTAGAATTTAGGCCGGCAAAAATCCATTTGTCAGTAGGAACTGTGCGACAGAGTGAAAGATAGGGAAAGTGTGAGAAGGAACGTGAGGCGCGGAATGAGGAATACATAGTTCTCAGTACCTGTACGCTCAGCTTTTATCGATGGTTTTAGCTACATCGCCCCATGAAAACCGTCAGATTATATGTTTTTCATGATCCTGATAGAATTTCCTTTAGAATAAAAAAAAATTCAATCCCGCTCGAGTATTTCGAAGTGACGTTTTTTTTTTACAACTTTGTGACTCGCCCATTTCCTTATGCCACGCTCAAATTGTCAGATTACACAGGTTTACAAAAAAAAAAAAGTTCATGTTCTTTTGACCAGACCATCTCATTTTTATGTAAATCAACGCCCTGAATCCGAATCCGAGGTCCGTTAACCTCCATCACGTCAAGTTCAAGGACATTTCAAGGTCAAATTGAGAAAAACCCACTAAATAGGTCTGAAAAAGAGGACTTATAGGTTTCTGGGGCCGCTGAATCCGAATTCGTGATTTGTTTAACTCCCAAAGGTCAGCCAAAGGTTATTTCAAGGGCATTTCAAGGTGAAATTGGGAAAAATCCACTAAATAGGTCTGAAAAAGAAGATGTATAGGTGTTTGGAGTCACTGAATCCGAATTCGTGATTTGCTTAACCCCCAAGGTCAGCCAAAGGTCATTTTAAGGGCATTTCAAGGTGAAATTCGGAAAACTCTACTAAGCGGAAAAAGTTGATGTTCTTTTGACCAGACCATCTCATTTTTATGTAAATCGACGCCCGGAATCCGAATCCGAGGTCTGTTAACCTCCATCACGTCAGGTTCAAGGTCATTTCAATGTCAAATTGAGAAAAACCCACTAAATAGGTCTGAAAAAGAGGATATATAGGTTTTTGGGGCCGCTGAATCCGAATTCGTGATTTGTTTAACTCCCAAAGGTCAGCCAGAGGTTATTTCAAGGTAAAATTGGGAAAAATCCACTAAATAGGTCTGAAAAAGAAGATATATAGGTTTTTGGGGTCACTGAACCCGAATCCGTGATTTGCTTAAGCCCCAAGGTCAACCAGAGGTCGTTTCAAGGGCATTTCAAGGTGAAACTGGGAAAAAATCACGTCTTTTCTATACTTGAACTTGGAATGACTTCGAAACGACCTCAGGCTGACCTTGGAGGATTAAGCAAACCACGAATTCGGATTCAGCGACCCCAAAAACGTATACATCTTCTTTTTCAGACTTATTTAGTTGATTTTTTCCCAGTTTCAGCTTGAAATGCCCTTGAAACGACCTCTGGTCGACCTTGGGGGCTTAAGCAAATCACGGATTCGGGTTTAGTGACCCAAAAAACCTATACATCTACTTTTTCAGACCTATTTAGTGGATTTTTCCCAATTTCACCTTGAAATGCCCTTGAAATAACCTCTGGCTGACCTTTGGGAGTTAAACAAATCACGAATTCTGATTCAGCGGCCCCAGAAACCTATATGTCCTCTCTTTCAGACCTATTTAGTGGGTTTTTCTCAATTTGACCTTGAAATGACCTTGAACCTGACGTGATGGAGGTTAACGGACCTCAGATTCGGATTCAGGGCATCGATTTACATAAAAATGAGATGGTCTGGTCAAAAGAACATCAACTTTTTCCGCTTAGTGGATTTTTCCCAATTTCACCTTGAAATGCCCTTAAAACGACCTTTGCATGACCTTGGGGGTTAAGCAAATCACGAATTCGGATTCAGTGACTCCAAACACCTATACATCTTCTTTTTCAGACCTATTTAGTGGATTTTTCGCAATTGCACCTTGAAATGCCCTTGAAATAACCTCTGGCTGACCTTTGGGAGTTAAACAAATTACGAATTCGGATTCAGCGGTCCCAAAAACCTATAAGTCCTCTTTTTCAGACTTACTTAGTGGGTTTTTCTCAATTTGACCTTGAAATGACCTTGAAGCTGACGTGATGGAGGTTAACGGACCTCGGATTCGGATTCAGGGCGTTGATTTACATAAAAATGAGATGGTCTGGTCAAAAGAACATCAACTTTTTTTTTTTTGTAAACCTGTGTTATTGAAATATAAACTTTTCTGGATGCACTTAACTTACCGGTTCTTAATCTGACGCGCTCGAGTATTTCTGAGGATCGATTTTTTTTTACTAATCTGATGGGCTGCCCTCACCGCACTCCCCTGTATTAAGGGTTCATATATGGTAGAGGTACATTACAGGGTGCAAGGTTTCTCCCCATATGATTTTCTGACGCGCTCGAGTAAGAACCAAAATCCCCGCTTGGGCTCCCCTACTATAAGTAATTTTGTGTAATGTAGAGTAATTATTGTAATATGGTAATGGCAAATTACTAGTAGGTATAATATAATAATTAAATAATAGGTATGTTTGTTTAATTCTCAATATTTGTTATTTTTCATTTTTACATTTTCCTTTTAAAGCTGCTTACTTAGTTTCTTTATTAGATAGTATTTCTTAGTCTAAGAATTATATTTGCAACTCAGCTTAACACAACATCTTATTCTTTTGTACGTAAATGCTTGTATTAAGCTGACTATTAAATAAATAAATAAATAAAGCTACTTGTTTTGCAACTCTGTGTAGTTTTACTATCTTATTATAAGTTCCTGAAAATTTGGTAAATAAAAGATTTGATTTTAAAAGTGTTAAGCGAACTCCACGTGACTTTAAATTGTTTTTTTAATACTTCCAATAGAATTGAACTCTTGATAAGGCTGTTCAAGTTTTTTAAAGACTTAAGAGTATTCGCCCACTCTTTTTTATTGCAAATTTCCGCCTTATCTCGAGCATGATGAGATTATCTGTTGCGCTTTAGCACATGACGAACAAAGCCCGACATCAGCTGGGCCAAGTTTTGTTATGTCGTGTCGAATAAAAACAGCGCTCTTGTGTAGTGCGCAAATGTTTATCTACATTGCCAATTTCCTTATCAGCCGCAAAGTAAGACAAACTAGTCTCCAACAAAAATATCTGGGGCTCATTTTCTCATTAATTCTCTTTTGGGCTCGTTCAATTCGCGGATATTGTGATATTGCGAAAATTGCCTACATTGAGGGCTAAGAATAGACTCCAGAAAAACATTAGTAGTAATTGTCAGACGTGTCTCCAGGGCCTCCTTAAGACCCACACACTGTCTATCAATGGGCATAAATCTTCAAGACCACCTACTTGAAATCGAGGATTCGTCCTTAGAATAGGAAAATTCGATTTTGACCTTCGTCAGAGGGAAAACAGAAGTCCTTATAGCTGTGCAGCCTTCCTTCGATTACTTTGGGGTATTATTCGCAGTCGGGGCGGTGAAGTACACTAATGAAATCGTTTCCTGAGGTAGGACTACGCGCTGGGAAAAGGTAAATCTGAATAATAAGTGATTTTAAACTGTCTCCCAGGGACTTCATTTATCAAACAGCAGAAGTAGGAAAATTCAAAATTATTTGCATAGCTGGAAATAGATAATTTTATAAAGAGGAAGTAATACGCCAATGCCTGCCACAGAAGTGGGGCTCCACGACACGATTGTAATAAGTAGAGATTTGTGATACGCCGCAAGCCAAAAGGGGAGCTTTCGGGCTAAAGGTCAATCAGGACATATTATCTGTGATGTCTTGGAGGTTTGATAAACGAAGCCCGAGAGTTCATACAACAACAGAAAACGGGAGACTTCTTGAATGCGTCTTAAGAGCACGAAACGACAAGTCAGTGACACTCAGTTTCAAGTTCCATAGCTCGTGATTTTTGGAAGAAGGGAAAAGTTATGAGCGTGTACAACATTTTAGTTATTTTCTGCACAGCCTCCCACCTCTCCTCTAGGGGGCCGGGGGGCTTCAGAAAAACGTGCCAAGCCATGCAGACAGCTGATTTTGCGAGCGTGGGGCACACATAACAGCAGCAATAGCCTCGATAGTGCGAACGTTTTGTTATTGGCCCCATTCGCTCAAACTCCAATCTTAATCGAATTTCTCTGGTTTATGAATGAAAACTTCAGCCACCACCTTGGGGCTTGGGCCGTGCAGCTGGTTTCCTAGGAAGAGGCGCCTCCGCTCTCCAGTCCTCTGGTCTCGGGCGGACGTTGAGCGGGGCTTAAAACTGGAAACAAAGAACAACTCGAAGCTGTGGTTTTGAAATAAATGCTAAAATATGCAGGGAAGTGACTCGGTGTGGCAAGAAAAAGCCTTGGGACTTATGATTTATACTTTTTTTTTCTGCGCAAGAAATTAGCAAACCATAGGGTTGCTCTTTTTTTTTATATTTTTTGCTTACCGCCATAACCAGCTCGAACGGGTATTTGTAGACCCTGACGGGTGATTGATACTTCTGCACCATTTTTCACTCTGCAGGGTTTCGATCCGCGTTAAAGGGGACCTCTGCCGGACTGGAGGAGGCGCACAACAACAACAAAATATAATGTAAATAATAAGAGAATCACTGGGACTGAATTTTTGTTTGTCCCTTCACGGAAAACTGCACGGGGAGACGACTTTCAGCGGAGACTCGGGCCCGATTTTTGCGACACTTCTAAACGACGGGTAAACACCAGCTCGACATTATTTTCGTGCGTTCTCTCGCTCGTTCGCCACCTCGCTGAGCTGCGCCAGTTCAAATGCCAGCCGAGTTGCTCCCCACGGCCGTCGTCTGTCAAAATGTGACTTTTCTGCCTTTCCTCCTTTCTCCGTCGCCACACGCAGCGCACAGCACACAGATGCAGGCGCCGTGGTGCGGGTGTGTGGGTGCATGCGCGCACACCTGGCGGGTTTTGTTGTGCTTTTTTCCGCACGAGTTGTTTTGGGAGGAAGTTGGGAATCGAACTGCCTTATCAAAACAACGGGAATCCAGTGACCAGCAGATGGTGCTGATGATTTAGAAAATTGTTTGAGTCTTTGCTTATCCAGTTCCAGAGGCTCTAACACTTTTTTGAAGGACAATTTTTTCAATAGTCAGAATTTTCCACAAATCGATTCCTTTATTTCATGTTTTTTTTTTTTAATATGATGTTTCGAAAATATTGTGTTCAAATTTCAAGTAAATCCAATGAATGGTTTTCGAGATAACCAACAATTGCTGAAGGACTCTCCGACCATCGATGGGAAACTTTAAATAAGTTTTTCTCGAAACTATGTGTCTTCAAAGTCGGTGACCACTGTAATTCAAAAACCACTTAACGGATTTGAATTAAATTTATACAGCTTATAGAAAACATAAAAAACTAGGGCCTGATCGAAGGATTTTGCTGTTGTATTAAAATTAATATTTTTTATAAACGAAAAATTAATGATTTTTCCCTTGAAAACGTGCGATTAAATCATCAAAGGCGCCCATTTTGTTAATTAAAAAAAAAGAAGATTCAATTAGGCCCGAGATTAACAATTAAACTGATTTTTGTTTGTTTGATTGATTTTCGCTGAACCTGTAAAGTGGTACGATGGTCCCCGTCACGACTTGTGGGAAGGGGTCCAACAAATAAGGCAATAACTTAGTCTACAATAAATATTTTGTTTTAACATTTTTGTAAAATAAAGTTAAGACATTGCATAATGACTTCGTATCATTTGTTTTATAAAATAAATTAAACTACTGTAAAAAAAAATTATTTAATATACTAATTTTTTCCCGCCGCTGACTACCCCTAACCCCTTAAATAGCGTCCTTATTTTATAACGTATGAGGTTTCAATATTTAGGGCCTGTTCCAATTGGAAACTTTTAACCCGAGGTGAATTGAGGTAGAAAAATGTTCGCTGGTGAATTTATATTTCACAAACTCCTTGAGTTACCCGGTTTCATAAAAATACCAACAGTGGTGGAAGGAAACCAGAAACCTCGCCCGACCGGGAATGGTATACAGACGGTTCCAGATGTGACGGATTCTCCGACGCAGGGATCTATGAACTCAACTGCCAGGGAAAACTCCCACGGTTTTTCAGGCTACACTGCAGAATCGAATTTAGTGTTGTGTTGTCTGACAACGCTAAAAACACTTGCCTACTCAAACAGGCTTACTATAGCCTGGTTTCCGGGCCACGAAGGAATAATCGGCAATGAAAAAGTGGATGAGCTTGCCAGGAGGGGACCAAAGTCCACATTCATTGGACCGGAGCCTTACTGTGGCTTGGCTAAGAGTTACTACAGTTCCTTAGGCTATTGGAAGAAAACCCTCCAAGTAGAGGACGATGAAACAACTTCTTACGCTCAACAAGTTGGAACTAAAGATCATATCTACTCAAGGGACACTGTGCCCTAAGGTACCACCTCAAAAGGATAGGTGTTGAGGTCGATGATATATGTCACTTCTAGAGTGCCATAACGACCCACAATAATAATAATAACAATAATAATAATACCCAGTTTCACCGGGCTTTGCGTAAATACTTTTTAATTAAATAGTTTTCAAATGCTCTAGTTTGGTATATCATAGAAATTTTTTCAACCTGAAAACTTCTTTATGGATCCGCTATTTTGAACTTCCTTGAACTTTTTTTCTGTCAATCATTGTGCTAATTTTACACATTAAAAAAAAAAAAAACATGGGTATAAAATATAACCGATTAATAAAAAATCGGTATTCATTCAAATTATGCTTACACAACACCCTCAATTATTAATTAAATAATTAATTATTACTGAAGCATTCTGCTTATACCTACTACATGGTCTGTATATATGCTGTCTCTCTCGCATATTAGTCAGGTAGAAACCGGTATGGTGAATTCGTAGTTACACTCGCGCACTAATCAATCGGCATCACAGTCCCTCGGCATTTATCGTTGCGATCTGTGCTTTCTCCGAGTATCTATTGTTCTTATCGACTACTTTATTGTTTAATTGTATGCTTTTGGATTGGATTTCATTAAAATCTTTCATGTAACCGATTTGTGTTACGTCGCAGAAAACATAGCCTCACAGGATTTTTTTTGTCCTGACAGACACTACCCACAGTAATGCGACCCATATTACAGTAAACTAGAGGTATTTATCTATCTATTCCACCCTGTTTTATTTCTGTACATCGTGGGTATAGTTTCCATTTACAATTTTCAGTAACAATCTTGGATCCGCCATTTTAAAACCGAAAAAATTTAGCCTATATATTAAGTTGGAATATGTACTACCTTCGAGAGAAAAATGAAGAATATCGTTGCAAGCGTCTTAGGCGTCATTGAGCAACAAACAAACAAACAAACTTTCATTTATATACATATATAGGGATTCCAGTGAACCATTTTTCGTCTGAACATTTTTTTTTTTTTTTTTTTTTTTTTTTTATATAAAACTCGGTGTAAGTAGTTTTTTTCGAGTCGCTTACAAATCCGAGATTTTCAAAATCCAAATTGGCTAATCCAGTATAAAGGAGTTAAATGCATTTTGAATTTAAAAAATCTCACATTGGATTTGTAATCAGCAATACATAAAACAGATATTTTAATTTTTTTTATGTTTTTTTGCATTAATTAAAAACACCATGCACTATTAAAAAATTAAAAAAAAAATTAGATCTAATTCCATAAAGTAGAAAACAATCAACGAAAGTTTAAAGAAAAAAAAAGTGGTAAGTATTCTTAAACGATTTTTGAAAATCATTGAGCTTTGAAGAAAATTTGTTGAGCTAAAACGATACACTTTCAGATAGTATATATGTATAAAAATCCAACAAGGAAATTCTTACCAATTCAATCAATTTTCATATATGGATTCACTGAAACCTGGGACACAGAAGAATGCTGGTATAATTTATATATCTGTTATAATAAATTATAAGTTTAACAAATTTATCATATACAAATTCTTAAAAATGTCAGCAATCCGAAATTTAATTAATTTTATAAATGAAACATTGAATTTGCATCTTGTTAAAACAAAATGTATTTTCTTAAAAAAGTTTTCACACATTTATGGAATGTAAAAAATGGGGTTATAAATGACTGCTTGTAGCTAAAACCTATTTAAATAGCATGGCTTCTCTCACAGGAGGTATACAATTACAAATACATTAAATGATCACAAAAACATTCTAGTACATATAACAAATATATATGATTATTTGCTTAATAAACTCTCGTCTCCTTCCAGCGTAGCTTCGTGATCGCTATTCAGATGCGCTCTGTATTCCTTGTAATAATTCGTCTTGAAACTGCTCATCACATCGCAGAATTTGCACTCATACAGGTATCGGCCAGGATGCACCGATGTTGTTATAACATGCTTTCTCAGGTTTTCCTGAAAAATTAGAAAAAAAAAAGTATAAAAAAATATTATAGAAACGCTTAAGATTTTATCATAGCTAAATTAAAAACAGTGGAAAGTTTATTCTATGCTTTAAGTCTATTTATTTTGAATTGGCAAATACTTTTAAAATTGAATTTAGAACATATTATGCTTTAAAAGATTTTCGTGAAGATATATCGTCGTTGCGCGTGCAATACCGCGAAAGAGCAGTTTGTAAATACCGCGTAACAGCAAAAGGCGCAAAATTGAAATATTGCGCCTACGCATTCTTAACATAGTTTCGGTCCTTATAGATCTCACAGAATTTAAATTAGCCTATAAAAAACCTCATTTTTGACATAAAAAAATTCAATTCTATATTAAAATTAATTTCAAACCCGCGTATCTGCTAATTCTAAACTACTTTTTCTGTTATTTGTTGTAACAAAACCGCGTAAGTGACTTTAAACAGAATCTAAGCAAGTTATTAAAGTGATTTTATATGGAATCTAAGCAAGTTATTAGTAAGCTAACGTTATTTTCCTATAAAATAGGTCGCAAAGAAGTAGCCTTAGAGTTCAGTCCATAAAATATAGTTAAATGGCTAAGATATTAAGTTTTTTCTTCCTCCTGTAAAATCGTGAAAACGCAGATACGCGGTATTTACAAACTGCTCTTTCGCGGTATTGCACGCGCAACGACGATATATGGCTAGTAAAAATGTGAATTAAAACTTTACTAAACGATACTATTACTTGAAATTTTAAACTTAATTCGTACAAATTATAAACCTATTTTGTACGCCTATTACGCTATTATTTCATGTCCCCTAACTAGTACAATGAATAATATAAATAGACATTTAAATTAAACATTAAAAAAAAAAAGTTTAAAACATATATAATCGATTTAATCCAATTCGGGATTAGAACAATATCAACAACAAAAGCAAATTAGGATTGATTGAATTAACTTTTGTTAAGCTGCGAGCGAAAATGGTCTCTGTACTTGCTGCTACTCTATATTTATTTATTTTTAATGCGTTTATCAGAATACAAACGATTTATTTATTTATAATATATTCTGATTTCAAGGGACAGGAGGAAGTATTTTATCATATTCATTCATAACAAATACTAAACGAAATTAAAAATGATTAGCAGTTCTATATGCAATAGTAAAGTGCTATATTTGGAATTCGATTAGAATCATAGTAATTGGTCATCATTCCATCTAAATTTCTTTATTTCTATACTAGTTTATACTTAATGTATAAAAAGAGAGAATTTGTTTATATTGTAAGAGGTAATCTCAGAAATTACTAAACTGATTTTACTAATTCTTTCAGCGTTGGCAAGTTTATGTCCTCCCGGTAGATATATGTAGGCTATAAATTACAATTTATTTACACTACTTTTTTATATACAAAGATTACTTTTTCTTGTTACGGCTTGGTCTTTTGCTTACTTCGGCATGGTATGAGACATAACCTGACAAATGACATGGCATATGATAAGACATAACATGGCATGATGTGACACAAGACAACATAGGACATGATACAAGACATGGAAGAAGATGAGAAGAGTGAAATCTATTATGATATTATTAAAATATAATATTATTAAAATAATAAGTATCATTATGTTATATCAAATCACATCTGTTATACGTGACCAGTAATATTAAATGAAAATTATTTATGAAAGTGGTATATGTGTGTCCACTTTTTAAAAAAATCGCATGTGGACCACTTTTAAAAACAATGGCTGTAAGGTAGTTAAATTAGACTTGAATTTTGAACCTTGATTTGGAGCATCTTGAAGGATAAGAACTTCTTTTCATATGAGTTTTTGAGCAGTCATTTACCTTCCCGGTTAGTTATGTTTTTACTACACTTTTTATTCATCAATTTTAAATTCATACATTAAATTAAGTTTTGCTTTCTTCAGATGAATGATCGGCGCCCAAGCAACGCTGGGTAACTTAGCTAATACCCAATAAACCAAACGATTCGCAAATTAATCGAGAAATAATTATTTTAAGTGAATATATATCGATATAGCGATATCGAAAAAGAATCGAGAACAAATCAGTTCTTTTATTTATTGTTTCTTTTCTTATAAACTTTGATGTATATTTCAAAAGTTTGTCCACCATGTTGGATCCGCCATTTTGAATTTTTTAAATTTAACATCAGATTCGTAATTAGCGACCTCAAAAACTTTTATTTATTGTTCTTTTTATAAAAATTGATGTATATTTCAAAAGTTTATCCGCCATGTTGGATCCGCCATTTTGAATTTTTTAAATCTAACATCAGATTCGTAATCAGCGACTCCACAAACCCTTTAATATTGATTTTCACGAAAAAACTGATGTCTGAAAGAATATACATCATTTACTTAATTTTTTTTTAAACTAAATTAATTAATTTTCACATTCCATACTTGAACTAAAAATATATACCGTAGATAATTAGACTTAACTCGTCTGAAGCTACTACGAAATGAGTTCTGCAATTGCCGTCGGCTTGCATTTTACATGAAAATAAACGAAAAACTAACCTCTATGTCTAACTAATTCATGATACTAAAGGGCCATATTATTTTGTAGGAAATATTTTCTATATATTCGTAAAGAGCTCGCCATATTTTGTAAAAAGTGAACAATTCCTTGACCCATATTTTTCTCCAGTATAACCTTTTTGCAATATTTTTTTAAAAGCGATCGATTTTATTCGAAATTTACGAACCCTCGTAAAATTGTTTGCTGGGTATTCCTATAAACATTAGTACTAAAAAATCTGGTCTTCTTAAATTAACCCCAACTTAAATTTATAATACTAAACTATAGATCTATTAACCTGCATTTATTGTTAATCGCAAATTTTTAAACTTTAAGCAACTAGGTTTCAAACTTATGGGACCAGTTCAATTTAAATATGCAGAAGTTTATCTTTTCGAAGAAAATTCTGTATGGAATTATATAAGCTATTTGGTTTGTTTCGATAGTTAGTTAATCTATAATTTAAAAATTAATCGAAAATTACCGAGTTGCTGCAGGCGTAGTCGCAGTAAGGACATTTGTAAGGTTTCTCCCCAGTGTGGATCCTCATGTGTCGCTTAATGTGTCCTGGGAGGCGTGTTTTAAACTCGCAACTCGGACAGAAATACTTGAACTCTTCATCTGTGCAATGGATCCTGGCGTGCCTGAAAGAAGATCAATTGCGTTTATAGTCCAGAAATAAATGTTTTCTTCGTATATTCCATTTTATATTTTAGTCAATAAAGAAGAAAAAAAAAATGAAAAGGGAAAGAGCCTCATCGTTCGGAGGCAGGGAAATTATTTTCAAACTTTATCGGCATCAGTGGATTTGTTGTTGTCGTTTTATATATGGTATATATATTTTTTATTATACCTCCGTCTTATGTGCACACATAACTGCGCAATTCAGTTGATCTTGGCTACCAAACAAAGCAAATTTGGTCACGACTTGGAAAGTGGAGCCCCTTCAAGACCGTGTCCATCCATTTTGCCATTTTGCCATTTTACGGCGTTGCGAGCCGAGCTACTCCCATTCCGTCGAGGTGCATTCTATTCATTAGCCGAGTCATCCTATCCTCTATGCCCCTTTGTTTCCTATGGTGGACCGCTTCTTGATCTACGGTCCTGTGCCATTTAATCTCCTATAATCCCGCCAGGAATTAGCATTCAACCAGCCACTAAGAGATGTCCGCCCTGGATTATCTTCTTTTGTATAATTTTTTCGTTTTATTTATTTTTTCTCAATTCGATCGTATGTACACTATCCAAAAGTCTTCGTCTTTTTTGAATTTTCTGATGCGCGCGCAACTTATCTACCAGGAAAGTTGCACGTGCACAATTTCTGCATCTTTTTTGATGGCTTAGACGTGGATCCGGAGGATTTGTCTTCTTTTGGAGCTCCATGTCGATCGATCGGAATCGGGGCTCCATAAGCCGGGGCCACCACAAGTGCGACGACGATCACTAGCCGGAGAGACAAAGTCACGATTTGGTGATACTTGGACTTGTCGCAGCACAAAGCTTTGCTTTGCTAGCGCGGAAAAACCAATCGGCCATGCAAATTGGCGTTGAATCAAGATTTAGTCGAGATATTTGTTACAAGTAATTGCGGAGAATGTAATGGCCTGGCAGCAGCTCTAAATACAAATTGACACCTCCCAGGTGTGGAGGGGAGGGGGCTTCCAGCTGTTTAAACCATCTAGTCTAGAGTCTAGAGATACTAACATTGTTATGCTAGAAATTTGCTCGGGTCATTTCAGTTATTGTACGACAACTAAACGTACGAATACTTTTCGTTGCTCAGCAAATTGAGCCAATCAATTTTAATGGTAAAATATTAGATCTACATAAAAACCTTTCGAACAATTGTGTAACTATTACTAACCTTGCGGATGTTATGATATAACGTTTCAAATGACAGTTCTACTGTCACGCAATTAGTGTCGACAATATAGATTTTATGCTTTGTTATTTCTAGATATATTATATACTTTTGTCCAATTTGCATACCTTAGGTTTTGAATTATTGGGTCTACTGAGCCATTTATCTTTTTACTTTGTGATTCATTATTTTTTGAAGGTGGTTTTAAGTCCACGTTTTTAATATATCATTTTAACGACTTCTCCAGTTAAATTTTAACGAAAGTAAATATGATTATTCTTAAAAAGTTGACTTATACTACTTTAAAAAATTAACAACACTGAAAGAGTTAAATAGAAAGTAAACAGAAAAAATCCAAAAAGGAAAACTTGGCTTAGTTTAAAATTTAGGTCGTTAATTCCACTACTATGGAGTTTTTGAAGTAATCATACATATTGTAGATTTTAAAACTAGAGCAGTGACAAATGTTGATATATTTTATTTGCCTGATAAATAAATGGAATGAAGTAAAGTCATACTACAAAATACTAAAGAGACTCCATCTAATTCAAAGAATTCATTGGTAAAATGTATGGATACTAAGGCTAAGCTTTCATAGGAATCTGTGCTAAAAGAAATACTATAGTATTTTCAATGGGTTGACAAATATGAATATTTATTTAGATAAATCTTGTATTTCAAACTTTTATTAATAAGCTCAGTAGGAAGAAAAGAAATGTTTCTTTCGTTTTGAATGCTTCAAATATAGAAATTTCCAAAATCACTTTTTTTACACTTTGATTATTTCTATTTTTCGAACTTGTTGTTTAATTAGTTAAGTTCAAATAATAATGCTATTTACACGACACTGAGACATGCTTGATGATTTATAGAATTTTGGTCTGTCTGTCTGTTTGGCCATTACTTCTAAACCCTTTAACCGATGAAATTTTGTATACACACTAGTGGTCAAAAGATGTGCTTAATATTATCCGAAGCACCTACATAAACAAAGGACACATTTTTAATTTAACCAATTCTGGAAAAAGATCATAATTACGAAGTCGCGGACAAGATTCCTAATTTCTACTTTTCCTAATTTAGTACTTTTGTATTTTTCACAAATTCTGCAGCCTCTAGTGATATTATACAAGTGAACATTTCATATTCTTAATATTTAACATATACTAATTAACGTCTCTAGAATATTGAAGAAATGATGATTCATAAGAACTCAGCGATTAGAGTATCGGAGTTCAAATCTGTAGGTCGTAGGTTCGATTCCTGCCTGTGTTCGCCTCTTAGATCATATAGTGAGTGAAATATTTTCCCCTCAAAATAAGCACTCAAGGGGAACATGATTAGAGTAGTCTAGCAATATAAAAAATGAGATTTTCAATGATTTTTTCGGGTGAATTGTGTGAAAAATTTCACCTTTGGGGCCTAAAGTACACTTATTTATTTGCTTTTCATTTAGTGCCCCTTTTAAATATTGATGAAAATATTACGCCTACACTGGAGGCACAACTACAAGAGGGAAGATTAAAACTACTTCACAAAATTGCTTCAACTATACCTTTTTTTTATGTCTAATTCTGTTCTCTATGGTTTAAGGTACGCTTCGAGGGTTCTTACATGTATATATTTTTTAAATATCTAATTGAAATCGTTTATTTTGATTTTTGATGTGTTTTGTAGGCTTTTAAAATTCAGACTTACAAGGAGGGAGCACGACCTTGGGGAAACGGATTAGAATGAAACTTAACTTATATATGTATATAGTATACGGCTAACTTTGGGTGCGTTTATCTCTGTTACTACTGGGCATTGGACGGAAATATTTTATGGCTAGTATACCGACATGAAATACTACTACTAGGCAAAATTTCATTCAAATCCGTTTCCCCAAGGTCGTGCCCCCTCCTTGGTAGACAAATCTCACAATATACCTTTAAAGATTATTACAATTTCACACATAAATTATTAATTTTATTAATATTTGTACAAATAAAATATTTTTTTGCACTTCCTTAGTTAATTTTTTGTATATAGATGAAAATATAAATAATTATATACAACATTTTCATATTCTACTCTTATTTATTTGAAAATGAAAATGATTTGTACAATAAGTTTTTATTGGAATAGTCTAAACTGCATATTAGAGATAACATTTTAATTTATAAATTACAATTTAACTCGGAGAAGAAGTCCGTCATAACTACCGAATAGTAGTTTGAGAATTAATGGAGGTGACATTATTTGGAAACGTAAAATATCTAGGAATCACCCTTGATAAAAAACACACCTTAGCAAAACAAATACCATAGCAGCAGTTCTTAACAGAGTGAGCATTCTAATAAAAGTTTTGTACCCTTTTATTCATGGACGATCAACACTCAGTTCGGAAAATAAGGTCATAATATATAAAGTTATATTTCAACCACTCATGCTATATAGCGCTCCTGTATGGATTCAATGTGCACAAATGCATATTAAAAAGCTTCAAGTGTCACACAATAAAATGCTCAAAAGGATTTTTAATCTACCTAGGTACTGAGCTACATAAATTAGCTGATGTAGAATTAATCAAGAACAAATTAAGGATGCTGAAACATTTCATGAAAGGTGTAACTATGTAGACAATCCCTTAGTTATGCAATTATCTATTAGTGATAACATAGATAAGATATAGATACACTTATAAATTTGTTTCCCTAAAAATTATACTATATTAAAAGACGAAAAACACACTCCGGCTTCGTCAATGAATTAATAATATAGATGAATGAATTTTTATATTCCGCACTTAATAAAGAGTCATATTTGTATAGACATTGTAAATAATATAAATAAATACAATACTACTACTAAAGTAAAATTCAAATTTCACACACAAATTTTTTGTACACAAATTTCTAAAGTTGTTATCTATTAAATTAAATTATTCGATTTAACTAAAAGACTTCTAAATGAAGAAATTTAATAAAATTGTTTATGTATTCACACCCAGAAGGGGTTTATTAACCTTATTCCAAAATTAGCGTAAAGGTTCGTTCACAGAAGTATTTGATATATGTAATGACTGTCTAATTTCATAAAATAATTAATTGTATAGCATTTACGTTGACTTCTGCAAGTTTACTTATATTAGTTGTAAATTTACACCTCTATCTTAATTATAAATAAAGTAAAAGTGTCTCGTTAAACGGTAGGCTTTTCTACCAATCCGGGCAGTAGCTTCTTAAAACACAAAATCGACGGAATTCCTCGAAACATTGCAGCAACGATCGACGCAGCAGGCCTCCTGGCTGACCAGATAATTAAACGACTTCACCTCAAATTAATTGTTAGAGCGCAATATCTATTTGATTTAATTAGCCTTATAAACGGACTTTTTCCACCTTTCCGATCGCTAATTGAAAATCTTGTAAGCTCTGTTTTCAGTCGTCGTCGTCGTCCTCGGGGCCCGTATAAAAGAAGGGATTAAGAACAAATGCGCACGCAGCTCAAGATCAAAAACAAGAAATTGTTCGACAAGAAGAATTGAATGTGCGCGGTGCTCTGCGGTGAAATTCTTTGCCTCGATAAGTCACGACCGGTGCACGATCCCCTTTATCTCTCGGGCTGCTGGAACCTGGAACGCGGAGCACCCCGATGCCCGGTGTCCGATGTCGGGGGCAGTGCTGCTCCTCTCTCTTGGTGGGGCCTGCAACTTTTCTATACTATATAGTATTCGTTTTTATTTAATTTGCGATCAAAACATTTTCATGCCTTCGCAATTGATTTGGCCAAAAAGGCGAAAAACGCGCGCAAGAAAGACAAAATGGAAAGGAGTCCGTCCCGTCGAATTGCGCGCGGGCTCCCAAAGGCGCTCTCATGGGGAGCGATGGGATCCGCGCCAGACACAATGCTTCCGTGCATTCCCGCACCAATGTGTGCAAGTTTTAAGTGACCGTGATCGAGAAGACGAGAAGACGATCCGCCGATCCGATCCTCAGAGGCATGCGAGTGCATCTTGAGGTCGCTTATTGGACGATCGGGAGACAAGTTTACATGCAGCACTTGTAAAATGCAAAGAAGCTCAAAGTTGCAGCACAGAGTGCCTCCCAAGATCATCAAATTGCGGCGCAGAGCCCTACGGTATGGCTCCTGCGGGATTACAGGGGGATATATCTTCAAGGGCTGGCTGCCTGCCCTACCTCTTGATCGGTTCGCATTTTTTCGTTTTATTTCTTATTTTTAAGATTCGTAAATCTTTCTGATTCCGTTTTCGATATTGTCCACACATAAGAATGGCGGGGGAATAATTTTGTTTTATTCCCTCCCCCCTCCACGAGGGGACTTCTTGTATTGTTGCGCGCCAAGATCCAACGAGCCTTCTTCTGTTTGCTACCTTTCGAATGGGGCCCCAAAGAACGTGATTGTTCCGACGCAGAACCTCTTCTTCTCGAGCGAGAGCCTCCTCCGATTTTTCTGATATGGTTTATGGGTAACACGACATCTCAAGGGTATCAAGTGTATTCATCGGAACCAACTGAATCCTTAATTAGGTGGAATTTCAGCACAGGGAATTCCGCGGCGAGTGCACTGATAGCCAGCCGCAAACCATGCTTTCAGGTATTTGATTTCGCTGGTATTAATTATATTGGCGACATCAGGATCACCGGCTAGTTGGAGACTCTATGCATCTTGTTTGTGGGGTAATAGGAGCTCGCTACAGTCTACTTTTCTTTCAGCAACTCGGTGTTGCAATATTCCAGTCAGCATGTTGACATATTATGGAAAAATTAGCTTACCTTGACAATAGGACTAAGATTTGGTTACTAAATACTAGGCCTTATTCGGAGAGTCGTTTTTATGCTGCGCAACTAGTCAAGACACTATTTTTTCTAGCACTTTAGGCTTGGAAGTGCATCTTCATTAGCCACATAGAACTCATACATAAACATTAATCCCAGAATAACCCATTGTGTTTTTTTTCTTAAAGTCTAGATATATTTTAGGATACTTCCTTTATGCCGAACTTTAGTAAATCTTCAGATATTTTTTTATATCTAATTTTTTATAATTTCGAAGCTTCTAATGTACATTACTTTTCTATTTCAATTAGACCATAATTTTCTAATATTTAATTCTGCTTGATTTTTGAAATTCAGATTTTTAAAACTTCGACCTGTCAAAAAACGAATTGTTTTAAATAGTTGGAAACCACCAAACCAAGTCGAGATTGAAGTTTCTCAAGCTGGTACAATTTCGATCAGAAATATATCGATTAATTCCAATATTGAAGTAAGATTTTCGGGTTGGGTACGAAATTCCAATATTCAAAATCCCGGCTCCAAGAGAAACAATTGGGAGGAAAACCCAGTCCTCTTCAGGACTAATAAATTTTTGAAAATAGTGTAAAATAAATTTATATAAATTATAGGTACTGTATAATTCTAAAGTTTTATTACATTCAAAATTTTGCACATGAAATTTTTTTTACAAATTTGAAAATTTTGTACGAGGAAGATTTTTACTAAATTGAACATTTTGTACAAGGAAATTTGTTACTACATTAAAAATTTTGTTTAAAGAAATTGTCTACTAAGTTGAACTTTTTGTACATGGACAATTTTTACTAATTTGAAAATTTCGTACGAGGAAAATGGTTACTAAATTAGAAATTTTTTACAGGGATAATGCTTACTATATTGAAGATTTTGTATGAGGAAAATTTTTACTAAATTAAACATTTTGTACAAGAAAAATTTATACTAAATAAAAATGTTGTGCAAGGAAAATGTTTACTAGGTTAAACATTTTGTACAAGGAAAATGTTTACTAATTTGAAGATTTCGTACAAGGAATATGGTTACTAAATTAAAAATTTTGTGCAAGGATAATGTTTACTATATTGAACATTTTGTACGAGGAAGATTATTACTAAATTGAACATTTTGTACAAGGAAAATTTTTACTAAATAAAAATGTTGTGCACGGAAAATATTTACTAATTTGAAAATTTTGTACAAGGAAAATGTTTACTATATTGAACATTTTGTACAAGGAAAATGTTTACTAATTTGAACTTTTTATACAACGAAAATGTTTACGAAATTAAAAATTTTGTACAAGGAAGACTTTTCCTAAATGGACCATTTTGTACAAGGGAAATGTTTACTATATTTTATACAAGGGAAATTACAATTTTCTTTAGCGGAATTTTGTTTCTATAAGGAAAACGCCGGGATTTTGAATGAATCGGATGATAACAAGATTATCTTTATATTGTATGAAACATCTATTGGACTGAATAAAAGATGTCTATTGATTTAGCATTTTCCTTATACAAAATGTTTATCGACTGTATTATTATTTTTACATATTTGTCGTGTTTTTTTTTTATGGTTGAGATTTTGGTATGTAGATATGTAAAACATTGAGATTTCATGGTTGGTATTTAAAAATTGCGATATGGTACCCAACCCTAATTTCCTGCTTTAGTATTTAAAAATAAGCCGATCTCATAAAATTTCTGTCGTTCTAGTAAAAATTCCCAATAGTCTAGTAAAGAATTATTTAAAGAGGTGTACAATATTTCTCCAGGTCGGAAGTAAGTCTGGAGTTTTTATAACTCCCTCTACTTCATCTATCTACTCTTATGATAAATTCTGCAATATAGAGGAGAATTTCTTCAATATAAATCGCAAAAATGAGTCTACTCACCGTCTCAAATTTCTGATTGTCTTTCCCTTGTAGTTGCATCCTTCATAGTCGCATTCATAACTCTTCTCGTCCAAATGGACCGCAGAATGTGACTTGAGATCGGACGAATTCCTCCCGACGAAAATGCAATTATCGGCCGGACAGGTAAACTGTTCGTCACGTTTCCCATGAATTGTGATGTGTTGCTTGAGATTGTACCTGCAATCAGAGGTTCCATTAAAATGACTGCACCGTTCTCTAATTAAATTAATTAATAAAAGGTCCGATGAACGCGTGGGCTCTGGCGAACGAGCATCTTCTTGACACCTCAAAATGTGCCGTCCTTGCACGTCTCGGCTGGAACATGTTTTTGCATTCTGGATGCTTCGTTGCTCCCGAGATGAATTCCTTCTCTGGAGGAGCCTCCTCCCCCGGGGAGGCTGCAGACAGGGAACAGTTACAAATTGACTGACCAGACGACCGTTACCGGTCCCAATGTTGCAAAACGGGAAACTTTTCCCTATATTCCACATGTCCAACTCAAAAGACCCCCAATATGCGCCTTCTGGATTCTGGAATCAGCGGACACCGTCGTCCGGACTCTTTAATCTATTTCGAACATTTCGAGCGCCCTCTTGACCACTTCTTGATTAATTAGCATACGTAATTGATAACAATTAAATTTGACTGGACATGGCGAACGTGAACGGACGACTTAATGCGAAAAGTTCGCCTTCGTCGCCGCGCCGGGAGCTAGCGTATGCCAAATTTGTTCGGCCCCGGGTTTCAACTTTTATTCGTCTAACATTCGATGACGGCTGTTTGGGGCCACCGAACGGAGGCCTGGGAGACTCCTGCACTTGCGGTGGACAGCTCGAAGTGGGAGGATGTGTTTTTGATTTCCACCGAAAGTTTGCAAGGCTGATTTGCATACTAAGTAGCGAACCGAACCGATGCAAGCTGTTTTATGATTTCCTTTAAATGAAACATGCGTGATAGAAATTCAGGTATCGGTTTTAATAGACGTTTATGTCACGAAATGCCTTAGTCAGGCAAAACAGTGTCATTATAAGTTTTTAAGATTTCGGTTTCGAAACACTGATTTTCGATTTAATAGACGAATTAACGTCTAAAATTAGTTTAAGCTGGTTTTTTGTTAACTTTGGTTAAGTCTCTATTTTAGCAATATATTTAACAATTTTCAAAGAAATTACGATAGCCTAGACTAGATAACGAAATCCTCATTCGTTCGTTATCTAGTTAAAGCTATTCTAAATTATTTTAAAAATTGACTTTCAAATTTCATTTTGCAGTCAATTCTTATAATTTGCTATGTAATAATTTTCAGATATTATTTGGCGCTAATGCCGAACATCATTAATTTAACTTCACTGAAGAAAATAGTTCTAGTTGATTCAACAGTGAGAGAGGGCTTGTTAATTTATCTGGTACGTATTTTCTGTTTCAATTAATTAGATTCTAGTTCATTTAACTATTTTAAGCCGAGTTCGAAATTGAAATTGCTCCAACGAGACATTTTTACTACTAAAGTTCTTTAGTTTAATAAAATGCTGCCCCCGCTTGTATGTTGCCCATTTTAATGAGGTAAGGTGTTACTCTGATGGGATTAATTTATGCCAAATATCAATTTCTAAAAATGTTTTCTACACTAGTTATAACGAATTTTTGGAAAATTCAAAAAATCAATCTTCCTGAAATTCTTCTTATCAAAGTTAAATAATAATGGCAAATAAATATACCAGAAAGAATTATCAAATATAGCTCTTATAAATTTGCGTGAATTATTTCTTTATAATTTTTAATTTAAAAAGCAATTGTTCTCTCCAGATGAAACAGAGAAGAGTCCTGTAATTGATAAAAACATTCGAAAATCTATTGTTTAAAAAAAATTACAGCACTCGCTTAATCCCTCGGTTTTTTTGGGTTTAAGATCACCCGTCTATTGTTTAAAAGTTATAGCATTCGCTTTTGTAGGACTATTGGGTTTTGTTTTTATCTTTCTACTGTTTAAGAGTGATAACACTCGTTTTTCCTTGGTCTTTTGGGTTTATAACCTATCTATTGTTTACAAATTACAGCACTCACTTTCGATCAGGCTATTAGGTTTAGATATTACCTATTTATAGTTTAAATGTTACAGCACCCGCTTTACCTCGGCCTAAACATCTTATGGTCACCTATTACTTAAAAGTTAGTAATTTACATCACTTATTATTTATTATTAATTAGACTTTTATTTTCAAATAAGTTAATCCTCATTTTTGAACACAACATTAAACAAATTTTCCATTGTGGCTTTTTCATGTTGTGACATTTCACCAGTTAACTGTGTTCGACGTATATACACGTCAATCCAAAGCTCTACTGTGGTGCGGTTGTCGCGTATACATGTTGTGGAAATCAGAAATTACCATTCGATATAAAAGTTCAAAATTTCAGTAAGATGTAATACAGATGTTATTTATTATAACCTTTTCTTTTTATTAATAGTAAGTATTGGTATAAATTTAGAAAAACACAGGTTAAATTCTTTGGAACTGACGTCATTTCCCACACAATGGCATTACTGTTTACAAAATGATTTGTTTATTTTTCCCAGTGCAACATCGGGTATGCCTTGTATTGTTGTTACTTTACTTTGTAACAGATTCCCCAATAACAATAGCAATAATATAAATAAGTTGCGTGCATTATGAAGGCCTTTAGTAATTTTTGGTTTGTTGCAGCAACGTGATACTAATAAGAAAATCGTTTCCTTGGATTTTTTACCTGTTTCCTCTGTATTAAAATAAAAATATTTCGTTATTGCTAAATTTTACCCTCCAGATATGTGATAGCGATGATAACGATGTTTTGCATAACAGAAAGAGAAGAAATGTGTGGCAATTTTTAATTTTCAGTAACAATACATTGCTCAACAATGAATTGTTACTTTTTATCTTTTTTATTTTACTTTTTTGCAAAATTTATTATGGGACAATATGTATTACGCTTGACGTATATACTCGTCATCGCTTGATTTTAATTATGACCCTGTGAGAGGTACTTTTAAAACGAAATTTTGCAGTTAACTGGTTAAAAAGTTAATTTTTTTTAAATTATACATATGTACAAAATTTTTTTGCCTATATGGTAAAGCGGTTCCTGACCCTAACTAGTTTAGGTGATTATTAAGATAATACCTTACGTACGAAATTTAAAACAATGGAAAGTTTCTACTTGTGAGGAATAATTCTATTGAAATTTAATATATGATAGGTATATTTCTCTAGAATAACATAAAACTATGATTTTCAAATCGATACTCCACTAGACATAAACTAGTAAAAGCACCCGTTTGAATAGATTTAATGTTTCGTTCTGTTTTTCTACAGCTCCACAATTCGTGGGATATTTTCGAATCGAAGGCAGTTAAAAACGCTTCCACTTCCGCAGTAAACATAAAGTTGAATTGAGGCGAGAGTTCGATTGCAGCGCCACCATCGTCGCCCAAAATCCTTTCCGAACCTATTTACAGCCGGGCGATTCTCAGGACCTTTTGCGCCCTTTTGTGACAACTTCCTTTTACATTTTACGGCTCCTTCTCAAAAGCACATCACCAAACCTAGCAGAGCTCCAGGCGATGCTGGCTGGTTGGTTGGTGCTTTTGAAGCACCCTGCTGAGGCGCCCCATCCGATCCAAAACAGGGTGGGCGGTATAAATTTCACGATTGGCGCTCGAGTTGATATCCTCCTCGGTGCATTCAAATAGGAGGAAAAACCTAAGCAAAACTTGTTGAAATTTATCGTAAAAGCTGATTGCCACATTAAAAGCAATTCGCATTAACGATCGCCATAAACAAACCGGGCGCACGATTTAATGCAACAACATCCCTCTCTGCCGGAGAAGGGGGAACCTGGGGGCGGGACAAGGGCTCGAGCTCCACCATAACTGCCAAAGTATAGAGTTCAGGTCACAGAGTGTAGAGGCATCCAGAAGACCTCTTGGATCGGATATCGGAATATGCATACCAGAGTTGCAGGGATCCAAGGAAGGGTAAAGGGTGCTGGAATATGTTGCAACCCGGGGCTCCAAAACAGCAACAACAAGGGCCAGTGCAGCAACAAGAGCGATGGAATGCAGCCAGCAGCGCCCCCTTTTTGAGAAAAATTGAAAGTCGCCACCTTATGATATGGGCATGGCGCGGCACCCTCCCAAACCCGGCCCCAGAGCCAATAAAAATTTATTTTAATGCGACCCGGACAATTTTTCTTCTGGAATATGAGACTCCTTCGTCCTGCGAAAGTTAGCTCGATTTTTCGACGGGGATCGATCTGCGGCCGTTCCTCACTAAAGGAAACGAAGAAGGCCTCTTCTGATATGGTGCCTTCCACCAGGGTCTGGCTGGGGCCCCGGACGTATCGAGAGAGTCTCTGGCGGAATCGTCGTCCATACCCAGGATTCGGGAGGAGTATCATACAACATAGCTCCTCCGTTCCGGGAATATTCGACTGCAAACATTAAAGTTCTCATATTTTTCAGGAGGAACGAGTCACAAGCGCACAAAAAAAGAGCTGTCGGGACAAAATATTATACAGCAGCAGCCGTAGCAGCAGCAGACAAGCATCAGAAGCAGAAAAATAGAACCCAGAAACTGATTCGAAAGCTTCGGGAAGACGGAATGGATTCTGCCAGGAGCCGGGATCGGGATGATGGGAGACTGGTTTTATTCTCATATGTGCCTGCCGAACACTCGTGGAGTGGAGGGAGAAGGTTTCGGGAGCACATAACCAAGAGTTACGACATCTACGAGACGACGAGATGTTTTTGATTCCCGGATCCCGTCGTCCCGAATCCCGGAGACCAGAGAAATGACATTTGCATGAAATGGGAAAATAGACGTCATGATGTTCATGCCCAGAGCTCAAAATTACGATAATTGCGCTGAGCGAGCGCCTCGAATTGGTCGATGCAACGGCGGCGCGCGGGTCGCTCTATGGCCAAAAACTTTTCAAACTAAGATTTTTCATCCCGGAGCACCCGAACGGAGGAGAAGGAGGAGGAAGAGGAGCGCCCCGGAGGCAACTTGAGGAGCTTATTTGCAACGATGAGGACCAACCGGGGGGGGTCATACACCACTCGACCCAACTAACGCCGCGACTCATATCGGGGAGGAGGTCCTTTGCTCGCCGGCGCGGCATCCTGACAGCTGGACACTTTATTCGACGAGTGTTACTCATGTCATCTCCTTATGGCTGCAATCTCGGCCCTCGGCCCACGGCCCTTGGGTGCTCCGCTCCGCCCCGGGGGCTATTTATTTTTATTGGAGTTTCGAATGGGTTCTCCTTGGGATTAATCTTTGATATAAAGACATCAAGTTTATTGCGGCCATTTCTGGGGCCAGTCGCCCGCCGGACTGAATCTGGGTCTGGGTCTGGATCTGGATCAGGAGCAGCGAGGGCTCCAAACCGAAAGATGAGTGCGCATTATAAGTGCAAATGTATCCTGACCAATTTTTCGGTTATGAATGTAAACATGAACCAAATAGACAATTTTTGGGAAAGACCATTTCATTTCAATTCGATAAAATTTTGAAGTACTTTAACTGCGGGATAGATTAATAGGGATGTTTTCGTTTGGTATACTGGTAAAAGGTGTTTTTAAGATATTCGAAGTGTCCTCATCCTTTTTCTCCACAACTTTTTTGTTTTAATGGTTAAAAAAACAATTATTATTCATTATGTTATTTATTCCGATTTCGACTTACACGATTTTCTGAGGAACCTATCTACCGTGTAAATCGGTGGATAGGTGTACTTAAGCCTACAGCCTCGAAGTCCTGTACAAAATTCTCAAAACTCAATGAAGTTAAAAGATATGGACTTTCATACTGACAGACTAACTCACTGACTGACACATCAAAATCTATAGGGTACTTTCCGTTGATCTACTAGAGTCTAGACTCTTGAAATGTGGCACCAAGGAAGGTCTTATAGTACAAATAAAGAGAAAAAGCCAGAAATGACTAATTTCTACTTCTATGGGAAATTAAAAATTGTCTAGGTTTGAAAGCAACAGCAGATGGAAATTATTCCATACATAGAAAATTGTGCTATACTACTGTGATCAAAAAGTAAAGCCAATTTGTTTATAACTTTGAAAATTTTTACTTATTCTGCTAAATCTATATCATCCCCCTCAAATTAGTCCCCGCCTGATACAATACACCTATGCCAGCGAGTTTTCCAATTCTCGAAACACTTCTGAAACTCGATGATTGGAATGGCCTTTAGTTCCTTCCTCGATTTTTCTTTTTATCTCATCAGTCGATTCAAAACGGTGTCCCCGAAGCGGTCTTTCGAGCTTAGAGAATAGCCAGAAGTCACATGGAGCTAAATCGGGTAAATACGGTGGTTGTGGAACAACATGCATCGAATTTTTGATGAAAAAGTCTCGAAGAACCAAGAAATTATGAGTGTTTTTTGGGAACCAATCGAGATGTGACTCTTCTCAAGCACAAATGTTCTTTCAAAATGGTTTGGATCGATCAAAATGAAATATTTACAGTATCAGCAAGGTATCTAATTGTCAACCAACGATTTTTGAGCACCAAATCTTTTATTTCATTTGAAATGTTGTTCAGTGATTTATGTTGATGGTCGTCCGGGAAGCTCTTTGTCTTCAACGATTTCTCTACCTTCTTTGAACTGTTTATACCACTTGTAAACATTGCTCTGATCGCCGAACGCCTTCTGCAACATTCTAAACGTTTCTGAAGCAGAAATTTCATTCCGCAAACAAAATTTAACGCAACATCTTTGCTCAATAAAATCACACATTGTAAAAATCGAAAAATTCACTTTTACCAACCAAAAAACTGGCATGAAATATTACACAGACGTGAGCGACAGTGCTACCAACCTAAAAGCAAGAAGATTTGCTCGAATCGCCGTACCCGCGCAATTTAAATTCAAAATTGGCTTTACTTTTTGATCACAGTAGTACTTGCCGTGCTTTCTGAAAAGTGATAGTTACCAGCCACCAATAGTCACCAACACAAAGCAAGGTTTGAAAGCACGAGTAAATTTTCATGTGTTTTCTTCCGCTGCTTTTTTCAATGCTGTGAGTTGATTGCGATTGGATTGTAGAATTAATTCGCTTTTCTCAGTCAATATATATAAAATATATTCTAAATCCTAATTGCAAAACAAAAGGACATCCGTTTCCGAGAAAAATAGGGTTAAAAAGAAAACTATTCTATTTTTCATTTTATGATATTTTACGATATTCACAAAATTTATTTCTATAACTTTTAAGATTTTAAAAATTAATTCAATTATTGATATAATTTATTTCAATCAATGTTAGACTATCTAAAAGATATATACTAAATTTGTCGAGATTATAGAATGTAATTAGCAAAGTATACGTTTTTGAAATATCATAAAATTCTGTTTTACTATAATAATATAATTTGAAGGTATGACTGAAAATCATAGATCGTTTTTTTCTGTGTAAGCTAATGTTTTTTACACCAATTATCAAGAGATGAACTTTCTTATATAAAGAAAAAAAGCGATACAATGTTTGTTTTTACGATTTAAAAAAATGCAAGGATTTTCTAGGACATGAAATAAGTAATATGCGTTTTTATTTAGGTCGGAGCATGGAAACGTCTGTAAAAACCTCCATCACCGCCTAAGGCATTTTGCTTATTATGAAAATGTATACAAAAACGTGAGTAAAAACTAAAAAAATAAGAAAGTGTAAAAACAAACTAAAAGAAAATTTCTCGGTAATTTACCATTTTTTTCCGCTGTATGGTTGTAATTAAGATAAAAAACGAATGCAAGACCGGCAAATGGGCGACACTTTCATTTTAAGTGACATCATTTACATATTACACAATAAAGCAAAAAAAAAAATAAAATAAAACAAAAGGCTAGAAGAGTCTCATTACTCGAGACCAGGGTTGCAGTTGCGACTACCCCGAGGAGCGCATATGAGAGCTGTTCATTAGGCGGAGCGCCCCCATTCAAAAAAAAAAGGGGAGCAAAACCAACCAAAAAATTATGCAGTTCAGTATCATTTTATTTCAAGTTTTATTTATACACATATCTCGAAATGGACTGGGGCCTGTCATAAATCCCGGCATACAGCAGAAAAAGGCGAGAATGAGGAGCGTATCTTAAGCAGGGGAGCAGAATGGGGCCCTTAACGTTCCGCGAATAATGGGGCGCCCCGACGTGAATCTCGCAGAATCCCTCGGGCAGTGCGCGACGGTGTGCACATTTTGCACACTTGTCCGATAGGAAAAATAACAATTTCGTGTGACACTCTCATGAGCATATATCCGGGATATTCCTGGATATTTCGGGATATAATATAATGCATGAACACGCGCTTTGCCCTTCCGTCGGTCGTTCCGGTTTGGGGGTCTCTTCCCGGGCCCTGCTGGACATTGCGAAATTCTTCTTTAATTACATTCGCTGCAATAAACAAGTGAAGGGGGCTCTGATGATGGGGTCATGTAGAGGAGTCTCTCTCTTCCCCAAGGATCTATGGGACCCGTGGGGCGCTGAGGAGGACCCTCTTAATCCCGACCGGGTTCGGGCTTTTCACTTGGGACAAAGAATTTTCGCCGGCCAGCGACCGGGCACAAGATAAATAAAATTAAAACCGACGTTCGGACAACCTTCCTTGGTGCAATCTACGCCATCTGCTTAGAGGGAGCGAGACGGGGGTGGGACTGGGCTGGGGCCTTCGAGGGCTTAAAATATTTTTCCATGCTTTTCGGCCAGATGAGCTACCAAAAAGTCTGGGAGTAGAACAGCCTCAATGGCTCTGACAACAGTCGTTTTTTCCTTTATACCACCGAGTGTTGTCGTTGTTTTGTCCCTGTGTTTTGGGGTCATTTTCATGCTTACCCCCGCATTTTCGTATAGTACAGGACTCTTAGGAGATATTACTGAACCCTCAAACCGTCTCTGGGTGCTCCAGTGTGTTCGTTAGGTAGAACCCTTTACCTAAACCCTAAAATTTCCTGATCCCCACTGTCCACTTTCGCCGACACGTTCTCGGTCCGACGCGTCGTCCACCGACCGCCGTCCTTGTGGTCGGGGACAGTGCCACAATTTTAAACTGTTTAGCATAGAGCAGAGATGGGCTCATTTCTGGGCTCGAAATGGACACCGGCTCTTAACGTATTTTGACCACCAACCTGGCGCCTTTATTTATGTCCTTTTTCATATATTTTCGGTGTCTAATACCGTCCCCCCCATATGGAGCTCCTCTTATGGCGGGCTCCTCTTATAGGACAGAGTATGTTTTCTTTTTAATAGCACCAGAGCATATAGTGCACTCGAAAATTTTCAGGTTTTCAACCCCACTTCTGCCACCCCTCAGCTAGACTCATACTCAGCGCAAAATTATGTTCCTCTTCGGCTCGAAAATTTAGCTCGTGAAGTTGCTAAGTCTGGAATTTAATTGTTGCCAAGCTAAGTGGTGGCGTAAAATTGTTTTTCGGTTGAATTTTCCGCTTCCAGATGAACTTTATTTCGTGTTATGCAAACATAGTGGGAAGCTTCCGGTTCCGGAAAAGTTACTCCAGGAAAAAACATAAAACGATCTGCCGGGCAAATGATTGTTTCTAGACAAAATTTTAATTGAAAACTCGCATTCGTTGCATTTTTCTATAATGAGGCGGAGGTTTTCAATTGGGCACTGCGAGGAATAGTTTAATGCGTTGATAGTCTCTAGACTAGTTTTCATGCAATCCCTTACAATACTTTGCCAATTATCAATTCGTTAAGTCATCCAACAAATGTTACCCTTTGTTATACAACTAGAATTTTTTTTTCAACTATGTGAGACTTTCGAACCTTTATCATTGCGCTGGGCAACAAATTTTATATGTTTTTCTGGTGCCGAATATGTCTTGCTTCATTTCTGTAGTATTTCTTTAGAATTATCTAGAGATATGAAAGAGCACAAATTTATAGACTTTACAGAAATGTTATCAAACCACTTTCACAATAAAAAATGTGTGACATATTACAGCATTAAATATGGTCAAATTTTTAATTGTTTTGTATTAAAATTGCACCTTTATCTAAAATTACAAGAGAAATGATAGACATCGGATTTTATGAGTAATATTACAGGAAATTCAAAAGAGGGGTTAAAATTCTATACCGAGAAACTGGGAACGGAATTCTTCGAACTAAGTTTATAACACAATTTGTAAAAACTTCATATAAGAGGAATTTTCCACTTTTTCAATTTAAAATGTTTAAGGGGACTTGACACACTCAAATTTTCAAAAAATCAAAAATTTTTTTTTTGTTTGATTTTGATAGGAAATATCTTCAAGAATAAGAATTTCATTATATTGAAATCGAATTCGGTTTCGGTGCAGGCAAATTTAGGTAAGTTTTTCCTTTAAAAATATCTTTTAAAAATTTTAAACGCGTTTTTCTCAAAATCGCGTTTTTAGAGTTTGTGTGCACGATTTAAAAAAAAACGATTGGACTGATCGATCTGAAATTTTGATATGTTATTTGACACATGATTTTCAGGGATTGAATCACAGACAAAAAAGACTTTCCGAAAATTTTCCGATTTGCATCAGATTTACCGGGTCTAAAATGTGCGTTTTTTGAAAATACGCCCCCATTTTGTTATTTTTCAATAGACATTTTTCTTTTTGGTTCAATCCCTAGAGATTTTCATACCGATTATAATTCCGTTTTTTTTTTGTTAGTCGTTCCAGTAACTCAAAATCGCGTACAACGTGGTTTTTTGAGGTTGTTTTGAAAAAATGCCAAATAAATAGCCAAAAACAACCTGATAAATTTTTTTGTTGTGTTTTTTGAAGACTAAGAAATAAATATGCAAAGTTCTATTAATATATCTCTTCAATATCCCTTCAATTTTCCAATTTTAAAAAACAACAAAAAATTACAACTTTTGGGTGTGCCAAGTTCCCTTAATTACATTGAAAATTTGATTTTACAATTTTAAGTTCAAGGGAATTCTTTTATATACCGATATAATTTTACAATTAACTTGCTAAATGAATTCCACACAAAATTTTAATTGTAAATCGAGCAGTTAATTGTTTAATTGTTAATGTTTTTTCCATTTGCAACTTAATATTTAATTTGACGAGTAATTTTGTAACAATGATTGTTGTAAAACATTTTAACCGTGTTGTTTTGAAATTACTATCTTTGATTTAGTGTACCTTGGTATCATATTTTACACTATTCGACTTTTACAAAACGTCCGGAACAGATTAAATATGAAGTTTCCTTACGAATTCTGATGAAACGTCGTAAAAACGTTCAATAGGGGTCAAAATTCAAAACAATTCCAAAATTTTATCGCAAAATTGCTTAAGGGGACTGTCCGATTTTTATGCTTAAAAAAATCGATGTTTTTTTTCGCTTAATCAATAGTTTATACATTTAAAAATAACTTGTAAAAATTTGGAACCGATATCTTGAGCGGTTCAAAAGTTACAGGTCATTTAAGAGGCGTGCCTCCCGTCGCGCGGCCGTCTGAGTCGATGAGCCGGAGACCAGGTGCGAGCTATGAAACGCGTGTGAATAGCGTTCGGATTTGTGGCCTTGAATTGATGAATGAAATATAAGGAGGTAGGTATTTTTGATGTTTCTTTGTAAAAAAAATCCCGACTAAAGTCCACTTTCTTCGTGAGAAAATACACTTTTTCTAGCCAAAATGCACTTTAAACTTTGACAGTGAATTTCTCCGTTCGTCGGAATTGATGGCGGTTGCGCTAATTAAAAGAAAACGGCTCATGATTTGATCTTGAAACTTGGCACACTTATTATTATAATATACAGGGTGTTCAGAGGTGGGAGGTCAATACTGCAGGGTGTGAAAGGTCAGACCGAGACAAGCAAAAAATCGTATGGGTGGGGGGGGGGGGGGGGGGGGGCATCTCGCACCGTTTGGCAGTTACAGGGTGATTCGTAAATCAGGATTTTGCCTTATATGGGAACCGCTCTTGTATTTTTATCTTTTTTTCTACGCATCGCAGCGGCCCCAAACTGATTTCAAAAAATCACTATTTGGAAGCCCTTTCCAAAAAAGTTTACACCACCCCCCTATCCCCAACCCCTTGGCCGCAATCCCCCCTGGAAGTTGAAAAAATTAACTTTTATTTCACGATTTTTCACCTTTCGCCCCACTTTTCTCCGAAATTCATGTTATTAACATACCTACCTTTTATTTTTTTTAAGTTGCCTATCTAATTACCTTTCCAAAAGGGTGCAACATGCCCAGGTAGAAAAGGGTTGCAAAAGTCCTGAAATTAAAACATCCTCACGGGTACCTAATTACTTTATTGCACCATAATGGAAAAAGTCGTTAAGTAAACAATTTTTATGACAACAAGTTCGGAAATGTTTGTTTAGGAAACAGAGGTAGTACATTTTTATTATTTCAGCAAAACAGTAATAAAATAATAAATGTAATCTCGTTAAATAGCGTTATTAGTTTATTATATCCAGTATTGACTCTTAAGTATCTTGAGGCTCCGTTTCTAATACCTCCTATGAATTATGGTATAAAAATGGGTAAGTTTGAAAGGACATTGACCACAGTTGAAGAAGCAAGCGATAAAACCGGGTGTTTAATAGAAAAAATTAAGATAAAATGGCAGAATGCAGTGTTGAAGAGTCTGCCGATATAATTTACGTGTACGGTTTAGTAGACGGAAATGATAGTGGGGCCGTACGACAATACCAAAGGAGATTCCCGAATCGGCGTGTACCCGACAAAAGGGTATTTTCAAGGACTTTCAGAAGGTTAAAAGAAACCGGAAGTGTAACCGCCCCCAGAGCAGAAACGCGAGCAGGAAAATCGGCCGATTCAGCGGACCCCGACCAACAAATCCTCAACATCGTCAGGAACAGCCCTGTAATAAGCATCAGGCAGGTCGCACGAAGGTCAGGATTGTCTTCAGGGAGAGTTTGGACCGTTGTGAACCGAGAGGGACTACATCCATACCACCATATCCTGGTCCAAGCACTACAGGAAGGAGATTCCGAAGGACGATTGCAATTTGCACTTGGCTGTTCGAGTCTGACATCGAAAACAGAAGGTTTCTAGACCGAATTCTGTGGACGGATGAATCGCAATTCACCCGGGATGGCATCACAAACTTGCACAACCTCCACACCTGGTTAGATGTGAACCCACATAGGACCAGGTGTCGGTCCTTCCAGCAAAGATTTAGTGTCAATGTCTGGGCTGGCATCATCGGCAACCAGTTGATAGGACCCTTCATCTTGCCCCAAGTGCTGAATAGTCAGCTATACTCGGACTTTTTGGAGAATACCCTTCCGGATCTGTTGGAGGACATCCCCCTGGCCACCAGAAGCGCAATTTATTTACAGCTCGACGGAGCACCTGCGCATACTGGGAACATTGTTAGGGCAAGGTTAAATGAAAATTACCCAGAGCGCTGGATTGGACGAGGTGGACCGATTCCTTGGCCTGCTAGGTCACCGAACCTTACTCCACTGGACTTTTTCTTATGGGGAATGATGAAAGATGAAGTTTACTCAAGACTAATCAACACTAGAGAAGAATTAGTTACCAGGATTGGGACTGCAGCCACGAAAATACGGGAGAGACTGGTTACCATAGACCTGAAACGTGAAATAAGACCAAGGCTACTTGCATGCATCGAAACTGGCGGAGAACATTTTGAACAGCTTTTAAAGGACAAACGTTTTAATTGTAATTAGTTTTTAAGCAAACAAAATGTATTTTTTAGTTAACTTCAGTATAATTTCTTAAAAATTCAAATTATCATGATTTTCTGTAAAAGGATTTTTGTAAATAAATTTTCGTATCCTTTTCCTACCTGGGCATGTTGCACCCTTTTGGAAAGGTAATTAGATAGGCAACTTAAAAAAAATAAAAGGTAGGTATGTTAATAACATGAATTTCGGAGAAAAGTGGGGCGAAAGGTGAAAAATCGTGAAATAAAAGTTAATTTTTTCAACTTCCAGGGGGGATTGCGGCCAAGGGGTTGGGGATAGGGGGGTGGTGTAAACTTTTTTGGAAAGGGCTTCCACATAGTGATTTTTTGAAATCAGTTTGGGGCCGCTGCGATGCGTAGAAAAAAAGATAAAAATACAAGAGCGGTTCCCATATAAGGCAAAATCCTGATTTACGAATCACCCTGTAACTGCCAAACGGTGCGAGATGCCCCCCCCCCACCCATACGATTTTTTGCTTGTCTCGGTCTGACCTTTCACCCCCTGCAGTATTGACCTCCCACCTCTGAACACCCTGTATACGCCCGTTGTGGTAGAATCACATTTTTTTTTTTTTTTCAAAGTTATTGCCAAAAAACTAAAAAAAAAATTACGAAAAAACGACCTTTTTTTTTCAAGTGTCCGCCATTTTGTATTTTTTTTCCATTTTAAAAACTGTCCCTATCACAATGGGCTAAATAGTGTAAATTTATAATAAAGGCTATAGCGGGATAAGGTAGTGAAAATTGCCCCCAGCGGAATCGCTACGACGGGTGGTGCTTTCGATAGGTTGTGTCAAAACATGCCACCATGCCAGTTTTTAGCCCTCTAAGTCTACAGTCACCGGTAAAATCGGTTTCGACCCATTTCTTCGAAAATAAATTCTTACGGCCACAGTTTTTATCCAAAAATTCTGAAAATTTCCACAAACCTTTATTTTTATGTTACCAATAATCGTGGATTTTTATAGATTTTTACCTTTAAAATTGGGGTCAAGAGAGCCATTTTAATTTTTCAAATTATTTCTAGGTTAGGAACCCTATTTTTCGCCAAGTTTTAAACCATTGTGTTTTAAGTCTTTTTTTCCGTTCTTTCGAATGGCGGAATCAAAATATCGAATTTCAGGGTGCGTCATTCCGAAAAATCGGAAAAACGGTTTTTTTTTCGCATTTTGTCCACTTATTTAAGGCATAACCTCAAAATTCAAGGGCGCAATACTTACCCATACAACCAAAAATAGTCCAGGAATCATTTTCAGTTGAAAACATGATTGCAGGATCGATTTTTATGTTTTAAAAATCGAAAAACTATTTTTTTCGGTATTTTAACCATTTACTTGATATATAACCTTGAAATTAAAAAGCGCAATGCTCACCCATATGACCACACACACTCTAATACTTATTTTTAGGTGAAAACATTCTTTTAGTATCGATTAGTACGTCTCAAAACTCAAAAAAACTAAGTTTTTTGTCATTTTTACCATATATTTAAAGCATAACCACAAAAAGGCCTCATACTTGCCGATACGACAACGTTTAAGGACTTTCAAACATTTTTTTTTCATGTCGTGTGATGTCATATTCTCTCTTAGTGTCGTATTAGATTTTGCATTTAAAGCATTAGACTCATGCAACAGATTATTCGAACTAAGAGAATGTAAGCCTATGGCGTTTCGTATTTAGCCATACGGCTTAGCATAACTATTCGGCCGAGGGCACGCAATGGGTAGCACCTTGATATTCCCATTCGATTATTTAACTATTATTAATAATCAGATAAATCAATTTGCGCAATTAATATCTTCTTATTCACTTGTAAACTACTAAAACTAAAAATAGTTCATTATATTCAATATGCCGGCGGATCATATTTAATGTTCGGAAGAAGTTTTCAAATTCTCCTCCCTAAAAGGGAGGAATGCGAAGATCTCAACAAATTATGGAATGGACCTACATATGATATTGAGTAAAAACCCAATTCTGTTGGCTACAGTGGTATTTTGCGCTATACCTGTGACTGTGCTAATGGGTTAAGTACTGTCGGCTCGTCCTCCCATATTGCTGCTGTCATTTATTATCTAGCTAATTCTAGATATAAATCAAAGATTATTAGACCATCTAAGATTCTCTCTGAAATATTTTTATATTGAAGATGATAATGACGAAGATTGAGAATGTGGAGACGTTTTTTACTGCAGAATAAAATATTAATATTTTTTATTAAATACATACTGCTATAACTAAGTTTTTATTACTTATATATTTAATAATATATAAATTTTTTTATATCTTGATAGAAATTGGACTTGTTTTTTTGTATCATTATATATAAACGTTATTCCAGCCTAGATTAAAAATATATCCTTATTTCATGAAAATAAATTAATAATTCTATATATGAAGTTTCCCTCTGTTTCATGTTTGTTAAGATTCTAGTCGATATTGCAACAATTTTCCTACTTAAGAATGAGTCCTTGAACGTTGTCGTATCGGCAAGTATTAGGCCTTTTTGTGGTTATGCTTTAAATATATGGTAAAAATGACAAAAAACTTAGTTTTTTTGAGTTTTGAGACGTACTAATCGATACTAAAAGAATGTTTTCACCTAAAAATAAGTCCTAGAGTGTGTGTGGTCATATGGGTGAGCATTGCGCTATTTAATTTCAAGGTTATATATCAAGTAAATGGTTAAAATACCGAAAAAAATAGTTTTTCGATTTTTAAAACATAAAAATCGATCCTGCAATCATGTTTTCAACTGAAAATGATTCCTGGACTATTTTTGGTTGTATGGGTAAGTATTGCGCCCTTGAATTTTGAGGTTATGCCTTAAATAAGTGGACAAAATGCAAAAAAAAAAACGGTTTTTTCGATTTTTCGGAATGACGCACCCTGAAATTCGATATTTTGATTCCGCCATTCGAAAGAACGGAAAAAAAGACTTACAAAACAATGGTTTAAAACTTGGCGAAAAATAGGGTTCCTAACCTAGAAATAATTTGAAAAATTAAAATGGCTCTCTTGACCCCATTTTAAAGGTAGAAATCTATAAAAATCCACGATTATTGGTAACATAAAAATAAAGGTTTGTGGAAATTTTCAGAATTTTTGGATAAAAACTGTGGCCGTAAGAATTTATTTTCGGAGAAATGGGTCGAAACCGATTTTACCGGTGACTGTAGACTTAGAGGGCTAAAAACTGGCATGGTGGCATTTTTTGACACAACCTATCGAAAGCACCACCCGTCGTAGCGATTCCGCTGGGGGCAATTTTCACTACCTTATCCCGCTATAGCCTTTATGATTTTTTCATTTTAAAAAAAGACTCGCGGACCAGCGGACGGAGCGGCAAACTTTGAAGTGCTGGAGGGGGGGGGGGGGTTCCCGGTTCCGGAGTGACTCAACAAAATTCTCTAATGTAGTCGAAGGATCAATAAAATGTTTAAAAAAAAAATGGTTGTCATACCTTCAGTAGTTTTCTTGAAAAAAAATCATTAAAATGACCTATTTTTTGGCTTAAAAAATCGGACAGTCCCCTTAAATACCTTAAGTTACTGTGTAGATAGTTGTTGAATTTTAAATTACTGTTTAGAATCTAAGGAAAATTTTATAAAAGCGAAGTATTCTTAAGCTACAGAATTATTTATTTTTATTTTGAAAAATACAAAAATACTTACTTTTTTTGAAAAACTTTTCCGCATGTATCACATTGATGTCTTGGTTTACCAAAAATAATGTCATCGATATCTTCACTTTTGTCGTCTTCTTCATCAGTTTCAAATTTGAAAGAAGCTTTCGAACGCTTGCGTAATTTGTACGGTGAGCAACCAGGCGTGTTGGAGCTTTGAGAAACATCAGTTGAACATCGACGGCTTGATATTTCATCTTGTTTGCTAAAATCAGCAGTTGATTCTTCTTGTGATGTGCTGTAAAATTGTTTTAAGGTATGTAGGAAGTTTTATTTGATTGTTAATAGTTTATCGAAATATTGATTTAATTGACACAATTGGCAGTCGTTTTTTTGTTATACTATATGGGTAGTTCTACAAACTAAGGAATTTTTGGCGGCTCAGCCAAAATATGATAGAAAAATTGTTAATAACAATTTTTTTTGGATGGAATACTATTAATTACAATTGTTTCTATATGGTCACTAAAAATAATTAAGATTCACAATTCTTTTCTGAACAAAATTACTGTTCAAAGTGCCGAATTCTCAAGATCCTGCAGTGTCCCTCGTACAAATTTTAGTTCAAAGTGCGCCGTGATACGTTTACTTCTACATTAGGGTCTTAAAAGAATCCCAAATTAATAAGTTTACTATTTTTGCTGGCTAGGTAGAACAATTACTATAGTATTTCCTTGAAAAATATTGAATAAATCTTGTTTACATTTTGTCCCCACCATTTTATCTCAGTATCCTGTTCGCTGTTGAATTAGCAAATATTTACTAGACTATTTGCCTTGCGTCTTTACCATTCCGCTGAGTCGATAGTACCTACGAAAGAGATAAAGAATGTCATCTATCTATTCTCACTTAACACGTTGTTTAGTGAACCTAGTGCGTTCGGCGAGTGAAGTGGTGTCGTAATCAGTGAAATTCTCAGGATCCTGGTAAGATTTTTATTTACGAAATAAATAATGAATATGACTAATTTTAGCGTATTGATATGTAAGATGCTAGCGCATAGGCCTAGTTTAGGTTAATTTTTGTTGAAAGTTATAAATTGGTTTGTTTATTTTATTTTTAGACAGAAATTCTCAGGAACCTGGCCTCAGGATCCTGTCCAATTGGTACTGAGAACCATCCAGGATCCTGAGAAGATCATATTAAAAATATTGTTTCTGTGTAATAATAGTATTTTTTTACACATAAACATTAAACTACAAATAAATAATTTAATAAATAAATTGAACTTACTCTCATAATTTGTTTATATACAGTTATTTAGTTTTGGTGGTGGTCTAAGTTTAAGTTTAAATGGACATAAATCAAAAAATATTAAATTTTTTGACTGTTCCCTTTAGGATAAGCTAAAAGACACTGTACTCTAGTTATTAGACTGAATTCTGCTACCAGAATGTATAAAAAATGTCGGGCCGAAATCAGACTCGAATTCTTCCTTAGTTTGTAGAACTACCCATATATGTATTTTTAAAGTTGAATTTTCTTCAAATTGTGACCAATTGGCGGTGATAAATTAATAATTCTTCAGCTTTGCAGTAACAATTATTTTGTGATAGTTACGACGCTTTTACTGGCGGAAACAAATATATAACAAGGAAAAAACGAACCGCAGAAGCAGAACAACAACAAATACTAAAAAGCAAAGAGAAGAGTTAACTCTTTGTATCATGAATTTTTAACGTGTTTTAAAGTTTCTGCTCTGCCTCAGTGACAGCTTTGTTGTTAATCTGCTTCTGTTAGTGTTTTCTGCTTTAACTTTCATGAATAGGAGCTTAATCTTAAACCTTTAAAATAAACTTATAGTGTACAAAGACATCTTCCAAATCGGCTTGTCTTGCGGCGCTGCCAAATGATCAAAGTATGCATATCATATTTAAACATTAGAAATAACACAAAACAAAGTATGTATTTGAATTTAAACTTCCCTTTCTCAACCTCAATGCTGCAAAGTATACACTCTAAAAACCGAATGTAAATTTACATTGATTTTAAGAGCAAATTTACACTTTTTCCTGCGTAAAAATTTATCACGATCGTAAAATTACACATTTTTGGTGTAATTAAGCAACACAATTTTAAAGCTTTGGGTGTGATATTCATTCATCTTTGTAAATTTTTTGTGATTTTACACCAAAATGTGCACATGAATATGTGAAATTACGTCAATCTGACGTAAACCTAGGACCTAAATTCTCTTATTCAAATAGAACGAGCGCAATCACTTTGTGAAGGTATTTCTTAAAGTTAAGACTGTCGAAAATATTTTGTTTGAAGGGTGTAATTTCCATTAAAGGTAAAATAATAAGATTAAGGGACTTTAAAAAATAAAATATGATATGTATTCATTTATACTAATCTTAATACTTTAATAAAACGGCGAGAAAAACGTTTTTGTTATTTTTTTGTTTTTGTGTACCATAAGTTCGAATGTCTTACTTTTATGAGTTTATTAAATACTAATACAAAAGGCACAAGGGGTTAATTCTAGCTCAAGTGATTTTTGCAAAAGATTTATCCTTATTTCTAATATTGCAAATTTCCTCACTGAAATTTCCTCATCTGAAGATTGCAAAATAAATATAGTTGTGGAAAATTTGATAGAAACCATTTATATTAAATAAAAGTACTGACTTTCAGATTTAATTTTTGCTTTACCTAAAAAAATAAAAATTCTCTCAATTTTTTTAGTGAAAACATCTATTCTAATTCTACTTTAGTAGTAGTAGTTTATGACTTTCAAATGGAATTTTCTAGCTCTATTATTATTATTTTCTTGAAACTAATGATACCATGCTAAAGAGCATGTCTCTACACTCTTTTCGAAAAGGTCAGTACTTTCGAACTTATTTCAAGTTTAAACCGCTGGGGTGGATTCTACCCCATGTACCGTCCTAAGTTCGTAAATTTCGGGATTTTGAAAATTTAGCCACTGGTACCAAAGTACAATCAGTTCCACTAACTTAATAATATTATATTTGAATGAAATTAAATTTTTGGGACGTAATGTATTCTCTTATTGTACGTACATATATGCCTTCGCCTTGTATAGTATATGATAAATAAAGCAGTTATAAATAAATAGATATAGCAATAAAAATGCTCATTTTCCAGTATACTATCAAGAAATTTAGATAGTATCTAAATGCTATATCATAACTATTACTAGAAGATGACTACAATTTAGGTAGCATTCTTCTTCCTCTTATTTCACCTGGAAAATAACTGATAATTGCTCTTAAAAAAAGCATTCCCATATCGTGTAATATTGGCGTTAATGTGCAAAGAATTCTCTGAAGAGAAAACGAAAAAAAGGGAATATTTTTTTGTTGCAACAATTCCCGCTTGGACTGCACCGCGGTAACGACACGCGGCCACTCGCCACGAACGAAACCATCAGCGAGAAGAGTAGTTAAAAGGTCAAAAGTTGAAACCACTTAAAATAATACGTCTGGATGCATATAATCTTGTTTCGCCATCCGAGAAGAAGTGTCCTTCTCCTTTACCCATTCTCCGGTCCAAGTTGCAATCACATTTTTCCGCCGGTCCTCGCACTGACAGAAGCCGGAGGGATGAGAAGGGGTGCGGGCGAAAAAAGAAGGGAGGGGGAATGTCATAGACGAGGCCATAACAACACAAAACAAGTGACACTGGAGCTCTAACGTGGGCTTCGCTGACTCCTCTCCTGACTCCTGTGTGTATAATATGCATAGTGCTGCGCTGCAAAGGATCCCGAGATAGACGTGCACCGGGAACGATTCTGGAGTTCAGAGGGGGGAGGCGAGGTGTACTATACTATATAAAGAAGAAGAAGAGCTGGGAAATCGGATTCCATTGTGACACGAAGGATCAGGAACTGTTGGTGTGACGAAGCAAGGAATAAAACCCATCCACCCAACTCCCCGGGGAGTTGACACCCGCAGAACCCAATCCTGGAATAGTTTTCACAGGGCAGGACGTGATTCGAAATAGATGCGCTTCGACGTAGAGTAGCGCGACAAGGACTAGGTGACTAGATGGGACTGAGGCGGAGGAGGAGGAGGAGGAGGTTATGGGACACCGAGATGGATGTACCTGCATAGCATATGAGACTCCATCTTTGCTGCTTGGAGTTCGGGAAAACGACATCCAGCCAGCTACTTCGAAGAGGAGCCATCTTCCAGGACATGATCACGTAAGAAACAAAAACGCTTGAAACTGATATAAATTGGCCTCGTTAGAGTTATCACCCCCCGCAAAATAGGCGAACAGTAGGGGTGTTTAGGTGAGGGCAAGTAGAGGGGTATAGTAGGGCTTTGCGGTCCTTAGCTTCAAGTTAATTACAAGAAGTTTTGTCTCTCCTTGTGTTGTGCACAAGGACTGGGATTTTTGGTTTGGGTTGAACGTACCCTGGTACCCTGTATATCTCAGTATCCTCGGGTACCCTATATATAGTATCCCGGTATTCCCGGGCATTCTGCGGCGTGTTTAGCTAACGATAGGACATCGCAGATAGACAATCGCTTTTCGAGGCGTATAGTCACACATCTGGGGCTCCAATGGATGTATATTTATATATAAGTTAGGTTAGGAGCTAACATAGCCCCCATAAATATTTATGCGAGTCGAGAGAGGAGTGCAAAAGTTCATTTTAGCTAACTAAGAGTGAACGTGCCATCCCGGCTTAATACCTCATCTTGGAACACCAACCAACTCCCCCCCGCATTCACCGTCGTTTTAGGGAGGTGCTCCGCCATTGAGCCCTACGTAATCTGGCGACAGAGCCCGAGCGGGGTATTATGAATGCATGACACTGTCGTCATAGTAAATACGAAATTTGATTAGATTGGAAGTTGCTTAATGCTCCTATCAGACTTTGTTAATGGACCGATGTCGGCAACCGCACAGGGCAAACATTTTTCTTTTCCCCCCATCCCGGATTATGTGGGAAGAACTTCGGACGGACTTTAGCAACTGCGGTAATTTTGATAAAAAGTACTTGTTGTCGCGGACGACAAGCGACTTAATATAAAACTCCCAGGATGCTGCAGTATTTAATTTAGTGCAATTTTAGGAACTGCTTTTCTTCCCGATCAGTGAACGGAGTTCCAATTTGTTAAAAAGCTGACCGAATGTCAACAAAATTATACTAATATATGAGTCGCTTTTTAAAAAGTGGTATAAGTTCATCCGTAATATTCATAATTAATTTCTTAAACGATATATTGCAGCGTAAGTATTATTTTACATCATTGATCTCAAAGAAGAGACGATAACATCATCATTTTTGTTGCAAATATTTTTAAGTTGATTCAAACGTAAACCCTTAAATATATCAATGTATAAAAAAGAAAAAATTACTCGAAACCATCGTTAACTAGCCACGGTAGCTCAGTTGTCAGAGTATCGAAGCACAAATTTAAAGGTCGCAGGTTAAAAGTTTTAAAAATCTTGGGCTCGTGTCAATATTAAAATTAAGAAATCTTAATTTGATATATTTTATGTAATATATTTATAAGTTAAAATTAAATTAAAAAATCGTCAACATAAGGATCAGTCTAACATATGTAAAAGGATTTTTTTTTTGAGGGACGTCAGATTTCCGATAGGTATCAAATGTAACTTTCAATGTCATTTTTATGCAGTAAGATTCCAAATCATGGACATTTATTTCTGAAAAATCAGGGCTTAGTAATAAAACCTTATAGAGCCAACCATCAGAGCAATACCGAGCAATGATCCGCGACTTTTTCTTTAAAAAATGTCGGAACATTGATGTTTTCGACTTGTGGTTTCGACAGGTTGGCGCTACGTGCCATACAGCAACCGAAACAATCGATTTATTGATAATTTAGTGAAAATTTTATTTCAAGAAAAATATCTGTGAATTTGTCACGAAATCTCTGTGATTTGACATCGCTGGACTATTTTTAAACCAGATTCGATAGATGGATTGGAAGTTGATATAAGACGTGTCATTGCAGATATACCGCCCAAAATGGTCGAAAAAGTGGTCAAATATTGGACTGATAGAACGCGCTATATAACTAGTAGCCGCAGTGATTGTATATTCTCGAAATTAAATTTATATATTATATGTTAAAAAATTATCATTGGAACCAAATCAAATTTATGGTTTCTTGCTCAATTTTGCAGTGTATTATTTGAATTTAAAATCCGGACGCTCTTAAAAAAATACCCTTTATATGTATAACATCCGATTTATTTGATATCTTGTCTGGTGTTAAGTAAACAAATTTTCGCGCTAATACAATATTATTAGTGCTTAAAGCAAACATAGTTATCAAATAGGTTAAATCTTCCATATTTTTAAATTGTACATTTGCGGGGTTGCGGAAGGATGTTAGCGGGGTTGTTGATTACAAAACTAATATTTAAAGTCTAAAAATGCTTCTAGATGGCGAATGAAATTAAATTCACCTAGGTCCTAGGTCATAAAAACTACGAAACTTAAGTTTAATTGTAGTTGTGGATTTATGGTGTTATTTATAAAGTATTCAAATCTTTTATAAATTTTCCTATACAGTCATGTAGGCCAACTAACAATAGCAATTGTGTTTGAAACTTCATATGTGATTTTCTCAAAACAACATTTGGAAAGTCGTTGGACAAATATTACAAAAAAATGCTTTGATTTCGCTTACTTTTGTATATTTGTATTAGATACCATATACCAAATTCCAAAATTCAGAATGACAGATTTTTCATGTCTTAAAGGTATAAAAAAAACGACTTCTTTAAAAAATTGTATTTCAAAAACGAAAAATCTTTTTTATTTGAAATTAAAACATATGAAAGTAAAGTACTTAAAGCACTTGTAAAAAAAATTTCAGCCAAAAATATTGAGAATTTTCCATTTTCAAGCCGTTTTTCGCCGTCAACCTTTTTTTTTGCGGTGGACACGATTTCTCGAAAATAAATTGACCGATTTGGTTGAAACTTTGCACAGTTATTCTTTATAGTATTGTTTCGTGATTGAACGAAGGAATTGAAAAAAAAATGAAATTTGACATTTTGACATGAGTTTGAATCAATTTTCGTCTCAAATTTTTATGCGTCTCATCATTTTTAAAAGGTCTTTTTCGTATAAAACAAGAACGACTTGACCGAATGAAAATGGAAAATTTTCAATATTTTTGGCTGAAAATTTTTTTACAAGTACTTTAAGTACTTTACTTTCATATGTTTAAATTTTAAATAAAAAAGATTTTTCGTTTTTGAAATAAAATTTTTTAAATAAGTCTTTTTTTTTATACCCTTAAGACCCATGTAAGCCCTTAAGTCTAGTAACGCCCATAAACTTCCTTGAATCAGATAAATTGATATGAAGAACATACCTTGAATTAATGAATCAAATTTTAAATTAGTCATCCCCAAAACCTTTCATATAAAATTATGAATATTTGATGAATTTTAAAATGGTTTTCTGCAATACTATATTTGAAATCTTGAATTTGTTATTAGACTTAATTTTTGTATATTTGATAGCATTTTGAATAGTCACTATGTTTTAACCATTCTGAAATCCTGTACGCAGTGCACTAAATCGATGTATCCTGTCCACGTCTTGTACCTCCGATGGGAACGTTTTGAAAGAGAAGACAGCCGGACAGGTCAGAATTCGATTTACACCCATATCTAAGTCAAATCGAGAGATTCCAGCACATTGATTTCCTGGAGAATGTCGCATGATTGACCCTTGGCCCACAACTTGTTCCCAGTTTATCCGCCTCGCGGACCTCGAATGTGGCTCAAACTACGGTGCCTCGGTGTCCGTGGCCGTGAGCACACGCGTTCTGACACCGAAATAAGCAGAAAACGCCTTGTTTGGAGTCAATTGAATTGGCAGCCGACATTTCTACAATTTGCTTACCGTGGACCCCGCGAACGGACCCAACCTAAGCGCGTTCAGGTGAAATGGTTCACTTTGGGAAAGGTGTACAACAGCAGCGGATGGTACATTCTTTTCGGACATTTCTATTGCTTGTTTCCAGGTGCAAAGAGCTCGTTTTAGGACATTAATATCCGACTCGATCGGTACATTCTGCTCGCCTTTGGGCAAATAAGAGGAATTGCACATTTTATAATGTTTAATGAAAATTACTATTTACGTATATGTCCGAGTAACACATTAATGCTTAAAAGTCTCTGTGTTTAAAATGTTTGTTTTGCATCTTTAATTAGAGTTAAGTCAAAGTTTTTAGTTTCAGTTTAATGTACAATACAACATATGATAAAGTTTTTGTTAATAGGACTGAAAAAGGAGTGAAATCGATTTCAATATATGATCATTGGCACAAACTAATAGTGGGACAAAGGTAGTAATAAAGTAAAACACATGCAGATATAGAAATAGTAATTATTGCACAATTTTAGGGAGATGTACGAAAAGTTACATATTTCCAAAATATACAAGAAAAAAACATACAAAACAACAAACAGCTCCATTTTTCAAGTCAAACAAATAATAAGTTGCAAATCTCTTTGACTCAATAACCTAAATAGCCCCAATTGATTAGGCATCGATTTAACTAATTTTTGAAAAAAACTGCAGGTCCAATATCAGTTTACTCGTTGTATTAGGCTTTGATGCAACGAAATATTATAATTAGAAGGAATCAAGTTAAGAAGTTGTAACTACTACCCAGAAAATATCGTACAGGTTTTCCAAAATTTTTCGTTTTCCAGCAAATAGTCTTTCTCAAATTTAACTGGACATTTTTTATTCTTTGGGGGCTTATAAATGGCTTCATTCTTGCAACTCTTCCATTTTTTCTATCTTTATTATATTCACTCATATATAATAGTATAACATTTTTTAATTCTGTGACCAGAGCCAGATTTTCAGCTTCACTGATGGTACACCACCGATATTTTGCCGTCCCAAAAACTCCAAGTTTGGACCAAATATATTGCCTAACAATTAAAACTTATTAGAAAATATTAATTTTTACATCGTAGGTCGACAATAAAGCCGAAAATCGATTTTCAAAAAACGCGCGGTATACTCGTTCATCATGAGCAATGTGCTTATACCCAAAAGCCAACTCGGTGGATTAAGAAAGATTTCATTAATTTTCTTATCTATGGTTTTAGGAGCCGTGTGTCACTTGCTTTCCCCCCGAGTATTGAGTTTGCCAATTTTTTCTCCTTGATTTTAGATACGCAAAATATTTTATTACTCGATAATTATTTTTTGTAATTTTTTTTCGAAATTCCTTTGTCTGTCTGTGGGTATTTTAAAAGGGTTTCCCTATATTTCTTTCATAATTCGTTTTTCATCACGATCATGTAATATTTATCGGTTTGTTCGAATAATTGTTTAACTTGAAATATGGATTTATTTGTTGTGTTGTATGTTTTTTTCTAACCTATTTGTATCGGAAATATGTAGTTTTTCTAATCTATATAAAATATCACTAATATTGTTTATTTATTTATTTATTTATTCGCAATGAGACATACAATGTCTATTAATTACAAATGTAAAATACAAAAAGAAAGCAAGTACATAAGTAAAGAAGAATATAATAAATTAACAACAAAAAAACATTACCCTAAGTTTTAAAGAAATTCGTAAGCCGATTCTTCAATTGCGAAGTAGATAAATTAAAGTCGATAATGTCACGATGCAAATTAAATAATCTTGAAATGAGTGTAATTGGTTCATGTAAACCATAGTTGGTTCGATGGTGGGGTACATGAAGAAGACTGCAACATCTGAGGCCGGGACGAGGAACAGATATACTCAACAAAGATAATAATTGCGGACTATCACATTCACCAGACAAAATTTTACATCCAAAGACAATTATGGAAACCGTACGCCTATCATGCAATGTCGCCATTGAAATCAGTTCTAAGCGATCTCTATATGGGGGTAGGAATAGGGGATTAACCCAAGGAAGACCCCCAAGGGCGAATCGTAGAAATCGCTTTTGAACAGCCTCAATTCGATCGGAATGAAACTTATAAGATGGTGACCAAACCGGACTAGCATATTCTAATACAGGTACAACAAACGTAATGAATAAAAGTTTTGTAACACCAAATATTCGCAGCACATATCTATTGTAGCTGATGTCAATTGTACAAAGTAACTACTGTCATGTCATTAAAATAACATCGAATGAACAATAATGCTATATAGTAATTAATTGGTAATTCTCATCAAAATTATTTTGAATTTGGTATTTTTTAATATATTTGAAATGAGCGAAGTCGTAAACTTCTTTCCATCAATCTTCATGAAACCCAGTAAAATTAAAGCAAAAGCCGTTTTTCAACAGAAAGCTGATTTTGAAAATTGAGCCTCAGAACAGAGCTTTTGAAATTTTTTTGAAAATTGATATAGACGAGATTTGAATTTTTGTATATTATTAAAATGTTCGCATTTGTCTACATTTCTCATGTTTATCTCTATCCCTGAAAGGGTGATAGATATTTTTTATAGGATTTGTTTTATAGATGACGAACCCGAAAATGAATTTGTCATTTTCGAGAAAAGTAGGATTAAGTCGTATTTTAGAAAAATTTGTTACTTTCTTGTAGAATGTAGATGTGCTATTATTTCTTAAGAAATTTTCAAAAATTTCTAAAATACGGTTTTTTCAAACTGTAAATCTATGTTTCTTTAAAATGTGATATGATTGGACTATGCCCAATTATACTTTTCGTATTTATAGAGGCTGAGTTCACAATACGCATAAAACGTGCAAAATTACATAACTCTGTGTATTAAGCTTCGAAGCTGAATTATGTAGTTGGCAGTAGTAGTTTATGTAATTTTTATGCATTTATTAACAAACCCAAAGTTAGTATCTTGTGCTCATATATTCTGACATACGAGCTGTTATTTTTGAAAGTGGTATAAGTCCATTTTTGAAAAAAAAAAAATGAGTTAATGGTGGTTCAAATAATTTGAATTGCAAAATTTATAGCAAAAATGTTTTTGTTGAAAGTGGTATAGGTCCATTTGTGGTTAAAAATTCGTTTATTTTCTTTAAATTTCTTATTAATTATTACCTGCGTTTTTTTCGTCTATCCAGAAGAATAGAACATTTTGAATTGAACGGAAGTTTAGTAGCGGTTACCCATAATAAAGATTTGTTATTTATGGAAATGTGATGATTTTCTTTAAAACTTCAAATCTTGAACTGAAATCTTTTCGTAGTAATTTTTGACGAAAAGTTTTTGTAAATTATAACAATTTAATGTTATTTTTAAAAAAAATGTAAGTAACTCATATGAAATTTTAACGCAGCTAATTGTATATAAAATGTTGCAAGTTTGTAATTTTAAGAACATTACCCGAATTGATGAACATTTGCAAATATTTTTAATTTGATTCAAATACAAACTAAAACCTTTAATTATCTCAATGCATGAAAATGGACTCAAACGTCTCAATATTTTTCATAATTCATTATTATTGTAAGTGGCATAAGTCCATTGATAACTACAAACATTTTTAATTTTCTTTAACAATTTTATTAATTTATTTTTGCATAGTAAAATTTAACAAGTTTATAGTCTTAAAACCATTACCCGAACTAATGAAGTTTTTTCATTATTTTTAAGTTAATTCAAAAGCAGATTCTGAAATATCTCAGTTTATGAAAAAATTTACTTATACCACTTTCAAAAATAACAGCTGATATGTGGAAATAGTATCAATAACCCTTTTATTTTGTTTAGGCAATTTTAAATTTTTTTTCATTAATTTGTTCTTGTACTTTATCTTCTATTTCAAAATTAGTCACACAATCAACTAAAGAAATTTTACATTCAATCAGTTGAAGCAATTTTTAGTTGCTCACTCTTCAGCTGGGTTTTTTTGATGATATGAACTGGATCTGGAACTTTATATTAAGCTGAAATATTTGAATAGTTTTACTTATAGCAAAACTTTCTAATTTTGCTAAAAGAACATAACATTTTGTTGGTTTAAAAAATTCAATTCAATGAAGAATTTCAGATCCAGATCAGATCGTTAAAAAAACACAGTTTTTTTTTTGATTTTAAGAAAATGCTACAAATTTGATATTCGTAAAATAACCGAATATTTAAAGCTTGATTTGGAAATCTAAAAGTAAATTTATTGTATTAAGGTCCTATTTGTGTGAACAACAATTTATAAGTGATTGTATATTAAGAACAAATTACGCAGGACATTGCCCCACGTACGTATATATGCCATACAATTTATAGAAGGGCTTTCTGAATAAAAAGCATCTATTCAAAATCATTTTTTGTCCATTACTCTGTTTTGATTTGACCCTCACTTTCCCATCTCTTCGTCCCTATTCACTATTACCTCTTAGTGAATTCTCTTCCTCCCCAACTTCCTGTTTGGTGTGTCACATCGCATTTTTTCCACTTTCAATCATCGCCAAAATACTTTGATACAAATGACTCGACACATCACTGTGCCGTGCCGTGCCTTTATCTCTGGTCCAGCGAAGGATGCTGCGATTCACCAGAAGAATTTGCTCGTCATCCCCTATGAAGACCAAACGGATCATCCACAATCTCGAGGAAAAAAGCGGCTTCTGAAAGATTAAAGTCTTTTTACGAATTGGGGTAGGGGGCGATGCTTCAAAAGAGGCTTTTAGATCGTCGTCCATCCGACATCATTTATCGCTGTAAGATGCAACCCATTGACAAAATGGCCATCTGCCGAGGATAAAGGGCAACGTGAAAGGCAATCATTACACCATCATGTCCCACACAAAAGATATAGGAGGAGGAGGAGGAGGATAGCTTCTACAGGAATCACCTCCAGACAATGACCATCTTCCGGTGTTTTTTGCACTTATACTATCCTCCATCTACAGCCTCCTGGTCCATTCGACGACCAGGACGAGGACGAGGACGAGGACGAGGACGAGGACGAGGACGACGACGACGACGAAAGACACGTTTGTGTCGGGATTGGGCGGACGAAAAAGGAGAGAAAGTGACCAAAAGAAGAATGCTTCGTATGAAAACAGGATTGGGAAATTATTTCCTGGATGGTGGTGTATAGTGGTCCAGACCTGAAGAGACCATGAACCGCTGGATTATCTGTGAGCTTCGTTCGAAAAACGAGATACGACGGGGCGGCGAACAGATCCTTTTTCTTGCAGCAATGCTGCCACCCTCAATCACATCCGCAGTTATGTCTCCGTTTGTCCTCTGCACATCATACACCTCACAACATCCCCGCTCCGGGTTAAACCTCTTCATCCAGGAGGACTCCTCCACCATATCCTGGACACCGGGATGCTGGATGGATACTGTGTGGGTTCAGGCATTCGGTGTCCTACACATACGATAATTTACGGGGGAGGGATACGACGCGACGGTTGGCACTTCGATGCGGTGTGCTTTATGGCAACTCGCTTTCCAGATAAGGTGATTTGCGTTCGTTTTTCCTCCAGGACCATCCGTCGGTCGTTTCGGGAACGAGTGTTTTTGGGAAGCGTGGGGGGGTACAAAAAAAAAAAGAAACCCATTTTTTCTGAAGAGAGATTACAGAGGACGAAAAGACCCTAAAAGACGAAGAAGAGCAGCGAAAATGACCATGAGTCCTGTGTGATTTCCCGACTATTCCCTTTGCCCAGTCCCGGGACCCATCATTACACTGTTCAGCAACTGCCAATGGTTGGCGCTGCCTTTCGATTTCTCGTGGTGCGGCGATTTTCCCATCAGACGAGAGATCGGCGCGAATGCTGGGGTTTATTTTGGACCCACCTCAACCTCCATCTCTTTCGCCCGCAGCATACACGAATCGTACACTTGAGCTGTAAATATCGTCCCGAGATGTAGTTTAGGGCCCCCTATATATCTTGCAGATACCTCGACAAGTAGCCCCCCCGTCCCCATCCCAAAAACATCCACAATCGCCGCCACCACTGAGATCTCGCTCGGACCTTTCGGACGAATGTTTGTTGCGGTGTGTGAAATATCGGTTCGTTGGTGGATTTTATGTGACCAAAGATATTTGCACTTTGCAAGCTGAACAGAAAATGTTCAGATGTCGCTCGGGTTTTTGGAGGGTGAGGTAGAGAAGGGAGGAAAGGGTGGGGGCATTCACCCCCAACCCCTGAAGTCAGTCGACCTGCAAGGGCACCTCGAGACTCCATCCCTCTATCCAGAAAAGGTGTGGGAGTCATCCAGTGCTACTAGCATTCGGTTATATCCCACTTTACGAGGGTGAGGGGTATAGTTGTCGCCTCAAAACATTATTCCATGTCCACATTGGATCCTAAGAGGTGGTATATTCCCGGATCATGAGTCCTCCTCTGAGTCCCAGGGTCCAGGGAAAGGCACTCTCTACTACTCTATGCAGTTGCAATAAATGTGGCATTTAAGATGATTGTGGGGTTGAATTGTTATTGCGCTATTATTCTTGGTGGCAGGCGTCTAGCTCTTGGACTCGTAAAGTGGTCGCTTCAAAATGTCATATCGCACCCGGGTCCCATGTCTGACTCTCCACCAATTAATGGATCCAGGGTGATTAAGGTTCGGTTTCGGGATGCCCTCCTGCATGGACATGTGCTGCTCAAGGTAGACCAGAACTCTGATGATGAGGCTACCGCCGATGATGCTAGTCCTGCTGCTGATGATGCTGCTGCTGCTCCTTCTCTAGGATTCTGCAATGTTTTAGACCACCTTGACCCGAACTCGGTTGCCCCTCCTACCCGGCACCTAGGACCCGGTTGCTGGCAAGTAGCAATTAACAGTCTATTTCAGTTTAATTTGATATCACAGGACATGCCATCCGAATTTGGGGAATTGATTAAACGTTACGAACCATAAGCATCTTGGTATAGACCGCTGGATGTAAGTGAGACTACTAATTATTACGTTGCAGGCGGTCGTTCCACTTCTTACGTGTTCAAATACTAAATCTATCTAGAAATTTTCTTAAATCTAAATTATGAGTAGGTCCTACTTTTATAAAAATTCGTTTCAAAATGATTAGGTTAGTAATAAATAATAATATAAGGAAATTACGTTTAAAAAAGACGGACAAGTGTGAGTAGGACTCGAGCACTGCGAGCCCGTACCATTATACAGGGTGTAAACAAATAAACTCTAAGTATTTTATAGGGTTACTTGGTATCGGAAATTGAACAACGTTTGGAAATTCTCGAAAATTTTTTTAACTTCCCATAGAATTAGAAATTAATAATTTTAGGGTTTATCCCTTTACTTGTACTACGACACCTTCCTTAGTGCCTTTCAAGATTCTAAATCAACAGAAAGTACCCTATAGGTTTTGATGTGTCAATTAGTGAGTTAATCTGTGAGTATGAAAAAACGCTTTGAAAACTCGTATCTTTTAATTTCATTGAATTAGAAACCTGGAATTTTTTAAAGGATTTCGAGGCTGTAGACTTTAGTATTTGCTATTAATTTCAACTCGGTACCTCTAGCCGTTCCTGAGAAAAACGGTATTGACTGACAGACAGACAGGCCAACAACAAAGTGATCCTATAAGGGTTCCGTTTTTTCATTTCTAAGTACGGAATCCTAAAAACAAGCTGTCATTAAAAAAAGGTAAAACTTAAAAAAAAAAACTAAAATTTACCAAAAATTCATACTTAGCGAACCCGAAAATCTCCCAATATCAAATTTGAATAGAACCGAACCATAAATGAAAATATAAGAATCCGCCATTTTGAAGATGCCATCGTGAAATTTTATTATATAATGTTTATAAATGTATTGTCATAGATTTTACACATGTGTGCAAAATTTCAGCTTAATTGGGTAATGGGAAATGTTGTAACAATTGTTTATGAATTTTGAACTCATAGATTACAAAAATTTTGAGACACGTTCAGCAATGATAAAAAGTGCATGGGGTTTTTTGTGTTTAAAGAAACCCATCAAATACGAACTGAGTGTTGTTCTAAACCTTAATTTTATTTTTAGCGATGTGGTTAAGAAAAATTTTTATAATCACATTTATATTTTGAGATTACTTTAGCAGGAAAATTAAGGAAAAAACATTATTACAGAAGAATAAGAAAGAAAAATGCAGCGATTTTATTTTCAAATAAAAGGCTGAACCCTAAACTAGAACTAACTATAAAATGTCACTAACTAAAATCATCTTTCATATATCGTACTAGGAATATTTTCAGAGTTTTTGATCGCCTACTTTTGGAAACAGAGATTATATATTGTAAAAAGTTTATATTCTCAAATAAGACCCCGATCAAAATTATGCATTATCAGATTTCAGCCCTTAAAATAAAGTACTAAAGATCTTAAAACATCAAGCTTTGGACTATGTGCAGAATCTCGAATATAAAGGCAGTAAAGTGTAAAATTTAATCTTTCTAACTAAATTTCTATCATACAGATGGACAGACAATTTTGAGTTTTGACTATAGAATCATGCTTTATTATTTATTGATTTATAATGTTACGATTTACCTTTTATCAATAACGTCTTGGTGACTGTTACGTCGCTGTAACCGGTTAGCGTGCTTTCCTTCTTCGTCCTTATTTGGGGTTCTTGAAGTCTCATCTTTTCCTTGATGAGTAGTTTTAAGATGCTCTAAATAATTGTGCTTTCTTACAAAGCTGGCAGGACAGAGATTACACTTAAAAAACGTGGTTTTGTTCGATTGCTGACTACAATTGGGGCAAGTTAGTTTTTCTCCTTCTATAATCTCACTGTTTGGATTTTCTTGATTTGTTCTGTAAAAGAAAGAAATTAAACAAGTTTTGGTTTCGAATAAAGTGTATTTAGATTAAATGTCTTAATTTAATCATTTATTTCGTAACTCACTTAAGAACTGAATTTTCAAAAACTCTCTCGATCACTTAAAGAAATATACAAGATTACACTTATTCATATTCATTAGAAAATAATAGCCTTGTTTTTTTCGTCTGTCCAGAATATAAGGAAATTATCCCGTTAAAGTGAACTCATAAGTAACACAGCCCAGTTATACATTTTTTCGAAAATTAACATTATGTCATCCACTTTGAAGTCAAAAATTACTCTAAACAATTTTTAGTTCAAGATTCAAATGACAGTTTGATGCAAATCCCCAAAAATATCAAATGTTTAATCTGCGTTTTTTTTTTTTAAATTTCGGCTATAAATTGAACTGTTATATTTATTATAAATATTTGAAACAAATTCTAAAAACAACTAAAACATTATATAAAGAAGAAAAGTGACAACAATAGCAAAAAAATACTTACTTTTTCTTAAAAACTCTTCCACATGAACCACATAGAAAACTAGGTGTTCTTTGAAGCTCTTTACTTTTACTACTGCAGTTTATATGCATTCTTAAAGTATGTTGAACTAAATGTTGTCTCATAGTAAATTTGGCAAAACATGTTTTGCATTCATAAGCCTTTTCATCGGTGTGACCTCGCAGATGAAACCTCAGGGATTTTTGACTAAATTTCTTATAACATTGAGGACAAATAACTTTTTCTTTTGGTTTGATGTTTGGCAAGGAGTGCATAAGTTCGTGAAAAATAAGCTCAGCTTTAATATTTGTACTGTAAATAAAAATGGTCTTAATTAAAATTGTTATTCCACATTAAAATTTTTAATATTTTACCTATATTTACATTCTTTGCACTTATAATGTGAATCATCTTCTTCGCCCTTTTCAACAGAGTTATCAGAAGCATGTTGTGATTTTGGAGTTTTTAAAGAAGATAAGTTTTGTGGCTGTTCCTTAAATAAATTATCCTCAGGAGAATGCGTAAGAGCCCTAAGTAATAAATTTGAAGAACTCTCCTTTGTATCTGAAGTCGATGGACTCTTTTGGCAAATTTTGTATCTTACGTGATATGTGAGATCTTGTGGCAGTTCAAAACCTTTTCCACAAAAACGACATCTGTAAGATTTATTTTTAATTAACAGCTTAATTTTCCCACAAATTTTTTCCAACTAACAAGGTACCGCCAAGATTGACCGCCTCCGATTTCAACGATTTTTATATATGTTGTTATATTTGAGTAAATGAGTAATTACCCAAAAGGAATTTACGCAACGCTCAATAGTTTCAAAGTTGCCTTGCAACCGCATACAAACTGAACTTATATTTAAGCTGCTTGGTAGAAGTAACTTTGAAACTATTGAGCGTTGCGTGAATTCCTTTTGGGTAATTACTCATTTACTCAAATATAACAACATATATAAAAATCGTTGAAATCGGAGGCGGACAATCTTGGTAGTCTCCTTGTAAGGTATGTGTTTTCGATTGGTAAAATGAGAAATAGTAAAAAATCTTAAATCTTAAATTATTTATACACTCGTTCAAAATTAGGGGATCATCTAGAAAAACGAAAAATTTTCATAATTTTTAAATCTCTGTATCTTCGCGAGAAATTCATAGATTTGGATGAATGAAAGCTTATTTTGAAGCTTGTAATTTCTACTTTGAAATTTATGCAGGATACTTTCAGCTTTCATCTAGTTTAGGAGTTATGGAAGCTTAAAGTTGAAAATGACGTTTTAGTTTTGACAGCTCATTGCTCAGTTGAGGAAAATAAGAGGAAAATTTAAAAAAAAAACCATCTTAAAGAGGAGAGTACCTGCTTTAAAATTTTAAATTTAAAACTTGAATTTCTTCGCCAATTTTTGTTTTTTCAAGCCCATAAAAGCCATTAAACGTCACAAAAAATTAAGGGATCATTTCTTTCTTCTCGGTTTTGATTTTAATTGAGCGGTAGGGTATGAACAATTTTTCGATATATAGATTTCAAAGTAAAAAGTAGAAACGTTAATGTATAATATACTTACAAAGATTTAGTTTCCGGATGTTTCGTCTTTATATGTTCTTTTAATTCCAAAACATCTGGACAAGTTGTTCCACACACTTTACATTGTCTCACCGGCAATTCCATTTTTTTCAAAATAGCAAAATTTATTTTATGTACTGCAGAATTATTATGTTTTCGTTTATCTTTATGCGTTTCAAATTCCATTTCACAGATTGAACAAAAATAAGTATGTTCTCTATGCAATCGAAATTGATGTCGTTGTAGGGATAGGCGACTTTTTAAAATTTTCTCACATTTTTTGCAGGAAAATTTTCTTTGAGTTTCATTAACAATTGAACACCGACAATTATGCTTTTTAAGTTGTATGTTATAATGAAATACTTTTTTGCATTTTAAACATATAATCAAAGTTCTTTTACGTATTATAATGGGAATAGTGCGATTAAACGCCTTAATAACTTCATTATGATCAGTTCCTTTAAGATGCTCTTTCATGTCGTCATTTTCAATACATTCGAATTTACAAAAATTGCACCAAAACACACCAGGACCTTTTGTGGTCGCAACATGCTCATTCGAGTCCCAATGTAAGAGGAAGTGTTTTTCAATATTTGCATAAAAGCGACACGGTTGACACTGAAAAGGGCTCTCTTTTACAATTTGGTGAATATATTCCAAAACGATTTCGAACGATTTCGGTGGGTTTTGAACTTCTTTACAGTAGTGTTGATACGATATGAGGTGTAGTCCTATTGAGTGTTTTTCAATAAAAACGTTGCAAACTTTACATTTCATGCGATTACTTTTCTGTGTTTTGCGTTTAGAGCTATATTGAGTTTTAGTTTTTGGTATAATTTTCTTCTTAATCGTTACAGAATTTTTGGTCGATTTTTGCTTCTCTTGACTTTTTTGAGATCTTGGTGAAATTTTGGTGTTTTTTATAGCTGTAGTTTTCTTCAACACTTTATCAGGTTTTAATTGTTCAAGAGGTGGCTTTGGTTGTTTTTTGTTAAGAATTTTTGGAAATGTTGTTCCTGGAACCCATTTTCCTAAGAATTAAAAATATTATCATAAAAGTAATTATCATAATGGCTGTTCAATAGAAATATATATTTAAAAAAAAATAATTAGTCGTTTCATGAAATTTTTATGTAAAAGTAAAACAAACATTAAATTTTGCTAAGGTTTGAGAAATATTTTTAAACATAAAAAGAAGTACATATAGGTATTGTAATTTTAAAATTTCGAAGTTTTGAGAGGACCATTATCATGAAGTGAAATTAAATATATATTGATATAAAAAATTAAAAGGAGAATACGGTTTAAATTTTCCATGTTTTTTCCACTTTTAATATCCTTGCAAAATCCTATTGAGTCTAGAAGAATCATAAAAACTGATTGAAAGAAACGCAGCGAATTAATTTAATAAATCTCACAACATTTTTCAACCAGCAGTCCAATTTTGAAAAAAATATTCGTGACGAAAAACTCTTATTATTATTTTTTTTTTTTTTTTTTTTGTTCAGTCGAACGTACCAAAAAACTCGCTTTCTTGTTCTACCCTTCGATGGCACATTTTGTTAGTACACTGTACCTGGCATACTGGGGTGCCTCAGACCCCAGACATTAAAATCCTTACAACTAGTAAACTATTTATAATTATTATTTGAAAAAAGATACTGAATACCCTTATAATAGTACATTAAGATACAAAATTATTACTTTTAAGAAATTCTAATTTTAATTATATAAAATAAATTCAAAACCGTCGCGTCGGAAAATCGGAAAATTTAAACTTAAAAAATTGATAGGTTTTTTTAATCTTTATTTTAAAAAAATACTCTGATACCCTTGAGATGTACTGATTTAAGCAAAAACATAGTAGTTACGCGGGCAAGAAAGTCAGGTAAGAAACTTAAACCTTATACTTATAAAAAAAAAAAAAAAAATTTAAAAACCCAAAAAACCTTGTCAAGAACGATTTTTGGGAGAAGGCCAAGGTTTTTTGTTTTCGGATGGAAAACTCATTATGATTTAGAATTTTATTTGAATTATATGTGTTGGGAAGTGTTTTGTAAAATTTACAATTAAGGGGACCTTTACTTTCAAAATCGAGATAAAACACACTTTTTAAAAGTTTTTTTTTAAAACTATTATATTTACGATTCTGAAACCTTTTGTACATTATTGGTAAGATTATGAAAAATATAAAAAGAATTTTTAAATGCAACTTTAGTTTATTTTAATGCCTGCAGATGGCGTCATCCAAAATGCACTTTTAAAACGGCCCCATTTCTCTAGGACAGTAACAGATAGAGTAAAAGTCTTTAGTGTATTGTTTTCATAAGACACAAAACTAGTACCTAAACCTAAAAAACGTTTTATTTTTAATAAATATATCATTTTATACACATTCTAAAAAAGTTAAAAAACGACTATAAGTTAAGGGTAAACTAACCTCCGCATAAAAAAGTAGGGGGGTAAAATAATATTTTTAAAGGTTTAGTTACTAGTATATTTGATAACGAATCGAATGGCGTTAATGGTTTGTTAAAATCGGTTGAATAGTTTTTGAGATACAGATGCGGCCATTTTCAAAAATGTGATTTCGAGAAAAACGCGTTCAAAGTTTTTGTTATGTCATTTTTACATATAAAACGCGTAGAGGTACCGTTACAAATATAGGTATAACTTTTTTTCTTTTACGAATTTCTTAAAACGTTTTTAGGAGAGTGTTTGTGTGATGTTAAGAAGTATTTTTATGAAAAAAAAAAAAAAAAATGATTTTTTTCGATTTTGAATGTAAAGGTCCCCTTAATAAAAAAACTAATAAATGAATTAATTCAAGCTTCTTAAATTTCATATAAATATATGGTACACCATGTACCTACTATAGTAGAATAGTAGCCCTATAAAAAATGGTATTAATTCCGATGTATGAAGAGTGGGATATAGGTGAAAATAAAAAAAGTCAATCCAATGAGTGGAGTTTATTATAATAAAAAATTATTTCTAAAAAAGTTAATCAAAAAATTATAAATAATAGATTAAGAATGACATTTTCACAAATTGGTCACTTGCAAGGCAAAATAACTGCAACTGGGACGCTGGGGTCTCATGCGGCACCAGTCAACTTTATGTGAACGTCACAACTAGACTGACGCTTCTAAAATTATTTTAGGGGTCATAAAACAAAGATGGAACCTTTAACTAACGGAAGATGTCGCCATAGTTACTATTTTTCAAAATCTAAAGGCTTTAAATTGAAACTGAAGAGAGTTGGAACCACTCAGACCCCAGAGTGCTATCGAAGGGTTAAAAGCACTAAACTCTACGCTCTTTAAGTACGTAGTGTAATAATATGTATAATTTGTTTTATTTGAAGACTAAAATTTATGATATATAATAAAATTGTTTACCTTTTGTATGACCCGGAGGTGGATTAAGATCATTCTCAAATTCACCTCGATAAGGTGAGCCCCACTGTAGTCTATCGGTTTCAGGTTCATTTTCAGGTTTCCATTTTCCTCCCGTATGACCCGCAGGAACTGTTGGGACCCCAGGTTCATAGTCATCATCATCATCAACTTCAACATCGCTAGCTTCTGGTGAATCGTGTTGGAATGTTAGCAACTTAAAAGTTGAATCGAATTTTTTATGTCCACTGATGCTATTAACGGCTTTAATTAAATTATCTGAATTATTCCCAGATTCGATCCATTCATCATCATGTTCTTGAGTTGAAAGTAGAGCTTCTGTTGTTTTTCTAGACTCGGTTTTATAAGCTGATGGTTTTTCGCTTGATGGTATCGTTGAAGTTGAAGGTAAGACACGTTTTGTGCTACTCTGAAGTTCGAGGGATGAAAAGAAAACATCTGCCCCCAAGTCGTAGGGAAGATCATAAGTGTACGATAAACATTTATTGCCCTTTTCGACTTCGTCATTTTTGATCGGATATGATGTATTTTCTGAGAAGTCAAACGCTCCATAGGGATGATCAACTTGAGTAATACTTCTTGACGATTTAGCTGTACAATTATTTTTACGATGTTGGACATAGTTATCGAGTCCAATTATAGTCGAACTACATTTACAGCAAAAATGTGTATCATCAATATCTTCTTCAAGCATCGTTTGATCGATACTATTTATAAATTATGTATACAAAAAACAAGTTGTTCTCGTTAATTGGACACCATCCAGAAAGCAGCGGCAGTTAAAAAGTCGGTTAATGCCTCCTCGATTGGTTTAACCTGAAAACAAGGGCATAAAACACTAAAGGCTATAAAACGACACTAAAGATAATGCAAAACATCTTAAAGAACTACCCTAAACTGTCTTAAATTATCTAATGAATGACTTCCTTCCACTTAAGACACCTTGCCCAAATTTGAGCAGTAAAGCTGCATTGCCCCGCTGCACTTCTGCGGTATAAGAAGAGGATCCCAAAATGCATCGGAGAAAGTTAATAATTTTTTTTTCTGCTGCACCCACTAAATGTTCGGGCACTTTACACTTTCTTCGTGCGATTTTACGAGCGCTTAAAAACTGGTGATTTTGTTATGGTGCCCGGTCGTGTGTTGTGGGGCTCCACCCAGGGGCTTTTATATCTTTGGTTGCGTCACACTGAGGCCCCGTCCTTGCAGTGCGCGCGGAGCACCACAATAAAAGTCGACCAAACACAATGACAGTCGTAACTTAAGACGTTTACGAAGTATCAATCACGGGCGAGAGTGGAGCTCGTAAAATTTTTACTTTTATGAGCCATTTAATGGGGTCCTTAACACTTAAGTCAGCCGCCATGGTGCCTGGTGCTCCGCGGCTGACTTTGTCCTCATAGTTGTCGAGCTCAGAATCTGGATCCCCCCCGGTATCCGGGATACAGTCGTCGGGAACAATTTAATCATGTTCTAAACTCAAAGTTGAGCTTCGGATGAGGATTCAAATTCGGTTTTTACGCGCTGTGGAGAAAATTTGAAAATAAAAATAACATTATTGCGGAAGTTGTTTGTAAATTCATGCATTTAATCGGTTGATAAATTGCTAGCAAAGGGAGTGGTTTAATACCGGGCAAATGCTGCATTCAAATGATGATAAACGCTTTTTTCAACTTTCGGCGGAGAAGAGAAGAGTATCTCAATAAATTGTTTGTATTTTTCTTTGCATCGATATTTTAAATTATAATGCCCATTTCGTCATATCTATAGAGAGAACCGAATTCATGATTAATTCTTATTTCAATCAATCGTCCATCACTGTCTATAACTTTTTGGCATTTGGATTCCGCGGTGAAAAAATTGAATAACCTTCGAAGTAATCCAATCTTCCACCCATTTTTCGATTCTTTCATAAGAGTGAAAGTGCTGTGTAGATAGGCTATGAGCTACCGACCGAAACAAATGATAGTCAGAAGGAGCAAAGTATATTTAACCGATTTTGCAAAATGTGGCCGAGCGTTGTCGTTCAAAAAAATCACTTTATCGTCTTTTGGCATATTTTGTACAGTTTTGTTTCAATGCTTGATTCAATGCGATTAATTGTTGTTTATAACAATCGTCTCTAATTATTTCACCAAATTTAAACAGCTCATAAAACAATATGTTCTTCTGATACCACAAAATACGCAAATGGTAGTTAATCACCTCTTTTTTCATATACCTTTTTACGTTTAGGATTTTTTTTTTAAATTTTCAAGATTAATTTTCCCTCGATTAAAAATACTTTTTATTGTTTTAATTTACATTAGTAGATATGGAGAAACTTAGCTTGTGGTTAGAAAAACAATTTCAGACGAGACATGACTAACATTCCTAAGAGGGTCCTAAAACTTCCAGATTACAAACCACTTTAGTGAATTTATATTTTAAGTATTTAGTTGATTTTGTTTATATGTGAATTTGTTGGGGATTTTTGGGGGTGAAAAATGGATAAACAAGATAAACTACATTTCTGAGCAAACCTTTTGAGTCGCTAATGGACGAATAAAAGCTCTTTAAATTGCAGCAACATGAAGACTTCAACTAGAGTTAAGTCAAGGTCAATACAGGCTTGAATTTATTTTAAGCTAAATTTGAATTTGACACAGTGATCATTTGAATTGTTAAAATACGTCCTACCGAATCAATATCAATCATTTTCCTGGTTTCAATTATTATAGAAACAAATTAATATTGTTTCATTTGAGAAAAAAAAATCCAAAAACGTATAAATTTATTTAATTTTTGCTCTTCCGGGACAAATATTGCAATCCAAATTTCGACTATTTCTAATTACGCTAGAGCTTTGAAATATTGCACACGTGTATAAGTCCGGTGACAATGCAATACAATATATATAATATTATTCTAAATTCAATAATGTACTAAACAGAAACAAATGTTTTTTTTAAATTTTATAACAACATTTTCTAAATTTTTATAGATTATTAAAACTGAAACCGGTTTTAGTGCATTTATTAAAGCGTTGTTTTTAAAAGTTTTTTTTTTATATATCATTTTCATACTCTAAGTTAGACTGATAAAAAATAAGAATGCGTCGACAAATTTCAGAGAAAATAAATTCCAACTAGAATTTCTCTAGTCTAGCCTATAAATTTAGAGTTAGTTCAATACATATAAATGGAAATAATATCGAAAAATATTTTAATATCCTCATATTCATTTTAAATTTCTATACCGAAAAGTAAAGTTATTATAATCATAATTATATAATCTTCGCCGGAAAAATTTTCTAATTGATTTCTTCCCCTAATTTAGAACAAAATCCTCTTATTTAAGCTAAAAAATACTTCAAATCCAGGAGAAAATTAGTTCAACAAGCATTCTATCAACGAAGAAAGATTTCGTAAAGAGCCCCCCTTTTTTAGAAAAGTAAAAATAAAGCGTAAAACCCCCCGAAAATAAAATGTGGCACCCTCTCACAAAATTTGCATGCACTGGCAGCAGAGTCTTTCTCAAATTTAGCGTACAGAATCCGCTGTACCAAAAAACAAGGGTACCTCATTCTTATACATATTGTATATGTATAATGTGTATATATAGTACAGATGCCGTGTCGGGGGAGGGCAAGAACCCGGAAGGGATATCGGGAGTATCCGTCCACAATGATTTCTTTGCATAATTTCCTAGGCGACGGGTGCCCTTCCCCCTCTTCTCGTTTTCCCCCCACTTACCTGTCCTTTCAGCCGGGTCGACCTAAGTCAACTCCCTTTCACTCAAACGAATCACAAAAGTGGCAAAAACAGAATCCGGGGCGAAACCCTAGCGAAAAAAAAAACAAAAAAAAAAGAATAAAATAAAGAACTGGGGTGGTACCCGGTTTGCGGGTCAGGGGATGTGCGGGGGTTGTACGGAGGGAAGCGCAACTGACGAAGAAAAGGAATTTGATGGCACCGGATGGAATTCGGATGCGCGGAGATTGGGTGAGAGGGTGAACGGGGGGGTGTAGAAGGGTGACACCCGGTGGTACCCGGATTTTGTTGGACGGGGTTAATGTTGCGATTTCGGGGAGGACGATGGTGTCGCTACTTGTATACGTATTTTGTTTATCCTCCTGCGATTCTGTGTGCATCTCTACGGTGGATACAAAAATTGTGAACCCGTGCCAACCCCTAGACCCGTGTTCCCCCGCAATCCCCCCTTCATACACCGTACAAACTAGTCCATCCGACAGAATTCGGATTCCTCTGTAGAACAGAAAATCCTTAGGGGTTTTCGCGAGTTCGGTACCCGATATAAGGCACAACGCAGCATCACACAGAATAGAATAGAAATTCCGTTGGCGATGCGATGCGATGGATTTTTGTCCTGTAGGATCTTCTGGGTTCTGGGCTCTCGAACGGACGCGCGGGTTCCGTTCATTGTTCCAGACTCCTCCGATTCACACGAGTGGAAAAAGATGATGCCCGATATTTCGTTCTCGCTCGGTATTGTATAGTAGTTAGGCGCTCCGGGTGGGGTGAGAGTAGGGGTAGGAGAGTTGGGACTGAATGGAGCGGGTGCAAGACCCGTCAGTTGTGGGCAGACGGATAGGTGCGGGGGAGGCGTTAAGGTGCGTAATAGCGTACGTCGCCAACTCAGCTGGCGCATCCGCCGTCATCGATTAGACATAACGTGTCAAAGCTGGAGAAGATGCTCCATGCTTTTTTAGGGGGCTAGAGGATTGGAGGACTGAAGGGCGCCCTTTAACTCCCCCGTGCGCAGATGGATGGGTGGTTGTAAGTGATCTGAGGGGGGCTGGAGGGGGGCTATGACGCTCTTTCTTGTTACAGTCTCGTGCAATGGACTTAGGACTTCATTCCGAGTTAGGCGGGTGCTCCCGGAGGGGGTTAGGGTGGGGTTGTGGGACGAGGGGAGGGTACTTTGATTTATTGCTAACGAGACACATGGGGAGGACGCTACGTCTTCTCTTGCCCGTTATTGCGCTGCTTGTTTTATTTTATTTCATTTTTTTGTTTTTATTTCTGCTCCTTGAGCAAAGAGAACAGGACCTGGACCCGGATCAGTCCCGGCAGTAAGGGTGAAAATGTGAGCGCTACTGCTGCTGTTCCTGCAGCAGAGCAGCAGCAGCAGCATCATCCCCAGCATCGCTCACAGTGAAGTGAGATTGTGTCATTTTTAGCGCCCGTTTTCGTACTGCTCTGTTCCACTATCTTCTTTATCGTGCCGGGGATTACCCATGGACCCATGGACTTGCAGGGATTTTATTTTTGTTTTATTTTATTTTATTCTATTTTTTTCTTTTTTTCTGCAACAATGACTCTCGACAGCTCCCGTCCAATGTGCAGCTGGGAGCTTCCCCCAGTCACTCGGCGCGTCACAGGAACAGCGACAGACGTATCCTGATCCCTGTGTCAGATCCCGGGATGAGCCCGGAGAGGAGGATGGCGACGACGACGACGACGACGACGACAATGAACCAACCCAAGTTGTATGGGTATGGGCTATTAAGGACTTTTATGTGTTAATTTTTTGATTATAGGGGGATGTCTCGCGCGCCTGCATCTCAACCCCGGGGCGGATCCGAGGGACCCTCCCACATTGGTGGGTGGGGGACGTTTCACTCATTTTTCGCCTTTCTGGGTCACTTGCTATTCTACAGCTCGCATATAGTCTGGGTTATTGTTTTTGAATATTAATGCCCCTACTAACCCCCGAACCTTTCGGGCAGCAACGACTTATTTATTCATTTCGGTTCTTCAAATAATAACGCAAAATGATTTACAAACACACACACACACACACACAGGCAAATACAGGGAAGGAGGACCCTGTAGCGTCTTAGTGTGTGCTATGCTGGCATCCATAGTTTTCCTGTGAGCGATATAATTGTGTCTTGTTTAATTTTCTTAATTCATTTTCACCCTCCCTCATGGAAATGGACGGTTATTTCCGTGAGTTATTGCCACCAGGAAGGGAATTAGAAGTATTGTTTTCATTTCTCTCTTCCCCTCAAACCCTATTCCCTCCCTGCGCCCGACTGTTTCTGATGGCTCCTTCTGAAATATTGTTATGGCACTTTAAAAAAAAAAAAAAAAACATAATTTTTTTTTTAAGCTTCTTATTCAGGGCGACTCGCTTTATTCGTGGGCTTTCTGCTTTTGGGTGATTTCCAGATGAATTATGCCTCGAATTAGGAAATATTCCCCACTCGAAGGAGCGCAGCAATTTGCAATAAAAGGGAAAAGTAACGCGCTGAAAGTTAAGATAAATTTTTTTTTTCTTCGCCAAGGCTCCTCGTAATTTCTGATTGCCCGCGTGATGCTCAAATCCTTCTAATTTATTGGAAGACAGGCCAGAGCAGGACTCTGTTTCTTTCTTAATTTTTATTTGACGACGACAACGTCTTTGTATTGGTATGGATTTGAATTTGTGAAGAAATTCTTAAATTGCGTAAATACATTGAAAGATATTAATACATTTATAAAAAAATAAAGACGACAAATAATTGATTTTAAGGGGTTATTCTACCGTGATGGAGCTTAAAATAGAGATAATTTCATGAATTAATTACACAAAAACTATGATTATAATTTGATTTATTCTTATACTATTATTATTCTTTTTAAGTCTTACAAGGGGAGTATCAGACATGGGAATCACAGATTCCCATCACTTTTATATATAATGTAGGGAAGGGTCCCCTTAATAGTTTTGCAAAATGGCAAAATGCAACTCTTTTTTATTCTCGGGAAATATCAATTTAAAGTTGCACGCGTAACTTAAGTATAAGGAACGTTTATACCACTTGCAGCAATGGGTTCGTGTGGCGTAGCGGTAACGCTCTTGCTTACTGAGCGACGGGTCGGCTATTCAAAAAAAAAAAAAAAAAAAAAAGTAACTTGACCGTGACTTGAAAAAATTGAACCTTGGAAAAATCAAAAATACGCAAAAAAGACGTGATTTTTTGATGACATCTAATTGTTTTAAATGATTTTCCGTTCCCTTTCGATTTTTGTACATGCCTAGAACCAATAAAAATCGCAAGCTCGATGTCTGAACTAAAAATATATACAGTTATTTTTATGTAAACAAGTTTTGGTAAGACAAAATAGCGGCCACAATGAACAATTTTCTTCGAAACTTGACGAATTTTTTTTTCTCTAAACTGTAGACTAAAAATGTCTTAGAATTAGTCAAAGAACACTGTCCAGTTTTTTTCAGGAGCATCTAATGCAATTTTTGATTTTTCAAAAACTTACGAAATCAAAATTTTGAAAAGTCTGAAAAAATTCAATAGTGTTCTTTGACTAATCCTTAGAGTAAAACATTTTTGTTATTAACAAATTTCCATTCAAGCTTAGAGTATTAAAAAGAAAAATTATCGTAGTTTATCTTAAAAAGTTATCCTCAAAAACCTGTCTGTCATGGGCATATCATCATTATGGCCGCTAAATGACGAAAAACTTGATTATTTATGGCTTGCCAAATTACCATAACTTATCATACCGTAATGGTGAAAAGTGTACTAGAATTCAGCTGAGCTATCCATTACAAAGAAAAACAAGAAGAAAACCCCAGGAATATTGAGTAACTGACAGCTGATAAATCATGATGAGGAAATGGCTGTCTGTCACCACTTCATTAATTAATAATTAGTGCTAAATGAGTAATTAACTAATTATTAATTTAGTGCGCTGTCTGTCTAGGCCGTCTATGGCATAAAGGGTAAATGCTATATTTTTATAGTTTTACAGCTTTTCTCGCTATAATTAATATTTTTAATAATAATTATTATATTTTCCACACTAAATTAAACGATCGGGTAGATTAAGCAATATTTAATTTTTTAAGTTTTATCTCTTTCTAATCCTGAATCGTAAAAAAAAAACCAAAATGTTATTGCACCTTTTTTTTTTTTTTTTTTTTTTTTTTCAGAAACTTAGCCTCCTCACGTTTTACAAAAATATTTATTAAAGCCACCTCCACAATACTCCACTCCTCAGTTAATTGCGTTAACGAGAACTCAAGGACTAAAGAAAGGGATAATATATAAACAAAATCCAAGTTTCTTGTAGCTTTGTTGAATGATGTTGTCTGATGGGTGAAATGTGGCCAATTTGCGGTTGGATCTTGATGTGGATGGGATTGAAGTAGTTAATGATTTCCGCTTTCCGGCCTGGCTTTTAATGTGGATTGTTGTTGTGAGAGTACGCGGAGTTCTTCAAGATGTGGATTTTATAATTCTAGTCTCGGGAATGGCGTTCCTAGCTTTTTCGAGATTATTTCTATGTGATTTGAGGTGATGATGTTAAACTCTTCGACTGGTGTTGGAGTCACCAATTTATAGTGAAGCGACTAAGGTTCTTAGACGATTGCTACAATTTTTATTTTGTTGTTGAAGGAATTAGGCCCTGCGTTCTTATTTTGCTTAATTTTTAATTTGATTAATTCTCTCTAGAAATTTATTTTTATTTCTTTGTTTTTGAAATTCTGAGCCAACTGAGTTTTTTTTATTTTCCATAAAAACAAGGGCTAAATTTATTATAAAAGGAACACGGATTCAAGCCCAAAACACGGAACATTTTCGTTTTCGGATTCGTTATCCTATAATAAATCCAGCATCATCATTTGTTTGGGGTAACATTTTTGCAAAAAAGTGATACTTGCCTAATTTAATTTTACCTCCACAAAAAATAAGTAGCAATATCCTTCTTATTTTGAAAATAATGATTATAAGATTTATTATTCTAAATGTCGTTTTCTATTTGAACCGACTTTCTAATGCATTCATGTTTGTAATATGTTAGATTTAGCCTATTAATAGAATAGCCAGGTATCTGGATGCAAACGATACTCAAAATAGACCCTCCATTCACCTTGCTATTCTTTTCTTTACTGCCTCACAACGATTCATTAATTTGAGATATCTCAACAAACATCAATACTTTTGAAGAATTGTTATTAATGAACATCAAAGTAATTAAAGTTATCAACTGATCTTTGATCTGATATTGATTTTGTGAAGTTTAAATTAAAAGATGATATCAGAGATCCGCTTCTTACCTGTGGATCACATCATCGATTTGTAATGGGAGGTTGTTACAACCCATTAACTTTATTTGCTGTAATTTTTTTCTGAATCTTATCGTTATTGTTAAATAAAAAACGTCATATCCGCCCATGAACAACCTCCGTACGTCCCGTATCGTCAGCTATAGCAATATTAATAAAATTCTTATACAATAAAAAAAAACAAAAAAAAAACCCAGAAGGTTTTCTCAAGAAATTCCGCAAAATCCTGTCCAATGTGCATCATCTCGCGTTGATTGATAGTAACGACAGCGAGCATCCCACGAATGATTTTTCACAAAATGTCCCCGATTAATAGCAATAAATTCTGAGCTGTGTCCATTAATTGCAGGTTTATGGCTATGCGACCGATCCAGCGGCGGCGGCGCAGGTACGCCGCGCCGTGCGGGCGCAATGTGCGCCACAGTCAATAAAAATGTTTCTCCTTTAATTCGTCCGACTGGTATATTTTATTTTATTTTATTTAATTTTATTTAATTTTGTCGTTTTCGTTTTAGTAAGACGTTTTAATCAAATTTATGAATTTGCTATTTGCCAGCAAGATATTAATTTTGGCCATAAACCGTGAGTGCAAAATGAGCTCAGCTTCCCTGCACATGGGACCCCATTACGCTTCCTGTCACTCTCATACGGGCAACCTACGCATCTTGCTGTCACTCATTAATATCTTACTGGACATTGGACACTCAGAGGTCCTCCCCTCCTCCCCCAGCCCCGTACAGCTCAAAGACCCTAACCGCGCGCTGTAGCGTTCTCTAGAAAATGATGATGATGATGTTGTCTTGTCTTCGACAAGGCTCTTACTTTATATCAATAAATCGCCACATCTTTTTTACGGGTGCACAGGTATTCGTGCGATCTTCGCAAGATCGATCCTCAGTTTTGTTGTTGCTGCTGTTGTTGTTGTTTTCTTCCCTGCGTGCACTTGAGTCAGGAGGACATGCGCCCCATAAGAGTCCCGCAGACTCTCAACAGCTCAGTCATCAGCGGGATCGCCGCACGAATCCAATTGGCGGTCGATGATAAAATTATTCTGAACGAGCAAGGGATCAATGCGACTGCCTTGTGGCACACATTAAAAGCGGTACACCTAGGGTGAACGGGGCGGCGGCAGCAGGCAATGCAGCGTTCATTTGCTTTTTAACGGCCAACAATATATTTGGAGGGATTAACAAATATGAGATGTCCAGGTATTTATCCACTCAGGCCGAACGATCGGCGCAAGTGTCGTCAATCTTTTCGCGTATATGGAGATGTGAGCGATCATTAAGCGATAATTCCTCGGCATTCGGAAAGGCTGGCGTGGCGTGGCGGTGGTGGCACAGTCGAGCTTCTTGCCGTGTTATTTGCATGTTGAGCACTTTCCCGCCCCGCCCCCACCCTCTCCTCCTCTTACAACCTTCGCTGTTGGATCGACGACGAAGCAATTTCTTGTTCTCGACAGCGAAGTAGTTCAAAGAACCCACCCGAACTTTATGATTATACGTTTGATGTAAGTTTCATATAAAAGCGAAAATTAATTCGTTTGCAAGAAGTCGGCGCGATTTAATTGGGTAGGTGCTGACAGAGACAGGGTGCGACACATGCAAGCGTGTCCATTTGGTGAACTTCTAATTGTTGGAATAATTTTTGTAGTTTAAAATATTTAATTATCGGATTTACGCCACTGTCAACGATCGCTGGAATTTTAATTAAAATCAGTGGCTAAGCTGCTTACCAGGATGATAACTTTGTACTTTAAAACAACTATCGTGGAGCATCTACATACAGAAAAAAAAAAAAAAAGGTTAAGATCAAGTTCAGTTTTATTGAACTTAAGTGCACAGATACATTTCGCGATCATTCTTCGTTTTTACATCGGATGGAAGAGGAGACATAAGAAGTAAGTTTTCATGTTGATTACTCGATTACTGAAGGATATTTCTAGAATAATCTTGTGTGGGAATATTCTTACAGAAGTTAAGAAGGTGGTTATGAATTTATACAAAATATATTTTCTTTTAGTGTATTATAAGTATTTATTAAACGAGTTGCAAGATACGAGAGGGATTTTATTTAGAGAATAAAATTGAATAAATTGCTACTGATGAATTACATTTTATTGGATTTTAAATGTCGCATTTTAAAAATAAACATGTAATTTTCATACTTATTTAGGAGACATGAAATTTCTATTACATACAAACAGGAAGTAAACAATCATTAAGTTAATTAAAGCAAAGGCAAGGAAAATCTATTAAGTTAATAATAAGAATCGTTACCTATAGTTCTTAAAGAAATTCATAAGCTGATTTTTCAACTGAGCAATGGATAAATCATGGTTCGATGGTAAACATTTCATTTGGATCGGTCCAAGCCATTTTGAAAGAACATTTGTATTTGAGAAGAGTCACATGATAGATTGGTTCCAAAAACACTCAATTTCGCCATCTCACACTGCATTGGTTCTTCGAGACTTTTTTATCAAAACTTCGATGCATACTCGTTCCACAACCACCGTATTCGCCCGATCTAGCTCCATGTGATGGCTCTGGCCATTCTCTAAGCTCAAAAGACCGCTTCAGGGATACCGTTTTGAATCGACTAATGAGATAAAAGAAAAATCGGAGAAGGAACTGAAGGCAATTCGAATAATCGAGTTTCAGAAGTGTTTCGAGAATTGGAAAAATCGTTGGCATAGGTGTATTGTGTCGGGCGGGTACTACTTTGGAGGGGATGATATAGATTTGGAAGAATAAATAAAAATTTTCAAATTATAAACAAATTGGCTTTACTTTTTGATCACAGTAGTATATATAAGATAGAACTTATATTAAAAAAAATACTATATTGGAATTGTAAAAGATATTATTCCTGTTGGGACCATCTGAAACTAAAAGAACGAGTTAGTTTTTTAATTTACATGTGGCTATAGTAGAATGAACATTTCATCTTGGAAATTTGGTTCTCCTAATTCCAGTTTCAATTTGAAACACTAAGAGATTAAACGTAGTATAAAAAAAAAAACGCTATGTTATCTCAGTGAATTTGTCTTGATATGATATTAAAAGTACAATATCTTAAAAACCTATAATGTCTATTCATTACCTCAAAAAACATCCACTTTGCAATCTTCGAATTTCACTTAGGTATTAATAAATCAGTGGAAGATAGATCGAATGTAATTCAATAACTATAAATTTAAATCATCCTACAATTGGGGTCATTCTATGATAAATTTTCCTTATTATGTACTACAAAACTACTAGTAAATGTTTTTAAAAGTTCATTACCATTTTCTATAATGATATTCGATTTTATCTCTCGCATTTGTTTCCCTAATCACGACAAAAGCGCATGTTTTCCCACTCATTGAATTCAACAAAGTGCTAAAGAAACTCCCAAACAAACTTGAGGCAACGAAAAAAAAAAAAAAAACCGAAAAAAAACAAACATCTCCGAAGAAGGACATAAAATCAATTGCGAGTTTCACGCCATTTCCCTCTATTATATTCATACGGATTGTAAAGCTGTGCGGGTGTTCCGGAGAGAGGACCACCGCATAACTCAAACAAACTTTAATTTCTGCTGTCAAAGCATTTAAAACCCTGGCCAGCGATAAAGGGCAGGGCAAGGGCTGAAGGTAATATATATACTACTATACCATTTCCCTGAATCTAACAGACAACCCAAGGCCTGGTGGAGGGTCTATTTAATAAAATCAATTGCAATAAATTACGGCAGTCATCTATCAAAATCTCCTAACAGTCGCACACAAAGCCTCCCGGAGAAGTCGTAAATAATCCTCTGAAAAAAAAAAAAAACAGAAAATAAATAAATAAAATATAAACTCGAAAGGGGAGGCCGAACAGAACACAGCCGCTTTCTAAGTAAACTCCAGGGCTCAAAAACGAGAACCCTGAGGAACTCCGCAAGGAGAACTCGTCACCGAGGTGACACGTGAACCTGATGGAGTGATGAAGACAAGGAGAGCAGAACACTGTATTCTGTGTGGTGCTTGTCGCCTGTTAGAAAACTGGATAAAATTAAGACGCACACAAGTAAAAGGCATAATGGCCGCCTGAAGGGTCTCTGAAGACGGTCGGGGGTTGGGACCGGAGGGGAGGGAAGAAGGGTGAAACATGTAAAAACCTTCTGCTCCGGTTTTGTCAAATGGCGAAAAACTTGAACTCGCACTTAGAAAATCTACTGGGGTTGTGCTTTCCGCACTCTTACTCCGTTGCCCGTCGCCCGTCACCGTCCCGTCCGTCCGCTGTCGGGGATGGATATCCACAGGATGATATACTCCTGGGCCCCGTCCCAAACAGTACCAGCCAGCTAGCAGGCAAGCAAGCAAGCAAGCAAGCAGAAACCCTAACGCTCCATGCTTGCTGCATTGCTCCAGCGCACAGTGGCCGTCGTGCCCGGAGGAGCACAAAGGAACCACTGAGAACGGGAATATTTCGTCTATTTCGAGACATAATTCAAAGTTAAGACAGGCCGATGGCCATAAATCTGTCAAAAAATTATTTTTGAGCAGCCCGCTTGCATTTCACCATTTCACTTTATCTCCACACTCAGGAGGCAGCCCGCGCGCGTTCCTGCCTGGATAGACCTAGAGGAGTTGGTGCACCGATACACGCGCAAAACCCCCGAGGATCATTTACTCGCTGGGAAAAAGCAAAAGCGTCTCCGTCGTCGGCATCCTCGTCGTCGTCGTCGGCTACGTCGGGTATATTCATGCACATAAGGCTGATGCCTCTGGACGTGTGTATATAATAAAAGGGGCACATCATCCCTCTTGACGGGTTTCAGGGACTTCGCACTATTGCAACTGTCTCTTTCCCTCTAATGGAAATTCGCATATTATCCGGACATGAATTCCTTCTCTCTGGAATCTTTTCCCTCCTTTTTCTAGCTTGACACCATCCATCTCGGGTGATGGTTTCTCGCACTCAGGAACGATGGACCAGGGGAGTCCTGCAGGAGTAAAAGCCAGGAATATTTTACCCCCTTTTTGTGCCATCTTGACGAATACCATCACACACAGAGAAGCCACCACCTGCCTTTTCGCTATGATGACATATATCCCTCAAACTAACACACAGCAAAAATCCTCCTGCAGGATGAGAGCGAATGGCAATCACCGAGTGCCAGGAGCCAAGCGGGACGTATCGTTGTCGTGTCCCGGCTTCTTGATACTTTCTATGCAGGATTCATTTACACCGACACAGCGACAGGCGAATCAGGGAATACTCCAGAGCAGAGGCGGCAGGCAGCGCCCCCTTTGTGCTGCTGTTAAGGGAATTCCCCTTGACCTTTTTTTATTCAGGATTTTTTTTTTTTTTCGTTCGCTACAGCCAGCAGAGATGGCGGCTGAGTGACAATTAAATCGAGATAAGCAGGAATTGAAGGAGCTAGAGCTCGATGGTTGTCCTGCGGGAACTCCAGCCAGGAACACCACACTACCATATTCGTCCTGCTTTCAACCTCCCTTTAAATCAAAAAATAAACCCTTGGGCTGATGGATTACTAGGACTGGGTATTCTGCGATGCCTTAAACTCCTCGCGGGACTGGGACTTTTGTCCCGCAAAAAAAAAAAAAGGAAAATTTGAAAATCAGGTTGCCTACTATAGCCTGTGATGAGGTCGTTTTTTTGTTTTTACCCTCTTCTAATTCCCTTTTTTTTTGCTTGCTATCCTTCGCTCTTTTCTAGGTGGCATCGGCTGACTTACTTTCTCGAACCCGCCATCGAAACCCATCGGTCGTCTTCGCCATACTTTCCATATTAAGACGCATTCCCGATTCCCAAATCCCGTCTTCTTGGGGTCTCTCTCAGAAATTTCTTCTCGTCTTTCGTTTTCCCGCGCCAATGAAGATATCTTCTTCTTCGGTGGCGAGGCCCACCGCGAGTTAATCATCTGGAGATTAATTGCTTGTGGAAATGGTTAATTAAGTTATCTGGTCCTCTCCAAAGAGTGGGCTACGACCGAGACTAAGATACTCAGCCTAGGAATTATATCGGTTACTTTTCCCGGCCCTCCCAGTTTTTACGTTGTACCTTCATCTCGAATAGCTCCGGATTTCTTGATAAAGTCTTTATGTGGGCAGGGAATTCTTTCACGTTTTCAGTTTTAGTCAGATGTTGAGGTGCATTGTGATTTTAAATAGAATGATGCTTTGAAGAGATGAAGAACTAAAATGACGCTGGAATTGGGTGTTCAAGTGCTTAAATACAGACATATCGTCGTTGCGCGTGCAATACCGCGAAAGAGCAGTTTGTAAATACCGCGTAACAGCAAAAGGCGCAAAATAGAAATATTGCGCCTACGCATTCTTAACATAGTTTCGCTCCTTATAGATCTCACAGAATTTAAATTAGCCTATAAAAAACCTCATTTTTGACATAAAAAAACTCAATTCTATATTAAAATTAATTTCAAACCCGCGTATCTGCTAATTCTAAACTACTTTTTCTGTAATTTGTTGTAACAAAACCGCGTAAGTGACTTTAAACAGAATCTAAGCAAGATATTAAAGTGATTTTGTATGGAATCTAAGCAAGTTATTAGTAAGCTAACGTTATTTTCCTATAAAATAGGTCGCAAAGAAGTAGCCTTAGAGTTCAGTCCATAAAATATAGTTAAATGGCTAAGATATTAAGTTTTTTCTTCCTCCTGTAAAATCGTGAAAACGCAGATACGCGGTATTTACAAACTGCTCTTTCGCGGTATTGCACGCGCAACGACGATATAGTACTTGTAGAAATATAATATCACTTAATTCCATAAGTTAAAAGAAAGAATGCTGTGTAGTCATTTCGTTTTTTCAGTATAGAGATGTAAGTTTATTTCAATTTTTTAAATTTGATTTTGATATTATAGAAGTTTTGGAATTTTGAAATTGAAGGTTCAGATTATGAGAATATTAAAAGAAATCTTCTTAACACTTGAATGAACTCAAAATAAATAGATAAAGTATTTGTAGTGCATTTCTAATCATTTAAAATGTTTGTGATTTTGAGGAGGGCTGTTTAATTTTTTAATGTATTTGTTTGTAAATATTAAAAATACGTATGTTTAGTTTTGCACTGTTTTTAACATGTTTATCAATATTTCTTTTCCTTGTTCGTACGTTTTTAATTGAATAATCGAAAATTAGGTAGCTATTGGCTCTTAACTTAGTTTTCGGAGGAAGTTAATATTTTGTTTTTATTATTAATTAAGAAATGGATCAAAATTTGTTTTCAATTAGGTCAAAATTTGTTGTCCTTTAGGTTTTGCTTCATTGTAGAGAAAAATGTGTTTTAAATTCGAACTAGTTTTGATTGAAATTCGGAAAATATCAAAAAAAACCAAATTTTTATTGTTTTTTTCATTTTCAAAAGGTTTAGCATGATTATTGTTGGTTGTACTAAAGGAATAATTTAAAATATTAATTTTACTAATAAAGTAAAACAGCAAGTTAATTCGAGTGGCACACTTTTCTTAAAGTTGAATAAGATTTAGAATACAGAATAGAACTGAAACAAAAAATTAAATTGATGAAAAAAATTAATATGGTAAACTTCTATGCAGATTCATATTAGAGATTTTTTTCTCTATTTTGGAGTAGAAATACTGCAGATAAGAAGAGTAGAGATAAAAAAATTAACACTATTTCTACCGAAGGTGTCAAAAACCACCTTTTGAAATTTCAACTTAAAATTATTATCATTACTTTAATCGTTTTCCCTCAATTAAAATTTTCACTTTCCCTATGATTGTTGTTAAATTAGTTATTCAATATATTTTTCCACCACTCTCCTCTTGGATCTAAAATAAGTACGTGGTATACCATTTTCTACCATGAGGTGTCTTTGATGATATTTTTATTGCAACCTATACTTTTTAACTAACATACATACTAACAAGTGAAGATACAAAAAACTCGAAAAAACTGATTCAAGAAGAAGTTTTTGGTTCAAAGTTGTGGGACATAAGATAGCAGCTAGAAAATTTAAACACATAAAAACTATTTTTTAATGACTTTGTATAACAAATAAATTAAGAAACTGAATATAATTTGTATTACAGCCTTCGAAAAACATTATGAAAAAATTCAATCAAAATTTTATGGATTCGGTAGGATTCAAATTCGAAACAGCAATTTCAGCGCAAAAGAATAAAGTTAAAATAAAGTTTAAATGAATCAAAATTAATATTAAATTTTCATTAATTTATTAGCATTTGCTGGAACAAAAGTAGTTTTTTCAGTCATTCATTGAATGCTTAAAGCTCGATCAATCAAAGTATGGTGCAAAAGAATTGAAAAAAAAAATTCAATATTTTTTAATTCATAACTTTTTTCCGGAAAGTTCTAAATTGCGTAGTAGTATTCTAGAATATTCTCGAATGTGTCACTTAGCGCATATAAATAGCCGAGCAAAGGCACAGTTGATTAGTAATGGCTTCCATCACGAAGGAGTATCTACGTGCGATCTTTTTTTACGAGTGGTTACGGGGTAACTCTGTGAGCGCAGCTGTCGCGAACATCAATAGTGCTTTTAAGAATGCAGTTGTCTACTACCCTACGGTGAAGGAGATATAAGCTTCGAAGACGAACCTCGGTCGGGATGACTTTAAGTCATCAATGACGAGCAAATTCTTAGCGTAGTCAGACACCTGTACGATCTTGGGTACAGGAGAGTTTTGAGCCGATGGATACCTCGCAAGTTAACTGATGCAAACAGACCAACCCGCGTTACCATTGTCAGTCCCTTCTTCTTCGCCCTCACCGAAAGGACTTTTTGGAAAATTTAGTAAACGGTGACGAGAGTTGGCTTCTGTATGATAACACAAAACCTGGCGCAGTGTGGATTCGTCGCGGAGAAAAGCCTCCAAATCAGCCGAATCCAGACAATGGTCAAAAGAAGATTCTCTTCATTTGTCTTTGGGACATGAGAGGCCTGCTATATTTTGAATTTTTTTCCACAAGGCACAACTATCATGGCTTGCATCTACGCTGATCAGCTATAAAAACTAGCCGACGCCATCAGGGAAAAACGGCGAAGACGTATTTGTGTGCACCTCTTACACGACAACGCCCGCCCTCACACCGTTAAAGAGACGCATTCTAAATTAACAGAATTGGAATGGAATATCGTGGCTCATCCACCATATTCGCCTGATTTGGCGCCTACCAATTATCACATATTTCGGCATCTTAAATCGTTCTTAAGTAAGAAACAATTCCAAAATTTTGAACAACTAAAATCGGATCTCGTTACATTTTTTAACTCACAGGATTCATAGTTCTGGGAGAAAGGGATTAGCGAATTGCTAAATCGTTGGAGTACTGTTGTAGACTTAGATAGTAACTATATAGTTGACTAATGTCAAAACAAATAAAATTATAATAACAAAAAAATTAAGTTGCTTTTTTAATCAGAATTTTTGCACCAGTGTAATACATATAATACAAAGTCAGTAAAGTATAAGTTTATCAGTTCTACTACAATTGAGATAGTTAGCAAAAAAAACTTTAAATAAATGTTATTAAGAAAAACTAGTGCCACGTGTGTAACTTAAGAATATAATAAAAAATAATGCTGTAATGTATTGTCTTCGAAACGAAGGTTAGCTGGTTAATTAGTAAAAGTCCAAACTAAAAATATATTTCCCGAATTAATCGACTATCATAGCTCTTCCAAGCACGTTATTTATTTCCGTGTGTCTGTCAGTCTCATAAGAAAAATCTGTATTTATCGCCGTTTAACCCAAAAATATTTTCCATTTCTCTACCAATTTGTCTTAGCCAAAAAATCCCATAAAGTATCCGAGCCGTCGATCCGCGCGCAGCATCGTTCGCATTTGTCCCGCGGAGTCCCCGGGAGAACGAGACGATCGAAAAATGATCCGAAAATTATTGAAATCATCAGCCATTTCTTACGCGGGGAACTCCTGCTGACAGCCGCCTCACTTATTCATCGTCGGCTGATGGTGCTTCCCTTCAGGTCGTCGTCGGGGCACATGGGGCCTTTAATCTTCCAATAAAATTACCATTTCCTCGAGGATCTCGAAACATAACAAAAAGATACACCACTATCGCGCAGATACACAAGCGTGCAAGATACGAGAGGAGAGGTGAAATATCAAGCAGCCATCGCAAGCGACGACGAATGAAGAAATTTTTTAAATGTCGTCGTCGTCGCTGCCGTTGTCATTAGAAGTTGAGGACTGAGGATGACCAAGGGATGGCCAGAGCTAAAGAGATTTCATCCACCAGCCAGCATCCAACTTCTTCTTCTGGCGGCGACGGCAGCGGAGCCCGAGATTCAGTCACACAGCACTGCACACTGGGAATGACAGCAATAAATTAGAAAGATTTTTTCAAAAGACAAAAACGATGAAAAAAATATAAAAGCCAGAGATCTGGAGAAGATCCACACAGCGCGAGATGCTGCTGCAGAGGTATCAAGACAGAGAAATTAAGGAATCCATTCGAGATGTGAATGGGCCTCACCGGGGCAATTTTTTCCCGTCCACATGTCCATTACCATTTAATTATATGAGTCCCGTGACAGTGAGTTATCTGAATCTGGGCGCGAACGGCCGCGGATAGAATAGTGGACGACTATCCGCGACGGCCACTTTTTCACTGGATCGCAGCTTCCCTCGGGCGATTTTTTGAGGATTGGTAATAGGCGACCAGATCACCGAATAGACATGCAATTGATTCGTCTTTATGCTGAGACCACATTAATAGTCCTGTAGGAATAAATTCATCAAGATAAGAACTTGTTGACCAGCTGTCTGTTCTTTTGAACGATTGTCTGGCTAGATCCTAGCTGGCCATTGATTAAAAACTTCGAAATGAAAACATTTAATATGATTTAATGCCTGTTTCCATTTGCAATATATGTTCAGGAATAATATAAGTTATTTGCAACTTTTTAATCATACATACTTATACCCAACAGAGACAGAGATAGTACAAAATTACATTTCATTATCTCTGAAGATATCAATTTCCACTATCATTAATCAATTTTGCGATTTAAACTCGTTCAATGATAGTAAAATTGAATTTCCACTATCACTGTATTAGTGGCACTGAGAAAAAAAAAACCCTTATTAAATTGATATTTTTTTAACGTTGAAGAAACTGTTATCTTATTTCAATATTTGTTGTATGAGATAATACACGTATATTAACCCTTTCGTTTTTCCATCAATGCGGACTTTAGCTAGCGATCGCACCCACAGAGCTTTCTGTGAACGCCGATTTTAGGCGGCGGTCGTACCTAGAGAATGTTTCGTGGATGCCGACTATGGGCAGTGTTAGGACCGAAAAAGGGTTAATAAATTTTAATTTCGTCAAATACTTTCTGCATTTTTATTTAATATCTTAAGGTTAAAAGTTTAATTTAAGCTAAATAATTAAAATATTGTATATTTTATAGCTTTTTTTTCTCAAAAACCCCATGTTGTAAAAGATATATCTTTTCAGAATCGTATTTAGCACCCTAATTAAGATTAAAAGTAATTGTTAAAATTAAAAACAAACTTTTAATTACCCAAATTATGAAATTGTTCAGTAGTAGATAAATTTCAATTTGCATTAGATTGCTGATCAACTTGGAATTTTCACAAGATATGGCTATTTTAAAGCCTGGTAGTCTTTAATTCTATTCCAGGTGTTACAGGTGTTTCAATAATTCTCAATATTCAAACACGTACAAATATTATATTAATAAATTGTTTATAACTTTTATGAATATTCAAAAAAAGTTTCTTAAGAAAACAATAACATACCACGTTCCCTACGTCTATGCCTATATTTTCATATCTATGGACTTTATCATATATTAATTTATTACATTATTATCAAAACGACAAAGGAATTTTAAATTTAATAGAGCAGATAGAACAATGTACGATGCACGTAGATATCTCAAGATTTATTTGTCTATGATAGAAAAAGTGTGTTTGCGCTGCCTCGGCTTTAAGATGTTATTGTGATAAAACCCATAAAAATGATAATGAGATATTATTGCATTCCAGGGGGTCATTAAAGCATGTTTTAATATGTGCAAATACATTTGATTTAGTAACAAAGATACAAATTTAATGTAATGAGTGGCAAAGAATACGAGTAGCAGAAATCGCTTGAGTAAATTTAAACAGAACATAAAAACAATGAATAATACATATGTTGACAAGAACATTTTTGAAAAATTACTAGAATAGCATGAAAAATTAATTCAGCCTGAGGAAGTAAATTATCAAAGCTACCAAAAATGTTATTAAAAAAATTAAGTTATAAAGGGTGTATCAACAATTAAAGTGTTTTTACTTCAATGGTTACGTGTGAAACACAATATTCGAGGAATGCCCACCTAGACTCTGTTGGCAAACATTCACTCTTTTAACGAACTTTTCGATCATATTTTGGCATAATTGTCAATTCACTTTTCTCTGCTTTAATACACTTTTTAGTTAACAAATTATATTAGCGAGAGATCGTGCAAAGAAATGTCTCTTTCTATCATAATATTGTTATTTACATAACATTAATGTCTCATATTCATCATATTGTTGTCAATGTTTATTATAAAAAAGACGATTTCAATGTAGATGGTGTATAAAGAGTGGGCCATATGTTAGTTTCTTCTTAAAGTACATATTATTTTACCACAGGTGGTTCTTTCGCGCTCAAAAAATTGACTGAAAAATAGTATCATATCTTCGCAGTACAAAATGAATAGATTTATGCTAGAAAAACATTGGAGACTACTGAAAACTTGCAAAAAAAGCACAACACGAATTTTCAAAAGAATTTTGTCGAGATGTGCCAAGTGCTTTTTTTTTGCGAGTTGCAATTAAAGATCGGTGGTATGCTAACAATACAGAAACGACACAAGTATAATATTAATCGAGCTATTCGTGAAATAGGGACCAAACCATCGAAAATGTACGCCAAATTAGGGTTGATGGGCTACTCTCAAGCCAGCCATGGCAGACATTTAAGTTAAATCATATTCCATAACTAATTGGAAGGTTTACTATTTTCAATAAATAAACTAATTATGAAAAATATTGAATAGTATTTATTATATAGCATTTTTAAAAAGAAACCAGCCGATGGCCCACACTATATTACCCTTTGGAACAAAAATGAATGTTATATTGCGTCAAATTTTAGAAAATTTAGGCGTTTATTCAAAGTTTCAACTTATGATGTATTTTTTACAGAAGTTTTACATCGTTTATATGCATAGCAATTTTTACAATTATTACTTAGGGTGTATTCATCAATATTTTAAAACCTTGAGTAGTGGAGACCGGGGATAGTTGACGATAGGGGTAGGTTGACTAATTGTGAAAAACTCGACTAGTTCAAAAGTGTTGCATTATCCAACTAGGCGTGAGAAACCGTTACCTCCTCCCCCTCAGTCGTCCCGAATGCGGCATCGCGTACGCACGTAGTTCGGGAGAAGGAGCATAATATTGAAAAAGAATACACTTAAGTAATTTTTTTCCTTGTTATATTATTTGTAATGACGCCTATATACTTGTTATTGTTCATTTGCAAATAATTTAAAATAAAAGTTTGATTGTTAATCTTTATGTTACATATCATTCTTTTTAATTTCGCTGCAGTTTTGAGGTTATGACACGTGTGTAAAAATTGCAAAGTGATCCGGGGCTGGTTGACTATCTAGTCCCATACAAAATGTGTAAATGGCAATCTATTGTTTGTTTAATGTAAATATTGCACCTCTGATTTAGAAGACTGGTTTCATAGTCTGATCTCATAAATGATGTATCTATTCCTTTAAATCATATAATTATAATAATTATATCAGTTAAGACTGTTACCAAATAATTAAAATTAACAAAATTGTCATAGAATTGATAATTATTTGTTTGAATGAAGAAAATGTTATTTCAATTACTTCTTGTTATTTTAATTTTATATATCCGTAGATCTTGCACTATTTAATTTGTAGGTCAACTTACTCCCAGTGACAAGTCAACCTACCCCATGTCTGGGGTAGGTTGACTCAAATTTTATATTCCACTAGATCATGCTTGTACTCTATATTATAACTGATTGCGAGACTTTTGTCATTTGTTTTTATAGCTTAATAGTGTACCTATCAAATTTATTGGTTTTTACAATAATATACACTAAAACAAAAAACATATAAGCATCTAAACTGAAATTTGGTCAACCATCCCCGGTCTCCCCTATAACAAAATCTTAAGTAGAGTAATGAATTCATCTCTGCATCGCGTCGCTATTTAGTTCATTTCATCTTATAAAAGAAGCTGCGAAACCCTTTTATTCCTAAATTTGAATCCCGAGCTAATTAATTCCCCATTTTGGTTTTTGCCTTTGTTGTCACTATAAAGTCCCCGGGATCCAGAAGATAGGATTCCTTTGCGGCGGCTTCTTAATCTCATTTCAGTTTCGTTGCTCAGTCGCGTACTTTTCAGTTTCGTATAAATCAAATTAATTTATTTGAAAATTATGCAAATAGCCGCGCTTTTATACAGCCTCTAGAGAAGTTCAGCCTCATTCGGATTGGCTTGTTGTTGTTGTTGTTATTATTATTATTCTCCGTCTCACTCTGGGGGCTAATGTCCATCTGTCACTCAGAAGAAGACGGGTGTTTTTGTGATTGGGGGCCCGCATGGCGACGACGACTACGACAAATTCCCGTCCCGGGCGAATGTTCGGCTTTTCGGGTTTTCGGGAATGATTTGATCGTTCTTGACGAAGTCGATTGGGCCGGTGTTGTGTTCGTTTCTCGTTTCTCTCGGGTTCCCATCCCGAATCGGGATGCTGTGGACTGAAGATCGATATAAAAACCGCGGCGACGGTGGTGATTTATCGCGTAAAACCGACACAACATCTGAAATTAACCACAATAGAAAGCGGTGCGAGAGAACAGTAGGGAAGATATTAATTTTTATTACCAGAGGATGGCGGCGGCCGGTGCAGGGGCCCGGTTTGACGGTGATCGGTTCAAAGAATAAATTAGAACCTTTTAATTGGTCCTCCTCGAGACCGATGAATATTTATTGATTGGAAAAATATTTACAGCTGACGAAGGGTCCCTGCTCTTCGTCAACGGTTGTAAATAATAAATTTGATGCGTTTTGCCTGGCATTGTTGTTTGCAGCGCATATAAAAAAAAATAAAAAAATAATAATAAAACTCAACCGCGCGGCGGCGACGACTGAAAGAGAAGAAAGGCGGGATAATTTTCGAAATGATAATCCTTTTCTGCTTCTGCCATATTTATGGGGCAATTATCGGGCTGATGTACCCCTCGCTGACGATTAACAAAAGGCAGCTTGAGGTCTTTAACACAGAGAAATTTTCGAAAGTAACACGACCCCGGCCAGCTGGGGGGATCGTGACTCTGCTATTCGCCGCCACACCACACCGAATCGCACCGTATGCGTTGTAGGTTCGTGTTTTTGTCGTCCGAAACTTTTGCTAGTCAATCAAGCGCCACCCATCTGGCGGAGGCGGGGGAGCCCTACAACGAGAACGCCGACGATGACGACGATGATGCCACCACCGGAGTCTCTGGGCTCTATTCGGGGCGGGGGGGTATATAATCACCCATCCGTAGGGTTGTTGTCACCCGGCAATAACCAAATTCATGGGCGGCCATCAACACCCATCGCCTAATTGTCCCATTACTTGCATTTGACGCACAGAAGTGCACCATAACGGACGAGTTATCACCTAATTTGCCGCCAAAATTTCGGGCTCCATCTCTCCGGAAAATCCATAAGGTTTTTGCTGGGCGCAATTTGAGGCTCTCGCTCCACTGCTTCACCAGTCCCGTCCGGGGCCACGGGATGTGTTTTGATGTCTTCCCCGGAACAGGCGTATTCCCGTTTTTGGCAATGCCACCGGGAACCTCGGGAATTCTTCTTTCGCATGAACGAAATATGCTGCTGCTGCTGCTCTGAATGTTGTTGCTCTTGCCTGCCTGCCACCCACCGGGAAAAAGATACCGGACGGGTGGGGCCCCATAATGGGGGGCGCTCGAGTTCGAGGCTCGGGCATCTTCTCCACAGCAGCTTTTCGGAAGCCTTTCGTGTTAAGCACTTTGGCGGCATATGTGCGAACCATCGCAATCCGCCGCCACTGCCGCCCCCCACTCGGCGGCGACAACGACCGTGGCGGCATCTTGTTTTGTTTTCCACCGCGCTAATCGCCTGCTCCCGAGACCCATGAGAAATTGTTTACAATAATTTTCTTATTTATTTCTTAATTAGTTCGCTTCTCTCTGGAGCCGGGCGGCTGTTGGCTGCTGTTGGATGGCGGCGCGGTGGCGGTGGCGACTCCCCTCCAGAGCCCTATGAATCGCGTTCACATGCCGCCATGACAGCCACCCCCAACCCCAACCCCAAGTACACATACGTCGCATCCTCACACCCGCACTCTCTCCACCCAACGACCCTTCAAGACCTCTCTTTGCACTTTTGCCCTATTCTCACATTATAATTTTCGCCTATTTTTAATTTTGCTTTAATTGTGATTAAGTGGCCAACGCGCTTTTGAATATTTTCTCTTCTTGTGAATATTTTTTATTTTTTATTTTTTTTTGTATATTCGCGATCCTAATTGCCCGTCCATTTAGCTCGCGTGATTTATCTCAGCCAAGCTTTAAATCATGTCGCCTCGTCTGCTTTTGAAGCATTTTGTTCTTTTTTTTTTTTTTTGTTGCTGTTTAAAATGGGGCCCCGGACCGGCCCTCTCGCACCAAGGGGGCCGCAGTGCTGGATTTATAACAAAAGTAGAATTATGGCGGACTCTCACAGCGCAGATCTTAAGATTAATGTCTTTGGCCCCAGTTTTTGGGTCCAGAGATTGCTCTTTGTATATTTTGTTAAGCTGGCGAGTAATTCATTTATTGGATTTTAATGATTTTTTTTTTATAGAAATTTTGGGGGTTAGTAACTCCTATCACTGAAATATTAAAAAGAAAATTTGAAGTTTAATCCGGAAAATCTTACTATAATTCATACTAATCGGACACAAAATGCACTCAGAGAAATTTTTCTAGTCATTCGTATCTATTTTTCTAAGCAATGTTAACTATTTTTGAAATTCGTACAAATAGTTAAAAATTACTATTAACTATTTAATGATACCATAAATCCAGGGTCGGATTAGGAAAATGTGAGACTTAGGGCTGACTAGCATAGTGAAACATTTTTAATCAATATTAAGGTAGAGTCGCCAAATATCGTCCCCTTTTTGTACAATAAATCTAAAAAAATAGAAAAAAAAATACTACAGTAATAAATGAAATGCCAAACATTAGGTTCAATATTCCTTTATTCTTAAAAATAATCAAAAACGCGTTAACATTGTTAGAAAAAGTTATAAAATAGCTTTAACAAAAATACTCAAATTATGAAAATATATTTTTGGGCTTCTAATTTCGTCCCGGGGACGATATTGAGATCACAATAATCAGTACGTGAACTGGAGTTGTACTTACTCCTTTTCTATTATATAAAATTGAACCTAACTATCATATTAATATCTAAACAGCCCTTTCTTAATTATTTTAATCATTGGTACAGTATTAAGATATTAAGTGACATGACCGTTGTGTTCACCATACGAGATCCTAATACCGTCCCGGGGACGATATAAGGTTCACGTAAGGGGACGATATTAGGAAATTTCTATTTAGTTTTTCGCATCCATTTAAGCAAAAAACGTGTCATAACCTGAAAATTTTAGAAAATTAGAAAATTTTAGAGATATTAATAGTTAGTTTGACAAAAAAATTTTATCAATAAGTCAGGTATCTCAATATTTTATGGAATCCGAAAATATTTCAATGAAAAACTCACCTTGAACACTTTTTTTGATTTTCGAATTTCTGTCAGTACGAACGTCGTGACGCACTCACTTCTACACAATGGCCGACTGATGCAACTAGCTGTCGGTTCGGGTCACTGATAATAGATGGCGGTTTTTAAAAGAGTAGATATTGAAGGGGACGAAATTAGGTTTGGGGACGAAATTTGGCGACTGTACCTTACTTAGTGCACTCTAGAGAGTATAGTACTTTTACACTAGTTTTATATATTAGTACATGAAATTCCAATGTGTAGTGCAGAATTCTAGTTTATTATTTATTCGAACATAATGTCAGTTTATTTCTTATAGTTAAAACATTTTAAAATGACATATCGATTTGTTACAACGAACTAAAATGAGAGGATATTGTAATTTTCATTCATTTCATGTTATTTATTCAAAAAATTTTCCTGTATACTTTATATATATCTAAATTTACCTTCTATGTCATTTTGAAATAAAATATTTTTTTTCTGGGTGTTGAATAGGACCGCGACGAGGGCCGCGTAAAAGGGCACACAATGGACACCACCACCACCATTCAGGGCCGAAGATTTTAACCGAACAAGCAGAGAGATATCAAAATATATATAAATTTATTTATTTTTTCTCCCGAAAATTTATTCGCAGTCCTAAGCACACCCTGGAGGAACAAGAGGGCGAAAGGCGACGCCATTTAGAAAAGCGAGCGGACGAGCCCGTCACAAAAAAATAAAAGGGGACTTAAGCAGGCATTTCTGAGCGCGCATAAATCACTCATTATGAAGCGTAATGAATAGCTCGACCTAAATATAAATCATTAGATTAGGTACACATTGCCCTGCGGAGTCCCGGGGGAGGCTCACAGCACCACCACACCAGCGCCACGACGTGCTGTGATGGACAGGGCCTAGGGCCTGCCACTCACTCGCACACACACACACGCGCGCACTCGGCCCTTAATGATAATGAAAACTCTCTCATTGGAATGAAAAAGTCAATTCGTCCAGAAGATTAGACGCTGGGAAATTGATGCCGAGCGGATTAGTGTCTGGAAGAAGGGCTCTCGGGGCTGGCACACAAATTCTGGGATCGTCACTCATTGGCCTGACACAGGAAATTTATTCTTCCTGGGGGCAGATTAGGGAGCCCCAAGCCCAAGCCAAGAAGGGCGGATTTGTGAGATTCTGGAGCTTCGGAGTGATGGGGCCCTCCGCTTTAGAAGTACTTGTAATTAATGAGGTTCTAAATATCCACCCCAAACGTTGAGGGATTTCTTCTGACTCCCTGGACGCTGGGATCTAATAAAGCTTAAAATTGCTGCAAAATCTGCTTTCGTTTTCATTTTCCATTTCAACAATCTTCAGTAATCCGGAAGAAATCGGGTTCATTGAGGGAATTTAAGAGATGTATTATACACTTGAAGAGTGTTCATCTATAATGGAATATAATAATATAATAGGAACACCTTTTTTCGATTAGTAACGATTAAAAACTTAAGTAAAATCATAAAAGTTGGTTTTGTACAAATTGATTTTTGTATACTTCCTTTAACTTCAAAAAATGTTAAAGGTATAAATAAATAAAAAAAACCTAGTCAAATACGAAAACCATAAGTTAGGGTTCCATATTATATATGTACATTAGGGTGGCTTTTTTTCGCGACTATTTTTTTTTTTTCAGTCCCACCTCGAAATTTTGTGGCGAATACCTAAACAAAAATTCCCAGAAAATTGGAGCCCTTAATATTAATATTAACTACTAGACCAAGGCGTATAAAGATTTCCCATATAAAATACACATAAACTTTGATTATTTTTTTTCAAAACTCTACAGCTCAGAGGCATTTTATGGTATGATCTTGGTCAATGGTAGGGTTTCTTCAAAATTGATTGCTCTACAAAAGTGTCCATTGCGGTGTAACGCTAACTTCCGCCAGCGAGGTAGTACAGGTCACTAACCCCAATTTTTCCATGAAATTCTCGCTTTTTACCCCTATCTCGTAAACAACAAGAGGTACAGAAAAAGTGAATATGACAAACTTGTAGAAAATTCAATTTCCTACAAAAAAGTTTTGAACACCAAATCGCTCACATTGATATTTCTTAAGATATTGGGCTTTGAAGTTGAGGTAGAGTGGAATTTTCATGGATTATTGAGCTAAATTGTAGAAACACTAGGTTCAAGGTTTCATATTTGGCGTAATCGGAGGGCCTCGGTGCAAGGTTTATAATTACAAATGAAATATTTTTACATCATTTTGTTTTCGAAGAAAATCTTTTGTTTTTGGTCTGTAAAATATTTTGAAATTTTTGAATACATCGTTTTGGTACCGCAAACTCACTTATGTCTATATCATAAATTGAAAAGTCACAAAGAGATGATATTATTATAAGTTTGGCTGAAAGCAAAGTAAGAATAACTTTTTTGTAATATTCCTTTTTTTTAATATTATTGTTCTTTTATTATTAGAACTTACCAAAAATTAACATGTGATATTTATTTTGTTGTAGTTAAAAAATAAAAGGAAATTAAGGTTGATACATTTTTTGCTCTTTCTATAGTAAAAATGTTATGGAAAAAAATCCAAGTTTCATCATAAAAAAAATTGGTGATATTTTTACTCAAAAAGGATCAATTATACGAATAAATTTTATATGACAAAAAGTGCTTATAATTAGCCAAGGAACACGCGGGAATTTTTTTAGAACTTTTCGAGACATGTTTGGATTTTTCAAAAATTGGCCAAATCCAAAAATCCAAAAATAGTCCAAAAAATTCTGAAAAAATTTACATGTTTTCCTTGGCTAATTATAAGCACTCTTTCTCATATAATTTTTTTTTGTAAAGTAGATCCTTTTCGTGTAAAAAAATCGCGAAGGTTTTTATTACATTGCTGTACAAAATGGCAATTTTGCAAAAACCAAAGCGAAAAAAAAAATTCAAAACTATGGTTTGAGAAAGTGTAGACATTCGGACCGCGATTTCTAATAGTTATGTGATCATTCAATAGCAGCAACGACAAGATAATCGAAGTTGAGACGAAAACTGACCCAAAAAAATCGGCACTTTTTTGAAAAAATCCAAAAAATAATAGGGTTTTTGAAGTTTTTATGCAAAACAAATGCCAGATTCTGAAAGAGCACCCCCAAAAACCCCTTATATACGAATTTGGAGGAAATTCGCCCCAATTTTCTATTCGAATCGTACAATTGAACTTGCGTGCACAAAATCCTCGTTTTGCGCATTAATGGGTTAATAAAGCTGAAGGATTTAAAGGGTTATTTAAAAACAGACCATCAGCTTAGTCTAAGCTTTAAGGCAACAAAAATTAATTTGCTGCATAAGACTCGTCATCATTTGGTCCGCTGTTAGTAGAGACATGACAAACAAGCAATTTCTTTTTTAACACATGCTTACCAACACGGACATCAAACAAATCGGCATTGTTATTTACGCTTAACCTCATGCGGTTAATAGGTTGAAAGAAGCTATAGTTAGTTTTACACAGATCAGTTTGCAGAAGCGGGACATGCCTAAGGTTTCGCTCATTCGCTCTGAACGTGAATCTTGTCTTAAGAGAAGGTGAATTAATATTACCAACTAGAAGTTGGTGTACAAATACAACGTCCGCGATTTCCCGACGTTTTTGCAGAGAATGCATCTCAAGAAGTTTCAAACGGTCCTTGTATGGAGGGAGGATAACTGGATTGCTCCATGGCAATTCTCTAAGGGCGAAACGGACAAATTTCCGTTGGACAGATTCGATGCTGTCTATGTGAACTTGGTAATAGGGAGACCAGACTTGACTTGCATATTCAAGAATTGGCCGGACAAAGGAAGAATAAAGCTGTTTGTACACAGTGACGTTAGAAAATTCACGGTTAATAAAACCCAGCATAATACTGGCCCTTGTCACCATGGAATTTATGTGTTCAACAAAATCCAGTTTACAATCCAGGAAAACGCCTAAATCACGGGCAGAGTGGACTCGCCTAAGAATAACGTTCGAAATATTATAATCAAAACTTAGGGGATTGCGGCCTCTACAAAAAGATAAAACTTCACATTTATTAATGTTCAATTCTAAATCATTGTGAACACACCACGTTTGGAAAGTGTTCAGATCTCTTTGAACCGTGTGGCAGTCGTTAATATTATTTGTATAACGGAAAAGTTTCATGTCATCAGCATAAATCAGAATTTTACATCCTTTGAGCAGATATGTAATGTCGTCAATAGCCAAAATGAATAAGAGCGGGCCCAGATGACTACCCTGCGGTACACCTGACGTGGCAAATATTTTTCTGGAAATTTCATGTCGAAAAGTAATCTGGTAAGTCCTGCTGGACAGGTATGAGCGTATCCAATTGATAAACAATGGAGAGAAGCCTAGATTTTCTAGTTTGAGTATTATAATCGAATGAGACAGTTTATCAAAAGCCTTGCTAAAGTCAGTATAAATGCAATCGGTTTGCAGACCCTTCTGGAAACCCTCAATGACAAAAGGGACAAATTCAAGAAGGTTCGTGGAAGTGGAACGACCTTGAAGAAAGCCGTGCTGATTTGTGGAGACAAGGTGTCGACAAATGCCTGACAATTGTGAATATATAATTGACTCAAAAAGTTTTGGAATACATGAAAGCTTTGCTATGGGCCGATAGTTACACACCTCAGTCTTTTTACCCTTTTTGTGGATGGGAATAATAAAAGCATTCTTCCAGAGCATAGGAAACGTTCCGGTGCTGACCGATTTTTGAAAGAGTAATGTTAAGGGTAACATTAGCTCATTAGAGCAGCATTTAAGGATAGCTGGGGGGATACCATCTGGACCCGACGTGAAATCCATGGGAAGCTCATTGATATGTTTGAGAACATCGGGGGGAGAAATGTAAATGGAAAAATTTAGAGGAAAAGGATTAAAGTTTAAGTGCGAAAAGTTATTAGGGTTGGGTTGAAAAGCGGGGGAGAACGATTTTTCGAAATATGAGGCAAACATATCACAAATTGAAGATGGAATATCATCAGAGATTCCCTCGTATTGTAAGCTAGTTGGATAACTGTCCGTCTTCCTTTTGGTGTTAATAAATTTATAAAATGCCCTTGGATTGCTATACATTTCAGACTTCATTTGACAGACATAGTCATTATATAATTGTTTGGAGTAGTCTTGAAATTTATTGTAACATTCAACGAATGCATTATAGGAAACATTATTCCTTTCTAAAAGGTATGCCTTCCACAATTTAGTTTTTTTGTTTCTAAGGCTACGAAGATCGCTGTTGAACCAAGGAGGTGAAGAAGTTAAGGGACGTCGACGTTCATATGGAACGCAAGATTCAAAAATTTTGAAAAGAAGGGAGTAGAGTTCGGATAAAGCATTGTCAATATTTTCATCGGACAATAGTGTAGTAAAATCAGCGGAGGATATCCTTCTAGAAAGTTCGTCAAAATCCGCCTTTCTGAAGTTGTATGCGTAGGCGCCATCATCAGTATGCTGTTTAGTGTCCTCTAGATTATAAAAGTAATCAATTTGAAGAGGCGGATGAAATGTGTCCAAAGTAGAAAGAACGATTGGACTGTGATCAACAATTGTGTTGTTACAGTCGGAAGAAAAAACAAGATCTAGCTGCCTCCCCATGTCATTCTTTATGGAACTCATTTGACTGAGACCGAAAGAGAAAACCGAACCCAGAAATGAGGACTCTTTAGTATTTATTTTGTTTAAGGGGTGGCAGCAATCGTCATCAGAATTAAATACCCATTGTACGTTGGGTAAATTGAAATCACCCACTAAGAGGAGATCGTCAACCGGATTCATTAGGTTGTTAATGAAGTCCAGTTTTGTAATTAAAAGGTCATATGTGTTGTTTCCATTCATATCAAGAGAGTTGACAAGGTCAGGAGGGATGTAGCAACACAAAATGAATAGAGAATTTCTGGCTAATGTTACCTTAACAGCAATTAGCTCAACGTCTGAAGAAGTAGAGATGTCGGGTAGTGAGATCAAGCTGCAATTGAAGTGGTTTTTGCAAGCTATAAGAACTCCTCCACCTCGGGCCTCCGAATCAGTATACCTATCCTTACGAAATACCTGGTAGGAAGAATCGAAAATCTCTGCATCAAGAAAACCGTAGTGTAACCACGTTTCGGTTAATGCAATAATATCAAAATTACTATTTATGGACGACTGGTAGAGAGTCCTAGTCTTAGTCCTAATACCCCTTACATTTTGATAATATGTGGAGGTCGTCTGGGGATTCAGTTTTTTGAAGCAGTTAGCTTCGATGAGTTGCCATGTAGATTAGTCGGTGTGGGCTTAGCAGCAAGCCTACGGGGGACAAAATTTTTAACTAGAGCACCAGTGGGCCAGAAGGAAGTGTCTAATAGAGTGGGAGCTGATTCTTCCGGTACATATAAAATAAAAGATGCAATTGGGCTCGAGCATTTATTAATTTTATTTATTTATTTTTTATTCCAGAGTAAATAGTGGAAAACGAAACGAAGAAAAGGTTTTTGTACTATAATTATCCCAACATCATAATGAGATATCCAAATTACTAATTTAATTGATAGAACAAAAAAACCAAAATAGGGCTTATAAAACAAATGCGTTTTTGAATTATATAAGATTTCATACTAAAAAAAATAAAATCGCACTATTTTACAAAAGTATTAAGATCTTCTTGGAGATTTACAGCGTTTAGAACAGATTCAATGAAGGAAAAGATTTTTTACTCATCCGGATAGGCTAGAAAAAAAAACCCGAATCTATAATTTGCAGTTTACGCAAAAATTTCTTAAAATTTCTTTTGAAAGCTATATAAAAATAAGAGCCTAATTGAAATTTAAGTAAGCAAAGCAAAATTTGTTCCCATTTTAAAGCAAAACTCTTTGCGCATTTTATTTTATTTTCGCATATATTTTTATTCATTTTTAAATGTTTCTTCTTCTGGATGTTGGGCCCTATATCTTGGAGCGTGGGTGGCTCTGAATTGTTTGCGCAGGAAGGAGCACCTCCAGAAACGAGATATTATCCTACAAGTGATGGAAATAGAACGCAAAACGTCAGCCCTTACGCAACGCAACGTGTGAGCCTCGCAAGTGAGTGATTTATGGGCCACAGGATGGCAGAGGCAGGGTAAAAAAAAAAATATATATATATAGAGGAAAAAATGAGAAATGGAGGGCAACAAAAAAAAAACAAAAAAGGGAAAAAGGAAAACAAAGCACTTTTCCCGGTGCCTGGGCCTTAATGTCTGTATATTTTTTCCAGTATGAGGCACAGCGCACCCTCGCGCCAGAGAAATTGACTTTCGCTTTGCGACGGATGGGCAAATGACGCCCGACTGAGTCCGGGGTAAAAGCGTGACAAAATGTCACATCCTGAGGTTTGGAAATCACCAAAACGAATCCGTATCCCTGTCCCTTGGTCCTCTCCTCTAGCCATAGAATTAAATCATGCTCGTAGTCCTTGGAATTTTTGCAAGGAGGAGAAAGCCATGAAGGACGACACATAACAACATAGCAACGCAGGGCCACTTCACTTCAGTTCAGTGTTCGGCAGGACGACGAAGCCGATTTTAAGTGAAATTTTTAGTTGTTCTCGAGATTTATGCGTGCTGGCCTTCTCGGGACGTTGATTTGTTCCCGACTGACGTAATTTACGGCCGCCAACTGTGCCATGAATATTTACAGGGACACCAGAATACAGCACTGTGCCAGCAGCTTCCTCGAAATGAGTTCCAAGTGGAGCACCATCACCCAGAAAATGGGCCCCTTTTATTTAATATATATATTGCTGTATAGACGGGGATTAGCAGAAAACGCTCTTGCTGAAAAATATTTGGGTTAAGTGGATGATGGCGATGTAAGCGATGAGTGATGGCTCCGACTTCGGACGACGGAAAAATTCATTAGGCTTCTGTTTTGGCCCTGAACGGGTGCTTAGGGCAAATAATGCCCTTGGCTGTGTTATGACTTCTTAATTTCAAGCAGTCGGCTTTGTTCTTCTGTTTTCGGAAAAAAATTAAGTAATCATCCAACGCAAGGAATAAGAGAGTTTTATATAAATATTAAAATAAATTTTAACTGATGACACCTTAAAATTTTTTATTGAAGAGGAAGTATTGTAAACATTTATCTTATCTTTACGCTAAAACTACTATCTAATTTGTTACTAGCTAGCAACGTTACCAAATTATTTAATGTCAATTTTCTTAAAATATTGCAGATTTTAGAAATCATGGAAATTTTTGATACGCGCATTCTGTGTTGTCTCAGGAGTCGTGGTGGACATTGCCAGATATTTTGTTTTTCATACATAAAAGATTTTTTTTTAAGCCCGATAGAACTTTAAATTTAAAGAAAACAAAACAAACTTTTGATTACAATTTTTTTTTTCTTATTGGAAAAACCAATTCATGTCATTAATATTTAAATGTCAGTTGTTGCTGGTTTATCAACATAAACTACCCCATAGAAAATAGTCAAGAGAGTCAGATCACACGAGCTTGGAGGACAACTTACAGAGTCTTTTGTCGAAATTATCACCAAATTGTGATTTCACTAAATCGATAGCTTGCGTCCGCTGTATGGCATGTAGCGCCATCCTGTTGAAATTACTCTAGCCAGGATCAATGTCATCCATATTTTTGAAGAAATATTCATTAATCATGGTCCGGTAACAATCTTCATCGAGCGTAACGCGACCACCTGCCTTATTTTTAAAGAAATAAGGACAAATGATGCCTCCAGCGTTTAAACAGCTATACTGAACATAAATATCACATAAAACTGTTTGAATAATAGCTAGGATTGACAGTTACCCTCATAGGAAGTTTAGTTTAAGCTAAAAAAAACGCGCTTTATAATATTATTTGCTATCTTATTTATATGTTTATGCACCGTCGTGTTCCCTAACTACGGACCACTTTAATTGTTATATGTAATTCTTTAAAATGTAATGTAATTTACGTTAGGTTTTGGGAACATATACGGTTTCTTCACTTCATGTTGTTTAATCGAATATTCAATAAAAATCGTGGGTACAAAGTTGGGCTCAGTGTTGACAATCAGTGAATCAATAATTTGTTTACACTAAATTGCATAATTAGGCTGTGCAATGGCGAGATGTGGTTTCAACAGGATGGCGTTATGTGCCATACAGTGGCATTAACTATGAAAGACAATATTGTTTGTGTTACTTGTGACCTACGAACGACATTGCTTAAAAAAGTGACCCAAAATTGGCATGATAGAATGCGCTTCGTCGAGCACAGTGAACTTTTTATGTTATGTTTTTAAATTTAAAGTTCTACCAGGTTTTAAATACAAAAAACTATGTTTTCCAATTGGGTTCGAAAAACCTAGTTTGTGCTGATGAGCTAATAAATAATCCAATTAAAAAAAAAAACATTGTAAATCTTTTAAAGTGTATGTGTTTTTGAACAGCAGTTAAAACTATTAATGTGTGAAGATTTAAATTTGAAAAGGTAAACGTGATTTTTCTTCATATGGTTCGTTTCCCTGAACATTTCCAGCATTATATGGATATAGGGCAGATTCTGATTGTTTTTCGTGTTATCGACTCAAACTGAAAGACTCATTCGAATCGCTCCCCACAGTCGAAATATTAAGCAGATTTACTGGGGTCAGAAGCCAGATGGGTGCAGGTTGGGTCCACAGCCGTAGAAATTGTGAAAGCATCCCTTATCGCCGGTGAGTGAAAAACTGCACCCCTTTATACCTTAAACTCGCCGTCGCCCGTCCTTCACCCTCCGACCGTGGGGGTAGGTGTTCGAGCATAATAAAGCAGTTTCCCATTCCGCCCCCAAAAAACGAGCATCCCGAGCGTCCTCAGCTTCAGCTTCAGCGCCCCGCATCCCAGCAGCAGTGCCGGGCTAATGTATTTCGCATTTTATTTATTATTTATCGGCCATTAACAGCATTGCTCGTTTATTGGAGTAATTAATGGTTATTTTAGGATAAAATGTCGCCGAACCAGGTCCCGCGCGCTATTCCGCTGCTGCACAGTAAACATCCCTGGCCCGGCGGGGTGCGGCGGCAGCGCAGGCGACAATTGTAGCCAGCAGCAGCGCGGAGGTGGCGCGAGGCGGCGTGGCGGCGGTCATGTGAGCCTGTGTGTGCAGCCGGAGAGCAGCAGCAGCAGTCCTAACGAATCTGAAAATTACTCTAAGCACACTCAAACACATTCGCATAAATTTTATTTATTGTAATTGCTCTAAATTTATTATAAATGTACTCGCCGAGCGGAGCACCCGCTCCTATAGAACCCTCACCTCGGCGCGGCGCTCCCCGCTTAATGCCGTGATGTGCGGGCGCTCCGCTTCTCACACGCTTCGATGGCTTCTGCATGGTATGGCGCGGACCGATTTCGGAAGATTTCTAATTTTTACCCACTTCCAGAATCTAGAATCACTTTTTTGGGGATTCTGGAGTATAATCGTGGAAGGTTGATTGGATCTGGTTTTACACGATTAAGTGCCCTTCTGCTGCTGCTTTAATAATTCACCGATACCAAGGTTCCGTAGATATATATTATATATCTACGTATACATAATAATTTCCTGAATTTAAAGTTAGTTAAATATTCGTTTCCATATGAAAGCATTTTGACTCCACAAAAATCTAAGTTAAAATTGCAATTGTAAAAAAGCTATTATAAAATCATTAGAATTAGAATTTTCATTCACTAAAAAAAGGAGCAATCCCCGTCTCTTCCATATTAAATCCAGAATCAAGTTGCGACTCCCCCTCAGCAAAATAAAAAGGTGTAACCACAGTTTACTGAAGCTTTTAGTTACTTTACCTAAGCTTCTAGTATAAGATTACTCTGGTATTTTTAGGTAATTGTTAATTAATTTCACTCTGATTTTGTAGGTAATTTTCCGAAGTTTTTACTTAAGGGGGTATTCTAGTGTAGAGGCACGAATTTCGGCCGTTTTTTCAAGTTTCGTAAAAAAAGAACAAAAAATATTTTTACTATCCATTTTTTTCTTATTTGCTTATTGATATTTTAAGAATACATAAAAATTAAATGAAAAAAAAAACAAAAATTCCAGAAGTTATCGGCTGGCAGAGTGGGGGATCCAAAAAAAAGGGGGTGTGACGACGGTCAAAATTACAACCGTTCTAATCAACTGAAACAAAAAAATCCAACGGATTCTTAATTAGCAATGTTGTCGCTATGGCATCAACCTCAAAAAAGTAAAAAAAGTTTTTTTTTTCACAAAATGGCGGACTTTTTTGAGGTTGTTACGATAGAGGGATATATAAAGAACGTTCACACCAAATTTCAAGTTAATCGGTTTAGTAGATCTCGAGATATCCTTACCGCCAACTTGAAAAAAGTAGTTTCGAGGAAAAAGCGTTTAAAGTTTAGAGTAAAGTTTCAAGCAGTTGTGCTCATACAATCGTACGGTATACTTAAATATTTTTAATCGGCATCCCTGCTCCATACAAGGGACCTTCCTCCCGTTCACAATCTTCAATATATAGGTATAAAATACAAAAGAAGTTTCATGGGGGAATTTATCCGCAGGTACTCGGGCCGCGCCTACCGTCTATTGTTCAATTCATTCCGGTCGGACTAGTTTAGTTGTCGCTTTATCAAAATCGCTATAACTCGGTAAATAATTGAAATTTTGAAAAATCCCTTTGAAGGCATATTCTTGAATGTTTAAACTTCATAAATATGAAAAAAAAATTTTTCGATTTTTTCGAATGTCTACACTAGAATACACCCTTAAGTCATCAAAGCTACCCGTATACGATTACGACTGATAGTTTTATGTAGTTTACCAAAGTTTTAGTTTACTTTCCTTAGTTTCCTTGTACGATTTTTTTAGGTAATTAACCGAAATTCAGAATAGAAAAAATATTTTGACTTCTTCATGCTGATCTTATTAAGAAGTCAAAATATTTTTTAAGGACACAAGGTTTTGCTCAGTTTGGTGTATTGAATATCCGATAAATTTACATTTATACTCTATTGAAATTCACGTTTTGAAACCTCTATAAATTCGGAAATTACACAACGATTTATGCTTCACAAATAAATCGTCCTTTTGCCACCAAAAAATGTTAAAAGAATTCAAATCAAAGACATAATCATGTCCAAAATTATACAATATGTTGCAAAATGAAATTAGATCACTTCTCTGGATCTACGTAGGCATGTGCGTATTTTTCACTTCCCTAAGCTCTACAAGTTGAAAAATGATTATAAAATGAATATTAGCCAATATTTTGTCTGACCCATTTAAAGTTTACATCTCAAATATCGACACAAATATGCTACAAAATAAATGTCCCATTTTATTTTATTGTTTGTAGAACTAGTTAAATAACAAAAGAGTTTTACATTTAAATATTCAAAATCCCGTCCTTTAAATGCAATCGCATGTACCAAGTTCCTAAAAGGTCAACACTAATTAGTCAATAATTTATAATACAATTGTTCTGTTTTCGAAAATTGAGTAATATAAATATAGAGCATTTTCAACTTATAATTCGTTTTATTATTTTTAAGGCATCAGACATTTTAAAGACAATTCGATTTTTAACCGATTTGTTCATATTTTCATATTATAGTTTTGTTATTTCGCAAATGCAGGTGAGGAAGCCTGAATAAATAAATTTCCAATCGATAAGTCGTAAAATTTATATCTTAATTATAGCTTATCATTAGTTTTTTTTTCTTCATTTATAAAAGTGTAATTTTGATCATACTAAGTAAACAAGCAACAACTTGAAATCAAACTATTAATATTAACAAAAATTCAGAACTTTGCTATAAAAACCTAAAACAAATAATAATGACCAATAACAAGGTTTTTAACGATAAATGTAGGAATTTAAGTAATATAATGCCCTAGACAGACAGTGCACTTAATTAACCCATTACAGTATAACGTCCGATATATCGGAAGAAATTTGCATATTATTCATAGAAAAAAATATATATGATAGCTTTGTTTGATTTTGAACGAATATATCGGACGGGTCATAAAGCAGTAACTATATATATTAACTAACTGGATCATTAATATGGCCCTAACAGGCCATTATTTACCATCACAGTCTTAAGTATTGTACATTAAAAACTTTATGCTGTAATGGGTTAATTAGTTAATTACTAACTTAGCACTAATTATTAATTAATGAAGTGGTGACAGACCATTTCTTAATCATCATTTATCAGCTGTCAGTTGTTCAATAGTCATTGTGCTTTTCTTCTTCTTGTTCTTTGTAATGGATAGCGCAAAGTAATGTTACAACTGGTATAGAAGTGAAAAATCAGCTGAATTCTATCTAGTACACTTTTCATCACTCAAATCATCAAATGTTCAGAACATTATGATCATTTAGCAAGCCATAAATGATCAAGTTTTTCGTCATTTAGTGACCATAATGATGATAAGTCCATGACAGACAGCACTTAAATGACTAATTAGTACTAATTAAGAAAGAATAAGCCCTGAATATGAAAACGTTCGTTGTATATTTGTCGTTTTCTTATTTTTTGTTTAATACTACACAAAGTATCATTTACATGTAATTATCTTGTTTTAATGCAATGAAGTAAATGTCATCATCGTAGTCTCGCCACTTTGTATTGAAGCATATCCAATATTTGTGTGTATGATGTATGATCGAAAAAGTCTTCTTAATACATAAGTAAATTTTTAAAATTTGTGTAGTGAGATATTAAAGTGGAAGAAATGACTGCAAGCAATATAATCGAAGTACACGAACTACTACATAAAATATTCGCCGCCTTCACGTCGTCAATAATTTCGATTCTAATTGTATCTAGGTCTTACAAGCAATAAACAAAATAAATCGATTGAAGTTGCCAAACAAGCCACCTACCCAAAAAGTATACAAGAATTGAGGTATCCGACAGCATAAAATAATTTCATTTCTTCAGTGCTAGCGAAGAATTCCCAGCGGCACGATAACGTGCATGTAATTAGAATAATTTAACAAGAAGTGCAATTGCACCCAGCAAGAAGCCGCCAGCCCAGGCAAAAGGAGATAAAACGTTCCCCCGACTCAGGCGGCGGCGTCCCGAAGACGCGCGAACAATTCTCTACCCTGCAGGCAACCTCCGCATCTTCTGACACCGTCATAAATGCGTGTTGATACGCGAGAATAATTCGCGCCAAAAAACAGAGCCCACCTTGCGCTGCAGGCTCCCTCTTCCGCTGTTTTTCCGCATCGATGATTGTGCTAAAGAGGAAAATCAGCATCATCATGGAGCAAGAATGGCGGGGAAGAGAGACCCCCAAAAATGAATAGATGCATATAGTATAAAAGTAGTAATAGGAAAATAGTGGTGCACAAAGCAAAACAGAGCAGAGGACACAATAAGCAAAAGATAAGCAAAAAAAAAAAAGCAACCGGCTGATGAGAGGTGACTCGCAGCGAAAACGAAGCACAAACATGGTGAATGGTGGCCCCACCTCAGACGAGGGCGGCGCTACTGCAGCGCAGCAGCTGTCCGTCTTCTCATTCAGCCCGGTTTCGCCAGTTTGCGAGAAGTCGAAGGGCAGCAGCATCACCCATCGCTGCAAGGGTCCAGCGAGGCATCATCATCGGATGCTGCGAGGAGGCCCTGGCCCTAGCTAACGGCAAGTGTGCCCAGTGCGACTCTGACGAAGCAGTGAAACCTGACGACGACGACGACACCGAGGACATTCGGCCAAGCCCGCAGGCACCACCATCATCACGAGATGAGGAGTCGCGTTCGCACACATAAGCGTGAGGCGTGTGCATCGCTTCATCAACAGCGAACAGCAGCTCCAAAATAGAGAAAACTAACGGAAACAAGGGAGGGAGGGCGATAGTAAATAGCATAAACAACTTGCAGGAGTGACTGATCCGAGAGGGACGTGAGACAGACTGAGTTCAACCGCCATTAGGAGGCTATGTTGGGTTAACGGAAGAACCGGCGACGTTTGTATGCGAGTCGTCGTCTGCGATTGTGTGAACGCGCAAGCGATTGACGTGACATAGCTTGCGCTTCCATTAGAAAAATGGTGCCGTCGTTCGTGCCCCGACAACCAACTGTCGAAGTGAGTGATTGACAACTTTGTTCATCCGCGGCGCTTGTTGGGATTCAACATGGCAGTAAATAACGGTGTAGTTGTATTTGCCGCCAGAGGTTCACCAGGTGAAGTGTGAAGAAGATGCCATCTCCTGAGAAATGGGCGAGAACTCATCAGGGGAAATAATATTTCGAGGAGAGTAGAGATTTTATAAAAATGAGAGAGTCATGTCAGAAAACAAGAGTCAGCTGGTCGGCATCGCAGACGTTCATGAAAGTGAGGTTATGATACAAAGTGCATTCAAAGAGGATTTCGTCTAATATTACTATAGATCTCGTATTTTGAACCTTTAACACAAGCTCAGCACGTCACAACGTAGTCTAACAACTAAAAATGCAGTTAATAACTTTCACCAAAAACCTAAGATGCAATGTCACTTCGGCACATTCAATATCCAATACTTCCCACAAAATCTGAACTTTTCCCACAAAACCCACTACTTACCGCATTAGGGGCATTAAAACTACACCACATTCATTTTAACTTATCCTCCAGAAACACACCAAACACCAAAAATTCTTCATAAACACTTGCAGCGTCCAACCGTAGTTTGATGGCTTTTTGACATTTCATCATCAGTCAGAGTGGAATTTCTCACTCTGCATAAATTGCATTGCATTCCTGAGATGTGAAAGAAAGAGACAAAGTGTAACCAGAGAAAAGAAGAGTCTATTCGAAAAATGAATTTCTTCATTTGAGAGGAAACAAAAATTCATTTTATTTATTTCATCGCATACGAAAAGCGGGGAACTGTATTTTGAGAGAGATCGATTCATTTTGGTTTTGTGTTTGCTCTTTTTTAGTTCACTCGTCAGAGCGATGCATTTCATCGGCGTTCTCCTTAAAGCGCTTTCTCCTATGATGGATGAATTTTGAAGGCTTGCGATTGTGTTAATTAGATGCGAACGGTAAGAGTGCGTGTGTTGGTTGAACTGTTGCTCCTCCTTTGAAATTAAGCCGGAACTTCTTTTGTAGTGGTCGTTCAGTAATTAGACACATGTGCAAACGGTTCGGGTTGTTCGGCGTGAGGAGGGTGCTTTTATTTTAGAGTTATTTAATTGATTTTTTTTCGGTTTTTTCTTCTTTCAGATAATGTTAAAATCAATAAAAAAAAGCAGCTCTATTTTAAAATAGCCTTGAAAAAACGTCAACCAACAATCAGGATATCATGGATAAATTTGATTGGATTATGAAACAATAAGGCGGAAAGCGTCGCGTCGGATTCAACATATATTTATGCTATTCAAATATTTTTGGACCACCAAGAGGTTTTAACTTTAATCCTATCGAAAGAAGAAAATGGAAACATAGCATTAATATACAACGAAACCTTGAAAATGCACTGCTAATAATCGATAAATACTGTAAAAAATGGAGAATTAAAATAAACTCTGAAAAAATACAGGTCAATTTATTTTACGAAGAAACGTAAAGCCTGTTATCTGCCCGACAAAAACCTCCACCTAAATCAAACCGAAAATGAGTGACTCCCCAAAGTAAAATATTTGGGTGTGTGTTTAGATAAAAAACTAACATTTAGTCAACATTATTACGGAGACCATCATGAAAACAGGCAAACTTATCAAGTTACTATACCCACTAATAAACCGAAACTCTAACCTCTGTACCGAAAATAAATTAATATTATACAAGAAAAAATATTTCAAGCTATCATGCTTTATGCCTACCCAGTTTGGTACAAATGTGCCAACACACATATAAATAAACTCCAGGTGATGCAAAATAAAATTTTAAAATTAATTTACAACCTTCCTTGGCACTATAGCACATATACCCGACAACAGAGAGCCAATGTAGAACTCATCTATTCAAGAGCAATTAAACTATCCGACAATTCTAAGACTAAACTAGGACTTAGCCAAAAAGGTTAAATAGATAAAAATATATAAGTTAGTAGAGTAGTTTAGGTTAATGTAAAATAAGTTTGATAACAAATAAAACATACTCATAGAGACTTTTTACTGTGCCATTTTTCCTCTTTCATAAATATTAATTAATATAGACATAGACACAAAGTAAATCATGATATCGCAGGTGTAAGGAATTTAATAAAGTCCAAACTCAGCATATAAATAATAGTAAAAAATAAACATAATGTAGATCGCTGGCAACGAATAAATAAATAACATTAACATCAAATATGGAACTGAATTCATTAGAACAATACGATAAAACAGGTTCGCACTGGTCATAAGAAGTTCTGTAATAAGGAATAAATAACAAAGAACTAGAAACATGCCAGGTATATAAATATTAAAAAAAAGCTAATAAGTTCGACGAATACATTTTATAACAAGGAGTATCTCTTATAAACATTAAACTTTCCTCCATACGTCAGGATTGTAAACCTAAAAGCTTACATCTTACATTATAATCAGATAGTCCATCAAGCATGGGGAATTTCCTTAAAGCATATTTAGTTAAAATTTTTCGAATACGTTTAGATAATAATTATATACATAACTGTCGCATATTTAATGATAGAAAAAAACAATCAAAAGAATAATACATATTTTCAATGAAAAGATTCTGAAAGTCAGTAGAATTACGAGAAATTAGAATACTAAAGGCTCTGTTGCAAATATAGTGCTAATATAGTATATTTTCTTGCACTGCGCAGAAGAGTTTGAGCAAGTTAAAATTTTTAAAAGCGGGAAAAAAGAATAATAATTATTATTATCACAACGCGTAGTTATTTATTTTTGTTTTAAGATTCAATCAGAAACCAAGTATTGCGTGTTAAGAGCTTTAAAGCAATTCCAGCGATTAATTAAAGCTAATTTAGTTATTAAACACTGAGTTTTTTAGAATAGAAAAAAGCAAGGTAACAATAAACAAATTTTGTAACTTAAATAAAAAATCTAAACAAAATCTAATAAAGATAAATAGTTCTTTCATATGCCGTTATGATTTTTGTTACCTTTGTATTATTCAAGAGATATTACAAGTTGAGATTATAGCAGCTGTTGAAAATCAAGTACCCTTAACCCATTTGCATCATGTGGAAATATGAAAAAAAGGCCCATATCTCGAAAAAATTTTTATTTTATATTTAGGTGTAAAATTGTATAAAAGTAAAAAAAAAAACTCATTTTTCAGCATTATTTGTTAGAAAGTTCAGTGTGGTAATATTTGAAATGTGGGATGCATATAGGCACTTCACAATTTTCACACTGGTAAATAGTTTCCCTTCAAGCTTTGAGCTTGTTTTGACGAAGTTGATGGTATGACCATTGAAAACTGTTGTCCAGAAAATCTTGGTGGCAATGACACGGACGTTGTAACTTTTCGTGTTTTTCTTGGTGTTTTTCCCTATATTATTTGCAATAATTTCTTCAGCAAATTTTGGTTTGAACACGTGAAATGCTCTGTCTTTATGAATGTTCTTGAAAATAATATAGCTATTCAAAAGCAAAATAACAAATCATCATTGCATCCAAGCAGTGTGACAGTATCATTACTTGTCTCTGTAATCTTATACTGTTAGGCAGCAGTGGCGTGGGGTCCATATAACACGATTCCTACCGGCTTCCCTTTTGGGAACTCATCCTATTCCCGTAAATTTAAAACTTGTTCTATGCCTGTAAAATTCCTGGAAAGCGCTCCCAAAATTCACCTCGTAAAGAAAACACGGCAAAACAAGTCTTACAACCAAAACCAACCATAATCTGTTGTTGCACTACGATGGAAACTTCCCTCGCACCGTAGCAGGTTCCATCAAGGGGTTGCATCGGGTATGAAGCGCTCGCTCGCTGCTTCTGTAAGCCGGTCATTTTACGGCTTACTCAAGCCCACACTTTTCTCCACGAGTAACAAAGAAATCGTGTGTGATATCCTTTGCTCACTAATAGCAAATCCTATAAGAAAATAACACGATAGAAACCGGCTTCTCGGCTGTTTTTCTTTTGCATAAGTTGAAACTCAGGTCACTTCGGCGGGTGGTTGTTTATTTCTTAGAATGTCAGCTGATTTGTGTCTTCTCTATGAACGGGTGTGAGTGTAGTGGTGTTCTCTTATTATCCCTATAACACGGTAGAAAGCGGCTTCTCGGGTGAGTGGGGTTGGTTGGGGTGGGTTTGGTTTTCATAAACAATATTCAGCTGACTGTAAATTTCTTTGATACTGAAGGGGCTGTGAATTGTAGGAGTGAATGCTCCCTTATTTCACAAGAACACGGCAGAAGTCGTCTTCTCGGAAGGGAGGGGTGTTGTGGTTTTGTTTATTATATTTTAATAAAAAAATTGTTAACTTGTGTCTCTTTTTGCCTTGGTGCTCAACGGATTGTGACTTATGAGTGTGGTGTGGTGCTATTTTATTACCTCTCGATAACACGATAGAATCCGGCTTCTAGGGTTTTTTCGTTAGGTTCGGCTATTCAGATGACGATTATTTATTTGTTTCAATTTGTCAGTTGAAGGATTTGTCCCGTCTATCGTGCATGTTTGATTTGAAGTGAAGTGTAATTGTACTTTAATATATAGAATTTAATTGTGAAAAGCTGGTGAGAATTTTGTAAGGTCTAGGTGGTCTGTTATAGGACATTTTAGTAGCTTTTTATTTATATCTTGTTCTCAGTCTTTAATTTTTGTTGGAAATGGCGTTACTTAGTGTTGAATGCTGCTTAACGGATTTTTTATTAGAACAGGCAAATGAATTTAATAGATTATCTTTTCAGCAAAAAAGCAGAGTTATCGAATTAGGTCGCGCTAAACCGTCGATGAAAATAGATTACAAGCGTAAGGACGGGTTTTTCAAACATTTTAATAAGTCGATTTATGAAAAATCATACTTATTTAAGAAATTCTCAAACCGAAGAAAGGCTCTCAAATTTAGCACTCTTATCGATAGAAAAACACCTTCTTTTATAAATTAGAAATCAGTCTAATTTTTACAATGATGTTTTGGCCGAATTTATAAAAAAAAATCGTAGATTAGTTTTGGAGTATAAGTAAGATTAATTATATTTCATATCAACTTTTCACAGTTTTTGTTAACCGCTTTAGTTTGATTGCACGATACACGCGACTAACGGTTTTTTTTCAAAGCCACTTATAGTATTCTTGAAGTTCATTGTATAAATGTCCATATTTATTCATAATATTCATATAGCACTTAACTTCCAATGACTTTAAGTATGATAGAAGTGGCCGACTAAATTCGACAAGAATACACGCAGTCACTGTTGAACACATTTTGTAATATCTGACTTCCTTTGGTAAGTTTTTTTTCGCTATTAAGTTTCTGATTTTTGCACCGGCTTACCTTCTCAAAAATTTCACCCCACGCCACTGTTAGGCAGTGTGTTATTTTATTACTTACATATTTGGATTCAATGCCGAACGCAACCACGTATATATACGCTCCCGTGATAGTGACCAGGAAAATTCAGCGTATAGCGTATATATACGCTGAATTTTCCTGGTCACTATCACGGGAGCGTATATATACGATGCAATATATGATGCAAATGGGTTAAATAAATATATAGGTAATTAAGTGATCGCAAAGTAAATGATCTGAAGTTATAAATATTATAAAGTCATCACGATCATTGTCCTCAACAGGAAATAAAAAACAAACAAAAAACCAACAGATAAAATGATTTTAACCCGTTGGCTTGTAGTATTTTGCTTTTGAAATAATACATTAATTATTATTACAATTTTCAATTTATTGTAGCTTATTATTATTGGGTCCTAAGTTTTTTTTTCGATTTTTGGTAACCTAAATGCTAGTCCGATAGAAGAGTTTTATAAATAAATCGAACCCTTAAAATATCTCCATTAGTTGGTTACAGAATCAAAATTCTGAGAAGAATGTTTTTCTTTTTCTTTTTTTTTGTGTAATAATTATAGTTAAATATTTACAACTTATTTTTTAACCGATGAAAAAAAGGAGGAGGGGAGGTTCTCAAGTCGACTTGTATATTTTTTTATGTATGAGCACGTATAACTTTTTACAGAGTAGTCGAATTTTGATAATTCTTCTTTTATTGAATAGGGTATACTTCAAAGTTGGCCCGATTTGAATTTGAAAAAAAATTCAACCCCTAAGTAGTAATTAGTAAATTTTAGCCACAAAATTATTGCAAAATAAAAACTCTTCTACAAAAAATTTAACCGACGTAAAAAGAAGTTGAAAAGGGAAAAATAAACCTTTTTAGTTTTAATAACTAAGTTCCTAAACTAATGTAAGTAACTAATTTTGAGTCAGCGCCAAACAAACAGTCAAAGAAGGTCATTAAATTACTTCAAAGACTCAAAATTAGTTACTTACATTAGTTTATGACTTAAAAGGTTTATTTTATTTTCCGCTTTTCAGTTCCTTTTTTCGTCAGTTTAATTTTTTCTTAAAAAGTTTTTGTATTAGCTACTTATTATTAATACCTAACTTAACTTACGTGCTATAACACCAATTGTGTTAATCATCAGCAGTATCCGATTCCATTATTGGACTTATTAAGATTGACTGATTCCTTCATTTTGCTCTTAGTGGTTAGAGGTCAGGTTCGAAGGTTTAAACCTCCATTTTTGCTCTAAATTTTCTCGATTATCTTCGAAATAATATTTTTCCTTAGAGGTTAGTAGTCTAGTTTTAATAATTTCCTTATTTCCATTTTATGCTCCAGAATTTTCGATTTTCCTTTAAATAATATTTTTCCTTTAAAATAGTGAATTCGCTCATCTCAGCGAAAACGCATTTGGCGGCAAATCCCCTGCATTCCACAGTCTCCATCTCGTCGTTCGTGAATTCCTCTGGTGCTCCGCTGGCAAGTGCATCAGCATCATCGCCGTTTCGGAACGTGGAGCACAGTGGATCCCCATTTTCCCCGTAATATTGCACCGAATGCACTCTACTCCGCCAGTTTCTCTCGGAGCGCTCCAAAGATTCCCCGAGAGCTTTTCAGCCAATTTTCGCGAATCCCCCGTTGTCGGAGCGCCAACACACAAGAGCCCCCCAACATTGCTCCATCTAGGGCACTTGTAGTGGAGCTCCAGAGCAGGCGATTTGGCGCTCGCTTGCCATCCGCACACACAGCTGGAAAAGCGGCTCGGTCGGGCACCACCATCGCAGCACCACATCACGTCGAGAATTGTTGCTGCTGGCGGAGCCCGAGCCGGAGCCGGAGCTGGAGCCCGAACCCGAGCCCGAACCGCCGCTGCTGCTGCTACTGCTGCTGCTGGTGCTGGCCGATGATGAGGCCCGGCACTTGCGAGTTCACTTGCTCGCAGCCCCCCGTGCTCTGTGGAGCCGAGAATGCTCTGATGGCTTTTGATCAAATTTTCAGTTAGTCAGCGATTCTGCAACTTGGTGGAGCCACTGGTTGTTTAATTCGACGCATTAGCGAGAGATTTGCTCCGCTTCGTTTTTTCCCGTTATTCTCGTTCCGTTGCAATTATCCGCTCGTTCGGGGCGCGCTCTCCCCCTCGTGTGTTTGCACGGGTGCATCCCCCCGAAAACAGATGCAGTGCGCGTTGTGTTCTCTACGAAATAAGAAAAATTTGCTCCTCGTTGTTCTGGGTCCCGGTGGACCCCGCTGGTATTAAAAATAAAAAAAATTATACAAAAAAAAAAAAAATAATAATAATAATAAAAAACACTACCGTTTTGTGGGTGCTGCGCTCGTTAAATATCCGTTGCCGCGCCGTGTTCAGGTTGGCTATTTCGCACCCGGTTTTGGGGCTCCCGTTTCGCGTTACCTTCGCGCTCCGTTTCGTTTGACTGTTTTTTTTTTGTTTTGTTTTTTTTGTCGTCTTCACTGTGCTCGAGTGCGTTTCGATGCGTAATGAGTTCGGGCCAGATGCGTGACACGCATCTTTCCACGAGTGCGTTCAACCGTGTGACAGTCGCTCAATGAATAATTGAAACAAGAAATTTAAAATAAGCTTACAACACCTGCATTATCAACTTCGAATTTTGGCAGGTTGAACCTGACCGTTCATTGGGACCGCTATTTGTCACTTTCGGCGAAGCAATTTAATAAACAAAAATTCTGCAGTGGATCCCTCCTTCGACGAAGCGGCCATTGCGCTTCGACTCTGAAACGCGAAAAATCTAATATAAATGCAAATCACGATCTTCGGCTCTAAAAATTAATTGACGCGCATATAAAATCAAAGAATTATTAATCAAAATCCATCAGAGAGCTGTTTGTCTTATATTGGAGGCTCGCTGGAAAATCGATCACACGGCGCCTCCGCTGCCGCGGTCGAATGGTCCAAAAGCATATTCATATGCAAATCCGCGCGGCTGCTGAGGATGAGATGAGCCCCCTTCGCGGCGACAGCGACAGGGAAAGAGGCTGAGACGAAAACGACGACGACGACGACGGCTCGAAGTTATGCTAAAAGTCGCCGCACCGCGCGATGATGATTACCCCACGATTTTTTGTCGCCATGGCCGCTGCGATCTTGGTTTTATCGCGGTTTTATACGAAACAGTAGTTTTCGCATTGTTCCCCCAGTGGTGGCTAATTGCCAGCAAAAACAAAACGAAAGTAATAAAAACAATATAAATAACAATAAAAACCCCTCGAATAACACGACCAGCGAAGTCACCAATCGTGCGGTTTTGTGCATGCAATTTTGCTTTGGTGAAAAATATCGTTGATTTATTCAAATCGCACGATCTCGAGCCTTCCATCAAAACGCTGAATTTTTGAATTTTGAATGTTAATTGGCCGCCGAGTCCCACAGCATCACATCGCGCCGGACACAAAGTGTCTCTCTGTGGACGTCTCAGGTGTACCAAAGGGCCCGCCAGCGGAGCACCTTTACAGGTGGTTTGTTCTCCTTTTATTTACCACCTTTCACAGACTCCTTGCGGGAAGCACTGGAGGAAAACTTCGAGAACTGAGTTAACTTCAAAAGGTAAGTGGAAGTTACTTTCAGAGATTTTTTTTTCGAATTTTTAATTAGATTAAGATTGCGGGCAGGAATATTTCCATATTTCCATTTTTAGTATTTTACCGACGGGATTTTGCAACTGGATGTTTTTCCGCAGTACAGATTGAGCTTAAGGGTAAAAATGTTAAATGTTGTAAAAACATTTATTTGGGGTCAAAAATGTTACCCGTCGCTTAATCTTTCCGAGATATTTAAATTTAAAAATTCGAAAATTGATACTTTTCCGTCAAGATTTTCTCCAATTTCCCAGATAGCTTTATTGCAAATCCCATATAGGGTTGCCCTGAATGATAAAACAGCAAACACTCGGTCAACTTAAGGTTTTCAATAATGTGCGAATGATAAGTTATTGATTTGGGCCACTCTAGGTCAACTTATGGGAGTTTATCGGTATTAAAATAAAAAATTATCATCAAAAATGGAATGAAAATGGTGAGTCAATTGTTTGTTAAGTTATATAGGGCCATTATTGGTAGTATCTTGGAAAATGTATTCAATTACAATTACAATTAATAATATATATTATAAACTAATTATTAATTCTAATCAAATTGAACCAACAGCATTATATTATCGTTTTTGAAATAATGTAATGTAAACCCAAAAATCTCATTTATAATTTTTATAATATCAATTAATATTTGTAATTATTGAGCTATTCATATTTGTTACTAATTATCCATTGTTAAACCATTTGTTCAGCAATATTGGTCCTATTTCGTTTGCTTTTAATGGCCAACTAAAATGTTTAATAGTTGGGCCTGCATTTCTATTCCACTTTTTTCCCAGCAATGGCTCGTTCAAGAGTACCCATTCATTGGCCAAAATTATATGAATGGCTTTCGGCATTAGCCCGATCCTGGGCCGATTGACAAATCGTATATGGGATTCTGTAAAAACCACAAATTTTGCATATTTGAGTATTTTAAATTAATTTTTAAACATTTCAAAATCTACACTTCATACAAAAGTTCCTGGCAAACTTCTTAAGTAATTGGTAAATGACTAAAATACTACCTCCGTACAGAACTTGGGAACACACACGGGGTTAAATGGACCCCAGAAAATTTTCAAACTGTTTTATCTCGCAAACTATGCTCTTTTTTGGAATTTGTGTTATAAAATTGTTTTTAGCTAAGAAGATAAAATTTTCGATAGAATTGTCGTTAGTTCGAAAAGATTTATTTTTGACAACGCCAAAATTAATTTTATTTATTACATAGATTTTAAAAATTTTAATGCCATTCCATAGTAAACTAAATGTGTTACCTTATGGCAACATTTGTTTTTAAATATTTACTCCCCTCTTTGTGTTTGGAATGGCTAAAGTCAGAAAAAAATTTGAAGAACTTAATTTTTAAAAAAAATTGTCGAGTTTTCTACGATTTCAAAGTTCTATTGTGTAAATTTTTGTATGGGGAGCTTGAATTGTTATTAATGAACTCACTTACTATATAAGAGGAGGTATTATTAGGCCAATATGTTATGATAAAAGTCAAACAGTTTTTTAAATAAAACCATTTTAATGGTTTAATGATTAACGTGGAAAGTATAAAGAGATCTAAGACCATATTAAATGTTCTTTCTTGTCGGCTTCCTATAAATGCCGGAAAATTCAGAACATATTTAGAAAAAACAGAAATATTACTAAATGATAAATATGCATGGAGAAAATTAACAATAACTGTCCACAAAGTTTTAAGGCATGACAAAAATATAATGTTTCACTGTGCCTTCATTTTTGCCAATTGGCGAATTGTCAGAAGAAGCCCAGAAAGCCAAAAACAAAGACTACAAGCGCGACAGATACCACACACCTGGAAAAATTTCAAGGATCCAAGGTTTTATACCCAACAAATCGTTTTGTCCCACAGTACCACGTATGTACCGGGCGCCTCGAATATTATTACTCATTCTCAGATATTTCAGATCTCAGAATATGTTTAGAGTCCAGGTGACCCATTGTCTAGTCCCAGGATTAAATATACATGCATTTACAAAACGTCCAAACATCCAAACGTCCAAACATCCAAACATCCAAACGTCCAAACATCCAAACATCCAAACGTCCAATTAAAATCTGAACTGTTTAAACTAGTTTTTTAAATTTATACAATTCGGGATTTGTTATTCCTACTAACGCAAATTTTTGGAACATTGATTTTTATAAGTAGTAAATATTGAAATGAAAGTCCATAAAAGTCCAAATCTTGTAAATAATTATTCTGAAGTCGTAAATGCGTGCTTGTCAACAAAATTTGCATGCAGATAGGCATGGAATTGTGCCGGAACTAATCTGTCAGAATGATGGTTTTAGGAATTTTGGATTTTGGAATATTGTTTTTGGGATTTGGTTATTTGGGACTATGGAAATGTAAAAGAGGTCAAATCTTTTAATCATTTGAATTGGGTTGATCTTTACAAAATATTTGTATATGCATAAAGTAATTTAAATAATTAAGAACATCTTTTCACACAACAACAATTTTTTAATTTGGAGCTAGTATTCTGAGCATTTTTTATTGAGAAATATTATTTAGAAAAAAGTTATAAGATAATTGTTTTTTGCCAAATTTTAGCACATCTTATACAAATATACTAAAAGCAATATTTTACTTATGCCTGTCATAGCGACCTTGAGATAACATATCTCGCGAAAGAAACATTTCTTTTTTTTAAAGAGTTATTTTTCAGTATAAAAATGATTCTGCTGAATCTTTCTGGGTCAGATTTTGACGAAAATGGGGCGTCCTCCTAACAAATTTAACATTTTTCGCTTATGTATAATTATTACGCCTCAAAAGATATCTTGTTTAAATAAATAATTTGGTGGTTCACTTGACTATTTTTGCTTTTGATTTTCACCTAAAAAAATTTTTGGTAAGCATAACCACAAAAGTATATTTAAAGATCATAAAACCATGTCGTTACTTAAACGACATATCTTGCTATTAGTTCAGATAACGAGGTTCATTATTAAAGTAACTTATGAGTAGACATCTTTGCGAATTTGGAATTCTCGGGTTCTAAACTGTCATTTTTGACATTAAAATTAGTCCCCAAATATTTTGAAGAAAGGCTAATTATAAAAAAAAAGACCAGGAAACGAAACTTTAATTGCGAATTTCTTAAAACACCATTTCCAATTTCTATTTAAGAATCAAGAAATTTATTCTAATAAAATTCACATGCATTTTTTATCTCAAATATAATCTAGTAAATTTGACATTAAAGTAGTTAGATGAATTAAGATTTAGTTGTTTGAAACAGCAGAATATTCGTACCAACTGAATTAACAAGGAATCATTGTTGAATCAACTATTTTTATATTTTAAATTAAACTTTTTTTAGTGTACATCAATTAAATTTAACATATTTCACTAAAAATTAATAAATATTACTTCCGTAAGTTCTGCCATGAAATTTGAAACTCGTAAATCTATTGTTAAATATAATTAATGTGTATTTATATAAAATTATTTAAATTTACTTCATTATTTGAAAATTACAAAAACTTGATGTATTAAAATCGAATAAACTTGCTAATAAGACTTGCGTCTGTCAGATCTATTTTCAGTTTTAATGTAGTATACACAGAAATTAATTAACGACTACCTTTAATGCTTTACTCTACCTTTACATAGGACCCTAAAATATTTATACAGCTGGGCTGGATGCCGGTTTAATCGTCAGAGAGACCCATGTCTGTGCGGGAAGTGTTAATGCATGTGTTCTGATGAGTACAAACACCTGATAAGTGTAAGATAATTAAAAACTGAAACAAGATGGCTTCACACTTAAAATGATAATTGGCTTACTTACTCATTTACTGATCAGGTGTTATCCAATTAACGATATGTAATTACAATATCAAATAAATTATATGTCTACCCGCTCGATATTATGTGCATATATGTTCCGTTCGTTAATCACCTGTTTTAAGTAGATAGTACCTGTTAAAAAATTCCCTACATCTCGGCAGCTGTTTGCATGTCTTGTCGGCTTATCCTTGATGCATGTAGACATTTAGTCTTACAAATGATGTCTTGAACGCAACAATATAAAAAGAGATCTGTGTAAAATGTGCCAAAATATTGGTAGGTGAGAGGCAACCAAAATTGAATGGTGTTTTTTAAGAAGAAAAATTACCTTCCATCGATTTAAACCTCTCAGTGATATTAGTGATACCCCCCAGGGTAGGGGCTTTCATTAAAAATTCTAAAAAAATACCATTCTGCCAATCGCTTTAACGAAATCCGAGTCTCCCATAGAAAATTTTCAGATGCATAGATAATCGCACATTAACCCGGCTCAGTTGGCAGCCCCGCTGAATAACGTCGAACTGTTGCACAATAGCCAAGTGCACCATAAATAAGCGCTGAAAGCTCTGGGAGACGACGTGATTGCAGGTATCGCGGTCCTGGGGCACCGCGGCCCCGGTCGGTCGGGCGGGCGTCTTGCCCCACGCATAGGTGAACTTTGTGCAGAAGAAGGCGAAGGCAGCCTGGCGGGCGATCCGGCTTGGGCAGGTATCGTGGCCGCGGAAGAGCCCCAGCGCCCAATGCACCGCGAGCCCGTGTGCTGCCGCCCCGATTGGATTGTTAAACTCGTGTCATGCAAATTAAACGCACAGCGTCACACCGTTTTTCTTGGGAAACTCGACGACTGGCATCGATGGCTGTCGCCGCGGAACCATTCACCCTGCCAATTATGCCGTTTTGTGTCAGGGCGCTCCGTGTGATAGATATCAAGTGGTAAATTGGCCGGGAAGGCAGGCCACTGCGCCGAGTGACATAATAAAGTCAGGCCTGGCACCACACCACCTGAGCCCGCGCTCCTTCCGGGAAAACTGACGTTTCCTTCGCGACTGTGCACAGGTGGAGAATTTTTTACAATGATGTCCGATTAACATTTTTGGATAAGGTTCATGGTATATAGGCTCTTTGTGAGATACCACTTTTTCTGATCTGGGTTTCTAGTGCGAATTGAACCTATAAACTCGCAGTCAACACATCGCGCTACCAACTGAGGTATTGAGGGCCCCTAGTGCATGATATATTAGATAAAATTATACAATAAAGTTCCAAATTCCCCAAAAAGCTGATCAAAGTCATTAAATTACCACATTCAACACGGCGCGCTTTTCGAAGTCTACATAATGGGCAAGAGCATGATATTAATATAAAAATTACTTATTCTTTTGGTGGGACTTGTTTGATTCACTGCTTGTTTACGCTATCAGTGGCTTGAGCTTAGTTTATCATAAGAATTGAATGCCCAGATTATAACTGTCAGATTAATTTCGTGAAATTGTTAGCATATATATCTCTACTTGTAGAGAAAAGTACGTGTGAACCACCGGTGGTCCACACCGTCAGAAAAAAAGCAATGGCTGTGGACCACCGATGGCCCACGCCGGTTTGAACGTGTTAAAGTAAAATAACGTTATTCTACTCATATACATGTTCGAGAAAGAATGCATGAAATTTTATATACTATGATGCTTGTTTTATTATGAACCCTATTATATTTTTAGCATTCATAATATAAGAACCCTTCAGTTTATATTTTTTCCCCTCTTTCATTACGAGCTACAAAATGTCAGAGTTGCAGTTATTTTTTAAATATTCTAAATCATGTTTAACAAATGACTGTAGCTTCCTTTAGTCGTAAGATATACCATTATTATTATTTATTCATAATATAATGTGCAGCTCTTTGATCATGTCAAAATAAAGCTTATAATGATTTATTTGGTTTAACGTCACCTTCAAGGAATATACTGGATGATTCAGATCAAGGTGCCGCGGGGTATACCACGTGATTCCTTGAGGTGAGCTGATAAAAAAAATCGTTCTACATACCTCCTCCCCCCTAAAGCTCTTCCCTAATGAGTTATAGCCCCTCCAAGATTTTTCCACTTTGGATGTTCCTTGATGGAAATGTTTGCTCATAGCTTGTGAATCACCCTATGGATTCTGGTTATTTGTAATAAGTTTAAAGCTGTCATAAGTATCTTTCTTTTGGTACCTCAGTTGTTGCTATCGATGAACTATTCTTCGAGATATTACAAAAAGAATCGAAAATTTTTGATTTTTTAGCTAGAATTTTGAAAAATAAATTCATTTATTTCCAAACTTTTTTCTACGGGATGTAATTTTATTATCGTTTAACAATGCCCCCGTTGTCACCCTTATTTCGCAAAAATCTCTTAGCCATGTACCTGCAACGGTTTTCTAATGAAAGGTAATAAAATGTATTCACAATGGACCCAAAACATGAATTGTCAGGGTTACCGTTGAGGGTTAAGGTAACATATTATGCTATTGCAAATGAAGAATTTTTTGGGAAGCTAGAAGAAATGGAGACTTAGCCAGAAGGCTATATCGGGAGAAATATTTGAAAAGACGGATCGAAACTTAACGAAATTCTTATAAAAATTAGTACCTACTAAATAGTGAGGGGACCTCAAGTGATTTTTTGAGAACCATAATTTAAAATTAATTTAATTGATATCCGTACGCTTTCAAATATAAACTTTCAAGAGATTTTCTAAATAGTTGGCATATACTCGATTTGAAATCCAAAATCCAAATTCCAAAATCCTCTTGTTACAATTTTTGTAAAAATCAATTCTAGTTTAACCCTATAAGTTTGTCATATAAGATCTTACACTTCGAATTTCTTAATTTTTTTTGAAATAATCGATCTTGAAAAGATTTGTAAGCAGCAATACCGAAAAAAACCTACAAATTAATATAAATTTCTTGCATATCTGATAGCAATTTGAATTTTGACTAGTTTTTTTTTTAACAAATTGGAATAGTGTCTGGGCTTTGGTATTCCAGGAAGTCTAAATAATGCCGCTCCCAGCTTAAGCATACAGCACGCTTCCGCATGTTTTTGCGGTTATGTGGGTGGTGCATTTTAACCACAGTCTCCCTCGCTCGAGATTCCTGATAAGGTCTTAGCTTTAGGGTATCTAACTTTCAGTACGACAACGTTTCGGTCGTTTACAAAAATTGATTGGAACAGATTAAGGTGCCCGAGGCGGCGACAATAGCACCACCGGCTGGACAGGTGTTTTGCGTGCTTATTGCGACAAATTTGCACCGTGTTATGAGGGAAATGAAATGACTGCATGTCGCGGCGGCGGAGGAATTGAAAGGTGCCGCGCTGTGCCGCGACTGTCTAAATTGCTCCGCGCATAACTCAGCAGATCAGCCGGCATATACTGCGTTGCGTTGTCCGAAGCGATTGAATTAGACCCCGGATTCGGCGTAATTTGCGCCGCACTTCTAAACACCTGTCTGACTGACAAGGTACCAAGATAAATCAAAATCAAATTAGCAAATAAATTCCATTGCAGTTGTCCAGCGGCGGCGGTGGTGGAACAGTGGCTGTGGATCGTCGTTGTCGTGGTAGAAATCTGATAGGGGCATTTAGGGGCAGCGCAACGCGGTCCAAGAATTTTGAGACTCCGTTCCGACTGCTGAGACTGGGAATACCTTTGAATTCGACCTGGCAATTTTGTAGGCAATGTCAGACCGCGCTGTAATTTGCAGCACGCCGTAACTCACCTCAAGGACTTTCGGGCGAGGGAATTAAGTTGTCATCTGGCAATCTGGTTTTATGGCAATCCTCTAAATTACTGAAAAGTTGTGTACTCAGTGTCATAAAGCTTACAAATTGACAGATTTAGGATTATTGGCCATTCTATAAAATTTCGTCTTTGAGGGAGCAAGTTATCGGACGGAGTCTTATTGGGTAATCACGGATCAGATAGCTACAAGACCAATACCGGGCGAATCGAACCGGATCTAGTTGCTTGATCAAGTTGGTATCCTTGGTTGGATTATCTTCCATCGCCTGAGGTATCTTGAAAGTTAATTGGAATGCAAAAAATTCTAATAAATACACAAATTTTCTTGTCTAACTCTTGTAAACTTATACCCCATAAAATTGATCGTTTCTTTGAATCTAACGAAAATATGTTCGAAAATTTTCAAAAACAGAATTGCTTTCATATTAGCCTGTGTCAAACGAATGCCTGTCTAGTGTACGATTCTCGCGGCCTTTTTATTTCGATATCGACTTACACTGGTTCAAAGACCAGTTCGCGTAAGACGAAACCGAACATGAGCTATTAAGTGTTGTTTTTAGTTTAATTTTATGATATTGAAGAGATAGTATATAAAGCATTAGCGAAGCTTTTAGTTCAACATTGAGCAGTAGTAAGCGAAAGCGTAGCAGTAGTTGAAAGCGTGAATGATAGAGTTCGATCTACAGTATCTACATTTGAAGATTCATTTTTATTCGATATAATATGCATTAATATAGCATACCACGCTAGCGACAGGGGTTTTCCTCTCCCCTCTCCTCCCCATAGAAGAAAAAATAAAGGCTATGATCTTCACAAACCGAATTCGCATTCTGCCTCGCAACACAGATCAGACTAGATATATCAATTCAGTATCGATCACAAAGAAAGCAATTAATTCATTTACCTGTTTTATTATCACCGGAGACCTGGACCTTTAGTATAATTTGTGGATGAAGAAGAATTAACCTGAAGACAAATTAAGGGATATTTTTAGCACTCTTAAGTTTGAGCATGCACTCCGGATCGACCATAGAACGATCCTTTAGTACGTTTCGAAGAGGCTTAGGAGCACTATAGTAAAGGAAAGGCTCATTGGATTATGTTTCAATCCCTATGTAAAAAATATCCTCAGAAACGTGGTTTGTGTTCCCGCAAAATATAAGAAACGATAAAGGGAAAACTACCCCCTACGGAAAAAGTAACCTTAGAAATGAGATCTGAGTTCTCGAAAATGTAATATGCATATTATTACTAGCTATAGTTTAGAGAAAACTATCCCTCCTATTTTCAGCCTTTCAATCCCTAGGTAGAAAATAACCCCAAAACTTAATTTAGCGCCTCCTAAAATATCTGAAGCGATTTGCTATTGTATTTATCTTTTCATTTGTGATAATTAAGGAAAATCTACCACCTCATTTTCAGCTCCTTCAACCCCAATGTAAAAACTAACCCCAGATTCAGTATCCCCAAAAATTTTAAAATGATAGTTTTTAAATGAGATTGTTAATTCTTAAATATGTTTGCTAAAAAAGTGCTATGGGCAAGAAAAAAAGATTGCCCTAAGAGTGCACATATTGGGGTATTAGATGGTATACATGAGGCCCATGGCGTTGGAGAGAATTTTTTGTAGTTCAAACACTGACCAACGAGGATCCCAAATTAAAATCAAAGTGTTAACATAAATATTTAGCTCTGTTACGTACGTTGTAGGTAATAGATACCTATTATAAAGTGGTAGCATTAGTATGTTTAGTGATTAATTCTACTAAACTAAATATGAGTTGCCTATAGTTCAGATCCTGTGTACGCCCTTAAATGTATCTATTTATTCAAGAGTGAGATCTTCTCAGTCGACCATTATTGAGATTTTAGAACAAGTTTCCAATACGATGACCTCCCGGATTTTAATAAAACTATGTAGGAACATTTATTTTGATTCGAATTCCTGCATAATTTTAGTCACTGCAAACTTAAAGCACACTACATTTGTTATTTTTCGCGATGGCTGCTCTATTAACCCTGAAAATATAACAATTCTGGTAATTATTTATTTTAGGGTCTAACTCCCCGATGACCTTGACCTTGGAATATGTTGTAGGGGTCCACGAATGGCAGAAGCGAGAGGCAAATGAAGAAGTTTGGGGGTGTGCTTGTGATTGCAGGGGGGTAAGAAAAACTCCTAAAGTAAAAAACTTGTCCGGCAAACAAAAATAATTTATTTACCCTATGGTTAAGCTTTCAATAAAAAAAAAATTACAAAAAATAAAAACTCTGGGTCATTGTTTACTTTTACGGTCACCTGGTTTTTTACCAACTAAAAATCCAAAAAATGTATAGACTTTATATGTTTTTTTTTTTTTCAAATTGTTCGTTTTTGCGTCGGATTTATGAAAAAAAATACAAAAATTTTAAAAAATTAGTATTTCTGTTCATTTTTTAGCTTTGAATGGTGAAAAAAGCGTGTTTTGATTATTTTTTATTTATAGCCAGATGGATTTCATGTATTTTTTTTCTACGTAAAAAAGACGAACAATTTAAAAAAAAAAGTTTTTTTAGTTAATCGTCAAAATACTCTTTTTTCAGCATTCAAAGCTGAAAAATCAAACGAAATACTGATTTTTTCAAATTTGTGTATTTTTTTTTCATAAATCCAACGCAAAAACGAACAATTTGAAAAAAAAAGATGGTAAAAATGTTGATTCTTCTATTTTATATCCTCAAAAAACCAGGTGACTGTGAAAGTTAACAATTACCAAATAAATAAGTATCAATAATTTTGTATATTGTCCTTTAATGCTCTTTTCTTTAAAGTAATAAAAAATATTATTCTTAACTTTTAAGTTTAAGTTTGTACATATAGCCAAAGATTTGAAATTAGTTTTTCTTCTTTTAGTTTTCAATTCCTAGTTAAATGGAAGTGGGTGGAATTCAATAAACAGAATTCATCCCCTAATTTTCCACCTTCAGAGGTGGGATATTTTCTTCAAATTTAAATGGGCCTACCCCCGAGTAATACCCTATTCAATAAAATTCAAAATCATTAAATCGGTTCACAACTGGTAAGGGATTAAAAAAAATTACAGTCGAATTGAGAAACTTCTCCTCTTTTTGAAGTCAGTTAAAAATGCGATTCACTCCTGTTGTTTATCTACTGTTTGCCCTAAACTGCCTTATGGTATGCAATTTCAAAAAAGGAGACTGAAATATTTAATTTTAAACCTAAAAAAACAATATGAAGGAGGCAAATGTGCGCCTTATATATACACATATACTTGTTCAGAATGACATATTTCAAGTGCAAGGTCATCGAAGAGTTGCACCTTAAAGTAAATAATTACCAAACTTTTTTATTTATTTTAGCTTTAATTAGAACTCCAAATTTTAATCACAATCACTTTAAACTGACATTTCACTTTTGAAGTTTGGACTTTTTGGGCGCGTTATGCACAGTAAGGCGACTTAAGTGGACATTTCTATAAAAATCATTAAGTCAGATTAAAATTGAATGACAAATCTCAATTTCGCAGCTTCTTTCCTATATGTCTTGCTTATCTTAAAATTTTATTAATGCTCGTTAGAAAAGTATGAATTGGTTGTAAATGGCAATTAAAGCTGTCTTCATATTTTGATAACAAAACAAAAGTTAAAAACCAATAAAAGAGGTTAAAAGAAGCCCCCATTCACCACTCAATCAAACGACAGAAACAATTTGAAACATTTTTCAATGTCGAAAACTTTAAAAAAGAAACGAAATAACGACGCAAGCGTCCGCCTTTTGCTCTCGCCCTCAATGAAATGGTTTTGTGCCCCATTTTTTTTTATCGTGGACCCGGGCTCTAATTTAGACAAAGAGTTAAGGCACGCGCCCGAAAATTTTCCGCGGCATCATAAATCCACTAAATGAAGAAATCAACGTCAAAAATTCTGTTAACTGGCCACGACCAAAGCGGTGGACTCAACAACTCGTCTGTGTCCTCGACGTGGAACCCCGCCAGCGGAGGCCGAGGAGGACCAGCAGCGCGATGAGCACCACCACCGCTATTGCAGTCATCAAATGCACCAACAACAATAGCCCTCTGTGTTCGGTAATGGGCAACTATGGCCCTGCTACAGAATAAATTCAGGCCAAACGAAAAAAAAAAAATTAATAAAAAATCAAAAATGAAAAAAAAAAAACGGGGCAAAGTAGCCCCAGCAACAAAAGGCCGAAAGGCAGAGCACCGGAGCTCGCGCAACATATTATGAAGGCAAAAAACGCGAGCATCGCCACGGCCCGGCTGGGAGACCCATTCGCAGGGCGCGTGCATAAAAGAAATAAAATAAACACGACGAAAATTGTTTTTTAACGGCCGGCCATATACATATATAAAAAAGTGCATCAGCGTGGCCGCACATAAAATTCTTCGCGCGCTCGGACGCTGGGATGCTGCGAACTAGACCAAAGTGCGGGAGATGTCGAACGGACCGGAGCAGCCCTTCAGGCGACACGTTTCGTTTCGTTTCGTGCGGTGATGCGAAGAGGGAAGCGAGTTTGATTAGCCCCCAATGAATCGGAGCGGGGGTCCCTTCTCCTCGAGGGGCTGTGCTGACTGTTGGGGCCCGGATGTGGTCTCTTCGAACCTCCTTAAAATTCGCCATGCAGAAGGGCAATGTTTTTATTCCAGCAAACGCGTGCTGGGTGCTGAAAGGGCATTTTATTAGCTCGGGGGACTGCTTGGAGTTTGGCCCTATGAATTGAATTGATTTTGAAATGGATCACATCTAAGAAAATTGTAGCGTTCTATTTCAACGATTGCAATGCGATAAAAAAATTTCAGGTATATATTTACTATGTATACTATTGGGTGTACAAATTAGTTCGGTCCGTTTTCAAAAGATGGCTCTGGCTGTTATGAATGTTTCACAGTGACAGCTGATCTCGGTGGTTTCAGAGAGGTTAGAAATCTGTCAATAACATTCAGTTTCTAACACTTTGAATTTAATAAAAAACCTTGTTTTTTATTTTGTCGAATATGTCAAATTTTGTGTTAACTAAGCTGCATGTGCGAGAGGTTTTAATTTTTTGCTTTAATTGGAAGAAAAGTGCAGCGGAAGCGCATCGAATGCTTGTGGAAGTTTATGGTGATAATGCTTCAACTGATAAATCATGTAGGGAATGGTTCCGATGTTTTAAGAATGGTGATTTCAGCGTTGAAGATAAGTCTTGTCCTGGACAACCCAAAAAATTCGAAGACGAAGAGTTGTAGGCATTACTCGATGAAGATCCGTGTCAAACGCAAGAGGAGCTTGCAGATACATTGGGAGTGACTCAACAAGCAGTTTCAGTACGATTAAATCCATAGGAATGATTCAAAAGCAAGGAAACTGGGTTCCCCATGAATTGAAACCAAGAGACGTTGATTTTTCACTTGCGAGCAGTTGATTCAAAGGCAAAAAATAAAGCGTTTTTTACATCGGATTGTTACTGGGGATGAGAAATGGATATTCTACGATAATCCCAAAAAGAAAAAATATTACGTTAAGCCTGGTGAATCGTTACCATCGACCTCAACATCAACACCAAAGCAAAATTTAAGTTCAAAAGTCTTGCTGTGTATTTGGTGGGACCAAAAGGGTGTTGTGTATTATGAGCTGCTAAAACCTGGTGAATCTATTACGGGCGATCGGTATAGGCTACAATTAACTCGTTTGAACCGTGCATTACGAGAAAACGGCCAGAATATGAACGAAGAGATGATAAAGTTATTCTTTTGCACGATAACGCTCGACCTCATGTCGCAAAAGTCGTCAAAAAATATTTAGAAACACTCAAGTGGGATATTCCACCGCACCCGACGTATTCTCCGGACCATGCTCCTTCTGATTACTGGTTATTTAATTTTGTATAATTAAAAAGTTAAAAATTGTGGAGTATTTCATATATGACCTTATCAGAAAACTATATTTTATTGGAATAAATTCTTTCTTAAATATTAAATTAAGGTCTGTACTTTCGCTGTGTGACATTTTACATAGATCTTCCTGACATACATATACTACTTCTAGTCCTTATTGTAACGACTATAGATTAATATAAACCCCTATTACCAACACCACTTTTTTAAGTGACAAAATCAATTTAAAAACACTACAGAAAGAAGAACAGCCAATGTTAAGTAGTACTAATGAAAGCAGTGCATTCTTTAGATTTAATAATATCCAATTTATTATATAGTAATTCCAAAAAGGATATATTTTAATCTCAAAATGATTCAATACGTATTTAATATATCGTAAATCTTATATTTTAAGCTTTAACTGCATTGTAAAGTTAGTTGTTAGTCTTTAGGAATATTAGAAATTTAGCCCAAGATTTTTTTACCATGTATAAAATATACAAAAATACACAAGATATGCTGATTATTTTACTCAAAGATATTGTAACAGCCTTAAACCTCAAACGATCAGAAAGAAAAACGGCATAAACGACCGGAAGGTTCCAACAGATCAACATATGAAAAGTAATTAATTAATTAAAGAATTAAGTAGAAGGAAACGTTTTTTGTTACAACAGTTTTATTGAAACGAATTTTTTTATTATTATTATTATTATTATTATTATTATTTTGAGTTTTCGGGTGGTCAACCGAGTAAAATATCTAAAATTTTTAAGAAGGCCGTAACACGGCTGCACGAGGTCTGTATTTTGAATATTTTATTCAGCCACACAGCGGCAGCACGAGGTTTATCTAAACGATGTCCGCACTGTAGGATATACAGAAACTGGGACTAGTGCATGCAAAGTTGTAGCTCCACCACTTAAAGGCTACCGCAGCTGCACCATGGGTTGGACCAATTTTTAAATATGTATGTACCTACAGAAATAGTTTAAATTTATACTCAAGTTGGCCTTTATACTGCCGAGCGTGTTAGAGTTAACATTTTTCACAAATTATTTCTAATTTAATATTTTTCAAAAGCCATGCAGCTACTATAAATACCATAATAGTACCCTAAATTTTTCACAAATCTGCTTAGAAAGTGTCTTCGATCCGATAGAAACTTCTTGTGTTCTTCTGGGGCTTTCTGGTGGTTTTTTTCCGGAAAAATTAGGATTTTTTTTTCATTTTTCGTTAGAAAATATCTCTAGAAAGATGAACAAAAATTTTTCAAGGTTGAGAACAGGTTTAAAACAAATTGAGACAGCTGTAACGTTCGAGCGCTCAAAACCCATCTCGTGGTAATCAAAATTGTAAACGCATTTATCTCGAAATTGTATTTTTCGACCTGCCGCCGCACAATGGGCTGGATTTTGAAAAAAGGAACTTAGGGGATTTTGCAATTTTTGCCTATGGCATTCGACACAGACTATCAATGCGATCAACATTTACTAATTCAGTTTTTTTGATTAAACGAACACTTAGAGAGTTAAGGCGACAAAAGTGTTTTTTTACTATGGAGCGCCACCTAAGTTTCCCTGGTTCTCCAAGTAGGGGACAGATCCCGCCTTATAACTACTTGTACTCTATTCTATAGGTGTTTAGCCATGATTCGGAGAAAAAACCACATCGAGATAGGTGCCCGATTTTTTTAAATAACGGTTTGAACCTTGGTACTTTTTTGTTTTTTGACGCCGCTATTTTGGAAAAAATACTTATGAAATTTATTTATTTTTTTTTAGACTTCAGATGCTAATTTACATGTATCAAAAAATCTGATAATACAATAGACATTTTAAAATAATTGCTAAAACTAGTATGTAAATTTTCCCAACAATATAATTCGATCGTAATAAAATTCCCATATTATTTCGGTGATTCATTTATTATTTAGTATTCTTTATTTACAAAATCAAAACTAAAAATGGAAAACAAATTGGAGTATTAATAACTATGAGAGTTTTATTGCGAGTGTGTGGTCATGATTATCTCACAAAAGCAGTGGTTTAATCGAACAATTATGTGTGCGCATTGACGATGCTAGTGGTAAACAATTATTCTTGTTTCTTAGTTATATTCCTCCTGGTAGTCCAGAGTCTATATACATGGATCACGTCATGAATGTATCCAATATCGTTTCGGGCTTTGATGATAACCAGTACGCTTGCATTCTTGGGGATTTCAACTTACCTAATATCATATGGAATTGGATCGAAGATGAGTATCTGGCTATTCCTCTTAACGTTAAATCTTCACCTGAGGTTACTCTTTTAGATTCTTTATTTAGTCTTAATTTCAAACAAATTAATTTGCATGTTAATTTTCTGAATAGGATTTTGGATCTATTTTTTGTGGATAACGAAATTTTTGCTGAAGTAGAAATAGTCACTAATTCATTAGTCCCTATAGATTTATATCATAATGCTTTTTTAATTAATATTATGTTTTTTGATTTTGTTAAGGCTGATACTTCTTTTTCTATTTCATACAACTTTTCGAAAGCTAATTTTGTTGAACTTAATAATTATTTTAGCTCGGTCGATTGGTCCTCTATTTTTAACACTAAAAACGTTCAACATATTTATGAATCATTTCATGCACTGCTTTTTGATGGATTTAAACTATTTGTGCCTACTAAAAAGAACGTTGCTAGCACGCATCCTCCTTGGTTTACCAAAGGTCTTCTTCGTTTAAAAAATAAAAAAAATAAAATGCATAAAGTATATAAAAAAACTAATTCTCCGGATGATAAGGCGACATTCAACCGGCTTTGCCGAGAGATTGAATTTCTCCATAAATTTCTTTATAATAACTATATCATGTCCACGGAGCTAAATATCAAGCGTGATCCTAAAAGCTTTTGGTCTTTTCTTAAAAAGAGGAAAACAGGTACGGGCATCCCCAATTTCATCAGGATGGGTGACATTACTTCAACTGACTTGACTTCCTCTTGTGATCTATTTGCCAATTTTTTTGAGTCCGTTTATGCTTCTGCCAGTTCTAATATTCAACTTGATATTCACGATTTCAGTAATGCTCCTTTGGATATTGGCATTTTGCAGTTCGATATTTGTGAAGTGTTGGATAAATTAAAATCTATTAATATAAGTTCCACTGCTGGTCCCGACGGAATTCACCCAGTTATCCTAAGAAATTGCTCGGAGTCCCTAGCTTTTCCTTTATGTACCATCTTAAATTTATCCTTGAGTGAAGGTATCTTTCTTGATTTATGGAAAGTCTCCTATATTGTCCCAATCTTCAAGAATGGAGACAGGAGTGAGATCTCCAATTACAGAGGAATTTCCAAATCGAATGCAATTTCTAAACTTTTTGAAGGGCTCGTTAATGACAAATTATTTCTACTTGTTAAGGAACATATATCTCAGGCACAGCATGGGTTTTTCTCAGGTAGATCCACTACTACTAATCTAGTTCTAACTTCCAACTTCATTGGTACGCACATGGAAGATAAATATCAAGTGGATACCATTTATTTTGATTTTAGTAAAGCGTTTGATCGGGTTAGTCATAAACTTATCTTACATAAACTTAAAATGTTAGGCATTCATTCTGTTTTTTTGGACTGGATCGCCTCATTTTTGAGTGATAGAAAGGTTTACGTTAAGCTCGGCACGATTAATTCAAGGATGTTTCGTGTTGTCTCTGGCGTTCCTCAAGGAAGCCATTTAGGCCCGCTCTTATTTTTAATTGCTATTGATGATGTGGTTGGTTGTTTTAAACATTCAAAATGCCTCTTATATGCTGACGACTTGAAATTGTTGCTCCCAATTCGCTCCACTGAAGATTGTCATCTCTTGCAACGTGACATTGACAGTCTTGTCATATGGTGTGTTAATAATGGCTTTCTGCTCAATATTAATAAATGTAAATGCATCTCTTTTTCTCGTAAGGTCAATACGATTCTTTTTCACTACAGAATCTCGAATGATCCTATTCAACGAGTTGAGGAATTTAAGGACCTTGGTGTAGTCTTTGACTCTAAGTTATCTTTCAACAACCACCTCGATTACATCATTCCTAAGGCCTACTCTCTTCTTGGCTTTATTAAAAGAAATTGTAAGGATTTCTCTGATCCCTATACCTTAAAAACTTTATTTTGCTCCCTTGTTCGATCTGTTCTTGAATATGCTTCCATTGTCTGGTTTCCTATATACGAAATACATATAAATAGAATCGAATCTGTTCAAAAAGCGTTTACTAGATTTGCTTTGAGAATGATGAAATGGAACGATTCTCTTCCCGCCTATAATGCTCGTTGTCAACTTATTGACTTGGAATTCCTCTCTCGGCGAAGGAAGGTTGCTGCCGCCATGTTCGTTCGTGACATATTAATGTATAAAATTAATTGTCCTGAACTACTTTCATTATTTGCGCTTTATGCTCCTGAGAGACCGATTCGTGCTAGGAATATGTTATTTACGACTCCCCATCGTACTAACTATGGCGGACGTAACCCTATTACGATTTCGTCTAATCTATTTAACTGTTGCATGGAATCTACCGATTATTGTGTTTCTAGATTTTCATTTAAAAAAGAATTATCTGCCTTTTTTGCATCATCTTCTTGATCTTCGCTACTCTTAAGCTCGAATTTTATTTTGTTTATTATTTTCATTTTTGTTATATATCTTTCTAACGTTGTTTTCTTTTTTCTAATTTTAGTAGTCTGTAATGGTTTGTAACCTGTAGATGGGAAATAAATAAATAAATAAATAAATAAAAGCAATATTTTTTTCTGTTTTCGCAATAAATAAAGAACCTCTTTAATTTCAATGAAACTATGTAGGACTGACTGTTCATTTAGACTTAGAAGTAGTGAATATTTTATATTTTTATATATCTTTAGATTAAAAACATTTCTACTATTTCGTAAATCATAAAACATTCTGTATTCGTCATTTTATTATTTAACTCACCTTTATTTAAAGAAATGCGCAATTTCTCTGGTGTACCGCAGAGTAGCCATAGTTGTCCGTTTTTGTTTATAAGTTATATTAACGATTCATTCATGTTACGAGCGCTATTTTAAAATTGTATGTTGTGCTGACGACACGTTGTGTTTTCAAGGTGAATTATACTACTTCAAAATACAGGTGTCCCTCAAGTTACACGATTAATTGGTTCCGTGTAACTCGAAACCGTGTAAGTGGAAACTCAGATTTAGTACTGCTGTTAGTGACCTTTATATTCCATTTTTCAAGAGCAGGAAGCGAAAGGATTCCGCAGATAGCTAACATTGACGAATATATGATAAATCCTTATTATTTTGCCCTTTTTATGAAAATTGATATAAAACCGTGTAACTCAAATAGCGTGTAACTTGAGGGAACGTCGCAATTTTTTTCCGTGTAACTCGAAAATCGTGCAACTCAAGTAGCGTGTATCTCGAGGGATACCTGTAATTATCCCTATTGGTTATTGGTGAGTATCGACTCAGAAAGTTAATCCATAATTTTATGTCAGATAATTTTGGTGGCAACTCACATCTAAAATTGTCAGCATTCTCTAAGAAAACCTAGAAGTAGAAGATATAACTGCCCAAAGCGGCATGTTCGCTAAAGAAACTTTTAAGTCTCCCTACAGAGGTAAATCAGTTAATTTAATTGCACTCCACCTTGTAAATTTACCTGCCATGCACCTGAGATCACCAAAATCAAATAAAATTGCTCACAGGGGACCCCATAAAACTGATAGTTCTGACACTCGATGTGTCATAAATTGAAAATATTATAACCTTCGTATAGAAAGGCCTCCTCTACACAGGCTGACATAAAACAGATTCGGGAGCTTCCAGTACAGGGTGCCCTTAAGCTAAAAATTTACGAGCTTACCTCCGACTCCCGGCAAAACGCCGGGAATTGTTTGAATTTCTTTCATCTCGGGCGAGGAAAAAACGTATCGAAAATGGAATTTATGGCCGGAGCCATTAATTAAAACGAAATTAACGCAGTCAGACCGGCCGCATATAAAACGCGCACGTGAAAGCAACGGACAGCGCGGCGGCGCTGCTGTGCCATCACACGGCGCGTTCTTTATGCTGGGAAGAAATAACTGCCCACAGAAGCCGCGGAAATAATAGCGCTTGCTTCTTATGCTACTACAAATTGCGTAGCATAAGACGACGACAACGACGACGACGACGACGACGTCATAGACTTGAGCGTGTATCAAAAACGACGATTATATAGTCTGGAATTGCGGAGCCTCCTGAAGTGGGGCCTTTGTGCTCGATAAAAGCAGTCACCGGAGTCGTCTTGTCTTGTGATGAAGTGCGCGGAAATGAAATAGAATAAGCGACACAACATAAGAAAATCGCACGCCACTGCTTCTTGGCGGTGCGGTGGCGCGAATTGCTCCATAACACAACTTCTTCGCCTATTAATTTTTTTATTACAAACTTTTTTATTTAAGATTATACCTGGCGTTCTCTTCTCGATTCTAATTTACAAATTTGCTCCTGAGACATGATGGAGTGTGTTCGGTGCGAACGGGGGTTATTATGTTTTATTATACCATCTTGCGGCTTCAGCGGAAGATCGCGGAAAGAAACAAAAGCGCGAAGGAGGAGGCTGTGAGTAGTGGCGTTAAGCGTGCGCCTACGTGTCGCACGAAGAAAGCCATGAAATCGCCACCAACTTAAAATGCAATTGGACAATCTTTTGTTCGTGGTTTTTTTGTTTTGTTTTGTATTACGACCGCATTCGCGTTTTAATTGGTTTGATTCGATTAACGATTTGAATAATCCTCGAATTTGCGACGATGACTTAATGCCTTATTTGGCCAGTGATTTAATATGCCACAAGTGCTACCAGGCCTGCGCAGAATTTATGCTATGCTTTCAGGATAGTAAAAAAAATATATACACTGACCGAAAAAAGTATTGGCACACTCAATACTTTTGGAAACGAAAAGTTCCCTCCCTCTTAGTTGAACTATGTTCAATAAAATATTATAGTTATTATATTGCTATACTTATTTCCTAATCAGTATAAATAAAAATATTTGGAATTATTATCTTTTATAGCTAAAAAGGAATAAATAAGTAGAAAAACACCTTTTTCTTAACGAAAAAAGTATTGGCACAGCCCTGCAATAAAGCAATATTACACTATGATAAAATACGTCTAACTTCACTACAAACAATAACTCAGCCCTGTACTTATTGTCAAAGCATTTACCGTTATAATTAATAATTTGTAGTGCGTTATTTAAGCATTTTCGATTGTTTTACTGAAATATTGTTAGGAAAAATCTGATCATGGGAAGAAAATCTGTCTGAAAGAAAAATTATTTTGAATTTGCATTCGAAGGGAAAATCCCTCAGTACTATTGGGGATATAGTAGGCAAAAGCCGTTTTACAGTACGAAGTGTAATAAATAGGTTTAAAGGCGAGGCACATTTAGTAAGTCGTGCAAGAAGTGGACGTCCGCGAAAACTTTCAAATAAAGAACAAAGAGCAATTATCAAAAGTGTTAAAAAAAACCCAAAACTAACTTCTTCCGAAATCGCCGCGCAGGTAAAAAGTGATTTTAATAAGGACATTACTGCTAGAACGGTACAAAATATTATACGCGAGGCTGGCTTCAATTCCAGAGTACCTAGGAAAAAGCCATACATTAGCAAAATTAACCAAAAGAAGAGAATAGAATTTGCAAATGAGCATGTTAATAAAAATATGGACTTTTGGAGGAAGGTAGTATTCTCCGATGAAAGCAAATTCAATATTTTCCGGAGTGATGGCCGTATTAGAGTTTGGCGAAAGCCTAACACAGAACTGAATAAAGAAAATCTCTTGCCTACTGTTAAACATGGGGGTGGCGGGGTCATGGTATGGGGTTGCATGGCAGCATCTGGTGTCGGTGAGCCTGTGTTTTTTGACGGGGTAATGGACAAGTTAGTGTATTTGAACATTTTGAAAAACAATCTCAAAAAAAGTGCTGAAAAACTTAATCTTTCCAATGAATTCTATTTCCAACAAGATAATGACCCCAAGCACACTGCTCATTTAGTGCGTGAGTGGATTCTTTACAATACTCCTCATACCTTAAAAACTCCCCCGCAATCCCCTGATATAAACCCAATTGAACAGTTGTGGGATGTGCTTGATAAACGTTTAAGGAAGCATCACATTACCAGCAAAGCTCAACTTAAGGAGATAATTGCAGATGAATGGCAAAAAATTGATCCAGAAGTAACCCAGAAGTTGGTATCATCGATGCCCAATAGATTAAGAGAAGTCATAAAAGAAAAGGATTACCTACACGTTATTAATTTTAAGATTTTTTAATATTTTTCGAAATAAATTGTGAACTGTGCCAATACTTTTTTCGTTAAAAAAATGAATTTGATTTAGTTTAATATAAGATTTTTCATTTCCAGAACTAAAGTGCCAAATAAGATTTTGTTATTAAATAATACATAAATAAATAAATGTAATATATATATAATATAATTTAAATATTTTCATATAACAGTACTACAAGCACTTAATTCTTAAAAGTGCAATTGTGCCAATACTTTTTTCGGTCAGTGTATATATATATATTTACTATATACATATATTTATACAGAAATTAGTTATGCGGAGTGGGCTAATTGATGACTGCTGGTTCCCCACAGCTCTGAATGACGCTAGACGCCCATTAATTTGGAAAAATTATCGTTTTATTACTAATGGAATTTTAGCGGCGCGGGTTGTTAGCTGGTGGTAAAACCCGCGCCCGAAACGACTTGACACGGAAGCTTTTTATTTTAAAGAGTTCCAGAGCACTTCAGTCGAGCTCATTTCCATTAATAATCAGCGCGAAAGATTTGATTTCTGTTCATTTTCACCTCCCATAAATTCTCATGTTGTCGCTAAGGTTAATGCATTATGAGTTGGAAGTGAGCTAGAATTTACTTATATATTCGTAGGCTACCGTTTTAAGATGAAATGTGATGTGAAAGGACTTATGATTTTAACTGCTAAAATATGCACATTATTGTTCATATGATCATGGCATTTGAGCACGTTTCTTTATTCATTTTTATTCACATGATTTTCTTCGCCTTTGGGCTAAGACAGGCTTGAAGAAGAAGTCACAACCTTTCTTGGACAGGGACTTTTTTGAATTGTCGTTTTGCTATCGGGGTCGGGTTTTAGTTACAATTATTAAAAATATATTATAGATTTATTGTAAGATTTCGATATATTTTTGTAAAATGAAAAAAAAAAAAAACCTGGATTTAGGTCTTTGAATTTAATTTTATATGAGTATTTGAATATCAGCATTGATTTGAAGTTCTTTGCTTAATGTTTAGGAACAGAGTTGGATCTGATAAAATTCTGTAGGAACATTTCCCTAAAGAAAAATTGAAGATTATGCACCTTTTTCCAAATATTGAACACAGTCCATGAGGAACTTCAGATGAAATGTCATTCAATCAATATTGATGCCAGAAATGAAATAAGCCAAGGTTTTCACTTTTACTTTTACGAAAGATGTCATAAATTTATTATAGGGTTATTACTAAAAACGCTATCTGAATTACAGTATATTGCCATGATAGAGTAGATCTAGCCTAGATACATTATTTTACATTAACCCCTAATGTTCATATGGGGTCAAATTGACCTCATGGTAAATTTACGTCGATCTTATGGCGCCATATGTCTTTGTTTTGTGTGACTTCAATAAACCAAAGACTTTCCTCAACTCGGCGCGACGTCAGTTGGTCGACATACATCGTTTTGTGTCAACGTTTTTTTTTTGCTGGGGTTAATTTGACCCCATATGATCATAGTGTTGTAAAATTGAAAAAATTTACACATTTAAATCCCTTTTTTGTATGTTAAATTGCAGTAGAAAAAGTAAGTATTAGCGCACATACACCAATAATTTTGTTGTTGTCAGTAATTAAAAACTATTATGTGTGTATAAATGCCTGATAATCCATATCTCAGAAAAATTTGAGTGTTCTGAAATGGAAAATTATTCAGAAGAAAAACTTGCATACGGATCAAGATTCGGACGAGGAAATTTCACTTTATTTTGCATGTTCAACATTCCTTTTTGATTTTACTATTTTTCTGAAAATTGGTAACTTCGGACTTTGTAAGACATTTTTTTTTAAAGCATACTATATAAGAGTACAATGTGACTATTTTTTATATTGCAAAAATTAACAGTTTTATGAATTTTTTTGTGAAAAAAGTCAAATTTTTCGAATTTTTTTACCTTTTTATGTTTTCACCATTTTAAAATTTAAAAATGTTTATAAAAACTATTGGATTACAAAGAACAGACATTAACCTAAAGTCTCTCACAAGAATTATGTCCATACATGTGATAGAATGCAAATGGCAAATATTTTTCTGCAAAGGGGTCAGTTTGACCCCATATGACCAAAACGTTATTATTTCAAGGTATGACTATTAAGAGTTAATAAGAACTCAGTAAGATCTCCCATTATCTTTGGTCAACAGAATTTGAACTATTATACTAAACATGAAAAATTATATAGGGCCTGCCCAAATCCAAGTCATCATTTTCGTCTTGTTATGACAGTTCGTGATGACACACTGAGCTAAGCTTTTTTTCGAATTCATGGCTGTGAGCTTATTTACGTGTAGCTATATAACAGTTGACCTTAGCTTGATGAGCGATTCAAGGCTTGGGTTGATTGACCCTCTGATTAAGGCTCGTTAATAGTTTTTTATTATCTACCTTTTGAATGGATTACAATTACTTTTATGAGATTTTGTACTAAAAAATAATGCTTGTGTATTATACAAGAATAAACCATAAAAATTTGTTTAGCAACAATTTTTATAAAACCTTAACTAGGGCAAAAGGAAATAAACCTATAATTTCCCATATAATACAACAATCTGCAATAATTTTTACTTAAAACTAAATATCATTATACACTTCAACGACAATAATTAGTAGTAGTACCTCATTATGAAGACTATGTAATTTGTTCGAAAATAATGAAAAGAGCTCCTATTACTTGTGAGTTTTTCTAAGCCATCTATTTGCGAAAGTCGTTAAATAAAGAAGTTTTTGACATTCAAAATGACAAGGAATCAGCTGGGCGCTATACCAATCATCAATCAATTATTTGAAATTAAATCTCAGCGATTTTCACGTTAATAACAGCTATGTATAGTCAGAAAAGATTAGCCAAACTTGTCATTTCTGACAGTTCAAATGAAATAAAATGTTGTGTGTCAATACGTCATTCGAAGTAGCATCATAATGGCGTCCTACTTCATAATGAAGAGCAGTGTGTCAATGGTATGAAGGGTCTTAATGGTGCCTTCTTTACTTTATGAGATGAGGTTTTGATTGTCGCTTACCTGAACGTATTATTTCTTATTAAAATAATATTTTAATTTCTTTTTCAATAATATTTTAAATTACAAGTTCGAGTAGAAACAATGTCTTATCAACTACTGCTAATTAAATGTTTAGAGTCGTTATGACAACTAGATTAACAACACCTAGAGTAATTTCACAGTAAATAATTCAGCAAGTATTAAACACTTTTTTGACAAACAATTACTAAATAAACAAACAATTTACCTATTATCGCTCTATCAGATATTGTAATAAAAAGGTTCACAATGAAAAAAAATTCATAATGATGAAGCGGGAAATTTAAAAGGGACCAACGTAAAGCGTCACCACACTTATTATTTTTTATACATGTATAAATCTTAGATCACAGACAATAAGATTTGACATAAGTCGGTTTAGTGAAGCAATTTCGTGATGTAGTTGTACGTCCAGTGCAGGCGGATATTCAAGTGAGAAAAGGGGCACTAAATGCAAAACAAATAAGTTTTTGATTTTAAAAACTTCTCTAGTAAAATTTTAAATCATAAAATTTCTCAAAAAGGAATTTACACCACTTTCGAATATAACGATTCACGTATCAGTGCTAAATAATAATACGAATTTAATATAATTTGTCGATTTCATGGTATAAGCTACTATTGGAAATTTCTTATTGCTTTAAATATATGGTAATTTTGATTGTTTCAAAGTATTTTTTTAAAATCATTTTGTCTTGGATCTATAGAGTCTAATTAGCATTAACAGGACAAATATTATGGGCGCATATTAAAACAGTTATTACTCCGGATAAATATTTCTACTGGGGGTGATATTCTTTTATAAAAAAGTAAAGGAATTTCAAAAAGTTCTGAAAGAAAGGACAAAAAGTCCTTTGACGGGATATTTTCTTGTCAGAGCAATAAATGAGCAAAGAAAAAAGAGCTCTTTATCCTACAAATCGTGGAATATTTGGCCAGTAAAAAGATTTAACGGACGAACGCTTGGTATTATCTTGAAGAAATTGTTTATTTCTTCTATTGTATACTTCGAAGAAGAATTGCTTTTATGAAAAGTGTCACTGGCAGGAGCCAATGAAGTGCTTACTCCTCCGCGTTTCGTCGAAAAGAAGTTTTTCTTTGCATGGTTACTGCAGGAAGAAGAGTCCCTCAAGCCGAAATATATCATTTCCACAGTCGAGCAAAATGAGATTCGAGGATTATTAGTAACTTAAGACAAAAAAAAAAAACAGATAGCCGCAAGAGGAATAAGGAATCTGATTACATCCTGGTAACTTACCTTAGCTTCGTTTCCCTTTGATAAATCAGAGCCAAACGCAACCCTGTCAGCTTTATGGCCGTTTTCCTTCCGCGAGCCCTTTGAACGTTTCCCTTTCGGCTGCCGGTCTCGTTTTTTATATTAATATAATTTTGTAACGAGTACACGATTGAACAAAAGTAAGTGGCCCTCTCTCCTTGTGCCCGACGATTATTATTCCCTGACCCAAGAAGACCTAAAGTCCCGATTCCCGGCTCAGTCCGACTACACAGAACAGGAAGGAAGGGGGAAGAAAATCTTCCAGATATCATTGCGATTCCCGCAATTTCTTAACATCGCGGAAGGAGCACCTCTTGCGTCGCGTGCACGAAAAATGAGAAAATTTTCTTTTAGTCCTGGGCAAAAATGGGGAGGAGTCGCTTAAGCTGTGTGTTTTTTTTTTTTTTAGGGGGGGCAAGTAATTTATTTCTTTGTCTCTGATGCCCTCGTTCTCGAGCATCAAAGGCTTTGCGCTTTGTTTTTTATTATTTATTTATTTTTATTTTTTTTTTCTTACCAACATCTGAATGATGTGGATTTTATGTTCCCGGACGACTTCTTAATCGTGCGTGGGGAGGTTAAACGCGAAACAAGTTTCGCCCGTAAAAGACATCTTATTACAAGACGACGAGCGCACTTGAGGCGGTTCGTTATTATCGCCGCATTCAATCACGGAATTTTGATAAATTTGCCACAAATTGCGCTTGGGTGTGAGATTTATGCGGCATTTTGACGTTGTATGTGGTCGCGGGTGAACACAACCATCACCTGTCACTGAACGCTTTATTGAGGGTAAGAAGTCAATTGCTTCATAATCGAACTATTTGTTTTGCTTTGGCATTTTCGAGCCTACGAAATGTACGTTGGTGGAAATATTTTATGAATATAATTGAGGTAACTTCGTCGTTTCGACACAAATTGATCGTAAAGTGCTAATTAAACTGTGGGAACTATGATTTTGCCTTGCGTAAGTTTGTCTTTTGTTAGATTTAGTTGAGGGAAGTGAAAATTTTCCCAAATGTTATAACGATTTCAATTCAAAACAATTCTGAAAGTGTTAAAACAAATTGGCGACACGATAAAATTCAGTTTTCACCAAAACATCTTTCAGCTTAACCGCCAGAAGAGAAGAAAGAAGAATTCCAACATTTTATTAATGTATTTGAAATCAGCGATCCTGAAAAACCCCTTATATCAATTTTCATTAAAACCATTTAAAGACTTTTCAAAAGCGACAGATGATTAATTATATATTATATCTATATGACAAGATTTATATATAAAAAACTAAATAACATGCTTTTATTTAAAATGAAACCTGTGTAGCATTTTTATTTGATACCCATCTCAAGGGGATTTGTGAAGAAAAAAGGTAATTCGCCATCTTGGAATGGCCGTCATATTTGTAAAATTTTATGTTTAGAAAGTCAAATTTCATCAAAATCGAATAATATGAAGTGAGCTAAAATTCGAGTACAATTCGAACGACTTAGGTTCAATAAAAGCTTGTAACAATAGTTAATTCGAATTTTTATTCTGAAGCAGGTCTCATTACTGGGATTATAATTTTCTAAAACGTGGTCAACTATTTTTATAGTTCGTCATTAATTGTGTGGGGTCGATTTTTACAAAATTCTTAGTTAAGAACAACTCATTCAGCATTTTAGAGCGAAATTTTGTGAATAAAGGTTTTTGACAGCGCCTTTTGAGTTACTTCAATTTGAAGTATATGGTGTAGTGATTTTCCAAATTCCATATTGATTGCTCTAGCAGTTTTTGAGAAAAAGCGGTCACCACTTTGAATGAGAAGCTCAACATAACCGCGGATATTTCCCTTAAAAATTAATATTTTTAAATGAAATGGATGATTAATCCACAAAACATCGCGAAAAACAAAAAACATGCGGCATTACAAAAAAGTTAGAAAAACAAGAGAAAAGTCACTCTCTAAGTACCCCTTGCCCCTTAATTAATCAACGTCATCTTACAATGAGAAATGTTAGAGAACATTCAAATTGTAAGGTCATCAAGACGTGGTTAGTAAACAATTTTCTTGATCAAAATCTTACATCAGAAGATTAACTATATTTCAATTGTTCAAAAAGACAACTTTATTGTTTCGTTTTTCTATTAGTATACCATGGGTCACTTACTTATTTAATATCTTTGGACATACGGACCACATATCGTATCATATGTCATCATCATCATAAGATAATAGGAACAGTTTTGGTATTTTTGAAATCTTAACATTAGATTTGTTGAAGTACGATCGATATTCAACGAAAACAACTAAATGAATTATGAATTTCGAACAAAACCAAGTAGACAAGATGGAAAAAGTCAATCTATCGTTTTCAGCTGCCGTCGATACATACGAAATTTTTATATAAAATTAATGCCTTGTTTTCGTCGATGTAATCGACACGTTTACAAAATTAAGGTGGGAAACAGCCTCGAGGTTTTAATTTTAATTTCTGCAAGAGGGTTCATTGTACTGTATCTAATGACCCGCATGCATGTCGCTCATATATCACCCGAAATACCCTCCAAATTACACCTTGATCAAAATTCGATTGCAATCTGTGAAATTTTAATTGCCAGTTCACAGCCAACAATAAAAAAAAAAAAAGGGGTACATTTAACCACAGAAAGTGCCGACGGCCATGAAAACAATTTCTCACCGTGTACCCCGTGTATCTGGCACTGTTATCTATAGTCATAAGGAAAACCGAAGAAATATCGGACTCTCCCTAACAAGCCAACGGGTCCAAAAATAGCCCCGCCAGAACAAATGCCACATACCTCACACGATCTGAAATAGCTGAATGGAGGCACACTGAGAGATGCTGAGGAGTTTGCGTATCCAACTGCAGCATCTTGACGTGATCTCAGCCCAGCTCCAGTACACGGGGTCGAGCAGTGGCCGGCAGCCTATACTTGCAAATGGGCAGTACGCGCGCGGCCGGACACCGCACAAACATCAAGAACGGCAGCTGCGAGCATAACAAACGAATATGACATTTAAATTTGCCGCCTAAAAAAGAAGCAAATGGGAGCGAGTTGCGCATGCGCATGCATAAGTAATGCCATGCTTGCGCAGCCGTTGCGATCACTGGTGATCGGGCGAATTCAATGGCAGTCGGGAATCATAGGGAAAACATATTGATCGGTTGCGGTCGCGATCGGTCCGGTCGCGGTCCGGCCCGGCCTGCGCTTCTGGCGGCCGTAAACAATGCAAATGCGCACGGACTGGGTGTGATCGAAGCCCGCTGATCTAGGCTTCACCAGTTTTCCCCGCGAATGAAAAATTTTCCCATTGTCCGTGCGGTCGGTCGGTGCAGCCAGGGTGCGAGTGAGGGCCGAACAGCCGCATGGGCCCCGCGCTCGGGGTAAATAGCTGACCGATCGTGCCATGTAAATTATGGCGCAAACGGGGGACCTGCCATTCTCTCTGTACTTTTCGATTGCTACGATTGCAGCCGATCAGCAGTGATCGAGCTCAGACCTGCTCAGATCAGAAAGAGACAGTCGTATCGAGAAGCGGACATTAATCATGCAGTCTGGGCGCTGGGAGAGGGAGAGGACATGCTCACGAGTGACTAAACGTATTAATTTGCAACTCGCGATCAGTAGATCGTTATCGATCGAACAATCGCAGTAATAACAGGGTGAAGAGCAAGTAATATGGCGAGCGAGTCCGCTCTTGTAATTGTTTATCTCCCTTTTGCCCACACCTGTGCAATGGCCGGCTAGTGAGTGATTGCCTGTTTCGCTTTGCGATCGTTCTTTTTGTTCTGCCCCTTAATGGATCAGTCGGATTTTCCCGATTTTTGGTCAACGCCTACACCCCGTTCGATCTCGCGGATCGGGTGTTATTGAAGGGACGACCGATGAATTATGGCTGCGATCGCGGCTTGGCATGGCTGGCTGGCTGGATGGCTGGCTGCTTTGCTTGCTTGCTTGCTTTCTTGCACTGTTTGGGCCGACCTTACCGGTTGACGCGTGATAATGATCAGATCCGCGAAGCTATGTAAATTTCGCCCCCTTCGCCGGAGTTTGTTTGAAAGGCAAAACTTTTGTGCATTTGTTTTGTGTTGCACCATCGACCGATCGCCGCCTTGCGATGAATTGCTTTGAACCTCGGCTTCCTTGTCTCAATCAAGCGATTTTCAAGACGTCGGAAGAGAGGCGTGCAAAATTTACTTATTGCAGAAATGCGGAAAATCCACAGCACAAATGCGACTGGCTTTTAAGAGATTTTACTTTGATGTTAACCTGTAAAAACATGTTCGCATTCCTTTGATGATCATTCGGTAATTATTACACGTTTTTGTTGAGATCAATTAGATAGTAGAACGAACGCTGGCGAATATACAATTAAAAAAATTATTAATTAAAACAAAACCGGCTGAGTGCTAGTTCGACTCTGCAAACTTCAAGTAAGGCGTTCCCATATTTTTCAGAATATTTTTTTAAATATGCTGTTTAATATTATGAAAATATATTTTTGTATTCCACATAACAAGCCCCTTTTAAATGACACCCCACATGATATACAATATAAAATTCCAAAAAGCATTTTACGAGTAGACACCTAATTTGCCCGGTCTCCTCTTTAGTTCTCATCTGAATATTTTAAAGTATTAACTAGTGCAAAATATGTGGGTTAATAAGATATATTACTATGCAAAAATTCCAAGTTTCTGCGTCGAATGGTTTCTGAGAAAATCAACAGTGACAGACGGAAATAGAAAAAAAAGATGTAAGGGGTTAAGAAACTAGAAATTATTAGGTGGTTGCATTAAAAGTCGCTGTTTTTGAACGTCAATTTCTATGATAAAAATTGTAATGATTTTAATCAAAATATGCGGCTTCGGCAGCTACAACCTTCTCCCACTTTTCTGGCAACAACTGAATTCCGCGACGAAAGAAAACTCTATCCTTTGAGGCTCTCCAATCAGCAATCCATTTTTGGACTTCGTCATAATTTCTGAAATGTCTGTCTTCTAAATCATGCTGCATCGACCGAAACAGATGATAGTCTGATGGAACCAGGTCTGGAAAATACGCTAGGTGGGGGAGGGTTTCCCATTCAAACTCCATCAGTTTTTGTTTGACCGTCAAAGCAACATGAGGCCGAGCGTTATCATGAAGAAGAATCATTTTTCGTCGATTCGATGCAATTGATGATCTGTTTTTCATCAAATTTTTGTACAAATTCTCCAAATGAATATATTCAAAGTGGATTTCGCCGAATATTTTGAAAAAACTTTTGAATCTTTTTGTATTTTGATATAAAAGCTTAAGGTTTAAACTTTCATTTTAGTGAAGAACAAGATTCTGTTATTTTTTAATAATTTCAACAAAAATATCCAAAATAAATTCTCAATCAGCTTCCGTTTTCGAGAAAAACAGAGTAGGAAATTCAAAATACCATATTTTTCCAATTTTTGAAAATACATCACAAAATAACAGAAGGTCACTGGAACTTGTAACATGGCTCATATCAAAGCCTGGTTCTTATTAAAAAAATATCAAATACCACTAATTTCTGTAATTTTTCTAAACATTCTCGCGAAAAAGTTTTTCATGAGCATCTGTTGTATGAAATAATCGATTATGTCAAAAATTTGATTTTCAAGGTATTTTTCGAACAGTTTTAAGACCTTTAGTATTTTGAGATAATAGAAGGTTCTAAGTTTGGTTTTAGTCACGTTATAAGCATCTATCCGTTATATTTTAATGATTTTTCAAATGTGGTCAAAATAAGGTGTTTGGCTGATTGAGCATTTTCATTAACGAATTCATAATCTACGGAAAAAATCGTGTATAAATTATTAGCCACTTGCTCGGAAAAAAATTTGGTGTTGACCAGTGTAATCTATAGAACAAAATCTATGGATATTACCACCTAACAGATAATCATGGGCAAAGTCCTTGTTGACCTGTGTTATCAGTATAGTTCTGAAATTACGTTCGATTCTTTGTTCTGTGATTTTGGTGCTATGAGGTTTTGCATTATCATGCTGTATAATGACACTTTTCCGATTAATCACCTTTGGATATAAAATGAGCCGTGATTTGATTTCACAAGAATTATTCATTAGTTTTGAATCTTAATTATATTAAATCTGAATTATTATACACAACATCGCGTTTAATAACAAAAGCTTCTGGATATCTTAATTATTTATCGAGAACTGATTTATGTTCGTACATTATGAATTTGATGAAATCAAAGTTTATAAACAAGTTGTTAACCTCAGGTAATAAAATTCGACAAGATGATGCGACTTGTGTTGTAATCTTGCCTTAGCAAATTAAATAGCCTTTAAAAAAAATGTCCAGATTTATGCAGGTCCGATGAGCCATAATTTGATGATTATTTTTGTTAAAAATTAAGGTAAAAATATCGTTGGGTTCTCATATACCTCCGTAAAACTGCCTGGGAATGTCAAACTGACGATAACGATTACAATTATGAAGGCAGTGCTCCATCAAGAGGACGACATCATAACAAAAAACCAGAACAAGGTACAAATTATAAAAGCATCTGTCCACGATGATATGTAAATCACCAAGAAAGTAATAATTTTCGAAGAAAAAAAAAAAGAAAAACATCTCGGCGGGACTGTCGGCTAATTTATTCATAAGTTGGAAATGTAAGCGGACAGATTTATCGGTGATGACTGAGATAGAAGAGGTGAGCGGGGGCCACAAAACAGAGCTGCATAATTCGCTCAATTCACGGACTATTAAAAAGGTTAAAAAGGTCCAGGCACACTGTGCGGACAAACACAGATTAAATAAAAAATTTTATTTATTTTTTTGGTAGCGTCGCTCATCAGCGGTGCACTTCATCGGTTTTTTGACTCAGAACAGGGCCGTTCCCGCAGTCACATCAAAGCCCAGCTCGTCTAATTTATAGCCAAAACATCTTCGAATATTCCCGATTTTTGGGTAAGGGGAAGTCGGGAATCGGGAAGATGGCTCATCGGTGCGATGTAGGGAAGAAAAAATAAATAAAAACGTTCCCAATCGCTCCTCATCTCGTTTCTATTAGTCGAAAGAATAAATCACCCGCGCACCCGGTCCCAATTTCGATGAGTGAAGGAATGGAGGGAACCACCTTTTTTTTCTTTCTGTTTTTAAGAAGAAGAAGAAACAACTGGACGAAACCCGGCTGTTTTTATATTTTCTGGGAAGATCCAACCACAAAAGGCAGGAGCAGCAGCAGCAGCAGCAACGGGGCTGCTAATGCAGAGGAATGGCGGCCAATAAATCAGCGAATCCAATCGAACATATTTCAAATAATCGATAAATCATTTCGGGCACACAAAATCATCGGCACCGATCTCTCGATTATCTCGCCAGGGTCCCAAAGTTCCAGCAGTCCCGGGGAGGGAGACATATGAGATGGACTTGACCAATCGAGTGCAAGGTGATCCGATACCTCACCTCACCTCACCCTAGTTGACGCCGCGCCACTTCGACAATTCGAACAATATAAAAGCGGGCCGAGAAGGAAAGATGGCGCAGAATTTGGGGCCCCGCATGGCATAAGCCAGTCAGAAGATGTCTCCGGGTATAAAGCGCCCCGACCGGGAACGACACGTCTTCTGTAAAGGGTATTATAAAGCCCTGATGGCAATTCAATCGTGTCCAATGATAAATAGGGCCGAGAGCCCTGACACCGCACCTTGTGGCTCGCTCATAATTCAAAGTCCGGCGCGTCAATGGGACGCGCTGGGAGGAAGAAATTCCAAACGCCTGGCAGGGACCCAGAGGCGGTTCGGTCCCGGTTTCTGTTCGATTCAGTTCGGGGCTGGGACCCAGAGACCCGTCAAAATCAGGGACCATGTTTTCAGCTGCGCCATCACGGCCCTATCGAAGCGATCTCAATCAGATGCGGACAATTATTTCCGCTCCCAGCTGGAGGAATGCACCGATTAGGGGCTACCCCCCCCTCCCCCCCAGCCCAGAGATGCATTAAATTCTCTCGATTTTCGCATTTTGGAGCTGGGATGCAATCTGGCTGCTGCCGCCGCCGACTACTTTTCGGACGAATCGGTTGATTGTGTATCACCCGGGATATGCCTTCGATCGGGCGATTTTGCAATTGCCCCGGCCGGCAGCAGCACCAGCAGCAGTCGGGTCCATTCCGGAGCTTGAGCCTTCGCCGCCGCCACTGGAGAGACCCATTTGAATGCTGCAACACGCACTAACTAGCCTCCTCCACCTATGTGGAAGGGGGTGGTGGGCAGTGCGATTCGAGCCAGGGCCCCGTGAATTTATTAAATCCCCGAAAACGTAAATTCTGTCGACAAAATTGCCCAATGTGCGCCACGCCATTCTCATAGTAAAGTGGCCAATTGTGCCGAGGAGGGCGCTCCGGGTTCTTTATGGACGGACAACGGTGCCCCATCGGACAATTATTTGGTCAGTTGCGTGTCCTGTGATTTCGCATTTTGGCCCCATTTTGTTCCCCGGGCACCGTATTATACACTCCCTCCTTCCCCAGCGTTCGTAGAACGCCACCCGACGATGGTGCTGCCACCCAGTGTCCAGGCCAGGCCGCCTTCTGTGTCCTGTGTCCTCCTGCCTGCCGGCCTGGTGCAAGCTCAATTCCCTAAATTGGTTTGAAGTTTATTGAAATTAGAGAAAGCGGAAATTTTTGGTGACACCGACTGCAGATTTATCTGCGGCTTTCCGACTGGATTGAGCGGAGGATTTGCTGGATCTGATTGCTGCGGTCCAATTGACTCTCGCAATTGGCTGGGATTAGGCCGTGTGCAGGTGATAGATAGCCAATGCGAAAAGAGCGAGCGTTTCAAAAATTACCATCCAAAGATCTGTTTATATCTACTTGAAAACTTTAGATAAGAATATTATTCCTGAAGAATAAGAAATAATGATTAACTTTTAATCTTAAGCTTGAAAAAACCTCAAATTAAATTGTTCTGCTTTATATTCCTAAAATACATTAAAGGGACCCAGTGGTCTAGAATTCTTTTTTGTAATTTCGAAAGTATAGTCTTTGAAGAATATACTGACAAATTTTTGTAAGAATAGTGACAGTATTTCAGGTTTTACAGCCTTTATTAGCGAACGTATACTTAAAAATTAAACCTATTTTTGCATAGTGTTGTGGAAAAAACAATAACCATTCAGCCGAATCATCTGAAATTTTGAATTGTTATTGAAAACACCAGTGGCTATGGTCGGAACTAGAATCAAAATTTTATTTCGAAAACTTTATTTTTACATTTAAAAATTGGTATTCTGTTTTTAGAGTATCAGATAAATAGAAGAGTCAAAATCGACCATACCACCCAGGTCCAATTTTTGAGTGGGTCTTATTTAGCGCCATTTTTAACATAATTATAAAATGTTTTCAATTTCAAAATTGTCATGCAGAAAAACCTAAAAAATTCCAATATCGTTGTTCATTATTTTAACCTTAAAAAAAATCCTAAAAATAAGCACTTATATAAAATAAGTTAAAGAAATACTTTATGTTAATTCTATTGCAGCAATTTGGTTTATCTAATATTAATATTTCCTACACAGGCTTCTAAGACAGCACCCTACTCATACAGACTTGTGTTTGTTAAACTTAACGACTTAGACGTATTATTTTATTTACTTCAACAGAAAAAATTGTAGTATCTACAACAGATTCAATTATCTTTTCTGAACACTAAGAAAGTGGTTACAATTAAGAATTAAAATATACTTTAACCTTTAATAGTACTACTAATAATAATGAAATGCGAAATTAATAATTACAATTAAAACTAATGAAAGACGAAGAAAAATAACAAGTAAAACTAAATCGAGCTATGAAACAAGACATAAAATAAAAAGATAAATAAGAATGTAAATAGTTGCTAAGGCTTTCAAGTTATCGCTAAAGTTAGAAGGATAGAAGAAGATATATCGGGGAAAAATTTAAACATTTTTGATGAATTCGAGAAAATTTAAAGTAGTTATTGAAACTTGAGACATTAGCCTGTAGTTGTTCACGTGAAAGAATCGCTAACAAAAAATAATACGATTATAGTATTAGAAATGATTTTTGCAAGGAGACTTTAGGTACGTTTTTCGCGATTTATACATTCGAAACTAATAAATGAGAATTCTTACTATCAAAAAAATGAATGATCTAAACAAACTCAAATATAATTAACCCACTGATTCTAGTACCTCAACTTACACAGAAAAAAATAAAATTGTGATTTTATTAAAATTAAAATAGATGATTAATCTCTAGAAAACATTTTTTAATTGTTACTTAGTATTTTATATGTAATTCATTAAATGGTTTTTCAAACTTTAAATTAAATGTTTCATCCTAATGTAAAGTAGATTTTTTTATAAAGTGTTATTGCTAATTCAAAATACGAACGTTTTAGAATAATTATTTACTACGATTTACCAATATTAGTCAAGTGGTATATGAACAGCAGCAGTGATGGCGAACTTTTTTGAAAAGTTGGTCAAATTTTGCTCGTTATTTTTTTTAGTATCAGCTCGTGGGTCACTAAATCAGTAGCGTCACTAGGAAAGGGGAGGGGAGGATGGTGAAAAACTACTTTGTTTTGGTTCTCAGTTTTAAAATACTCTAAAAAGTTTACGTTTCCTATTTGTTTTACAAATTTTACTTTTGCAAGTGAAGAACAAAAAATATGTCGACATCAAAAAATTGATATAAATGATCGCCCCTGCACTGAATATTTGAATGAACAAGGAATAAAGAAAATGTACGTCTGTTGTTAATAATATAATATTTTGTGAATTTTTTGAAACAAATTTTGTTTTAGTTAATAAATATACATGTGTTTAAATTATGTAATGCTCACCATTTGGGTGTGACATCATGAAAATCAGAAAAGTTAGGAACATGTGACCACTTTTGCTCGTCAGTGTACGCCATATACAGGTGCATTGGTGCGACAGAAATCAGCTAGCCAATGTCAGTTGGAAATATTTTTTTATAAATTTGACATTAGATATACTTTATTTTTTTAATATTGTTTGTTCTCTCTTTTATGATATAAAAAATAAGTTTATAAAAATCAACGTATGGGTCCTTTAAAAAGCCTGCGTGGGTCAGTATCTGACCCGCGGGTCATAGGCTCGTCATCACTGTTTTAGGTTTGTGTTGCAGCATGGGGCAACAGCTTTGGTTGGGGTTCCGATTCAACCAAATCTATTTAATTTAATTTATAGTCATTACCGATATTAAGCATTAAAATGTGTGTTAATAATTCAAAAAATATAAATAAACACCGAAGTAATTATGATAAAGTGGCTACGACGAAAAAACTACGATTCACGTGAGTCATTCGATTCGCTCCACGCTACAAAAGAAATGTAAATAGATGAACTACTACAACCTATTTCATTATTTGTCACCTTTGGCTATAATTCGAAGAAATAAAGGTGCAGAGGGGCAATTCTTCAGAAGCATAGTTGTCCAAATTGATTTAAATAAATCAACTAAAACTAAATATATTAGTGGGTTGAAAATGAATCATTTTCTTTAGATTTGGTAATTTATCAAACGATTTTTGTTCAGTGCAAATGTCGCTAAATTCTATATTCTCCGAACAGCAGGCATCTGTTTGACTCATTTGTTTGTGTAGAAAGTGTTAGTGATTAGTGAGAACAAGGCACTTTGAGAAAAAAGATTCAAGTCATTTTTCATTGAATATAACTGGTAATATGAAAAAAATTCTAAATAGATATAAATGTTATTTTCTAAATTGGTTTAAATTGGATAAGATATGTGAAAGTCTTTCATTCCATCCATTTTTAAATTTTAATAAACATTACTTTACACCTAAATTTGTTTAATATGCAAAAAAGTTTTGATCTTTGATGATGACTAACGTAAAAATTAAGGGGGTAGTCCAGTGAAAAAAAAAGTTTTTAATTTTTTTTTTTTTTTTGCTTAAATCGACTCTACTACACCTCGAAAATACTCCCTTAAAATATCTAAGCAAAATATTGAATAGTTTTAAAGATACAGAGAGTTTTCGAGAGACGTGTAATCCGAGCGCTCGAAGGTCCCCTGGCGTGTTTCGGAGCAAGGAGGACTCTTGTATTTCTGTTTGCTCCGCCCTTTTTTTTCGGTTTATAATGGTTTAGGTCCTTCTGCTTTATAATTTAAAGTTAGTTATGTATGGAGCAGGCATTGCGTTATGTATGGAGCAGGCATCGCTGACTAAGGTAAAATTCATTTTTTTAGCTTTTTACCGCAAAAAAAACTTTAAACGCGTTTTTCTCAAAACAGCATTTATTGACTCGGCGGACGTCAGATCTCAGAGTCTTTTGCTCCGATTGATCTCAAAATTTAGCTGTATATTTCTTGATTGTGTGTCTATCGTCGGAACTAGAATTATTAAGATCCATTGTTTATTTACAAAGTTATAAACAAATTAAGCACCCGAAAAACACCCGAAAAATTCGAAATGCCGCCATTTTGTTATTTGTTATTGAAAATTAATAATTCTAGTTCCGACGATAGCCAATGTTCTACAGATTAAAACCTCGTTTGAAATTTTTGTTTCAAATGAACCGTTGCAGAGATTCGACGTCCGCCAACAAAAAAATTTTTTTTCTGGAGCGGCCATTTTGTCGGGATGACTCGTCGAAAAAAAAAATAAATTTTTTTTTCTTGTAGCTTAATAGTTGTACTATCATATGTCAAAAAGTTTTTTAATAAAAATTAATTTCTAATATGAAAAAAAAATCATTGAAAAAACAGTCGTTTTCACTGGACTACCCCCTTAAATCCCTGCTTGATTTATACTTCTTCTGCTGCAGGAAGGTAGAAATTTTATAGTATAGATTATGTTTTTCGTAGAAATTGCCACCATTGTCCAAAAAATTATAATTTCGTCGATGATATCTGCAATTGGATTTAATACTATAATATGAATGGCTCTTTGATCTTGATGCATATAGTACTCAATGTATTGATCTACGCCTGTACGACTAGATTAGAATAGTTGACAGCACAAATCGTGTTTATTTAATGAATTTTCAATAAGGATGTTTTCATTACCCCTCGGGCTCCGTTGGTAATTCCCTGCCCAACACAGAACACATTGATCCAAAAAATGAACGACGTTCTCGGTCACATCAAAGGAGTTCGGTTTTTGACTAACCAAATTAGCGGAGCCCCTACCTTGCGTTTTGTAGGCCTGTTTGGAGTTGCCACCCCCAGCAGGAATCGGCTTTTCAAAAAGCCACGTAAAATCGTACAGTCGATTTTGACGTCACAAAGATTCCTGAGGGTGATGGCCAGGGTTCGGTAGCTCAACGGAACGACTTAAAAACATCAAAACTGGATCATCTTCCACCCCTTTTAATCGGGCTATCAAGCGGTATAGCACCCTGTTCCCTCTGCTCGGGATTGAAGTGAGATTCCCGGGTACCGGGTGGGTGGGTATCAGGGCAAATCGCCGCAGGCTTCAGATCTGACACTGGCGGAGTCAATAAACGAATCAAATCATTAACAGGAGCCAACAACCTTCAGGGGGGACGGAGCACAAAAGCATGAGAAACAAAAGAACCCAGTGGACCCGCGGGAGCTGCGTTGCCATGTTCCAGGGTTGCTGGGTATACTCTCCCACCCAGTATATCCGGTCCTATCGCGAAAAACGTTGCTTTGATGAGTTTTCTACCACTAGAAAAATATTCATAGCGTTCTCTGGTGCGGGGGAGGAGTTGATACCCTTCCTACCCGAACTCTCAATCCCGCGGGACCACCCGCGAAAAATTAAGCATTCAACCGAGTGATGTGCTCCAGGATCAAACGTTATCCGTTTCGATGGCAGGACGATGATTGGCTTGGATGGTGTGCGTGAAGCCTTTCCAATTATTGCCTCGCTCCGATGTTCTCTTGCATGGAATAAATCTTCCTTTTTTGCGCCTTTTTTTTTGTTGTTTTTGCACGCGGTATAATTTTTTTTTTTTTGGTTATTTTTTTTTTCTTCTTTTAATAAAATAACAAAATGGCAGATGATTCTGCCAAAAACAGACATTCACCGACGCTTTTTGATTCTTCAATTTTTGAGTTAATTGGAAAATTGAACCATTTATCCAGCCACTCGTGAGATGATTTAGTCGTGGATGTGAATGCCTCCAATGATGGCCGCCACACGCTGCGCTCTCAGCCGTCCCCCCACTCCCCCAGATTTGGTGGTGCTGGTTTTTAGGCTCTTTTTAAATATTTCGAATGGAAAATTAATATTTCCGGGAAAGGGGCAAAAATTTATTTGGCACAAGGCTGACCCTTTTCAATTATATACCCATTTTCTGGTGCTAAATATTTTCTTTAAATATCCCATAGGAATGGAATCTGGCGGTAAGCCATTCACACTAAAAAGCTTTAATTTCGATATATTTTCCAATTTTGTATTGCCACATGCAACAAAAAAATCGGAAGAGTTTTTCTGAACAACTTTTACATAGATTTTTAAATTAAGATTTAAAAACCATATAGTTTGAACAAGACGGCGAATCTTGCCACACAGCACATACAAGAAGATTTTAATATATATACCTAATTACGTAGAAGTTCTATACTTCTTGTAAAATTCTATCCACCATTTTTATCACTTTAAAAACATTTTAATTTTTAAAGCAAAAATATTGATTTGAAGCATTAAAGCTTCCCTAAACAATTTGATACTTTTATAATCTCAGGCAATTTTTGTCAAATTATTATAAAAATTTGCAGATTCAAGATCTCATGTGTCAGACAATATTTTTTAATTTCAAAGGATTTCCTTGAATATGAATTATTTGAGACACTTAACTCGAATACGCTATCGAAATGTGAGTATTCTTGATGGTGGGCCCAATATGACCCATGAAAATTCTTTTATTCAAATAAATACATAGAGATAGCCGATTTCGAAAATAGATGTTTACACATATCTGAGGGAATTGTACTTGGGCATTTTTCTTATTCAGATCCAAAATCCTTAGACATCTATGTACGTGTCAGTTAGGTATGCATCTTTAGTTCATTTATCGTAGGATTAATTGAGATTATGATTTAATGAATTTTGTTTATTGTCTTTCAATTGCTATCATTATTAAAACTTAGATTAAATAGAAAAGGACACCGCTCTCTCATCTCTGATTATGCCTTTCTCTTAGAATTAAGAATTTAAATTTTAATATTGTCTTTTGCTAAATTTCGTTGGATTAAGAAACAAAATTTAAGGAATCTTGCTTTTATTGTTCCCAATGGCTATCTCTGTTCTAATTTAGATTATGTTAAGCTTAGGAACTATTCTTTATTTAAATTGCACCCAATTTTGAGCTATAAAATAAGTACGAAAATACTTTACTACTTAGATTAATTAGAAAATTTAGTAACAGCGGTCTGTTGCCAGAGCGCCAGTTTTAAATAGTTACTTAGGTTAAGTCCTTTGTACGTATTAAAATATATAATAATTGTGTCAACCTTGATAATTTCATTATCCCAATCTTTTTCTCATTAATTTTTCTTTTATTTCCATTATTGTACAATTTTATTAAGCTTATAAATTGAGCCTCAAATAAACTTTTATTGTTATTAATAACATTATTTTTAAGGTACGTTCACTTCTTAACAGATGAATGACCTCCGTTTAATCTTGGCACATTTCCGATTTTTACTTTAATATTTTTCTATACATTTATTTAAAAAATCCAAAATTCAACGTTCACCGCAACATCCATCACGAGATGAAAATCACATCCATCAAGATACAAAGAAACACCCACCGTGGCTGTCACGTCGGTGATGCTCGTCATTCGCTTGACCCGGTGCTGCCACCAATACAATAAGTCCGGAATGCGCGAGTTTCGTATCATTTCGGGGATTGGACGGTATATAAAAGTCGCCGGGGCTCTATATACCCGATTATGTGCGCCTCCTCTACGAAAACCGGGAATTGATGGGGCCCTCTCTTGGTGCGCAGCAGCATCCAGGCGTCGCAGCAGCATCACCGTCGCGTCCGGAGATTCGCCAAAAACGAACAAGCCCTCGGGGGATGATTGATTGCTCGTCATTTTTCATTCTTAATGAAAATGCATCCCGCTGGGTTGGGCTCGTTCGTGTGCAAGAGTAAATGCTCTGGAGCAGTGGCGGCGCACGGTGCGCGTGATTGTATGCGAAACCCTCTGGAGGAACCCATCATCCATTGGGGTTCAGTCACACTCCCATTTCCCGGCAAAGACGAGCACACAACTCCGGGCTAATCGGGCTGTGGCTTAAGGACTCATTAATCATTCACCAGTCATTCATTCGCCTCGTCCTCGTTGGCTCAGAAGAGTTCGCTGGAACAAAAACGAGGTAGTCCTTGAGATAGCGCGCCACTTCTATAAATCAATAAAAAATGGCGGCCATAATTCGGTTCGTATCTCAGTATTTTCAGCCGTTAAAGCCGTTCTGGGATAGGGTGGAAAAAAAGTCCTTAGAAGACCAATTGCTCTGTCTTGAATATAGTCAGTGTTCGGATGTATTGGCTCATCAGACAACTGATAAACAAAATCAATAAAAGACCAATTAATTACGGCGCGCTTCGCAGGCAAATGAACCTCGATTTTTAGTAGAACGAGAGATGACGGCGGAGGCGCGGTATACGCTCGCGGGGATGTACTCGATTGGTCTGAGTTGTGTCATTTAATTTGATCGGCTCTTTTTCAGAATTTTTTCTCATCTTCTCACGTTTTTTGTTTTTTTTTTTTTACCCTCTTCCATTCAAATCGAAATGCCCGCTCCTAAGTCCATGAAATTCTGATTTATTGACGGCTGACGAAACTATTCACTGCGAAAACAGCGATGATAAATTCATCGAGAATCGTATATAGCAGAAAAGAGCAAGGGACCCATTGCATACCCCTGTGGGACCCCCTTAATTTTAATTACTTTGATCTGAGCGTTCTTGACTGTACGGGACGACTGTATGATGGTTTTTGCTTCTTGGGATTTTTTTTTCTTTATCAATTTAAAGCTTTCGGCGCGATTGGGAAATATTTGATAACTCGTGATTATGCGGAGTGATCGGCGCTTGATATACGGCCACACGGCGGTGGCAATCGGGACGCACCAAGAGAGGTCTTTGATTGCTCGAATGTCAGCAGACCGATGATTTGTTTGAATTTTATGTTTAATTAATCGGAGGTTTTTTCGGTTCCTCTGCGACGATCTGGCCGCTGCTACGTATATGCGGTCTCTCAAATTTGGCTTCATTAATGGTGATGTGTCCATCTCGATGGTTAATTGGTTTCGTTAATTTATACGTCAAGTCACCTTAAACGCGGCTGTACCGCTTCGGGGGCTCGAAGATGGCGCAGTAAGACGACTGCTTCTGCATATTCATCAGCTTCTCGAAGTTGATTTCATGTCGTGTGATGTATTGACCTGATCGATTTCTGTTGTGAGACATTCGAAAGATTTTTTTTCTCTCCCATATTTAATCGAAAACTTTGTCCACAAACTTTTTTTTTCGATAGTATGCTTGCTAATGCCCGGTCGTTCAGTGTCCGTTCGCGGCTGCTGAACGCGCGGTGCTGTCAGACACATTTTTGTCAGATTCGTGATGGGCTCCTACCTTGAAATTGATTGCTAGCGGATATGGTTTTATTCCGTTGATTGTTGGCTTATAAATGTCTTTTAAGTGGTTTTTTGCTGTCTTGTGATATATTGCCACTGTCAGCGGATATTTCTCTGATGAGTGGCGGGAACGGAGAAAAAAAAGGCAATATTTAATATAAAGTAAAAAAAAAGGTGAATGGTGTAGCAGCTTTCGTTTTGCTCTTCTTCGATTTATGTATTCGAGCGATAATGTCGCCGATGATGATGATGATGATGCTCGAAAAACCGATTAATATAATTTTCAACTTTGGCGAAGATTGAGAAATCTGAATATTCTTGAAATTATGCGTTTTGTCCATCAATGTTTGGAAATTAGCGCGGCACAGACAAAAAAACAACAAACGATATTTATCACCGTGCCGACAATAGAGCCAACGTGGAGAGATGTGCCGTCCTGGTGAGATGCGAAGCAGAAAAAAACATTGACGAGGATAGTGCAAAAATGAAAGCAGATGGATTTGCGCGACTTTTGCAGTGGCGACGAGACGATGATGGCGATGTGTTAATTTGCCTTTGATTAAACGAACCGTTCGGCATTTCTGGGTCAGACAGGTGCACAATGGATGATGCCAAAAAATTCATGTTTTATTCGATTCGCTTCTCATCTGTTGCGCTTCAAATGTAAACAAGTTTGAGTTATTTTCAACGATGAATCAATCACAACGGATGATACAGTGAATATATACCGAGATATTTGTTTGTAGGAGTTCTGAGAAAACGATATGCTTTTTTTTATAAGTATCTCATATTAGCCTCGCTTTCCCCGGGAAATGTAATTTTAGAGGTGATGATTATGGTTATGAATAATTTAACTCGCTGATTCAATTAATCACATAGAGTCAAATTTATATAATGTCTTAAAAATTAAGCTTGTGGATATATTTAGTTAGTTAGATTTTACTAACCATAATTAGTGAATAATCGTTGAACTAATTTAATTATATTAAACACTAGATGCACATAGGATTTTATAAAATTTTTAAGGATCGATTTTGTAAAGTAAATGTTCTAGTAAAGAAGGTAAACATTTTTTAGAAATTTTTTAAATAAGGCAAAGAGACTGAAAGTATGATATAAGTATCTCGTGATCAATTTATATAATTTAAAGAAACAATATCTTACACGTTTCAGTAATTTTCTATTTGAATCGGTAATCGGAAAGAAAATAAGTCACGAATTTTCATAAATAGAATATTAATGAATTTTTGCACGTTGTATCACTAAGAAGAGAGCAAATCATGGGTTATCTATTATAGAAAAGAACTTTAAAATCGTTTTATTCGAAACCACGTTTTTTGACCTGGTTGACCACTTTTCAAATAAACTATGCAACCGATTGTCCTCAAATTTCCAGGGATTATTTGGATTGTGTGGCTATGGTGTGATCTAGAATTGCAAATATCCGTTAATATTTTACCCATTTTTTTTACTAAAAAAGAGGAAAAACAAATTCAAAAGTCCGCCATTTTGTTTGCGTCATTTCATAGCCCTATTTCAAAAAAAAAAATACCAAAAAATGTTTTTTCCAAAGTTTGATATGTATATTTTCAGTTCTTAAAATATTCTGTCATTAAAATAAAATTTCGTATGAAAAAAAAAAATATTTGAAAAAAAGTCCAATAAATGTAAATACCCCCTTAAAAAAATTAAATTTCGTTCATCACTTCCTTAGTCGACTGGATGTTATGTTCATTTATATCTAAAATCAAAATATTTACAAATAAATAAAATGGTAATAAATATCCCAAATTGTATTGTAGTAGACAGTGTTTTGATCTCCTTGTGTTCTAGAGAGAGTTATAATTAACAAATCATCGTTCTAGAATTTTCAATTGACCAAATAATCAATAATTTTTTTCTCTTCATTTATTTTCTCTTAAAAGTCCAAAGTCGCTTGATTGAATTGAAAATCTGATTTCAAAATTCGCAACACCTTTTTGCATGTACCTCCACAATACTATACATAGTCGTGCCATAAGTTCTGTCTCCCTCGCCTCCACTAAAAGGCTCACGACGCATCCCGGTTTACTGTCGCGAATAAGCTTAAATACTTCCCGCTTTGTTAAAAAAATATCATTATGCCATTGGACTTCGAAGGAGCAACATGGAGTGGGGCATTAAAGAGAACAGGATCGCCGTTATTGCACTATTTAAGTGCAACAAGTCAGCAAAGGAGATATTTGAGCTTCTTCAGCTACTACAAATTACAATGAAATTTGTGCATCGTACTATCAAACGATACCGTGAGACTTCCTGTGTCGATGACAGGTCCAGGAGCGAGAGGCCTCGTACGTCTCGTACACCAGCAGCAGTAGAAGCGGTGCGTCACCGCATACTGAGAAATCCGCTCCGGAAACAAAAGGTGATGGCACGGGAGATGAAAATACCTAAAAGGACGATGTCTCGTATTATCAAGGAAGACCTTAGGCTTGGTGCTTATCGACGGTCAACAGGGCATCGGCTTACGGACAAGCTTCGTGCGATACGAGAGATGCGATCTAAAAGTCTCTTGAAGAAGTACGCGGGAAAAAAATACCAACAAATACTTTTTTCAGACGAAAAACTTTTTACTATTGAAGAGAAGTTTAACCGACAGAATGACTGAGTGTACGCGCATAGCTCTAAGGAAGCGGCTGAGGAGATACCCAAGGTAGAGCGTGGTCAACATCCCGCCTCAGTCATGGTTTAGTGGGGAGTTGGATATTACGGTGCTACGGACCTGCATTTTTTTGAGCAAGGCGTGAAAACGAAGGCAAAGAACTATCAAAGTGACATCCTGGAGAAGATGGTGGAGCCGCTCAACACAACGATGTACCATGGTCAGCATTGGGTGTTTCAGCAAGACTCAGCACCAGCTCATAAATCCAAGACAACGCAAATCTGTTTAAAATCCAATGTTCCTGACTTCATTTCTGCTGAAGATTGGCCTTCTGGTAGCCCAGACCTAAATACTTTGGACTACCGCTTATGGAATATTTTAGAGGAGAAGGCCTGCTCTATTCAACATCGAAACATTGAGTCATTAAAAGCAAGTTTGATGAAAGCAACGAAGGAAATATCACTAGATGTCTTGCGTACTGCGATTGATGAATGGCCGAAACGTTTAAAAAAATATGTAGCTGCAAAGGGTGGGCATTTCGAATAATTGTCTGCATTACTGTAAATTAGAATATGTATATTACTAAACATAATAAATAAAATTTAATTATTTGTTTCTTATATGAGCTTTTTTTAAATTTTCCTTTGGGACAGAACTTATGGCACGACTATGTACAACAAAATCAAACCATACCATCTAAGACACTTTAGTTGTTGTTTTGCCTTTAATAGTATTTTTATTAATTTCTAATCGGAGTACCCACTTGAAAATAACCATATATCAATTTTTATAAGAACATCGTCATTTTGATGTTGTAAGGGCTGTAAAAATGTACTATTATTACCAAGCAGGACAAATCACCATTATCATTAACAGTATTGGTACTTTTATTACCATTACCAAGTACCTAGTAGTATTAATACTTCACCATTACCATACTTCAAAAGCATTACTTAGGATTACCTGGCATTACATATTAATACTCAGCATTACAACAATAGTAAGTAATGTTAGTCAATGCTAGGTAATGCTGAGTATTTCTAAGTAATGCTGAAACAATGTGGCATGACCAATGTTAAAAATGTTATTTTAATGAATATGATAAAAGAGAGTACGACATTGACTCAAAATATATTTTTATTACTAGAATCGTTTGTTCTAGATTTATAACTCCAGGCTTTTGAGCTTTAATCTTTTTTTAAACAAAAAATCTAAATTTTGTAGAGCTTAACGAAAACCAAAAGCGGGTATCACGCACTACATTTAGATGTAATTTATTTTATTTGACTTCTATGATAATTTCCCCCATCTTTTTTAGTTTAAACATTCAAAAATATTAGTTATTGTCGGTCCCTATTAAAAACAATAATATTGTAATAGATAAATTAATTTAAAAACAAAAATAAGCAACACAAGTGATTTTACACATTTCCAACAAAAGATATAAATTTCATTTTTTATTTGGCTGACTTTAAAATTAAAATACAGAATATTTGAAATTTTTAAAATATAGAATTTGCTTTAAAAGATTTTTTTTTGCTTTAACATTTTTATCTCAACTTTACTTGAAAAGTCAAAAGCATTTAAGGGGGTAGTCCAGTGAAAACGACTGTTTTTTCAACGATTTTTTTCTCATATTAGAAGACAATTTTTATTAAAAAACTTTTTGACATATGATAGTACAACTATTAAACTACACAAAAAAAAATTTTTTTTTTGTTCTCGATGAGTCATTCCGACAAAATGGCCGCTCCAAAAAGACAATTTTTTTGTTGGCGGACGTCGAATCTCTGCAACGGTTCATCTCAAATAAAAAATTCAAATGAGGTTTTAATCTGTAGAACACTGGCTATCGGCGGAACTAGAATTATTAATTTTCAATAAAAAATAACAAAATGGCGGCATTTCGAATTTTTCGGGTGTTTTTCGGGTGCTTAATTTGTTTATAACTTTGTAAATAAACAATGGATTTTAATAATTCTAGTTCCGCCGATAGATACACAATCAAGAAATATACAGCTAAATTTTTAGATCAATCGGAGCAAGAGACTCTGAGATCTGACGTCCGCCGAGTCAATAAATGCTGTTTTCAGAAAAACGCGTTTAAAGTTTTTTATGCGGAAAAAAGCTAAAAAAATTAATTTTACCTTAGTCAGCGATGCCTGCTCCATACATAACGCGATGCCTCCTAAATACATAACTATCCTTAAATATAAAGCAGAAGGACCTAGACCGTTATAAACTGGAAAAAAATGGGCGAAGCAAACAGAAATACAAGAGTCCTCCTTGCTCCGAAACACGCCAGGGGACCTTCGAGCGCTCGGATTACACGTCTCTCGAAAACTCTCTGTATCTTTAAAACTATTCAATATTTTGCTTAGATATTTGAAGGGAGTATTTTCGAGGTGTAGTAGAGTAGATTTAAGCAAAAACAAAAAATTTAAAAAAAAATTTTTTTTTCACTGGACTACCCCCTTAAATCAAATATGCCTTTTTCGCTAAGTATAGGTAAATTATGTTTTTGTCTAACTCGTACAATTGATAGTCTACGAAAAAGGTGGCAACTCTATTTGCCAATCAGGACATCCCGCATATCGAGACCGCGGAAAATGCGAATAAATTTATAGAGCTTCTTTATCCAGGTAAGGTATCCCCCAGGTACGCACACGACTTGCGATCGTTTAAAACACCGTAAATCGAGTCGCGATAAAATTTATTGCTGCGCAAATGAAGCTAGTTATGCGCTCGCGGGAAGGGTGAAGACGACGCTCAGAGCATTAGATGTATGTATGTTAAGGTATATTAAGGTATGTTCCCAGGGACTGAAATCTGCGGGCCTTAGCTTTAGGGTTTCTTCTTCTTGTTCCTCCACTGTCTCAGGAGACGCAGTGATGCCTCTGATAGCGGTAGAGCACTACTTAGAGAGGTATTTAAAAGGTAAAACCAAGTCATCCGGGCCACCATCAAAACCATCTGAAGGATCTTCAGACCGAATATGCTTCGACGACGTGAAGAAGAGAAGCCAGCCAGCGCCAAGAAGATGCTCCGGAGGAGGCTGTGCGGTACATGGGGTACATGGGATACCTGGTGCCCGGGGTTTCGTCGAGAGTGACACATGAATAGGCGGCAGGAGAAGGCCATGAATACGCTATTATCGAAAAAGTAAGACAACGAACCAGCCAAGTATCAGATACTTCACGGAAGAGACAACAAATCACGAAGGAAAAAAGCACCTTTTTGTGTGTTGTGTGGCTTGGCTCTCTCTCGGGTGCATCTTATAAGAAAAGAATGGTATTCTTTTGGTCCGCGGGGGGATGCTGCTGCAGATGCTGGCTGGTTGGACCCAGCGCGAAATTCCAGCTATCGTCGACGACGACGATGGACAATACAGTGATTTTCGTTGTCACACGAACCTGACCGGGCACGCTCTACGCCTTAATTCGCGAGACAGGCCCCAGCCACCACTCGGGGAGATGTCGTCGAGATTTATGATAAAAAGATTCGCGCAGATAAGCCAGGTGATTGGTGGTCGAGAGCATGTCGAATTATGGACAATGAGATGGGTAATGAAGACTAATGTGATAAAATTCCACGCCTGCAGTCTTCGGTTGGGACACGCGAAGAACAAAACCTCAGCCAGTCAGGGGGCTGCATGCCGATGGTGCTCGCAGACTGTTTGTGGTCGAGTTTTTGACGAGTCTATTTTTGACCATTTGATGCCTTCTTAACGTTCGACAGTAAAATTGAGAAAACGAAATAATTTTAATAGTAATATGGTTTCTGTCTATCTGCATAAATGTATGTCTACATATCTGTCTGACTATTTCAATATTTTCATTTTCATTTTCAAGTTTAAAAATAAAAAGTCTTTGAGACTGCACGAACTCCATTTGTCAAAGGCTACTACGGCTGCACCATTGGCTGAACCAATTTATAAATATATATCTATTGGTTCAGCAATGGTGCAGCCGAGGTGTGGCTTTTGTCGTTTTTACTCAAGTTTGACTCTCATACGGCACAAATTATCGATTTGTTCAAAAAATAAATATAAAACAATATCAAAAACACATAAAAAAATCAGGTGCCTTTGATTTTTGAAATTAGGAGTTTAGGAGTACAATTCCATAGATAAGTTAGAGACAAGCAGATAAATTAGAATTAATTAAGTAATGATCATTAATTTGTTAATAGTTGACAATCGTAAATTTTTAATTAGAAATTGTTTACAAATTGAAAAATCGAAAACACAATATTTGTTTTTTTTGGCTGTCTCTGCTAAGGCTTTATTCGTTATAAAAAATTGAATGATAAAGTGAATTTACATATTAGAAAATATAATGGAGAACTATTGAAAGGTTAAGTAGTATCTAACTACATACAATTTTTCGGAAAATTTGTGTAAAATAATTACTATTAAAATGAGTGGGGGTGGTAAATTAATTGGTAACATTTTACTATCCGAATATTCTTCAATATGAGCCTGGAAGGTATATGCGTACGTGTCTAAAGTGTGTATGTTGCATGCATTCCGAAATAATCACAGGTTTCGGTGCAAGTGTCAGCCATTGAGCCCCATAAAATGGGAAGGGTCCCTGCAAATCATTTAATTACAGACTCCTGAGATGAGTGAATAAATCAAAGGCCGCACGACAGCTGGCCTTAAAGCCCACGGCGCAACCGCAGTGACCACAACAATCTACCAATTCCCGGGAATTTATCATTCGCTGGGGCACTGTGCGTCCCCATAAATCCAAAGAGCCCCATCCACGGATGCGCGATGCGCGAGCTCATTTCAAATTCACAAATTGATCGTTCGAATGCGCGCGATTCTTATTAGACGAGGGCCGGCGTAGCGAACCAGCGATCAGTCGCTGATAAAAAATTAATATCGAGCGCAGGGGGAGGGGAGGCAGATTCCAGCCGCACAGACTCCGACAGTCCGAAATTGAAGAATAACCGTCCCCACCCCATCGCTCAAAATTTATTTCTTATCACCCCGTGGGCTTGCGTCCAGCTGGCTCGATATCAATTCAGCGGTCGGGCCTCGGATTGGGCTGATCGCATCGATGCCAAGAAGATCGATAAGCGGCTATTAATTTTCCGCAATGAATAAGTGGAGCTGAGCTCCAGAGGACCAGAGGTTCTGAGGTCCAGGGGATATTTGAAGAGTTCGTGGGCTTCTTCCCTTCTAGCCGAGACGCTAGTAATTGGTGGGTCTATAGGCCACTTTCGGAGCTGGAAGCGATGGGGGAGGAGGGAGTCGAGGAGGAGCACTTTCTTAGCACATGATTTCTTCAGATTGTGGTACTGTGCGATACGCTTTAGGTTCTACTATAGACACGTCTTTTATCTCCTCTGTACTTCACGATCTTATATTGCAATTGATTCTCGGAGGAATCTTATGCTAATGTGCTCATAAGTCGATGGTGTTACAAGTTAAATGGAATGCAACATAAGTTGTTGTCTACTCTGAGATATTAAGTGTACATGTTTATTTACTCGTAAAAGGTACGAAAATTTATCGTAACATAATTAAATTATTCTCTCAGTATGTTTAGAATCTGATAAAACTTTGTACTGCATCAGATATTTTCAGCCTATTATTTATTCCGCAAAAGGCAGGCAGAATTGAAATTACGCGAATGTTCTTTTAAAATCCTAATCGGAAATCCAGCATATTATAGGTATTTTGGATTAAACAACTAATAACTCAACAAGCTTTTCGGAATACATCGAATAATTTCTGTAAGATAATAATAAAGGGTTCAACAAATTCGGATGCGTCTCTCATAAAACATGAAACCTAAACTATGAATAAAATATGAGGAACTCGTAAAAATTTTATGTATTTGCACCTGGTGTTACGTAATATTATTGAAATATTTTGTAAGGTAATATGTTTAGACAATAGTTTAAATTTTATACTTTAACTTCAGCTACGTCCATAATTTTGTTTTTCATTTGGTAGGGGACACCGGGCCCTGTATTAATCTATTTGTGTTATATTTCTACTCGGAAATAACTTTTTGAGGTATTTTTTGCATCATAGCATATGATAAAAAATTGGCATTCTGCCTCTCAAACATAAAAAATATTAACAACAAGTCGTCTTTCTTTCTCAGAAAATCAATAAGTTTCCTTTCCTTTTTATATTTCTTTTTAATATTTCCTTTAATCCTATAAAGAATTTTTGTCAATTATATTGTACTTATCATAAACAAAAAATCATTTTGAAAATTAAATATAAATAATATATTTAAATATATCCTCATAATCATCGTCAGAGTTATAATTTTAACGAGTGAAATTGATGGCATCACTTGATTTGGGCCAACAGTTTATATGATGTACGTATTAACATGCTAATACTTGCCCACGCACCCTATTGAAGACTACTTTTTTTATATTAATAATTATACGAAAATAATGCTTCGTAAATATAAAAAAAATATTAGTATATTATAATTACCAATAAAATAAGGTTATTATTTGAACCACAAATCCATGCATTTTGGTTATCGAATGTAATATTCTGAAAAAAATTCTTCTAACTACGTATGGTTTTTTACTTTGTATCAGTTAGAGTATTTTCTTATCTTAAGGGATCTTTCTACCTTGAAAATGAAAAAAAGTTTGAAATTTTTTGAAGTTTAGCACGTGTATTCATACTTTAAGAGTGCAAAAATATTTTTCTGGATTTTTCCACTGGTTATTTTGGTCACACGAATTCTTTCAAAAAAACATCCGAAAATGACAGTTGATATGATTTCGGAATTCTGAAATTAAAAAAAAAAAAAAAAAATAGCAAGTTATTAAGTGTTAAAGTCGCTCTAGCCCACACCAAAAATACCTTTTTTCATCGAAAAATAACAAAATGGCGACCGTTTTTTAAAAAACCGATTTTTGAGATCGAAAAATTGGTTGAAAATCAGAAAATTCGTTACCTACCTTCTTTATTTTGGTAGTTACATTAATACTTAATAATTTGCCACTTTGTTTTTAGATGTTTTAGAAGGAATTTTTTTTTTTTTGAAAAATTCGTATGACTAAAATAATAATAATAAAATAAATGAATAAATATACCTGCAAAATTTCAATCCAACCTCATTTCTTCTGTACAAATTTTTTCATTTTTTTTTTCATTTTCAAGGTAGAAATCCTTCATCCAGACTCTTATTTTAGTGTATATAAGCAACTGAAATATTTAATAAAGAAGTTTAAGCTTTTTCCCTTTATTAGAATACAATCATTCTAGTCTACTCTAAATCTGACTATATGTAGGTAGTTTATAATTGCAAAATGCACAGATTCTTATACCTATTTCTTACGTAAATATCATTTTCGTTATTTCTACTATAGAATCTTAAAATCAAATTTGTAACGAATTTCCGTCCTTCTGTCGCCTTTAAAAAATAGCATATCTACAGTTCAAAATTAAAAAGACTATACAATCCGCTGCCCTCTTTAGCGAAGTCACTCATAAATCGTCCTTCCGTTACCCTTTCCCCGTCATCCATTCCGTTTATTCTGGCTATAAACGGGAACTGCAACCGTCTAAAAATGGTGTCAGAAGTCAGAATGGAACCGGTCTCGGAATCAGAAGCATATTCAGCGGCTAATCAGCTCGAGTGTCCTTCGCCCTTCCCGGATATGATGTCATTCGCGCATTATAACAGCAGCTCAGATTCGTTTCAGATTCTATTACGAAACGGTTCGTTCGCGAGAAAGTTTATGAAAAAAAAACCGGATATACCTGCAGGGGGAGGGGTACAAACTTTTAGCACCTGAATAGCCTATATCGAGCGGCAGACAGGTGATGACATGAGAGGTGTGAACTGTTACAGTGTACAGCCTCCCTTGTGAGACTTCTGACATTTTCTAGCGCGATAAACTATCCTGCCGAGTCTGGGGGTCCTTGATAATGGCAGTTAGTTACCAAGACTGCCTATAGGGGGCCATAACTGTCATTGCCCGTTCTCCAGGCAGCAGAGCAATGCGCGTCCCTGTGAATTGAACCGTTTTTCGGCGACAAAATATTTTCCACTTGGTAAAGATTAAGTAAATCACAGCGATAAGATCGAATAATGTTCGATTCAAATAAAGAGGGCTTCGCCCCTCCCCCCTTTAAGCCAAACCTTTAGATAGGTCCTTACACTAACAGTGGCGGCGCGGCACAGGACGCATTGGGTTGTGTCAAGTCAGAAAAGAAAGGTCCCATCTCCCAGAGCATCTGTCTCTCCTGCGGGCGCAGCGGAATGGGTGCTTGTTCCCTGCTCCACCCTCTCTCGGTGATTGGGGGGAGGCTGTGTGCCATTACGAAAACGAAGACAGAAATCAAACGGAGATCTTTGTAGACAAAAAACGTCTGTGTGCTGCTCCACTTGAAAGTTTACAAAAACCGTCCCCATTAGGGCGCGATGGGATGGTAAAGAGGGGGAATGGGAAAGAGATGAGGAGGTGGGGCAGTAAAATGGTAGTGGTGCGGCAAAAGAGAATTTCATATCGATCGCGACTTGAGCCATAATTTCAGGAACCACTTCCTTCAAACTCATAAATAACCCCGAAGATTCTCATCTCCTTAACAACAAAAATGGCAACATTAAACACACTGAAAGAAGGGACCCCCTGTGGAATGGGAGGCGTTATGCTGTGGGGGGGTGGGCTGTGAAAGGTGGTCGCCAGGGAGTGAGGAGGAACGAAGGGCAAAACTGGATGGATGAACACTATACCGAGAACAATTCATGACACACCAACACACAGGGGCCCGGGCGGGTCTACTTCATCCCTGTGAGTTGAAGAAAAACTTTGCGCGCCACAGTCGTTTGTTCGGGCTGACATCCATCCCAGCACAGTAGCGCCCCCGTCCCAACGACGACGACGACGACGACATCCTGGACCAGGAGAAGATGTGTATGGGTGTAGACACATCAATGAGACATCTAGGTGAGGGCGCGGGTGGACGCGGTGGGCGAGGGACGCGGCACGGGAGATGGGATGCCAGCGGTATCCGAGCACATCCACCCGAGAGACAGACTCCTTCCAGTACCCCCCGAACATAAATACCCGTGGAACAGGGTTAAAATTTATATATTTCAGTTTCACGCAAAAATGATTAATGAGCGACTCCTTTTTGTCCCTCCCCCGCCCTACCGCATCTCATCTTCCTGGGGGTTGAGCTTCGCTCCGGTTGTCGTCATCATCCTTCGCCCTCTTGGTCCTCGTCGTAGTCATTTTCGTCGCAGCACAAATGTCTCAGGGACAGAATATGCCCTGCCTGCCTGCTTGATGGCATGGCAGGTTTTGGAGGTTTTTGGGAGTACTGTTCAGGATTCTCTTCTTCTTCTACATAAAACCCGGTGCCCAATCCGCCCAACTCCGACCCCCAATGCCGTACATACGTCCTGGCAGTTCTCAGTAAAACATGCACTCTATGACGGCATCACCAGAACTAGCCAAAGACGGACCAATGGGAAAAGTCAAAAACGTATAACAATGGGGCCGGGGGGCCACTCTCTGGGACTGCACTGGACTTAGATGAATTATGCCGGGTGGAAGGTTGGACTTGATCAAATTTATTGAAATTGCCAAAACTGGAAAATTTTCAGCCAGTGGCGGACGGGTTGGTTGGATAGATTTTGTTTAACATTATACACGCTCTCCCGATGTCCAGATTCTGAGTAGTTTCTGGGAATAGGATTAATTAGGGAACTATGACAGGGGAATGGGAAATTTTAGTTTCGATATGATATAGGGTTGAACCGGGTAGGTTAGATACTGAACAACCAATAAGCAGGGTTCTGGAACTGGATGGGGATTTAATTGTTGCTAGATTCATTCCGTAATTATGCGTTTTATTATAGAAATGTTGCTTTCTAGCCTAAAGTACACCTTTTCGCAGTGGTTAGTTGAAAAATACTTGATGATGACCGGATTCGTTTTTGAATAACTTTCCGATTAACTTAGGAATTTTATCGTATTATAATGTATATCAATATATTCTTTTTTATACCATAAATGGAAACTTCTTTGGACCTTTTCGATTCCTTTTTTTAAACACTAGGTTTACGGAAATATATATACAAAAAAAAAAGAGGTATTAATTTGTTTTTCAGTACGACAGCTTTCTTGAAATACAGTAAAACCCGTTTAAATGCAACCCGCTTTACTGCACAATTCCTTTTATTGCACACGATACGAATGCACCGAATTTTTTGCCTTATTAATGTGTAGAAACAAAGACCGCATTATTGCACACCTCTTAAATACACAAACCTCTTATTTGCACATTAATTTCGGGCATGAATTTTCTATTTGAATTAAAAAATAACCGGATAAATGCAATATACATATTTTAAATGAACAGATCTGTAGAAGTGTAGTACTTTTACATTGTCCCCTCGGTGGTTACCATTTAAAGGCAAAGAAGAAGAAGAACACTTTCTCGTTAGTCTTTGCTTTGACATTTCAGTCTTTTTGAGTTGGCGGGTGGACCTTGTAAATTGCGGATTGTAATTGTTTAATTTTGTAAAATTTGTAAAGTAAAGACGAAAACAGAATGCTATGTAATTAACCAAACTGAAAAAAAGTAATCCGAGCTCTCTTAAATGCACAACATGTGCATTTATCTTAAAAACGTTTAAATGCACAAACCGTTTAAATGCACGAAATTTTCTGACAAATTGGATGTGCATTTAAGCGGGTTTTACTGTACTATGAATTTTAACTATATTTTAGATATATACATTTTTCAGAACAAAATAATTGTTTCATCCCCTTCTCTTTAGATTTGAGAATTGTTCGAGAAGAGATCAAAAACAGTTTTAATTAGAAACTCACAAAACATCCTAAGTTTGGTGCTAGCTTTCTAAGACAAAAACTAATATCAAAATTATTTTGACAATGTTTTAATGTCGAGTATCAGAAATTCCTCTAAAGATTAATTCAAAAACTTTCAATAACAGAACAGAATTTTTATAATGACTAGTGAGACCTTTAGTTACATATTCAGATACTAACAACCTGCAATCCTGCAACCAAAACCTCACAATTAACATATTTCTGAATCCTGCAATATATATAATAATAAAAGTAATAAATTTAATATATCTATGGCATCCTTTAAACCTGAATGTATAAAAGAATTGAAACAAATTTATGCTAGAATTTAAGCCGATGTTTTTTCTATATATACTATACGTATTTATGTGCATGAAAACTAAAACAAGGATATTTATTGACCATTATATCTTAAATATTAGGGAAGCAATATAATGTATCGAAATAAATAGGAATTTAAAGTCGCATATGGTGTAATAAAATAATAAATAATATTAATCCGAAACACGTCAATCTCACGAATCGTCTAATATAAAAACGGAGTCTAGTGGCATTAAATCTAATAATCTTGCGCTCTCAGGTAAAAATGGGCTTAATGATAAAAACGGTCAGTTTTATTGCCGAGATTTAGAATGGCATTATAATTAAATTAATCGGTGCTACTGATCTTTAAATTTCTCAGTAGTTTCTAAGGAAACATGGTTTAAATTTTTCATTATATGAAATAGAGTGCTAGACAAAAATATTGCAATATTTTTAATCCAGGAATTAGTTTTATTGCTATCCGAATTTGTCTTCTAGGAATTTGTTTGAAATGCACCAAAAATCTAATATCTAAGGCTGTTGATAAAAAGTTCCCCGTGGGGTTCTCTCATTGTCAAATTTATGAGACATTCAGTGAAATTGTTGGGGTCGTCAACCCTTTAATACCTATCACATTTTAATTAATTTTAAAAGAAAGAAGGGTTGCCCATTATTAATTATTATTGTAATATTAAATACTTGTAGTAGCATATTTCAAAAAGTCACACTCGAAAAGTAGGTTGACTACCACTAGCTTACACTTTATGAAGTAGTGGTACCACAAAGTGCACTGTGTCGTTTATATTATATTACCGCAAAAACCCATGATAGAATTGCACATTATCGGTTAATCAAATGTCATTTTGACAGTGTAAAATAATAATAAATAATAAAATATTTTTTTTTATATTCAAAAGCATGTTTTATATAATGTATACAAAATTAATTTTTTCTGCCCAAGTTGCCAAGCTATAAACATGGTTCTTGATTCTTTTTTAATATACTTACTTTAGGACCACCCTATGGTTTGTGTAATTCCAAAAATTTATGTTTTCCCATAATCACAGCCGAAATTCAAAAAATGAAACATCGTATTTTAAAAGTACCTCAATTTTCTGTAATTTCCAAGGTTTTCAAACGAAGTTCACGGCTTACGCAAGCGCATTACACCTGATCCGCTTAAGAAGCATCTCTCAGATTGTTCACTGGTCATTATAATTTATAGAAGAAATCACGCGAATACGTGGAATTTACCTGGCTAATTAAGCATACTTAGAGTAACTGGCCGTGTGACAGTCGAATCGTTGCGTCGGTATTTGAGAAATTTTAACAAACTTACTGAAGAATTGCACAAATCTTCTTAAGATAAATTCCTTAAAAAACGGCACGTCTTAAAGACGTGAAGGAGGGAAACAGGGCAAGAAAGGGAGGGACTTCTCTCTCTCTCTCTCTGTCAATCGGTTGCTCGTCTTTTGCATGTTACAGGACGAGGCGAGGGCCTTGTGCCAGGGTCTCGCGGGGCCGTCAAATAAAATTCGCATTCACATGTCACTCGGCTGTCGTAATTTGCCAACTTTATTAGCGCTGAGCGGTACAGAAATTCCGATAATGCAAAAGGTAAATTATCGCCGATTAATGATGGCTGGTCCACCGGCTGCTGGGCCGGCCAACAGATTTGTTTATTGATGACGCCTTTGTCAATTTTTATGGCGGCGTTTCTTCGATTTTGCCATTCGTTCTGGCGCGATGGCAAGAGACGTTTACGCGGGTTGTTGTTTTATTTGTTGTTGCAGGCAGAGGGTTTGCGAGCGGGTTTACGAGGGTTATACTACATCGCGGTGATTGAGAGAGGTACTTTAGGGGGATCGTATAAAAGTTATCTTAATATGCTCGTAAATTAGCTGTTCTGGCGTAAATTGGCGTGATTTGTAACGGAAATATCAGAGCAGAGGACAATTTTCGTTCGAATTCGCTAAATTGGATAAAACTGCAGGCGAGGATTCGCACTTGTCTGCGGGTAAATTCGTTGAAGCCGCCGCCGTTGGTAAATTGAAAAAAAATTTATAAAAAAGACATTAATACAGGCACAAAATGCACCGGAGACCACACCAAAACGGCCCATTCCGAACCATGAATACCATTCAAATTAAATGATTCGTGCCGTCCGTAATTATTTTGTTGACGAAATTTACGAGATACGTTGCCGCCGCGCGCCGCCACCATCGCTCTGCGCCTCGTCCGGGACAATTGAATGCAGCCCCTGAGCACCTGAAGCGGCCGCCATATTTCGTCGACAGGTCTATTAGAGAGGCGAATGCACTTTGTACACAGGGTGACACAGGGTGACCTGTGGTGCATGCACACGGTGGCCAGTCGCGACCGAAAAATGCCCCTAACAATTTGATTTGTCCAAAACGGGTAAGCCCCAAATAGTGCTCGACGCGCTTTGGACGACGATCTCCACCTTCAGTGCACTGAACTGATTTTATTCAGTCAAGCGGGGGTGCTCCGAGTAGGGCGAGGGCGGAAGGCAGTCAGTGAATTTTATGGCCGACATCCTTCGGTTTCTACATTTCAATCCTCAGGGCCTCCGGTGCGAATTTGTGAGGTCAACGGGCGAGGGCAATCACCTCTGGGTGCAGTTTTACTGAAAATTGCACTCGTTTTTCTGCACCGGACGACGTGGGAGAGAATTGCTGTTTGGTCCCGTGATGGAGCCCTCGGTGACTGTGACAAGTCACTCCGACCACTTAATTAACAAATCAATTCGAAAGGGTACTTCACTCGATAAATGCACAGCATTCTAAAATCGTAAATCTTTCGTAGAAAGAGAATGGACATTTGGATCTCTAAAAAAATTTGTTTGGTGCAGTCATAAAATACGTATGGGGCGTTCGATGTCAAATCGGACAGTTTGTTGATTTTTTTTGATTTTCTCAATTTTTTGACATTTGTTTCTACCCTTCGAAAAAAAACCTGCCAGTAAACTTTGAGGTTTTTTTTGATCACTTGTTCAAAAGATATAACATTTTGGAAAAAATCACAAACTACTATCCATTTAACAATTTTTAAGCCCGGTCTAATCGAGGGATCTTTATAATTATTATTTTTTCATATTTTTGAAAATTCGAAATTTTTTTTTTTCATTATGAATACCAATTTTCACCACAGTATTTTCTTTTTTTAGTTATTTTGATTTAATTTTTACACTTTCTCATTGTTAACAGGCGTTTAAAATTAATAATTGGTCGTTAAGTCTGTTTATAAACAAAATTAAATTTTTATTTATTTGCGTATTTTTTGAAAAGTTTACTTGAAAATATATTTTTTATATAATTTTTGTTACTTATAAGTATTTTTATTTTATTTTAATAATAGAATCCTGATAATTTTTTTTAACTTTAAAAAGAGCCGCGCAACTTGAGGAATGATTTTCTCACGCGGTGGCGCTGCTGACTATTTCCTTATACCAACATTTACATTTTTAAGGTTTTTCAAGGAAAACTAGCACTAGTTTATTGTTTATTAAAAATAATATATTTTAATTTAAAAATAAAAAAAAAATTCTTCGATCAGGTAATAATTTTTTATGTTTTCAATAAATTGTATAAATTTGATTCAAATTCGTTGAGTGGTTTTTGAATTACAATGGTCATCAACTTTGAAAACATAGTTTCGAGAAAAACTCATTACTACCCCTAACCTTTTAAGATAAGCCCTTAGTTATTTTAAAATTTCCAAGTATTCCTAATGCTGGGGCCACACTAACGGCAAATACCGTTGATTATCGCGTAAATGGACGTTAAACGTAAGTGTAGCCACGCCTCAACGCCATAATTTTTCGACGCCATTCTTAATGCCATTTGACGGGTGGCGGTCTTTTTTGGCACATCAAAGAGATTTAACGTGATAATTACTGACACTGACGTTTGTTCATTATACGCCGTATTTGTTTTGTGACTGCAGTGAGTGACAGTCGTGACAGTTGATCGACGATAACTACGGTTGAGTGAGTATTCTATGGCTATGAATTGGTCAAATGAAAAAGTGATTGAGTTCCTTGAAATATTTCACATTGAACCATGTCATATTTAACGCCATTTTTATTGGCGTTGAATTTGTAGTGTGGCCATCTCGTTATCGCGTTAATTTTGTTACTGTTTTTAATGGCGTTGATAGGCATTGATGTTTGTCATTAATGTGGCCCCATCATAAAATTGTTTTATTATTGTACATTACTTTAATAAATTCTGCTTCTATTCTATTTATTTACCAATTTTTGTATTTTGAAAATGTAAAGTATGAGTCCGGAGGTAGGTAGAGGGGCGATTTAGGTAGTGTTGGAACGACAGAAGAGTTTTTTTCTCATATAAGTTTTGGACCCCATATCTTATAAAACATCGAACTACTAATTAAGACTCTTTATATATAAGCCAAATTTTAATAATGTATACTAAACGAAAAATATCAAAGACTGAATTTTAAAAATCTGGGGTTTCCATTTGATAATAAATAGAAAATTAGGCAAAAACAGATAGGTAAATCTATCAGTCTATCTTTGATGTTTTTGTTAAAGGAAACACATACAATTTTTCGTTTACAGGACACAATTTTCAATAACTTTTCGCAATAAAAGTGGATCAATGACAGCTATGGCATTTTGACTTTCAATTATTGATATTTGCGAATTCTTGTTATTCATTGCATTTTTCAAATAACCCTAAAGAAAGTAATTCAAAGGATTTAAATTGCATGACCTTGGAGGATAAATGACCTTCTCATTTCTAGGAGTGGTATTGTTATCGAACTTAAATGCAATAAAGCCATTGTTCGACGACTTGCATGGGATGTGGTGTAGTTTTGTTAAAAATAGAGTTTAATCATCTATTTTATTTAATGTAGACTAAGAAAATAATCGCCAACTGAACATTTCCGTTTTCGAATTCGTAATATACGAAAAGAATTCTATAGAAATAGTTGTTTGTTTATCCACAAATATTTGTGATCAACATTGTGTTGCTTGAGCTAATAACAAAGTTGTACCAATAGTATTTTGTGCAATTTTGTCTTTTTATAGCTTAAGATAACATTTAATCGTTGACTGATTGTAAACGAGGTCAAGGCTTTTTATTTCATATAATAACAATCAACTGTTGAATTATAGTTTGACAGCGATCATTTTGGGTCTGTCTATCAAATAGACTTGGGGCATCCGCATTCTGTGAAACCGAGGTGACCAGACACCAAAAAAAGACGGTCAACTGCGGCTGATATTAATATCCTCTACTAGGGCGCGTTCATAAACAGAACAATTAATCTCTAATTATTTCGAGCAGCTGTCATACCCAATTAAAAGTCAGTTCTCGACCTCGTCACGTTCTCGTCAGCGAACTTGGACGGATATTTTTGTAGTTGGCCATTGCATCCATCGCCCAGTGAGTTTTTGTCACATCGCGATGATGCCAGAGCAGAAGAAGAAGAAGAAGAACCATGGCAGCATAAAATGCCACTTACCCAATAAATCTTCGGCTATAAATCCGTCGCATGTCAAAAATGTTGTCGCTCCTGTCTCACCCCCTCCTGGCTCTTCGCTGGGCCTCGATTTTGCCTTGAGAATGGGATAAGTGTCCATTAAGCAAATTGCCCCCTTCCTACCCCCCGCTCTCGGCCAGATGGTGTTATTAACCCTAAAAAGCTGCGCCAGATAACGGCGAGAGAAAAGTTGACGAAAAACAAAAGGCGAATTTATAGCACCCAGCCGTTGACGATTCCGCTCAAAGTGAGATGCGCGCGCAGCTCAATCCTCTTCTTGGGTGCGCGAATTTAAGGAGTGCAGCAGGCAAGTTGCAGCGAAAACGAGATTTTTTCGCGCTTAATGGAGCCCCAGAGTTGCTGCGCCTGTTGCGGCGGGGCCATCTAGAGATATGTAAATTGCACCAACACTTGGCGCTTGATATAGCGATTCCATTTTATCTTGAATGCCTGACAGCCATATATCATTCAATCGCGTCGCTGTCGTCAGCGTAAATAAGGCCAAGCTGTCAAGGCGCTTCAATTCGGATCCCCTGACATTCTCCTCTTTGATTCTCGAGAGACGCGGATATTGCGACTGTCCCGCGACCGACCGATACGACTGTCAGCCTGGCGAATTTACGCTGTGCAGACAGACGGCTAAATTTTCAATGTTTTAATGCTTCTTCATCTTGTTGCAAAGTCGCAATTTTCGCGATAAATTTCTCAACATGAAAAATTTCCAATTCACAACGACTCAACTTGTCCCCGGATGGTGGTCCGGATTGGTTGAGTCTTTTTGTATAAGCGCTCTTATCACGGACAATGATGATGACAACGACGCACACGGAGCGCGCAAGTGACTCACGCATGCGCGCGGGAACAATTCGATGAAAATTTTCGTCCGCAATAGCCGCCGACCGTTGTGATCAAGTGTGTCATCGCAGAGGTGGCTCACGGCGTTTGGAAGCTGTAAATCTTTCTGGATTTTAAAGGCGAATTACCCGTCTTAAGAGTTAGAGCCGATGGGATTTCAACAAATCTATTAGCGGCCCGCTTGTTCCACAGGAAGTCTACAACAGTTGTAAGCCATCATTAGAGCGATAAAGGAGCGTAGGCTTAAGATTTTTGATTCACGGCAAGATTTATTGCTTTTGTTTTATTAATTTTTAGGCAACTTCCCATGCCATAATAACACCTCTCCGATTTCATTTGAGAATGAAATTTCGAGAAAATCAAGAAGCTTTTAACATTTTCGTAATTCATGTCCATTAGTTATGCATGACACCGATCGCGCGTGGTTCAATTTTTCAGAAAAAAATATATTTCATTTCTTTATGCGATAAGCAAAAAAGTCGCGTTTCCTGTGAAAGATATACTTCTTTAGAAAATTTTTTCAGCAATTAGACATTTTCGGATAACAAATTGCGACTGATCTTTCGTGTTGTATATTTTTTTTTACACTGGATACTAATTTAGTAGCTACTTAAACATGCGAACGAATATGACTCGTAAGTTTTTATCGAAAAGGTGTCATTGGCTTGGCCACGTGAATTTTTTTCTCATTTCACTTTAAATAAATTTTTGCAGAATATCAAATATTGTTGTTTTCCACTTTTGGTGAGGATAAATAGAGCACTGTAAGCTATTTATGTAATATATTTTATTAAGATATTACTGAGTGTTTTTAGAGTTTTGCTTTGTTATTTTTATGACATTTTAAAATTAATTTTCTGTAGATTTAGGGAAGATTTCGAACTATTTAAAATTTTTAAAATATCCTTTAAGCACTTTGTTGACAATTTGTTTATTAATTAAAGAGGTTGAAAATTAAAAGTGTGGTCCACTTTAAAGTATATGCCAAATCCATTATTCTCTAATATGCTACCCTAAGAAATTAGCATTCAAATTGGAAGATTGAGACTGAGATAGCGTATACAACATGACTGAAGGTAAAGTTGCAGTTCATTCAGAGTTAAAATCCTAAAGGTAAGGTTCAATGGATATAGTACAATATATCCCAAAGAACTAAAGTCTTCAAGTCTAATATCCCGGCAGGCTAATTTCAAGAATCAATGCGTGCTTGTCAGCAAAGTTGCATGCAGACAAACACGCATTTTTAATTTCACATACATATTTGTGCAAATATAGTAAGCTCTTAAGGTTGAAATTAAATCCGGAACTTATTTTCAAGAAAATAAATATTTATTTACACTCAGACTTCTTCTTAATAAATTCTTTCCAAAATGCAAATTCAACATCCCTATATATATTATATATATATAAATGAAAGTTTGTTTGTTTGTTGCTCAATCACGCCTAAACGCTTGCATCAATATTTTTCATTTTTTCTCCGAAGGTAGTACATATTCCAACTTAACATATAGGCTCATTTTTTCGGATAATACATAGGGTTTCAAAATGGCGGATACAAGATGGCGGTTGACAATTTTAAATTTTAAACGATTTTCATGAAAATTGGTACACATGGGTTTTGCGGAATGCTGATTACAAATGGCGGGTCCAATATGAGACCAAATGTCTCGATTTCAACGGATTTGAATGAAAATTAGTACAATGATTATTCTAAGTCCACTAAATTCGAATATTAGCAAAATTTCCAAATGCAAAATGGCGGATCTAATACGGCGACCAAAATTTCTCGATTTCAACGGATTTTAATGAAAACTGGTACAATGATTATTTTAAGGTTACTAATTTTGAATATTATTAAGATTTGGAAATTCAAAATGGCGGATCCATATAGGAGAGTTTTCGGGTTGAGACAATTTCTAGGATATAACAAACTAGACATTTGAGAAGTGTTTAATTAGTAAGTATTTACCCAACAATCGGGTAACCCATCTAGTCAAGAAATTAATTAAGAAACATCGAAAAATGTGCAAATATATTCGTTTAAACACAAAAACATATTCTGTTTATTTATTTTATATTTACTCAGTATAAAGGCTATTGGTACTTAAACGATTATTAATATTTCTTATGTATTCCTTTATTTCTTATGACCTGCAATATCCGTTTTGGCAAAGACTTAATTAAATTTTGAAGAGTTTCCTGTTCAATGTTGTTCCAGCAAGTTTTAATGCACTCCTTAAACTCCGTAACTGTGTGAAATTGGTGCCAATTTGCATAAACGCGTAATACCCTTGGCACACTGAGTTGAAATTCAGAATTTCGAAGTTAATTTCCTTTACCCCTGACACATTGCTCTTCTCCATTTCAGTTGTCAATTAAAATTTCAAAATTTCAGAGATGACTTCAAAAGAAATATTGATTTCGTTAAATCATCAGGCAAATAACATTTCTAATATTTTGGAAACAATGCTCTTTAAGCAAAGCAAATTACAAAAAAAGAAATCGTCCGGTTCAAAGTTTACTCCAGTTATTTTTAGTTCGCGATTCATGATTTTAAAGACATGGGAATTCCGTTTTGATTTTCTTATAAGTGGCATGTAGTCCTTCCACTTATCTATTAAAGATGCCACTTCGCCCCGGCTTCAAATTTTTCTTTTTTTGTATTGCCTTTTTTAACTTTATTAGTCAACTCCATGTTTAACACTTCGAATGTCGCATTTCACTTTTCGGTACAGCTGGTTAATGGGAATTAAGTAGTAAGCGCGCCACCTGACGCAGAATTTGTATACTATTTTCTTCATTTCGCACGAAATTTCCAAATTGAGTTGAAATGTAGGTCGAAATGGAGAACAGAGCCGAAATTCTAAATTTCGACCGCAATGTGTCAGGGGTATTACGCTAAAATGGTCCTTTGCTCTTCTATAGGGTTGCAGTCAAGGTTGCAAGCTGGCCAATCTAATAAACGTATATCTTTATGCTGAAACCAATCTTTTGAAAACTTTGATACATGAATGACCTGTTAATATGTGAAGTCTTGGAAGTTTTAAAGATAATTGATAAGAACATTTTCTAAATAACCATTAGTACTTGGGGTGTATTTTAAGGGCACTGATTTCAAATCTCCTGTCAAAATTTTGAATCTCAAGATGGAGAATCAAATATGGCGACTAGAATTTCTAAAACTCAAGAGAATTTAATGAAAAATTAGTAAAACAAGTATTTCGGGGCTTCTGATTTGGGATCGATTATCAAAATTTGCAAAATTCGAAATGTCGGATTTAATTTTGTTTGTCTGTTCGTGCATGCATCACGCATAATCTACGAGATCTACGAGTTTGATTTCGGTGTACGATATTACGCAACAATTACAAAATGATTTGATAGTGTACTTTTTTTGTAGCATATCTTTAGCTATATTCAAACAAATCATCAGGTAAACGCGAATAAAGTTGCGGTCACAGTTGGTGTGAAATTCAATTCCTAAATCTGTCTTATGCTCAGGAATTAATTGAAAATTACAGAAGCTCAATTGCCTCAAGTTTGCATCATTTTGCGGCCTCGTTTGCTTTCAGGTCATTTGATCCGAATGCATTATGGCATCGAATATGATCGTATATGCGCGCCGATTGATCCACTCTGGCCGATAAGAAAATCATAAAAATGGTTAACAAATCATAAAATGCCGCTGTCAACTGCAAACTATCCAATTGGAGGCAATTTAAACATGAGAAAACGACCCCATTGACATCTATGCTCACCTGCCGGTGGTGCGGGTTGGAGCGGGTTGGAGCAGGTCGGTGCAGGGACGTCTCATCGCCGACGGCGGGTAGTCGAACCGGACCACATATTGTCCGAACGTATCTTCAACTCATTACCTGGTTTGTCATAACAGTCGACTAAGAAGCTATTAGCAGACGTTTCATCCGTTCCCTCTGTGTGGTGCACCTGAGATGAGATGCTGCTGGCTTCTGTGGACCATAGCAAGAGGCGCTTTTTATCTGCCTCCTCTAGCCACCGGAGGCTGACGATGAGGCGCTCCTCCGGTGTGGTGGAGCTCCACTAGAGTACCAGATCCAGGCTCCAAGTAAAACGAGATGATGTCAGAAGCATGTGCCGCTCGAGTCATCTATTGAATGCAATCGAAAATCTCCATCGTCGAGGGAAAAATATTTTCCAGGCAGATGTAATTGGGGTCGATGGGATAGGAAGATGTCACCAGTGACCATAACCAATACAGATGTAACCGAAACGAGAGATTACACCCGGCCATAATTGACCAAATTTGAACCGTCGTCCACAGGACGTCGAGTGGGACGCCCCGGACGTCCATATATCCGGTGCGGAGTAGTATCCCGGAGTCCCGGCCAGTTCGGGCCTCGATCCAGATGGAAGGAGATTGCAATTCTCTTCATTTCGTATTCTGTTCTTTACGATTATTGTTATTCCTTGGGATATATTGAGCCGGACGGACGAACGGATGGACGGACGGACGAGGCTGGGGCGGGCGGACGGGCGGGCGGGCGGCGCGACGGAATGGCAGCCGCTCAATGACGCTGTTGTGGGCCGCATATCGGCCGGTCTGGAGATTTGTCAAGCAACACACAATATACGGAAAGGAGGACTGATAAGAAAATTTCATATCTCCGAGATGGGCATGTCGGATGTTGGAGCCTTTGTTGGATTTTTCCGGCTGCGAAAGGGTTTTCTCGGAGAATGGGAATTAGAACGACTTAATCATGTCTGGCCGCACCGGCAGGAGATGAGCTTGTCGTCTTTTCCTCTATATTGCGGTGAACCGACCTTTTACTATATCTCAGACTATCTCAGAATGGTTTGCGGGCCTCGTAGCATTTTACTGCATCCTTTTGACCTCTGCTCAAGAAGCTAAGGTTCTTTGAAATATCTGCACTGAGTTAAAGTATTTCTTAACTAAAGCCTTAGAAGCTTCCGTCCTCCTTATATAAATTTAATTATTGCAAGAATACGTAAACGCAATACAAAAAACAATACAATACAAAACAAGCGCGTGAATTATATAACAAAATTTTGAAAAAACTATTCAACCGATTAAACTCAAATTCTCCGGGATTATTAGACATGTGTGGCTATGGTGTGAACTAGAATTACAAAAATTCGTTGATATTTTACCCATTTTTTTAACCTTTTCACTAAAAAAAGGGGAAACAAAATTTAAAAGTCCGCCATTTTTTTTTTTCTTTTTAAACCAAACTACTTTTACAATAGAGACTGAATTATATTTTATATCCTGGTCGAATTTTTGGTTTCAGAGGTTCCACAGCTGAGATTTTCTGCCAACCGTTTTTTTTAAAGGGACCTTAATTGCGGCAGCCCTATCACAACCCTATTTGAAAAAAAAAAAAAAAAAAAAAAATCATTCAATGAAAAATTTTGTAACATTAAAATAAATTTTCGTATGAAAAAAAAATATTTGAAAAAACGCTCAATAAAAGTATACTCCCTCCTTAACACTAAACGTACCAAGCGGGGTCAAATGACCCTTTTCAAAATGTACTTTAAAATCGTACATCCATTGTTCTTTCTTGCGCTCATCTAAAAAATAAAAATATACGTTTGATTATTTTATTAGAAATCAGATGTGATGTTGCGAACTAATTTCTTTAATTAATTAAGAATTTCTATTATAAGAATTAAGGGATTATATACAACATTTTTATTAAAATTCGATGTTTTTTTTAAGAAGCCGCCATTTTGTCAAAATATTCATATTTTGCTTATTCCTTCGATTAATTATAAGATAAGAAAATATATTAACGAACTATTTTTGGTTTTTTCATTTTGGATGATCCAGTCAAGAGATATCGTGCGTCTTGCGGTGAGCCTTTTTTTAGACGTGCTCCCGGAGATCAGCTGTAAAATAATTATTTTTACAAATAAAAAAAATTAAAATACAGTCAAGAGTTACCATAATATATATGTTTACAAATTTTTACATTATTAACATAAAAGTTCATCAGAAAAATTCTTGAAAAATCGAGTTTTTTGGGTTTCCTTAAGGAAATATTTCTTTAAGGGGACCTTTACTTTCAAAATCGACAATAAACATACTTTTTAAAAGTTTTTTTTTGAAAAGACTATTATATTTATTATTCTGAAACCTTTTGTACATTATTGGTAAGATTATGAAAAATATAAAAAAAAATTTTGCATTTAGCAATTTTAGTTTATTTTAATGCCTACAGAGGGCGTCATTCAAAATGCACTTTTAAAACGCATTTCTCTAGGACTTCCTGTAACAGATAGAGTAAAAATCTTTAGTGGATTGTTTTCATAAGACACAAAACTAGTACTTACCTAAATTTAAAAAACCTTTTATTTTTAATAAATATATCATTTTATACATATTTTTCTAAAAAAGTTAGAAAACGACTATAAGTTAGGGGTAACTACCCCTCCGCATAAAAAAGTGGGGGGAAGTAAAATAATATTTTTAAAGGTTTAGTTACTAGTATATTTGATAACGAATCGAATGGCGTTTGGTTTGTTAAAATCGGTTGAATAGTTTTTGAGATACAGATGCGGCCATTTTCAAAAATGTGATTTCGAGAAAAACGCGTTTAAAGTTTTTGTTATATAATTTTTACATATAAAATGCGTAGAGCTGCCGTTACAAATATAGGTATAACATTTTTTCTTTTACGAATTTCTTAAAACGGTTTTAGGAGAGTGTTTGTGTGATGTTAAGAAGCATTTTTATGAAAAAAAAAAAAAAAATTGATTTTTTCCGATTTTGAAAGTAAAAAATGCCCTTAAAAATAGGAAACTTAGTTTTTTCATTGGTCCTATTTTAATAACATGGTCATTTTCCTGAGTGTAACTTTTTCTTAGAGAGAATGTTAAATTTAAGCGGAATTTTACTGTGAAGTCGTTCTTAAAATATATTTCCCAATTGAGGTAATAAATATGTATATACATATCTAATTCGTATTTTAAGTAGAAGTCTCTCCTATGCAATGCTTTAAACTGAAACGGCCCTTTATCTGAAAAGTGCAGGTGGATAGACAGGCGGAAAAGGCACGCCTGACACGCGAAACATATCCGAACTGAAAGGATTTCCCAAAATATCACTTTCGCTAATTAACAGGCAAAAAGTCTAGGCTCAGGGTCGTCCGTCTGTCCGTCCGTCCGGCGCGCCGAGCCGCCCTGACAACAATTAACCCAAAACATTCCTGCGTTTACCCGGTGCAATTCATCTTTGCCAGAACCGCATCGCAGCAGGTTCATTAAAACGTTGCGGAATAAACCATTATCGCCGGTGACAACATCAACTTTTATGATTTACGAGGCAGTTCGCGCTGCATTTCATTATATGCGCGACTGATCCATCACTTGATGGGGGCCCCATAAAACGCTCGGACAATCTCCTGTCGGCCATAACTTGCCGCGAGCGAGCGAGCGTTCACCCACCCGTCCGCGTCCGGGCGTCGGGCGTCCGGGCGCGTCGGGCGGACGACGTTTTAATTCATGCAGAGAGGCAGATCTGGGACAGCGGAGCATCGCCACGTCGGGCGACATATCAAGCGACTTCGGTACTCCATCCGAGCAGCAGCATCCAGCATCATCCAAGAGCTCCAGGTCCCGGAGATATATGCGCGGAGTACATCAGTCCGGCTTTTGTAAATTAAAAACGGGACGGCTGCCCGGCCCCGTCCTTCTCGTCCCAACGCGAGAAGGATTGATGCGCGCTCCGGAGGAATCCATTCCTCTGTTTTGATGCAAGTGCCCATAAATTGCACGCCGTGCATCATAAAATTGTACCTTCGTCTCATATTTTCCGCATATTGGCCTCTAGCTGGAGGCCCGCGTGTCCACCAGCAAGCGGAGTCCCTGGATACGATGTCTACGTGGTCAGACTCAATCTGCGAGTACCGCGCTTCTGGAGCGAGTAGCAAGCGACACGGCGCGGAGGATGGACGGGTTTGCCTGCCCGCGTACGGCCGAAATAAACATGACAGACGGACACGGCAGCCTCGCGCGGTAACAAAAAAGTTGGCATCCGTCACAGGACTATTCCCGGAACCCATCCCCTCAGTTGGTTTTGCGCTATCAGCGCTATCCGCGCGAATTCAACACTCGGTCCCAAACCTGGTCCTAGTTCCGGACGGAGGACTAACGACGCTAACATGAGGAGAAAAAAAAAACGGGGGTGCGTTCCGGATTGCATCCCTCTGGTAGACAATCAGCCGCCCCAGCGTCCGCGGGGGTGTGCCTCTTTCTTGTCACTCCGTCCGTGCAACCCCGATGCGAGGACAGGACTAGTTAATTCATTTTTGGATGGGGGCAACGCCTCACCTCCGTCCGCCACTGTACGGACGTGGTGTTGGAACTCCGCGAAATTTATCGGGGGCGGTGAAAACGGCACGGGATCTGTAGGACAACTAAATTTTCTTTTGATTTGTATTCCATTCCCTTGCAAGGGATGATGCAATACGTCTGCCAGCAAGCAGAGGTATCGTCGCGCCGCCACTTTCCACCACCGCCACCACGGCCGCACCGTGCGGCTGTATACTTTTTGCATGATTTATACGACAGCGTGTACACCGGCAGCGCCCGTAGATTTCCGAGCAAAAACCCTCAGAGAAAGAGTCGCTCCCTCGGGAAGATCTGGTCCTGAGTTGTTTGCAAATTTCATGTGCATCGGCTTGCGAGAAGCGCAAATCTTTGAATGATCATCACTTTTTGCTCATCAACCCCGGCGCTACTGTAATGGCCCATAAATCTGCTCCGGGGGCAGGGCTGAAGCTATATCCAGGAACTGTGATGATGCTGCTGCTCCTCCCGTGTTGGATGCGCCGCCGGGATATCCCCCGCATATCGTAAAACAAACACTACTTAGCGGGGCCCGGTAGATAAATCACTCCGGCTAATCTATCAAAATGCTCGTTAAAACGGTTGCACAGAGTGGTCATGAAATTTTCTTGTGACCGCCATGCATGAATTCATTTTGCACCACAGTGCGGTTACGGCCGGAGGAGGAGGAGTCGGACATGTGCCGCTTTAGCGAGATTTTTGGTTTGATTGGATTTATGGTAGTTTATGAAAAGCATTGTGGAAATTGGAACTCAATTGCGTCCATGAAGTGTATAAATATAATAAGAAAGTAACAGGTTGATTAAAAGTACTATTTATTTCTATCGACGGGCAATCTTCTGGGGCTCTAAATCTATACGGGCGCCGTAGTCTTACACAAAATGTCAGTATCAATCCTTAGAGAAAATGTTCGAAATACAGTAGAACACGGTATCCACGTTCCGTGTTATATGAATTCGTATTTTACGAGTCAGTTAGATCATACAAATACATGAACCATTCACAGACCAAAACGATTAAGTTATTTTTTATACAGGTAAGATAATCATCGTACAACGCGAAAAATACGGTCCTTGAAAATGTCACGTTGTGAGAAATCGCCTTATATGCGCTCTAAAAAAATTTGGTGTAATTTTACTCCCTTTTTTGAAGGAACTTGAATACTTATCATAATAGTAAAATTATACTTAAAAAAACGACGCAAATGGCTATGTAAAAATACGCTTTTCTTGTGTAAAAGTATTACACAGACATGCGGCAAATTACACATACACTGAGAGAAAAATCGCACTGCAAAATCGACAACAAACAATGTAAATTTTTTCAGTGCAAAAAACTTGGCCCTTTTGGTCTCTAAGTACAATTTTCATTATAAAATGATGTAGAAATTGGTAAAATTACATTGTTTTTGTAAAAAATTATATAGGAGTAGTAAATTTGTATCGATTTTATATGTTTTTCAATAGAAAAATCTGACGATATGAACTGTAAAATACTTCTTTTGAAATCATCAACGAAAAATATTTACAATAGACTGCATTGTAAATTTTACATTGTCACGTTATGCATTTTCGTTGAGCATGATGATTTCGACAATATGTGTTCACTTGGTTACGTAATTTCGTCATTCTCTTTCGTGAAGTGACAGCGAACAGTTGAATTCATCTGAGTGCTCCTATAAAAGAGGGTCTCAAATTTGCAAAATTTTTACAAAAATATCATTCCGGATTTGAACCAGAATTTAGTTACGATAAATATGAATGGCTTACATTTTCAACAGTTATTGATAGTAATGAATTGACCGGAAATGGTTCTTTTAATATAATCAAATGTTTGCCTGAAATTAATTACAGAGGATTTGTATAAACCTTATTTTTATTTATCTATCTTCCACAATAATAATACAATAGAAATGTATAAACTTTAAAAAATATTCATTCATGAGGAAGACGTCTTTATAATCCCTATATATATATAAAAATGAAAGTTCGTTTGTTTGTTTGTTTGTTTGTTTGTTTGTTTGTTTGTTTGTTTGTTTGTTTGTTTGTTTGTTTGTTTGTTTGTTTGTTGCTCAATCACGCCTAAACGCTTGCATCGATATTTTTCATTTTTTGTCCGAAGGTAGTACATATTCCGACTTAACATATAGGCTAATTTTTTTTCGGATAGTACGTAGGGTTTCAAGATGGCGGATCCAAGATGGCGGCTGAAAATTTTAAATTTGGAGCGATTTTCATGAAAATTGGTACATAGGGGTTTTGCGGGATGGGGATTTCAAATCCGCTGTCCAAATTTAGAAATTCAAGATGGCGGATCCAATATGGCGACCAAGATTTCCTGATTTCAACGGATTTTAATGAAAATTAGTACAATGATTGTTTTGAGGTCACTGATTTTGAATATTATCAACATTTAGAAATCCAAGATGGCGGATCCAAAATGCCGACCATATTTCTCGATTTCAATGGATTTTAATGAAAATTAGTACAATGATTATCTTGAGGTCACTGATTTTGAATGTTATCAAAATTTACAAATCCAAGATGGCGGAACCAATATGGCGACCAATATTTCTGTATTTCAGCGGATTTTAATGAAAATTAGTACAATGGTTATATTGAGGTTACTGATTTTAAATGTTATCAAAATTTACAAATCCAAGATGGCGGACCCAACATGGTAACCAAAATTTCTCAATTTCAACGGATTTTAATGAAAATTGGTACAATGATTATTCTGAGGTCACTGATTTTGATTGTTATCAAAATTTACAAATCCAATATGGCGACCAGAGTGTCTCTATTTCAACGGATTTTAATGAAAATTGGTACAATGATTATTCTGAGGATACAAGTTCCGAATATTATCAAAAGTTGTAAATCCAAGATGGCGGATCCAATATGGCAACCGAATGTCTCGATTTCAACGGATTTTAATTAAAATTAGTACAATGAATACTCCGGAGCCACTAATTTCGAATATTATTAAAATTTCCATATCCATTTCCAAATTTTTCAATTTCAACGGATTGTAATGAAAATTGGACAATAATTATTTTAAGGCCACTAATTTTTAATATTATTAAGATTTGGGAATTCAAGATAGCGGATCCATAAAGGGGTTTTCGGGTTGAAACAATTTCTAGGATATAACAAACTGGAACATTTGAGGAGTGTTTAATTAGTAAGTATTTATCCAACGCCGGGTGAAACCGGGTAACCCAGCTAGTCAGTAATAAAATAGAAGTAATTGGTTTTGATGTACATTTTCCATCTTTTGAAATAGGTATAGCTTTATCTCATGTTTCTATAAAAAACTTTCTGAGTTTACTAGTCCTCCTCTACATTGGTATTTAGCTAATAATGGTAACTGTTACATAAGAAATAAAAATAAATAATTTGGAGTGAGAAAAAGAAAGCAGATATGTATGTATAGATAAATAAAAAATAAAAACAAATTTGGCATTTTATTAATCCTAATTACACATTTAAAAAAAATTTCATTATTTAGAAAATTTATCCTTAAATTAAGCGCTCAAATTATATTGATTCTAGCCAGGCAAAGAGAGTTTTTACACTAAAGAATCTTTATGCTTATAGTAAGCTAAAATTACTCAGTATTTCAATATTTTAGCTTAAGTTAAGCATAAAGATCGTTTAGCATAAGAACTTCCTTTGCCTGGCTGAAATCATTATAATGTGCGTGCTTAATTTAAGAATTTTTGGTTATACATATATCTACAAGAGGTAAATTTTACATTAGAAAGCATATAAAATAATAACCGACATATGTTAATTTCATATTGTCGGCAGTATAAAATTACAAGTAAAATATGTAAAATATGATATTGCTTTCAGTATTTTATGTTCCAACTCGATGATTTCATTCTTCAGATAATGTAAAATTCACAATTTTAGCTTTAAATTTATATTTTGACGATATCATTTTATCAGTAAAAACGTTGCTTTTTCAATTACCCATCCGCGTTGCATTTTACATTGTAAAATCGACAAGAAATGCGAATAGCGCCTTTTTATAGGTGAAACATATGAAATCAATGGCATTTTGTAGCATTTCGCATTGTTTTTTCTCTGAGTGTAGAAGATGTGAAGTTTGCATAATAAATCTGTATTATTTACTTCTTTAAATTAGGTAAATTTAAACAGCAAATAAAAATTTTTGGAATTTGAATATAGTATTTTTACAATACAGTTAAGGGACAATGACTTTATCGTTAATGAAGGGGATATAATGAAGGAAATAGTAGAAATAATAATTAAATAGCAAACTCGCAATAGGCTATTGTTTGTTAATTATTTAATCCCTATATATATATAAAAATGAAAGTTCGTTTGTTTGTTTGTTTGTTTGTTTGTTTGTTTGTTTGTTTGTTTGTTTGTTTGTTTGTTTGTTTGTTTGTTGCTCAATCACGCCTAAACGCTTGCATCGATATTTTTCATTTTTTGTCCGAAGGTAGTACATATTCCGACTTAACATATAGGCTAATTTTTTTTCGGATAGTACGTAGGGTTTCAAGATGGCGGATCCAAGATGGCGGCTGAAAATTTTAAATTTGGAGCGATTTTCATGAAAATTGGTACATAGGGGTTTTGCGGGATGGGGATTTCAAATCCGCTGTCCAAATTTAGAAATTCAAGATGGCGGATCCAATATGGCGACCAAGATTTCCTGATTTCAACGGATTTTAATGAAAATTAGTACAATGATTGTTTTGAGGTCACTGATTTTGAATATTATCAACATTTAGAAATCCAAGATGGCGGATCCAAAATGCCGACCATATTTCTCGATTTCAATGGATTTTAATGAAAATTAGTACAATGATTATCTTGAGGTCACTGATTTTGAATGTTATCAAAATTTACAAATCCAAGATGGCGGAACCAATATGGCGACCAATATTTCTGTATTTCAGCGGATTTTAATGAAAATTAGTACAATGGTTATATTGAGGTTACTGATTTTAAATGTTATCAAAATTTACAAATCCAAGATGGCGGACCCAACATGGTAACCAAAATTTCTCAATTTCAACGGATTTTAATGAAAATTGGTACAATGATTATTCTGAGGTCACTGATTTTGATTGTTATCAAAATTTACAAATCCAATATGGCGACCAGAGTGTCTCTATTTCAACGGATTTTAATGAAAATTGGTACAATGATTATTCTGAGGATACAAGTTCCGAATATTATCAAAAGTTGTAAATCCAAGATGGCGGATCCAATATGGCAACCGAATGTCTCGATTTCAACGGATTTTAATTAAAATTAGTACAATGAATACTCCGGAGCCACTAATTTCGAATATTATTAAAATTTCCATATCCATTTCCAAATTTTTCAATTTCAACGGATTGTAATGAAAATTGGACAATAATTATTTTAAGGCCACTAATTTTTAATATTATTAAGATTTGGGAATTCAAGATAGCGGATCCATAAAGGGGTTTTCGGGTTGAAACAATTTCTAGGATATAACAAACTGGAACATTTGAGGAGTGTTTAATTAGTAAGTATTTATCCAACGCCGGGTGAAACCGGGTAACCCAGCTAGTAAACTTATAAAAATAAGACATATGAACTTATAATTCATAAATTGAATAAATTAAGATTAGTATAAATGATTACATATCACATTTCATTATTTAAAGTCCTTTAATCTAGTTATTTTACCTTTAATGGAAATTACACCCTTCAAATAAAATATTATCGACAGTACGTCTGCGCATTCATTTGTTTGAATGAGGGAATTTAGGACGAAGATTTACGTCAGTTTGATGTAATTTTAAGTCACGTTTTTGATAAAAAAAAAATGGGTTTTTAAAGTACAAAAGACCGTATTTTGGCCATTTTTTCAAATTAATTAAAAAATAACGAATTGTTGTAGGAGCTTGTAAAGTAACTCAAATAAAAGTATTAAGCTCATATATATATATTATATCAAATACAAGAGGCTTTAATACTTTTGGAAATATTCTGCGGAATTTACATTTTTCCATAAATCGATTACATCATACAATATGAAGATTAGTGCTTGCGCACGCTCATGAAAATCTTATTCCCAAAGATGCTTCGTAAGTGCTATAGATTGGTGGTATTTCATATATATATAGATAAGGATTCAAGCTCTCTTCTAAGTCATATTACGAGTTTTCTTTCATTTTTCTCTATTTTTTAACGCATTTTTTGTCATACCATTTCATATTCATACAAATATTAGTACTAAAAAACTCGACTTTATTCAAATATTCAAAGATTGCTCTGAAATTCTTATTAATCTTTATCTCTCTGAATTGTCCTGTTTAATTTACGGATGAGTAAGAGTTCTTTTATTAAAAGAAACCGTCCAACTTAAAGATGTGTAACCAATGTGTGCTTAAGAATAGGTGTGCCACAAGGCTCAACTCAAGGTCCTTTATTATTCAACTTTGAAGTTAAAATTGTGACAATTACATAATGGTACATAATTCTGATACTCATCTGTAGATATACTGTCGAAATTAAGACTTATTTACATAAATGCGTTTATATTCGCTCTGGTTATTTGTGTGTGAGAGGTCAGTTGACCTGTCTTTTGATATTCCTCACTCTTTCAAAATTTACTGCTCCTTAAAGTGCATATACATCTCAACTGGATAAATCACATAACCAAAGCAACAATCCATAAAAATTTAATAAAGATTTGTCTTTCTGAACTCCCGCTAATAACTCACGATGTTTACTTTTCTCAGAATGGACTTATATGCCGCAATATTCTCCTCAAACGTCCCGAGAAGAGCCCGAGGAGTCCAGAATTCCTCAGCATCATCCCGTCCGCGTCCCCGGCTCAATCAGCAGGACTTCTTTTCTTGCCGGTCGGCGGGGACAGGGGCGAATGGGTGAAAAGAAGTTGGCGATCACGTATGCAACTGCCTCTATGACAGTAAATCAACGCCATTGAATCAAATCGCAATAAAATGTTGAAAAATATCTGCAATAACTGCGGTCCTCCCCTGAGACGCTTAAACGCATAAGACCCGCGGACGAACTTCGCGCAGGGTCATAAATAAGGCGATCTCGGGGGGCCGGGAGGGTTCAGAGCCTCCACTCTTGTTCGGGGATTGTGGGGCCGTAAAATTGAGGCGATGATGATGACGACGACGGCCGAATAAAATCATCCGCCGGCGGAGAAGATTTGCTGCGATGCCCGAAACCATTGAATCCCACACGTTCATCCAGGTGAGCAAGCGAGCGAGCGAGCGACCGGGCAGGTTCTCACCTGGGTCAAGCGGTTACCTGGACTGGGGTCCCGATTTTTGAGGCGCACAGGTGAAAGGCTGCGAAGTGCGGTAGTCGGTTTTGTTTGCCGCGCTATTTGAAACGGCCATCAACAGCCAAGGGAGAGGCTCAGATTCTCAGCCTAATTTTACGGTCTCCGTGTGGCAGTCACAGAAGAGAGCTCAATTCTTTTTGTTCCGGTTCCCTCAGGACGAGGACAGGAGGACGTGCTTGATCCTGTCATAAATCTCCTTAACGGACTTTCTCCTTTCTTTAAATCACTGTGCCCGGCCCGAAAGCCCTGAGTCCTGAGCCCCGAGGTGAGCCCAGATCAAAGAACAGTGGGAAATCAGTTATGCAAGCCGGCAGCCATAAATCAGGGCGGCTCAATAGGGCGACAGGACACAGGACGCAGGACCGGGATAGTTATGCAAATTCATGACGACAACACTTTCCCAGCCTGTTACACAATTTACGAGGTGTTTTGGGAACGATGCTCAAAAGAATTCCTATTTGCAAGGATGAGCCGCAGTAGGGGCTAATTTCGTATTTTTGACTCTGTGTCAGCGGGGGTTCGAGGTTTTCTAAAAACAAAGGGAAAGAAGGGAAATGAGCGTTGACTTTGCATTTGTCACGCTTTTCTAATATTGCATGCAGCCGGGAGGGTTTGTTTACATCAATTTATACGGAAAGAAATGATTTTCTTATTCCTTTGTCGGGTAAATGAGATAAATAAATCTTATTTCAAATATTCATTTTATATAGAAACAATACAGAACATTGAAATAGTATGATACTATCAAAAAAGGTCAATTTTAAATTTAAATTTCAAAAAATGTTTTTTACACTAGTTATAACGAATTTTTGGAAAATTTAAAAAATCAATTTTCTCGGAAATGGCTAAACCGATCTTGTTGGCTAAAATATATGTTATACAGGGTACCAAAGCAGTCTTGGGAAAAATGTCGAAAATTAATTTTGTTAATCAGAATGGGGTAATAAAACATATTTTTTTAAAAAAAATAATTTTTTTATGAAATCCCTTTTCTACCACCGCCAATTTTTTCCTATATTGTACTTAGGCCCAAAGCTACAACATATATTTTTTTGGAAATTATCGAAAGGGTATTTCATAGTTAAAAAACAAGAAAAGTTTTTTTTTTTTACCAAATTCAGGTTTTTAGTTGTGATTTTTGATAAAATAACCACACTTTAAGGGGTTATTCTACTGTTAAACGGGTAAAAAGCAGTATCTTCTTAAAAGTGTTGTAAAAAAAAAACTATTAGAGATATCAATTTGAAATTTTGCATGCATCTTTATTAATGAAAAAAATATATAATCGCATAGTTGATTAAAAAAAAAACAAAATGGCGGCTTCGATTTATGATTGATGTAGCGCGCGCTGACGGCCAGAGTCGTTTGCGCGGTACATTGCCCAGGTCGTCCAGGTGATCTGCAATCAATTTAACGATGCAATTTTATTAGTTTAGCTAAAAACACACAGACTGAACCTAAATTGAGCCATAAATATTAAATTTTCGCGATTTGACAAGTGTTGGAAAATAGCATGCTCGATTTTGGAGGTTTTTTCGATGAAAAATTTAGGTTCAGTCGTAAAATTGATATATAACTATGCAAAAAAATTTTTAGCTAAATCGCTTCATTAGTTTTTTCTCTACGATGTACCGCGCACCAAAAAAACACGTTTTGAGTAAATCGCGTTTAAAGTTTTTTTAACCGATTTTTTTGATATATGAACTATGCCATTATATATTTTTTTCATTAATAAAGATGCATGCAAAATTTCAAATTGATATCTCTAATAGTTTTTTTTTTACAACATTTTTAAGAAGATACTGCTTTTTACCCGTTTAACAGTAGAATAACCCCTTAAAGAAATCCAACATCTTTATTTGAATTTGAATGAAGACTTTACAATTTTAATTAAACTCATTGTGAAGAGCTTTATAGTAAAAAAAAAAAAAAACAGTTTTTTTTTTTGACACAATTGAAGTTTTTATTTATGAATTAAGGGGGCAGTACACTTCTTTCTTGCATTTTTTAAGTGTTTTTTTTACAGAAAAATTTATTGAATCATTTAAAAACTTTACACATTAAAATATATGTATCAAAGAAAACAAAAATAATTTTTTCGAAATTTCTGGCGCTTGTACGGCAGTAATATGGCTGCCTAAAAAAAACCCTTTTCGAACTGGTTGGCAAGAAATCTCAGCTCTGGAACGTCTGAAACAAAAAATTCAAAGCACATATTAAAATATAAGTCAGCTGCTATCGTGTGAACAACGATGAAGTATTTTGGCAAGAAAACAACAAAATGGCGGAATTTTTAATTTTTTAAAGTTAATTTTTATTTTTTTTTATTAAAATATTTATAAAAAAAAAAGGGTTCAATATTAACCTATATTAATAATAATGGTTCACACCATAAGCAAACATATATGGAATAAGTCCGCAAAATTTGAGCCCAATCGGACCAGTAGTTTTTTCAAAAAACTGCCAACCAGGTCAAAAAACGTAGTTTCGAGAAAAACGCGTTTACAGTTTTTTTTATTCAATTCGCAGATTTTTCAAAAAATAGAAGTGTACTGCCCCCTTAAGCGATGCCATATGGGGGCAGCCCACCCACTCTTATCCTGCTTACTGCCTTTGGTTTTCCAAAAAAAGGAATTAAAAAAAAATTAAGGTAAAATCAATTTAAGTTAAACTGTTTGATTGTACCATCGATGAAGTGTGCTAAGAGCTAGAAAATAATTATGGGTAACTAATCTGGGGATTTGATCAGACCAAAATAATATTGCATGTAATAGAAAAGTTTCTTTTTAATTTTGATAACAGAGATGAGATAATTGACCGCAAAAAACCCAACATACAAACTTTTATTTAAATCTGATGAGATTTACAATTTTTGTTCGCCATATAGCATCCGCCATATTGAATTTTTCAGTTTTGACAACGGATTTGTAACCGGCGATAACCCTTCATATACTCAGTTTCAAATATTTTTGGTTTAACTCGGGTTATAACTATTTAGAACACTGTGCGCCGGTAACTCGAATTGGAAGGGTATTCGTAAATGTTCGTCGTATAGAAATATTTATTTCTCATTTTTATTCTTTTGTTTCTAGCAGGTACTCCTGAGTGTTTATAGTTTTCGGCAGTGTGGTATCTTAAAAACAATGAAACAATATTTTAAACTACACCTCAAATAAATCTTTTTGAGTAGCATAATAACACATTATTTTCGTTCAGAGATTGCATTATTACTTTTGTCCTAAGACACATTTTTGAACAAAATGTTCCACGACTTCACAACCAAGTATAATTTGTAGAAATCAGTTGTCAAAACTTATTAATCAATCTTTCAAGAATTCAGAAGCTTATAAGTACATCGATTCAAAGACATTTATTGGGAGATACCTAATATACTAAAAGTTGAATGGAATCCATATAGACTGATTTCAGGCAAAGAATATAAAATATTTTAAAAAGCATTGGACAAATTAATTAATTTATTTATTTTATTCTAAATTAGCTAACCCTATTAAATTGAATTTGTTGTAATTTAATTCCTTTTCCTAAAGAATTTTGCCTATATGTTTTTGTTTTCAGCTTAAGATCTACATGTCTACGTCTATATGCAATTACGTACAGTATTTAAAAAAAACTATTAATCCTATGGAAAATAACTGAGTTCGAGGAAAAGAACTAAAATTGAGAAATAAACAAGATTGATTAATCCTAAGAGAATGAGGATGAAAATAATGACTATTATTCGTTAGATGTCCGTAGTTAAATCAAATGTAGCATGTTCAATTGATTTAAGAGCTTAAAAGCAGAAGTGGGATTGAGTGGGTCCAGGAACGTGCTGAGAGAGGGTAGGGTACCATGACAGAAGTTTTTCGACCTTCGGCACTCACAAGGACAAAATAAGATAAGTTTTATATGTGAAATTGTGTGTTCAATAAATTTAAAAAAAAGAAAAAGTCTAAAGAGCATAGGTAGAAAAGGAATGGTTAAAAAAAATATGCTATTCAAAATTCGATCAGTGTTTGAAATTTTTCGCTTGTAGTGTGACTATGGTATTGTACTTAAATACTACCTTATTTTGCCGAGTCACATTAAATTCTACTTTTGTAAACAATATATGCTTAAAAATAATGAACTACGGAATGTATGAATTGATTGCATTTTAATTTGGATTACATGAAAACAAAAAAAATATACAAAATATAAAAAATAAGAATCCCACCCCACCGCTTTTGCATAGCATCAGTTGAGCGCAAACAAATCAATTTTCATCTCAATTGTCGCAGCAGTAGTATAGTGCAGCCGTTTTTAGTTGACGGGCACATTTTTTGTGGGGTTCACTTGTCCGTGATGGGGCCGACCACGCAGCGGTCAGTCCGGAGCCCGAGCATAAATGTCCATCTCCATTTCAAATGTTGGCTAAGCGAACGATCATAAATTCTGAGTTAACAGCAACAACATCGTCAGCAACTTCACTGGACACAGAGAGGATCTGTGGCGGATGAGCTTCAGGGGCGGGGATGGCGAGGGGGGGGGGGGGGGGGGGGGGGCAATTTTGTGTCATACTAGATGGCCGAGAACAAGTCCACCTTGTGTAAGCTTTTTTGACACGTCGCTCGTCCCGTCTAACTGCCCCTCACCACCACCCCTCTCTGTAGAAAACCAGGCAGCCCTACCCACCGTTCGGCCGGAGACAATGCCGGCGAAAAACTGCCATAGAAAAGCTTCAGTCCAGAAATTTATATGACACATGATAATTGTAAATTATTTATGATCCATTCCAGATGACAAATGGTCAGCAGCAGTGGCTAGCGCTGGGCGAGCGGCGAAGGGCCCGGGCCGACCCGACCCGGCCGCAGTTCCAGGGACTACTCCCTGAGAGTTATGGGCCCCGCCGCCTGAGGTCCTACAGATGTTGGCTTGTTTCGGTTTGATGTAGCGCATCGCATCCTAACCTGGACCATCATCTGAATCACGGTCCCGGACGAACAATGCGGATGGGAGCAATTTCGCCTTGATGGACATGAATGCACCATCATTCAGAATAGTCGCGCCCGGCGGCTTTGATTGATGGGACCGGCCCGATTTGGACATATTTAACAGTCATTTAGCTGGATGAGTTATGCTCCTGGGATCCGGGTCCAGTGGAGCTCTCTAGCTTATTTTAGGCCTTGGGGCAGGTGGGTCTATTCACCCAAAAATCGTCTATTGAACAAACGCACAAGCGATTCTCCAACTAACAATTTGGAAAAGTCAATTCGTAGACATATTTGAAATAGACTAGAGAGAATAGAATTAGTAGTTTTTTCATAAAGAACTAGTTTGCACAGAACTCACCTCGAAATCTTTTAAATAGTATGTTTATTATGGTGCTTTTTTTTCGCGACTATTTTTTTTTTTTCAGTCCCACCTCGAAATTTTGTGGCAAATACCTGAACAAAAATTCCCTGAAAATTGGAGCCCTTAATATTAATATTAAGTACTAGACCAAGGCGTATAAAGATTTCCCATATAAAATACACGTAAACTTTGATTATTTTTCTTCAAAACTCTACAGCTCAGAGGCGTTTTATGGTATAATCTTGGTCAATGGTAGGATTTCTTCAGAATTGAATGCTCTACAAAAGTGTCCATTGCGGTGTAACCCTAACTCCTACCAGCGAGGTAGTACGGGTCATTGACCCCAATTTTTCCACGAAATTCTTGCTTTTTGGCCCTATATCGTAAACAACAAGAGGTACAGAAAAAGTGAATATTACAAACTTGTAGCAAATTCAATTTCCTCCAAAAAGTTCTTAAACACCAAATAGCTAACATCCATATTTCTTGAAATATTCGGCTTTGAAGTTGAGGTAGTGTGGAAGTTTCATGGATTATTGAGCTAAATTGTAGAAACACTACCACAACTTTAAAACCCAATATCTCAAGAAATATCGATGTTAGCGATTTGGTGTTTAGAACTTTTTTGTAGGATATTGAATTTGCTACAAGTTTGTCATATTCACTTTTTCTATAACTCTTGTTGTTTACGAGATAGGGGCAAAAAGCTAGAATTTCATGGAAAAATTGGGGTTAGTGACCCGTACTAGCTCGCTGGTGGGAGTTAGGGTTACACCGCAATAGATACTTTTGTAGAGCATTCAATTCTGAAGAAATCCTACCATTGACCAAGATTATACCATAAAATGCCTCTGAGCTATAGAGTTTTGAAGAAAAATAATCAAAGTTTACGTGTATTTTATATGGGAAATCTTTATACGCCTTGGTCTAGTACTTAATATTAATATTAAGGGCTCCAATTTTCAGGGAATTTTTGTTCAGGCATTTGCCACAAAATTTCGAGGTGGGACTGAAAACAAGAAAAATAGTCGCGAAAAAAAAGCCCCCTAATGTTTATACTTTACTTCTTTAAGAATTTGTTCTTACATCTATAGGGGAGGAGGCCCAAAGCGGTCATCTTGAAGAAAATGAAAAAATAATGGCTTAGAATAATATATTCTACTAGAGTATGATGCTAATGGGAGCTGCATTTAACACGGTTTAATGGTACATAGTCAAATTTATCACAAATCTTGAAATGACAAAACATGAAACAAATTACAAAACCTTTACGAATGTCCGCTTTACCCAAAATTTTGTAGGATAATAATAATAATAATGAATAAACGAAAACAAAATAATAAACTTCTTCGAATAATATTTCTAATTGTTCTTCTACTAACCATACGATTTGAGATCATATCAGAAACGTGTCTGAAACTATTTTTCCACCATCTACAAAAGACAAAATTATTCTGGTGCCCGTTTTACTCAGCCAGCTTTGCACTTTGATACAACTATAAATTTATCATCAAAACCTAGTCTCTAAATATTTTAACATATCCAAAATAAATATAACCAAAACTCCGGCTGATAGGCACAAAATAACAAATACTTTTTGATAGTAGGATATCAAACTCATATAGAATTTTTCAAGAAATTTAACTTCTTACATGTTATTTACAAATATAATTTTTCAAATTAAAAAAAAGCAATCGTTATTTTTATTTAATTTCGACATTATATTGGCAAGCACGCATTTTGGATATGTGTACCTATTTTTGCATTTTGCAATAATTACTTTTTGGAGTCATCAACCTTAAAAATAACAGATTTTCCTAGAAATTCGTAATATGACTTAAATGAAAACCTGAATCCTAATCTAGAGACTCTTCATATCTCGCGCTATTCTACATACTTCATTAAGCATCTTGGGGAACAAGTTTATTATAAGGGTGCGCTAAGTGCAATATTTATTTACTATTTATTGTACGAAATAATCAATTTGTTGGAAAATTGACTTTCAACGGAATGTCACAAATAATTTGAAAGTCTTTCGTGCCTTTACATATTAACTTAAAGTTATTTGAACCTTTTTAACTCCAATTTTCACAAAAACCGGACCTAAATAAAAAATTTTATTTGTGCAAAGTATAGGGTAAAAGAGGGTAATAGGAGTCACTTAAGCGAGAAATCAAATAAAATCTTAATTTATAATCAAATATTTATTGCAATAGCCTAAATATTAAATTTACTTATCTAGCTATTAATTAAGATCAGTTTTAAACATTTTGGTAATCAACTTTGGAAGTTATAGCAGTTAAAAAAGAAAACAGATTTGACTCCCGTTGCACCGACGTGGGGGTAATGGTGGTCACCCTGTGGTTAATCGGAGTCATAGACAATTTAGCACATATCGTGTAGCGTGCTGCTTTTTCGATCCTGTCTTGTATTTATTGCAGTTGTAAAAGTTTTGATCGGATAGTGTAAAAAAAATCCACACTTACCATTTATTTTACTTCGACAAAAAATTACATCAGCGGGTCGCAAAAAAAAAACACTTTCGTTTCTCTGCGGCGCTAATATGCGCGTGCCGTTCAACACAATGCCTGGGGGCATAGAGTGGGGCGGAGAAGTAGTTTACGCGGCACTCTAATGTACAGTTTTGTGTATGTGTGCCTGATTCTCATTACCCGCTGACTCCCATTGCCCTATTCTCCCCTAACCTACGGAAAAAATCATATAGAAATGTTCTGCCATTTATTCGAAACCTCCATTGATGGTTATCTATTAATAAAACTCCGCACAAAATTATATTATTACTATATTACTCTTACTTCTTCTAAATCTTTTAAATTTTTTTACAACAACAAAAAATGTAATACATAAAGTTTACTCTGATTTTCACTAAAACCCTTGATTGGGGTCATCACTTACTTTTTGTCAAGAAACCTAAAATGCTAGGTTTCTATTCTTCCCTTCTGTCTTGGTTTGATTTTCATTTGATAGGCAGAGTACCGAATATTAATATTGGAGATTCATCATCTAGACTTATACATGCTATCTGAGATGTTCCGCAAAGTAGTCATCTTGGACCTTTACTTTTTTTTTCTTTCTGTGCCAGTTTTAAGGTCAAAAACTCTTTTATATGAAAAGTTCCATAGAACTAGCTATAGGTCTCGGGGACTTTCTTAAATTTAATAATGTTTATGAAATATTGGATTTGTGTGGACAGAGAGAAACATTTAAGTCATGACTGAAGGAATTACTTAGATCAAGGTTGTCAAACTCATAGGCTAACTTGGGCCAAACAAACAAGGTTTAACTTTAGGTGGGCCGCAAAAAAAATCAATATTCATAGAAACGTAGGTTTATTTCGAATAATACATTATAAAAAACATATATAAAAGAACAAGAAAATTTTGCGAGTTTGACACCCCTGACTTAGATTATTATTAATTGTTATTATACTCTATATCATTATGTAATCTGTTGGTTCTTTGCCGTAGATTAAATGGGTATATGATGCGCAATCACATACAATCTTATTTCTAGTTCATCGTGTAGCTAATGCTCCTATTTTAACTTTTAACAGACTCTAATAAGTGATTTAAAGAAATCTTCTAGAGTCCTTGCACATTTACTTCATGCGGCATTTTGTTGGCTAGTAATGTTCTTCTAGAATTCTTAAGGAATAATATCTTTGAAGTTATTTTTTTAGTTAAAGGGATATACAGGGTGTCCAGGAAGTAGTGCGCCAAAATTAAGGGGATGGTAGCTTGGGTCATGACCTACAAGAATATCAAAATATGACCTTAGTGAAAACCTCACCGTTTTCGAGATATTTGGGTTTTTATGAAAAATTAAATTTGATTTAAAATGAACATGGCAATATCTTGTTATTCATGAATAAAATGGGTGATTCTGAAATCTGCATTAATTAAGCAATTTTTTGAATTGCTTTCCCATCACTGCCTAGTACATTTTTTTTCACCAGTGAAGGTCAAAGTAGAGTAAAATAATTTTGAACAGCAAAAAAAAAATTTGATTATTTTTTTTCGCGATGGTCTTGTGTTAGTAATAAAAAATGACATGCTTACCAGGTAGGGCAACTTATCTAGAATATTTTAACAAAAAAAAAAAAAAAAATGAGAACGTCATTTTATGTGCACCAACTAGTCAATAATTTGAAATTTAATTTTTCATAAAAACCCAAATACCTCGAAAACGGTGAGGTTTTCACTAAGGTAATATTTTGATTTTCTGGTAGGTCATGACCCAAGCTACCATCCCCTTAACTTTGGCGCACTACTTCCTGGACACCCTGTATAACAAAAATATTGTTTATTTGGGCTACTTCCCCAACCCACCTCTAGGGCTCTGTATTCCCCCCACTCCTGTGCCTTATTTCGCGTGTCGTGTCGGGTAATTATTATACGAGCGTCTGACGCGTGAACCAACTGCAGAGCGAGCGGGCGACTAATGAGTCCTTTTCAATTGCGGCGTGTAAACAGTCCTGTCGCAGGGAATCTCATCGGGCGTCCTCTATTTAAATAAGCAAAAAACTGCTTCAAATGTTCTGGCGAAATTTTTGCCTCGCCCCGCCTCGCGCGCCGCATCCCGGCCCGGTGATTGATTAAATGTTGGAAATATGACGGGCCCTGAGTTATTAGTCGAAAAATTCCGCATCCTCGATGGGGTGATTTTTCTAGTCAATGCGACGACGACGGACCATATGGGGACGGATGTCTGCTCCGTGCTCGTTTTTTGGCAATTTCTACAAATTAAAGGTTTTCATATGCCCCCCGGCGGTTTTCGTCTGTTGGGCTAATTTCGCGAGAGGAGGTCTATTCATTGAGTGATTACGGTAGGACTTTTGTGAAGTGTTTTAAGAGCTACTTAAGAATGAATGTAAAAAACCTAATTTAAGACGAAATCTTTAAGATAACTTCAATGTGAGTAGGGTATATAATTTCCATTGTTTTCCCATCAAACAGTCTTGTAATTTTCACACCGACTAACTAAAAATGCAGTTGATTTCATATTATAAGAATGAAATGAAGCAACAGTTTTATAGTGGACATTTATGAAATATTTTAACAAAAGATATAGTTCGTTTGCAGATATACTGAACAGATATCTCTGATTAATTCAAAAGTTACACCTAATTCATTTGGTATGAATTTTTACCCAACTACGACAAAGCCAAAGGGAAGGTATGTGAAATAGTTTGTAACCTAGTACAGCCTAAACTCCTGATTCGATTTCAACAAATAAGATTTCGTTGGATTTGTCTTTATCCAAAATGTGTCGTAGGCTATATGATGTCACAGGTAATTCAATATGGCGGACGCTAGACGTCATGTTGTGATATCATGGGTTTAAAAGCTTATTCACTTATTGCCACAGCATATAACAAAGACAATTTCTAGACGTAGATATTATACTATCATCGTCATATAATTTTCTTGCTCCTGACAACACTTTTACCCAACTACGGCAGAGTAAAAGGGAGGGTTATGATTTTAGCACCCTATGTTAGTATGTATGTTCGTTTGTTCCTTCGTAACTCCTAAACTACTTATCACATTTTGACAAATTAAGTGTTGTTGGCTTCGACTTAGTTTTCCGCATGTCATAGGTCATATGCGTTCATGTTATATTCAACATGGCGGATACACAAAGCAATATATAAAAAATAAATAAAATATATAAATTACAAAAAATTATAGAGTTTGGTATCAAATGAAGCCTTTTAATGTAGAGATTCTTAACATTTGTGATGTTGAAATTTTCCCTATTTTACAAACTTCATAGTTGTAGACCTCAAAATTGTTTTAATTCACGTTGAGAAAAATCAGAGTACAATATAAACTTTAAAATTTGAGTTTTAGGGGATCTCTGAATTTTGTTTGATACTATTTAAAGAACATACTGAATCAATCTTTTATAGAAAAACACTAATTAACTCACGAAAACACATGGTTATTTAATAATTTTTCATAATTTTTTTTATTAGTGTTTTTGCTAGTGTCGATTAGTTGATTAGTAGTGATTTATGTTCATGAGTATTTTTTCATAAGGCATTTTACAATTTAACCAATGAAAAGTTCCGATCTTAATTTAATTTTAATCATTCTTGATTTCAGAATATCATTTTTCTCTAAGTGTAGATTCAGTGCCAGATTAATAGGGGGGCTAAGGACGGCTGCAGCCCCCTCACATTTGGCGTAATCGGGGGACCTCGGTTCAAGGTTTATAATTACAAATGACATATTTTCACATCATTGTTTTTGAAGAAAATCTTTAGTTTTTGGTCTGAAAAATATTATGAATTTTTGAAAACATCGTTTTAGTACCACAAACTCACTTATGTCTATATCATAAATTAAAAAGTCACAAAGAATTGTAGACTAATTGTACATAATAAATCTGTTGAATCAGTTGGTTGTTGTCAGATTCAATCAATGTTGCGATCTCAATTTGATCTTTTTCGTAGTGTAAATTACTCTAATCTCTAGAGTGCACTAAGTAATATTGATACAACATTTTTCACTATGTATATTTGGGGCCTCATTTGTTAGTCAGCCCCCAGCATTACATTTTCCTAATTCAGCCCTGTGTAGATTGGTTGGTTTAAAGGTATTTAATACGAAGCTGAACTAATTCTGTCACATACTTTGAATAACAAGATGTTATTATAATTTCTAAATAGTCTGTAGTAATAGGTGTAACTCAAAGGCATAAATAGTTGAATGAACCACCAAATTTGGTTGTTTGCAAAATATATATTTTTGCGTGTAGACTCCAAACAATAAAGTACAAATAAAATTTTTTCCAGAATATAAAACGAATATTCTCCGTCATACTACATTTTCCTACTATATTCTATAATTGTTTTATATTATTTTGTTTGACTATTTTGAAAGATGACCTAAATATAGTGTTTTTACAATACTTATTTTAAAATATTTTTTTGACGGAGCATTTGTGTTTTCGATTTCCAATTCACAGATAAAATCTTTTTGACAATACTTATTGTTGGGTATCTTATGCAAAATCGTGTATATAGATTTTAAGATGTATATATATTATATTTTTTTGAAAATAGGACTACGAATAATTCCTCTTCAAAGTGACGTGATTCACGAGTTCACCTTTTTCAAATTTTTGATTGGTTTGGTTTGTTCTTCAAAACTTAAATTTATATACCTAGTATACAGCAATATTTCAACTTCTTAAGTTTTCGACTTATTGAATTTTATTTGGTGCCACATTTGATGAGCTGTTTTCGGGGATTTCTAATTTATTAAGTCACAAAATACTAAAATTTTTAAAAGCATGTATATATGATAAAAATGATGATGTTAGTAAAATTCTTTTTAAAATTTTGAAGTTTCAAACGTATTTTTCTAAAAACCAGTTCTGTTTCAATTTTGTGGAAGTTCTTCCCGAATATATCCAAACTGATAAATTTTAATCAACTACGGCTTAAAATGTGCAAAGCAAAAGGCTTGTTTTGAAAAGTTTACAGAAACTCTCTTACGTGTATTCTTGTTGAAGTTTGTATATAGTATAATGTCTTTATGTGTTATCAGTATATAATTCTAATGTTTGATAAAAAAGTTGTATGATTTCGTTTGAAGTTAGTCGTTGTACGGAATGCTAGACGTGTTATTATCTAATTGATCGATGCTGTGGTTTTCGAAACTAATGTAATGTATTTCCAAATTTTGTAATTTTAGATGCTAAACAGCAGAAAAACTACTATGTTCGAAATGAAACAGCACTACATATAAACATCGTAAATTAGTTTCTACAGTGAGAAATTCAAAAATTTCCGATCGCCTTCTGCAATTGCAGCGGACATTCGATTTTGAAGGTCCTTTGCCCTAATCTCGGGATAATAATCTCGATGCATTGATATGAGCGCAGCCGAGAACACGTAATACAACGTCTGGCAGCATGAGGCGGAATGTAATTGAACAGATGCATATTTTATCTCCGGTGGAATTCCCTTAATTTTCCGCGAGACATATTCACCGGGGCAGAGGCGCGCAAAAACAAGGGGCACCAGACGGACAGGCCCAGAAGGGTAGAGAAGGCTTCCTCCTCTGCTGCTTCTTCTTCGTCGTCGTCGTCGTCGTCGTCGAAGCCTTTTCCAAGTGCGTGAAACACCTTAAATCAGTCCAGTTCACTAAACATCTCGTTAGTCCTAGGTATCAGCTACAAATCACCAAGTTCAGATATTTTCAGGTGTTATCGCTGCCTGCGATCTCGGATAAAAAACGCCAGAGAGAAGTTGTGAACAACTCCGGGATATGTCCAGAAGGTACCACTTTAGTGTTCAATCGGCGAATATATATGCGTCCTAGCGAGCCTCTGAGTGCCTAACCATCGTCCCCGGTTGACAGTCCAACATGCTTTTATGTGTTATGCTTCTCCGGGTTTTTGTGCGCCGCGTCCGCGCACAAACACGCGGGCCACATATTCGCGCGGCGGCGGGCAGTGCGGCCGGATCGACCGAGCAACGGTCGGTGCTCTGATCGGATTCTGTGTGCAAAAATTGTGTCTCAATTCACGGAATTAAGCGTATCCACGGCTTAATCTCGATATTATGGCCGGCAGGGCTATAAATTACGCACCGGCACCATTCGATTTGAAGATCTCTCTGCTCCTGGATGCTGTCGCCGGTGCTGGTGCCACCGGTAGGTGCGCTCTGTCGTATTTTTTCGCGTTACTGCTCCCGGCCGCTGTTGTGGCACTCCAGCGATCACCCGTGCTGATACCGTTGATTTCGATATTCGCGGCCTCTTGTCCCCTGTTCGCATTGTTTTCGAGCAAGACTCTATCTAAAGTTAAGTTAAGGGTTCTATGAATTTTCGCCATAATTATGCGCTCTGTCCCTCTATGCGCATGAAAGAATTGAACATTTGTCTAATGAATGTTTTAGGCTTTGTTAATCGAATTGAAAACAGTGCAGACTGCCTGTTTTCAAACATGCGTAAGAACATATATACAATTTTACTACACACGGTACACACGCACTAACCATCCAAACGAGCTATGGTAAAAGTGATGCATGATCTCCAAAAACATGATCAATAAAAACGTTCTACCTAGCGAAACTTTGAGGAACACTGAGAATTAATATTTGTTGTAAAGCTAAATGAAAAATATTCCAGCTTATTTAAATACAATAACGGTATATATATATTCCCCTTTAAATCTATAATAATATATAAAAATTAAATAATTAAGATTAAGTAAAACATTTTATTTCGTTTTGTTGGTAAAATAAGTAAGATACTATAAATGGCGGGCCATCGGCTGATTTCTTTTTAAAAATGCTATAAAATATACCCTGTTCAATATGTTGCAAATATTGCTGATTTATTGAAAAGAATGAACTTTCCGATTTGTTATAGAATATAATTTCATTTAAATGGCCTATCCTATCAATCCAATTTTACATCGAAATTATCGATGGTTTGGAGCCCTATTTCCTGAATAACTCGATCAATATTGCCCTTAAGGAGCTGAATAATTTCTGTATTTTCAGCATAACATTGATCTTTAATAGTAGCCCACAAAAAAATTCATAGTAAAAGGACCCCGCACAATTCGTATGGAAAATGGCTTTCGGCCAAATTAGCTGAAATTTTGCACAGAGGTAGCTTTCAGCTCACTGATGAAAAGTCTCAATGGGCGCAACCCCCAAAAATCAAACCCCGACCCCCCACGCCCCCCCGAAGTCTCAATATATACCAAAATCACATTATGATGAAAATCAGTTCAAAACAGATGTATTCATTTGAAACTTCGCACAATGGTAGCTTTCAGCATGCTGGTCAAAAGTCTCAAAGGGCGTAACCCCCAAAAATCAAACCCTCACCCCCCACGCCCCCCCCCAAGTCTCAATATATACCCCAAATCACATTATGATGAAAATCAGTGCAAGAGAGATGTATTTATTTGAAACTTCGCAAAGTGGTAGCTTTCAGCATGCTGGTCAAAAGTCTCAACGGGCGCAACCCCCAAAAATCAAACCCTCACCCCCCACGCCCCCCCCCCCCCCCCCCCCCCCCCCCCACAAGTCTCAATATATACCCCAAATCACATTATGATGAAAATCAGTTCAAAACAGATGTATTCATTTGAAACTTCGCACAGTGGTAGCTTTCAGCGTGCTGGTCAAAAGTCTCAATGAGTGCAACCCCTTATATCCAACCAAATCCAACCAACCCAGTCGCAAAATATACAGGGTGATCCAAAAGTATGGAAACGGCTAAATAACTTTCGAGGAATGCATTTTGGAGAAAAAAGTTGTAGGCAAAAGTTTTAGGAATTTTCCCCAGCTATTCAATGATGACCTTATATTTGACCTTGACCGTGGCCTTGAAGGTCATTTCAAGGTCTAGTTGACTTTTTCAAATTGGAACCCTTATTTTTGACCACGGAAATGGAAAGAGCGGACAATTTTACGTCCAATTATGACCTTGACCATGACATTGAAGGTCATATCAAGGTCAAAATGGCTCTTTAAAGAGGAACCTGCATTGATACTGCGGAATTGCAAAGAGTGGAAGTTTTGCGTCCAAATGTGACCTTGACCACAACCTTGACCTTTAACATGACCTTGTCAATGACCTTGAGGGTTATATCAAGGTCAAGGTGGTTTTTTGAAGGGGAATCCATGTTTTTAACCACGGAAATGGAAAGAACCATTTCCGTGGTCAAAAACATGGTTTCCTCTTCAAAAAACCACCTTGACCTTGATATAACCCTCAAGGTCATTGACAAGGTCATGTTAAAGGTCAAGGTTGTGGTCAAGGTCACATTTGGACGCAAAACTTCCACTCTTTGCAATTCCGCAGTATCAATGCAGGTTCCTCTTTAAAGAGCCATTTTGACCTTGATATGACCTTCAATGTCATGGTCAAGGTCATAATTGGACGTAAAATTGTCCGCTCTTTCCATTTCCGTGGTCAAAAATAAGGGTTCCAATTTGAAAAAGTCAACTAGACCTTGAAATGACCTTCAAGGCCACGGTCAAGGTCAAATATAAGGTCATCATTGAATAGCTGGGGAAAATTCCTAAAACTTTTGCCTACAACTTTTTTCTCCAAAATGCATTCCTCGAAAGTTATTTAGCCGTTTCCATACTTTTGGATCACCCTGTATATTTTGCGACTGGGTTGGTTGGATTTGGTTGGATATAAGGGGTTGCACTCATTGAGACTTTTGACCAGCACGCTGAAAGCTACCACTGTGCGAAGTTTCAAATGAATACATCTGTTTTGAACTGATTTTCATCATAATGTGATTTGGGGTATATATTGAGACTTGTGGGGGGGGGGGGGGGGGGGGGGGGGGCGTGGGGGGTGAGGGTTTGATTTTTGGGGGTTGCGCCCGTTGAGACTTTTGACCAGCATGCTGAAAGCTACCACTTTGCGAAGTTTCAAATAAATACATCTCTCTTGCACTGATTTTCATCATAATGTGATTTGGGGTATATATTGAGACTTGGGGGGGGGCGTGGGGGGTGAGGGTTTGATTTTTGGGGGTTACGCCCTTTGAGACTTTTGACCAGCATGCTGAAAGCTACCATTGTGCGAAGTTTCAAATGAATACATCTGTTTTGAACTGATTTTCATCATAATGTGATTTTGGTATATATTGAGACTTCGGGGGGGCGTGGGGGGTCGGGGTTTGATTTTTGGGGGTTGCGCCCATTGAGACTTTTCATCAGTGAGCTGAAAGCTACCTCTGTGCAAAATTTCAGCTAATTTGGCCGAAAGCCATTTTCCATACGAATTGTGCGGGGTCCTTTCTTATCAAAATTCATACTAGTTTTTGGCAACACAGCACTCACTTTAGAAATAGGTACTCAATATATTCCACCTTTGTTCAAGCGTAGATCTATTTATTTCGTACCGCGGAGATATGATAATGCGTTTCTGTCAATTTTTTGATCGCGAAAGACCTGTCTATGTCAAAGTAATTTTTTACAGACCATCAGCTTAGTCTAAGCTTTAAAGCAACAGAAATTAATCTGCTGCATAAGACTCGTCATCATTTGGTCCGTTGTTAGTAGCGACATGACAAACAAGCAAGTTCTTTTTTAATACATGCTTACCAACACGGACATCAAACAAATCGGCATTCTTATTTACACTCAACCTCATGCGGTTAATAGGTTGAAAGAAGCTATAGTTAGTTTTACACAGATCAGTTTGTAGAAGCGGGACATGCCTAAGGTTTCGCTCATTCGCTCTGAACGTGAATCTCGCTTTAAGAGAAGGTGAATCAATATTACCAACTAGAAGTTGATGTACCAATACAACGTCCGCGATTTCTCGACGTTTTTGCAGAGAATGCATGTCAAGGAGTTTCAAACGGTCCTTGTATGGAGGGAGGATGATTGGATTGCTCCATGGCAATTCTCTAAGGGCGAAACGGAAAAATTTCCGTTGGACAGATTCGATGCTGTCTATGTGAACTTGGTAATAGGGAGACCAAACTTGACTTGCATATTCAAGAATTGGCCGGACAAAGGAAGAGTAAAGCTGTTTGTATACAGTGACGTTAGAAAATTCACGGGACCATCTTTTAATAAAACCAAGCGTAATACTGGCTTTTGTTACCATGCAATTTATATGTTCAACAAAATCCAGTTTACAATCCAGGAAAACGCCTAATAGTCGGGGTGCCAGAGGTTCAAAAAATGGGTTATTTCGTTGTTGGACGGAATTTGATGAAAAATGGCAGAAAGGGAAGGTCATTGCCCGTACAGTGACCCATTAAAAAAGTTAGAATGAGCGATGTCGGGAAGGTACTTTGTTATTGCAAAATAACTTTGATAACCCGTTATTTTTCAGTTTTCTTGGAATAACACGAAAACGAAGCGTTTCAGCGAAAAATATTAAATACAAAAGTTGTTCAGCTGATGATTTTACGTAGGAATACGGTTTTTTGATTAATTAAAAAATTGTTTTTCCGACCCAAAACCAGCAGAAAAGTAACAAAAATGCAAAAACAATAAGCATTAAAAAATAAAGGAAAAAAACGATTTCCATCGTTGATATTTGGGTTATTGATAGGTATTGGTATTGTTAACCAAATGCACCCGGTCCGGTTTTTCAAAAACAATATGGCGACCTATTGCAACATTGTTAAGTTAAAACTTTGGAACGCTGTAAATTCTGCATGAACAAACGGATCTTGATGAAACAAATTGGAATCGGTAGGTATTAACGGCATCTTTGAGTGTGCCAAATTTCAAAATTTTTCAACAATTACTTTTTTTGTTATTAACCAATGTGTACTCGTAATTTCGTCAATTTACAACATTAAGCTTTGCAACAAAATGCATCAAATCATCAAAACTCGCTATTTTCGCGTTTTTAGTCACCACTGTAGGATGTTAAGAGTAATCAAATGCATTTTGTTATTGTTGTAATGTTGTAAATTGACGAAATTACGAAGCACAGCAAATGGTTTTTGGTTAATAACAAAAAAAGTAATTGTTGAAAAATTTTGAAATTTGGCACACTCAAAGATGCCGTTAATACCTACCGATTCCAATTTGTTTCATCAAGATCCGTTTGTTCATGCAGAATTTACAGCGTTCCAAAGTTTTAACTTAACAATGTTGCAATAGGTCGCCATATTGTTTTTGAAAAACCGGACCGGGTGCATTTGGTTAACAATACCAATACCTATCAATAACTCAAATATCAACGATGGAAATCGTTTTTTTCCTTTATTTTTTAATGCTTATTGTTTTTGCATTTTTGTTACTTTTCTGCTGGTTTTCGGTCGGAAAACAATTTTTTAATTAATCAAAAAACCGTATTCCTACGTAAAATCATCAGCTGAACAACTTTTGTATTTAATATTTTTCGCTGAAACGCTTCGTTTTCGAGTTATTCCAAGAAAACTGAAAAATAACGGGTTATCAAAGTTATTTTGCAATAACAAAGTACCTTCCCGACATCGCTCATTCTAACTTTTTTAATGGGTCACTGTACGGGCAATGACCTTCCCTTTCTGCCATTTTTCATCAAATTCCGTCCAACAACGAAATGAAAACCTCTGGCACCCCGACTATAAGTCACGGGCAGAGTGAACTCGTCTAAGAATAACGTTCGAAAGATTATAATCAAAACTCAGGGGATTGCGGCCTCTACAAAAAGATAAAACTTCACATTTATTAATGTTTAATTCTAGATTATTGTGAACACACAAAGTTTGGAAAGTATCCAGATCTCTTTGAACCGTGTGGCAGTCGTTAATATTATTCGTATAACGGAAAAGTTTCATGTCGTCAGCATAAATTAAAATTTTACAGTCCTTGAGCAAAAATGTAATGTCGTCAATAGAAAAAATAAATAAGAGCGGGCCCAGGTGACTACCCTGCGGTACACCTGACGTGGCAAATATTTTTTTATAAGTTTCATTCGGAAAAGTAATCTGATAAGTCCTGTTGGACAGGTATGAGCGTATCCAATTGATAAGCAATGGAGAGAAGCCTAGATTTTCAAGTTTGAGTATTATAATCGAATGGGACAGTTTGTCAAAAGCCTTGCTAAAGTCAGTATAAATGCAATCGGTTTGCAGACCCTTCTGGAAGCCTTCAATGACGAAAGGGACAAATTCAAGAAGGTTTATGGAAGTGGAAAATTTAAGAAGAAAACCGTGCTGATTTGTAGAGACAAGGCGTCGACAGATGTTTGACAATTGTGAGTATATAATTGACTCAAAAAGTTTTGGAATACATGTTTCTAAGACTGCGAAGATCGCTGCTGAACCAAGGAGGTGAAGAAGTTAAGGGACGTTTGTAAATGCTTTGTAATCTCTAGCTCCAGGTTTAAGCCTGTGTAGACTAAATTACTATTTCATTATACAATTTTTGTTTCAATTTATTGTTGTAGCTGTAAAACAATCCGTTTGAAAATTGATTTATTTTAAAAGTTTATCAAATATGCAACTTATACTAAATTAGGAAACAAAAATCGCTCTTATTATTGTAAACGTGTGGTAGATAGCATCATCCTGGTGGAAAATAAAATTGAAAATATATTATTTAATCTTGCTTCTTTGCAATCTTGATAACTCCTATTTTTTACTTGACCTCGCTATAAATGAAAATCAATGTCGGACTATCTCGAATTAAAGAAACGTGATATAGAAGATATGGGCTCGTTTAATCCATAATTAGTATGATGAAAGATTGTTTGGAAGAAATCATGTCTACTCAGGGAGCATGCAAGTACTAAAATATCAAAGCTACTCAGCAATTCAACGGAGAAAAGAAAGTTTTGGAGTTGTTTCGTCGGTTTTTCCAAATAGTTAAGTGAAATAAACTGGAGTCTGTTTAAATATGGACCGTAAAAACCTTTGATGGATAGCCTACAATTGATATAGCATTCCTGAATTGAAAGACATCTTCAAAGAGTGTTGACATAGTTGTTCCCGATTCATCATTTAAAGTGGAAAGCGATCATTCATCTCATTAGTCTAAGCTAGTTTTAATTCGGTATATATTTAAGATTCAATACAATTGATATCTATGAACTACTAAAAATAAATAAAAATCGACCCTAAGCTCTGCCAAAGAAACTCCAAAAATACCCCCACTTTGCCTGTGTTTTCCAAGGGTAAAGCAGCAAATGATTTAAATTTTCTTTTGGCCACTTTGAATCGTTCTTGACAAATTTCCCTTCTTTTCCTAAATTCAATTTTGTTGCTTCCCATCGCGCGGCAGTAATTTTGTTTTTTTTTTGCACCACTCACTCCTAAGAAGGGTAATAACCTTGAATCAGTGAGCCCACTATAGCAGAGGCCTACACCGACGAACCCTTCAAGGATGCCTATCTGAAAAGATATGCCGGCACATGTGGAACAACCTGTTGCTAGCCACCTCCTGTGCTCGGCCCCGCTTCCCGGAGCCCGCATTGACTGTATAAGAAGGAGCCGAGCGGACTCACCCTTACAATTCGGGGTGGCGGCATGGTATTTAGCCTGTGCATTGTAAAGGAGCGCCCGGGAGCAGCTTGGGGCATATGTATTCGCTGCTGGATCCGATATACCCCCACACACCCCCGCCGCCGGCTACTGTAGCTAGGTATGGCAGTTCTGTTCACTTAAAGGGCGCTTATGGACTTTATGGCTCTAAGTGGATTCTGTTAGAGTTAACTACTTGAGATGGAGTCACTTTGGGTAGTAGGCTCCGGCGGGTTTCAGGAATTTCCCTTGTTGGATCCCATGCCAAGGCTGCGTGCAGTTGCGGGCGGATTTTGCAAAAGGAGAGCGATTCGATTGGTTTCTTTTTAAAAACTGACAAATGAAGAAGAGCATAAATTAAAATTGAAATTTGATACTTGACAACGTTGATTCATTTAATCTGTTAAAATTCATTATGTTGTCGTCGAAATGGTCATATTCAAGTATTCGTTAACAAGTCTTTTAATGGTGTAATTGATTCCGGTCACTTTTTGGCCACTTAGACCTTCTAGTATGATTAAGGCTCTGATATTTTCGATTGGGTTTAAATTTAGGCTATTAGGGGGCTAGTCTAATAACCTGGTTAGACTATGAATTATCATATTGCATTTATTGCCAATTAATATGTATAATATGATAATTTTGCAATTTATTTCATCATCATATTTTTAAACTTGAGTACTGACGAAATTCTATAATAAATTTCGTTCCAAGGTATAATATCCTTTTATTCTAAGTACTTTTAAACCCTTACTTAGTTGGAGGGGTTGCATTGTCCAGTTAAAAAATAAATCTATTAATCTAATGATATATCTAGTCGTTGAAATATACGAAATCTGTTCCAAAAATAGAAACAGTCCTGGAATGCTTCTTTTGTGATGTTCTTTAGCTCTTTCGTTGCATTTCCCTCAGTCTCAGGAATCGTTTCAAATCGTCTTTCTTTTAAAGGTCTTTTGAGTTTGGGGAACAAGAAGAAATCACAAGGAGCGTGATCAGGTGAATAGGGACGGTGGGGAAGAACAGTGATCGAGTGTTTGGTCAAATACTCGCGACTTTTGAGGGATTAGAATTTCACAGCAACTCTTTATTCGTTCAAGTCACTCATTTTAAAACCGCGTAGCTAATCAACCAATAATGATATTTCGAATCAAAAAACTACCTTGTAATCAGCTGATCTGCACGAAGAAGGCGATACCAAGCAGATTTTCCTGGAATCAACTGGGCCCGCGCATTTAAAACAGTCTACGTATTTTTTGAACAGACCTCGTGCAAAGAGAATTTTACTCGCAAATTTTTCCTTCTACAAAATGCACACCACACGAAGTAAAGTATAACAATTGTAAGAATTAAGTAGTTATAAGTTCAAACTCTCTACATCAAGTCACATATTGGGTAGATCGGAAAGTTCTTGCCGTTGTTTATAGAAAGTTTATAAAAGCTATATAAAAGGCAGAGAGCCCTTTTATTTTACTGCAGTCAATTATATTCTTTTGCGAAACCTGAAACGAGTCTTTTAAATTTTGCCCTGAAAATGGCAAGAACTTTCCGATCTATCCAATATTATTATATATTAAAAACTTGATAACATAAGGCACCAAATAAAGAACAAATGCAATGCAAAATAATCGTTGAAAAGTATATTATCATATAAAATGTGACTTTTAAATGACAGTTTAAAAAGCGTTTTTCAAACCTGGGGTAGATTATGACATGAGACGTATTTTTCGAAAAATGCCTACATATCTTTAAAAGCCTTCAATTTCGCGGTGATTAAAATTCTCCAAAAGGGTAACAAACTCATTCCATTGAGTCGTACCGAAGCCGCGGAATTTCTATGAAATTAATTCGCGCGTCTGCAGCGATCGCATTCTTCGGCTGTTGCACAATTTCCATCAGAAGGGCATGACAAGCCGCCAATCAAAGTCACTCAGATTGGTGCACCTGAGTGACGTTGTCTCGTGGTCTTGAGTCTTCGGCTGATGCCCACCTGATTCATCTCGCGAGGGCTCCATCCAGGCCAAATTGGATTAAGAGCTGAAGCTGTCCGGGTGACGTTGAGATCTCTATGACAGTGATGGGTCGGTTGCCAAAATGCAAAATGCAATTCGCATCAGCATCCGCTTGCGGCTGCTGCCGGCTCATTATCCTTTGAGATGTGCTGCGCTGTGCATCTTTAATCCGCTCCATGGTCCGGTGCGGAGACAACGACCTAGACGGATCCTTATCATCGAATTGCGAGGCGTCAAGCGCAGATGGAGTGATTGATGATCCGCAGCGCACTCCGAGATATCGCTTGCAGTCGTCCAGGGTGCGTATGAAGCTTTAATTGGAGCAATGATCGATTGTAAGGTGAGTAATTACCTTGATCCGCGGCCGACTCCTTTCCTTTCCCGATGCTGACGTGCTGTCCACTCGAACCGGATCGTGTTATCGGACCGCGCTATCGGCGGTCGCGCCATGCATTTTATTTTCCGCCCAGCGAAATGACGGATTGATGGAAAAACCGCGAGCTCGCATCAACCGCTATCGATCGCTTATGACAGGCCGTGATCACTCGGACGATCAATCGTGCACGTGACGCCTGACGGTGATGAATTCAACTCGTACCGGCCGTGCGGAACACGAGCGAGATTGATCCAGAAGTTGATCCACTTGCGGTCGGAGGCTAAGGCTGCGCTGAAATCTGATCTCCGCCGTCAGTTACGCACTCGTTTATCTCTCGCGGAAACGGGGTCACTGCAGGTACGATCGACGACGAAGACGTAGACGACGAAGAGGTGATTGCAGCAGCAGCAACAGCGCAATTTTCAGTAATTTTTCCGCGGATTCGGTTACGGCACTAACTCTCCTGTACAACTCTGCAAGTGCCGCTCCAATTATTTCGCGGTTCCGCAAACTTCGCAGCAGTAATTTTGCGGGACGAGGGTGAGATTTGAACTTGACTTGGGTTAAACTAGGATTAAATTTTTTTCGAAGTACAGAAATTGTTTTTTCAGAAATATTTCAAACAGATTGTCAAACTTGATTATAAAAATGAGAATCGTAGATGAAAACATAGAATGAGATTAAAACTTAAGAGGGTTATTAGGTTACGATTTAAAAAAAAAAACATTTTTTCACTCATTTTTTTTACAGAAGGAAAACAGATATCGTTTTGAAATTTTGCACAGATATTTATTTATACTTTAGATATACAAAAATATCTGGATCGTTGGACAAAAAAAAAAAAACAAAACACCAAATTAATCCTTGTTCAAATGGCTATCGTATGAACTAGAATCGTGTTGATCGGTAACAAATTTACTGATTTTAAGCCGATTTTCTAACCTCAAAAATTGTTTTTTTTTTTCAAATGTCCGCCATTTTGTTATTTTTTGGTGGAAAAAAATTATCCTAGTTCACACGATAGCCATTTGAACAAGAATTAATTTAGTCTTTGTTTTCTTTTTTTCTGAAATCATATCCACCATCATTTTTTGGTTTTTTTTTTAGAAAACCATAAAAATTCAAAAACCAGTCTCAAAAATTTGAAGAAAATATTTTTGTATATCTAAAGTGTAATTAAATATCTGCGCAAAATTTCAAAACGAGATCTGTTTTCTTTCTGTTTTTTTTTTTTTTTAAATCGTAACCTAATAGTAAATTCGGAATAAAAAAGCTCTAAATATTTTAAATTGTTTTTGCTGATCTATTAATTTACTCATAATGCTTTTTATCATCACAATTAAAGCCTAAACCATTCTTAGTCATGAGACTGAAAATTGTTCAAAATTGTGGAAATTTGATGCACTTTTCGAAAAATCCAAATTTTAAAGAAACTGAATATGTTTTCTAATGGCAATTCTGTATTGATTAAGCTTTTAATTCCCTAAATTCTAACTTTAACTCGGTGTTGCAGTACAAAAGTTGTCGCAACAACGAGGATCTAAAGTCACAGAATAATAATTATTCATACCTACTTCGATTTATACTTTTTTACTTTAAAAAAATACTATTTTCAAAACGCAGATGTGTCACTTTAATTCGGTAACGTTCTTTTTAAAATCAAATTTTAATTTCGTAGATGTCGGAAAATTTTAATTCAAATAGCTCAAATACTATTACTGCAAAAAAGTAACATTGGGCAGTTCTATTGTATTAATATGTTAAATTTGGTTGAAGGAATTAATTTTAATTGATAAATTGGACCTATGTCGTCTTCTTTGAATTTTTTATTTTACTAACGACTTTATGGAATTGAAATGTGATATTATTTTTTGAAGTTAAGAAAATTCAACACAGTGTTATAAAATTTTTATCATGGGTATCTGTTTACAAATTTTCTCACAACACAAAACAGACGTTTTCTTGAAACAGTTATTGAGTGCTTAAAAACTATTCTACTCTCGTTGTTTATATGTATAAAAAATAAGAACGAATAATTGAAATGATGTAATTTGTTTTTGAAAAACTAATTTTTATTTCGAAAATCCTTATATATACTCATATTTTAATAAAATATGGAAATATCACCGCAAATTTATTTCACTGAGAAAATTCACATTACAAAAACAATGAGAACAACATTAAATTAATAATTTTCAAATATGACTTGGCGCTAATGCCAAAAATTATTAATTTAAACTTTGGAACTATTTTGACAAAACCAATTCTGAGACACGGCTAAATGAAGATCCTATGATAGATAATTCACTCGGATTTTAATTCATTCAATGCAAGATACACGGGCATACGAGACTATGATATTTCGTTTTGACAGTTCAAAGTGCAAAGAGCGGAGTGAATTCATGTTTTTGCATAATTGACACTGGAAATCAGCTGATTTTTCCAGGACTTCCATTTTCATCCGCTCTGAATTTAGGATTTGGAACTTCATCGAGTAGCCTTCGAATGCAGTTATGAATGAAGATTCAAACATAATCCGTAGTGATACACGGTACAGCCTATGATAATCCCTGCTGGATCTTCATTCGGTCGTGCCGGTGTATCAAGGGTATTACTTAATGTCTTATGTATGTGCCATCGTATTTTCTAATGTACAATTGTATTTTAAAACAACTTCATCATCATTTATCCCAATCTGTGCAATATATCGAATATCGATGTTCTGAAGAATCGTATTAACCACAATATAAAGGTATAAAAAGTATTTGTGTATTCTAAAAGGTTAAGTTTAATTCTAACTACCCCCAGCTGTGAGCATTTCTAATTTAATTTTGAATCACATTATGTATTCGATGCTGTTGTGTAGCATTATTTCTTTATTTTATAAGTTTTTTATTCTTGATTTTATTTAAAGAAAGCAAAAAATTTTAATAGTGGTGTGTAAAAAGGGAGAAATATACAATATTATATTGTCAATAAAATTTGAAATTAATTAAAATTTAAAACTATCCCAAACTTTATTAGAAAATATCAAAATCTAGGGTATAAAGCCTTTCGTATTACGTAACTCTAAGGTCAGACAGAACGCTTGATTAGGTTTCAAGTACAAAAAACTAATGGATCTGTCGGAGGTGTCCCAAATTCTGATAAATGTCCGCCTAATCCCCAGCAGCTTTCGCAGAGTGTCCCGCAGGTAACTTAACTTTTGGCGGTTCCTGAGGAGTCTCGTTAATCAAGTAAATGCGCCGCAAACCATTTTATATCTGAGAGCATTTTGAAGTTATTACCAACGAAAGATGGCCAAAAAGGAGGTTCTCGCGTTCATAGTGTCCCCAAATAAATCACAGTGCAGCCTGAGTTGAGCCCCTCCCCCGGTCGCCTTTTCTTGATAAGAAATCGGCGATTGTTCGGGACCGAGTTGACGTCATGAGTGCCAGCCACCGTTCCTGCCTCGCAAGATGGACTCGTGATTTATGGCAGCGAATCAAAGGAATTTAACGTTTTCTTTTCCCTGCTGTCTATAGTTCTTCTCCCCCACCCGGTTTTCGGTTTTTAGAAGAAGTAATCCTCTATTCCGCAGGGACCGCAAGTTGCGGGGGGCGGGAGATTCAGGGAACATCAGGGATAAGTTCGGCAGTTGAATGACATCCGCACGTCTCCCCGCAGCGAACCGTGTCCAGCCGGTGAATGGTGAATTATCTCGAATGTCCTCGTACTCCTTCACTCTACCACGAAAATGTAGAGGGCCGCCTGGGCTCGGCATGAAGCCTGAGCAATGAAAATAAATTTTCGGGGGGAGGTTGATACCCTGCCGTAGTTTAGCTATAGTCCGCCTAATGGCGATAGCTGTTCCTGCTCCCGAAAAAAAAAAGCCCAAAGACTTCGTCCAATTCCTCGCAAGACGGTCGACGAAGGGCTATATTCTAAGAGGACGAGGAAAAGAGGGGTTTGGTGATGGTGGAAGACGGCCTGTTTCCCCCCTCTCCCACCCTCCCCTCCCAATCCGGCCTCCGCAAGAAAAAATACTTCACTGCATTTCATCGATGTCAATAAATCCTCGGTAGAACTCTACGCGATAGCAGTTAATGTCAGACCAAACAAAATATATAGGATTGGAGGCCAAGGGATGCCTGAAGGATCCTGTCTTGCACGGTCTACTAAACCACCACTAATGTACCCCCAGTCGGAGCGGCCGTCACACACCCACAGCTGGGGTCTCGGCTTTTCCCTCTCCCCCAGAGGACGACGGAGAAGACGAAGACGACGGCGACGACTGTCACACACCCTCTCGTCAAATTCTTCAAGGACCTCACTATCTTATGGGCGGAGGAATGCCGGGGGAGAGGATTGCCTCCGCCTCCTTTCGTTCTCTAGCCTACATCGAAGGGCTCTGGAAGGCAGTTAAGGGTGCAGCAGCCCGAAACACAATAGAGGGCGTCGGACTTGGGAGAGAGGATGGTGTTGGGCCAAAGCTGGGTCCCAGTACCACCCTACCCCCCATCCCTTGGGGGTGTAGACGTCCACGTCCACGAATTTCCCACTTCCAGGAGTTCGGGAATTTTTAAATTCATAGACACATGCACAAAAGAGCCCGAGAAGGGCCTGGCCGGGAGAATTAGAAGAAAAAAAAGAAGAAAAAACGAAAGGACTTTTGTATTGCGCCACTTTGGGGGGCCACGGAAGGGGGTGGTATCCTTGCCGCTGTTTGTTCTTTTAGGGAGCTCTCTCGGCGGCAGCAGCAGCGGCGGCGATGGATTCTTTTCTTCAGCCGTCGTCAAAGGTGCTACAGTGTTGGTTTTTATGCAGGTCGGAACGATTTTTCGTCTGAAGGAAGTTGCTCCATCGTCCTGCGCGCGGGTGGGACTAGGTATCCCCAACCCGCGTCCCCAACCACCGAGAGGATGGTTTCTTTCCTTCGCATTCATGGACTTCAATGAATGAGAAGAGCGTCCCTGCTTAGACATTAATGGCGATGAATGTTTGCGCTATACCAGTGGAGCGCTCTGGAACGCCCGATGGCGGTGGCGCGGAGGGGCACGAAAGAAAAGGAAAACGGGTAGGAAAAAAAAATATATATATTCGAAGCTTTAAAGCAAAAATGGTATGAAAAAGGTGCCAAGAAGAACGAGGATCTTGGGGGATGAAAATGGCACTTCTAGCCCGCTTTGAGTTTAAATATATGTCCCTTGGAGAAACTTTGATAACAACATAACTCTATGCCACTGGGGAGGATTTGATGGTTCTGTGATGCTCCTCCTCAGGTTTGTCTTGCCTTGTCTTGTCTTGTCTTGTCTTGCCTTGCCTTGCCCTGGCGTTGTCCCCGGGCCTCTTGGCTCTCATCTCATCCCGGCTTATCTCCGGTACTGTGCTCTTGCTTTTGTTGGATTTTTATGCGAGTTTATTTTACATGCATTAACATTTTTTCATAAACATGGACGCGGCTAATCGTCGGCGATAAAGATGTTTTTATGGAGCACGTGAAAATTTGTACGAGAGGGCCGCATTATGGCCGTAAAACTTGCAGGGGCGGCACAGCGGTGGAGCGGGGAGCTCTTTTGTTGTTTAGCTCTCCTCGAATGGACCCCATGAAAGCGAATTTAATAGTTTCACAAGGACTGAAGGAGGGATGAGAGGTGTGATCATCGGCTTTATGTCGTAGAGGTACTATTTTTTACTAGCTCCTTGTTTCGAAAAGATGGAGTAACAGAAGAATTTTTGAAGATGGTACTTTTTTGTGGATCTCATGAAGTTCCACACCGATGTACGTACTCTGTGGGAGATATGGGTTTATGGATTTAAGAAGAAATTTGGTACCTATATTAGTAAATTGTTATCAAACTACAATCCCACTCCTGAAAAACTTTCTATCCTAAGGTAATGTAGGTAAACATTTGATTATCCTAGTTCAGTTTGCTCTTTAAAGCTAATTTCTAAAACAAGGAATTTCATAATTATAATAGAAGACGTTAATTTTAAATCTTTTGCTACTTTCCAAAAAAAAAAAAAAAAGTGTGATTTTCGTCTTGACTTTCTTGATGTAATATGTTTTCAAGTCTAATTTCAATCACTTTTCAACGTAAATAATAATTTTCGCTTTATTTCAAATTGGATTCCGTCTAAAACGTAATTTTCAGTCTCTTTTCAGTATTTTTTCAGTATTAATTTTTGTTATCCGGAGAGATTCTTCTTCTAACTGACGATAGGTGTCACCACAAATACCATTTTCAAAATTTAAACTAAATTAGAAATGAACTTTATATTATAATTTTGTGGTTTTTTAGCAACAACGTTTTAACATCTTGTAGAAATAATCTATATATGTTACTTTTTATGGCATACTAATTTCTAATTAGCAATTTTAAAATAAAAATATATCCTTTCAAAATTAAAACTAATGAATTGCAATTGCGTTTGAAAATGTCACAATTTCTTATAATCATTATTTTGTCTATGTTGGATAATTGATGTTTAGAAAGCGTTACCTAAAATTTTCCTTAAATTATGGATATTTAATTATATAAGAACTGAAATAAATTTTAAAGTACAAATAAAAGAAATAAATTAAATATATATCAAAAAGCTCAACCCAATTTTTACTGAGAGTGAAGGGGACACAAAAGGGAATTTGTTAGGACAATTTCGACATGTGCAAATATTTCTACAGCCCAAACATTTCACGTAGGACAATTAATTAGTTTTGCTGGTTGCATTTAGAAATAACAAGTGAACGCCATTTAAAACAAAGCGAACGAATAATTCCGCCCTTTCAGTCTATTTAAAATACACACCCCAGGCCACATTGCTATCAGCCTGAAAATGATGCCGAATGCATCACTCCCCCCATTAAAAGGGGAGCTTCACATTTATAACATCCGCACGCCCCGACACCATGCGCGTCAAATTTTATCACGGTCACCCCCCAAAATATTGAGCTCTGCCATGTCATTTCAAGAGACATAGTGACGCCCCACAGTCCGAGGGGAGGCGGGGTGTCGGAGGGGAGTCTGCAACCCTATCAACTTTGAAAATTGCACTTCGCACAAGCCCAGCCGGCAGCCGTTTCCGGCCGTTCGGACTGTCCATCTGTCCGATTTGAATGGATTGCAATTGTCATATCAGTTCGTGGCATAAAAGCGGAAGGACCACTCTCACTGGGGGGCGGCAGGGGGGTGTCCCGTTTATGACAATGAAGCGTGCGCATAATTTTTAATGACTCAGATTATCCGCGAAATTCATGTCAAGTGCGTGGGCGCGGGTGGTGGATAGGTGACGGGGGTGGCCGCATAATTGAAGGTTGTCCGAATGCGCTGTACAAGCGCTTCGCCTATCGGTCGTTATCAACCACCGGTGCCATAAATCAAAAATGATTTTTTGCGTTACTGGGCTACGCGCTGAACCCGTGTCCCGGATCTCCAGGACTGCGTTTCGGGACTGGGCCGGGTCTACACAGGCTACATGCACCCGGCTGGCCGTATGAAATTTCCTCATAAATTTGTCGCTATGTCGTAATTCCGCTCTGGACCCGTCCACTGGCCACTCACTCTAATATCGCGTCGTGCGCGTTTAAATGGACTCCAAATACGTGACAGACGCGTATCACCCTGAAGGCTGGCGGCAGTGGCGGCGGCGGCGGCGGTGGTGGAACTGGGGGTACCTGGGCCATCAGGATGCTTACCCGTGGGTATTATCCTGAAATGGTCAGGCGTAAATGCATCCGAGAAGTGCTTGCTCATCCCTTAGGACGCACCGTGTCGCTGATGCATCGCCGTTAATATGCGAATTATCATTGCGGCGGCCGCGTATAAATCAAACGTAATCAATACGAATGCTTTGCGAGCGAAAATGCGCTAGCCATCGTCTGATTGATTTATGACGGGCGGCCAGCATTCGTGTTTGACGTGATGCGTCTGGCCCTAGGCCGCCACAATTCAGGGCACTTTGGCGGCAAAATGATCTATGGATCCCTTCGTGATAAACGCACCGTGGATGCTGGGGTCCTTGTTCACTTAGCCAAGCCGCACTGGTGTCTGGTGCGGTCCCGGATTGCCGGTGTGTGTGAGAAAGTCACCAGGTGTCGTCTTCTAGTTCATGATATGCAACTCGATTAAGCGGATCCGCCGCTAAGAGCATTACAATGTTCCTGCCTAAGTGCTTATGAGTGGAATTTGCGGATGGGATTTTTTTTTTTTTTTTATCCCAGGGTGAGTCAGAAGTCAAGGTGGATTTCTGTTTGTCTAAAGGAAACGAATTTAAAATATTGAAATATGATGGAAGTTAAAGAAATACCTATTTTCTGCAAAATTTTCTAAGATACACTAATTAAAAAAAAAAAAAAAACTTGAATGAAATTTACAATTAATACCATAATTTATCTAGTAAATCTAGGACTTAAATATTAAATTCTTCTTTTATTGATTTTACTGATAGTTCTCCAGAATCGTTATTACTGAGCGAGAGATGTTTTCTACTTTATGTGTCTTTTCTTGAAAGTTTTTATTTCTTCTACTGCCTCAATTATGTTTAATGCGATAACTTTTTATTCAAGTTTTGTGTTTTTTGAATCAACGAAATAAAATCAATGTGAAAAATATATGAACAATTTTCTCCATGTTCTTTTTCTCAGAAAGAAACTACTGATCGAATTTTCAAAAACACTTGTTACAATGGACGTTTGATAATAATTCAGTGAATTTAATAATTTATCATAATCTTTTGCATTTTAATGTTTTTACGCTGTTGTAAGATTTAAAGTTAGGTTGCTTAATAGGTTAATTTTTTCATTTAGTAGGTTTAACCCTTAGCGCTCCGATGTCTCCTCTGGGGCACCATTCCGGTATTGCATATTCAAGGTCGCAGAGTGCAAAGGGTTAAAATTTAGAAAATAGAACTTTTTACGTAGGTCACCTCCAGAGGCTCGCTCAATAAACTCCACCCGCATAATTTTTTCTATGATTTACTTTGAAAATTCTGCATTACTACATTATGTCCATTTCTCCTTATGAATAATTTAAATTTTACAATTACTTTTTGTTTGTTTGTTTATTTTTAACATTACATTTTATTAATATATAATCAAGAAAATTAAGAAAAGAGAAAAAGAAGAAAAAATTAGATTTAAATTATTTTCAAAATTCAGTTGGAACACGTTGGTATAAATAATAATGTAATTTTTGCTTCTAAGATTGTTGCGGTTCGGAAAATGTTGAAATTATTTTCTTAGTTCTCACTATATCCAAAAATCGTAATTATTGATTTGACTTGATGGCAAGTATCTTTAATTCTAATTTAAGAGCTAATTATTTTATTTTGACTCTTCTGTACAAGTCTAATTGAAATATATTTCTTGTAAATGTAAATTATTTTGTGAAAGTCATAGAATCGCTTGAAATTTAAAATTTACACTATCACAAGATGACTTCCTTTGTTCTTAAGGAGGGATATACATTTAGAATGATCAAAAAATTAAATTTTTTTTTTTTTGCATAAAAAGTTAGTAAATTTCCCGTATAATACGCTCCTGAAACCCTTTTTTCGAAATTCGAACTCCAAGTGTTTTTTTTTCATCGTTCCCGGGATTGCTGATTAAAATGTAAGTACGATTTTTCGATAATTAAAACTTTCAACGCGTTTTTCTCAAAACAGCATTTTCGGAGTTTATGGCGGTAATAACTCGAAAACTAATTATCCGATTGAGCTGAAACTTATAGGATTTCTTTATTATAGTATTACCTTCTATATGAATTAAAAATTATTGTAATATTTTATTATTAAATATGGAAAAATGTGATAAAATGGCGGAAAAAATGTTGATTTTTTCGAAAAAGTTACGCCAAAAGTGCAAATTTTTTTTTTCACTTTTTTTTCAATTCATCTACTAACTGTGAATGTAATTAATGTAAAGTTTTTTGATTTTTTGATTTCTGATCAAAATTGTGACCAGGAGAACCGGCACAAGCAAAACACAACGACTTTTTCAACACCATCTAACGGCCGTAATTTTGTTGAACAAAATTTAAAAAAAATATTTTTGTATACTACATGGATACACTTATAATTGTAAAAAAGTTTCGATTGATTTGAATGAAAACTTCCCCTTGAAAAAAAATTTTCAAAAATGAGTTTTTTTTCTCGTTCTAAATGTATATCCCCCCTTAACTATTATTTTACTCTATAAATTTTTCAAATGTTTAGCTATGTTAAATTGCAGCGGTAGAAAATAGAAAAAAAAGTATATTCATTCGTGTCTTTAACTCTTGATTATATGTATATTCTACTGTGTTTTAATATGAAAATTTATAATACTATATAGGAAATTAGTTATTGTAAATAGCAAGAACTATGACAATACAAAAGGAATCGGCAAAAAACGTTGTTGTTTTGTTTCAAATTTTGACCAATTTTTTATTTATTTTATAATATAACTTACGACCCTCCCCAGCTCCGCACTCGTCCATGTGGTGTCATTTTCATTTATGTATAAAAAAGCACTGTTCAATCGATTTTGAGTTTATCACTTTGGTATTGATAGTACATCGTTACAAAAAGTGCGTTTAGCAAGAAAATATTATATTTATTTTATAACTTTTATTTATTATTATATTTAATCGTATGGTATAAATGAGAAATATAAGTAATATCAAAATTGGTTAACATTTATTGTATACTATACATCCACCTGGTTGGTTGTGCGATCTAGGCTTTTTGAAGAACTACAATTCTTTAGTACATTATTTTGATGTATCTCATAAGGTCTAGCTAGCGTGAGCCATGTAAGTAAAAATCGTAATTTTTCACGTACTGATAACAAAAAATTGAATTTTCTCTACTATACAAAAACTTATTTAGAATGCATTGCACATGCTAACCTTCCGTAAAAAATCCTCTAAATGACAGTGAAAACCATATCAAAATCCGTGGTTTAGAAGAAGTAAGCGGAGAAACAGAAATAATGACGACAGACGATTTAAATAAGATACTACGACTAGTACTATAGAATATTTTTAAGTATAGATACTTTTAGGGAGATTTAAAACTTGGATTTAGGGGTTTTTGAAACCCTGGTCCTTTTAGCAAAATGAAAATGTTTGACTATGAGTACCCAATCAAAAAGATAGCACACCCTTGAAACTTTGCAATTTGAAAAGATCAACAAACCAAGTTTTACCCGCTTATCATTAACACGGACATGTTTTGTCAGGAATTCTGCTGAAAATTGTATGGAGCTGAACAACATGATTAAGGAACTGCCGGCAATAATACCAAAATTGAGGCAAGCAAAAAGATAGCACAGTTAAGGGAAAATTAAAAAAACGATGTTCAAATAAGAAAAGAAATTATATTGTCAATAATGGGTGGGACCCCCTTGTGGAATTTGATCCCAACATGACTTAATTGCCTTCTTTAAGGCCGATTTTCGGTATAAACCAAGCGTGATAGTTTTCCCCTATAGGTTCTCTATAATAGTCAGGTCAGGGGATCTGACTGGCCAACTTAAAACGGTAATTGTTGTAATAAATTGTTTGCTGAAAAATAATTTTTAACAACACTGGCGGTATGCACAGCTGCTTTATCGTGTTGAAATATGAAATTTCTGCAAGTTATTTCAATCTGGTCTTGGATAAGATTAACGTAATCTGTAGCTTTCATTTTGCCAGAAGTAACCTTAATTTTAGTCTTGCCGTTGAAACCAATTCCTGCCCATACCATGATTGAACCTCCTCCCATTTGACGACGGCTTAACACTAATTCTTCTTTCCTCAAATAATGGTAATAATAACTCCAACCATTAGGGTCATCAAGGTTGAACTTTTTTTCGTCTGTAAAAATCACCTTGTGTCAATTTTTTCCCAACGAATGTGTTCTTCTGCGAGTTTTAATTTGGTAAAATTTCAAGAGTGTTATGCAAAATTTCAAGGGTGTACTATCTTTTTGCTTGGGAGTGTAACTATTCAAAAATTTCAGTTCAATGATAAAATCATTAAAAAGATCTCAACTATATATTGATTTAAGTGGCAGGTGGAAGAAATCTTGCCTAGGGTTAACTTTCAATCGGATTTAAATCTGGGCTTTAATTTGGCCATTGTAAAATATTCTTCTTTGTTTCGTATCTTTACAAATGTTCTATGATAATATCCATTCTAATTTTTCGCCGAGAAAAGCCCTGAAAAGAAAACACAAATTAATATTTTTATCTTCTGTATAATTTAATTTTCCGCACTTCATTCAGTCAATTTAAAAAATATTACACTTATCACATGTTGACGACCGCCAATCAATCATTTTAAATTGGTCATCTCGTCGAAATCACAAGATTAAAAGAATATCCCCCTCAAAAAAAAAAAAATATAAATCTTTTGTTCAGCGTCCATTGGGTATTTTAGTTTTCTGTGGCTCCAGCGATTTTCTCCATGACTAAGAATTTTATTCTAAAGGCGCCGGGGGGCGGGGGGAGACCGAGGCGACGTAAGTGGGAAAACGAAGAAAATTTGTGAATGCCACTTATGCCGCATCGCATCGCAAAGAATACTTTTCGGCTCCCGCGAATGATTTATATGAATGAAAGCAGCGTCAAGTGTTTTAAGGGCAGCGAGTGAGCGAAAGGGCCACCGGCTCCGGGCACAGGGCGTTGGAACGGGAGGCACTGAGGAAAAATAAAGCAAAACTAACAAAAACACAAACTTCTCGCTTACAACTCCGTAGGGGTAATTTACGAGCATTCATGAATTACGAGATTTACGGAGGAGTTTTTTCACTGGTCTTTTTGTGTTTGCGGAGAGAAAACTGTCCGCGTGTGTTCGTGCAGAGCAGCGGTCTGCTTTTGAGGAGGTGTTGAGGTCGACTGAGAAAAGAGACGAAAGAGTGAAACAGGTTCTTTTTGAGTTTAAGAGAAATCACAGGAGGAGAAGTGATTTCCCCCTTAAAATCGCTCTCATAAATTTAACAGGTGCATAACAAACTCGGGTTTTAAGTTGTGAACGATGCGAATTGGAACTGGAGAAATTTGTAATTGTTCCAATTTCAGGGTGTTTCACTTTTGCTCTTCAAGTTAGTCACTACTACATTTAGAGGAGGCTCTGACCACTACAATGAACCGGCTGATTGGTGTAGTGGTGGACAATGCCTCGAAAGAGAGAAAGAGATCTGAGACGGCTTTCAGTCTGTCAAAATCCCAAAACAATTTTCATTCCCCGTCGATACGTGTATCGTCGCAAAGCGTGTGGCAGCGATTGAATTGACGGCGATTTTCCCTGGAGGTGTGTGAAAAAATTCCAGAACTGAAAATTACGTGGAAAGTCGGGACGTGCATCGGACGCGGTTATTCGCTCTTCTCTGATATGATTAGAAATAATCCCGGTTTTGCTTGACGGCTGCCATCGAGCTTACGGGAATTTTATTAAAAAAAAAAAAAGTATATATAATAATAATATTAATTTAAAAAAATATATAAGTAAATTGAATAAAAAAATTTAAAAAAAAACTGATAAAGTGACCGCTAAAGTGAGCGACGGTTTTACAACCGTAACGGTACTCTAACCGCCGAGGTGTCTTCACAAAACCCTTCGCTAAATTGTGCCGTTACACCCCCGAGATAACCGACACCGGGCCCACAACTGCCACTCGTTGTCGTCAGCACGTCCGCGACGGCCGCTCGTAAACTAGAGTTGTCAAAAAACGTGCGGCGGCGTTACGCACCAACAGCCGCCAGCCAGCCGACCGACGACCGAGCCGACCCTACTCGCTGGTGTTCTTCTTCATCTTCTTCGCCTTCTCGCATGCACACACAGGCACACATACGCACGCACACATCCACAGACACGCACACTGGCACACACGCTCTGTTTACAGCGGTTCTTCGTCTTTTTCTTTCCAACACCTTCACTTGCCACCAGCACTTGATATTTTCGCCACCGCTATATTTTTTTTCCCAAATTCGGTTAACTCGTAAAAATTTTTCTCTCAGGGGTGCGGTGGGGAAATTTTGTGAGCTTTTTGTGACTGCTTTTCCTAAGACTTTTTCGGGAAATTGGTGTGCGTGAGCCACCCACCTGCCACCAGCCCACCCAGCCACCAACCCACAACATTTTGGCCGCATCCTAAACAGCTTGTTAGGGGGGGAAGAAAAAAACTGTTTTTTCCGTTACATTTTTCCCTGTTTTTCGGTTTATTTGAATTTTCGCAGTTTTTTGTTGTTACTTCCGGTGCTAATAAGTCGCTGACGGCTGACCATAATCGCGTCGCGTCATCGCGTCCACTCCTCCAACTGCCAACGAACGAACGAACGGAAGACCTGTCAAGGCCGTTGGATTTTGAATTTTGCACCCCTTGGGAGTGGTTATTTAACTGTTAAAGAGAATAAGTGACAGGAGGTGAATTGAGTGGAATCTTCGTGTGAATGAGTGACGATTTCTGAGTGCTTTTGGCGCGAATTCAATGAAATTTTGTGCTATCGCGAGTGTTTTGGGTGATTTTATTTTATTTTTTGTGATTTTATTGAAAATTTAAAAGGTTTTGGTGCTACGGTGCTGTTGCTAAATTGCTTAATATTGCTGGCAATTTCTGCACTGAACAACGTGCGATGAAGTTCTTTGAGGTTGCTTGTAAAGGTATGTTAATTTTTTAGAAATCTTTTACCCTTCTTTTTGAAGGATTTTAATTTATTTGTTAACTATTTAACTTTATTAGCGGACTGGCAATGTAGATTTACCTTTTTTCATTCAAATTTCCTAAGAAGTGGCCCATTTAGGTTTTTCCTTAAATTTAAATTATTCTATGTTAGTTTCTTATTTTTATACCCATTGAGCTATTTTTCTTGTTACCATTAGTTGTAGAGCTATCTATGTATCTGTTAAACTTACTGCACAGTTTTGCATTTTAGGTATTATTTATTTGTTATCAAACAACAGTATCCACCAAGAAGATTTTCAGGAAACATGAAGCAGTACATCATTCAGCTAATTGAAAAGGAAAGAATAAATATTCTCAAAAGTCTTGCAAAATCTGCAACTCAGATAAATTGAACCGAAGCGATGGTATATACAGGGTGAGAAATGGAAAGTTGCCTAAACTAATCATTCATAATTTTAAAATGATTTGTAAGAGTGGGGGGATGGGGGGAGGGGGGGAATACTTATAAATTCAGTACAGATGTCATATTTATTTGAAATTGGTTCCAGTTCAATCAGACATTTTTGAAAGATACTTATTGAGATTTTAAAAAAATTGACAAAATTCGGCCAAGGGATATTTACATACTTAAATGCTTGAAAACATTATTAATGAATGGTCATATGATGAAATCAAATAATTTTTTTTAATTCTTAGTTTCAAACTTGGTATGAAGGGTATATGCTTCAGTATAGTTTTTACCCCTACAATACAAGCACTCGATTTTTCTTCGTTTGTAAGTTTACTCACTTTTAAGTAGACGTATTTATCTTTATGACGTCTCAACAGAAACTGAAAACACTCTAAAAAGACATACGCATACTTTAGGCAACCTTCCATTTGTCACTTATAGTTTATTATATTTTACTCGTCAAAACCTTTCATTCGTTATCCATGTCAAGAGGGTTGTGTAAAAAAATAAAAAAATTATATGTAATCCGAATCTTGAAAAGCGCAAACAAGTCGACTGCATATACTTATACTGATTTCAGCAAGGCCTTTGATAAGCTCTCCCATAAAATCATAATTTTTAAATTACTCCGACTTGGCTTTCCTACAGATCTTGTTCAATGGATCAAGTCATATATTTCAAATCGTACTTTTAAAGTTAAATTTTCTTCTGCGTTTTCCGACAACGTTCCTGTTCTTTCAGGTGTTCCACAGGGAAGTCATCTCGGGCCCTTGCTTTTCACTCTTTTTATATACTTACGACTTGTTTCTTTTGCTTCGTAAGTTTCATATCTTAGCTTACGCTGATGACTTGAAGATTTTCAAGCCGATTGAATCTTTAACTGATGGTTTGTTCCTTCAGCACGATCTAAATACATTTGCGGTATGGTGTTCAAATAATCATTTAAGTTTAAATATTAGTAAGTGTAATTTTATTTCTTTCAGCAAGAATTGTTCAACTTTTGATTACTCGTACAAAATTTATGATATCCCTTTAACACGTTTAAATTGTGTTGTGGATATTGACGCAAAATTCAATTTTGATAACCACATTGATGGGATTATTAGTCGACTTAACTCAGCACTTGGATTAGTTAAGCGTTGGTCTAAGGATCTTGCCGATCCGTATCTCCTTAAAGCCTTGTTTTGTGCTTTCGTCCGTCCGCTATTAGAGTACGCGTCTGTAGTTTGGATGCCTCACTACGATGTACATATAAATCGTATTGAGGCAGTGCAGAAACGTTTTCTGCGCTTTGCTCTCCGCGATTTACCGTGGAGTGATCCCTACAACCTCCCCCCATATAAAGATAGGTTGGGGCTTTTAAATCTGCCTTCCCTCTCCAGGCGCAGGCAAGTGGCAGGTGTCACGTTTATGCATGACATTGTTACTGGCCATATAGACTCCCCTAACCTGCTGAGTCTCCTTAATTTTAATTCCCGACCGCGTTCTACTAGAGGACAGAATTTTCTTTATGTTGCTAGTCATCGAACCAATTACGGCTCAAATGAACCAATCTCAGCCATGTCTAAACTTTACAATTCTTCCTTCTCTGTAATTGATTTTAACTGTGATAGAAAGACTTTGAGAAACCGTTTAATTACTCTTAATTAATAATAATTTAATTACTCTTTGTATTTTTCACTTAAGTTTTGTTTTTCTACTTTATTTTATTCAGTTTTTATAGACGATTGTTATTATGTCAGATGGTTTATGTAACCTGTTGATACGAAATAAATAAATAAATAAATGTTGTGGCGGCCGCCATATTGGTTTTAAAACGAAGTGAGGTATGCTATATTGAATTGAAACTAGACTTACGTAACTCTGTCAAATCTCATCAAAATCAGATCAGTCGGAAGTGAGTTATAATTTGAGTACAAATGCAAAAATCAGCGATAACTAAATCAAATTCAAGTGCAACCGATTCAAAATCAATGTCAACCAAAGACGAAATAGCGTCAACCTTTTAAAATAATTCATAACTTTAACGAATTCAAATATAATATAATCAAATCAACTTCAGTAGTAAATATTTCAATGTGTATAACAACTTTATTCATTTCAAATACAACTTATACGATACGATATTATTTTTATTTAAGTTTCAATTACAAAACATGCTAATTTATAGTACGAGTAGAATAATTCAAGTAATTTTGCTATTCCTGAGAATATTTCTAGTATATAATCTAAATTGTTTTAAAATCAAGCTAAATTTTATTAAGTGGGAATGAGTAGCATTTTACCTTATAAAGGTCAAATAAATGGCTCTCATTAAGTATGTAATAAAAGAGAAAACGCGAATTTTGAAATGGATTAATTTCTTAAAATTCGATTCAATTTTTAAATAGTGACCATCAAAATGTTTATAATCTTCTGAATTACTTTAAAAATGTTTGGGTCATATACTATATGAAAATCGCAAAGAAACTTTGGTTTTCGCAGTGTGCTAACAAAATTACATTACATTTATATAAAGAGAACTATTTAAAATAACAATAACGAATAAAATTCTATGAAATCATCGTCTAGAAAACATGAATATTTTCAAAGTACATCAATTTTAAAAGGGATTCTTGAGGCAATAAACTCTTAAAGAAAATAGGATTGAAATGAATCAAAAGAATTATAATTATTGTAGTGTAAAATATTTAAAAAAGTAATGAAAATTTGACACTGTCTCTCTAAACTACTTAATAAAAGGTTATGACAGTTTTGATAAACATATATTTTCTCCCCAGTTCTCTACCTATCTTAAAAAAACTATAAGCGAACAATATGAAAGTTATAAAGTTATTATTTTAATCTTAATTGCAAGTGGGTTCCATTTGGATTTTGGAGACCTTCTTATCTAACGGTGGCATCGAGCATACCTCTGAAGACTTAAAACAACCTTGCTCTGCTATAGGTCGAATGTCTAAACCTTCTCTGCTCTGAAAATGTTGTGTTTTTTACCCACTTCGATTGATCTCCGCGCTATAAATAACAGCGCGAAGAATAAACAATTTTGAAATTAAACGGTATATATCGGTGAGGTGTCCACTCGTAGGGAAATCAGATATACAATATGTTTTTTTCCCTCTCGAGACTTCTTCATCGCGCACGCTTGAGCCGGACGCGCTGGACCCCTGGAGCCGGATGAGGGAACAGAGCGCAAAAGCAAAACGCTCAAAAATTAATCGGAGATTTATCTGGCTGAATGGTCGAATAAGTTTCATCGGCAGCGCTTTATTAATAATGGGATATTTATGAAAATTCTAGCGACAATTTGTGTACGAATGGCCGGTAATTAGGCGGACCGGCCACCACACAGTCCCGGCGGCCAAAGGAGGAAAAAAAGTGAATTTTAACGGCCAACGATGCCCATTATAAGGCCACGGCGCGGACACAGAAATTTTTTAATTTGTCCGTCTTCTCTGCACGCCGCGCCGGGACCCCGCTCACTCGCGCTGGGGCCTGTTGTTTTTGGCCGCTTCGGTCGCGCTAATGGGCTCGGATAGACGGGGCGATGGGGCCAATGTGATGCTACCTTAATTGGAATTTTATTGGTGGCCGCGCGCTTTGGACCAGGGAACAGAACCCCCTCTTTCCCGGCGATGCCGATGTCCATCTGTGATGATAACCGCGTGCGCTGATAGTAGCCAGCAGAGGCAGCGACAGCGGCGGCGGCGGCCCTGCTCCAGTCCGCCTTTGTGCGCTTGTCATCGAGCGCCCTGATTTATTTGACGAAGTTCGAGCTTTCCAATATTCAAATGAACCCCCGAGAGATGGCGGAACATTGAGACGCTGCTCCGCTGTTATGCGTCGTTGAATTTTTTTTTAATTTATATATATGTTTTTTTTTTTTTTTTTTTTCGCGCATACAATCTCCAGCAGCGTGATGTATTTTATATGAAGCGACATAATTTATTTATGCGCCCCCTTTAGCAGCCGTTTTTGTATGGGACGTTACTGAACGCGTACACTTTTTTTTTGGTGGATTCCTCTCGAGTGATGAAAGATTTTTAATTGACCGGATGTCACGGTTGTCTTAAATGGCAGAACTTCATTATTTATTTGCGTTTTGTTAAGGGAAACATAAATTTCGCGGCAGGTGATAAACTGACTGAATTTGACGGAATCCGCTTCTGCGTCTTAGATATTGAGGCTTATTTTGGGAATATGGTAAAAGTCAGTGAGGTCATTACCACGGCCACTGACAGATCACACTGTGCTGATCAAAATCTTCAACTCTGTCAAGATTCGCATCATCTCCCGGCTGACACGATGGCTATTAAGACGGAAACGATAATTTTTATTGCTTCAAGCTGTTTCTTATACCCAAATATGATTTTTTTATTGTCTTTTACAAAAACAAAAAAAAAAGAACTATTGATTTGTTGTCTTTCAACTTAAGGTAGATGTCCTTGCTTTCATATATCAATAAGATACCTTCCTATTGTATAAAATTGATAGTTCCTGCTATTGTCTATAAAACTATATTTTAAATGTTGAGACACTAGAGATTAGTTCGAAATTTTTTTAATTCGTCAACAGTGACATTAGTAATGAACAAAAACAGACTATTCAAATAATCGACTATACTAGCTTTGATCAAAAGACAATTATTGCTAAATTACTAAAAGTTCACAACTGTTTTTAAGTATCATCAAGTGATTTATTTGGTTTTTCGATTTTATTATTCATTATTTCATTATGCATTTTATTTAGCATTAAAACCGATTGAAAAAGAAAAAGAAATGCTAAATTTTTCAACGTCCAATTTGGATTCTGTCAACAGCTATAGTAATTTATAGTGTGTTTAATTGTTTAAAACTCGTCATGTAAATGAATCAAATGCGTTTTAAATTAAAAATTAAATATCTCAAAAGCTATTTTTCCATTGATATATGTAATATCATTATCTTTATTAAAGAAATTCAATTTCAACTTGTATATCTAAATCACAAATTAATCGTTTTTGATATACATAAAAAAAACCTGTAAAGTTAAATTGACAAGAAATAATTTTTTTTTTTTTTTTGGGAAATGTTACCTAAAATAAGGTTTTGTTTCTATTCAAATATATGTGACCCTTTAAGACAAACGAAACATAATTGCTTTTTAACAAAACTACTACATAAGTCTAATGTAAAAACGATTTAAAGAAAATATTCCATTCTTTTATAGTTTATAGTTATATAATTTAATAGGAATTTAACTTACAATCTACATACAATTAAAAATAAAAGTTTTCTTTACGAGTTGAAGAAGTTTGAACATTTTAGTGAAGCCAGTTCGATTCATTTTCGAATATCTTTACATTTAGTGTAGTAGTTAAGAAACCAAATCTATTATAATAAAAAGTAGTTAACTAAACCCATATAAATTTCAACATTAACCAAAACATCTTTTCAATTTCCAAGAAAATCGTCATGTAAATAAGTCGTAATTTTATAGTAATACTTGGAGTAATTTTATGTTGTCTAGTCCACACGTTTTTGATTTGTTATAATGTTTAAACGTTAAGTAATGTGGGATTATTTTCACACTTTCTTATCGTCAAAGTTTGTTAATCTATTTTAATGGCCCAATCAGAATTTTGAAGATCTGTTTTTATTGTGTTTGTATTGGCTATTTAAAGTGAAAGCTAGATAGTTATAATAATTTAATCGTTGAAGATTTTCTGGCATTAGTTTTGTTCTAGTTAATTAAAGGAATCATTTAATAAATACTATATGTAAGGGTTTAATTTAAGTGATGGAAGACCCTGCTACGCTATCGCTTACGTTAGTTTTCCCTGAAAAATTGTGTGTGTAAGTGCTGATTACTCCTCAATAATCTCTAATCCACCTAACATAAACTAATCTCATTTAGTTCTAGATCTACTTTACTCATGCCTTTTGCGGCAGTTATGGTTACCATTCCTTTGGTATTATCAACTTCGAAATCCATTTCTATTCTTTATTACTATACATAAATGTAATTACTGTGCACTACATAAATGTAATTATTGTATTATTAAGAGCGACTTTTAAAATATCTTTGGTATTCAGTATCAAGTGTAGTGAAAATAAGATTACCGAACGTAAAGTGAGGAAGTACAAGAGATTTTGCAAGATTATGTACTATATATCGTTCTAACAATTTCTGTATCTTTCTAATTTTTATATATGGTCACGTCAAAAGCTGTTGTTTATTATAAAACCATTATTTTATGTGAAAATACCTTTTACGATGTTTTTTCAGATGTCTGTCCATTAATATCTTTTTTCTTAGGAATGGCTAGAGGTATCAAGTTGTAATTAATACCAAATATTAAAATCTAAATCCTCATAGTCCTATAAATTCAAGTTTCTTACTCAATGCAATAAAAAGATAGGACCTTTCAAAGTGTATTTCCATACTGACAGACTAACTTATTGACTGATACATCAAAACCTATAAGGTAATAGGGGCACCGGTTAATTCGTGCGTTTTTTTTTTCGAAAATTGAAGCTTTATTGTGAAAAAATGGTTACAAATTTAATATTCAAAGTATTGTCCATCGCTAGCTTTTCCCATTTTTCTGGCAATTCACGAATACCCTTTCTGAAAAATTCAGCCGGCTTCTCCGCTATCCACGAATCGATCCAATTTTTGACTTCTTCATAATTGGAGAAGTGCTGGTGAGCCAGGCCATGTTGCATTGATCGGAAGAGATAGTAATCGGATGGCGCAAGGTCTGGACTATACGGCGGGTGGGGTAGGACATCCCATTTGAGCGTTTCAAGGTAGGTTTTGACGACCTGTGCAACATGTGGCCGAGCATTGTCCTGTTGCAAAATTACCTTGCTGTGCCTTTGTTGATATTCCGGCCGTTTTTGGCGCAGTGCTCGGCTCAAACGCATCAATTGTCGTCGGTAGACTTCCCCTGTGATCGTTTCATTCGGTTGCAACAGCTCATAATAGATCACACCCAGCTGGTCCCACCAAATACACAGCATAACCTTCAGGCCATGAATATTCTGAACGGCCGTCGATGATGATGCATGGCCGGGGTATCCATACGTTGCCCGACGTTTTGGATTATCGTAATGGACCCACTTTTCATCGCCAGTGACAATTCGATGCAAAAAACTTTTTCTTTTGTGCCGTTGAAGCAGTTGTTCACACGCGAAAAATCGGCGTTCGACGTCTCTTGGCTTCAATTCATACGGCACCCAATGGCCTACCTTCCGGATCATTCCCATTGCTTTTAGACGATCGGAAATGGTTTGTTGAGCGACGCCAAGTGATTTTGCAAGTTCTTCTTGCGTTTGGGATGGATTTTGGTCGAGCAGTGCCTCCAATTCGTGGTCTTCAAACTTTTTTGGCTGTCCGGGCCGTTCATCGTCCTCCAAGTCAAAATTGCCACTTTTAAACCGTGCAAACCACTTCTGGCACGTACGCTCAGCTAGAGCATGCACATCATACACTTCCACCAAAATACGATGACTTTCGGCAGCCTTTTTCTTCATTTTGAAGTAATGAAGAAGTACTCCCCGCAAAAACACTTTATTCGGCACAAAATTCGACATTTTCAGAGTAAAAAAAAGTATTGTTGTTTACGCTTCAGTTAAATGACACATACTGATTCTGAAACTATATGACAGTAGCTTTCCAACAAATATTTGGAAAGGTGAATCACTGGAATATAAAACAAGTTACGCCATCTCTTGAAAGACGCTGTCATAGCAAAACTAAAGGAAACGATCCGAAAGTTATTTATTTATATTGGGTTGTTCGGAAAGTAATTTGGTTTTTTTTTTTGGTGTAAATGAAAGATGATTTTCTTATAGTGTATAAATATTTTATTCAATTATATATTCTCCATTTTGATCCAATACCTTTTGCCATCTTTCTGGCAGTAGCACGATTCCACGCTCAAAAAGCTTCTGATCTTTGCTGGCAAAAAACTGATACAAGTCATTTCTGACGTCCTCATTTGAAGTAAAGGTTTTGCCGTCTAAACACTTTTGTAGAAATCGGAAAAGGTAATAATCCGAAGATGCCAGATCTGGAGAATATGTGTGTGTATAGGAGTGCATCCCATCCAAGCTGTAACAACTTTTGGCGAGTTACCAAACTTGTATGAGGTCTCGCATTATCTTGGTGGAACACTATATACAATTCTGACCATTCCTGTTTGAGTGAGTCATTCAGTTCGCCCAGTTGATGACAGTACACTTCAGAATAGATCGTGGTATTGTCCGGTAGAAGCTAAATAAAAAACGCTTTCTTTGAAATCCCACCAAATAGACAGCATCACCTTTTTTGATGAATATGTGTTTAACGTTTTTGTAGACAACCCATTTCTCGCCCCCCAGTGATGATTTGCTTCAAAAATTGATCATGTTCTTGACGTTTGAGAAGCGAATCACAGATGTCAATGCGTCGGAGGAAATTTCTTTCGGTGAGAACATGTAGAATTCATATGTCGAGTTTTGAAATAAAACCAAGGCACGTGATCATGAACGGTCGAATTCAATAAATTTAATATCTCAGCGGTCTAACGAGTTGTTATTCGGTGGTTTGCATCAATCAATGTCTTTATTTTGTCTTCATCAGCTTCAACTGGCGTTCCAGAACGTGGTGCATCTTTAACATGAAAATTAGCAGAACGAAATTTTGAAAACCATTTTTGGCACTGGCGTTCTGTCAATACATATTCTCCATACACATCAAATAATTTACCTTTTCGATAGTAAAAAATTAAAATATATATTAAAATTAAATAGGGCACCAAACAAAAACTACTTTGCAGAATCAAACAAATTTTTTCACAAAAAAAACCTTGCTATATCAGCTGTCAAAATAAATAATGAAATTCGGCTTAAGCATGAAGTTGGCTGCGAAAAAATACAATTAATTCCTCTGTTGTGAAAAAAAAAACCAAATTACTTTCCGTACAACCCAATATTTATATCGAAATTAATCTTGCATCATTCTGTAGAAAATCTCAAACAATTCTGTATAACAATCCGCGTGGGAATTGTTTATGTTGTTGCACATTTTTCGCCTGCACCGTGATGCATGTCAATGACCAGAGCGCCGCCGATGCGATCCCCGGAGTGACTAGATAAGATCACCCGATAGAGAGCTAATTACCGGAGCAAAGCACGCCTGAAAGGAGCGCTGCAGTCCCACGAAATAGTTGTAATTATAACAATTTATCACGCTGTCCATTCGCATACCATTCAGAGTGAGCTTGTCCTCGATAAGACCTGTCCACCCACGCGATCCGCACTCGGCGAGGCAGGGAGAAGTGCAATCATTTATTTCGCCCGTAATGACATCACCATTGATGCAGTCACATCTCCCAGGTGATAATAAATCCTTCCATTTCCAGTTCGCGCCTTTCGAGCGCCTCGCCTCGCCTTGTCTCACCTCCCGCGGGTGTCACCTTTTCATACTGTCATACTGTGGCCGTGCAAATCCCGACGAGGTGGTGCAAGACGGGACCCCATCGGCGGCCCATCCCACAGCCCGGACGGGGAGACCACCATAAAATTTAGCACTTCTTGTTTGACAGCAGTAAACAAAATGTCAATAACGAGAGATAAATAACCATCAAGAGTGTCATCTGTATGCGCCTCGGTACCTGTTGACTTTATGAGTGTTAAGTAACTACCTGTGCGCGAAAGGTGCACGGTCCCATTATCGTTTGTCGTAGTTGCGATGGTGGACGCGAGCCGCGCAACCTCGTCGATGACATGCCACTCGCACTGATCCGCTCCTGATGAGTCTGCGCGCACAGTGACTCCTCGAGAGATGAGGAAAAGTAGTTACTTTGAAATTTATATGCATTAGCGCCTGCTCTTTTATTGTTTCGCTAAACAAATATTTGAGCCTCTGCTGCCGCCGCCGCCGCCACCGTGGGGCATAGGATCCCCAATGGGGCCTACCTGCGCCTTTTTACGAGCCTTTAAGTAACTTGTTCTGCGCTGCATAAGCAGGCCAGGCCGTTTTAAGTTCAGTCGAAGGGGGGGAATTTTTATGCGCATCTTCCGATGGATTGAGCTGTCTAAATAAATCACAGCCGAGAGCCGCGCAGCTTTGGGCCTCTTAATTTGAGTTGACAACGTTTTTATTGCCCGCGCTCCGATCTGAGTCCGCGCGATGACTCGCGTATACGCAGCGAGCGCAGGTTGTTCGCAGGTTTTGTGACTCTGTGGTGCTGCGGTTCGGTTCAATGTCTAACGCCACCTGTGCTGTGCCCGTTGTTGGACGCAATTTAATAGCATCGATTTTAATTTCAGCTATGTTTGAAGCATCCGAAACACAGGGGATTTTGTATAAATCAGTCAACAAAAGACGATGGAATCAATCAGATTCCAAATTATGTCCATTATTGCGACTCATTTGCATCTGTGAGTGAGCGTAGTTCCCGGCCGCGAACTGATACTTACGTCAGGTCAACATTTGGAAAGTTACCGCGCTTTCAGGTATCAGGTGGAATCTAACGAGTGATAGCGGCGTTAGACTTGTGGTTAGGAATTCAGGAATTCACCTGAGGAATTTGAACTAGTTTCAAGAGAATTTATAACATTTTTTTTCGCAATAAAAAATCTCGTATTTTACCTTTACAGAATTTTTTTGTAATGAATAATATCATATTTTACCACTATAGGATTTTTTTTTTTACAGTAAAAAATATCATATTTCACTTAACCGTCTAATCATAATTGCAAACATATTATGCAAAATTTCATACACGACTTTTACGTACCAGAACTAATATCTCTACGAGGGATTTTATATTATTGACCTTTAAAATGAACTATTTTACCAAATTCTATTGATTTTTTGACATAGTTTTTCTTTTATCTGCTTGTACAGATTCTTATTATAACACTTAACCGGCCGGTTGGGTATTAATACCCGTTGAGACTCTGTTGTAAATTGAAGCTATTTTTAACTTATTAATCAAAACAATTACCGATTTATTTATAATGTTATTTAGTAGACTATTTTTTTTCTAGCAAGGATGTATTTATTATTATTACTTGAAACATTCGAAAAACATACATAAATTTTATTTTCGCTTGAAAATTATTATTATTCAATGATCAGAATTCTCTTACTGAAATTAATTTATTGAAGTCAAAATTCAAATAGTTTAAATATATACATAAATATTTGAATTAAGTAAAATATTTTAAATCAGGGATTGCTAAAACTGTGTATATAAAATTTCGTAGGAAAAGGAAGGTTAAGAAAATATGTTACTACAATAAGAAAAAGTTAAAATAATTGAAAATTCGTTACGCAAAGTATATCAAGTTAAAAGGAGACTCTGTAGAAAAATAACTTGAATTTCGTTAGCTTTTTGTCATTTTAAAATCCCAACAAAAATCTTGACAACCCTATATATAAAAATGAAAGCTTGCATGTTTGTTATTCAATCACGCCTGAACGCTTGCATCGATATTTTTCACTTTTTGTTCGAAGGTAGTACAAATTCTAACTTAACATATAGGCTAATTTTTTTTTCGGATTATCAAAATGGCGGATCCAAGATGGCGGTTGAAAATTTAAAATTTGAAGCGATTTTCATGAAAATTGGTACTTAGGAGTTTTGCGGGATGCTGATTTCGAATCCGCTATCTAAATGTAGAAATTCAAGATAGCGGATCCAATATGGCGACCAAAATTTCTCGATTTCAACGGATATCTTAATAAATTATTGTCAAATTTACTTACGTTGCGCATTCATTTACATACAATAAGTTTTTCACGCTTTACGAATAATAATAATTATAATGAAGCATCATATGGATTTTACACTAAAATATTTTATTTTTAATATTAAAATGTGAATTTCCTAGAGAATTTTGCTATATTATCAGTAGTAAAATTTGAACATTTTTTTTACTGTGTGTTTATTTGTCTTTGGTAAAATTCAAAGTGAATCTAAAATCTTAAAACTTGACTGACATTTAATATCTGTCATTGACCATTTAATTCAAAATATGAAGCGTTTTGTATTTTTATTTTCGAAGTGAATATAAGAATTAGTTTTTCTGTTGATTTAAGTAAGTAAATTTATTTTTTCCCTTTATAGGTATAGAAAATAAAAATAAATTTTCAATAACTCGATGTAACGATTACACAAACATATGAAATTTAGAAAATTAGTATACAAAAATAAGCCTGTCTAATCTATCGGCACCAAAATATCTGCAAGAGACAGTTTCTGAGATTTTTAGTGTAATCTGCAAACGCATGTGACTCATTTTTACGATGAGTTTTCGACGTTAAAACGTATAATAAATTATACATAATAGTAGATTCATAGTGGGTCTAAAAAATTCCACATTCAAATATCTTTATTTATTGCCTTTTTTATTACGATACAAAACACGAAATGAGCTAAATGACATCTGAAAATGATATAAATTATTTGATTTATTTAAAAAATTAAATTATGAATATTTTTATGTTTTTCAATTGAATGACTCGTAGTGGGTTACTAACATATTCTTTTACGTTTCTATTCTAACGAATTAATTGGAATTATGTTTAATTAAATTTAAAATGGATCTTATTTATATAATATAAAATAAACTTTCCAATTTGCTATTTTATAGTATGATTTATAATGCAGCTGGTTTTATACACCTGTTTATACTATAAAATTGCGTCATATGAAGACAATGTTTTGTTTTTATATATGAAAGATTCCGTTCAAAATAAGATTTCTAAAAAAATTGTTTTTCTTTAAGTTTAATTGTTTTTCTTTCTATATGCTAATGGAAATGAAATTCCATTAATTTTTCTGTCCTCTTTACCTTTTTTAATTACAATATCCCAATAACTATTAAAATATGATCTAGATACACAACCGCTTAATAATAGAATAAGTCTAATCTTACAGATATGTATATTGTATTGCAAAAATAGCTTTTCATATATTAAATTTTTAATTCAAACGCATGTGACTCATTTACATACATGACAAGTTTTAGGCATTAAAACGCACGATAAATAAAAGCTGGTGGCAGAATCCAAATTGAGTAACATTTTTATTTCCTACCGGTTTTAATGGAAAATAAAATTCGAAATGAGCTAAATGACATATAAAAAAGGAATAAATCAATTAAATTTTTTCCTTAAAAAAAAAGAAACGTGAATATTTCTTTGGGTGTTCCAGCTCAATGATCTATCTAAAATTTGTGTTAAATAATGGTTCGTTTTAGAACGAATATTATTACTACTATACGAATACTACTTATGCTACTTTAAAAATTTCAGTTATTTTTGTATGATGTTGCTGATACATGATTATTATATAATATAAATCATATTCAGTACTTATTCTCAAAATTGAATCGAAATATTCATAAAAAGAGATAATTGTTTAAATTCCAATGCCTCAAAAAGTTCAGATAAACTCCACCGAGGGGGCGCATTTAAGGTGTTGCTGCCTTATGCGGTATGAATTCATTGAAAATAAATAAAATTCGAAGCTAATAAGAATCTTTATTTAAGGCTTAAAAAAGAAAATCAACCGTCAGTGTGATTTTGAGACTTCACTTCATATAATTGAGCACTAAAATCGTTCTATTAAAGATAAATGATTATATAAAACAAAAATCCATGGTTAGATCGTTTGATATTCTTTATGAAGTTATGAAAAAAATTACCTTCGAAAATTCTAAAAATCGCATATTCCGAACTTCGAAATTAAAATGTGTGGTATGAGATAATAACATGTAATTTTCTGAAAACCTAGTCTCTACGTTCACTTTTAAAGACCTATGAAAGATTGGTGCTTTATATTATTTATTAAGAACTGATGATTCTAGGAAAATGTAGATACCCTAGATGTTATTTTATATTGAAAATTGTTACCTCACCTTCAAAAAGTAAGGTACGAACACCTTAGATCATAGAGAGAAAGGACAGGGCATACCGTGTAAAATCAGTGTACGTGAGTGAAATATTTCCCCCCTCAAAATTAGCCATTGTGGGGAGCATGATTGGAATAGGCTAATGATATAAAAAAACGAGATTTTCATATGTCAAATCGCACCAGAGCCTAATCAGAGTGCACTTATTTGCGGTTTGAATTTAGTGCTCCTCTTTATCTTTTGGGGAAAATATTTAAAAAGGTGATCAATTGACTAATGGATTGAAAAGCGAACTTCTTAGTGTAAACATTAATGAAAATCATTTTTAGATAGGAGCTTTAGTTTGGATGCTACCGCGAATTTTTTGCCATGTTTACGTAGCCCACCATAAGATCCAATGTATTTTATTTGACAGGTCAGTCCACTTTGCGCTATCGCTGTGTGTGCGCGCTGGACCACTTCATGACTTGTTATTACGGAAGATTAAGCCGACTTATAGTATGTCTAATCCTATTCTCTAGGATCTAAGATGAAACTAAATATAATTTCTCTTCACACAATATTTTTCGTCTTATTTTAAATATACATATGTATGTTTTTTTTTTTTTAATTTGCCGCTCTAGGTTGCAATCTATTTAGCCAACTTTTAAAAATCAGCAGTAATCATCCGCCGGTCGGTGGCAAACCACCAAGTAAATAAATAAGATTCCCTCAATAATTGAGAGAAATTTCAAAAATGAGTCATTGAGCAATTAGATTTGAGTGAAAAATAACCAGCCACTTAGTTATCACATTATTTGTAGGTATTTAGGGAATTGTTTTTATTTACCGGCGCTCTTTGAAGATTCATCGTCGTTCAGCAGTTACTGTCGAGTGCTCAAAGTGATAAGGCGCGTTTACTCTGTTCTTTTGTTTAGACACTAGAAATGTTTGGGGCGAGCTATTGAAATGTGATTATTTGTTTTTTCGTTCCAATTTATTGACGGACTATTATAATGCATAAAATTCGTATTCTAAAATTATTTCTAAAATTCTCTAAGTTGTATAACTGCGCAAAAAGAAGGTAGGTGATCAGCTGTCAGTTTTTTGATTTTGACAATCTCAGGCACATTACCTCCGTAACTAGTAAAATGAACCACCCGAAGGTATTAAGCACGATAGTAAACTTGTTACATACCAACCAGGCTTAGACATTTTTTAATTGAAATAAAATAAAAAAATAATTATTTCAAATAAAATTTTAATGTATGTTATATGAAATAAGAAATTCAAATTACAAAATTATTTTAACTAAATTTTATGATGAATTCGTTATTTGAAATACGATCTTAAATAATTATTTTAAATTAAATTGTATTTAGTCAGCATTCAAATAACTATTTGAAATATGAATGCTTATTTGAATTAATACAAACGAAATACAATTTGAAAAGTGTTTCTTCCGCGTCTGTAGAAAGGTTTTTTTTATATGCAACAATATTTAAAATTGCAAGTTATCGGTCCTTATTGAATGACAATTTTTAATAGCGTGCTTTACTTTTTGTCAATAAAGATGATTTATAAATCGATATCAGTTTTAACTGAGGAGGTACCATGCAAAAGAATACAATTACAAACACGGCTTGACGTAAAAAAATTTAAGTGGAACAAAAATCGTGGTTTGGAGCAGAAAAATTAAATGTAATATTTTGAAAAAAAAATCGTGTGGACAAGAAAACAAACATAGAAAACGCAAAAAAATATTTTTGTACTCCTAAAGTGTGGAAAAAATATACTTGCAAAATTTCGAATCTATACCTTGATTTACTTCCTTAAAAAAAAAAGTGTTTAAAAAAAGAATTTCTTTTTTCACTTTCAAGGTAGAAAGATCCCTTAAGTTTAGTTATCTAGGGTTATATTATCTCTAAAGTAACAAAATATGTAATTAATAATGATTTTATAAATTATACAATATAGTACGCCCATATGGGTGTATGAAATTAGAATTTCTCTAAATATGTTTTAAAATATTACTGAAATCCTGCAAATAGTATGTTTTCAATTAAACCAAATTTAAAAAAATTATTTTAAAGCATTTTCCGCTGCAATACTTCCCTAATAAGTCCAGCACGCATAATGAGGCCATTTTTCACCCGTTACGTTTGTGCCAAAATAAACAATTTTACCCATAAAACATTGAAAAAACACGGGCGGATTCGTTTCCAAATGAGGGGATTTTATCAAATCAAAATAGAAATTAACGCCTATCTGGCTCTAAAATCGGCCGCGAAAAGTAAATTTATTTTACAATTACCGTCAGAATTTGACCGCGTACGTGAAGGGGTAGTACCGTTGGGGTTGGGCTAGTGGTGAGATAAAAAAGACAAAAAAAAAAAAAAAAATTGTGACCGCCTATTTTGCTAATTGAAACTAAACAACAAACGATGACACGGAGCCCCGCACAAAGGTGCACTATAGTCCCACCTGTGCCAGGGACCCAGGATCGGGACTGGGGTCAGGATCGGGGGGAGGTCCGCCTGCCGAAAGAATTCCTTTAGCATTCATTAATTATAATTCAATTAAACGAAATTAATTAACTCGTGTCCTTGGTTTACCAATTTTCTGATGTTGACGAGTGTTTTCGATCCGCAGAGGATTTATGTTCTTCCCCAAAATTCGATAGCACGCGGTAGAATCGGAGAGAGGGCTGGAGAGGGGCTCACACGCCCCAACTCCTCTACGTCCGGACGCCCCTACGACCTGCAGCATAGTTCCCCAATTGTGCAAAGCATCGAGGGGTTTTGGGGTTTGGACGGGGATGGGGATGGGGAGGATGTGGGTATTAATTCCTCACCTACACGAATTTTCCAGAACGAGGATTAGTGACAAATGAACAGAACTTAACAAAATTATTAATGTTGCGATTTTATACAGCGACGGGGCAGAGCGGCAACGGGGGGAAGGGAAGACGTGCAGCCCGGTGACATTCCAAATGGTCGTTTTATTTTAATTAGTACCCGTCAACATTAATTCATCCGGCGGGACCGAACGAACCCACTTAACCCCTCTGGGTGGTTCGGGTGAGTTGCAGCCTAAACAAGACTGCCCCCCTTCCCCCATATATGCCCCGCCGGCACTGGTTTGATGTGACTGAATCGTAAAAAACACTCAAACCCGGCATAGGGTTCGGGGTTTTATGCAAGTGCACACTTTCATATAAATTTACCCTTTTTATTGCTCGGGTTGGGCGGCTATGCATCCGGGCCTATTCTACCCCCCTGCCACTGCTGCGGATAACCTGGAATTGGATTTATTTTGCCGGACAATTCAGTTTTGATGTCATCAAAAAGAGGACCATCACGCGGCCTGCTCACCCTTTTGCGACCCGCGGCAATAATCATAATAGGGTGCGCCCGCCATTATGGGCCACTTGGCCCGGATGGGAGCTGCTGCTGCTGCGAACACACAGAAAAATCGCTTTTCGCATTTATTTCGGGCCCCAAACTGTCAATTAAAATAATTTTCTCCACCCTCACATGTCATCACTCGCTGGTTTAGTAGTTATATGCCCGGGCCTCGGGCGACCGAACTATTGAGGTCGTCGGACGAGCCGGGTGCAGGCCGCGCGTGCGGTGGACCTGCCGCCAGGGGGCGGCTTGGACCGGGTCCGGGTCCGGGTCGGGCCTATTGACACCGACTAGTGTTGCTATATCAACAGCGGGCTGATTCGGATTCATTTGAAACTTTAATTGCTGACACAAAAGCTATGTGAATTTGTTTGTGAAATTTTATTTTTATTTATTCGCGGACGCGCGCTATGATGATGATGATGATGATGATGGGAGGGCGACAGGACCGGTCAGGCGGATGAGGTTGCCCGGTGCGCGGACACCGATGGCTGCCCACGCCCGAGGGATTTATTCGGGTCACATATACGTCGGATTTTGATGTTGATCGAATGCATAATGAGATTTGCTGCAGAATACAAAGGCTCTGACAAATAATTTTCCATTTGAATTGGGCTTTATTTGACATCCCCGCAAGGATTTCTGCCGGCGCTGCTCAAATTAACGTTCGTTTGAGTTTTTTGTTTTTAAACTTTTTATTTTTGTTTTTATATATACGATGAGGGGGAGTTTTGCTCTTTTCGATTTTGTGTTTTTTCTATGAAGTGGACGTTTTTATTTAGTCATGCATTACCATTAATTTCCCTGATAGCACCTAGTTTTACCGGAAAAAGAGGTCTTTTGGTTTTTCAATGATTTTTCCTATTTAATGATTTCAATTGGGTAAAATTAGGTTTTAATTTCGTTTGGAAAATTGAATCCGAAGTTAAATAACCATATTTCTGAAAAAAAACGCTATTTTGTTTTCTAAGGAAGAGGAATAACTATTATAGTAATTATATTATTTATATAAAATTTCTGAATACCTAAAACTATATTTAATAAAAGTGATATATCTGGGTGTCTCTAAAAAGTGGTTTTAAAAATTAAATAGAAATAGAAAATAGATCGGTATGATTCTGCAAAATGTGGCGATCATTTCTATGGAACTCATTTTTTGTTATCCAAGTGTAAAGATATGTATGAAAATTTGCCTAAAAACATTGAAGATCAATTTAATTATCTTATTTTCCACCTTATCTACGAAAGCAAATAGTAATGAAAATATTTCGGGAAAGATTTGTTAAGCAAAATATTGATCGAGTTGTTCGTGAAATAGTGCCCCAAACTATCGAAAATATGCTTCAAAATTGGGTTGACAGAGCAGCTATTTAAATGAAATCATATTCCATAATTAATCGGAAGATTTACTCTTTTCAATGAACAAAGAAATTTTGAAAAATATTTTATAGTATTTATTTTATAGCGTTTTTAAAAAGAAAGATATTCTCGAAAAATATTAAATATTTTAAGAGAAGTAAGATCTAAGGTGTTTTTTAGCATTTTGTTTCTAAATACGAAACGAAGGAAATAGACAAAATATAGGCTAGGCGCTAACTTGTTCATGGGGTATATCAATTTTTCGCTTGGTTTCTTTGGACTAAGGAGAGATTTAGTTCAAACGTTAGAGTAAAAAACATTAAAAGTTATCATGGCTCGAGTGATATTTGAACTATTAAAAATAATTTATAACAGTAAAGAATGTCGTCATGAAATTTTCAAAAAAAAAAGTCTTATAATTATGAAACCACGAACTTTCCAATCTACTCTCGTATCATATAATTGGGTACTTGAATTAATTTCTACCTTTTTGAGTAAAAAAAAAATGTATTTTTATCCAAAAAATCAATTATATTTTATGCAAAATATTCTCCAGCTAACACCATTTCCCATAATGAGGGGTAAAACACGAATTCGGTCTCGAAAGAAGCTCTCACTGTTGGATGTAATCCATTTATCGACCCATTTTATGACATCTTCATATGATTGGAAGTGCTGCTCTTCAGCCAGACTATTTACCATCTATCTAAATAAGTGATAATTTGATGGCCCAATGTCTGGTGAATATGGCGGGTGGGGTAAGACATCACATCTAAGTGCTTCCAGTATTTCATTAACTGATTTAACGACATGGAGCCGAGCATTGTCATGCAGGAGAATTACTTTATCATGTTTCTTCGCATATTTTGGTCGTTTTCTTTCAAAGCTCGGCTCAAAGTTATTAATTGTTGTCAATATCGTTCTGCAGTAACTACTTCACTAGGTTTTAGGAGCTGATAATACACCACTCCTTTTTGATCTCACCAGATGTAGAGCATTATCTTCCAACCGTAAATGTTACGCTTAGGTGTTGATGTTGACGTTGATGGTAATGGTTCTCTTATCTTTGTCCACACTTTTTTGCGTTTAGGATTATTGAAATAAATCCATTTTTCGTCACCAGTAACAGTTCTGTGCAAAAACCCTTTTCTTTCACATGTCATCAAATGTCTTTCCACGTCTTTATCTGTCCATGTTAATGATTATGACAAGATTTTGAGCGTTAGAGATTGATTTTGATCTTCGTCTGCAAATTTTTTTGGTTGGCCGAGGCGTTCCTTGTGGGCAACATAAAAATCTCCAGTTTTAAAACGTCTAAACCATTCTTTACACGTGGTTTCCGACAGATCATGCTCCCCGTAAGCTTCGACCAGCAATCGGTGACTTTCAGCAGTAGAGTTTTTCAAATGAAAGCAAAAAATGAGTGCTTCCCACAGATGCTGCTTAGTAGGCACAAATGTCGACATTTTTGATGTAAAAAAATAACTTTGTTGACACTTTGACGAAATGAAATGAACAGGATTTATAAGGTTATCAACAGTCCTATCGCATGTTCAAGCGACCGTGTTTATGACATTAGAATAAAACTACTTATGCCATCTATACGAAAAGGCCCGAAATTAATTCAAATACCCAATATATAGGTGTGTTTATGTCAAAACAATAAAGTTAAGAGTTCTCAACAGTATAACAAATTACAAATAATGCCTATTATTTGAACACAGTTTCAAAATCATCAAAAACATATGTAGTACATAATTCTGGAGTTTTTGAAGAGCTCAAAATTCGAACCATGTCATTTTTACTTACACTAATATGCAGCTTCAGAGCAATCTTAAAGTAATTCTTATAAAAATGTCTGTAAGATAGGTATTTCTTACTTTGTAGCTTTAGATTCATTAATTAATTCTGAATTCTGAAAATAATCACTAACATTGCCTTAAGGTCTGAAAGTTCGATTTTAAAGATTAACCGAGATACTTCTCTAGAAATTGCAAAATGGGTAAAAAAAATACCATCGACACGGTCGTCAAATACCATACATTTAAATTGCATTAAAATCATTTTAAGATTATTCCAAAGCAACAACTTAATCCTTTTACCATGAATTGATCCACTTCAAATCTTCATCAAGATTTCTATAATAAAATCTATGAGCAGCTCGTCTATCTGAAGAATAATTTCGTCTCGTCCCCCACACGTCCCACGGGGCCGAACCAAACCTCCAAGTACGTGGCCGGCATGCATTTGCGATTTCTGCTCCCCATCACTCCTGGCTGGAACTTAATTCCTTGTGAGCCCCGCCGGACAGCTGAAGGAGCGAAAGACGTGGTCAGAGTTGTCGTCTGTCAGTCAGGTTATGAGCGATCGGTCAATTTGCTTCGTTACTGCGTCTGACGGGCACAATCAAGGCCCCCATCCATTAGGGGGCTCCGTGGCATCCAGAGGAGCACACACCACCACTCAACCACACGCTGGAATTTCAATCAAGAATTAACGGGCGCTGCTCTGGCAATTGGAATGGAGTGTGCGATGCGGTGTGGAATGGATGCAACACCTCTGACCTGAGAAATTGCTCCTCGGATGCTCGTCGCAGCCCCCATCAAATAGACGTGCACCCCCCTCTTCGAAGTTGCAGTTCAATTGTCTGTCGCAGCGTAGTCTCATTTGGCTGAGGGAAGAAGGGGGTGAGGGCGCTGTCCCGCCCCAGGTCCTCGGCCCCATAACTCGGGGGGATGAATCCCATTCAAACTGCTTCCTGTCACATCTCACAAATGGATGAGTGAGTGATTGAGTTGTTTTTATGAACAGAGTCACGTCGAATCAGCTCCCTGGAACCGGGGTAGCGCTGACTGGGCCGATAGATCTCCGTCTCCGACTGGATTTGAGGATGAAGTGAAAAGAAATGCGCCGGACAGGCATCCTTCGGTCCTGTCATCATCATCCATCGTTCTTCTATCTCACTATCTGTCCATCTATTCGGTCAAGAGCAGTCGATGTACGAGAAAATCACCTTTTCGAGCATCCTCTATCCCCCCTCTATTTCCCCCCGCCTGGAAGATGGGATTTTGCTTAGACACCATCCCGAATGGAAGAATACGAAAAGATTCCCCTGGACCATTCGGGCTGGATGAGATGACAACCGGGCAATAGAGCTGACGTAGTTCACATTTTATGACGAAAGAGGATGACTGGGTCCTCTCATCGCCTTGCCTCCCCCTCATCCTACTTCTTTGCTGGAATTGAGCCCCGAGGTGGTCAGGTGCCTTCAGGTAGATGAAATTAAACACCTTTAAGAGCTTAAGGTGGTTTTGCGAAACGCTAAGAGATTTCGAAGGGCTCTGTCCGGTCTTCTGACAATCTTAGGCGTGCTCAAGACGAATTAGCCGCGTTAAGCACTGAGCGGGCATCCGGTGGGTGGCAGCTTGTTTGTCAACATGTCTTTCCAGTAAAATAAGGATTTTTTAGTATTTTTTCCGATTTTGAGTTTTCCTCAATTTCATATTAAGTATTTTACCAATTCTAAAATCGAGAAAATTATACATTATAGTTATAAAGCAAAGTAAAATATATAAATATTTCGTAGATTACAAATCTTAAATTAAAAATGATCTATCACTTAACATTCCCGAAAAATGTTGAATTACAAATTTTTAAAACTCTTTAAACTATAAAGGAACATTACAAGAATTTGCAACATGAATCAAATTAAACCTTGAATCCTTGGGAAGAGCTTCTCAAGATAATTTTTGTCATTTAATTTTACAAACATTTTTTTCATAGACCACTTTCTGTTTAGTCAATCTCAGATAAAAGCTTTCAGGGACATACCCAAAAGGTGGGGCAAATGGAATACTGCCCAATTTAATTTTTTTAATAAATGGATTTCATAAAATACACAATGAACGTCAATCATCTCGAGTTGCTTCTTCAAACAATAGAGGTGTCAACCAACAGCATTATCTCTCATTCTGTGATTGATGACACTACAAGGTCATTTGAATTATGAGAGTAATTGCCAATATTATTATTGAATACTTCAACCAAAATTTGATTAAATATGGAGGTACATTAAAGTATAAAAACGTATTACACGGATTTATTTTACTATACCATACCATTTTAATAAATTGGAATTCCTTCAATCTGAAACACTATCGAAAGACTTACTCTACAATGCGACGCGTTTTTATAGAATTTATACTATATAATTAAAAAATACAAATAAATTAATGTAGATATGCAAAAAATTAAATCTGATTTTCTTTTTGTCTTTCTAATTAAAATTCTCGCTATGCCCATTAAAAGTTTTCATTAATGTCACCACCATATCTAATTTAAGATCAACGAATTTGGCACGGAATTAATTTATAAAATGTCCAATGTATTAACAAAATAATGATTTTTTTTTCGATTTTGAAACGTCATATAATTACATAAAAACTTTATTAGTTTTATTTTTCAGATATAAATTCTCCAAACAATTTTAGCGGTTTAGAAAACAAACCCTACTTAGGCCACCCTTGAGATTCCAAAATAAAAATACGCGGTCAAAAATCTTAGACTAAATTTCTACATTGCTTGAAGAATAAATCTATTTTTCAATACAGCTAAAATATAAAAAATAAAATTTTTGATTTACCAAACGCATTTAAGTTATTTGGGGACTGAAATACATATATCGTTTTTCATATTATTCCAGAAGTACAGAATTAATTCAAAATCTGACGAATAATTCTGTAATTTATTTTACGTTTAGGCAATATTCCAAAGTTTTTGGCTGTATAAGTTTGAGAAGTTAAAAAAATAACTTAATTTCAAAATTGCATTAATAAATAATATGGGACATTCCACGTCAACCGGGCCACCTAAATGACCAAAAATCATGGAGACCTAGAAAATTGTTTTTGGGCTTAAATTTTTGGTCTATCTTTACTCTTCAGAAATTGACCTGGCGTTTTGAAAAATTCGAAATGGCGGATCCAATATGGCGGCCAACTTTTCAAAAATGAACGAAATTTGAATAAAAAAAATACTATGATATTCTGCATAAAATTCTAAGTAAGAAATGTCTTTTGCAAATTTTTGGATAAAATAGCCGTTTTTGAGAAAAAAATTCATGACTTTTTAAAAATTTTCTATCTATGCTTAAATGAAAGGACCCCGCACAAATCCTATGGAGTTGTGCCCTCGGCTAAATTCGCTGAAATTTTGCACAGAGGTAGCTTTCAGCATGCTGATCAAAAGTCCCAATGGGCGCAACCCCCTGAAGTCAACCCCAGCCCCCCCACGCCCCCTCGAAGTCCCAAAGTACATTATTACGGGAATCAATGCATAAGAGTTATATTCATCTGAAACTTCGCACGGAAGTAGCTTTCAGCTTGCTGATCAAAAGTCCCAATGGGCGCAACCCCCCGAAGTCAAACCCCCCAAAGTCAAACCCATCCCCAACCAGTTAAGGCAAGGTGGTGTGTGATACCCGGCCAGTTAAGGCAAGGTGGTGTGATACCCAACCAGTTAAGGCAGGGTAGTCTGTGCACCGCCGTTTCAAAACTTTTTGATCACCCTGTATAAGTTTATTACACTAAGCTCGGTTTGCTGCATCTTCAGTAATATCTAACAAACTTGCACCAGGATACATACAAGATAAGTTGTCAAGGGATGATGATGAAGAATTACAGTTTGACACTCTAAGAGATGAAGCGAATTTAGTACGATTTCGAATTTTTTCTAGATTCAGAAATCGAACTGTTCATCAAGTTTTCATTTCATATGTTAGTACAAATGATCCGGAATTCGAAGACGCTCAAGAAGTTATACCTGGATATTATTGTACTTGCCAAAGTGGTGCTAGGACTTTAGGCACATGTGCTCATGTAGCAGCAATATTGTGGTATCTTGGATACGCCAGACATACGCAAAATGTTAAGTATCCAGACGGAAGTTTGTTAGATATTACTGAAGATGCAGCAAACCGAGCTTAGTGTAATAAACTTATACAGGGTGATCAAAAAGTTTTGAAACGGCGGTGCACAGACTACCCTGCCTTAACTGGTTGGGTATCACACACCACCTTGCCTTAACTGGTTGGGGATGGGGGGTTTGACTTTGGGGGGTTGCGCCCATTGGGACTTTTGATCAGCAAGCTGAAAGCTACTTCCGTGCGAAGTTTCATATGAATATAACTCTTATGCATTAATTCCCGTAATAATGTACTTTGGGACTTCGAGGGGGGCGTGGGGGGCTGGGGTTGACTTTGGGGGGTTGCGCCCATTGGGACTTTTGATCAGCATGCTGAAAGCTACCTCTGTGCGAAGTTTCAGATGAATATAACTCTTATGCATTGATTCCCGTAATAATGTACTTTGGGACTTCGAGGGGGCGTGGGGGGGCTGGGGTTGACTTTAGGGGGTTGCGCCCATTGGGACTTTTGATCAGCATGCTGAAAGCTACCTCTGTGTAAAATTTCAGCGAATTTAGCCGAGGGCACAACTCCATAGGATTTGTGCGGGGTCCTTTCTCAATCAGCTCCCGTTTTCGAGAAAAATAAAGTGGAAAAATTCAAAATATCGTATTTTTGCCATTTTTGAAAAATCATCAAAAAACAACAGATGGTCATTGGAACTTGTAACATGACTCATATCAAAGCTTGAAACTTATTGTAAAAAATATCAAGTACCACTAATTTCTATAGCTTTTCTAAACATTCTTGCGAAAAAGTTTTTCATGAGCGTGTATTTACTATAGTCTTCTTTCAGCATCTGTTGTATGAAATAATCGGTTTGGTAAAAAATTTGATTTTCAAGGTATTTTTCGAACAGTTTTAAGACCTTTAGTGTTTTGAGATAATAGCTCAAGGATCTAACTTTGGTGTTAGCCACGTTACAAGTAGTCCAGGCTACCAAGGTAAAAAAGAGGTATTACCTCCGAATTTTTTGAGCATGCATCGATTTTAATGAAATTTTGACAGCATGTAGGGAATACCTCAAAAAGCAAAATCTACCCTATCCCGATGTGTGCTTTTTCCCTGGGGGTGAGTTCCACCCCAACTAGGGGGTGAAAATTTTTTTGTGGAAAATAACCACGGAAATCGATAGAGGAACAAATTTTAAGCAAAAATTGTTCTTAGCATTTTTTTTGAAAACTCAATAGTTTTCGAGTTATACGCGATTGAAAATTGGCATTTTTCGTGAAAAAAACCACGTTTTTAATAGATTTTTTATGAATAACTCAAAAACTATTCATTTTATCAACAAAAGTGTAAGAACCAAAAATGAAGCTTATAAAAAAACAAAGAGATTGGTGCCTTTTAATTGATTGTAGGCCTAATACAAACCGAGTAATGATTTATTGAAGGTTGAATACATTATTTGAACGAAAATTTTTTAAAATTCAACGTCAAATAACGGAAAAATGGTCAATTTTTCGAGAAAATTGCATCGAACCTTTTTCAAAGTATTTTTAAAAAGCTTTAAACTGAGGGTTACCAGAACTCTCTAGCATGAAAACTAAGAGAGTTATGGCCGAAATAAAATTGATTTATATTTTTTTTGTAGAAACGTATTCTAAAAAATATCAATTATCACTGATTTCTATAGCTTTTCTAAACATTCTCACGAACAATTTTTTCATGAGCGTGTATTTACTATAGTCTTCATTCAGCATCTATTGCATGAAATAATTGGTTTGATCAAAAATTTGATTTTCAAGTTATTTTTCGAGCATTTTTAAGACCTTTATTATTTTGAAACAATAGCTCAAGGTTCTAACTTTGGTTTTAGCCACGTTACAAGCTTCTATAATAATCCGTTATATTTTAATGATTTTTCAAATATGGTAAAAATAAGGTCTTTTGACTTTTTCACTCAACTATTCCTTGAAAACGGGAGCTGATTGAACATTTTCATTTACGAATTCATAATCCACGGAAAAAATCGTGTATAAATTATTTGCCACTTGTCCGGAAAAAAATTTGGTGTTGACCAGTGTAATTTAATAAACAATGGTTTCGATTAAATTTGGATGACGTAAGAATTTGATACCACACAAAGTCGAATTCAAACATCTTTGACAGCTAATATGATTTTTCAAACTTGCAATTTTGAAATATGTATGTCTGGAATATTGCAAATTTGCAAAAAATATTACAGATTGAATTTCATCATAAATGTCGTTATATCATTGCACATTATGCATTACACTAGATACAAGGGTGGAAGAACTATTTATTTTCATTAAAGCGTAAATACCATACATATGGTATTTAAATGAAAATTGGGAAAGGTAATAAAAATAATAATTTCTACTAAAAATGGCAACTATTAGAACAAAATCATTTGTTATCTGAAAATTTTTGAATAGTTTCAACATTCAAAATTCTACGTACTTCCAAAAGCTGTATTAATTTAAGAAAGCTGTATTAAAATGTCAAGCCAATCAGAAAAATGGGTTTTAAGTTATTTATTAGTCGTCTTTACCACTATTTAACATTTCGAATATTACCTTAAAGATAATCTTAAAATATGTTATAACTATAATGATAAATAAATGATTTTTTCAAACCTCAGCAGTTCTTATAGCAGAAACTAAGAGAGAAAAATTACAAGAAGAATAAGTACAAAGGACATAATTACAAAGAGCTTCCAAAAAACTCTACTTTTTTAGCTATTCTGTTTCTGCTGCTATTTTCTGCTCTAAATCGATTTCTGTTTCTTTTTAAGCATCGTACTTTCACACACGACTGATTTTCTCATCTTTTTACTAGCTGATTAGTTTAACTCACTTTACGAACGAATTTTGAGCATCGGAGTCACATGTTGCACGATTCCTCGAATGCTAAAAATTTCGATAGGGCTGAGCAGAATTTTGTTCTTCCGTCACAGAAAAGTAAGCGGGAGAACTGAAGAAGGGGAGGGGGATGGATGGATCAGACGACGAGGCGGGAAACATTTGTATTCTTGTTTCTCTGATTCCTCCCCCATATCCGGGGCGCAAATGCCCTCCAAAACTGCCTTGAGCCCCTCTAAAAGGGTATAATATGATAAAATTTTACGACTGCCCTTTGCTTCCCTTGATTTGCCCATTCCCGGGCGGGAGGGCGCCAACTGATTCTGGGACTTCTCTCTGGCTCTGGTGGAGTGTGCTCTGGAGCGCTTCAGACCCCACCCAGTTGGGGGTGCTGTTCCTCGAGTGCTATTTACATCCTCTTTTGATCACATCCATCTGGTTCAAGGATTAATGAAATTGATCTCGCCCATTAGAATTGATGAAATGGCGGCTTTCAAGCTGTTTAACGGCCTGCGAAAAGTGTCGGCCGCTGAAGATTTCATTTCCGGGCCGGGCCATTCCGAATGGCCAGAGAAGCGAGTCAATGGGTGGAAAGCGTCTATGGAGCTCCACAGAATATAATAGGGGGCCCCAATGCGCGCCCAAAAACCCCCATCCTCTACTGCTCAGTGGGGCTACGTCTTGATACTTTTTTTTATTGGCGAAACGAATTTAAGTATTCACCCTATGCCGGGGCGGTAAAGCAATCTTTTGTTATGCGCGCGTTATGCTACACAGAAATCGTTAGGATGATGTTCCGTATCCCCCCTCCCCTGTCGATTGGGTTTGGATCACTTATTTCCTTGTAACTCGAAATTATGCTAATTATCCCCTGCCCCAGCTCTCAAATTCTCTATTACGATTTAAGGTCTCGAAAAATCTGTTGACCAATCTATCGGCACTAAGGCGATTGTTTCACCTCTTCATGGAGCCCCAATGCGCCTCCAATAGACATCCAGATTGCTCGGGGCAAAAAGTCTTTTCGGATGGAAGCGATAATAATCAAATAGCACACCCATCACGGGCGCTTTGTAAAAAATAATAAGTTAATTAAATTTCCCGAACAAACATGACGAGATAATGGACAAAAGCCATTAGACCGGAATACTTGCGGGCGACTCGCCCAGAGGGTGGGGGTGGTGATTTAATGAATATCTTGTTAGACGTTCAGGACGCTTCTGCCCTTTGCCAGATGCCCGCAACCTGATTTTCTAAAACATCCATCGCTTGCGTCGGCAGCGTTCGCTTTTTTTTTAATTTTATTTTTGTTTTGTTTTCAAGTTTCACCAATTCTTCGCTTCTGTGTTTTTTCTAACGAAGTTAATGCGGAAGGATGTGAAGTGGACATCGTTAAGTGATGCCATTTTGTTTCTAATAAAAGCAAAATTCAATTTGTTCATCGTTTTTGAGAGGCATCGATATTAAGTGATTTTGCCTCAGGAAGTCAGTTTTTAATTTTACCATTAACAGCATAGCAACAAGTAATACTAAAAATCGTAACTTAGAATAGGCTTAAAATATAGGTATTAAGAATATTTGCCAAACTTAACAACAAAAACTTCTAAAAGTGATTTTGATTAAATAAAAACGTATGCATTCTTTCAAATTACAGCAGTGTTATTATATTTTGCCCCTACCATACAACGTCTAAAGCATTCAAAATAATTCTAAAACTTTTTATCGGTGCTTGTATCAGATTACAGTTTAGAAAAAAATTCTTTAAAATGTTTGTTGTATTTATGCCTTTACTGAGAGAAATTCCAGCGTTTGAAACAAACACAATTAACATTTATATCAAACGGGAGCAGAAATTTGTTTAAATCACACGATTTCAATTTAATGAAAACGAAATTCCGTTTTGTTTAATTTTTTTTCTATCTGGTTCAAACATTTTGAATCGCACGTATGTTTGAAAGTAGCCTTTGGCCTATGTATGTCAACTGATTTAAAAGTATACGCATTTGACTTAAATGTGAAGTTCAATCATTTCATATTTCTGTCAAAAATATTCGTGATTGATTTAAATATCTTCATTTTTGTTTGAACCACGGAAACCATTTGAAGTAATAATTTAAATATCCCCATTTTGGTTTTGTATAAGTAAAGTATTTGAAGTAATTTAAACGGAAACGGGCTTAAAGTAAATATTAAATTTTTTGGATCAAATACATATTTCCATTTTAGTTTTACATGGCAAAAGTATCTGTGTCTGTAAATATGTAGCTTCAACCTTATGACTACTAAATGCGTATATATACGTCCTATTGTACTCATCATCTTGTAGCAAAAGCGTGTATTTACGCTCGCTCATATTCTCAGTGTTAATTGTGCAAATGATGGATTTAAATTTGATTGCGCCGTAACCAAAGGGTTAATAAGCACTAGCTACAATAAATTCGCTAATTCGTTTGAATGAAACAGTTTTACGTTTTAATTTAAAAATTTAAAAACACATATTTTTGTATTCAAATTTGAATCTTTTTGATTATTATACATATCAATTAAACACTTTTAAGATTTATATGCTTATATGATTTATATTAGTATACATAATTTAACTAAAAGCGCGTTTAAATTAAATCTGGTGATATGTTTGAAAGAAACATTTTCGATTTCGGTGAATTTTCCAACACGACGCGACGTTGATTTAATATAATAGGGGTGCCGGTTAATTCGTGCGGTTTTTTTTTCGAAAATTAAAGCTTTATTGTGAAAAAATGGTTACAAATTTAATATTCAAAGTATTGTCCATCGCTAGCTATAACCTTTTCCCATTTTTCTGGCAATTCACGAATACCCTTTCTGAAAAATTCGGCCGGCTTCTCCGCTATCCACGAATCGATCCAATTTTTGACTTCTTCATAATTGGAGAAGTGCTGGTCAGCCAGGCCATGTTGCATTGATCGGAAGAGATAGTAATTGGATGGCGCAAGGTCTGGACTATACGGCGGGTGGGGTAGGACATCCCATTTGATCGTTTTAAGGTAGGTTTTGACGACCTGTGCAACATGTGGCCGAGCATCGTCTTGTTGCAAAATTACCTTGCTGTGCCTTTTTTTTTTTTAGCCGATCGGAAATGGTTTGTTGAGCGACGCCAAGTGATTTTGCAAGTTCTTCTTGCGTTTGGGATGGATCTTGGTAGAGCGGTGTCTCCAATTCGTGGTCTTCAAACTTTTTTGGCTGTCCGGGCCGTTCATCGTCCTCCAAGTCAAAATTGCCACTTTTAAACCGTGCAAACCACTTCTGGCACGTACGCTCAGCTAGAGCATGCACACCATACACTTCCACCAAAATACGATGACTTTCGGCAGCCTTTTTCTTCATATTGAAGTAATGAAGAAGTACTCCCCGCAAAAACACTTTATTCGGCACAAAATTCGACATTTTCAGAGTAAAAAAAAGTATTGTTGTTTACGCTTCAGCTAAATGACACATACTGATTCTGAAACTATATGACAGTAGCTTTCCAACACATATTTGGAAAGGTGAATCACTGGAATATAAAACAAGTTACGCCATCTGTTAGAAAACCGCACGAATTAACCGGTACCCCTATTATATCAATTAAATACTTTTAAGATTTATACGCGTATATTTTTACACGCGTTTGTATTGCAAACTTTTATATTCACTTCAAATTAATATAGTACATAATTTATCTAAAAGAGCGTTTAAATTAAAACCAGGCGATATGTTTGAAAGTAACATTTTCGATTTCGGTGCATTTTCTAATAGTCATAACATTGATTTAATATATGTTTTTGTTGATCTGATCGAATTTTTCTCTCGCGGTACTTTTAGCTAAACCTAAAGTTACCAAAGAACAAACTCGTCAGAATGTGTGTGGTATTTACAAACTGCTCTTTCGCGGTATTGCACGCGTAACGACGATATATTAAGTGCCTTAATCGCCTGATTGGCAGAAGTTTTCAATATTTCCCAATGTTCTTCAAACGTAAATCTGTTCATTTCTGTATGTTTGTTTCCCTGTGTCAAAATAGTATGTAATTAAAAAAGAAACTAACAGAAGGTCCATCCTATACAACAAACAAGTTATTTGAATTCATATGTATTTGTAGGATGTAGGATGTAGGATGATATGTAATAGATTAAAAAATTCTTAGAGAACTTATATTAATCAGCCTGTAACTAAGCAAAGCAGTTATTCACCCTGTGAACTAATTTAAGAATTATTAAATAGCAGAGCTTCAAAATTTAAATCGAGTGCTCAATGACTGCTCTATCACTATGTGTTGTGGTGTTATAAGCTTCCAAATCTAAAAACTCATATTTTTTACCTACACTGGGAAAAATTAAGCAGGTCAACTTAGTAAAAATAAATTGTTAAAAGACCACGCCATACATATTGCTGAAATTCTGTATATAAATATTTTTGTTGTTCAATGCTAACTACCAAAAATAGTTAATTTCAAATTTTATCCTTAAGCAGACCACACATCGCATTATTTGGATTAAAATGCAGTAACTTACATAAGCGATTTTAACAGCCTCAAGAATAAGATTTCCATTATATGTATTAAAGTCGAATTCGGTTTTGGTGCAGGCATTGCAGATTAAATTTAGGTAAGCTTATCCTTTACAAATGTATTTTAAAATCTTTAAACGAGATTTTCTCAAAACCGCGTTTTTAGAGTTGTTGTACACGATTTAAAAAAACAATTGAACCTATCGGTCTGAAATTTTGATATGTTATCTGGCTGGGAAATCCCAGCGATTGAACCACGGACAAAAAGATTTTCCGAAAATTGTCGAGATTTTTCGGGACAAAAATGTGCGTTTTTTGAAAAAGTGCTGCCATTTTACTATTTTTGTATGAAGAAATATTTTTCTTTTGGTTCAATCCCTAGAGATTTTCATACCAATTAAAAACTTTTTTTTGTCAGACAGTGACTCAAAATCGCGTACACCGTGATTTTTTGAGTTTTTTTAAAACAAAATTCCACCAGCCAAAAAACAGTCTAACAAATCTAAAAGCCAAAAAACAAATCTAAAAAAAAAGAAGACTAAGAAATAAATATGCAAAGTTTCATTAATATGTCTTTTTTTTCCCTTCAATTTTACAATTTTCAAAAAAAAAAAAAAAAAAAAAAAAAATTCAACTTTGAGCGTGTCTAGTCCCTTTAATTATTTTTGCTTGTTGAAGAAACCCAATTCATTGTTTGGTGCATTTTCAATCTACGATTTTGGTTATTTTTACCAATATTTTTTTTATCAGTGTACTCATTTTTTTTGTAAATTACCAGCTTTTTTTTTTTTAAGAAAACTCTATATTAATGTCAGATAAAGAAATATAAACCTTTAAAGATTGTGTTAGTTAGTTGTTGAGACGATAAGACATCAATCAATGATAAATACATATAATTTTATTAAAATTGCAAAATCAATACGTAATTTTGAGTAATTTCTATTCATAAGTTATCGCAAAATTCCCTTAAGATCATTGATTAAAACTTTTCTAAAGCAGATTAACGCTAATCAGTTGTAAGAGCTAAATAACAAAGAACAAATTTTTTCATTTTTACGCCTCAGCAGATATACAAAATTCCACTCATCAAAAAATGCGACATGACTGCTTCCATTGTTTGCTTTAATAAAAAAATAAATTAACTACGAGAGTCCCAAAGACCTACATATGCGTCGCAAATCAATCAAGCGAGTAATCCCCTGCCAATCAAGCTTGCAAACATAACCTCAGTGCACTCCCCGAAAATGGGGCTCAAAGCCCCATCGTGGAGGTGTGGCGGCGCGCGGTCATTCTCGACAGTGTCCGCAGGTCGATCGAGACCGTGTCACCGCACGTCAACAAATCACTCATCCGTCATTTTTATCTTTCTGGCTGTTCGCCCTACACAAGAAACGACTCAAGTCGCCCGGGATCCCGATTAAGTTCTTATCGCCCGCTGACAGCAATCCATCAAATCGATGAACAAGCGAATACCGACGGCTTAAGATAAACCGCATACGGCTCTGGGGCTGTTATCAGGGCAGCAGCCCCGCCGTCACTGTCGCGGTTGGTGCGGTGCGGTGTTTCTCTTTTAGCGTAAGTGCCCCAGCCCCCCCGTGTGGGCTCAATTCCACCCTGTGTCCGCAGCTATGCACTCGTTTTATTTCTAAACGTCAACGTTGACGGTTCAGTGGACGACGGATGGATGAAATCCAAATCCCGCCGGTCTGACGATTGTTTGATTTACCACCGGCATTTGGCCGCCATCGATTCCGGCAGCCGGTGGAGAGGTGCGGAGAGCCCCCGTTGGGGCTGAAAAATAGGCCTCCAGTTCCGCCGCCGCTGCTGCCACGCTGCTGGGGACAATTCATCAGGCACGTCCTGGCCCCGTCGGTGACGATTAATCCATCAAACCCACCGCTGTGCAACTGTCGATCAAAATTCATTTGGACGTGTCAGAAAATTTTTCGACCAGCGAAAATGACGTTAAACGATTGAGGTCGAACGGCAGCGGCAGCAGCATCAGCCTCTAGCCGACAGCTGCTGGACCAAAGCTCCACCGAGGATCGAGCGCGCTGACGAGCAGAATCTGCTTCCCCGGCGGAGAAGGGGCCCAGGGAGGAATCACTCATCCGTCTAATGATGACATTTTTAATATGTGCATGAGTGTGCATATTTGTTCCCGGGATGACCCCAACGGCGGGTGTCGGTGCGCTCCATAATTGTCATCGTCGGATCCCATCACAACCTTCGAGGCTCCGGAGAGACTCTTTGTTTGGCGCTGACAACCGCCAGGACATGGGCATCGATGTCATCTATTCATCATCGGCCCGAATGTCGAATGACAAACGGATGGGACGTAAACGTGCCAATCCCCTTCAATAAACTGCTCCGCGCCGCTGTTTCTGAACAAGCTTTTCCGCGCTTCAATCCGGAGATTTGAGGATTTTTGGCGGGAATGACGCCCCGATAGTGTTAGGCCTTTTGTTCGACCACCGCGGCCGTCAAATTATAGGCTAAAATCGCGCGGATTTATGGCTCGCTGGTGTGTCTGCTCCCAGGACCACTTAATGCGGGAGAACAAATGTTTAGATGGCGATCGAACGATGTCGGATTTTCGTTCTACACGGCGATGGCTGTGAATGATTGGGATTTAACCTCAGCAATTGCTTGGCTGTTTTCATGGTAATTTCTGGTTTGACCTGCTTTCCTATACTTATTTTGAATTGATCCTTGAAGGTTCCTGGAATTAGAATTTGATTCCTCTGAACAGTTCACGTAAGTAAACGTAATTTTTTTCCATTCTTTAACTTTCCGCTTCATTAAGTAAATAAAAATATGATTTGGCTAATTTCAAACATTAGATTACAGATTGTAAAAACTAGGTTTCTAATCCCTCTATTAATTTTGCAAATTCATTGAATACATAATAAATGTTATATGGCTTTACAAATTTTAACTTTTTTCTTACTCTTACAAGGAGGGGGCACGACCTTGGGGAAACGGATTTGAATGAAATTTTGCCTAGTAGTAGTATTTCATGTCGGTATACTAGCCATAAAATATTTTACATATATTTTAGGTAAAGGTCAAATCTAAGGTCACCGTTTAATTGCGAGGGAAAAATCCTACAACTTTTGTCTTAGTCATTTTTCTCTGTGATTCCTACTTTTCTAGTTATTTTGCCGTCCCGGTACTTAATTGATACGCTATTATGTAGTAAACGGTGAACTTTGGGCGCGTTTTTCTCCGCTACTACTGGGCATTGGACGGAAATATTTTATGGCTAGTATACCGACATGAAATACTACTACTAAGCAAAATTTCATTCAAATCCGTTCCCCCAAGATCGTGCCCCCTTGTTCTTGTTAGTACAAAATGTGTATTTTTTCATGTCTGTAATGGAAACTAATCAGTAATATTAAATTGCTGTGTTTTCATCATAACTTGAACATTTTCCTAAAAGTGACTAAAATACAGTTTATTTATTCATCAAAGCTTCATCAACAACTGATTACTACAAAAAAAAAAATATTTTTTTTTTATATAAACAAAAAATAAAAATAAAATAAAAACAAAAATAAAAACAAAACTAAAAATTAAAATAAAAATAAAAAAACAAAAGTAACCCTAAGAAAGCTGACCCTTAATGTGGCGCTTCGTTAGGTTGAAGTCAATTTGATCGAAATTTCGATTGAAAAGTCTAGACATCGATGAAACCGGCACATTTAAACCATAATTTGTGTGGTGAGGCGGAACGTAGAAAAAGTTGTAACTCCTCAAGGAGCGAGAGGGTACGTTTATTTTAAAGGGATCAACCAATTCTGGAGAGTTAATCGACCCTTGCATACACTCAAAAGCAAAAACAGTCCTGGAAATGTCCCTTCTCTTCTCAAGGGAAGGCAGAGAAAGGAGATTTAGCCTATCGGCGTAAGGTGGGAGAGAATCAGGGTTGGCCCAGGGAAGCCCACGTAAAGCAAAGCGTATGAATCTTCGCTGAACGGCTTCAACGCGATTGATGTGCACCGCGTAGAAAGGTGACCAAACGGGGCTAGCATACTCCAGAATTAGTCGAACAAAAGTGCAATAAAGCAGTCTCGTAATATACGGATCGTCAAATTCTTTGGACCATCTCTTAATGAAGCCCAAAGTAGCATTAGCTTTGGCAGCAATGGCATTGATGTGGCCTTCGAAGGACATGCGAGAGTTGAGAATGACACCTAAATCCCTGATTGTGTCAACTCGGGTGAGGGAGCATCCATTTATGGAGTAAGTAAAGTGAAGGGGGATCTTTTTACGGGTAAAAGACATGGAAGTACATTTAATGACATTAATGGGGAGGTAATTGATAGAACACCATTTGAAAAAGATGTCTAAGTCAGAATTTAAAATTTCACTATCCCTTACATTAGACACTCTGCGAAAAATTTTGGCATCGTTAGCATAGCAGAGGATTTTAGAATTTTTTAAAATCAGAGATACATCATTGATGTAAATAAAGAAAAGCAGTGGTCCCAGATGGCTTCCCTGGGGAACGCCAGAAGTGTTGTTTATTTCGTAAGACAGAGCATCACGAAATTTTACACGCTGTGTACGGTTAGACAAATACGAATAAATCCAATCAATGAAAATAGATGGGAAACCGAGAAGAGAAAGCTTGTGGATGAGAATTTTGTGATTAATCCTGTCAAAGGCCTTGCTAAAATCGGTAAAAACACAATCGACTTGCATTCCAGCTTCAATAGAGGAGGTGCAAAAGTTAGTAAACTCTAACAGATTAGTGGTCGTGGATTTACCTTTCATGAAGCCGTGCTGAAATGATTGCAAAAAAGGTTTGCAATGGAATGACAACACATTGCAAACCATGGCTTCGAAGATCTTAGCGATGCAAGAAAGATTAGCAACAGGGCGGTAATTAGAAATATCGCACCTATTGCCTTTTTTGTGAAGGGGGATAATAACTGAGGGTTTCCACTGACTAGGAAAGACACCACAAGACAAAGATAAGTTAAATAAATAACATAGAATAGGGACGAGAGACAAACTACAGCGTTTAAAAAACGTAGATGGAATACCATCAGGACCACAAGAGAAACTATCTGCCAAAGTGGAGATGTACTTAAGGATAGACTCAGTGTCCAGAATAAGGTCTTTGGTCTGAAAAGAAGTCAGCGAAAGCTCTGTCAAATGAGTAAAATTGTCAATATTAAAATCACAGTTGATATCACAGAAGGCAGTTTTGAAAAAATCCCCAAAGAGATTAGCAGTGATGAGAGGATCGTCACTGCTCGTGTCCCCAAGTTTCAGTAGGGAAGGATACCCATCCGAATTACGCTTGGAATTAACGAATTTCCAGAACTGTTTAGGCTCGTCATGCAGGGACGATTGTATTTTAAACAGATAATTTCTGTAAGATTCCTCAAGGCCATGTCATTTATGAGACAATAAAATTTCGTTAACCCGTGTTAATTTTTAAAATTTAAATTTGATGTGCCTGATTCTTCACCACCAAACCTATTCTGGAAATAGTCAGCGCCAAATAAAAAGTCATAAAATAGTGAGGGGTCTGATTGTTACCGATACAATTCACAAAAGTTCGGCATTTGAAAAAGAATCACAAGTTTGTGACTACCGAAGTAGTACCGAAGAAGATGTAATATGAAAATAATGGTGAAAAAATATAATTACACTGCGAGCAGGGATTTTATTTCCCCATAAAATTTTTTTCTATCTTTTTACACTTATGCACATGTGATTTTCTGCTAGTTCTTTAAATATGTAGAGAAGTGGAAATTGTCTGAACACATAAAAAATAATTATGATAGTGCATTCGTGCAACTTCAACTTAAGAAAAAGCTAGTAAAATATATTTCATCATTAGTAAATAAATCCGACTGATTTTATAAGACCGCAAACAGTCGCCAGGCAGGCAGCGGCACCTACCAGATCACCTAGAACCAATTTGTTCTCGCAAAAAAAGCGGCCACCGCGTCACCGCTCGCCGCCTGAGCGAGTGCAAGTCATCAATCATGAAAGTTATTAGCGCATTATTAGTCATTCATTCCCTCAATATCTTGCGCCTCCGGTAATTAGCGGTGCACGCATGCGCGACCGATTTGCATTTTATATTTCTCGTGTCGCTCTTCGTATCAAAAAGCGCCGAGTCAAACGGGCAAGCGAGCGAGCGAGCAATTCACGCTGGTGAACTGCGCTTCCCATCGCACCTTCTAATTCACCTAATCAAGTCATTTCAGAAGGTGAGGGAACTGAAAATTAACTGTAAACACCACGATCCAACTTATTATAACCTGCATGCATCACAGGTATAATAAAATAATACCTCTAGCAGTTCAGGCGCGGTGAAAAAGAAATCCGCACAAATGCAAATCCAATTGCGCATGTCAGCGGTGTTTGTTTGCTTCATTTCTAATAACTTTTTTTTTCTTATACTTTTATTTTGCATCGTTTAATTAACTCACACTGACGAGCTGGGATTAATCCGAGCCTGTTATAGTGGTGATTGAGTCATTCCATCTCATGAGAACTGCTCGTTTTGATTGACGATGTCAACTTTTGAAACTGATTAGGAGAACCGGCTCGCAAGGACAAGATGACTGGGATTAATGTTTCTGCTCCAGGTCCAGACTGGTCAAGGAGAAATGATCGCGATTTACTTATTTAAAGCAATCGCGCGAACGGCCCGCGGGCAGATTTAGAATTTGTGACGGCAACAACTCATTGCCCGTCTAAATATCTACCAGTTCCGAGGTGATGAGAACTTTAGACAGACAGGTTTATAAAATAAAGTAGTTTGCTCTTAAATTTGTTGAATTTTATTTCAAATGAAATCATCCAAATAAATAAGGTTAGGGATTACTAATTTCTACAATTTTTAAAGATTTATTTTATTACAATTTGTTAGTCAATTATGTAAATTGAGAAAAATTTACACTTGTTTCGAATTATTTCCATTTACACATAAATGCTAGGAATAGTGTCACGGATCATGCATGGTATTTGTGTAATTCACTATAATTTCCCTATAATCTTTATCGGACTTTTCAGAATTTCACCAAATTGTCATTTCATTAAATCGATTGTTTCGGTCGCTGTATGGCATGTAGCGCCATCCTGTTGAAAATACAAATCGTCAACATTAATGTTCCAAAGTTAATAACATTTTCAGTAATACGACGAAAAGCATGTTCTGATGGGTTATTATTCGGTCGGTTTTTATAACTGAGCCCTAATTTCAGAAATAAATGTCTACGACTTGGAATCGCTGTTGCGGTTTAAATCTTTTCATGATGATTTGTTAGACCTTACTGAATAAAAATGTCATTGAAACTTTCAACAAATGACAGCTCATTTGACTATTATGCCTATCAGAAATCCGGCACCTCTTAAAAAAACATAAAAAATGTTTTGATTTGATATCATAAACTAAAGATATCATTTTAAGGTTTTCAAAAGCGGAATATTATTTTAACAGATTTAAAACGCTTTTATAAAATATCTTTCATTGTTGAAGAAATGTACTCTTCTTTGGAATTTAACATATTTATGCGATAAGTACTAGTGGTACCATATAGTGGTGAAAATTGTTCAATATTGTATAATATATAATATGTGATCGTTAACAGACTTGCATATATATATTTTTTGCTAAAGTTCTCCAACTATACTGCTTTCAGAATTAGTTAGTAAATGCCATATGGTGCCACGTGCTGTGCAAGATGATTATTTTGTTGTAGTTTTCCTAAAGTCGTTAATAGCTTTAGAAGATGGGATATTGTTTTAATAAATTCATAATATTTTCATAAAATAGAAAAAATAATAAAGAACTTTTTAATTTCGTTGTTCGTTTATATTTTTCTTAACAAATTCCCAGTAAAAGAATGTTTTTCAACTTATATCGTTCTCTTGTCCCAATACCACGATACCAATTAAGACATCATACCCGCACATCGCTTATGTAACGGAATTCATCAAAGTAAATAAATTGAGGAAGAAGTTCGAATATTGTTTTGTAACAAAATCGACGAACCCTCGAATTGTGCAACAATCAAAGACCTCAAGCGAGATCTCTGGGATTTTGAGAGAATTTAATTTTTCAAGAAAATTGCCATTCAAAGGCCCCACGAGGTGAATAAAAGACGAGACCGCGATCCAACAAAGGCGACGAGAAAAATTGACAATTTCTCACCGATCTGCCAATCCTCACGATCCTCATGACGGCGTCAATGCATCATTGGCCCCTACAACAAGCAGCCGGGACGGCTCCATTAAAGAATACTTTCACGCTTTGCCCGATGAATGGAAGTCGCGGCGTCGGGTTAAGAAAGAAATAATAATAATAATAATAAAAAAAAAAAATAGTAGTGAGATGCCGCCGCAAAAGAGTGGCCCCAAAGATCGTGCAGTGCGAGGTCTTTCTTCTCCTGCACCTCTGCAATCACCGCCAGTCAAAACTTGGCGGCTCGCGAGATCGGGCCGCGAATCTAGGCTCGCCATCTCGAGAGTGATTCAGGCGAGAGATTTTCACTATTCATCCTCTAAACGGCGAGTTATCATGAAAGTCACATAAATCACCCGCCGAAGTGGAGCAATTCGGCGCGCGAAGCCCCGAGTGGGGAGCTTTCATCATTTACGCGAGATCGCCCGCTGTCCCGTCCGCCGAAGCTAGCCTCAGGCTTGGAACTGATCTAGGCGTCGGTCGTTCGAGCGTGCAGCAGCGTCACCGCATCGGCGTATCGTCCCGTCTGGCTGGGATGGCTCAATCACGCGCGAATCCATGCCGCAGAACAATAAAACCGGAGATCCAGCCAAAAGAATGAATAAAAAAAAATAAAATCAAGGAACGATTGCTCGATGCGGAGCTGATAGCAAATTACCAACAAATGAGTCTGACGTGCAATTGTCGGGGCCAACAATTTACCATCGAAGGCCCCCAATAAAAGTCAAAACTATCTCAGGCTTCAATCTCGAGGCACCAAACAACAATTTCGTCGTTGGGATTGTCTGTCCTCTTTGACTAGCGCCTTTCAATTGGCTGTGAAATTTTGACAGTCCAAGCGATTTTTGGGTTGACAGCCGAAAAGAGGAGCCCTGCCAGGCCCTTAGTATTGATCTCCATCTAGCTCCTCAAGATTCTGATGGAGACACGAAGAAAACGTGGCAAACACGACAGAGGAGGACAAATCAAACACGTCAGTTAGATTTCTTTATTCGAGGTGGATCAATTGTAAAAAAAATTGCTGGCTTGGTGTCAAATTGTAGGGGTATTGAGACGCAAGAAGGTTAAAAATTTGGAGGCTTGTAAATTCCAAGATAATTTGATTGGTTTATGCACCAATATCCTTAAGTTTTAATATCTGAGAGCTATATTCGATAACTCATGATAAAACCATCTTGCTATTTTCTAAAATGTATTTCTTAATTGCAATATGTAGGTATAGAAAGTAGGTTTTGAAAATAATTTAAATATGCAATTCTCAATGTTATTCAAGAGGTTCGGCGACAGAAATGTTGGCCCTTTTTTCTCTGATTCCTGTGTAGAATCTCCTGCAGCTCTGTAATTTCAATTGACAAAATTCTCTATTAAATCTACAGAGCTAAGTTAATTCATTTTTGTATGTACCACTTTAGAAAGGCATCGTGAATTGTACGAGTTAAAAATTAACGTTCGAATTTGAAACAAAAATTCTACACTACAGAGTGATGTGTCAGTAGTCAAAGTGATGTCAAATAGAGAATTGTAATGGAGTTAAAAGTTATAGAAACAAGCTGTTGGTCCTTTGTTTTACGTCTAGTATTTAGTGAATTGTAGTAGCAAGTAATAGTCTGATATGCATTTAGGTAGGTATATAATAATAAAATGAAATATTTTTTATATTATTGATTGCTTAAAACAAAACATATTTAAACTTTGAATAAGCCTTATTACTTTTAATGAGGCATAGTCCTTTATAACGATATTGAAATCTATTTTTCGTGCTATTTCATGTTCTATGATAGCAATGCCTATTTATTTACCCTTGAACCATTTTTCTTGCATGTAATTTTTATTAAAGCAAGCTTTCTAAATTATCATTTCTGGATTTTTTCCGAATGCAATTTTTAAATCACATTTAATAATATTAAAGGACCTGTAATTTCTTTGAATGTCGCATCAAAAATTTACCTGCCTTGTAACGATATTTCGTAACTAAAATCTATTGTTGTACGTTGTTTCAATATAAATGCTATTTTTTACTGTAGAAGTATTACATGTAACATATTACATGGGGTCCTTTACCGCCAAGGACCTAGCACAGCAGTAGAACAATACTTATTGCAGAATTGTAGCCAATAAAGAAATGTACTTAGAATGTTAGCCATCTTCTTACACACTCAAAATGGAGCATTTTCGTTACGTTTTTTATATATCACAAAGCTCATAAACTTACCAAAAGAAAATACCAACACAATGTTGGGCTTAACGAGTTATTTAAGAAAAAATAACTTATTATACCATGTCAGAGTGATTGAAACGTTTAGAAAGCTCTGCGAGTGAGTAACTAGTTTTTTGGGGTTTTCAGAATCACCGGCTTCTATTTAGTTATTCAAATTGTGAAACTTATCACAGCACCGAATAATCATATTTAGGACAATTTTTGAACATTTTTGTCCTAAAATATGTACAATAGAACTCTCTAGGAACATTTTAAGTTGAAATGAGACAGCACCTTATACAGAGTGTTTCCTTTCTACTGGTCTAAAAGAAAGGAAATGATACTCACCTATATAAACAAAAAAAAATGTATGACAAGGGCTGGAAGGAAAATGTCATACGTTTCCGTGTTACAGGGTGATTATTAAATTCAAGTCACTTTCATATTTAGTTTAGTATATATTTTTCTAATAATCACAGCGACATCAGTCCAACGCCAAAACATTACTAACAAAATTATCCTATTCAAAACAAAAGAACAACTTTATTTACCTTTTATTACTGGAGATACAGTGGCGTGCAAAATTTAAAATTTCGTTTTTAATTTTAACATAATTTCGGTTTTTCCCTAATTGTTTTAAAAAATTTAAGTAACGAGATTTTTCTTTATTTTTATTAAATTGATTATCTTCTTAACAAGCTATGACTCACCTTTCTTTTGGACAATCACAAAGGAAACACCCTGTATAGTTCTCATTAAATACCAAATTAAAATTTTCAAGTATAAATATTTATATTCGTATTCCTTTTCCTTTAATTTCTTTTTCTTATTACACTGACCTTTGTTTGAGTTATTATGCTCAAATTTACCTTTTATTATTTTATTAAACTTTATATGTATTGTATATTACTTTACCATGAGTGTCTTCGAAGAGGAATCGAACCTGGCTCTCTCTGCATTCGCCTCCAATATTCTATTATCTATATCTGGTCTAGCCTAGTCCGTCTGCTAGTCAAATAATCTGTATTCAGAAAATTAATTTCCTAAATAAAAGTTCTCAATTTTAAAGGCTTTTCATTAAAGTGGTTGTCAAGTACATTGATTTCGAATTTGTTCTCAAAATATAGCTTCTTCTGAAAGTATGATTATGTGAAAAAAAAACCTTTTTATTGTATATTTTCACAATTTCACAGATTCCTCTATACGAAATTCAAATTCGCACTTGACCGTCTTTTACATTATATCATTCATCTTTTAAGCAGCCCAGTCAACATATATAGCACGTACATATCTTCATATAATATTCTTAAATTTATAATTATATTGTACATGTTACGAGTTTAATATCTGACATGGATTCACATCACACCTGGATGAGAAAATCATTCTAATCCCAGGTGAAAGGATCAGAAATGCTACAAAATCGTACGGTAACCCTAGCTAAGATTCCGTCGCTCTTTATAAGCTCAAATTTGTTTCTCTCTTTCGCTCTCAGACGCAAAGCACGACGAGGGGGCATCAGTCAAATCAAATTCAATTCCCGACCAAATTCGTCACATTCGTCACGAGCAGCTTATCCCTGGCCCTCTTCACCCCGTTCAGTTTCAGTTTAGGTCCTGAATATATAGACTTGAATGGGTGTGGGAGAGGGGGGTGGGAGGGTGGAGCATCCTAAAAGCTGAAGACTTATGTTCACGTCATTAACCCATTCCTGTATCCCGCCCGAATGGACAGAGAGACTGTAGTGCTATTCATTTTTCCCCCTGGCCTCATCGAATTCCAGGTTCCAGGATACCACCGCGCGAGCATACAGGAAGTGACCAATATTTTACAAGTTTTTGACAAGCTCGATGGCTTTTCCATCTTTGGACGGACACCCTGGGGGCACTGTTGTGTCTTTCACATCCTCAATCCTTCCCGCCCGACCCGACAAGCATGTCCTGTCTGCAGCGTTCTAGCTCTTCTAGACTGAATGTCCGCCAACGTATACCCCACCCGAAAGGATCTACCTCTCTTTATACCACAAAGATGGCAATCCTTCATATTCGTCTTCCTTTATTTTTTATTATTTTTACTATATACTATATAGATATATATTTTTTTATTTGTTTGATAGTCCCGCCAGGAGCATCCCTTGATAGGTAGTGTATGGTGCCCGATGGTGGTGCTCCGGTGCACAACTATTCCAGGCACTCCCGGGCCATCAGTTTTCCCCCTTTAGTTTATTGATGGGATTGCGTTTATCATATACAGCATTGGTGGTGATGTGTGGACGTGGACAAGACACCAGACAGCTCCCTGCTCGAGCTTGAGTGATATCACGGGAGACGTCTCTTGCATGAGTCCAGCTACCCAACCTTTATAAGGGATGCTGGGCGGCGACGACGACGACGACGGTGGCGACGTCGGCGGCGGATATGGCCACCAACATACACCATCATCCCCGTCCGTACAGGTCGCCCCGCTTCTTCTTCTCTCAAAGAAACAAGTGTTGTTTGCGAGTGCCCCGTCCAAGAGATATGGAAGATTTTTCTTTGCACCTTATTTATGGATTGTATTTATCATTTTTGAAATATTGATGGGATATAAATCGTGAAGTGTGCCGGTAGACGTACGATATCTGCTTGGATACATCATCACGGGGACGGGGAGGAGGCGAAGACAACAGCAGCGGCGGGGATCCCCGATGATGATGACGGGGAGCAACCCAGAGACAGGTTGGCGTTTGTATGGCACAACACCGATACTGGATTGAGGGGTGGGTGGGGTGGGTGGTCGGTCCATCCTTCTGCCTAGCATCTAGCATTGTAGTATTTTTCCCTCAGGAAAATGCTCCCTGTCACACCGGCTGCAAGGTATTATATGCAGTTCTCGAAAAATAGTCACACTATTAATAGGACTTGGGAGACAGCACCAGCCCCAGCAGCAGCAGCAGCAGCGCGGGCTGGTGGCTATCGGAGCTAATTACGAGCTCCTCGATGTGGGGCATAAATTTTAATTTAGTCTCCCCCCATCGACCATGGTGCATTGGATTTGATTTAGGTGCCAAATCATTTGTCATTATTCTCGCTTATTTTCTTCGCCTTATATTAAATTGATTTATGCAGCGAAGGTGTGGATGGTGGCTATTTTACTTCATCTCATCCACTATATTTTCGGGGAAAACGGGGCGACTCTTGGGATCCCATAAACTTGCTATAATCAAATTCGACACTGCCACCCAAAATTCCGGGGTGATTACCTTCAATGCCGGAATCATTCTCTTCATTCACCCTTCCATCTTCACCAACCTTCTCCACCAGCGCGCCACCCGCGGCCACCCTTCGTCCCAGAAGGGAGCGCGCAATCATGAAAAATTAATTCAAAGGCCAGACTGCAAGTCATTCGAATGGTATCAGGCAGGAATGATCCGAAGACGACGAAAGAGACGACTCCTGGGCGGCGTGACACCGCGCGGCGAGACGCTATGTAGTGGTAAAAAAGGAAGACCGGCCAAGACGGATGACGAGGACGTATCGCAGACAAGGCCGGGAATGGGAGAAAAGTTTTCCTGGAAAAAATAAAATAAAACAAGAAATATATAAAACAACTTCAAAGAGTTTTCTTCAGCCCAGGCCAAAGGTATCCCCCTTGGCATTTTTTGATTGATTTGTGTTGTCAGATTTCATCAGCTTAAATGAGTGCAAATCATGCAACGCAGCGATGACAGTCGACGGAGGCAATTAATTGCGATGCAGGAAGTGATATCGACAGAATTTTCACTTTTCATTTGTTTTTGTTTATGACTATGTTGAGCGAAATGAAAAAAATATTTTATCAGACTTTTTATATATGTTAATATATTGGGTATAAGTAAGTACATGATTTTGGATGTACTTAATAAAGTAAAGGGTCGGCCATCGTCTGTTTTTTTTTTAAACTGCTGTGAAATAAATACTGTTCAAAATTTTTTAAAAGTTTGTTGATTTATTGAAAAGAGTAAACCTTCCGGTTCGTTATGGAATTTATGATTTCCTTTAAATGTCTGCTGCGGCTGGCTTGACAGTAATCGAACCAATTTTGTAGTACATTTTCGATAGTTTGGGACCCTATTTCACTAATAGCTCGATAAATATTGCGCTGCATTATCAAATTGCAACTGCGGGATAGCTGTAACACATCTCCAAAACGCCTGATTGCACGATTATTGAACTTAGTGCACAAAAAACCAATTGTTGCACGGCTTGTGTCGCACGTAGCGCCATCCTGCTGGAACCACAGTTCGTCAAAGTCAAATTCTTCAATTTCTGACCGGTAATCATGCCTCTGTAGTACTCTTCTTTGATTGTAAAGTTGTTACCATCTTCGTTTTCGAAGAAAAATTATCCAATAATGCCGCCACTCCAAAAACCACACCAAAGAGTCACAAGCACAGAATGCATTGGTTTCTCTACATGTGAGTTTTCCGAGCCCCAAATACAGTAATTTTTCTTATTAACATAGTCGCCGAGATGAAAATGCGCATCGTCAGAAAAGATGATTTTTGTTAGCCAAGTCGACGTCAATTTTGAGAAGCGATAACGAAGCTAGTGCAGTTAGCATGTCAATCGTGAATCGAATTTTCTTCATAAATTTGCGTACACTAGGGGTTGGCGCATTATTTCGATAATTCAAGCATAAATTCATTTTATACCGCGGAGATACGATACTGTGTTTCTGTAAATTTTTTGAGCGTGAAAGAGCAGTCTATGTCCAAATAACATGTAATTTAATAAGAAACCAACAGGTGGTCCACAATAAATTTGGACAAAGGTGTACGCATATATGTACATATGTTTAGAATTTTGGATCCTCAAGGTGCTAAGAAGTCTGTTAGTCTATTTTCGCAAAAATAATTTTATTATATAACTACTAAAAACGTCTGGAGAGTGTACGTGTTCATATGTTTGCTTTTCCAATAATAATTCCAAACAAAGTTGGTCCTGTATTTTTATAAGCCTTTCAGGTATCAAGATTTAAGTATCAAGTAACAAATTCAACTTTTAAAACACGAAAGTTTATGAGAACGGCTACATAATAGCGGCCTAATTTGATAGCAGCTTAAATGATGTTGCTTGATATCAGAGTTTAGCAAATTCTAAAATTGATACCCCGTAGTGTTAGTTTTGAAATTTCGAATTTTAATCTGACTCGGCCCTAAATTTTTCTTTTTAAAACTCAATGTAAAATAATTATGGATTAAAAAAGCGTGCATCGAAAATGAACCATGAAGTTGTGGTACGATTTCTACAGAATTTTTATAAAACTATGTATTTGATTTTTAAAATAGGAAGCTTTTAAGATAGACAACGACTTTTGGTAAGATCTACAGAGTGAAGAGTATCATATTTTGATAAAGCTGGTGTTAGTAGTTTATTTTGCCGCAGTTTTAAACTTCATATCTTACAAGGTGTTTTCCATATGAGTCTTATTTTTATCACTAATCCAAATTGTTAATTTTCCTTTGCCAAGTTATTTTGTATGATTTCCTTCAAGAATCACTTTTTAATACAATTCTTTAAAAAAAAAAAATTAAAAATTATGAATGTGAATGAAAAAGCACAAAATCACTTTATTCTCAAAAATCCAGAAAATTACACCCAGTCAACAATAAGAAAAAAACAGGGTCCATTGTAAAAAGGCGTCGTGTCGTAAGCGTTTAATTTGATATTTTCTTATTCTGTCGAAAAACATTTTTGACGAATATTTCAAGTGATGAATTTATGAATTTCTCCTCCTTTTCATCAAACATTCACCGCCGATGTCGCAGCTTTCGACAGATGTTAACAAAATATTTTTCTTAAAGAATATCTTTTCGTATCGGTTTGCTTTTCTTCTAAAGAAGATTTTTTATTGTCTGTTTTCTTTTTCCTTTGAAAGTATAAAGAATCGTCAATTTTAAGTGTTTCTGACAGTTTTATACATTGTTTAAAACATATTTTCTTCGTTTATTGTTGGTTTTATTATTGTTATTCATCGCTTCTGTATGCATTTGGAGTCGTAAAATATATTTTTTTGTTGATTAGTATTTTACTTTAGTAGTAAATCATCACAAAAAAAAAACAACCCCACAAAATGTCCAACCCTTATGGACAGAGAAAAAGTGCTAGAAAATAGATTTCACCACCAATGCTGACCATAAATACAACATTTTCCCAAAACGCAACCAACAATATGTACATACATATATACGGATGTATGTACCGTGAAAACTATGTAATGTAAACCAACTCGTGCGACATAAACTAACCGAAAAGATCCCCAATAATGCCAGCCATAACTCTTTCCATTAGTGCGACGGAGCCTTCCGAAAGGTCGTTTAATAGTTTTTCGATGCGGCCATAAATTGGCCAACGCTAATACCTCAACATTTCAAATCTTGCACTAATTTAGAGCTGCATCAGTGCGAGTTCGGTCAGGACCGAGCTGTGTCCCCTGCGGGAGATTCCCTGTGAATGTAAAAATTTCTTTTCGTCTTAGTCAGAAAATTCCCTAGACGTCATTAAAGGCCAAGGCTGTGCGCGTTAGTTGTCTTTTTCTTTTTAGCTCTCGAATTCAAGCTTCAACCGCTCAAGCGTCCAACGTTCAAAACCAACCATCGTGGCTTGACCACTGTCCGAGAGTACCGGCCATATATCTGGGTGAGGAACAATTCTTCTTTAAAAAAGTATAAAACGCGCCATCTGTCAAAGATAAATGTGATCCTAAATAAAATTTATCGCCCTAATTTATGTCCGACTCACGAAGACTGACTATGCCTCAGGGGTCATATAATTTAGATAAGAGTCTGACCATCACTGAAGGTCTTAATCAGCCTGGAGAAAGGCCCCGCCGCCACCGCCGCCACCGCCGCCACCGCCGCCGCCACTGCCGCTGTTACAGACCTGAGAATAAGAAAGTTGAAAGTGGTTGGACAATGGTGGGTGATGGCACTTCTCAAGGTACGATTATAGGTCCAGTGATATTTTTCAGACTGAACATGGCTCACGATTGCTTTCTCAGCGCGCGGTATGATGCTATAAAAAAGGATTTCCGCTGTAAATCACCGCATGTCCCGTCCGGGACTTGTGGCAGAGGCGGCGTTCGGCGGCGGGAGCATAGAGGGAGAAAGGAGCTCGCCTTTTCGATATGAGAAGGACCAGAACTTTCCCATTTCTTGAGAAGCGGGCATAAGAAAGAAAAAAAATTCTTCAGCAATTTTATTGGTTTTTAAGTGCACAACTATTTCGATGACGGCAGTGGCGGCGCGGCGGCAGCAGCGATGGTGGTGGCGGGGCCCCATAGCGTTCTCCGTGTATTGAGTGCGCCGTGACGATATCGTGATATATAGCAAAGGCCCCAGGCTTCGGCCTGTGTGTGAGTTGCCTTCGATGTCATAAAATCTTCCGAAAAGACTACTTATGTGTCTGGCCGGTGTGATTTATGGGCTTCAGGCTTCATGTCCCCATACGATAATAACGTTTGAAGATTATTTATTGGATACATCTGTTCTGGCCGATCTTTCTCTTCTTCCCATTTCTTCGTGTATATCTGGAATGCGTCTCGAGTGCGCGACTCTGAGTGCCTCCGGGCGCGGCAGCAGTGACGGCGGGTGAGACGGTCGCGGGCTGGGGTGTATGCACATGATATGGCGAAAGTGATGAAGACTGACGTGAGCGACACAAAAACGACGAACTAAACACAAAATGAAATTCATTTTTAACAACTATTTCAGCGCGATTATGTTCTCAAACTGATGGCGTAAGATGGCTGGGGGTATTTTCGGGAAGTGCGGGAGAGGCTCACCTGCTCTCATCATCGGTCCTCTTGTTCTTCTGTTAAATATCTTAAGAAAATATAAAATAGGATTTTCATTTTTACAACCTCGGGATTTATGAAAACGAGGAACAAAGTTGACTCGTTTAAGTCTTTTTGATGTGGTATTCTTCAGATGATGTTTCAATGCTATTCTTCTTTTCTTCTTGCAGGTTAATTTTGTGAGTGAAGTGATTTAGAAAAAATTTTCAACATACGGCGAAAACGAGCAAATTGGACACATCATGCGGTCCAAACAACAGCCGAGGCCTTCGTATCGGTGGCTCAACAAGGAAGAAAATGGTAAGTCCTAGTTATTATAATAATAATAATATTTTCAAAAGAATTCTTAATTGTCGGAAATATTCGGAAGATTTATATAAACATAGCATAGCAAGTTCTACCCTAAACCACTTTAAAGTATGAAGTTACCTTTAAAATACTTCCTTACTTTGTGAAAGCGTAATGCATATATTCCTTCTTTAAGAATTATTGTTGGATAAATGATCTTTTCTAATAATAATAAATAAATTATAGTATCCTGGCATTAAGAGGTCCTAGCTTAGGATCTTTCCGTAACGCTGGACTTTCTTGCTACTGACATTGTCGATGAACCTATTCATTTCCTATTCTTCAGAAATCTTTGTTTATTTAATTTGTCAACTTGGAAACCATTCTTTTTTATAAGATATATGTTCAATTTGAAATTTAGAAAACAATTGCAAACAAATTTTCCTTTGAAATAATTAAATACCTATTTACATATACCGGGTGTGCCATAGGAATGTCTGAAAACTTATGAGCCACTATTTTTCAACAAATGAAAAGATAGGCAAAGTATGAATGTTTTTTTTATAAAATAATGTTGTCATTTTTATTTTATGTCCATTTTATTTCAAAAAGTTTAGTCTATCTGATACAAAAAAATAATTTGGAAAAATACAGTGAAAAATGTGAGTCATTAATGACCTAAGAATCTTTAGTAGATAAATTCGACATTGTTTATGGAAGGTGTTCACAAATTTTAAGATAAATTGCAGATTACTGAGATCTCTAAAATTTGAATTTTGTGCACGAGAAAGTTAATTTATAAATTTTCCTTCTTACAAAGGGTATTTTTTAAGAGACGCCGGATTTCCGATAGGTATAACTGTCAAATGAACTGTCATTTGTTATAAGTGTCAATATTATTTTAATTCGGTAAGGTTTGACAAATAATCATAGAAAGATATACACTGCAGCACACAAACAAGTCGTGAAAATTTCTATCCGAAATCAGAGTTATAAAAATTTATGGAGCACTTCGTGAATTTTGTGGATCGAATAAACGCCCATCAACATAAGTTTCAATTGGTGAAGAAAGCTGCATAATTATTGTTTGTAATTGCAAGTTGACCCTCTAGTTTATAACAACATTTTGTTTAGCGATGAAATTCAATTTCTGGCATAAGTAGAATTGTCGTACTAATAATGTGATGAGAATCCTCAAATAATACAAGAGATTGTTATGCATCCAAAAAATGCACTGTTATGCTTCCATAACTTCAGAACGTTGGTGTTGACGACTTGTGGTTTCAGCAGGACGGCGCTAGTGCCATACAGCGACCGAAGCAATCGCTTTTTTGAAAGAACAATTTGGCGAAAATCGATCGTGTAATTCAATTTGAGTTCTTGGGTGTTCTTGTAAATTCTCTGACCTGTGCTGATAAACGAGCTTCGATTGAAGGACCCAAATTCTCGAAAAACTGATCAAAAATTGGCCTATAGGATGTAATTGGAAGCCGCGATGCTCATATGCGCAAAATTGAATTTTAATATTAAATATTCAAAAATTGGTCTTTTGAATAAATTCTTTATGGTTCTCTGTTTTGGTGTATTGTGTGTGACCTACTGTCAAATAATTCTTTAAAGCGATTTATCTCAATTTGGTAACATAATAAAATGTTTCAAATAAATTCAGTTCTATCATGCATACCTACCTAAAAAAATGTATCAGATTAAAATTAATTTTCAAACTTTTATATATATCAATCGCCTTACGCTTTCCTCCATTAAATAGTCATTAAAACCTGTAGGATATTTTCAGTAAACTAAGCAACATGAAATTTAGTATGCATAAGATGAGGTTTTAAAAGAATACAAATAAAGAGACATTTTTTGAAAATTGATCATACTCTTTAAGGCACTTCTAAAACAGACATGAAAGCATCACAAGTTTGGATAAAATCGCATGAATGAAATGTGATTGATTATAGAAAATGATAATTTGTTTTTAATTTGTGCAAATAAATGCAAATGCTTTACATACAGAATGTAGAAAAAGGTCTAGTAAATTTTTTATTGCTGTTTTTTGGAGTGTCGAAAGAGAACCTGAAATTTATTTCCGTAAAGAAATTAAGCGACGTGATGTGGCTTTCTGCAAAAGACCAAATAAACAATTTTGTTTAGAAGATGACTTTCTCTAAAATATAAATTAATTAATTATATTGTAAGTGATACTTGCTCAATTTCTGACCGGAATTCTTTCCTAAAGAGGACACGGACTTAGGATAAAATTCTTAATCCCAATAGGCGCCGCCACACCTGTTTTTAATCATATCGGAAAATACCAAATCAAGTGTGGGTCAGAACAATTATTTATTCTCTGGAAATTTACTTCTGAATTGGTCATCAGAAGCATCAGTTTGACAATATATTAAAAACAATATCGCTAAAAACCTGTTATTTATATTGTCACTGAAATAAATTGGGGAAATCCACGACAGGCAGGCGACAGTCAGCCCCAAAGTCGTTTCATTTAATCAAAGCATCAATCATTGGTCTGTCATTGGGGCAAGGTGATCCGCACCTTGATCGTTCGTCGAAAATTTTCACCTCAATGAAATCACCTTGTCGTTCGTTCACTTTGAAGTCGCGTATATAGGATAATGTTGTCCCCGAAAGAAAAATCAACACCACCACCACTGGTTTGGGGCCTGTTTTGTTTCAGCGTGGCGGTGTGGCGGGATGACGCGTCTTCAGGATATATGTTGTCGTCCATCGGTCCGTCGTCGGTCAGTCGCAGTCTTGATTTATGGCAATCGCTCCCTCGAAGACTATTAATAAGTCACCGATTGGTCGTTAATGACAAACCGCGACAACTTTTCATTTAAATAATGAACTCGACCGCACCAGGTGAGCGGTGATTAGCTCGGTTGGGTTGCGAAATCGCGAGTAGTTATCGCGAATTGCGAAAAATGGATAGTCGTTCGTTTTGAGGGAAAAAAATGGCATAAAAAAAGAATAGGCCATCAGACGATGACGACGGCGGTATCCTCTAAAAGTGAGATTCTGCGAATTTTAAACTTTTTTCGGGGGATTAAACGTGCAAATTTGGCTGGGGGTTGTGATATTAGTGAATCAGTCCACCTAATGGCAGAATTAGCAAGATTTGTTGTCGTAATTGGGCGCGGCTCTGCTAAACTGAAATTGTGAGAATTTGGCATATATTCTCTGGTATCGGTCACCCTTGTCGCAAAAACCAGGTAACTCAAGACTTATGGTTTCATGCTGCGAACCGTGCTCCTCAGATACCGAGATCCGTGAACCGCATCCATTTGGACTGGACCGACTCATCACGGTCATTTATTGCACGTTCTTGTCCGGCCTCTTGACTGCATTACAAAATTTATTCGCGGACTTGTCATTATTTATGATTTGTGCTAAGCCCCGTCGTATATCATGTCACAGTGACGTGCCTGGTTCATTTTCCAGAGTAGAAGACAAGTGGTATCAGGTTCCGGCCAGTATAAGGTGCACACCGCACTCAGGTGGGTTTCGAAATCTTGCGGCATTGATTTTATTTTTTTTCCGAAAGGCCCAACCCGAAATGACGCGAAATGCACTGGTCAGTTTCAATTAGGGTTGTCACTTCTACCGATTTAACAGGATGTGATATATCGATTTTTATTACAGTTTCCAACTCTATCAATTTAATCAAATACTATATAAAATTTCAACTATAGTTAAAAACAATCTGTAATTAAACACAACAATTTCAATTAGATCATATCGGCCTTTTACCAATAAAAATTTTTCAATTCAACTTTAAACCTTTTACTCTACATCTATAAAAGATAATTTTTTTGTAGGATATTTTTCACTTACAAGGGGAGGACACAACATGATAAGAATGGATTTGAATAATTTTTAAATATGTTGTAGCGGTTAGTTTTCTTTGTGTTATGTTAAAGGGATTTTATGCAACCCTTTTTCGTTTACGAGATATTCAAACCCAAACTTAACCCCGCAATTTAAGTACTAGTTCAGTTTGTACTCGACAGCAAGAAGTGGGGTGTGGCTTCGTACGTATGTATATTTGTTAATTTCACGTCTTTCTAAAAATTTTTTTTTTTTTTTAATTTATGTTGAAGATATTGAATTTTAAGTTCAAAGATTAATCGTTTATAACAAAATATATATCGGACATTCCACGTCAACCAGGCCACCTAAATGACCAAAAATCATCGAGACCTAGAAAATTATTTTTGGGCTTAAATTTTTGGTCTATCTTTACCCTTCAGAAATTGACCTGGCGTTTTGAAAAATTCAAAATGGCGGATCCAATATGGCGGCCAACTTTTCAAAAATGAACGGAATTTGAACAAAAAAATACTATGATATTCTGCATAAAATTCTAAGTAAGAAATGTCTCTTGCAAATTTCTGAACAAAATTGCCGTTTTCGAGAAAAAAATTCATGCATTTTTAAAAATTTTCTATTTTGATAAAATCCATATTGGGCATATTGGATCCTACATTTTGAATTTTTTTGACATCTGACAATGTATTCATCACTAGCGACCTCCTAACACCTGAGTATTTTTTAAATCTTTCTAATATGCCAATTGTCAATTTTTTCCTATATAAGACCGAAATTTTGGATTTGTGATCTTTAAAAAAAAACACACTTTTAAGAAAATTCTGTAATATTTATTGAAAAACTTTCTTTTGAGTATTATAATATATGTATTGAAGAACATAAAATATGTTCTTTTGATGAATTTTTGTTCTTCATATCGGCGGTAGAGGGCGCCTTCCAAAAGTCATGTTTTAAACGGCGAGACCATTTTTGCACTTCTTAAACAAAATCAAGGCAAAATTCAAAATGGGTAATCTTCCTTGGACATTTTCCTAGGAGATATACCTAAGAAATTATTGAAAAAAATTTTTTTCGTCACATTATTCAAGTTTTCGAAAAGGTATTGAAAAATCAACCTTTTTTTGGGGCGAACTACCCCTGTAAAAAAGGGTGGATTTTTATATATAAGTTTTTAAAAGTATATCTCCTATATAAAAAATCGAATGGTTGTTGGTTTTTTCAAATCGGAAATGTGTCTCACGAGTTCAAAAAATGTTGTTTCGAGAAAAACGCGATTGAAGTTTTTATTCGATAATTTGCAAATGTGTCTATAACTTTTTTTATATATTGAATTTCTTAAAACGGTTTTTGGGATTATATTTCTGATGTTTTAGAATACATTTATGAAAAGAAAATCTATTTTTTTTCCGATTTAGAAAGTAAATGTCCCCTTAATTTATAACTCACAAGAATTATTGAATTTTTTAAAATAAGCTATAGATTGATTCTGAAATTATTCTTAAATTAAGAGAAAGAACTTAAAAGTTCAAAAACCTATGAATTTGTACTATTTGTATATATTTTTACAGGACCAGACTAGATTTATATATCATAAAAATTGTCAGTTTGATTGTTTGTTCTTGAATAGCTCAAAAGCCATTCAATCGTTTTTTAAGAAAATTTTGTAAGTTTGTTTGTGATTCAATCATGTCTCAACGACTCAATGCATTTGAATAACATTTTGTATTCAGATAGTCAATGGCACAGAGTACGGTATAGACTTCTTTTTATCTCGGTCGATTAAATACATTCTGTTAGAAACGGTTTGATTTATTCAAAAAATCTAAATATTTAAGACATGTTTCTTGAAGATTTTCTTTGATTTTGATGATTTTGATTTTTCTATTGAGATAGAGCGTTGGCAACCCTATAGTTTATAAAATGAGTGCAATATATATAAATGTTTTTATTTTATCTTAAATGCACTGAAGCAGGCAATTCGCAGCGTGTTCTGGAGCCTCTTCCAGGTGAATGGCTAGTCAATTTCGCCCGTTGTGAAGTGTAAACAGCACCTCCAATCCGCGTCCAATTAACAGCCTTTCGTCGAGTCAATTTCAATAAATTTTGCGAGCCGCGAAAGCGAACATCGGTTTTACGCCGCATGCCAGGCATTCCAGCGGGAACATCTTGAAGTGATAATCATCGAGACAAACGTCCCGAAAATATTTTCGCGCGAAAATTTTCTAGCGCAGACCAGCGTTGCATTGGCGCAGCACCGGCGTCCTCGTTTTACTTAGAGGAGGGGGAGGGAGCAGTCACTTACTAAACGGACGAAAGATGTGCCGATAGAATCGCCGCATGCTGGAGAGCGAGAAGAAGGGCTCCTGCAGGCGAACGGCTGGGAGTAGTTATCAAATGCAAACCACATTGCACCTTTTCGCAGAAGGAGGTGGCTGCTGTAAATAACTGGCGTGCCACCAGAAAACCCGAAAAGAAAAGAATATATACAAAAAAAAAAGTAAAAGTGAAAACATCATTTGGGCAGGTGCTGATAGCGAACTTACAAGCCCCATCCATAGTCAACGATAGACGTGGACGTGTATGGATCGAATGGAACAATGTGAGCCACAGCCTTGTCCCGACGTCGTCTTTCGTCCCGCGGAGGAGCACGCAAAGCATTGCACCAAAACCTTTGGCTTTAATTAAGACGTTTCCCCGGGAGAACAACTCGCGCGTGAAGAATTCCCTGGGAAAGCGACCCGTCACTCGGTGGCAGGCGAGAAGATGTCTTGCGATTGGAGCCCCGATCGCTCGCGCTGAAGGAGTTATCGCATTTTTGGAAGAGGCCTGAAATAGGCGACATTTTCCACACCGAATAGCCCGCCCGCCCGCCTGCCGCCACCGTGTCGCACGGGTATAAACAACCGACAATTTCATCGCCGTATCGGGAATTTCGCGAAATCGCACAGAAATAATTCTGTTGAGCGACACACTGAAGAAGAGGATGACGATGACGGGACGGGGGGCGGGCATAAGACAGGGGGAATTGGGTGGCTGGGGCTCGCAAATCAGGAACGAGACAAGTGGAAGTATTCCCAGCGATTTTGAGACAAGATAACCGACACGCAAAATCGCCACCCTACGCTTCCTTCGAAGACGTATGACGAGCATTGTCTTTGCATTGTTGCCTTGCGTGCGAATGGTGCGTTTTTTTTTTAAGAATAATTTTTGCAAACATTTTGTTTACTTATACAAAAATTGGTCTACTGCACTTCATGGTGGTCTTTATTTGTTATAACGCTCAGACGTAAAATACCTTCAGTCTGAAGTTGGGTGCGTTGACATTATTGGAAGTTATGTTACTGCCATTTACATAAACCGCCGTGTGGAAGGTGAAGACAGCCATCAATAATTCGCACTGTCTCATCTGACACTAACCCTTTTATATGGAAGCCACTGAACATTAAATTTAACCAGAGTTAATCTTTTGGCTTAAGTGCTGACAGGCAGATGAAATAGATATACTCATAAATAATAGTTGAAAAGGAACGAAGAGTTTTGTAGAGGCTGATTAACAGAATAAATTTCTAAATTGAATATTAAAATAACATACACAAAGACGGCAATGCCCTTAAAACGACTGAATCAATTTTATTAAAATTTTATTTGCAGCTTGTTCTGTAACTTTCAACTTCATTACAATTTCTTTATGTTGACGTCAGTCCCTGTCACTTTGTTACTATGTTTTGCAATACTTTTTTGTGTTTCAAATTCAAACATCAAATTTTACTCCATACAGCTCACGATACCCTATTTATATTGCTGATGTTAGAATTAATAAGTAAAAATTGTTATTGTGCTTGTTAATGTTATGGCTATAAAAGGAAATGTAGTATTAATAAGGAATTATAATTGATCACCAACTCTCGCCGCTTTTTAAAGATTTTATAACTATTGTACAAAATATCATTAAAATGAGTACTGGAACCAAAAGGTATAATATCTTAAGAATGTAGTTAGTACAAAATCTGGTGTTCCTCAGGGTAGTCATCTTGGTCCCTTACTATTTATTTTATTTATTAACGATCTTGAATGTGTGATCAAACATTCTGAACTTTTAATTTATGCTGACGACGTTAAGATTTTTAAGCGGATTCACAATTATGACGACTGCTCCCTTTTATAGATTGACATTGATGTTTTCAGTTTGTGGTGCACGATTAATAACTTCTTGTTGTTTGTTGTTGTTTTTGTTAGACGTTGGACCAAGGAATTTCGTGATCCTTATACCTTGCAGGCCATATGTGAATTATTGGTAAGATCTGTGTTGGAGTATGGTTGCCAAATTTGGAATCCCTACTACAGCGTTCATATTCATATGTGTAGATTGTAGATGCTATAACAAATATTTCCAGTCTATAGATTTTAATCTTGATATATGTATATAAAATTAAGCAAAAGCTTCTCTCCTGTAATTAATTTTTGTTAGGTCAGATTATTTGTTATGATGTATGTTGGCTTGTAAATAAATAAATAAATAAAGAACGTGTGCGAAACCATCTATTTGCTTGATCAATTTTTAATTATGTATATATTTTTAGAAATTTTTCACTCTACTTTCAAACTTGTGTGTCAAAGTGTGAAATTAATGTCTTTTTATTTTCTTGAAGCATTTGCACTTAGATAGTTGATAATTTAAATATTTTATTATCAAATTCAAACCAGTTGGACTAATAGTTTTAGAAATTAGATTAGATTAGGAAAAATTGATTTAGAAATAAGAAAATTTGGAAATGAAAGTATACTTGATTAACAAGTAATTAGAAGCTTTCTTACATGTCCTAAATTAAATTTCAGGAAAAAAACAAAAACAGTCCCCAAAAAAAAGTAGCTGAAATTTTGTATTTTATTAATGAAGAATGGTATGACAATATAAAAAACATACTAATGCCATTGTAATAACTACTATAAATTTTACTTTAAGAAAGTATAAACGATAAAAAAAAGTTGAGGTAAATTGCATCTAGTATCCATATAAATTCATAAAAATTTGATGTACATTTTATAGAAATCATTAATTATTCGAATTAATACTAATTTAGCGTAATAATAATAATGCCCTAGACAGACAGCGCACTAACTAAATTAATAATTAGTTAATTACTCATTTAACACTAATCATTGATTAATGAAGTGGTGACACACAGCCATTTCTTAATCATCATTTATCAGTTGTCAGTTATTCAATAGTCCTTGTGCTTTTTTTCTTTTTCTTTTTTGTAATGGATAGCGCAAAATAATGCTACAACTGGTATAGAATTCTAGTACACTTTTCATCATTTAGGTATAAATGATCAAAAAATTATGGTCATTTAGCAAGTCATAAATGATCAAGTTCTTCGTCATTTAGCGGCCATAATGATGATAATCCCATAAAACTAGAAATTAGTATTAAATAGTAATTTATGTGTGCTGTCTGTCTAGATTCTAGAACATAACTCATTGCCATTGTTCGATAAGATTTGTAAGATTTATTTTATTGTTTTTCATATAATAAGCAAACTCTTATAAGATTTTAAGCTAAATTCAGAATTTTCTCGTATAAATTGTTTTGATAAGTCTCTATCTTATTATTTGTATATAAAATTCGGAATACAAGAAATTATACGGCAGATATAAAAAAGAAAAAAGAAATAATAATCAACTAAACCACAACTTTTGGCGCAATGGCATAGGTTAGAATGTCTTTGAATATTACACTGACTTGGTATGTTTATTTATTTGTGAAAGTTGCTCTTCAGTCAATGGTATCACTTTGATATTTATGAAGTGTATATCCTTATATTTTATATATTATTCACTGTCCCTGGAGTCTTTCCTACAATAAACTGAAACATGCTCGCAAATTTAAGCTTTTCAAGGAGCACATATAGGGCTATTCCGAAAAGAATATAAAGCAGAAATTGGACCCAGTCACTGTATGAATTTATTGTATAATAGCATACTAAATTCCAAGATTATCCTCTGCTAGTAGTCTGACCTGAATTTGTTTCGTTACCCAATCAACTTTCGAATCTCCAAAAGTGCGCTATATCCATCAGATCGAGTGATATATTGACACATCATCGGATCGACGCGACCACTCGTCAAGCAAAATTCTGCGAACTCTAGGTAATTAAATTTCCAAGGAGCATCTCTGCGGACTGTGACCGCGATGTGACGATGATTATGATGATCATTATCATCATCATCATCATTCGCTGCAGCGGCCAATAAGTGCAAAAGTGCGGCAAGTGTCAGACTCATAAATTCGCGAATTTATGTCCCCTTAAATCCCCCGGAGCCCGTCACATTGGCAATCGGTACGGGACGTTATTAATTAAGGCGCAAGATTTTCTTCAAATCCTCTCGAGTCAATCTCCGGCCTGATGGGCTCTTGATAGGCCTTGTCTTCGGATTCATTTCGCGCGAGAAAATAAGAAAGAGCGACTTGGGCTCTTATCAGTCGCTATAAATTGTCGTGGGGATCGCCGCTTACAATCACGAACGAAGACTCAGGCGCGAGATGGTGCCATCGTCGTCGTGGTCGTCATCGGCGGAATCCCTTTGGCGGGTAAAAATCAAAATTAACCGAATGCGAGAATTAAAAGCGTTATTTGTCGAAAGTGGGAGCGCTCAATTTTTACGGCGATGCTTTATTTAACGAGCGTCACTTGTTTCAGCACTTTGAGTGAAAGTCAAAGCCGTGATGGAAGACAAAACGACGCTAAAACTGAAGGCACACGATAAAGGGATTGGTGGAAAAAGGACGGTTCAGCGGTATCAATAAAATTAAGAAACCTTTCTCGTGATCACATAAATAAATGAAGTGTGAGTGTTTTGAGATGTACCAAAATCAATAAAATTAAAAATTTTAGTAAAGATAGTCCCAACAAGAAGTTGAAGTTGTGGTTTTGGAGTAACTTTTTAATTTTTGAAATTATTCATAATGATGCAATTATCCATATGTGAAACCTTATATTCGGCTTTCTATATCGATACTTTACCCAAATTCGTAAAAATTTATGGTTTACGTATTTTTTAAATATGTTTTTGCCCTTCATGCGTAAATGTAAATGAAATAGATTGAAGAAACAGGTATCATAGATTTGAAAAAAACCAACGAAACTTTACCTAACGTCTACTTGTTTTTTGCTAAAATTAAAATATATTTAAATCAACTAAGTAGAATAACTTCATTAATTGGTGAGTCAAAAAAGTGAATATGGCTGAGCAAAGCCAAAAACGAAATATAGGATTTTTCACGTTGTATTTATAATTCCACTATACTGTTGATTTTATTAATATACAGAATAGATATGGATAAAACAAAATTTATCATAGAAAACAGTGATTTATCAATTGTGAACTTCGTATTTTGATTATTATACCGTGGTCTACGTAAACTTAAGGGTTCAGTACACTTTCTCAACTTTAAAAAATCAAATGTTTTTTTTTTACGGATATCGAAAGTACACCCCTACACCAATAACATCGTTTTAACATTTCATAAAGATTGGAGCATTCTAAATAATGCGTACCTCGGAGCGTACTTTCTAAGAAAAAAATGTTTAAACATATTTTTCTCAAAACCAATTTTTGAAGTGAAACTTCTAATGCGACTTCCAACAAGGTTGCGTTAAACGTTTAACGCTACCATGGAATATAAAAGAAAGTCGTGTTAGTTACACTATTTATAACTCAAGAACGGCTGAACCGATTTGGCTGAAAATTGGTGGGAAGGTAGCTTAGAACCAGGAAACGGCTATAGGATACTTTGTGGGGTTTTAAAATGGAGGATCCAAGATGGCGGCTGAAAATTTTAAATTTGAAGCGATTTTCATGAAAATTGGTATATAGGGGTTTTGCGGGATGGGGATTTCAAATCCGCTGTCCAAATTTAGAAATTCAAGATGGCGGATCCAATATGGTGACCAAGATTTCTTGATTTCAACGGATTTTAATGAAAATTAGTACAATGAATGTTTTGAGTTCACTGATTTTGAATATTATCAAAATTTAGAAATCCAAGATGGCGGATCCAAAATGGCGACCATATTTCTTGATTTCAAGGGATTTTAATGAAAATTAGTACAATCATTATCTTGGGGTCACTAATTTTGAATACTATCAACATTTACAAATCCAAAATGGCGGACCCAATATGGTGACCAAGATTTATCGATTTAATGAACATTGGTACAATGATTATTCTGAGGCCACTAATTTTGAATATTAGCAAAAGATCCAACATGGCGACCAGAATGTCTCGATTTCAACGGATTTTAATGAAAATTGGTACAATGATTATTCTGACGATATAAGTTCCGAATATTATCAAAAGTTGTAAATCCAAGATGGCGGATCCAATATGGCAACCGAATATCTCGATTTCAACGGATTTTAATTAAAATTAGTACAATTATTATTCTGAGGCCACTATTTTCGAATATTAGCCAAATTTCCAAACTCAAGATGGTGGATCCAATATGGCGACCAACATTTATCGATTTCAACGGATTTGAATGAAAATTGGTACAATGATTATTTTAAGGCCACTAATTTTTAATATTATTAAGATTTGGAATTTCAAGATAGCGGATCCCTAAAGGAGTTTTCGGGTTGAAACAATTTCTAGGATATAACAAACTAGAACATTTGAGAAGTGTTTAATTAGTAAGTATTTACCCAACGCCGGGTGAAACCGGGTAACCCAGCTAGTTAATTAATTAATACAAATACATTTTCCAGGGCGAGAATGTTAAAAGGTTTGTCTTAAAGAAACAATATGAGTTCACTAAAAATCAATTTCTACCCCTTCCTATTTTCAATTCCACATTACGAAGTTTCACTTCTTCCGCGCGGAGGGACTCCACGCACTATTTTTTTATTTTTCATGCCGTTCCAATGATTTCTCCAAAACGACTCAACTGATCCATCTGAAATTTTTACCACATATTCGTGATATGTATGTATAAGTATCGTGTAAACCTGTAACATTTCTAAATTTCATATTTTTAGGTTTATACGATTGCCCTTGGCATAAAGTTCTAAATATTTTTGGTTTGTGTGTTTTAGATGCTTCATTTTTCCTGAATCGTTGCAAGCGTTATCGTCGCTTTTTTTTACTTCTGCGGAAGTGCCGTAATTTTGAAAATATATGACATGTAATAAAAAAAAAAAATGTTGTTTATATATTTCAACCGTATATTTATTGAACCTGAAAAGATTTATATCAATATCTTTGATAGAATTCTCGAAAAAAATTCTCAAAAAAGGCTCTTTTTTTAGTGGCAAAGTGTACTGACCCCTTAAGGGGGGTATAGTTAATTATGCATTTTTTGGACCCATTTTTAAGATTTTTTTTATCGACCTGGTAAAAGTAAGGTAAATGGGCGAAGGCCTACACTAAAGAACAACTTTTTAAGAGTATTCAAAAAAATTTTTATTAAAAAATATTGAAAATTGATTTTTTGACATAAATTGTAAGTTGACGCTGCGAAAAAAAAAAGTAGATTTGCGGTGAGACACATAACTAATAGCTGGATCATTTGAAACAAAAAAACCAAAAAGATTTTGTTAGCTAATAAGTTTCTTGAGGTAACTCTGTCGAGTTTTTTTTATTTATTTCGATTATTGAATTTTTGGTGTGAGTTTAAATTAAAAAAAACGAAAAAAAATGAATTTTTTTTTTGGAATTTCTGTTTTCAATCGCAAAAAAATTCTATTAAAAAAAAAACATTGAAAAAAAAATATCTCGACAGGAATACCTTGTAAATTTTCTACAGAAAAAGTGTGCACAATTTCAAAAGGATCGGTCAAGTAGTTTTCGAGTTACGTGTCTCACCGCAAATCTACTTTTTTTACCGATTTCTAATATATTTAAAGGATTTTGTTAAGTTTGGTTCTTTGTACAATAGGACGATAAAATTTAAACAAATTCCGAAAAAATTTCTTTAATTGTTTACTCGAAAAATTGAAATTTCACATTGAATAAAATTGTTTTTCATGAAAATTTTTAATTTTTCAAATTTAAATTATTCCTGCTGAATTCGTCGTGGACATTAATGGAGTTATACAAATATTATCTAAATTTTCTTATACAATTTATTCCATTTATTTACTTTAATTTCATTTATATATCTACTATTAGTTGATAATATAATAATTTATTGTTAAAATAATAAAGTTTAAAGTTAAGTAAGCCATTTTTTTTTTAAAAACATATCCCATTTTCTACCAATTCGGTCCTACTAAATACCATTAAGGGGGTAACCCACTGGTGAAAAAACAAGTTTCGATTTTTTTCTTTTTATATATTTCGATAAATTAGCACTTCAAGAATATCTGTGTAAAATTTCAGATCGATATCTAAATAGTAGTTCTTTCTACAGCTCTCACAGTCCCCCTCCGTTCAATTACGATTTCGGAGCGCCCGCGGCCTTGTAGCCGCTCAAACAGCTACCGCGTGTATTACCTATTATAATACTTTCTAAATGTATATTACATAATACACTAATACATAGTTCCTTATACTATTATAATTCGAAGGTACCCACTATCACCTGGAATTCGCTGATTAAGGGTCAGTTGAAAATTTTTTTAAGAAAACTTTAAATGCGTTTTTCTCAAAACGCTCTTTTTCGGTGCGCGTCGTAAAATTGTGAAAAAACTATTGGGCCGATTTACTTCAAGTTTTGCATACACCTTTATTAAGTACTTAACTATAGAAATAACCGATTATTAGAGTAAAAAACAAATTTTGTTGATTTAGGATCAACTTTTTCGTGTTAAAACATAGTGAAAATCGATACATCAATGTTCGAACTTGCACTAAATCATCAGATGTTTTTTTTTTTTTTTGCTGTAACAATAGCTTATTTCTATCCTTTATAACAAATATTGAAGGATTTTTGTTTGGTATATGTTTGCAGATGCATACTTTGGCCAGGATTTTACGAGGCGCAATTTGCATTTTTTTTTTTTTTTGGACTGCGTGCGCTGCATCGTGACGGCCGCCATTTTGTTAAAATTTTGTTTTTTATAATCACAATATAAACTTTAGTCCTCTGTAAAGCAGTGTGGAAAAAATCAAAAAGATATCTCGGACAGTTTTTTTTTTATCGGTTTTTTAAAAAAAGTTCAATTTTTTGGGCTTCAACAGTGGGTTACCCCCTTAAATTAAATAAAGAACAATTTCTCAGCTTTTAAAAAATTAAAATTATAAATTGAAAAATAAAAGTTATTAAAAATATCATTTCTTCGCATTGACAGTCTTTCTAAAAACGTCGCTACAAGTCAGATGCCCTTTCTTACCCTTACGATATTTTATAAACAAATATTTAAAAAATGTTTAACATACTGTTACATCTGCAAAGATCTAAAAGATACACTGAGAAAAAAATGACTAAATTATATGATAAAATTTGTTGAATAGTTGAAGCGAAATATCTTCTTGCTTTAAATATTTATGATTCGAAAAAAAGATTTCAATATTTTTATCGAAACCAAAATGTTAAGAGTTCCATTCAAAATGATCGGTCGTTTCAAATTTGAACGTATATAAATATGATTGGTGGTGTTCGTTTATTTCGCAATAAAATATTATAAGACTATACTTGCACAGATTTTTTAATTAAATTAGTTGTAGAAAGAGAAAAAAGGCCAGCTAAATATATTTCTGGTTTTTGGGTAAAAAATGTTGACTAGTTTTCTATCCACTTTATTCCATAATGACATTTCGTGGCATATTAACGTTAGAAATTATCTTTCTTTTCCATTTAAACAAACTAACAAGAACTTATCCGCTTTCAGACGCTGTAACAATTTCTATTGATAGATTTTGGTAGTAAAAACTGTCCTATTTTTGTAATATTTTGTCCGACAGACCCAAAATAGTTTTTAAATTATTCATGCTGTTATTTTTGAATCGTATTATTTGGCATAAAGATACACTATATATAAATACCCAAGAATTTAATAAAAAATAATTTCGATTCCATACAGTTAAAAGTGCTTTCTAGTTTCTCAACCAACCTTTCAAGACTTCATTCTTAGTATTCTCAATGGAGCTAAACTTTAACCCAATCAGCACATCTCGAAAACGTCCCAGAAGATAAGAAACAATCAGCGAAACCTCAGAGGTAAAGGTTCAATAATTCATCAAGGCTGTCACGGCCATCAATCAGCGCGGACAGGTAGTTACCTCCTCCGAGCTGATAGCCAGCAATTATAGCGAGAATCTTGGGTCCGCCGCCACCGCCGCTGCTGCTGCCGGAGCGCTAGCGAGCCCCAATCATCCGGACGGTATGTGGCCAATCACGTCGAACCGGCTGCATACTTCCGAGCGAGTTGCTCTTTTTGAATGGGAAGACGAAAGAATCCCCCGTATATAGCTCATTTATAATGCAGGGCTCCATAAATTGCTGTGTGGAGGCCCAGCCCCTTCTGCAATTCGTATAAAGTCTGGAAGTCCATCTCTCTAGCCGAAGCTAAACTGTAGAGGAGCATGGAGGCTTAAAGATTTAATCAAGAACGCTCCTTGCCCGGCCAGAGCACTGGAGAAGACTCACCTTCTCGGTGCTTATTTCTTTTCTTGTTTTTTTTTTTTTTTTTTTTTTTTTCTCTGTTGTCAATCAGTCTGAGAAGACGAAACTGGAGAAGCTTAAAAAAAAAGAAATTCATAAGCCTTCTCCTGATATGGAATGCAGCAAGAAGATGCTCCTTGTTGTTTACTTGCTCGATGCAATCGAAGGTTATGCAATTTACGCCCGCTGACCTCTCAAGGTTTTTTATATGGGATAAAATATCAGCGGAGTGACGACTACTCTGTAAGATACTTAAATATACATATACTTATATCTATCTTTAAGACTTTGAGATTCCTGAAAGTGACTATAGTCTTCCGCAAGTGCAATATCTGCTTGATTTGCGGATCCACCAGGCCAAGCAGCTGCAATAGCAAAAGCAGCAACATTCTGTTACAGCCACGACACTGCAACCCTCTGTGTGTGTGTAGGTTGTCGTGTCTGTCTGTCCATCTGTCTTTCTAGTTGTCACTTAGAACAATGGAAGTTGAGAGACAAGATGATGTTCTCAATTTTGGAAGGATATAGCATTTTGTTCTCCCCCCCCCCCCCCCCCCCCCCCCCACAACTCCCTCCTTCCCCTCTCAGCCCTCCCCTTTACTGCATTTGGAGTCCTCGAATGAGATGGATGTGTGCGACCTGCACTGAACCACACTATATTCTGGATAGTGCCCCTCTTCCCGATTCAGTTTCTCTACGCTCCAACCCTCGAGCACTGGCAGATTTGTTAGCTTAGTTCTGGCTGCAATTCCACAATATAATATGTCGATTTTCCACCCCTTGACTTATATATTAGTTTTGTGTCTTGAAAGGGTTATTTCTGCTCGCATTTCGCATCATTCAATCGAACGTGGACAGGCAGACGGACAGACGGACGGACGGACAGACATACAAGGGGCCCAGTGTCAGTCCATCCAAATACTTCGGATGTAGGGGCTGGGGGAGGACGGCCCCGGGTACACTGGCTACATTCTATCAATCGGGCTTGCATGTAAGTACTTGACTTGTCAGTCCGAAATGTCTGGAAAATCTACAACCGTTTGCCTGAACTCAGGGACTGGGAATCTTATCTTATCCCGGACAGAGTAGTTGATGGCCCAATCTGGACAGGAAATTCTACGGTGATTGCTCTGCTACAGACTATTGCTGGAAGTGAGATGAATGCACTTTCTAGATTACTGGGGATGTGTCAGTTGTTCCTGTCTATCGTTTTAGGCTTGTTCGAATGTCCAAATTTAGATGATGATAATGGGGAACGGTCGCACTATGATACTATTGCTCTCAGTATGTTCCCGGTGTTTGTCTGGGATATATGGGTATATATCGCTGGATATTGGGATACTAGATGCATTGGTCTTCTTCTGCCATCATCTAATGAACTGTGAAAGAAGCCAGGAGGTATCGGTTCGTTCACTGTCTTTTATATGGGAGGAGGGAAAATGAATTCCGAATTCAGTTGGATTGATTGAACCTAAAAAGTGATTGTTTCTGAAGCTCACACACTCAGGGACTGAGGTTTGGGGCCCCAGACTTATTCCGATTTCATCTGATAGTCGATTGATGATATATAGTAGGTATGTGTGTATTCAGCTCACACAGGAGTTGACTCGGTTTCTTGTTTGGAATAAATTCAGGGAAGTGACGTCGAGATAACTTGCAAACATGCCGGCGTGATTGGAGGACCGAACCGAAACCGACGGGTAGAGGAACTTTGAATTTAAGACTTTAAATTGTCTGGTGGTTTAGGCGAATGTGCGTTCTCGAAATGTTTGTTTTCATTGATGGAATTTATTTGGAATTTCTGTTAAATTATTTACTGAAGAGAACATAAGTTGCATGATGCTGTAACTATAATTTAAAGAAAATAATTTACAGAATTAATGGGTTTTTTGCAGGAATTTAGAAAAATTGAAGATTTAATGCTTGTTAAAAGAGTTATGCTTTTGCCTAGAAGGAATTTTTTAAAATAGTATTTTAATAGAATGAAATGGAATAATATTTTTAAATAATGCATAGGAATATTTTTTTTATTTTTTCCTTCTTCCTCTTATACACTTGTATACTATTTCTGTTTAGATATACATATGTATGTGCCCATAATTATGAAAGTGGTCTAAGTCATATATTTCTTGTTTCGAGATATTTAAAGAATTACATTTGAATAAATTAAAAAAAAAAATTTTATTAGTTTTGATTAAAGAAAATTTATTATGAGTGTGAATCTCATACGAAAATGTTTTTAAAGTTTGAATTGACTTATATAATTTTGATTTTTTTAATCATGTATTTTTCGCTATTATTTCTTTTAAGTTTTTGATATTTCGTGCGTAACTACGTTAATTTTCTATCCTCTTTCTTAATTGCTAGGTTGATTTGCAATAACTAATAAACTAATTTTTTTTTATATTTTTGACTTAGACCACTTTCATCATTTTGGGCACCTACGAATTGTAATTTTCAGGAATTTTGTCCCCGTAAAGCGGAAATTTGTAAAACTAAGGAGAAGATTTACATTTAAGAAAAATTAAACTTGAATACAAGCCGATTAAATAGGTCCTTATGTTAAAAAAAAAAAGATCGCTTAGTTTTAGGAAGTGATAGGAGAGATTCTCATATGAGTAGTTTTTTCTCGTGTATTTTTTCTTTCTTTAGCCATTTTTGGACCATTATACCATATGCTTATGAAATTTAGTGGTCTAGTTGGCGTGTTGAAGAACATTGGTATTTTTTTGGGTAATTGTTTACTTTCACGGTCACCTGGTTTTTCACCAACTAAAAATCGAAAAATATATGGATTTTATGTTTTTTTTTCAAATTGTTCGTCGGAATTAGGAAAAAAAATACAAAAATTTGAAAAATCAGTATTTCTGTTAATTTTTTAGCTTTGAATGCGGAAGGCTCAGAGGGAGGCGGTGGGGGTGGGGGGGGGGGGGGGGGGGGGGGTTGGTATGGACCTTGCCTGAATTTTACTACCACTTTCTCTGGAGGGGAAGGGTATCAATACAAAAAAAGTACTACTGGCTATAAATAAAAAAGTTATAACGAGTTAATCGTCAAAACACTCTTTTTTCAACATTCAAAGCTGAAAAATTAACAGAAATACTGATTTTTTCAAATTTTTGTTTTTCATAAATCCGTCTCAAAAACGCACAATTTGAAAAAAAAAATTGTAAAAATGTTAATTCTTCAATTTTATATCCTCAAAAAACCAGGTGACTGTGAAAGTAAACAATTACCGTTCTTTGAACGGAAGTATTCTTTCAATGTGTTCACAGTATGAATTGTCTTATTATCCTGTTGAAATCAGTATATTTTCTGATTCCAGTTGTTTGTCGATTAGTTGGATATGACCATTACTTTTAAGCCGGTCTAAAATTAACTTTATCCAGGCCTTTTTATTGTAGGTTATGGCTTTCATTTGTCCCTTGTATCATTGCATTCGTGTTCACATTATTAATAGTCTTATATTTGCATATTATCTTCACTATAGGGCAACCATAATTTGTACCATAATGCACAAATTCCAATCAATTCTGGGATGAGCATTCAAGTCATAAAACACTTTCGAAAGGTGTCACCAAAATCCGCCCCCTGTACAAATTCCCGTTACTAACTGTATAGTCATATAGATCCGTCATACATAATTGCAAAATCAATTTTCTCTTAGTATCCTCCCAGAAACACGTTCATTGCACGACCGAACGAACAACTGCCATCCGTCCTGAGACAATAATTCATCAACAGGTCATCATCGTCGGGGTTGCCATACAAAGTAATTTTTCTACAGCGATCAACTTAATCAACGACGACACTTACAATTCGAGCCACCCGCGCAAAACTCGCTCTCGCGCTGAATGTTTATTTATAGCCGACGAAGAAATTCCAAAGTGAGCAAATCGTTCGGAAAATTAACAAATACACAGTCACACAGTGACAGCGGTGCGGTGGGGCTGAGGGCCCGGAGGGGCACGGCTTTCCTCTGGAAATCTTTAAGAGTATGGCAGTACTGCACCGAGGCGTCATGCAAAACAAGTCGCCGTGTAAGTCGAACGCGCAAGCGCACAGCTAAATTTATTGTAGCATTGGACAAGTGTTATTTGCGCAAGTGAGTCCAGGCCGCCGCGCAGTCCAATCAAACACACGGTCCGCATGCTCATAAGGCCTAAGTTACACGGATCAGGGCCTGGGTGCCCGTTGATCTACGGCTAGGGGCCTTGTGGCCCCCGATCGTCTCTACTCCACTGACCATCGACCGGCCGCTCGTTAGAAGTTGTACGTAGTTGTTCGTAGCGCAGCAGACTTTCTGCGGCCGTCAAATAGAATCGGCGGGGGATGGCAGTGTCAGAGGCGCATATGCGACAACATAATTCCTGTCCGGTTTGATGTTGTTATGCCATGGATACGATTACCGGGAATCGTTCCACGCCATGAGGAAGTGGGGACTTTCTTGTCACTGGATTTATGGCAGCGGTGGCCGCGCGAGCACCACTGTTTCGCCTGGGAGCAGCCGCGTCGCGCAACGGCCACTTAGCTTGAAACGTACCCGAAAGCCGTAAATGTGTTCCCAATGGCATCTGACACTTTATTAAACTGTGGCGCGAGCACCAGTGTCGGCGAGGCGGGGGAGGTATACGACCGGGATCATGGACCAGGAGGGACCACAACAACACGGGACTCGCGGGCAATTGTGGCAAAATGTGCAGCGGTGCTGCATTTCGCGGCAATTAGCTCGGCGACATGTGGTCGATTGGTTCATGGAAAAGGCGAAATAGTTAGCAGAAGTGATTTGGGAATTCGAAGAAATTCCCAGGGGAGGATGCGTGCTGACGATATTCAGACTGCTCCGCATCCAGATTCCAGAGCTCAAGACCTTTCTTTGCTCTTTACGACGGAAGAGTTAGAAGCTGCAGTGCTGCCCGATCCCAAGGAGAACAGGGCACATACTAGAATGTTAGACTATATGATCAGGATGGAGATGGGGCCCGGGAACGTGGAATCGGGATCCCTGTCTGCCCTACCCCACTCCGTTCCGCCACCACCCGAAGCGCCGAAGAAAAGAACTGGTCAGTGACGTGAAGGCCCCAGCCAGAGAAGTGCTTCGTGGTATTTGGAGCCCGAGCTCGAGCCCCGGGACTGAGTGATTGATTTATGAGGAATTTTCAGGCCAACAGAGGGGTTGTCTGAGTCAGGGCCCGGCCGGCGCAGAAAATGGAAACTTTGCCGGAAATAAGAATGAGCTCATTCAGTTTAATTAGCTCAGTCCAGTAAATATCCCTTTTGAGTGAAATATATCACGCCGTCCGTCGTCCGGTGGCCGGTCCCGGGGAACCTGCGGGACGAGGGGCAGCTTCCCGTCTCGGATAATGGCCGAGTGACGTTGGAAATTGGGGAAATGATTTAATGTGATAAAGCCTTAGACATGACGCGTTCCACCCGCAGCACCAGCAAAAGCAGCAGCAAAAGAAGAAGCCTGGTGTTTTTTTTTTTTTTTGTTTTTTTGGGGCGAGACCCTTTCACGCTGCCGGGTCTCTTCTTGCTCAGGGACCCCGAACAGGAGATGCAGCCCATGGGAGGATTTGTTTAATTCACCACCGTTTCAGGAGCTTCTCAGACCCTTTTTAGGGACGAGGGGGTGTGCTGCCTAGAAAAAGACCATTAACATTTATTTATGGGAGGTCGCGACCCCCTTCCCCCGCCCTGATCCGACGGGCCACCACCGGCTCATAATTAGTTTTTGATTTATGTTGTCCTCTGTGACATAATTCAAATGCAGCCTTATTGTCGGTGACCAAACAGTTATTAATTGATGAAACATAAAAATGAAACGGCCTGCACGCCGGAAATAGGCACTGCCTAATAATTGGCTAGCCAGCGCGCGGCTAGTCCAGGGACGGCGGGCTGAGCTGGCGGAATAAAATAGGACACAAATCAAATCATTCATTAACGATATGCCAGGAACACTTCATTGGAACGGTCATAACGCTACGCCACACTTCATGGACTTCGTAATTTTCTAATTAAGCGCTGCCCCACTCCCCTTAAAATAAAGGATGAATTTTTGCATTTGAAACGATCATATGTTTAACTCTCAAAATTTGGTACAGGTGACTTGCGTTTCGATTTTTCATTTGATGTATACAGTGAGCGCAATTTCTATAAGCGCACGTCTGATTTTCAAGTGAAATGCACAATTCATTGAAATAAAGCGATATGAAGAGTACAGGGAAAGTACGATCAAAGTCAGTTGAGGAGTTTTAGAAGAAAAATCAAATTTTAAGTAAGAAGACTTATAATTATTGTCAAAAGTACTATGTAAATGTAGTTTTAGCTTAAAAACATTGCTTACATATTTGCAACACTATTTAAAAATATTTATTAAAAATATATATATTTATAGTTATATTATTTTGAATTATCATCATTAAGTCAGAGATACAAATTATATTAATGATCAAAGTCAAGACTAAAAAAGTTAAAAAGGATTAAAGTCATCTAATTACACAGGTCAACAAAATTAAACTTTTTTTTTGAGTCTGAGTTATGAATGCTATTTTCTTGTTGCTTGTGTCCAAAGGGAAGGTAAAAGTGCCATTGTTTTGTTAAAACTTTGCTTTTGTGAAGGAAAAATTGTCATTCGTTAGGATAGTTTGAACTTCAATTACAACTAAATGCGTTCTGCGATATTTTTGATTTTCTGCCAAAAACGTTATATTAGAGGAAACAGCATAGGTACTTTTTTGTATTGGGTTCCAAAGTAGTGAATCAAATATGGCGTCCGAACACTTGCAATTTTATGGGATTTTTTATCAAAATGAATCATAGAGGTTTTAGGGTCGCTGATACTAAGTCTCTTATCAAAATATATATTAAAGTTGGCGGATCTAATATAGCAACCGAAAATTTAAAAAATGTCTGCCTCCAAAAGATTTACAAGGAAATGAAAACACAACAATTATGATGATTGGTAATTTTTAATTGCTGTCCTGGGTACAAAAGCAAATTTTTTTAAAAATCATGTCGATTTTCTTCACTTGTGAGACGAAAGCAATGAGGAATGACCGCATTAGAGTCTGTGACTTTGATCTTTTTTAACTTTTACGGTGTGGACTTTGATCAAACATAACTTTTTTGCCAAAAAATGACAGCTCATTTTTAGGGGTTTAGAACGTTGTTAGCCTTTTTTATGATTCGGACCAGATAAGTTTCGCGTCTAAGGAACTAGATGACGGTACTAACTCAAAACATGGTTTTAGGGTGACTTTGATCATTCTTTTCCTGGACTCTTCATATAGTAACAAAGGTTCTTTACAGGCATAATTGTTAAAGTTATAACTATTCATAAAAGCAATTAAACAATTCCAAATATCAGGCAATGCGTGAATGCAATAGATCAATCTTTCACAATTGATCTTAGAGTGCGCAGTTTCTATAAACGCAGTTTCTTTTTGTAGTATTACTAGTTCAACGCAAAGTAATTTTGCAACTTTTTAGGAAACAATTCATGTGAGTTTCATTTTTATTTTCCAACTATAGCTTAATTCTGTATAATTGCTGTTATTTCTTAAGATTTATTGTAATGCCCCGAGGAAGGGTCCTTGACAACGACGATCGTGTCAGAATCCGTGCGTTTAGGGAAACTGGCCTTGGTATAAGAGAAATTGCAAGGAGAATTGGACGTTCAGAATGTGTGGTGCGAAATTTTATTAAACAGGGCAATCGTAATGGATTATGGGATCATCTAAGAGGGAACACCAAAGTTTCCAATCAAAATATTGGGAATATAAGAGAAGAAGTTACGAAAAAAAAGTTAAGTGCAGCTCAAATTATAGCGGAATTACAACTCCCAATTAAAGGAAGAAGAGTCCAACAAATTTTGAAGGACACTACTTATATTAAATATAAAAAACCGGCCAAATCTCTCCAACTGCAACAGCATCATAAATATGCACGCCTAGATTTTGCTAGAAGCCAATGAACTGGGACGAAAAGTGGCAAAATATTATTTTTTCTTACGGAAAACAATTTAATTCAGATAGCCCAGATGGATTGAGTACTTATTGGCATGATTTAAGGAAGCCTGATTCGCCTCGTCTTAGTAGTAATTTTGGTGTTGGTAGTTTAATGTTATGGGGTGCCTTTTCTTATCAAGGAAAGTTATCTTTACGCTTTGTTCCCACCCGAATGAACTCTGCCATATATACAGACCTGTTGGAGGAATCTCTTATTCCATATTTAGAAGACAATATGCAAAAAGATTTGATTTTTCAACAGGATACCGCCGCTGTGCATTCTTCTACCAAAACAAGACGATGGTTTATTGAAAGAAATATTCCCGTAATGGAGTGGCCATCACGTAGTCCGAATTTAAATCCAATGGAGAACATTTGGGGAATCATGGCACGAAGAGTTTAAGCAAATGGTGGACAATTTTCTTCGTTATCTCAACTGAAAGCCGATATTTTGAAATGCTGGAATGATATTGATCAAAATTTGTTTAAAAAGTTAATAAATTCGATGTCTAACAGGTTTTTTCAAGTTATAACTAACAAAGGAGGTAAAACACAATATTTAGAAAATATACAAAAATTGACTTTTCACCAAGCTTTTAAAATAAAGACTATAATATAAAGTGAGTTTATAGAAATTGCGCAGACAAAAGAGATTTTTAATTATATTTATTTTTATTATAAAGTAATTACTTACTTTAATGAATGTTTTATATTATTTAATTAATATTTACCAATGGGGAATTTATACAATATAATCGGTTTTGAAAAATAAAAAATAGTTTTCTTTAAACAAGAATAAAACTGGCTGCGCTTATAGAAATTGCGCACACTGTATAATGCAGTTTTACCATAATAATATATGATGTTTTTTTGTTATTATTCACATAATCTAAAGAGAAAACAAACGTACGTACACTTTATTGCAAAATTATAGATTTATCCAGAAAGTTGAAGAGTTTGTCCAAATTTGCAATGGAATTTTGTGGTACTTTTTTCAACGGAAGATTTTCATCAACAAATAAAGTCTTAACATATGCATGTTTAATGTTTATAGTAAAAGCACATAAAAACACATTTTATTTTATTTATTAACAATTTGTTTGTCTGCTTTACTATTTCAAATACTTATTTTTTGTTGTTGTTATTGTTGTACTTATGTAAAATTATTTTTTTTAACAATTGATTCTTAAATTTGCTGCTTTCTTCAATAAAATGGCATGTTTAGCTCTTCAACTGTACCAAATTGGCGATGTCATATAACAAATTTTTTCCTCTACTTTTTATTTTGAAGTTTTATTGAATATCTTAAGAAAAAGAAATAAATTAACCGTCATAAGTTCTTAACTCCGAAATCTATTTAATACAAACCACTAATCTAAAAGTATAGTGAAGAACGTAAATGTAAACCATGAAAATTTTTTACGAATCTCCAAACGCTTTCTAAAACTATTAAAAACATGTTCTAATGTTTTATTTCGATTCCTTTATTTAAATATTCCATTGTTTTTGACTTATTTTCATAGCAGTGATCTTTAGCCCTGTTGCCCCATCAAAAAAAAAAAAAAAAAAAACTCTATTCCTGTTCGTACTAACCCAATAACTCGATCGTCGCACATTTTATTGATGGTTTAAATACTTCTTGTGTGCGATGAGGTGTTGCTCCATCTTGCATAAAATAAAAAGATTTAAAAAGAGCTCTCTTTGTATTGCGTCTTCCGATAACGCAAGATTCAAAGAAATGTAGGTAGATACCTTTTATTGGCATGGCTGATCCCTTAATCAACTTTGCATAGGATTCTAAATTTTTTTCTAAAACTAAAAGGTAATTTTCACTCAAATTGTCCGCTTCCTTATTACAGCTAGAATAAAACTGACAGACCTCAGGTATATATTTTTAAAACGTAGGGTCCCTAGAGTCTCTATACGAAAGTTATTTACAAAATTCTACCCCATGTTATATTTCCAAACCTGCCTTATTTATAGGTGAATTTTCATAAATTACCTGTAAAAACTGCCACAATTAACACCTTGTCCCGGGCTACAGTCCTTTCCCCGAAAAATAAAACACAAAAAACAAAACAAAAATTCCTGGCAGTCAATGTTTGCATGACAATGCAAATCGTTAGTCAAGGCATGCGGAGGTCGCTTCGCGAACGATAAAAACCTGACAAAAATCGATAAAATCATTCCCGACACGACGTATTATCCACAAAAACCACGTGTACCCCGTTAAAATCACCATTAATCGCACGCCGCTGACTGAGCGGTTGGCGGACGGAAAGGAAAGTTAGCTAGCGAGCGGGCGGACGGGCGGGCGATTGGATCAAACGCCGCCATTGATTATCAGCAGCAGCCCCACAATGCGACCGACGCAAATAAATCAAAAGTCACACGTCAGGGTAACGGGAATGATTGACATTTGTCATATGTTACGTGACAGGCCCTAATATCGCCTTTTTATCACATCCATTATTTATCGCGTCAGACATTAGACAGAAATTTAATAATATCCCCTCTCCCTGATGGGCATTGTGCGCTCAATGTGTGGGATGTGACCTGAACCTTGCCAGGGTTCCCGCCCACACACTGTCCGCCGCCCGGTCATCAGACATCACAGCCTAGGACAGGTGGTGGTCAGGTGCTAGTCTGGAGGACTCTCCGAATGGAGAGTTTTTATTAATGCCCCAATATCTCTCCGCAAGAGTGCAAATAGTCGGGCACTGTCCCCTGTGCGGTGCACGGTGGTGGTGTAGTTCCCGTTCCGGGTTTATTATGTCCCGATCCCGGCTGCCTGGAGCTCGGTGAGCCGCCGCCGGTCGATTCCTTGTGATCTAGGAGGACTCCTGCTTATAGTCCTACCCCTAGATATGGGGAATCACGGGGCGAGGGGGCCGACCGCTGCCGCTCGTAAGGTGTCGGCACAATAATTATTGCAGTCTTGAGAGGAAAACTTTTTCCAGGCTTTATTACATTCGTGACTTGTAGCCATTTCAGGTGTACTAAACGAGGCCGTGATTTATTTTTGGGGCCCAACGACGTATGGGTTTCACCACCATCGTCGTAGTACAGTGGCGCTCCGGTGCTGAGCCGTTTTCGGCGGCAACGTCGTTCGGAGGACTCGAGTGTCACTTGAACGCTGCAAGAAACAGCTGAGAAGTGGTCTGAGCTCAGATGTTTTATATCGTCGGCGGCTGGAGCTTGTGAGGAGTTATGACCACCAAGCAGCACCTTCGTTTATTTCATTTACACAAAAATTCCCTCCTTGTGCTACTGAGATAAATTTCAAGGCCATGCACCAGGACATAAACTTCGCTCTATCCCAGCGGGTGGGTGGACACGTGAAATTGCTGGCCACTCACTAGCCCACCCTTTAGCCCCCCAATCCCCCCCCCGTTCACTCCTGTCCGAGTCATATGTTAGTGAAAAATGATAGATTTCATCCCGGACACATCAGCACTTCGTCAATGTCCGGGACGGAAGTAAATTTATGACCCGGCCCGGTGGTGGTCTTCCCGAGGCACGGCAACAGCTATCATCTTTGCCGGACCTGATGACGGGTTGAGGACATTCTTCTTCGTGTCCAGGCCATTGGTTCAACCCCCGGGATATTGAAGCATATACTTGCGGGATGTTATTAGTTTGGTCATTTAATTCCCACGATAGTGCTCTATGTCGATGCGAGCGAAGTAGACTGGACTGGATGGAGATAGACGGACAGGAAGAACCGGGATAGATGTGGACCACACCAGAGTCCAGAACGTCTCTGGAATGCCCCCTCCACGCTGCCATCAGTCTTTCTTCGCTGGGGGGATTAGAGTGACACCAAGCAAATGAGTGACCACTGGATAAATGGACACCGAAGAGGAGGAAAATTAAAATGGAAACGCATGCCAGCCATCGGGGGAAAAATTGTCCACAGCTACAAATTAACGGATGGCACTTTGTTGATTTATGCTCCTACAGGGTGACCCTTAGGGAATGGACATAGATTCAACAAGTGGTATGAATTTTTTTTTTTTTTTGTTGACGAGTTATGAACACTAAATGAAAGAAGACTTTGCATAAAGACTTATGCTATACGATATACCAAAAAGTAGATAGATATTACAAATAGTATTATGAATATTTGAGAACGTACGATTTAAAGGTTTAAATTGAGAATCTATCTTCAATGACCAAAAGAAAACAGACAACATTTATACCAACGTAGTACCTAAGCCAAGGCTTTTTATTTTGCGTCAAAAACAAAATTTTCAAAACTAAACAATGGTAAATTAGAACTTTTGGGAAACTAATTTTTTTTTATTTTATTTTTTTTTTTTATATTAAAAAATAAGTTTAATTTTTGCAAAATAGGATAATGAGATCAAAAACGATAGTCAAAAAATTAAAAAAATGAAGTACTTGAGTCATATGTGAAAATGTTTTAAGAAATGAGTAGCTAAAATGCTGTGCTTGCGAAGTTTTTGTTTTATAAGTCTAAATGTAATTTTTAAAAACAGAATTTAGTTTCTTCAATTTATATTTGGGTTTTCTTTACTTGAAGAGGTCAGTACTGTCAAAGACACAATAGAGACAGTAGAGTTTTCGTTCTTTGGGATAAGTAATCCAAACTATAGGAAAGTAATTCTCAATTAAAAATTATTTAAGCATTCATTTTTTAGTTTTTCGTATCTCCCGAAATTACATTTATTGTAACATGTAGAATTTTAAATATTATTGATTTATTTGTACTTAGGATTTTGTATCTAGAAAACTGATGTATTTATTAATAAATTATTTAACCCTTGACCTAGACCTAATGGACCTAGTGAGTTTTTTTTTTAAATAAAAGATTGCGCGTTTGCTCGTAAAATAAGCCTTATTACAACTCATTGAGAGTTGTTTAAGAAGTTGAAAATGCGAATTATTTGTCGAAGGGTCTAATAATGGCTCCAGGCAAATAAGATTTTCCGAATGGGTCTAAAATACATTCATTACTTATCAGGGGTTCACAGATAACGCACTGTAACAGGTCAAAAAATGTCTCAATGTTTGGGATTTTTTTTGCAGGTATTACTGATTATTTAAAGATTCGGTAAAGAATATTTTATTAAGCATCTATACAACTTGTTCCGTACCAATATTTATTGAAAAATTTTAAAAATTTACAAAGTTGTGAGTCTCGATTGTTGTGAACACCCAAAAGTCTTTCGTCAGTCTAGCAGAATGAATTGCTGCCAATAGTTTTGTCAGCCCGTCGGATATAAAGCGGCAATTGAAATTAGATGTTTCCGTGCGTCGAATACAGCAAATTATACATGACGACAAAAACTTATCCTATGAAAAAATTAAGTCGAAACCTCAACTTTTGTCGCGTCATAAAACTCGTCATAAAGATTGCTGAGAAATATCAGTTTTGGGATAAAGAGTAGAACAAAGTCGTATTTAGCAACGAAAAAAAAATTTAATTTAGACGGGGCTGGTGGTCTCCAAAAATATTGGCATGATGTTCGACAAAAAAACAAGGTGGTGATATTTCTCAGCAAACCTTAAATCGAGCTATTTTATGACGAGACAAAAGTTGAGGTTTCGACTTCATTTTTTCATAGGATAAGTTTTTGTCGTCATGTTTAATTTGCTGTATTCGACGCACGGAAACATCTAATTTCAATTGCCGCTTTATATCCGACGGGCTGACAAAACTATTGGCAGCAATTCATTCTGCTAGACTGACAAAAGACTTTTGGGTGTTCACAACATTTCGTTTTTGGATTGGCCAGCCTGTAGTCCGGATCTCAATCCGATTGAAAATTTTTGGGGACTACTGGCCAATAGTGTTTACAAGAATGGACGTCAATCTGAATCTGTGAAACATCTTAGGGATGCCGTAATTAACGAATGGAACAAAATTGACCTATAGCATCTGCAAAATCTAATTAATTCTATGCCCATGAGACTCCAACAAGTAATTTTGAACTCAGGTGGCAACACGACCTATTAAATGTTTCTGATATAATTATTATATAATTTTATATGTGATACATTCAATTCTCTGACGAAATTAACATTATGTTTCTATAATTATTTCGTTCCTACATTTTTGTGTAATGCGCTATTTTTTTCGGTTAATAAAAAATGAAGTGCAATATTTTGAATGTACTATTATTTTTTAATAGCAACAACCTACGCGCAGTGTTGGCAAATCGAATTTCCAAATATTTACTTGTTATAACTAAAACAAACCCAAATATTGCAGTTTTCGGTCTTGTTTCTATAATTTTTTCGTATGGTGTATATAAAAATCTCGTATCACGATGTTTGTCCGGTATAAAATCCGAAACTATTCAACCGATCTTGATAAAATTTGGCCATTGTGTGTAGTTTGGTCCAACTTAAAAGATAGCATAGTTTTTATCTCAATTATTGACCTCAATATTTTTTATTGCACATTAAATTTAAGATTTGTAAGTTCCATAAGTTTCTTACAGATGGCGGTGTAAGTTAATTTATCCACACCGCACGTTCACTATCTTTCCATATTTAGGGTAGGTAAGCATCCAGTAGATGGCGTCGTGTGTCGATTTCTTGACATATTTGTTTATGTTTACTTATTGCGTTATTATTGTGCTGTGTATTGTTTGTATATTATTATTTTCAACGATCAAATAATAATACAAATCTTTGTATATAATTTTTTTTCATTGATTTTCACAACATTCAAGAAAACGTTACGATAAATTCTCAGACGTGTAATTTGTATTTTATTCCAATTATTTAATCTGTTAATTGTTAATCAATTAATTAATTAATTAATTGTTAGTTATTTTATTATGTGTTATTTAATTTATTTATTATTTGTTATATAATTAATTTATTAATTGTTTTTATTTTAATTTTAGTAAAATGCTGCGAAAAAAATCTAACCTCAAAAAAAAAAAAAAAAAAAAATGTAAATTATTATTAAAAATAGTTATAAATTAACGTTATCTACCTCATTCATAAAATTCAACTTTTATATGTTAGTCAGATATTTACATGTTTAAAATATTAAGTAGTTAGATTCGACCACATTATTTATAATATATGAAATGAATTGAAGGAATAGGTGCATTTCCATACCTAGAAATTAAATTATTGAAATATTAACATCATCACCTGAGCTTCCCACTTACCAAATACCCTGAAAAGAAAGTTAAAAAAAAAAATAAATAACGTACGAAAACGAAAAACTGACACAATGGGAGCTCTCTAACATCATCGAGACTCGTTTCCCATTTTCCTCATTTAAACTGGAGCAATTTGTCAGATACAATGGAGCCGAAAGGAGCCTGACCCGCCGGGGTTTCGGGACAAATTGAAACAAAAGACGAATGTCCGTTTTTGAGTGTGGCCGAAGAAAATTCTTTCGGACAATTTCTCATTGTTTGTCTCTCATCTCTGCAGTGAGGCAGTGGCTTTTGTTTAATCATTTTCCATCTGTCCAGGAGAACGCTTGGCTATAGCTCTCGTTCCTGCGGGACCTGGGTGGGACTGTATAACTAATCCTGGAGTGCAGAGGTGGACGAGGAAACGGACAGTACGATACGAACCCCAGACAAATATCTGCATAATGTTTTTTCTCTCAAAAATGTTTCGGGTTGACCCCGTTGTCAGTTTTGACATCGCTCGGTGATATGATTCTCGCTGACAGTTATTATGCGATTGTCATTGAACGAACAGCAGCAGCAGCAGCAGCACCAGCAGCAGAGCCACCACCGAGCTCCCGGGCAAGCTGCCAAGGTTCCTTGAGGAGTCATAAGGAATTTATCGTCGCTCTATTAATACGTTTTGCATTCATTCAAAAAGCTCAGTGAATTATGGTGAGTGCTTGACAGTAAAAATAATTAGGTCCGCCCCCTTTATGGCAACATTCTTCGAGCGCTATATTATACGAGTCGCGTCCTCTATAATATAGCAAGTGCGTCCCCGCATATCCCTCAGGGACATGCTTGGGAATTTAGAAATCTCATAAAAATTCATCCACCACCCCACCCCACTCCAGACCTTCCCTGATGGGGGGAGGGGTTGATAAAGGTGGGGGTTGGACTGGGAAATGTCATTCGCTGAGACGCATCCCGTCCCGGCATATCCATAAACTTTTACGATAACAACTTAAAAGCCCACGTTCGGCTCATTAGTTTTCATTTACCGAAGAAAAAAATGTTGCAAGATGGCAAGAAAGACGCCGGAAGGGCATAAAAAAAGCGTCTCCCAAGGAGAACTACGTGACAATGGTCAATCTCCGAGATGAGTCCCATGGACTCAGAGCTTCAACTGACCATGGACATGGAGTGGGTGCTCCTGGCCTCGGCCAGAGGGCGCGACGGCGTCGCTGTGGGTGGATGCTTAAAAGGCCCTAGGACCTCGAGCGGTAATCGCCCGATGAGATGTGTCCGTCCGTTCGTTCGTTCGTTCGTATATATACAATCCAGTTGCTAAGGGAGGGCAACAACATAAACGGGGTCTGATGGTCCGTTAATTCCGGAGCCGATTAAAAACCAATCCAATTCCAGCTGGTGATAGTGCCCTATGCAGCGAGCATCCATTCCAATGAGAGGGCAAGACAACACCTTCAATTTGCTAATGTTAACAGTCATGAGCCGTTGCGACCATGACCAGATTTACCCGGGGGACGTGAGCTTTTAAGTTCGAGTTATCCAGCAATTTTGTAGGAGACCCTCCTTTCCCACACCCCCACCAGTCGAGAAACGTGCACGTTACACGCTCTCTAGCGGGATTATCGCTTATTAAAAACATCGCAGGTATATATCGAAATCATCCCCACTCTTAAACACGAACATCATCAAAATTCTTGCACATACAATTCGCGATTCAAGCACTTTTGGGGGTTGAGTGTGGTTTCACTAAAGGTGTCACTTACCTACCCCCGCCCACTTGATCCATTCCACCCCTAAAATGTGTGTGGTGAAATTGAAGAAATTAGAAAACTGCAGGAGTTGCACTGTCGGGAACCATTTTCCCAGTCCCGGAGACAATTGCTTCGTAGACCCGACCATAAATAAAGAAAGTTCTGCGCTTTAAACAATTTCCACCCCATGGTGGGAGGGGAGATCGGTCGTCAAGAGTGCAACCCTATCCTATGGATGTCTTCCCATCGTCGTCGTCGTCGTCATCGTCATTGTCGTTGCATTCCCGACCGATGTCTGGAAAAGTGCTTCCGTAAGCGGCTGTGTCACCCAGTGGGGCTCCCGTGATTAGTGAGTGCTCCCTGTCATTATTCACTCCACTTTATGACGGGGCTCGTCATCCTTGTGGAAGGTTCTTGGGTCGCGTTGCGGGATGAAAACGATGAAACTTTATTATACTACCGCTTTTCTTATTCGAATAAGGCTAGTCGGGTGCACAGTCACGGCCAAAATGTTGGGATATAGCTTTTACTATATATGATATTAAGAATTCACTGACCTCTTGGTCTTATGAGAAAATCTGCAATTTTCTGGGGATAGCGCTTCCTATAATATATATGTATGCTCGGGCAGCAGACCATATATGTATACTCAGGCAGGAAATTTATTATAACGTCTAAGCAGAAGACTATCGAGTTTATTTAACTTCACAAATTGAGGTTAAATATCATAATAAACTCGTATACAAACTACTGCCTTTTAGATAATAATGGAGACGAAGTTTGAATTAAAGAATTCTAACTCTAGATATCGTATGAATACCTTGTACTTTGAAAAGAATAAGGCTACGTTCGGTAATGTCAAATTGATTGTCAATTGACGTGTTGAACTTAAAAATTGACTGTTGTCAAAAATGCAACTGCAACCTTCTGCATTTGTCTGACTTGTCTTATTGAATATTAACCTGTTTATTTTTTAATTTAACGTATTTTTAATAGACAATTTAAACGTTTCAAATGATTTATCGTCTAAGAATTTCGTAGTTCACTTTAAATATACCATATATTTATGTATATACTGTATTATATTTATACTAAATCTTTTTAGTTGTTTAAATACTAATTATACATTATTAATTAGCAAACCAAAGGATCGTTGAGCCCAATTCTATGTTCCATTTTATGTGCGACAATAAAAAATCGAAAAAAAGGATAAAATTGCTTTTGTAAATTTCGTTAAATAAATATTTATATTTTAAATTTAATATTTTGAGCTGTTGTGGCAAAAAACGGTGCCAAACACCTCCTCACACGTTTCCAAACGACGGGAATAGCCCCGGAATTCATTCAACCTCCGCTCTGCATTTGAGGCAGTAGGTGAGAATCAAATTAAAAATTCTTCAGAAATTTCCGCAAGTGGCTGGCCGTATCGCTGGCAAAAATCTTGAAAAAGTCCAAATCCGGAGCAGTGCAGTGGCAGCGGCCCGAAGGGGGGGGGGGGGGGGGGGGGGGGGGGGGGGGGGGGGGGGGCCAGCGAAGGCGAGGGAGAACGCAAACGAAATGATTTTTTGTGCAGCTTGAAGGGTGCGAATTGATTTATTTCATTTTACCATTTCGAAAGTACAGTGGGGTGTATTTTCCCGCAGTTCAAAAAATCTTTTCCTCTGGGTTCCATTCCTGCAGCTGCCTTCCCTTTGCCCGAAATCTTTTGCAAAAGCGCTCCAAGGAGGGGGAGTGCGGGGTTGGGGGGTTCGGGGAAACGGAGGTGTAGGTCAGCTCATAAATTACTTTTATTATTTTTCAACTGCTTTTTCAAAGCTTCCATTCCAGCGGGAAAGGGCAATGAGCACAAAAAGAGAATTTTTTATTAATGTTCCCGCAAATACAGGAATAAACGGAAGTCCATATACACAAGGCGATGCAGTTTTGTTGCACCGGCCCCCACCGACCGACTGCCCGCCGCCCCTGGACTCTTTCCGATTTCGCCGCCTGCTCGAAGGCTCCTGGTGTAAGGCAGTGAAAACAGAAATCGCGAAAAGATTTATTTCTTTCATTTCCCAGAGCCGATTTTTAGCTCCGTCTTGCCTCCACCCCTGAGACTGGGGATCCAACCCAGGACCCCTCTCGTTCTCCTCCGTCCCTGCAATCTATCAAGGAAAAAGGTGGAAAGGAGGAATCCGCGCCGCAGAGGTGATAGAGTGCCTTAGCAAGATGCGAGTCATTCGCAAGTCTTATTTCATGCACATCTTGGGGCTCCGCTGCAGCAGCCGGCTGGGGCCCTGCCCGAGCGGGTTCTTTTCCTCGGGATTCATCCGTCCGTCCGCAGCGGGCCCATCCGTCAGCCAATCGCCTAACTGCCGCTCTGCTCGCCGCCGCCACTGCCACGCCACGCCGCACCGCACCGACCGCCGCGCGCTGGGCCCCTTTTCATAAAATGCAATTCCACTGATTGATTAATTGATATCCAAAGTTAATTGCCTCTCGGATTATTTATGAGTTATTTATGGCGATGGGCGCAAGTGTACGTGGATTGAGCACGTTTTTTCAATTCACTGATGGATTTAAGGCGAATAATCGCTGACGAGTGCACCGATATTTATAGTCGCTGCCGCTGCCGCCGCCGCCTCGCCCGCCTTGCTCCCCATTAAAATTTTTGCAACAAATGCTTTATGGCGGAGCCGTATTTCACCCGGGCGCGCAAAATAAAAATAATGAATGAGAAAAAACATAAAAATTGCTGCCATAAACCTCAAGACTTAACAGTTCTCGGGGGGAATTATTTACATCCGATAGGCGATCGAGGTATTCTCAATTAAAATTGCTGGCGCGGAACGATGGCGGCGGGTTGGTTCCAGTTTCACCCCACTGTGGTGTTAATTACAAAATTTTGATTGAGGAATAAACAGACGAGCGAAAAGAAAGAAAATGCGCAATAGCTCTTAAAGTCAGGGTTTGAGATCGAACAAGAATTGGCATAAAAGAAAATTTTGTATGGTAGAGTACTTTGACAGCCAACCATCTTGATTTCATAATTTTGACAGCCGATTTGAAATAACCGACACCGGAAACCCCCATATATTTAATTTTATGAAATTCCGCCATTTTTTAAGTCAGTCATCCAATTGACAATTTCTCTAAATTTAATCTCCATTACAATTCTCTATTTGACATCACTTTGACGTCTTTCTCTACCACTGTGTTTTTATATTCTCTACTACTGAGTTTCAATTTAAAATTTGATCGTTAATGTTCATTTAATTTTACTGTCAGGCATACAGGCGTACTCAATAATCGTTCTGACGAAGATACACAAGAGAAATCTTGTAATATATCGATCGTCGAACGGAAGTTTATTAAACATACACCAGTTAAAAAATGCATCAACGTCAGCATTTAAACGAATACCATCGTACTCTTTACAGACAACCCGGAAGATCTGCGCATCATCAGCATAGCATTAGGCAATTACATGGAAACATCGTTAATAAAAATGATAAATAATAGAGGACCTACGTGATTTCCCTGGGGCACACCAGAAGTGCTCATTCATATGAACCCTTATGAAAGTTAATTAATAATAAAAAAATTATTTTTCTTCACCTGATCTTGGACACGATTCTTTTTCCTTAATATAACACTTTCATTTAATTTGGAACATAAAGTAAATTCTGTCAATCTGACAACTCACACCTTACGAAATGAAGGTTTTGAATATGAACGAAAATCAGTTTAGTTGATATATTCTAAATATAGAAAAAATATAATTAATCCATAAAGATATTTTTAGCATGTTGTTTATCGCTATCGAGATATCAAACCTTATTTTCAATTAATTGACTCAACTGTGGCTGACAAAATTAATCTCAGTGAGAAGCAAGCGTATAGAAAGAAGCATGAATTAGCCAAATTAAATAAAAGGGTCAGACCCACTTTTAAAGCATATGAAACTTATTCATTTTTGCCATCTAAAAATAATAAGAAAATTTAGTAAAAAATTAAACAAGGATCAAAAAATTAGATATATAAAAAATATTATAAGTGGGCTACAAATTTCATAAGAAAAAATAAAAATAATTCTATTTCACCAACTGCATTCAGTTCGATGCACATGTAGTTTAAGAATGGCTCGAAGGATCCAGAAGCAGCTACAACAACGGCACCAAATCTTATGAATGGATATGGGATCAGAGCTGGAAAGAAAACAGTAAGAAAAATAAATAAACAAAAACCGAAAAGAAAAAGGGCACACCGAAAAAATATTCGAAAAACTCAACCGTGAATAACTTGCGAAAGAACTTCATATCACTGGCATCCCATTCTACTAAATCAGGTGTAAATTTTCAAGTGTATCCTTTGCCGTTTTCCTTCTCAATTTTATTTTTCTGCATAGTCGCCCTGCCCCTACACACAACACATAAAAGAAGAAGAAAACGAGAAAGTACGCGGACCTCCCGAGGCATAAGGGTTGCTTTCGTGGAGGAACAGCAGACCCGACTTCGACCCCTCCCTCCCATTCCTCCCGTCCATCCGGGTGCCTCTGTGGCGTCCCGGCTCGCAGTCATTCATCCCTTAGACCGGGGTATAGATTCGTTTTGAAACCGATATAAAATTTTATTTGACGATGCCATTTTGTATCGATTTCCCACAATTCTGTCGATGGCGAAATACCCCACATTAAGTCTGACTTATGGCGAAAAAGAAATTGCAGCACAGAATCAAAATGTCCTCGTTATACCACCAGTGGCGGGGCGCGCTATTAGTGCATGGGGGCACGGAGTATAGTTTTAGGAGGAGCAAATGAAGGAAGACGAGTGCGCCCTCTACCGCCACCACGCCGCCTGGCGTGGCACAATAAGACAATAACAACTCGAAAAATAATGTAGTAGCCGAGATTTCGCCCTGCGGAACTCCATTGCAATGCGACCAAGTTGATGAGTTGGGGGGTGGGGAAGGTATATCTGCTGCTCACCGACCGGTTGGAAGGACTCCGCCCTTTTCATTACGGGTGAGCGTGAAGAGGCAGTTAAAAATTTGTATACCGGCGACGACCGAGCCTCTATCAGATTTTATATACCCGATTTTACAGCAAACCATCTCGGACAGTAGATGGCGCTGGGGGTTCAAACTTCCAAGATTGGCAAGTTGTGAATTATTCAAATTACGACAGGGGTAAAGTTGTGATTTTGTTTTAATATACGGCTCCCGAATGGGGCCTCGTAACCCGGCCGTGTGGCGCGCTCACGCCTTTTCTTCCTCCACTCCTCCGCCCAGGAACAGCATCATCCGGAGAGGTGCAATTCATTTTGACGGCTGGCCATTAGCACGTGCACGCATTAACTTTCATTCCAAGCTCCGCAGGCTCCGTAGGGCTCCAGAGCCACCCCGGCGCGCACGGTCTTATTGTACAGGTGGCAAAGATATCTTCCGTGTGAGAGGAGCAAAAGCGGGCGAGGCGGGAAGGGAGGGGGAGCAGCAATAACAACCCCATGTGCCCGGTTGTATGAGTTTCGTCATATTTTTCTATGTTTATGATCCCGGATCGAAGCTGGAACGGCAGCTCCTGCCCGCCATTGAATGGGAGCTCAACGAATGAATTTTCTTGTCTCGACAAACATATGCCCATTCTGACATGCTGAATTTCGCTCAACGTTCTCGATCCTGACACCAGGGTGCCCGCCGCCACCACCACCCTCTCCAGGAATAGTAGAAGCGTCGGCGTCCGGGGGTGGATGGATGTAAGTTATGATTACCGAACGAAGTGAGTATTAGAGAACTTTTGTTTTCCCTGGGACTCACTCGCTCGCTGAGGAATAGAGGAAAAAAGTTCTTTTCTATTGCTGGGACGTGATGTGACAGCAGAGTTTACCTATTTCCATTCCCGTCGAAGCTGTGAACCTGAAAAATATTTTCATATAATATCCCGACGAAAATTTTTCACAGTTTGGCTGCGAAAAGAGGCGTCACATGAATTCTTTCTTCTTGGTGCTCGCCCTCGGGGGTAATTGGCGGAAACGGATAAAGGGGTCACCGGGATTGAAGCTGAGATTGCATTTACTCGCTTAAATCGTAAACTTATTCACGCTTGTTATTCCAGCGACAATTCTGCAGTCTGAATATAGTTGCAGAATAACGACAATATTCAAAATTTCTTAGTAATTGGGTAGAGTAGAGCGATGTTGTCAGGTAGTAAATAAATTTCGAGTTACTATAAAATGTGAATGGAAAAAAGTCATAAAAGAGTGTGCTAATAATAGCATAAAAGCGTAAAAGTAATACTTCTTCTTTATTTAACAAATAGCCAAGTACAGAAAAATTTAATTTTCAGTTACAAAGGCATTAAAAACCAAGAAATCCTGGTATTAGATTAAGAGTTTAATTTAACAAGAACAGTATGTTTGAAGCGAGCTTAAGTGCAGTTTAGAAGACTAAACTGAAATTTGTCATGGTTAAGGGGAGGTTCTCATCTAGAATCTTGAAATTTTCGATTTTTTTTTTATTTCATATTATTAAAGTTTAATATGTCTAGAATGTTGCTTTAAAATATTTAGTTGATCCGAGCACTGGAACGGATTCTACAGCCCATTGATTGTGGCGGTGTCATGATCGTAGTGGGGCGCTCAGCCTGTGCCGTGCCGTTGAATCACGATTATCTCGGAACTTTGTTTTTCAAGATTTTTCAAATTTGCGTACAAGATAACTCAAAAACGGTTCAACCGATCAACTTCTAGTTCCGTGCATATTAAAGTAAACAATTTTCTTCATAGAAAGAGCGGAGCACATTTTGAAAATTGTAACATTATCTCCTTTTTGTAAGTGATAAACTATGAAAAAAAACGGCCGAAAACGGCCTTAAAATTTCAAAATCGCGCCATTCCGTCAATTTTAAATTTTTTTTGAAAGTCGTCCGCTCTTTCTGAGACAAATTTATTCTAGTTTATAATAATGTCATCATTATTTGATTTCAGACCAATCTGCGACCCCTAAATTGTACGCAGCTGGGCCATTTTCGAAAAACATGCCTCCGGAGAAGTTGAATAACGGGCGCCATTTTGTTTTTTTTTTTAATAAAAAAATTTTTTCGTACAGATAAATATACAGTAAAAGATAATGCCAAATATCATTTGCCTATGTCTTGTCATTTGCCTTCAAAAAAATCACGAACTTTACCTACTTTTTGACGTTCTAGATGAGAACCTCCCCTTAAGTTGACTACAGGAGAGTTATTGTATACAGTGAGTAAAGCTCTAGGTGGTGGGAAGAAAATTTTGCCAGAACAATCGAATTTGGATTCACAACAAAAATTAATTTTATCAATAACAATTTTATAGTTTAAATTTACACCAACTTATTTACTATAAAAGAGTTTTGTAGTTAAATTCTATATTATGTTGTTCTTCTTTATCTATTATTATCTCTATTAGAGCGATAGGTACGAAAGAAAACATTTTTCGGGTGAAAAACGAATGTTTGAAATTTTTGAATTACACTGAAAATTAATTTTAGTAACAAACATTTTAAAATTTCGATTTTAACCCTACTTATTCTTCATAAAATGTTTTTAGTTAGATTCTGTAATTGCAATAAAAAAATCCGAACATCTCTGAATCTGTGCTGAAGAAATAATCTGCAAGAAAGGGTTCCTAGCTATAAGCATTGACTTTTGGACCTAAACCAAATCTTCCATATACTTGAATATAATTGCTCATTATGATTAATTATGACCTTATAGAGGGTCAATCAACAATCATCTTGTGTCTAAGAGCATGTATGTGAGTCATTGCAGAGCAATTAGCTTGAATCTCACTTCATTCATTTTTATTGCACTTTATGGGTAGCAATCGCTCATTTTCACTTGAATATCATATGAAATGATGAAAACGAAACAGGAAGCTCAATTCCCACCGGGGACCATTATTTTTGATGATGAGACTTTTCGATTGAGTCTTACCAATCCCTCAACTTTTGATTTGGAATTCGTTAGCTCTCGAACCAAGTGAATCAATGGAATAATGAATATACGAATAATTGCTCAAAAAAATGAGACCCTTCCACTCCTTCGATTTTCATCATTTTTGGCATACATGTATATCTTGACGCCCTTTATCACATATCTCATTTCCAGCTCTGGACACTCAAAGGAAGCTGTTACTTACTGACCTTGAAGATTCACACGAATAATTGCTCAAAAAAATGAGATCCTTCCACTCCTTCGATTTTCATCATTTTTGGCATACATGTATATCTTGACGCCCTTTATCATATATCTCATTTCCAGCTCTGGACACTCAAAGGAAGCTGTTACTTACTGACCTTGAAGATTCACACTGCTTCCAAACTTCTCATTTCAATTTACATATATATGTTTTCTCACTGTCATTTCAAAGTACATTAGTATATGATACAACTACAGCAATCTAAAATCCAAACTCAATCTCTGTTGGACACTAGGAGGAGCTAATGTTCAAAAGGTTTTCGCCCTCTAGTTCCCCTGTTTTTTGATATACGAAATAAATATGGTACCTCCAAACTTAACTCATAAGGACACATCCATGTATGGTATAGGTATGGGATTTTCTTGCTTAGGTCCAAGCGGACACGCTTATAGCTAGGAACCCTTTATTTTTTATTTACGCTAAACATTGTTTTTATTTATAAAGAATTGAAAGTTTTGATTTTCTCACATTTTGCAAACGCTATAACCTAAAAAAATCCTATTCTGCCTACAGACAATTTTAAGTTAGAGAGGTTTTAGTTAAAAATTAGTTAAAAAAATAATTCTAAATTCTCCTACCTAGACCATTGACGATTCAACATTACGGTCGTGCTTTTAATATAAAAAATCGCAGACTACTTATGCTTTCATATGAACACGCCCATTTAGATTATCCACTAGTATTTAGTAATATTTAGATATTTGTGAATGATACTCGTATAATATAAAGTGTAGTTATCGATATATAGTCTACTATCAACAAGAGTGGATAGATTAAGTAAGGATAGTCTATCAGGATAACAAATATATCGCTTATCGAATTTTCTTAAGAGACTGTGGAAGATTTTTCTCTGCACAGATTCGATTTTATCAATTTTATTTGGATACGGAGACTAAATTGGTGAACAATACTCAAGAATGCTTCGTCTTACAAGGAGAGTACCAAACTTGGGAATCACAGATTCCGTTGATTTTTATATATGTTGTAGAGTAGTCTCCCCTCAATAACTGTGTAAAATGGTAACACGCACTTCGCTTTCATTTTCGAGAAAAATGAGTTTAAAGTTCAAATCCACTCGACTTATTTTTTTCCAAATTTATTTTTATTAAATAATTTGTTATGTGAAGTTATTTAATGTTAAATTTATTATATATCTGATAGGTTTATATATTTTTTCGTCAATTTTAATGGATTTTTTTTTTAATGAGCTACAATTTTTATTATAAAATAATAAATCAAAACAGGTTAATAATAATTACTATAACATTACAAATCATGGAAAAAAGACGCAAATTTTCAATTAAATTAATATTTATTAAAAAATTGTAATATGGTACACTAGTATAATATTTTATTATTATTGTTAACAATAAAATAAAATGATAAAAATCCATTAAAACTGACAAAAAAATATGTAAAGATATCAGATATATAATAAATTTAATATTAAATAACTTCGCCATTTGAATTATTTATTAATTAAAATAACAAATTATTTAATAAAAATAAATTTGGAAAAAAAAAATCGAGTGGATTTGAACTTTAAACTCATTTTTCTCGAAAATGAAAGCGAAGTGCGTGTTACCATTTTACACAGTTATTGAGGGGAGACTACTCTACAACATATATAAAAATCAACGGAATCTGTGATTCCCAAGTTTGGTACTCTCCTTGTTAGAGTCAAGAATAGCAATCTCATGTTCTAGATGGGTAGAGATGCGTAAAATAAAGCCACCAAGTCTATAGGATCTCTTGAAGATATGCAGATGTGAGCATCGAAAGTTAGCCTATTGTCGAAAGTGACCTCGGAATCCTTAAACTCAGTAAACTCCTGTGATCGTCACCGAGCCAAGATAATATAAACTCAGCGTGGCATAAGATCACCAGTTAAATTTCTTAAAATACTGTCCAATTTTAAAGTATGAAGAAAATTATCAGTAATTTCGAAATTCTTAGCTTAGTGAACAATTGGAAATTGCATGCAAAGTTTAAAAATCATTATAAATAATGATAAACTTTATATGATATATATATCTTGCAAGTTTGTTTAACTGTATATATTTAAGTAAATGCTTGTATTAAATGCTTTGAGATTTTTCATTTCTTTATCGAAAAACGACACAAATCTTTTATCAAAGCCATAGTTATTTCAGCTCTTTGACAGAAACTTAATGGCCCTATAAATCAGTGATTTAAAAGTCTATTCTAATATCAATTATGTAAAGGTATCTTATCATGATGAACGTTATTTTCATCTCAGCTATTTTTAATTAAAGCCCATGTTTCCTACAAACGTCTGTTATGCAGGTTCCATATATTTCAGTAAACTATGAATGACCGTTTCCGACATCGATCGCATTCTAAGTTAGCTGTGGGTGGGCATATCTTTATTGTCATCGCATTTACTGCCCATTGACAGCGGAATACAAAGGCGAAAAATCAATGATAATCTGGCGACACCTGAATAGCACCACTTAGGCGATCTTAAAAAAAAAGAAAAAAAAACCCAGAAAATCCATCGATTCTAGCTTCCGGCTGTTATTCACCATATCCCGAATAGGTAGCACTTTGTGCTGCATCCCATTAAGCTGCCCACCTCCAAGTTCACTGAAGTCTGGAGCGGCTTAACAATAATCGGGCTAGTTAACGGCCAGATCAATTCCATGATCGCCGCGCGATCAGAAGGTTTTCTTATTCGATTTTCCTCATGACAACGACAACGACGATGACAGTTTTCCTCTACAGACCTCTACGGGCTTTTACGGACCTCTACATTGAAGTGGGCCAGAGAATTAATGCGCAAGCAACTGACTGACAGATGTATGCTAGGCCCGCGATTGGATAAGCCCTCAAAAACGGAAATCTTGTGCCATTCAATTAAGCGCACAAATCTTTCTTGTCGGTTCGATCGTAGTTAGCCTCTATCTAGAAGATTTTCCACTTCTCAACCTGCTGCTGCCCCTTTTGTACCGCTGCACCAAGATACCACCACCTGAGTGCGTTGCGTTTGCGCACTGGTTATAAGCGCAATCTGCAGCAGCGCACGCAGGTCCGGCCAAATTGAGATGCAACGACTTTTTCATGCTCCGAAAAGCAATAAATTCGCCTTCTTCTCGGGTCTTATGCATTTTATAGTCGTCGGCTTTGTGGAGATGAGCTTACTGGAAACTCAAATTAATTTTTATTTCCTGCCATTTTACACAAATTCGCTTATTGCCGTATGCTGCTGCGCAGGCTATAATATTGCCCGCGCCGCGCCTGCCTGAGGTGCAGGTAGGTGCAGATTCTTGGGATATTCGTATATGAGTGGTCTCTCAAAAACCGGATACCGCCGTTCGATATTGATAAGTCCAATCAATTTCGCGGATTATTGTCTTTGAAAGTTTCTTGACGTGACTTCTTTGCTGCTTTATTTTCCAGGTAAGTCATCAAGTTTATGACCGCTTAATGGATTTGCGAGGCTCGTTGCAATGCTGTATAGAAGGCAGATGGTCGACATTCATTCAGATCGTGAATTCCTTTCGCGGCCATTGCAATCAAGTGCGCGCATATTTGCACGGTGAAAATCTTATAAATTGAAGAGAACTTTTAGATAAATGATTTATTCAGGGTTTGTTAAATGGAAATTTTTTTCTTTAATAGGAAAAAGTTTCTCTTTATAATAATTTTAGAGACATATGTACTTCAGAACCAAAATCCGAATTTTTCGACATTATTCTAAAATATGTACTCTCAAACAAACTAAGAACCCTAAAACATTTCCAACAAAAACTATAGTCAGTTTGTTACTTTCACCAATTACTTAGTAATTTGAAATCTGGCTTAAAACACTAGGATATTATATTGAAATTTTTGTTAGTAAAGTTGATATGCATGGTATATACGTATAGAGATTTTAAAGGGCACCGATGTCAGTTTCCTTTCGAAATTTCAGTTCTATACTCTACAATTTGTCCGCACGTAGACGTTCGATTCCTGCTAACGTAAATTTTTTCTTATTATTTTGATCTTTTATTTTGTTTTTATGAAAATAGAACATTTATTCATCAATTTTATGAATGAAGTACATGTTATTTTAATTAACAAAAAAATTATCTACCTTTTCATTAATATTTTTTTTTTTTTTTTTTTTTTTTTATATTAATATACTTGGAAAATTTTGAACCAAAGAAAGGTAGCTAAAAAAATCGAAAATCAGAGTTAATAATTAATTAATCAATTATTTATTTTTTTAAGAAATTCAAAAATTTATTCACGAAATTTATAAAAGAGGTAGATGTTATTTTAATTTAATCAAAAATTATGAACGTTTTTACTGATATTTTTTTCTGGTTATATTACTAGGAAAAAATAATTATGTAACTTTGAAACTATTGAGCGTTGCGTGAATTCCTTTTGGCTAATTACTCACTTGCTCATATATAACAACATATATAAAAATCATTGAAATCGGAGGCGGTCAATCTTGGCGGTCTCCTTGCAAATATTATTGACAAAGAATCAAGGTTGTCCAAAACTTCAAACACCTTTATTTCGACACCTAAATATTCTGTTTATTCTTCTATATTATTATTTTACTATAATTTTCTATTGAAGTTCTTTGCATATTAAATAAAAGCCAAAAGGTTACAAACAGTTTGACGTTTTCAAGAATTTTTCAAGGAAGAACGTCACGGAAAAAAACAAATTGTATCGATACTTTTACACTACTATATTTTGATATTTTGGAAAAATTTGGTATTATTTGTGAAAAATACAACGATTTAAAAGACCGCTGACAAATGTTGGTATTATATCCTACAACTTTTGATCAATTTTTCATCATATGTGGTATATTTTATGGTGAAAACGTTTGTTGGGTATTTTATACTTAAAAAAAATGTTTGTTTGATAAATTACTTGGCCAGAGATTACTGAGATTAAAACATTTGGTCCAAAAGAGGTCTATTGTTCTCAGATTTTATTTATGTTAGCTTTTGGGTTTATCAGCCGCAACGTTAGTATTCATTCTAAACCATTCCCAAAACAATCATGGATCCGTTCACAAAACAAGTAGACTAGCAAACAATTAAATTTGATGGATTTCGTTTTGATTTGACAAGCCTGTGTGATATGGTGCGACGTGCTAAATAAAATCGTGTGCTCGATGCAATGTGTGATGCATTGTACACTGCATTTAATAATTCTCGAGAGTTCTCGGGCCGGCGCATATTCGGAGATTAATGTCACAACACAGAGTGGGCCCGGCTCGTTGTCCAGTGGCCACTAGCTCATGCCTGTAAATGCGAGTTTTCATAAATCACCCGCGTAAGCCTCATAATTCCGTCACAAAGCCCAACTATTACTTATTTTGTGCGCCGTGTCGTGCTTTATTTTTATTGCACTTCCCTTCGACTTTTTTTTGACTTTCGCATTTTTATCCATTTCTGATAAATTGTCGACTGGATATTGTTTCCTGTGCGCATTTAATAAAACGAAAATCGCCGCCCCTGAATAGCGTAATGGTGCACCGCTTTCAGTACTTTTCGCAATTCGTAATCCACGCGCTTAATTTCAGGTGATTTGTCACTGTTCGCAGATCTTAAGTACCGAACAGCCGCGGTCAGATCTCAAATCTGGGCTCAGCTTGCAGCAGCAGCAGCAGCAGCCGCTGGAAGGTGCAGTGTTTGACCAGCTACACCCACACCTTCTGGGAGCGTTTTATCTAACTAACACAAATCGAATCGAACATTTTTCCTGATTAATTAAAATTACCGGGAGATGCACTTCGCTAGAAGAATCCCTACCGGGCGGCGGGCAGCGCGGCAACAGCGGCAGAGGGTTTATCCTAAACAATTTACCTCTTCCAGCGCTCGCCTGCATTTGACTTTTATTCGCATTACTTGAGGGCATAAAATCTGCAGAAAATTCCAGTCTGAGAGCATCACATCTGCTTAACAAAAAGCTGCCACCCCCGGCCGGCCCCACCGACCCTCTTTACCGTCAAGAGCCGAAAATTGGTGTGGACAGAGGAGACATCAACTTCATCCGAAGTTGCACGAATCCCTTTCAAGCTTACTTTCAACTTGCTGCCGTGAAACTTGTCCCGGGTGGTCGTAACCCATTTCTCCACATAACCCAACCTTCCCTCCTCCGTGCCTGGAATGCACACGGGTTGGGGGGACAAGTCTGGGAGTCGGTTTGGGGGTCGGGGGTGTGCTGGTCAGCAGATGTGCATACATAAAAGACGGGCTGCTGAAGCTCCTACTGGAGTTGAAGGATAGTGGGTGAAGTCCAGGTGGGTGAACCTGAACCTGGACCTCAGTCCTGAATCCTGGACTCTGTAGCTTCAGGTAAAAGTAGCATGCATGCCGGAGGCCGGCCTGTCTGCCTCTGCTTCTGCCTCTGCCTCTGGTTCTGCTCCTGATTCTGTCACATTCTGTTTGTTTGTCATTCTCTTTATGGGGAACTTCTTGGGTGACACGTCATATAATTGTTGCACTAATGGCGCTTCCGGATGGTCCATCCTCATTTGCGGTTAATTGGATTGGCGCATATGCAACTCACTTCCTGCTCCAATCTGGCGCCCGCTGCCGCCGCCGCCGTGTGCACTTTGCTTGTGTGGTATCTTTTTGTATTTGTTTTTTATTTTTGTCTCCCTTTTTTTTTGTGCAGCCAATGCACTTTAGGTACGAAAGTGCGATTATTTGCATCTCAAGTTGATTGGACTCATCCAATAAAGCTTTCTGAGATATACCTCCATTTGTTTGGATGGTACTCTATAGTAGGTCATTAGGGTTTAGAGTGCACTTGAACTGACCGATTGGAGTAATGGTTTGCATTGCATTTAAATTGTGACATCTTTTCGCATAACGAAATGATATCATCTAAGGGTAAATTCATTCACGTTCTATTGATCGTTTGCAAGTTTTTTTCACGTTTTTATTTAACTTAGGTTTAACGAAACTCAACCCGAGTTTCCATGACCACTAACTTCAGTTCAATTCGAATTGAACCCTACATGGAGACAGTATATAATAATATAGTCAAATTCTGACTCTTTACAGTACATATTCCAACATTTGTTTATTTCAACTTGTGTGAGAAATGGCATTGCGTAATATTGCAACGATTCCCGATGTAACTCTTTTTAAAGTTGTGTACATTTTACGTACGAGTATACCACGTTCATTGTGGGAAATTATTCATGCCTTAATAAAGCAACCGGTCAAGTGCGGTTCATTCGAATGCTTTTTGTATCTTCTTAGATACCTTGAATATAATGCTGGATTTTTTTCTTTGGGTTCAGGGTCTAGATTATCATGGGAATACAACAACAATTTCGCTGTTGATCCAAAAAGAGGTTGTTGTTATATTTCTTTGTTAACGCATTAACGCCTAAGTGACTCGTTTGGGACACTCGAAGAAAAAAATATCTTTTCGGCTAGTTAGAGTAAAAATAATGCTACCCTATAGATCAAATGAGCTGTTCTTTCAAATGCCGGTATTAATTTTTAGCTACTACCCCTCCTAAGAGGTGAAAATGGGGAGTGAAATGAAGAAATAATGTTTAATTAAAACATCGTTAGACAAATGCAAGAAAAAATCTTCCACACAGCTCAATAACGGTATGTTCTTACCTTTTTTGATATAAAGTAACAATCTTCACCTATCATGTAATATGGTAGAACTACCAACCCCTAGTATGGAGTTAAATAGAGGTATTTTTCTGAAAAATGAACTAAACTTCTTTGACTATATTTTTATCGATTCTATGGCTAATTAAGCATTTATCAGACCTAAGAACGTCAAAAAAAAACCATATGACAACACTTCAGAAAGGGGAAATACACCCCTTTATGAGGGTGGAAAAAAATTCTTACATATAAAAGAATTTATTCACGCTCGCAATTGCTTCTTACACTACTTAATTTTATTTTGAAACAAAGTTATACAATAAGCACAACTTCAACCCTTTTTTCACCCCTAAACAAAGGATGAAATACAAATGGGGTGATTTTTTGCGAAAAAAATATTTTATAGTTCAAAACATTTTTTATTCTCACTTCTTTCGATGCGAGTTTGCTAATATTGAAAAGTAGTTGAAAAACTACCCCCCCCTCCCCCCCCCCCCCCCCCCCCCCTCCCTTCCCGTGATGGGCTGAAAAAGGGAGTAATTTTTCGAAAATTCGAATTTCTTGTTTTTGTTTTACTTTTATTTTTGTTCTTGTTTGTGTTTTTCTTTTTTGCTATTTCACCCCTTAGGAGGGTGGTAGCTAAGTGAGTTTTAATTTTCTGCAAAAGTAATAGTTTATTTGAAAAAAAATTGTATTTTGGCGGTAATATATTTAAAAAAAAATTATTTTTTCAGTATGACAGCTTTTTTTTCTCTCAGTGTATGCCAAAATTTCAATTCATGATGACTGAATTGTGAATACAAATAAGATAAACTTTAAAGTTTTTATTAAAATCGAATAAGTAGTAATTGGAATCGAAAAAGCTACTTTGAATTAAATTTGGAAAAGTTATTTGAATTAGTTGAACTTTAATTTGAAGAAGTTGCTCTTGATGTTGAGTAAAGTGTAAACTTCAACGCCTCTATTTTAGAAATTTAATTAATTTTAATGCAAATTCAATATCATATTTATAAAAGAAGACTATTTGCAAAAAGCATACATTACGCCAAACAATACTGAAAATTTGTATAATTATTGCAATGAATAGTTCTCAAATGTTATGCCAACGTTTAACATTATGTAAAATTTAGTGTTTTTACTCAGCATGTAGCCAAAATGGAAGTGTTTAAATCCTCCCCTTTCTCTCCCTCACAAGCAAAATATCACAAACATTTTTCCTGACAAAAGTCAGAGAATTTGCGAAGCTCACAAAAAGCGCAACCATCAAAAAACAATTTCAGTTGGGGGTGTGCGCCCTTTTTAAACTGACCTTTCCGACGTCCCCGTGACCCCCCTCGGACCTGGAGTAAGCCAGCCGCAGGGCTGCTCATAATGCCCGCAATCAGCTCACGTGAACTGCATTTCAAGGGCTGCAATCAGATTTTCCGCTTTGTGAGCCGTCCACCACCCGGTCACCAGTCGCCCGCTTTCCCGTCGAGTCGTCTCTTGCTCGCCTTTTATTATAAAATTTACAACAGCAAATTTTTCGGCAATAAATTAAGTTCTCATAACGTAATAAAAATCCCCCGCTCCCCGCGCGCTAAAGCCCCCCAAATTGAACAATCGCACTCGTTTGAGGACAAATAGATAGACGACGACGGACATGAGTTATGCCCCTGCGTTTTTCGAATTTGGCGCGGCCCGGTGCAGGACTCATTCGGAGCCCGGCAAGGTGGGCCTCCGTCAGGATCCAAGCCCCCTCCCTTCATCCGTGCGGTTGCTAGTTAGTTATGAAGCACGGAGCGCGAGATCAGTGGCGTAGGGAGGCTCCGAATGGCAGTAGGGGGCGCCAGCAGATAGTGTGGGATTAGCGGTGATGTGTACATGGAAATCCGTCAACGGGAAGGTCGTTGCGGTTTTACCGGCTGACTGGTGCTGCCACCACCGACGAGACATCCTCCACCTGCTCGAACCGAAGTTTTCCCAACTTTTCTGACTGACTGCCGTGTGTGACAAACAGCATTACGTGACTTTTAAGTATTTGTCATCGCTTAATCACGGACAAATGGATGGGAGAGAGATATAAATAATAATACAAACGGTAGGAGTGCGCGCGGCCTGCTTCTTGCAACTGCATTTGTGCGGCTCTGAGATTTAATAATAAACGATAGGGAACCCCAGAGCCAACTGTGAGCCGGGCCCAAGGAGTTGTGTAATTCTTCGCGGCAGCCTTACATTACATAATATAACGTCTAGGCTGAACTGAAGTTTCGTTTCACGAAACACGAGTGACTGCCACTCGGCGCAGTAAGGAGATGTGTCAAATGTCAGCGGGTATGCGATTGATTCGTTTCATGACGTTCTAAATTGCAAAAGGAACAAACACAATTTCTTAAAATGTGACACTATCCCTGAGTGCATTCGTCGAAAATGGTAATTATTCATAACTTTTGAGGTCAAAGCTATTTTTGCATCCATTCTATTAAGGGTGGGAACTGTAAATAGAACAGATTTCTTAATTTATATTGCAGAAATTGTTCGAAAAGAAATTGCCAGAAAGACGAATTTCTAATATAATATGACAAAATAATTTAAGGAAAAAATCGTCGTACTTATTTTGAAGTTTGTTAAGCCTTATTTAACAGCGGTCAAGAGAGAACGGACAGAGAAACATTCTTTTCGAGAACACTGATTACAAAAATTCTGCCAAAATTCATGAAATCAACATGGCGAATTTTCAATATTTTAAAATTTGCTGAATTTTTATGAACTCTGCCACTTAAAGGCTACCACGGCCGCACTCTCGGGCGAAACATCAGCTGAACCAATGTTCTAATATATATCTATATAAATTGGGCCGAGGTACGAGGATGTGTTAAAATTTTTCACAAATTATTTTTACTTCGTGCAGCCGTTGTACTGCCACCACTGTCTAGAAACCAAGCGGCCGTGGTGCGGCCGAAGTGCAGCCACCATCCAGTTTTAATCGGGTTGAGAGTATTTGCAGAAAAATTAATTGGTGAATGAAGAACAAGTGATAAAGTGCATTAAAAACATTTTTGAAATTTTTATCTGTTTGTATGTTTGTTTAGTCACTTATCAACCACAAATAACCCAAATCGGATGGAGTTTTTAGAAAAACTATAGTGCTTAACTTAAAGTAACATTTAGGTTTTTTTTTATTGTAATTCAAATTAAAAATCTTCGAAGCTGTATGCGATATAAGCCTACTTCGTTTCCTCAATTTGTACAGCGTATGTTATAAAAATTACGGAATTTAAGAATCGCGGAAATAAATTTCTCTTTATTACTCAAGAAAAATGTTGGCATTATATTAAATCTTGCTTCGTTTTCACTTCTATAAACATTTCATTATAGTTAAACAATGATATTAGGGATCGAGGATTCGAGTAAAACGGAACTCAAAAATAAATGCACATGCTTTAAACTTTTATAAAGGGTGGACCACTCTATTCGTACTTTATTACCCTGTATAATAAAAATTAATGTTATACATATACGGAAATTTTCATAGAAATCGTATTCTCTACATATATAAGATTATGTGACGTCACATAGGGGAGTGAGGCATTTAAAATATGTCAAAGAGTGACATAGGGGCTGGGAAAGATCTAAAAATCACTAAATTTGTGTGACGTAATATATGGACGATTTCTTATTAAATTTTAAGGTTTCTGAAATTTTCTTGAAAATTAGCAAAGGGGACTTCCGGGGATGTTGATTTGAAATACGAGGTTAATTTCTGTGTCGATACAATGTCAATTTTTGTGAAATTTTTATTAAAATTAGTCTGATGGGATTTTCAGGGACGCTGAGGCCTGCTGACAAATATGTTGTAACATTTATAAAACTAAAACGATGAACTGTCAAATGTTAAACTTTGTGGAAAAAAATTTGTTAAGTAACCTCATTCATTTTTTTTGGTTTAATTAATGTATAAATATTAAATTTATTTCCCAACATTTTATGACATTTCGTAAATGATGCTGTCAATTCGATAAAAATGTAAAACGAAGTTATCAAATCAGGTTGTATACTTAAACATTTCGAACACTAAAGCGCATTGGATTAACTCCATTCAGAGTTTTTGAGTTCCGGTCTAGCCCTACTCTCACAATAAATTTCATATCAAAATTGACGTGTCATTCGCCCCTCCTCCCCTCTTTTAAGTAAACCTATGTACAACAGCACTGTGATTTTTTCTTTCAAAGTTATTGAAATTTTATGCCCTTAAGGATGTTGGAAGGAATTTAAAACTCTCAGCCGAAACTAAAAGGCGCCCGCCTCAATTAAGTTTATACGTCCCTTCTACCTTCTCCTCCCCCTGTCAAATGTTTGCCGGACTTATTTCCAACATCAGAAGAGGAATTTTATATCAAAAAGCTTCAAAAAATAAAAAATTATAAACACAACGGAGTGTGCTGTACAAGAGCCCAGCTGGGCCAAGTGGTGACGTCGACGGATGGGACACAGTGGTGGCGGTTGTGGGAAGGCGGAGGAGCAGGAGCACAAAATCCCAGAGGACGCCTGGCGATGTACTTTTTGAATAACTTGTCAAAGGCTGACACTTTTCACTAAAAAGAGTCCACTACAGCGCTTTTAGAGGATGCTCCGTCGTCTCGAGTCCTGTCACATCAGCGCCGCACACAGGCGAGATAAAATAGATATCCTCTGGACCAAAAATATATTTATATATATATATATATATAATAAAAAAAGGAAAAGAGATAATAAAATAAAAATAAGAAAAAGTAGCGACATCCTGAGGCGGCGATACGTCTGCGATTTATAGGAAGCATATAGTAGTAGGAAGCTTCTCTGCACATCCATTTGTCGGATGTGACAGACATGGTGCTCCTCCACGGACAGCTTCTCACGCCGGCTGGGCCCCAGTGAGTGGAGGAGGTTGAATCGAACTGAGAAAAGAGCCATAAATGCTGGCCGTCATTGAAAATAGGTTTTCCATCAAAAGTTATAAGGGAACGGCGAAATAAAAATAATCTGAAAAATATAAGGCGGACACCACAGTGACACTGGCCAGATTGAGCGGGCGGAACGCCCTCGGGGGAGCATCAGGACTTTGGTCAGAAGCCCAACGTCAGCCGCCAGTCCGGTAAGAAACTTTTAGTTTAATTCTCTGACACAAAGTTCCCTCAAAGAAGGATCAAAGACTCGAGGGGCTGTCACAGGATGAGGAAGAAAAGGAGAAGGGGAGGATGGTGTGGTCCAGACGCCGTTCCCTTCTCTTTTTTCGACGATGGGGTTCGGGGTATCGCCTTTTAAAACATTTGACAGCATCGCACATGTCCATCGATTATGGTCAAAACTCTATGGAGGCCTTCTGGATGCCAGCAGCCAGCTGTCGATCTCTTCAGCTTCCCTGTTTCTAGTTCCGGAGAGAAAAAAAACTTTTCTGGACAACGACGACGACGACGACGACGATGAACGTCCTCTCGGTGTCCAGCTATTTATTTTAAAAAGGAGGATGTCGAGGAAATTGACAAAAATTTGAAGTGTGACACTGGACAAATGGAAGTCCTTAAAAATTTGTGAGGGACAGGTTGGACAGGTTCGACAGGTTTGACATTCGTGAAAACTCCAATTAACTCAGGTCATGCTTTTTTTTTGGGGGGTGGGAATACACAATCTTGGTAAAATGAAAATATTATAAAATTGAAGTATGTCGTATAATTAAATATTTTCATTAAAAATAATAACCCTTACAAAAATTCATATACTTAAGTAGATACTAATGGAAATTGAAATATAGGTATGAAAGAATTAATTAAGTAGTACAAGCTATACCTATATTTTTCAATCCTAGTGTAGAGATATGAAGAAAATTTAATCTCTAGCACTCACTAAGCATTTTCGGAATTAAGATTTTGATAAGTATGCGGTTTCACACAACACGGCATTTTCTAGGAATCTATCTATCTATTTTTTAATTGAACATTTTCGGTTCATAATCTACAGAAGAAATCATATAGAAATGATCTGAAATTTGTTTGGTAACTCGGTGTTAAACATTGTTATGAATATATTCAAGTGTGCTGACTTTTAAGTTCTGAAATCGTATATATACGCTTTTAATGAGTTATATTCAAACCTCTTAAGGTGTTTTACCTATTGTTTTAAAATGAAAAATGTTTATAATTTGCCATCAAGTGTTTCGAAATTCAAAATAGCTGATTCAAAATTGTAACAAGAAATTCAGTACTTTTAACTTATGTGTTTTCAATATAACGATATTTCAATTTATGTTAAAAATTAAGAAATTCAAAATCACGCCCTAATATTTAATGACAATGACAAATTTGTACGTTAGCAAATGACAACAGATTTGTGTTCAGTGAAATGAGTGAGGTGCACGATTCAAAATAAAAAAAATCTGATTTCTGCCGACTACTATACTCAAACTTTCAAAGTAGTCTGCAAACTGCTCCATACACAATACGATTTTGTTGCGACATAACTAAGTTTTAGCCATAGCGTGTATGGGCTGCATTACACTTCGAATTCAGGAATATTTATTATTTATCGTAACAGTGTAAATAATTAAAACAATAGCATATGACAAGAATTAATTGTTATTGCTTGGATTCTAATATATTTTACAGTCTTTCTCGACAGTATCAAATACTCAGTTATACTATCATGATTGTAGTTATACCCTCATTCTTTCAAAAATATTTAAATTTCCATGATAGTCTTACGTCTGACCCTATTAACCTTTTAAGGACGGGGAAAATTACGTTAATATTGACCTTTTATTAGACATGAATATTATAAATAAATTCAATGAACTTCTTATGTGGAGTCCCCCCACTCCTTGCTGGTCGATATATCGACCAGGCCCGTCCGCAACGGAAAGTCCCATGTAAAAAATTTGGCGCAGCGGTTTGAAAGTATTTTTCTAGGTAATTTGATGGGCTGAATACGGAAAAAATCGTGAAAATATCAATTTTTGAACTTGAATTCACCTTGCAGATGAGTTTCGCGATTCGTGGTATTATATTTTTCGCAATCAGTACATAACAAAAGGTAGGTATGTCAACTTTCAGAGCGAAATAGCAAACAGAAATTTGACTTTGAAATAGCAATTTTCAAGATCAAGGATGCTTCCAGGAATTTTTACACTATTTTTCCCATATTCAGCGCGTCAAAAAATGTAGGTATGCCAACTTTCAGGGCTAAATAGCAGAAAACATTTGACATTGAAACCCGCTATTTTCAAGGTCAAGGATCTTCAAGGAATTTCAATACTATTTTTCCCATATTTAGCGCATAACATTTTCCCTGAAAAACATCAAATATTATGTGTCCTCTGGCTGGTCCATATATCGACCACTCCCGTCCTTAAAAGGTTAAATTACCAAACTCCAAAATTCAAGTGCTGTGAATTTATTTGCATGCCACCATATTTTCTGCATAAGAGTTTTCAACAGTCAATTTTTTTCTGTGAGGGATTTATGGAGATTGCAATAAAATAGGAAAAAGAAAAAACAAATTAGCAACTATTTCTGATGCTTATACCATTGTGGTAGCATTGGCTACTAGCCGAAGTGATGTTTGGAAAATATTTCGAACAGTCGTCGCCACTTGAAAACACCCACTTAACTGGGTAAATGTTCGAAATATTTTAAAATATAAATGAAAATCCTTCCCACCCTTTAGGCCACCCACGGGCCACATAACATACAGATGAGCATTTGAAAATATTTGCCCCTATATTGAGCGCCCCTGGGTCTCTCATGCTCCGAGCTTGAAGGGGTGAGGTCCGGCGTAGCGCGGTGATTTGGCTACATTTCATCAGGTTTCGGTCTCGCGGCACCAGCCACCGCCACATGCACAGATAACAATAATTTCTGCTGATGATGGTTATGTTTGTACTCTCATCGCATTGTCAATAATTTAGGGATGAAGGGGTTTGTGTTTGGCATGCAAAAGGACTCTGGTACCTCCAGCGTTAGTGGCGGCGGCGTCGGTGGAACCATGCACATGCATACATATATCAGGAACGAGAATACGTCCCACTATTGGGCGGGGTGAGGACAGTAAGTCCATCAAAGCGCCCCCCAAAAGTTCAGATCGTCGATGGTAGTATTCATGTATTAGGGCCACCCGCTCGTCGGGGGGTGGGGATTCAACGGGGGTAGGGGGGTTCTGGGACCGCCATAACAAGTTTTTCGGCGTGATATTATGGCCTGTGACCGTTTCGGCCTGTTTCAAAATTTTAACAAAACTGCAAAATTATGATTATGACAAAACATGGCGAGGCTGGTTAATCGCATTACATGTTAATGAAGTGGAAAATTTATGGCACGCCCGAACATGCCTAAATGAACTAGGACAACGGGGCCCAACGCTACACTTGCAGTTTGCAGGACTGATTGGGATTGGGCCAGGGCCAGGCAGCACAGTCGAGGTACCGCAGAACCGGACGCACTAATGATAGTCAATAACCATTCCTCTGGCCTTGATTTGTTTGCTCAAGATTTTCAATAAAACTTGGCACCCAGGTACGAAACTTAGGGTCAGGGTGATTAGGGGCGAGGCGGGGTGCGGCGAGTCTTCGATCGTTCTGGATGCTCCACAGTGACGAACGGAGCCACTCACCGAGATTTCTGATGCAACAACACCAATATTGTGCATCGGGCTGCAGCCGCAAGACCGACGACAGTCGTCAACCCGGAGATGACCAAATTAATCGGGGAATTTAGTGCATTCACTGGGTGTCTTCACAATTTATGGACTGGCCGGGCCCCATCACGGCCATCGACGCATATAAATTAGACCTCCGCCGTATCTGCATCCCATTAGGCCGAAACAAGTCGTCGCTCGTCTGTCGTCGGATGGTGGCGGCTGTGGGAACCTTATGTGGGTCCGCGCCGCTGTGGGGCAAGGAATGCGGCCCTTTTTCGATTTATTAAGTGAGATTCCCGCAATCCTTATCATTTGGGCTCCGCTTCTTGTCAACCCTGCAATTTGGATAGAGCGAGTGCCTCTTTTGACGTCGGTGGATATAAAAGAATATAAATCGCATAAGTCATCCTGTACCCAAACTTAAAAAAAAAAAAAAAAAACAGAATAATTTACATAGTGTCTGACCGTCTTAAAAATTTAAAATTTTATTCAATTATTTATTGGTTAAGCGGCTCATGATATCCATACTGCATTCTATGGTTGTTCAGATTTATAAATCTGTGACCTCTTGTTACGCGAGGACAGAGAAGAAGGTGAGATTTTAATAATAACTTTTTTTGGGAGAAGTTGGAGACTATTCATGTAGACAATATGTGGTTTCATCCGGACGGCACAACGTATCATACAGCCGCTGCAAAACTTGATGTTTTAAAAGAAAACTTTGGCAATCGAGGTCGCTTATCAGATATTGTTCGTCATTATTGACCGGTTGATTGATTATTTTTAAAAGTGTTTAAGTATCCCGAGAAGTTGTTAGTAGTTTTTTTTTAATTTTAATTTTAATTTTTAAAATAGCTTAGTTTTTATATTTTCTCTATAAATGATCGCATTCTTAAATATATTGTGTACAAATTTTAAAATCAATAATGTCACAAAGTCCGAAATAGGTTGTATATTTATAAATTAATTTATAATAAGTTTGAAACTTGTCCTTTCTATCTCAAATATATCAACCAAAAACGAAGGTGAAGTAGTTGTAGAAATTGAGTTGAAATACAATAGTTCAAGTTTATTATACTTAAGGGGACTTAACACACCCACAAGTTTGTTTTTTTGGAAAATTGAAAGGAAAAAAAGAGATGTATTAATAAAACTTTGCATATTTATTTCTTAGTTTTCAAATAATAAAAAAAAATGTTTAGATTTTTCCAGGTTGTTTTTTGGCTGGTAGAATTTTTTTCAAAAAAACAACAAAAAATCACGGTGTACGCGATTTTGAATCACTGTTTTTAAAGGAAAAGCTTACCTAAATTTAATCTGCAATGCAATAATGAACTTCTTATTCGTGAAAGTATTTCCTATCAAAATCAATCATAAAGAAATATTGATTTTTTGAAAATTTGGGTGTGTCAAGTCCCCTTAAGAAATTTTAATTATCTATTATCTATTATCAATAGAAAACGATTGTTTAACTTTCAATTAAACAGGTACATGCATTGTTAAAATTAACAGTTGCCCAAAACAAATAATGTTCAGGGGAAAGCGTTTTACTTTGATTCTCTGAATTGTCAAAGGGAAGCCGCTTGTCAATTCTACAGAGCAAGTGGACCCCGGAGAAATTGTTTTTTTTTTTTTATTTTGAAGACCTTCAGTTGCAGCAGATCGGCTACTTGTTGCACAACCGATTTACTGCCCCCATATAAATTAGCCCTTCAGCCCTACATCCCTGAAACCTGTTCCGGATCCTGTTATTAGCTGCACGTCATCTTCGGACGAAACGGTCACCACAATCCATCCAGAGCCCGGCCACCGTCATCCCGTCCAATTTGAACGCACGCTTGAGCATATCCTTGCTCGAGGACAAATTAAAATTGAGACCTCGTCGTCTACTGGGAGAAAATTCATGAGCGACTGAGCAGGAAAAAAAGCCCCGTAATGAAAGGAAATCTCCAGGACGAATAAACGGCAAGGGGGACGGGGAAGGCTGAGGTTGAGGGGGGGCTGATGGAAGGATTTTCACAATCGGATGACTAAACAAACACTGGAAAAAAAAGGACACCGCTAAGCTGGCGGCGGAGACTGCGGGGATGGCGGGTGCTGCAGAGTGACAGGCCAAATCACTGCCTCTGACAATCGGAGTATCAGAAAAGAGGAGACATCACCCGACAAATACGTCCTGGCAGACTCTTAATCGTGTCATTTGCCAGATGTCTCCATCTTTACTACATATATATACTATATATAGTATAATCAGGATATTCGGGAGCAAGTGGCAGGCGTGTGCATGTGTGCGGTCGTGCCCTATGCGTTCATCTCTTCTTCATGCCTACCAAAATGCCAGGGGATACGTGGCGCTGTTATCGGCCTCGTATATCCCAGCAATCCAATCCCTGCCCTCTTGTCACCCTGTGCTCTTCTGCGACAAAGCCGCCCTAATCCCTGTCTATGACAGTGACATCACTTTGATGGGTAACCAAAAATGTTTTCGTGTCGTGTTTGCATGTGACAAATGCCATGAGCGGAAGAAGAAACGGTGCCACTTCCCCATTGATGGCGGACGGGTAAACTACACGCCCGGTGCTCCGGCTCAAAGGGCTCCTCTCTGGGCTGATAAAAACGCACAGCCCACCACCAAGGGATAAGGCATCACAAACGCGCGGCTCATTGAGGAAGAACCGAATTTCGGGTGGATAAGGTAAGGAAATGGTCGCCCTTCCCGTGCAGCCCATGTTAAGAGGATCTATCCTGTTCTATACATCCATTGGCGTAACAGGACCCTTTATCTGCGGGGGCAGATAGGCATTAGCTTCACTCACAACGTATACGAAAATAATGATCTGTTGAATCTATGTTGAGTCTTCTATTTTGTTGTTGCACTCAAAAAAATGTCATTTTGGAGTGATATTGATTTTTATACATAGTGGTATCAAATATTATTACTCTCTTTAAAAGGAATTTAATTTTGCAATTTATTTTAGTCTAAGATTTAAATCTACTCCAAATATAAGAGTTAAATCTTCTGCAATGGCGTATTTTAGTCGTTAAGCCTTTCTTTCTTCGTTCACGGAAAATGAGTTCTTTTGTAATTTTCAAAAGCTGTTTTCATATATGTAATAATTTACATTCAAATTTTTCTAAGTTCAATATGATGCTTTTATGCAGGGATGTCGTAATAATTCTCCAATCGTTAGGTTTTCAAATTTAAACACACATAGAAAATACGTTTAAAAACTATTCGAAACGCCATCTGACTTGAGACATAAAAAGCTTGAACTTTTATTTTTACAATAATTATTGTACGTAGGGATTTATTTTTTACATACTGCTCCTATAGGGTAACTATTGTTCGTAGAGCTCAAATAAACATAAACATTCTTTCGATTAGAACTCGGTTGCATAATGTTTATGCTATGGGCGACTAAAGGAAAATTGTTACATCTGTACTCAGACTACCCTACGACAAATTAACCTTGAATAGTTCTATACAACTTAAACCAGCAATCGAATTTGAAATCGTCCTACCCCACTACAAATTGGAAACAGCACCGGAATTGTCCAATCATTCAACATCACCGTTTTTCCAACCTCACTATTCCCACCCTCATCTCCATCCTCCCTTCCTCCAAAAGGCGGAAAGCAATAATCCTTCAAGAACCTTCTGTCGTCTACAAATTTTGGGGCAGTTCCGCCTACACATTCATAGCGATTAGAAGTGTTTTCGGTACTTACAAAAGTTTTATTAAAATCGGCAATAACCCCACTAATAAAATAAAGCGAGATCGTGCTGTTTATTTAAGTGATGATGACTCTGAAGGGTCCATAAAAAACATATCACAAAATTTAAACAAAAAGCGGTTTATCTTGCACTCTGATAACAGCATGAGTGCAAAAGTTAAAAAAACCCAGCGGCAAGAGAAAACACTTGCTAGCAACCAAACTGCTAGCCCCAGTTCACATCAGAGGACCAATTATTATGCACCACTGCAAATTTTAAACCAGGATTCTGAAAATAAGGACGGTAACAATGATATGGATATTAATAAATCCAAGGATCCTAGGCCATCACCGATCAATGTTATCAAGAGCAATGGAGATTTAGTCCACAAAATACTGCGTGAAAATGGCATTGAGGACTATGTAATTAAACGTATGTCAATCGGTATAAAGATCATTCCAAAGTGTAAATCGGCATTCGATAAAATATGCACAGTGTTGAAGGAAAATAAGTGCGAATTTTACACTCACAGCATAAAAACGGAACTTCCATTTAAAGTTGTGCTATCGGGTCTGGACACTAACGATCTTGATACACTGAAAAACAACCTTACCACAAATGGTATTCACTATACAGACATTAAGCCAGTAACGAGGAAAACGAAACTGGGAGCAGTGACACTCTTTATAGTTTACGTTGTACGAGGAACCATAACACTCAAAGAACTGCGAGAAAAATACAGTGTCATCAACAGAACAGTTGTAAGATGGGACTACCAGAGACGACTTCCAAAAAAAATCACGCAGTGCTACAACTGCCAAATGTTCGGACATGGATCAAAGCACTGCCACATTACGTCTTTCTGTGCCCACTGCTCGGGAAATCACGCTACCTCTGAATGCAGCTCTCAAGAGAAAATTAGATGTGCAAATTGCCACGGAGAACACAAGTCGATGGATCCTAACTGTCCTACTCGTAAACACTATATTGAATTTCGGGAAAAGTTGTCAACAAAGAGACCAACCAGCTCTTCTACAAATCGAGCTTACGTATTGCGTCAGGAGGAGTTCCCACCTTTAACCAAAGAATCTAGCAATCGGCAAGCCAACAATGCATGGTCTACACTAAGATTCGCTAATAATCCTAGTTTAAGCAATAATAATAAGGAGCAGGTCAACAAGGGTAATTCAAACCTTTTTTCCTCTTATGAGATACAAATGCTGACCACAGAATTAGTTACAAAACTAAAATTGTGTAAGGATAAATATGAGCAATTTAATGTTATAACCAGTTTAGCACTGAAATATTTGAATAATGAGTCGTAATGAACCAATTAAAATAGTAACTTGGAATGCTAGAGGCATTAGATCGAAAGCTCATGAATTCTTTAACTTTATGATTCATAATAAAATTGATATTGCGCTTTTAACTGAAACAGGATTAAACTCAAATTTATCCTTCACAAATACTAATTTTAAATGCTTTAGATTAGACAGAGAAAGCTCTAGAGGTGGAGGAGTGGCAATAGTAGTAAGCAAAAAGCTTAAAGTAAAGCTCTTACCATTGATTGGAACAAAAGTAATTGAAACCATTGCAGCTGAACTTATTGTAAGCAGTGAGCTTACATTAAAAATTGTATGTGCTTATTTTCCGGGAGGTAGATCGAACAGTATAAACAAAGGCTTATTAAGAACTGACATATTAAAATTAACACGCTTGCAAGGTGATTACATTATTGGCGGTGATTTCAATTGTAGACACCAAGCTTGGGGTTGTCTTCGAGCGAACTGTTGGGGAAATATTCTTAATGAATTACAAAACAACTTTCCCTTTACATTAATGTATCCACCTGAACCTACCTATATACCTAGCCAAAGTAGAGCAAACCCGTCGGTCCTTGACCTATTTTTAACAAATTGTCCCACACTAGTATCCCAGCCACTAGTTATTAACGACCTATCCTCGGACCATTTACCAGTCAGTATAAAATTAAGTAAGAATTTAGAACACCTTAATTGTAACGTCGGACGATATAATTTCAAGGCAGCAAATTGGATACGTTATCAACGACTAATTAAGCAGAAATTAAATAACTTATCTAAATTGTCATTAGCCAGTATACATCATAGCAGTGAAATTGATAATATGATTGAGAGGTTCTGCAACGCGGTTAATGAAAGTATGAATGCCTCAGTCCCACGCTTTAAAATAATAACCAAGCACGAAAAGTTACCGGAACTAATACTAAACATAATGCGACAAAGAAATGATATCCGTAGAAAATGGTTACGATACAGGTTGCCTTATTATAAAAATAATTTAATGCAACTTAATTATATTATTAAAAACTTAATTTCTGAACACAGAAATAAAAAATGGAACTCCTTATTACAAAACATGGAGAAATGTTCTAAACCGTTCTGGAATGTAACAAAAATAGTTAAGAACAAGCGTAAATCTATTCCTTTACTAAAAGTGAACGATAAACAATATGTCACTAGTTCTGAAAAAGCTGAACTACTTGCACAACAATTTTTAACTAATAGTAGCGTATCCAGTAACCTTAGTAATCATCAAACCATTGCTCTTGTTCAAACTTCTATTAATAAATTAAACAGCGAAGATATCCAAATTCCACCTGGTTGGTTTGTTAGACCAAAGCTGATCAAAAATATAATAAGAGGCTCCCGTAGGAACAAAGCACCAGGAAGGGATGAAATAACAAATAATTGCTTACTAGCGTTGCCTCTAGCTGGTCTTGTATATTTGACCTTTATCATCAACTCGTGCCTTAAACTGCAATATTTCCCTACAATATGGAAATATGCAAAGATAATACCTGTACCTAAACCCGGTAAGCCACCAGATGACCCCTCTAATTATCGTCCCATTAGTCTATTAAGTAATTTATCGAAAATACTTGAAAAAGTAATAAAATATAAAATTTTAGACTATATTGAAGAAGGCAATATAATACCTAACCAACAGTTTGGGTTTAGAGCTGGTCATAACACAACGCAACCTGTTCTAAGGATTCTCCAGCATGTTAAAAGCAATTTCGCTAAAAGATATTCAACCGGACTTGTCCTACTAGATATACAGTCAGCCTTTGATTCGGTATGGCATGACGGACTTGTACATAAAATGTTAAAATTTGGTTTTCCTCTTGCCTTAACTTCTTTAGTAAGAAATTTTTTACAAAATAGGTCTTTTAAAGTATTTATTGGAACAGTATCGTCGACTGAACAATATGTAACCTCAGGTGTACCTCAAGGGTCGGTTTTAGGTCCAATTCTATACAACATCTATACTGCTGATTTTCCAAGCATAACCAATTGTCACTCATCTATATTCGCTGATGATACAGCTATATATACCTCCGCTGAAAATGCAATATCCATCTGTAGGGATCTACAAAATGGCTTAAATATTCTAGAAAACTATTTCAATAATTGGAAAATAAAAATTAACCCCAAAAAAACGCAAGCCATGTTCTTTACTCGGAGAAGAAGTTCATCATACCTACCGAATAGTAATTTGAGGATTAATGGAAGTGACATTATCTGGAATGAGCACGTTAAATATCTAGGAATCACTCTTGATAAAAAACTCACCTTTGCAAAGCATATAACTGCAGTTCTTAACAGAGTAAGCATTCTTATAAAAGTTCTGTACCCTTTTATTAATCGACGATCATCACTCAGTTTGGGAAATAAGCTCATAATATATAAAGTAATTTTTCAAACACTCATGCTGTATGGCGCACCTGTATGGTTCCAATGTGCACAAACGCATATTAAAAAGCTTCAAGTGTCACAAAATAAAATTTTAAAAATGATTTTTAATCTACCTTGGCATTTCTCTACCACTGAGCTACATAAATTAGCTGATGTAGAATTAATCAGCAGCAAATTAAGGAGTGCTGCAGAAAATTTTTATGAAAGGTGTAAATATGTAGACAATCCCTTAGTTAGGCAATTATCTAATAGTGAAAATATAGAGTAATTTAGGATAGGATGTAGATACAATTTTAGGATAGGATATAGATTTAAGTTTTAGGTTAAGGCACTCATTGGGTTTTTATAAATTTTTCTCCCTAAAAATTATACTAAAAAAGGAAAAACGCACTCTGATTACGTCAATGAATTAATAATATAGATGAATGAATTGTCATATTCCGCACTAAATATAAGGGTCCTATTTGTATAGACATTATAAATATTATAAATAAATACACTACTACTACTACTACTACTACTCTACAAATTTTGGCGGTGAGCTTCTGTAGGCTCAAATGAATGCTTTTCCCTTTTTCATCTTATATAGGTCTGACAGCCCAGATGCATCCGTGGATTCACCTCCCCCTCCTGGTCCTCCCGCCCCACCATCCCCCTCCACCATTCTAGCTTTTCTAGAAACGGCTTCTTTTCTCCGTCGTGTCATTTCCTTTCACAGCGACTGAGACTATCGTCTTTCCTGAACTTTGGAGCGAACAGGAAAATTGATTGGAAAAGTGTCAAAGAAAATGAGGAACGAAACAGAAGGGCAACACAGAAAACAAGGAAAAACCAAAAAACAAGAGAAATTGAAAGATGAATGACACTGCAGCGTGTGGGTGGTTTTGGGTTGGTTGGACTATAGTTAAGGGAATGGGGAGGGGAGAGAGGGTTTCGGGAGGGAATGGTGATCAGACTTGATGATGTAAGAAGCCCATTCCCACCTCGAACCGAAAGAAGAAGGTATATCGCGGAATAAAGAAAAAGGATGGTGTTGGTATGGGCCTTCAAATGAATTTTGTGTGGACGCCTGCCACCACCACCGTCATCGCCGTCGTTTTCGCCGCTGTCGAGAAGACGAAATCATTTTCTGCAGTGGTGGCGCGGCGCTCCTGAAGGCAACAACTTTTGCATTCAAGACGATTTGCCAACCCTCACACCATCTATCGGTCGTCTTGCACTTTAGCACCAGAGCATCTTAGCCCTCCCCACTCTCCAGCAGTCCTATTATCAACACCATCCACCCCCCACCACCCCCACAGCTGCCCCTTTTTCGTAAGACGAAGGCTCCAACTCTTCGCTGCTGCTGTAATATAATGGGGCACTGTAGTCGGAACCGAGCGCTAACATTGATGCTGCTGTCACCGCTGTCCCAGTGGTGGACATTTCAGGAGAGATCGATTGAGATTGGATGTGACATCAACTTTTCTGGGCTAAGGAAGTAGTGAACTTCTCCGATGACTCCATTACGATTTTGAGGGAAAATTTATTCGTTACTATTTTCAGGAATTTCTTGGGGTAGAATGGGCAGTGGGAGGAAGGCGATCTTCAAAACCGGCATTGTTCACGATATTGATTTTTAATTAATATTCTAATTCTTACGACAGACGAGACAGAATGAAATTTTAATCGAGTTTCTTTTATTTTCAGGTATGTCTGCACATTTTACGAAGATTCTTTTTAAATTAAGCGGTGAGTAAGTTTACAATAAATGTACTATAAATTAGTTAATGCATAAAGAATTGAAACAAATTACTCGGAAACTTTAGAAATTTTAGTTTGATTCGAATTCAACTAGCAAGCTCATTTTACTTACGCATATTTTTCTCTCTTCTTTGGAAAATACGTTTTTATTACGAACAGGTATTTCTATAATAATCACCTTGTTTGACTCAGTAAGATTTGCATTGATTCATACACTGATCTCTTTGATACAGGATACTTTAGGACTTTAGATTCATGAATTTTAGGATGCGACGATAATTTTTCAGTATGATTTCGAATTCTAGGTGGATATCTAATTAAGTTAATTGAAAGATGTTAAAGTTTTTACGGGAAAAAAATATCTGCTTAATGAGACGTTGTAAGATTTTGCTCATCCAAGGCTAACAACTAAATAAAAATGTGTACGAAATTGTAGGTGTGTGGTATATTTTTTGGAGAAATCCTCTTTTTTTTCGCCTAATCTTTTCAGGCTGTAATAGGGCTTATCGAAAAATTCAACAGATTCAAACAATGGAAAGTTTAAATTTAAATGTATATATATCAATCTGTTCTACGACCACTTCTGACAGAGGTGTAATCGTTTATTAATAACTAAAAATGCTGGAACATTTTTGTAATCCTTAATTTTTTTAAATAGTGCTAAACTTTACCTGATTAATTCACATATATGCAGATAATTGGTCTCTTTTTCCTTATTTACTTCTATTCAAATACGAATTCAACAACACTTATCACTTTTCACTAACACTTTGATTCAAACTGCATTTCACTTTATTCGGTGAATAAGTTGGCATGGCAATGCCATTGCTCCCTTAGAATTGAATTCGAAAACGCCCTAAATACCATTTTTGGTATGTCATTCAATAATTACTGATTTGTTTTACTTGTGTAAAATTCTACGCTGTTATTAATATTTAAATGTGTTTACTATATCGTTAAGTATTTCTATCAAGATATTCTTAAAAAAATGTTCAAATCTTGAAGTTGCAGTAGGGATGGGCAATTCGCATCAATATATAAATCAATATTTCCCCACTGGCCTTATAAGAAAATATGCACGAAACCCCTTACGGATTGCTTGAGCATTGATCCCGAAATAAGTCGGGGAATTGTTCTCTCAAGCAAACCGTTCAGCTCCTCTGAGGGCCAAGCAGCAAGTCGAACATGATTTGCCTTTTAGTCGGACATGGCACTTCAGAAATTTATTCTCAGAACATATATATACTTATATAGATATATATGTATATATATACATACCCCCCACGCCGACGTCGCTCCAAAATCGGACCCCATTTCCTCCCCTTTCTCCTATCCTGCCCAAGCTAGGGTCCATTTATGCTAACTGCATCACAACCTCCCCTCAACTTAGACGTCTGTCAATCGTGCTTACTTCAAATCGGGCGCATTTTCCTGCTGTCCGCACAACTGAAGAGTGCTGGTGATGAGGAGTGGGAGTAGAGGAGAAAGGGTGGTCCAACTTAACCTTGCAGCATCTTAGCAAAGAGCTTGAGACCCCCTTTGACTACACTTCGTTAACCCTCTGAATCCAGGGCGAATCCCTGCTCCGGCTATTGTTTCATTTCTGGACTAAATCCTTCAAAACTCAGCATTTGTTTAGCTTGGCTGGACTATAAAAGAGGAATGGGGAGGAGAGAACGAGGGAATGTAGGGTAGCAGCGGGGTAGGGAAGGGCGGGACGACGACGGCGACGACGACTGGTGAGTGTCATTATACCATTCAAGGATGTGTACTGCTTGGTTTAAGATTCGACCGAGAATATGCAGTCCGGGTCGGGATCATACGAAATTTTCTCCCTTCTGATGCGGAGGTGGTCCAGAGAAATTTCAATCAATAAACCACTGACCGGATGCTGTGGATCGTCTTCATCTTTGTCCCAGCACGTAGCCTTTTCGATAGTTACGGGCTACGTCCAGGTTCGCAGTGGAAAGTTATACGCTGTTGGACCCCCGATACCCCTCTGGTTTTCCTAAAATTCTCCCACCTATCGCACAGCCCTGCACTACACACCCTTTACCGTTCCACCTGAGAAGGGTGGTGATAAATTCACTTCCCTGGAAATTTGCAAAGCTCGCAATCATTGAAATTCGAGCAGAGGTGACGGGCTTTAGGAAATATTTATGACGCACAAAAGTAACCTCGCAAAGGAGTCGTCACCGTTGTCGGCAGCCTCGCTGCCACCCGCTCGTCCGTCCCGCTCGAACGGAGGCAATGCAATTCTGAAGAGTTTTAAGATTTTATCCGAAGTGCTCCCCTAGCTGCATTAAAGCGCCACACAGGCAACAAGCCCTGAATACAAAATGTCCCCTCCCCCCTCCCCTTTCACTCCCTTCTTCCACTGCTCAAACCCTTTGAGACCCGGTGCGCACCCACACATCCGTATGCAGCGCCGAACACAAAAACCTCCCTCAATGTCTCGACATTACGTCAACCAGTCTTCACCCTTCACTCAAAGACATGTCAGAAATTTTTACCTCAATCCCCCGGGCGAATTAACCCGAACCCCCATCACCCACGTCCCCGGTTCAACTGGAATCCCGGCTCTATCCAGGCAGACAGGAGTTTGGTGGGGATCGGAAGGGGTGCGGGTATCCTTGCAGCACTGTTGCATACACCGTCGCAGGAATTGGCGGGTACCCGGGACCCGACCCTACCACCCAACACCGCCCCGCCACTACTTCGCAACCCTGTAAAATTTCTTTCGTTCTAGAGACATTTCAGAGGAAGGTTGGCGGTGTTTTGCTCGGCTGACGAGTTTGCAGCGCTGTACGAAGCTGGCGGGGTGACTATTTGGCAATATCCCCAGCGCCCTCCACTCTGGACCAGCCTCCACCCTCCTCTTGGAGGAGCTTCTTTTAATGCCATCGAGGGTGCATTATTTTTCATGAGATGGTGTCCCTTTGTCTTTTGCGCGTCGGATCCGCAAGGAGCTTATCTTGTGCTTGCAAATGTTTTGGGTGAAATTTTCGGGATCAATTCATGGAGCTTCCCCAGCAGGTTCTTGTCTCATCATTTTCTTGACATGCTTTTGATGGATCCGGGTTGCCAGATTCATTCGGTTTTAACATTTTGATAGAAGATTGATTGAAAATTGAAAATGTAAGTGGAGAAATTTTATTGTGGTCTATTTGATTGTACTTATACTTATAAAAAAAAGGATTGTGGGACATATGGAAAGAAACATTGAACTTTAATTCGTAGGTAGTAGTTATTAACTCTTAACAATTGTCAATTTGTGTATAAAAAAGTTTTCGAAGCATAAGTTAAAATATTTCAAAATAATAAATAAAAGTTTCAAGGCAGTCTGATAAATTTTTGTGATTTGTTGAAGGGTAAAAAAATGAGGAAAATTCTTCTTCATTCAGAATTTAAAAGATATGATTTGCACACAAAACAAACAAAACAACAAAAATCATCATTTTATATTAATTTAAATCAATATTCATTCTTATTCTTACTTAGATTTAACGGTATTTCTTAATTAAGGATTTATTAATTTTAGACTAAATAAAAATTATAATTTAGGTAATGATGATTATAAGATAATTTTCATTTTTCAATTTCTTGATAACGACAATTATTTTTAAATTGTTCTACAATTATTAATAAGTAATACTAATATTTTATTTTTATTCTCAGTTGACCGAAACTAAGCCAAATTGATTGTCTTTGTTACTGAGTATAATTGATAATCGTTATGAACCGATCGAAATATAAAAATTACTGATGATAATCGTTATTGATAGAAAAATAAAAATGAATTTGTAATCGTTAACAAGTAATCAAAAGATAAATTTTGGAATTGCTCAAAGAAAAAAACTAGCCTGGATACGGGCAGGACTCGAACCGCTGAACTTCGATATGGCGCTTCGATGCTTTAACCAACTTATAAAATTAACGTATAATTGTTATTTTGCAATTCAAATATTTAAGATCATAATTGTTACAGACCTTAGTTCCAAATATTAAAATTTACATACGCCAAATTCCAAAAATCATTTTTTTAAGGGAACAGTGTTAATTTTGCCAAAACAAATGTGTGCATCATGTGATATAATGAATTTTTGATAAGTTCATAAGTATAAGATCGTATATAATAGAAACTAAACGCGTTTTTCTCGAAACAACGTTTTCTGACCTGGTTGACACGATTTTAGTTTCAGTCTACAGCATCAGAATTTTTTATAAATTTTTAACCCTTTTTTTGAACAAAAGTTGCAAAAAGAATTTTGACAAAATTTAAAAAAAAATATTTTTTTTCTAAAGGTTCAGTATGTATATTTCATTATACAAAAGTTTTGAAACATTTGAATAAATACTTTTTTAAGAAACTGCAATAAACCCAAACTGCACCATTAAAAAAAAAAATAGTTTTCATATTGTACCGAAATAATTTTTTGATTTATTTTAAAAATCTGCCAGCGAAATCTAAAACTTTCAAAATCAAAACCTTTAGCAATTTACCATGGTCTTATTTCGCTTAAATTTAATAAACAATTTTAATTCCCAGTCGTCCGATGGACGGTCGCAAACCTTTTCCTCAAGTCTCGTAAAACGCCACATTTTTATTGCAGGGTGGCCAACATGACATGACACGCTTTTCATTCCTTTCGAGAATGGTAAAAGTATTTTGTTGGCACCACGAAAACCCGATCCATCGTCACCTCGAAAAGATTTCTCTCCCATTTATTTTGCCAACAGCTTGACAGGCGAACCAATAAAATTCAAATGTGATTCAAAGTCTTCAGGCATCGGGTGCTCTCCTTCATTTCGTCCCAGAGAAGTCCTGTCACACGGTGGTAGGATAGGGGTGGTTTTGGGGAGACACCCGAGTCCTGAGTCCCGACATCCAAGCAAGCCTTCCTCCTCTCCGAAATGAAGGAATAATGCACGACACTCGAAAAGTCTAAACAAATAACGTTCGGCCAGAAGAGAAGAGATCCATCCATGGGATATTTCTGGAATGGGGGGAATGGTGGTAGGGCAGGGGGATATCCATAAGATGTCAGCCGGGCGGACAGGGATAGTGTGTGACACTCAAACGTAAGAATTCCCAGCTCCCATGTCTCCAATTCTGCAAATATTTATGCAGAAGAAGGATGCCGACCGCACAATAGACATCCATACACCCTTCAACCCTCCCACAACCCGTTCTTCGGCTTGACCGAAATATGGGAGATATGTGTCTTTTACCCGATAGCCAGATGGACGTGCGAACTACAGAGCACACCAGAAAAATAGGAAAATGAAATTGCAAAATGAATAAAGGAGCTGACAGGCGCTCGGCATTTTCAGCGATTTTAAGAAAGTCCAAGGGACCGCCGCCCGCCGTCACTTCGCTCTCCTTCTGGCGATTTTCGCCTTCGGTTTGTTTTAGAGCAGAGCTCCACGCCCGCTTCGCGTACTCTGAAGCAAGCTCGCGACTGCCGAAAGGAAGGGAGGAAGTGATGGGTCTAAAATGTAAAGTCACCGCCCACCCATCCACCCCCCGTTCACCCAACGAGAATATTGAAGGAATCTATTCGGAAGCAGCACCGCCAGAGGGACTCATCAATTATTCGAGTGACCAGACGAGATATAAATTTCATCTGGTCCTTTGTCAGCACTTGGCAAAAAGTATTTCATGGATGGATTGCGGTCAGTAGCAAGATGGGGGGCGAGGGAGCATTCTGTCAGCCACCGCATCCACTTCTTCACCCTCCATGAAAGTATATTTCGCATGTACACCTTCGGAGGAGTCCTGTGGGAATCCGACCTGGGTCCCTGTGTTATGACAAAAAAAAAAGGAAAAAAAAGTAAAAATCTCCGCTCACTTGTCAGACGTCTTTCGGCCCCATTGTCACAGTGGACAATGATGCCATGGATGAGACTTAATTAAATTTTCCTATCGATTTTCTCGAGAGGGACATGGGAAAAGCTTGGCTCGGAATCCGAGACCGTTTCTCTGGAGAGGAGGGAAAGCAAAAAAAAAAAAAAGAGGGATTTTGTGTGCAGTCCTGGAAGCCTGTCTCTGGAACCAACCCCCACCCATATCCACACTGCGTCAACTTTTGTACCGACCCCCACTGCAAAAGGGTTACGTTCGCACTCTCTCGGGCAGTTTTCGAGCGGTTTCCCCAAAAGTGTACATAATTTATGTAAATGTGTAGCATAGGACCTCCAGACATTTTCCTCGTTGTATATTTTTTTTTTTTGCTGGACGAACCCGTCCATCTTTGTCTCGTCATGTGGTCAAGTGCTGTGCCAGGAAATTGTCTGGATTTCGTCTGAAGTCTTGTTATGCTGCTGCCTGCTCCACACTCCTTTCGGGAGAGCTCACACAGGATAATGGGAAATGGATCCTATTTTTTTTCTCTGTATCCTCGTCCGGTTTTTTTGCTCTGTATCTTTTTTTCATTTTTATTTTTCGTCTGAACTTGTTAGTGAGACTTTGGGTAATTTACTCGGAGGAAGAGAAGACCCGGCTTCTTTATGTAGGGTTTTATTGAGATCTCGTGGAAGGGTAACTCCAGCTCAATGCTCATCGTGGTATCCTGTGCAGATTTAAGATTTTTTTAAGGTAGGACTCAGTGGTCTTACGGCTTCTGAGGATAAATAGTTAAGGTGTTTGTACAATAATCGTAAGAATAAGTTAGCAGAAAAACGTATAATTTATTGGATTCCCAAATAATAAACTCATATTTCAAGCTATTGCTATTGTAAGATCCACAAAACACTTGCCACTTTTGCCATTAGTTGATAAAAAGTTACATATTAGACAAGAGAGACACAAGACCATTATCTTGCATTATCCTTGAAGAAATTTATAAGATTTATGTGAGCTCATCTCCATTCAATAACATACATTTTTCAATAGCGATTTTGGTGATGAAGGGCTGATCTGATTGGGGAGTTTTTTTCACAAATGTTTATCAGAACATTTCATATAATCGATCAGTATATAATGTACTTACGAATCACTGAATCACATATTACACAAGTCGACACGATTTTTGATTCTGATTAATATGCACTCATTCCTCATTGCTTTCGTCTCACAATTGAAGAAAATCAACATGATTTTTAAAAAAATTTGCTTTTGTTCCCAGGACAGCAAATTTAAAATGACCAATCATCAAAATTGTTATGTTTTCATTTCCTTGTAAATTTGTTGGGGGCGGACATTTTTTAAATTTTCGGTTGCTATATTAGATCCTCCATCTTTAATATATATTTTGGTAACAGATTAAGTTTCAGCGACCCTAAGACCTCTTTGATTCATTTTGCTAAAAAAACCCATAAAATTGCAAATGTTCGGACGCCATATTTAATTCACCACTTTGGAACCCAATACAAAAATGTACCTATACTGTTTTCTCTAGTATAACGTACTTTTTGGCAAAAAATCAGAAATATCGCACAACGCATTTAGTTGTAATTGAGATTCAAACTATCCAAACGAATGTCAAATTTTCCTTCACAAAAGCAACGTTTTAACAAAATAATGGCACTTTAACCTTCCTTTGGGACACAACCAATAAGAAAATAACATTCATAACTCAGACTCAAAAAAAAAGTTTAATTTTGTTGACCTGTGTTATCGTTGTATTTGACAGTACCCAAATTCAAAATAACTGAAAAAATACTCAAAGATCTAAAGAATTGCTTAAAAAATTGTATTTGTACATAACTTTCCACATTATAACCAAATAAGATACTAAGCTGATCCTTTATCATGTCAGTCATTTTAATCATAGAAAAAAGCTAGTTTAGAAAAATTCAGTTCCATCAAATTGAATTTTTATATAGAATTATGTTTTTTTGTGATAAAAAATATTCAGAATTAAATCCAAATTGATGTTCGAATCAAAAAATATAAGTAGCTTAAATTAAAAAGAAAAACATACAAAAAACTTGTCGACAGTATCTTCGATTCCATTGGTCAGGTGATAAAAATAGTTATTAAAAAATATGTTGAGTGATTTACTTTTTATAGACTACAAATCTGAAAAAGAAAATGCTGCGTAATTCTCATTTACAAAAAACTGAAAAACTGAATTAAAAAAGAAACAAAAAACCGAAAATTGCTTTTTCTTGTATTTTAAAAATTTTAAGAAAATTGTAATTAGTAAATGATAAGAAATAATCAAACTTAAAACTATAAAACTAGTAATCAACATACATCCCTGCCTAATTGTGGGAGCATACTTTTTATATGAGCCTGTGCTACTTGTAATATAATTATTCTCCCAGACAAACAAGTCGTACATGGATTTTCCAGATAAGTTTAATTCAAAGCAATTTTCAGAAATGATGGAATTTTTCTTTAACCTTATTTTTTTCAGAAAAAAAAGATTAATATTTAAATTTTCATTTAGATTATTATACCCTACCAATTTTTATGACTTCGTGTGATTTATCTACGATTTTTGAAAAGAAGATTTTTTGAAAATTTAGGAAAATCAGAAATAAAAGGATTGTTGATGCAGTCAATCTCTAAACCGAAGTTTTAACCATATATAACAGAAATTATCAAAAATTGTAGCGTGCAAAAATTGTATAGTTTCTACAACATTTTTTAGTTCTATCTTTTTAAGTTATGGAATAAAAATACGTGTTCAAATATGACAGCTTTTCAAAAAACAACAGAAATATCAAATTAAATAGGCTTTCTCAATCGAATCGACTTTTAAATGTCGATCTCTTAAATCAACTTTTAAATTTCGATTGGAGAAATCTTTGGTTAAATGTAGATTCGGCTTTTTGCTCTAATATTTTTCCTGTTTGACTTTTAAGTTCCAAGATCTTTTCAGATTATCTGAGTATTGTATTTTTATTTCCCATCATATTTCTTTTTTTTTTATAATTTTTTACCCACAATGTAAGAGTTTTTGGATAACTACCACTTTTTTGGCCTATCCTGCATAATCATATCCTAAGCGATTCCCAACCGAAATAAGGGATCTCTTTTTCGTCTTCAGAAAAAAGAAAAGCATCCCTCATTAGTTGGGTGCCTATCCCACTTATCCGGTACCGCCATGACTCCGGTGTCACATCTGACAACACCTTTCATTTCCTCTATATCAGTGGCGCCGTCCCACACTATTCGGATTGAAACAATAAAAAGGGCTCGCAAAGGGGTTGCAGAGCGAATTTCAAAACTTGTGGCGGAAATAATTTATTGCCATTCACGTTTCTCCGCTATTGTTTTCTCTCTTTTTTCCGGCAGTGATGGTGGTGGTGTAGTGCCCCATGGGTCCAAAGAAAGGTGCTGGAGTTTGAGACGGGGTTTGGGTTTTGTGTGGGTGGAGGGTGGATGGGTTCCCACTCGAAACCCCTTTCCTTCCCACACATTTCTCTGCACCATTTGTTCAGCGCCAATGTCGTACTCGCATTCTTCTTCTTCATGTTCCTTTGCTATGGCCTTCTTTCATGGAGACGTGCATGTGTCCGAACGCTTTGGTAAAATTGAGAAGACAAGGGGTAGGTATCCGGCTGGGGCCCATTCCTGTTAGTTTTCCTTTAAAATTTGCGAATGTGTTTGCAGAGTTTCTGCACAGAAGAGGCAGAAAATTCTTTGTCCTCAAGTTGTGTGCAAACTAAAGGAAGGCCACTTCTTAGGGTGGGGGAGGCCAGACCAGCAAGGCTGGTAGAACTCTACGCCAAGCTTTTGGGAGAAGGGAGTGGAGAGACGGGGGAGGGTATAGTGGCGATGGCTCCGCATGAAGAGGGTCAGGGTAAGAAAATAAATTTTTTGATTGAAACTTTTCAATCTGAGGATCTAAATCACGTCTAAGTCAGAAATAAAACGGAAAGGTGGCTGCCAATTGAATGTGCACCGCAGGGTTAGAGGATTGCTCGGGGAGGGGAAGAAGGGGGTGCCTTAAGTCTTAAAAATTGCACTGTTCCCGGTGATTGGAAGGAAAGGAATTACCAAGGAAACTTTGGATCTTTGGGAATGAGGGGGGGTTAAGAAAAAAAAAACGAAATCTCGAAATTTTGTGCTCGATTCCGAATTTTGCTCGAACCGTTCGGTGGACGTTGTCATCACTTTCCCCAAGCCACCCCCGCCAACAAATCCCTCTGGGGCAGCTGCCAATAGTGTTCGTCGGAGTTGGCCGTCCGGAACGGATAACGACGACGCTTCAATTCTGGACTTTTCCATCTTGTCGAGCTGTGCTCAGAGTGTGGCCCAACTGGAGCTGTGGAACTCTACTCCCCAGAATGTCACCCTGACGACATAGAACAAGTCTGCAAAAATTTCTTGTTCTTCTGAGTGATGTTGGGAAGTAACAACTGACATGCAGTCTTGACTTCTATACACAATTGAAGTCACGGGACGGGACACAGCCCCAAAGGGGGTTGGGAACTGGGTAAGAGCGAGTTATATTCAGAAGGTTGCACCGGGTGAGTGGGGGTCGGCCTGAGGACGGCTGTCCCCCCGGATCCTGGGGTCGGAGGAGTGTTGAAGACAAGTTTTCTGGAGCCACATTTGACGCTGCACTATACGATAAGAACGTGAATGCGACAACCATCAATCGAAATGTCAGGAAAAATTTCCTCGGCTACGTGACATTTTTAGGATTCTCGTCTTCGGGGGTGGACGAAGACGACGACGACGACAATGACGACATGGTGTAAGGTTGGAGCGGGGTGGCAGAGACGAGAGCAATGGGGGACACGAATTCAGCTAGAGGGAATATGTTTTGGTGGTGAAATGAGCCAACTTATTAATGCAGAATTTTTTCTTTTTTTTCTAAATGACTGACATTGCAAGAAAATGTACCAGGCGGGCACGGCACAGGGTGATACATATTTTTACTATATCTTGGTATAACTGAAAATGCAGCTGCAGTATGAGGGGTTTTAGTAGCTAAATATTTATAGATATTTTAAAGATAAGTAATAAGCAAAATACCCGTGGAATTTTTGGGTTAGGTTGAACTTGGCCTACATTTGGTCGGAAATCAGTTAAGTCGGAACTCGATTAAATCTTGTTTGAACTGTGGGCAGTGTGAATACAACAGTAGATAAACACTCATGGGTCAAAAATATAAAACCCCATCTTTATTCAAAGAGCTTTACACAAGTTTTAAGTTTAAATATAATAAAATTTATTAGGCCTATGCTGGAATATGCCAGTTTCCAGTATAGCCTCCGTATTACGCTACACATATTATTCGTATTGAGTCGATTTACCGCTGATTCATAAGCCCCGAAGGCTTGGGTCCATAGGATCTTTCTTACCCTCTACTGACCTTAGAGTAGTTAACTTAATTTTTAAATGGTCTATCGGCATTTATAAAAAATATTTTAAAGGTTCAATTAATGAACAACGATATTGAAACTTTTAAGGTATATTATAGTACTCATTCTGCATACAAAAACATTTCTTTTTTAATTAAAAAAAAGTTTTAGTTATGTTAAAAATGGCGCCAAATAAGGCCCCCTAAAAAAATGTACCTGGGTGGTATGGTAGATTTATGAAAATTAGCAGAATGAGGCGCTTTTGAAATTGAAACTCTGAAAACTCTTACCAATTTTTAAATGTAAAAAAAAAAGTTTTTGAAAAAAAATTTTGATTCTGGTTCTGGCCATAGCCACTGATGTTCTGAATAACATATCAAAATTTCAGATGATTTCGGCTCAATGGTTCTTGTTTTTTTCACAACCCCATGCAAAAAAATGAATTTCGAGATAAATTAGTTTAAAGTTTTAAGTATGGGAGTGGAACGACTGTTTCCTACCTGCTAATAAGGCTGTAGAACCTAAAATATTGTGATATTATTATTATTACAAAAATTTGACAGTATATTCTAAAAAAATGATACTTTCGAAATATTGAAAAAAAAAAAACAAAACCGATTTTTTGAAAATTCTAGGGTCAGATAAACCTAGGACTAAAAATATGTCATAAGACAATACTTACGAATCCTAACAAGTAGTTAAGTGAATAGCTTCAGAATCAGGTTTAGGAATTGACTTAGAATAACAAAAATAATTGGTAGTAATTATTTACATATAGAAAAATAGAAAAAGATATAATTAAATTAATGAATTAAATAGAAGTATTAATTTAGAATGCGTCATATCGGCACAGATGCAGAGACCGGTTTATTTTGTGCAACATTTTGAGATTTGCAAAATTTTCCTTAATCTGGATAGAGATCCAGATAAAAATCGGGATCTTCAGTTTATTTATAATGGGGGTATTTATATAGATCACTATAAAAACGCAGCAAATGAATGTTAGATCTTCCAATTTATTGTTAAAATCACAATCAGATTCATGGAAATTTAATATAATTATAATAATTTCTATCCTTTGATATTACAAGAAGCAATTATGCATCATAAATCTATTTAATAAGAGCAAAAATACAGATTTTGAATACAAAGGTGTTTTTTGTGTGATCATGATTATGTATGCAATACATACAGAAAATGTTAACAAATTTCCCAACATTTTGACCGTGTATAAAAAGACCTGACAACAATACGAAAGTGACGTTTTTATATTCATCTCGTATAAAATCCTGACGTGTTGAATCTGTAAAACAGTGGAGACCTCATGAAACCTGACCCCACTCTCATCTATTTCCCATTTCTAAATTAATTTAAATCCGAAAATGCACAGCAGTTCACTTGTCCATCTGTCGATTTCGAACCAGAGGTCCTATAAATCCCCATTTAGTTGAGAACTAGTTTTAAAATATGTCCCCCGTCCATCTGAAGCCAAAACAAACTTTTTTCCCCGAGATCCTCTTAAGAAAATTTTTATTTTCCACCACCAAAAAAGAAAAAAAAACGAATCTCTCGAAGAAGGAGCTCTTTCTGTACGTTGCCTCGTTCTCGCCCGTGCACCCGTAGGCGATCAAAAGTCGAATCCAAATGAAGTCCAGACAGCTCTAATCGATTCATCTGTCTACCCATCTGTCCGTCCGGGTTGATGTAGAGCTCTTCGAAAAAGGACAAAATTTATATCCCCAGCCATTACAATTTGTGCACCAATCTTCTCCGCCCTCGCCTGGATGTATCTCACATCTCTCCGGTGCCGTGCATAGATCTTGGGACTTCTTCTTCCTTCTTCGCAGCATCAGCAGCATCCCGCCTGCTGCCACCCATGGACCAGAATTCAGAATCTACCATCCAGAATCCGAGCATCCTCCCAGGCCAGGCAGAAGTTGTGCTTGGTGCGACAGGAAGAGGTGGAGGTGGTGGAGGAGGAATATAAACGAAAGTCGAAGGTGCGCGGTACGGTGCGGTGTGGTGTAGGGCATTTTGGGGCGCACTAGGGAGGTGCGCTGTCTTAAACGGCAGAGCAGAGCTATCCACCACGTCTGTATAGTCGCAATTCATTTACTCTCATCTGTCCATCATTCTGTCTGTCAATTTGTCTGACTATAGGAAACCTGTCCATCACCCTGACTCAAACTATTAACAGAGTCCCGTCTCTTCCTATTTCGTGTTTCCATCAGTCCTGCAATCCAGAAGGAGTGTACTATACCATCGGAGGAGTCACGGTTTTCGTCCTGGTCATGCCATTTATACCTAGTACGTAACCGGGTAAAGGGATTTTCCAGCTTAAGGCATCCCGGTCCCGGCTCCCCTACGTTTTGTTTGGGGGTGCCTGAACGACTTGGAGGAAGCTGAATTTCTCTCTCCCTTTTGGCTGTTGCTTGCCCGCTGACCTTCTGGAGCGCCACTGCTACATCTTTTGTCCCTGGCTATTTGCCTGCACTCGAGTGAAGGAATGTTCGCGTCGTCCTGCAGGACCCTAAAGGCTGACTAAACAACATGACACTGCTCTCTCCCCCAAACACAAGAGTTTTCCAGCACTATGCAGCAGCAGCAGCCGTCGCCAACCCTTTGTTCCGGGTGCTCCTGATGGGAGCGAAGGGGTGGTGGAATTCCTTGCAAACCAACCCCCTTTTCCTAAAAGACCCCCTCAACTATCCAGAGGTAGGAACCTTCGGACCGATCCAGAGAAAAGTCAGTAAAATGATTTTCCTTCCTCTTTTCCACGGACGATTTATAGTAACTCGTCAATACTTGCGATTTATCCTCGCCCGATGGAGCCTCGGTTCCCATCCAAACGTTCTACACTATCGAAGAGTCCTCAATCCCGACTATCCCGATTTTCTCCCCTCTCACCGTCCCTCCACCGGCCATTCCATCCCCCCTGCCATTACATCGAATCCTTTGAATAACCATAAATCCACATCATTCACTTGTATGTGTTCTTCTTGTCCGCTTCCTGGAGGGGGGGGAAGGAAGGAACGGAGGGGGAAAAGGGGGATGGAAGGGTGGCTACTGCTCCGCTGCGGTTGGGGCCCAGGGATAAGTCAAATTGATATGACCACCGTGCACCAATTGTGACTGGAAAATGTCACTTCAGCGAAAAACTCTTTTACGCGCGCCAGTTTTCGTGGACCCGCGATAGGTGTGGAGGGAAGGCAGGGGGGTTGGAAGAGGGTAAAAATCCCGGAAAAGCGGGTGAGAAATGACATCCATAAAAGTTGAAGAATGATTTCCACTTCATCAGAAATTCATCAAGTGCACGCGTGTCAGTCATCTGCGCCAAACTTTGGGTTTGGGCGAGAGGAATATGTGTTAGGATGAGGAGGGGGGAGCGATATGGAACGGACTCCTGAACCTGAATGAAGGACCGGCCAACTGAATGGGGGTGATGGAGAGAGGGAAGAATCGGGTCAAAAAAAAAAGGGTGGCCATTTGATTCAGGGGGAAAGGAAAAATAGCAACCAGATCACATGGACCAGGACTCGCAGGAAGGTAAGAAAACTTTTATTTTATTCGAAGTACAAAATCGATACAGGATTTTTTATTTTCACTAAAGTTTTGGCTAGAGGGATAGGGGTAGGGTGAAGTGGGGGGAGGAAAAGGTTTAGGTGTTAACTCGCTGCTATTTCGTAAAAAAAAGGTCACTTGCGGAGAGCTCGCTTCACGAAAGGTTTGTTGTTATTGGTGCGAGGAAGAACTTTGTCAACAGACCTTTTACGATTGAGATCATTCCTTGGTAAAAACACTGGGAAGAAAAAAATTCATATTAAAATTTTATTTATTTTTGAGATACATATAGGTCAGGACTTTTAGGACCTTATTATATATAAATTCACCCGACCGTGTTGGGATTTTTTGCTTTTATGCTTTCAGTTTCATGTATTACCCACGTGCTTTGACTGTAGCTAACTCAGGTGCAAATTTAATTTTCTTGGTAAAAAAGTTCCATTAAAATTTTACTGAATTTTCTTTCATAACATGTCAATCTAAAAGTTTAAATTTTAAATCAAACTGTCAATTGCAGACGTATTATTATATATTCAAATATTTTAATGACGTTGTTCTACTCCTATTTTAATGTGTTTTGAAATTTCAAACTTTATTTAATTATTTTGTAACGTTAAAAATATTTACTGAAAATTAGATAGTGAAACGGAAATTTTAAATTTGAAACAGTGAACCTCCAATGGTTGGTCATGCCGTGTTAACATTTGCTTTTACGGATGAATGAAATTCTTAGAAGAATTAGAGTTTACTTTGAATCTTTCATAGATATTCAAAAAAGATTATTCTACAAAATTATACCTTCCAGTGCTCGACTTCTTATACGCAAACCACAAATATCGATACCTTACTTATAAATTTTCATTTTACCCTGAAGCAAAACCTCTTCCCAGTTAAAACATTTAGAAACTGGCAGCCGTATTTCACAAGAAATTTTGACCCCGGTATATTAATTTTGTGTTAAATTAATTTTAAGTTAATATTATTTTTATATTTTTTTAGTTCAGTGAACTGAGACATAAAATATTTTAGTTAATTTCTAAAATTTTCCTTTTGTAGAGTGCAAAACTGCTTTTAAATTCAAAGCCAATTAAAAAATAATGTCGATTTAAATTTCGAAGCTTGTAGCTTTTGTTCAGTTTTTGCTCTTTTTAGGCGCCCAATTGTTAGGGGGAAACCACACTAAACTAAACATTTAAATCGCCAGTAAAACATCCGTAGATAATATTCTCAAACTTTTAGAACAAAATTCGGGTATTTCCGCAGCTAATCGCTATTCGCTTCTCGCGCTTATGAAATTTTAAACGCGGTTTTCCCAAAACGACATTTTTTCAATTTGTGTGCATGATTACTCAAAAACTAGTTGACCGATCATTTTAAATTTTTTTTATACGTTTACGTTATTGAATTGCCAAGAATATGATCTAACAATTATTCAAAGTATTTATTGCATAAAACTAAAAAAAAAGAAAAAAAGATAAAAATTGATACCTTTTTCTTTAAACAATCATAAAACATTCAATTTCCAACGTTTTTGACCGCAGATTATTTCATATTCTTGGAAAACATATTAATAATATACAACAAATTTGTTTTTAATTTAAAATAAAAATTACGATCCTAAATTTGCATACAAGCAATAACATCTACTAAAGACTTGCTGTAGAAAACTGGTAATAAATCTGGCTAAAATGATTTCAAAATTTAATGACATGTACATCGTCGAAATTTAAAAACATTGAATTGAATTCTTCCGTGTAAAAAAGTCCCCCGCTTAAGTGATAAGGTCAGAATGTTTAAGGATAAGTACCATATTGAAAATGGAATAAATTATGTGGACTATGTAAAAACTTCGCAAAGAAAATTCTTCATGACTGAATGACGTTATATCATAACTAGTTTTTATCCGACTGCCAGAAGTGGGGTTATGTTTTTCCAGTGTATATATGTCTATTTCTTTGGCACGCTCTGTAGCTTAAATGGATTGATGGATTTTAGCTTGAGAGGGGTTTTCATTGATTCGTCTCAATTGTGAGAGTGACACTGGGTATATCAAAATTATGAAAATTAAAACAGCCGATTTTTGGCGCCAAATTATGTCTTAAAAAAAAATTTTTTTTTCTCAAAACCTATCGAGTGCGGTATCAAAATAAAGAGTTTCATAAATAACTTGCAAAAATATATACAACTTGTATGTTTACATGAAATTTGGAATGAGAAATGATAAAATAAACATATTATTAGAAAAACACAAAAAACCCGACTGCGTGAAAAATTGTAAAATAATATAAAAATGTTCAAATTTATTTAACACGTTGACGTCGGGCGGCAGTAAAAATCGTATTTTGCTTTATATGGCGGCGCCTTGTACAAAATGTTGTTTAGCAAAACTTCATACTCAAAAGTATAGTTTCCTTTTACTATACGTTTATTAAGACATAATAGTTTTATTTATTATGTATTACGAAAAGTTGATGTGAGCCACCGGTGGTACACGCCGCCAGATAAGCCATTCGCGTGTGAGCCACCGGTGGTACACGCCGGCGTTAACGTGTTAATAAATGAACTGAAAAGATAGAAACAAGTTGAAAAATTAAACAATTTTTTTTTGAATTTGAATGATCATGGCTGACAGTGTTCACAAATGGAGTCAGAGGCATCAAATACATTAACTATGATTTCTATTTTGTTATCAAATCTGTTGAAAATGTACCTTATCAAATTTCATGATGATCGGTTGAGTACAAACAAACAAACTCTCTTTCGCATTTATTATATGAAAGTTAGGATATTGGAAATTTACCCAACAAAATCGCTAGTCATTCATGATGGAACGTATTATGAATATTTTATGCCTCCGCCTACGTTTGTGAATGCTGTCAACCATGTTCATTAAAATTCAAAAAAATGTTTAATTTTTCAACTTGTTTCTATCTTTCCAATTCATTTATTAAGTAAGTTTGAAAATTTTAATTTTACAATTTTTCACGCAGTCGGGTTTTTTTGTTTTTTTTTTCGGTTTTATCGATTACAATGAAATCTAAATTTATTTCACTTAGGATGATTGAGTAATGTTAGACTTTGGTGTCGATGGGCGTAATAACTATCGATATTTTTATCTGAACTCACATATTAAAAAATATAATCGTATATGAACGTATGATCTTTGAAGAGACAAGCCATTGAAGGAATAGACAAAAGTACATTTAAACGAGTCGAATCCAAATACAGTCAGTCTAAATAAAATTTGAATTGAGGTCCTCCAGACTCAGACTTCCTCAGGCTATCCCAAAACTTTCGTACGTAATTGTTATCTATTTAGTAAGAAAATCCATTGAAAATTTCAAAAATTCCTTTAAAAGCCTGATTTCTTGCTCGGCATTTGCACTCATTTGATTTTAAAGCTTAAATTCATTTCCTCTGGCCACATTTAACTTTCGGCCACATATATCCGAGTATATCTCGTGTATTAGTGTATACGAGTTCGGAAGAAAGGAAGGAGAGCATTAATCACTGGCTGTCCGCCGACCTCCACCATCGCCATCAGCTCCCCTTTGGGGCTGGAGGAAACAAGAAATCAGTACATCTCATAGTCCTGTTAATTACCTTCATAAGTTTGTAAGTACACGTCCAATTATAGGAGAAAAGAATGCATCAGACGAGCTCGTCGCTACAAAAGATACTTTTCAGCTCCATCCGGAGCCGGGGAGTTTGGACGTAGGAGCGGCTCGACGGCGACGGGCAGTGGCGTGCGGGCAGAGCCAAGACGATGGGCCTTTTTTCTTTTCATTTGAAAATTCCTAAAACAAGAAAAATCAATTAGTGAAGGACATGTGACGATAGTGTCTTATACGACGTTCTCAATTCTCAGCAATTTGGTTCTTTCGTCAACGCGACCTCCACCTTCTTGGATGGGGCTCGGGCGGGCGGCGGCCGGGGCTGCTGTGGCTGGGTCGTTGATTATGTGGAGTGCCCTGCGGATTGGAGCTCCGGCTAAGACCTCGTACATAATGAACACAGACGGTCATCATCGATTGGACGCAGACAGACGGCGACGGGACGAACGATGTTGCATGTCTCGTCTGGGCTCAGTTCGGATAACACAAAACGGTCAATCGTCGTCACAGGTTTCCAGTAAAAGAGGGCCAAGCATATAGGCCTTCTCTAGATAGATGCCTATCCCCCAATCCCCAATCAGAAGAGTTCAGTAGATTCCTCCAGAATATGGGGTACCACATAACGAGCAAAGAGCTGCTTCACTTCGCCCAGCCGAAAGTAAGGCATTCAACATCACATCGCACCAACAAAGGGCAACGAGTCAGCGCAGAAAGAGACCAACAAGAAGGCGAATCCTGAGAAATCACCGCAAAAATGTTGAACCCAAGGTGAATTGATTTCTTCGGCGGTTAATTTACGATCACCTGAAAATCGTTAATTAACGCGAGCACACCATACTCTGGCGGCGGTGCTGCTCCTGCTGCTGCTGCCCTCTGGTGACTTGCTGTGGAAGAAGAGGTGCAACACGGCGTGCAACACTACGACGCGACGACCACGAACACGACCGTGTGGAAGTCGAAGACGAACGACAGCAGGAAGACAAGAAGTTGTGTCGGATCGATAGGACCAACAACAATGCTCAAGAAAGGCTCGCGATGGTGGGCACCGCGTCTGACGCGATTTTGCTCTTATTTACGATCGCTTTTCTTGATCTCGACATGTCGATGGTACCGTGTACCACTTTGTTGATACCTTCGGATCGTCGACGTCACGGCCGCATAAATTGCTCCGATTAGACTCTCGGATGGGAGGCACTCGAGAGATATGGACCACTCGATCGGGATGGATCTGATTAGGAATACATTACCAGCCAGAGGTCGATTGGATTGAAAAAATCTCGAGATTTTTAGACTTACGAGTATTAGAGGCTGCACAACTTTTCTAGGGTGTGCCTGAGTGCTATCGTTCCACATTTTATGGGTGGATGGAAAGAAAACATAGCGAAAATACATAAAAATCCTATACTAACAATAAGTCAAGTGAGTATTGTGGCGCTCACTGATAGTACAGCGAGATAGAGAACATGCAAAAATAAATATTCTTCCAGAAATTATATAATGTTCATAGAAAACTGCATCGCAATTGATGAAGGACTATGATAAGAAAACAAGCAGCAACATAACATTTATATTAGATATAGACAATATTTAAGGAAACGTTTTAAGTTCAAAAATCACTAACAAGGAAACGTTCTCAGGTGTGTGTTCTCACCGATTTTGATGAAATTGAAATATTTTATAGAGTATCGAAAATTAAGAGACACGTTTTTTTTGTTTTTTTTAAAACGCACATTTAGGGGGTGAAAACCACTCCTAAATTTTACCCCCAAAAAACAGTTTTCCCTAAATATTTCAAGTTCTAATGAATTTTTTCGAATGAAACAAAATGGAAATGATGTCTCATAAATATACTAAGCTTTTGCAAGTAATCCGGTTCCCGGGGGTGGCAACTCTTATTTTTTATTGCAGAAAAACAATTTTTTTAAAATATTTTTGCGTCACAAAAATAACAGTTTTAGTTAAAAATCATTGAAAAATATTTTTTTAAATACGATTTCGAAAAATAAAGTTGACGTGTGTTTGGGTTTTCGTAAACAAAAGCTCCTCAAGGGGATAAACAACCCCTAGCACTAATACGTAAATGATGTATATTCTTTCAGACATCAGTTTTTTCATGAAAACCAGTATTAAGGGGTTTTTGGAGTCGCTGATTACGAATCTGATGTTAAATTTAAAAAATTCAATATGGCGGATCCAATAGGACGGACAAAATTTTGAAAAATACACCAATTACACACCTGAGAACGTTTCCTTGTTAGTTGAATCTCTTAATGGGAACGTTATCAATCGAGTAGTCAAACGAGATCGGATTAGAATTTCGGTGAAATTACATTACCTACTCTGCACTTAGATATGTTTAATTAAATATTATTGTTCGAAAACCAGATCGAGAGTTTATCAGGATCACCCTGTAGTGTGAGGCAATCAACATTAAAACTAATTTTGAGATATAGTTTAAACTCATGAGCGAAAATTAAACTTTCCTATCAAGCTTGTGACAATATCATTAAGGAATAAAAGAAAGAGTAGGGGAGACCGGGGATAGTTGACTATAGGGGTAGGTTGACTAATTGTGAAAAACTCGACTAGTTCAAAAGTGTTGCATCATCGAACTAGGCGTGAGAAACCGTTACCTCCTCCCCCTCAGTCGTCTCGAATGCGGCATCGCGTACGCACGTAGTTCGGGAGAAGGAGCATAATATTGAAAAATAATACACTTAAGTAATTTTTTTCCTTGTTATATTATTTGTAATGACGCCTATATACTTGTTATTGTTCATTTGCAAATCATTTAAAATAAAAGTTTGATTGTTAATCTTTATGTTACATATCATTCTTTTTAATTTCGCTGCAGTTTTGAGGTTATGACACGTGTGTAAAAATTGCAAAGTGATCCGGGGCTGGTTGACTATCTAGTCCCATACAAAATGTGTAAATGGCAATCTATTGTTTGTTTAATGTAAATATTGCACCTCTGATTTAGAAGACTGGTTTCATAGTCTGATCTCATAAATGATGTATCTATTCCTTTAAATCATATAATTATAATAATTATATCAGTTAAGACTGTTACCAAATAATTAAAATTAACAAAATTGTCATAGAATTGATAATTATTTGTTTGAATGAAGAAAATGTTATTTCAATTACTTCTTGTTATTTTAATTTTATATATCCGTAGATCTTGCACTATTTAATTTGTAGGTCAACTTACTCCCAGTGACAAGTCAACCTACCCCATGTCTGGGGTAGGTTGACTCAAATTTTATATTCCACTAGATCATGCTTGTACTCTATATTATAAATGATTGCGAGACTTTTGTCATTTGTTTTTATAGCTTAATAGTGTATCTATCAAATTTATTGGTTTTTACAATAATATACACTAAAACAAAAAACATATAAGCATCTAAACTGAAATTTGGTCAACCATCCCCGGTCTCCCCTACAGGTCCTAAATGACTATCTTGAGGAACCCCTGAAGATACTAAGATTACTCTATTTTTACATATTGCTTACAGTCTCTATAATGAGTCTCTCAATGCGGGTTTCTATGGCATAGAAGCCAAACACTCTGATGAGAAAAGCCTGGCTTATCAGATCGAGACAATAATCGTTTTTTTATTTCATTTACTTTGGCAGATGAGCACTATTTTTAAAAGTATATTCTATATAGTGGAAGAATAAAAAGTAATCTTTACTTGTTCTAATTACATATATTCAAGATTTTTACTTTTGTTTTATGGAGTATGCTTTAAGGGGTTATATACAGTCAGGATTTTTAGAAAATCGATTTTATTATTATTTTATTTTTGTAATGTACATACATATATTAAAGTACAGCCACAGAAAATTTCATGTCAATCCGGTGAATATTCTCGAAGTTACACGCATTTTTGTAATGACGTGTTGGAGTTTTTGTACTAAATGTAAAATGCTTTTGAAACTTTAAACGCGTTTTTCTCAAAACTGTGTTCTTATAGTCGGTGAGCAAGATTTCTCGGAAACGGCTGAACGGATCAGTTTCAAATTTTAACATAAGCTTCTTAAGTATATTTTTTAGTAATAAATCGAAGCTTTTTGCTCACCGATAAATATTTTCCATTTTTAGAGCGAAAATTGTTGTTAAAAATCGATTTTTTTCTTAAGAAGCCGCCATTTTGTCAAAAATTCTTATTTTGCTTATTTTGTTTTTTTTAGAGTTGCTCCCGGAGATCAGCTGTAGCAGCTTTTAAAATAATTATTTTTACAAATAAAAAACATTAAAATACACTCAAGAGTTACCGTTATATGTGTACAGAATTTTACATTAATAACTTAAAAGATCATCTCAAGAAAAATTCTTGAAAAATCGACTCTTTTGGGCCTCCTGACTGCATATAACCCCTTAAAGAAATATTTTTATACTTTTTTCTAGTGTGGATTAATCAAATTATATTATAATTTTATATTTATATAAGAGGACAGATAGAGATCCAGTTCAGCAATCAGTGAAAAGCCCAGAGTTATATTGAATAAGGGCTCAAACAAGTCTATAAGATGAATAGTAAGAAAGTTACAGCGTAATTTATAAAAGTAAGTAATTTTAAGTACAAATATTTCGAATAATGTCCGTCAGATTTTGTCATACGAAAAGTTCTTTCACTTTTCGTTGGAAAATATGGTACGTAAAAAAAATATAAATATTAGCGGACCTAACTTTCTAGAAAGTGATCTGTCTTTGAGTTAAGAGTTCTTTTTTCTCCAATCGGAGGTAAAACAACATTTAATTTATGTTTAAACTATGTGCCATTTTGTAAGTGCTAAATTATTCAAAAAGTTTCAAATTTCACTAAAAATAGTTCACTAAGAATTGTTCATTTTATATTTAAAAAAAGACTAGAATTCCAGTTTGAAACGGAAGTTAGTTTTGTGAAAAATCGCCAGCTTAGTCAGAGGCCCATTTGTTAATTTGCATGATTATCTACTAAGTCCCGGGCTGCTTGAAAGTCTCGCAAGCGAGTCATCGCCACGACTACGACAACAGCCGCGCCGCATCGCTCTGAGCTGCGGTGCGGCTCGACGAATTCAGATTCAGATTCAGATTTATTGCCCAGTTACCGAAGGCCTATTAATAGAAGGTTTCCAAAAGCAGCGCAGAAATTAGCATCACTCGCCTGTCGGCAATTCATCTCGACAGCGCGGCTAGCTAGAGAAGAGATCTGACACCATAAATTAGGTCATCAGATCCCCATCAATGGCGCTGACATCCAGACGGCGTAAATCTTCATTGCGCGCCCAAAGAAAGCATCACCACCAGCAGCAGCGGACAGACAGACAGACAAACAGACGGACACTGCGAATTGGGGCCCGCGGTCAAATGAAGTGCTGCTGCGGGCCCCGTCAAAATACCGCTAGATCGTGAGCCCCAGAGAAGAGCTCGCGTTTAATATCAAAATATCTCCTGATTGACGAATGCGTGATACAAAAAGGTGCAGATCAGGCGGCCTAAGGAGCAGAGCCGGCCGGGCAGATTGGCATAAATCGCGGAATTTATCGCCCAAGAACCGGACAGCACCCAGCCGGAGTGTGGGGGGACTGTTGCCAGCGAATTTACATTTCTATTAGAAGTGTCGCCATAATTTAATTTTATTATTTGCGAATTTATGCCTCGACTGCGACCGATGGCGTGCGGGGCTCTTCTCCTTCGCGGAGTTTCTTTCCTTCTCGCGGGTCGCGGCGAACGCACACATTCTTCCCCTGCAGCCGGGAACGTGAGGCAAATTACCGCAGGAACATAAGCCGCATCGAGAGGAGGCCCTTGGCCGGGGGTCGGACTCCGCAAATAGTCGTAAAGAAGGGCGCCAGGACTAATCTCAATTAATTTGACAATATCTCGGGGTCCGGCGCTTCCCAGCAGATATCGAGGCTATTTATGACGAAACTTTACCAGAAGGTAATAATGAGTTTTTCCAGCGTCACCTCACTCTCCCCCACTTGGAGGTGCTGCGCTGTACCTACAGCGGGGGGTGGGGATCGGGTCGACGCCCCCACCCGCTCACGCCCAGGCAATTGCCGAAGATGACTGCGCCAAACGGCCGCAGATTACGAATTAACTTTTCGTTAGGCGCCTTCGAGAAAACTTTGCTGATAAGCACGCGGGGATACTCCTTTCTGAGCTCCAACCCCCATCCAACCACCATCGCTTCTCTCCGACACGAACCGAAAATGAAGTTTAACTTCAAGGTAGGGTCGAGTGGTGGTGGCACTTTACGGCTGTTAACATATTTTCGCATAAAAAATTCGTTTTTGAGGGTATTTGTGGGATAAGTGGGACCACTGTTGTACTATCGCACAGAGACCGAAAATAAAAGTATGCAAACTTCAAGATTGAATTTTTATACTCAACAAGAAAATGGAAATACAGCAGGTTAATTCCAATACTTGAAATATCCAAAACACAATCTAGAAAGTTTATGATATAAAGAGTGGGCCATCTGTTGGTTTCTTTTTAAATTACATGCTATTTTGAGACATACAGCTCCTTCACACTCAAAAAGTGGACAGAATCACAGTATAATATCTCCGCGGCACGAAATGGATAGATTTATGCTCGAACAATATTGAGAAGTATTGAAAACTTATTTCCAAATAGAGTATTGTATTGCCGAAACAGTTTGAATTTTGAAAACTAATTTCGGTTGAAATTTTTTTGTGGAGTGCCTTTAAAGATCGATGTTATGTTGGCAGTCCAGAAACGATTCAAGCACTAAAACAATATTGTTATACTATTTGTGAAAAAGATTAAGTAATTTTAATAATTATTATTTTAGTAAAATTTACTGTAAATACTTCAAGATTGTTGGGTTACTATGGACAAAACTAAAATTGAAAATAGTATATATTACTAACGTGGTACCTCTAACTATTTTAATATAGTGACAAGAACTCCTAGTCATCAGTAAGAATGACAAACATTTTTTATTCTTCTACTACTTTTTTAATTTGATTTAACAATAATATAGAAATAATTCGTAAATTTATTGTTTTTAAAGTTTTTAATACAGTAAATAGAGAACTGTACAAGATACAAATCGCATACACCATAATCCGTAAAATGATGTAATTAACTTTTAAAAATATGAACGATTTGATGGTTAAAAAAATAGGTCACTACACTATGATTAAGTACTAGAAATCATACTATTAATAAATACTACATGAATTTACTATAAGATATTAGTTAAAATATCGGCCTGTATAACTAAAAATCGTAGTTCAGTCAACCATCAAATTTTACTATTTTTCTAAGTTGCGTCCTTTTTGAAATTTGAAAAATATTTAAAAAAACAATAAAATCAACATTTTATTTCAAAATTTCATTTAAAATTTCTTGAATCAAATATTTTATTTTTAACATTTTGATTTTTTCCAGTAGGTACTGTGTTCATTATTATTGCATATCACAAAATATTAATAATTGTCCAGCACCATTTTTTTTAATAATGTGACAATATCATACAAATTAACTAAAATTAAACTTTATTTTCAATCTGTATTCTATATACAGGGTGTTCAGAGGTGGGTGGTCAATACTGAAGGGGGTGAAAGGTCAGACCGAGACAAGCAAAAAATCGTATGGGTGGGGGGGGGGCATCTCGCACCGTTTGGCAGTTACAGGGTGATTCGTAAATCAGGATTTTGCCTTATATGGGAACCGCTCTTGTATTTTTATGTTTTTTTCTACGCATCGCAGCGGCCCCAAACTGATTTCAAAAAATCACTATTTGGAAGCCCTTTCCAAAACAGTTTACACCACCCCCCTATCCCCAACCCCTTGGCCACAATCCCCCCTGGAAGTTGAAAAAATTAACTTTTATTTCACGATTTTTCACCTTTCGCCCCACTTTTCTCTGAAATTCATGTTATTAACATACCTACCTTTTATTTTTTTTAAGTTGCCTATCTAATTACCTTTCCAAAAAGGTGCAACATGCCCAGGTAGGAAAAGGATACGAAAATTTATTTACAAAAATCCTTTTACAGAATATCATGATAATTCGAATTTTTAAGAAATTGTACTTAAGTTAACTAAAAAATACATTTTGTTCGCTTAAAAACTAATTACAATTAAAACGTATGTCCTTCAAAAGCTGTTCAAAATGTTCTCCGCCAGTTTCGATGCATGCAAGTAGCCTTCGTTTTATTTCACGTTTGAGGTCTATGGTAGCCAGTCTCTCCCGTATTTTCGTGGCTGCAGTCACAATCCTGGTAACTAATTCTTCTCTGGTGTTGATTGGTCTTGAGTAAACTTCATCTTTCATCATTCCCTATAAGAAAAAGTCCAGTGGAGTAAGGTCCGGTGACCTAGCAGGCCAAGGAATCGGTCCACCTCGTCCAATCCAGCGCTCTGGGTAATTTTCATTTAACCTTGCCCTAACAATGTTCCCAGTATGCGCAGGTGCTCCGTCTAGCTGTAAATAAATTGCGGTTCTGGTGGCCAGGGGGATGTCCTCCAACAGATCCGGAAGGGTATTCTCCAAAAAGTCCGAGTATAGCTGACTATTCAGCACTTGGGGTAAGATGAAGGGTTCTATCAACTGGTTGCCGATGATGCCAGCCCAGATATTGACACTAAATCTTTGCTGGAAGGACCGACACCTGGTCCTATGTGGGTTCACATCTGATCAGGTGTGGAGGTTGTGTAAGTTTGTGATGCCATCCCGGGTGAATTGCGATTCATCCGTCCACAGAATTCGGTCTAGAAACCTTCTGTTTTCGATGTCAGACTCGAACAGCCAAGTGCAGAATTGCAATCGTCCTTCGGAATCTCCTTCCCTAGTGCTTGGACCGGGATATGGTGGTATGGATGTAGTCCCTCTCGGTTCACAACGGTCCAAACTCTCCCTGAAGACAATCCTGACCTTCGTGCGACCTGCCTGATGCTTATTACAGGGCTGTTCCTGACGATGTTGAGGATTTGTTGGTCGGGGTCCGCTGAATCGGGCGATTTTCCTGCTCGCGTTTCTGCTCTGGGGGCGGTTACACTTCCGGTTTCTTTTAACCTTCTGAAAGTCCTTGAAAATACCCTTCTGTTGGGTACCCGCCGATTCGGGAATCTCCTTTGGTATTCTCGTACGGCCTCACTATCATTTCCTTCTACTAAACCGTACACGTAAATTATATCGGCATACTCGTCAACACTGAATTCTGCCATTTTATCTTAATTTTTTCTATTAAACACCCATCCTTTTCGCTTGCTTCTTCAACTATGGTCAATGTCCTTTCAAACTTACCCATTTTTATACCATAATTCATAGGAGGTATTAGAAACGGAGCGTCAGGATACTTAAGAGTCAATACTGGATATAATAAACTAATAACGCTATTTAACGAGATTACATTTATTATTTTATTACTGTTTTGCTAAAATAATAAAAATGTACTACCTCTGTTTCCTAAACAAACATTTCCGAACTTGCTGTCATAAAAATTGTTTACTTAACGACATTTTCCATTATGGTGCAATAAAGTAATTAGGTACCTGTGAGGATGTTTTAATTTCAGGACTTTTGCAACCCTTTTCTACCTGGGCATGTTGCACCTTTTTGGAGAGGTAATTAGATAGGCAACTTAAAAAAAATAAAAAGTAGGTATGTTAATAACATGAGTTTCGGAGAAAAGTGGGGCGAAATGTGAAAAATCGTGAAATAAAAGTTAATTTTTTCAACTTCCAGGGGGGATTGTGGCCAAGGGGTTGGGGATAGGGGGGTGGTGTAAACTTTTTTGGAAAGGGCTTCCAAATAGTGATTTTTTGAAATCATTTTGGGGCCGCTGCGATGCGTAGAAAAAAAGATAAAAATACAAGAGTGGTTCCCATATAAGGCAAAATCCTGATTTACGAATCACCCTGTAACTGCCAAACGGTGAGAGATGCCCCCCCCCCACCCATACGATTTTTTGCTTGTCTCGGTCTGACCTTTCACCCCCTTCAGTATTGACCTCCCACCTCTGAACACCCTGTATATAAAAATTTCGTGTTATGTAAATTTAGTAATTTTTTTAAATAGAGCTATTTGATAATTGATTTATATATTTTTTTTTTGTGATATGACATATAATTTCAAAATAAAAAAATATTAATTCAATATAATATAATAATTATTCGTACTAATCTTATAAGAAGTGTAATTAAGAATTGAGGAGATATTCTCTATAACTTCTAAAGGTATTCGTTTTGGCAAAAATCCTTAGAGAAATCTTATAACTCTCGTTCTAAATAATGTGAAAAAATTTTTCCAATGCACAGGGTCGTTCGAAGGGAAACAAGAACTGTCAGTTATTTAGAAAAAATTCTTAATATTTTGCAAATGCATTCGACAATATTAAAAGCATTAAAGTCTTTCAAAAAGCAAAAAATCTGCTTATGATTCAACTTTACTCGTTTTTAAACATAAACGACAACAGGTTTCGGATAAAATTACGAAATCATTTTAGTCTGCAGTTAAACATTTTATGTGCACGCTTTTAAAACCGACAAGCTATGTTGCACTGATGATGATAATAAATTTCTCAAATTTCACATCATCTGACATGTCTAATATTTTTAGATATCAACGAAAATCCACTAAATAGCCTTGCAAAATATATCTCATCGTGCTTGATCGCAATCTGGTATAAGACTCACTTCCTGGGACCATTTGCTGGACAATCAATTAAGTGTCATTAGGCAGCTGACATGGTTTAGAGTGTGGTCTCTTGAGACGGTCCTGCGTATGGGACAGACACGCTTGTCCCAGTTGGACCCGAATATGCGAAAATCTTCGCGCAATTCAAGCATTCTCCCCATAAACCTTTCAGACGAAATCACCAAAACACGACAAAATGTCGACAAGCGACAATGCGCCAGCGCAATTTTCTCAATTTCCCCGCGTTTTCTGCATAGCCGAAGAAAATATCATCTGATAAATCCGGCCGCATATTTATTAATAGAAAATTGTAAAATATTAACTCGTTCGTTAAGATATGATGACGACAGTACGACTTGGACTTGGCGGGCTAGCGAGCGCACCAGCGTACGACAGCGACGACGACGATGACGACGATGGGGACATTTCAAATTGCGACAGAAATGATCGAGCCGTGATTGATGACAACACATTGCGCTCTCAGACCGGGCAAGATTAGCTGCTGGACCGCGGGATCGAGACGAAAACGTGCGGCCAATCAGCGGGGACGTTTTTATTTCTGCATATTATTTGCAATCAGAAGGTGAGATATACGCAGAACTCTCGGATTTATTCAAGCTAACGATCAATTGATTTACGCTGTCACTGGGTGTTTTTCTACTGATTTATGCAACAACCACGGACCCCGATGGGTACCTTGTGGTACTCGCTCCCCGGCCCGGTATCCGTTTTATTTTGTGTGCGAACTTCTGCACGTTTTGAAAAAAACATTATTTTCCCGCCACTACTTGTTTATAGCTTTTATATATGGAAAAGTCACGGCGAGATCTCGATAAGTTACGTGATCAGGTATGCTGGCGTGATCGCGCTAGGCACTTTCGGTAAGGCGACCTGCGTAATTACAAGCAGTTGATCGACCCATAAATCATAATAAACAAATCTCCATCGAGTGCAAACGATCATTTCGCCATATGTTTCAGGTGTATGTACACTTTTGCATGCAGTAATGACACATCGTTTAAATGGAAGCTCTTTGAGCTTAGCCAACCCACAGCGCCGCGGTGTTTGCTTGACCGATCCTGCTGTTGGTCTGGCTCAACATTACCATAATTAGCAGCTTTTCAAAGAAATTACCGCCATAAATCACCGGTGGTCAACATAAATCTTAGCAAAGCTTATTAATATAAATATATTGCGAAAATTACATTGATAGGGTAAACAAAATATTACCGACATTTAGAAAAAAATCGAGTCTGTTTGATTTTTCGATAATTATTGTTATTTTTATATTGTAGAGAATCGATTATTATCAGAATAATTATGGTAAGTTGCGGGAAAGTGGAAGTGAAGTATACTAAATATTATATAAAGAATTGAACCTATCAAATATTAAAAAACAATATTTGCGAAGATTTGAATGTTGTTTTGAGATGAACGATTTTGAAGTTAACTCGGGCACTGAGTTCGGCCTGATAACATTGAAATTTTAACGATTTTTTTTATTTGAAACTTTCAAAAAAATAACCTTGAAATTTGTGGAATTAAATCAATTTTACTGTCCAGAGAAAAGCAAACCTTAAAATTGCATTGATTTGAAGTTAAATTAAGTAAGAGGAACTATTTATGTATATATTAAAATTTAGAAAGTAAGAAGTACTTATAGCGTAAATTATTTTTATTGCTTTAGATTCAAAATCATTTTCAAAATCTTGCTTTGGATTCTTTGTAGTTTATCCGAATGCGTTTTAGCACAATCACTCCAGACAGAAGTACCAAACATCAAAACAGCTTTAAAAATAAGTTTACATTTGATTAATTTATTTAACTCACTTAATTCAGAATTTCGATTTATGAGCGGATAAAGCGATTTTATTAACTTACTGATCTTTTGAAGTGTTGTGTGAATCTGTCTGTCAAAAAGTAATTTTTTGTCGAAAATGTAGGTTTTTTAGTTCATTGCTCCAAGTAATACAAGAGGAGCCTACCTGCAAATTCTGTTGGGGTAAATAGACCTGTTTTCTTCTACGAGTAAACAAAATTCCTTGGGATTTGTTTGAATTTATTTTAATTTTCCACTTTTTGAAATATTTGTAAATTTCGTCCAATGCAGACTCTAGTCGCTAATAATTTGCGACGAATCACGTCCAGAAGCGAAAACACCTGTGTCGTCTGCATACATAGAGAAGCAGCAGTTACGAAGTTGAGTATAATCAGACGTAAGGATATTATACAGTAGGGGGCCAAGAACAGAACCTTGAGGTACACGAGCCGGAATTTAATGCACTGCGGACTTTTCTGAACCCGATATATACATCATTTGTTATAGTATTTCTTACATCTTCAAAAATAATTTAAATTTCCACATTACCATTTTGGCGATCGAAAATACACGTAGTTTGCTTTGCAATTGCACTATTTTACCTGTCAAATTTGAAGTGTTCTCCAAAGTACACTAAAAATGGTTAGGGAATAGTGCAAGTGCATGTGAGTTGGAAAACGGCCTTAGTTATGTAGACTTTTGTTTTAAATGTTTTACTTGTATTTTCTCCTGCTGAATTTAGAATTTATTAGAAATTTATATTACTTAAGATTACACTTAATGGTAGATTTTAATTAGACTCTGTCTGTGTTTTAATGTATTACTAAATAAATATGCAAATGAAACATTTACAAATTATATTTGTAGGTGTAAGTGTAAGTGTAAGCGATCCATTCAATATCGCTGTGGAATTTTGAGAAAATCATCAGAAACAATATTTCGATTTGCAAAATTTTAGAGATTTCGTTTAGAAATTAATACACTTCATGTTTGACTGATCTTGGTGATTCTAGTGTTAAGACATGGCAATAAAATATAGGGATGCCCGATTAATTAATATTTCAGCTAGATTCGAAAAGATTCCAAATAAATAGTACGAATATGATTGATTGCTATTATAGATATAGTCGGGGTGCCAGAGGTTCAAAAAATGGGTTATTTCGTTGTTGGACGGAATTTGATGAAACCTGGCGGAAAGGGAAGGTCATTGCCCGTACAGTGACCCATTAAAAAAGTTAGAATGAGCGATGTCGGGAAGGTACTTTGTTATTGCAAAATAAATTTGATAACCCGTTATTTTTCAGTTTTCTTGGAATAACTCGAAAACGAAGCGTTTCAGCGAAAAATATTAAATACAAAAGTTGTTCAGCTGATGATTTTACGTAGGAATACGGTTTTTTGATTAATTAAAAAATTGTTTTTCCGACCGAAAACCAGCAGAAAAGTAACAAAAATGCAAAAACAATAAGCATTAAAAAATAAAGGAAAAAAACTATTTCCATCGTTGATATTTGGGTTATTGATAGGTATTGGTATTGTTAACCAAATGCACCCGGTCCGGTTTTTCAAAAACAATATGGCGACCTATAGCAAAATTGTTAAGTTAAAACTTTGGAACGCTGTAAATTCTGCATGAACAAACGGATCTTGATGAAACAAATTGGAATCGGTAGGTATTAACGGCATCTTTGAGTGTGCCAAATTTCAAAATTTTTCAACAATTACTTTTTTTGTTATTAACCAAAAACCATTTGCTGTGCTTCGTAATTTCGTCAATTTACAACATTACAACAATAACAAAATGCATTTGATTACTCTTAACATCCTACAGTGGTGACTAAAAACGCGAAAATAGCGAGTTTTGATGATTTGATGCATTTTGTTGCAAAGCTTAATGTTGTAAATTGACGAAATTACGAAGCACAGAAGTTAATAACAAAAAAAGTAATTGTTGAAAAATTTTGAAATTTGGCACACTCAAAGATGCCGTTAATACCTACGGATTCCAATTTGTTTCATCAAGATCCGTTTGTTCAGTCAGAATTTACAGCGTTCCAAAGTTTTAACTTAACAATTTTGCAATAGGCCGCCATATTGTTTTTGAAAAACCGGACCGGGTGCATTTGGTTAACAATACCAATACCTATCAATAACCCAAATATCAACGATGGAAATCGTTTTTTTCCTTTATTTTTTAATGCTTATTGTTTTTGCATTTTTGTTACTTTTCTGCTGGTTTTCGGTCGGAAAAACAATTTTTTAATTAATCAAAAAACCGTATTCCTACGTAAAATCATCAGCTGAACAACTTTTGTATTTAATATTTTTCGCTGAAACGCTTCGTTTTCGAGTTATTCCAAGAAAACTGAAAAATAACGGGTTATCAAAGTTATTTTGCAATAACAAAGTACCTTCCCGACATCGCTCATTCTAACTTTTTTAATGGGTCACTGTACGGGCCATGACCTTCCCTTTCCGCCAGGTTTCATCAAATTCCGTCCAACAACGAAATGAAAACCTCTGGCACCCCGACTAATAGATATACATAGATATAGAAATTTCGAATGAGAATTATTTCTTATATTGTATTTTTTTTGTAGTTCCAATTTTTTGAATATGGTTAATTTTTTTGGTTTTCTAGGCCTATAGGTCGCTTCAGACTATGTGTGTAGTTCAGATCAGATCTAATAGTCTCAATGCAGTAGTAACAATCATATGATATGAAACATGGTAGAAACGCTCAAATGAGAATTCATATTAGCGTTTCTATATCATTCAGATTATTACAGATCTGCAGTTCGTTTCTGTAACTTTTAACTCTATTCAAATTCTCTATTTGACGTCACTTTGACGTCATTCTCAACCACTGTGTTTTTATATTCTCCTCTCTTGAGATTCTGTTTCAAATTCGAACGTTAATTTTCACCTGATTCAATTCACGGTGCCTTTCTTTACTGGTACATCCGAAAATAAATCAACTTAGCTCAGTCGATTTAAAGACGACCAATATTTTTGACGTCATTTAATAGAGAATATTCTCAATCGAAATTACAGAAACGAGCTGCTGTTAATTAATGTGACCCATTTGAGAACTCATATTAATTACATAATTTCAAATGTAGGATAATAAAATAATGTTATCATTTCGTGTGTATATAAGACTACAAGCTATTAGATTAAAGAATTACCTATTAACTATGAATTATTGTACAATTTCAAGCTGAGAAGTTAAAGCCGATAAAAAAGAACTTAAACAAGTAATCATTACCACGGCATAGTACAAGCGGCAAGATAATTCTGCTGACCGCTCGCTGTGATTTCCTCCTCCGTAACAAGCCCTATCATCTGAAGAAAACTGAAATGATTTTCATGGTCAAGCGATCGAACAACGAAATGACTGGCATTCATAGGCTTCTTAAGAAGCATCCGGCGAGCAACTGCCTCGCCGCCCAGCCCCCGCTGGACCCTTGGGCTGGCCAATAACAATGGGTAGGTGTCTTAATTTATTTAAAGTCGGCAATTTATTGTACCGAAGAACTATTGCAATCGCAACCGAGCTCGATCGCCAGTTCTTGGGTCTGAGCTGCGCGCGCATGTTGGGAGGTATCCGCAATCAGAAGCGTGCGGTGCGTAGGTGAAGCCTACTTCTGCTTAGGGCCGTGGCGCATATTCCTGCATTTAATTTAAAATCAATTAAGGAGATGCATTTATTCAGCATCCTTGCGGGGCTCGACTTGACTCTCAATCGGAGGTCGATTTATGTCTTCATTAGTGGCGGTGCCCCGACCGAGCACCAGATTAGGCGATCGTGCACGCGGGCTTTTGAGCCGGGCAATAGACATTTTAGGAATGTAACAAGGAACCGCATAATTTTTTTTTTGTTTTTCTTGTTCTACCAATGCGAAGTTGTCGCAATTAATAAAATAGGAAGTTTAATGGACTCTCCTTCGAGTCGGACTCCTTTGCGATGTAATTTTAGACGATCTTCAGCAGCCTCTACCATTATTTTTCAGCGAAAATCCTTGGTCCACTTAATTTTAACCGAGTGAGTGCACCGCTCGAGCTCGAAATATAGACAAGATAAATCCCTCAAACGATGACATTTACGTAGCGAGTCATGCATGGACAGCGATAAATTTGTCAGTCATTCAAGAGGCATGCGGTGCGTTGCGGGGTGCGGACGGAGGCGCAAAGAGGCCAAAACGACGGAAAGATGAATTTCCGACACAACACTGAAAGAGCGACAATTTTTGACGCGCAGTTCAGCTTTGACCAGAGCCATTAATCCTCGTCCTACGTAAGGCACGACGAAATGCCAGCCAATAAATATTGGTTGGTCTCCAAAGCGGTCGCGCGGTGGTGCAGCCGTGGTGTGTTGTTGTCTTCTGATGCTGCTGCTGCTGCGAAAGAACCAGTGTAAACAGAAATTATCACGAAACTGCGCCCGTACACCCCGCCACACTGTGCGCGACCAACTTCAGGAGGACCTGTCACTGGTTGTAAAACTCATCTTAAGCGCGAAATTCCGCAAATATATATAAAATACATGGTACAAGAAGACATCACTCACCCGAAGCGGGGACAAACCCATGGCAACTGCCCGGGAAAGACGGGTGTATTTTTGGGATCATCACTCCCCGAAACCGACGAGTGGATCCAACTGTCATTCCACTTGTCGCCGGTGATGACGAACTGCTGACAGGTGCCGTTGTCTAATTGGTTAAACGCGGGGCACTCGATGCGCTCGGCGCAGTGTTTCTGTCATTTATCGTACAATTTTATGACAACTTTATTGGCCTCTTTTGATATCATCCCAGCTACTTTGATCCGTTGGTGGACGGGGTGCCCGTTCGGTCATCAGTCACGGTGACTTAATCCCCCCTCAGAGATACGAATGACAGGGCCAAAGTCTGTCTTTTACAGTGCACACGGACCAAGACGACCAAGACGACGTCGAAAACGAAGACGGTAGAGTCTTCTCTCGACATCTTTTGGCCGGAAGTCATTTGCAAGTTTCTAGCTGGCAACTTTTCTTGGCTGCATTTCGAGTACAAGAAGTTTTCCTCACCTGGAAAATCACTTCTTGTATCAGCGGACGTGCTAATAAAAAAAGTTTCTTTCTCACCGTCGCGCTGGTCGTCGTCTGCCCGCCTCGCTCGCCATCCTAAAGCCCTCGGCTATTGGAAAAGTGTGCGGAAAGATTGCGTCTTGCAGCGCGCGGCGGGCGCAAAGCTGGCTACTGGTCGGAGCAAAAGTTTAATGAGGATAATTAGCACCTTGCAGGGCTCCCAGAAAACCTTTTGTCCAGATTTGTTTCGACTCCTTCTGACTTTATTCTTCTTCTGCTTTCAGTTAGTTTTTACAATTTTTCTCCCTCAGCCCGTCAGCGCTTGTCACTGGCCGGGCACCTTAGTGATGATAAATCACGACCATGACGACACCTTGGGACGAGGACAGTCTTTCTTTGATATGCTGAGAAGCTGATGAAGGAGCTTCTCTGTCTGAGGAAATGTTGAGAATTTTAAATGTAAGAAAAAGAATTTTTTTCAAGGAAATATGAATATTTTAAATAACAGTAGTACGAAGATGAGCTTCATCTTTGCTACTTAGTTTCTTAAAGAAGTAGAACTTAGCGGAAAATTAAAATTTTGCTATTAACAACTGCCCTTTTTACTGGGAAAAATAGGAACAAGTTCACAAACGTTCAAAAGCGATAATCTGTAGCGTTTCTGGTTCACGTAATTAAATTGGCATGGCAGTCTCTTTCATAAACAGAAAAATTTTCTTGAACCAGTGCATTTTAAGCAATGATTTTCATCCAATTGAACTTTTTCTTTTTTTAAGAGAAACTTGCTAATTTAAGGGAATTTCCTCTTTTAGAATTGCAAAATAATACATAGTGAAAAGACTATATTTATTGAAAAAATTTCTTTTGACCATTATTAGGTATTACATAATGAATATAAAAAAAAAATTTTTAACACTTTTAGTTCTCCCTGACCGTCTTCAAAAAGGCACTTTTTAATCCTCTTTGCGGACTTCCTGTAATAAAGTAAAAATTAAAACGAGATTCTATTCATAAGGCTTAAAACTAGACAATAAACCTTTAAAAGTTCATATTACTAACCCTGGTTTTTTTATACGGGGATATATTGCCGAAAAGTATAGTGTTCTTTCGACATTTTCAGAAAATATATATAAAACGATAAAAATACAAATAATAAAATGTTTTTTAGGTTTATTGTCTAGAAGACAAAAAGTGCTTATAATTAGCCAAAGAACACGTATGAATTTTTTGAGACAGTTTTTGATTTTTCAAAAGTTGGCCAAATTCAAAAAACCAAAAATTGTGGAAAAATTCTGAAAAAAGTCCACACGTGTTCTTTGGCTAATTATAAGCACTTTTTGTTCTATAAAATTAATTCGTAAAATTAATGGTTTTTGAGTAAAAGTGTCACCATGTTTTTTATGGTAAAATTTGTATAGCTCCCATGTATGGCTTCCTTATGACTTTTGAAAGTGGGACTCAAGACCTTTCATTTAAGCCCTTGTAGACCGCAATCGGGTTGATGCTGCTATTTTTATAATCGTTTTAGTAAACAAAAGGTGTGGGTCACGTGGTTTAGGCAGCCATATTGAATCTGGACTATGGATTCACTACCTATGCCACTCGGCATTAAAAACTAGAGTCCCAGATCTTTCTTTTGACCACCTATAAACCAATTTTGGGCAAGGGGGGTCTCTCGTTCACAAAGAATACCTCATATATAAAAAAAAAAAATACGCAAAAAAATTTAAACATGTGTGATTTTTCAATTCTAAAAAAGAAAGTGTTCTTAAAGGAATATCGAATTCCATGCAAGTAAGAAACCATTATTTAACCTTGAAGTATTATTATAACCTTGGTTGAAGGTCAAATTAAGTTACCACTAAACGATATTTTTGCAATATAAGGGATTAATATCATCGACTGAAATATCTTGAAAACGGTGCCCATTTTTGAGAAAATGTAAGGAACGAAAATTATTTGTTTTTCTTCTTTTTCTCCTTATATAAAAGAGTTATTTACAGGCCAATGTGTAAAAGAAAAGCTGTTTTGAACTTAAAATTGCCTTAACCCATTAATGCCTGAATAACAAAAAATTTTACGGCGACTTCGAGGCCCTAACTTTTATCGAAGGGGTGGTCAATTCTTATCGAGACCAACTTTTCTAGACGTATTTTGAGTCGCCTGACACGATCCAACCAAAAAAAAAAGTGAAAAAAAAATTATTATTATTGTTTTTTTGCAATATTACGTAAATAAATACTTTTTTCACGTCATTTTTTTTCGAAAAAACGACAGATTTAGTGGGCGAAAAGCAACTTTTTACTGCAATAAAGTGCATAAAACTTGTTATTAGTAATTAAACTGGCAGGCATTTTTTTCGTTAAAAATATTAGGCTGCATAAAAATTGCAACAATGTAACGCATATTTGCATTACTTTCGGTCATTTTTTTTATCTCACTATGTTCGACTATTCCCAAAAATATATATACCCTAGTTTTAAGGGTCTCTGATTACGAATTTGCTATCAGATTTTCGTAATTCAAAATGGCGGATCCAAGATGGCGAACAATTTTTGACAAAATTCTCAATTTCTTCGAAAAAAAAGTGGGTATTCGGAGTTTTTGGGGTCACTGATTACTAATTAAATGCCTGCATATTTTTGAAGTTTAAGTCCTAATAACACGTTTTATGCACTTTATTGCAGTAAAAAGTTGCTTTTTCCCCACTAAATCAGTCGTTTTTCGAAAAAAACTTACGTGAAAAAAGTATTTATTTACATGATATTGCACAAAAACCATAATAATAATTTGTTTTCACTTTTTTTTTTTTTTGGTTGGATCGTGTCAGGCGACTCAAAATACGTCTAGAAAAGTTGGTCTCGATAAGAATTGACCACCCCTTCGATAAAAGTTAGGGCCTCGAAGTTGCCGTAAAATTTTTTGTTATTCAGGCATTAATGGGTTAATACCGAAACTAAAGGTTGTGTAATGTCTTCTTGTGATAAAACGTTACCTAATGTTTTTAATTTACAGATATATTATATTTATAAAGTTGTTTTGTTACGAAAGTGGAGGGAAAAGTTCCCAGTTAAGGTTCCTAGTCCTTATTATCCACCTGGAACATCATGGACAGTAGCAACAATAGAGTTTAAGGAAAGATTAAATTGTTTACCCAAATCTATGATATTTTAGAGGTTTCTTAAAGCAAAAACTATATTACACCATTAAATAGAAATAAATAAATTATCCAACATACAACAAGGCTGTCTATTAGTGCAAGACCAAGACCAATACTAAAATTCAGCTTTTTACTATAGTTTTATGAAAGAATAAAATAATAATTTGTTTTAGACATGTTAAAATACAATTCCTACTTAAGGGGAGGTTCCTCTGATCGACTCTGAAAAGTTCGTCACTTTTATGAATTTTTTTGAGGTATAAAGAAATGTGATATGAACAAACGGTTTTTTGTACAATGTTTATTGAAGAAAGAGTCCCTAAATTTATATTTTTCCCCCCTCTTTCAATTCAAAATGGCGGCTCCAGCCATATCTCCGCGAGGCCTTGCGCGCCATATATGCGTCTGCGCGGGACGTTCCCGAGGGTCGTAGGGGTCACTGAAACATGAACATTTTTTAAGTTAGTTAAATAAACATATGTAGCGGCCCTTCAACCAAAAATTTCGAAATTTTGATAAAAAAAACAGAGAAAGTTATCCACTTGAAAATTAAGGTCGTGTTTTGGGGTGTGTTTTAGTTGTTTAAGACAGGCGTAAACATTGTTTATTATTAAAATATATTGTTAATAATGGTTCAAGGGCTCCGAAATTGAATTTTACACATGACTTTAAAATTTCAAGTGGATCCGATCAGTGGTTCTCGAGATACACTGTCCCGCGCACTGAAAATATCAACTTTCGGGAAAACGCGTTTGAAGTTTTAGAACCAATTTCGCCTTGTTCGCTAGTTGTGCCGCGTTGACAGTTGCACGCTTCTCTTTGAAGCGCTGTAACTTTCTAAAAACTGCATAAAACGCAAAACGATTTTTGGATCATGTTTTTAACATATTATAGATTGATAATATGTAAAAAAAAAAAAATCGATTTTTTCATCGCCGATCAAAGGAACCTCCCCTTAAATTGAATCTGAAAATTCACTGCTTTCTCTGCTGGCATTCGTTTTTCAACCGATGAAAAAAAGAAGGAGATTCTCAAGTCCACGAGTATATATATTTTTTTTAATATATGACCAAGTATAACTTTTAACAGAGTGGTCCTATTTTGATGATTCTTTTTGTATTGGATAGGGTATACCTCGAAACTTGAAAAATTCCACCCCTAAATAGTAATTAATAGATTTTAGCTATAAAATAAAGATTTTTTAACAAAAAATTACCGGATAAAAAGAGGAACTGAAAAGCTAAAAATAAAATAAAACCTTTTAGTCTTAATAACCAAGCTCCTAAACTAATGTAAGTAACTAATTTTGAATCGGTGCCAAACTAACAATAAACAAAGTTTATTAAAATTACTTTAAAGAAATAATCAAAACAAAATAACATAAAAATAAAACCTGAAATCTCCAGCGATAAACAATAACAGTGCTGACTCAAAATTAGTTACTTACATTAGTTATTAAGACTAAAAAGGTTTATTTTATTTTTCGCTTTTCACTTTCTTTTTCGGTCGGTATAATTTTTGTTAAAAAGTTTTTTACATCCTATATTTCTCTTAGTGAAACTCCGATTGATACTAAATAACCTGCAGGTAAGATACAATAAGGCCAAATGGTGGCGTCATCGCCCGCAGTTATAAGTAAGTGATTCATTTGCAGCGATTTCTTGAGACGTTCCATAAATTACATGAAATGCACCTAGTTTTCTATAAGTGTAAAATTGGGTTGCAAAACAAGTCACGCATTGGTCAGAGGTCCAAAACACATCACACGATCACTGGCATCTCCGGACAGGGCAATTTACGAGCATCGGTCCGCATGTGGGTGCTGCCATTAATCGGCGAGTCCCCGCGCGGGTAAATATGGCGATCGATGCGATTTGTCATACACCTCCCCAGAGCTCCCGGGCGACAGGCACCGCACTGTGCATTGCACTGGCATCTGCAGAGCAGCTCAAATTCCTCCACTTGACGTGTGCAGTTGCGTGTCAAAATATGCGCACTGTACTCTAGCTAATTGGGCTTAACTGCAAGTCCGCGTTTGCGCGCGCGCGCTTGCGCGATTAGGGCTCTATGCGACTTGAATCGCGCGTCGCGTTTCAAATGGGCTGGCATTTGAATTGAGCGCGCGCGCACACTCCTTGCTCAATTACCGCGCGGTGACATTGCACCACACGTTGGGCGCGAGGAGGCAATGAGGCTAATCGGCGCGCTCGTAAATTTCGCCTTCGTCGATTCTCATAATTTCCCAGATTCGTTTGGCATTACGCACGACCCGTCATGGATGGTGTCACCTACTTAACTCGCGGGCGAAAAGGGCCCCCAGAAACACACCGGAGCTCGCTCGCGCGGCTAGAAGATATATGCATGTACAGTGGGGCCCAGTCGAGACACTCGCCAGATGCAGATGAGGCTCGTTAGACGTATGGCTCTATCAATGGTTGCAATCTGAAGATGTTTTCGTCTGAAATTCAAGCGAACCGTGGCATCCTCAGGAGTCATCGCCTTCTCTTGGTCCACTCGGATGCTGCTGTTGCTGCTGCTGCTGGTGCATGAGGCTGATTCTGACGCAGCCGAGCGCCGCCGCCGTCGCTGACTCTTGTCGTTTGCGACGCGCTGTTAACAGTCGAAATAAAAGCAAATTCGCAGATTGTTTCGCCATATTTCAAAATGATGGCTTTTCGTGAATTCACAATTCAAATATTTATTGCATATCCCGCAGGTTTATTTATGCCCGGAGGGGTCTGCGGTCCATGTTCATTCGCTGGTCATAATCTCGACTTTATCTGACGGTGATGATCTCTCTCTCGCGCGGGGACGTTTATTTTCCAAGCGTCTTTTTCGCTGGCGGAACAGAATCGCCGAACAATGGACTTTTGAACTGAGGTAAAGGTTTCTCGGATGACACCATTAGCCCGCTCTGAATGGTTAATGGCCATTATTATTTGGCTATTTTAGCGCTTTTACCTGGAATTCCCGCGTGTTTTGCATTCTCAAGAAAAACGTATATATGTATATCGGATGGGATTTTATTTGCGATATTTTTTTTCTCAACGACTAAAATTGAGATGCATCCGAGACATAGCAGGTTTACTTTTTTTTCTTCTGATGTTTATAAGTTTTTTAAAAACTCGTAAAACTTGAAAAATTCATCAAATCAACTAAAACAAGAAATTTGGATAGATGTTTTTATTACACAGAAGCGTCTCTTGTTAGGGTAATGGCGGGCACTTTCATTGTTTTCCTTTACACAAAATATTCTTTTATTCTTTTACACAAAATATTTACACTAGAATCTGCTACGATTATTAAGTTTGTTTCCTTTTGATCTTTTCGGTACACTTTCAAGGGCTGCATTTTTTAATTATCTAATCTGAATTAATTTTGCATTAAATTCAAACTTTTGAATAGTAATACTCATAAAAAAACTTTTTAATTTTGCCAAAAGAGCATCAACTTGCATTGACTTATGTCCATTTTACATCAAAAAAATGGTTGTGTTCTACTCTTATACAATTTTCTTTTTAAATTTATACTAGCTGGGTTACCCGGTTTCACCCGGCATTGGGTAAATACTTACTAATTAAACACACACTCAAATGTTCTAGTTTGTTATATCCTAGAATTTGTTTCAACCCGAAAACCCCTTTATGGATCTGCCATCTTGAATTTCCAAATCTTAATAATATTTAAAATTAGTGGCCTTAAAATAATCGTTGTACCAAATTTCATTAAATCCCGTTGAAATCGAGAAATTTAGGTCGCCATCTTTGATTTGTAAATTTTGATAATATTCAAAATCAGTAACCTCAAAACAATCATTGTACTAATTTTCATTAAAATTCGTTGGAATCGAGAAATCTTTGTCGCCATATTGGGTACGCCATTTTGGATTTGTAAATTTTGATAATATTCAAAATCGGTGAACTCAAAAAAATCATTGTACTAATTTTCATTAAAATTCGTTGTAATCGAGAAATCTTTGTCGCCATATTGGATTTCTAAATTTTGATAATATTCAAAATCAGTGACCTCAAAACAATCATTGTACTGATTTTCATTAAAATCCGTTGAAATCGAGAAATCCTGGTCGCCATATTGGATCCGCCATCTTTAATTTATTAATTTGGACAGCGGATTTGAAATCAGCATCCTGCAAAACCCCTAAGCACCAATTTTCATAAAAATCTTAAAAAAGCTTCAAATTTAAAATTTTCAACCGCCATCTTGGATCCACCATTTTGAAACCCTATATATTATCCGAAAAAAAATTAGCCAATATGTTAAGTTGGAAAATGTACTACCTTCGGACAAAAAATGAAAAATATCGTTGGAAGCGTTTAGGCGTGATTGAGCAACAAACAAACAAACAAAATTTCATTTTTATATATACAAATATATGGGGATAGATTATTAAGAATAAAATTTTAGAAGTCTTACAATTTACCTATTTTTTGACTTGACTTGACTGTTTCTTCCAAAATAGAGTAAAAATTGAAAAGAATGAGCATAAACTAATATGATACTAGTTGATAGAACTTTTCTTCAATGTATATTTTTTATATGTGCTTTAATGCGTGTTTTGAATTTAGACGTGTTGCATTTAAATGTGTTTTACTCCACATTTAAGTGTGCCAAAGAAGTTTGATATTTAATCTTTTAAATTCCATTGTATTTGTTACCTTTATTATTACCCGGCAACGAAAACGCAAGGATACTTTTCGAATATTTCTAAAAGTAATTTTATCTCAAGAAAGAATTTGATTTATGTTCTCTTGTTTTTTATTGCATAAATTCAATATTGTGCCAATTGAATTTTGCGTACTTCGACTGCAGAATTTTGTTTTTTGTTTTGTCTGTCAACAGAAGGGCCCCAGGCGCTTTTTAAGGACATCACAGCCAGGGGCGTAGCTACCGCCGTATCAGCCGTATCAATGATACGGGGCCCCCGGGCTTCAGGGGCCCCGACGCACAGTGTCTTATTTGAAGGATCTAGGAGGACAAAATTCATTTATGCTTATAGTAATTTTTAATCATTTAGTTTAATTACAATTAGTGTTCCTGACGATAATACAATAAAAAAATTGTTGTTTTAATTATGAAAAAGTTAAGAGAAATTATTGAATTTTGTAAAGAAATTAATGATCACTAAAATTCACATTCTTAGTAGAATACCTAAAAGTCACTTTAAATTGGGTAAAAAGTATTTTTGGTTTTGAATAATATTGTAAAAAAACATAATATGCTATGGTTACGATATGATAAATACACATTTCCTATTCAATGACATAAACTATGGTGAAAACAATTCTTAAAACCCCTGTGTAGGCAGGAATAGGCAGCCGATTTTTTTATGAACTAGTAAAGGAAAGCTTAAATATTAACGCAAAACTAATTGGTATTTCATATTTTATCATATAGTTAAGATTTTTCTTATAAAAGAAAACGATTAATAAAAAATCATTTCACACATTCAAAACAACTTAAAACATTAGTTTAGCTCAACCATAAAACATATTCACCATGGAATAGATACAAAATATTACAAAAACACTGGAGAATAAAATGACAAAGCATTAATCGGTTTAAGGTAAACTGCACAGGTGACAGACAAATTTAAAATACTGTTGTTGAATCCAAGCGGTGAAAGATAGACGTAATCGCTTACTGCATGAAAATAATGACTTACAGAAAGCCAATATTTTACTTAGTAATCTTTTGAATAGACTGAGCAAAATAAGAAATTAAAATTCATTACATGATTTGTTAAAGAACTCTAGAGATCTAGCAAAAGAGTGGGGGGTAAAAACTGTTTTCAAAAGTAAAAGACGGAAGATAACGAAACATTTTTTTGTTGAGTTATCAGAAGATGAGAGAATTTCAGACCCGGAATCGTACTTCAAAGTCTATGTGTACTATGGCTGTTTAGATATATTAATTTCTCAAACTAAAAAAACTAACTAACTAAAAAACATGGTACATGCATACTTAATCCATTATTTCTTGTCTAATACAGGTCAAAATGAGAATAAAATTAAAAAACAACTAATAATTCTTAACATTATTGAATTTATTCGTTGAATTTCATTGAACAACAGCTAATTCCCTTATAAAATGAACTACGGGCGCTGTACGCCCCAAACACGGAAATAAGCAAACACCATCAGAAGGTTAAAATCTGAAATTCAGAAAATTCATTCCATTAAGGAACTCGCAGAATTATTACTGATAAAATTCAATAGCCTTGCATCCACTTTTCCGGAGGTATTAACAGCATTCTTTCTATTTTTGGCCCTTCCGGTTACAACTACAACAGCTTTTCGAAATTAAAACTGATCAAAAATTATCTTAGGACTTCTATGGGCCAAGAACGGCTCTCGGACTTGTCAGTACTGCCTATAGAGCAGAAAATCTCGAAAAAGTAAAATCCTCTTCAGCTATGGATGATCTTAAATAAGTTTACCGAAACAAAGGCGAGAAGAGTTTATATACTATAATTGTTTTTAATTGTATATATGTTTTGCTAACTTGGCTCCTAGGAGCATTAATTGTAAGTAATTATAATCAATACATATTTATTTTATGCAATGCGAGCGTTTCTTTTGTAAAAAATCTTTACCCTCCATTTACACTTCACCGCAGTCGGGTAGAAGGGCCCCCCGATAAATTTTGATACAGGGCCTGTCTAGGGCAAGCTACGCCACTGATCACAGCTCAAACCTTGCTCTCACTGCCGCCGCCGCTGTTGCTCGTGCCCAATTTAAAGATCCCTTTCAAGCCCTTTCAATTAGCGCGTCCTCTTAAAGCCTCGTGAGCTGCCTTATAAACGAATTCCTCCGCCCACCCGGCGCTAAGTAGGGCACCTTTAATCCTTTCAGAACATTGTCGCAGCTCCGTCGTAAAGGGCCGGGCCCCACTGCTCCTCGAGCTGTTGGCTCGTGTATACAGGAGCGCCGTTCCCGCGCCCGTTCTGCCCGTCTTTCAGGTGTTTGTGCCCAGGCCCAAGCAGCTGCCATGGATGCGCCGGGAAACGAGAATCCTGAAGAGATTTTCAATCACAGTGAATTATTTGGCTAATCAGAGGACGAAGAGGATTTTCTGGAATTTTTCGGTCATTAATTTGTACAACAAAGTGTTTCACTTTGATAGTGCGCCCCCTTTGGAGTCTTGTCGCCTCGACGCCCGGCAGGGTAGGGTTCTGCCTTCGAGAGGTGGATGATGTTGCTGCTGCAGCAACTAATAACACGAACAGCAGCAGACCAGCATCAGCAGCAGCAGCAGCAGGAGCCCCATTCGAAGTCCCACAGACAGCTAAGGCCCCCGAAAAAAGGAGCCCGTCAATGGATTTATAGCTGACTTAGCCGGTCGTTTTTTTTTTTTTTTTAAGTGACTCCTCGACCTCATTCCTCAGCACACTTAAGCCTTGAGCCTGGGCCCGGGCAAGGCTCTGCACGCTCCCGCCAGAACCCCCGATCCGCCGCCACTGGAGAGGATCATATTGAGAACCCAAAAGTGTCAAATTGGACGTGATTTATGCACTCATCCAATGATTTGTAGACATTCTGTCCAGAGGAGAATTACCTCATCCTTTCGCTTAATGCGGGACGGCAACGGCGCGGCGGCGGCCAGGAACTCTGCCGTGCTATCACCAGAGCCGCATTATGTGGAGCAGAAAGCAGATTTTCCCCCCGGACCGTCAAGTGATTTCAGAATTCTGACAAGACGTATATTGATAATCTCCCCACAGCAGCTGCCACCCGCGCCGCCAGCCCCGCTCCAGTAATTTCACCTTCTCCGGGAACACCCGGGACTCCTATGGCTGGCTTCTACCACCTCCCCAGCCGCACCAGAATCAGAACTTCAGCTCTTCCTTCTAGCCAAGATTTCTAGCTAATCCGTCCCGCCCGAACGAGCGACCGAAAAAAGACGTCTTCTCGGGCCGGGCCGGGCCGGGCCACGCTGGTTGCTTGCTCGCTCGCTTCCTAGTGCGAGTGGACTCGAGTCGGAACCAGAAAACATGAAATTCTCCAAAGAAAATGGAGCGGCCGAGGGAAGAAGGTTGGCCAACGAGGTCGATGATACAAATCACTTTGAGCTATGGGTCAATAAATCTATCACTCGCCTGCTCTTAAAATAAACCAATTTGAGGCGCTTCCATTAGCACTGCTGCCCGGCCCGCCCCAGCGGCTGTGACGTCGTCGTCATCGTAGTCGTCGTCTTTGCACGCCCGGGCTCCGGAGTCGGGCTCCGCTGTGTGATTATTTCCTCAAAAATAATGTGCTCCTCCTCGACTTAGTCATTATTGACGAGGATGGGATTCTGATGACGTCGCAATGCATATCTGAGTCATGGGAATGGCTTTTGATAGTACACTTCTTGTTCCCGTCGGCGGGCAACGACACGACACATATAATTCCCGATGGCAAAAATACGCGCAGGATAGTCCGGATTTTAATATTAATAGGAATTTGATTTAAGGGCGTAATGTGCACAGCTTAAGCTTATCTTTGTAATACCTATGAAAGGTATATTTTACTTCAACAAAAAAATAATAATAATAAAAAAAAAAAAAAAAATTAATAAATAAAGATAATAGGTCTGTCTGGTAACTATAAAGTTTTTACTCGCGGGTAAAATTTTTACCCGAAAGTGTCTGTTAACCTCACGGAGGGGAAAACTGAGCTCTTGACAGCGCTTCTCCTCTTACACAACCAGATTTTACCCACGCTGCGGAGACCGAGTAAATTTGGGTAAAATCAGCGATTGCTTGTCACTGTGTAATCTGTCATTTGTGTGTTTCAATTTTGCGTTGCGATTCAGATAGAAGAAGAAGTTATTGAAAAATTGTTTAAATAAATAAAAAACATATTTCAAAATCTTCAAAAATATTAAATAAATCCATAAGTTTTCCCTCTAACATCTTGATCACGTTTGACAATTTACATACACAAATAAGATTTACCCAATTTTTACTTGAAGTAGTCTGGTAACTTTTGATGTTTATCCCCACTACCATATGAAACTTTTTACCAGATTTTTACTCAAGAAATGTTTACCCGAAAGTTACCAGACAGACCTAATAATTATAATATTCTGAAAACTAGAAATACCATATGTTACCTTAGCGCATATTCCCAAATACTGGGCAAGAGCTGAGTTTCGACTTTTTGGGTTTCGCTGTATCTTCGCAAATAATAATTTGATTTGGATAAGTATAAGCTCATTTTGAAGCTTGTACTTTCTACTTTGAAAACTATGTATAGAAAACTGTCTTTCATTCCCTACCGCTCAGTTAGATTCAAAAAGTAGGAGAAAGAAATAATCCTTTAATTTTTTGTGAAGTTTAGCGGCTTCTAAGGGCGTCAAAAAGAATTTGCGAGTAAATCCAAGTGAAGGATTTTCATACAGATATTTTTCCCTTTAAAGTGGTTCTTTTTTTAATTCTCCTGTGGTGTTGCTCAACCAAGTTATGAGCTGTCAAAGTAAAACTTTGATTTGCAACTTTGGGCTTCCGTATCTCCCAAAATAGTAATCGTAGAGAAGTGGTTTCAACGCCATTAGAAAGCTAAAGGTTTAAAAATAGTTTTAAAAATGTTTATACTCTATATTTTCGAAACAATTGGTCCCGTCACTTCCGCAGTAATTAACGACTCCAAATTTATCTTCCACGTGTATTTGGAAAAATTCAAAAAATACACTCGGTGTTTGAGTTGTATTGTAAATCAAACTAAACATGTTTACAAAATTTGAAAAGAATCGGTTCGGCGAAAATACGATAAAAATTAATACCAAAATTCAATCGAACCTTACAGACGTATAAAATATATTTGATTTTAGCAAATTCCATATACTACATGGTATGTACCTAATAATGGCAAAAATCAAATATCTATCTGCATCAAATATTGTTGTGATGAACCTGAAAAACAGTACCTTAGAAATACAGGAATATCGTCCATGTAATTTAAGGGTCATTCCACGTTGGCTGAAAATTTGCACACTTATTCTAGACCACGAAATATTATGATTTTCAAATGTCTACAATCCGCAGACACGGAGAAGAAAATTTACAGCGATATTTTGACGATTTTTTTGCAATTTTCACGTGTTTTTCGCGGATTTTCACGTGTTTTTCTCGTATTTTAACAAGTTTTTTGTTTCTTTTCGCATTTCAAGGCTCACCATTATGTTGGAATCGATTTCGGAGTGCAAATTTGAATTTTACGGAAAATCTTATATCGATATCAGCCTTTCAGGATTTTAATGCATTGAAAATAAGCAAACGAGTCGAAAAAATCTGAGATGATGGCTAAAACTTCAAAAGCCAATATAAGCAGCCATTTCAAATATTTTGGACTGAAAGATATATTGTAGTCTAGAATAAGTGTGCAGATTTTCGGTCAAATCGGAAATCTGACCTGAGATCGACTGTACAGCCGATGTGGAATGACCCTTAAGCTCTCCAAAATATTTTTCCACTGAAAATACTTTTATTTATTTTTTTTTCAGGAAAAGTTCGTTTGAAAAAGCAAAATTTGGAGAAAACTTTTTTTCGAAATACCCAAAATTTACCTATTCCTTTATTGCTATAAACTTACTTAATTTCAAAAAAGTTACTTTGAATTCTTTTTCGAAAGCATGTATAGCACATAGGTTAAAGATGCGTTCACAATTCATATTTTTAAACCAAGCGAGTAAATTGTAATGGTGCTAATGCCGTAGGATTTTTTAGCTACAACTAACAATTAACTAGCATCAAATTGTTGCTCACTTCGAATTTTTTGTTATAATATTTGTTTTTTGGTTTTATAAATAAATTAGGAGCACCAGGATTTGCGTCATTAATTTCAGATTTTTGAGATATTGAAACATTACAGAATAGATGGGAAGAGGTGGTCTTAAATTATGGAAATTATATTTTGTGATTTTAAGTAATAGTTTTCTTTTATAGAGTTGAATGTTACGTATTATGTGTTGAAGGAGTTCAATTGCTGGCCGCTAGAGTCATGATTGCATAATTTACGCATTCTGTCAAATGCTCCGAGTAGTTGTTTTGCTCAAAAAAGTGTAAATCAAAAACAGACTAATATAATTTTATCCTAAAGATGAATGTTTAGTATATCTTTAAAAGGAATTAGTTTAAAAGAGTCTTTTCGAGCATGCTGGGCAAAATGACCCTATCTTCATCGATTTAGGTAAATTCCGTAGAATGTATTGCATTAAGACATATGCCATGTGTCATAATTCGTAACGAGCGAAGGCATAAGCGACAAGCAAAAGTTTGACCACTCATCTAGCAAACACCATCTGTCGGATAAAGTGCTTAATCAAACGATTATGTCATATTAAAAGCCCTCAACTGAATCAGGGGGAGGTCTCTCCTTACCTCCCTCTCCTCGACGTTGGTGCGACCTTACAAGTGCATTTTCGTCTTTAAAAGTTTCCCCCAACTTGTCCATTCAAACATCGGATATACTGGCACGTCCCCGCACACCCGCATCGCTCCCCTCCACTACCCACTACATACACTTTCGAGCTGAATAAGGGTGGTGGCGCTAGTGGGAAAGTATAGGGCAAATGTGTTTATGTGAGTTCTGTGTGGACTTAAGAGTGACTGTCGCTGTCCATCCAAACTTTTTGACAGGTTTTCTTCGTTTTCCTCGTAAATATCTGGCAGTCTCTCTTTCAAGTTGTACCCACTGTCGGAATATGTGTCCCTAAATCCCTCGGTGGAAAGCTTTGAAGGCTCTGAAATGTTCAAAGTCTCTCTGCAGCAGGAGGACCAGTGTCCCGGTCGGGATCAGCCGCCCGCCCGCCTGGATGAATGGATGGACGGGACGGGCAGGACACTCTACCCCCACTTCGAGTTCTACCGCTACCACCGCCGCCGCTGCTACCACTGTTCTGTTCAGTGGAGCGTTCTTGTCACTCGAAGAAAGCTTCACAGGAAATGCTTGGCCTCTGTACTTTGTCCTTTTTTTTATATATCCTTGTGGGGGTGGAATTGCAAGTTCCCAAAGTATTTGTGCCTGCTTCTGCCCATAAGCTGTTCATCTTAAAACTACTCATTCCCGGAACATTTTGCCATTGGCCCGTTTCGGGAAGTTGTGACTGGGACTCGGGAAGAAAATAAAACCGAAGTTGAAGGAATGTGCAACACTTTCTCGAAACGGACAGGCTCTTTAATGATTGCAACCCTTGCGATAATCAAGGGATGTTGGAGTCTATCGGGAAGTCTTTGTCATATATGGTTATCTAAAAAATAAACAGCCACAACTCAAAAGGAAGTACTGCTCGGATCACATGTACAAAAGCTATAACAAAAACTTGAACCGCTTTCAAAAAGACCTAAAATATTAAAAGTTTTAACTTTGCCGCGATAATTCGAATGATATAAATTTCATAGTAGGAAAAGTGTTTAAATAAATCCTAAGTTTATTTTAAATTTTAGGATAAGTTATTAAACCCTGTTTTTTTATAAATGTTTCCTTGTTTTACTCAAATTTCTTAAAATTATTAGATATATCAATTTCAGACATATTGATTTTTTTTTTTTTTTTTTTCTAAAAATAGTGAATAGAAAATATTCCTACACTTTTTTCGATTTAAAAAAATTGCAAAACTCATAAATTTCATAATATCTTCTTCGCCTTCTCCTTCCACCTCTTCCTTCTCTGGTTATTGGATTTCTGGCTTGCTACAAATGAAACAAACATTACCTAGTTTCATACCTGTCTAACTAGCAATCAAATCTTATGATTGATTTTTCACCCACTTTGCATTAGCCGATTAAGCTCAGATTTCACAACTGTATGTAGTTTGGATGACAACAGAAAATGACAGTACTATTTAAATTAAATTAAATCGTTTTACTTTTTAAAAAATGTATAAATGTTTTTATAAGGGTCCTATTCGAATTTTTCTTTCACGAATTTCCATCATCTTGTACTTTACGTGGTTTTATTCTAAAATATTAATTTGTTTTTTTTTTTAAATTTCTCATAGTAAAATAAATTTAATATTATTTTGCAGTTTGGCTTTTTTATTATGTAAGGAATGAATTTGTAATTATTTTTACTCTTTAATGCTCTTTTTAGGCATGCTGTTGTACATACTACTCTTTTATCATACACATCTTAAGGTGACAATAAATTAGATGTTTGCAATTAAAATGTCCATAGCTTTGAAGCCGCTTAGAAATATCTAGCTATATGTAGAAACATCCAAACATTCAGAAATACAAATATAATATGTGTATATAGAAAAACGCATAATATAGAACAGAAGACAGAAATCATAGATCTACCTGCCGAGATTTTTATGCTTTTCAATCTCATCCGTCACATCCATCTACCGACCGCTCTTAGGTTCCATTTGAAAAAATTTTCCAGCGATTTTAACGTTTTTCGTTACACATTTTTTTTTTTCTCTCTATGCTTTCTACGGAAGGGGACCACATCATCAGAGGTCCTCCGCCGCCACTGATGATCCCCCAGTCAAGTCACGAATTCACTTGTTTTCCCCATTGGAGCTCGACTGTCGGTCCATTTCACTGAGCTTCCAAGTCACTGGGAATCCTCCCGGGCGGCGCACATTGAGTCCTTCATCGGGACACCGGGACGAGGATTGCTTGTCTTGCCCACCTCAAAGAATCTGTCTTGTCTCATTTTGTCCCAAAATTTGATGGACACAGTGGAAAACAGACGTCGGAAAACCATTCGAGATTTTTTACTAATTGAACGAGTGTCCGGTGAAATTTTCGAATCCGGTATGATGACCCAGACCCGGACCTGGACCGCGAGGGCGGGTGGTGGTGAGTCATAGCTTTAAGGGTTGTTAAGTGGCAGAGTTCACATTTTAATCCAGAAGAAGTCTCTGCCCTCTGTCTGTCTGTCGGTCTATCTGTCTGTTCAATATCAAAGAGACATTTTGGACACATGGACGGGGTCAGGCACATTTTTATGGCTTTTTAATCAATCAATTTTTCGAAGTGATTTCTAATTAAAGCTGACGATGACAACGATTTTGCTGCAGTGTCCCGCAACCACAAATTGGCGTATTTTAGCGCCTTTGCCATTAGCTCCGGACAGAAGGACCTGACGGACGTTTACTGCCTGATTATTGTTTAATTGGTTTACATAAAACACTCGTAAAAGCCCGGTTTACAGCCTACAGTGATTTTACGGTTTTCAAATCACCATTTTGGACAGAGCTTCGGCGCTGCTGCGCTGGTCATGGGGCTCCAACAAATGGCGTATTGGTTTCTTTCGGTCACCGGCACTCGGAGCCGGCCGTAAAAATTCCCTTTGGGGCTGGAATATTTACAGCATTTCGATAACTATAAAAGTCAGGAGCGGGCATCTTGTCAAGGTGTCATAGCACCCTGTCCGATTTCTACGGTGTTTCACCTTAATTAAGATGGCAGGCGCGCACCGTACCTGCGGGAAGGGATACGCGTTTTTTTTCGCGATAATTTATCACCATCGAGATTGTGGTCGAGTCGAGGAATAAGTGGAGGCGAGGCATTTTGTTTTACGACAAAAATATGGAACAACAGACGTTAAGTGGGTATTATGCGAGTGGTAAATTGGTTTAAACAAGTTTAGCTAACTTAAAACCTTCCCAAATGGAATATCAGACAAAAATAATGAGTCCCATAGTGATAATTTTTAGAAAAATATTTTTTTATAAAAAACCGATGCATGTTTATTCAGTATAAATTCATCAAGGAATTCATTACTCCAAACAATAACAATACATTTTATTTAAGTTCCACTTTAAGCCGATTCTTCAAAGTAGACATTGGTAAATTAAAAAAGGTTTGCATATCTGGAACGTGTAATTGACTTAGTTAATTCTAAAAGAATACCTATTTTCAGATTTCTACACTGAGAGAAATTTAACGATCCTATTATCACAATAATTTTGTTAATTTCACAAAACCTCACATGTACGTAAAATATTTTTCTTTAGAAAAATATTTTTCAGCTTTATAGAAGTTTTAAAAATTTTAATATTTTCAATATGAAAATAATATCGAAATTGAACATATCGATTATAATATATCGAAAATATAGATGATAGATAGTTTTTATCGATTTAAAAAATTCCATTTTATTCTTTTGTAAATCACTTCTTCATTTCTAAAGAGTATTCCACAAATACTAATTCGTTGTTTTGAAAATTACTTTTTCATTGGTAAAGTTCATTGGAATGATTTTTGTACATACTTATAGATAGCTTAAAAATAAATGTTTGGATGTAACTTTTGCCATATTGATTTTGTTCGTATAAAGTATAGTCTATGTCACTCGAACTATAATAACGTATCGATTGACACCTCATTCATCAAAATCGGCTACGTAGTTTAGGTCACAGTCGGGTTATAGTTTTTTTTAAACTTTTCTTTTATTTTAAACTTTTCTGTTTTTTTATATTGTACTATATTTATATTTTTGAATTCAGAATATTTTCCTCTTTCATTTAACATCTTACTTGATACAATAGCAAAAAAAAAAAAATAACCAGTGACCCCGATTTTTGGATGTAACATCAATATCACGATTTTGTTTATACAAAATGTAGCCTATGTCACGTGGACCATAATAACGAATCGATTGACACCTCATTCATTCAAATCGGCTCAGTAGTTTAGGAGCTACAGTGGAACATACGTAAAAGCAAACATACACACATAGACTGAAAAAATCCTAACTAATAACCCTTCCTTTTGCCTTTGCCGTAATTGGGTAAAAAAAAACGTGCAGAAATTTATCATATGATATAATTGAAATTAATGATATTCAGCTTTCTGGAAAATAATATCATTTTGTATTTGTTGATATTAATTATCAATAAATTTTCTAAACACCATGACTCAAGCGATATCCTGTAGAAAATACAGACAATATTCAGTACCCAGAATAGTTTTGACTATATTTACATCGTCACTATAAAGAAGGCTTTCGCATTCGATATAATTGAGAAGATAATTAATGTAAATTGAAAAGACAAGAGGGTCCAATATAGTTCCTTGAGGAACACCAAATACCATAGTATTATTAGCTAGAAAGGAATAAAACCAAAAAATGAGTGTTCTCTAGTACTTTCCCAGTTGCTATTTAAAAGAGAGCAATCTGCCTTTTTACGTGGTCTATCTGATTTATTTTTCTCTTTTCTAAGTTGTTATTATATTTTGACTATTACTTGTATTTTAGTTATATATTTATGTTTTTCTATTAGTAGTCTGTAATAGTTGTTAATATGTAGATGGCAACAAAAAAGTAAAAGTTGTTAATTCACATCGAAGAAATACGCAAATTTACATCATATGAACTTGAAAAATGTATCAAATCATCAATTTGAATAATCTTATAAATAAAACCGAAGAAGTTGTCTTTATGTCGCTATTATTTAGTTTATTACTACGTCAATATTAAGCGACTTCTGTCCAAACCTGAATCATTACTTTTATAATATTCACAGTAAATTATTTTATGGACTATTTAACGCATTGTCGAACCAATCTTAATATCATAATTAATTAGGTTAATTTCTAAAATACTTACAAATTTTTTTTGTCGTTGGTTTCCCACTAACATTTATTTAATTACTACTTTATACAATCAACAAATCTTGGAAAACTGTTATTGAGCCTTGAAAATCGCCAAATTTTGTGAAGATAAAATTAATTTTATAACTATTTTAAATTAGTACGAATCGTATAGAATATTAACTATATTGCTTAAAAGCTTAATCACGTTCTCATTTTAATTTGGGTATAAAAATGTCGAAAGCTCTCCGCCTGCTAAATATATGGAATTATTATATAATAATCATGTAATATATAAGTAACTAGCTGAAACTTCATGATCATACATACAAATGTACAACATACCATTAGAATAAGATGGTCAGATCAGATGATAATATTTTTTTCTGATTACATCGCTTCAGGCCATGTGAAAGGTTTTTTTTTTGCTGTAGATTGTGGATTCGGAACCAAAAATGGTCTATCACATATGCTTTTTGAGAAAATAGTGGGGAAAATAGTAAATAATACTGAATAGAATTTACTAATAACTGATACTATATAGCTATCTGTAGGTTTAAGGTCCTACAATTCCAAACATTGCTAAAAAATACGGGTTTTCTCATTTGAAGCCTATTTTTCTACAAAATGTGATATGAATGTTTTCGTTTTGTATTCACAATCTACGGAAAACATGTTATAAAGTGATAACTATTATATAATTAATGAAAAGTACATTTTTATAGAGCAGTGTTAGTTGTTTTCAGGAAAAAGGGTTTTACAATTTAATAGCTTATATGGGTATCGAACAAATTCAGCAATTCCAAGATATCTATTGATTTTAATTAAATTTCAAAGTACCTACATTATAAGTCTCACCATTTTCTGTTTTACTTCTTACATTTTGGGATTTATGCAGAGTAAGATTTATGCAGTCACCCTGCTTCCCTTCTATTAAGCTGCTCTTGCTGCATCAAAATCTCACAGCTGTCTATCATGACTGTCATCCTTCTTGGAAAATTTGAAATTCTCCCTGACACGCCACTAAGAATCCTTTGGAGCGTTGAGGTCACATGGGAGCTTGGAGGTCATCCGAAAGCATGAACGGCAAAGGGGATTATTTACCATTGCCAAAGCGGGAGCCAGTCCGAAGCCAAATTTAATATATTAGGAAAGTTTCCCTAAAACTTTAAACAAAAAGCGGCTTCCTGTCTTGTCTTGACATAATATGCACTCCGGTCTGGTCTAACCACCCTAATTTGTCACTACACCACCGTCCCAGGGCTCCCATTTCGCCCACGAGCACCAGCCGCCAACTCCAACTGATGGGGGGCCCCCAACTCCGGGTCGCCTCCTCCGGCATTCATTCATTCATTCTATAGACAGAGCACACCCGTCAACTTGGTGAACTACTTCTGACATTAATCGTGTCTAATGTTGACATCCTTAGCTGAGGATATGGCCCACTAGAGTGAGTGCATGTATTATATATCTCGATGCTCTGCTGCAATTCGGGCCCCCTCTAGCCCCCTGGGGAACCCCGTCACCCGGCCACCCTTGATGGCACACAGGGCGGCGAGTATCAACTTAAAGTTTGATGCATCTCAGGGTGATGAGCTTGTTGTTATAGCTAAGGTTTCGGGTGGGTTCCGGGGTCTCCGCATCCTGCACCATCATGTGTGATGAGCTTTAATGTCTTAAAATTATTTTGAGTGACATGGGGAGCTAAAACGAATTTAGGAGCGCATCAGAATAGCACCAGCTCGAAATTAGTGTGCCATTCTATAGCAGAGCTAACTCCTTCGTCATAAGGCCTGGGGGAGGGAAAAAAAAGGGAACAGCACCGAACTTTTCGGGGGCAAATTACCCTTAATGCTTGGGGCGTTCTGGGGCACACGTATAAAAATCGACTATCGCGTCGTTTTATTAATTAACTCGTCGCTGGTGCAAAAACGCGCAGCGTATTGCCGTAGCAGCGGCGGCAACTTGCTTAACCGATCGCTGCCCATCATTCCGACTGATTTATTTTAACGATCGTCGGATTTCGGATTTTAATTAAAACAGATTATGCCGCGCTCTGAATTATTAATCAAGCCCGAGCCTATCTGGGAATGTCAAACCGTTTTCGCATTAATATCCCCCACCACCATCGTATATAGTTTTTTCCCATTATATCCCAGCCCGGCCCCCCTCCTGCATAACCCCCAAAACTCCCGGGTTATGGGCTGATGAAATTTATTTGCCACTTCGACCTCGGTTGGGAGTAGTTCCAATTGATCACAATATCGCTTTATTGTAGCGATTCGTCACAATTGCATTCCGCTTAACACTATCGGTCGCCCATTAGGATTTGAGCGAATAATAAACTACCCGCGATTTTTTTTTTGTTTGTTTAAATCTATTCCTGGAGCCCGAGCCAACAGCGTGTTCTCCCCGCCCACAGCTAGATTTTAATCAAATTTCATTTGCAGATTTGTACGATTTTAAAATTATTTTCAATCAACGAGCCTCCACCCCACCCCCCATCATGCACCATACCCCCTGCACGCTACTGAGTGAGGCCCCCCGAATGTGTGATGCCGCCAATGTGCATGGTCGCGACGAGCAAATTAAAATAATTTTTGTTTGAAATTTCGTGCCGTTCGGGAGATTTAAAACAAGAAAATCATTAGCACAGATATGTACATTGACACACAATTAGTAATTTATTGTTACTATTCCGCATAAATTTCGCGTTAATTATGCCCCGCGAGAGATAGTTTTATGGCGCAGTCAATTTTGCGGACTCGTAGCGACGACGAGATATTCCTGCCTTTTTTCAACCGCCTGCCACCAGTCGCCGTCGTGCTCATTTTCGCTAATGCTAATGATAATGCTCAACGTAATGTTTTAGGCCTGGCTCTGAACAAACTAACGAGCTCACCGCGTTCCATGAATATGTTTATTCATATATAGTGAAAATAAAAATTAAAAAAACAAAAAAAAACATTATCATGTGTCATCCACAAATCTAACTCATAGTAAAATTAATATAGCTTTTTATTACTAGAACATGTGGGGCCCGTTAAGTATTCTGTTTCAACCTACTCAACATATAAATCTCTTAATCTGGTCTCATTGCCAATTTTATTAAAATACCAAAAATATTAACATTTTGCTACAAAGCAATTTAAAAAAGGTTTTTTATTAATTTCAATCAATTTTATGATTGATACAGATAAATCCATAAAACAAAAGCGGATTAGTTTAATTTTGAAGTCGTATATTAACTAATTAACTGGTTGCGCAAAATATCAAAATATTCTTTGTTTTATGATTATCCTGTTTTATGACTCAATAATTTGATTAACTTGTCAGATGTCATAAATTTTATTATATAATCTCTTCGATTGCGTAAACAAATCTGGATTGCTTTCGTGTTTATAATAGTTTTTGGCTTTATCTGTTTATTGATTATAGTTTTTTTTTATACATCGAATTATAGAAATAATTTCTTTTTTAATTTAATTATACTTAATACCCTTCACAGTTTTTCTCAACTAACGTCAATTTTTTATATCTTTTCAGGTAAGCTTCATCGCTGTGTAACTACATGTTGGTATATTTATAAACATCGGGGACATCTCAAGGTTTGAATTTCTTAATTGATTAAAAATAATAATAAAATATCACATTAAATACTATGAAATTCCATTCTTAATAGACAAATCATATAAATACTCTTAAATTTTAATTAAAGAGTTTCAAAATCTTGTTTAACGACTACATTCAATAAGTTTATTAGCATATTTTGTAATATATGAATTTTTTTTCAAATAATTGACAATATATAATATTTACATGAAAATAAGCAAAATAAACATATCTTTTGAAATCTTTACTTCTTTTAAAAGTACAACGTGTTGAGCTTTGCCTTTTATTACTTTAATATAATATATATATATATATAATATAATTCGTAAGAATTTTTAAGGTTTATATATTATATATTCAGGCATAAAACTTTCATTTCATCTACCTTAGAAGTTCTTATAACATTTCATTATTTTTTAAAAAATTTCAAATATTGGTAAATTGTGGATTTTTTTTTACTTGAAACTGAACTCATAGTCGTAATCAGTAGTTCCAAAAACCCCTTCAACGGCTATAAAACCTGAGGGAGATAATAACAACTTTGTAGTGGTGAAAAATTTCTAACAAGGAAACGTTCTCAGGTGTGTCTCACCGATTTTGATGAAATTGAAATATGTTGTTGAGAATGTAGGGTATCGAAAAATAAGAGACACGTATTTTTTTTATCTGCGGATACGCACATTTAGGGGGTGAAAACCACCTCGAATGTTTACCCCCAAAAACAGTTTTTCCTAAATATTTCAAGTTCTAATGAATTTTTTCGAATGAAACAAAATGGAAATTATGTCTCATAAATATACTAACCTTTTGTAAGTAATCCGGTTCCCGGGGGTGGCAACCCTTATTTTTTATTGCAGAAAAACGATTTTTTTTTCTATTTTTGTATCACAAAAATAACAGTTTTAGTTAAAAATCATTGAAAAAAAAAATAAAATTTACGTGTTTTTGGGTTTTCGTAAAAAAAGCTCCTCAAGGAGGTAAACAACCCCTAGCACTAATACGTAAATGATGTATATTCTTTCAGACATCAGTTTTTTTCGTGAAAACCAGTATTAAGGGGTTTTTGGAGTTGCTGATTACAAATCTGATGTTAAATTTAAATAATTTAAAATGGCGGATCCAATATGGCGGACAAGCTTTTGAAAAATACACCAATTTCTATTTAAAAAAAATAATAAAGGTACCCTCTCAATATGAGTATCCGCAGATAAAAACAAATATTTGTCTCTTATTTTTCGATACTCTAACATATTTCAATTTCATCAAAATCGGTGAGACACACCTGAGAATGTTTCCTTGTAAGTAATATTAACACTAATCTTAGTGAAACGAATAGACGGAGCTCAGATATAGGGCTCAAACAAAAGTGGGGAAAAAAGGGTTCTTCACACATTATGCAACTTAAGTTTATGAAAGTTCCAAAACTCGTAAAAATGTATAAATATTTTGCGTTTTATCCCTTATGGCCATTGATGCTTTCCTAACAGTGATACTTTCTATACAAAAAAGAGGTTCGTATAACACGATAGAAGAATATAACAGATGTTGTAATTTTATTACATTTAGCTCATATGTCAAATCTTTTAACTCCATAAAAGATCGAAAACATTAACACATTTTTATATATTTCTTTTGGAAAAAAAAACATTTATTATTCAACGGCCATAACAATTTTTGGGAGTGTGAGTTTATTTTTTGGAAAAATTGATTTTCCAAAAATATCAGTTTCATTTATTATATACCTTTAGAAATAGTGTACAACATATTAATTTAGGTCGGAGAGCTCGAGAAATTTGTTAATCATGCGATATAATAAGTACATGAGTATAAGATCGTATATAATAGAAAGAAACAACGTTTTTTGACCTAGCGTTCACGGTTTCGAAAAAACTATTTTCCCGGTTGGGCTGAGTTTTAGCTTGAACCACGATTAAGAATATTCGTTCATATTTGACCTTACTTTTAAACGATTTAATCAGAAAAAAAGTTAAAAAATTCAAAAGTCCGTCAGTTTTTGTTTTTTTCTCCAAAAATGCTAATCGAGGTTCATGTGATAGAGGCTTACTTATATTTTAACACTAGATTTACGGACATTTATTGTATGATTTGTAGGGATTACGAAGAAATAACTTTAGAATATATTCACCTTCGAAATCAGCACTAACAACCGAGCTATTGAAATACCACCTGTCTATTTTATTTTACTCCAATTTTTTCCAATTATGCTTTCAGCCGGGACACCGAATCCATAAACTACTGGAATCGCAATAATTTACGCTGACTTTGAACTCACTATAGAAATTTGAATTGAGAAATATTTCTACGCTTTAGTACTGTAATTTCCCCTTACTTTAGTCCAACATTGATTTTTGCAATCAAAAGTGCCTTGTAATCAGTTGATCTGTACGAAGAAAGCGACACTAAGCGGATTTCCGTGGTACTAACTAGGCCCGCGCAATTCAATCAGTCCACGTATTTTTTGAACAGACCTCGTATATGTTTTTCCTTTATTAGCTGCTGGCTTTTATTATAAATTTTATCCATGTTATTATTGCTTCTAGTTTTCATGGTATTTCATAATTGTCAACAATTGCCCAACTATGAACCTTGCCAATGAACAATGCTATTCTATGATAAAACAGATTTTATTCTAAAAATCAAAGAATCAAAAAGGTGCCATCTTCACGAGAGATGAGATTTTGAAACACAACTAAGTACCTTTTTTTAAAACTAAAAAACAAAAGAATTATAATAAAAAGTGTTAGAAAAGTGGCCCATAGGTAGAGCAAACGACGGTACATTATTATATTTTTTTTTATAATTTGAATTGTGCATTTTGATCCTGATCGAAAATTCAAATTGCCCTAACTTATGCTCACTTTTTATCAAAACTTTAATTAAATAATTCTAGTACCCATTATTTTTTTAGTAGTTAAATATATTAATTTAGATAAAATATGATCGAAATTGAGCATTGTTTTAATGAAAAAATGTTTTGTTCAAAATTAATGACCTTTGGTCTTTTAAATAATGTATTTATTTTTTTATTTATACTATCAGGTTGCTCTGAATATTAAAATTTTTAACGCCGGCTATAAATGTGATGCGAGTTTGTTTCAAAGTCGTTAAAATTATTTTATGATGATTTTATTTTTAATGTGTTATGAATGATCAAACATAAAAGTAGATGTAGAAGGAGAACAATTAACACTAAAATTTTGAGCTATAAAGCTTCGTTGATAGATTTATGAATACGTTTTTCTTTTCATCCTACACAAAATAAATTTTTATATTACGACTTTCAAAAACTTTTACTTAAGCGAGAACAGCAAGATGAAAATTTAAAATATTGAGATTTTTAAAGTATTTCACTATATGTATAATATGACAACGATAAAAGATTTGTTTTATTGCTTTATTCATATATTTACATTTCAGTAATCATTTTTATTGAAGCTTTAATTTTTTTTAAATATATCATATTTCACTAATAAACATTTAAAAATACCCACATATTTAAACAAAAAGTCAATGATCTCTTAACTTATTTTCGACGATTGTAATTTATTTCTGTAAGAAATTAGTATAACATGAATTGGTGTAAATTTAAGGGTCTGTACCTCTTTCTACCTTCAAAAATAGGGGATTGTCGTTTTATTATCACATCGATACACTCTCCGCGTGCCGTGTGATTTATGCGACCGTGTCGCCAATGGCGTCTATCGGCGGATGATTATTTATTGGCGGTGTCGCCATTTGCGCGGAATAATCGGAGACCGAGACATGTGAACGATATACTCGTGCTCGTACGTTATTTCACAGGGTACTCCAAAAGCTCCCTTTTTGATAAAATTAATCGCAAATATATCACGACTGCATGCAAGCCATTCGGCTCCACAGTAGGCAATCGGAAGTTTGAACAACCGATAGATGCACAAAAATTATCAAATAGCCACAAATCGCTACTAATATTTTATATCAATTGCAAACAGAGCGAAATATGAATATGCAATAAATTTGATATTTTATTTGAAAAAGTAATGTTGTACAAGAGCCTTGTTTTACTATACTTTATGGGTGACTCATACGTACAACTATTTTAATGTAATATGTATTGTAGATTTTGTTCTAAATATTTCTGTAGGGCACTCATTTAAAATTTGATTTGATCTTAATAACACAAAGATTACTTAGAGCTAAATTTCTATTTACATCAAAATTAAGCTTTTATTAATTTATATAAAATCGTGCATGAGATAAAAATACTACAGAATATAGTAGAAAATTCCATAAAATAAAACGTTGCAATTAGCGTCGGTGTTAAGATATTTAGCACTTCTTTGCAAAGAATAGTTATAAATAGCTTAGCTTATTTAAAACTGAAAAGTATTGTATTTATAAAACTGAAAAGTATTGTATTTTATGAAAGTGATAATGATTTTACCGCCGTGTTATACGAATTCGTGCTTAAAAGACCAATCTTATGAAACATTTTAAAGAATCAATTCCATGATTTTAACTTTACAGATAAATCAAGTTAAATCAAATCATTTTAAAAAATGCAGCTCTTATCTTAAACAAATTACAAAATTCCAAAATTTTTGGATTATATTTTGTCTTTCTTCTCAGGATGCAAAGTTTCAATGATAACGAATTTACGTTATCGCAGAAAAGTAGGTTGTTAATCACAGTGAACTTTCGAAGGTGTGTCGATGCATTCGCGCCAAAAAAGGTTCTCAATCGGCCCATGCCCCATTCCTGTCGACGGCACGACGGTCATCGCAGGTTGTCGTGCCTAAATGACCGCTGACGGGGCCTGCTTTGGGTGCCGCTGCCACCTTCGAAAAGGCCCGCGGCGGTGCATTGCGCTCGCCACTTTCTTGAATTTCGGATTGAGGAACCATTAATCAAAGGCGCGTTTATCTCTGTCTTATGACAGAATAATGACAGCCTTCACTGGTGCGGTCGTTGCACGAAACGGTAGTGCAACATTGGTGCCGCGCTGGTCCGTCCATTCGTCCGTCTGTCTGTCCGTCCGATCGGGCGGTCGTGTCCGGCCGTAGAAAAGGCTCAATTCCCAGTCATTATGGTCAGAAAAGCGTGACTCCGGCAGAACACAAAGGAAGAAATTTGCATCCGTCAGAGCGTTGACTGGCAGTGATTTGTCACTGTTTAATGCAACTGAGAAAATTGTAGGTGGTCGCCGGCAGCGCGGTGATTAAATGCCCCTGCGCGCCCGAAAGGTGGTTCTCACAGGCGCGCAGATCTTCGCCTTTATGTTAAGCTCCCGCAAATTCTCTTCATTAATCTTGGGCACACAAAAAACCTTTCAGTGGCCAGACCCAACTTATCCCGGCAGAAGCCGCCGCCGCGGGCAACAGCAGCGTCTCCGTGTGCGCAAAGTCTTAAGAAAACATCAAAAGTGATGGTTACCTGACTTAAAAGAATTTCTGCCCTGATAGTTTTAGTCCCGCTGAAAGGGCTCCAGAGCGCTCGATGCATCCATCAAGTCAAATCACTTTAAAGTCAGCCTGAGATATGGTCCGGTCGTGCTGGACGCCTCTGCTGGGGCCCCATGAGAGTCTGAGATTCGCCAAAAGGTCTGACCGGACCCAGGATACACAGATCTCGCTCATTATCGGATCCAGGCCGGACTAAAACCGACAATCAAGGTATCGGGTTTCAAGCCACCGAATTTCAAATTTCCAAAACACGATGCAAAAGAAAACATGGCTAAATTGGCGAGGGGCCTCCGGGGCACCGAAAAAGAACGGAAATCGGATTAAATGGGTAAATGGACATGTGTCAAGCGAATGCATCAACAGGCAGCCCCCCGGCCCGGTCCACCGATCAAAAGGACAATTCAACTTGAAATGGAGCTGTAGAGCTCTCCTTTGGAATTTGTCAACGTCGACGGTGATCATTGTCTACGGACAGCCCCGGAAGACCTGAGGGGCACCGGGGGCCACTATACTGCAAAAACTTTTTTTTCTCCATTTTGCTGAATTTTTGACGAGCAAAGGAATCACAAAATTGGGACAGCTCTAAAACTGCACGTCCACTAGGTAGCCTCTCTGTCGTCGTCGGTCGTCGGCTAGTTGATGACGGACAATGGCAAAAAACTGCTCTGCTAAAGAAAAGAGCAATTTAACAAAAGTTTGCTTTTTGTCGCTAGACTGACTTTGTCATCGGGGAAGTCCTCTTGCACAGAGTTTTAATGCAACTTTTAACCCGTGTACCTTGCACTTTGATAAATCTCTGTGGAAGTGTCTCCAGAGATGTATCAACAAAGACACAATTTGAGTCATTCATTCAGCCCTATCAAATAAGTGTTTTTTTTTCAATTCTCTAGTATCATTTCCTTGTCTGTGATGATGGATAAAAAAAACACTTAGAGTAAAAGTTCTGCAATGAAATCTACTTTCTAAAACAAATTTAAATTTTACTTTTGAATATTTGTTACGAACCAATAAAATAATTCATAATGACTAAACTAAAACGAAAACCAAAAAATACACCTCACGAAAAAATTATAGAAACAAGAATGAAAACTGCAATATTTGGGTTTATTTTAGTTATAACAAGTAAATATTTGGAAATTCGATTTGCCAACACTGCGTGTAGATTGTTGCTATTAAAAAGTAATAGTACATTCAAAAGATTTCACTCCATTTTTTATTAACCTAAAAAAATAGCGCATTACAAAAATGTAGGAACGAAATAATTATGGAAACAAAATTTATATATAAAATATACAATGATTATACTAATTTTCATTGAAAACTGATGAAACCGAGAAATTTGTATCCCAATTTTAGATCCGCCGTATTAAATTTCTAAATTTGGACGGAGGGCTTGAAGTCAGCATTCCCCAAAACCCTTAAGTACCAGTTTTCATGAAAATCTCTTCAAATTTATGTAAATATAAAATAATTTGACTACAGCATCACCTATCTGACCGTAGCATAGCTATGAACCATCGTCTCAACAAAACAAATATATTGTGTCAAATATGACCTCAATCGGTCAAGTCGTTCACAAGTTACACGATCACTAACCAACGCACAAACGATTATACGAGGGTGGATTGAAAAGTTCGCAGCCTGAATAAACGAAACCAGAAGATTTGCCACGTAATCACCACTTTTCTCAATGCAGTTCTTCCATCTGGTTTCTAAAGCCATTATACCATTTTTAAAAATGCCTCATATCGGTCCTCAAAATAGGCATTGACGGCAGCGTCAATCTCTTCGTTTGATAAATATTTCTGTCCTCCTAAATATTTTTTTAGATTGGGGATGAGGTGGAAGTCTGATGTTGCCAGATCAGGCGAATAAGCGGGGTGTGGAAGTAATTCGAACCCACAATTATGAATTTCAGCCATTGTTTCGCAGGACGTGTGAGGGCATGCGTTGTCGATGTTCGATTTTATCCATTTTTAAAAATCACTTCACTTAACGCTCAATAAAGCATTTACATTGCTCTTAACTCTTTCAGGTTTGGTGGTCAGTTTTCTAACCACTTATTCTCGGTTGTTTAAAATATATTTTAACGTCATCTATTGACAATGTACGGAACTAATATGCTTTTTTAAGTCATTGTCGATCGTGTGTTGCGAACCCTTGACGGTAACACGTGGTGGTCAGGTTTATTCAAATAACTGAAAAAATAGTGTAGTGTTGTTTTTTCAAGTGAACAGTTTGAAATTCAATAATAAAGGTAAGAGTGTTTATTATGTTACGATTTCAGTATTTATCTGTTATTCAGTATTAGTTTAGTTGATTTATGATAAAAAAAAATATTATCTTTTATAATTTTTTTATAAATAACGTAATAATACGGTGGTTAGTTTACTAACCACTGTGACTATAGCAGGTTTTATTTTATTCGTTTCGTCCATGTCATTGTATGTTACTTTTTTAGAATGCCGCGTGTACTGAATGAACGTGAAATTCCAGACGTTCTTCTAGAAGAAATTCCTTCAGATGGTGAGAGTGTGTGCAGTCTCCAGAAAGAACACCGTCCAGAATTGGATCAGTTGGACACAAAAGACTTTCGCCGAAGTGTTTACCAAGGGATGCTAGCACCAGTTCAGGCGAAGAACTGCAAGCCAAGTTCTAGACGTTCCCTCAATAGCTCTGGACGTTCTGCTCTCTTACCAGTCTTGATAAAACGCCACAAGCCATCAGTTCCAACAGAATTACGCACGGAAAGCAATATGCACCAGCCAGAGCGATCTACTTCAAGAAGATGCGCGAAATGCAGCACTAAAAAAAGTCCAGCTCGTACTATATGGCAATGCAGTCCCTCTTTGTATCCGCAAAGATAAAACATGCTTTTTAGATTTCCATAAGAAATAAGTTATTAATATATTTTGCCTGTAAATAATATTTTCTTTCTCATTCTTATTTTGATTATTTTTCATGCCAACCGCCACGGTGGTTAGTAAACTAACCACCTTATTCCTGAAAAGCCTTATGCGGTACTTTTGTAAAATATTTTTTTTCTTAATAATTAAACTTTAATTAAAACAAATATCCAATTGTTTTCATTATAAAATCATTTTAATAAAAGTGTGGCTGAAAGAGTTAACCAAAAGAAACACTAAAATGAAACTTCACACAATGACAACTAAAGAGTTACTGAATGTAATGAAGGCAGAATGAAATAAAAATTTTAATCATGTCTATATGAGGCCGCGAACTTTTCAATCCACCCTCGTAATATGAGACGTTTATTTTGAAAGTGGCCCAAATCCATATCATAAAGTTTTTATGATCATTTGGCCACTTTCGAAATAAATGGCTAATACATATATTAAGATAATAAAATATTAAACCTGCAGTTTGTCAAAATTTCGTTAAATTGGAGCTATTATTCAATCAAAGAGATTTGCAAATTAGTATTTAAAATATTTACATATTAGAAGTTCAGCATTTCTTACATCTTTCATGTTTCTCTGATTATTTTTTTCACCTGCAAAATTGATTTATTAATTGTTTAGTATTCTTTTTTCTTGTACGTATTGAACTATGTAATTTTTCGAATATATTTAGAAAAATTTAAAATTAAAAAATACTAATATTATTCAATTATTCAATTAATTTATTTATCTGGTTTGTCCTATTATTAATTTGAGCCACTGTAGGATATTTTCAGAAAATAAAATTTTTTGTGTCGTCATTTTATTTGAAGGTATAACCAAATCTTAATCATGTTTTGTACATTTTAAAATCTTCTAATACCCAAAAACATATATATAAAGAATTGTAGACATTGCTTAACTCTAGAACTATCAAGATCCGTCAAATTGATGGCTACTCAATTCTTTCCTTGAATTAATTTTGTTTTTTGTTTGTGAAAATTACAACATATTGAAAAAGCTTTTAGATTTATAATTACCAATTTAAAGTTCAAAGCATATTACATTCAAGGTGCAGAAAAATTGTTAAAATTGCATCTATCTACAAAATAGTTAATAATGTAGTATCAAAGAACTAAATTGTCTTATGAATGTACATACATATCTTGCTACCACCTTTCCAAAAAATTACATATTAATAGTATGAAGCTTCTAAATGTACAATTTTTGAGGTTACAGAACTGAAGAACATATCAGAAATGTCAGTCAAAGATCCCATTTCAACGTCAATTGCATCCGAACGGGCTGTGGAACGTCATCATAAATAGAGTGAATCCCGCCATTTAGGTTCTGTTTATCATTGCCCAAGATCCAAGACAGCAAGAATAGCAATCAGCGGCGATGGGGCGCCTTGGTCCCGTGTCGTCGTCGCCGTGCCCGGGAGCGTGATATTCGCTTCATCATCTGTTATTACAGGATTTGCCAAAATGAACATGATAAAAGCGTGATACCTTGTCAGTCTCAATGGTTGCTCTCTGGTGTATTTCGGAGCAAGAACAACGGGGGTGTACCCAGCGCAAACACTTTCTCACATATCGCATCCATCCCAGCATCCAGGAGCCCATGATTCATCTGCCAGGACACACAAAAGTCCCCCTTTCTCTCACTGTTTGCGCCCGGTTCGCCCGGTCCGCCCGCTGCCCCATCTATCTGCTATAATGTACAAAACATATAACAACAGCCGTGGGGCGCGTTGGAGCGCGAAGTAGCGAAGAATTTCGGCGAAAACATCGCTGACAGCGCATTTAAGCGATGGTTTTGTATCGAATCATGTTTAGCTGACAAACCGCAAAATGCATCATCCTTGCACCCCTTGCAACACTGTGTGGCGGTGGCGGCGGGGCTTGGCTCGGCGTGTGCAAGTTGTGTGGTGTTCAGGGTACCCCCCACGGGCGTGTAGGCGCGAACAGCAGCTGCCGTCGACGCCACTGCGCTCGCCGTGTCATGCCACATTGAGGTATCTTTACACGAAATGTTAACGAACGTTGATTTCGCGACAGCGACGATAACAACAAGTGAAAGACGCGTGAGGGAGTGGGTGGGTGGATGGTTGGGTGCGTCGAGCGGCGCGACGACGACGACGCTGGTGCGATGGAGCAGCGATCCTTTATTCACTAAGTCCTCCTATCACCGCCTCAGATTGCATCATCATGACACATATCTCTGGCGCTATTTTCAGGGAGAAGAACATCCTTTTTGGGGCATATCAAACGGCCGGGTATCATGTCCCGCCGAGAACAAAAGCGCTCTGGATGCTGCGGAGAGACAATCCCGGGCGCTTAATGCACCACTCCCAGGCGTCCACCATAGCGTCGGGAAGCGAGCAAAATATCGCGAACTGGGGCTATCTTCTGCTTGATGGTGACGCTGACTGTGAAAACCAGAACTGGCGCCCGCCACCGCGCCGAGGTGATTGCCGGTGATGCTGCTGCTGCTGGAATGATGATGATGAGGCTGCTGGGATGCTGGATGCTGAAAAAAAAAAACCAAAGAGCATCATCCAGCACCAGCACCAGCAGCATCATCCCGATGGTACCTACCAGCGACTGTTTTCCGGGGAAGTACGAACGCGGTGCACAGCATCGTGTATGATTGCGCGATATATCAAGCGCCATGTCAGTCTGTCTTGCAATCAGCAGCCGCGCGTGGTGGCCCAAAATCAGCACACTGCCGTCTCTTCATCAGTGTCATCATCATCGCATCGCGCGTTGTTCTACAACACGGCCGCTAACCGCAGATTCATGAAATCCCATCCGGGAGCTGCTGGGTTAGGCCCCAAACGACGGGAAGAGGGAATCACCCCCGGCTGCCACAAAAGGATGAAAATATGAACATCGCGAACGAAACATGGAGCTCCTGCCGAGATATCCTTGTTCGGATCAAGCTCCCTCCCCACAGCAGCGCTCCTAATCCCACCCCCACCCCTGTCTGACTGTTGCATGCAGGATGGCTAATGTTTGTCTTTCTCTGCAAGCCTATACATATCTCCACAACTTCGTAAATCCCGCAGCATCCAGAGATGCAGATGATGGCGAGCCCGCGAAATCAAATCGCTGTACTATCAAACTCTTTTGTGGGGTGGGTTCAGATCGTGGCCGGGTAGATCCCCGCTCACGAGTTTCTCTATCAGGACCTACATAATTCGATTTTTTTTTTTGCAAAACCGTTTGTGCGATTTTTATCCCTAAAATAGCCAGCTGGTCGAGCCGGGAACAGTCCCCGCCAAAACATATGCACTCTTCGCCGGGTGGAGGCGTGTACACACGAGTCAAATAAATTTGAATCGATGAATATTTCATGAGTGATTTGCTGTAAATTTGTGCCTCGCACGGGGTCCATCATCCCCCTACCGCTCTATTGATACATGGCGTCGGCGGGGAAGGTGGAGGATAAGCCGAGCGTGTACAAAGGATCTTCCTGAGAGGGTTACGGCACCGTTTCGCTTTGTGTTTTAACGAAGAGTCCGAGATGGGACTCGTGCAGGCGCATGGGGCGCTCCTCTTGCTCCAACGGGCGGCGGCAGCGACTGACGGTGCTATCAAAGTCCAGAGTTAACTGGTTGTGAAGTAATTTCTGGTCGGTCTTGAGTGAGGGATGGATGCTGGATGCATATGGACAGGCGGGCTCTTCTCTCGGTCTGTTCGGGATCCGGGATCCGAGATCTTTTTGGATTCTGGACTTCAAAAGTAGACGGATGAGCGAGCAACCGATGGGTCGGAGTGCGCACCAATTAGCTAAGCAAAGTTTACACTTCGTTCACACAGTGTGAATGTGGGTTTAAGGCTTAGTGTTTTGGGTTTTTGGGCGGGGGGTTTTCGAGACCTCCTCTGACTGGATGCTGCTGGGTTTTTAAAGAGATGAAAGGGTTTTTGCATTCAAAGGTGATTTGATTTTGCGTGATTGGCAAATTCAGATTGTATTATATCAGCCAGCAGGGCCTTATTTGTTGTGGGTTCAATTCCTACCAGAAACCCTGATCCCAAAAAGTGGTAGCACATTGGGCCTAAAGCCACTAAAGTGTGTCTTCTGACAGTCACATTAATCTAACATCCAACGCAACAGGAACCCTGAAATCGTCATTGCATTCTCCTAAACCATCAGTGCTTTTTGACCTTGAAGGCTCATACTGATCTTAGACCCATTGAACTTCTTGTAGGCTATAATATAAAGCTAACTATAGTTTGGACCAGGGAAATTTTATGCTATGCTGTTAAACGAACAAAGTTTTTATTTTACGTATATTGTTATTTTCTATACACTCACAAGGAAACGTTCTCAGGTGTATCTCACCGATTTTGATGAAATTGAAATATGTTATAGAGTATCGAAAAATAAGAGACACGTATTTTTTTTTATCTGCGGATTTAGTGGATTTAGTGGGTACTTTTATTTATTTTTTTTTTTAATAAAAATTGGTGTATTTTTCAAAAGTTTGTCCGCCATGTTGGATCCACCATTTTGAATTTTTTAAATTTAACATCAGATTCGTAATCAGCGACTCCAAAAACCCCTTAATACTGGTTTTCACGAAAAAACTGATGTCTGAAAGAATATAAATCATTTACGTATTAGTGGTTGTAGGTTGTTTACCCCCCTGAGGAGCTTTTTTTAAGAACCCAAATCCACGTCAACTTTATTTTTTTAATTGATATGTAAAAAAATATCTTTGAATGATTTTTAACTAAAACTGTTATTTTTGTGACTCAAAAATATAAAAAATAAATAGTTTTTCTACAATAAAAAATAAGGGTTACCACCCCCGGGAACCGGATTACTTACTAAAGGTTAGTATATTTATGAGACATCATTTCCACTTTGTTTCATTCGAAAAAATTAAATAAAACTTGAAATATTTAGGAAAAACTGTTTTTGGGGGTAAACTTAAAGGGTGGTTTTCACCCCTAAATGTGCGTAAAAAATACGTGTCTCTTATTTTTCGATACTCTATAACATATTTTAATTTCATCAAAATCGGCGAGACACAAATGAGAAAAATCGATTTTATAATTAAAGAAAATATGATTTAAATACAAAAACTATAAAAAGTAAATGAAGTTTTCTTTAGGCTTTCTTTTGCTTCATAAATTTCTTGTTTACATTTGGTGAATATTGTAGCAGTTATTTGGCGGCGTCTTTAAAAACATTTGATTATTTTTTACTTTCACAGGAGACTTTTTTTTTATATAAGTTTATTTTTTTATTTTTAGCAACATTCACATTTTAATTCAAAAATCAATTTTCGTGTTATTTTTTTATACTTGAGAATTGTTCCTACAAATTACGAAAAAATGTTTTTCATGACTAAGAAATTATGACGCTTCAATTTAAGAAAAATGTTCATATAATTTAAAACAAACCCTTTTTCTTAGAAAGATTTCTTCAATTTGAAAAAAAATATAATGTTTAAGATTAAGTAAACATTTTCTACCTGACAAAAAAAAATATGTTCTTTGAATCAGCGAACATTTTCATTAAACTTAAAACATATACATTTTTGTTAGTAAAATGAATTATTTTATTTTGAAGGAGATTTTATATAGGTTCAAGATAAAAATTCTTATTTCCTAAGATATTTTGTTTTGTTATATTATAATGCACATATTCTTTTTCAAAACTAAGACTTTCGTGATTTTAAATTTGAAAAAGTTGGCATAGGCTCGCATTCAAAGACGATTTTTTTAATTTGGTTATAGTTTTTCTTTGGTATAGGAAGAGAATTTATAACATGAGTACCATATTCCTGAAAACTTCTACAACGCTTTTGATGAAATTTAAAGAGTAGGGGTTTTCAGAGGCGGCAAAGACTTCAGCCAACCTAAAGTCAGGCTTGATCCGGGCTCGAACCGACTTAAGCTAAACTTGACAAGATTTGATTTTGGATTGACCCAAGTTCAAGCCAGGCTTAAGCAAGTAAGAGAAATCTCTTTCTTGAATGATCCCTAATTAATTTAAAAGAGAATAAATTATTTAAAAAGTATATATATTCAGTTTTAGTGAAAATCGAGGTTTAGTTTTAGGGATTCTAAAAAATTCAGGCTACTTTCTTGAAAAACGTAATTAATTTTTCAGCATCTTCAATAAAAAATAAATAGTTAAATCTCAGAATGAAACAAAACTTTAAGATTGATAAGTATACAAAATTTACAATACAATATACGTTAAAGTCGAAAATTGCATCTTTCAAACGCCCGTCATCGCCCGATTAGCGAGTTCTGAGGGCGCACAATACCCTTGGGATCCACTTTATTTGTGGGGTGCTCCCCAAAAAATCCATCAAAAAAAATCTAGAAATCTTGCATCCTCCTGACAGGAGAGTTCAACCGCTGATAAGCGGTGCTTTTATAGAAATCAGGGATAAAACCCTGCGCGCACTAAACTGCTGCGCTACGATGAAATGAAAAATTTTCCCCGGGCAAGCAGGAGGGGTGAAGAGGAGCACCACTCGTCTTGGCCATGGTTTTGATGAAGTTTTTATGATAACCAGAGCGCCAGTGACGTCGACCTGAACAAAGCTGGGCGACGACGAAAAGAGGGTCGGTTTGACCCCACAATCGCCCGCCCTCCCCTCCACTGCCAGAATGATGAACTGGCAACAGAAAGAAGAATCTTGCAAGTTGGAGGGATGAAAAATGATCTCAAATTATTCACCTGTCAATCAAGGGGTCGTCTCCTCCGGTCCTCAGAGGTGGAGAGGCCACAAAGCATCAGGGCTGATTGGTGGCAGTCTGAAGCGGAGCGCTGAAAACGTTCTACATCGCTAAGAGAAATGTGTTTTTCTCTTTTTTTTTTCTGCTTTTGCCCTTTGTGAGTTGTCTTGTAATTTCTTATTTTTTTCTTCATCTTCTTCTTCTTCATTTGTTCTTCTTCCTTTTGCCGGCTCCTGTGTATGATATTCAGCAGAGGGCTGCTCCTTCAGGGTGGTTCTGGCCACAAGGTCGTGTACTTGACAAGATGGAAAGTCTATTACAAGTCAATCATTACTTGACTTTGAGCGGTGAGTTTATGGGTCAACGGATTTTATGGATTTTCTTGTTGCCCACTCTCAGACCTGGAGGCGAATAATTAATTGTGAAGATGTGTCCATTATGTTTGTGTATTTTTTTTTTTTCTGATTTATTTTTAGATTTCCTAGCGATTAGAAACATGAGAGTTGATTTCAGCAAGTAGTTTAGATGAACTTTTGAAATATACTTATGTTATACTGTATTATCTAACAAATTTGTCTAAACATCACTTCCAATATTTTGTATGAATATGCGCGTTAAGGGGTTACGTGGGTTTTGAATTAAAAAAAAAATAACAATTTTTCGGATTTTGTTTACGAAGTTTATAAAAGTGATATATTTCAATTATTAGAATACAAAAGTGCATCACTTGAACAAGTTGTAAAAAAAAAAATCATGAATAAAAAATTAAAATTAAGCCATTAGCAGCTGTTTTAGAAAAATCGATGATTTTTGACCGTAGGCAGAATATCTCGAGATAGGTTTATCTGAATCAAAAAACTTAATTTTTTCTATTAGTAGATGCATATGGCTTGTACTTGGACGAAGGATTTGAAAAAAGAATTATATTTGAATTTTTGAAACGTTTTTTAACAAAAAAAAATTTTTTTTTTAAATTTCTAAAGATTTATAAGTTCGATTTCGTTGCTAAATTCAAAATTTATTCGTATAGATTTTTTTTTTAATAAATCTCTACCTTATGATTTTTACTATGTAATTTTTTTGAAAAGTCACTGTATAAAATTCCTGGATTTTTAAATGAAAGGGCAATATACCTTGAAACTTCTGAAAAATGAGAATTGGCTAGTTTTTCGTACCCAAAGTTTTTGTTGAGGTATACAATACTCAGTATGACCGGTAAGGTTTAAAAATCAATATTTTTAATAAAATTATAGTAAAAAATATTGAGTTAAAAATCAAAATATTTACAAAGTTTTAGCATTACTGAAAGTCATCGTATTAAAACCTTATTATGATTTTTTCAAATATGAAAAGTTTCACAAAACAGAATTGAAGTCAGCAATCCTGGAAATCTTCTTAGACTTATTTATTTTATTAATATATATAAATTAATAATTTATTTATATATTACTGATACTTTTCATTAAATTGTCATTGTCATGATTTATTTTTTTAAAGCTCTATTTACTTGTTATTTATTAAGAGAAGAACATCCGATGCCCAACATGACTTTTAAAAGTACTATAAATTGTTTGCATGGTCCGATGACAAAGACAACAATTGCAATTGTAAAGAAATAAAGAGTATTGGTGAAATTATAAAAACAACTAAACTTTAGGTTGTCACAGTGTCTCATCAAAATGAACGATGTTAAAAATATTATTTTACCACATATTGATAAAACAGAGTACGACATTGACTCAAAATGTGGTAGAAATTTGAAAAATTCGTTGCAATTTTATAACTCCAACTTGGTTTTTTATTTTTGTCAGAAAAAAATAACGAGCTTTACAACTTGTTATTTTTGGTTTCAAAATATAGAAAGCAAGCTAGCTTTTTATTTTTGCCAAAAAACATATTAAGGTTTTGTTCTTTTTTTTTTTTTTTTTGCTTTAAATTATAATCGTCTAGAAATTTAGAAGTTTATACCCTAGACACACGACGCGGAAGAATGATCATTGATTCAATTACGTAATAGATTCAATGATCATGTCTACTTTGGGATGACACACGGTAATTACGAATTTCTTGCAATTCGTTTTGACAGTTGTCAGATTGGTGCTAGTTGTGTGACATTTAAAATGGAATCATCTTTTATTTTGGATAATTTAAATATATTAATGCAAATAAACCATCATAAAAGGAAATCCAGAAAGTTTAAACTACTCGCGCTTCAAAGAGTAAAACGTGCCCGAAGAAATATGGGAAAAATGCAAAAGTTGAACGTGGCCGCTCTGCTGCTTCGTGCCAAAAAGAAGGTTGCGAAGACGTTTGTGGACTCTCCTTCCAAAATTACTAAAACTCTTTCTCTCACAAAATATAAACAAATGAGGGAACTTAACAGGTATTATGAAGTGACAGCTGGCAAATTAACCGATTTTCTAAATTTTTCCAATAAATTGCACTTTTTTGCCACTGCAGGCGCTCTGGTCGGAAAGTAGGAATGATCATTCGTATTGAATGAGCTTGGGTAGACATAATTTGTGCAATGACGATAGGAATGATCATTACTTCTATCATGTAATGACACATGGCCTATTCAATGATCATTCCTGCTCAAATTATCATTGATATGTCCCGTCTGTCTAGGGTATTCGAATAAAATTTCGAACTAAATTTCGAAAAGCTTCACAGCAATCGAAAGAGAACATTACACACAACTTTTTTATGTATAGTACTATACTTCATTTTATTATACTAAAACTTTCCTCAGCTTTTATTACAAACAAATTTAAAAATACCACTTATTTTCGGTTTGTGGAAGGAAACAAACTGATAACACAGGTCAACAGAACTAAACTTTTTTTTTTGAGTCTGAGTTATGAATGCTATTTTCTTATTGCTTGTGTCCAAAAGGAAGGCAAAATTGTCATAATTTTGTTAAAACTTTGCTTTTGTGAAGGAAAATTTGACATTCGTTTGGATAGTTTGAACCTCAGTTACAACTAAATGCGTTGTGCGATATTTTTGATTTTTTGCCAAAAAGTACGTTATACTAGACAAAACAGTATAGGTACATTTTTGTATTGGGTTCCAAAGTGGTGAATTAAATATGGCGTCCAAACATTTGCAGTTTTATGGGGTTTTTTATCAAAATGAATCAAAGAGGTCTTAGGGTCGCTGAAACTTAATCTGTTATCAAAATATATATTAAAGATGGCGGATCTAATATAGCAACCGAAAATTTAAAAAATATCCGCCCCCAACAGATTTATAAGGAAATGAAAACATAACAATTTTGATGATTGGTCATTTTAAATTTCCTGTCTTGGGCACAAAAGCAAATTTTTTTTAAAATCATGTTGATTTTCTTCAATTGTGAGACGAAAGCAATGAGGAATGACCGCATATTAATCAGAATCAAAAATCGTGTCGACTTGTGTAATTAATTTTTCACTCTTTTGATAGTATCTATGTAGAGCAATTTTTCCTCTAATTTCCATTCTAATTATCTGATTATAATATGCAATTAAAATTCAATTCTTTATCTTTGGTCAAATCCGTCCATGCATTTTCAAAAATATTATTTTCAACTGTCGTTTTTGCGAGGATTGGTCTCATCATAAATCATTTTTGAATATCTAAAATTATAAGTTTATCATCTTACAAGTTAAATACTCGTAACAATAATTTGCTTATATGTAAATTTTTAAATATCTGATCACATTAATTACGGATGTGACTCTTATCTGAAATAGTATTAAAACTCTAGTCCCTTTCGTTTTAAAATCAGCAAATAATTAATCAGATATTTCAGTAATTATCTTAAGTATTCGATGTTATTTTGCCCTTTCCTCCTAAATAATTAATCATAAATCATTCGGTGTGGGGTTAATTTTCAAATATTTTTATTGAGTCATAATTGCAGGTAGCAGTACCAAAAACTATAATGAAATTGGCCTAATTTCAATTAGCCTGTCGAAAGAGGTTTTTCAATTATTGCAGTATCTTTGAACTCTGTACGCGAGCGTTGTAAATATGTAATTTATGGACTGTCCAAAAGGTGGTTGCGTGAAGCATAAATACCTCTTGCACACCCACCGTGACTGCATTGCGCGCGAAAAATTAATGTCACCGTCACACCGGTCGTCGTCGGTCGAGCCAATTCCTCAGCTGTACTTGCAGGGCCAAACACACGAAAAAAAAACATCTCACTCTCTCTAATCAATCTAATTGTGACAGCCAATCGATCATCCACTTGGCCGGCGATAAAAATTTCTACTCGGCATCGCCGTCGATAAATTCTTGACCAACATCTTACTCGACTGGCTGTCAATCAATCATTCGCGGGCCGCGCACCATCCACTCGTATATACGTGCTCCGGTCCGCGTCACGTCAGTTGCGCTCAGTGCAGGGCAGCGCAACGTTATATAGCTAGCACTCGAGAAGTCTGGGGTTCGTTCGTTATCTTTCATCAGCCCTCAATCGGCAAACACTTGACACAGGTCCGCTGAAGCGAGCTTAAACGAGCCTTTATTATCCCTGCACATCGACGATGCATGGGGCTATGCGGGGTGGTGCCGCGGGTGCTCTACTCTAGGGCCTTCTCGCGCGTCCAGACTTTTAATTGGAGGCGACTGAAAAAGTCCTCATGAGTGGCGAAGTGCTCAAAGTTGTCATATCTGTGTCCGCGATATACTTGAACTCGCCTCGCTCGCACGCCAGCAACGTCATTGTCCTCCAGCTCTGGCTGCGAACATGACCCGGGGACCGGCTCGGGGATAAGACGGAAAGCCAGCCGATGAGGACTTGACCTCTCAATCGCCTTCAATCATATCTGATTGACAGCTTGTCAGCTGAAGAGCATTTTTGCTGTCGTCCGCTGGCGTTTTTATCGGAGCGCACAAATAATAATAGACGATCGCGCACGAAGCCCAGTCAGCAGGAAAAATACAGAGCCGGACCCCGGTGAGCAAAGCACTTCAGCAAAAGACGAAGACAGGCCGCCGAAGATGTCTAAAGAAATCGCTGAGCCGAGTTGAAAACGCATTCAATCGAACGGCGACGGATTTGCTTGTCACCGTCCCCGGGCTCAAGAGCGGCTGATTTACCTTTCCATCAAGGGATCAGAAATTCTGCAGGTCTTAAAGGATTAGGCCGCCCCGCAGCACCGACATCGCTGGCCGCAGCTGGGCTGGGAAGCGGGAAAGCGAAATGACGGGCACGCACTCAGATCGCAGCTGCAGCCCCGTAATGGATGATCTACTCAAAACTAAACATGAAATTGTCTTTAAGGAAGATCCCCTATGTCCCCCCCTATAAGCCCTCTCTGCCGGCCGCCACTGCGATCTGCAGCAATCGATGTATTTCGCCGAAGACGAATTGTCGAGTATCACTCACGCGGCCGAGGTGCTTTCTCATGTTCTTTGATGAACGTGATCGTGGCGCGATGATGACATGATCACATCGCCTGAATGCGGAGCGGTGCGGCCGAAAAACCGCACCGCCACACCGCACCACCGCACTGTGGCAGGATACGATTTTGATTGATGGATCCAAGTGCAAAGTGACATCAGCAATATTTCGGTTGACAGTTGAAAGATCTTTTGGCTGCGGACAAAAATTTTTTTTTTTTATTCTTCCTGTTTTTTTTTATTTTTTTTTTTTTTTTCGTATTATTATCTTTCTTGAGGGGCCGAGAAATACCTCCGAGGTGAATAATTGTCGTGATTGCAAGGTTTTGTCGTTTCTTAACGCAGGCCACGCTCTGATCAAGCATTTTTCAGTGTCTTTTGAGAAGACACGCGATCTGAACAGGGGCAACTGAAGTAGTTGGATTTTTTTTCAAGGCTGATTGATTTTTGTGGTTTAGAAATGCGTTTTTTTGAAAAGAATGTTTCGTGAAAAGAGAAAAACAGAACAAGAGAGGGGTGGGAGAGCCTGTCAGGTTTCAATTACAAATCACATGGAGTGAATTGGGAATATGACAACAATTTTAAAGAGAATGTCTCGTTTACAATTTGCGAATTTCATCAAAAATTGCTTATTTTTTTTCTATAGATATTCTTTTAGGATTGATTTTGTTTACCATTGTTTAAATTTCTAGTATTTTTCATTTAGTAATATTCTAGATATCTTCATATCATAAAAACTGTACCAAAGCATTTATAGCACTGAAACCTGTGAATAATAGCAACAGGCAATATATCACAAAATCTCAAAAACACTTTCATAGTAGTAGAAAGAAATAATAAAGAAAACAGCTACTCGCGTATTTAAATAAATTAATTGAACTGAAGCGTGTTTTACAAACCATCGGGTAGTTTCTTTTAAAAAATGCTATAAAATAAACACTGTTTAATATCTTTCAAAGTTTGCAGATTTATTGGGAAGAGTACACCTTCCGAATAGTTATGGAATATGATTGCATTTAAATAGCTGCCTCGGATGTGTGGGGAGTAGCTCATTCTATCAACCCGATTTTGCAACACTTTTTTGATGGTTTGGAGCTCTATTTCACGAAAAGCTCTATCGATATTGTGCTTAAGTGCCTGAATCGCTTGTGAATTATCACCATAATATATGGTTGGTGCATTATTTCGATCGAAATTTCTTTCCAAAATTTACACTCTTTCGGCAACATAACACTCATTTTGGAAATAAGTTTTCAATGTTTCCCAATGTTGTTTAAGAGTAGATCTATTCATTACGTTGCTCGGAGATATCATACTATTCTGTTAGTTTGGTGAGCGCAAAAGAGCTGTTTGTACTAAAATAACATATAATTTCAAAAGAAACCAACAAATGGCCAACCCTTTTCCTACTTGACATTATCACTATTCGAAAAAATTTAAACATTATTTAACTTTTATAGCGAGTTGAACAGAAAGAAAAAAATTCACACAATTGAATGTAAAGACTTCTTCCCGGTCGTGAACTTGTCATTGGTAGACATTATTTGGAAAAAAAACGCTTTTTTAAAGGAATTTAAATTTTATGATAAACAGAAATAAAACTGCTAACAATTGGATAAAACACAATTCTGTTTGTAATTAAACATTTTTTTTTTCTATCTTATGTACCGATAAATTAATTCTAATCAACGACGGAAAAGTGATTTTCCGAAAAATTTAGGAAAATCATTAGGGCTTTCAATGAAAATGGTGCTTTATTTGAGCTTTTCTCAATTAAATTCGGAAAAACTAAAGTTGGACATAACAAGAGAAATTTAATTACAAACCATCATGTACTTTCGCACACAAATGTTTAATGTCTTTATATACATAATACAGTGTACATCTACTTTTCGATCTACTAAAATTTAAACTACTCTAAAAGTAGTAAAATTCTTATTACTGCAATATTCACGAAATTCGACATGTAATGAAAAAGTTGTTGCATAGGATAATAGTTTTAACTCAATTTCATGTATTAAAATGACATTCGAACCGTCTTCTTCGATGCATTATTTTATTCGGGTTGGAATTATTTGAACTGATTAAAAAATTCAAAATATCTGGAGCCAATTTACGCAAGACAAAGTCCAACGAAAAAACGACACTTAAATCAGTATCATTCTAATTAAATTCCCTGAAATAAAACGACACTCGATTCGCTGTTTACATAATACGTCGCGTCGTCTTTGGGGCATTATCAGGTAGTCAGATAGAATTAAACTTCCTGGGAGTAGAAAATTAAAATGGGATTAAATGGAAATGATTAATTTTCCACTTTATAAGAAATTTGAAGAAGCACACAAATCAAATCGAATGAAGAAATTTAAAAGTATATTTTTCTTAATAAAGTCGGAAGTAAATCGTAACTCGTTAACGTTAAGATCGAACTCATTGAAGATGAAATAATGGTCAAGTACGTATCGAAACACTCGCAGGTTACTAGATAGAGAGATCTAAGTATTGCTAACGATGACTGATATTGTTAATAAAGTATTATTTGAATAACAAATGTTATAATTTGAATGAAATTTACAAAAATCCATTTGTAGTGAATCATTATCTCTGTTTTTTTGTTTTACTAGAATAATTTACTATTAAATGTAACTGATGGATATTTTGAAACGTTGCCATTAAGAGGGCTTAAAAAACTCTAAAATTGAAATTTCTTTTTTTGGAAAATTGGAAAATTGAAGAAAAAAAAGAGAGATACATATAATAATAACACTTTGCATATTTATTTCTTAGCCTTCCATACAAAACAACAAATTCAGTTTTTCCCAGGCTGTTGTTTTGCTGATGGAATTTTTTCAAAAAAACCTCAAAAAATCACACGATTTTGAATCACTGAAACGTCAGAAAAAAAAAAAAAAAAAACATTAATTGGTATGAAAATCTCTAGGGATTGAACCAAAAGGACCAATTTTCATCGACGAATAACAAAGTGGCGGCGTTTTTTTCAAAAAACGCACATTTTTGGCCCGGAAATTCTGATGAAAATCGAAAAATCAATCACTGGAAAATCATGTGGAAAATAACATATTAAAAGCAAAATTTAATCTGAAATTCCTGCACCGAGACCGAATTCGACTTTAATATAATGTAATTCTTATTGTTGATAGTATTTCCTACAAAATCAATCATTAAAAAAATATTGATTTTTTGAAAATTTGGGTGTATCCCCTTAATGAAAAGCAACGTTTATTTCTCATAATTTTTATATGCTTGTCTTGAATTATAATCATTATTCTATAACTATAGAATTTATTTTATGTAAAAAGTATTAGATAATCTCAAATTTAATATATTTTTACTTTTATATTCAGAAAAAAAAATATATTTCTATTTGTTTATTTATTTAGTTAACCTTAAATCTAATTTAATTCTATTAATTTTGTTTGTACATTTTCGATTTGTGTAGGAGTATTAAAAAGTGAGAAAAATAAAGAAATTGAGTTTTTTTTTCATAAAAGTTGGGATTTAATTCCTCAAATAGTAATTAATTACACGTTGACAGAAATTCCTTTTTTTCCAAGTAACGTAATGGCACCGAATACCGGCCGGCTACCTAAATCCGGCCACTTGGTTATTTAATAAATATCTATGCGAAAACTAAATATAAATTCATTTTTACTAGTAAAATATATAAATTAATTACTGTACTTGTAATTAGTTAAAAAAAAAAATAATAAAATTATTTATTGTTAAGCGAAAAAAAATTATTAATGTGGTCGAAGGTTAGATTTTGCTTCAATAGATCGATGAAATCCTAAAAATCGATACTTGAAAAATGAGAAATGTTTTTGTATCATTTCAATAATTAATTATGATTTTGATAATTATTCTAGACTCATATATTCTTTGGTTATGTAATAATCTCGATATTAGGATCAGTACGAGATAGTGGCCGGGTCCTAGTCCAACAATGGCAAGCTTTTTATTAAAAATTAATTTTAAATATACCAACGACAAAATAAACGAACGGGAATAATTTATTATCGTTCAGAATCGTTTTCTCATATTGAAACCACTAACACAATTGAAATAAATGTTCCTATTAATTCAATAACAATAAATAAATGTAGTCAATCCTTAAATGGCCGGTATTCGGTGCCATTACGTTACTTTCTAAATTCCTTTTTAGAATGGAGAAAAACGAAATTACAAGTACAATTCTTTGTAATGGAATTGACAAATAATTAAAATTCATTATTAGGTATTTGATCGTTGATAATGATAGAATTATAATTCTTCCTAATGGGATTGAAAAGTACTTGGAGTACTAAGGAATTCAACACATCAGTTACAAATTACAATTCCAGGAGATTGTAAATGTAATGTAATTGTAGCTCTGACCATAACCACGAAAAAGCTCAATCGATTCAAGTTACCTTTCACTGACATGTGGGCCTCTCATTCAAAATACGTGTAGGCTTCAAAGTCTATCGGAGATTTTCTCAAAATTTGGCGGGCATCAAAAGGCGCCCGGAAATGTATTGTAATATGTTACAGCATCCAAAGCTGGACCAGTCATCTGGATCTGTCATGGGGTGCAGTAGCCCCCAAAAATTGGAGCCCCAGTCCTCAGCTGTTGTACCTGTGCTATATCAGCGCTATCTGGTGCTGGTCCTGTGCTTGACCGGCTTCTTATTCCTTAACTAAAAGCACCAGCGCGGCTCAGCACAGCACGGCACGACGCGGCAACAGCAGAATTGATAACGTTTAGCAATTTGGAGGATAATTTGATCGGGAGCTAGCCAGTAGAGGGCGGGTGCAGGAGCAAGCATTGGAGCTAGTAAGTACCCTTCTGGTCTATTGGGGGGCCCCGGGCGGCGACGGCCTGGTGCGTGCACGACGTCTATCTGATGCATGCTGCCCACCTCCATCCAGCGCCGGCGAGTCGCCTCTATGGGCATCTATATGGTGGAGCCCGAGTTTGGAGCCCTGTTCCGGCAGAGCTGGTTCACCCAGGTGGAACAATGGGGCCCCGCGCGTATCTGCGGATGTGAGCTTATGTTCGAATTATCCGCTGTTTGCTTTGTACTACAACCAGATACGAGGCAGATTCAACAGATACCCATGCGAGCCGAGAGATTGAGATTTAACGATGATAAGTCTATCACAAGGAGGCGCATTCACCAGCCACAATATGCGGAGGCTCTCCATGGCACGGCCCCATTCATGTATGTTTGTCGGCTCCATGTCAAGAAATTTATTAATAATCGCCTATAGTGCAACAACAGAAGCAGCGGCGGCGGCAACGGCGGGCGTCCAGCAACAATGCGGCCCCGGCAACAATCCTCATAACAACAACAATAATAATAATAGTGTGACAGAGGCCCTTGTACAATTACTTCGATAGTCGAACAATTAAGCAATTTATTGAGGCCCGTCCGATGGGCAAGCGGGGGCGTGTGGGCGCCCGGACGGCTTATTAGGGTAATTAATAACGTAAGCCTCCGGCCAGGGGACAGACGGGAACTTCCCTGGCGTGAAAATTGATTAGCACTTCTCTTTTAGGACTAGGGAAATGATATTGATATCGAAAAGAATGTATAACGATATATATTGTATCGATGTTTTAAAAAAAATATATCGAATGTCGATATTTTATAATAAAAAAATAATAATTAAACTAAAAAATATTTTTCTTTAAAAATTCTCTTCAATATTGAATCCGACGATTTTACAAGATGTTTGAAGTTGGCACGAAATTCTGACTGATATTAATCCAACCCTAAAACATCAGAGTAAATTCGGTTTTAAGTTTAAGATCAACGAACCCAATACACGCAACTTCGTAAGATTTAAATTCAAATTTTAAAAATTGATAATCCCAAGAACCCCCATAAACTTATTTTTATTTGATTTCAATGAGATTTAGTAATAAAAGGCCACCATTTTAGATCCACCTTTTTTGAATTTTGGAAATTGGAAACCGGATTTAAAATCAGCAGCGATTATTTCTCTATATAAATGGTGGGCCATCGGCTTGTTTCTTTTTAAAAATCCTACAAAATAAACACTATTAACTATTTTTCAAATTTTGTTAATTCATTGAAAAGAGTTAGCTTTCCGATTAATTTTGGAATATTATCTCATTTAAATGGCTACCTCGACTGGCTGGGGAGTAGCTTATCCTGTAAACCCAATTTTACAGTACATTTTCGACGGGTTGTGGTCGTTTTAACCCACAAAAATAAGTCAAATGGCGTGAAATCACAATTGCATACAAACTTGTGTACAGCAGGCGTAGTTGGTGCTTTATTTCGACCGAAATGTCTTTTTTGCAACACAGTACTGACTTTGAAAATAAGTTTTCAATATTTCCCAACGTTGTTTAAGAGTATGTCTATTCATTTCGCATCCCGGAGATATGATACTGTGTTTCTGTAAATTTTTTTTAGCTCGAAAGAGCTGTCTGTGTCAAAATAACATGCAATTAAAAAAGAAAACAACAAATGGCCCACATTTCATTATTTGATAACTTAAAAATAGAACTCTTCAATAACTCTTACTGAGCCAACTGAAACTAAAAGGGACTTCTATCTCGGATTGAAATAAAACATTATTTACTTAGGGATTTTCTACGATGTCCCCAACACTTTGAAGGAATACACAGAAAATTACATGAAAGGGCAAATTACAGTCTGATTTTAATATCAGCATTGCCAATAAATCGCATTATAAATATTGGCCAAAAATATCGATATATCAGAGAATTTCGAGATATCAATATTTTTCCTACAACTCTATCCAGAACATACCGGAACCAGGAGAAGTTTTGGAGCCCCGCATCACACACCTACGCATCGCACACGCCCAGTCTCCACCACAAAAATATGAACCGGAGCATAATTCATCTCAACTAATCACCGCGCAACATAATTTGAGTGATTGGCCAGCAATCTTATAATCTATCATCTGACACCCGTGTACTCTCCTCCTGGTCCAGCGCTCCAGTCTCGGATCGATGTGCGATGCCCGGGGCTATCCTACATCCCAAGCGGGATCAAAGAAGCGCATCTCTCTCTCTCGTTTTTTTTTTCCGGTAGATGAATGAAAAAATACATGACACGCTAATTTGATTAATTGGGAGATTTTTGATCCACCAGATGTCCACCGAAACCGTGCCCGGCTCGGACCGATGCGAAGCGATATCGTGACAGATATTTTCGTGCCGAACGACGACGACGACGATGCCCAGAACAAGGGCCGCTCGTCTCGCGCATACAAACGATGAGGATGACGTTGCCGAAGAAGTTATAATGACGATAATGAAGGAATTATGGCCCCAATCGATACATCAGCCCCGACGGATGCTGCGGCACTCGGACCATTTATCTCCGGACGAACTCTTTTGCAACGAGATGTGACAAAAAGATGTCGAACTACAGACGATAAATTGGATGTTGTGCATTCGACATAATTTTTTTCAGAGTTGTTTTGAATCTGTCTATTTGTACACAATTTCCTCAGAGAATTATAATTATATTTCTAGTGGGAAATGTACACTTAAATAGCTCATCTGTAGCCTGGAAAAATATTGAAACATTTCCAGATTACATAATTGAGAAGTTTAATTATTTAACCGACTTGATTTTATATTCAAAGGGATATAAATCGCTGTAATTTTCTTGTAAATTGCAAAAAAAAAAACCATTCGAAGTCCATTAATTTTATTTTCTACCTAATTTTGTTCACGAGAAAATGAACCGAAATAAAATTAATAAAAATAACAAATAAAGAAAAATAAAGAACCATTCGATGTTTCATAAGTTTAATCTGACATTTAAAGAAGTTCATGTTAGCAAGGAAGCATTTAATTTGAATTTGAATATACAGATAGGTATGTTAAAATTAAATTTCAAAAATACATAGTACTAATTCTTCAAACAGTTGTCACTTTACTAAACGTGTTGTTTTCAATTCAAATCTATATCTATACTTTCAGTATGTAACTTTTAAAACTGTTATAATATCACATTAATTCTAATGTATGTTTTATTTCAATTTTTTATTCCAGGTATGTTAGAAAAAAATATAAAGGACTAGTGTCTAAAACATTAACTCTATTTAGGTTGTACAACACGATCCTAACATTTTCATAACATGATATAATTATGAATCAATATTCTAAATATTCATTTCTAAAATGAGGATAATACTGGAGTAAGAAGAAATTAATTAAGGGGGTATCCCACTCTAGAACGTTCAAAAAATGCATTTTTTTTTTTAGTTTTGAAAAATTCTGTGTTCTTTCCTGAATCGTTTAAGCTATCTCTTGCCGCGAAATTTGAAAAGCTCGCGCCGCTACAGGCGATTCCGTGCGCAGTTGCGGGCTCTGCACCACTCTTAACTTTACCTTAAATGCCGTTTTCTCAAAACACCGTCTTGATGAATGGTGTGCAGCATTCTGAGAAAACCATTCATCCGAAATATTTCAGATTTTGGTACAAGCTGTGTTAGCTTTGTCTCTATGACCTAAGTGGAGCAAATCAGGCATTTTTACATTTACATAGCTTGTATCCCATATTTTAACAGTAAAAAATCAACTAAAATATAAAACTTATAGTAGAAAAAATTAAAAAAATGAATAAAAAATTGTTTTTTTCAAAATGTGCTACACTCATGCCATAGCCTCATATATAAAGAGTACTAATGAGCAATCTCATAATTTTCAGATTATTTGTTTGGCTGTTATCGTGCACACTGTTCCTAAGGTATGAGTCCCAGTAGCAGACCTGCCCTGAGCCAACCACTCAATAAAACTTTTTTTTTTTTTTTTCTCAAAATATTATTAAAGATCATATAATAAGAGGATTATTATGTTTAAAACTAAATGTTTTGTATTTTCTTGTTCAAATCCCTGAAAAAAACGTTCAATTCAAGGGCCTCTAGAGTGGGATACCCCCTTAAAAGAAAAACATTAGATGAACTTAATGAATTGTAATAACCCATTATATTGAATTAATACTTATGTCATGTTTGTTTAATAGTAGATATAATTGAAATAGTCTTCGATGTTTTAATTAAAAAACGTTCCTATTAAAAACTAATGACATATTAAGGTAATGTGAAGATTTCACATCTTTTGTATTATAACCAATTTATTCATATAAATATATGAACTATTACTTATTAAACCCAAATAATACTCATGAAAACAAATCACAACTAATGGAAACTAGAACAAAACATTAATAAAAGCCATAATCAAAAATTAATGAGTAATCATCGTTTTTGCATGAAGATTTAATTCAATTTGTTCTTTAACCAGTTAAGTGCATTTGACGTGTATACACGTCAGTCCAAAACTCTATTGTGGTGCGGATGTCGTGTATATACGTCGTGGAAAATAAAAAATTACCATTCGATATAAATTTAGTATTGCCTTGTATTTTTATTAATAGTAAGCCTGCTATAAATTTAGAAAAACATAGGCTAAATTCTTTGGTACTGAGGTCATTCTTTACTGTGTAACAGATTCTCCAATAACAATAATATAAATAAGCACTATGAAGGCCTTTAGTAATTATTGGTTTGTTGCAACAACATGCTGCTAATAAGAAAATCGTTTTCTTGGATTTTTTACCTGTTTCCTCTGCATCAAAATAAAAATATTTCGTTATTGCTAAATTTTACCCTCCAGATATGTGATAGCGATAATAACGATGTTTTGCATAACAGAAAGTGAAGAAATGTGTCTGTATTTTATTATTAATTTTTGGAAATTTTAAAATCTCAGTAACAATACCTTTCTCAACAATGAATTGTTACTTTTTTATCTAATAAAAATGAAATCTTATTTGCTTTACTTTGGTTATTTCGCAAAATTTATTATGGGACCATTTGTATTGCGCTCGACGTGTATACTCGTCATCGCTTGATTTTGATTACGCACCCCGTGAGGTACTTTTAAAACTAAATTCCGCAGTAAACTGGTTAAATATACTTCAAGATCACCTCAAACTTCTTATTACAAGAAGGTTTTATATTATTTCAGAATAGTAGCAAAAAAATCACATTGAGCGAGATCTGACGAGTAAGGTGGCTATTCTATTCCTTTTCTCTTAGCAAAGCATGGGTACCCTAGGCCAATAACTCGATCGTCATACAATTTATTGATGGCTTCAAATACTTATTGTGTGCGATGAGGTGCTGCTCCGTCTTGAATAAAATAAAGTGATTTAACGAGGGTTCTTTTTCGCATGATGAAAGGTTTTTCACGTTCTTCACTATATTTTTAAATCAATGGTTTGTATTAAATAGGTTTAATTTTGTTTTATAATAAAGTGGACATGAAGTGAAAATGACGACTTTCCTTTATTAAAAAGTATTTACATTTTTCTGCTCTCTCCATTTGCCACAATATAGTTACTCATTCAGTTTCACACATTCCTATTGGACATCCTGTATTTCCTTTACTTCAACAATTCCATAGACAGATTTACATTAAAATAGTTAGATGAACTACGAATCTGGTTGATCGAAACAGAAAATTCGTACTTGATGAATTAACAAGGTGTAATTCTTAAATTAACTTTACATATTTGGTTTAGTATAATAGGATATAGTACTATATATTATTGACCAAATACCTATGTATTATAAGTCTGGGTCAATATTGTGTTATGTTATGTTTGACATCAAAATATATTCAATTAATCTCGGCCTAAGTTGTCAAGGCTGGAGAGATTTCTACATGAGTATATTAAAGGTCGATGCGGATTCAGGATATATACGTACCTCGAAACTATCAGGATATAATATCCTATACCATAAACCCTGCCGACAACCCCCACCCTATAAAGTTTCCGCTGATAGAAGCAGCTATCAATCAAGATATCGCCATCAACTCCACGTGTTGCCCCACACCTCTCCACCGGATCTGGACCCACCCCCTCCCGAACAACAGTTTCCCGTTATACACGTCCCCAATTAATTCGTTAGCAATTTCTCCTGCAAATCAATCCCGAAACTTGCCAGCTCTCGAGGAAAAAGTTAACAATTAGCTAATCAGCTATGATATGATGAGTTACGCTTGGAGCTTGTCTCAGCGCAAAGTCCCCATCAATTAGGGAAACGAAAATGTATCATTGCACCCCCGGGAACAAGCCGGGATGTGTGCTTTCTTCTTTTTCATCACTCATTAGACTCATATATATGTATATTTATTGTATATATATATGTATGAATGAGAGGGGCTCCGGTCATCACATATCGGTCGACATAAAACTAAACAGCTACAGATGGGGATGAATATCAAAATCGAAAAAATTTAGCTAAGGGTGGGCGCGGGGTAGTGCGCTAAACCCGAAGGAGGAAACTAAGCCAAATGTGTGGCCCCCGTCTGAATTGGTACTGAAGGCTCTGAGGCCGCCCAGTAGCGGCGATGGCAGCAGCAGCGCGGGCAGAGAGTTGCCGGTCCACCTTTCACTAGTTAATCCCAAGCAGCCATCGATCATGAAATCTAATCAATTCCAATTAACACATCTCTCCGTTGTGCTAAAATTAGTGGAGCTCTCTCTGCAGCTGTGGGGGCGCGCAGCCCGCTCGTATGGTGGCGAGCAGTGGCGGCGATAGAAGATCTGGCGGAGCCCCAAGCCCCTCTTACCACCCCTAGTACTACTACTACTACGGCTACTGGCGGCCTCTACTTCTGTATTCAGGAGGTATTGATGCTGACTAATAATAATCGCCAGCACATTTCGTCTCATCATCTCGACGAAACTCTCAAGGCGTTTGGGGGGATTTTCTGGCACAGAAGGCTCCTCCTTGCCCCCGCTTCTCGTCGCCAGCCCTGACCACGACTTTGCAGCGGCTGTGCAGTTTTGAATTGTTCATTGTCGTCTGTCGTCGCCAGGGTTGGGCGGGTTGATTGGGCCGCCAGGTGCAACATTGGGTGGATTCGTCTAATTAAAGCCGTAAAAGAGTGAAATGAAAATTTTTACAGAATTTTTAGCTGAACGAGGACAATATCTTGGACAGCTTAAAATCTCCCTGTCCCATTTTATCCCTTCCCTGGTGAAGAACTGTCATTCTTCGAGTAGTAGTATCCGCTAAAACACGTCTCTATCTGCAGCCACTTTCTTGGCTAGAAGCCATTCGGGAAGAGTTCAACCCCAGAGAATCCTAGGTTCCGGGACCTTATAACCCCCTGCTACTGTTCTCCACCGAAACGACTCATCTGCCAAGAGGATTGTGAAAAGGGGTGGGGGAAGGGAAAACGCCAAGAAAACTTTCGAGATGTGAGGGATGAAGCTGAGAAGTGGAAAAAAGTTGCCCGTCTGTCCATCGCCCTGCGGAACAAGATGTTGACTTTAATCACGTTCCGTAAGAAGACGTTTATTTCTCTTTGGTCAGCGTTTAATTAAGAGTCAGTTCAGGGGCGCAGATTGGGTTGCCCGGCTCGTCCTGGCGCTCTGCCCTCCCCCGCATAGAATTCCTAGGCCCCAAACGACCAAGCCTCGGCCATCCTGATCCTCTAATGATCGGGCGGTTGGTCGATTCTTTTTCACATTTCCAGGCGAAAGTTATGTGAAGAGCTTTCATCTATTTCAGCGCTGGAAATTATTTATCCCTCTCCCCCGGAGAACCTCCTGTCCCGGGGCGCTACTGTGTTTGGTCTTCAATTTTAGCTACATGTCCCTCATTATTTAATGTCATTGAGGGGCGGACTGGGCGATACGATGATGCTTTGCCAGAGTTCAGCCGCCTTTGGGACAGGACTGGGAAAAGGGTCCTAAAACTGGGAAGAGTCCTGAGACCGAGAAGGGTCCTAGAACTGTTAGGGCAGGGGAGCGGGGGCCTACTTACACTGTGGCGGGTTACGTGGGATGCATGCAGTCTGTCAAGATATTAAGATGCGACAAATGAAGCATCAGAATTGGGTTTGATAAGTCTCATTAGGGAACTTGTCGGGAGTTTGGTAGCCTTCATCAGGGGAATGGGGGAAGAGAAGGACAGGGAAGGGTCGACCAACCGGTGAAACTGACCACAAGGACTTGCGGGTTAAGGAGAAGGAAGTGGAGATTTGATGTACAACACTGCGTGCATCATTTATCGTTGCGAAGGCACGTGAATCGCCTAAGTAATTTTGCGATGGAATGGGCAGCTTCTTCTTCTATAATAAATATTGAGACGGGGGAGTTTTTCCCCTCCTAAATTCATGTTTTCTAAATTAAATTAGTGACTTTAAAAATTCTCCAAAAAGAGAAAAGGAAAAAAAAGGCAGTTGTAAAGGTTTGAACCCTCTGTGGAAGTGTTTGAATAAAATTTAGCGCAATGTGCTAAAGAAATTCATACTAGTTAAACTCTATGCATTGAAAATTAGATGTTTTTTTTTTAGACCATTACACTAGTTTACAAGTTTTTATACCATTAACAAAATGTACTAAGCCTTTTATTATTAAGATTTTTTGATTTCGAAAATATAAATTAAAAAATTCCATAGCGTCAAGTCACGTTTTCGAAAAATATAAAATTAATAATTTAGAAAATCTGTATTTTAGACAGTTTTGGGTTTTTTGTTTTTTTAATAACCGGATATCGTAGGAATTCAAAACGCAGTTTAAATGATAGTTTAAATTCTATACTATATATATAAAATATGAGTTAAATAAAACGTTCCCCAAGGTATTTTTGGCGGACATATTTTTCATTAAAGTTCATTAAAGGGACAATATTTTTGGTCACCAGTATCAATGAAAAAAAAAGGTTTTTTGGTTATCATTAGCCATTATCAGTGACTGTTGTAAAGGAAATTAAACATTCGAATACTCCAGTTTTGGTCTCTTTGTCTGCCTTTGGCTTTAGTTTTTTAATAATTAGCTTCTTTGAGTAAACGAAAAAATGTTTAATGATTGATAATTGTTAACGAAAACCAAAAACTTACAATAATTTAATTCTAAAAGGTAATTGTTATCCGTTGACTACCCAAAACATAATTTTAATTTGAGGAAGGATTTTGTTTTACTAATTTTTGGTAAAAACAAACCTTAATCATTGTAGATTTAGCTTACTACAAAAATCAATCCAATAATGTTTTGTGAATTTATTTAGAAGTAGTACATCATGAATAATGACGGACTCAACATTTCTGTGACGATAATTGACATTCATATCCTCCGATATGAAGAAATGTCAACGCCTTTATGCTTTATTTTATTTATAGGCGCATAAGGTCATGCTCCGGACAGATATGATATTTTTAAAATTATGTACACTGAAAATTCTAAATTCGCAGTCTTTCTAGGATATTAACGCCTGACTTACAAAAATATATTTAGTTTTAGAGAAATGGCAGTTGGTCAAGGTAAAAAAATCGATTTTACTGAAAACAGACAGTAATACTTTTTTATAATTAAATACACTAATTATTCGACGTATAGCTTATTCCATAAAAAAACGTTTCTTAGTATAAGTTAATATTACAAGGGGTTTGGATATAAATATCTCTAAATAGATATATATTTTTATATTTTTAAATAAGGTAGGTGCGGGTAATAAGGCCTAGCTAAGGGAGATTTGAAATAAAATAAAAAGTATGTATCCGAATCAACAAAAGTTTCAGGTGCCATCGATGAGTGTGAGCTACCTGCGATTATGACCTTGAGCGACATCGATCATTTTAAATTATATTTTTTTTTACTTAGGCTTTATTAGTCGACAGGCCTTATTACCCGCACCTACCTTAATCATCAAAAATCACGTTCCAAGAAAAAACCAATCAGCGGTTAAAAACCTATAATGATTTTTGTATAATAAAACCAATTCCAAATTTCGGAATTGTTAGCACTGAATTTGCATTTCTACAATAAATATTTCAAAAGTTTTAAACAAATCCATCAAATGGCTCTTAGTATATTGTAATAGCAATTTTTTTTTTAATGTTAAAGTTTCAATACTGATGCTAAAAATTATAATAAATTTATCGAATAAAAAGGAACTAGTGGATTTTGTATAAGTATAAGCACTATTACTCATATCTCAGGCTTGTGTCAAGCGTAAGACAACAATATTTAACTTTTAATGTTTTCACAAGCTTAAAGTGAAGCATGTGTTTTTATTAACAATTTACTTTCTAAAATATAATAGTAGTATTCTGTATTATCAAAAATTCGCAAGACGCTTAAAGGCACGTTGCGTTTCAGATGAGATCGTACCTTAAGAATTCCCCAAAAGTTTACCCCCAAAAACTGAATCGCACAAGCAACAAACAGACTATTAAAATCCGTCGAACTTTCTTCTTCGCACGTCAGCGTCACATTCTCAAGACCACGGGGGCGAATTAATTTCACAATTAATCCGTCTCCGGCGTAATTTCGTTTCGGAATTTATATTCCCGGAATGTCTTTCACCTCTCATCAGGCCAGAAAACGAATGGGTTAGGATGAGGGGGGCATTGGCGGCGAGGCGGTTGAAACGTTTTTGAGCAAAAAACTGCCAATCAAAATAATTGCGAGCTCCCCCTGGTGCTCAACAGCGGTGGCAGCTCCCGGGGCCCCGATCACTTAATAATAATCCTCTGGCTCAGCCTATCCCGCCTTTTATCCTGGAACCCTTTGGTGTCAATCATCCCTCAGAAGAAAAAGGTCCACTTGTCAAGTGCTTTCCGTGCGTCACAATAAAAATGCAGTGGCGGCGGCAGCGGCGGCAGCGCGGGGGAGTTGGTGTGTGTTTGTGTTATTCTATATACTAAATAATTTTTTTTTTCTCCCTGCCTTGAGCCTGTCAATCATCTTCGTGAACAGCACCCACCCACACACATCCCTTCATTACCCCCGCATGCTCTGCGGTGTTGTAATCTGTTGAATGGCACAAGAAGAGATCACAACTGAGCCACCGTGTACACAGGGCCTTAGACAAAGGTTGCGTTTACATTGATGATGGGTCGTCGTTGGAGGGATTGGGGTGGGTTCGGATACGGCTCTAGCGTCCGTGGCTCCAAGACGGTGGCCACTGTCCCTTTTACCGCGCGCGCCAGCCAGCCGTTATCGCGGAGCCCTGGTTCTACTCTTGGAAAAAAAATGCGAGCATAAAAAGCTCTCCAGGCCCCATCAAGGTCCCGGCCGAAGCCCCGGGAATAATAGTTCCGCAGGAAGAAAGAAACAGGGTTACCAACTCGTGGAATATTTTCCCCCCAAAATCAACTTCAAAAACCCCTAAAATCCCCTAAAACCGTTTGTAAAGTAGTAATAAAAAAAAAAAAACTATTAAGTACTCAGAATAGGTTTTATTAATTATTAAATATTAAAATATTTGTATTACAGATTATTTAACATTGTAATGTATTTAATCACAACCCATTTAATACTTCAAGTATTGCTTCTGCTTCTTCTACAGTCTGCGAATTTTTAAAATCGTACATTCGTACATCTATATACATAGTCGTGCCATAAGTTCTGTCCCAAAGGAAAAATCAAAAAAAGCTCATATAAGAAAAAAATAATTAAATTTTATTTATTATGTTTAGTAATATACTTATTCTAATTTACAGTAATGCAGACGATTATTCGAAATGCCCACCCTTTGCAGCTACACATTTTTTTAAACGTTTCGGCCATTCATCAATCGCAGTACGCAAGACATCTAGTGATATTTCCTTCGCTGCTTTCATCAAACTTGCTTTTAATGACTCAATGTTTCGATGTTGAATAGAGCAGGCCTTCTCCTCTAAAATATTCCATAAGCGGTAGTCCAAAGGATTTAGGTCTGGACTACCAGAAGGCCAATCTTCAGCAGAAATGAAGTCAGGAACATTCAATTTTAACCAGATTTGCGTTGTCTTGGCTTTATGAGCTGGTGCTGAGTCTTACTGAAACACCCAATGCTGACCATGGTATATCGTTGTGTTGAGCGGCTTCACCATCTTCTCCAGGATGTCACTTTGATAGTTCTTTGCCTTCGTTTTCACGCCTTGCTCACAAAAATGCAGCTCCGTAGCACCGTAATAGCCAACTCCCCACCAAACCATGACTGGGGCGGGATGATGGCCACGCTCTACCTTGGGTATCTTCTCAGCCGCTTCCTTAGAGCTATGCGCGTACACTCTGTCATTCTGTCGGTTAAACTTCTCTTCAATAGTAAAAAGTTTTTCGTCTGAAAAAAGTATTTGTTGGTATTTTTTCCCGCGTACTTCTTCAAGAGACTTTTAGATCGCATCTCTCGTATCGCACGAAGCTTGTCCGTAAGCCGCTGCCCTGTTGACCGTCGATAAGCACTAAGCTTAAGGTCTTCCTTGATAATACGAGACATCGTCCTTTTGGGTATTTTCATCTCCCGTGCTATCACCTTTTGTTTTCGGAGCGGATTTCTCAGTATGCGGTGACGCACCGCTTCTACTGCTGCTGGTGTACGAGACGTACGAGGCCTCCCGCTCCTGGACCTGTCATCGACAGAGGAAGTCTCACGGTATCGTTTGATAGTACGATGCACAAATTTTATTGTAATTTGTAGTGGCTGAAGAAGCTCAAATATCTCCTTTGCTGACTTGTTGCACTTAAATAGTGCAATAACGGCGATCCTGTTCTCTTTAATGCCCCACTCCATGTTGCTCGTTCGAAATCCAATGACAAAATGATATTTTTTTAACAAAGCGGGAAGTATTTAAGCTAATTCGCGACAGGTAATCGAGATGCGTCGTGACCCTTTTAGTGGAGGGGAGGGAGACAGAACTTATGGCACGACTATGTATATAAAAATGAACCCCTATTTCCGTTGGTCACGCAATAACTTGAGAACGACCTTACCGATTTCATTCATTGTTTTTTTTTTAAGTTTTCTAATACTTTGTAGAAGGTTCTTACGGAAAGAAAAGTTAAGAAAATTGCGCAGAAAATTGGATAATTTAAGAAAACTTAACGATTATTTTAACTTCGCGAGTTTGATCGTTCGCGCGTTCTCGATTTCAACGGATTTTAATGAAAATTAGTACATTTTATTGAGGTCACTGATTATGAATATTATAAAAATTTACAAATCTAAGATGGCGGACCCAATAAGGTGACCAAGATTTCTCAATTCCAACGGCTTTTAATGAAAATTAATACAATGATTGTTTTTGGGTCACTGATTTTGAATATTATCAAAAATTCCAAATCCAAGATGGCGGATCCAACATGGTGACTAAAATGTCTTGATTACAACGGATTTTAATGAAAATTATAACAATGATTATTCTTATTGAACTAATTTAGAACATTACCAAAACTTCCAAATCCAAGATGGCGATTCTAACATGGCGATTAAATGTCTCAATTACACCGGATTTTAATGAAAATTAGTACAATTGTTGTTCTGAGGCACCTAATTTAGAATATTATCGAGATTTCCAAATCCAAGATTGTGACCAACAATTTCTCGATTTTAACGGATTTTAATGGAAATTAGTACTATAATTATTCTAAGGCCACTAATTTGAATGTTATTAAATTTTCTAAATTCAAGATGGCGGATCCAACACGGTGACCAAAATGTCTCGATTTGGATGGATTTTAATTAAAATTGGCATAATGATTATTCTGAGGCCACTAATTTCGAATATTATTAAAATGTGTAAATCCAAGATGGCGGGTCCAATAGGGAGACCATAATGTCTCGATTTCAACAGATTTTAATGAAAATTAATACAATGATTATTCTGATACCACTAATTTTAAATATTATTAAAATTTCCAAATCCAAAATGGCGGTTCCAATATGGTGATGCAAATTTCTCGACTTCAACGGATTTTCATAAAAATTAGTACGATTTTTTTGGTGCCCCTAATTTTGACCATTATCGAATTATCAAAGCTTCTAGATCCAAAATGGCGAACCTAATATATATATTAAAAAGATTTCTCGATTTCAACGGGTTTTAATGAAATTTGGTACAATAATTGTGTTAATGCCACTCATTTTAAATATTATCAAAATTTGGACATTCAAGATGGCGGATCCATAAAGGGGTTTTCGGGTTGGTCGACGCACAGGGCATAATGAAATTGTATCGGAAAGGGCAGTACAACGTCTGCTGGGGCAGCTAGTCTATATATATAAAAATGAACCCCTATTTCTGTTGGTCACGCAATAACTTGAGAACGACTTTACCGATTTCATTAATTTTTTTTTAAAAAGTTTTCAAATACTTTGTAGATGGTTCTTACGGAAAGAAAAGTTAAGAAAATTGCGCAGAAAATTGGATAATTTCCGAAAACTTAACGATTATTTTAACTTCGCGAGTTCTCGATTTCAACGGATTTTAATGAAAATTAGTACAATTATTGTATTGAGGTCACTGATTTTGAATATTATCACAATTTACAAATCCAAGATGGCGGATCCAACATGGTGACTAAAATGTCTTGATTACAACGGATTTTAATGAAAATTATAACAATGATTATTCTTATTGAACTAATTTAGAACATTACCAAAACTTCCAAATTCAAGATGGCGGATCCAACATGGCGATTAAAATGTCTCAATTGCAACGGATTTTAATGAAAATTAGTACAATGGTTATTCTGAGGCAACTAATTTAGAATATTATCGAGATTTCCAAATCCAAGATTATGACCAACAATTTTTCGATTTTAACGGATTTTAATGGATTTTAATTTGAATGTTATCAAAATTTCCAAATTCAAGATGGCGGATCCAACACGGCGACCAAAATGTCTCGATTTATTTAATGCCACTAATTTTAAATATTATCAAGATTTGGATATAAAAATCCAAAAAGGGGTTTTCGCGTTGAATCAATTTCTAGGATATAACAAACTAGGACATTTGAGAAGTCTTTAATTAGTAAGTATTTACCCAACGTAGGATGAAACCGGGTAATTTTCCAATATTTGTGAAGTGTAAAACGGTTTACTTAATATTAAACAACGTGTTTGCTAAGTTTGTTCAATAAATTAATTAGGGATATGAAACGGAAACACTGTTTTCTTATATTAATGGTATTATTTGTAGAAACATGCGAAAAGAAAGAACACGATCAAATATTGGTCGACGCACAGGGCATAATGAAAATGTACCGGAAAGGGCAATACAACGTCTGCTGGGTCAGCTATTAAAAATAAATCCAACATTTTTTTTGATGGATTAAATTTTATGCAACGGATTACTCAAAACATCACTGTTCGATGAATTGAACCTAAGGTTTGTTATCGAAAACGTGGTTTGGTACTCCAGGGCCCGGCTAATGCACCTGGTCCGGCGGTATGCGGCTGCGGGAGCTGGCAGGCTAGCATTGCGGCAGTTGTGGGGGGGGTTTGCCGAAAAACCGCGTTCAGCCGCCGAAGCGGACCACCACCGACAACGAAAAGTTTCTTCTCCCGCGACGGAACGACCTGAAAAATCGCAAGGGTATGGACAAAGCAGGACGGACAGAACCCCTGTCCCTGTCCATGAATGACTCCTAGGGGGGGGGTCAAGATGACAGACGACCCCCGCTAGGCAATAGCCCCAACCACCCAACGACCTCTCCGTGGGCCCATTATTTTAGGGAGGTCCCTTGAAAAATTTAGAAATCACAAAAAAAATTCCGAGGGCTGAAAAAAAGCAAGGGTGGAGGGTACCGGAGAGAGTAAAGAAAGACTTATAGTGACATACCTTATATTTTCTTGTAGTCCCTTCTTACATACATTTACAAGAAAACTTAAACCTACGACGGGGTGATGCGCTGCCTTCGAAGGGGGGCTGCTGCTCTGTTTCGTTGGACGGCCGTCGTACTGTTGATGATGCTGTTTGGCCTCTTCTTATTGGGCCCATACGATGGTTAAATTTTTATTGCATTTTATGAGTTAAATTGGATGCCCGAGATGGGTTAAGTTATGAAATTTCACAGGTAAGTGCAGTTTAATTATTAAATGAATACATGATTTATTTTGGAGTATCTTTTAAAATTTACAGGTTTACTTAAATTCGTCGGGGCACGTTATGTAAGTTCACAGGTAAGTAAGATTGAGTTGACTAATAAATACATGATTTAAAATTAACTATCTTTTTAAATTTCAGGCAACTTATATTCACCGGTACGGATCAAGTTATGTATTTTCACAGGTAAGTAAAGTTTAATTGGCAAATAAATACATGCTTTAAAATTAATTATCTTTTTAAATTTCAGGCAACTTATATTCACCGGTACGGATCAAGTTATGTATTTTCACAGGTAAGTAAAGTTTAATTATTCAATTGTATACATGATGTAAACCGAAATCTTTTTGCAGGTCACTCAAATTCAAAGAGTCAAGATATTTAAATTCACAAGTAAGTAAAGGTTAATTATTAAATGAATATAGGATTTAAGTTGAAATCTTTTTGCCGGTCACAAAATTTCACCGAAGAGTCAAGATATTTAAGTTCACAGGTAAGTAAAATTTAATTATTAAATTAATATATGATTTAAATTGAAATCTTTTTTGCAGGTCACTTAAATTCACCAAGGAGTCAAGATTTTTAAGTTCACAAGTAAGTAAAAATTGAATTATTAAATGAACATATGTTTTAAATTAAAATCCCTTTGCAGGTCACAAAATTTCACCGAAGAGTCAAGATATTTAAGTTCACAGGTAAGTAAAATTGAATTATTAAAGGAATATATGATTTACATTGAAATCTTTTTGCAGGTCACAAAATTTCAAAGAGTCAAGATATTTACATTCACAAGTAAGTAAAGTTTAATTATTAAAGGACTATATGATTTACATTGAAATCTTTTTGCAGGTCACTTAGATTCACCAAGGAGTCAAGATTTTTAAGTTCACAGGTAGGTAAAATTTAATTATTAAAGGAATATATGATTTACATTGAAATCTTTTTGCAGGTCACTTAAATTCACCAAGGAATCAAGATTTTTAAGTTCACAGGTAAGTTAAATGTAATTATTAAGGAATATATGATTTACATTGAAATCTTTTTGCAGGTCACAAAATTTCACCGAAGAGTTAAGATATTTAAGTTCACAGGTAAGTAAAATTGAATTATTAGATGAATAAATGATTTAAATGGAAATCTTTTTGCAGGTCACTTAAATTACAGGAGCACTCCTATCTCCTCGGTGGTTATCACTCCTCCACCGCGGCTAAAAAAAAAAAAAAATCCTTCCTTCCTCCTCGGCAGCTTAAATTCGACTCCCCGATTTCTGTCTCCGGCGGCCAAAAAAAAAATCTCGACTTTGCGACTCAGCGACTCGAACGATGCATCACGCCACCCCGAACCCGTTTCCCTTTCCGTTTTCTTTTCCTTGCCCATTCGCGCCGGAGCCCGAGTTTTGGCTTTGCGACGCCACACACTTTTCGGTCGCGAACAATTTCTACTCTCCGACCGACCGAGGCGAGAATTTTCGAGTGGACTTTTGAGTTTGGTCTCGGTCCGGGCCCTCGCGACGGAGATTTTATGACCCGGTCCCGTTCCTCGAATGCCGAACGCCGAATTTGGCTGCTTTTTGGGCAGCTCAACCCAACGCTCGAAACCCGAGCAGCGGGACCCGGTTACGAATTGAGGCAGAGCCGCCGTAAAAATTTTGGGCGAAAGATAGGGGCATCGCTTGCGCTGCTGCTCATGGGCGTAGGCAAAAATTGTGAAAGATCTTTTTCTTCTTCTGTTTCCCCCGACCACAACAGCACAGGTCCGTTGGACAGGCCTCCTAGACCAAAGGAGCTGAAGAATGGTCGTCCGGTATTTCCTAGGATGGTGTTCGACCCAGGACTCACATCTGACCAGAGGCTGGGTCAGCAGGCGACAGTCGGCATTGGACCCCCCCTCCTGAACCCTAATGAGAGGCCAGGTAACCAATGTCGACCCAACCACTCACTCGAACTGGCAGAGAGAACCAACCCTGATGAGAGGTGGCCCCACCACCAGTGCGAGGGAGGTGCCGACCCATCCCAGGCCAGTCCAAGTCCTGAGGAAAGGCTTGGTATGTCTGAAAAACTACGGGTGCCCAACATGTGGCTCGACCCACGACCTAGACTCGCCCGAGACTGAGCTAGCCGGCCAACATCAGCACTGGACTTTCCCGGACCCTTATGAGGGGTCGATTGGTCCAGGGCTGACTTGACCACTCAATCCCACTGCCAGGGACGACCAGCCCTAATGAGAGGCAGGCTTCCCTGTCAGTGGAAGTGAGCTGCTGCCCCGTCCCGGACCAGCCCCTATCGTGGGGAAATGGTTGTAAGGTGTTCAGAAAAGAAAGAAAAAAAAAAAAAAAAAAAAAAAAAAAAAAGGTCTAGAGAAAAATAGTATGGCTGTAGACCAACCCCCCGGTCATCCCAGTCCCAAGATGAACCTCCGCTCCGCGGATCCGCATCCTTCCAGACTCCAGCGATAGGGCGCTGCTGTTCCCGGGAGTCTGGAGGTGGGGGCTGTTGTGAAATTTGCGCTAAAACATACTTATGTTACGGGAGGGGAATCCCCTGTCAGATCCCTTGACGTGCAGTCTTTACCAAGGTATGGGACAGATCGGAGTACAGGAGCTCCGAGTAAAAGGGGAGTGGCGATCAAGCCAAAATGTAAGGATATGAAAAAGTGGGAAAGGTAAAAATGGGGTAAGAGGAAAGGGAAAAAAAATATATATGACTATATAAAAAAAAATTGACGACGTCGCGTTGCGACCGCTGCGTATTACCTAAGGTGGAAGACGTCGGTAGAATTCATTGCAGGTTAACGAGACTCCTGAACGACACCAAAAGACCGGGCAGGAAAGACTAGTATGTATGTGTACGTTGCCTCGAGAGACCGCAAGAGAAAATGATATTCATAGGTAAGACAAGATGAGCAATATACGGATGAGGTGAGATACGCCGAGCATGAAGGCGGAATTGATTACTAATACTGGGTAATCCATTTCCAAGATGAATAATATACAGTTAAGGCCAAGAACAAGGTGAATTATAGGTATTGAGAGATTATAAAGAGTTATGAGTATAGGTAAGTATTTGATCAAGACGATAGGAGACAATGTAGGTTAAGAGTGTGTAAAAGAGAATGTTTTTGCGAAATGACCCGGAACACAAGGAACCCGTCATGTCTTGGGGGAATTAGTACCAAAGGGAAAAATGAAAATGTCGCACAGGCGGAATAGCCAGAACTAAGGCTCCAGCGACACCGAATAGGGAGAGAGAGCGCTCCTCGAGGAAAGGAAGCCGTACCGACCAACACCACGAGATCCTAGCGGCGGATGACGAACGGAGAAGTCTCCCGGACAGGTAGTTGGCAAGACGACAGCCAACTCCTGTAATTCCAGGGAGCACTCCGAACGTCTCCGGTACGCCGGTCCCGCAGGGTTGGCAAGCAAAGCCCCTCCCTGCCTGTACTCCTCAAGGAAGAGGATGACCCGAGACCTCGAGACGAATGGTTGGCTGACGAAGCCAACCTTCGTAATTCTCAAGAGGTCTCAAGCCGACCTCGACCAGGAGAATCACAGACAGGGCCTCTTGGAGTGGGGAAGAGTGTGGAAAAAAAATGTTTTAACTAGGGGTAGGATAGGGTTAGGGAAGGGAACTCTAACTAGGATGGGAAAATAAAAGGGGTAACAAAGGTGTGTCCGCCGCATAACCGAGCAGAGGCGGCTTAAGGACACCCTCGGACGATACCAGTGAAGCTGGTCGGATGCCTTCTTAGGGCTACCGATTTAAAATATGTGTCAGCCGCAATGCCAAGCAGAGGCGGCTTATGAACACACTAACGTTACCAGTGAGGCTGGTCGGATGCCTTCTTAGGGCTACCGATTTAAAATATGTGTCAGCCGCAATGCCAAGCAGAGGCGGCTTATGAACACACTAACGTTACCAGTGAGGCTGGTCGGATGCCTTCTTAGGGCTACCGATTTATATTTTGAGATAATGTGAGCCAAGCTCAATCAATAGCCTACTATTAAGGACTCCGCCAAAAGAAAATTCAATATAACCAATTAAACGTTAAATAGAGTACTAAATGTATCAAGGATGGCCTCGATACATAAGTAATGTTTGAAAAAAAAAAAAGGGAAACCAAAATATAGGAAAATCTCATCATCACCTTTTTATGTCCTTTGCATGAAACGTACCTATCAACTTGCCCTGAAGATCTTCTAGCTCATAGAGGGCGTTGCCTTTTCTTGCTCTTACTCTGCATTTTAGGAATTTGCGACTGAGTTTCGCGCTAGTCTGCTTTTCGAAATTGCTTAGCTGGAAATTACGACGGTAGACTTCTTCGCCTACTTTAAATTCTACGGGTTTTGCTCTCAGGTTATACGTTTTCGCACCTTGGTCGAAAGCCTTCTTCAGATTTTCTTGGGCTTTATCCCGAATGAGCTTAAGCTTATCTGAAGTGTCAACGTTTAGGGGTTCATCAATTCCCTGTAAGCGGCGCAACAACTCGTAACTGGAAGCGTGGGTGACCATGTGAAGTCCAAACAACATCCGGTAAGGAGGAAAACCTGTTGCCTGGTGGACGGAACTACGAAGAGAGCAGGCAATATTACTAAGGTTTTCATCCCACTTGTGATGTTCATCCTTAATATATGCTCGAATGCCAGCTAAAATTGATCTATTTACGCGCTCCGACGCGTTAGCTTGAGGAGAGTATAGCGCGGTGCGCATGTGTTGGACTCCATAGCGTTCCAGGAGTTTAGCGAGTTGTGCCGACCGGAATTGGGTACCATTATCGGTAACTATGGTCTCAGGAACGCCAAACATGTGGAAGATTTCTTCTTCGACGAAGGTACAGATCTGAGACGTCGTAGCTTTACGTAGGGGCTTCAACAACGGAAATTTCGAAAGGTGGTCTAATACGATTAAAATGCAGACATAGCCAGATGTAGTGCGAGGGTATGGGCCGAGAAGATCCATGTAAATTCTTTGCCACGGTCTTTCCGCTATAGGTTGGGTTTGTATCGGTGGTCGGAGTGTAGTGTTCGGTGCTTTAGTCTCTTTACAAGTGTCACACGATAAAACATAAGATCTCACGTCAGCAGTCATGCGTGGCCAATAAAAATAACGACGTATTCGCTCGAGGGTCTTACCGACACCACCATGAGACGATAGTGGAGGGTCATGAGCACGGGAAATTACATCTGAAACTAGGCCTGGAGGAATCCAAAGCTTCCACGCCTCGTCCTCTTGCACCGGGTCACCTGAACGTGGGACAGTACGAATATAAATGAAGCCGTCACGAACCGTCAGGTCAGGAAATTTGGCCCGGTTTTCTTCTACCTGTCGTCCCATCTCTACATATTCCGCTGAAGTGAAATGTGGAGAGCTGAGATCGACCTCAGGCCCGAGGTCTCCCGGAGCTGACAACGCGTCACACTCCACCCGCGATAGCGCATCTGGCACCACGTTCAGGCTCCCCTTACGGTGCTCGATGGTGAAGTCGAAGCGTTGAAGCTTCAGACTCCATCTGGCCAATCTGCCACTTAGATCTTTTTGTGACATAAGCCACTTTAAACTCGCATGGTCAGTAACAATTTTGAAAGGCATGAGCTCGACGTATGGACGGAATTTCTGAACACTTGTAATGGCCGCTAGGCACTCCAGTTCTGTCACCGAATAATTCCTTTGAGCTGAATTAAGTTTTTGTGACACGTAGGCAATGGGTCTCTCGTTACCGTCATTGTCAACCTGCAATAAAACTCCACCCACGCCCTGTGTACTTGCATCGCATTGAATGATGAACGGTCTGGAGAAGTCGGGAGTCACTAAAACGGGAGCAGAAGTCAAGTGTTGCTTAAGTTTATCGAACGCGATTTGGGCTTCTTCGGTCCACGTGAATTTACTAGATTTTTTTAGCGTATCAGTTATAGGACCCGAAAGATCTGCGAAATTGGGAATAAATCTTCTGTACCATCCTGCCATTCCAATGAATCGACGTACTTGTTTTACGGTTTTAGGGGCAGGGTAATCAACAATTGCGGAGATCTTATCGGGGTCCATACGCATTCCATTCTCACCAATAATGAAGCCAAGATATTTAGTTTCCCTTAAGCAAAACTTGCTCTTTTCCACGTTGATAGTAAGTCCCGCCCTCCTCAGACAGTCCGCCACCCGTGCGAGAAGAGCTAGGTGTGAATCAAAATCTTGGGATAGAACCAATAGATCGTCGAGGTATACCAATACATTATCGCGAAGGTCGTAAGGTATAGCTTTATCCATCAACCGGCACATTGTTTGTGGAGCGTTGCAGAGACCGAATGGCATCACTGTGTAGTGATAGAGGGGATGACCAGGCACTGTAAAGGCTGTCTTCTCCCTGGAGCTCTGTTCTAGGGGAATCTGCCAAAAGGCGTCTTTCAGATCCAGACTGGTTATGTATTTTGCCGGCGGAAGGCGACTCAGGATGCCATCTATCTGTGGAAGCGGATAGGCATCCTTTTTTGTAACAGAGTTCACCTTACGGGCGTCGAAACACAGTCGGACTTTGCCTGGCTTCCTCACTAGGACGACTGGAGAGCTCCAAGGGCTCTGGCTCTCCTCTATCACTCCAAGCGAGAGCATTCGGCTCAGCTCGGCGTCCATCAATTTTTGTACTGCCGGAGAGACTGGATAAAATCTTTGTTTTATAGGTGTAGCTTCCCCAACGTCTATAGTATGTTCAAGCAGATGAGTTTTCCCCAAGCCCAGGTTAGCGTAGGATGGGAAAAGTGCTTTGGTTTGATCTATACGTCTCTGAAAATCGGGAGTTAGTACGTGTTCGGCAGGGTTGGGTTTCGCTACAATCGGGGTGTCCAATGAAGAGACTAGACCGAGAATGTCCGGAGCCAACTTGAAAGTTCTCCAAAAGTCAATTCCTAAGTATAATTCCTGAGTGAGGCTAGGTACAACGTAAAGTCGTAAAGTTTTAGTCTCACCCCTAAAGAGCACTTCCAAATCAACATGCCCGTGCACCTCCGGTCTAGCTCCGTTGGCCACCTCGATCGCAGAACGATACTTGACCCATTTTAGACCTGCTTCCTGCAACAAATTCTCGGATCCTTTACCCAATATACTAATGCTAGCCCCACTATCTAGCAGGCCCACGATGTTCTGGCCGAGAATATTTACTGTGGCATAGGGTCTAACATCTTTAGGAACCGAGACGAAAGCTGATGATAATTTCCGGCGGTTTTTCTTTACCCGTTTCCAGAACGCACGTAATCTCATTGTGGAACGTCTGGACTTAAGGGGTTTATTAGACTTTGTGGGGTGTTCTCCCTGACCTTCTAAATAATTTACTGGAGAAGCAAAAATTCTCTCACGAGCCGCTTGGTATTCTTTAAGCCTGAGATGGTATGGCTTAATAGGAAAGAGAACCGGAGGTTGAAGACTGTTCGGTCTCTGAAGTATAATAATTTTTTGACTCGGAGATTGCTTCACTACAGATGAAGAAAACGAAATCTCAGGTTCAGGGTTATCCTCTAACTCTGCAGGTGGATCTGCATTTACAAGATTTGATGAAAAAGGTGGTGGTGACACATCCGGTGAAATTCTACTTTCTGACGGGGTAGTTATGTCTGGGGCCGAGAAGGGGTGGTCGTCGTCTCGCCTGCTGTAATTGCCAGCGGCCGTTGGGGCCGGGGGCTGATGTTGTTGCTCCCGACCCGGCGTTGGTTTTTTGAAATGCAATTAGGGCAGCGAGGTTTGACAACCCCTTTTCGGCCACAGCCATAACAGAAGAACCCGGTTGGTTCTGAGGGACAATCTTGGTAATAATGGCCGTTCTGGTCGCAGTTCCAGCACTTAATAATAGAAGGTGGTAGTTTCGTTAGGGCCTCTACAGGCTCAATTACAACGGGTTTAGGTAGCGTGTCAGCTAGGTCGTCAAAGGCAAAATTTTCTTCGACTCTCGCGGGACGGTGTGCAGTCGACAGCAGCGTACTCCTCGTTCGCTGTCGAGTCACCTGGACCTCGGTCACTAAATCTCTGAGATGCGCAATTGTGTAGATACGGTGAAGGCAAATCTGCTCCTGAATGTAAGGAAGCAGATTGGCTCTCAACATCTCCACAAATTCAATTTCTTGCATTGGAACCGTGAGTCTATTTCTTAGTGACACGAGATCCAGGTAATACGAGGTGAACGACTCGTTGTGCTGCTGTCGCCTGCTCAGCATCTTTCGCTTGATGTCGATATCTCGCGAACGCTCTCCCCAATCCGCTCTGAGGGCTGTTTTAAGGTCTTGCCAGGATAAATTCACATTCGAACGACGGATCGTCCAGTACCAATTTCCCACCGAGTCTCCGAGCAAAAGATGGAAATTACTGATCAAATGATCGAACCGGCCTCGAAGTGTGTCACGTGTAAGGTTTTCGACACGGAAAATAAACTCTTCGAGGTGTAGCTTAGAATTGTCACCGTCATACTGAATTTTCCAGTGACGAAGTGGGCTGCTTGGCCATTGCTCGGCCGTGAACTGCGGTCTGGACTGGTAGGGGTAACGTGGTGGTGGTTCTGGACGATTGTCAAATTCGGGACGTCTGGTATTTGCCGGCACAGAGACAGGACTGAAATCGAAGTTGGGTTGTCTGGCAACCTGCGGTCTATGTGACGGATGTTCAATGGTAGAGATTCGAGTTCGCGGTGTTTCCATAGCAATTAACCGTTCCTGTTTTTCACGTTCGATCCGCTCCAATTCAGTTCTCACCAAATCGGCTACACGAAAGCGGAGACTCGTATCCAGGGTTTCCCGCAAACCCGACTTTTCCATCTCGGCCGTGACTTGTTCAACAACCGTCTGTTCCGTTTCTCTTCCTCGATCCGGTCTCAACGTAGCCGGAGTTTCAGTTTCGCGAACAGCTTGCCGTGTATTATATTTTTTTGCGATTGCGCCCGTATTTGGCTCCGCCATCTCAAAGTAACGATTTCTTATATTTCCCCAGCACCAAGCTAATAGGATATGAACAGAGAAACTTATTTAATAATATCAATTTGTAGTTGCGAATGGTGAAAAGTGAACTGCAAAGTGACCTAAGTTATGGAAATTATTAATTTACCTGGTGCCTTAGATATACTTAACAGCAATGCTTAGGGGATAAATTCATCGATATGCACACCGGGTGATGATAAAAAAAAAATTTATTGTGTATATACCAAAAAAAAAATTATAGCATCATGTATACAATCGAGAAAGGGATCTTACATAAAATCAACGTTATGTCATTCATGTAATCAGAATATAATCGAAATATAATCAAAATGTAATCAGGATGTAATGAAGAAGTACTTACTATAATACGAAATAATTAAAGGCATCGCCTAATCACTTATATAGATCGCTAAAATGATTTAATGTAATCGGAATATAATCAAAATATAATCGGAATATAATCAAAATATAATCAAAATGTAATCAAGATATAATCAAGAAGTATTTACAATAATACGAATTAATTAAAGGCATCGCCTAATCAGAAATTTTAATTGAATCCCAATACTCCTACTTCCATCTCCGGTCCCCAACTCCCGTTCTCTCCTTCAGCCTCGACATCACGAAAAATTGAAAATTTACTTTAAATTGAAAAAAACCCAAGAGTCATTCACGGACCACCGAGCATTCGGTCCGCCGAAAGGATGTGGTGAGGGAAGGGCCCTTTTTCGGTTTCACCGGTGGGGGCTGCGAGATGGAGAACGACCAAAGTATCCTCCCGGACAGGTGGTTGGCAAGACGACCGCCAACTCCTGTAGTTCCAGGGAGGCCCTCGGACGTCTCCACCACGCAGAACCCACAGGGTCTGCCGAGAAAGGAGCCCCCCACTACCAGCTCATCCCTAGGATGGGGCTTTCCCGAGACCTCGAGACGGCTGGTTGGCTGACGAAGCCAGCTGCCGTAATTCTCGAGAGGCCTCGAGTCAACCCCAGCCACGGGAGTCGCCGATAGGGCCTCGAAGGGAAGGAGGGAAAGGTAAGTAGAAAAAAATTGGGGAGCCTAGCTCCAAGGGGGAAGGGAATAGGAAGGCCCCACGTTGGGCGCCATATTTGTTATCGAAAACGTGGTTTGGTACTCCAGGGCCCGGCTAATGCACCTGGTCCGGCGGTATGCGGCTGCGGGAGCTGGCAGGCTAGCATTGCGGCAGTTGTGGGGGGGGTTTGCCGAAAAACCGCGTTCAGCCGCCGAAGCGGACCACCACCGACAACGAAAAGTTTCTTCTCCCGCGACGGAACGACCTGAAAAATCGCAAGGGTATGGACAAAGCAGGACGGACAGAACCCCTGTCCCTGTCCATGAATGACTCCTAGGGGGGGGGTCAAGATGACAGACGACCCCCGCTAGGCAATAGCCCCAACCACCCAACGACCTCTCCGTGGGCCCATTATTTTAGGGAGGTCCCTTGAAAAATTTAGAAATCACAAAAAAAATTCCGAGGGCTGAAAAAAAGCAAGGGTGGAGGGTACCGGAGAGAGTAAAGAAAGACTTATAGTGACATACCTTATATTTTCTTGTAGTCCCTTCTTACATACATTTACAAGAAAACTTAAACCTACGACGGGGTGATGCGCTGCCTTCGAAGGGGGGCTGCTGCTCTGTTTCGTTGGACGGCCGTCGTACTGTTGATGATGCTGTTTGGCCTCTTCTTATTGGGCCCATACGATGGTTAAATTTTTATTGCATTTTATGAGTTAAATTGGATGCCCGAGATGGGTTAAGTTATGAAATTTCACAGGTAAGTGCAGTTTAATTATTAAATGAATACATGATTTATTTTGGAGTATCTTTTAAAATTTACAGGTTTACTTAAATTCGTCGGGGCACGTTATGTAAGTTCACAGGTAAGTAAGATTGAGTTGACTAATAAATACATGATTTAAAATTAACTATCTTTTTAAATTTCAGGCAACTTATATTCACCGGTACGGATCAAGTTATGTATTTTCACAGGTAAGTAAAGTTTAATTGGCAAATAAATACATGCTTTAAAATTAATTATCTTTTTAAATTTCAGGCAACTTATATTCACCGGTACGGATCAAGTTATGTATTTTCACAGGTAAGTAAAGTTTAATTATTCAATTGTATACATGATGTAAACCGAAATCTTTTTGCAGGTCACTCAAATTCAAAGAGTCAAGATATTTAAATTCACAAGTAAGTAAAGGTTAATTATTAAATGAATATAGGATTTAAGTTGAAATCTTTTTGCCGGTCACAAAATTTCACCGAAGAGTCAAGATATTTAAGTTCACAGGTAAGTAAAATTTAATTATTAAATTAATATATGATTTAAATTGAAATCTTTTTTGCAGGTCACTTAAATTCACCAAGGAGTCAAGATTTTTAAGTTCACAAGTAAGTAAAAATTGAATTATTAAATGAACATATGTTTTAAATTAAAATCCCTTTGCAGGTCACAAAATTTCACCGAAGAGTCAAGATATTTAAGTTCACAGGTAAGTAAAATTGAATTATTAAAGGAATATATGATTTACATTGAAATCTTTTTGCAGGTCACAAAATTTCAAAGAGTCAAGATATTTACATTCACAAGTAAGTAAAGTTTAATTATTAAAGGACTATATGATTTACATTGAAATCTTTTTGCAGGTCACTTAGATTCACCAAGGAGTCAAGATTTTTAAGTTCACAGGTAGGTAAAATTTAATTATTAAAGGAATATATGATTTACATTGAAATCTTTTTGCAGGTCACTTAAATTCACCAAGGAATCAAGATTTTTAAGTTCACAGGTAAGTTAAATGTAATTATTAAGGAATATATGATTTACATTGAAATCTTTTTGCAGGTCACAAAATTTCACCGAAGAGTTAAGATATTTAAGTTCACAGGTAAGTAAAATTGAATTATTAGATGAATAAATGATTTAAATGGAAATCTTTTTGCAGGTCACTTAAATTACAGGAGCACTCCTATCTCCTCGGTGGTTATCACTCCTCCACCGTGGCTAAAAAAAAAAAAAAATCCTTCCTTCCTCCTCGGCAGCTTAAATTCGACTCCCCGATTTCTGTCTCCGGCGGCCAAAAAAAAAATCTCGACTTTGCGACTCAGCGACTCGAACGATGCATCACGCCACCCCGAACCCGTTTCCCTTTCCGTTTTCTTTTCCTTGCCCATTCGCGCCGGAGCCCGAGTTTTGGCTTTGCGACGCCACACACTTTTCGGTCGCGAACAATTTCTACTCTCCGACCGACCGAGGCGAGAATTTTCGAGTGGACTTTTGAGTTTGGTCTCGGTCCGGGCCCTCGCGACGGAGATTTTATGACCCGGTCCCGTTCCTCGAATGCCGAACGCCGAATTTGGCTGCTTTTTGGGCAGCTCAACCCAACGCTCGAAACCCGAGCAGCGGGACCCGGTTACGAATTGAGGCAGAGCCGCCGTAAAAATTTTGGGCGAAAGATAGGGGCATCGCTTGCGCTGCTGCTCATGGGCGTAGGCAAAAATTGTGAAAGATCTTTTTCTTCTTCTGTTTCCCCCGACCACAACAGGTTGCCTACATTCAATAGCAGGAACAATAATATTTTCATGCCACCCAGAGCCTCGCTAGAAATATACTTCAATTCTCCAATGGTGCGCCTTCAAAGAAACCATGATAGACTCCAAGTTGGTCCTCTGAACTGTTTAGCAGATTCAAACAGATTGTCCTTGAGATGTTAAACGATTAAGTCAGTTTTCATTTAAATTTGTATACCTTTCTCTATCAGCTATTGTATAATTGGAAATTTTAATTTCTGTACGAAGTTTACTATGAATAAATAAATAAATAAATAATTTCGTTGTAAAGAAAAAAGAACCATCAGGATACTTTGTAACATTTAAATTGATAATTTCTTTCGTAAATTATTTTTTACAATATTGTATATTGAAAAGCCAAGTTCTACACTTGCATTAAGAAATATTATTAAATATTGTTACTATAGAATGGATTATTTACTCCAAAATAAAATTAAAATGAATGCTACCTATTTAAATTATAATTTGAAATATTTTGGAGCATTCTTAAAATACCCCTAAAATTACCCCTAAAAATTTCAAGCCCCTAAAAAAACCCCATTCTACATTTCGTCCCCCTAAAATTAGGGGGAAAACCCCCAAGTTGGTATCCCTGGAAAGAAAAATAAAATAAATAAAAATAAAAATCCCCAAGAAAGCAGGGAAATGGAGAGCCAAAAAAAAAAAACAGAAAAGAGGAAAATGGAAGGTCGCTTGACGAGAAGCGGGGCAGATTGACTGACGGCCGGGACTGACATTGACAAGTTCATTGTGCCAAATGCGTGCCAGGATGAGTGGGTAAGCTCAAGTTTGTGACTGACATTTGAATCGATTGTTCTTCTCATTGTGTGAGCTTTGAGCAGAATTGAGTTGATATGTTTACATGCATGGATTTGCCCCGGCAGAGGGCGACGGACTCGAGCTAGGGATAAATTGCGTACACAATTTAGCATCCTCTTGCTCCAGTTCGCATTCATGTCATGTCACCCGGGGTATGTAGATTGACAGATGGATGGTACCTACAGGGTAACATAGAGTATGAGAGTGTGCGTCTATATATATGTGTAGACGCGGCGGTGTGGCCCTGCTTAACTCCAGGCACAAAGGTACCAATACCTATCCCAAGGACATGGGGCGGGGGGATACACGGGGGTCGGGACAGAGACGCGAAGCGGGTCGTATCACGTTGCTGTTGACAAAATGACAACAGCAGATGCCGTCCTCAATGCAAACACACAATGAGAGCGATGTTTAGCCAGTGAACGAACGCTCGCTCCTCCGTTCGTTTCGCTCAGTCGTTCGTTCTTCATTTTTCCTTTGAGGACCATTTCACCTCCTTCAGACCTGTCACCGTGTGATGAGGTTGTCAACTATCAGAGAAATGTCGTTCCCAGACAGAGAGGAGATCCACCCCCGACAGAAAGGTGACGTTTTATATGACGTCCTAATGAGGTTTTATGCTGGGGGTCGGGACTGAAAATTTGTTTCATTTTGTACACCATTCAATTTTATTATGGTGATGAGATCGAATATATTGCTGACTATTGCACTATAATAAGAACGTAATGTATAGACATTTTGCGTGAGTTATGTATACGCTTTCAGGTATTCACATTTAGAAAATAACAAAGGCCTTAGTAAAGCATAAATTAATTTTTTTCAATTAGACTACAATAGCAGATATAGCTTACAAATATTTAAAATGAACTCTAAATTAAACGTAGAAACAAAAAGTAAATAAATAAATATACTTAATAGGAAATTTAGAATTAGCTTTTCGAGAAAAAATGATTAACATGAGTTTTAGATATTAAATGAATTGTTCATATATTTTAAAACTTTATACTGTACTTATGAAAGGCACTATCAAAATTTTAACTTTTTATTCCATACTATCTATGTATATTCGTCTGCATTCGATTCAAAACTAACTATGCAAAATTTCAGCTGCCTACGTGAACATTTCAGGGAAATCAATCATTTTAAGGTTTAAGGTAGGTCCGCTTGGTATGAAATGTCTTACAACCTTTATTTGTATGTGAGTCATGTATACAGGAAGATTCTTTAGACTAATAATTCAGTAATGTTGGAATTTAACAAAAACTGCTTCCCTTAAATAAGAAAGGAAGTGAATGATATGTATATAAGACAAAAAAGAAAAAAAAACGCGATTTTCTTTAATTAAAAACCGCATCCAGAACATTTCCGTTGTCAGCAAAGGGCTCTGAAAGCCCTATGTTTACTCCCCCTCGCTATCTAGATGTGAATTTACACTGCGACCATGCTTAGCCAGTACAAAGTGGAGAGCTGGACGGTTTTTGAAGCGAGACCTTCATTAATTCCGCTTTGAGTCACCATCGCCCATTATCCGAGCCCTCCGAAAAAGGGCTTCGTACTAATTAGAAAGTGTTCCTTTCCCAAAGACCCCGACTCCTCGTCCTGACCACATGTATTCGAATGTTTAGCAAATTTTTTTTTTTTTTTTAATGTAGTACAAGAAGTTCACTGGTCCTGTTGAAGGTATATGCTCCAAAAGGGGTGCCATAAAATGCCCTTTGCTCGCTTCAACTAAAAATTTGGGCACGTCAGTGAATTGCTGGTTCTTCAAATGTTTGCCTTCTGACGAATTAAGCAGCCCTTCTGAGTGGCTCTGTTTGAGAAGAAAACATAGCTCCAGCTGGATGCTGTGTGTGATGGAAGTTGGAGTTTTATTGTCCTACGATCTGCATCACATGTCCCTTCTACTTAGACACGTATTCAGAATTTCGTTTCAGATAAAGATCCAAATGTCTTTATTCCTAATTATATGAAAATAAGATCCCCACACAGTACAAACATTTTTGCTACTGTAACATTCTTTCAATGGTAAACAGATAAAATATATAAATAAAATAATTGGATTATATGTGTCTTGTGTTTTTGTTTAAATTAAAGCTTACGAAATATAGCTAAACTATTAAGTTTGATAAAAATTTCAAATAATGGTATAAATCTTTGATAATACTGCCTTTTAATTTCTGATATATCACTACAAATTTCGATAATATATAGGATTTAAAAAAGGACTGTGATAAGACAGGACCTCAGAATGTTTTTTTTTTAGCGTAGATAGAACTTCATATAGAGAAAACTGTCATTCTGACAGCTCTATGTAATACTTATGTCCATCGTAGTAATAATGAATAGACTCACGCTTAAGAATTATTCAAATTTACTTTAAAAATCGGTCATCGGTTCGCAAGACCTATAGACAATTCGTGGTTTTTAATGGTGTCCCCAATTGTGGATCATTTTTGACTTAATAGGTTTATTTATAAGCAAAATTGTCGCTTCTGGAGTGAGACAAGACAATTTACACGGTGGTGGCATCATAGGTCCTTATTTCTTTAAAAAATGAGACACGGGATCGCGTTGCAATTAATGGAGATCCTTACCGGATAAAATAGGGATGCTATTGATCAAGGCGAGATATAGTTTCAACAGGATGGCGCTGCGTGTCATACAGCGACGAAAACTATCGATTTATTGAAGTCACGATTTGGCGATAAAGTAATTTTGAGAAATGGTCCTATAAATTGGCCTTTAAAGTCATGTGATATGACAAATCTCTACTATTTCCTACAGGGTTACGTGAGGTCAGTTCTATCGGGCTTAAAAAAACATCCCTTATGTTCAGGTAATTATACATTCTTAATTACTAAATAGTTTAAAATTTTACCATTATTCTACATATATTTTACTAATTCATGCATGTATGCACTCAATATTTCTCTAAAAGTGTTTCATTATTTGGATGTTTGTTAAGGATGATTATCATATTCAGTGGACAATGTTAAGATCGTCAAACGTGTTGACAAAAAGAATTATTTAATTACAATATCTGTTCTGACTTCTTTCTGTTTTTTGTTTATTCTTCAATAAACTGCTTCCTTAGAAAAATCGTTTTTATCTAGTGTAAATTCAAATTGTTTTGGCGGCGCTCCTCTGTTTATTCCAATTTTTTGGCTTGGGTAGGGGTGGATGAGGAGAGGGGTTGGTGCAAAAATATTTGGACTCGACTAAATCGACAAAAAGAAAATTCGAAATTGTGCAGGTCGATCGTAAATCCGCGGCAATATGCTCGCTAAACGTAAACATCTCAAATGCGGGACGAGAGAGGGATCTGGACCCGAGCAGCATCCCAAGTCCAGACATAATAAAATAATAACAAATGCGGAGGGAGACGTCCTCGTCCTCGTCTTCGGAACAATCGAGCTCCGAATGGGATGATAAGACCGAGAGGAAAATAATCAGCGAACAATATGAGATTTTGCCGCTTTAAGATGTTTTTATTTTCGAAAATTTCTCCAGTGGGCCATCGGATGGGAATGATCGTGCGGCGGTTAGGTACGTCTCATCCGGCGTGCTTCCTTGGCAAGCGCCCGGACTCCTCAAAGATACTCGAGACAAGATGCCGGGATGCTGTCGGAGATAATTTCTAATTTGGCGTGTCTCGAAACTGAACTGCCGTGGAAATGCGGCGAAGGAACAGATGAAAACTTCAAATGACCTCTTCATGCCGTTTTATTTCGCCGGGCGAATTGGACGAGGGAGAGCTGGGCGCGCACCAGTCAAATAAAAACGCTAAAATGTGCACAAGTGAACAAAATGGATTTCATGGAAATCTTAGATGAAATTACAACAGGAGCGAGCGTACGAATAATAATAATAAAAAACGGCGGGAACGGAATTGAGACCGGGAATCTAAATAAACAGGACGAGCCAAGGAAGCTGTGAGATTGTGTTATAAAACGAAATTGCATCGCGTTCAAATGTGCAAATGTTATTTGAAGAATCTTCTCTCTGGGTCGTCAGAAAATCGCAGAGATACAGATACATTGATGCAACAAAGTTTTAAATGAACTTTCGAGGTAAGGACGATTTGAGGCAATCCTGCGTCCGTATCGCTCGCATACAATTTCATTGCTCCGAAAAGTTGCCACTAAACTTAGAAAATAGTGTCAACTAAATAGGAATAGATTTGGATCGCTGCCCAACTTATACCTGGTTTTCATACGTCTAGGTATGACTTAATTTTGTCAAAAAAATAAATCACTGCCGTGACCTTTATTGCTCTTAAACATAAAAACCTATTATACCTATTTAACGCCTAATGTTACTATGAAGAAATAAATGTAACAAATATCCATAGCCCGAAAACTTTTTACGTATTTTCCATTTTTCTAACATCAATATTAAAATTTATGTGGGTCACGGTGAGAACAGAATTTTCTCTATGGCAATCAGAATTGTTTTCGTATGTTTTCCCCTTCTTGTTTTAACAAAAAATCAGTTTTTAAAATTTATAACTTTATACTAGTTTATGCAGTTTCAAGGCACGTTCAGTTTAAATTTTAAGGCAATCGGTCAATTATTATTTAAGATATCATGTTCTCCAGTCAGAATAAAGAAATATTAAAAAGTTAAACTGTTAAGAGTAGCTACGATAAAAATAAGCAAATAAATTTTTCTTCTTTTTTTTGACATTTTTTGTTTTTAAGTACATGGATCAGCTGGTTTGTACTAGCTCTAGCATGTATTTTTTCAAATCCTGTTGTCCTGTTGAATTAATCCTCCACTGGCTTTGTTGGGTGTAGGTTAGGTGGAGGGTTCCTAAGGTTGATAAGGTTGACTCAATATCTCTTTTTGAGGCGTTCCATTTGTGCCGTTTGCGTTCCATTGTGCTATTTTGGAGCTGCTCATGGTTTTAAAAGTTTTAATAGTATTTCTTTTTGTTTCATTAATATGCTTTGCACTTGTTGCATGGTGTTAAAGAGTTCCTACTAAAATAAAAGAGAAATTTTCATATATTACACTTTTTCTGATATCTAAATTCTTACTAGAAATATAAAATCATTGACGCTGCGCACTGACGTATAAACACTCTTTTTATACCCATTCAAATCTCTTCAAGTTCAGATTAGGTATTAACTTTTTGAACAGCAGTTTGGGATTTTAAGATCAATTAAAAATTTGTACTCAAGCTCTAAATGATAACACCCCAAATAATTATCTAAACCAGACACTAGGTAAAAACAGTCGATGTACATACGACTTAAGAAAAAATTTACTATTACTATTTTCTAGGTCTAATTGTACTAATTACATAACCATTACAAGAAATTTTTAATGAAATTGATTATGGATATAATATACAATTAAGAAAAAATTTTTTCAATATTATTTAATTCGGTTATAGATAAAACTTAATTTCTATTGCCCCAATAATCAGTAATGAGTTGATCATATTTTTCCATCACATAGGTTTACGCCCTGAATCCGAATCAGAGGTCCTTTAATCTCCATCACGTCAGGTTCAAGGTTATTTCAAGGTCAAATTGAATTCACTTAATAATATTCCTGCAAAATTGAGTAGTTCATGTAAAATTTGTTACTCGAGGATTTTAGGGGTCTTAATTCTTAAATCCAAGATGGAAGTTCCAATATGGCAGCATTAGATTCGTGAACAGTTGAGTAGTTCATCCGAAACTTGTTACTCCGCGGGTTTGAGGGGTCGCTGATCGCGAATCTAAAGTACAAATTCGAGAATTCGTTAATCCAAGATGTCGGCTTAATGATGAACTTAAAATTACCCCCACCTAACGTTTTAAGGTTAAACGGATCTCTTTATTGAAATTCCGCAAAAAACGAAAAAACGTAAATGCGCAGTGGCTGGTATATGTATGTCGCGAGGTCATTTCTTAACTTAAGCTTGAGATAACTAACAAATTACCTTTAAATAACATTGCGTTGAGCTTGAGAGGTTAAATTGGCCCAAAATTTGGAATTAGCGATCCAAAAACCTATATATTCAGTGGCTGGGATTCAATACACGTTTTTTTTTAATTTGAATTTGGATTGGCTTTGAAATTACCTCTGGCTGACCTTGAGGGTTTAAAAAATCCACGAATTCAGATTCAGCTACCCCAAAAACCTAAATATTTTCTTTTTCAGAATTATTTAGAGTATTTTTCTAAATTTGACCTTGAACCTGAGATTTTTTTTTTTTTTTTTTGTAAACTTGTGTTATCTATCTATATACGTAAGATAGATAGATCTTCCTATACCTCTGTCTGTCTATTTCTGTTCTTATATCGATTTGTATATCCACTAAACACTGTACGAAGCAGCTTACTATTTGTGATAAAAACTTGATTCAAACAAGGACAGTTTACAATGACGAAAAACAACCATCTTGAAATAAGAAAAGTAAATCTTAGAAGACGGAAAAATTCAATTTATAAGGAAAATTCAAGAAAACAAATGATTGAGAAAAAACTAAACGTAAATCCAGTATTCAAGACGATCTTTACTTTTGTATTCTCTCAACACTATTCACTTTTATAATTTTCAATGAGGCTTAGTGGATCGAACCAGGATCTTTTGGGTTTTTTAAATTAGCCTTTTCTACTTTTGAGCGATTTGTCCTAAATTGAGGATATTGTGTTTAAATTAGGAAAATAATGCTTAAATGAATTTTATTTTAATCTGTCTTGTTTTTTAAGTAAGTATACGACGAATCAGTTTTTTTTATCGATTTTTTCTGAACGAATTTGGGTCAAACAGGCATGCTATTAAATAAAATATCACAAAAATTGAGTTTCCATTAATATTTTGCTTTTCAACAATAAAAACAAATTCAAGTAGTGTAATCATGTGTTTTGAATACCTATATTATGAAATTGGAAAAAAACATAGAATCTTAACTTCCTATATTAAAAAAATCTCATCAGAGGACGAATGTTTTTATTCAACCGGTCAATTGGATCAATCGATGGGAACAAATCGTATTCTCACCTTCTTTAGCCCAGTCCATCGTCCATCGTCCGCGCCATCCATGAGAGAGATATTTTAATTGCCGGATAATTTTATCCCTATTTGCATATCTCGGTTTTCAGCGCGTTGTCTCAGTCCGCTCGCTGAGGCGCAATATTCTGAATGGTTAAAGCGAATAAATTTAGCATCTTCTGCTGTCATCATAATTTTTCAGATATCTGTCCACTAATCGCCAGCTCCCCGCCATTTATCCTGTCCCCGAATGTATGTACGTTCAGCTGCATTAGTTCAATAAATAATTCCAAATTCGTGTTAAATCTCCGATAAGCGTCTTGCCAGTCTCACTAGAGCTCCCCCTTGCCCCCTTACCGGGGCCAGTGGTGGCGGAGTAGATCCCAAGTCCCGCCGTGTCGCCTTCTCGTCCTCCTTTATATAGGGTGTGTGGATACTTTTCAGTGCAGCGCAGCGCGCCAGAACGTATCGGGCGCATAGACAGCAACAATAATGTTTAAATATTCACTCACCAATAACATAAGACCTGTTGATCAATAATAACTGGAAACAAGTGATCTTATCTGGCGATAAGGAGCTCTAATGAGTAAATAAGATCCATGTCACCATCTCGGGAACATTTTCCCTGTGATACCCATAAAATCGCAGTGCACCACAGCGACGACGACAACGACGACGACTGTGAAGACGATGAAAAGGCGACGATGCTGCCAGACGAGAAGGACAACATGGTCGAGGACATGGACGGCTCTTGCATAAGGTAAAAGAAGGAGCATAGGGTCCGCGGAGGCCTAAAAGGGGGCCCCAAAGAAGCAGCACCTATCTCGCGGATAAAAACACCGCAAATGGGTGCACATACAGTACATAGAACGTCATGCAATGAGACGTGTCGTCCGCGCGCCCCGGTATATGTACAGTCATCTCGTGAAAACAGGCAGCACTAAATTACGTATATCTGTCAAGATTTGTATCTATGTATAGCATTGTATGCAGATATAAAAGCCAATAACGATTGGGGCCCCATTCTGGACCTGTCCCTCAGCCGCGGATCCCCACATCCCCGGCGGAGACGACATGATTGCGCGGCAGCGGCAGTGGCGGCGGATCGAATCCGCACACTACATCGTATCGTAGTTCGCGATCCCCCCACCTAGAGAGGGAAAGGGGGATACGATAACGAAACAGACCCCAGAAGAGATATAAGACGTCCACGGGGGGAGGGCATAGGCGTCCAAACTTGCAACAGGCTAAGAAATACGACAACCGTAGAAGATCAGATCAAGTGAAGATCACTAGATGCAGGTTAGGTTAGGAATGCATATCCTAAGCGGTTGCCTCCTCTTCTTCTTCTTCTTCTGGGTGCAGGCTGATCAGCATAAGCGAGCATAAAGCATATAAAAATAAAACACAAAAATAAAAAAATGGGCAAAGCGTGCACCGGGGAGGCGTACACACTTGGGGCCCCCAGAGACCGCGACCGACCGATCGTACAGCAGTCGAACCAAATCGATCTGCGATCGCAATTTTCTGTTAAAATTTATTGTGCATGTGAGGCACTGCAGCAGCAGCAGCACTGGAGAGTGATACCTCGTTCATTTTTCCACCATGTTCGGGGTCCGTATAATGTCGCGATGAAGATCGCGTGTTGATGCTAAATAAGTCTGAAGACGATACAAGTTCTTGCACGATCGCAAATCACAACCCGTACAATGTGAGAAGTCCAACTTGAGATCGGCAAGTGGAAAAAGATGAATCATTGCCGGCGAAGCGATTTGCCCGGTGATCGGTCCATGGGAGGCTGCTGCGGTGAGAGCAATTTCAGCCGTTCACCTCTTCTCTCACCCCGGAGCCACCAGCAGCAACTTCGTCCGCAGTGAGACTCTAATTCGCGTTTAATTCGAGAAATCCGAATACAAAAGATTAAGTGCTGATGGCTCCTAATTAGCGCCGAGTTGCGGCAGTAACGTGAGAGTTTGACGTGCTGTAGGCACAGCTTCCGGAATTCACGTGAAATTTGAAACAATATGAATTCAAGTTTCTCTGGTCAGTGTATATGATTTTTTTTATTAAAATTGCACCAAATTTAAAAATATTTAAACCACTATTAAATTCTGAATTTTTCTGTGTAAAGATCAATTTTTACGATGCGAGCACTTACGAAAAATAACTATATAAACAATTTTTCAATTAACGAACTTTAATAACTCTGTATATTATAACGAACATTTCCATAAAATGAACGATTTATTAATTAAGTTGCTAGCAAATTCACTTGTCAATTGAGTTGCTAGCAAAGTTTTTTCTATTTTTTCTTTTTTTCTTCATTTTTTCAAAGTTTAATAAGTTGAGAATATACTGTGAAAAGTTTAGACCTATACACTAAATCATTTTAAAGTTACAGCGAATAATAGAGGAGAACGTACCTTGCAGCTGCGGTGCTCATATATTACCTCAATGAAAATTTTTTTCTCGAAACTTTAAACGCGTTTTTCTCAAAACTACCTTTTTTCCGTCGGCCCAGATGATAAAAAAAAACTATTGGACCGATTGGGCTAAAATTTTAACACAATATTCTACACATAAATGGTTCTGTCTGGTACCAGAATTAGATTTTTTTAACGACTGTTTTTTTTTTATCTCGATTTCAAACCGAAAAAAACAGTCGATTTTTGAAATTTTTTTTTTACAAAGCCGCCATGTTATTTTTCACTCAAATCTTTTAAATCTGCTACGGGACAGAATGCCAACCCTACTGAATAATAATCTTTTTGGAATTTTGATTTCAGATGATTACAAAAGGAGCAATCAAGGAGGCCAGCCACCTACTTTTTTTTTAAGAAACCTACTTTACCTCACCAAAATGACGTTAAAATATATTTTTTTTTTTATTTAACAAAAACGAAATCCTTAAAAACCTTCAAAATTTTACTTCCGACATGAGATTACCCCCTTAAATCCTTGAAAGTTGTAATTTTATGAAGGAGGTAAATACAATTAGAAGGTCAAAAAAATCGATTTTTTTTGTTTCTCTAAAAAGTTCCAAAAAGTTTCAGGTCGAAAATCGAACTCCTTATATATTTTTTCTTCATTTTTCGAGAACGCTTTGTTCAGCGCATAGCAGGTTTTCAAAACTTTAAACGCGTTTTTCTCAAAACAACATTTTTAAAATTTGCAACCACGATTACTCGAAAACTACTTGTCCAATTTAGCTGAAATTTTTAGGGTTCCTTCGTTATACCTTAGGCTTGTCTGTAAGCCTAATTGTTTTGGAATTTTTTGTTGGAAAATTGAATTATTAATGCAAAAATGGCTGAAAAAATAGTGAAAATTATCGATTTTTTACAAAAACTTCTACCAAACACAGAATTATTATTTTTTTTTTTTAATTTTTGAGGCTTACCGACAAATTACACGTATATTTAAGCCAAATTTTTTTTATGGGCTGTTACAGATCAATAACACGACGTCCAGTGGTTGCAGTTTTTTTTGTAGGTCAACTTCACGCCAGCGTACAGCCGCCATTTTGTTTTCAAAAATTAAAAATTTTTTTTTACATTGCTCATTTATACCTTAACAAGTGTACAAAGTTTTATAATGATTGCATTAAACCTTCTTTGTGAAAAAAATGTATTCTAATGCGTAATTTTTGCCCGTGTAATTGTATTTACCCCCTTAAAATATAAATTTTCTATAAATTTGACTTACTTTTAATACGAACTTTATTTATAACGAACAAATAATGCCTTAAATCTTCATACAAAAATAATACATTAAATGTCGAATTTAGTTCAATTCTATAAAATATTATCTATGAATAAACCACTTATTTGTTTCTCATTCATTTTTCGAAAAGACATATCTTAAAGATCAGATAGTAAAAGTTAAGTAAGGTAATTCCAACAATTCCGAACTTTATAGCTCTTCTTCGCCTGAATTTCAATTTTATGATGATTTATTGATGCTCTAGGACCGTTTTTCGTATTCATTTCTTAATCACCTATCCCAATGAAAAATATTCAAATTTTAAAACTTGTTTATAATATAGAATACATATTTTTCACGTCTTGTGTGTTTGTTCTGCTTTAGCAATGTTAATATAAAAGATCTTCAATCAAAAGTTTTTGGATTCGGCTGAAGTTCGTTTCTCTTGTATTAAAGACCTTCTGGCGTTTCTTAGGGTAGCAGATCGTCTTTTACTTTAAATGGACTTTAGCACAAAAGACCTTTTGGTCGTAGTACCCACCACCATAACAACTAATAGTAATAATAACCCACATTACGTTTTATAGAAATATTTGTACTTACGCAGTTTATACGTTCTTGCCTGCAAGAACGCACACATTTTTCACATACGTTTGTTGCGATAAAACGAATATGTTGCACATGTGGCTTTAGCAGGGAACGAGAACATAGGGTATATGCGTTTGTGTATGTTTGCTCAATGTGTACCCACCTTAAGAAACTCATCTTTCAAGCAGAGATAATATGATAAAAATTGGTGCATTTATTGAAAACAAATAGACGGACATACAAAATTTTGGATATTGTATTTATATAACTTTTCTTTACATTTACATACAGACAGATTTTTATACCAAGATTTTTAGATATTGTCACTATCATTATCCATTAGAATTCTCCTAACCTGTTTGTTCAGTGTTGTCCAACCCTAAACCTCCCTTAGCATCAGTACAAATCTCAGCCTAATCAGTCAATTTGCCAGAAAGGTGACAATATTAAATGAGCCGTCCCAATTCACCTATTTCCAGACGAATAACTGATGAATACGCCAAATCCTAAGCCTCACCTTATGACGGACATTAGCCACTGCCGCTGTCGCCGCCACTGCGAAAGGAGGGGGGCCAAAGATTGAACCCTTTTCAGGGCTGCCGGTCGTCCAGCCTCTGTTGGCTTCCAACGAAAAATCGGGCCCCATAAACCCGAGGGCCAAATTATTCTCCAAGGTATCATTTTCGGAGATGCCAAAAGGGGAGAGTCTTCCATCAAACGACACGGCCAGTGGCACGCCGAGAACCCTTTTACCTTTTCTGTCCCGGTCGTCGCTATAGGAGCGCCATCTACACGGACATTGTTATCCGGCAAACACCTCTGAATTTTCTTGTCCTTTTATGTCCGAGCTCCTGCTAAACCAGGCATTAATCTTAATTCGCCTCCTCCCAGCTGTATTCATATCGAGGGGGTGGCATCAGGCTTGTCCTGTCGAGCCCTGCAACACCGCCCCTTCTTCCCCCCGTCGCCCGCCGCTGGGGTCCCTTTTCGGTTCAATATACCGGGATTCGTTTGCTAGGGCGGCTGCGACCGGGGAATAAAGCGGGATAGAGGTTTAAAATAGGCACCACCACTGTCGCTGCTGCACAACAAAAAGAGGAAACTGGAAAAAGGTAAAAAATAGTGAAGGAGTAGAGGACATCAAAAAGGACTCCCAAGAGGATTTCTGAAAACGTCTATACATAGTCAGAGAGGCTGACTTTCTGGTGCTCAGCACACCACATTCTGGCCCTGGGACCTTTATCCCGAACCAGTGTCGGAGTATGGATGGGGGGGAGGGGGCACCACCAGCAATCCCTATATCGACTGATGTGGTAAGTTTCTGGCAGTCTACAACTATTTTCTCGTCATCCTATCGGTGTATCCTGTCCATTGTTTGGGACATGTCGGTGGAGCCTTTGTGCGCCTGTTTGCTCTCGTCTTTAATTTAAAAAAGAAAAGAAAAAACTTAAAAAAAAAAAAAACTCAGCGGCGACTAATTAGCCTCAAAGGAGGTTTTAAGGAAGATCGAGGATGATGACTTGGCTCCGTTCGTTCGTGATGGGAATTGCCCCGGCGACCATTCAGAATAATCCTCGTGTCGTGCCGTTCCTTAAAAAAATATTTCAGGATTATCTGAACTGGACGGACGCTACTGTCACGACAGTGGGCGGCTCTGCGGTCCCAATGTTCACTTAAATATTTATGAGAGGGGTAAATTTTTTAAAGAAGAACAATGGATAAAATTGGAGGTTAATTGTGGTTAAATAAACGCTTACAATTCACTTTTTTTACTTAATTTTGTAAAAGTCTATAAGTTGCCTGTAAATATTCTAGTTTATCTATCACAATGCAGTTCTAAGTTATGCATAAAATGCTAGGGTAATTCTTGATACAGAACATTCTATAAAAAAAATATCTGTCAATGTGACTTTTGTAGCAAATTAGATTGTCTTAGAAACCTTCTGTGCTAGTATTTATCTCAAATAATAAAACATTTACCGACTTTATAAACTGAGCCATAATATACAAAAGTCATTTAAAAATGCTGAATCTTCTTCTAACGTCAGTCCTTTTCAACAATAAAATTTAATGATGGCGTCTCCAAAATGGTGGATGACATTTTGTTATTTATTGTTCTATTCGATTCAACTTTGAAGTTGAAATATTTATTGGATCATGGACTATGAATTTTCAGTACAAACTTAGAAAATAAAAATAGCAACGCCAATATGGCGGGTGAAGTTTGTTATTTATGATCCAATACGATTCAAATTTTTATATTGAAAGTTTTCAAGGTCCCGAATTTCTGAATTCTTGATTAAAATTTCTAGATTCAAAATTATCATATTAAATAAAACCTTTAACTTTTTTTCAGTTTTATTTCAACTTACTACTGTGATCAAAAAGTAAAGCCAATTTTGAATTTAAATTGCGCGGCTACATCGACTCGAGCAAATCTTCTTGTTTTTAGGTTGGCTGTACTACTGTCACTCATATCTGTGTAATTTCACACTAGTACGTCATTTGTTTGATTAGTTTCGTTGTGTTTTTTGTGCAACTAAAAGTGAATTTTTCTATTTTTACAATGAGAAAGTTTATTGAGCAAAGAAATCTCATTAAATTTTGTTTGCTGCAGAAACGTTTAGAATGTTGCAGAAGACCTTCAGCGATCAGGTTTTGTGTGAAAGAAATGTTTACAAATTGTATAAACAGTTCAAAGAAGGTAGAGCAAGCGTTTAAGACAGAGAGCACCCCGGACGACAATCAACATTAATCAATGAACAAGATGTCAATGAAATCAAAGATTTGGTGCTCAAAAATCGTCGGTTTACAATTGAGAGACCTTGCTTATACTGTAAATATTTCATTTGGATCGTGCAAACAATTTTGAAAGAACATTTGTGCTCGAGAAGAGTCACATTTCGATTAGTTCCAAAAACACTCAATTTCTCATCTCACACTGCATTGGTTATTAGAGACTTTTTCATAAAAAATTCGATAAATGTCGTTCCACAACCACCGTATTGTATCGAGCGGGGACTACTTTGAAGGGGATGATATAGATTTGGAAGAATATATACAAATTTTCAAAGTTATAAACAAATTCGCTTTACTTTTTGATCACAGTAGTATATTTTCTTAAATCAAACATACCTAGAGGAACTTTTTAAAACGTGAAGTATTTTAAATATCTTCTTACTCGTTGAAGTCGTTTTTAGCCGCATCTACACCTTCTCTAATTGGATTTTAAAAAAGTGAGTTAAATTTCAGAAAGTAATATTTGTAATTCAGCTTATTTTTTTATTTCAGAATGTATTATTCAGATTACAAAGTATGTATAATGTAATAAAAACCCATTTTTAAATGTTTTCTTGTTTTCAAATTACAATTGAAATATTTTGAATTGCGAATCGTCATTAATAAATTTTTTCTCAAATGTGTAAAATTGGTTCAGTTGAATTACAACTGATGCTTCGGGGAATAAAATTCACTAATCTGAATTGCAATTTTGGTTATTTCTGACATAAATCTATCTTTTTTTAAATACAGTTGGAAATGGTGTAATTCTTGAGTTTTGCTTCTTTTAATTTCGTATTACAGCTTAGGACAGAATATCGTAAAAAGAAATTTCTTTCAACCGAACCCGTATCCTGAATTAAAAGACATTTTGCCCGAATATCGACTGTGAAAGTATACATATATTTGGAATTTCGTCTTTAAAACGTCTCAGCGAGTGGACGAAACATAACTCTTCAATTTTATGTCGCAATAAAAGTTATTATCTCTTCGCACATCGCCAGAAAAATTGTCATATTGGGTATATAATAATTTTTGTTTTTGGTAAAAAGTTGAAGCCTTCTTCCCAAAAATTACGGCCAGTCACAGTTGCATTTCGGCGATTTTAGCGGTAGCAGTATCATAAAACCCGAATAATGTTCGGCATAATCTTAAAAAATGTGTGAGCACAGCAAATGAATTTGTTTGGCGGAGAAAAATTCGCGCGTTTAATTACTCCACACGCATTCCTTTGCAGTGTGGTGCAGTGAGAGGGATGCACTCACGATCGGTGCAATTAAAATCTGCATGCGAATGGGTATATCTCGTTTGACGGTTTCTGTGCCTTTCCGGGCGCGTTAACTGCCTCGATAACAGAATTACGAGAAGAGTGACCGCTGTATCGATCGATTTATGACGATCGTAATAAAGTTGTATCGATTTTATGGCGGAAATCGCTAAGGAAAATACTGCAATCATTCGAAAAATCTGAAAATGGTCTGGCGGTGCGCATAGTACCACTCGTCGCAGCCTCGATTGATTCGAATTCGCGGTTTAGCGGATGATCTCGCGGCGCGCAGTGTCGTCGATGATCAACGGGGTACCCCAAATTTAGGCATGCCACATCACAACAGAGTGCGAACATGGACCTCTGTCGAGTCGTCGTGTCGGGGGGGCTGCGACTGTTTTTCTGGGACAATCCAATATTAATTTTTCGCCGGGGCAGTGATGGATGTCCGAAACGGTATTTTATGGGCCCCAAGTCGCCGTATTAATGCGCGATGATGAATGCGATCGGGCCAGGCCCCGCTTACGTCACAATTGGCTTAGATTAGGACCCTTTCCGAGGCCCCAAGTCTTCCGCCCGAAGAACGATGATGAGCTCAATCGTAAAGGCCTACAGACGGCTGCGGCCGTGTGGGTCGGCTGGAGCCACAATGCGGCTGACACTAAATTATTTACTAAATTACGTCTGTCAATCAGCCGGTGACATTTATAGCTTCTCCGCTTTCTGATTGCTTCGATTGGGCCAAGATAAAAAAAAAACGGTATAATCGCGGGGAGGAACGCGGAAGGACGCCCCGCTTGCCCTCCGTCACCCCCCGCTGCCACCGTTTGCCGCCGCCTCCAACGGCTGCGAAGCTGCTGGTGCCAGTGGGTAAACAGTTTTTTTTTCTGGCGTTCGATTTTTGACCGGATTTCGCAACATTTTTCGTTATTTATGACTGTCACAGGAAGATACATTCGCTAGTCTGACTGTGATAAATACGAAGGCACCCGAAAGCTACACATAACTCAGGCCGTGCATGCAGCTGTAAATCAACTCGTAATGATCATAATTTAAGATGAATTGTGACATATTGACATCTGCTGAGTCGATGTTTTTGTAGGCCCAACACACAACAGCCGCCGCGCGATTGGGTGTAAATTTTTCAGCTGCCCCAACGACGACGACGGCGTGGCGCTCGACTGTGTGCGTGTAGTCGCGGTGATTCGGATTATTTTTGTCGAACCGCTTAATAATTATTATAATAAATTCGTCATCGATGAACTGGTTTCCTGCTGCTTAATAGCCCCGCGGCTATCGCATCTCCAGGCTTTATAACGCGCCAGCCGCGACGGTTGATGAGCGCGCGTCTGTAAATTGGCCGATGTCGCGCTTTTAATGAGCTCCACTGTGAGCGCATTTGTTATCGAATATACTCAAATTTGTTTTAAAAAGAAAAAGAAAAAGTAACTCCCATTAACTGTCGTGTTATGAATTTGTCCACAAGCTCCAATTTCGACAGATATAAGATTTTTTGTGGTAGATCATTCTGGTCATAAAATATTCTTCTATTTGAAAAACAGCATGTTTTCTGTATGTTGATGTTGATCTTAAATTATTTTCTCGTTTTCTGACTCGAATAACAGAAGTAAATATTTCTATCTATTCATTAAACAGCCATAAAAAAAAGTGGTCTATAGTTTACATGCGATATATGGTTTTCGATCTATTTTCGCGCACTGAGCACGAATCTGGAGTCAGAATTGAGCCATCACATCTCAGTTATTTCCTAACCTCAAAACATAGGTAAAAAATAGCAAAAATCCAGATAAATGTATAAGGAAAAATACATGAATTTTTTTTCCATATCAAGATGTATATTTTTATGTAAAAAAAACCCCGTGAATCCAAATCCACCGTCAGAGTTGAGGTGGTACGTCATATTTTTTTTCCTAACCTAGAAAAACCGGGTCAGAAATATCGATTTCCAAAAGTCAACCGATTTACGCTAAATTCGGTATGTGGAGTCGCTGATCACGAATCTGAAGTCAGAGTTGCAAAATTCAAAATGGTGGACCCCGCCATATTGGAGATTTTCGAAAATCAGCTGATCTACGCCAAAGGACCCCGCACATTTTGTATGGAAAAGTGCGTACAGTCAAATCGACTGAAAATTTAGTATGTTGTACTTCAGGACATCCTGATCAAAAGTTCCCATGGGCGCAACTTCAAAAAATGGCCAGTTTTAGAGATACAGGGTGTTTCATTTTAATAGACGTACTCACATATCTCGAAAACTACGCATCCTAGGAAAAAATGTTTCGGACAAAAGTTATAGAGTACCACAAGGGTTAACTAGCGGTGACCTTGCCTTTGACCTTGAAGTCAAGGATCAAGGTCATTTCAAGGTCAAATCAATTTTTACATAGTGATCCCTACTTCTGACCCCGGAAATGGAAAAAGCGCAACATTTTGCATGAACATGAACAATGAGTATATGTATGTCGCTAATATGTTTAGTTTCTTTAATTATTTCGATTACCAGCGTCTCTTATATTATCAAGTAAAGTGACGCTTGGATATTTGATATGAGGCTGGTGTCGCGCATATCCTAAGAACCATAACACACTTGCGACATGTGCACAGCAACCTAATGTTCTCGAACCTGATACACAAGTACAGTAATAACCTCTTATAGGCCGGTTAAACGAGAACCACGTTCTTGATTTTCCAAGATTAGATATCGAATATCTGAAAGAGCTAACTGTCGGTATTTATCAGATTAATTTAGCACCTGCTTATATTCAGGATAAACTAGTACGCGATGGATCCGAATTTTTTGAATTTGATGAGCACCGGTATGAAAATGGTTTCCTCAGGGTACGGCTGTACTCCCGCTTCCGAAATTCGACAAGGTATCAGTTATGGATTACTTATAGACCTCATGAGGATCAGAATAATGAGCCTATAAGAGGTTATTACTGTACTTGTGTATCAGGTTCGAGAACATTAGGTTGCTGTGCACATGTCGCAAGTGTGTTATGGTTCTTAGGATATGCGCGACACCAGCCTCATATCAAATATCCAAGCGTCACTTTACTTGATAATATAAGAGACGCTGGTAATCGAAATAATTAAAGAAACTAAACATATTAGCGACATACATATACTCATTGTTCATGTTCATGCAAAATGTTGCGCTTTTTCCATTTCCGGGGTCAGAAGTAGGGATCACTATGTAAAAATTGATTTGACCTTGAAATGACCTTGATCCTTGACTTCAAGGTCAAAGGCAAGGTCACCGCTAGTTAACCCTTGTGGTACTCTATAACTTTTGTCCGAAACATTTTTTCCTAGGATGCGTAGTTTTCGAGATATGTGAGTACGTCTATTAAAATGAAACACCCTGTATCTCTAAAACTGGCCATTTTTTGAAGTTGCGCCCATGGGAACTTTTGATCAGGATGTCCTGAAGTACAACATACTAAATTTTCAGTCGATTTGACTGTACGCACTTTTCCATACAAAATGTGCGGGGTCCTTTGGTATGTGGGGGATTTTGGGATCGCTTATCACGAATCTGAAGTTTAATTTGCAGAATTAAAGATGGCGGATCCAATATGGCGAACGAAATTTTTGACGCCAACCGACCTGTGCCAAATTTGGTATGGTGGGGTTTTTGGGTTCTAGATCCTTGGTTTTTTTATATAAAAAAACTGCCTTTTGCATATATCTTGATTTTCAACAAACTACATACACTTTGGTATTAGAATAATTTATTTTATTTATTTCATACTGCAGCTTACAAATACAAATCAGTCGTGGAAAAAAGTAAAATTCGTCTTCTAATCCATTCCAGTGGTAAAAAATGTGGGTTCCCGTTGTTGGAAAAAGTCTTTGACCTTGAACTAATATTGACTCGAAGGTCAAGGTCAAAGCGCAAAGTGAAGGTCAAAAATTAAATTTGTTCCCCTCTTCATTGCCGCGGTTTAAAATATGGGTTACCATTGGAAAAAGGAACTGATGAAATGACCTTGGCCTTTGACCTTGATCTTGAGATAAAGGCCATATTTGGTCGTCAAATTCCACTTTCTTTCCATTTCCGGGGTCAAAGGTGGGGGTTCCCATTTAAATTTCTGAAGTTACCTTCAAATAACCTCGAAGGTCGACGTCAAGGTCAAGTTCAACCATTGTTTGACCCCCTCGAAACCTTCAAACTTTTGTCTGAAACTTTTTTCGAAATAATGAGATCCAATCAAAATATTTCATTGTCTCAAGATACAAAAACTCATCCTGTACTCATAGCACCAAACACGTTTAATACAAATGGCCGTCAAATCAAAACTAACCTATAAATCAGTATAAAGTGTTGTATGGCGTAGTTTAAAAGGTGATAGTACACCATGAATTTCATGCCAACTTTCCTCAGCAATGCCAACTGTCTTCAAAAACAGGTGCTTATTGATCCAACCTCATGACATCAACAAAAAATAGATAACTTAAAATATTAGTTATTTTTTCATGAAATTGTTTAATTTTTGCTATATTTTATTGATATATTTGTTGGCTAAGAAAAGCCCTTATTTTTAAAAATTCGCATCGCGTCGAGCTGACTACGCTTCCCCCCACCATTATTTTCTCACTCCCTCGCACACGCTCTTTCTCAGTAATTGTGTTTGATTCCGCTAATTAATAACAATTACTGCGGGAAGTGTTTTTATTTTTCATCATTGGCCTGTCATACGGCTGACATTTTTCACTGGGCAGCGGCGGCGGTCTGCCCAGGTAGATAATTGACAGATTGATCGTCGAACGGATAATTTAATTAGTCAATCAAAATAACCGGGACCATGAGTCCGGGAGGGTAGCATCGCATCGCCTGGGCATAATTTGAAACGTAAACACAAAATTTTAGCGGCTTCTGTCCGACACAAATATTCAATCGGTTTGACGATGCAAAATCGTCTGCCTGAAATAAATTAATAATGAAATTAATGAGGACGAGTGGCGATGCGCCGCCGACGCGACGGCCCCTGATTGTTAGTGTACCCACACCTATCCCCCTGATCATATATGACCCTTTTCAGCTGTTTCCCGCAGTGAATTTTTTTTGATTAATATGCAGAACTTTTTTTTTGTTCACACCACCCGGGAATGGGTTAATTGAAAATTGGTCGAGTCTTTATGGCATTTTGAACTATTTATTATTGAACAATGCCTGAGCCTGTCGAGCGGTTTTGGTCTAGTCCACCAGGACTGTACATATGTTGATTTAAAGCGTAATGTCATTTTTTGCGTGCATCTAATAGATTTTTGAAATTTAAGTGAATATCTTATTTAGGGATACAACTTGTTGGCAATATTATTTCTTTTCAGATATAAATCAAATGTCAGGGAAGAAGAATTTGTCTATATCCAAAATAGGATATTTAAATATTACATGAATAACTAAGTGCTGGAATTTCGAAAAATATCACAGTTGGCAATATCAGGACATTAATTAGGGAAATCATAACTGGATCTAAAAATAATAAGATTTAATCCAGAAGCAATATCTCTTTTAACTGTATACAGTAAGTTAAGAATATTCAATTAAATTTTTAACCTAAAATATTAAGAAATAAGCAAGTGGACATCAGAACTCAATACTGGATTATCTTAAATCAAAAAATCGAAAATATTTAGTTAGTTTATGAGTTTCTCGAGGTAATGACGTCGAGATCTTTTTTACGATTTTTAAATTTGTGGCATCATTTTGAAATCAAAAAAACGAATTTAAAAAGAAAAAAACCGGTAAAAATCAGCCTATTTTTCATAATAAAACGAATTATAATGCACAAAAAAAATTTATCTCGTCGTCATTACCTCATATTTTATGTACTTAATGAGTGTATCAAAATTGAAGAGGATTGGTCTAGTAGATTTTGAGTTACAGTGTCCGCCGTCTTTGAACATGCTAAGTGGGAGAAAAACGCGTTTGAAGTCTAAACACTGAATTTATAAGGCACATGAGAAGCTCGAAGCCGGATAGGAGAAGCGGAGACTTACAACTCCATATCTCCGTTAGTTTTACTCCAATCGACTTCAAATTACAATAATATTGAGATGTTATACATTTATGTGAGAAAATTAAAAAAAAAAAAGCAAAAAATACCCTACTCCCTCCTTAATTCACATTTATGTATCGGACAAAATAATGAGGCCTCGGCCGTCACATAGAACCAACTATGGTTATCACGAACTGTATTATTTAGTAATTTAATAATTTTTCTACATTTGCTGATGTATCAAGGTTTTACTTATACAAAATACTGATTTCGATTTACACGGGTTTATGCGGAACAAATCTACCGTGTAAATCAGGATATAGGTGTACTGACATATATGTATTTATAAAGGTACATACATTTTGAAATTGCAAATTGGCCTTAACTCAAAAATTTAAAAAAGTGATTCTATTGAAGAGGATTTTGAAACGTTTCCCAGGGCTTTCTGATCGATTTGTGTAGATCTAGAATAAGTAAAGCTGAGTCTGAAACCTTATCTTAAAGGAAGTAAGCAGAAAGGGTGTGTTTCAATCCAGATTATAAAAAAAAAACAAACACCTCCTTCAATTTTGAACACACAGGCTGGGGTAAAGGGCATAACTGTCCAGTAGCCCTGCGGTGTCATCCCCTCTTCACCCTTCCCACGTCCACCTAATCCTGACGCTTGATATGCATGCCCTGTAAAACGGTACACATCACACCTAATCTCCTATTTTACTCAGTTTATGTTCCGTTTCCTACCGCAAATTTACCACCAACACACAGCTCCCTTCAGGAGTCTCCTGTTGCTCCTGTTGCTCCTCCCTGTGCTCGTGCCTGATCCGTGCAGGTTATCCCGGCCGTCATATCATGCCCCCTGCGAGCCGCACACACCTCCCGATAGTTGGAGCCACATGACTCAGGCTCGCAGTAAACCAGGCAAAGATAGACAGGCATCCGAGCTGAATCTATAAACAACCCCGGGACTGACACAGACGTACAAACAGGAGGGGGCCTCTCTCTCTGTGGGCCGCCCCTGCTCCAGTGGGCCACTGCTGCAGCACGGCATTATCGAATCGAATGCCCTGAGCCCTCATGTACCTCGGAGGCAAGCCCTTTTATTAACAGATTATCCCCCGAGTATTGGTTAACGCTATCACGTAGTCACCCGGCTCCCCAACCCCCCGCCGCCACCCTAGGGCTTGTTGATGATTCACAGGCATCCCGAATCATCATCACTCGTGTACCTTCCCGTCATCGGCGTATCACTGGGTCTCCTCCCGGACAGAGCTGCGAAGCAGGAGCCCGAGCAGCCGACAAAACAAGTCTCCTTGCATCTAAATCGGGACGAGACTCCTCAAGACTGACTTTTGCCGTTTGACACCCGTCACCCTGAGAACGCACCGGGGCGACGAGGACGAGGACGAGGACGAAGACGACGACACCCAGCTTCTCCGTGCAGCCCGCGCGGAAGGCTGAGGCGTTCGCGGTTCGTTCCTGCTAAGTTTTAAGGACTCAATTGTGGGCGATTAATTGACAGCCTGTCACAGGGGAAGAAAGGCTGCTTAACGATTTGCATCTTCTATTATCAAACATCTATCACTACACCGTGGAGCCGTCCTGGAGAGACGGATCTTTGAGGTCGCTGCAGGCAATCAGGCAAAAATTGAGTTTTGTAGGTGTGATGGGAATCGCTGATGAATTCAAGCTTGTTTAGATAAATGGGAAAAGACAAAATATATTATATTGTAGTATGTCTTCGAAGAAAGGTTTTCAGATAATCCTACATGCCTTAAGACAAGTTAAATTTGAAAACACTTTAGAATCAGATAAGATAAATGGAGATCAAATAAAATCAATTGAAACAGAAATACAAAATTTTACATAAAAACATACTACAGGAGTTACAGAGATATAATTTTAATTTTTCATTTTTGGCCTAATCAATCAACTTTCTGTTCTATTTGTTTAGGATCTTTTCTGACCCTTTCTTAGCTAGTTTACATTTGATTTCATGTCAGCTGGTAAAATTAAGAAATATGGCATACTGTACATTTTAAGCTTGATCAAAATGAAGAAAAATTAACGCAAGGAGGTTTTTTGGAAAATTGATTTCAAATCTGTTGTTAAAATTGTAAAGTTTATTTTATTATTCAAGTATAAAACTTTATACAGTGAAAGAAAAACATTGGTAAAAATAACCACAAGTTTAAAAAGGCGCCAGAAAATAAAGTTGTTGTGTTTAACAACGAAAATTAATTAATATCTTGATATAAAATTTTGAACAAGATAGCAATTTTTCTGACTTTCTTGTAATGCAGCATGTGTGATATTTCTGTGAGTAATTGAGTAAAATTTTATTCAAAAATATTAATTTTTAACGGAAATATCCACAGTATTGTTGAAGGTCTTTTTCAAAGTTGTGATCACTTTTTCTCAAAAACTGCTAGATCGATCAACATGGAATTTTCAAAAATTACTATACACTTAACATTAAAATCACTGCAAAAACAACCGTCCGTAGGGTAACGTCTGCACTAGCCAGATTTTCTGGTAAGCTGATATGTCTAGTGTGTGGGAATATACTGATAAGACATTTCATTTGAAAAATGGCATTGCAAGTTGTAGATATTTTGATTAACTTACGTGCTTTAGCGATATCGGACCATGCTTTCTTTTTCTAGTCTAAAGGGTAGTACGCTGTTCGCGCTAAGCTAAAATTTCACCAGTCTCCAAAAAAACGCGTGAAAACCGAAGATAAACACTCGCGAAAATTTTTTTGTAGAATTGATGGTAGAGATTTAGCATAGATTCACAACATAGCGTTTAACGTCAATATATAAAAGGTAAATGAATCAAGTGAAAAGAAATAAAATTAAAGAAATCGAAGAAATTGCGATGCTAGAAGCTGTTTTCTTCTTGCAATTGCTTACGATCCAAAGACGAAGCCCTTCCGTACGGGTAAATCCTTATCTCCAGAAACGAAAAACCAAAGGCCGATTCACAACAGCTGTAAGTACACATTAGTAAATTTCATAATTTGATAATAATTCACACTTTAATTTAGTTCTTCGACATGGTACAAAATCCTAGCGTTTTCAGAGAAAATTTTCATATGGACCTAAAAACTTTCCATACTCTGTTCAGGATGATAGAGCCAGAATTGCTTCCAAAAAGGAACACGCATCCTGATGCAATAAATGCATTGGAAAAATGTCTCCCTCCAGTGTTAAACACGGATGTCTTCCTTTTCGAAGGCTTTTTCTTGGGTATTTCATTAATTAAATATTCTTCAAAAAAAACCTCGTCTACAGTGTTTTCCATCTCTCTTCAAATATTTATTTATTATTCTATTAATTATTATTCTATTATTTATTATTCTATTTTGTTTTATCGCTTTACCTCTACGTTCTTCAAATACAATTTCAATAAAAATTCAAATTCAAATTCAAATGCCGCAAATCCTTCAAATGTCAAAATTCCGACGCGCATAAATGTTATGTACATTCACAGGCTAGCTAAAATCTTGGGGAGAGTTTTGCAGCGCACCTAGTGGCTTATCCGTGAAACAAACCATTTAGCGAAGGAACAGCGTACCACTTCTCTAAATTCCGCAGCGGAATTTTAGCTTTTCATTTCGCCAGGCGGAATTTTGTATGGAAAATTTCGTTTAGCGCGAACAGCATACTACCCTTAAACGTTTATCAAATTTACTATTCATATTCCATAAGCACTATTTTTCATGAAAACTGTTAATAAATTCAATTAGATAATTTAAATTCCGCCATTTTTTATTCTGCATCTGTCAAATTTCTGGTAGCTTTGATTGCTACAAATCTGGCTTGGCATTTCTGTCTTTCCAGAAAATTTGGTATGCCATGTGCGGTCTCCACTCCACTAGACATTTTATGGACAGAACAGCTGGTAAGACAGAAAATCTGGCTAGTGCAGACGCGCAGTTAGCAAAATTTCGCTCTGATGTGTCAACTGAAATACGTACAAAATTCGGCAGCAGATTAACCAAAAGATTGACTGGGCAACAATATGAGGACGTAAAATCGGTTAAAATTATTTACATATGTTTAATCCCAATAATGTGGCCTACTTAAAAATAAAAATTAGAATTAACTATTTTTACAAGCTTTTATTTAACTTGACTTGTTCGTGTGCATGCCTTTCGAGTTCAAAATTTGTACTCGAATTTTAACTCACTTCCTCTTGTCCGATTTTGATAAAATTTGACAGACTTACTTAAGTTTCGTGACAATACAATATTGTATAAGTAATATCGTTCTAAATCCAATATAGCAGCCTGCCCAAGATGGCGAATTACCTTTTTTCTTCACAACCTCCTTGAAATGGGTATTAAATGAAAAAATTTGAAAATGAATTGTATTTTTTCGGGCAGTTTTGTGGTTATAAGCTCATACCATCTACGGATCTTAACTAACCTTATTGTACCTATCATTGGAATGCAAATAATAATTACAAAAAAAATCAGACTCTTACAAGGTAGCTTAATTTGCTGAAAGCGGGAAAGGGGCATCTTTTACCACGAAAACCAACGCAGAAGCCAAAAGGCCTGCTGGCACGATCGTGTCCGGCGAGTAAGAGTAACTGGAGATGATCATGAAAACTGAAATTGATCTCGGTGATGAGGTTGGAAAGTGGCTGGCGATCAAGAGCCGGCCGAGCTACCTACTCGTCGCGATTTCGCTTCTTTTTTTCCTCTCATTTTATTATTACTCACATTATATGCCTATGGTTGCTTTAGCAGTTCGATACTGAAATTCTTGATCGCGAGCGATCAGTGGTTGCCATCTACAAGAAGCCATCGAAGCCGTCCTTCCATCCGCGAATAAATAACTCGAGGGCTTGTTTTGACATGCGAACATACCACCAAAAAACGTATAAGCGTCTCACAAACCAAACGCAGTGCAATCTCGGCCGCCGCGCCGGGGTGGTGCATCCGGGGAAGACTGAGACCAGAGCCAGTAATACAAAAATTTTCCTTTCGTCTCTCTAAGTTTTTCGCGGATTTCACCTCACCGCGGCATGTCCGCGATTCAGCCGACTGATATAATTACCTCTGTCTATGGATCGCGCTAGTGGAGCTGTTAACTGGCGGAGTTGCCGGGGCTTCTGATACCCGCCACCACAGCCTCCGCCACTGGTCCCAGTGCTGGCCGCCGCCGCCGCCGGACTGTCCCTGGTGCGGAGAGCGAGCACAAAATTATTTAATTTATTGGAATCATGTTTCAAGTCGATATTGATATAAATCCACTTTGTATTTTAATTAATTCCATCGCTTGTTGATTTATCGCCATCTCAAAGTATGTTCTGCGGTCGTTTCGCAATTACGGACGGGGATGATGGGGATTTTAAGCGCGGAGGGGCTTGTACCCGATGACGTGCCGCGTTCACTCTGTCGTTATTTTTATTTAATTCAATTTCGGGTTACTTGTGTTAAATTAACACATTTTTCACAGGAATCTCGAAATTCATGCAACGCCCCTGTCGAAAATTTCCTTTAATGAGGACAACAATTTTTACGATATTTATTTACATACACATATGGGCGCCACCCCCCCCCATTGGAGCTGCCACAATTTAAGAAAGAATTAAATTTTCGATTAATTTAAACCCAACGGATATGTTTAATTAATTAAGTGTTCGAATATTCTATAGAATTATTTTGCACTCATATATGAACGATTATGCCAACGCAATAAGTTCTACAGTTCGTGATATGAATCTTCTGTACTAATATATGTATAAAGAGAGCTACTTTATCGTTTCGAATTGGATATTAATTTCACCGTTGGTAAGCTTACGTCTTCCCATTATTAGATATAGGCTTTAAATTAATACGAATGACAGAAAGGTTAATTTTTTTGTTTTGGCGACTCTTTCGTTTACTTTGACATGCTACAACACAACATGACATGGCACATGACAAAACATCACTTAATACATGACATGACTTGTGACGTGAAATGCACAAGACATATTACTCTTGATACATGATACGCTATATGGCAAGACACGACACATAACACATGACAAGATGCATGATATGGCACATGACAGTGGTGAGAAAATTTTGCTGGCATCTTTTTTCCCCTTCGTTAAAATTTATAGGAATTGTAAATTTTTATATACTTCAACAAAGCTAATTTAAAAACAAGTAAGGAGTTTTATTTTAATCTAATGAGTCATTTCTGCTATTTGACATTTAACCCTTATCAGTCACACCTCAGTAAAATCCCGCACAGGTCATTCTGGGGTCTATCACACCCCAGCGTAGTTTACAAGCTTATAAAAAATTGTAGGTAGCATAACAAAAAAAAAAAATATCCTGTTAAAGTTTAAGTCTTCCTCTAAAAGACTGTACGGGGTCAGATATGTGAAAATTAAATTTAAGATAGTTAAAAAAAAATCGAAAAACTGACTTTTTTCACTAAAACTACTGTAACTTTTTTAATTTTTAAGATATTTCAATTTGCCAAGCGGTTTTGTAATCCTGAAATGATGTCCTATTCAGCTGGTATGTTCTGTTTTTTTGGCCGTTTCAAAAAGTATATTTATTTTGAAGTCTGAATGTACCACTTTTATGAAAAAAATTAACAACTCATTTACACACAGAACTAGCAATTTATTAATTAAAGAATTTATTTAAAAATCCAAAAAAAAATTTTTCATAAAGTATTTAATGCATATTAAAAAAGCAAGAAAAATTTATATTTATTTATATACAGTGTTGGAAAAAACTAAAGCAACTCAACACAAAAAAAGTTGTCTTTAAGAAAAAAATAACAAGGGTATGCTTTACTTTGAAATAAAATATATTTAAATTAATCCTCTTACATCCTTCTAAATAACAACAAAATAATATTATAATAAATTCAACATATCACACTGATAAACAGTCTAAGTTCTTACAAGTAATAGAAATTATCTGGAAAAAACTAAAGCAACTTTTATTCAGGTCAAAGAATGAAAGTGAAAAACGTAGTTTTACAATTTATTAGAGAATTCTGCGAATTATTAACGAATTCTGTGAATTATTAGCGAATGCTGCACGGCTATGAATGTAACGACTAATGTACCGTTCCACAATTGTAATGGTGACGCACGATAAGAATTATTTGCTTTGTCCTTTCATTCGAAGAGTGATCGCGCAAGTGTTTCATCGAATTTAATGAGTATGGCTAGGAATAAGTTCAACGATTTCACCAAGGAGTGCATCATAAGTGATTTTAAAAAGGGTTTGACTCAAAAGGCCTTATGTGAAAAGTACAGTATAAGCAAATCTGTGATATCAAGACTTTTAAAAAAATTTAAAGAGACCGGTAATGTGAAAACTATCCACAAAGGTGGACGTCCGAGGAAGACGACAGCACGAGAGGATGCCCTTATTATAAGAAAAATAAAAATAAACCCTTTTGTATCATCAGCCGAAATTCTCAGGCAGATCCCGTTGAATGTTACTGATAGGACCATTAGAAATCGAGCCATCGAAGCCAAACTTCCTGCAAGAAGGCCAGCGTCTAAGCCAGCAATATCAAAAAAAAAAACCAACAAGCGAGGATTAAATTCGCTGAAAAATACCAGGACTGGACCCAAGAACAGTGGAAAACAGTTTTGTTCTCAGATGAATCAAAATTTAATTTGATTCAGTCTGATGGAATGACAAGTGTCAGACGTCCTATCGGAACAAGACTCAATCCTAAATATTGTAATCATACAATAAAACATGGAGGAGGCTCTGTAATGGTGTGGGGATGTTTCTCCTGGGCAGGAACTGGACCCATTGTTCGAATTGAAGGCAAAATGGATCGGTTCCAGTACAAAGAAATCCTGGAAAATCACATGTTACCATATGCAGAAGAGGAAATGCCACTTCGTTGGAGGTTTCAACACGATCGCGATCCAAAACATACCTCAAAATTTGTAACTGACTGGATCGGAGAGAAGCACATCGATGTTCTGGATTGGGCTGCGCAATCACCTGATATAAACCCAATAGAAAATCTATGGGAAATTGTTAAGAGGCAGTTGAGAGGACACAGGTTCTCCCACCAACGGCAGTTGTTTGAAGCAGTACAATCAGAGTGGTCGCAGATTCCAAAAAAAACCATTGAGAACCTTATTTTATCGATGCCAAGAAGATGTCAATCCGTAATCAATCAAAACGGCTTTGCTACTAAGTACTGAAATTCATTATGTTATTATAATTTGTTTAACTATAGTCGAGTTGCTTTAGTTTTTTCCAGACAATTTTTATTACTTGTTGTACTTAGACTGTTTATCAGTGTGATATGTTGAATTTATTATAATATTATTTTGTCGTTATTTAGAAGGATGTAAGAGGATTAATTTAAATATATTTTATTTCAAAGTAAAGCATGCCCTTGCTATTTTTTTCTTAAAGAGTACTTTTTTTGTGTTGAGTTGCTTTAGTTTTTTCCAACACTGTATAATTTGTTAACTATTCTATGCCAAAAACACATTCAATGCACATGTACGCTCTATGCGTATCACACATCGGTTGAAGGCATGATGGACACATTGAGTTAGTGTTCTTATCACTTCCTCTTGGACAAAGTGCGCATCTTTTTTGTCTGTCTAGCTTTCGACGCTCATTTTGGGTGGGAAGACGGTCCTGCAAATGCAAAATATTTGCAATTCCAGCTTTTAAGTCCTTCGTATAGATACGATATTATAGCGTTCTTGCAAGTGCGCTTTCACCAAGTATAAATACAACTTATCTTATGGCGAAAATACACGTTAAAATTTTTTCAAAAAATTCTAACAAAGAAAATCTGTTAAAATGTACTTCAAATTCAAATTAAACTCCTCGGAAGTAAAAAAAAAAAATTTTATAAAAACTCGAAAAAATCACGTATAGGTCACACTGGGTGTGAGACACCCCAAAATTCGAGGGGGCCTACTTTGAGCAACTGCCAGGTAGAAACTAACGGTCCCAAAAATATTTTGCCGGCGGGGAATGAAAGTTTGTAACTCTGACTAATTGTAGATGGCGGTATTAGACCCATATCCATTGGTTTACTGGGTCATTTTGGCGCTCAAAAAAACGCTGGGGTGTATTTCACCCAGTGTGACTGTTAAGGGTTAATAATGCATAGTTTTCATCTTTTTACTAAAGTTGTTCGCGTCTCTGACAGACATTTTTTTTACAATAAAAATTACATGAACAGATCGATCTTGTATAATACTATACATACGAGGAATGATGCAAAAGTAATGATAATGGTAACTAAAATAACGTATGTGGTTTTAAAATTAAATATATTTTTGTACTTAGTCTCCCGTAACAAATCAATATACTTAATCCATTATTTTTACTAAACCCCGAATGTCCTTCGGGGTTGCAGCCTCTGCAATGGTCATCATCTCGTTATCGTATTCAAATTCCTTCCTGGGTTTTTTTTTTTTTTAGCCAGATGGAAAAACACTGGGGCTAGATCTACAGAATAAAGTGAGTTCAAGCAGTTCGAAGCCTTGTTCACGAATGGCAGCCATCGTAATTTCGATCTTGTGAGCGGGTGCGTTGTCCTGGTGGAACAAAGCTACCTCTTGCAATTTTTACCGACTGCTCGTATTTAAATCAATGTATCTCCCACAAATGACTCGATATTTCTATGAGTTTTTTATGCCTAGTGAAGCTATGATGAACCCAAATCAGTTTTTTTCTTTTCATTGTATGTATTAGAAATAATTATTTATCAGTACTTTTGGATCACCCGTCGTATACTAATACGGCTAATTAAGTTGTTTTCAAAATAAATATTTTCTCCAATTTCTTGGTTTTTCAGAGTCTTTAGAATAAAAATTCTAAGATTATGCGAGAAAAGATTTGAAGGAAATTCTAGTAGTGTCATCATTAATCGTTGTATTAAGTGTATTATAGTGTCCGCTAGGGTGCGTGGCTCTGGGCTTGAAGCCTTTCAAGTCGTCTTCTGAAAATATTGGGTAGCTCAATAGAGCGACTATCCCAGTGAGTGTATTGAGGCAGCTCTCTTTGAGCAGGAACCTCAAGGGAATTGAACGGGCAGCAAGAATGCACGGTCCCGAAATGAAAGCCTTTACGTCTTCTTTACAATTCCCCGTTTATTCCAAATTTACCAGCCTATTTATGTTAAACAAATCTTACAACTACATATAGATATTCCATATTCTTAATACTAAAGACCGATATTGGTCAAATATTGCTAATTCGGCAATTTACACCCTTAGCGCATAGCCCCGGGCAAAACCGCGCAATCGGCACGATACGCCGGCTCATAGTTCAATCGCCTTCGCGCCCGCGAGCCGGCGTAACCCGAAACTCACGTGAGAGTTAATTGGGTCACTTTAAATGCTTGTGCGTGCCTTACACTCTTGTACCTGGTGCTATGCACCAGGTACAAGAGTGCATAGCACCAGTTATTAGTCTAAAGTGGTTATAATTCTAGTATTAACTGCTTTATCCCTTGGATACATATATGATTCTATCTGTAAAAACTGACTTTATCTTGAAAATACATTTCCAGGAATGCGGAAAATGTCATTCAATGTCAAAATTGACAATGTAACCTTTCGGTTTTAGTTCAAAATTTGCATTTAAGACTGCGCTACCATCGATTTCGACAGACAAGAAAAAAGGTACGATTTTTGAAAACTTCAAACTATATTTTCTCAAAATTGTTTTTTTTTCAAAATTCCGATCTTTTAACGCTTCTAAACTTATTAAATTTTGAGTTTTTTTTAGCTAAATAAGAGTTTGTTTTATTACTTATACTGAACTGTACAAGAATACCTAATCAAAAACCTCATATGACGTCACGCATTTCTAACGATTAGGTTAAGAGCGACAAGTTTATTTTGGTAATCAATTTTATTTATTTAGTTTTTTAGTTGTTTTCTCTTCAAAATGATTAAATAAAACATTATTTTGTTGAATTTTGTTTTTATGAAAACTATACGATATATCGCAAAATACTTTTGGAGCTTTATTTACACTAAACTATTAGGGATTTCGATTTGAAGTTTTTACACAACATTCTTGAAACAGTATACAATGAAAATGTAATTTTTTTTTATAATTCTGAAGAGAGAATACCCTTAAAGTATGTCTAGATGAAATCTGTAGTCTTATTTTTGTAAGAGATTTATTAAACTATGAAATAAAGAATTGAATAATAATTTATCACATTGAAGAGTTATTGAAATTAAATAATTTAATAAGTAAAGGTTAACCCATAAAAATATTGATGTTTTTAAAGGGCAGAAACCCTTATTGCATATATAATTAAATTGTATCCGCCCGAATATCCTCCAGTGGTATCAAAATCACATTATAAACAAATTCCGTGGATTTTCCGCTATTTCGCACAATTTCCAGTGCAACACTAATCCGTCACTTTTCGACTGAGTTGAGTCGCTTTTTGAGTGAAAGCACTCTCAGCCCCGACAACTATCATCCACAAAGGGAAAATGGGGCAACAGGAACATCAGAATCAACAGAAAAAAAAGTGAAAAACAAAAAAAAAAAAAACACAGAAGGGCACGAAGGGAAAAAAATGCCGGCGAACAGCGATGAGCACCACTCTGCCCTACCGTACCAGCGCCACCATCGGGGAGGAGAGGAACCGGGCACAGAGGAGAAATTGATAAAAAATTACAAACCACTTTTTTTCCATTTAACATCGCTGTAAGAGTTCACCGTTTACAAATGATAACAACTTGTTGATTGTATTCGGGCGCCCCTGCTTCCACAGGCAGGTCTACACGGCAGCGTAGTCCCTGTGCGCCCCACGCCCGCACGCCCTTCCCTTGCCCTTTAGTCCCGGAGCTCTCTGTCGTCTGGCTGTGCGAGCAGAAGCACCCCAAACACGAGCCCCACAGTCACCGCCGCCGCCGCCGCCGGGTCTCTATGAAGTCTACAAGCCCTTGGAACATTTACCCTCGACTACATTACCCCGGTGCGCTAAAAACCACCCCCGCCGCCCCTGTTCACATACCAGGGTACAGTTGGAAGGGCGGCACGGCGAACGGAGACAGGGGATGGTTAGGGCTTTTTGCGGCTCTGTCCCTCTAAACACATCCACACACACCGAGTCGGAGGCGAAAAATTCACTTCCATGTGCCGATTCCGATCCGAGGGCGGATTTCTTAAGGGAAGTGCTTTAGAATTTTTCCATAACCGCACCGACCCTCGCCGGGTCTAAGTAAGGGCGGAGGGGGGAAAAGGGCGCGCGGGACTAAGCCCTATTTTTTCGGCTGCCACTGTGCGAAAGTCGGTGTCGGGCGGCGGTGACGGGGGCGATGAGTTCATAAGAACTTTAACCTCTCCCTCCATCTGGAAAAAAAGAAGCTGCCGGAAAATGAATGTTAAGAAGGTTAGTTAAGGTGATTTGTCTGTCGCTAGGCTCCCGTCTTCCCCCTGCGAGGCATTCTTCGCCCCGCCGACACCAGGCGGTGCGGCGGGTGCGAGCGAGCTTAGAAGGGTTCCCGGGCAAATGAAGAGGTTCGCCGAGACTCGCTGGAATTTGACTGATTTGGATCTCCTCGTCCGTGCCATGCTACAGCTACAGGGGATGACGAAGGGACGAAGGAATCCGTCGTGCTCCCTCCCCTCCCCTTCCTTCCCGCACCGTTGATTCATCCCGACGTCTTATTGAAAATTGATCCCGGATAGTCTATCAATTTTAAGGGGACATCACTTTTCGTCTATGTCACGCCGATGTCCCGGTGATGCCCGATCGAATCCGCCGCGAATGTAATTCGACACCCGAATTTGTCGGCCGCAATCAAGTCAACCTGTGAAAACTTTGATCTTGTGCCGAGCGTGAAGATGCAAAATGAAGCGAAGATGCAAAGATGCGACGATGAACGCTGCTTTGGCCCTGAGGGAGTTTTTTTTAGAGACGTGCGGATGCGTTTAAATGTTCATTTTCGGTGGGTTTTTTTTTTTGAAAAGGTGGCGAGCACCAGCTACCGGATTTTATGTTTGAAATTTTAAGGCACGTCACAGGTTGTTAGGTGATGATTGAGGTGGATGAGCGATTATTTTCTGAGATCGTTTTTTTCGCTATTTTTCGAAGGTTAAGGTTAATGGGAGGCGGTACCTTTACTTTGTATCAGTTGTCTAATTCAGAAAACTGAGATACAACTTAATTTTCGAATTTTTAAGAAGAAATAATTTTTAGATTGACTCCAAGAAAACAATCTCAACTCATGACAGTAGAAAATCTTTTTGTAAATTTTATCAAAATTGTGAGTTTATATATGGGTAATTCTTTTACAAACCGTACGGATTTTGATAAAAATTGACCGACATGTCTCCGATTTGGCTGAAACTTTTTTTACGGGTTCTATATCGAAAAATAAGAGATACGTGTCCGAGGATTTTTTTTTGTTCCGCATATTTTCGATAATACTAGTGATCGAAAATGTGAGAATAATGAATTTTTTGGCTTGGAGACTCATTTTCAAAAATTTATAACTCTGGTTTTATTTGAGCTACAAACTTCTTTTCTTTTTCATTTTAAATCTAAAGGACTGAGTTTTAAATCTAAAGGTCTTTTTATTATCTACAACTTTTATATTTCACTTTTTTTGATCCGAGCTATAATTTTCTTTTTATTAACAAAAAACCGGTTTTTTTGACGTGTCGCGCTATATAAATTAATGTTTTAAAAATAGTAATAATAAAGGCTCCATATTTTGAAAACATGTTTTTTATGTAAAATATGACGGAGAATACAATAAATATACTAAAAACTTGCTATGAGGTGGGGGCAATTGTTAAAAATTGATTTAAACAATTAAATTGTTAATAACAATATGAATTTGTTAATAATTTTTATTAAAATAATTTTTTTCTCAAAACTCAGTCCTTTAGATTTAAAATGAAAAAGAAAAGAAGTTTGTAGCTCAAATAAAACCAGAGTTATAAATTTTTGAAAATGAGTCTCCAAGCCAAAAAATTTATTATTCTCACATTTTCGATTACTAGTATTATCGAAAATATGCGGAACAAACAAAAATCCTCGGACACGTATCTCTTATTTTTCGATATAGAATCCGTAAAAAAAGTTTCAGCCAAATCGGAGATGTGTCGGTCAAAAAGGTGTTCGGTTTGTAAAAGAATTACCCATATGCACACTAAATACTTCAGTTTCTAGAATTGTGCTCTTCTAAATACCCAATTATTATTAACAGAATAATATTGTACATTATTTCTAGAATTTTAGGATATTTATCTATATATATAAAAATGAACCCCTATTTCTGTTGGTCACGCAATAACTTGAGAACGACTTTATCGATTTCAGTTTATTTATAAATTTTTTGACGATTTCGACTTCGGTGGACCAAAATTGTCTATATTTAAATTTTTAAATCCAGAGAAATAATTCAACACGTGATTCAAATACCACCAAATGTCGGTTTCAAAAACTTGACAAGAAGAAACATTTTAGTCGAAATATTAATAAGTCGGATAATTTCAAATCATCTCTATTTCCCAATAAAATAGCAATATATTTTTCCACAGTAGAGAAAAACGTACCCAACAATTCCATTAAATTGCTGACAATTTCTGGTTCAAATTTTGACGGTTTGTATGGATATGACTCATGCCAATTTGATGGTTGGATGAAGTTTTAAATTCTAATTGTATGCAAAATTTATCTGATGCCGGATGTTCCTGGTAGCAGGATCATTCAGTAATTTTTGAAGAAAAGCTGAACCACAAACCACAACCAACATTTGTAGCTTGAGACTATTGAGGAATATTGCCATAATGTGGTTATTTTGACGCATTTTAAAAAAGTGCTAATATCTCGAAAACTAAGTCATTCACATTTAGTTAGTCCGATAGATCAATGAGCTAAACCGTCACCACACGCAAGGTTATTATCGGTTTTTTGGAATACCCTGTATACTTTTAACAATGCATATATTTTTTTTTTATTGCAAAATATTCAGTATTAAAATTGCTGTTTGCGATTACCAGAATTGTGGCAAATATGTTGATTAGAAATCAAAGAAGAAAGTTCATTAGTCTGTCCATCCCTCACAGCCGATTTTCTCAGAAACAATTAACCCAAATATTTTGCACTAGTTAACACTTTAAAATATACATATAAGAATTAAAGAGGGAGCAAATTAGGTAGGTACTCGATATTTTTTTTAATTTTATATATTTTGTAGAGTATCATTCAAAAGGGTTTGTTATGTAGAATACAGTAAAAGTTTTTTCATAATATTAAATAGCATATTTATACAGATATTCTGAAAATTATGCAAAAGTAGGGCACACCACAGCCCTCCCCTCTTATTTCCGAAAAAGTGCTTACTTACTATATACTATACTTGAAGTTTACAGGAAAATTATAACGAAAGTTTAAGATCTTATAAATTTCTAGATATTCTAGAAAATATGGTAGGGAACCCTCTGTGAGCGAGTCGAACTCGCACTTGACCGGTTATTTATTAATAAGAACTACTAGGAGAATTTAAAAAAAAACCCTCGATCAACATTTATTATTATTTTGCAAGACAAATTACCAGTACCATTACCAGCATTAGTACTTTCAAAAATGTAGTTATCATTACCAAGTAATGCTATTGATACTTCACCAATACCTCACTTCAGAAGCATTACCTGACTTGACTTGAAAAGACGCAACATTACCTAGCATTGTTCAACAGCACTCATCATTACCTAGTATTACTCGCTGAGTATTTCTAAGTAATGCCAGGTAATGCTTCTGAAGTACGGTAATGGTGAATTACCAATACCATTATCTAGTAATGGTAATTAAATTTTTTGGAGTACCAGTACCCTGTCTTGCTTGCATTACTTGTACTAGTAATTATAATGGTAATCGTAGTACTTTTTTACATCTCTGCCGCGGTCACTTATTAGCAAAATACTGTTTTGACATATAAACATTTCGGAGGCTTGTTACTTCGTCACTTTTCATCGTATCTACTTAAAATTTTGACACTATATTTTTGAGATGTCATACCAGACAATATAACAAAATAATTGATTTATTGAGAGTTACAAGTAGACATGACCCTTCAGAAAAGCCATTATTTTTCGAACAAAAAGAAAAGAGAATTGCATTAATTAAGCTTTACGAGCACGTCAAATTAAGATATATAATTATTCCTATTCAATTTCTATTTCCGTTCCCATAAATATCGCCAACAAAAATGTGTCCCATAAGTTTAATAAAAGCAAACCGTAAAACCTCGTCACATGAAGCGCATCCGTGCGACGTTAGCAGAAATTCAGAGACAGACCTCAGATCGGAGCCCTGCAGCGAGACAAGAAGCATGTGAGAAGTGCAAAACTTCTTCTAAATCAGTGTCACATTGGTCAACAGACACCAGCGCACGTAACTTTTTCGTTAGCGAGGCCATAAATCATGCTCTACAGGCCACAAATCACCCGGGACAAGTTAGAAAAATTCGAAACTCTCCCAACTTCCTTGAGCATCATTCCTGACAAATACCTGAAGGCGAGTAAATCGAATACTCCAGATTGGGACAGCAGCAACCAGCGAGGAGGAGGCAGAAGAAGAAGACGCGGAGGACGACGACGACGAGGGCACGGGAACACGGGAGACATGGACACGGCTGCTGGATGCTGGAGCCGGTGCCTGTCCGGGTCCGGCCCAAAGATGCATTACAGGTCCCACTCCATAGCCTTCAGCAGACAATACCGAAACCCTGCGATCTGTAACCAATAAAATAATGGCAACTGAGAAGAAGCTGACGAAGCGCCCGGCCCCAGTCCCAGCTGAGGAGCGCACAGGTACTTATGCAAAAAATAGGAAGTACGCCCGAGGGAGGCGGAGGAGCGTTAAAACAAAATATGAGCTCCTTCAAGCTCCGGGCGGCGCAGAAGCGGTGGCGGGGATACCCACCAACTGAATCTGAAAATTTGTAACCTTATCGTCAAAGAAGTGGAGAAGAAGTCGAGGAATGCTTTTCTTCGGTTGTTGGGCAATAAAACCTCGTTCCAGGTCGCCGTCGACTGCGTCCACCAGCGCAGCGAGCTGGCTGTCGCGTCTGTCTCGTAAGCCGTCGGGCAGGAGTAACACACAAAAATCCTGAAGTGTCCACGCGGAGGGGGTGGGAATGGCCAGGCGGAAATTCTTTGATAGCTGCACTTACACCAGCTGAAGAAGACCCGCCCGCCTGTCCGTCCATCCCGCCGAAGACACCGAGCCGCGCACCAGCTCTCAGGACGAGATATATGCCAAAATGAAAGACAATGGGCCCATAAATCAGGCCGAAAGTGACGTACTCCGCCGCGCTTGAATATGGTAAAGAGGGTGGCGAGCTGGCTTCGGTCCGTTCCGCGCGCAAAATGGACCCGCGAGATGCCTAAGGAATTATTTACTTTTACCATTTTCCTCGATTGCTGCGGATAAATTTTCAGCGACTGCCGCTCATGCTGCTCTGATGCTCGGATGCTATGTGTGCTGGTGCGCCGAGCCGCCGGGTCCCCGGGATGCTGCTGGAAACTGGACGCGATTGTTCTTCCGATTGTTGTTCAGTTGTCTCCGGGCGACCAAAGTGTCCGACGGGAGAATGGAATTTCGGTGATATATGGGAGATGGGCCTTGTTTGGATGAGATTTGATGCACGACACGATTCGGCTCAGCATAGTCAGAGCATCTGTCATCGAGCAGGTTTATTTGATTGGGAACCAAAACAGACTCCAGACAAAGCTCCAACATAGCCCTAAAAAGGCACCATAACAATATTGGAAGAATAACTTTATTTGAAAGGATTTTCAAACATAGGTTGCCATATATGTAAATATGAAGATAGTAACATACATTTAGATCTGGATTAAGTGACGACCAATGAAGAACCGAATATTGTTCGATAACAACCAATTACGTGATTCAATGGAGACATGAATCGGTGCGTTGTCTTGTTGAAATATTACATTTTTATTCATACATACATGTAATTTTCGAAAAACCCAATCAATACTACATAACTTCATTTGAGAGAATCTTCAAACATAGGTTGCCACATATTTAAACCTACTACCCAATATATTTACAATACCCTATATTTTTTGTAACTAAGTGTTTGGGGCCTCAATAGCTCGATTGAAAGCGCGTCACGTTTGCTGCAAGCCAGTAGTGCACTAGAGGTTGTAGGTTTAATTCCCACAAAAAACCCTAGGTCACAAAAAGTGGTATCAGAATGGACCTATAATGGTCTAAGTGTACCTTTCGACAGCCACATCAATCTAACATCAAACCAAATTTTCCAACATATACGATCCATTCTATGAAGTATCCTGAAGAACATTTGTGAGAACAATAACCGTCTCAGATCAAGCCTTGACCCCCACAATCGTGATCGCAATTTTTATGTCCTTGAATGCAGGTGCGCTCACATAAATCGTTATAACTTTTTTATGAAGTGAGGTAATATAAAAGAATCAAGTCCTCCGTAAGTAATCCAAAACGCAAACAGTTGTGGAGATATTGCAACTATTCTTAGAAAATGAACATATCTAAAATAAAATATTCGTAAAATGCATTAGACATATTTGAACATTTATTAAAAATGCCATAGGAGGGGATAAGAAAGGGAAAAGAGTCCCCGCCCCGATTATGGCCGTTATATTTTTTTTATCGTCAGGGCTAACACTACCAAAAATATCGCCAAGTTTCATCCCTTAATAATTAATTTCAACGAAAAATTAATAACTTTTGAAAGGGTTGACCAATTTGGATGGGTTTTTGACATAAAAATAAAAAAATATATAAAAACAAAAAATTTAGAAAAAGAAAAAAGCATTTTTTGATGTTATATACAATTTTCAGGTTTACCGATTTTCTCTGTGATGCGCCTCAGCGACACCTATAACATGTCAAAAACCTGTCCAATACTTTTTTTTTTTTTGAAATTTTATAAATTAATTCTCATCCGTTGGGGGTTAATTATTAAGGGATGAAACTTGGCCAAATTGTTACTAGTGTTAGTCCTGACGATAAAAAAATATAACGGACATAATCGGCGCAGAAGCATTTTTGCCCTTTCTTATCCCCTATGGCCTTTATTAATTTATTTTTTATTAATTTTTATATACATTTTTATTTTTCGTATCTTTTAAGGGAAATTTTATTTTATTTTTCTAAATAACAAATAATTTGCTTAAAATAAGCTATACCTAACTATACACTTTTTTTTTTGTGCAGTTCTGCCTTTGTAGGGTGACGTCCTTAAAAGCAAAAAACTATGTCGTTGAAACAGTCAATGGTTTGTTCCAAATGTTCCATCCTTACTAATAAAATTTTCTAAATTACGTGCGTTGTTTGTTCAGGGTGTTACTATGGTATTATACTATATTATATTTCTAAAAACTTTTTATTCTGTTGCACCTGAAACAGATCAAGGCTAATTTGTTTTTTTTATATATATCTAAACACATTCCCAACTGGTAAATTTTTACTTTCGCAATGTTCACCTTTTAAAGGAAATTAAATAGTCAACAATGAATAATGAAGTCCTCGTTGTCATTGCAAAGCGTTACAAAGCCAAATTGACTGGACAGTGAAAGAGCCTTACATAAGATTAGGTGCTGGAAATTCGGAATTGACGGCCTCTTGAAGGACTTAAAGGCCTTAACATGCGACTCAGATATGTTAGTTGTCTTTCACACATGTTGTAAAGAAAATTATTTCTATAATATGTTCCTTTCAAATAAATAAATTATATTATTTAATTTATAGTATAAAAAACTCCTGTTCTTTATCACAGCGAAACACCGGATTGGCATAGATTCAATTAAGTTAAAAATAATGCAACCATTTTTATACTTGTTTCCACTAAGGGGTTTAAGTCATGACCAATTCATGACCCGAAACCCCTTTACCTAAAAACCCACCTTTTGTCAATTTCGAACGATGTTAAGGACCATTGTTCTGTTGAAATCACCATTGAAAAGACATTTCCCATTCAGTATATTGCAGCATTACTGTGTCTAATATACAAACATATTGAAATTGATCAATGTTTCCATTTACATTCCTTCAACCATGTTTAAATGTAGGTTTGCAGTTCTATATGTATTATAACAAATGCATGTATAACTTTTTGATTATTTTGAATAAATATTTATTTCTGTTTTTCATAATTTTGGAATTTCTCTCACAATATATATTCTAGACATTATTCCACGAAGTAGTGATATACCTTGTTTGGCCCTCAACCGTAATTGTCGCTGTTTGTGTATTTGGGGCATCTCCAGTTAATTAGTTTTCCACCTAAAAGTGATTCCTTTTTTTTTTTGTTTTGTTTTTTTGTTAATTTACGTCAGAGATTACGAAATCCCTTCAAGCGTTTGACATCACTACGAGGGGCACATGTAAGGGGTCTTTACGAGCTTCTCAAAACATTAAAGCGACCCAGGGCCAAGGTTTGATGTCGGAAACTGGGGAACCGAAAAAAATCCCTAAATAAGGTAAAATTACTGTCACATTTTACCCTTGTGACGAGAACACCTTAACCCTCTCGCACCGCAACCGGCAATAGAGCTCAAGCCGTACAAGCCCCTAACTCGTTTACGTGCCCTCACACGTTCCCCACGTGCTGATCTACTATCGCCGTCTATCTGCCGGGAGCGGGGGGTGCAGGAGTTCGGAGCGCCTCATATAAGGACACCCGTCCCGAGCACTGTTTATGTTAGTCTATTACAAAACTTGACGACATGTCCGCCGCATTTCATTTAGACGACATGAAGGGGACGACATGGAGGACAGGAACAGGACATGAAGGACTCCGCTAAATATACGGGATGCCTCATATATGAACCCCGAGAACTCATCTGTTTAACGATAATAGTAAATTGCTTCTGGGGTTCTACAGTATAGTTCCCAGTTTCTAGGACTTCCCGCGCGCCATACCCGAGGAAGTGAATATTTCGAAGTTGGGAAGATGCGAGGGCTGGACGGATCGCCGGCGGCGGCGGCGGCACTGCCTCACTGTGCCGCGCCGTCGGTCGGGCCACCCTCGCACCCGCAAACAAGCATCTGCTAGCATGTTCTCCTCCCTCCCCCGAAACCCACTGTTCCCGGGGACAACTATGGGAGCTGCTGGGGCTCGTTCGGGTCGGTATCTTCCTTCTACTTTCGCATTCTCCTCCAGTGTGGTCCAGGATCTTCCTGGTGTTATGGGTGCTTATGTATGAATCCAGGAGAGGGTTATGGGGCTGCTCCTGGTCATGTCTACACTCGCTGCGGGGGGAGATGGATATGGTGTCTCGGCCCGGGGAGCGTCACCCCACTGCCCCTCGCCCCCTACTACTTACTACTACTCCTGGTACGGATCCTGCTTTTGATGGTGCCGGCGATGGCGGTTTTAAGCACATCATGTCACATTAAATATTTCTCCTTTCGGATGAAGTTATGCTTAATTTGACGTTTTCGGGAAGATTTAATGATGCTTTATGGCTGGACGTTAATTTCTAATTTTGAGTTCGTAATTGAAGCAGAAGGCGACACGGATGACTGACAAAAGCCCTCTCACGGCACAGCATGGCAGTGCGCTTTATGGCGTGAAGGCTCTCAAATTTTATGATCAAGAAAACGAGCTGCGCTACTGACTTCAGCATCAGTTCGTTTTGCCAAAAGCGTCATGCCATTGCCCTCGTTTTGCAAGTATATCAAATTTATGCCACTCGAAGTTCATATAACGTTTTCTTTCTTTTTTTGAAGGGCATCTTTCACTTTAAATCTGTGTCTCGGGGTTCAAATATGCAATCACTTTGCAATTTATTTTTCAAAATTAACTATTTGTACCATACTCTTTCCTATCTGATAATGTCTTAAGTTATTATATAATTTATATTGGTTTCCTTCATATTTGGCAACTGTAAGCAATATGTAAAAATAGATAGCCACTTATCTAGAGAAATTCAAGTATAAAGTCACCTAAGACCTTTACTCTCTCTGTTATTCGTTAATTATATTGTAAAAATCTTTACGGAAACTAAACCCTTCTTTAAAATATACAAATCACAAATTTAAATTCGAATTTCACACAGTTGATCGTAAATCTACCTCACTTCCCAACTCTTCTCAACTTGACTCGGGCTGTAACCCATTATATATATAAGCAGCTCGATCAGGCACGAGATTGAGCTTCTAAGGTATTGACTTAAAACCAAAAAGAGAATTGACCTTCCCAACTGACCAGCTCACTCCTCTTGCAACCGTATTGAGCTTAAGTCTAATACATAATTAACATATTGAGTTACATATCGTACTGAGTTATAATTAATGTATTGAGTTAACTAACTTCAAAGGGTCTAGCTCCCAGCGCGTTTGAAAAAAAAAAAATATATCCTTATATAGTACATGAAAGAGTACATCACATAACCTCAAAAAAAAAAATTAAAACGTGATTTTCAGTGTTTTTACGATATCTCGGCTTTTTGCGGACGTACAAAATTCTTTTATTTCTCAAAATATAGGGTCTTTTGTCAGCAAATATATATATTGCAATTATTTGGAATTTTTATTACTCCGCCCAATTGAAACATGCGTGAATGGATAGCGTGCATGACAAATATGGATGAACGGTGGCGTGAGTGTAATTCAGCCATGATGTCACGCCAGTCCCAATCCTGGAAAAATCGCAGAGGGCACTCGTTTCGGTTTCATTTTGTCGACTCACTAATCTTGTCTTTAGGTGGAAAACCGTTGATAATATGATGTCTTTGTGAAATTCAAGGTAGGACTTAAAAAAAATTCATACTTAAAGAATATTCAGACTTAAAAAAGAGGTAAAAATACCGGAAAATGCTGAAAAAACGGGTTTTCAATATTTTGACCCTGTTGCACCAAATCTATAAATCTAAAATAATTCATGGCTTTAGCTTGACATCCAGAAAATAATATATTTTTTTTTTTCGTCGTTTCTATTTTGTTTTGTTTTCTTTTCTAATTGAATTTTAAAAATTTGAATTTCCCGCCAAACATTTAAAAAAAAAATATCGTGTTGTAGCTGAAAAAAATACCCTATATTTTGAGAAAAAAAGGAATTTTCTACGTCCACAAGAAGCCGAATTATCGCAAAAACACTGAAAATCACGTTTTAATTTTTTTTTGAGGTTATGTGAGGGTCTATTGTTCTGAAAATTTCAGCAAAGATGTACTTTTTCATGTAGTGTATAAAGATATTTTTTGTTTTTCAAAAGCGCTGGGGGCACTCTTTACCTTCTTAACCGGCTAGACCCTTTCTCTGACTAGCGTAACCAATTCTCAAACTTTTATCTAACACTTAACTACATCTACCCAATCTGGAAAGATGATATAAGAATTAATCACCATCCTCTACCTTGCAGATGAACTGCCAGCGAAACCAAAGCGAGCTCCATAAAGCGGAAATAATTTATTTTAATTTTATATTTTTATTTAAAATTTTGTTATTTTTTGTTCACTTGTATGATATTTGAATTTTATTAAGTTTAAGAGTTGAAATATACTATTTTTTAACAATATCCCAAAATTAGCTCCAATATTGATTGCCTTATACTACAGAGTGATCTTGACAAACTCTTGATCTGGTGCTCGGAAAATAATATTCAATTAAGCATATCTAAGTGCAGAGTAATGCAATTTCACCGAAATTCAAACACGATCTCCATTGACTACTCGTTTGATAATGTTCCCATTAATAAAGTGCATAAGTGTTTTTATTTAGTTGTCCGAAGTTTCTTTCCCTTAGCTTTTCCTACTTTTTTTTTATCTTGCCTAAAAACTTAGAAAACCCAAAATTTCAATAGTGTATCTTATAGATGTTTTTTAAAAAATGTTGCATCAGTTTTTTTTTATTGTATACCTTTCTTAATTAATTTTCTCGAACAAATATATAATTTATAGACTTTTTCTGTGATTTTGAAAGCAGCGAACATTTTTATATACTACCGAGGTTACATAATAATTCATAAAGCTCTTCAGAGAATGCAATTCTTCTTTGCAGAATCTCTTATAAAAGTCAACCATGACCCTCGTAATGCAATACAATATAAAAATTCCCAGAGTGATCTGCCTCAAGGTGCCCAGTGACGTCCGCCATTGTTTAACATTTTTACCTTGAGAGTGCGCCCGCGAACCAGGGTCCAGAGGAAGAGCGCACTTGAGCTTGAATTTCCCGAAATGGTAATATCAGATTAAAAAAAAAAATCCCTGCACTGATTCCTCCAAAGGAGGCGTGCACCGAGCGGCAAAAAACTCTTCAAAAATCGGTCCGAGGGCCACTCAATTGAAGCGAGAGCGGCAAGTTGTATGCGTTGCTCAGGATGGCCAGGAAGAGCCTCCTTGAGATCCAGAAGGAGTCGTCTTCCATCCCTCTGACTTCAGCTGCTTGCTGATGCCTGTGAAGATTATGCTTGTATTGATAATGGTGGTGGTCTTGTTTTAATTTTCTGGGCCTCACCGATTTTTCTATATTGACCTCCGGTCTTGGTCTTATCCCCGTCCATCCCGCTGGGAATCGTCTTCCCTCTCTGTCTGGTCCGGGGCCGGACGGGGGGCGGCGAACAATGGACAATAGGCACATAAATCAGTGTAATTAGTTTCTCCTTCGGATATGCAACTTGGAAGGCGCATCGCGCAAAAGTGCAGAAATATGTGTAAATTCTGCTGCTGGGCTGCGGCTGCTCTGGGGTCCCTTTATACTTTTTGTGCTCGTTGCATTTTCTAGATGGGCTCCGGTCGCGTGTGTGTGCATGCGAGAGGAGCCCGCAAGTGCACTCGAACTGGAAGTGACCGCTGTAGGTGCATGCATGTTGGCTGGGAGGCGGAAAACTCGTGGAGCTCCTCTATTGTGCCCGCGAATGGGGCTCCGCAGTTGGGTAATTTTCTAAATGCAGCGCCGCCGATAGCAAGTACGCTTGCGTGCGCAGATGGATGGACGGATGGACAAAACAGACATGCGTTGGGGCCTCCTCTAGTGCGATTTCGTCAGAAGTCTTTCGAAATTGGAGGAGACCCTCGAACCCTCCGAGAGGGGGGCTCCTTTGTGGAGTAAATCCGCTGTGGAGGAGCCCTAGGCAATAGTCGCCGCATCTTAAAGATTGAATCACCCCGACACAACCTCAGCATCGCACGACATTTAATTACCACCGCCGAGCTAGCAGCAGATCTCCTCTGCTCACTAGATTTGCTGCGAGCAGATTTCATTAGCCCTTAGCGCTAAACAACAAAGGGCACGCTGAGGCTGGGGCTGTGTATCATTATCACCCCTGTCACATCTCGAAAAAGAAAATCCCCCCGTACAGAGGGCGCGGCGAACCGGGGCGAGACGAGAAGAGGCAAGAAAGCTGCAGCGACAGCACATTCCCGAAGCCAAAGCAGCGGCGCTCGGAGCCCCAACTAGCACTCGGCTAATTGATTCCTTCTATAATCAGCCTCTCTCTCTCTGGATACCCTAGCGCTCCTTCCCATCGCCCCCCATCACCCCCGCCCAACCACCCATTTCGTCTTCGTCCGCCTGTCGAGAAAAGTCCTGTGTCAACAAAAGGAGCTGCAAGTTCAATTAAAATATTGCAGCCAGACGCTGGCTGCTGCTGCTGTTGGTACTAGAGGCTAGAACGGAGGATAAAGAGGGGTTGGGGTGGCGGCGAGGGCGAGGATTGGCCAAAGACAATTTAACTTGACCCCCATTCGGGCATCCAGTGCAGAGATCGGCCATCCGTACAGCAAACGAAGGACATCTAGCTCCTTCCCGGGCAAAGACAATTGATCGACGAATTTCGAAAGACAACACTCGTCCGCTTCAAAAATCGTCCTTTTGTCTGTAGCCTCCCTCGGGAGAGGTGTGGGAGGAAGAGATGTTTCCTCCAGAAAAATTCATCTAGCCCGGAACAAATGAGTCGGGTCACCTTCTGTCCCCGCAACTGCATTCCCTTCTACACTGTAAAAAATTAATATAAAAAATACCAATAAATAAGTAGTACATTTTATAAATCTTATTATAGCACATTTACTTCACGAGTTTAATAAATACGCATTAATATATTATAGTATTCCTCGAAAATTATTTGATTTGATAAATAGGGTTTGTATTTTTAAATTGAATTAATTTTACTAAATAAAGCGTAATTTTACTACTCCTTTCAAATTAATAGGGACCGTGCAGAATTTATGCGCTAACTTCAAAGTAAAAAGATCTCTAAGCCTACAGTTTCTAATTTAATTAATTCAAAATTTAATGTATTTTGATTTAAATGTATGTTATTTTTTTGTATACCTATACTCAGGAAAATAAGGATATTATACAGGGTGGGCCATTTAAGATTTGGAATTTGAATGGGCTATAAAAAAAAAAAATGAATATTTTTTCAAAGTTATGAGTTTATTAGAAAGATTGAACCTTTCCATTTAGGAATGGAAGACAACATCATTCAAATGACTGCCACGGCTAGCCTTACAATACCCCATTCGATCAGTCCAATTTTTTAGTGCATTTTCGATTGTTTGGGCCTCTATTTCGTCAATGGCAACTTCGATTTCACGTTTCAAGTGGTCAATCGTCTCTGGATGGTTAGCGTAACACTTGTCCTTAACGGCTCCCCACAAAAAAAGTCTAACGGAGTCAAATCGCAGCTTCGAGGTGGCCAATTGACATCAGTATTTCGGCTGATTATGCGATTTCCGAAAACAGTGCGCAAAAGATCGATTGTTACGTTGGCTGTGTGGCACCTTGCGCCGTCCTGCTGTTGAAACCAAATGTCGTCTATGTCATACTCTTCAATTTTGGGAAACAAAAAATTGCTTAGTATGACGCGGTAGCGATCGCCACTGTAACGGCGTTTCCTTGCTCATTTTCGAAGAAAAATGGCCCAATAATGCCGCCAGACCAAAATCCGCACCAAACAGTCACTCGTTGTGGATGCATTGGTTTCTCCACGATGACGTGTGGATTTTCTGAGCCCCAGGTACGACAATTTTGTTTATTGACGTATCCTCCGAGGTGGAAATAAGCTTCCATTGAAAAGATGATTTTTCGGTAAAAATGCTCATCTTCGATCAAGCGGTCTTCGGCCCATTGAGCAAACCGAAAACGCATCGGATGGTCATGCGGCTTCAGCTCTTGCACTAATTGGACTTTGTACGCATTCATACCGAGATCTTTATGCAAAATTCTTCTCAAAGAAGTGCGTGAAATGTTCAATTCTTGAGAACGATGACGAGTTGATGTTGAGGGTTGTTCACGCACACTCTGAGCAGCAGCAGTGATGTTTTCGGTTGAGTGCACTGGACGAGTACATACACGGGTTGTTTTATCCAACAACGATCCAGTTTCACGAACTCGTTTCACAAATTGATCCACAAACTGCGTTTTTGGCACATCCTTTTTGTCAATTTTTTTCCGTAAATTTCTTACAGTTTGAGTAGAAGACTCACCACTTTGGAAATAAGTTTTTAATATTTCCCAACTTTGTTCAAGCGAAAAGCGACCCATTTCATAAATTTCAAACATAAAACTAACTTTCTGTCACATCGGAAATGTCATCAAACCTTCCAACCTCAAAATAACCTATAGTTCCAATTCCAAACGGTAGATGGCCCACCCTGTATTTAAAGAAATCATGTACTTAAAAAAAGGGATCAAAGAAAAATACCCAATTTACTATTTTTAAAGAAATATCTTCTATTTTTAATGAATTTCAAAGAAAACTTTCTTCAGGCCATTTGAAATCAAAAATTTCAAACGACTTTTTATTTTATATATACATAATAATAAAGGATGGGTCATCTGTTTGGTTTGGTTGTAGTGAATTACATATGTTATATGTTACAAACTTATTTCCAAAAAAGAGGCCTATGTTGTCGAAACAGTGTAAATTTTGAAAAGATCTTCTAATCAGTCGTTTTGGAGATGTGCCAAAGCTGTGATTTGACGCTGTTAGACTCTTTTTGTGTGGTGCCGTCGAATATCGATGTTATGCTAATAATTCAGAAACTATTCAGACAGTTAAGCACAATATTGATCGAGCTATTCATGAAATAGGACCCCAAACAACCCGAAATATGCTGCAAAATTGGGTTGACAGGAAGCGTTACTGCCAAGCTAACTGCGGTAGCCATTTAAATGAAGTCATATTCCATAACTAATCGCAAGGTTTACTCTTTTCAATAAATTAACAAATTTTGAAAAATATTGAACAAGGTTTTTTCTACATCATTTTTAAAAAAAAAGCAGCCGATGGACAGTTCGTGTCAAATTGACAGCAAATTAAAAATCACAAAGCTCATTCCACCCTAAATAGTGGCAGCAGTTTTACAATAAAAAAAAGTATGTACAAAATTCGTTGATCCTTGAAATCCTTTCGATTTTGGGTTGCCATGCTGTTTGGATAAAATCGTATCTAAACTGTCTGATAGTTTACCTTCGTGGAGCTCTATAACTGAGGTGTTTTTAGGAATTTTTTACTATATTATATTAAAATAATAAAATATTTAGTCTGCGAGAAAGTAAATATCATAAATATTCTCCTAGGTGTTGCCTATATTATATATATTATAAATTTACTCTAAACTTTTTAAGAGTGTACACCCAAGATACTGGAATGTCGGATACCCCGAATATCCTCCTTTCTCATATCCACAGTACCCCGGAAAATGAGTGCAATGGGCAGCCGACCCCAATCGATGGTCGGGAATCAATAAGACGTTTTCGCCTCAAGATATTGAAAGACAAGAAAACGGTTTCCGTTGTGTCGTCGGAACCCATTTGGGGGGATGAATGAGCGCTCAAGATGCGATGATAGATTCGAGACAATGCAAAGGGGAGGAGGTTTGTGCAGCGCCTGCCATCATCGGTTGGCACCACCGCCACCGTCGCCGGGTCGGGGCGGGGGACCGTCAACTTCAGAAACAATTCAAAATGTTCCCGGATTCTTTGGTGGTGTTTCTGGGACTTCTGCACACATAAACACTTCTTCAGAGTTTCGCAGGCTCTGAAGTGTGGTGTTAGAGTCGGGCGGGATGGCGACTGACCCCCCCTAGGAGGAACCCTACTCCCGGGTCTCTGCCCAGTCTGCACTTATCACTGGAGACGACCTCTCTTTTGTAGTTTTCTATTCCAACATTTGCTGGAGCGGAAATGTATTGGCCATTGGTAATTGGCTTTCCATTCGGCTAATTACAGATCGGGCAAAGTCCTTGAGATAGCGCCGCTGTTTGTGGGTCAAAAAGTAAACACGGGACGCCGCACAGTGTTCCAAATCGCTCAAAAGCTGGCCAAAATTCGAAATCTCGTTAGAAATTCTTGAAACTGAGTATACGGGGGTTTTCGGTATCGCTGATCTCAAATCCGTTTCCAAAACTGAAAAATTCAAAATGGCGGACCCAAAATGGCGGACCGAAATTGCAAAACCTTGTCATATTTGTACCAAAATTAGTATATAAGGGTTATTGATGCTGCTTGTTTCATTTCTAGTATCGGAATGAGAAAATTCAAAATGGCGGATCCAAAATGGCGGAATGAAATTGCAAAATCTTGTCGGATTTATACCAAAATTGGTATATAAGGGTTATTTATGCTGCTAGTTACATTTCTGGTAACGGAATGACAAAATTCAAAATTGCGGATCCAATATGGCGGACCGAAATTGCAAAACCATGTCAGATTTATACCAAAATTGGTACATAAGGGTTCTTGATGCTGCCTGTTTCATTTCTGGTATCGAAATGGAAAAATTCAAAACGGCGGATCCAAAATGGCGGACCGAAATTGCAAAACCTTATCGGATTTATACCAAAATTAGTATATAATGGTTCTTGATGCTGCTTGTTTCATTTCTGGTATCTAAATGGAAAAATTTAAAATGGCGGACCAAAATTTAAAATCCCATCTTACTTCAGTAAAATTTGGAATATGAGGGTTTTTGGTATAGCTGATTTAAGGTCCGTTGTCAAAATTTAAAAATTATTTGTAGCGGACGCAATATGGTGGATGAAAAATGTAATCCTCATTGGATTTAAACCAGAATATACGGGTCTTTGGGGTTGCTTATTTCATCTCTGCTATCAAAATGACGGATCCAATATGAGAGACCTGAAAATATTTTTCTCGGAACTTCATTTCAGTAGCGAGAGATAACTGCTCAGTAGGGTAATTTTGCCACAAATCTTCAGTTTTGCGACGCTTCAACCTTTCATTACTTTCCCCAAAGCTTTTTTCAGGACGGCCAACTTTAGAGCACGTTTCTGGTGATGGGGGTTTGGAAAAGACTAAAACTTTGTTTAGCCACTCCGAAAATCTCCGTAAAAATGTGGAATTTTTTCGGAAAATAAATAAAAACACTCGCATAATAAGCAAAATACAATATATTTTATAAAAAAAAACAATAACACATTAAATAACTGCTTCTAATATCCTTGTAAAAATATTGTAAAATTTACTAATTTCGATCCGGTATGATAGATTTAATCCGCCATCTTGAATCCCACAATTGAAATAAAGTATTTGAAATCCGTAACCTCTCTGTACAAATTCAAAAATGAAATAGGTAATATTTAGCAATTTCAAACAGCCATACTGGATACGCCATTTTGAAATTTTGAATTTAAAACAGCCTATATTAAGACCTGCCAAATAAGCTACACAAAAACGAACGCGCATTACAGTCTAAGTAATTCCAACACCCGAACATACGTATAATATCGCAAACAGCATATTGACATGTATAGAGTTGTAAATGGAGGTTCATAACTGTAGCTGCGGCAGGTTGCGGCAGCTGAATTTTATACCCCATATTCATCACCGTTAGGAGAATACATTCCCATTGGAATCACCGCGCCGACCCGTGTCGGACGGTTTGTAGGCCTGAATATATTAAAAATACTGTTTTCTGTCAAGGCTTACGCTAAGAGTGACGTCACACGTAAACCGCTACAAAATTAAACCGTTATTTGGGTGTTTTCAAAAGAGCAACATTGTGCCTAACAAATAAATACTATATGTAAATATTTTTCTCACCTTCAGGTGTATGACACAGCTTTGAAAAGGTAAGATAAAATTTGAATATTTACTCGGTGACTACTCTGCCAACTTTAACAGTAAAAAAACATAGTAAAATGTACTATTAGTGTAAAAAAATTATTACTATGTGAAGCATCAGGATGTCCTTCATAAATCTGTATATTTAGAAATATAGTTTTTTTACTTTCATTTTTTTAATTTTGGCCAGCTTTTGAGCGATTTGGAACACTGTGCGCCGCCCGTTTGCCCCGGGCCCAAGCGAGGAGGAATGCGGAGCACGCTCGAAACAGCCGGGACATAGAGCCGTGTAATCTCGAAATCGCTAACTGCGCCCTCAGCGCAGATCCCTTAATTTATTTAATTCCCCTTGGACCTGGCAAATTCATATCGGGCACGATATCTTGTCATAGAGCGCTCGTGCTGCCACGGCAGCGTAGCGGACCTGTTCGGAGACACCTGCAGTGCACTGATTTAGCTCTAGGTGGTGCCTCCGCCGCGTGTCTCCCGGACGGATGGATGGATAGACGGGGACTCCGCCACCCAGTCCATCCAGTCAGCTAGTGCTGCAGCAGCATTTCGCTGGAGAAATTTTAATTAAAACTGTAATTGTCTTGTCTTGCCCGTCTTTCTTGCGCGCTACGGCGCTTTGCTTCCGCTTTTGTTTCGTCTTTGGCTTTTGCAAGAAGCTTGTCAGCTCGCTAGAAGCTGTCGGTTGTATTGACGATGCTGCTCCCTAGCTCCAGATACTGGAAAAAGGATACATCATATTTTTCTCAAAGAATGATTTTCACCCCTTCGCCCTTTTCCGCTAGTCATTGGTTCCTTCTTGTAGCGCAACCTTAAGGAGGAAACTGGAAGCACACCTGTGATGCGAAGACCCTGGAGCAGGATATCCATTTATTGTCCATCCATCCCATCAACTCTTCCTATCAATCTACAGTTCTCCCCGGGGGTGTTGCGAAAACATTTTCTACCCAAAGCCTTTGGGAGCTTGAAAGGTTTTACGTCTTCTACCAGAAAAGTAACAAATACCTTTGTGTTAAACCTTGAGGATTTTCATATGTTTTTGAAAACGCCTTACATTTTAAATCTTCTTCTTAACGTGCGTGCTTTGTGACCTAATTTAAATAGGTGTTATATTGAGTATACCAAATTTAATTCTAAATTACCTTATTGTTAGTAAAAAAAACATTCCAACATCTCAAAAAACATGTAAGAGAAAATAACATATTACATTATTAGTTACATTTTAACCAAAACCCATTTTTCCACAAAGGATATTTTTTCTTTGTGGTAGATGTTTTTACAAACACCAATTTATTTATTAAAATTTAATAATTTTTTTTAATTTCTACGGACCCGCTTCAGTGGGAAAAATAAAGTTGTGAGAATCAATTAATAAAGAACACTGACCTTCTTTACTTCACCACCACCCGAACATCTTTAACACGTTCAACACCACCGCTGGTCCACACGCTTTGCGTTTATCTGGCGGCGTGAACCACCAGTGGTTCACACTTTTTTTTTTCTCTACAATAGGATTGTATATATGTAGACAGTTATAATTTAGGCTTTCACTTTTTATGATAAACTAAGAGGAAGCCACTGATAACGTAAAAAAACAGTGAATCAAACAAGTGTCGCCAGAAAAATAAGCAACTTATAATCTCATGCTCTTGTTCATCATACAGACTTCGAAAAAGTGCACTGGAATGAACTTTTGAATTATAAATTTTGAAAGTACAAACTTTTCTATTTTTTTTTTTTTTCATACTTCATATCAATTTTTTTCTCTTTCAAATATTTATTTCAATTCTGTAGCAAGTTTCGAAGATTTGAAAGGATGTAAAAATTACAGAGAAAAATTATTTACACATAATTGTTGCTCGAGTATATTCTAAATTATCTTGCAAATCTAAATTGTATGTATAAGTATGTAGGCCTTTTTCTGATACATGATGTTTTAGAAGCAAAAAGAATATATAGCATAATAGAGATATTTGTCCTATTTAGGATATATTTTAAGCGTCATCAAATTCCACTTAATTCGAAAATTTCGAGCGTCTAACAATTACTTCTTACCCTTATTAGTATATTAAACAAAAAAAAAAAACAAAAAACAGAAGAGGACCAATATTACTTCCCTGCGGGACCCCAACCAATAAAAGAAAGAGCATTTAGCAATGTGATCGTGCAGTTCAAAATGCTTCCTTTCCCAATTAATTTGGGCTAGCAACAATTACGATCGAATTGTGGGCACGATCTGGGTATTCAAATTGCGCGAAATTCTTCGCTTATCGAATTTCGACATATCACACCAGCTGCACTCGCGCTGATTATGTGAAATAGTCATGAGGAAAGTAAAAGTGTGGCACTTATACAATGTGCGCGCGCGCACAGCCTTCATCCCTGGTACAAGTTTAGCCGCATTGCCCCCAATTATAACCGCAATGGGCTTCCTTTCAGTTCTAATGTTCCTTAATCGGCGGCCGCCACTGTGCCGTTTGAAATGCAACGCACCACCGCACGCTGGCGGCGATACCAAAAACAGAAAATTGGTCGTTTCGCGGGTCACCACGCGGAAATCAAATTTCAGCTTAAACGTGCACCGCTGCCAGTCCCTTGCGGCGGCGGAGACGGGACGATGCTGGTCAGTTGTGGAGGACGTTTTCGGGCAAATTGAGAAATTAAGCTCATATCAAACGTTGACTTGAGACTTGACTTGAGAATGGTCTCATTCTGAGACCAGAGCTCCGGAAAGGAGACAGTTTGGCGAGTGAGGGCATTTCCATACGGGGATACAAAGACCCGCGCGCTTCCTTATGGGGATCAACCTGGATCTGATCTAGCCAGAGTATAGCCAAGCTCTAGCCATATGTGCTGCGGCTGTTGCTAACGCTCCAGAGCGCCTATAAATCTCGTGCCAGTGATCGCGGAAAGAAAACTGATTTCGCAGCCCACGGCTGCTGCTGCGCTGCTTTCTTTATCTTCCGGCGCGTAATTGCGAAGAGATCGCGCGCACACAATAAACAACGAAAATAGCTCCCGGTGTGTGGTAGCGGTCCACGCCGCGCCACCGGCAGAACGCCACGGAGCATTCCCAATAAATCCATCATCCCCCTGCAAGATTTTTTGTGTATGTTCACACGTTCGCCCGTCCATATATCTATCCATCTGCGTGTTACGTCAAATTGTATTTCTATCAAGACGTATCTAGATCCCCAGAACGGGTGATACAGATCGTCTCCCTGGCTTCCGCCATCCGGCAGCATCCAGTATCCAGGTACCGGGTACAAGTGCTCCAGCAGGCGCTCCTCCGCATGAAGATTACACAGTATATATGAAGGGGGCCCTCTCCCACTTCCCTGGCACCCATGAGGGCGCCTCCACATGTCAAAACATAGACAAGTTGACGAAATATTGTTTACAAATGAGTTATCGCCGCGCGGAGGCATCCCAATCCACCCCCGCTCGCATCTCGCGGGATGCTGCGAGCGATATGTTTGTAGCGATTTCCGAGTGTTAGAAAAACACTTTGCGCGCAGCGCACTCTGCGCTGAGTAAGGATCGATGGATGGACGACGCATCACACCGGCTAGGGATGTTGGATAAATATCAATTTATCGAAATGTCGATATTTTTACACCGATATGTCGATAGTTTTGGCCTATTATTTCAACGCGATAGATCGACGATATTGACATTAAAAATTACAATGTAATGAAAGTGGATTTTAGCGGGGTTAAGTTGTGTCTGCATATACAGTGGTAGTCAAAATAATAGGCACTGCCATTTAATTGTACTTTACACGTCATTTAAGATTTCCATAAATACTCCATAAATTCTAAATAGCCATGGATAAGTAGCTTTAGGTCTTTGTCACGACAAAACGCCATCTACTTTTGCAATCGTGTGCACATGCTTTTTAAAACCGTTGCAAATGTCAATAATCTCTGTGCTGACAAAAGCAATCTATCTAGATATTCCAGAAAACGTAATGCTACCGTATGCAAAAGACAATGTGCACCTAATTTGGGTCTACCAACACGACAACAACCCGGAACACTCCGCGAGGGTTGTAAGAAAAAAGGGTTTCAGTTCTGCCTTGGCCTTCTCAGTCCCCAGATCTATCAACCCTATCAAGAATTTGTGGGTAGATTTAAAACAAACAAACCTATTGGGAGTCAAAATCTTTCAACAAACAACACTTGTGGGAAGCGGTGAAGTTAGCTTGGGAGTCGAATCCACATAAAGCGCGTATTATTTTGATAAGGTATAGAACTGTAATATTTTTTTTTTTTTTTAAAAATATATATTAAAAGAAGTATACAAATGTTTTCTTTAGTGAATCTATTACTTTATATAATCAATTTACAGAAATCAATTATAAAAAAAAGAAGTATGTGGTTTTTTACTTTTTTCGGACAAATTATTAAATGTTTGGTCGATATGCCTATTATTTTGGCCACCACTGTATATGAAAATCAAAACGTCCGGCCTTTACCGATTTTGTGATAATTTAATAACTGTTAAATCTAAAATATTCGTCTCTCATCGTTTGTATTATTATAAATAAAAACAAATAACTTTTATTTGTAATTTTTTTGGGTATGCTACATCCAGTTTTGGGGTTATTTTTTTACTTAGTGGTTGAAAGGGTGCAAATATAATAGAAGGATTTACCTTCATGTGGTACTACTGGAAACGCCAAGGGGTATACTTTTATTAGATATGCTGGTTGCTATGCTTTCTGCACGTAATGTATATTTAGAAAAATCCGCCAGCAAGCTGAAGTCAGATATGCCTGACTCAGGCCGTCAAAGTGTTAAATGCTTACACTTGCTACTTTTTGATGCGAATGCCATTTCTTTTGCATTTAAAACTTAGCGAATTTATTGTAATTGTCAGTTCTTTCTTCAAGAGTTATTTAAGGAGTGGTTATCAACCATCGAAAACAAAATTACCAATACTAACATCAGTGAACAACTCGCATAAGAAGAAGATACCTTGACAAGGGAGAATTAAATTTAAAATATGACTTTGTTTTCTGAATTTTAAACGTTTATGAATTAAAAGCGAAGTGAAAGTAAGGTGAAAGGGGTATAATAATTTATTAAATTAATATTTCCTTAAGGTTTTTGAACATTTCGTATCAATATCGTGAAGTGAATTATGAGAAATTATATTTTGTTTGAAATGGTCACCACAAACAACTAAAACAAGACCAAGGCAACTAGACTCTTCAATTGTGTCTATTAAATAAACTTTCACTATTGAACAAATTTCGCACAAAGTAAATAATAATAAAATTCTTTTGCCTCTCCTGTCATTCAAGTGACAGTCATAACTCGAGATTAACAATAGCTTTAAAGTGAGCAATTTAACAAGTGGTTGTAACAATGTTTTAAAACTGTGAATATTTATGAATTATTACTTTTGACATTTTCATTTTAAAGGCTTTATAAGTTCGTTTTAAGTTTTTGTGTATATACGAAATCTCCTATCAACTAATTTTCGAGAGATTCGAAAAAATAGCGCTGGGAACCGCTTTATATATTAGTTATTATCACTGAAATATCTTAAAATTAGGAAGTTTTGGTCGCCACATTTAATGCGTTATATTGTATTTCGAAATTCCAATAGAAGATCCGAAATAAGCCATTAGAGATCCCATGAAAAGCAATTTTATGTCGCCATATTGAATCCGTCATCTTGAATTGCAGAATATTGATGTAAACATAGTCGATTCGAAATCAGAAGCTCCGAAATCTCTTTTGTACTAATTCCCTTCATTTATAGAAATTTTTGAATTCCCAGATTCAATATTTATTGCGCTATTATCATTAAAATCCTTCAAATAAAGATAATATATATAATCCGTTAAATGAAGGAAATATTGGCCGCCATATTGGATCCACCATTTTGAATTTTCAAATTTTGATAATAGAAACGAGACCAATGGTCCCAACATATCGATATATATTTTCGATATCAACATCCCTAGCACGAGTGCGGTTCGACCAGGGTGCGCATTCCTGCGCTGCCGGTCCGATCGCGTCGCGATCCTTCACCCGCCCCTGCCCGTCACCGGCGCGCATTTGTTTACCCCATAAATTGTTATTAGAGAGTGATATATGAAAGACATGATGTGCGAGGTAAATAAACGTCCGTCCGGCGTGGCTGCTCGCGGCCTCTGTTTATTTGAAAAATCATAATATGTGCGCCCCGTATGGACTCCCCAGCGCTATACTCTTCCCGAGTTTTACGTCTTTCTTAACTCCAGGACTCTGGAGTCATAACAAAAAATGTTAATCCATCTTCGGCCGGGCGGCGGCGGCGGCGATGGTGGCGCGCCGTTCCCGGTCCACGCCTGAATGCTGCTCGCGAAGCGGTGGGGTGGGGTGGGATGGATGTTCGAGGGTTACAGCATCAGTCCGTGATCGAGAGCAGTCTCATATTCGGGTGATGTGGGAATTTCTGGATCGATGTTTGGATTTCAATCGCCCGATCAGTGTCAGTGATCGATGGCTGTTTACACTGTCCGCGCAGAGGTTTTAGGACGACTTTCTGGGTAGAATGTTGCAAATGGGGCTGAAGTCTGACTGCCAGCGGTCGCCACAGATTGATTAAATCTCATTTGGGTTTGACTGGCCCAAGTGTAAACAGTCGAAGTGTTGCAGACGTTAGTGTTCGATCGATGACAGGTTGACACCATCTCAAAACACTGATTTTATGGAGAATGGCACTTCCGCTTGATGGGACTTGGAGCGTTTGGTGGTCGAGATCTTGGGAAACATTAATTCTAACAATAAGACGAACAGAACATCGAAGTCTTGTTGAAAAGATAGGAAAATTCGCAGATGCGAAAATGGGGGATTTCGTCTTTAAAATGGACGATCTTACACTAATGTGGTGGCTGCTGAAGGACAGATAGCTCCAAACTGTTTATTGGCCAAGTCGTCAGCAAAGGCGGTGCTTACTGAAGCTACTCATTTATCATACAGAGCATTTCTGGATTAAATGAAACTATTTCCAAACTGAATGAATCATTTGCGAATTAAGTGGAACCATTTTCAAATTGAACGAAATCGTTTTCGAGTTGAATGAAACCATTTTTTAATTTTGCAGACGTTATCCTTATTTACCAATAAATATTTCTGAAAGATGAAACCACCCAACAAAATTAACATATTAATAAGTTATACAAACTTGGTATCATTAAACAAGTTTTATGTGGTTAATCGGAAAAAACCATTAAAATTATACCAAATAACCATGCCAAGTAGTTGAATTCAAGTAAATATAAAAACCTTAAATTAACAGTCAAAATTCTTGAAATTAAAATGGTTGCTTCGTACAAACAAAATTGGATAAACAAAAGATACAATAAAGGCATCAAATTAAATAATCTTAGATATGTATGTATTAGAAAATAATATATTATTACTATTATTAATAGGTATATATTTTATTTTATGTACAGTGAATTATTCAAGTTAACGATAATTCCTTTAGATTAATATTTGCCACGAAGTTTTTGCTTATAGATTCTGCCAGCATTAATTTGGGTATATTATAATTTTATTTAATATAAAAGTAAGTATACAAATAATTTATTTTTAGATCAGTAAAGCTTTTTAAATCTTAGAGAATAGACAAACTGAAGCAACCATTGCTCTGATGCTAATGCGAAGAATTTAACGCGTAGTCATATTTAACTATTTCAGAGGTTGAATTTAACAAATAATCGGAATAGTCGCTTTTGTTTTTTTCTAAGGCTAAAGTAAACAATTTTTGTGTGTTATATTTTACTAAAATTATAGGTTATTTACTTGAAACGACTTTAACTACCAATTGTTAAATTCAACAATAACAAATAAATAGTTGTTTAGTAAATTTTACCCTTAATTACCGAAAATAGGTATTTTAAACATATACATTTTTCTCAGTGTACCTTTGGAAGGTGATTTTACCCCTTAGAAAAGTTTATCCGCCAATATGTGATTTGTTATTTTGAAAATTGCCTAAATTTCCAAAAAAAAAATCAAGCTAGCTATTGTATTTTAATTAATATTCGCATTTCTACGTCATCTTTTCATTTTCAAATGCAACCAATATATTTAAAATCATTAAGATTTCGTAAATAAGTGGAAAATTAACTGGTTAGTAGAATTGTGGTGAAAGTATAGTAAGCGGAGACTTTTTAAAAAAATAAAATTTTGAAATTTTTAATCGAATAGGTTTTTAATGAAATGCAAAACAATTGCTTATAAATTTTGATGGAATAAAAAAGCTAAAAGTAAATAATCAACCAAAAATAACTAATTTAAAAGAAAAATAAATATAATAATAATTACAAATAAAATAAAACATGTTTTCAATTATAAATTTAATAAAAATGTTTACCACAGAATGGTTAAAATTTTTATTTTAAAAGGATTTTAGTGCCATTTTGAGAGTTTCAAACGAATTTGGAATTTCCATTAGCTCAGATAATAATTTTTTAAGTAATTATAAATCCATTAAATATATAATCTATATATACATAAAATGTTAACTTTTTGGGCAAGAAATATTTTTTTAACTTCTATTTTTTATTAAATTTTAAAAATTAAATTTAAAAAGTGCTATATTAAAATATTTTTAAATATTTTAGTTGTATTAATTTCGTTAAATATCAAACCATTAAGCATGTACCATTTATGTATAAATGATATGTGCATTTTATACCCACTTTTCAAAAATTTCCTATTTTAGCCGCTATGTAAAAAACAAGATCAATCATAACTTTAACGAGTTAACTGTGGTGCCCTCATCGAGCCATGACGAGTATATTCGTCAATCACAGAATAAGTTGCGCTGGTAAGATAAGGCCATGCACAAAAACCTCTCTTCAGATCGTAATAATTCTATGAATTTTTGAATGAATCGTGGGATAGTCAATATCGTTTGCTTATTTTTGGTAAACAAACTGTTTGAATTCTTGGAACACTAAACCGAGGGAGAAAATTTTGTGCCTCTCAGTTCATATGCTTTGTATTTGGAATGGTTTTTTGTTCACATTCATGCAATTAGCCCCTTTCTCTGCCCGACAGCTTCCAATTCTTTTATAAAATCTAAATTATTTTCAGACTGACAAGAGTTCTTGTAGTTTCATATTTTTTTGGTTAACATCTAAAAAACGTTATCATCGCACATAAATAAATTCATTATGCGAACTGGTAAACATTTTCAACCAGTGCATACCGGGACGCATGAGATCATCTCAAACTGTTTATATTATTATTATTGTTTGTTTTATTCCGGCATAGCCTCAAAATATTCTAAACATCTTTAAATTTGAGAATATGTTTTGTTTTTCTCAAAAATTGCAATTTAAATAGCCAATGGTCACTCATTTATACGCATGACGAGTATACTCGTCAATCACAGTTAACTGGTTAAAATACAACGACTTAATGGATTTATTACATTATATACCACCTGCACACCATAATTATTTTAAATCCCTCCCGCATACGCGAATTGGAGAAGAATGAATAATTAATTGGAACATTTTAATAATTTTAATGCAACATTTCTTTAAGGGGAGGTTCTCATCTAGAATCTTGAAATTTTCGATTTTTTTTTATTTCATATTATTAAAGTTTAATATGTCTAGAATGTTGCTTTAAAATATTTAGTCGATCCGAGCACTAGAACGGATTCTACAGCCCATTGATTCTGGCGGTGTCATGATCGTAGTGGGGCGCTCAGCCTGTGCCGTGCCGTTCAATCACGATTATCTCGGAACTTTGTTTTTCAAGATTTTTCAAATTTGCGTACAAGATAACTCAAAAACGGTTCAACCGATCAACTTCTAGTTTCGTGCATATTAAAGTAAACAATTTTCTTCATAGAAAGAGTGGAGCACATTTTGAAAATTGTAACATTATCTCCTTTTTGTAAGTGATAAACTATGAAAAAAAACGGCCGAAAACGGCCTTAAAATTTCAAAATCGCGCCATTCCGTCAATTTTAAATTTTTTTTGAAAGTCGTCCACTCTTTCTGAGACAAATTTAGTCTAGTTTATAATAATGTCATCATTATTTGATTTCAGACCAATCTGCGACCCCTAAATTGTACGCAGCTGGGCCATTTTCGAAAAACATGCCTCCGGAGAAGTTGAATAACGGGCGCCATTTTGTTTTTTTTTTTAATAAAAAAATTTTTTCGTACAGATAAATATACAATAAAAGATAATGCCAAATATCATTTCCCTATGTCTTGTCATTTGCCTTCAAAAAAATCACGAACTTTACCTACTTTTTGACGTTCTAGATGAGAACCTCCCCTTAATAGCCAATAAAAGTTGTACATTTTTTAATTTATAACATAAAATTGTGTATATTTCTTTTTATTTTAAAGGAAATTTATTTTTTCCTTTTTAAGAATTAAAAACGTCATTTTATTAAGTCCATTTATAGCCATCAAAAATATATTATTTTTAAAACAATGTTTATTTTGCTAATAGGATTATACATTATACACTAGCAATTAGCATGTTATCATTTACCAATTTTTTTTTAAATTTATTAAAACACAAAACCTTAAATATTTAGATTTGGAAATAAATGGACTTAGGTCACGTTCAAAATAAACGGCTCTTATTCGAGAAAAAGTACCTATCTCACAAATTTTAACGGAGAAATTATATATTTATATTAAAAAACGAACAAATAGCAAACGGTAAACTTCGGACGAGTTTCTTGTTAGATACAATCAAAATTTATGTTGAAATCTTAATTAAAAATTATTTTAAGAATTTTTCTTTGGTATATCGCATATGTTGTATATCAAAAGAAATAATGCTAATTTGAATATAGCAAGAAACGCGCCAAATTGCAACTTTTTCTACCTTATGGTATGACACGGGTTGTCATGGACATGGTCAAATTGTAAAATTACACGAAAACCTTACACACTTTTGTAGGCGAAAATTCAAAATGTTTTGTAATCTTTACATTGAAAAAAAGGATAGAAAAATGAAAACGATATACTCCTGCTGCGAAAAAGGAAAGTAGTATTTATAATATCCTCTGTCGAACATGTTCAATTCAAATGACCCTCATATATCATATCTTTGCACCTAATGAACTCAGGTATATGAGCGTTAATTGAATGATTATTCAAAGGAAATAGGGTTAATGTAAATGTCACAAAATCCCGCTGCGATTAGATCAAAACGCCTTAATTTGAAAACCCTCTTAGCTAGTTCGTTTCCAATAGAATTATCTCAGAATCGATCAGCCAGGATCTATTGACTGCCAGCTGCAGCCGCAAAATCACACTGACTGCGCCGCGTTGTCGTCGGCCGTTGTAATTAAAAGTAATTTTTTCGGGCCGACAACTTCTAATTATCATTGCAGCGAAGCTGGCCGTCTGGCCGTCGCGTCTCGTCCGGGGGAATTGGGAGGAATTCAATCCCAGGAGCATAAATCAAGACGGTGCGCAGTGGAGCGCACACACGTCTTCAGAACCGGTTGTGGGTGGTGTTAAGCCGCGGCCACAATAAACCATCACTCCCCGACGCGAGAGTGAGGAATTTCAGAATTTCTATCCCATCATCTCTCCAAAGATGCTGAAGAGAAGACTCTTCACGGTCGGGTCCAGCAAAGATTAGCAAAAATAAAATGAAAATTAACGAATAGCCCGACCCGACCCGCCTGCTGCATGGTGCATTAAAGCGGCAGCGGCAGCGGCAGCCTCCTCTGCAATGTATTTTTCATGAGGCGGCCGCGTCTCGGACGTATTCTTACTGCACATTTATACCCCCAAAAGCATTATAATTAACGACAGCAATAAATCAATAAATTTCTCGCCTTCCGCCCCAAAATAGGTGAATACTTTGAGAGCGTGTATAGTTTATACTATACACCAGGCACGGCCATAGGCGCGCACCAGCCCGGCTCCGGCGATCCGGCGAATCGCCATCAGGCATGGAATCTAACAAATGACTAAAACTCACTCTGTGTCCCTCTGATTAATGACTTCGCCATTTTATAATTACGGGCTCGTATTTGCCGGCTTCGTCGGGCGAATCATACTATATGCGAAAAAATGAAGATAAAAAAAAATAAAATAAAATAAAATAAAAATAAATAATAATAAAAGGCTGGAGCAAAAAACCCGCGCGGAGATGTCAGTTATTAATATCGCACTCGGACTTTAATGGTCAATTCAGACCGTGACAGGGCGCATAACTCAGTCGCTCGGACCTCTATATCTCATGCGCATGATTAAGCCGCTTACGCTTGCGCACTCGCACTCTCTTCGCGCAAAGGTAATGTGCGTAAAAAAGCGACTTCCCTGGGCCGGACGCGTCCCAGGCCATTGTGTGGCCATATTACCTTGCATTTGCACCGCCATCTGGCGTTCCGGACGCGAATGCAAGATCGGCTGCGCTCTCGGGCGGCTTTTGATGGTGGATGGATCGCGCGCATCAAGCGAGGGCGTGATTTCGATCGTTAGTCAATGTCGCCGTATGGCGGCCCGGTGCAACTGCCTTCCTTCCGCGCAACATTGCACCGCATAAATTGCCACTCCGCGGTCACGGTGGATTTCGTCGCAATCGCGTCGGTCGTCGTCGTCGTCGTCTACCGAACGGTTGCATTTTGATTGCAGGAGTTGACGACAAAATGCAACAATGGCAATGGATCTTATATGCATGCGGAGGTACAGCCTCACGAGATCGCTGCTGCCGGCCGCGCAAAATGGGGCCCGCGGACGACTTATTTCTCGCATTAACGAGAACTACTTGTCCATTGCGCTCGGATGGAGGAGCACGGTCAGCGGGCTGCGGTGTGAAGCTCCGGATCCCATTCCAGTGCACTGAGCAAGTGCGTGCAATTTATGGGCTTATCGAGACAATGCTATCGGATGGTATTCGACATTTTTCTTCCTCGTCCGCTGCTCGCTCATTTTCCATCCCAAGTTTCATCCAGTTCCCGGGGGCTCCATGGTCCATGTCCCGCCCGGTCTATACGTTTTTCCCGCTCGTCGCGCGGTAAGCTGAGATGTGATAGACTTTTTTACCATCGTCGGAGCCCCCGAGATTAGCCAATAAACACAGAAGTTCTGCGGTGCATTTCTGCATTGCTACCGATTATATTCGCGGTATATATGAGATTGTGTGGCGGCGGCCCTCCATTGGGGAGATACATGTCGAATGCACCTGAAAATTTATGGACAACTTTTGTTGAGGAGGACGTGTCACGATTCTCTCGGCCTCGCCTTTATATCGGAGATCTTTTGTTCGAACTGCACTGGATTCCTTTATCCCGGGCCACTTGATGTTATATGGGTCTCCATTGAAAATTTAAAGATGCCTTGATGATGGGCTTCCTACCTCGATTCGATGGTGCTCTTTTTGCGCACTGGGACCCATAGATCCACGGTTTACGACGAGTTTGCTTTCTAGTGCTCTGCTGTTGATGCTGTTGTTGGTGGGAAATCGATGGCCCCACTAAAGAGTTCTTAATTCCACTCAACGATTTCATACTACTGGAAATATTCCTTAAATAAATTTGTTTCTGTCTGTTAACAAATACAAAAGACACGAATGTTCTACCACGCCTGAATGCACAAAGAAATTTCAAATTTCTATCAAAAGTCTATCAATTTGTCATTCAATAGAAGTTCCTAGGAGAAATATTTTAGAGAGATTTTAGAGTGTGACGATCACAAAAAGCCTCAGTTCAAAATGTCCAATTAATAAAGTTATTAAATTCGGAGGTATAATTTTTATCACTAAGGGGTTGTAAACCACCTCTAAAATCACCATTTTTACGCTAACTCATTATCTTATAAATTTTTCTGAAAAAAATTGGGTAAAACTAATGTTACGGATTTTTGAATTTTCAACCCTTACTCACCCCCAAAACAAAAGGTTGCAGAGCTAGACCATATACAAATTTGAAAATTGCATGCCCAAAAACTTTACAAGTGTTAATTTGCAACTTTATATAATGAATACCGCGCATCTTCCAGTTTTCATCCTTTATAACAACCAAAAATGGGTGGGAAGTATTTTTAACTCTATCATAAGAATTAACACTAGTGTGTAAGACCATAAGTTTACTCTTATTTATTTTCAGAATTTAATTTATTCACAACTCTTTAGTTCTCAAAATAGTTTTTTTGAAAAACTGCCGAATTTCACCCCTTTCGGGCTTTTTCTTGGGGTGGTGATGAAATTTGACTTTAGACATAAAAAAAAGAATTAAGGTTCTTATCATCCCTATTATATTTTCTCCCACTTTCACCTGTTTTCGAAAGCCGAAATCAATTTTTTTTTCAGAAAATTTTTAAAAATGGTTAAAAGGCCTTAATGATAAAAATCATACCTCCGGGTTTAATAACTTAATTGGACCTCTTGAGCCGGAGTTTTTGTGGTTTTGGCTTTTTCCAAAAGTTCTCTCATACCGAAAATAAACATTTTTTATTTATAAAATATTCCCTCAGGAATTTTTAAATTAAAAAAATACCATAGATAGGGGTGTTTTTTTTTTAATATTTCTGAGTAATATTCTGAGAGAGCACTGATGAAAATACCCGGGTATGAATTTACAGAACTTTCTAAAAATAAATAACAAAGTTGTCCAGGTTTAAAGTAGACGGACAAAAACGGACAAATTGGGACAACAGTGGCGTGGGGTCAAATTTTTGAGAAGGTAAGCCGGTGCAAAAATCAGAAACTTAATAGCGAAAAAAAACTCACCAAATGAAGTCAGATATTACAAAATGTGTTCAACAGTGACTGCGTGTATTCTTGTCAAATTTAGTCGGCCACTTCTATCATACTTAAAGTCATTGGAAGTTAAGTGCTATATGAATATTATGAATAAATATGCACATACAATGAACTTCAAGAATAATATAAGTGGCTTTGAAAAAAACCGTTATAGTCGCGTGTATCTGCAATCAAACTAAAGCAGTTAACAAAAACTGTGAAAAGTTGATATGAAATATAATTAATCTTACTTATACTCCAAAACTAATCTACGATTTTTTTTTATAAATTCGACCAAAACATCATTGTAAAAATTCGACTGATTTCTAATTTGTAAAAGAAGGTGTTTTTCTATCGATAAGAGTGCTAAATTTGAGAGCCTTTCTTCGGTTTGAGAATTTCTTAAATAAGTATGTATTCTCTTAAGGGCTGAAAAAGATCTTTCCGCGGAAGCAACTGTAATGGGAAGAGTTAAAAATATACAACACAAGTTTAAAATTTGAGGAAAAGTATCTTTTAAAATGCCACATTTAATATGCGAGTAAAGCGCGAGAATATCAAATTGCCGTAATGAAGAAGTGGTATATAAAACGTTCAATTCATTTTTTAAAGCAGACAACTGGAAAATTCCCGGGAAAACTGTAATTAAAAATGATATCTTTTCGTTAGGACTTGATTGAGCAAAATAATCATACACCTAATTCTCTTTTTACACGATTTTTTTTTACACGAATTTGATTTAACACGAATTCAAAAGAAAAAAAATTTCTCATTTTACACGAATTGTTTTGTTTTAACACGATTTTTAATATTCCAGGAATATTTTAGTCTTACGTAAACGTATGCGTTTATTGTCAGAAAGTGACAATGCATAAAAATTTTTTATGTCTTTATTATTTTAACTTTTTTTATATTAATGAATTTCAGATATAATTCCCTTTTTCCAAAGTAGAAGTTATTTTTTATAAAATATTCAATGAATTAAAATGTGTAAGCACGAAATAAATTAAGTGAACTCTAACAAGAACTTTTTAATATTGTTTACACCTAATTCTCTTTTTACACGAATTTTTTTTTACACGTATTTCTTGGGAACGTATCTATCGTGTAAAAAGAGAATTAGGTGTATTTTGATTTATTAAGTAAATCTAAAAATTTTAGTTGACTAAAGGAACTATACCGAGTTTTAATCTGAGAAATGACATTGTCATCCGAATAGCCGAACCTAACGAAAAAACAAAAGAAGCCGGATTCTATCGTGTTATCGAGAGGTAATAACATAGCACCACACCACACTCATAAGTCACAATCCGTTGAGCACCAAGGCAAAAAGAGACACAAGTTAACAATTTTTGTATTAAAATATAATAAACAAAACCACAACACCCCTCCCTTCCGAGAAGACGACTTCTGCCGTGTTCTTGTGAAATAAGGGAGCATTCACTCCTACAATTCACAGCCCCTTCAGTATCAAAGAGATTTAATAACCAAACCCACCCCAACCAACCCCACTCACCCGAGAAGCCGCTTTCTACCGTGTTATAGGGATAATAAGAGAGCACCACTACACTCACACCCGTTCATAGAGAAGACACGAATCAGCTGACATTCTAAGAAATAAACAACTACCCGCCGAAGTGAGCCCAGTTTCAACTTATGCAAAATGAAAACAACCGAGAAGCCGGTTTCGATCGTGTTATTTGCTTATAGGATTTGCTTTTAGTGAGCAAAGGATATCACACACGATTTCTTTGTTACTCGTGGAGAAAAGTGTGGGCTTGAGTAAGCCGTAAAATTACCGGCTTACAGAAGCAGCGAGCGAGCACTTCATACCCGATGCAACCCCTTGATAGAACCTGCTACGGTGCGAGGGAAGGTTCCATCGTAGTGCAACAACAGATTATGGTTGTTTTTGGTTGTAACACTTGTTTTGCCATGTTTTCTTTACGAGATGAATTTTGGGAGCGCTTTCCAGGAATTTTACAGGCATAGAACAAGTTTTAAATTTACGGGAATAGGATGAGTTCCCAAAAGGGAAGCCGGTAGGAATCGTGTTATATGGACCCCACGCCACTGTGGGACAATAAAGGTTAATTAGGCTATGCGTAAGATAGTCAACAGCAAGTGCCCAATGATCAAATTTTATATATTAGATTTATAATATATTTAGTATAGCTAGATTACCCGGTTTCACCCGGCGTTGGGTAAGTACTAATTTTCAATAAAATCCGTTGAAATGGAGAAATCTTGGTCGCCATATTGGATCCGCCATCTTGAATTTCTAAATTCGGACAGCGGATTTGAAATCAGTAACCCACAAAACCCCTATGTACCAATTTTCATGAAAATCGCTTCAAATTTAAAATTTTCAACTCCATTTTTGATCCGTCATTTTGAAACCCTATGTATTATCCGGAAGCAAATTAGCCTACATGTTAAGTTGGAATATGCACTACCTTCGGGCAAAAAATGAAAAATATCGCTACAAGCGTTTAGACATGAATGAGCAACAAACAAACTTTCATTTTGATATACATATATATAGGGATTCGAACCCCTATTCTTTATCATAGCTTCACACCGGTGCGCGGCATGGATTCAGTTAAGTTAATAATAATTCGTACAGTAATTATCTTTCATTAATCAACTGCAACCAAATCTATCTTATTTTTATACTTTGAGCCGCTAATTCTTCGCTTTCTGATAGCCCAGAATGATTCAATGAGGTTAAAAGTGTAGGTTTGAGACGTCCTTTAATTTAAACCAGTATTTTGTCAACGCTGAGGCGTGTTTAGAATCATTATCCTGTTAAAACCACCATCGAACAGACATTTCCCATTCAGAATATTGCAGCATGACTATATCTAATATACGAACATATGCTGAAAAGTATCCCTGCTTCTTGTTGAATTTGCCCTGACCAATAACGAAAGTCCCCTCCTAAGTATCCGGCAATAGAAAACAAACTTCATAATCGTAGAAGATCCTAATATAAATTTTGTCTGTAAGACTTTACCATTTTTATAGTAATTTCTAGAACACTAGAGAGCATCAGAGATTTTGTTAATAATTGAAAAAGTAAAACTGAATCGTCTAAACTCAGTTCCAAAGATACGAAATTGAAAATATTGTTCAAGTTCTTACAACTTTAAGATTGATACTAACCCAAGTCTTTATTGGGTCAGATTCTGGAGTTAACTAACCTTGAAAAACGCCCACTTCACTGAAAATCTTCTACTTTATCCTTCTGCGAGTGGCACCCATCCAGCTCCTGGGACGCGACACTTGTCGCTGTTCTTCGGGGATTTTCATCTTTTCTTAGGCTAATTAATTAAAACATCACAAAAGGAGCTCACTGTTCGCATTCCTTTTGTCTCTCATCAGGGAAATTTTGCCTTAAAAAAAATAATAATAAAAAAAGGAAATCACCGTGCAGTTAAAAAAGAGCGAGTGTGGGAGTGGGTCCTAAGGGTGGGTAGTGATGTAGGGACTACTGGAGAGTCCTTGCACCTCTTCTCTCCTACTACTCCATTGCCACCACTATACACGCCCTGCAGATAAAACGGGAAAAGTGAACAAGAAAAACGACAACGGGGATGACTGTGCCGTCGACGTTGAGGAAAAGTCTAAAGAAAAGTCAGCGGAGCATTTGAAATTCTTCGCAAAAGCCTGAAAATGACGCCGCAGAGCATACAAAAGCGATTTCTGGTGGGGTGGGGGTGTGCTCGCTCCGGTTGGAACGCCATCGCGCGGACGAGGGAAGAACTTTTTGAAGGAATTACCCAGTCATAGTAGTGTAACGTGAGCTTCAAGGAGAACGAAAGGAAATCGCAGCGCCAACATTTGAAAAGGTTCCCTGCGACGTCTCGAGCGATCAAGATAGCGTAGCTTAGCGATAGCGCGCCGCAGCGCCAGTTTCAGCCTGTGAACTGTTGTGGCACAATCAGCCCGCGGGGGCAGCAGGCGAGCTGGGCTGGGTGGCGAAATTCGTAATTAAAATTATCCCCTCCAGCTAATTAGGGATCTTAAGCGAATGTGCACCTACACAAAACGGCAGGCATGCAGCCATTTGTCTTGAGAATATCTTCCTCGCCTGCACCCGACTTTGGTGCGATGCGGTACGGTAGTACGGTGCGGCGCGACGGTGGGCTTCCCGAGGGACTCCGTTTTCGCCTCAGAACCACCCCCTGTAGAAAGAGTCTTTTGATGTGCCACAGAAGACCAGAAATTGGTTGACTCAGTTTGCCCGCAGGGCCCGGTGACACGACACGACTGTCTGTCAGGGTATATAATTGAAACGCGATTCCGCGATTGTCTAATCCGGCGAAGATGTCCCCCCGATGTTCTTCTACTAGCAGGGCTCTGTCATTGACAGTCCCCGACACCCCCTCTATTCCCTCTTTCCTTCTTTAGTGGCGGAATTCGCTTAATGAACTTCTTCTTCTTTCTCTATTCCAGACGAAGGCGACGAAACAGCAGACAGTCCGGAAAACAAGGATGTCTTAAGATCGGCTTCGACTAGTCCATCTTCATCAGTGCACTCCCTAGAGAATGTCTCCCAGCTGGCGGCAGTGGCGGCGTCCACTCAGCTGTTACCCCCCACTCTTGTTGCTGCGGCTGCGGCCGCCATATCAGCGACCAGAGTCCAAGTCCAGGAATCTCATCATCAGCCTCTCCCGGATAGTCCATCACTAGGAATTGCAACTACTACTACTACTGCTGCTGCTGGTGCTGTCGTGACGTCTGCATCAGTGGCGTCATCATCACCATCATCGTCGTCAGTATCCTCATCCGGGGGGGCGACGTACAGTGGCAGCACGGAGACAACCCCAGCAGCCACCATTTCACCGTTAGCTAGCGCTTACATACCTCTGCTGCATCCGCAGCATCAGCAGCATCATCAACATCATCCCAACCACCACCATCACCACCCGATTCCAGCATCATCCACCCCCGCATCGCTGGCCGAGGCGGTGAAACAAAGGCAGCAGCAGCAGCAGCACCACCACCCCCACCATCATCATCAGAAGGTGACTCCGCCACCGCTGCCCCCACCATCAGGAGCCCCCTCCACTGGCCACCCGCACCATCAGCCTGCGTCTCTAGCCGAAGCAACTACCTCGATCACTTCCAACTTGATTGATTCTCATGATGATGTGGAGCCGCCCGGCAGCGTCCCGGCTGCTCTCATCCAACAGGATCCCAGTGCGGAACGGTAAGTGAAATTAATCGCATTGTTGATGCCTTACCCACTCACGATGTATGGGCCGGGCCGGGACGGGACGGGTTCTGGGATTCGGGATCCGGGAATCATCGGGAACCGGGAACCGGGCGTGTGACTCGCTTTTGGGAGGTAATAGCCCCCAAAACGGGGCACCAACTTTTGCTTCTTTTCCGATGCCCTGCCCTGCCCTGCCCGGCTTTAATGTTGTGAATCTGGGCTATTTTGGGGATATATTTTTTTTTTCGTACCGGGAGGACAAGGAGGAATGGATGTGATTTTTGTTATGATTTATACAGGGTGCAAGAGACTTACTCTTCCCTTATTGATGGCAATTTTTACAGGAGAGGGAAAGTTTAATTATCCTTTAACGTCACAGAGCATAACGGTAATATGGTGAACTAAGAAAATGTATATTTTTCGTCTATGAATCTTTAAACGCATTCTAGAATTTTGATCATCGATGTCTTACGTTTCAGTGACACAAAAGATGATTCAAATATGACGTATTACTTTCTCCAGAAAAAAAATAAAATAAAATAAATAAACAACTTCTTAGAACAAATTATATTATGATGACTGTCTTAGGAATCTGCAATTTAAATAATTAGATATAGGAACTAGAACAAATTATTTTGAGCTATAGAACTGATGATTTTAAAGTCAGGGCAGAAACAAAATACAAGCTTTTAAGCTGGCTTCAGCTTTAAACTAATGAAACTCAATACAGCAGCACAATATTGACTGGATGTCAGCTTTGCTCAAAGTTTAAAGCTGAAACTGGTTAGTGGGTCATTTCACATGAAACGGACAACGAAAAAAAGTGAGATTTTAAAATTCATTCATATTCGGTCTATTTGTACATCTAATAGGTGTAAAAGAGAAAACACATTTTTTTTTTTCATGTGATGTTTATTTTTCAAGTTATGGTCTTCTAAAAAATAGTTGTAATTGAAATTCGGATTTTTCCGATGTGGTTTTTCAAAATGAGAAAAGTATTACATTAAGATATTAAAATTAGCGTTTTTTATAGGAAATTTCCTGCACTTTTTGACAATGAAATCAAACTTGAAAAAAAATTTGTTTTTGACATGCAAAACCGGGAATAAATATTTCAAATCAAAATTTTGGTAACTTCGATCATTTTTATTTTTGTATTCCAAAATATAGCTGAGATTGTAATTATAACACACTAGAAGTTTTAAAGTGGGATCTGCATTAGATAAGGAGATAGGTAAATAAATGTACATACATGTAGCACTAAGTATGAAGTTAGTCGCTGATATTTCTGTGAATATCTGAATACTATTTCATTTTCTGAAAATTTCATTAAAAAATATTAATATACTTTTTCTTAAAAACTGCGATCAAAATGGAATTTTGCCAGTATCTTCTAATTATGAAAACCTAAATGTTTTATAGAAGATTTAGTAAAAAGAAATTTTTTTGACGAAATAACAAACTCTTAAGTGTAATGATCGATTCAAAAAATTAAAAAATAACTTTTTTTTTTTTTTGATTGTATATATAACCAATAGTAGTAGTTTATTTATTATATATTCAATAAACAGCTCCGGAAAAAATCTAAACATAGGCTGATTTCTTAGATACTTTGTGGTACAACATTGGGAAACTTGACTCCCAATTTTGCTATTAATTTTGTACACAAAGTAGACTAATGAACTTTAATATTCACTTAAAAACTCATTTTTGTGTGCTACTAAAACATTCGTATAAAAGCGATTAAAACTAATTTAAATACATGTTGTTTTGCTATCTTTTTCCCAAAATTTTTAAATTATCTAGAAGTAAACAAAATAAATCTTTAAATTAAATTTTGTTGTTGACATTTTCTATTATTTAGCTTTTTTATATTCGTATTACATCTACAAAGGTAACATTTTTCGAAAAGGCTGTTAAAAAAAAATTAAGCATGCTCTCACTCTATATTTCAGTTATTTTGTCGAGACATTTTCCAGCTTTCACTTTAATTATGTATAAATGGCATATATTGCATTCAAGGGTAAATAATTTGGAGTGAATTTTTATAGCCTCCTGGCTTTCCTATAATTTGCTGATGAAAATTTAACTTTCAGAATTTTATTAGTTTGACGTGTTGAACTGCCGTGACTACTTAAAACGTGCGTTAAATAACATTTACGATTCTTTTTGTTGCCCTTGGCCTCTGGCACGCCTTCTTGTGTTTGCTTTGATATTTTAGAGAATATAAAAGTTGATATTACGTTCTATAAAGTCAACTTTCTTAGAAATTTTCTCAATGTTACTATTCTCCCTTATATCAACAATATGAATGAATATGATGTGAATTTATAGAAAAATCATTGGTATAAGTTTACCTCAATGTTGCCTCAACTTTGCAGATAATATGTATTTAGTTAAAATCGCACGTTTTCCAGAGTCCATGTATTTCTGTTCTTTAAAACATAAATACCCCCAGCTGCCTCCCTCTCGTTGACATCGTTCAGGAATATTTCAACCGCAGAAAGTCCCTCAAGCGGAAGTATTACACCAGTGGAACATTGGCACCCCCATAAATGCAATATCTCAATCACCAGTGTTTATCTAACAATTTTCAGGTCAGAGTCCCTGTCCTGTTTGCGCCAATTTTCAATAATTTCGTTCATTTCTTATTATTAAAAACAGAACAAGGGTGTACATTTAGGGTATGTCTGTTGAGTGAGGGTGGGCGGACAGGGGAACTCTTATACCTTTTCCATGTCACCTCATTCTCCAGGCGATTCGCTCGTCTCTGGCTGGGAAGGAAAGGAACAATAAGGTCAAATCATCTTTGAGAAAAGAAAACAATTGAAGACGTTTAATTCCATCCTCAGCATCCCTTCGGTGGCATCAAAGCCAGACCAGTTCACATCAGCGCATCGCGTACTCATACGATACTGCATACACCCGCACTCTGCAAACATACATATAATAGAAGCATGGGTAAGGGGTGGCAGGGAACAGACGGACAAACAATCGTCGTCAGTGAGCATAACCTCTTTGTTTTTGCGGCAGCTACCATTTGGTCATATTGCTGGTCGAATTGCGAACAGAGCACTGACCAGTGACCAACTCGACCGACTGACAATCCTCATCAAACAGAAGAGGGACATAATCGAAGACCATTTTGTCTGTTTGTTTTTGGAAGACCGACCGTTGTCGTGTCGGTCGGTGGGTTCTGGGAGGCGCCGATGGTGTCGCCACTGTCGAGTAGGGGGAACGTGTCGTAGTGGACTCCGGGACCGTCCGGGGGAGCGCTTGATTTGAGGACGTTTGACGGACATGGGGATTGATCGATGACGGCCTGAGTAGTTGCCTTTTATCGTAATTCTGTTTGACCTCAATTTTTCATCTTCGGCTGATGGAGGTGCAGCGTCTATCGTTGATACCCAGCCTTAGCTCCACCACCCTTGTCAACCTCCACCACCCCCAGAGAATCATGCTGCATGCTGAGAGAGCTCAGCAAAAGCAATTTAATGTCGGGGGCGGAGGCTTTGGAATGGTCATTCCTAGCATCAGTGGCGTCCTGAAAATGTAGGTACCGCGCACTGCCCTTACCCCTCCCCCGCACGTTTTCTACGGTACAGCCCCGGTACGAGGCGGCGTTCGGTGGAGTTCATTTACTAACAATGACGGCCTGATTGATTGATTGATTGATCGATTGATTGATTTATACACACAAATGTGCTCGTCGTCGTCTTCGTCGTGACCTGGACCTAGCAGGACTCTTCCGGACCGAATTCGACCGGAGAGTGGAGCCGGGCCTGGTGACTGACTGCCTGACTGGCAGGATTATCGCTTGCATTTCAGGAGAAATTTGGCATACGAGGAAGGGGAATGATGTGAGGTATTGGAGACTCTTTAAGGTGTGCACCGGTGTGCGGAGGTGCTGGCAGCTCTATCCCAGATGCTGCGCTATTTTGAGTTAATGGCCAGTTTATTGAAAGCGCAGATGTGGACGGACCTAATTGATGGGGGCACATTTTCATACGCCATAGATACAGTTCTGCGGGAATCCTGGAATCTTTCCTTGTTGACGAGTTGGATCAAATTTCGACAGAAATTAGGTCACTTTGACGCACAGTAGGATGCTTTCGTTATAAAGCTTAAATTATTATAATTCCACCCTTATTTTATTGCTAATGGTTAGGTTTATCTAGCAGGATCAAAAGTTGATGTTTAGAATTAGAATTTTAGTTGATGGTAATATTTATACAAGTATGGGAAAAAATAGAAAAACTATAAAAGAAGGGTAAATTCTCAACCAATTGAATTGAAAAGGCTATAATATATGCTGAAAAATGCAAACGTAGGGGCAGAATATTGCAAAATAGCTTGAATTAGGACTTATTGAAGAGGAAGAAAACGTCACTCACGTTATGTGTTACTGCCCGGCTCTAGTCCTTCATACAAGTCGTCACCTGAGCTCCTTTTTCTTTGATGACCTTGTGGTGAGCCTAGGTTCTGTTAACGTCATTAATCTGAGATGGTTCATTAAGGACTCTAAATGGTTATCCGGTTCGTCGGTGGTGTTGCCTCATGTGGGATCACAATGGACCTCTGCTTTTTTGGCCTAAATGTGCCTTTCTAGGCAGCCACTTTAACCTAACCTTATATTATTCTTACTTTATTTTCACTGATGGATAAAATTGAATATTTAATTTTGTACAGAGCAAGTCATATATCATTTTTATATAGTTTTTTCCATAGATTACGAATTCGCAAACAAAAATGTCCTATCGCGGCACGTTTTTTAGCAAAATAAGAATCCTATTTTGGCAATTTTTACAAATTCATTAAAAAATAACGGAACGGGAAAATAGCTCGTAACACTACTCAAAAGATAGTCTGAATTCTTATTTATATAATATGAAATACCACTAATATATAGTTCTTATAAAGCATCTTCGGGAATAAGATTTTCAAGAGCGTGCACACTGGAAAAAAGTGAATTGCACGCAATATTTCGGAAAGTATTAAAGCCTTTCGTATTTTAACGTAATAACTAAAGGTTCATACTTTTATTTGAGCTACTTTACAAGTTCCTACGAAAATTCGTTATTTTTTACGGTCTTTTACTCTTCGAACCTAACTTTTGTATTTTTATTAGAACTTTTTCGTTTGCGAAACTACTATTTTTTGTAAGAAGAAAACCATCAGGCCTGTTTATTTAAAAAAAAAAAGAAGTGATCAAGTAAATATTGATTTAGCATACTCCCGAACACACCAATGGTGCTAACGTTTTGAAAGATTGATGGTAAATTATTCCACAATCGTATGACCTACATAAAGTAAATGTGAAACGCATGTTTTCCGCTATGTTCAACTTAGTAATTTGGTCCTTATATTCTAATTTGAATTGTAGATTTCTACATTTTTCAAGTCGAAATTCCAAATATTACTGGACGCAATCCCCAACTTCGATGTAAAGTGAGCATTATCCTCTTAGACACTTGCGTTCTAAGGACATTAACAAGAGGCTTGACATTATCTTTAACAACGTGCATAGATAAAATGTTTAAAGGCGATTTTTAACCCAAAATACGACACGATGAAGTCATTAAGGGACCCTTCTAAAAATTCTGTTGTTTCTATGGGAGAAATTTCATTAATCCACCACCTTTAATTGTATATACGAGAAGTAGAGGGCGCGCGCTCGGCACGTATCCATCACAGGATGGCCGAGTGTCCATCAAGACGGTAGGGAGAAATGAATTCAAGGACCTTCGCCATGAATTATCAGGCCTTAGGAATGATGGACAGGGGGCGGGCGACGTGCAAAAGGAAGAGGCGCCCAACTCTACCCCGAGAATAATAAGATGAGAAGCGCAGAAAGGGGTGAATTCCACAGAAAACAAGGCCATTGCAGACTATGGTCGGAGCAGGGCGTTGGTAGCCGGGGCCAGTGGGGGCGGCGGCGGTGATGGTGGCGGCGGCTCGGAACACGGCAAGGAGTAATAACAATAATCGTAATGATACAAGCACAGGGTTCTTGATTTATGTCAGTCATGTCGTCAATAAAGCTCGCTCTGAATATCCCTCGACTTAAGTCCTTCGTTACTTGGAGGTGGCGCGCGGGAGGGGCGCGCAGCGCGGGGACCAGCACTCCGGCTTGGTATAAATCCATCCGAGAGTCAGTTCATATAGCTGCCGGCTTAGCCCTGGGCGCAATAACCACAAATCATGTTCCGTTGTGTTGGTATGTATGTATCATGTTATCGGGGAGAGACTAGGGAGAGGGGGGCAAGGTATAGCTCCTGGATCCTATACTATACTCCTATACACAGTGAGCTGCTCGAGGAGTCCCCGGGACTATAAACCCCGAAAACGTGCCCCTTGGACAGGGCAGGGGTGGCTGGAATTACTTCAGCAAAATAAAACAACACCAGTCCGCCGGTTATTCCATTCTTAATAAATTCCCCTGGGGGAGGAAGGAGGCAGCGGCGAGGAAGGGGTTGAAGAAGGTGTTGCTGAAATAGTGCAAAATTAAGAAGACTTGCCTGCGCGGTCACTTCGTCCTTTGGAGGACGGATCCTGTAGTCGTCAAGGAACTTTGCCATTTTAATTTTTCTGGCGCTGACTTGTCATGGCCTTAGAATGGATTTGGGAAGGAAATTTGTTTAAAGAAAATAAGATGGAAAATGTTACAGGGTGACCTAATCGGGGAAAGAAGGAATTAGGGTCGCTTTCCTGGAATAATAATATTGGATATATTTTACAGTAGTTGGAGCTAGATTAAGACGAGGGCGGATAAAATTATGGTGAATTTTTGGCTAATTGTAGGAATCACTCTAATTTCCTTGAAATTTAGGGTACTCCAGAAAATCTTTCAAAAAAACGTATACGTCTGTAAATTTGGATATATAATTTCTTTCACTGATGGTTTAGTGTGTTCAGATAAAATTCTATACAATTTTCTATCAAAAATTTAAAAAAGGAATGCTCTCATGAAAAACACTAATGAACTCATTTATTTTGCCCTCACTAGTTTAAGTAATATTTTTGCTAGTTTTCATTATTTTTTTAGGGTTTCACACCTCGAAATGAAACTAATACCAAATATTAAAGCTTACAGCCTCATCAGTCCTGTACAATTTAAGTTTCTAAGCCAATGCAATAAAAAGATAAGCAATTCAAAATATATTTTCATACTCACTGATTGACACATTAAAATCTATTGGGTAACTTTATAGAATTTTGAAAATTGGCATAAAGAAAGGTCTCCTGGCATTAATTTTTAATTCTATGTAGAATTATTACTTTTTTGCGACTGTTTCGCGAATTTCCAACATTTGTTCTACGAAAGTTATTCCGATATAAGATTTTGTAATTTTTTCACCAACATAAAGTATCTTTAAATTCTTAATTGTATGCCCTCTAGCTTGACAATGGAGTTCACTTATTAATTTTCCATTAATTATTTTGATTTTTTTTTTTCGTCTAGCCCTTGACATTTTTGAATTTTGTTTATTTTAATGTTTCAAATTCAAAACTTTTTCATCGGTGAAAACGACGAATCAATCAACAACTAATTTATCAAAATGAAGCTTGTCTTTGGCACTTGGCGTTCTTATATCGAGCAGAGCTAGACAAAAGTAGGACATTTGCTAAATTAGAGATTGTAAAGGGTTAAAATACAATGTATGGATAGTTTATTTTTAGCAGAGTTTGGCATAAAATTTATAGTATTGTTACAGAATTTGCCTTCGCTTATACTTCACACTTGAAGTTGCGATCGGGCAGATATAGGGATTAGCTTTCGATCCCTCCTTTGTGAGTGTCTATGGCAGAGAAGCCAAGCGCCATACTGACGAGATCAGCTTGGCTTCTCGGATCGAAACACTCATCGATTTTTTTGGACTCGTCTACTTCGGTGGACGAGTAATATTCCTAACAAAAATGTCCCTATGTCCGTCTGTCTGTCCGTTCGTTGGCAAATCGGCCAAATCGTAGCGAAGGCAGATGGTGTAGTTTTGCCGGCTAGCCGCTCGGCGGTCAAAATTACAACTGTATATTATATATAGTATGTCACTACCACTTTATTGATATGAGCACGTAGTTGTAGCGAAAAATAAGTCCAAACTTGTGACTTTACTTCCGTCTAGTTTATTGCAACTGAATTCATATTTTAGCCCTGAATTCATATTTTAGCCCTTGATATCTTACATTTCTCTGAGTGAAGCTTACTCAGATTTAATTAGAAATAAGGAACAAGTTTGTAAGTAATAAAAACGAAACATAGATCAGTTATTAAAAACAAATTTTAGAACATTAAGAACGTAAATTGTTGGTCCTGTGGCGTAATACTGAACTTAGTAAGGTAAAGAACACTTTTCGTGTAGAGTAGAATCAGTTTTTAACCAACCAAATTTTGATGATATTGCTTTGGAGATTTTGTAAAAGTTTAATTACATATTATAAGCTGATCCTCAAGTAATTATTATATATTGTTATACTGATCGCACCAAAGGAAAATTCACCATCGTCATAAGGTATCTGTTAATAATATATACATCCTGTAAATAATTGTTCTAATTTTGCTTAAACTGATGACAGTGTCAACAGTCTACAGCCCTTTTGTGCAATTCTCAGTTTAAAGAACATCTAAGCGATTCTGGTTGCGCATTTCATCCCCTGTGTCTTTCAAAATTTTCTTAAAAAATTATATTGCGATAAAATTACTGGCATTAAAACATTATTCTCCCTTTCTCTAAAAATTTCCCCTAAATTTAAGTTGCATAGACTAGCAGTGGGGGTTTGTGCTCGAACAAAAGTTTTATGGCTAACGCACGTTAGAATCCTCTTCTAATTTCGAAATGCCAACTGCAATATTTTGCGAATATTTTATAGAAACGAAATTGCTTCGAATCGACTGGGCGAAAAAAAGACAAAAACAATTGCAATATAAAATCCCAGTGGTCCCACCACCCCCGTAGCATTCTGCTGCTTCTGCTGCCCCGAACAGAGGCCGCTACCAAGAAGCAAGGAGCCCGTCGGATCCTTCCGCCGAGTAGCCTGCAAATTTAATTTAAACATTTTGCAAACTTGCCGAGGGCGCGTGATGATGTAGAATTAAATGCACAGCGAATTTGTTTTGATATTTTTTAAAAATAACTCCACCAAAGTAAGAACCACACCCCACATACCACTGAAGGGTGAAGGGTGCGCTCCGATTACCGGATGAGCCGGAAGGAGTTTATGGGGCGGGGAGAGTGCAAATAAGGGCGCTTATAATTAATTCACGGCCACTTCCAGTTTTGCTCCGTTTCATGTAACTGCTGGCGTTTCGTCAGCACGAGTTTTCACCTGCTCGCTCCAGATACTCGAAAAGATATATAAAAATCTCCTGAAAGACTTTTTTGCAGATATCTACATATATACCGCAGATGCCAATTCTGGAATACGTCAAATCTTGACGTTATCTGACGATGAGCTCTGCGGCCAGACAGATTTTTGAATTTTACAACAAAACGCGTCACGTCAAACATACATGCCTGCAGGTGGGGTGCAGCCTGCAATTGTCGTCTCGTACGGACGAAATTCACAGAGCTAGAAAATATTTTTCGAGATCGAATTTGATATTGTGCTAGGATTGAAAGCTGCCACAGCATCCATTCGCTGTTTTCAACTAATTCTGTTGCTCGTCAGCCCTTTGGTTGAATTTTACATGATCTCTCTGTCCCTATCCCCCTCTATAACGCCAAAATGAAACATCGGTTGCGACTGATTTTGAGGCTTTTACAGGGTCATAAATGTGGACAGGTTGACATGCCACTTGTGACATATCATCCTGTGAAAATGGGAAATTAGTGAGCTTGACACGGTGTAAATTTGTTTTCAATGGAGGCAGTTTTTGTGCGGTGTGGGGTAGTGCAGTCGGGACAGTAATAAAAATGGGATAGATTATAATTAATGGAGGATTAATACACTCTCATAAAGGTTGGAAACATTCGTGATATATTTAATCTAACTATAAAAGTAAACGAAACAAATGCAAGCATTGAAAAAACTATGTTTTTCACAGAACAAGTGAAAAATCATCTTCAAATTACGAATACGAATCCGAAAATTAAAATGGTTCATCATATCCGATTTTCGAGAAAATTTGGGGTAAAATGCAAAGCAATCAACATATTTTAATCATTTTTTAAGAGGAGAAGAATTTTTTTATGATTATGATATGTTAAACTAATACAGGAATCATAAAAAAAAAGTTCATGCTACAATTTTACCTATTTGAATATTTCTTTAGCATTTATTTAAAAACTGAAACTACTGCCAAAGTGTTATTAAAGAAAGACTATATAATATATATGAATGCAAGCATTGTTAGTCAAAATCAAATGATTTAGGTACATTTTGAATTTTAATTAACAGATTTTTACGATATTATATATACAAAATTAGAGGCACGAAAATGAAGGTAATAGAAAGCTAACTCTTGGACCTTTTTCCAGTAACTCTTAATTTTTTTTATCTTGAAATGATTCGTATACTATCACTGTATGAAAATATTAATATTTATTTGGAAAAATTAGAAATGTTTGAATTGAAACATTGAATCTTAACTTTAGACATTGTTTACTAGATAGATATAGAAAACTGCTTTGTCTAAGCAACTAAATTGTCTAAATAATAATGTTACATAATATAATGCACTTTTCATGCTTTTTAAGTAATAATACCTTGTAATAACTTTTTACATTAAAAAACCCAGCTCAATCACTATTTGAAACTCGTTTTTTTTCTATACAAAAGTGTTTTAAAATAATAGACATTGTTAATAATTTTTTTGATTTTTCCATATATTGTAATATTATACATATCTAAGTATGATTTTATTAATTTTAACAATTTTTGGGATGAGAAAGTTGAAAAAATTATTGCTGGTCTAAACAACTACCTAGCGGAGAAACAACTTTTTCAACAAAATTCAATTCAACCATCCACCAAGCTTATAAAATAAGGAAACGTGTTAAAGCTAATTTAACACATAGCAAAGCTACTAGATTCCTCACTTTAGATACATAGAAAGAGCATTGAATTCTATCTGGCATAACGGCCTAACAAAAAATACTTTTAGCGTAAATATTGACAGCTGCCGGCGTCCCACAAAGATCTGTACTTGGACCTCTACTGTACAATATTTATATGAAAGGTAATTTTAATGCAAATTTCAAGTATATTTCGTTGCATTTTTTTTAGGGTTATATTGAAATAATTCAAATATAAATTTTATTTCAATTTCATATGAGATTTAATTTTTTTATATTTATACAATTTTTTTAAATTTGTCTATAGAGTGATTGTGTGACACTCAAGGTTTTTAGCAGATCAGTTTTGGTCCCTCTGAACAGACATAAAAACGATGAAAATTCCACTGTTTTCACACATTGCAGTTCAACCCTCAAAACTCCTTTAGTTTAAGAATTAACGGATAAAACGAATTGCAAAAAAAAAGAAAAACTCACCGATTTTGCCCCGTAAAGCGTGCACCTTATTGAAACTTCGCCCATCAACGAAAATCTTCCTCCCTCATGACGTCTCTCGCAACTTTCCAACTTTTCTTTTCTGTCCTTCATTTTCGCAGCTCCTCCTTTGCCGAGGCATTGCCGGTGGGAGGAGGACGCCCGGTGGGCTGTGGCGGTGGTGCGGATCCCGACCGATAGCCATAAATTCCAATCGTCAATCCCACAACTATAACATGCCACATATCTTTTAATCAGTCACATATAATCAGGACGAGAGGCAAAAATACATTTGGTGCGGGTAATTTATGTGACACATCATTTCCAAAAACGACGCCGGCGATGACGACGTCGATGAAGGTGGCGGGCGGATGGGTGGGTGAGTGAGTGGGTGGGTGGGTGGTAACCGGGCGGTAGCGGGCGCGGTGAGTGATGTAAGAGAGCAGCGAGCCATCACACCGACAAACTTCGGGGGGACACTGCTGCGGATTCCTTCGAAGTTTTGCTGTACGCAAAGGCGATCGCAAGGACTCGGGAGATAGGGTATAGGAATAGGGGGGGTATAGGAAGGGTGCGAAGAAATAGAAAAACTACCAACGGCAATAGGGTGGCAATTTAGGGTGGAGGATGTTGTGGCCGGGCGAGGTAGGCGGCCACCACAGCTCTACCCGATGACCCCCGCCCTCCTCCGATAGTTGGCAGAAGCAGTGAACAACAGCGGGCGCCACCAGAGCCGGGCTTCTTCGATACTAACATCAGTGGGGGCTGTTAAGAGAATCCAAAAGTCTGCCTTGTCCGTTGATTCTAATAAATTTATTGGATAGGGCTCCTTGGCCGGGGGCTGAGTTGGGGGGACTAAAAGGGGAGGGGGGGAGGTCGCCTCAGCTGCCACTCAATGCCATCTACACCGAAGCGATGAAAATGTTCGGTCGAAGGAAGAAGAACACTCCTCCGTCCCGGCATTGTGTAGTGTGCACTGCAGGAAAATGGGGAATCGTCTTTTGTTCCTCAAGAACTTTAGTATTTGGGGAATGGGCGGTTCGCTGCAGCACCAAGCCGGAAAGAACTGGTATAGATTAAAAATGAATGAGACGGATGGGTATTAAGATTTCCTCTCGTTGAACCTATATCGACTTCTGCTCCGCAATTGCCGAGAAAATTGGCGCCCCATCCCCCTCCACTGTAGCATCGCCAGTCTTTTGGAAAAGAATCTCAGCAGCCCAGAGTGCCACGGGTGCCACGCATCATTCACATTCGATGTGACTCTCCGATTCCAAGTCAGATCTTGGATATTATTTAGGCACATTTCTGAGCAAATTCGTGGGGGTTTGATGGGATGGGGTTGAAGGGAGGAGCCCCAGCAGCCAACGTAGCAAGGACCAAGCAGGGCGTGCAATAAAAAAAATATTGACGACATCCCATCAAAATCGTACGTGTCCTACAGATGGAGCATCCCTCCTTCTGCTACATTTTGCCACCCTCAGGCAATCCTCACCCGTCATACAAAATCCAGTCATAGTAAACCCGTTACACACACACACGCACATATATTTACCAGAAGCTTCTGCTTCGTCCTAGAGCTCTGAAAGATTTTGAGGACTATTTCTTAAGAAACTGATGCTCTAGATCTGCACTACTGTGACACATGGCAACAAATATTTCCCGCCTGCCGGGGGTTGATGAGCAAGCGGAGCGAACAGACGGGGCAGGGGCGACAAGTGAATATTGCACAGGGGTGTCGTTACTTACGTGACACATTTATAAATTACTCGTTATGCAGTTATATCTCCTATGCCTGGAGTCAGGCACACATCCGAGGTACATGCAGAGTGCCTCATTCGAGACTCTCGTGCCCAAATTATGGTACCTACCCTCGCGCAAATACGCGACGCGACGGTAGCGGATCGCTGCTTTTTGCGCTTTTTTACGACACGAACGCATGAGATCCTGGGCCCCATCATGATACAGATGGAGTGGGGGGATTTCGCGAAGAAATTTGAATCTGAGTGCGTTTGGTGTGTAAATCTAGCGCACGCAGAGGAATCGGGAGATTTACCTCAGGGTAGGCGCGTGGAATACATTCATTCATCGTCGTCGGTGGTTCGTTTGGGATTTTTATGATTTTCTTTGTTTGCTGATTTTTTACACTTAGCCACTATAAATTGGAGGGCTGTGATCTTAGGAATTATCTAGGAGGGAAAACGTTAATAAGATGACTTTAGTGCAAAAGTTAGATCAACGAATATGGTTAAAATGAGATATGAATTGTTTTAGAAATGCAAATGAAATATGTGTTAATTCTATGAACAATCTGCACTCAACGTAGAGTAGAATATGCCTATTGAATATTAATCCACTAAAACATTATTAATAAAAGACAGAATAGAATTAAAGAAAACTATCTGACTCAAATCGAACTGTACTTGTACTTGTTTAGTTAATAGTGAAAATATGTTCTACAGTCTATTTTATTAAGTCCAGTGTATTGGGTATCTAATTTTCAAATTTTCATTTTATAAAGAGTCTAGCGTTTGCTACGAGGGTTGCTACTTAAGTTTTGAGATAGACAAATAAATACAAATATTTATAATCGAAAATAGCTTTATTGTTTTTCAAAATATTCTCCTTGAAGATCAACACACTTTTGCATGCGTTTGAACCAATTTTCGAAGCACTTTTTCCAGTCCAATTGAGGTACCTCCAAAACATGTGATTTGAACGTATCATTCATCAATTCGATGTTTTGAATGCTCAAAAATTCACTTGTTTGAGCTGATGTGTGGCAGCTTGCATTGTCGTGGTGGAGAATAATTCGTCTTCTGTAATTGGTTTCCCTTATTTTTCCGAACACTTCTGGCAAACAAACAGTGGTGTACCATTTAGAATTGACCGTTCTACGTTTCTTTAATGGAATGGTGGCGACATGTCCAGTTATTCCGAAAAAAAGGAGACCATTTGCTTCGAAGTGCTTCGTGCGCGAACAACTATTGTTGGATTTGGCTCGTCTTGAAAGACCCATAAAGTCGATTGTTGTCATAGCTTAAAATATTATTGCAGTTTTGCTAGTTGAGCAGTCAGCTGGCAAAATCACAAAACTTTAGAATTTTACTCGTTTACCAAAGTAGACTTCTTCTCTGCCCACAATATCGAAAACCAATTCCGATATCCACCTGGTTAAAATTCCAAGTGTGAATTGTAACGCTGATCTATTGTTGAATTCGCTATTGGTATCTTTTAATGTAATACTTAATGTAACTTTTAATATTAATCCACTAAAACATTATTAATAAAAGCAAAATCTTGCCCTTGTTATCTTTTTCTTTAAAATGTATTCTTCTTTTTTTCTTTTTCCTATTTAATATCTTTCTTTCCTCCTTTTCGCACTTATAAGCACTGTCATAGATAAAACTTTTCTTATTAAAGCATCAGTTTATACACATAATCAATGTTCTAAGGTTCAAAGGTTTTCCAGATTCAGACGAATGAATTTTTATATTTAAGTTAAGGCTTATGTATCTCAATTTATCCCTTTGTTTCAAAATAGTATGATTATGAATCATAAAATTGTATCTTCCTCAGCAATTCTTCCTGAAGAATTCCCGTCGGAATTTTTCGTTTATTGAATGATTCTTCCTCTTATTTCTTTTGTTCGAATTTTTCAAACCAAGGATTTTTACAAAAATTCGCTTCAAAATTTGCCTCATCCTCATAAAGTACGTCGACTTTGAATGCACAAAAAAAAATTAATCAGTTCACTCGCCTCCTCTAGCGAGAGTTAAACAAAAATGCGAATTCAGTTGGCTCTTCAAAGCGCTTGAAGCAGCCTCACCTCTCAATCTCCGCTAATTACAGGTGACAGTGGTCCCGCACCGGCCTCCATTACAGGCAGAGAGCGCGCACCTTCTTCTTCGCATCGCTCGCAGCGCCCCTTCCCTCTTGTAGCGTGCTCATGTGTTGAATAATTTCCTCGTCACCTTTCGCTCGCGCCCTCCGCTTCTCCGCTCCCTGCTGCTTGAACCGATTACGCTTCTCCGGCCGAGCGAAAAGAAAGCAACAAAAAAGGAAAAACGCGCAGAAAGTCCAATCGCCGGCTTGGCCTTGCTCTTCTTTTTGGCCTCCGCCGTTACGACTGCCTTCGTCCCGTCCGTCTTGCAATGCATACCTCCACCACACCGCTCCGCTGGCGCTGCTGATGCTGCTGGTGCTGCGGCTACTGCTTTGTTTATGTTGCGCGCACATAACATTACGCACATTTATGTAATTCCGATATTCAAGAAGCTGAAGATTTTCCCCGAGGAGAGGAGATGATTTGAGATGATACGGTACGCCTGCCACCGGATGCTGTGCTGCTGCTGCCGCTGCCTGGCTGCTTGCTGGTGGCGCTGGTGTAACTACGATGCTGCTGCAGGGAAGCTTTCCGGCCCCCCAAAAAACCAGAGCGGATTCCGTTACGAAGAGGGCGATTTCCTCTGATGAAGGGGTGGTGGAGGGCGGATTTACAGGACATTTTGTTCAGATTTGAAGTTAAAGGACGTTGCGGTTTTTGACGAGTTGCGGTGTAACGGGAAGGGGGGTCTCACAAAGTGGAGCTCTGCTGCTACCTCGATGAGTGAAGTTGAATTGCTTGGAGAAATCAGTTGCTGCTGCTGAAGCGTGATTGGTACATTTTGGAAACGGAACACTCTATTATATATCCCCACCCGTTAAAAGTACCGTTGTAGTAGGGTGGATTTTTGAGAGAATTCGTTCTCTTTCAATCTCTCAGTACGAAGATTTGTAGTTTTGTAAAAGACCATTCATCCCCACTTTTTTGTACTCTTTACACTCGTTCGTACTTTTCTAACGGATGTTCAGAGCAGTAGCGAACGGGACTTGTGTTGTGTGTGAATAAAAGAGAAGGAATTACAAAATTGTTTGAAGTCATAAATCTCTTCAATCGTTTCGGAGGAGTGTAACGAAGAGCGGTTTTCTGGAAAATATTTTTAACGTTATGTATACATACTTGCGGTTTTCCGCTTTTGTATATTCTCCTCCCGGCATATATTGTGTGTCAAAAGGTGCGATTGCAGAGAAAGAGAAAAAGAAAGAGAGAGAGAGAGAATTAAAGAGGAGTTTTATTAGAGGGGTTGGACCACTAGTTTGGTTTGGTAGCGACGACACGACACACGACGCCAGTCGATTTTGACGTTGACTACACGCTGTCAATGGGACGTATCCTTTCATCTCGTCGACGGCGAGCGAGCGGCGTGTGTTACGTTTACGTCTCCTCTACGGTTTCTAAAGCGCTATGCTAGGGCTACAGCCTACAGTGTCGGCACATATCAATCTGCGCATAGGTGTGCGTTTACGTTGTCGTCGCTTCGTTCCGCGGACGTTTTTGTGAGTGAGAAGGTTCGCCTCGCCGTGTTTTGAGGAGCACTTTCTCTGGTTTTATCATCGTCGTCGTCGTCGTCGTTGTTGGCGAACAGAGCGGAGCGCGCGGCATGGTATGTTTTGTGTATCAAAATATATTGAAACATTTGGAGCGCGGCTCATACTCATCACGGACAGGTCTGCATAGTGTCAGTGTCAAAAAGATTTTTTAGTCGACGACAGTCCGCTTCGTGGAAATCATGTGGAGCATTGTATGCTTAATTCGGTTAAATCGGTGCCAGTAGCAAGTGAAGGGTTGATGAGAACGTGCTTTTTTTTGGGGGCTGGGATATAAGAAGTAAAAAAAAAAAAAGAAGAAAATTAAAATTTTTTTTTTTTTGTGTGTGTAATGAAATCAGTGCCGGAAGAGTTTCTTCGTTTATTAGAGTCTGACTTGAAGGTAGTGAAAGATTTTTGAAATGTACCAGAAGGTCTGTTTAACGGCTAGACCAAGACCTTTAAAATTCAGTTCATCCAGTATGGAAGGAACTTAATCGGTTACTTTGAAGTTTAAATAAATAAAAAATAAATAAAATCATAAAGTATTTTATTTTCTAATGACCGAACAACGGACAGGTGAAACGTGTGTGTTAATCTAGTCAGTGGGGTGCACCTGAATAAAACTGCTTACCTGAATTGTGACTTGTGAAACGGAGCAGCAATATATATAATTATGCAACGAGTTCACTGCGGAATTAGATGCAAATCGCAGTCGCTGCGAAATTCCTCGTAATTATAATTTTAATTGTGTGTTGCACGACGACGACGACGACAACGGGGCATTTGGACCGAATTTTATATATTAAACGGTGTGTTATACAGGGTGAAAAATACACATGTGCTGCCTCCCCTCCCCGTTCGCTAGACTAACTGACTGACTGACTGAGTTAGCTGTTTGGCTGCGATGTCGACCTGAATTAATTGATCCGATCACAGATCGCAATTAATAACTATTAGCGCTCTGTCCTCCTGTTCGTAAATTCAGTCACACACTCCTAAGTGATAGGTGGCTTTAGTTTTTTTTTTCTGTGACGAGTGCCCTTGTGGGTTTCTTAATATACAACAAAAATATATATTTAAAAAAAAGAAAGTGAGAACATAAAAAAATCGAACAATACAATACCTGTGATTTATACCCCTGACGTAAAAAAAATAAAATATAATAAAGCGACAAACTGAACAAGAAATATACATATCTCCTAAAAATTGCCAAAAAAAAAAAAAATATTGCGAAAAATATAAGAAAGCACTGTTTAAGTGCGTAACCAAACAGATTGGACCAGCAATAAATAGCCGCGCAGTGCTCCTTTAAGCGGCGACGGCTTCTTTCAGCCAAATGGCGGGAACATTTGAAGAGTGTAAAGAAAAATCGGCGACCAACAAAATCGCGATCTTGATGAATATTCGGCCGCTGATGACTTTTCGTTATGATTTAGTAAGACAAGTGAGCTAAAAGATCTTAAAAATCCCATAAACCAGCGGAAGGAAAGAAAAGACGAACGAACACAACTGAGTAATTCAACGCGACGCGGGAAAAGAGAGAAAAAATTTAAAATTGAATTTCTTTTACTAAAAAAAAAAAAAAAGGAAAAATATAATAAAAGTGCTACGTTTCATAATTTACACTACTGGATCCGATTCGTGGCGTGGGCGTTAAATTGTTTGTGATAATTATTTCTCGTTATACATATTATTATTATTTTCTGTTCTGTGTGCCACCGCGGTCGAAAATACGCATATAGTAGTGTTGGACGACACAACAGACAACGACGACGAGAACGACGACAACAACAGTGGTGGTGGTCATTTTTCGTGGGAAACACGGGGAAAAGATTCGAGAAAAATTGCTGCTATCATGATGCTACACGAGGCTGTTATGTTGGAGATTTACAGGCAGGCTCTGACAGCAAGGTATTCCACTTATTTGTTTTTTTTTTTTTTTTCTTGTCTGCTCCCGAGTCCCCCAAAACCCCCGGGCGACCTGATGCTTTATTGTCGCTGCTCCTGTTTGTCGGACGCGATTTTTATGTCCCCCCCGTAATAAAAACAGAAAAAAAAATGGGAAGATCGAATAAATGTTGACGGGTTGTGTTGCGCGACTTAGTTTTGCTTTTTATGATCTCTTCCGCGCCTGCTGTTACACAATTTGTTAGGAGCGATTTTATTAACCCCGGGTGCTAATCGGCCCGTAAACGATTGGCTGAGCTTAATGGCCTGATAATTGCCACGCAGATTGACTCGAATCTTGGATTAGGATTTTTCTGGACTATACGAGTTATTTTGGCTGATTTTTGTGGGCATTGTACACCTTTTTTTTTAGTTAGAAATTAGAATACAAGCAACTATGTGGTAATCAAAAAATTCTTTAATGAAAAATGAATTTTGTAATATATCATTAGCTATTATTAAATTATTATCACTCTCAAAATTCAAGAATAAAATTCAATTATTCAATTCTGAAGAACCTTGTTTATTCACTACATTTGTATACTAAAATGAATATAAATTTATCAATATTTTGTAATACTGTCCTTATTTTTAATCACTTTCTCTATTCGACACGGCATGCTTTCGATACAAGCAATAATGCAATCTTTGATGGCTTGATCAATTTCCCATATATCCTTAATATTATTATTAAGTAATGTTTGTCTGCTGATGTTCTCCCTTGAATATTATATACCAGAAGTGGGCAGCCTTTGGAAGCCATATTTCATAAAGGGATATTTGAAAGAGCAGTTTATATATTTTTGATAACAAAACAAGCAATAAGAAACAGAAATCAATTCAATTTTTAAAGTTTACCCACAGAGTCTTTGTATTCACCACTTAAATTTATATAAAAAAATAAAAATCGGTCTATTTTAACTGACCTTGTGCGAACTGCCTTAACAAGTTATCAACCAAAATTTCGGTAACTAACTGCTAAGATCGACCACATTCGTAAATCATCTACAAGCAAATCGAACTTCTAAAGATTATCTTTAAAAAATTGTTTGATCAGTACAATATTTTTATTTTTCTGCATATATTTAAGTAACTGCTTATTCCTGCTTATATTTAAGCTTTTTTATTTATTTATGTTTTTATTTTATTTCCTACTGCAGCTTACAAATACAATTCAATCGTATTCTTAACTAAATTAAAGCTAGTCCCTCACAAAAGCATAGCTTGTGCGTGAGGGATGTGACTGTAAACATAATGTATATATTAGATTAAATTTACTTAAACTCTACTTATAATTATCGTAAGTAAGGATACTAATATAAAATCTACCTCGGTATGGTAATTCCTAATAGCCGAATATATCTGAAAATATGCCTGGGTTGTTGAATATATACACTTTTAACTTAAATTTATAGTTTGAATGGTTCATACTAAGTTTCAAATCGCTTGGTAAATTATTATATAATTTGGGTCCAGTATAGTCAATATGTCTTTGCATTAAACTTCTGTTGCACATCATTTCTACTAATGGTCTAAGAACTTGCCTTCGGGTACTGTGACTTGACTGATGAATGGCGAAACTAGTCAGATTTCTAGTTATAAATTTAAGTGTATAATTGACGCATTGTCATTACCTTAAACTCGCTGAAGGCTTGCGTAGTGGAGTCAAACTTCGATTTTTTCAAACACATTTTCACGATTTTCCCTTGTAAATTAATTAGGGGCATAATATGGGTTGAGTAAGTGGCACCCCATGCGATTATCCCGTACTGTAGGATGGATTGCGTTAGAGCAAAGTAGACCGTTCGAATGAGATCTCTATCTATGAAGTTTCTTATAACTAATATCTTGTATAGACTTCTCCTAATTCTATTGCAAACATATGTCACATGTCTATCCCATTTAAGATTACTATCTATTACCACGCCAAGATACTTAACTTCATGTACTAGTGATTTCTCTAAATTTTTGAAGGCGTTAAGGTCTCAGAAATGAGGAAGTCTTTAACCAATTTAGCAGTGTGACATGGTGCACCATCTTGTATGAATATTTATCGATCTCTAATTACCCGAAAAACTTCGTAATAGGGCTAAAATTTATCGTGCAACATTGAAATACACTGCTCTTTCCTCATGGTATCTTATACTTTCGCTTATAAGAACCCAGATCATGAAGGATGGTGGATGCTTTTTGGTCTTTTGAAGATCTCTCCTGACGATCGTAATTTCAGATTGTTCTCTGAAAACCTTCCTCCCAAAAATTCTTAAGTTCTAAGTTTATCCCTGATATCTCCAGGTCTTTTTTAAATTTTCTAGTTGTTGATAGTATTTTTCTATCTTCTCTCGATGTCGGTTTTACTTACCAAAAATATCACATTTAACACAGAATGTTGCTCTAGTTATAGAAGAGTAGAAATACTCGCGTTTTTTGTTGGAAAAATGTCCACCTTTCTTTGAATTCTTAAAAATAACCACTTTTAGTATGTTTTAATAAAAAATTATGGATAAATATTAGTAAAAAATATACAAACCTTGCAGAACAATGTAACACACATCACGTAATTAAAAAAAATACTTCACTTAATTTTTGTAGCCTGATTAAAAATCACACCTAAATTGAAACTTTACCCAAAAACGACCCTTGTTTTGTAGGAATATTCCGTCAAATAAAAAATCGTGATTTTTTTCCAATTAGACACAAAATTCTAGTGAATAATTTGCAAACCACACTAATTTTTAGCACTTAAAATTCAAAAGTATTCATGCAGTAAACATGAAGAGCAACTTATTCCAATAAAACCAAATCAAAAAATAATTCAGTTGAATTGATAAATTTATTAAATACAGTCTAAACAAAATTTTTAGATAGTGAATTAATTGCAAAATATATGAACTTAGTAAATTTTCGGACACTAAGGCTGTGTCCGATTAAAAGGAATTTAAGAATAGAAAATAAAAAACAGATCTTGTTATTTTATATTAAAAAGAAAATTAATTTCTACAAATAAACACACTAGTAGTCGAAGGCTTCCTGATGCGATGGATTGATAGCCTCGAATAAATGAATAAGGGCATTTGGATGAAATTTATAAGTGTTTTTGAAGAAAAATAAATCAAAAGGAGCAATATGTTCACGTTCATTGTTATTAAAATTACTGTGCTGAGTGTAGTAAAATTCAAGGTTCGATTGAATTCAAAGAAGTCAGCAATTTTCAAAGAAAATTTGGTTTTACTAGCTTTTTGTAGTATTTTTGCATGAGATGGATTTTATATTACAAAATCGCATTAGAATTTGCTTTGGACTTTTAAATACATGTTTTACTTCGTATTCGATTTTCTTGAACGTTGTTTTAACATATTTATCCTCTTGTAAGTAAGAATTTAGTGATCAAATCATATGACTAAGATTTTCGAGTTGTAAAAAGATTTCTCATCAGCTCAGTTAAGTTTCTAAAAATAAAAGGATCTGTAATCAGTAAAATAAGATATAGTATTTTCAGATATTACAGAATCAAAACGATAGCAACTTCAAATTGTATATTTTTAACTAATTAAACATCCTGAATGTCTTATATTTGGTAAATGGTCCCATCTGTCGTACGTAAATTTGCTAGAAAACATGTATTAAAGCGATTTTAACTTCTTCCCAAATGGTGATATATAATTGTAAAAATCCTTACGAAAATCTTTATGTAAATGTAAAACATTATAATTAAAACCATAAACCCTGACTTCAGTGTATTAGATAAAATTTAAAGTTTTATTTTATACATTTTCTGAGAAAAAGTCTTTAGGATAGAGACATAGATCATACATAAAATACCTTTAGAAAAGATCTTTAAAGAATAATCAACTGATCTTCTGAGGCTTATTTATGTATAAAAGGATCCCCGTTCTGCTAACATTAAAGAAAACCGAAAATATAAAAACTCACAACATTACAAACCAAAAATAAAAATATGAATGTAGATAAATAATTCAGTTAGTTATCTAAATCTTTGAATAATGGAATAAATTTATTTTATTATTTTTTGATGCATAAAAAATGCATTCAACATTTTATTAAAGTTACCCTTTACAATTTTCACGGTATACTTAACTAAAATTAACATAAGACATTCAAATCCAAAATTTATAAAATCATTCTTTGATTTTGAACTAAAAAATAAAATATTATTTGTTTGATTGATTGGCACTTTTAAATAATTACAAAATTTGAACCTTAACATTTCAAATAAAAAATTTTGTAAGATATAAGACATTGATCGATACTTCTTGTTAATTTTTACAAACGACTACATTATTTTGAAAATTCGGGTTTTCAGATTATGAAATAAATATAAATATTTTCTTTTACCTTTGCATTTCAGTTGTAACTTCAACTCCTTATACTATTTTAGTCGTTGTATCTCCAAAGTGCCCCATTATATTTTAAAAAAAGCAAATGGAACGAGAAATTAGCAAAACATACTACACATTCCACACGCCAAAGTAAATTTTGGGTTAAAAGTCTATTTTTGTATGAAATGTCCACAAGGAAATGAGGTTAAACCTTTTCAAATGCGGTTTGAATTGTTAAAGAAAACATTAAATCTTCAAGAATGGAACTGAACTCCATAAAATAGAGCTTAACGAAATAAAATAAGCATCGACTGTCTTAACACTCTTAAAATGCTAACGATTTGTCGATAAAGGTGAATTCGATAAAATGTGTGTCTCAAGATTAAAAAAATTCAAAATTTCATCAATTTTACTTAAGAATTAACGTTTAAAATAGAATTTTTAGTAAGAAAATCACTGGAAAGCTGAATTTGGATCTATCAGGTTTTAGAAAAAAATTTTGTTTATGCGAAAAATCATTCAGAAATCTGATTTTATTATTCATGTATCAATCGTTTGAATTTTCGTCAATAAGAAAGAAGATCTTATTGATTTTTTTTTAGTTTTTATCTTTTTAGTGTAATAAGTAGATTTCTTATTTTCGTGCCTATCTACTTTTTCCATTTAAACTCAGTTTATCCGTTCACATTTAAAAAATATTAACAATTAGAAAATTAGGTACCATCGAATAAACAAAATTCAGAAAACAAGCATTCTTAAAAAAAATATTTAAATGCGGTTAGAAAGCTTAAAGTTATATTCATATTAACTGCAAATCACGTTGTAAGAATCTAACCATAAGTTCTTGGTTCATTTATAATTACTTGATGTGATCTTTATCAAGCAAAAAATTAATAAACTAATACCTTGGTAAAAACGAATTTCTAAGAATGGTCTTTACACCTCCGGGCGAATATAATTGACCAATATTCGCATTCATGACTAATTTAAGGCTCCAGCTTCAGTGACTTGCATAATTCCTTCTTGAAAGATCAATCAATTTGTCTTGCATTTTTATTACTAGTAATGTTGGCTAGGTTATCGAAGTCGCATTTGTTTAGCTTATTCCAAACTTAATCAACTGAATGATTAATTATTATGGTATTTGCCTGAACAAGATATAATTTTAAATCTATGAGATTTTTATTTGTACTTCTCGCATATTTTGTAAATAGTTAATTAATTTTAACGTTATTGACTTGAGAATTTATTAGCTTTTTATATAATGTTAGCTTATCTAATACTTGGATTTTTCAAATAGATGTGAATGCAAAATAACAATTATTTGTAAATATTTTGCGTATGCTAATGCTTTCAAAGTCAAAAGAAAATAGAAACTCATATGAATTCTTGATACTCATTAATTTTTTAGAATAGAATAGAATAAAAGCGAATTTATCAGCAGGCGCATTATAATATTATATATTCTGATCATTTGGTAAGAAACTTATGCTCTTAGTCATATTTTATATCTTAAATCACAATTAGATACATGAACAATACCTACAATATATGTATTTCCCATAAAATCTTTTGTAAAAGATTATTCTATGATTATCATTCGATAATTCCCTCGTAAACATTTTCTAACCTCAAAAACCTAAGTAAATATAAATATCACAAAAAACTAACAACTTTCTCGGAAAATATTTATTTTTCAGTAAGATAATTACGCTTCTTCCTGTGTATCTGCGAATTTGCGGCGGGTTAAATCAAAATCTTGCAAATATTTGCATTAATACAAAAAATAAGACAACAATAAATTTATAAAACATAAAACAATTTCTTTATTTTGATTTTAATACTTAATTTTCAGTCAAGTATTTTTAGTTTGTAATAGAGCGTTTTTATTGATTTAATGTATTTTAGTTATATGCTGTCATACGAAATCTCATTTCCCAGCTTATTTTATGTACTATTATTTTAATTATGCTTGTAATTTTTTTTTTTTTTTTTTTTGTATTAAGATAGAAGATTAATATTAAAAATTTGCACACATTGTATTTAATTTTCTCATCTTTACTCTGTGTTAAAATTCAACCTTGGAACTATTTAACTTTAGCTTCCCTCATTTATTAGAACAAAAGCAGCGCCAAAAATGCGCTAAAAGTAAAACTGTTTTTAGAAGGGATAGCAATAGAAATTACGAAAAATAACTTTTACACATTGTTTACTAGTATGTAAACTTTATAAAAAAATGTTTTTCTTTTTTTTTCAAAAATTATAACATAAAAAATCTTTTTTCCCGAAGCTCTATAAAAAAAAAAGTTGGTCCATGGTTTACATCATTTCTGCCTGAAATGTTGATGGATCTGCAAACCGTAAAATAATTCTTGTAAAATAAAGTTGTAGTTATAGTCTGTCGAGCCGGATTTTTGAAATTCGGAAAATTTGGCAATTTACGGCAGTTTAAAAAAAAATTTGCATTTTGTGTCATAAATTTCACACTTTAATTATGTTTATAAAATTTTGTAATCACAATATCAAAAATCCGACTCGACAGACTATAGAGAAAACAATTTCGAATATTTAAAAAAAAGAAGCATAAAAAAATATTACAATTTGTATGAGTTATCATGTAAACCGTACCGGAAAAAGTAGTTTTGAGAAAAACGCATTTAAAGTTTCAAGTGCGTTTCGTTCGAGGTGGCGCGCAGCTAAAGCAAGAACTTTATGAATTTTTTAATTTATATTGTTAATTTACGTCTAATCTCCCATTCCAGCTTCATATTGTATGCCTTCCTTGTCAGTAAACAATTGTTGTTGTTTATTTTTTTCCGACAGGCTGAAAGGCTCCGACAGTAACGGCCAGCAGCCTCAAACAAGGGACAGCTACCTTCGCGCATCAGACTCTCGTCGGGCAGTCACGTTTTCTATAATAACTTTCGATCTATGTGGAATTTTTACAATTGACTTTCACAGAAATACGCCTAAAACTATAGAGAATAATATAATATAAAAAAGTCGGTTTTCTAAAAATGCTGTACGTATGTAACCCCTTAACGATAACGATAATATCGCATTTCTTGTTTATGTACATATACTTTGTTATAATAAAATAGCTATATACACCTACTTAATTGAGAATATACAAAGAATATTCAAACTAAAACTAAAACTAAACTAAACAGAAACCGATATAACATCCGAAAATAGCAATTTTTACTATCATAAACTAACAATTCTATGAAACTATTTAATTTTTTCAATTCAACAATACTTTTGCATTACTTCCTTGTTGTAATTATACTAAACATGTACTTGAAAAGTCCGTTTTGACTAAAATTGCGAACTACAGAAATTATAAAACATGTTTAAAATCTAATACCCCCTATCAGACAGCGATCTTAAGATGCTTTGAAAATTGCAATATAATGAAGATTTGGGACGTTAGTTCACATTTTTTGCAACCAGTTTTTCGATACCAAACCAGAAATGATTGCAATGTATGTTGGAGATTTTTCTGAATCATCGCATTCCATAGAAGCACAGGTAAAAGATTTGAAACCGGATTCTTCTACAAATGCTATCGAGCTAAAAAGATATGTAGGCACCCAACTAAGTGAAGTTTTAAAGATAGTTAGTGGTAGCTTCAGAGAGTAAATGGGTTTTGATTGCACTCTTTATTGTGTGTAAGCATTTGTTAGTCGATTTAATTGCGTTGCTCCTGTTATTATTTATCTGGTGTTTCTGTTAATCGAATTAACGGATAACGTCATTCCTTAGGATCTAAAATGAAAAGTGAAACGATATATTTACTTTATAAATTGTTTGAGATAAGATTGGTGGTGTAAAGAACATCTTTTTTGATCATCGTTTTATTAAATGAAATTTTTCGTAAGTAGTTTCTGTAACAAATTTCTATCATGGAAAAAAAATGTTACTCATTGTCTACATTTTAAAAATTAGAAGTAGTTTTTAAAAATTTATAAATGGTATAAGCTGTTGTGTAATCAAATTGCAAAAAAGCTTTTAACATATGTATGAATCCAAACAAAATTCCACATTCTTTCAAGGCTAAATAAGAAAAGTCTGTCAATATTTCCTAACACTTTCGTCGGTTCTACATATCACAACGTTATGATTTGAAGATAGCCCTAAAACTAAAAGTATTATATTTTTATGATTAAAAAACTGATGATTCAAACAAAACCAAGGAAAAACAGCCCAAATAGGTACGAGTGTAAATCGCGCACCAAGAGTTCTGTTCCTTGCACTTATTTAATTTAACCCTACTTTTTGTCATAGTTTAAGCTTCTCAAAAAAATGGTTTTGGAATCCTTTTACCTAGTCCTTTAATCACCTCCTTTCCAAAATGTTGAGATAATATTTTTTAAATTCTAACTATTAGGAAATCGTCAGTAAGCCAGACGTCTACTTGGATTTATCAAAATTAACTCTGATGAATTAAAATGATCGTGCCTTTATTATTTTTCATCTTAAGATTACAAAGCAGCTTTCTACTTGTAAGTAAGTAAGTACGTAGTAAGGCTGTATTCATAAATGCAGGTTTATTTGCCTGTAACTCCTTGAACTTGCAATAACTTTTTACTAAAGATTGCAGAAGCATACCATCATGCAAATTTATCTTTTATTATCTGGTAGTAATTCGTCAATTAATATTATATGTCTTCACACATCATTGTTGCATTTCTCATCACGCACCTGTTGAAAATTTGACAGTGCGAATCTTGTTCTTGAGCTCTAATCATTTAATATTAAAGTTACATTCGTGGAAATCTGGAAATCTGCAAAGAAACTTTTGAAAAAAAAAACATTTTTCAGCAACCATTAACTCTAGACTGTAATTTTTGAATGCCGTTTTTTGGATGTTGTCCAAGCAAATGAGCTTCTTAATTGTATAACTTAATGATGTATTATTATTATTATTATAAATCAACTCTAGCAGCTAGTTTTAATATTGTCATTTTATTTATTACAGTGAATTGGCCAGCCCGCGATGTCAATCCCGAGATTCTTCATCGGGCGGACGTTGCCCATCGGATGATTCAAATTATTCAGGGAACGGAAGTAATGCGGCTCCCACACCAACTCCTACAAGTCCTGTTGGGATAACGCTTCCTGCAACGTTACCGCCAGCGGCAGCAGCTGCCCTCCTACCGCCTCAGTCAGCAGCGATGGCGGCGTACTTAAATGTAGCAGCGGCTGCCGCACAACAGAATCGTCTTCTTTTGGGGAATCCCCTTGCTGCCGCTGCAGGTTTGGTCCGGGCCGCTCAATCACCCCCAACGCTACCTATGTCATCCCCAAATCCCGATGAAACACCGCCAGCGCTTGATTTCAGCACTAAGCGGGTGCGCCGGGATTCGGACACGGACAGCAAGAGCGACAGTGATGCGGTGAATCTAAGCAAATCGGATAATGGACCGCTTGACCTTTCAGTGGGCAGCAGAAAGCGGAATGCTGACAGTGATGTGCCTCCGCCCTCGAGAAAAATGCCTCGCCCCACGGAATATAAACCACCTGCGCCTGCCCCAGTTGTTTCGCCGTGGACGTCCCCCATTACCCCGTACTTTGCTGCAGCTGTTGCTGCGGCTAGTCTTTCGCCAAAAAATCCGCTTCCTGTCGACTGGAACGGTAAAAGTAAGATGGCGACAAACGATGCGACCAAAGCTTTGGAGAAAATGTCAGAAATGACACGACTGGGAGGTCCTGAAAATGATATGGGCGGAAGGCCGCCGAATAATCAGTCGAGTGGAGTGGGAGGAGGCAGGCATAGTGCCTGGCAATCCCATTGGCTGAATAAGGGCGCGGATGCTGCCAAGGATGTTTTTAAGTGTGTTTGGTGCAAGCAGAGTTTCCCAACGTTGGCGACCTTAACCACCCACATGAAGGAAACTCAACACTGTGGGGTGAATGTTCCTCCCTCAGGAAATATGCCTACAGCGGGAGGACAACCGCCACATCATCACCACCATCAGTCACCATCTTCGACTTCCTCAAATTCATCTGGCAAGTCGGATTTGAATTTACTGATCAAGGAAACGATGCCCTTACCAAGGAAATTAGTTCGAGGTCAGGACGTGTGGCTGGGAAAGGGCGCTGAGCAAACGAGACAGATTCTGAAGTGTATGTGGTGTGGCCAAAGTTTCCGATCACTCGCCGAAATGACCAGTCACATGCAACAGACGCAACATTATACAAACATAATCTCACAGGAGCAGATCATCTCCTGGAAGTCGGCTGAAGATGGAAAAGGTGGAGGATCGGGAGGAGGAGGCGGTGGAGGTGCAGCCTCAAATCCTAACTCCAGCGCAAACAGTACGGTTAGTGCGGTGCTCACGTGCAAGGTTTGTGATCAGGCGTTCTCGTCCTTGAAGGACCTTAGCAATCACATGGTGAAGAACGCCCACTATAAGGAGCATATAATGCGCTCGATAACGGAAAGTGGTGGACGACGACGTCAGACACGAGAAAAGCGAAAAAAATCGCTCCCGGTCCGTAAGCTATTGGAGCTGGAACGGGCTCAGCATGAGTTCAAGAATGGTGAGGTAAAACCGATGCGCGATATCGGCGGCTCGACACGAATAACATGTGAAAAGTGCGGCGATAAAATCGAGACCGCTCTGTTTGTGGAGCACATAAGACAGTGTGTCGGAGGCTCCATTCCGAGCTCCCCCCGTGGTGGCATGCTGAAGTCGTCCTTATCAGCGAACAGTATCATACCGCCCGACTCGATGAGTCCCCTAACACCGAACAGTCGTGACGGCAGAAAGAGCATCGGCGATGAAAGTGCATCGCCGGCCTCAAACAGGCATATCTCGCCCCATGCACCTGACATAGCGTCACCGTCACCCAAGGAAGGTGCGAACAGTTCGGGTGGAGGAGGAGGAGGTGGCGGTGGAGGGGGCGGCGGGGGCGATAAGATGTCATCGTCACCGTCTGTCCTCAATGCGATTGAACAGTTGATCGAGAAGAGTTTCGACACGAGATCGAGGCACGGCACTTCTGGCTTTGCCAGTAACAGTCATAGTAGCGCACCTCTGGGCTCCAGTATCCTCAAGAGGCTGGGCATCGACGAGAGCGTGGACTATACAAAACCGTTGATCGATCCGCAAACGATGAATCTGCTGAGAACGTATCAGCAGCATCACTATCCAAAAAGGGAGCGGAGCGGTAGTGAGTCCAGCTCTGTGTCGGATCGAGGCAGCAGCCGGCTAGAGTCCCTGACACCTGAACGGAAGCCAGATATCTCGAATCACGTCACCCCGAGACAGTCACCTGAGAAGTGTACAGACCCGGAAGATGATAAAGACGGCGTCAAGGTGAAGAAGGAGCCGGCCGATGATGATGAGACCGATCACGACGGGGACGACAGCGATAAAATCACTGTGAAAAAGGAGCCCGCCTCCGATGAGCCCCAAAAGGAGCACGAGGGTGAGCTGGACCTGTCGGCGAAGAGGAAATCCAGCACGCCTTCCAGTTCAGCGCCAAGTCCCAATCATAGCACCCACCAAACACCCTGTGTCGCAACATCGACACCCGCCCCAAGTCCAGGCAGCGATCGGTCAATCACCCCTCGCTCATCCACAAACTCGGTGGGTGAAAAGAAACTCCCAAGCGGCAGCCTAAACGCCCTGTCGTCGATGTTCGACAGTTTGACAGGGTCCAGCTCCGCAGCAACATCCTCATCTGAAGGGGGCGGTCATAGCTCGAGCAAAAAGGGCAGTTCCCACCCTCTGGCCGCTCTGCAAAAACTTTGTGATAAAACCGAAAACACAACACCAAACCCCCGGCCCAGCGGCTCCGGAACCCTGGGCTCGAACATTCCGCAGCCAGGTGGGACTGCATCAGGTGCCATTTTGGCCTTCAGCTGGGCCTGTAACGATGCGGTCATGACCTCCGACTCGATCATAAAGTGTGCATTCTGTGACACGCCATTCTGCTCGAAGGGCGCTTACCGCCATCATCTCTCAAAGGTTCATTTCGTCAAGGATGATGTCATCATTGATCCAGTTGCAATTAAATCAAATGCAGCTGGCGTAGGCGGGGCACTCTCTTCGGCCGGTGCATCAGATCGTGGCGGAGGTGGGGGAGGTGGAAGTTCAAGCGGTAACGTCGGCGGATCATCGCAACAGAAATCCCAACACCAGCACCGGAGCAGCAGTCAATCACCGAAAAGTTCGGCAGGTAGCTCCTCAGCAGGTGGCATGGGCGGGGGCTCCGCGAAGAGCCCTCCGCCCCAGTCATCGATGCAACAGCAGCAGCAACAGCAGACCCCTTTCGAGGAGAGTCCGCATTCAAAATTTCTAAAATATACCGAGCTGGCGAAGCAGCTGTCATCGAAATATGTCTGACATTCCTAAAGAAAGTAATCCGGCCGCTGCGCTTCCTCCCGATCATCTGAGCAAACAATTCAAATTTCGCGGCGCTCTTCCGGCTTGTTGGGCGCGCGCCATTTGTAAAAATTCATCGCATGTTGTCAGCACGTCCGCTCCTCAGCGCAAAGGAGTAGCAGCACAAGCACCAGCAGCAGCAGCGCCATCGGTAGTCGGTCGAAGAACAAAAAGTCCATCACGGCGACGCCATCGAGAATCAATCACACTCGTGGGCGAGAGCGAGACGGCCGCAGCAGCAGCAGCTTATTAATTTTTTATTTTATTTTATTTTCTTTTAAAATAAAAACAAAATCCAAAAAAACCCACACACAGATCGCGGGGGAAATGCGATAAACAAGCGGAACTAATTGCTGTCGGAGAGAGGGAGAGAGACGGAGCGAGTGTACGCGCGACGCGGCGGACGGCAGCCAGTCACACAAATCCACGCGCATTTGTAGTTCTCCTTTTAGTGTGTAAGAATCATGTGATGCCACATATCGTTCTCGTAAACAGAAGAAAAAGTAGCACGTGTATGGGGGGTAGAGTGCAACTGTGTGCAAGGTGTATAATGAATTAGAAAGAGACGCACTTTAAAGGGGGAGTGAATTATGATTTTTTTGTTGTTTTGTTTTTCTTTCTTTTGAGTGCGCTCCGGCAAATGTGGGATGAACTTTGTTCATTTTTTCCTCGCCGTGAACATGCGGTGGGTGGGGATGACGAGTGAACTCTGAGAGATTTCAAATGCACTTTTCAGGGGAAGCGAAAAAGTTATTTATTGCTCTGTGCGGAGGGGAGAGATTTTGGGGTAGGGTTTTCGCTCAGTTTTGTCGGTGACGGAGAATAAATTCATCGGGTGGCGAATCCGATTAAATGAGATGATTTCAGTTAAGGTTGTTACTTTTATTCAGGTAGAATCTTACCAACTTCTCAACTTTTTATTTCGTTTATAAATTGAGCTTTAGCTTTCAATTCAGATTTATACGTGCAACCAAAATTAAATTTGTTTACAAACTATGCATACGTAAATTTTTAACAACAAACTAAAGCTCTTTCAGACGTAACATTCACTTTGTTGACCTAAGAATAAAGCCGGCTCTGTTTGATTTTGTGACTTTAACTACTATTGTATTATTTGAGATAATCTTATCCTCAACATCTTCGTTTCTTCACTTTTAAGCAAGACTTAACAATAATTAATTTTCAATATATTATTATTCATCAGTGATGTAGAAAATTTTAAAGAGGTATTCACAATCTTTTTTAAATTGTATTACTTGATATTTCATGTTAAACACGAAGAATTTACTATTAAAACTTTTCGTAAATATTTCTAGTTTGTTTTTAAAGGCATAGATATTAAAATTTTATTACGAATTCCTTAAAGTCACTATCGGCATATGTTTTTAAAATCCAAAAGAGTATGGGTGTTTTCATAAACGCATAATTCCTTGCGTGCATTCCATTAAACTTGCACCAGTTTACTCGCACGCAATTCAACTGCACAACTGCATATTTGAACAAAACCCGCCATTTTCATTCCATTCATAATGTCAAATTAGACAACACAATTTATAATGTCAAATTTCACATAAAACTATAAGCTGGAGATGAGTTCCTTTTTATTAGTCGTTATGAAAATTCTTACTCAGAGTTGAAGCGTTCAGAAATTTAGAAGTCGGAGTTTTATTAAAAAAAAAAAAAAAGTAATAAGTTGCTTGATAAAAGAAAAAAAGAAAAATATTCCTAAAAACGATAGCTATGTGCAAAAAATTCAGGAGTTTACAGAATTTTTTGTCGCGTAAATTTTATGAAATTCTTTAAAGTACTCCCAATTAGTCCGATTACGCTCTGAAGACGTCTTTAGTAGTTTTGTCCGCTTGTATGTAATGTATAATTTGTAAAATTTTGTGTTGTAAACGGAAATTCGGCATCATATGTCTTGATGCTCCTTAAGACAGCATTCCATAACACTTCCTTTCTTGTTTTTCCATTCTCAAACAAATCATGCCTTTTAAGTAGCTCTGTTAATAGCAATTTTATCAAATTCTTATTCCATATTAGACAAGGCGTAGAAGACCTAAGTAACAGGAGAAATTAGTTAACAAAGAAGTGTAGAATTCCCGCAGACTTATATATCGTCTTCTTCAGTAAGCTCCGTTGAGAATAATCCCAATTTTCCACTTTTTCGTTAACGAAGGGACAAAAGTTTAAGTTTTTTTAAATTTAATCGGAAAGTCAAAGGCACTTCACATTGGGAAAGCCGTTAGAACACTTGACAGGTCTAAATCTTCTTCTTGCTAGTTAACAAAGTCAGCGTGGTCAGATTGTGTTTATGAACACGCAACTATGAATTTCTGAAAACGCCCTATTTCTAAAATTTGAGCACAGAATTGGCAAAAAAATCCATAAAGTTGTAATGAAAAAATTAAATAATCAAGTTTTTCGCTGTAAAAAAAAAAATTTAAATATCACAAAATGTGTTCAAAGTTAAAGTTTACCTCGAGAATGCAGAATTTTTAAAAAACATCGGGTGATTTATCTTTTTCCAAGCTTATTATTATTTAAAACAAGAAATAAATAGTGTGATGTAGAATCGGTGTAAAAGTAAATAAAACACAAGCTGCCATTCTAGCTTTAAAAAAAACCAATTAAATAAAATTACGAATCGGTTTGAAGTTGTAAACATTCGAGTTCGTTATAAATTTTGGTTCTATTGAAATTTTATAAATTAAGGGAAATATTTTAAAATCATAATTCTGATTCTATATAAAAGTTACGAGGTTTTAGTCTCTTAAATGTTTTAAAAAATTACTTTTATCTAGAATATAGGAGGATTTTTAAAGAAGTATTCATAAATAATAAAAGATCGGGTTATTTTTGAGCTTTTTTAATTTTCAGTAGCAATTAAGAGACGTAAATTCTTAAAAACTTTTATTCGGAATCGGGGGATGTAAGTCCCTAGGTATTATGACCTATTAAAGTGCATTTAAATCAAGAAAGTTATTTTAAAAATAAAACGATATAGCCTTAAAAGACAAAAGATGATACGGCTCTGACTAACTAAAGCTCATCCCACATAACCGGCACACAACGAGCAATGTAAAATAGTGGGGAATTGTAAAAATTGTTCATAGCGTACAGCCATCATAAATTAGAAGTTAACTTAAAGACTAAAAAGCGGGGGAATCTTTGTAAAAATATAAAAGAAGAAGTTAACCGATAGGAAAGTTTGCCTTCGCTGAAGAACTGATTTTGCTCTCTTCCTCTCGATCTTCACTGATCAGCAAAATCGCTTTTCATTAACAGAAATATAAAAAAAAAATAAAAAAACAATTACATCGTTTAAACTTTAAATATAGTATAAAAATTTGAAAAGTGATTCGCGAAAGGGAGGTAGAGAGCAACAGCACATTTAGTATGAAGTATCCTGTAAAAAGTAAAATGATTTAATAGTCGCGATCAATTCTAAATTGGGCGGCATGAAAAAAAAAAAAAAAAAAATTTAAAATAAAACCCAGTGAGCGAGGTGGGGCAGACCCATTTATAATTGTAAGGAAAAAGAAAGTGGTAGATGCAATTTTAAGTATACTTGAAGCAAAAGCAACTAATTTAAAAAGGAAATGATGAAGAAAAAATCGATTAAAACGAGAACACTAGGTCGAGATAAAAGTAAGAAGAACCCTGAGACATGTTATACGATCTGTAAACTGCGCTATACTGAATTGTAAAATATTCGAAGATGAGATATTTTTTAAAATATTTATAAATACAGATAAAAGCAGATAAGTAACGTGGCAAGAGATATATTTAAATAAAATAAATAAAAAAAAAAAAAACGAGCGAAGCATCGTTTCGATTCGAAGCATCCTTTGTATATTTTAGAGTTTTCTCAGATGAAGTAATCTATTTAAGACGCCGCCGCACGGGGGTGCCTCGTCCTCCATGCGGCAATCCTGAACTGAACGTTGTGGAAACGAAAATCTTCCTCTCCTCTCGTATACGTAAAATGTGACAAAACACAAAAATATTTTATTGGCAAATTTCCGAATTCCGGCAGCCAAGCAATAGGGCCGTCGATATGTTTTATTTTTCTTTTTTTTTCTTTTTTGTTAAATTTTGTAATATTTTTTCGTTTTTAAATATTTTATGTCCGGAGTCCTTAGACTTGCGCGCTTACTGTAGGCGACCAAACCCTATTTGCCCTTAGTTCGTAAGCTTAACTTAGGTGAAAACATGTGAAAACTGTGGTTAATTATTTTTAGATATGAATTATAATTTTTGTTTATTTATGACGAGAATAATAAGGTGCCAAAATTAAAAAAAAAATAATAATAATTATGCTTTTGTTTTATTTCATTACTCGTCTTAATTTTTCCTTTTCTTTCAGTTTTTTTTTCCTTTTCAGGTTTGATTTTTTTTCGTTGGTCGCTTTTCAAAAATATTTGTTTTATGTGGAGAATTTTAATGTCATTACAAAAGGATTTAAAGTTTCGAAAGTTATCCTTCAATTGTTTCTAAGGATTGGTTATAGTTAAAAATAAAAAACTAAAAATGGGTTATGGCTTTCTCTATCTGAACGCGTTTAACTCGGCGTGTACCACCGGTGGGTCACACGCGAATGGTTCATCTGGCGGCGTGTACCACCGGTGATTCACATCACATTACATGTTATTTTATTGACAAATTGAAGAGCTGATTTTTACAGGCAGCCTATAATAGACTTAATGTATTTACATATTACATTTTGTGCAAGGCGCCGCCAGATAAAGCAAAATATGATTTTTACTCCCGCCCGATGAAGTGAAATACAAAAAACTGCGCCGGCGTCAACGTGTTAATCTGGAAATTGATGAAAATCACGAAGGAATATTATATTAGAAACGCAGTCTGTGTTTTTTCATTTTTTAAGACTTAATGATCGGATTTTGATTTTTGAATATCCACCTTTATACTTTTAGTCATACTTTTAGTAAACATAAACTCTTAATGTAAATTCTCCACGTTTCATTAAATATTGAGTTCTTGTTCGAATATTATTTTTTTATATTTTGTATAATTTAACTTTTAGCTCCTAAATCCTCAGTTGCCAACAAAGTGTTGAAAAAAAAAAAACAATTTTAAAAAATATTACAAATCTGAAATGTATACGTACGTGAAATTTTACAAAACCTCAAAATAGTTGACAAGAAAATTTATAAAAACAAAAAACCTAAAAAAAAAAGAAAAATCATTAGTAAAGATAGTAAACAAAGAGTATACTTAAAAACAAAAAAGAAATCTTTCGATAAGATCACTCACACTATCACTGAGATATACAAAAGAGAAAATAAAATAATAATAAAAAACTGCAAAAAAAAAAAAACGAAACATAAAAGCGACTTGTACTTCCAAAATTACCGCAGTGTATCATAGTAAAAGTAATATACGTATGAAAATATTGAATTATTGACAAGGCGAATAAGTCCTAAAAGTTTTTATTTTTACTAAATTACATTTCAAAGCATTGTGAATTTCTTAAAGTCTACTATACCACACACACACACACAAACACACATACTAATGTACTTCGAGTTGAATAACTCCTACGCTATACCAAATGATATACCGTGTAAAAAAAAAGAAAATTTTTAAAAATTATTTAACGTAGTCTTAAAATAAAATTGTTAATACCTAGTGGGGGGTGGCAGAAGATGGCGCGTTGTAGAAATATAGGGCAAGGAGAAAGTCTAAAAGAACCGTTATTTTTAAGAAGGGCACCCCAGCGACCAGCTTGGGTCACTGTAGTTCGAGCATATTTTTAACACTCTGAAAAAAAATAAATAAAAGGAAAAAAACTAGGTATACTGCTGACGATACTAATGTAAGTGAATCTTGTAAAATATTTGAAGATTATATTTAAAAAAAAAGGAAAAAAAATTGATTTAGTGTACGACTAAGACATCTAATTATACGAAGTTTGGGGGTGTAAATCGATCGATCGCCGGATCGGACCCGATCGGATCGCTCAAGCGCCGCCGCCGCCGGGCGCCATTGCCCAAAAGCGGATCGACTATACAACCGAAAGTGACAAAAAATGTATACGCCAAGATGTAAAACACTAAAACAAAATGTTAAAACATAAGTAAAACTACACAAAAAAAAAAATGAAAAAATAAAAAAAAATGATACTGTAAACTCGCTAAGAAATTCAATTTTTAAATAAGAGTAAAACGCTAAATAAAAACACAAAATTTTGGAGGAAAATTAAAGAAAAACCAAAATAAATAAAAAAGAAAGGGCTGCACGCACGCCCTCATTCCCGTCTTCGCTTAACTTGGCAGTTTCGTGTAGGTCTCGTTCTGTTTGTTGAATTTATGCAAATTTGTTAAATTTTTTTTTTTTTCCCACAATCGCATTGTATACTGTTTACAAACTTAGTTCTCCTGAATTTACTCTCTAGTAAATGACGACGACCGAAGAGGCCGCAAAGTTGTAGCTATAGTTTCCGTAACTGATAGAGGACTCTCCTTGTTTTTATTAAGTGAACCCAAATGGAGATACTTAAGAACTCTTTGCAAATGGAACATAAAACTACAGCTCAAAATAAATAATGTATGTTAAAATTTAGACCTGTGTTTTAATCGTACCCTAACTCCTTAACATATCCCATCCTTTTCTATAATGTCGAAAAACAACACTTGGAGAGATACAAATATATAAAAAATTAATATAGTGGTATATAACAGGTAATGTTTAAATGGTATTTGCAACAAATCTGAATTTTATATGGAAAGAAGAACCTTTTTCACACAAAATGATCCCCTAAGAAATATGTCTACTTTTCAGAATGCCTAAAATGAATAGTCTTTAACTTAAAAAGTAGTTAACTGCTGATAAAATTCAATTCAATGCGAAATTGAATTGGGTCATACATATCTTATAAATCGTTATTTTTATTGTAAGTCAAATCTGCTTCGTCTTTTTCTAATACAGTTCAGGCTTTTTCTGGTATCCCGCAAGGAAGCCACTTTGGACCATTGCTGTTAACTCTTTTTATCAATGATTTATTTTCACTTGCGTATACTGATGATTTGAAGATTTTCAGGCCGATTATATTTGTACAAGATGCTTAAGACCTTCAGGATGATTTTGTGATTTTAAATGTTGCCAAATGTAGTTTAATTTCTTTTAATAGAAAGTGCTCGTTCTTAAACTTTTACCATAAAATTAATGATAAAACCTTAACTCGTTAACTCATGTTAATGTGACACTTTTGGCATTAATTTTAATACAGGTCGACAACATTTTTAGCGACCTTCTAAACCAGAAACCAGTCTATACTTTTCCGGAGGTTTTTGACGCACTGAATCCGAAGCATGGATCGATGGATCAATGGAGTTGCAGTGTCTGTGGTATCTAAATGTTTTTCAAGGGAAAGAGTAGTAAATTCATTACCTCGTAATGTAACATAACCTCAAATGTAGCGAAAAAACGGAGTTATTCCACTTTTAGGTTAGAATCTTTCGAAAACCTGAAGTGATTGAGCAATTCTGAGGTCGAATTCGGCTTCAGCGTGTCAAAAATCTTCAGGAAAGTATAGGCTGGTTTCTGGTTTAACATTTTGTCGGCCTATGAATTAATAGTGCTAATTCCACTTTCAGTTTTATCAAGCGATTGTCCAAGGGTCTGATAGATTCATTTGTTTTGATAGTTTGGTTTTTTGCATTTATTCGTCTCATTTTCGAATATGACTCTGTAGTATGAATACCTTTTTATAATATATACACATGCAGCGATTTGAGTCAATGCACAAACGTTTTATTCGTTTCGCTCGTCGTTGGAAAAGACATAAAAAAATGTAGGTATCAGGTATCAAATTAATCGTCGTAAAAAATCAAGAAATTAATTTTTTGAAAATATTAATAAATCACCCCTAATTGAGGGTTGAAACCACCCTAAAAGATTAATTTTATCAACAAAATTATCACTTAGTACAAAGATATTTCTTATTAGATTATTTATATCTAATCAATCTCAGAAATACAAAGTGATGTGCTTTTAACAAAGAAGGGTTAAAAATCCACCCAAAGGCACTAAAAAGGGGTGTAATCATCCCCCAAATATTTTAATAATCTGGAATAGTTTTCAAATTTCTAAATGTAAGATACTTTTGTGCTTCGAGTCATGAAAAACACGTGATTGGCAATTCTTGCCAGTTTTGAAGGAAAAATGAACCTCAGCCTAGCACAGCTTCTTTCTAAGGAGGTGAAATCATTCCTTAAACCTAAAACTACTGCTAAATATTTTTGAAAGTTCTGAATATGAAATATTTTTGCTTTTTGAGTGAGGAGAAATATGGTGCAAACAGTTCTTTTGCGTTTCGAAAAAGAGAACCCTCATTAGTGTACAAATTCTCTTTAAATAAGTGCAATCGTCCTCTAAATATGGAAATAATCTAAAATATTGTTTTTTTACTTAGAATTTTGAAAAATTTTCCAGGTTATCCCAATATTTGGGGGAAGATTACACCCCTTTTTAGCACCAATAGTTGAATTTTTAACCCTTCTTTATTGAAACACCACATCACATTGCATTTCTGAGATTGATTTGTGATATATAATAATTTTTTGATAAAATTGTTTAGGGTCATTTCAACCCTCAATTAGGGGTGATTTTTAATATTTTGATACCTGATACAATTTTTTACGTCTTCCTTAGTTCGCTGTAAAATGTGTATATGTAGCTTGATTTACCTAAGCTTCTCTATTCGTATATTTCTGAACATAGTTTTTAGGTTGAAATTAGTAAAATAATTTATTTTAAACTTTATGGAGTCACCCCAACCCCCTCGGACTAATTCGGACTGTTGGGGGGGGAGCAACTCATCCGGCGAAAATATGACAGCAGTCGGTAGACAATAATTCACCGGCGTATAATGGGCCATAAATTACCGCCAAACAAAGAGGAGTTTATAAGTTCTGATGAGAAAAAGAACACACATTTGCTTTTGAGTCCTCCAGCCGGCTCGGGTCGGTTCCCGAGGGGTATTGTTCCCCCGGCGACGACCGACGCGACGCCTCCAGGAGTCCTGGTACTGCACACACCGGATATGGAATATGCACCTCTGGGAGTCGCGCGGAAAGTCGCATGAATCGACGCCGACGATTGTTAATAAATTCCCAACGTGTGGCAAGATTTATAGGCTCAATAAGAGGAATCAATCTCGTGCCGGGCGGGAGACGGCGCGGCGGCGGCGGTCTTCTGCTCCTTCTTACATTTGCGCACCCTGCGTCTGTACGCTCGTCTTTGGCGACAGTTTGCAGAACCCTTCGCTGATTTTGTGATTGGAATTCGCATTTCTTCCGATTTCTGCGAAGTTTAACCGAAGACTTCATAGCTCTTTGCCCCTTTGCTGGTGCATGACGAATTCGATTGGATGAAATCATTTCAATTCTCATTCGATTCATTTCGACAACTTCTTTAAAGGAATGCTGTAGTTATGCAATCCACGTTTTATCGAAAAAGTAGATGAAAACTGTCTAAATTGTCAACTTGTTAGTCGAAATAAATAAAATGTTTAAAGTACATTATATTAGAAAGGAAGAAGAAGAAGATATTAAGCTAAGTATTATACAAAAAACAAATAGCTAAAACAAAAAACTTACTAAACACGAATCGATTCAATTATGAGAATGAACCTATTTTGACACTAGAACTACCAAGCGCAATTTTAACAATTTTTCTGCAACTTGAATTTAATATCATTTGAACTCCAAAATGGTAATTATAAATCTAAAAGTCTTTTCAATAGGTTGTAATTGTCAACCATAATAAGTTTTGGATATCTTACGAAATAACTTTGAAAAACAAAATTAATTTAAGGAAAGAATTGAGTAGCCGTCGATTTGACGGATCTTGCTAGTTCTAGTGTTAAATAAAAATGTACATACTATATATTGAATTTATATTCAATTTGATCCCGTATATATAACATAAATATAATAACCTCTAAGCATCTAATTGAAAAAACCTTTTCGCCTTAAAAGGATCGTATTAAATACATACTATCCTGAAGAAATGCTAAAATTTGGCTGGACAAATTATAAAAATGGTACAATTTTCAAAATTAAAATTCCTTCTGGAACAAAATATTTCATCCCGATTTTATATGATTTCTGTAAAGTTGCATATTTCCTTAATCTAGATAACATTTTAGATTTTTACAATCAACAATTTTTTTGAAGAAAGTTTTATGTTTACTAAATGATGAACCAAAAAGACTGATATAGGTAAGTAATACATGATATATATTTTATATAAATCCTTTAACATATAACAGAGTAAAATGAAAAGTCAATTTTTAGAAATGAAATATTTAATAGCAAAGAAAATGATCGAATAAATCATTCATTTAAAAAAAAAGATGTAGGCGGAGGGAAATCTTTTCCGGAATCTTAAAAAATATAAAAATTAATTTTTAAGATTACTATTTAAAAGAACATTTCGTTTCGACATAAAATCCTACGGTTAGAATATTTATAATTCGAGAGATATGTACACAAAATCCAATACATAGATTGCTTAATTAATTAGGTAAATTAATTAATTAATTTCACCCACTCATACTTACAGAGAAAGAAAAACTAAACTAAGCGTTAATAATTGTTATTAATTTCTTTTGTAGGGTAAGCTGCCCAGTGATGGCCACTGTACCAGTGATGGCCACTTTTGTCTTTGGGGTGGATATCCAGCCAACCAAGCGAAATTCAAGATGCGCGCCTTTGCGATCCATATTCTTTCACATGTTGACAGTAAGATTCCAATCGGGTTTTGGTTCGACCATTGCCCGGCTGAGCGCACGAGCGCATCGCGTCGGACGCTGCACAGTCGGCAGCCTGAGCGGTCGTTTTCTTAGTCAGAGTGTTAAGAGCAGCCGTTCAGGAGACACGCTGTCATTCGACTCACAGCAATCGCACGAGTCTCGGGCAGCTTCTTAATTGGAAAAGGAAAGGTAAGTTACTGTATTTTATGCTGCTTTTCAAATTTTTTCAAAATTTAAAGGGGGAAAAGGGGGTGGCCATCACTGGGCCATAAAAACATAGTCTGCCCAGTGATGGCCACACTTGAACTCGCTGCAGTACTGGCGCCGCCGAGCGTCTCGTAGAGAAGAGGAGATGCGTTGTGGGGGCCCATAAGAGTAAAATCAGACGCGCGCTGTGTTTGTATGGTGAGAAGTGGACATGGGAGGAAGAGAGATGGAGCAACGCGTCCATCTCACACGCAAACCTTGAGTCGGTGGGCTACGAACGGTGCCTGTCGTCTGCTGCGCTTGGACCGGACCCGGACCTCTCCTGACCGAGTGACAGGTGTCGTTCGCTCAACGCACAGAATTCCCCCAGAGCTCCCCAAAATCGCCAAATAAACCGGCCGCTCAGGCCGCGCCTGCGGCCTGTCTGGTGGGATGCATGGGAGGGAGCGTCCCACCACATCCCTCGCCTACAGGCGGCCGGCCTATTTGGCGATTTTTGAGAGCTCTGCATCCCCCCCCCCCCCGCCCTTTTTTCCCCCCACTTTCCACTCACCGTCACCGTGCGGAGGGAAGGACCATGTTAGGGTATGGGACGGGCGGGCTGTGGAGAAGAGGAAAACTCTGAGTAAGGAGGAGGGGGCGCACTATGGGCTAAACGGCACTTTTTGTGTTTAAAACCTAATATCTCGGAAGAAACCGAAGATATTAACGTAAATTTTTTTTTAAATTGAAGCTGAGACTATGTAGATTACTGGAAAATTAACCAGAATGGCTGAAATGAAAATAAACACTATGTAACATAACCTCAAAGTTGCATTTTTTTCTGAAAAATTGAATAGGCTCACACCAACAAAAAATTTGGTCCTTATTTTAAATGTCATATATGCTATCCGATGAACTTTAACCTGCTGATCACGAATCCGAGGTCAGAATTGCCCCCCACCCTACAGATTTCAGAAAAATGAAGAATTTCCGTGCCTAGTATAAGCCTTTTTAACTCTTTGAGTTACAAAAGACGAGCTTAAATTAATTTTTACTATAACATACTAACTGAAGGTTTTTGGGGTCGCTGATGACGAATCTGAAGTCAGATTTTGAAAATTCAAAATGGCGGATCCAATATGGCGGACCAAAATTTTTATATTTGATCGAATTTGGACTAAAAATTGAATGCATGGGTTTTTGGAGTCGGTAATTACGAATCTGAAGTCAGATTTTGAAAATTCAAAATGGCGGATCCAATATGGCGGACCGAAAATTTAATATTTGACCGAATTTCGACTCAAAACCGTATACATGGGTTTTCAGGGTCGCTGATCACGAATCTGAAGTCAGATTTTGAAAATTCAAAATGGCGGACCGAAAATTTAATATTTGACCGAATTTCGACTCAAAACTGTATACATGGGTTTTTGGCGTCGCTGATCACGAATCTGAAGTCAGATTTTGAAAAGTCAAAATGGCGGATCCAATATGGCGCACTATGGGTTAAACGGCACTTTTTGTGTTTAAAACCTAATATCTCCGAAAAAAACGAAGATATTAACTTAATTTTTTTTTAAACGAAGATATTAACTTTAACTTTTAATAGCTGTTGACACAATTAAAAAAAAATTAAGTTAATATCTTCGTTTTTTTCGGAGATATTAGGTTTTAAACACAAAAAGTGCCGTTTAGCCCATAGTGCGCCATATTGGATCCGCCATTTTGACTTTTCAAAATCTGACTTCAGATTCGTGATCACCGACCCCAAAAACCCATGTATACAGTTTTGAGTCGAAATTCGGTCAAATATTAAATTTTCGGTCCGCCATATTGGATCCGCCATTTTGAATTTTCAAAATCTGACTTCAGATTCGTGATCAGCGACCCCGAAAACCCATGTATACGGTTTTGAGTCGAAATTCGGTCAAAAATTAAATTTTCGGTCCGCCATATTGCATCCGCCATTTTGAATTTTCAAAATCTGACTTCAGATTCGTAATTAGCGACTCAAAGAACCCATGCATTAAATTTTTAGTCCAAATGCGATTAAATATAAAAATTTTGGTCCGCCATATTGGATCCGCCATTTTGAATTTTCAAAATCTGACTTCTGATTCGTGATCAGCGACCCCAAAAACCTTCAGTTAGTATGTTTATTTATTTATCATAATCAACAGGTTTACACCATCTGACTTACAATTACTGTCAATCAAAGAGGAAAACAAAAAATAAAAATATTTAATATAAATTTACTGGGATTTATGCAAACTACTTTTCAAAGTCCTTTTATCAAGATGAAAATCTAAGGAGATGAAATGGTCATTGTAATTCCGCGACAAGGCCGAAACTGGTTCACAATAGCCGTAATTAGTTCTGTGATGAGAAACGTAAATGAAGTTCCGTCCTCTAGTCGATCGGGGGCGCGAGTTAAAATTTACCAAATTCAAAAGATTCGGGGAGTCTATAACGCCAGTAACGATGTTATAGTAAATATTAATTTAAGCTCGTCTTTTGTAACTCAAAGAGTTAAAAAGGCTTATACTAGGCACGGAAATTCTTCATTTTTCTGAAAACTGTAGGGTGGGGGGCAATTCTGATCTCGGATTCGTGATCAGCAGGTTAAAGTTCATCGGATAGCATATATGACATTTAAAATAAGGACCAAGTTTTTTGTTGGTGTGAGCCTATTCAATTTTTCAGAAAAAAATGCAACTTTGAGGTTATGTTACATAGTGTTTATTTTCATTTCAGCCATTCTGGTTAATTTTCCAGTAATCTATATAGTCTCAGCTTCAATTTAAAAAAAAATTTACGTTAATATCTTCGGTTTCTTCCGAGATATTAGGTTTTAAACACAAAAAGTGCCGTTTAGCCCATAGTGGGGCGTAGTTCTGGTTCGATCTAATTCGGTTTCTATTTTAATTAGGCATAGGTGCATCAACATGGCTCTAAGACCGGTCAACCAGGAACAGGAGGCTCGGGTGCAGCGGCCGCAGCAGCAAAGCGACAGAAGACCGCAGCAGAACCTCCAGCTCGGAGAAACACACGGCGGAACAAGTAGATTTAAGTATGAGAAGGGGAGTGGCCATCACTGGGCAAGGGGGTGGCCATGACTGGGCTAGGCCTGGCCATCACTGGGCAGATTGTACTTTTTTGTTTATAATTATTTTGACATCAAATAAACTTTATTTTTCTGTTTTTGAAAAGCGTAGCACCTTTCTCAAACCCTCTAGTATACCCGTGATTTTTTTCATACCGCTGAGTTGTACTGGAGACGCATGGTCGTGCAAACTATGAAGCACCGCGCTTAAAGTGGCCATCACTGGGCAGGTTACCCTACTTACGTTTTAAATATTTTGTGTTAGAGATTAACTAACGATTTGTTTTATATTTTAATTTACTTAGTTAGCGAAATATAATATAATATAATATATAATGAAGCGGGCACTAAATTAAATTAAGAATATAACAATTAGCTAACTTCATATTATTGCATTGATAAAATAAACTGGTTTTGGTCAGCATTTTTACTGAAGCGTTTCAAAACTTGTCCTAATTATTCAATTATAGTAGAGAGGAACCCGGATATGTGCATTTATAAAAATGTCATCTTATAGTATTGGGGTACTTATCCAAATTGAGCAATTATCAAGTTAATTATTATTTTTATTATTAATTATTATTTGTTTAACTAGTGCAGTATATAAAAAAATATTATTAACAGGGACAAAATTAAATTTGTGTAATAAAAAAAAAAATAAAGCTTAATTCAAACAAAAAACATTGAAATTAAAATTTATTATATGAAAACAAAATTATCATACAAAGACTAAAGCGTTTGATCTCATTCCTCCAAAATGCACTTAAGAAAATGAATTTCTGGGATATGCAAGAGAAATACATACATAATGAAGATTAAGAGGCAGTTAATTGGTCTAGATATATATCTAAAAGGCACTTAAACGAAAGTTTTTAACCCTTATTGTCTCAATTTGTTCGTTTTTGTCCGTCAACTTTAAGCTCGGACAACTTTCTTATTCTGAAAATTCATACCCGGGTATTTTCAATAGTGTTCTCTCAAAATAATTTAAAAAAAAAACACATTTTCCTATTGTATTTTTGAATTTTAAAAAATATATTGATTTCTGAAGGTCAATTTTATAAAAAATCGATTTTTTCAATATGAAAGAAATTTTGGAAAAAGCCAAAACCACATAACCTCCGTCTCAGAATGTCCAATTAATAAAGTTGTTAAAAGCTTTTACACCACAAAGAAAAAGGTTTGTAGAGCTAGAATACATAAAAATTTGAAAATTGCATGCCCAAAAACCTTACAAGTATTAATTTGCAATTTTATATAATGAATACCGCGCATCTTCCGGTTTTCATCTCTTATAACAACAAAAAAGCGGTGGAAAGTATTTTTAACTCTATCATAAGCATTGACACTAGTATGTAAGAGCATAATACCCTTGATACACGGGCACGACTGAATGAAGATCCAGCAGGGATTATCATCGGCTGTACCGTGTATCACTGTGGATTAAGTTTGAATCTTCATTCATAACTGCATTCGAAGGCTACTCGATGAAGTTCCAAAAACTTAATTCAGAGCGGATGAAAATGGAAATCCTGGATAAATCAGCTGATTTCCAGTGTCATTTATTCAAAAACATGAATTCATTCCGCTCTTTGCACTTTGAACTGTCAAAACGAAATATCATCGACTCGTATGCCCGTGTATCTTGCACTGAATGAATTAAAATCCGAGTGAATTTTCATTCATAGGATCTTCATTCAGCCGTGTCCGTGTATCTTGGGTATAAGTTTCACTCTTATTTATTTTCAGAATTTAATTTATTCACAACTCTTAAGTTTTCAAAACACTGTTTTTGAAAAACTGCCGATATATATGCCCCTTTTGGGCTTTTTCTTGGGGTGGTGATGAAATTTGACTTTAGATAACAAAAGAATCGAGGTTCTTATCCTCCTTATTATATTTTTCCCATTTTCATTTGTTTTCGAAAGCCAAAATCAATTTTTTTCAGAAAAATTCATAATATAGCGAGTTAGCGTAAGTTTTCCAAAACTTCTTTCATATTGAAAATATCAATTTTTTCCAAAATTGACCCACAGAAACCAGTATTTTTTTTTTAAATTAAAAAATACAATAGGAATGGGTGTTTTCTTTTTAATTTTCAAATGATATTCTGAGAGAGCACTATTGAAAATACCCGGGTATGAATTTTCAGAACTCTTTAAATTAAATAACAAAAACGGACAAATTGGGACAATAAGGGTTAAATATAATTTACAGAAAAAGAAAATGGGTGTGTAATAAAACGAATTGAACGCTTATAAGTGGTGCACTTATGCGAATTTGACTATATTTAGATAAACGATAATTATGCTTCCGTAATACGATACATTTTTTAGCTTTTAGACTATTCTTAAAAAGTACAATTTAATTTAAATTTTGTAAGTTAGTAGAATTTCTTTGATTTTCATTTTTGTTTCATACAACTGTGATATATGGTATTAATAGTAATAAAGGCGTTAGATGATTTTTAATGAAATAAATCTAAATTTGTAATTAATTTTTTTATTAGAAATCTTTATAGAAGATTTTGACTTTCAGAATGTGTGATAACTAAAATACACAATAGAACCCTAATTTTTAAAAGAGACTTTTTACAAATCCTTATTTAATGACCGAGATTCCTAAAATTATGACAACATTCAAGCAAACAAGCATCGTTTGATAAAAACCGCCGCCGCCGCCGCCGTGACATCCACATTGCACCTAATTAGCTGGTGATAATAAAAAAAACTGCCGGGCTTTAAAGTAGCAAACAAAACGCCTTGTTTTCGGGCTTCTCTGTTCTCTGTTTTTTTATATGAAGAGAGGCTTAAGCAGCACGAAACGAAGATGCCTCGAGCCACACACGCAGCAAAATCAGCGGCATTGTTTACTCCCCAGAGCCGCGCTTACGACAGACACCTGGACCGGCAGGTACCCCGAAAAATGGGGTTCCGGACTTTTATCAGGTGGAAAGTAATCGCCGCGCACCGCCTTTATTTGAGTTTCATTAATTAATTCAGCTAATTATATGCCCGGGCCGAACTAATGCCAGGGCTCCTGTTTATGTTTGCTGCCACTCACCCGGTCGCGGTGCGCTGGTGGTGGCCGCGCGGAAAATGCCACAAAATGTGGAGCTGGTAGTGGGGAGTCACAGTGCTCCGGGTCGCTGAGTCAGCTCTTCAAACAAACCGCCTCCTCTGGTCGACATCAAAACACCCTTCCATCACGCAGGCTGTATAATTGTTGGGGCTCTGGAGCGACTTTGGGGCTGCTCCGGGGAGGCAGCCCGGTGTTGGAAATCGGACAATCCTTCAACCGATAGAGGTCGCTGAAGTGGGGCCGGGCTTCAAGCCCTCCTCCCCTACCCTTCCAAAAAGCGAGGAGGGTTATGCGGTGCGGCCGCGAATTATTTTTCTAATCAGAAAGCGAGACGAGCGCCCCAGATCCCAGGGGGCATATTCCGGGGGCGGTAACGTTCCTGATGGGAGATTCTGGCTCAATTTTCGGGCCCTGGTAATTTGTGCACTTCGCCGCTGGAGTAATGAGGAGCTCATCTCGTTCGCGCCATCATATTCCGGGGAATCTTCATGCCTATCCCCCCCGCCCGCCCAGATATAAAAGCCGGGAAAGGTGATAGTTGTAAATATGGCGCTGAGGGCACTCCAAGGAGCAGGTGCTCCAGGAGCTGGGAAAAAACCACCGCCCAGCAAAATTAGACGCTAAAAGAAAATGAAGCACGCGGCAGAGCCGAAATGCGGTGAATGGGGAGAGGGAGGAAGATGATTCCTCCCGGATCCGCTGGCCGCCACGTTCCCGGAACGTCCCGACGGCGGGCAATGAGGGTGGTGCCGCATCGTGGCCGTGGCGGCAGCGGCCATCGGCTCCTCCGGCAGATGCGGGCGCTTACTCGTGGGCAAAAATTATTTTGTTTGCGGATTTAATTTACTTTTATGAGGACCTGAAGAAATGAGGGAGAGCTGAGCAGTTTGGGGCGCGACCGCACCAAAGGACCAGGGATTCTGCGGATTGGATGGGCTACCTGTCGAGAGTGGGGGGGAGGGAGCAGAACTGCGGTACCATTTCGTCCATAAAAAGAAATCACTGCGGCCCGAATTTATGATGGGCGGCTCATTAGATCTCTGCGGCCGGGGCTCAGCGCTTGTTTGGTTTTGATTTTCTCCCTTTTTATCAGAATCTCCGAGGAGTTGGACTGAATGTGGGGGGAGTGGGGGGGGGGGGGGGGGGGGGGGGGGATGTGGGATCCCCATTCACCTCTTGGCGCAGATCTTCGCCGGGACTCTTCTGGTGTCAGCGAAAAGTTCGTTCGTTCATTCGAGGACACCTTGGTTCTTCGCCGGCGGGTGACGAGAGAAGAAGACGACTCGCCCGACCCGAGGGACCGGAGGGTGGTGTCTATTTGACAATTTTTAGCAGCTCCCGGGAAGAGGAGAGGATTTTATTAGCTTTGAGCCGGTGAATTTATTTCGGCGCGGGCTCTAACGAGGCTTGTTTGTATTCGCTTTTAATTAAAAACTCGGGATTTATCGTATTTGCGGAGTTTTTTTCCCCTGGTGATGTTTGCCCGGCCACGATGCAGCGATACGGAGCCGCGCTACTGTTGATGGAATTTTTATCTTAAGTTTGCTCTCATCCACGGACGAGGATTATGACGGAATTGCACAACTATAATATAATTCGGAGCCCCTTCCAATCTCCCGTATACTGGTGGATTTTGGATTTGGATTAAGGGGAGAGTGTGGGGTAACATAAAATATGCTCATTTATTGCAATATTCGATTTAGGGCAGTAAAAAGAGTCACAAGCAAAAATTACAATACATACCTCACTAATCACTATATGAGAAAATTGAAAAGAATACAACTAAGTTGAGTAAAAATATGTAAACTTTTTACAAAGGCTGCAACTCGGCGATAAAAAGTCTGCACGTTGAACGTTTTAGGGCAGAAACATAATTCCAGCTTTTTCAGCCAGCTTGTAGCTTTATCGCTGTCAAAACAAAAGTTTGCGCAGCATATTGAAATTTGTTAGGAATGATAGTCAAAAGTACCTATTGTTGGAAATATGCAAATTATAATATAAAAATTATTTATCTGTGCAAAACTAAGAATAGAACTTGTCAAGTCTGGCTGATCAGCTATAAGAAAAGACACAACTAGCTTAAAATTTCAAGTTTGAGCAAGCCAGCTTCAAAGCAGCTTAAAATCTGAAGCTACAAACTCGTGTTGCCTCATTGAGTTTCATTGGTTTAAAGCTGAAGCTAACTTAACAGCTGGTATTCTGTTTCTACTCTTAAAGGCCGAGATACAATGTACGCCACACGTTTTTGTGGCGCTACAAAATGAGTTTGAATACAGGCAAATGCAATCAGCTTGATACAATGAACGCGCTGATACTTTGTAGCGCCACAAAGTTTGGTGGAACTTTAACTTTTGAAGCGCGATGATTCGTTTCCATGTTTCTTTTTCAGTTTGGTCCTAGAGACGGAATCAGCTGTTAGACTAGTTTTACGATGCCCAACAGATGGCTACGGCATTTTGTGATACAACTTTTAGCTTTGGTTGGTATATATGAGAAATATGAAGGTAAAATGAAGGCAGGAACAATGACTTTTATATAGTTCCCAGCTGAGTGCCCCGCGAGGATCATTTTTGTGAAAAAACTTAAAATTGAGTGTGGTATAAAAGAAATCGGTTCGCAAAAGTTTAATTATTTTTAATTTGCGTCAGCTTAAACATAACTGTGCATGATTTGCTCCATGAAATTTGAGCCTATGCTAAACATGGTCTCATTTTTCAGACGACGCACGGTTAGCAGTCCAATTCTTTCATTCCAGCTGTAGCGTCGCTCTCATTGTATATTGCAGCGCGATATTTCACGATATTCCGCGCGCCACAAAAACGTGTGGCGTACATTGTATCTTGGTCTTAAGGCTCAATTACAATGACCGGATCTGAACGGATAGAAATGTCAAAACACGTAGTGAAACGGATAGGAAAAAAAACATCGATTACAATGAAGTATCTGTTCGGATTAAAACGTCAAAGTAGTTTCTTTAAATCTCAAAAATGCAAAAAGTATAAATGCATATAAATCGGAAAAGAAAATAATTTTCAATGTTTCTAATGTTGTGTAATATATGAACAGCTTTAGTAAAACTTAAAAAATGGAAAAGTAGAAGAAAAAGATGATGGTGGGTGCGACCAATTAATAAAGATCGTTTGACATTTCAATCCGTCAATCAGTCGATTTCAAAACAAACGAAATTGACTACGCGTAGTTCCGATCGAATCCGCTTGTATCCGTTCAATGTAATCGCTAAGGTAGAAAACGTATGGTGAGAAAACCCATTTGACATTTCAGTCCGGTTCTCTTGCACTCAGATCCGGTCATTGCAAATGGGCCTTTATTCAGCGTACGTTTTTCGGGCAAAATCGTCCGCACAGTAGCTGCATCAAATCTACCACGGTCGTATTGTAAAATATGTTGAAAAGGTTTAATAAATGTATATTGGTTCGACCGTAGTGCAGCTGAGGCCGTTGTCGTTTGTATTTTAGTTCGGCCGTTAAAATGTTTCATAAATAATATTTTAGTACTTATTTGTTACAAATACTGAGGCTTTAGTTTATTTTTCGTAGGATTAAGAACTGAAGATTTAAGGAATCTGGTTTTTTCTTTCTTTTTGCTATAATTATTGAAACCTAGATTAAATAGAGAAGGAAATCGTTCCCTAATCTCTGGTTACGCTTCTCTCCTAAGATTTAGAACATTAAGATTCCAAATCATTGTTGAATTTTAGAATAAGTAACGAATTTTAGAATAAGGAGATATCCAGTTTACTTATGACATTATTCTTGAATCTGCTAGAAGGGCAGTTCAGAGGACCAAGTTGAAGTCAATCATCGTTTCTCTGTAGTTGAACAAGTGGAGAATTAAAGAATACTTCAAGCAAAGCTCTCGGAGGTAAGAAAATATTATTGTTTCTGCAACAGTATATAGAAACTCGGAACCTCAATTCGTCAGCCAAAGACGTATGTAGAAGCCCATTGATAATACAATACAATACGTATTCATCGAGATAAAGGCGAAAGTAGGAAGGTTGAGGATGGAAGATCTTTTAGAAGTTTTTTAAAAAGACTAAAGGTAATTTTTCTCTGCATACCTTCTACTTTATCTATTTTATTTTGATGGTAGGGTGACAAAGTTGGTGCGTAATATTCAAGGATACTGCATATCAGTGTTTCAAATAGTAGTCTACCTATAGACATATTATGAAAATAGGAGGAAGTGTGTAGTATGTATAATTCCAGCTAGTCTAAAGGATAAGCTACATTTATATGAGCACCAAAACTTAATTTAGAGTCGAAAGTTACGCCTAAGTCCTTAAAGTTTTCAACTTCATATACTTAGTAATGTGGAGTTAAGACTATAGTTGAATGAGATATGGGATATTCTAAAGGTATAGGTCATTATAAAACATTTACTAATATTTATAGTCAGGCAATTAATCCGACACCAGTCAAAAGCAGTCAAACCATTCAATGATAATGAAAGTAATTTTTCACTATCATTGACAGTTTTAAAGATAATGAAAATATACTTTCATTGGCATTGAATTCTTTAATGGTAATGAAGTTGGTTTTTCATTAGCATTGAATTTTTAATGATAACGCAATCAATTTCTCATTCACATTACATTTGTCAATCAACAAACTTCTGTTTATGACTTTTCAGAAAATTGGGGCTGATGTGCATATTTCTTACTTTTACTTTCTACTTTTCAACTATTACCAGTATAATATTCTACCGTGAATCAAATTCTCTATACAACTGATCTACATTTCCTCTACATATAAAATTATCTATATTACCAAAATTCTAATCTTAGCACACTTACTTTACTCTATACTCGGGATTATGTAGATATGTAATATAAATTCAATGGTAATGAAAACTGTTTTGCATTATCATTCAAAATTTCAATTCCAATGAATAATCTGTTGCATTGAATTGATTTTTTCAGTGATAATGAAAAGTCAATGATAAACGTCCATCCCTGCGCCAAGGTGCAGCCAACGTATATTTTTAATCGGGAATCTAGATTAAAATGTAAAACACCTTCGCCTCCTTGGTAATTCTGAATATCCATCCTGTGTTCACTATTCTAAGAAACTTACCCTAAAGAAGAAAAACTTAGAACCCTTTTTTTTTTTTATTTATCCAGAAACTTAGAATGTTTTTTATTCTAGTATTTTCGTGATACAACTTATTTGGGTAGTAAGCTCCCGAAATGAGATTGTTTTCATTATCCTTGTCTCGTAATAAGATGTAAATATTATAAATATTATATAATAAATTCCAAATTTTCCATTTTGAAGGCTTTTACACTTTTATGTAAACACTTTTGAATTCTGGCATTTGTTTTTACGAAATTCAATTTTAAATCGTAAGCCTTTAAATCCGCCACTGATCCGCCCGGATGATCATCCCGGGTCCCCGGTTGTCAACATCTTAAAACAGGCTCTGAGATTTACGGGCGAGCGTGGCTAATTAGAACCAACAGTTAGGCAGCATCCCGCAGAAGGCCGTTATATTCGTGGCGGTCCCGTTTAGATGTATAAATTAACCCTTTTGGACATTTATGTGTGATCTAAGGACACAATGAGTTACACGAGTCCCGTAAATCATCCGATTAATTATATGCCGAGTTAGATACAGACACACCGCACCGCGTCGCACACAAGGCGACTTAGCCTGCCATACGGAGGGGACGTGTGTGCAGGAAGAAGTCCTCCCGGTCTTCGGGAATCGGGAGACTGCTGAAGGAAGGACTTCCCGCCCGGACCGCACCCGGCGGCGACGTCGACAACGAAAACAGTGGCGGCGGCGGCACTCCACAACTAAATGAGCTTTTGTAGGGCCGCGGGGAGGGCGGGGAGGGCGCGGACAGACCTGGGACTTAGAGTGCTCCGGTAGGGTTCTCGTAATTCTTATTTATGTCACTTTTTAAAACTATAACACAAAACACGCACTGGAGAGGGGTAGTCCATAGTTCGGGCAGTTCGTAAGTTGTCGCAGCCCTCGATTTATGGTCAAACGGAGGATTTGGGGCGGAACACTGAGGCTCGTCTGACTCAGACTACGCGGTGAATTTGCAGATGCATCTAATTGATGTATAAAATGCCTGCTGTTCAGTCCGTGCCGCAACAATAATTTTATTGAAACAATCAAAACATTTAAAACTTACTCCAAAACTTTTTAAACACTATGTAAAATTATTAACTACTAAAAACTCATAATGACAAAAAAAATATGTGTATTAACGATCTCGCATAGTACTTTTAAATCTCTTTTGTAAAGTACAAACAATATATTTAATTCATTTCAGATAACAATTTAAAATTTCAGAATTACCAAAAAAACTTAGTTCGAATATTATTGTACGAAATTTGAAAAAAAAAAACATTTAAAACGTGAGTAATACCGGTTATAAACCAAAAAAAAGACAGACTAATTTTTAATACTTTTTTTCTCGGCTCCTTTATTAAATATCATTATGAAACTTTTCACATATATTTATTATATATTTGAAATTAAAAAGTTGTTTTATTCTTCTTTTTTTTCTAGTTTGTAGAGGGCGCTAAAGTTGGGTTGGCAGTTAATCTCAGGATTGGAGAGTCCGAATCAAAAAAATCGAACGGCATTTTAAAGAGGAATAATTCTTACGGGGAAATCAACCACCATTCTAAAAACAAAAAAATGGCGGGGTTTTGAAAAAAATGCTAAAAAATAGATTTTTTTCCACTCTTTTTCGCTTGCCAAATTCTTTTTATTGACTTTTGACCCAAATTGTAGTTAGTTACCACGTAAAACACCTTAACCCATTAATGCCTGAATAACAAAAAATTGTACGGCAACTTCGAGGCGCTAACTTTTATCGAAGGGGTGGTCAATTCTCATCGAGACCAACTTTTCTAGACGTATTTTGAGTCGCCCGACACGATCCAATAAAAAAAAAAGTGAAAAAAAATTATTATTATTGTTTTTTTGCAATATTACGTAAATAAATACCTTTTTCACGTAATTTTTTTCGAAAAAACGACAGATTTAGTGGGAAAAAAGCAACTTTTTACTGCAATAAAATGCATAAAACGTGTTATTAGTATTTAAACTTCAAAAATATGCAGGCATTTAATCAGTAATCAGTGACCCCAAAAACTCCGAATACCCAATTTTTTTTCGAAAAAATTGAGAATTTTGCCAAAAATTATTGAATTACGAAAATCTGATAGCAAATTCGTAATCAGTGACCCTTAAAACTAGTGTATATACATTTTTGGGAATAGTCGAACATAGTGAGATAAAAAAAGTGATCGAAAGTAATGCAAATATGCGTTACATTGTTGCAATTTTTATGCAGCCTAATATTTTTAACGAAAAAAATGCCTGCATATTTTTGAAGTTTAATTACTAATAACACGTTTTATGCATTTTATTGCAGTAAAAAGTTGCTTTTTCCCCACTAAATCTGTCGTTTTTTCGAAAAAAATTACGTGAAAAAGGTATTTATTTACGTAATATTGCAAAAAAACAATAATAATAATTTTTTTTCACTTTTTTTTTGGTTGGATCGTGTCGGGCGACTCAAAATACGTCTAGAAAAGTTGGTCTCGATGAGAATTGACCACCCCTTCGATAAAAGTTAGCACTTCGAAGTTGCCGTACAATTTTTTGTTATTCAGGCATTAATGGGTTAATAAACGAAACGCACCAAGATTTATTAAAATCGGTTCAGTCAATCCGTAGATTAACCGTCGTCCATTTGAAAAAGTGTAATTTCTAGAAAACCGCGTTTAAAGTTTATTTAGGTTATGATGCCAATATTGCATATTAAAGTAGGAGGCCTTGTATTAAATTATGAAATTACGTGACAAAAAGGGGGAGGGGATATGAAAAGCTAAAAACTCGCATGACGTCATTTGTACATGATCCCACACCTGCGGAGAGCAAAAAAGGCGGACGAGCTTAAACTGCTGTAACTTATTTTCCTTTTGAAATTTCTTAATAAAATTATAAGAGATGACTTCTAAAAGTATAAGGAGTTGAAAATTGCAAAATAAGATTGGAAAATTATAACCGGTAGTAGTCGCTTAAGATTAAAAGCAAATCCTTTCAACATAAAATATGCTTTTGCAAACTTCAAAGAACTTCAACACTTTTAGCTTTTTAGTGAACCTGAAATTAGCGTGACATATTTGAAAAATTCGAAAAATTTAATATATATAGGACGTTTCACGCAGAACGGATCACCTGCATACCCAAAATTGGTGTTAATGAACCTTGACGTTCGAAATATCAAAATGTTCTTCTGGACAAGAGCTTTCGTAAAAATTGCAGGAGAAAGTCAAAATTCAATATGGTGACTCCAATATGGCGGCCGGAAGCTGGAAAGAAATTGAGTATACGGCAAAAAAGCTTGTAGAAAAAAAAAATACGCGACCGATCCGGTAATTTTTTGGCTCAAATTGTAGCTAAAGAACACCCTATAAAAGCCGGTGTGGTTAAATGAAAAAATTTAACATGGCGGTTCGAATATGGCAGTCGAAAATTCAATATGCTGGACGAATTTTTTGAAATCAACTAATTTGCACCAAATTTGGTATATGGCGGTTTTTGGGGTCGCTGATTACGAATGCGGGAATGGATTTACAAAATTCAAATTAGCGGATACAAGATGGCGGCTAAAATTGTCAAAAATGAGCCGATTTTCCCCAAATTTAGTATACGTGGTTTTTACGTATACGTTACATATATATTAGTATGAATAGATTTAAAACGTTACATATAGTATAAATTGCACAATTATTCCGACGAAAGAAATAATTCGAAAAAAACAATATAGTGATATAATTTTTATCAGTAAAACCTTAAAATTAATAACATCGCGACTCTTCTGAAAATAAAGAGAATTCAATCAACTCATAAAATTTAATTTTTCCTCGAATCAACCTTATATTTCACGAAAAAGTGTGTGGAGTTTAAAAAACTACATGACCCTTAACATTAAATAAGTAGTATAATATCTATAAGATAAAATATCTCACGTTTATTTGTTAGACTCTATATCGTGATATTTTTATTATTTTTGCTGAGTATTAGAGTTAATCCAGAGCTAATCTATATTGCCAAAGGGTTAACTTAAACATATACATCAAGGGTTGGGTACTCACCATAGGACCTCCTCTTGCCTATTTCCGAAAATTCTATTTCCTCATTATTAAACCAAGCCCATTGTTCCCTCCTCCTCCTGCAGTAGTGCAAAGGGGAGGGGGATGTTGCAGATATTATAATAATTATCCAACTTATCTTAGCTGTCAGCACACCAGACGAATTATGAGCCGAACCTTTTCGTTGAAATTCATGCGGGTCCTTGCGGGTACGAGTACCCAGTGGCGGGGGGTGGCATTCAGCCGGTTCCGCCAGTGTGGGGCACACGTTAGCGGAATCATAAACATGACAAATAGTCACCAAATGCATAAACCGCACCTAAAATAACCGAATAACATCAAAATATGTTAAAATTTAGCCGGGTCCTATCCCCCGGATACCCCCCCTCGGTCGGTTGTTCCCGCCTGCGCCTAGGGTGTAACTCTCCCCCCTCTCCCCAACCCCAGCACCCTCCCTCGTGCCATTCTCCAGCCTCCCCAGCTGCAGCCCATCGAAGTTAAGTGTGCTAAGTTTTAGCCAGAGCCTCTCATAATATAATAATAACATAAATTTGTGCATTCGTTTTCACGGGGTTTATTTTGGGGCCGCTGCCGCCGCTGTGTGTGCAGGAGTCGCCCCCGGTCGCCATAAATCCAACGGGGCCGGGCCCAGCGATATTTTCTCGCCGCGCCGCTAGTGAAATAGTGCGCGAGTGAGAAAAGGAGAGGAGAGCCCCATTAGGACTACAGAGCACTCCTTGATTTACCACGAACATAAAAATGATTTATCAGTGACATTAAAATAATGCACACACATAGAGACACCGTCTGCAGTCATATGTGGGGCCTGGACGGGATGAGATCGGGCCCGGATCCGGGACAAGTAACGCGCGACGGCGCTTACATATATCGCCTGGACCTGAGCCCACTGATGAGCCATCCCCAATCCCCTCCTTTTGTGAGGGATGTAAAAGGGTTGCTGAGGTCGACTCTTTCAATTTTTGTTGGTGCAGCAGAATTAACACATATACCCCAGAATTTTGGGGGTTCCACAACCCTCTGGAAGTCTAGGAGCGGGGATATACCTTCTTTTCATCTTGAACGGGTCGCCGGGTTCGGAAAGGTCTTTTCCGGAAAAATTCTGCTAGTACAGTGCTCCGCAAAAATAGAAGAACCACTTCTTTCTTTATTTCAGAACCATTTTCATCACTCATTTTTTGTTATGTAGTATCCGTTTTGAAATCCGATTTTGAAATCCGGTAGGAGCTTGAGGAACCAATGTTCTAATACCATATTAAAATCCTTCAAAATAAAATTATCAGATCGACATTAGGAAATTTATTTATTTTATTATTTATTTATTTATTTATTGTAAGTTTGATATATAAATGTATACACTACAATTTATTGACTTAGTGCTAGAATTTACAATTCATTAATCTATAATATTTTTTATTTGGCCAAACCAGAAGAGTAAATAAAAGATATTGATATTTAATTTTGGGAGAAAAACTAATTACAAGGAACCCAGTGAGAGTAAATATAAAAAAATAAGAAATTAAAAAACTACATACTAATTAAAGCTTATATTAACCCTGATCAGTCGTAGAAAAGTGCCACGGTAGGTTTAATACCATTTTTAGAATTTTGTTTTGTAATACTTGTAATTTATTTAAATGTGTCTTTGCGCATTGAGACTAAATAAGAGCAGCATAGAGCATAAGAACTTGAAAAATTACTTTACAAATTACGAGTAACGTAGATCTTCTGTTCTTATTAACAAGTTACTTTTAGGTGTCACGGTAGTTATATGTTTATTAAATGTAAGCGTTTTTTATTTTATTTTTTTTTATTTTTTATTTTATTTATTTAATTTAGAATTTAGATTTATTTAAGATGGCAATGTCGTCTGCAAAAATTAATGATGCACAATTTTCTATTTGCGAAAAATCTGCCGTGTAGATGTTGTACAATATCGGACCAAGAACCGAACCTTGGGGAACTCCCGCAGTAATTAGGAGTTGATTAGAAGACCCAGTTCCAAGTTGTACCTTGAAGGGTCGCTCAAATAGAAAATTGTTAACTATATTGGTTAGTTCAATGGGGAAGCCAACGTACATCATTTTATGAATTAAGGCATCATGCTAAACGGAATCGAAAGCAGACTGCACATCAAGGAGTATTAGACCGGTCGATTTTTTAATGGCAAGTTGAGATTTGATATGTCTACAATAGACAACATTAGGAAATTTGAACGGTTTTCAACAACACATTAAAATCCATGTAACTAAGTCTTTATAAAATTATATATCATACAAAAGATTACTTCTTACGAAATCAAGGAAATCGTTGATATAATTATATTATATATATTAGTACAATATGTTGTCAAACAACTAACTAAATGGTAGCTAAATACATAACTATTTATGCAACATTTATTAAATATATTACTTAACATTTATTACATATAACAAACATTTAAATATATTTTGGATTCAAACGAGGAAAGAGACTTGGAAGGTCGTGGAAGCATGGACAAATTATACGATTATGGATTGTAAAACACATGTTTCTTTGGCCATAATACAACTTCGAACATCTACCTTAAATGCTTACTGGAGAAATATGTTGGTCAAAATGCGTCAAACGTGGAAAGTGTTCTTAAATTATAAGTCTATAATAATCATACGCAATTGGTGGTGAAGGCGTTGACAACATACAAACTGTAGACATTGATGAATTGATGATTGAGAAACCTGTGAAGAGAGAGGTTCTGATTGAAGTTATAAAAGTTGATGAAAACCATAATGACGAACTGACTTAATTCGCTAAGGTTTGAAATTTCGCTTGTGTGTATGGAATATCATTTTTTCACTGATGACCTCGACATGGAACTTTATAATGAACGAGTGTTTTCAGTAGATTCAAACCCGTGTTAGATATGTTAAAAAATACTATATATACTGATAAGTACTAAGCAGTGATGATAGTTGCTAAATAAACCCTTTATTTTTAATTCAAATTTCGATTTTTTATACTTGTGGACTAACATTTTGCTGTTATAATTACTTATTAAATAAAATTATGAATCAATTGAAGTCTTGAGTAGATGAAGGTATTATATAACAAAATTGATATTATACAAATATATTGAAGACCGTGAGTTATTAATAAAACATATTGTATGTACAATAAAAATCATTGTTATGAAAATAATCTAAAAAAAAAAAAAAATAATAGAGGATTTAATTAAAGAAATCAGGAAGATCGTCAATGGCATTTCATATGAAACGTGAGAACATGTTTTTTAATAGCTTTAGAAAGAGTTTGGATGTGTGTGCTAATTTAAATGGTTCACATTTCGAAAACACATATCATTAATAACTCACGTTCTACACTATATTTTTAAATTAATGGCTTTATTAAGACAGATTTAATTTTTTTATAATAAAATGTTTATAACGATTTATTACAACCTTGTGAGCTAGCATATAAAAAAAAAAATATAATATATTATATAATATAAATACTATACGTATTTCTTTGAAATTGGAACGCATTAAGAATTTTACTAGTGGTTCTACTATTATGGCGGGGTACTGTACCTTCTTTCCACATTTAGTAGTGATCCAGGACAAAATTTTCTGCTAGTATAAGTCAAAGCATCTTGTCGTTGCGATTCCTTGTTTTTGTGGCTCTATGTTCCTCTTTTCGATTCCTGTTTTTTTCTCGCTTTCATCGTTCCCGGGCGGGCATGGGAAGGCGGGGGGTGTCGATGATTTATCGAGGCTTAATTTTCTGTTAAGGCAATTCCTCATATGTCTGATCCTTGCGCTTCAGGGACACATTCGGCCCTGCGCCACGACTGTGCAGCCTCCGCAGAATTTCTGGCGGATGTGATGTGTCCTTAAACTCCAGACCCAGTTCTTGTCTCGGGTTCGGCCCGACCCGACCCGGCCCGGCCGCTTCTTCTGGAGTTGGCGTCCCGGGTCCCAGTTGCCGGGTGTGGGTCTTCTTACATCCCATTGTGATCTACGGCCGTTGATGTGTGTATGCCTGCTGTCTTGCAGTTTTCTTTATTTTTTCTTGTTGTTGTTGTTGTTACTGTTTCCCTTCTTCCGAATTTCTGGTTCGCTTCAGCAGCGGGAATATTTTCCACTTCTTGCGAACCCCAAGAAATTGGCGAAGAACTCGGCGGCGGCGAGGTGTATTCCGTCGCGCTGGAACGACTATACAAAATACGGCCTGAGGAGCACCCCTTCCCGCCCCCTTCGCACCCCCCTCGGATCCTATATAGTTGGCCCTTCAGGAGGGACAGGGTGATGGTGGTGGTGCTGCTGCTGCTCCCAGAATTTATGATTGTTTTTGAGAATCGACGATTTATGATCTTAATGGGCATCAGCTGTCTTATTTATGTTTATGCGACTTTGTGCTTGCAGCGCATACCACCATATGCCCCACAAGCGCCCCCTATCATCGAATCCGGCCCCTAGCGGCATGGTAGCAGCCAACGCGTTTTTGGCTAGCGGCCTTATGAACTGCCAGAGCGGAGCGCTAGGGCTGCTCGCGGGGTCGCTGGGTGACGTCGATAAGAGATCTCCTCACAATCGACAAGACCCCATTTCTCAGATTTATGGGACAGCATGGACGAGGATGAATGGCAAGACGCTGTGATCCTGAACAGGGGAGCAGGGGGGAATAACTGCGAGCATCGAATGTTGTGGCAATTGCCATTTTCTAGCGCCAGTTGGGCGCTGTCTCAAACCATCAAGATATATACATATTTTTGTGAATTCGCGAATTATTTTTTTGGGGGTTATATTTAGGGGTCTGGAATCAAAATATTTTCTAAATTGTTGCACCACTTTGTTAATTTTATCCATTCATTATGCATTCTTATAATTTTACTTAAGAGTTATTTCTAATAAGAAGAAATTTTGCTTTCGTGTTGCCCAGAAATTTTTAATTTGATAGTCAAAGTTAGAATATAAGCAGGGCCAGCGCAAGGTAGGTTCAGCGCGTTCGCCGGAACCCGGGCCCGCGTTTTGAGAGGCACCGCGGTCTACGAAAATTACCCAATTAAAAAACACCGATTTTGATTAACTTTTTACAGAATGATGATACCATTAACAGATGCAAGACATTTTTTGAGTAGCGATGATTCAGCTTAAAGGAATGACAAAAATGATCAAAGTTCAGAGGAAACTACTTTAGATAAAAAATCCACACGATTTTAGAGAAATGAACTTTTTAGAGAAATTGAACTACATTAATAGTTTTTTGCAAAAGTCAAACATGACTACAGATTTTGTACTTTCATTGTATTTTTTGCCTCTTCAAAATGAATTATGGATGCGAACAAATATTACTTGGATAGTTTTTCGTGGTAAAATTTAAGTCTTGGATTTGAATATTTATTCAGGGCCCGCAAAACTTGTACTTTTAAAGTCGCATTTTGAAAATAAGAAATATCTCAAGAAATCGGTTACCGCCACCTTCAGAAAATTAGAGAACACGCATTCGCAATTTAATAAGAAACCTAATGAAAATGTTTAATAAGTTTTAAAAATTTCCAATTAGTAGAAATTTTGTATAAGAAAAATCTTCGGATTTGAAAATAAAAAGTATTTTGTATTTGGGACAAAAAATTAAAATTTTGTTTTTAACAATATCTTAAAAACTACAAAATATTTTACAAACCGTTCTCAAATCGAAGGACCACAGAAATATTAGAATCCCGGATAAATGAAACAAAAACTACTAACTTTTATGTTCTCAATAAGCATGAAGAACCAATTTTAGCATTTTCGGTTTGAGTGTTTCAAAAGCTAAAGGTACCTAAAAGGGCGAAAATTCAATTTTTAAGATAACCAGTCCTTTTAATTAATTTTGTAGTATATATAAAAGTGCATCTGCATTTTATTTATTCTTCTAACAGGTGTTACTTAAATATAAGAAACCTTTACTTTTATTTCCTTAAAAATACGGCTGATCAATTTTTAGATTTTCAGTATAGACTAAAGACACATAAATTTGAAAATGAGTCAAAGAGTCACAGTCTTAAGGGTTTTTTTCTGCTTTGGGGATGGGCAGAAATCATGATTAGGCGCCGAATTGATTTGTACTAAAGTACAAAATCCAATGCCAGCGAATTATGCTGTTCCGAGGACATCCCTCGAAGTGCATGTGGGTGCGGCCTTAACTTCTAATTAGGCGGCCGGTCGTAAAAGCATTATTTTTTGCTTGCCGGTCCGCCATCACGCATAAATCAGGAGCATTGAAAATTCCACAGGACGTCCGGTCGGCAGGCGAACAGCAAAAACCCATAAAAATGCATCATTCGAACATTCGTTAATTTTGAGCGAGTGAATGCAATTCGAATGTTGTCCTAACATATCCCGGGCATGCACCGGGATGCATGAGATATGGCCCGCTCGGCCTGACAGTCAGTCCCGATCCCGGGTCCCAGGTCCCGGATCCTGGTGCAGTGCTGCCACTCCATCCCGGGGACCCGGTGTCACTGGCTGTCCCCACTCACTCAGTGGCGGCGACGGCGGCCGGGCAGGGACCCGAACGGGCATGGCTATTGCCAGTCGATAAATCAATTTTTTCCACGGGAATTTGTCAATGTCACCGTCGATTTCTGTCACTTTTTCACTGTCGACAGGACTACAGGAGACTGCAAAATTATTATTTACTGCAGTTTTTCATGCATGCAAGGCCGTCGCCGATGCATGTCGATGTCGTGCATGGTCAGATGAGCCGGATGAATGCATCGCCGAGGCGCTCTATGAATGGCCGCTTTTCGCGTCCGCTCTTTTCGGGGATTGTAATTGAAAATGCTCATAAATTATGATAAAAATGCCCTCCTTTGTCCCCGGTCTTGAATTGGGGCCCCCAGTCCCGAATTATTCACATGGCCACGTCTCATAAATAAGATGTCACGTGTATAAATTTCGGGCGCATTTCGCTTTATTTGATTTACCCGGCAAGGAGATGAATGGCGCTTTTATAAGCGCTCCCAATTCATTCCACCCCGGGAACGGATATTCCTGCACGTCTGAGCCGGACGCTTTTGTTTCGCCCGGGGAGCGCCAATTGAATGTTTTTTAACTCGCCCCGGGTAATTAATGTAAGTCGCCAGGATTCCTCCCTTTATACAGGGATTCAAGCTCAACTTTGTTATAATATTTCATTATTTTTGCCAGTAAAATAAGTGTTTGTTTCTGAAAATCCTGGCTCATTGCCTGGTATACGATATTCCTCATTTTGGCATATTTATGTTAAAAATAACTTTTGTCTACAAATATTATTATAAAAAATTTAGATGTAGAAAATAGTTATTTTTGTTTTTAATATCAATCTTTTTCTTAGAGATGGTTGGCAGAAATTTCTTATTTATTTTATTTTGAAGTCAATACATTCAGAGCTGTAAAATAATGCATTATTCTTTGTGAATGCATTACCACACTCAGTGCAAATAAAAATAATGCAAGCAAGACAAATTAACAGTAACATTACCAGCAGTAGTACTGCAGTAAATCTAATTATCATTACCAAGTAATGGTATCGGTACTTCACCATTGCCGTACTCCAGAAGCATTGCTTAGCATTACCTCGCAACACTCAGCATTACCTGCCATTACTTAGAAATACTTTTAATTACCTAGCATTGGTTTACAGTACTCATCATAGGCTAGCATTACTCGCTGAGTTTTTCTAAGTAATGGCAGGTAATGCTGAGTAATGCCAGGTAATGCTAGGTAATGTATAGGAAGTATAGTAATGGTTAAATAACGATACTAATGCTAATAATGTTTGCAATCAAGATGTGCCCAGAAAATACCTTTTTCAAAATCTTCATTTACATAATAGCTGAAGAAATCATCTCCTAAATTTTTGTTGAGAAATTTGTAGTAGAAAAAAAGTTATAGCGTTATACAGCGAAAAAGCGCATTTTTCTCGAAATGACATATTTTGAGTCTGCCCCTAGATAATCCCCGGATTTACCGAACAGATTTGAACAAACCTTAGTGCGTTTTGTTTGCTTAGGTTGCCTCTATTGTAATTTATCATAATTTAGTCCAAAAATTAAAAAAGAAAAATTTTGGCAAGAGAAAAAGATGAAAAACTAATTAATTTTTTCAGGTTTTTTTCACGATTTTTTCAAACTTTTGTACTAAATGCAAAAATTAAATAATTTAAATTTAAATTTTTTTTTTCAATCAAACTTAAACAAAACTTATTGTAAAAAAAATTTGGTTATAATATTGAATAAACGGACTGAGAAAAAAATACTTTTCAGTTTATTGTCATTCTTTTAAAATTATTCATAAAATTAAATCTGTACCTCAAATCATCTTAAATTTCGGTTATGTCCAGTCACATTTATGGACATATCTTAAAACATAATCAGCCGCATAAGTGGACATATTTCTATAGAATTCATGATCGCAAATAACAGCCAAAGTATAAATCATGTCGGGGAAAAAATCTCAAAAACCCAGAAAAAATATATCCCCCGAAGACCAGCATAATCCGGGATAGTTTCCTGGATGGACGGGACGCCATTAGCAAAGATATATGAGAGATAAAACTGCAACAAACAACTCATTTGGGCTGTCACGAATCCGTCGCCTGGGCAGCGAGCATCTGTCCGGGACTTAATTAATTACCGGGAATATGGGAAACCAGGAATCATCGGACATGACGTCCAGATCGCACAATCGACACTCGTCCCAACGCGGCGGCATCGGTCATATTTGCGCCGGGAATGGCAAACAGCTGAGGCGGACGGATGAGCCCCTTTTTGCGGCGGCTCATTCTGCTCGTTGCATTGCCGAGCGCTAAGCTGACCAGAGCAAGCCGCACTTCTGTCCGCCACTTCCCGACTGTCAGAAGCGGGATCGTCGTCGCGGCCGGACGGGTTGATTAATTGACCCTGCATAGAGTCGTCGTTGTGCGACACTTTCTGCAACTGCATCCCGTCAATATTTTTGCAGCTGAGATGTGGGGTATGTGTATTTTTTTTTTTTTTTACGACGAGGTCGTCTTATTGATTCCCGCCCGCCCGACCGTGCGGTAATAGCGTCCCGGACCCGTCAGCGTCATCACATTCATCAGCTCCAGCGGCGGTAGCGGCAGCGGGCACATTACCCGACTTTAGAGGTTTCCACGCGATTCCTGATTTATGGCGGCTCCTGAAGTTGATTTATGAGACAAGCTGCATGCGATTTTCAGGATTTTTGCAGGAGCCCCGCGCCGTCGTATCCTTCTTCGATGTGCCGTAGAATTGCAGTCCCACACGGACACTTCGCCCGGTTCCTCAATTCCTTCGGGCTGCTGTGCCGGGGTTGAATTTTTGGTGCAGTTGCGGACTCAATAACTCATCGGGCGGGTGCTATTATTTTTTTTCATTTTTGCACCAGAGGATCCTTCGGGAAGATGATTGTTTCCAGCACCGCTCTGGCCGGGCTGTCGAATTGTGAGTTATGATTTTGATTGAAATATTGTCCCGGGCGATAGTGAGCGAGAGCGGGACGTGATGGGACGGGTCGGAACGGGACGGGACAGCCGGGTAATGGCTTTCGTGATTAAATTGCCGGAATGGGGTGCTCCCGGGACATCGGGACGACTTGCATGTGAGCGGACGACTCGAAGGTCGCGCTAATTGTCCCGGACGGCAGGAAGCGGCAATATTCACTTTTCTACACGAAAATTTTTATGGCCCTGCCGAGGACGCCTCTTTTGTATGGTTTATGGGATTTTCACGCTCCGATGCGTGTGCCGCCGCGATGCACGAGGACATTTACGATGGTAATAACTCCCAGAAAATAGGTCAGGGCGCTGCAGAGTGCCCGGGATCACCTTTTTACGATGTCAACATCATCGTTCCTTCATTATGGCCGTCGTTAACAGGCATCTCATCACTCAAGACGAGGCGGCCAAGTGGCTGCCTGAGACGGACGGCGCGGCGGTGACTGTCCCGCTTCCTTCCTTCCGTCTGTTTGCTCCTGCGGGACTCCTCCGGAGTTTTATGCTCACTCGTCTAATTGTGAACGGCCATCGCTTTTCGTATTTATCGACCTCGCCCTCGGGATTTTATTGACTTTCGATTGATTTACGGTGTTCATAAATTGAACCTGAGAACGTTATGTGGATTTAATTAATTAGCCCGCTCTGTCGTTAGTTTATTTACTAAAATGGGGAAATTCGTCAACATGAATTGGCAATCTATTTAGTAGAAGTTATAAGTAAATAAAAATAAAAATAACATGTTTTCGTGATCAGTAGCAGTAAGATTATGTGATGATAGAAATTCAGGGATTTGGAGCAGAAACCATTAAATTTTGTTTTTTTCGATAATCAAAACTAGTGTGAGGTATTTTCACTAAAAGCTGTGTCGTCCTACAGTATATTCAATATTCTGAATGTTTATTTTATAAACAAAAGATAAAAAAAAGAGCTAAAATACACTTAGAAAAATGTTAATGTTTAAATTCGTAAACACAGTCACAACCAAAAATGTTCATTTAAATCTTCAAAAGGTCTGTCTTACTCCCGGGCGTTAAATAAAAATCTTTATCTATGTTAAAATGAAGGATCACGGACCAGACGTGACCAACCCTCCGAAATAATTTTTTTGATAACTCCAAAGTCCAAATCCAAAGTTGGAAGCTTATATTAAAAATGGTGCAGTAGAAATTAACAATTTTAACACTCACTATTTTAAAGGAATGGTGTAATTTATTATAATTTTGAAATTAATTATTTAATGCAGTTATTCTTTGAAGAAAAAAACAACTTCAAAATACAACACAAAATAAACAAAAGTTTATACGTTCGAGGGCTTGAAATTTAAAAAAAAATTTTAAAGTCATATTGATTCTTAATTTCTTATAATATTGGGTATATTGAAAATACCTTAAAACAGCTAAATTCTGAAAAAAAAAACAAAAGAATAGTTTGCATACTAAAATATGTACAGAGTTTTAAAGTCGAAGATAAAAACATAGTTTCATTATAAAAACAAGTTACATTATTTCTTCGTCTTTGGATAGATTTCCCCGAAAGTGCCTATATAAATCTTTGGAGCATCCCGTTTTCGCTTTCGGATGACTTTTTACCCAACTACGGCAAAGCCAAAAGGAAGGGCTATGATTTTAGCAGTCTATGTATGTGTGTTTGTATTTACGTATGTTCCACCGTAGCGCCTAAACTACTGAACCGATTTTGATGAATGAAGTGTCAATCGATTCGTTATTATGGTCTTGGTGACATAGGCTATATATTATAGGAACTAAGTCAATATGACGGATGTTACATCAAAAATTGGGGTCTCTGAAATTTATTTAATTTTTTTTTTTTTTTTTTTTTATTATTATCATATCGAGTGGGATGTCAAATGAAAGAGGACAAAATCCCATGTCAAAAAATGTAAATATAGTTCAATATTAAAAACCGGAAAAATTTAAAATAAAAGAAAACATTTAAAAATTGTAAGTCGCTATGGAAAAAAATAAATATAATTAAGGGAAAAAAAGTTCCAAAACCTTTAAGCCGACTAGGGATACATAAATAAAATTAGATAAAATATAAGAAACAAGTTCCTTCTGGCAGTTTCACATTAATAACGTTATAACTCAACTGAAATGCCGTGGTTGTGCGTTGTCAACTACAAAAAAGCAAACATTCTAATTTGATAGACAAATAAAATCAATGGAGGATAAAAAATATGCACGATACGAGCTCGTGTATAAAAATCAAATTTTCAATTAATATGTTAAAAGAACTGTAGAACAAAACATTTTCAAATTTGGAGTGTAAATTCAATTAATACCAAACTAATAAATATTTTGTGAAAATTTCATAAAGTTCTGAGAATTTTCACTAAACACCGTGTTAAAGATTTTTTTAATACAAGCGACACTGCTTAAGTGATTAGGAGTAGTGATGAGCAAAACAAGACTAAGGCAACAAAACAAGACAATGTGTCAAAAACTGTAGAACTAAACACTTTCAAATTTGGAGTATCAGTTCAGTTAATAAAAGTTCACTAAACCGCGTGTTACAGATAGATAATTTTCTTAAAACTAGCGACTAAAGTAGATGGAAGTATTTTTCAATCAGCAAGTCTTGGTGAAGTCTCGCAAACATGGTCTTGGTCTTGCAAATCGAGTCTTGGTAATGCTATCGCAGGTATATGTAGTACTTGTCTTGGTCTTAGAATTTCTGCAAGACCAAGACCAAGACCGATTTTGCTCATCACTAAATTCAAGACCAAAACCAAGTGTGCAAGACCAAGATTTGGTATTAATATTCGTATCGATTATCATAGTCTTGCTCTTGGTCTTGGTCTTGTTATGCTCATCACTAATTAAGAGTAGTCAGCGGCGTGAAAAATGAGTATTTTAAATAATTTTTTTACAGTAGTTTAAGTTTAATATTATTTTACGAAAATTTTATTGTAGACTAAGTTATTGCCATATTTGTTGAACCCCGTCCCACAAGTCGTGCTTTGCGGTGACCGTAATACCATTTTACATCTAAAACCAATAAAAAAAAAATTAGTTTATTAGTTAATCTAGGGTCTGATCGAAGATTTTTTTATTTTTTTTTTGAAAATAAACAAAATGGCGGCCTCTGATAATTTACTTACGGTTTTTCAAGGAAAAATGCTCTATTTTATTGTTTATAAAAAATACAAGGTTTAATTTAAAAAAAATATCCTTCGCTTAGGCTCTAGTTTTTATGTTTTCAATAAGCTGTATAAAATTCATTCAGATCCTTTAAGTGGTTTTCGAATTACAGTAGTCACCGACTTTGATGACATAGTTCCAAGAAAAACTCATTTAAAGTTTTACACTGAATTTGCAATTGCCGTCAGCTACCTGTCATCTAGGGCAGAGAGCTCTTCAGTAATTGTAGGATATCTCGAAAACTATTCATTGGATTTACTTGAAATTTTCAGATAATATTTTCGAAACATCATACTTAAGAAAATTAAAAAAACAAAAAATCGATTTTTTGAAAATCCTGAGCCCTAACCCTAAAGATACTAAAAATACAATAGAACAAAATATTTTTCATTCAGCAAAAATCTCGTAATTCAGTCTTGTTCTTGATATACTGCTCATTACTATAAACTGGCAAAAAGATTTGTTGAATTAACTTTTAATTAAGTTGTTTTATAAAAACTCTGTGGGGAGTTAAATTGACACTGTAAAATCTTAGTTTAATTTTGAACACCATCAAAGGCAATATGCATTCACATTTGCCATAGTAAAACCTTCTACACTTACAGACCGTGAACTAGACTATTTCATTTTTTTTAAATTACATTATCTCGTCAATCAAAAGTTTAGATCCAAAATCACGAAAATTAATATTCAGTTTTACTTTATGCTAAACAATATATTTTTATAATAGAAAATCTTACGATTTGATCTTATATAATATAATATCTTTAAATTATATCTGCATCATCATTCTAGAGTTACGCCAAGACTCATTCCGTTCCTCTATCTGCATTAAAAAAAATTTCAGATATAATCTCCCTTAGCATACGAGATCTCCCCGAAATGAGGAAGTTTTTGCATTACTTCAATTGCTTAAGCAGAATTTACGGGAGCAGCTTCCGAGCGCGTCCATTACTTCCCATATCCTGCCAAAATAAACAAATCCAAGAAATCCAGGAGTAAATTAAAAACAACGACTTACAGTGCTCGCCCGAAAACAGCGCCAGGTAGCGTTTCCTGGTGAAATGCTCAAATGAAAATTAACACCAGCGTCCACCGCAAAGTGGCGAGCTGGAGAGCAGTTCCAGTTCCAGTTCCAGTTGCAGGGTTCTGGGTTTATAGCGGCTCGTCCCGGGTAAAGAATGGGCAAAGGGTTCTGGTTCGGGTTCGGGTTCGGGTCCGGTAACGGTTGCGCTGCGATAATTGTAAGGTGGCCGCCAGCCCTAATGGCGAACACTGACACGAGATGTGCCCCCACAAAGGCAACATCAGCAACAATAAGAAAAATGAAAGGGTCCAGACCGTGCCCCGGACCTCGGGACTCTCCTGGCAGGGGGCACCGCACCTGGATGGCTTGGCGCGGCGCGGAAGCGATGCGAAAAGGAAATCCAGCACCAGATATTTTCGCTGGACTAAAATAATTGCGGATGTTGCGCCAACGGGGACGAATAAATTCCAAAGGGTTAAATTTCTCTGCCGTTGGTCAAGTGGACGGGCCCCCGAAAGCGCCCTCTGCACTTATGCAAAAATTATTGGTTTCTCGCGGGGTCAGATTTAGGACGACACCCGTCGCACTCCGTCGAGATTTGTCACGACAACGCAGCTTCACAGTGGTCCAAATCTTTTTAAGACTTGCTAAAGGTGTAAAGTAAAAACCAAAATCAAATTAAGATACTAAATTATAGATTTAGAATACTAGAATAGAAAAGACAGTCAGGCGCTTAACAGGGACTTGTTTGTGTGCACTTCTAAATTTTCGAGCGATCTATGAACTTTCTTGATCTCATTCCAAACCTTAAATCACACTATAGAAACACAATTGGGCAAAATCTTACGACAATCGGATAACTTTACCACATACCACCGACCGATTTACATTTTAAATAGAAAAATAATTGATTATATTTTTTCAACACATTAACAATATTTTTAAATTAGAATATATAATACATAATTGTATAGTAGTACAATATAATAATGATCTATTAAAAAAATTGAAACTTACTTATTCATTGTACATATTATGGTAAATAAAAAATTACAGTTTTTCAGGAATAACTAGTGCTAATATAAATTTATAATAACTAATCACATGCGTTTTTGTTATAAAATTAAAATAATTCTGTGCTTCAATTCATGAAATTCATCAAGATGATAACATGAACACACGTCAAAAGTATATTTACTTGCCTTTAAAGTAAACATAATTTTGAAATCCGACTGACAACAAGATGATTCAAGACCAATCTTTTTTTCGGATTGAAACGCCCTCAGTATTATACTAAAAGAATACAACGCAAATTCTTAATTTTTTTTTTGCAAAAATATATCTAAGATTTTGAACTCTTATTGTAAGATTACTTTGTTGGCAACACAGTTTTTTTAATGTTATACATGTGCAACATGTCTCATGTGAATTGCAGATTTTTTAAAACGAAATTGATTAATAATAAACAAATTCAAAACAAATTTAATGGCTGTTATTTCATTAGTGATAAAATGCAGTATAATATTTTAAATAATTTTTTGTAATCAAATCATAACTATTATGATTGAGGGCAGTTTCTGGAAAAAGGCATATAATTTGAATAAAACGCATTGAATATTTTAAATTCAGTACTCGTACTTTGAAAAACAGAAACAAGAAAGGTCTACACATTTTTATGATTTATTAATGGGAATTAATTCGTACCGAAACTTAATGAACAAAAATAATACTTAAAAGTGTATAGTGTATTAATTTATTGGTTTTCCCACAAAATGGTTGAACAATTTGAAAAAAAAAACTTTTAATAGATTAGTTGAAAACACAATTCAATTTTTATTTAATATTTTGTTCAATATTTCAGTACAAAAAATAACTTTGTCTACTATTTTTCTCCAACACTATACTTTTCAATAAGGATTGCTTTGAAAGATCTTAAATTCAATTTTATTATACGTAATAAGATGACTTTTGTCTAAAATTCCAGATACTTGTTTCGGAAAGTAAAGAATTTATTTACTTTAAAAGTAACGAAAGAGAAAATTCATTTCTATGCATATCTTATAATCAAAAATTACATATATAGTAATGGACATTTCAGCCAGAACGGACCACCTGCATACCTAAAATTGGTGTTAATGAACCTTGACGTTTCAGATATCAAAATGTTCGAAAAATTACCGGCGAAATTTGAAATTGAATTGATAGTGAGAGGCTCACTAAAAACAAGCACCCCAAAGGGAGCAGAAAACTACTACGTCCACGTCATTGGTTCTGGGTGTGCTAAGTGTTTCTACTAAGAAATTTTGCCTGACAACTTGGATCCGCAAATTTGCAAAGGGGGTAGCGGGTTAAGAGGGGTCTGGCGGCCCCCACAGGGTTTGATAAAATCGACCCCAAAACCTTGAAGAGGGCCAAAAAAAAAACCCATAAACGAACCCCCCTCCCCCCCCCCCTAAAACCCCATAAACGAAAAAAAATGTGTTTTTGTGATATTTGATTTTTTTTCGAGCATGTAAATCAATTTATAAGCTGTTTCAACGCTACTTAAAATTTGTTTGGGGTGTGTAGATGCCCCCTGAATTTTTTCAGATTTTACTCTTATGTTTAATCGAGTGAAATATAGCTTTGAAACCAAAAAAATCGTCAAAAATCGCGTTTTTTTAAAAACAAGCCCATGGGATTTGAGTGTAGACTTGATCAAAAATAACGGCCGAAATAGGGTTGAAAGATACACTCTTCCCCTACAAAATGGCGCCAAGCGAAGCCAATTTGGTTGCGTGTAGCCGCCGACATTTGAACTTGAGTAAAACGCGAATTTTGAAAGTATGAAATTTTGAACTCTAAAATTAGTCGAAGTTTATCTAAACAAAAAAATCACAAAAAATAATGTATATTAGGGGTTTTCGAGGTCGCTGAACAAGAATTTGATGTCAAAATTATGTTTTGACAATTGACAGTTGTCAAAAATGCTGTCAACAAGAAACAAAAGTTTGATTTCTTCAATTTTTTTGATGAATGATAATGAAATGCTTAATCTAGGGGATTTTCTGACTCGTTTATTATGAAAAACGTTTATATTAAAAACATGTCTTGGCAGTTGACAGCTGTCAAAAATGTTGCCAAAAAAAAGACAACTTCAGATTCGTGATCAGCGAACCCAAAAAACCCCTTATACTGGATGTGGGGAAAATCTATTTTTTTTTTTGATAATTTTAGCCGCCATATTTGATCCATCATTTTGAATTTTGTAAATCTAACCTCTCATTCGTAATCAGTGACCCCGAAAACCCCCATATACCGAATTTGGTGCAAATTATTTGATTTTTAAGAATTCGTCCACCATATCGAATTTTCGACCGCCATATTGCAACCTTCATGTTGAATTTTTTCATTCAACCACATCAGCTTTTACAGGGTGTTCTTTAGCTACAATTTGAGTCAAAAACCGACAGGATCGGTGGCTTATTATTTTTTTTTTTTTGTACAAGCGGTTTTTGCCGTACATATTGGAGCCGCCATATTGAATTTTGAATTTCGCCGGTAATTTTTCGAAAGCTCTTGTTCAGACGAATATTTTGATATCTCAAACGTCAAGGTTCATTGACATGTTTGAAATGTCCCATACATAAAAAATATAATTTTCTTTTTTCAAATATTTCATAAGAAACTTACAAGTTCCCTTTAAAATGTCATTATTTGACCATCTTACACTAAGGAAAAATATAAATTTGTATTAATATGTATTTGCTTAATAACAATAATATAAAGAAACATAATTAGTAAAGATTTCGCCATATTGGATCCGCCATCTTGAATTTCCAAATTTTGATTATAAATAGATTTCAGTATAAAAATCCGTCGAATATGAAAAATATTGTTCACCATATTGGATCAGCCATTTCGAAATTCCGTTAGTATATTAACAATCAGCATCCTAAAAAACCCTCAGATACTAATTTTCATGACAATTACGTGTAGTGTAAAATTTTTGCCACCTTTTTGAAACTCTATATTTTATCCGAATAAAAATTAGGCTATATTAAGTTGGAATATGTATTACAATATATTCGGACAAAAAATTAAAAATATCCATGCAAGCGTGTCAGCGTGATTGAATGGGCAATAAACAGACAAACAAATGGACTTTTATTTTATCTATTTATATATTCGAAAGCCTTTAAGAAATCGAGTGAAACAAGGAGGAGTTTTCAAATATAAGGGTTCAACTCCAGTTAGCGGTCATGGAAACTCGGGTTGAGTTAACCTAAGTTATCTAAGTTAAACCTAAGTTAACTCCATGAAACTAGTCGGGTTGAGTGGGGTTAGCTTCAAATGTCATTCCTGTTTATTTTGTCAATTCAACTGCAAAGTTACTCATAGTAATATAGTATGTTTCCATGCACAGGGTTGAGTCAGAGTTGAGTTTTCATCGAGTTAAGAAAATGTCCGCTGAACCTGAACTGAACTTCGGAGTTGAGTTAACAAAATAAACAGGAATGACATTTGAAGCAAACTCCAATTCAACTAGTTTCGTGTAGTTAGCTTGGGTTTAACGAAACTCAACTCAACCTCAGTCTCCATGACCGCTAACTCGAGTTGAAAACTTGCATGGAAACATAGTAAATGATTGCGTAAAATTTTTTAAAAACTCATTCAGTCGTTTATTTGCTTGACAACATCCATACAGAAAGATAGACAGACAGACAGACAAAAATTCTTAAAAAAAAGTTATGTGTGCTCATACTATACATCGTGTAAATAGCATATTCCACTTAGATATTGGTATTAATTTTGAAATCAAAGAGAGTCACTCCAATTTTATTTATTTGTATAGATTTATACGTGTTGACAGTAGATATCAGTGATACTAAAAACCCTCATATACTCAGTTACATGCATACTTGATAACATTTTAAATTGTTGCCAGCTATTTTATTTTAGTGATTTGGAACAATGTAAAAGCGGCGGCGGCGGTGTCGAGGGCATAAACAGAGCCAACTTGAGTCCTAAGACGACAGAATTATCTAAACTTTCCTAATTAAGGCAGGGAGGCCGTTGCGCGACGGAGTCTAATTAAATATTTGTCCGCCGCGCGTAACATCACAGGGTGCCGAAATGCACGAGATGAACGGGAGGCCGCCGACACCTACAGCAAATATCCCGAGGGAACAGGGCAAACAAGCCGCGTCGCGCTCAGTCAACAGCCGCGGAATTACAAAAGGCGGCGCGGCGAACGAAGGTATCAAATCACCTGCGTTTACCTGTTCAGTGGTTGCTCGCCCGGTGGCAGTCGCACCGCACCGCGCACAACACCTTGGCCGACACTTTCTTTGTCGCCTTTCTTCCCGAGGGAAGATCGCCTGCATTTCTCGCTGCAACTTCTTCTGCTTCTTCTTCTCGGGAGAAAGACTTGCGGCGGAGGACTTGTCGCACTGCACCGCGCCGCACCGTACCTTCTATTTGCCCACACATGTTCCCGTGGGCTGAAGGGCGGGGGCGGGGGCGATGGTGGCAGTGACGTACGGCGACGGAGGTGGGCCCTCACGTTGGCGATCAACAGGTGCCCCGAGACCAATTTACGTGTACGTGCCTGCGTGCTTAAACTTTATATTCGGCGATTTTGGAGCTTTCCATGTCTCGGGCTCGGAGGTTCCAGGCTTCGGGAGTCGGAATCTCTTCTGCTCCTGTCCATTCCATTCCCCTATTCCTGTTCCTGTTCCTGCTCCTGCTCCTGCTGCTGCTCCTGCATGGTGCGCACTTCTTATTTATGGCCTCTCCAGTGCCGCTTTTGAGTTGTTTATGGTTTTATCGCGCCAGTCGTCGGCATTCTTTCTTGCTGGGAAGTAGTCGCCAAGGTGTGGATTTGTCGTCCGTCGAAATTACTTCCCATTTTATTACCTCGAAGATGGGAAAACATCAACAGAATCCCCTTGGAAACTTTCGAGATCCAGCTCTTAAGTTGAGATGTGATTCAGCATTACTTTTTATATATCCAGTAGTACTAAGACTATATTTTGAATTTATCTTTTAATACCTAATTCTTTCTTTATAAAAGCACGTAATTTGAAGTTGATGCACCTTCCAATTCTATCAACAAAACTAAACTCAAAATCTCACAGCAAACTATAATATTACTCTAACAACTATTTCCTCAGTACCAAGTACCGAAAATCGTTAATTCAAAATTGTATTCTTAAGCAAACGTCAGGTCGCATTTATTGGGTTAGATTTCAAGTTGTATAGTATATTGTTATGCAAACAATGCCCGATGAACTAAAACAGAATACGTTTAATCAGTTATAAGATATTTCAACTTCTCATATTGTTGCCAAATCCAATTTTTGTGTTATCAACTATCAAATTAAGCAAAACGTGGTCAAAACTGTCCTATTTTCATAATTCACCAACAATTATGAGGCCAATTTTCACGAAATTCTTAGTTAAAGAAAAATTCAGCTATGGTTTGTGAAAGAAGGCTATTTTGCGAGCGCCTTTTGAGCGATTTCAATTTTTGGCCAACTCGTGCTTTTTTTTATATACGAGGAAAGCGTTTTACAGCAGTCATCTTGCTTTTGATGTCTTACATTTTGAAAAAAAATTATTTCTAAATTCTTTCATTCAGCACTAGTTTTTCATAACTAAAAGATATTAAAAATATTCGTGTTGATCGCTTGAGCAGTTTTTGAAAAGAAGTATTAATATTTTTAAATGAAATATTCATAAAATATGTATGAAATGTTATTCAATTTTTCATAGAAACAACAACCAAAATTGCTACAAAACCACATGCTGCATTTCAAAAAATCAGAAAAAGTATACTTTCATGAGAAATATGGTTATACCTTACGTATAGTGAGTGTGAAAAGTATTCGTACCCCTAGGGTTGTAATATAAAACTTCAAATTTGATAGGCTTTTTCTAATTATTTCATTTGAAAAAATACTATTAGGTAGTTCAAGGTTACAGCACTTTGTTTAGGACAACATTTTTTTTTTAAATATAAATTCTCAGCTTCATAAAAATTATTTTACATCAACTATGCAAAGAATCATAAACCCAAAGTATTCGTACACTTAAGAAATTAGCAATTAAATATTGAAAAAAGTAACAATTAATATTATGTTGATCCACTTTTAGCATTGATAACACAGCTCCACAAAAAAAATTGAAAAAATTAGATCTGACGTCTGACCATACCTACTATATGTTTTTGAGGTCACTGAATCCGAATCCGAGGTCTATTTAACTCCATCACGTCAGGATTTTTCATAACCTCAAAATTTAGCATAAAAACGAGAATAATCCACAAAAAAATCGAAAAAATTAGATCTGACGTCTGACCATACCTACTATATGTTTTTGAGGTCACTGAATCCGAATCCGAAGTCTATTTAACTCCATCACGTCAGGATTTTTCATAACCTCAAAATGTTAGCATAAAAACGAGAATAATCCACAAAAAAATCGAAAAAATTTGATCTAACGTCTGACCATACTGACTATATATTTTCGAGGTCGCTGAATCTTAATTCCAGGTTTATCAACCCCTATTACTTTAAGGTTTTACATAACCTACAAATTTTAGTCCAAACACCAAAATAATCCCTTCAATTTTTAATCCCTTTATTGCTTAAAAGAAAAAAAACCGGTCACTATTTTAGCCTTTGAATTGAAGGGATTATTTTGGTGTTTGGACTAAAATTTGTAGGTTATGTAAAACCTTAAAGTAATAGGGGTTGATAAACCTGGAATTCGGATTCAGCGACCTCGAAAATATATAGTCAGTATGGTCAGACGTTAGATCAAATTTTTTCGATTTTTTTGTGGATTATTCTCGTTTTTATGCTAACATTTTGAGGTTATGAAAAATCCTGACGTGATGGAGTTAAATAGACCCCGGATTCGGATTCAGTGACCTCAAAAACATATAGTAGGTATGGTCAGACGTCAGATCTAATTTTTTCGATTTTTTTGTGGATTATTCTCGTTTTTATGCTAAATTTTGAGGTTATGAAAAATCCTGACGTGATGGAGTTAAATAGACCTCGGATTCGGATTCAGTGACCTCAAAAACATATAGTAGGTATGGTCAGACGTCAGATCTAATTTTTTCAATTTTTTTTGTGGAGCTGTGTAATAGCTTGGAGTCTCTGCGGCATCGAATCAATTAGTTTGGAAGTATAAGAAGAAGGTATCAGTGCCTTTTTTTTCGCGAAGTGCAATTTTCAGTGTTCCTTTACTTGAAATTGGTCATTTTCAGTGCCGGATTAGCCATGTAGCAGGAGGCAGCAAATGCTACGGGCCCCGCGCTTTGGGGGGCCCCACGCCTTCGGCCAAAAAAACTACAAATTAAAAATATGTAAGCCACCCACTAAGTCACACACACATAGTAGCAATTCTCAGTGAGCGCTGGCAAAACCCGGGGTTTCACCGTGAAAAAAACACTTATTTTTCCGATTTTTTTTTAGACATATGGATTGAGCAAGGTTATTGAAACCTTTTGTACATTATTAATGCGAAAATATCGACGAACAAGCCGGTGACGGATCTTTTCCAAGAACGGCTTTGGAAATAGACGATTTGCGGTGTACACTGTATCTCAGCTGGAAATTATCCGAAATTAAAAACCTTTAACATTTAGTCAGAGTATCATTCAATCCTCCCGCCAACGTTTTCTGATTATTATTTTTTTCATTTTTAAATTTTTGGTGGTAATTTAAAGTAAAAACTGCTATTTTTTACGAGAAATTTCACCATTTTGTAAGTGGAAAACCCCCTTAATGTAAAAAAATAATTTAAAACTCAACGTTGGGGGGAGGTATTTTATAAATAGAAAGTGTGTACCAAGTTTGAAATGAATCAGTAATGTAGTTTTTAAATAGTAGTGTACACGGACTTTTAAAAAGTGGTTTTGAAAAAGCTCAGTCACCGGCTTGTCTGTCGATACTTTCGCATAAAAAAATTACTGAGTATTGCTGAAATCATACTTAATAATATACAAAAGATTTCAATAAATTTGCTCAAACCATATTTCTAAAAAAAATCGCAAAAAAAGGTTTTTTTTTCATGCTGAAACCAGAAAACCATGCCAGAAAAATTGAAAAATCATTAAAAATAAAAAAATTCCCGACATTTGAAAATTTTTTTCAAAAATCGCCTTTTTTTTCGAAATTTTTTCAGACTAAAAATTTTATATATTTTTTTTGTGGTCAAATTGTGGTAAACTATCACAAAGGATATAAAAACGAACAAAATGCTTCAAAGTTTATTAAAATCGGCCCAGTAGATCCGGAGATTAACTGTCCGCCATTTAAAAAAACCTAAACTCGAGAAAAACGCGTGTAAAGCTGCGTGAACACCTGCGGCGAGCCGAGAGCGCGCTTCAATTGAGTCGTTATATCTCGGCACTGATTTCGATTTAATATTTTAGACAGTTATTATCGAAGGTATAAAGAATCTAAAAATGTAAAACAAAAAAAAAAATAATAATTTTTTGAAAATTCTAGACGGTAATAGTACCTTAAGGAACACAATGGGACAAGAACGTTTGAATGACCTCACTATAATGAGTATAGAAAATGACCTTAAAAATATTGATTTGACGAGTGTTATTTCTAAATTCGCTTGCGTTAAATCAGAAAAGCCTTTTCCTAAATGTTTTGGTTTATTTACATCATAAATTTTAATAGGTAATGCAACTCAAGGGCCCCGCCCGTCACATTTGCTACGGGCCCCGCGCTGGTTTGATCCGGCACTGGTCATTTTCGAATTTTATTATCGAGATAATCCCACATATGCTCTATAACATTAATATCAGGTGATTATGGAGGAATTGCAAGGTGTTTTGGGGTGTGAAAAAGGATCCATGCTTGAGTATTCCATGCTTTATATTTTGGATCTTTATCTTGTAAAAATATCCAATGGTTATTAAAACCCATTGTTGCTGCACTTGAAAGAAGATTCTTTTTTAGGATATTAACATTATATTGCCATCATTGATACTATTAATTTCTTGTAATACTTGAGGAACACTAATTTTTGGATTTTGTTTTGTCCAAATTAAGATTTTTCGTCCTAATTGAGGTGTGAGTTTTGACGGACGTCCACTTCTGAGTATATTTTTAACACTAAAGCGATCAATTACAGTCTGTACAGTTGAAAGCGGTCTATTAACAAGTTTTGCAATTTCACTTAATGATTTGCATTGATTATGTAAATCAATAATTAATTTTTTCTCCTCTGCACTCCCCGACTAGAATTTTGGTAGGGTACAGCTAGGGCCCCTATGAGGCTAGCCACACTGCCTCATGTGGGTCCCATGAGGCTGTCCTATAAGGCGCACGAAGGGCAAATAACGCCTTGCCTCATTCGCGCATCATTATGACTGCCTCATGTGGGCCTCGTGAGGCAAAACCCGACTAGAATTTTGGTGGGGTACAGCTAGGGTCCCTATGAGGCTAGCCATACTGCTTCGTGTGGGTCCTATGAGGCTGCCGTAGGGCAAATAACGCCTTGCCTCATTCAGGCTCTCTTTGTAATACTTAATAATGTAATCCTAACTCCTTATACTTATATACATGTGGAAATACTTCTTTATTAGTATAAATTATTATAATAAACTTAAACTCAGTCCGAGGCGAGTGCGCCCTGATGTTGTCCGTCCTGCGGGTAGAATCCAAAAAAGAACGAGTGCCGCAATATGGCGATGAGCTGTCAGCTCGTAGGGGGATTCGTCGAGGGATTCTCAAGAAGATGATACTTCATGCAATAGATTATAAAATACGAAGATTTTGTAAGGAAAACCCGATAAGACAGCTATTAATAATACTGGGATTTGTGCTTTAATCGAGCCCAGCTGATAATTTGCAAATATAACCCACTAGCAGATAACGTCAAGTATGCCTAGGTGTATATGTGATGTTTGCCTAATCGAACCCCTGTAAAGCAAAAGGTGGGATTGCCTATTTCATTGTAAGGTTTGCCTCATAAGACCCTTGTGACGTACTCATAAGGTAAACCTCACTTCAGTATCGCTGATTTTATTTTGTGAGGTCCTCATGAGGAATTTACGGGGAAATCCCTCTATCGACATGCCCCTCACTTGCCACATGAGGACCTCATGAGGAATCTACGGGGAAATCCCTCTATCGGCATACCCCTCACTTGCCACATGAGGCCCACACGCTTCATGAGGCATGCCCCCTATAAATTCTAGTCGGGTCGTTTCTTTTCCTTCACTGCCCATTTTTACAACCAAACGCGCCTATGCATGTCAGGAGCGCAACTAAAACAAATCACTACGCATTACAAATGACCTTGTAATCTTACACATACGAAAAACTCGATTGGATAAACAATATACACAACTGGGCTTAAAAAAAATATATGTACGATTACTTTTTGTTTGCAATTCTTTGCAGATCTAAAAATATTTCTATGTTATTCAGAGTTTTTAATAAAAAAATTTTTATTTTCATAAACAAGGTGATGTAACCTTGAACTATTAAATAGTATTTTTTTCAATTAAATAAATAGAAAGAAAGTTTATCAAATATGTCTTTTTTGATAACAACTCTAGGTGTACGAATACTTTTTACATTCACTGTATAGCAAGTTAACTAACAAACATTATAATTCTTAGTTAATTAAGAACTGGTTAGCAAGCAATTGGAAGAAATTATTAAAATGATATGTTAAAAAAGTCGATGCATACTACTTTAATGACATTAATTTGAAAAATTTACGAAAATTATTATTTATTAAATTTTTGCTCACTACTCTTTATGCTTTACAATTTGTGTTATTTGAAGATACAATTTGAAATAAACAGATAAAAATTATATAAAACTATAAGAGAAATACTTCTAAATTAACTTATTCAAAATTTGAGTGCGTATAAAATATGCGTAAATACTACATAATATACAACAAAGAAAACATGTTTATTAAATTTAATCGTGTTTTTATCTTAATTTTCAAAATAAATAATCATTTTCACCGGACGCAAAATTAGAGGAAGCTTTTAATTCATTACAGTAGCAATTACCTTATTACAATATCCATTACAATGTGTAACGGCAAGAAAGCTTCATAATAAATTACAATGAAGTAATTGAAACCATTGCAATTACCATCACCATCATTGCAGTACTGATAGGGGAGATGGGGGTAAGACGGGGTAGCGGGTAAGACGGGGTACCCAGGGAAATTCACAGTTTAAACTGACCAATCACGCTCGTTCATGCATCGTTCGATGCGCCGCCATGACACCTGTCAGTTGTCCGGCCATTATTTGTTCGGAAATGTACGCGTGGCGAAATAATCTAAAAAAACTGTTTTACTGCAAATTGCTTATCACATTTTCTTCCAGTTTGACCCGTGACTGTGGGTTGTTAAATAATACTTGCTGGTGAGGAGTGACTGATATTGACGATTAAACTAACCTACAATAAGGTAAACATTGTGTTTCCTTGAGATTGCCGGGTGTTTCTTTTTTGTTTTAATTATTATTAGAAAATGGCACGGTAGGCAAGATGGGGTAATGACTACACGCCATGTATGTACTGTATAGAAGTATATTCTGCTTCCATCGAAGGGTGGATATCATGCTCAAATTGTGGAAAATGGGCACATAATAGCTGTGCAGGAATCGACGATGATGGTGACGAAGCCTTCCACGTCTGCCTGCGACTTGTGCCAGTCGAAATAATCATCATTCTGTCTGATAATTCTCATTACCCCATCTTACCTCAGGGAGGTACCCCATCTTACCAGCACCATGGGGCAAGACGGGGCAAAACACCTTAATTTTTATTTTTATTTTTTTTTCTAAAATGTATAATTAAAAGTTCCTAATTTCACCAAATATTAGAAGAGTAATAAATAGTTGTTAATTAAAACATAAATATGATTGTCTCACTACGTAAAGTTTTCTTTTATTGATCTTCAAACCTTAAGTACCCCATCTTGCCACCCTCTCCCCTAATGCTAATTTATAAAAAATTAATTGAATGGTAGAAATAATGATTACCAAAGTAATTCAGTATTTTAAAAGTTTTTTATGTAGTATCATATATTAAGTTTCAAGACATTTTAGCTCATTCAGAGGAGATGTTGGATATCTGATGCATATTAGATAAAATACTGTATTAATACCACTGGTCTTCAAATTTTTTAAATTAATTGATTCATTTATAATTATTTACAAGCTTTTATTTAACATCAATTATTTGTTTGTTTATTTAGGTAAAATCTTTCTAGTAAATTTTGCATTACTTCCGGTTATCCGATTGAGTTGAAATTTTGCATACACGTGTAGTTCCGATGACAATATATATTTTAATGATTTTGTGTACCAAAAATTCTAAATGACAACTCCAATATGGGGCAAGAATTTTGTTATTTATGTTCCAACTAAACTCAAAATTGACATTGATATTTCCGGGTGACGATTTTGAAATTTTTGATGAAAATTTTGTAAATCAAGATGACGGCTTCAATATGGCCGACGAAATTTGTCATTTATAATCCAGTTCAGCACACTGTGAAACTTCTCGACAGTAAACGCGATTATTTTTTCGATTATGGGGGGATTTTTTTCTATCACATTACGCGTTTTAGCTAATTAGGGTTGAATTACACAAAATAGCGTATTTCGGCCATTTTTAAAAACTCATTAAAAAATAACGGAACGTGGAAAAATATCTAAACATGGCTCAAAAGAGACCCTGATTCCTTGTCTATAAATATAAAAATATATAAAATTCAGGAGCTTGCGCAAGAGATGAGATGAAATTTAAATTCACTATCTATTGTATGAAATAATCGGCTTATGGAAAGAAGTGAATTCCACGTAATATTTCGGAAAGTATTAAAGTCTCTAGTATTTTAATATAATAACTAAAGGTTCATACTTTTATTTGAGCTAACTTACAAGTTCCTGCGACAATTGTTTATTTTTTAATTAATTTTCCTATTTTTTTTTCACAAACGTGACGTGATAGAACTTTTTTGTTTGCGAATTCGTTATCTACGGAAAAAAACCCTATCGAAATTACCACTTTGTTTTGTAACAGCAAAACCATCGCTGGTCTGTCTAATTAAATTGGTATGAAAATCTTTCAAAAACTTTTAAATTGTATAAAAACATTAATATAATGATTCGATATGTGGGTTTTGTTTATTTAACTTACTTTTGCTGATGTACACGCATCAATTGTATGTAAGTCCTTCTGTTGATTGGAGGCTTAATTACATCAAATGATTGTATTGATTTCTATGTTTATTTTCCTCATTTTAGTGTATTTTGATAAAAGTTCAGCAATTTCCAAAAGATGTTTGATTAAAGATTTGTGAGCATCAACGATTCAAAGTCGCCATTGCTCAAAAATTTTGAAACGTTTGAAACCACCCACCGACCGAATGCAGAGGAAGAAGAGGAGGTAGGAACGATATCTGGGGCCCCAGCGCAGCACCCCAGAACGCCTGTTTGCGAATATTTATAACCCTCCCCGGCAGTGCTAAATATCTCGGAGGCATAATCTGCTCCTATAACCATTCATTCACGGCCGTCCCGCCGCCGCCGTCGACGTCCCGCACTGATGCGATATTGTTCCCGGGTCCCGGCTAATGCTCCCTGGAAGTATAAATTTTGCTCCTGCCAGCATCTCATCTCGGGTCTTCTTCTTGGATCTGGTCTGCTGGGTTTTTTGGGTGCCTCCTCAGAGCTTCAGCCTCGTGTTTGCCCTGTCTGCTGCCGGAGGAGAGCCGAGGCAATGAGGAACAGCCCCCGGGGCCCCAACCCCACCCATCCCCCGCCCGCTAGGACTTGATTGCCTGTTTTCCTTCCCTCACAAAACCAATAAATCGTTCTTTTCTCTAAGCCTGAAAACGGGCCATTAATATTCTAATTGCTACGCGTTTGACAGTTTGGTGATAAAGACCAAATTTACGACTGCGGAGCGTCGTGCACTTCTGCCAGTAGTGGTGGTGGTGGCGGTGGAGATGGTGCTCCTCTGGCACCCAGCCCCAGAGCCAGTTCCAAGTCCCGGCCGAGCTGAGGCGCTCCGCCACCATCCCTGCCAGTCACCATTTTGTTTAGCTGCTTTTGAAGGCTCCTCGGCCTTCCTGTCTATGTCTTTTCCCGCGCGATCCCGACTCCTTCTCCCTGGATGCTGATGCTGCTGCTGCTGATGTTGTGATATGTTCCCTGATTTCGCCGTGGCTACTTCTGGAGCTGCTCCCGCCGATGTTGAATGGTCCTCGGCGTCTTCGTTTTCGTTTTACGTCTTCGGGTGATTCCTTCGCCCAGCAAAGCACCAGAGCCCGAAGATGTATTACACGGGAATGGGAATAGCCGGGATCCATCCTCCTCCTCAGACCTCGTCTGAGCTTTTTATTTTTATGGAACTCGGCCTGTTCTCCTGTTCTCGGCTCTCGGGCTCCACCACCATCCGCGCCAGGGCTCACTTAGCGCGGGCCCAAAACCTGCGATACTCTGTGATGGGTCCGTTCGTTCCTTGTCGTCGTTGATGCGCCTTATTTATTAGTCCCCAGCCTGACGTATTTCAGGCGGCTCCATCTCCCCGAGCATCTTGGCCTCCCGTGACGACTGGGTGCCACCTCTTTTTCGAGCTCCCTCATTCGACGAATTCGCGTCGCCCTTCCCTCGAAGCCGCGTGATGAACTCCGCGTATCCGTGACGATTCGGGGGCATGGCAAAATTTAGCCGGTGGAGCTCATCAGGATGAATCCCCCAGATATGATTTAAGCCGTTCAAGGTGGAGGCCGATTTCCATAATTATCCACTTCCAAGCACTGAATTTTAGGCCTCGTTCTGGATCGTTGGCTTTCCGGCCAGCTTAAGATTCTTGTTTCGATTCCTCGAACAAGACGAGCACTGAAGATGGTTTTTTACGCGTAGAAACGCGAGATCCCAATTACAATCGGGCAAACTGATGAAATCCACTAGGGATTAACATAAACTTAGTTGAAAGAATTAATTTTATTGTACAAATATTATTCCAAAATTAAAAGTATTAAAGTGCAAACAAACGAATTAACACAGATCAACATATAAGCCGTTGTTTTTGAAAGTGGTATAAGTCCATTTATCGAAAAAAATTAGTTAATGGTAGTTTTAGTCAGATAAAGATATCCTCTTTTTATATTTATAATCACACAGCCAGTCGTGTACAATATTTTCACAAATTCATGAAAAAAAGTTGAACTGAAAAATATGATCGCAGGAATGTTTTAGTTGAAAGTGGTATAAATCGTTTATTTTTTAAAATATTTTTATTAATTATTAGCTGCGTTTTTTCGTCTATTCAGAATAAGAGATTGTTTTATATTAAATGGATGTAAATTCTCAATCGTGTAAAGTATTTTTTGCTTGTTTTCCATTTTTTATTTATATTTTATTCCAATTATTTAATTTGTTAATTGTTAATCAATTGATTAATAAATTAATTGTTAGTAATTTTATTATGTGTTTTTTAATTTATTTATTATTTGATATTTAATTTATTTATTAATTGTTTTTATTTTAATTTTAGTAAAATGCCGCCAAAAAAGTCTGACCTCAACAAAAAAAATGTAAATTATTATTAAAAATAGTTATAAATTAACGTTATCTACCTCATTCATAAAATTCAATTTTTATATGTTATTTTATGTGTTTTTATATGTAGTTCTTAATGATTGAATCATTAATACATACTATAGCCAAATATGTGTTGTATAAAATAAAATTTTTTAACTCTCCTAACGTTCCATTCTCAATCCCATAGGTTTTTAGATCAGCTAAAACGTTTTTATCTGTATCAGTGAATATTGATTTGACTGTATTAAAAAGATTAGGATAAAATTAATTCAGCATATTATAGCAACTTAGCCACAGCAACGCGTGGCCGGGTCTGCTAGTTGTATAATAAAATTTTGCAAGTTTATTCTTTTAAAAACATTACTCGAATTGATTAACTTTTGCCAATATTTTTACATTGATTCAAACGCAAACCTTTAAATATCTTAATGCATGAATAATTTGACTTATACCACGTTCAAAAAGAATGTCTCAATATTTTCCATAATTTGTTCTTATTGGAAGTGGTATAAATCCATTGGTAATTGCAAAATTCATTAGTTTTCTTTTAGAATTTTATTAATTATTTGTTCATAATACAATTTAACAAGTTTATAGTCTTAAAAACATTACCCAAAGTAATTAGTTTTTGCTATTAGTTTCAAGATGATTCAAACGCAAACCCTTAAATATCTCAGTTCATGAAAAAATGGTCTTATACCAATACTTATATGAATAGTCAAGACTCATTTTTAAGGCTAACCTGCTACATTGATAAAAAAAAACATTAATAATAGTTAATTTTACTTTAAATGTATATATATATACTTTTTATTTTGGGTTCATTTCATAGTTTCAAGTATTCTACACGTTAAACCCTTTAATTTGATACCAATATCCGTTGTTGTTGTGAAGAAAAATGTAATCCGCTGTCTTGGAGCGTCCGCCATATTGGATTTAGAAAGATATTAGGTATATGATTTTATATTGTCACGAGACCTACGTAAGTCTGCCAAATTTCATCAAAATCGGATAATATATTAGGAAATGAGGTAAAATTCGAGTACAAATTTTGAACCGGAAAAAACATACATACGATTGATTCATGTTAAATAAAAGCTTGTAAAAAATTGGTGAATCATCGAGCCAAAGTGTTGCGCTGACTTTTGTATCAAGTAGATTGGCGAGGAGCTCCCTGTGGAAAGAATGAGACTTTGTTTTTGATCAATTATTTTGTAGAATTGTTCAACATAAAAAGATATCAAAATAAAGAAGAACTTTTGAAACTTGTTCTGCATAGCAAGAAAAATTTGACCTTCAACTCGAAATCTATTCATAGGGGTTTGTTGTACTACAATCTTCAAGAGTTGTTAAAAATTACAGTGAATGTTGCAAATCGCAGGCAAAATGCTAAATAAATTAATAAAGGGGTAGGGTTCCGAGCATTGTACTTGAAATATCTGATAAAAACAAACAGCCTTTTTTAACCGTGCTAAATCGAATGAATGTTTTTTTTTCTAGAACGTATTATATCAAAACCGTATAAAACAGAATTGATTGTATATGATTAATCTATTTAGAAGAATGTAAATGAACTAAATATTAATTAAATAATTGTAAGATTAAATAATTTATTAGTAAACCTCAGCTTAAGTTATTGGTTGGTTTTTCTCTATAAAGATACTAGATTTTTACTAATATAGAGTTAATTTCCACCACCGCAGTTAATTCCGACCGCAGTTAATAGTTAATTTCTAGATATATGTATGCATTTAGGTTTGCTTAGAAAACAGTTCAGTAAAAATATTTAAGATATTGTAGGTAAACCCACTGAAAATTCATAATTTAAGGGAATTTATAGTGAAATAATTAAGGCTAGTTTTAAATTAGTTCACTAAAACATTTTGGTCAACCACATTCGGCCTGAGATACAATATATGTGTAATACATATTTAATTCTATAAAGTTATTTTTAACATTCAAATAGTTTAAAGTTATAATCACTAAGTGTATGAGGTAACTGCAAATAAAACGTTTAGAATTTGTATCAACTATAGGGTGGGCCATCCGTTGGTTTCTTTTTAAAAACACTATAAAATAAACGCTATACAATATTTTTAAAAGTTTGTTGATTTATGGAAAAGTGTGATAGGAGTAGTGTCTTCAAGAGGTACGTATAATTTGAAGCTCGTTGTGAGGAGAGTTTATTGGAGTTAGAATAGTTCTAACTTCGGGAACGCAGATTAATCTTTAGGAGTTACAATGTGTTAAGTCCCGTCGCAACTAACTCTGTGGGTGGTCATCGCTTCTGTGATCTAGTGATTTTTGTTTTCCGTGTTCTATTGTGCTTTGTATTTTTTTCCCCGAGTGCATCAAGTGAAGTGCTTTCGTTTGCCTATTTAAGTTTTCCGTGTTGCTTGATCCCGAATATCACTGTGGTTTAGGATTTTGGCATTTATCTGTTGTATTTTTTTTTTTAGCGGCAAATAGTGCAAGGTGAGCTTGGTGTGGTGTCACGGTGTTCTCTTGACCTCTCGACGATATCGCTCTTTAATTCTGCGAGAAACTTTCCGCTATAGGCGCAGCTTCGGTTTTTTCCCCTCCTGACTGCCAGTCCTAATCAGCCATAAAGTAGGCTAACAAGACTTGGCTGTACAGTCAATCAAGTAAATCATTAAAAATCAATTTCTCATTTTCTCGCTTTTTTCTCCGCCACCCACCCACTGATTCATTTGTGCTCAGTATGTCTCATTGTAAAATTTGCGACAACCTGATCACCGACAATGAGGTTTCATGTGACGGCGTTTGTAACAACGTCTTTCACGCCACATGTCTAAAACAGCCCTCCACCAGACGGGCTAAATCCTCTGCTTTTACCTGCGATGAATGTTCGGCTATAAAGCCTTGTCATGTTTTGCGATTGATTATGAACATGACAAATGCTATTTCTAGTGACCAATCTCTATTAGCGGATAAAGTGAACAATGCTCTGCATTCGAATGTTAACATAATATCCGAAGATCTCGGCGTCCTCAATACGAAAATTGATAAACTATTCAGTGCGGTCGAATTGTTCACTAGTACCACTGAAGCGATACTATGTAAAACCCGTGACATATTTTCAAAGATCACAAACGTTTCGAGCACTCTCGAAGAGTTACATGCGGTGTTTACTAACTCAATGCCCACCTCTTGTGTTGCTGATAGTGCAGTAGTCGGTCCTGTCATTGATGATATTAAATATCACGTCCGAAAAGTTAATAATAATATTAACTCATGGTCTTCTGAGTTTTCAAAGAGTACTGAGTTACTCCTTTCAATTAAAAGTGAGATTGAAAGTCTTAAAACTCTTAAAACTGACGAAAATCAGAGACCCGATATTTCAATTGATGTGATCCCGGTCACGGAAGTTCCTCCTCCTCCTCCCTCTACAAATAATGTAGTGTCTAACGTAAAAAAATCTGATTTACGACAAAAGCGACCAAATAATCGCTCAATTAAAAATAAAAATAAAAAGAATTCTGCTATTGATATCACTTCTTCTAATATCCCTTCCCCATTGGTTTCTGCGGCTCAGAACTCTATTCCCGTGATACACGAGTCCCATTCTGCAACATCTTCCCAAGCAGAGATTAACCTTCCTGTTATGGGTGATGTTGCGGAAGCACTAAAAGTGGTCCCCCATCGACGAACCCTATTTATTTCTCGACTTGCCTCGGAAACTTCTTCTAAGGCAATCCTTTCCCACATTCAGGCTCGAAATACTTGCATACAAAATATATCTTGTCGAAAAATTAATAAAGCTGTAAGCCCTATTGCATCCTTTATTTTACATGTGCCTGATGAATTGGCTCCGACTTTGCTAAATTCTTCTTTTTGGCCCTCGGGTACTTTAATAAAGAATTTCGTCCCTCGTGGGCCAACATTCAAGCCTAGAAACTCGAGTGCCAAACCATCTAATATTGTTTCAAAAAACTAAATCCGCAGACGATCTCCTTATATTATCAAAATGTAAGGGGTATCAGGACCAAGACTAGGACTCTTTACCAGTCATCCACTACTAGTAATTTCGACATTATCGCGTTAACCGAAACGTGGTTACATCATGGTTTTCGGGATGCTGAGATTTTTAATTCATCCTATCAAGTATTTCGTAGGGATAGGTTTACTGATTCGGAGGCGCGAGGAGGAGGAGTTCTCATAGCTTGCAAAACTCACCTCAATTGCAGCTTGATTTCACCACCCGACCTACCTGCTTCTTCTGACATTGAGCTAATTACTCTCAAAGTAAAATTAGCCAGAACTTCTTTATTTATTATGTGTTGTTATATTCCCCCTGATCTAATCAATACCATTGACAGGGACGGATATAGTATATATGATATATTAATTTCAAGATTGGAATTCATTAATAACTTAATGAATCCAGACGACGATCTCCTTTTATTGGGTGATTTCAACATACCCAACGTTCAATGGGTAGCCAATTCTGCTGACGATGGCTGCCATCCCTTTAATAAATTAAGTTCTAAAGAGTCTTCATTTTTGGGATCGGTTTTCTCTTTCGGTCTCAATCAGATTAGTTCCATACAGAATGATATGGGTCGGCAGCTTGATCTTGTATTTTCCACTGACTGCAACAATACAATTGTTGATCACAGTCCAATTCTTCTTTCTACTCTTGACAAATATCATCCGCCTCTCCAAATCGATTATTTTCATAGTCCTGAAAATACTAAACATATTAATGTTAGCGACTACGCTTATAGTTTCAGGAAGGCGGATATGGACGAACTTTCCAGAAGAATATCTTCCATTGACTTCACTACACTCTTATCCAACGATAACATTGACAATGCCTTGTCCACGTTCTACGCCTTACTCTTCAACATTTTTGAATCTTGCGTCCCTTACGAACGGCAGCGTTCCCTTACTTCATCACCTCCCTGGTTCAATAGCGATCTTCGGAGGCTTAGAAATAGGAAAAATAAGCTGTGGAAGGCATATCTTTTGGAGAGGAATAACTTTTCGTACGATGAATTTGTTGAATGTTATAATAAATTTCAGAATTATTCCACACAGTTATATAACGATTACGTAAAACGAATGACAACTGAATTCTACAACAATCCGCGCGCATTTTATAAATTTATTAACTCTAAAAGAAAAGTGGACGACTACCCTGCTAATATGCAATATGAAGGAGTTTCAAGTGACACTCCATCTACAATATGCGATATGTTTGCATCCTTTTTCGAAAAATCATTCTCCCCTGAATTTATACCTGATCTTAATAATTTTAGTCACTTAAACAAAAACCCTATTCCTATTAATTTATCCATCTGCATTACTCCTGATGACGTCCTCAAGCATATCAATGAGCTCCCTCTTGATTTTACATCAGGACCCGATGGTATTCCGCCAGCTATTCTTAAGGCTTGTTCTAACGAACTAGTTATGCCTTTAACATTAATTTTTCAAAAGTCTCTCGAGACTGGACAATTTCCTGTGCTCTGGAAGAACTCCTTCATCATTCCTATTCATAAAAAGGGTAACAAGAATGAGGTATGTAATTACAGGCCTATTGCGAAGCTCTCGTGTATCCCAAAACTTTTTGAATCAATTGTTCACTCTCAATTCTCAACTGTCTGCAAGCGCCTCATTTCAACAAACCAGCACGGTTTTCTGCCGGGGCGCTCTACTTCTACGAATCTCCTTGAACTTGTTACCTTTGTTACTGAAGGATTTCGAAATGGTTTGCAGACAGATTGCATCTATACTGACTTCAGCAAGGCCTTCGATAAGCTTTCTCATTCTGTAATAATCCTCAAATTAGTAAGTCTAGGCTTTCCGCCACTGCTTATTAACTGGATCCGTTCATATTTACTCGACAGGACATATCAAATTTCTTTTCGTCGCTCCACCTCGAACAAGATATCAGCTACGTCAGGAGTCCCACAGGGTAGCCATTTAGGTCCACTTCTTTTTATTTTATCTATTGATGACATCTCACAACTCCTTCAAACCTGTAAAATCTTAGTCTACGCAGACGACATGAAAATATTCTTTCGAACAAGAAATATTAGCGACTGGCACGCGGTTCAAAATGACCTAAATATATTCCATTTGTGGTGTACACACAATAATTTAGAATTAAATACTGGTAAGTGCGAAATCATGTCTTTTTGCAGAGGTCGTAATCCCCTGCGTTTTGATTATACCTTATCGAATCATGCTCTACGACGTGTTCAATCTGTCCGTGACTTGGGAGTTATTCTGGATTGCAAATTAGACTTCGTTGAGCATATCAACTGTACGGTGGCTAAAGCCAGCTCTATGCTGGGATTCATCAAAAGATGGTCCCGTGAATTTTCCAATAGAACTGTCTTAAAACAGCTTTACTTTTCTTTTGTTAGGCCAATTCTCGAATATGCAAGTCAAGTTTGGTCGCCCTATTACCAAGTCCATATTGACTGCGTCGAATCTGTGCAAAGAAAATTTGTCAGATTTGCTCTTAAGGATTTACCTTGGAGCAATCCAGTTCTTCTCCCTCCTTATAATGATCGTTTGAGGCTCCTCGATATGCACTCTCTGCTCAAGCGTCGGGAGATCGCAGACATTGTTTTTGTTCACCAATTATTAATTGGTAATATTGATTCAGCCTCCCTTAAAAGCGAATTCACTTTCAGATTGAACGAGCGTAATCTTAGGGTGGTTTCACTTCTGCAAACTAGTTTATGTAAGAATAACTATAGCTTTTTCCAGCCTATTAACCGGATGAGGTTAAATGTGAATAAGAATGCTGATTTGTTTGATGTTCGTGTCAGTAAGCATGCACTAAAGAATAGTCTGTTTGGTGGTTGTGGTCGCATGTCTACTAACATCGGACCAAATGATGAATAATCAGTCATAAGCTTCAGATTAATTCTGTTATTTTACAAAGCTTTGACTAAGCTGATGGTCTGTTAAAAAAAAAAAAAAAAAAAAAAAAAAAAAAAAAAAAAAAAAAGTCTTAGTTTAAATGCTCACGTATAGTTTCAAGAGCTTAAGTATAGGATTAATGATTTAATAACACTGGTCTGCAAAAATGTTGCTCTGAACAACTGATAGGCTAGCTTTATAAGATTTTTTCGGAAGATTATGAATCGGAAAACGAAAATGTAAAATTTGAACAAATCGGATTTTAGAATTTTTTGGAAATTTCATAAGAAATAATAGAATAACTTCAAGTATAGTTCAAATGAAATATTAGGTCCCTAACTATAGCTAAATAATATAAGTTATTTGTTAACGTTATTAAAATTTGTTAGAGAAAATGTTTTTCATTAGTCTTTTCCTTTGACCTGTGAAATGAATGAGAGAATAACGGATTATATTATTTTTTAAGAAAATAACAAAAATGGCCAAAATATGACCTTTTTCCCTTTTCAATCCTATTTTTCTCAAAAATGTGATGTGACTTCACCCTTTCAGGAAAAGCGATAAACATGCAAAATGCAGACCAGTGTAATTGTTGTAAGATTAATTGTTCAATAGTTATTAGTGTTCTAAGCTAGAATTATAATATTTTTCTTTAAAAACAAAAAACCTATCGTTTGTATTTTCATGAAGATACAAACATTTATTGGGATATTTATTGTTCACATTTACTTTTAATATTAAATCTAACAGAGAAGGCAAAGTAGGAACAAAGTATAGTAGTGCATTGCTAAATTTACGCGATCGCGACTCGGGGTCAAGATGCAGCATCTATTGCCCTTGATTGGCCGGCCTTAGATGTAAGTCGTGCGTTGGGGCTTGATAGCGCTCGATAGGGATCAGCGCGAGGGCCGTTGCATTTGCATCCAGCATCCAGCATCCAGAATCCAGAATCCAGGGCCAGCCGAGATTCACACTCGACAATGTTCGCTGGCCAATTGCAGAATTAATTGCGCCAGAGCACAGCGCGCAGCACCAGCTCCTGGCCAGAGATAGTCATCACTTAATTAAGCATTCGTTTGCCCGGACGCTAGGCCGAGCAGGAGGCGGAGGAGGCGGAGGTGGAGGACCCCAACTCCTCTGCTCTGACCTGGACCTGAACCTGGATCTGGATCTGGGCCTCAGCCTCGTCTGGATGCTATCGCGCGCGTCGAACCCCGGCCCGGCGACAGTGTCCCTGACGACGCAACGTGTACGCGACCGCGCGGGGCCTTCTGCGGCTGCCCAGCGGAGCTCTCCGTCACGTCGCACCGAAAAGGAATTGCAGGCGAATGTCGAACGCGAACAAATTCCAGCGAGGCGACCATAATTTACTGCCCGTTAAATGTTCGATTGTTTCGTGCCTCTTTTTCGGTCTAATGCTGCCTCATTTCGTTCAGCGAAGTCGTGCTCCAGCGGCCCATTGTGTTTCAATCAGATCAAGATCGAGCCGGCCAGATTGATACCTCGGAGGCTGTGACATTGTGCGCTATGGAAGGTGCTCCGCGCCTCCGTCTCAACCTCGATTGGGGCTCCGTCGAATCTGCGCGCCTGCACCCAAAACCGGCAAGGCCGGGTGATTTATGTAACGTCTTCTTTGCGAATTCGACGCGGCCGGCGCAGCTTGGTCGCGGATTTGTGACGATGCCCGATCCGCGCGCGGAATGTGCCAACACAATAGTCCTGAGGCATGCATTTTTCCCTAGGACGATTTATTTGGGATTTTTCAAGAGATATCATGACCCAGCATCGATCGGACGAGTGCAGCCCGTCCCGTCACATTTTTTTATAGCACCATATCAAAATCGGTATGTTTGTTCTCGAGTTGAGAACTTATGTAAAAATTACTAAAAATCGAAAAAAATCTGAAAAAAATAAATATCTGACGTAAAAACAACCAACTGATTCATCAAATTTAATATGGAAAATTAGTCTACGATTTGTTGTGACTTTTCAATTTATAATATAGACATAGGTGAGTTTACTGTACCAAAACGATGTATTCAAAAATCTTAAAATATTTTCATACCAAAAATAAAAAATTTTCTTCGAAAACAATGATGTAAAAATATTTCATTTGTAATTATAAACCTTGAATAGAGACCCCTTGATCACGCCAAATGTGAGGAGGCTGTAGCACTCCTAACCCTTCTTTTAATCTGGCACTGTGTTATGATATTTGATCATTTTTAAATACCTACAAAGTCTAAACTATATTTATTTTTATTTATTTATTTTATTACCAAAGCTTCATCAACCACTGATTACTACAAAAATATTTTATATCAACAAAAAAAATAAGTAACCCTAAGAAAGCTGACCCTTAATCTTGCGCTTTGTAAGGTTGAAATCAATTTGATCGAAGTTGCGATTAAAAAGTCGAACATCGATGAAGCCGGCACATTTAAGCCATAATTTGTGTGATGTGGCGGAACGTAGAAAAAGTTATAATTCCTCAAGGAGCGAGAGTGTACATTTATTTTAAAGGAATTAACCAATTCTAGAGAGTTAATTGAGCCTTGCATGTACTCAAAAGCAAAAAGAGTCCTGAAAATACGGGTAAAAGACATTGAACTACATTTAGTGACATTTAGTTGGAGGTAGTTGATAGAACACCATTTGAAAAAGATGTCTAAGTCAGAATTAAAATTTCACCGTGTCTTACATTAGACACTCGGCGAAAAATTTCGGCATCGTCAGCATAGCAGAGGATTTTAGAATTTTTTAAAATCAGAGATGTAAATAAGGAAAAGTAGTGGTCCCAGATGGCTTCCCTGGGGAACGCCGGGTGTTGTTTATTTCGTAAGACAGAGCATCACGAAATTTTACACGCTGTGTACGATTAGACAAATACGAATAAATCCAATCAACGAAAATAGATGCGAAAACGATAACAGTATAATAGTAGTAGTAGTATTATTTGTTTTGTAAAAGCTTTTATAAATAGTAGTAGTGTTAAATTCTTACGTATCGATTTTATTAATTCAATAACTTAATTTTAACTAACAAAACTAATTTTAGGAAATTCGATAGTTTCAATTCAGCCTTTATATTGATAGGCATTGAACAAATTGTAGATCCTTATACAGCAGTGAGTTTTGTGTTGCTGACGGATTCCATCTTTCCAGCTTAAAGTTAGCCGCATTACTCAAATTGTGTTGTTGAAAATCATTGAAATAGCGCATATCCCAAATATAATAGCAGCACTTTGTATTTTATTTGGAGTTTCTAGCATCCGGTTAAAAGAAGTGTAAACATTACACTTCAATATGACTCTAAATTAATTAACAATCCCAAATGAATCTTAAAAAATTCATCATCTTCCTAATACAGAGTCCAGTAAAAATTTATGACGGTTTTGAGAAGTTAATAACTCAGAAAGTTTGCAAGCAAATTCATTTTTTTTATAACTCAAATTGTACATCATGCCATTTGACAAAACCAATAAACATACCAACAGACAAAGACATTCTGACTGTTAATCATGTGGCAAAAATCACATCACTCAATTGACGACCATTCTACACGAAGCATAACGCAACCTTTGTTGAAAGTTCTCCATGCACCTTTCAATCAGAGGCACTTGAACAAACCTTGATTTTCTCTCGTTATTGCAAGGTTCGTGCCTTTTCAACAAAAACCTTAGAATTCAGTTAACCCCCATTATCTTATGTACGGAACTTATCCTCGAAACAAACCATCCGACAAAAATGTTGTTATACATATATTCAGATGATCAAGTTGCATTCAAGGCACTAGTCTGAGACATAATAACATCAAAATTGGTGAAGGAATGCAAAGACAGTTTCAACAACTGGCATACAAAACTGCTTTCTTACAGAACAATGTTTTGATAAAATTGGAATGTCGATGAAAAAATAACAAAATCTCAGAAAAACCCAAATAACTCCCATAAAGTTCAAACCAAACTAAATTCTAGAACATTATTTGTTCAGAACTTGTTTTATGAGAAAACATTAGATATTTTTGTTTAGTAGAACATCATGCACAAATTCCCTAAACTTAAATTAATTTTTCTTTGGAATTGAATTATTTTCAAATAACAAAATAATTTCCCTTTTCCCTTATTCTATTTCCTAGATGTTAACGCTTCCATGAAAGAGGAAATTTCTGATGAATTAACAACACTGTCTAAACCCATAGTATGCACTTTGCAGTACAACAACGAGGGGCTTCGTTTTTTTTTTATAAATTTTATTTCTTTCCGCTGATTTCGGTGTAGCCGCGGTGGCCACTTTCCTGTAATAATTTTCCCTTATTTCCTACCCCCTGGCTTTTCAAGCCGGACCCTAATATAAGCAGTAGCGAAGCTCCCGATGAACGCAATCACAGTGCAAAAATGCATCACTCGCACTGCACATTTTCTCGTATTTGTTTAGTGATGTCCTTCGGATTTTGGGTCATAACTCATCGCAAACACGAACACATTTGAAAGATATGATGGAAAAATGAAATTTATGCTTTCCGATTAATTTTTGGGACTGTGGCCTGGTCGAGCTATGCCACCTTCCCCTTCCGTTTCGATGCGCTCTCTCATTTTATTTGCTTTTTCGATTTTATTCCCTGCTTCTGATCATTGTAATTCCTTGGGTCCAGGGGACTGCAGCTGTAAGTCGCGGTATGAGATAATAAATTTCAGATAAATATCGAAATACTTCAAAGTTAAGGCAATTGATGACTAACAGTCTCCACTATACAAAGATATTGAATCATAATACAAGAAGATAGGCGTTTACCTAAAAAATTATATATAAAGAAATTTAGAAGTATTGAGATTTGAGACGACGTTACAGTAATAAACGAAAAAAAATTATATTATATGTATTAATAATATTAATAACTTTTAATTAAAAAATTAGAAAGACAACTACTAATCATACTATATGCATGAACTTCAACACTATGTGCTTACGGCTTAGACACTTTCGAAATAATGCCCCAAAAATATATTTTAAAGAGCTTAATCTAATTTAGAACGCGAAAAATCACGCGTTTTTCAGGATTTTATTTTTGACGAGTAAATAATTAATAAACTCGATTTGCGTTTATCAAAGAAAAATACAGGAATTTTGTTTTTTCATATCCAGATGTATACTTTTACGTAAAAGAACCCCATGAATCCAAATCCATCGTTGAGAGTATCGTGATCAGCGATCCCTGAAACCCCCACATACCGAATTTAGCGTAAATCTGTTGACTTTTGGAAATAGATATTTCTGACCCGGTTTTTTGAGGTTAGGAAAAAAAACATAACGTACTTCAACTATAACGGTGAATTTGGATTCACGGGGTTCTTTTACATAAAAATATTACCTCTGGAATTTAAAAAAAAATCCTATATTTTTCCATAAACCATATATCGCATGTAAAGTACAAACCACTTTTTTCTTTTGTGTGTGGCTGTGTTATCGATTCAGTCATCTGAATGTAAAATACTTTAAAAGTCTTATTATACGCTATATAATTGTAATTTCTACATGCATATGAACAACTGTTGTTTTTTTTCCTTTAAATGCACAAATACGGCGAAAAACCCTCAGATTTTCAAAGTTATTGGTACAGTGTGACAATCTACATGCGTATGGGAAATATCCAAAACTAATTGACTACTACTTAAAATTTCGACAAATTAATTCAAAGGGTTATTCTAGACATATTAAAGAGTCATCTTAGGTGAAAATTTTATTATTTTTGGACCTTCCAAAGTAGAATAGACTAGACAGAGGGCTATTGTTTTTGAATCTTTTGAGTAATAGGCTGGGAAGCTATCCGTTAAGCTACGAGCTCGTATGATAGCTGGTTGGACTTATTTCCTGAACTTGCTTAAGGGGTTAGGTGGGTTTCAGAGGTTCAAAAAAAGGGTATTTTTACAATCAATTTTTTTTTTAATATATAGAATCAAATATTCTATTTAAACAATTCAGCATATCAAAGATACATATGTAAACAGTATTTTGTGAAATTTTTATTTAAAAATTCCGAAAACTCAGCCGTTGGTACCTCATCTCCCTTGACGTCTCAAAAAAAAAATGCTTTTGCCGTGGACAGCATAACTCATTATTGGTTCATCTAAAATCAAAAAAACCAAAAATATTTCGTTAGTACATGGATAAATCTCGTTATCGAACGAAGCAAAAAAAAAAATTAAAATTTGAATTTTTGACAGACTTTGAACAAAAAAACACAATTTTTGGTCAATTTTGGTCAAATTGGCTCGAAAAAATTAGTTATAATAAAAAAAAAAAAATCCTTCGTTCAATAACTAGATAATGTTATTTCAAAGATGTGTGCAAAATTTGAACAAAATCGCTTCATAACTTTTCGAGAAATCATGTCCACCGACTTAAAAAATTGAGTTTTGAGATAAACGCGTTTAAAGTTTAAAGCGCTGGACTGATGTGGCCTGATGGGCGGAACTTCTGAAGGGTCTATCTCTTAGAATTTTACTCGGATCGATTTAAAATTTTAGGGGAATATTTTAAATATATTGTACTATTTAATAAGACAAACAAAAATCGATTTTTTGAAATTTTCAAACCCACCTAACCTCTTAATCTACTCCTGAGGAAATCTGTACTTTTTTATGTAATGTACTTACTAGTTTTATGGAATATCTTTCGATGCTTCAGAATATTTATGAAATATTTAGTTTAATTGGTACTACTATTTAATAAAAATAGTTTTGCTTAAAATAAATTTTGCAAAAAATAAATGTCAGCAATTAATCTTTAATTATAACTTATGTATGTTACTTAAAATGTTGTCGATTGTATCGTATAGGGGTCAAATTTGATCTGTGTGCATAAATATATACGTATCGAATTGTCCGTAAGAGGGAAAGTCGAAAAACTTGATTTTATTGCTGCATTTTTTATATTATCATGAAAATATACACTCAAAATGTCAAAACAATTGTCCAGATTTAAGTTCTATAAAGCATTTATTAGGAATATCTTGAAGAATTACGTATCTTAAAGGTATTCTAATTATAACTTAGTGCCTTAAATTTTGGAAAAGGTAAAAATAAATCAGTTTTCCCTTATACAAAAGGTCCATACATATGTATCTCTAATAAATCAAGTCCCCACTTTTTAGCCAATATTAAATTTTTATACTACCAAAAAATAATTTCGGACTTTTTCCTCATACCATCCGCAATGCTTGAAATTGAAAATAAAAATGCAAAAACTTTGGATGTTTGCTTTATTTCCGCTTCAGAAGTGATAAAGGAAATAAAGAACAGGAAAGCGCTAGGAGAGTATTCTTTTACGACCTGCCGCAGGGGTCCGGTCGGTGTCCAGTCCCACCAGATGAACCTCTCACAAAATGTTCGTAATTAAAATTTAACGTCAATAAATTTTCCGTTTTTCTGCAGAGAGAGAGAGAGAGAGGGGGCGAGAGAGTGGTCCCCAGTGGATGCTGTAAGTAATACAGCTCGCGTTGAACCTCTTCCGTAGCACTTCCAGCGCCGCGACGACGACGACGACGACGACGACGCCGACGACCGAGCGCTAAATTTGCAACATCCCTCCCGAAGAAGAATGACCCAGAATTTGCCGTCCGAAAGGTGGAGCCACCGGCAAACAGGATAATAATGGCAGAGAGTTTGTGTGCAAAAGGACACGACGAATTTTAACATTTCACAAAAAAATAAAAGAAATAAATAAAGTCGGGAGACCCCCGAGTCCAGGGAGAGGTAAGCGCAAAAAAATCAAAAGGGATCACAATAAATATCTTCCTGTGCCGGAGCAGTAAAACATACCACGGAAATAATCCTTGTTGTGTGCACCATCCGGGCGGGATCAGCGAATACCTCAGATGGATGCTGTACCTGGGAAGGAATTAACTCGGACGGGGACCGGGACCGGGACCGGGACTGGGAGTGAGGCGGAGGTCCCCGCTCGACCGTCAGACGTATAAAATATCCACGAAAAGTATTAAAATGTCCCTTTGTGTCCTAAAAATCGTCCACTGTATTTATGCATTCCTGTGGATCTCATCCGCGCGATGACCGCTCCTCTTCTCCACTCTTCTTTTATCTCCCCACTAGGGATGTTGAAAAAATATCGATATATCGAAATACCGATTATTTTACTGCTATATATCGATATTTTTAACCGATATTTCCAAAGCTAATATCGGTGATTTGGATATTAAAATCAGACTATCGCCGTTGATATTTTTTCCACCAGGATATAAAGTTTTTATGACCCAAGCACTAAATTTTGAAACAATTTTAACTCACAACAATTGCAATAAGATATTTGGTTGTAAATATCGATTTTCTTTTAAACATACTTGCGAAAATAATGGCTTAAACGCAAAAGAATTTTAGGTTGGTTGGTTAGTATACATAACTTCTATGATCTGTTAGTTAACATTATTAATTTAATTAATACATTTGTCCATCATAGTAAAAAAGTTGTGTATAAAAAAAAACACTACGGCAAAAGCCAGAATTCATAACCTACAAAAAACAAATAAAAATCGACATTTTATTTTTTTTAGTTATCACGCTGGTGGAAAGAAAATCTGGAAAAAATATATGTTGTAAAAAAATATATTAGGAAGCTATAACAAAATTTTGGTGATTTTACCAAAATTCAAAATGGCTGAAAAATATTTTTTTTAAAAGAAAAAAAAATTTTTTAGGTTATATCCAGTTTTCAGTTCCACTTTTTTCTGTGATGCGCCTCAGTAACATCTATAACATGTCAAAATCCAAAGCGGTCAACGCGTTCAAAAGATATTAATTTTTTTCGAAATTTTTAAAATTAATTCTCACCCGTTGGGGGCTATAATCGGCGCGGGAGCACTTTACCCCTTCTTATCCCTCTATGGCTTTCGTGTCAAATCACCGATTGCTTGTCACACGATTCAAATAGAAGTAAATTATTGAAAATTTTAACATAGAAGTAAATTATTGAACATTTTATAAAAAATCTTAAATCTTCGAAAATATTAAATAAATCCATAAGTTTTTCCTCTGACATCTTGATTATGAAACTTTCTACCAAATTTTTACTCAAGAAAATTTTACCTAAAAGTTACGAGAGCTATTAATTCGACCAATGTACGGATTGAACTTGATCTATTTGTAAAGAAAACTAGGTGTGAACCACCGGTGGGTCACACCGTTCTGAACATGTTAATTATAGTATTTCGTATTTAATTAGCGGGCAATGTTGGTGGGCTTTTTTTCTTGATCTACGATTTTGATACCTTTTTTTCAAAACATCGATAAAATACCATATATATCGATATATTTTTCGATATCAATAACTCTATCCCCACCCATAGGGCTGAGTGCCCCTCTAAAGAATTTTCCAGTTGTGGGGTGCATAAGAAAATTACGAAAATTTATAATAGCGCGATTCTCCCCAAAAATATCCGGGGAGCCGGCTGAGACGCGCAGGAAAGGACACGGGATGACCAGGGACAATGCCGGGCGAGGACAAGGACTAGGTGCGCTCCTGTGGCCACTGGGAGGAACGGACGGAGAGGCTGAGGACTGCCCCAATGAACCGCATATATGAGCGGCATCGGGAGTTCCCTGTCCATCTGGTATACTCCCGGAAAATCCGAAGAGATCCTGCTGGAGTTTGTGTTCTTATTATCATTCAGGTTCCCGGCTGCTGTGAAAGGCAAAGCTGGATGAATGCCTGCCCGGCCTCGGCATTAACCTCCTTGATTTCCACCTCTCGGTGACGGAGCAGCCGGGCACTCTCGGGGCCGGGGGGCAGGATGTACTACTGCATGTAAAATATATTGTACAAAAAGCACAGCATTACAGGGTGTTTATAAATCAAACATTTCTGACATTTGAATTCTGCGCAAAGGTTTTATGCTTCCTTCTCCGGCTGCTCCAGGCTCGTCCTGGGCCCCATCTCGTCCCGTCGTCTCTGCTTCGTCCTGCCCCTGCGGCCCCACTGCTGGACGTCCTTCTTGTCTTTTTCGGGTGGTTAGCGCCACGTTGCTCCTGCAGGAGAAAGGGAAAGGGACGGGACAAGGCACACAATGCTTCATGAAAATATTTGGACGTTAATACTATGGAGGGATTAATTTAAGGGCAGTGCCTGCACGGATTATGTTTCGGGCCATTTCGTGTTTTATTTTCTCTTCCACTTTGAGCACTGCAAAGTGTCCACTAGGAGGGAATGGGGGAAATGGGGGAGAAGCACCCATAAAGATAGGGGATTTGCTTTGAAGTTTGAGTTTTTTTAAGAAAATTTTGGTTTTGTCGCTTAACCGAACTTATGAAGCAGCTCTTTTGTATTTTGTGATAATCAAAAAGACTGCTGTATTTCATGCAAAGCATATAGTACTAGTATGCAGGGCGTTTGTAACTTAGAAGATTAGTTAAAGGATACACAAACATAACGAAAAAATGTATTGCAGTTTCAAAATTATTAAAATTTTAATATTTATTGAAAATGAAAGCTGAAAGTGAGCTTTAAAGGGAATAAAATTTATTATATATTATACGAATAAAATAAACTTATTATACGAGTATAATAAACATTTGTTACCTTTAAACTTTCATTTTTTTACTTTTATAACTTTAGAAAAGAAAAACATTTACACAAACATTTCAAATACTGTCAAAACATTTGAAACTTGGTCAACAAATACCTAACATTTTCTATTTCTTTTCATCCAAAGTTCTCATCATAAATGACAGCTTGAATCTTCAAAATACTTCTTTTCACTGTTCCGTTGCATCTAGACTCTTCTAAAATAAAGAATTAATTTAGATAAATTTTGTAGAAAAATATCTTTCAAATACGCAGTACTTCAACTATTGAGATGCTGGAAATATTTTTTTTCAAAACGTGTTTATTAACTCACTTTCTCTGTTCGGGTCAAATAATGCAATCAAAATTTCGACTAGTTCTAATTAAGCTAGAGGTTTGAAATTTTGCACACGTATACAACTTCGGTGACAATACAATATATTATACTTAATGTCATCCTTAATCCAATATGGCGGATGTTCTAAGATGGTGGATTACCTTTTTTCTTTATAACACCTTCATATGGGTATCAAATGAAAGGATTCAGCGAGTTGAATTCAATCAGCTGTATGACGTCCTTAAAATTAAAACTAATTAAAAGCATTGAGCGCGAAAATTTGTAAATTATAAGAAATAAATTAATATATACAAAATAGCCGGGATTATTAATACTTAACATACCTAACTGATATCTGACTCATATTGTCTTTTTGGTAAGTATTTGATTATATGGCAATTTTAATTGCAAGTGGAAAATACCTTGAGAAGTTGTAAATTAAAAGTAAATAAACTGGTTTTCTTTGAATGTTTTTTTGTGTTAGGATTAAAGTTTTGAAAACTGAGTTTTATTGGATTTCAGCTTAAATTTTTTCAAAAAAAGAAATCAATGAATATCTGATTGTATACCAATAGTATATATTGATTTCTGAATTTAATTTTTCATTAATTATCATAACAACCAATTGCAATTCAGATAATACTTTATATAATATATTTTAACGTCTTTCATATGATGTTAAGATGACTTTTATTGGACGTACGAAATTTAGAGGGTAATTCAGTTCAGTTGGATCATTGCTGAGAATACCATATACTCAATTTTGAGCTGCAGTACCCTTAATCAAACCGACATCTAACTACAAGGGAGCAAGACTTCCATCTGGGCTGTGTATACCTGAGCCCCCCCATTATATGCACCTTCTTCGTGGGTCACATTTCATCCCGAAAATGCCGCAGATTTATCTGAGCGAATTTATGCTCATAATCCTGTAGGAGAGGAGCAAAACTGCGCGAGACACATCATCCGCTTAGCAAAACTATTGCAATAAATTTTGAAAATAAGCCCGAAAGGATTCATCCCAAGAATGTTCCGGGGTGGAAATTCATCTTCGGGCGGTATGACACATCGGTGTGGAATATCAGCATTTTAGGTGGCAATTTCCTCGTTCAAATGACAAATTACTGAGCCATTAAGCCGGCACTAGGAAGTGCGCAATTATTAACACGAGATGGCGACACTATACAGGGCCTATGTGCGCCCTCCGCCGCCACCGCCGCCCGCCGCCGCCCCATAAAACGTGGCCCATAAATTCATCATAAAATGAGGCAGAAGAGCCCCTGCTCGGAGTGGCCCGGCGATACTGTGACGATACTGCCGGGACGGGATGCGGATGCGGGATCCCCCCGGAGTCCCGGATCCACTCCACTATACTGTATAGAGTGCGGAGATTACGGACGGATCCGGACGTAAACTCACAGCCTCGCGCTAGAACGCTAGAAAGTTACCAAGGAGCGGCTCCATTCGCATTGGGGCGGGGGCGCTGCGGCTGCTCATTTATTTGCGCCGCAGAGTGTTGGCCTCATTGAATTTAAGAGACATGTGAACAACGTACTTAGGCAATTATTTGCACAGCGACGCATGAATGTCAACAGTCGAAGGTGGCGAGGACGACTTTCGATGGAGCCGATGGGGCCACCGCCGCCACTGCGCTGGGGTGTGTTTTGCACAAGAGTAATTGCTTTCAGATGAAGTGACGTGCGAACAGCCCTGTGTTTTATGGGCCCAAGGCGGCAACGAATGTACAGACCGCCGCGCTGTAGTTCGGATCAACCAACCGAATGTCTACTCCTGGATTCGGGTACTACATTTGAGGTGCTCGTACAGGATGAAAATGACTCGGGAAAGTACACGCATTGGACAGATAAGTAACCCTTACATTACAACAAATGAAATATCTTTAAATATGGTATAGGTACAGGGTGTTAATTAGTCACTACTTTTTAACAAATGGAGAGAGCGGGAAAATGTAAATACTTTTTAATAAAGGAAAGTCGTCATTTTCATTTCATGTCCATTTTATTATGAAGCAATTTAATTTATTTAACCCAGTAATGCGCAAAACGAGAATTTTGTGCACGCAAGTTCAATTGTACGATTCGAATAGAAAATTGGGACGATTTTCTGCCAAAATCGTATATAGGGGGTCTTTTGGGATGCTCTTTTAGAATCTGGCATTTGTTTTGCGTAAAAGCTTCAAAAACCATATTATTTTTTGGGTTTTTAAAAAAAATGCTGAATTTTTCTCTTTTTTCTTTTTAAAGTCGATTATCTTGACGTTGCTGCTATTCAATGATCATATAACCACCGTAAATAAGCGGTCCGAATATTTAACTTTCTCAAACCATAGTTTTGAAAGTTTTTTTTTGCTTTGATTTTTGCAAAATGACCATTTTGTAAAACAATGTAACGAAAAACTTCGCGATTTTTTTACATGAAAAGGATCAACTTTACAAAAAAGTTGTATAGGACAGAAAATGTTTGAAATTAACCAAAGGAAACGTGTGAGTTTTTTCAGAATTTTTTCGACTATTTTTGGGTTTTTGGATTAGACCAGAAAAATACCACAAAATGTCATCATAAAAAATTTGATATATTTTAAAAAATGATGCGCTAATCTCAATTTATATTTTATTAATATTTTTGATGTAGACTAGCAAAAAATGTTTTTTTTTTTAACTTTAGAAAAACCCTTATAACAGGTATGGTCTTCACAAAACCAATCAGAGAAATTTTTGTTGTCTCATCTATACATTTTTTTCAAAAATCGGCTCTTTACATTTTGAATATTTTTCTCCGTAAATATTAAGAAACTTTCTGTCCCTTCTAATTTATGTGTTTTCAGTTAGGTGTTTAAATGTTTCGATATTTATATATGAAATCTATGGATTTTTAATTTTTCATTTTGCAGATCAAGATATTTATTCCGTGACTATTTTTGCAATGTCGACATATAAAAAATGAAAATTTCGCACCTTTTCAAACCGATTACGGACGAGAATTCTTAACTTTCCAAACTATTGTATATAGATACAATAGTTAAAGGGTAATGATGTAATTTTGCATTTATGTAAAAAATCCAATCATCAAAACGATTTAATATTGTGGAGAAAAGAATACATAGAGTACCAAATGAAAGAAATTACGATAGTGGAAATATCGATGTATTCTTAAGAGCATGCTTGGCAACCCTAACCAAAGACCCTGCTATTGAAATGCCCAAGATGGAGGAATCTATGAATTATAACATCGGCTGAGACTAATTTATTTGTCAGCGTATAAACTGGTCCCGGGCTGATGGACTTTCATCTTCAACAAGCTCAGAAGAAGAAAGCCGCCATCGAGGCCGCGCAGCGCGCGGTAATTGGAGAAATGGAAAGGCCCCGTCCCGTCACGTCAGCCTCGATCGCAGTCGAGCCGGAGGGAAATTTATAGGGCTCCTCGGGTCGAACATCTTTCCCGCCTAATTCGTTTTAATATCCGCTCAATGGGAGAATGATGACGGGTCCAGATTAAGGCCTCATCCGAATCCGAGGTTCATTTTGATCGATGGAATTTATGGGAGAGGTGCCCGCCCGGCGACGACGATCGGAATTTCCCGAATGGATGAAATAATTACGAAACGGCTGCTCTGGACGGCCATAAATAAATAGTTCAGGGATCGGACTCTGATAGGTGGAAAAAACGCTCCCAGATGAGATCCAGAGGAATGGTGGGAAAGGAGTTTCGGACTCAATTCTCGTGTGACAAATGCGCTTTCAGGGAATCGATGGCGGTTATGAAAAGTGGTAGCTGTCCGATCTTTTATTATTCGAATAAAGTCGGTGCACAGGTCGAATGCTCGGTTCACAGGTAGCTCAGATCGATTTCATAGACTATAAGTTAAAGTCCGAAAGTAAGGGTAGATCGATTTTATGCATTAAGTATAACGCTTTACGATGTTATATTTATTAGAATGCTTGGATTTATTTTCTTTTTTTCGAGTTTATAATAATATATAATTTTTATAAAAGAAAATCCTTGATATTGGAAATTTGGAAACATAAAATGTACATTGTATTATATTTACTGAAAATATACATTTAACAAATATCGAGTTTAGTAACGACTACCGAATGAAAGTACCTAAAAGTGTATGAAAAAGTAAGAATTTATTGAATGAGGTCGAGGTTTACATCTTATTGGGACTATAAATTCATCCGATGCAATTCAGTCACCTAAAGATATATTTTTCACTCTCTATAAAATATTTTTTAAGCAAGATTTGTTCAAAACAGTGATAGTTGATTAAAATTTGTCTTATACTAAATGAATATTGACTGATAAATATTCAGTTTAATAATAATTTTTTCAAGATTGCACAATAAGCTGTTCAATTTTAATAAATGTTTTCCAAATTATTTTTCAGTTATGCATACACTACTGTGAGTAGTAATCTTTTTAGAATATTCCATATTTGGTATTTTCGATTTTAGGAATTGTGGAATTTTGAAGTTATTTTTTCAGAATTTCTACTTTCTAGATTTCACCACCAACCCGATTGGATGAATCATGGCCCAAAGTTGGAACTCAGAATAGTCACAGTTCTTGAGCTCGAAAAGAGTAAAACAATAGTTGTTCGTAAATAACCCACTTTCTGTAAATGTAAATGAATAAGAATTTCAAAACAGTCTTTTAGATCTCGAAATTCGAATTATACATATTCTTCTCGTAAATTTAATACTTTTCGACTTATCGTAAAAGTGGGTGAACATTTTATTTAAAAATTGTTTTTTCCCATTTATTTCGTTTTCCGTAAGCTGTAACGATAATTATTCCCATATAAAAGTTGTAGAGTACAAAATCTGCTGCAATTTTTTATATATAATAATTCTCTAGACGACAAAAGGTTAAGCGTGTAGAGCGTCACAAAGTTAATGCTTCCGATTATAGCTCAGAAATTTAACATTTTTCTATACAAAGTTATTGCAAAGCTGAATTTTCATCCAATAAGATATTTTTCAACAAACTGAAAAAAAGGGTTATATGTTTGCGCACGACTTTGATAGAGGAGTGGAGGAATAAAATTAAATGAAAATGATAAATGTTTTGTAACTCATACAGAAAATTACTAAGTGGTAATGATATGGAGTGCCATTGAATAAACTCCAATATGTACTGTTTCTACTAAACTGAATGATGTCTATTACGTTAACCTATTGGAATGTGAATTAGTGAATTCGGACGATGATTATTTCGACCCAGATTACATATTCCAACAAGACAATGCTGCAATTCATTCTGCTAGACTGACGAAGGACTTCTTGGGTGATCACAACATTTCGTTATTGGATTGGCCAGCCTGTAGTCCGGATCTCAATCCGATCGAAAAAGTTTGAGGACAACTGGCCAATAATGTTTACAAGAATGGACGTCAAATGGAATCTGTGAAACATCTTAGGGTAATGGAACAAAATTGACCAATGGTATTTGCAAAATTTAGTTAATTCTATGCCCAGGAGACTCCAACAAGTAATTTTGAACTCAGGTGGCAACACGAATTATTAAATGTTTCTGATATAATTATTATATAATTTTATATGTGATACATTCAATTCTTTGAAGAAATTAACATTTTGTTTCTATAAGAATTTCGTTCCTACGTTTTTGTGTAATGCGCTATTTTTTTTCGGTTAATAAAAAATGAAGTGAAATGTTTCGAATATACTATTATTTTTTAATAGCAACAACCTACGCGCAGTGTTGGCAAATTAAATTTCCAAATATTTACTTGTTATAACTAAAATAAGCCCAAATATTGCAGTTTTCGTCCTTGTTTCTATAATTTTTTCGTGGGATGTATATGGGGGTTTACAGGATTGCTGATTTAAAATCTGGTTCCCGATTTTCAATGGACTTTTAATGATGTTTATATTCGAAGAATGATTGTCTTCATTACGGAGAGTTGGATTAATATCAGTCAGATTTTTACGTCGATTTCAAATATGTGGTAAAATCGTAGTATTCGATATTGCAAGTAAAAACAGAGGATTTTTAACTATAAAATTACTTAATATTTTTTTGGAAACAATTCGATTTTATACATTTTAATTGTACAATTATGGTAACCCTAGCTGTGGCAGCCTCCATTAGCTATGCCGGGGCTGCCCGATAAATCGAATTGCCTCACTGAGAGATAAGATGACCGTTGATGTCACCTAGAAAGTAAAAGAATCTCTGGAGCGTCTTCGATTCGTCTTTAAAAAGGGCTGTAACGAAGATGCGCAGCCCTGATGGCCATAAATAACTCCAGAGAGACGAAACAAATGAAAAAAGGACATTTCTCATTCGACTGGGACGTTTAATGGCATCGTCGCTCGGTCCTTTCTCTGATCCTCGGATCCTCGGAAAAGCAACTCGACATCGAGAGATGGAAGTCCTTTCACACACGTAACTTGTCAGGAGTTGTCTCCTTTTGTCAGGGACTCCTCTGGTCGCACCCCATCTGCAAGTACTCATCGACCTCGCACAATAAATTAGGACACATGTCCGACTCCTGAGGGATTTATGACAAATTTATTCCTTTCTTACGGAATCGGGCTGCGCCGGTCGTGGTGCCAACTGATCACGTTCTCGGCTCGGTGGCGTCCTCAACTTTCCAGAAATCCTGTTCCCTGGCCCATAAACACGCGGAGCGGGACGGGGCGGAGAGGACTCTTCCCGCTCCGGTTGCATCATTTCAAGTGTATCTATGTATCTGGTGTATCTGAGAGTCGGCTGAAAGTAAGTACTTGTCTGGATTCGGTTTTTTAAATGCTTGATTTATCTTCCCCCGGACCCAGACCGAGACCGGGACCGGGACTGGGAAACCTGGATGGAGTCCTGCCTGACAGATGCTTCTCCGCTCCTGACAGATTTATGTCTTCCAGGACTACTTAATGCACGTCACTTTAGGACGTGCTTGCAGCTCCGGAATGGACTCATTTGGACCGAATTTGAAAAATCACCGGAAAATTGTGCAACGCATCGAGAAGTCGATTCGCAAGCGTGTTTAACGGCTGTGTCGCTGGCTGGCTTACAGCAGTTAGCAATAAATCACATTTTAGTAAGAAGATTTCTTATTCTCCGACTGGAATTTGATATGTATACTTATTGTTTAAAATTCATACTGTACGCTTCGATTCGAGGGGAAATTGGATGAATTGAATTGAAATTTATGAAAATAAAATAGGGTTGAGAACTATAGTGTACAATATACAAAATATTCTGTTTTGTATCCATCCTCATCAAAGGGGATGTAAGTTTAAATTAAATCTTTTGATTGAAACCAGCCAACCAACCAAATTATATAGATGCTGTGATTCTTACAAAATATTAATAAGATAATAAGCACTACAATATTGCACTATCACCAGATTATGAATTATAGTTAATTAGATAGTAAAATTCCATTCCAGTGTTACTAGAAATTCACATTGTAAGTTTTCAGGTCTAAAAATTAAATGCTTATTATATTTTTCCCAACAGATGTAAAGATAAAAATTATTTATAATTATCCAATAGTAGTAAATATAACTATCCTATAAAAACGCCCATTTCTTGATTATGAAGCAAACAAAATATATAGGCCTCAATAGCTCGGTTGGTAGCACGATGCGTTGACTGCAAGCCAACAGGGCACTAGAGGTTGTGGGTTCAACTCCCACCAGAAACCCTTGTCACAAAAAGTGGTATCACAATGAGCCTGTAATGGCCTAAGTGTGTCTTCGGACAGCCACGTCAATCTACATTTACATCTCTAGTACTTCTAAACTAGGTAAGTGTGCATGTTACAAATTTTGATATAAAAATAATAAACTTTAATACAATTTTCACAAATTTCGTGAATAATTTTCGTATATCGTATTCGTTAAACTTATTTAAAACTTCACTATTTAGAAATTAAAGTGTAAATTTTTTCTTATGTGATATTAATGTTGTAATTTTGATATCATAATATCTTCACAACGGGGACATAGATAAAGGTAGTATGCGAAATTGTATATCATTTGACATTTGGTATGTAAGCAAGTGAAAAAAAAAAATTTAAATGTGGAATGCACCATTTCACAGGATTTTAATACTTTCCTTTTCAAAGATTTTTTCTTAGTATTTTTAGATTCCACTTTTTTCCATGAAATGTTCAAAACTAACGACAACTGATTGCAATTATATTTTGGGGCAAATATACCAGCAGTAAAAATTATGAATACTATGTTAATACCACCGATAATCTAAATAATTCGTATACATTAGAATGTCTACCTTGTACGAGTATGTTACTAGTTTTAAGTGATATTAACATAGTGTTTGGAATATTGTAATATCGATACCACATATGTGTCAAAGGTTTTAGGGGTATTAGTCTATAAAATCTATATTTTGCTTGCTGTCCAGACTATACTTAATCGAAATCTTATTTAAATTACGTATACTCTTGACATTTATCTTTTTATCTTCAGTTATTGCATTCCGAAGAAAATCGCGAAAGTTAGTCTAATTTTAAGACCTGCAATCTCAAGATCAATGAACATTTTGAAAACAATCCTATTCTACCCCCCACAACAGCTAGGCTGCACTCAGTGGCGTAGCTACCTAGGGGCTAGGCGGGGCAGTGCCCCGGGGCCCTCAAGCTCAGGGGGCCCTCGAATCCTTACAAGAAAATCTGGATCGAACTGAACTTTTGAAAATTTCTCCCATTTTCAAAATAAATATGACAGGTTGCAACCCGACTTTAATCATGGCAACTCAGTTGAGAGAAATTCGAAAGTTATACCTAAGGAATTCCCCTAAATTCTTTCTGTGGGTTGGCAGTGTTTTCAATTTGACGGGCAGCGATATGTGCGTTTTATTATTCATCGATGTGTGTTTTATTGTGAATTTAAGTCAAGATTTTTTTTTTCGAGAACGGTTAAAAAATTAATGCTGTATCAGGAGTAAGTAAGCAAAGGAAGTAAGCTCAATATAGTGATTCAATGTTATTTGATTTTAGTACCACTCATATTGATGTCCGTTACGTCAATAAACTCGACTCCGACATTTATCGCTAATAGGAATTGAAAACAAAACCGCATCAAGCCTGGATTTAACCGAAGTCATTGATACTTTTTCGAAAACTAAAGCTAGGAAAAGATTGTAAATATAAGGTCTGTCTGGTAACTTTTGGGTAAAAATTTCTTGAGTAAAAATTTGGTAAAAAGTTTCATATGGTAGTGGGGATAAACATCAAAAGTTACCAGACGACTTCAAGTAAAAATTGGGTAAATCTTACTTGTGTATGTAAATTGTCAAACGTGATCAAGATGTTAGAGGGAAAACTTATGGATTTATTTAATATTTTTGAAGATTTTGAAATATGTTTTTTATTTATTTAAACAATTTTTCAATAACTTCTTCTTCTATCTGAATCGCAACGCAAAATTGAAACACACAAATGACAGATTACACAGTGACAAGCAATCAGTGATTTTACCCAAATTTACTCGGTCTCCGCAGCGTGGGTAAAATCTGGTACAATTGTGTAAGAGGAGAAGTGCTGTCAAGAGCTCAGTTTTTCCCCTCCGTGAGGTTAACAGACACTTTCAGGTAAAAATTTTACCCGCGAGTAAAAACTTTATAGTTACCAGACAGACCTATAATTGTTATTTAGTCAGTTGGTAGGTCCGACCTTTATATAATAAACCCTTGAATCTTTTCTATTTCGTTTTATTGCCCAATACCTACACCAAGTATTAATTGTAATTTATGTTGTTACTGTTTAATATTTTTATTACCTGCCCTGCAGTGCACGAAAAAGAGCTGATGATAAAGTAGCTTAGCTTTTTTAAAGTATTTGTATATTTAATATTTTTACTTGATAAAACCTAACCAGTTTAGATAGCAGTGGGGCCCCATTTTTTGATTTGCCCCAGAGCCCTTGGTTACCTAGCTACGTAGTCTGCACTACAACTCAACAGCTGATAAGGATAACAAATCAATTTAAGGAAAAAATGAATCTAGGATTCAATCTACTCTTACATATACATCTCCGGTATGGTTAAACTGTGCAAAAACATATAAAAAGAAACTGCAAGTACAACAGAATAAAATATTAAAAATAATTACTACATATTATCCCTTGGCAATGCTCGATAAAACTATTTTTTGTTAGGTACTACTAAAAATTTTTTGATATGCTTATAATGCTCCAATCTTAAAATCCATAGTTTAAAAACCAATTGCGAGCATGAACAAATTCTTTTATAGTCAAAACTCTTTGTTCCACCCACATATAGGGGTGTATTTCCGCTTTCTGAAGGGGTTATCATATCATTTTTGACCTTCTTAGGTCTGAAATATCGCCAATTAGCCATAGAATTGATAAAAATATGTTCAACAAAGTTTTGGTAAAATTTTAGGAACATACTTCCAATTCACCCATTCACCTATATTACATTATAATTGAAAATTGTTTATTTTACATCAAAAGAAAAAATAAAATGCCATTATTGAGCTTTGTGAAGGTGTTTTTTTAAAGGAGGGGTGAGAGTTAAAAAATAACACCGGAATTTGAAAGAATAGCAGGGTAGCATTATTTTTACTCTGACTAGCCAAAAAGATATAATTTTATCGTAGTAAAGCTTAAAAATGTTGTCCTCGAAAACTATAAACTTTTATGAAAATTTTTTACTGTAAGGATTAGTTAAAGCACATTATCGCATTTTTCCAGACTTTTCGATAATTAATTTCGTAATTTCGATTTTATGATTTTTAGAAAAAATTGCATATTGAGAAAATTGGAGAGTGTTCTTTGACTAATTATAAGACACTTTTGTTCTTAACATTTTTTTGCTAAAATCTATAGTTTTCGAGAAAAAAAATAAATTCGGTGAGTATCGAAAAAACAAAATTTCCATTTTGGCCGCCCTTTTGTTTTACCAAAACCTTTTTACATAAAAATAACCGCATATATTTTTAGTTCAGACATCGAGGTCGCGATTTTTTATTGATTTTAGGCATGAAGAAAAATCGAAAAGGAACGAAAAATCATTTTAACCCGTTTGTAATTCACTTCATTGGGCGGCAATAAAAATCGTATTTTGCTTTATCTACCTTGCACAAAGTGTTTAAAAAAAAACCCACAAAAAGAAATATATATCTAAATACATTAAGTCTGTTATAGCCTACCTGTAAAAATAAGCTCTTCAATTTGTCAATAAAAAAATTAATTTTAACCACATTTAAATTTTTTTCATCTAAAAAAACTACGATACAAAACTATAACCGAATTGAGACACCGATGTTACACACCGCCAGATGAACCATTTGCGTGTGAGCCACCGGTGGTACACGACGGCGTTAACATGTTGAACAAAAATTTGTCATAAAAAATCATGTTCTTGTACGTATTTTTGATTTTTTCATGGTTCAGTTGTTTCTGGAGAAATTTTAACCATCACCATTGAAAAGAACACTCTCAAAAATATAGGAAACAGTAGTTCCTGATTTTTTTTTCGAATTCATCACATGACGGCAATTCAAACTCAGATGCCGAAATTGCGCCCTGTGAGCGTTAATGGGTTAAACCGCAAAACAGCTTTAAACCACAATTGAGAAAACCAGTTTTAAACCGCAGATGCATTTAGGCCCTTTCGCTGGTATGCAGGTTTTCACATATAGGAGCATACAGAGGCCAAACGGTTGTGAATTTTAAAATACCTATATATATCCTTGTTCAGGAAGATTCAGACAACAAATCAAAAATCCACGTTATTGCCCTCTTATATTAGTTTTAATTTTGTATACCAATAATTCTCCTATACACTAAAAAATTAGTATTTGAGTGATAAGAAATTTACTATAATGGTATTTCACTCTCTCTTTTCGTATAAGACTAGGATAGCGATAAAAATTTGAGGGTTAAATATACACACTAAAGAAATGAATTGAATTGAAACACATTATTTATATTTTTCTAAAAGCTGATATCGTCACTTAAATATTTAATAAGAAATCAAATGATTTAAACATCGTATTTTGAAAATGTAATGCCTTTCTTCAACTAGAAGCTTCTTAATGGCATCAGATAAATGTTTAGCGTCGTGTTCTTCGGGTAAATGAAATGAAATGAAAGTCTTGATTGGTTCACCTAATTTCGAAACTATTTACCTCACCTGTGTGCAGCACCGAAGAACTGTAGCACGATGTACGTGTAAGTGCAAATTGTAATTGATCCCCTTTTATTCAGAAAATCTCTTTCATTTGTTGCTTGCGAAACACCTCGAGAAAGTCTCCTGACTAATGGAAAGGAAGTGTGTGACATGTCGCTTCCGCTTATGGAGGTGTTCCCGGGGCGGAGGCCTAGCCCGCCGCCTCCCCCCGCCAACCAATAATTAACATTAGCTCGGAGCCGTTGTGTGACATCAAACATCACTTTCATCTTAAGACGGCACCACATACCATCGCATCGCGAAAGCAAATCAACATCTTGCGTGTTCCCATCTATCCCCCAGGAATCATAAATAAGCCGGCGAGGCATGTCGTCGGTCGTCGTCTGAGCTAAGACTCCGGACCCCGGATCCCAGACCCCGATCTGAATCCGGACCCCGGTACTCCTCTGGCCGTACCCGTGGAGGCCCACAGCAGCGCCTCTTATTATTCCTGTCCTCCTGTCCTCGGGAATATCTTGAAATATGGGAATGGCCGCCGGAAGACAAAGGACGAGGATAGTTAAGCAGTTAGCAGCGGAAGATTAAGACAACTCGAGGCCCGAAGAAACCTAATATCCGAGCTGCTCGGGCTCCAGTGGCGGTGGCGGCTGATGGTGGGGCCCCGTGCAGTAGTGGGTCGAACCGGGTCGTCGTCGTCGTCGTCGTGGTGGCGGGCAACAATACATGACGCCTCGCTCCAAATGAGCCGAGTAATGCGCTGCGGGGCGAACGGGGGGGAGCCTCCTCTGCCGGGTGGAGCCCGAGCCGCTTGAGCGCCGCAACAACAAGACCAACAAATTACTATTAAAGGATCATAATACTCCGTGTAGACATACACATATGAAGGAAATAAATTCATTACGCAAAACCATGTAATTGTTCCACCAGGGCGCATGCAAGTTTTATTCTTATTAGTGGGGCGCTCCGCCCCGGTCCGTGCGCCCCCGTCGTACACATGTCGGGTGCTTAGCGTCGCCTCAAAGAGATACACAGCCCCGCACCTAAATACACATTAAACAGGGCATAAATTATAACATTATTAGTGCCCGTGTCTGTGTAGTTGTGGTTGATTATTACTCCGAGAAAATTCATAAGCTGCCGGGCATAAATTCCGGAAAGGTGCCATAAGGGGCCCTCTGCGAGCGGAGCGCCCGAGACGAGATGGCTAACCTCCGGATAATTTGTATTAATCCTCGGTCCCGGTGTTGTTCCATTCCGACACACCGTGGCGCATGATATTACAAATTACTGAAAATATGAGCAATAGCAAAAAATCAAATAAAAATTTAAAAACTTCGTTAAAATATAAAATTAAAAGAAGAAACATTTTAAATGTATAAATGGCTGATTTGAGTTCTGAAAAACATCGATTTTCGATTCGATTCGAATTGGACATAATATAATCCATTCTTGTTTAAATCGACCATTGCAAAATCATGTTCTGTACAACATTTAAATGAGTAAATAAAACGCAATAAGTAGGTAAATAATAATGATCTACGTTTGTTATTATTAAACGAGAAAATTACATTTCCAATATTTAGGATCGAGTGACTTTAAAAAGATTAATTTATCTAGTCGCTCAAGATCCAAGCGACTCCTTTCATCAGTAGCAAGGAAAGGATGTCCCAACTATACAAAAGTATTTATTTTATATTATTAAAAGATTATCACACATATGGAATAAGGGTGCGTTCAAAAATACCATACAATATATTAGATAAAGTAACCTTCAGTCCGGTTCGACGTGTTCTTGGATCAATTCACTAAATTGATCCAGTGTTTCAGACCGATCTAAAAAAATCGATTTTTTAACCCCATATAATCGATTTTCGATTAATCGATCCCAGATCGATATGCCTAGGTATCACTTTCCTAACAAAATCGGAATAAAAATTGCAAAAAAAATGTAAATCTATTTTGAAAATATACTGTACCACTGAAACGACACCTAGATCTATTTAATATTAAAACAAAAAATTGATATAACTTAGGGAATTTTTCAGTTTTCTGGAAAAAACGGCTATTTTTTACTTTTTGCGTGAGATTTTAACATAAAGTGCAGAATTAACCAGTTTTATTTTATATTATTTTACTATATTAATTCTTACTTAATTTAAAATATATTAAGAATTTGTTCTGGTTAACGGTTGGGCACATATAGGTCGATTTTGTTTAAAAAGTGGCATCCTTTCTTTGCACACTGAAAACTCCTAACATAGAAATTCGAATCGAAACTATAAATGACAAATTTCATCGGCCATATTGTAATCTAATCTCAAAAGCTACCGAACCGATTAGACTAATTCTCTCACCGTTGGCGAGCTTATGTCAATACACATGAACATACACTAATTTACACTGTTTTTTTATGGCAGAAAAATTACCTGACAGCATAACTTGGCACATAACATGACACACGATAAAACATGGCACATAACATGACAACATATATAAGCAAATGAGAAGTGTGACAAAAGAAACACATTAACATTTGACTTCAAAAGTTTTTAAAATAATGTGTCAAAAAAGTGATACCACTTTCAAAGTAAGGTAGGGAGATTGAATTTGAATTTTTAGCCTTGGTTTGAAGTATTTTTTCTTTTCATTTGAGAATTCCCGGTTAGTTATGCTTTTATTTATTTATTTTACATCTACTTTTAGAAGTCATACTTTAATTAAGTTTTTCTTTCTTTAGATGAATGATACCGGCCGTTGGAGACGCCATCTTGAAGTTTTTCTTATAAGAATATTGAAATGACAATGCATCAACTTTATACACATATTCGAAATTTTAGTTCAATCGGGTGATGGCAACTGGTACAAAAATATATTGCAAATGTTTAACCGGAAAAATATAGTGTACTATATAGTATAACGTTAATAAAAATATAAATAAATAACTTTATGTCGAAGAATTTCTATATTACATATATAATTACATTAAACAAATTATTAAATTTAAATATGATACCAAAATGCGTTTAATAAAACATTTTATTCTTAAAAATTTAAGGATTTAGTCCAAAATTGTTGACCATATATTTGAATAAATCTTAAAAATCGATAGTCTATTCAATTTTAGGATCGTAACCATTGTAAATCCAGTCAATTTTATTCAGGCAATTCTTTTTAAAAGTAGTATCAAGTCGTTTTAGTCCCTCATTCTAGAATTTTTATTTAAATGGTAAAATTCCATGGAAAAAATTAGCATCCAAAAAACTTGGTATAAGAGGTAATTGATTTAAAATGCAATATCTGATTTTTTTCATTTTGACATCAAATTTGAATAATTTTATGAAAAACTATTTCACATTTTAACATTATTAATCTGCCATATTGGACTAACCTTTTCGAATTTTTCAATTTTGACGTATAATTTAGACTTAGTAACCCTAAAAACCTTTTTATACTAAGTTTTGTGAAAATCCAATGAAATTTAGAATTTTTGGTTAATTATATTGGAGTCACAATTAAGTATTTGTTAGTTTTAATAGAAGATTTGAAATCAGTGATCCGAAAAACCCCAGTATATGCTTAATTTCATGCAAATCTGATTGTATTTTTCATTTTCGTCCCAACGTTTTAACGATTTGAAGCACTGTGCTGTGGAAGCTCCACCAGCTCGGGCTCCACCACAGCGGCCACTGATTGTGCTGGGCTGGGACGTCTGGATGAGGAGCTTCGTCCAGTCCTGAGCTCCGCTCAATCTCGAGGGTGTCATGGAATCCATCACACGGACACGACACGGCACACAGCCTGCCGTCCCGGTCTGAAGTTCTCGTTCTGGGGCCATTCCGAGTCCCGGGCCGGAGTCGTTATCCCGGTCATGAGCAGAGCAGCGGAGGAGCCGGTCCCAGTGCAACGGTGTGGCTGTCCTGTCTCCTCCCCGGGACTGCATTCAATGCAAATTTCCATCTGGTACATGGACGGTGGCTGCGAGGCTCCCTTTTGCCAGTCGGTGATTGGATTCTGGGGCTCTGGAACAATGGTTGATCCGCTTGATTCGATGTCATCTCGGTGTCCTCGGCGGCGAGCAATAAAACCGCCACTTGAAGCGCTATTGGGCCCCATTCATCTGGGGCCCGATGGTGCATGCAGCAATCAGCAGTTCCGTCCGGGGCTCGGTCTTCGCCGGGCTTTTTTTTATCCTCCTCGGGGCTCGGTTTGGGTTCTTTTCGGGGATCGGTTTGACGAGACAATTCAATGGGTGGCACCTAGCACCGGAGTTGGCCGGAGCTTTGCAATTTGCATTTCGCTTTATGGGGCTCCGCTGATTGCTGGCTCCGGTGGTGATTGCTCAAGGAATTGCACGAGCCGTCCACGTATGGTGATTATGGACCCATGGAAGAGCGCAATTCCATTCGTTTGGGTAATTGTCTTCCGAATGACGAGATGTGGAAGTACTACAGGAAAATACATTAATGGAAATCGAAGATACAATGAACATTTCTCTGTATTTACTTGGTGCAGTGTTTTCCAATCGAGTAATTTTTAAGCAATCAGAAAGGCAAATTCTGGAATTGGAATTTCAAATTACTAAAGCAGTCATTACTACTAAAAAATATAAGTAATATTATAATATTATGTAGGTATTCATATAATTTAGATATACTAAGTAGGTTCATTTTCTTCTAAATGTGTAGGTTCAACTAATTCGTTGTCGTATCATCATGTCTTATTATTAAAATACCTTTAAGAACTATCGATATTTTACGATTTATGAATATTAGGACCACATGGTGAAAACTACCCACTACTTATCTTTGTCCGCCTGCTGACATCTACAAGATTACATTATAAAAGAAAAGAATTTGGACAAGTGCGAGTAGGACTCGAACCCTGAGGGTGCCGTAACATTATATGGGGTGTTAAAAAAATTTGCTATAAGAATTTTGTGGGGTTACTCGGTATCGGAAATTGAACAACTTTTGCAAATTCGTGAACAATTTTTTTAAGTACCCATAGAATTAGAAATTGATCATTTTCGGTCTGATTCCCTTACTTGTGCTATGAGACCTTCCTCTTTCTTTCCTGCTCAACTCAAATTAATTAAGCCTCTGTTGAACCGAATCATATTACTACATGACAATGCGCGACCCCACATTGCAAAACAGACCCGTCTTGAAATATTGCGGCTGGATTTCAAAGTTCTGACTAAAGGCATTTTAAACAACTTTACTATTAAACATGTTCATGCTTTAAAAAATATCATTTTTGAATATATTTGTTTTTTACTATAGAAATAAATTGTCCTAGTTGAAAAATTATTTATTTATATTCGAAATATAATTCAGGCCACAGTTTTATATTATATTTGTTGCAAAATTTAGACAAATGCGTGTAGGGCAGAGAATTGCGCTACTGCGAAATGCGATGATTACTTTTTTCATTTTATATTGATACTATTAGTATTTTAAATAATACCAAATTTTTAAGAACACCAGACCCATATATAAATTTTGATTCATGTAAACTTAAGGTAAAATGTGACAAAACTCCATAAATACAAGTTCTAATTTTTAATCTTCTTGCTAAACTACTTCTTGACGTCATTAAGTTTTATAGAAATTAAAAATTGGTGTAGGTTCTGATAGCTACCTTAAAAATTTCCAATTTTCTTCATCGGGTCAATGCCTTTCCTATAAAATGAGAGAATAACACGCGTCAATTACGATAACTTTCTTGCCCGTCATAATTCAGATGTTAAATTTGGCATCTAATAACCATTTCATCTGACTGTCCACCGGCGAAAAGGTGCCCTCTCATCATATTCATCTACGCACCGGCTCACAGGTGTTAATTACCTGGCCGTGCCAAGTGGCCCATTAAAACTGACAAAAAATGGTAATTTACACAATTTTTCGTGGCCATAAAACGTCATAACCATCAGCAATTACCATACATCTGGTAATAATGATAATAATAATAAAAAAGGCAGTGACAAAACCTGAAACGAGGGACGAAGCAGAAAGGCACGGTACAACGAGCGGCGCGGGCGTCGGTCGCGGAGTGTTCATCTTCTTGCTCCAGTGGCGAAATAAAACTCCTTAGAGTGGCCCCCGCACATCAGCCAATGAGGGACGGGCGCACCCTCTCCCCCCGCCCCACCCGCCCGCTCAATTTCATTTTTTCCAACCGCGCGGATATAAAATAATTCACAATTATGGAGCATAAACGGCCACCGGAGTGCTGGCAACTTCTAATCACCTTCCTTCCTCATCTTCAATTGTTCAATTGGGTACGTCGCAGAGCCGGACGCGGGGGAGGACCGCGGATCTTATTTATGTTGCTATTAACATAATATGCAAATGCTACAGTCAACGGCGCGGTATCAAGAGATGCAGGGGATAATTTTTCGTTATTGTCAGAAGTGGGGTTGTTTGAGCTCGATCTTGGTGGGGTGGGCACCTTTCGATGTACTTTATTTCGTAATTGCAAACTTTTATGAGCTTTGTCCACTTCCCTTTATCAAAAAAAAAAAATATTAAAAATCTTTAATTTACACTGCACTCGTATGGTAGCATCCGAAAATATGAGGATAAATTTAAACCATGACACCAGTTAAAGCCAATCATTTAACTTAAAAACATTAAACCCTAAACTTTTATAAATTTTGAAATAAAATTTAACCTTTCCACGAATTAAAAATTAGTTTTCAAAAGCTATTGTTAGTTAGCATTTTACAATAAACTAATAAATACATATTTTTATTTGTATTGAAATATTTCGAAATTATTTAAACATTACATAGATAATACATACAAAATAATTAAAACAACTTTTTAATCGTTATTACTGATAATCAATATTTGTAATACCAAAGTAATTGAAGTTATTGGTAATTGTATTACTTGTAATTAAAATTACATAATAATACTCATAATTATTTTAGAATCTGATTCTATACGTAATCGATGATTTGAAAAAACAGTTTTCTATAAATTTTAAAACGAAATAAAATTTTGATTAAATTTAACAATTAACAATTGACAATTAACAATTAACAATTTAAGGATATTTATTCCAAACAAATTTTGATTTTTGTTATAATGTGTTTGTTTTAAATAAGGCATTACGTGAAACTGATAATAATTGGTAATTAGTTGACCACGGATCTTAAATAAAAACATAGTTAGTAGAATATTTTAGTATACGTAATAACGAAATTTAATGTGTATTTTAGGACTATCCTTGTACTGCGTTTTTCACTCCTAGCTTTATCTCATGTTTTTTTTACTCCCTAGGAAGTTTAAATTTCTACTTTAATTTAATTTTAAAAGCTGTTATTTTAGTTAACTCTCGAAAATCATCATTAGCTTAGATTGGTTAGTTGTTTTTCCCACATAATTCAATGGTAAGAAAATTCTTTACATCAGTTAAGAAAATTTATCTCTTACAAATAATATACAAATTTTAGTTTTTACTTGTAATCATCATAAATTGTAATTTAATTGTAATCATAATGAATTGCGACTGCCAATTATTTTAATTATAGTCACTTCTGATTACAAATTACTTTGTATTTGTACTTGCCTTTTTTGATGGATAAGATTACATCCTGAAATTGGAATCATATAAATTTGTAATTGTATAATCATGTAATTAGTAATTGATTACAACTTGTCCAGTTCTGGTTATTTAATTATAATTAACAGAAATACTGATATTTCTATATGAGTGTCTAACAGTGAGAAAAACAAAGTACCGTCCTTTTATTTAAACAGAATAAGATTGAATTGAGTTAAACTCTTCACGTTTGAAATATAAACTTCGGAAGTTATAAAGCAATATATTATATCAAAATATTTGATTTAAACCTTTGTTTACCTTAAAAAAAAGGGTTTACATAAATTTCGTATAAGAATTAACTCCTTTCTTATACCATAGTTACATAGAATCCTGAAAATATTAAAATTAAGCCCTACATTTTGACCGTGTTGCGATGGGCAAAGAAAGGCGCCCCCATCGAATTCTGTAAAAGTGAAAGAGATACTACCGCCCATTCGTCAGCGCGGGGGTGAGCTTGTTTCCTGCCCCCCACCCCGCCCTTAAGGATACACCCAGGGCCACAAATTAGGATTATAATTTGCCGGTGACATTTATTGTAAGCTTCAACGTGAAAAATGTTCAGGACTCAGGCTCCCGCGGAAAGTGCCATCGGTGGCACCTGGCAACTGCTGCCGCCACTGCCGCGCCCGGACTCGAACCCACCCGCGATGCGCGACGGCCCTTAAGCGTCTAAGCGTTTTGGATAAGTGATGTCGACAGCGAATATCAAGATTTTTTGCGCTTACCGCAGATATATTGCGCGTTTTCGACGAAAAATTAATGAATCACTTCGCTTCAGGGACGCTATTTGCGGGGATAAGCGAAATTTTTGCAAAAAAGGCCAAAATTTATTTAAACAACGAAGATGTTGGGCGCGGTTGTGTAGTTCAAGGAGGGAAATTTGGGGATCGATTTCAATTTTGATTGATCTTTTAAGTTCGTTCTCATGTTGTTCTCAAAAATGAAAAAATCAAAAAATCTTTTTTAATATACTATAAAACAAATGCATTAAAATTTTTGTTAAATCATAGTCATATAAATTTTAGGGCCGGTTTTACAGTCCGAACTTAAGAGTAGTTTAAGTTAAACCTTGCGATTTGCTTAAACTAAGCTTAAACCAATTTGCACAGTACTTTAGCTTAAGATATTTGTTTAACCCATTAATGCGCAAAACGAGGCTTTTGTGCACGCTAGTTCAATTGTACGATTCGAATAGCAAATTGGGGCGATTTTCTTCCAAATTCGTTTATAAGAGATTTTTGGGGATGCTCTTTCAGAATCTGGCATTTGTTTTGCATAAAAGCTTCAAAAAACCTATTATTTTTTGGTTTTTTTTCAAAAAAGTGTTGATTGTTTTTTATCATTTTTCTTTTCAAAGTAAATTATCTTGTCGTTGCTGCTATTGAATGACCATATAACCACCAGAAATCGTGGTCCGAATATCTTAACTTTCTCAAACCATGGTTTTGAAAATTTTTCTTTGCTTTGGTTTTTGAAAAATGGCCATTTTGTACAATGTGATAAAAAACTTCACGATTTTTTTACACGAATAGGATCAACTTTACAAAAAAAAATTACAAAACAGAAAATGCTTCAAATTAGTGAGAGAATACATGTAAATTTTTTCAGAATTTTTTGGACTATTTTTGCAATTTTCGATTTGGCCAATTTTTGAAAAAATCAAAAATGTCCTGAAAAATTCTGAAAAAATTCACATATTTTTACTGAAAAAGGATGAATCGAATAAATTTTATATGCCAAAAAGTGCTTATAATTAGCCAAAGAACACGTGTGAATTTTTTCAAAATTTTTCGGGATATTTTTGGATTATTCAAAAATTTGCCAAGTCCAAAATGTTTTATTTGTTCATGATATGTGTTAAAAAGATTCCAAAATTGAAACAAAAGCATAACCTCGGTTCTTTGGTTTCAATCCACATTCACAATCCTTGTTCTGAAAACTTTATGGTCGACTCTACCCCAATAGTCCAATCAGACCTTCTTTTCTATATTCATATTAATTAATTATATACAGAATGCTTATGATAAGAATGGAATTTTGTGATGGACTGAAATGAAAAGAAAATAGTGAAGAATAAAGCACTATTTTTCTTAAAATCGTTATATTAAGAAAGTCATGTTTTAAGATTACTCGAGTAAAAATTCCTAAAATTCTAAGGCCACAACACGGCCGCATGAGGTTTACATTTTTAATATTTTATTCAACCACACGTGGCAGAATGCCATCCGTTTGTCAAAAAATATAAAATATATAAAAGAAATGTAACTAGAACGTTACAGCCGTAGCTCTGCCATTTGAATGCTACCACGGCAACACCCTCGACCACACGATGGCTGCATCAAAGTTACCATGGCTACACCACGGGTGAACCAATTCATAAATTTATATTATCCATATAAATTGGTTTGGCCGTGGTGCAGCCGAGATGCAGCCGTTGTCGTACGGCCGTCCTTCGACCGTTTCTTATTTTTTAAAAACACTACAGACCGTGTCAAGCCTTCATTCTGCCATAATGTTCATTTGTACTCCGGTAGGACACACACGATATAACATCTGTGCCGAAAAAAAGGATTTTACACTTTTACTATCGCTTTATTAACATAATTAGGGAGAGAACCCAATTTTTTATTGATTATCTTGAAATTTTGTGTAGTTTTGATTTTTTGAAAAGCGTAATATTTTAAATTTATTGGAAAACTTTTAGATCACATTCCTAAGACTTTTTAAACAATTACAATTTTTTTTTTTCTTAAAAAAATTGAATAGAAGACTACGAAATTGTAATTTTTTAAAAACCAATATATACCATAAGAGCATAAATCTATGTTCTGGACATGTCGACCACCCTAATAGTAACCTCGTAATTTTTTGTTTTAAGACAAGGAAACAGCTCCACCACAGTAGCAGAGGGGTAAGCGTTTTTGCCCGTTTGAACCCATTTCGGCTAAATCACCGATTTGAATTTCCGACCTCCCCAGAAGAAATGTGTTTCGTTGATAGAAGGGAAATTTTAATTGAAATTTGATTTACGATATTCAATTTGCAGAGACGTTCGCTCCGCACTACTGCTGGGCTTTTTTCTGGACTCTGGCAAGTAGTCCGGCGGGACCTGGGCAAAGTCCTTCCAGGCGCTGTTCCTGGCCGTTTCGTGTTTACTTTTTGCGTCCACTGAAGGAGAGGACTGCAATCAGAAAAAGAAACCTCTCCACTTGATTGGATTTTCAATGAGCTGAGGAAAAACTTTCAAGTGCCGGCCGCCGCCGCTAGGAGCAGCCATGTATCCAGGAAGACTAACGACTTATAACGCTTTGTTCGCTGAATATTTACGAGACTGTCAAGCGGCGGTCAGAGGAGTAGTGCGCGGGATAGGGTGAAGAAGGTGCTCCATCCCGGTGGAGAGTGTTCCGCACTTCTTAGGGGGCCCCCTTCAAAGACCATTAAGCAGCGCTCCGAGAGCACTCATCCTAGCATGCTTCACTTACATAAATGGCCGCTAGAGCGAGCGGTGGTGCACTTCTAGTCGATGCAATCTTTGAGGCAGTCCTAAATCACGGATAATATCTTTTGGATGAAAACAGTCGAAATAAAAAAAAAACCGAAGCACAACCATCAGCGCCAGCATCCCCGAGGAGCAGCAGCACACACAACAACGGGAGCAGCGCAGCCACCAGGATCCAGGATCCAGGATTTGTGGTCGTTCCGGGCCCAAGTTGAGCACCAATCTACTCCTTGGCCAGTAGGACTATAACACTCATTTCGGGAAGGCGCAAAAACAGAAGCCTGCAATTCGTCTAGAACATTATCGCCGTCCAACTACAGATATACGGGAGCACCGGGAGCACCCAGGATCACCCCCGTTGCGTCCGTCTCCGCTCCAAGAGTCGTCGTCGGATATCTGTAGAAAACGTAGCGGGGGTGGTATAAGGTCGCGGCAATTAGAAAAGGATAGACTCCCGAAAATCGGGCGGCAACGGAGCCCGAGTCCCGATCCCGCACCCACAGCAGCAGCAGCAAGAGAAAGTGGGCCAGAGCACTTCTGGAGCAATAAAATATGGAACCATAGAAGTTGAGAGAAGGCCACCTCCGCCGCCACGAGGAGCTGAGCGAAGAACTCAAAGAGCCATCCCTCATTATGATTTATGTCGGGCGGGTTTTGCCCTCGACAAAATTTATGCTGTGACGGTTTAAATTGCACATTTAAGCTCCGAACGTATATATATATATAGGCACAGAGCCGTGCGCACACAGCCAGAGCCACAAACAAGCTGCTGGAGACAGAGCCCAAAACGCGCGAGGCCTTCGAAACGAAATCCACTTTTCTGTGCAGAAAAGTGCCCGGAATTATTGTAAAATGGTAAAAATAATGAGGGCCAAACTGGGCGGAGACCGCGAAAGAGTCAGACCAGATAGTTGGCACTGGCACGACTAAGAACCTTTCGTCCTAAAGAGCAGACCATTGCATCCTGCGACACGAAATTAACTTAGCAGGGTCTTCATTAAACCCTTAGTTAGACCATAATCTTTAACCCATTAACGCTCACAGGAAGCAATTTCGGCATCTAAATTTGAATTTTCGCTATGTGATGAATTTGAAGACAAAAATAATCGGGAACCACTGTTATGTTACCTATGTTTTTGAGCTTACTCTTTGCAATGGTGATGGTTAAAATTTCTCCAGAACAAATTGAACCATGAAAAATTCAAAATTATGAAAAAAGCGTAATTTTTTGATAAATTCTTTTGTTTAAAATGATTTTTCGCTCCGTTTCGATTTTTTTTTCATGCCTTAAACCAATAAACATCACGATCTCAATGTCTGAACTAAAAATATTTGTGGTTATTTTTATGTAAAAAAGTTTTGCTATAACAAAATGGCGGCCAGAACGACATTTTTTTTCGAAACTTGAGGAATATTTTTCTCGAAAACTATAGGCTTTAGCGAAATATGTTTAAGAAAAAAAATGTCTTAGAATTAGTTAAAGAATACTCTTTTTTCAGTAGGATCTGATATAATTTTGGATTTTTCAAAAAATCACAAAATCGAAATTTCGAAAAACGTAAAAGTGATCCTTTTCGAGTAAAAAAAACCACGAGTAAAAAAAACCAAGTTTTTTATTATGTGACTACGTTTGTGGAAATTTAAAACCTTTCTGATCCTTAAGATACCAGAAATTTAGTATATGTATTAATTTTTTCAGAAAATACCATCGACACACTTCCCTTCATTATGATGTTACTTCTAATGACGTAGTGACACACAGCATTTTATTTCATTAGGACTGACAGAACTGACAAGTTCGACGAATTTTTCCCGATTAGCTGTCATTAACGTGAAAATCTCGAAGTTTGAATTTAAAAATCAAATTGTGCCAGTTTGTAATTCTGTAGTGTATTTTTCAACAACATTTTGTAAAGAGAAACCAAAAAGTTAGATTGATATATCTCAATTTAATTATACCTTCAATTTTTGAACGCAAATCTAGTGGACTAGTTTTGACAAAAATTTTATTATTTATTTTTATTATATGTACATATAGCATATGAGGCATTCTTTGTGAACGGACCACCCCCTGCTGTCCAAAAATGGGGAGCTCCATTTAAGGTCTACCAAGGCTCAAAAGAAAGGTTTTGGTTTCAACTTTCGAATGCACACTGGCTTTCGAAGAATCCGGCTATACAGAGCCCAATATGGCGGCTAAAACGACGTGACCTCCATTACTTTTACTACTTATGAGGCTATAAAATCGGTCGCATCATTCCGATTGAGGTCTACAAAGGCCCAAATGAAAGCTTTTGACTTCTGCTTTCAGAAGCTGTATTGCAAAGATCGCTTTCATTTAAGCCATTGTAGACCTCAATCGGAATGCTGCGAGGCATTTTGTACTCTTTTAAGTGATAAAATTATAAAGATCACGTGGTTTTAGCGGCCATATTGGATTTTGAGCAATCCAAAAAAAAAAAATGTGCGATACAGCTTTTGAAAGCAGAAGTCAAAAGCTTTCATTTGGGCCTTTGTAGACCTCAATCGGAATGATGCGACCGATTTTATAGCCTCATAAGTAGTAAAAGTAATGGAGGTCACGTGGTTTTAGCCGCCATATTGGGCTCTGTATAGCCGGATTCTTCGAAAGCCAGTGTGCATTCGAAAGTTGAAATCAAAACCTTTCTTTTGAGCCTTGGTAGACCTTAAATGGAGCTCACCATTTTTGGACAGCAGGGGGTGGTCCGTTCACAAAGAATGCCTCATATATATTAATATAAATTTTTTTGGGAAAAATTAACAATTTTTTAAAAACCCAGTGGTTACCTGCATACTACTTTATATAACTTATACTAATTATCCCACTTACAAAACCATCTAGGCAGTAGTTGCTGATTTAAGGGATTTGAGGGATATGAGTATTGTTCTAGAAATTTATCAGTTGATATATTTTCAACACTTTATTTTGAGTGGTTTATAGTTTTTTAATATGTGTATGCGCGCAATGCGATCATATACGGGAGCGTCGTAGAACTTTGCGGCTTGCAAAATAATTTTACAGACAATGAGCTTATTTTCGAAAGAAAACTTGGTATTCTTCTCCTCAAATTTCTCAAGAAAAAATAACTTTTTGTCGTTTTTACAATTATTTAAGAGATATAGATGCTCAGATTTCCTCATCCCTTAGAGGGAGTTCTATCGTGGTTCTGTTTCTGCTTCAAATATATCTCTGCTTTTAATCACATAGAGCTTTGAAAGCAGAACCCCGGAGCTTTAAAACGTTTAAAAAGCTCTGGTTTGGCGACAGTTTCTTTGCTGTTTAATTACGTTGTTTCTAAAATATTTCTGCTTTATCATTCAATATCAACTCGTTTAGGGTTGATATCCAGCAATATGTTGTAATGAAAAGTGACTTTCTGGCCGGGGGTTTCAGGTAATAAAGGACGAGTCAATTATTAAGGAATTGGACAAAAAGAAGAAAAATAAGTTGCACAGATCATTTACCCGAATAGGGCCCTTCGTGGGAAGTCAATTAGGATTTAATCGCAGGGGTACTGCTCAAACAATGCGCTGATTGAAATTGCTCCGGAATGCTTAATGGATTTTTACAGTCCAAAAGAATTGGCTCGAAAGAAAGGAGCTCGCTCTGGCGACAAAGCGTGTATATGCAAATTCCAACCCTATCCCGGTCTGGACTCCGGGAGGTTTATGAGTGTTGACAAGTTCTCCTCCTTCAGCCCTTTGTGCCCGAGAGGCGGTGGACACGCCACGTTGATGAGAATTAATTCATCATGGGAATGCACCGTACCGTGCGTCGTCGCAGCCCCGTCGACAATGACGTTCACGAGTTGGGGTGCAAAGGGCTGAGAGCCAAAACAAAGGGCTCTTCTGGGCGATCTCTTAAATAGGCGAGCCATTTAGGATGCCATCAGCCCAAATGGCAGACATTAGTGCCGACATATGTCACCAGGAGTTAGGATTGCGGTCGGGTTATCCAGAGCCAAAGCAATCCAGGACTTCAGGACTCGTCCACGGAGGTCTCGACTCCCGGTTTGAGTGCATGTTTGTGCCGCTGTGCCCGACAGGAACGCAGTGGCGAGGTGCAGGGATTTCTTTCAGGTGGCCTGGTTACATTTGTCACCTCCAATTAAGGACAACTCGTCATGTCGACCTGGTTCTTTTGTTGGATTTATACTGCCACACCGAAATTATTATAAAATCTTTAGGATTTAAAGAACTAAACCTTAAACAACAATCACAATAGGGTGAATATTTTTGCCAATCTCTGGTTTCAGCCAACGTGTTTAGTAGTTACTACCAGTTGCTAGCTCGAAAAAGAAAATCAGATTTTATATAAGTTAAGGTAAATTATTTAATTAGTTCTGTGACCTTCAGGCGTACATTTAGCGACTTAGTCGTTCCAGTGTTAATAATGAACCTCGTTATCTAGGTCCAAATCATATGTAAGCAAAAAGTGGTTAAATGAACCATGAAATTAGTTTTTGGAACCATATATTATTTTGGATGAACGCAAAAAGTGTTTTTATTATAAGCATCTTTTGATATACCTACTTTCTACCAGCGTAAAGTAAAAATACAGTACCGTGCAAAACATGAGCAACGCATGAAAACAGAAAACAAAAACCAAAAAAAATAAATAAACAACGATTTTATTTCAACAATTTTTTTTTCTTTTACTATCAAATTGCATTGAATTTAATTAAATTAATTTCAAAATTAACTTTTTTTCTTTCAAAAATTAAAAATGTTTTTCATAATTTTGGTAAAATTTTATTTTGCATGGTGCAAAACAAGAACAACGTTGTATTTGATTTTAATATTTTGTGAAATATCCTTTTGCTTTAATGATTTGGACACAGCGATTTGGCGTGGACTCAATTAATTTCTTAGTTATGACAGGGTAAATATTCTCCCATTCATATTTGAGGCTTTCCATTAAGGGGTTAGGTGTAGTCAGAGGCATAAAAAAATGACAATTTTAAATAATTTTTGTTTGCCACTAAATTAATTTATTTTATAAAAGTAAAAACATAGCATTATTAAATAAGGTTTCGACTTGACAGAAATTTTAGAAAAAAAAATTAATAATTTTAAAAGTTATGGCTGTTTGTTTTGATCCAGTTCCAACCGAAGCGCCTTGCGGTGACCATCACTTATCCTTGGAGATCCAAAATCAATTGGACAAAAAAAATTAGTTTTATTAATAGATAATCTAGTGCCTGATCGAAGCTTTTTTTTTTTTTTTAAATTAACAAAATGGCGGCCTCAGGAAAAAATTTTCCAGATTTTTAGGAAAAAACCAACAGTTAATTGTTTATAAAAAATCGAAATTAAAACCAAACAAAAAATCCTTCGATCAGGCACTAGTTTTTTATGTTTTCAAAAATCTGTATAAATTTCATTAAAATCTACCGAGCGGTTTTTGAGCTACAGTGGTCACCAGTTCAAAAAACATAGTTTTGAGAAAAACGCATTTGAAGTTTTACACTCAATTTACGTAAAGTAATACGTATTATTTAATTACTTACACCGAGTCATCTATTCCTGGGCCATATAATAGTTCTTCAGCCGTTGTAGCAGCTTCCAAAATATCTATTTGATGTTGTCTACGTAGCATTCTACCTTCTCGAGTGTTGTCGTTAGCGCGCTTATCTGCCACTTTCACACGTGCAGTATCGGTTTTTTCGTTCCAGAGCGCCCGAGAACACTTTGTTAATTATCGAATAACTCGAAAAGTATTTGTCGGATTTACTTAAAATTTTCAGAGAATATTTCTAAGATATTATACTTTGAGAAAATCGATTTTTTGAAAATTCTGACTACACCTAACCCCTTAAAGAAGCTTTATTAGGAAATCTTCGGCCCCTAATTTTTTGTTTGAGAATTCCCCACAGATTTTCGATGGAGTTCAAATCAGGTGATTGCTGAAACCATTCTTGAACAACTTTCGATGTGTGTTTCAGATCAGTATCCTGTTGAAACGCCCATTGAAGTGGCATCTCTTCTTCTGCATGTGGCAACATAATAGTATCAAGGATATTTTTATAGCGGAAACGATAAATTTATAAAAAACAAATTTTTGTTGTACTCTTCGAATGTATTTTTAAATATATCTGCAAGTTCACAAATCTCAATTATTTCTTTTCCTTTCGAAATAAATCCGCCAAAAAAAAGCTTTCTGGAGATCATAAAGCAGGACAGTGCCTTAGCACGAAGGGCCCCATTCGGGTAAATGATCCGTGCACACACTTGTTCTTCTTCTTGGCGAACTCCTTAATGATTAACTCGCCCTTCGTTACCTAGGGCCCCCGGCAGGCATGTCTCATTTCATTAGCCGAGCAAACTTGACGGAGCCCGCAAAACATATTGCTGGCTATCAGCCCTAAACGGACTGAGATTTATCAGGCCGGGGAACCCCCAGAATTTGCCACCACCGACCCTCACGTGCTAACTTGTCACATATGTCGGAGGAAGAAGACGAAGAAGCTCCCGAAAAGTTGCCGTGCGTCGGTCGCCGAAGACGAACTAAGGGCTGAGGGCTCCTTAGGGCCGGCTGCCTTGTGATGAGGTGCCTGCAAGAAAAATTATCCACCGCAAGTGAGTAGTTAACTCGATGAATATTAATGAGACGTCATCATCCCTCATCTCGAGCTGTACCTAGGGGAGGGTGCAGGGCGCGGGGCCTGTAATCCCTTCACGGGACGCTTACAACCCCTTCCAAGGGCTGGGGCTGGGGCTGGTTGCCTTCGAGCGAGTGTCTCGTGATGCGTCTCGGCCCTTACCGGGGAGGGGATGGGTCAGATCCGATTATGGTTAGGGCGGCAATTGTTGTTGGGCCGCTGCCGTCGTCGTCGGAGCGCTCCCGGTGAAGGGGTGTGTGTAAATCTTCAACAGTTCCTTGGCCGGGTGTCAAAGGTGGCGTGGAGAAGCTGAAGGACGTGTTAAACAGCTCGACACCCCCACCCCTGCATCCCGGCATCCACTCCGCGCCCCGGGCGCATCATCGCCCAGCTTTTGGTGGTGCGGAGTAAACGTTTCATCACGAACAACAAGTGAGGAATGTTTACCTTCAGCCATCAACAAGCATCGAGTTGATTGAGTGTATGCTAACATGTGTCAGGGGACTTAATTTGTTTGACAGATTTCGGTTAATAGAAGTGGCAGTGGCTGTCAGCCGATAAGGATGGCCTGTTTGACTTTGGCTGGGATTTGCCGGGATTTCGGGCAGGGGAATGGAATAGACTTCTCAAAGAGACTAAGGGATGACAGGGCGATTTTTAAATTTTCATTGTTGACGCCGATTAATCAAATCAAAGCGGAATTTTGATGTACTTAAATTTGAATTAACCACTCTATAAACAAATTTCAGGATATTATTTAATATTGATGAAATCAATCATTACTCACTAACCGCACCCTGGGATTTTTATGAAACATATGCATAATAAAGCAAAAAGTCTTTTTTATATACTTACTTGTTACAGTTGAATCTTTGCATCTCCGAAATAGATATGAAGGATCAAGAGTTCATTGAAAACTTCTTAAATCTTATTTGATCTTTTAGAATCCCCAAAATAGTTTCGATTCAATTGATCACCAAGATCACAAAATTATTTTTTGTGGGGATGTGTGAAGTGTAAGCTGATAAACCAGCTTCGATTCTTAAGCTTAAGTTCAAAATCCAGACGCGTTTAAAAAAACATCCTTTACGAAGGAATATTTCAAAAAGCTCCAATACTATCCAAGTTCTATGGTGGTTCTGTTTCTGCTTCAAATATATTTCTGCCTTTAACAGCATATGTAAAAAATTAAAAGCAGAACCGGAAAGCTTTAAAACTTTTAAAAAGCTCCAGTTTTACAACAGTTTCATTGCTATTTTATTTCTGTCCCTGCTTTCGACTTCTAAAGTATTCTTGCCTTATCTCCCAAAAGCTTATTACTCGCCGGGAAATTAATAAAAAGCGAGTCACATTCGAAAATTATTTGCGCCCCCAATTTATCCGGTAAGCACCTCCCGAAAATTATTATATATGTGTTTGAAACGTGCGACTGATCTGAATTATGCGGGGCGCTCCGCTCCGGTGACTTCTCCCATTTCGGAATGCTCCTCCCGGTGCTAATGGCTCCCGCTGAGCACCTCGTCTGGAGTGGAGGCAGCCGTCAAAACGACATTTCCACCAAAAACATTCTGAATATTGTATCACCTCTTCGTTTAATGTTTTTAAACGATTGGATTATGCGATGGCGGCGCTCCGAAAGAATACCAAAATCGGAGTCAACAGCGCAGCACATTTCGTCTTCCGTTCCGGGACATGGTGCGGCCGTCATCCGGAATGGCCCCCGGGATGGGGTTCCGGGAGTACGGGTGTTGCTCAGAAGTCTGGGGCAGAGCTCCACCTAATCTACCTGCCACCCCTAGAGAACCTCTTTTGGGGCGCGAGTTATGCGAAGCCAGTGGAGCAGAGCCCACCCCCCGCCCCACTCGTGCGCATCCATTAAATATTCCCGAAACACAAAAATTGAGCATATGTGCTGAATGGGGCGTTTGTCAGGTTTTCTCGCGGAACTAATTAGGACGCTGTATCATCTTTTTTAAGCATCCCCCATGCCCTAAACCCGTTCGGGGCGCCCGGCCCGCCGAATTGATACTTCTCGGGCTCCGCAGTAGTCGTCAGCGGAACAGGCCATTTGTTGTTTTTGCTGTTCCGTGTCGAGAGTTATTTAAGCACGCGGAGCCCCTCAGCGGCAGCCGGCGCGCCGCACGAAACCTGCGTGCCTCCGTAATTTCAGGTAAATGGCTAATTTCGGGGGCGTTTAACATCTCGCGACAGTAAACAAATAATGTGGAAAATTCTTGGGAGATATACGCGACGGGATTATTTTCCGAGGGAAAATTTTGATGTTATTTTCTCTTCAATTGCGCGCACCCGAAAGGTTTAGGAGATACATTGGAACAGGGGAGCCACTTAAGGGGAATTGTTCCAGGTTTGTAACTAGGAAGTATCAAATTAGGTTTCAAGGAACATTTTTTTGCAAATTTTCTCCCCGAATAAAAAATGTAATTTTATTTTAAACCTATTGATTCTATATAAATTAAACAATATTTTTATCTATTAGCTCTAATTTGATCCTAGTTCCTAATGTAGGTTCTCCAGCTTCATATTTTCTCACATAATACAATTTTTACATGAACTTTTTACTTATCAGTTTATTAATGCTTTTTAATGCTTACTTACTATAGAGTTTTATAGTTTAAAGTTTAAATGAGAATTACCAGTAAACTATATTTTGAATCTTATTTTATTTTGATATAAAAGACAAATAACATGTTACTTTTATTAAATATGAAATAATAGAAACAGCATCAGTAGCCCTTCTGGGTTTTTTTTTCACCAACAGTAAGCTCTATGTAAACAAATTTATACTTTACGTTCACTAGCCCTAGAAGCCTAATCTACGCCTGCGAGGCGTACACGCAATCGAATATCGTTTGTTTCTTTTTAACGATTGAAGCTAGCGCGTCGTGCTCTTTCGCCAACTCAGTGGCGGAATTATAGTTATAATTCATAAAAGTGTTGTTTTATTTTCAGTTTCCAAATTTAAATTTCCGCTAAATAGTATTTTTAAATTAGGGCTATTTTTGCATACAGATTGTAATTTATATGTGTACGCCTCTGAGACGTATATTAAGGTTATACTAGGTTAAATATCTCAAAATTCAATAGCAGTTTTCAATATGAACTTCGAAAACGAATTCTTATCCTAGGGTTACAAGCAACATTTGATATACCAATTTGCAATTTGCAATTAGCGCAAATTAAATAGCAAGTTCAATTTTTTAAAATCTGTGAAATTAAAAAAACAAAACATATATATTTACATAAATTTCGTCGCAAATCCTTTTTCATTTTACAGACGAGATTTTACAAATGCTAGTCATTGCGATAAAAAAGGTGTCTTGGATCTTGAAAATTAACCCGTTTCGGCCCAAAATGACCTAAATTTTTTTCAGTTTTTTAACCACTATGTTTTTTAGGAAAAAATTATTCAATCTTGCTGAAATTTAATACACTACAGCATTTTTTAATTATCAAAAAAAAATGGAAAACAAAAAAAATTTAGAAAAGTCATGAGTTCGTCGATCTTCACATTGATGAATCAAATTGGATCCAAGATTCGTAATCAGTGACCTCAAAAACTTATATGTACGGTTATCAGTCTGGATTCGTTCAAATTAAGAAGTTTTATCTGCCATCTTTGATCCACCATTTTGAATTTTTAAAATCTGATTTCAGACTCGTAACCAGCGACCTTAAAAATCTTTATACATAGTTTTCAGTCCCAATTCGATCAAATTTAAAATTCTATATTGGATCCGCCATTTTGAAATTTGGGAATCTGACTTCATACTCACAATAAACAACCTCATAAATGATAAAAAAGTTAATAAATTAAAAAAAAAACCTGTAGGTATATAAATAAAACAAAAATCTGCAAAAAACAAAAAATTGTGCGTTAAATCGCCATATTGAATTCGATTTTCCATCACTTTCGCTTCTATCTTTTAGAGAAACTATTTATGCCACCAGATCCAGAGAATTAGAACCCTGCGTTGATGGCTTCGTGTTTTAATTTACGATTATTTGAATCAAAATTTAAAAAATTCGCCATTTTTTCTAATTTAAGCCACCATTTTTTAAAAATGGCGCAAGATAGCGTTAATTTATCTAAGATTCGGGAAGTTTTGGGCCGAAACGGGTTAGTACAATATATTGTTTTAAATTAAAAAATTCTCTATATTTAAACTTCCTTGATTAATAAAAACATATTATTATTTTATAATTATTTTCTTCCTAATATACTTCAATGCGTTTAAAGTGCCGTAAAAACCAATGACATACTAAATTTTACTATTTTTTGCTAAATATTTAAGTTAAAATGTGTAGTATTTTTATCAAAAATAAATCATGAATTATTCTTAGTATAAAACTAGTATTGAAATCTTATCGAAATAAGGTAAAAAGTGGCCGAATTCGTGTCAATCCCTACATTTGTATGAAGTGAGACATTTTTGCTAAGAACTTTAATATCTTCATGTAAATGAGCCTTAACATTTGTTTTGTAAGTTAAGTTTTCTTAAATGCAGTTTTAAACTGCCTTTAGTAAGCAAAACCAAGCCGAGAATTAAAGTTATAAAATATAATTAAATTCCACTGAAATTCGCAAAATCTCTCAAAAAGCTTTGTAATTGCTCCCGAAGAAGAGGAATAGTTGAAGTAGGTACTTAATATCAGAAAGTACGCGTAAAAGTAGTCACATTAATGCAGTATTTTCTGTAGTTAGATTAAATAAATGATAATGGCATAAAGATGATTTTTGTAAAAGAAATGTTTGAATGAATATGGGAATGGATATTTGCTACATTGTGTTAAATTCGAGACCGAGTAAAAGGTATATTTAGAATAGTAAAATCAGAAAGATACTAAATATAAGTAGTGCCGAAACTGCTTGAAATAAAGGGTCAAAATTGCATCGCTTTTGCTTTGCGTTTGCCTCATTGAGCTTAGGATAAATCCCCGGGCGGCCGCACAGCAGTCACCAAAATGCAAAGGACCTTAAGCCGGCCGAGTGAATGTCTTGACTAATTCAAACTCTTCAGGAGATTAGGGAGATTTGGGCGGAGTCATTAAGTGTGAACTGAACAACAAGCAGTCGCAGGGACCCGCACACTTCATTATTCCGTAGCCGGGATCTCGAGCATGGGATGTACGTCCCGGGACCGCCGTCCGTGCTCCAGACTCCAGACTTTGGGGCCGTGCGGATCTCATGGGGGATCAACGAGGAAAAAGGCAGAAGCTCCGGAGCAGCAAAGAGTCTGAAGCATCTTCGGTGAGCTTGAGCTTCATATGTGCCATAAAGGAGCCACCTTGATCCCTTGTCTCATAACAGCAAATACTAATCTTCGGTAACCTTTATCCCTGTCCTGTAGGAGTGGGGGTGAATAGCCGAGCGCCGGCGGTGGATTTGAAAGGGTTGCAGAATTATCGTCTCATTTACATGAGGAAAAGGACCGACGATTCACTCCCCAAAGTCGTTCCACATATTCATTAATTTTGCACAGAGATCCACATCAGGTAAAAGAGACCCTTAGGTCTCAACACATAGAAAAATGTGCAGATTTTGTAATCTTTCACGTGCTATACATCAAATTGTCTTATTATCAAAAAAAAAACATTGTGTGTCACATATAGAAAGTATTAAGAAAATATTCTTTTTAATTTAAATCATACTTCGAAACCTTCAACAACAACTTTTTATTCCCAAAATCTGATTTGGTCAAATTGCGATCGAAAAATCAGATTTAATCAAAATAAATTACTTCTATCGGCGAATGTGACTAATGTACACGTATCATTCGTTTTACGAATTCATTTGTGCAATAAATATATAAATAACATAATTTCGCACCACATAGCTGCACAAGTTGGCAATATATTAATCTGAAATTAGCACAATGAAAAAGTAAGTTTTCTTTCAGACATACATATGAACATAGAAAATTGAAAATTTCATTGATTTTGCCCCTTTTACACTGTTATAATTAGTGATATTAGTGTTAATAGTGCACTCATATTAAAAAATGGCATGAATTACCACAAATATACTATAAACATTACTAACCTTTCATGAATGTTATTAGTTTTTAAACTTTGACAAATTGTACAGTAATATACGAAACGTAACTCTCTTCTCTTTCTATCTTCACTAACTTATATCTACTTCCGTTTGCCTCGGCCCGATCACGCTTTTCCTAACGCTCTCGTTACGCATTCACCAGCTTACTCCCCAAGTCAAGCGTTCGTAAAGAAGTTTTACTTTCAAAAGCATCCCCACGCTGGGATTCGAACCAGTGACCTCTGAATCCCAAGCCCAACTGTTCACCACTGCACCAAACGCCGCGTTCGTCTTGCCCGATCACACTTTTTCTAACGCTCTCGTCAGTCGTCATGCATTCACCAGCTTACTTCCCAAAGTCAAGCGTGCGTAAAGAAGTTTTACTTCAAAAGATCTATTCGAAATTTTGTTAGAAATTTCGAAGTGCCAGGGCCGAAAACCTACTTTATGAATAAAAGAAGTATTTCATACCTGCACAAAGCACAATCTAGATACATGTTAGACCAAAAGCTGTTTCAAAAACGAATAATTTTTTTACGATAAAATAAAATAACATAATTATTAAGGGGTACTTCTACCTTGAAAATTAAATGAAAGAAAATTTTTTACAGAACGAATGAAGATATCGTTTTTGAGGATACAGACAAATTTTTTTTGATTTTTTCATTGGTTTTAAATTTTTTTCAAAACAAACACCTACAAATGACGGTTGGCATGATTTCGGCCCTCTGCAATCTCTGAAAAAAAATAGAAGATTATTAAGTGTTAAAAAAAAACATGTCGAGGTCGGAAAACCGACTTAAAATCAGAAAATTCGTTACCTATCAATTTTTTTCATTGGTCCATACTTTTATGAAGATCAAAGAAGCCGTCCCATTACTGTCAATACAGAGCGATACGTTGCGATGTTACAGAATTTTTTCGCACCAGCGTTACAGGAATTCTCAGGCTTCAACCAAAGAATCTGGTTTCAACAAGACGGGGCAACATGTCACACGTCCAAGTTTTGGCCAAAAACTGATATCCAAAAGAGGTGGCAATAACTGGCCACCCTGCAACCCGTATTTGTCCCCAATGGACTTTTTCAGGAGTGTAAAAATAAACAAGGCTTACGCTTAATTGATTTTATATTCAAAAAATAAAATCCTAATTTGTATTCTTAAATTACAATAAGCAGTTCTTGATTAACACAGCGTTTTTATTTTTTATGACTATTTGAAATGTTAAAGGACTATTGATCCACCCTGTGAAATTTTTTTTAACACTGCGCGGTCCGTCGATTTGACGAGTTTGAGATACTTTGACGGAACTTGCAGAAAAATAAATATATTAATTTTTAGTGAAATATTTTACATCTAATTGATATGAAATAATACAAGACTATGATCTTGTAAATTTCTTACCTCTCGAGCCCTTTGTATCGAATGGAAATATATCCTAAACTTATTTTTTTTTTGAATGCTTACAAATCATATAATAAATGTCCGTAAATCTAGTATTAATATTTGGGAAATATTGTAATTTAATATTTTTATTTTTTTGTTAAGTTTAATAATTCAACAATTTTTAATATTACCTTCTGTTTAATAAGTACCCGGATTATGTCAATAAAACATATATTTAGTAAGGTCCTTCCAAAGCGATACACATATGCGAGCGCTTAACACAATCTTCCATACACTTTTCGTGTTTGGTCAAAAAATCGCGTATAATAAGAGCAGTGTGCGATGGTGCATTATCCTGTTGAAGAATACAAATGTTGTCCGTCTATAAAACTGACATCTTCTTACGGATAGACGATTAGACGATTACGCCTAAATAATATTCTTTATTGACTGTCTGACCCTCTGGCAAGAATTCTTTGTAAACAACACCGCGATAATCAAAAGAAAAACAGTCAGCTTAACTTTGATTTTTGAGTGATTTTTGCACGGTTTTTTTGGGTTTTGCTTTGTTTTGGAAGTGCCATTCGGATGTTTGTTGACTGATTTCAACGTCATACTCATAAACCCATGTCTCATCACCAGTAATGATATGTTTCAAGGAATATAAGGGTCCTTTGCATGCTCAAAAATGATTTCTTTAGAGACGTTTTCCTGGTAATCTTTTTGCAAAAAATTGAGGTATTTCGGTAAAAATTGAGCAGTCAAAAGTGCCCAAAACATCATGCAAAATATGATGAACGGATCCGTTTGAGATGTGAAATTCGCACGACAGTCTTCAAGCACCATTTCCTTATTTCGTTGATTTTTACCACGTTTTCTGCAGTATTTGTTTATGTCGATGGGCGTCCAGAAAAATGTTAAAATTTCGACTACTTTACGACCGTTTTTGAATGTTTGTATCACTCGTTTTCCTATGTTCTAGACATAGCAGAGTACCCATAAGATTTCTGAACCATTTTCAACGTCTCAACACATGAAATTTCATTCAAAAGATAACATTTCAAACAAATTCTTTTTTCAATTTTATCCATATTGGAAATTGGCAAAACCACCTGAGGTGACCTCACATAAACAGCTGCCATTAACAAACAAATTTACAGATCGCGCTCAGATTTATACTATATATAAAGGAAAATGTATCAACAGAATAGAAAATTTTTCTTTTTAAAAAAGCCTATTACTTAACGATTACTTAAAAAAATCCGGGTTCTTATTGGACAGAAGGTGTATCTCATTCAAAAATTTGTTTGGGGCTTCTCTTCAATCAGGCACGGCTGCATCCAACCATATTCGGAATCTATGTTCCCGGATAGCGCTCCCAGGAACACACTGCAGCCCGGCGGCGTTGGCCAATAATACGCCGACACAGGGCAACAATTGTCGGGAATCGGGATACATTTAAATCGGCCGCCCCCCGCGCCACTTGGCCCTCCCTAATCGGGAATAAACAACAATTTGGTGGGAATCGTTTCGCTATCAAACGCTATAATCGACCAGTGCGGAGTGACGTTAAATCTACATCAAACGGGGTAAGCCACCCGCCGAATTTGATAATCTCTGGGTGGCGCGGCGGCGGGGCCAGGTTGGGGCAGTGGGGCCCCGATGCAGTAGCGCTGTCGTTCGTTCAGTGCGTGCTCGAAGCGGAGCACCCGATGGAACGGGACGCATAAATTAATAAAGGCGTGATCGAGTTTTATTATTTCACAATCATCCCTGGATTTGACGGTGGGACACAGTTCGCGCCACATGTGCACCACCCTTCCCAAAACCCACACACACAATGGGGCCCGGCGTGTAACAAGTTCTTGTCCGCAAGAGCCCCACCGCATCCGGAGGGTGCGTTCCAAGTGGATTTTGTGTGTTTTGTAGGGCCGTGTCACAACGAGCGCCTGGAAAACCCTTTTTTATGACACTTGCCTGAAAAAGATAGTAACAAGAGATCAAAATTGATACGGCCGGGAGGCTGCTGGCGAGCCGGGACCGGGGACCAGGATAGGAGCAGGAACATAAGCCCCCAACGCTGTGGGAGGGGACTCTAAATAGAAATAATGGCGCATGCAGGACAGCACTGTTCGATTGGATTTTGAACTAATCTGCATGCGATTTGGACAATCGGTCCCAGATGAAGTATAACAGGCACAGATTAAAGCTAAACAGCAGTTATGGACGCCCGGGCAATAAATTCCGGAAGAAATTCTATGATACGCCGATATACCTTCGTCCTGCTGGACACTGGACACTGGACACTCGGCACTGGGAACTCGGAACTAGAGCCCCACAGCCCAGGCCGGGGCTGTTTCTGGATTTGTACGTGAGAGCCAGCGCCCCGGCCAGCAGCCGGGGACCAATCATTTTCTCCTGCAGATGGAGTTACATGGGGCCGACCGGGCCATAAACCGCAGACGGAGCAAGGACGCTCGAACGTTTTGCGTCGCGTTTTTCACATTTTATAACTTCCCGCCCCCCTCCCCGGTCACTGCAACAGTCCTCGTTTTAGTGCGGGATTTGCGATTAGCACAGGAATTAGAACGATTTTATTGGGATGATCCTTTGAAAAACATTGGGAATTCTACATCATTAGGAATTTTTTTTGGTATATAGTTTAAATATTCACATTTATAATCGAGTGTGTAGGAATTAAGAAATATCATTTGGTACTTTGAAAAAAAAGTTAGTCGTTACTACATTTACACTGACGTCCAAAATTAAGGGGTCACCCAAAAAATCGAAAAGTTGCCCTAATTTGTAAACCGCTGTGTCTTTGCGAAAAAAAAAAACCGATTTGCATGAATCAAATCCCATTTTGAAGCCTATAGTTCCTACTTTGAAACTGATAAAACAAACTTGTGAGTATGTAAATCCAAGTAAAGTATTCTAAAGCAAATACTTTCCCCCTTAAGGGTCACAACTAGTGTGACTGCTTAAAAAAATGTGATTTTCGGGAATTTATTGTATTGGATTTAAAGTATTGAATATTTTGAAATTTTGAGGATATATATGTATTTATTTATAAATTACGTATGTGCTGTAGTTTTTTTGTATAAAAATATTCAATTTTTCCCGACTTATGTGCCATCTTCCGAGCCTCCAAAAAAAGGGCTCCCACTGCAGAACTGATTGTGACCTTTGCATGTATTAAAAAAATAAAAACGTCAGTTAAGAACATATTTCCTGTACCGTGAACCTCGATTATGAAAAAAAAATTGAAATCAAATAAAATGGCAGTGTTTTGAAAAATAAAAAACTCAAAATTACGCTTATAAATCTGATGGTTTTTTTGCATGGCAAATTGACATTTTTCATCCAGTCGAAAAACTGGAGGTTCACAAAAGAAATACTAAATACGGCAAAAAAAATTCAAGTCGATCGGATGATTTGTATTCGAGCTAGAAGTGCAGCAAATCTGAAAATGTAAATTTGAGAAAAACGTGTTTAAAGACAAAAATGTATATTTCATTGTTATAAATCGATAAATATGTATGTAACTTAAAGCTAATCTGCTATTCCAGGCTTATAAATACAACTCACCTTCTTCTTCCCATTTAAAAAAAAATCGACTTGACCTCGAAATGACTTTGGGGGTCAAGGTCAAGGCCAAATCCAATGGCACCACCGGATAGCCAGGAAACAATCCTACAACTTTTGTTTGAAACATTTTTTCCGAAAATCCACTCCTGGCGTATTATTCTGCCCCCTCAACTTACGCACGTTTCTGAGCGACGAGCAGCTGCTTTTTAGAAGGTTGTAGCTCAAAAACTATTTGAGGTACACACCTGCAATTTTAATATATTATTCTTAAGGGTATAAACTACCAAAAAATGCAAAACGATTTTTTGAATGTATCACACTAGTCGTGGCCTTAAAACGGGTTTTAAAAAATTCTCGAGAGATTTTGTTCAACTGAGCTATGGCAGCTGATAAACTAACAAATGCCAAAAATATGTAGAGTTTTAACGTGATCAAAATATTGCAGATACAATTCAATAAAAATATTTTTGAGATAATCTAATGAAAGCAGAAAACAATACTTTTAGCTGTACAAAGACATGTGGCAGATTACTGTACGGTCATTAGTTTATGAATTATGGAAGCTGGAAAATGAAAATTACGATTTTACTATGAATGCTCATAGTTGCCAAATTGTACCCTGTTTGAGCTTTTTCTTGGGGTGGTGATGAAATGTAACCTTAGATAACAAAAGAATAGAATGTTTTTTTTCCATTTCACCTGTTTTCGAAAGCCGAAACCAATTTTTTTCAGAAAAATCCATAAAAGAGCAAGTTAGCGTAAAAATGTTGATTTTAGGAGTAGTTTCACAACCCCTTAATGATAAAAATCATACCTCCGGGTTTAATAACTTTATTAATTGAACATTTTGAGACGGAGTTTTTGTGATTTTGGCTTTTTCGAAAACTTCTTTCATATAAAAAATATCAGTTCTTTTATAAAATTTACCCTAAAAAATTGGTAAAGTTTTTTTGTTTTAATCCAAAAATACAATAGGAAGGGTGTTTTTTTACAAGTTGTTCTGAAAGAGCGTTCTGTTGGAAATACTCGGGTATGAATTTTCAGAATTTTTTAAAAATAAATAACAAAGTTTTCGGAGCTTAAACTTGAAGGACAGAAACGGAGAGATTGAGACAATAAGGGTTAAACTACACAAAAAAATTAAGTTATAATCTCTTTCTTCTATTTTTTAATTCTTACTAAGTGGTAGGGTATACAAAAAAGTTTGATACATGGTAGTAGAAAGTACAAGCTTAAAAAATACCTTTGATTCATCCAAATTCATTCATTTTTTGCAAAGATACAGCGGTTTAAAAATTAGGAAAATTTTTGATTTTTTTAATGTTCTCTTAATTTTGAACGCCAGTGTATTTTCATCAGTATAAAGTAAAATAGTTACATACAAGGTTTTCATAGTAATACAATATCATTGTTTCTATACTTTTCTCACAAATAGGCGAAGTATTGTGGTTTTTAATGACTTTCACTCATAGCTCTTGTTATATAGTGATACTCCGGGTACTCATTAGAAAAGTACTTTATTGTTCAAAGGTTACAGTGGAACTGCTCGAGTGCAGTGAGATAAGACCGTTAAGTCTAAGTATTTGTATAGGCAACTAACTTATCCTATTACAGCTCTACAAACCGATTTCTGGTATTCCTCAAGGAACAACACTTGGTCCCCTTATTTTTTTTTTTAATCTACTGGGAGTGAACACTTAAATATTTTCTAGAAAATATTTAAAAAAATTGCTTTATGAAGCTATTATAATATAATTAGTTCTCAACTTCATCAGAATGTGTTCCGGCTTCCTTCTGAAGGTAAAGGACATATTCTTTAGTGACCTATAAGTATCCTTATTTTTCAAAAAAGTAGTGGTAACGTCCATCTCATCTAAATTGCTTTCTTAGTTAGAAGTAGTGCCTATTTAAATAAGATACAAATACACTGAGGTATATTTTAACAACATACATCTCATTGATTCAATACGAATTATAACATTTTTATAATAGAATACAATTTTGAGTCAATATTTCCATCCATCATTTCTCATATAGAGATAATATAATAAATAATTTTTACGTCTAATCTTATTTCATTTTAACGTCATTTAACTTATGTTAATGTGGAGATTTTATAATTTGTATATGATAACCAACTAGTTATTAAAAGAATTTATCCTATCAACCAAAATTAATTGAAAAAAGCCATTAAAAACATATAATTTGTAAGTGTTTTTTCTCTGAGTGTTTGAACTAGATATTCTGTCGTCCTTCAGATTGTTCGAGGTCTGTTCAAAAAATACGTAGACTTTTTGAATTGTGCGGACATAGTTGGTTCCAGGAAAACCCGTTTGGTGTCGCCTTTTTCGTACAGATCAGCTGGTTACAAGGCAATTTTTTGATTGCAAATATCATTATTGGTTAATTAACTACGCGGTTGTTTGTGAAGTGTGTTTTGTTTCGTTTGGCGGATGTTAGAATGAGTGACTTGAACGAGCAAAGAGTTGCTATGAAATTCTCAGCCTTCAGAACTCGCGAGTATTTGACCAAACACTCGATCGCTACTGGGTGGGGCCCTACTCACCTGACTCGTAAATGAACAATCTTCTTCTGAAACAATCTAAATTTTTATTGTCTTGAAAACGATTTTTCTTTAAAGACACTAAAATGAGAATGCAATAGAGATTTTTGTTATCAAACAATATAAAGATAAGCACCATAATTCAATGGTAAAACGTACCTCATGCTGGATACCTCGAACTCTACCTGCATGAATTGAAGACTATCCTACTTTATCACGTTCCAGCAATTTATTCCGGACGTATATTTAGCCCAGGTGTTTATAGGTTGGAGCATATACCAAAATTCATCTATTAACACGTACGTTCCTAAGGGTGCCCCCCAAATATTCGCCAGGCAGCAGGAGAAGGCGCTTTGCAGCTCCTTCGTCTTGCCTCCTCAACTCCAACCAATTATAGCTGCTAATCTTTCCAATTGAAAGCCCCGGAGCCGAATAGAAAATAAATTTCCATTAGTAAAACGGTTCCTTTCAATATTATTTAACCCTCCATCAACACAAAACCGGGAAGAGATGGGAAGAGAAATAAAGGATGGGAACTGGGGAGCCCTCAATGTAAATTAGGGGGCTCCCGTTCAGCAAATTTCAATTTAGTGTAACCCTTTCGAGCGCATTCGGGGCTTCGGGTGCTCCGCCTGGCCTCCATATGTGTGTATTTATGGCATGTTTAGTTACTTTCTTAACAAATCACATGCCTTTAACTATAAATTAAGCAGTTAATACCAATTAAGCAGAGACAAGCAGATGTCCTTAAACAACTTGCTGTACAATAAATGTCCTTAATTTATGGGCATATACCGCCGCACATACTCAATTTGCCGGCGTGGGCTCCGAAACGGGGCGGAGCGGGGGTGCTGCTGCGGGGGGAAGCCGCCGCCGCACCGTGCCATATATAGTAGTAGTACCTCAATCCGGTAGGCACCCCCGGGTGCTCCCGAAGGAGTCCTCCTGTAAATGGGAGAGCGGTGCGCTACGGGTTCGGGTGTATTATAGTGCACATCATCCAGAAACGGACTCGGCCTTCGCCCCCGCCTTGGCTGCCTCCGCCGCCGCATTCGAGAGGCCTAGATTTACATTCATTACCGGATACATGTGTAGCTGCTTGCTGCCTGTTCATAAATTGACAAATATGCTTTGTGGCCGGGCGCCACTACCGGCTGAGCTTGCAGGAGCGTGTCTTGTCCCAGAGCCCCAACCCAAAGGCTGCTGGGGCTCCACAGGCGAGGATGCACAGCTCTTGACAGGTCTTATGGATAGCGCGCGCCCCATCAAGGCTTCAATTGGCGACAGGCAAATTGAAGTGAAAGCGACAAGCTCAAAAAAAAAGAAAAAAATATATTCCGCGGACTCAATAAACTTCCTGTGCGTCCGTTGACTGTGTGGCGACGGGCACCGTCCGGGTGCAATGATTAAAACTCGTAAATTCGCGCTGCCTATCCAGCACCCCATTAGAGGGAGGCTAAATTGAAAGCAACAGAAACAGGGCGCAACGCCTGGTTCCCGATTCCCGGTCCCCAGCGCTTATATCCCTCCCCACAGGACAGCGGCGAAAGTTGCAATCTGAGTAGATAGTATATCTCGGTAGTGTTGTGTACGGGGCCGTGACCCGGCCAAGCGGGAATCCGGAAACCAGGGATACCCGGTAACAGGATAAAGCAATTCCCCGTAAATTGGATGTGAGAACATCGTCGAGCTGTATCTCTCTCTACGCCTCTACGCCTCTATGTTTGGGGCTCCTGTCACCGATGCTGCGAATTAACTGCCTTTAACTGCCTTTTTTGAAATGAAAACATTCAACACACGCGGTGTCTCTTATATATGGACGCTGGCAAGTTGTTAAGGACATTTGCTTTTGACCACCGACCCGAACATATTTAACATCCTCGTCCTCGCCTTGCCTCCTGGAACGGAGCATAGACGGCGGCAGCATATGTCTGTAAAGGGCCAGTAGTCAGTCTATGAGTTCCCGGATAGACACATATCCTTGTGTCTCCTCCACCCATCCATGGTCCAGGTCCTGGTACTACTGGACACTACTCCATACGCTACCGGGATGAGCACTCCCCCCTTAGACGATTGTTTAGCGAAAAATTACATCCTGGCCTTCTAACCACGGATGGAGTTATTGGGGATGCCCAGTGGCCGGAGGACACTCTGTACTGGACCACTATGAAAGTATCCCGACGACGGGAAGGGCAAAACTAGGGCTCCGAAGGGGGAAAGGGGGGATCTCAGCGTACTATTTGTGTGCGGCTGGTTAATTAATTGATTCTCAGCGCAATAAAGTCGTTATGTTGGGATAGATGTGGCCGACGTGACGCAGTTAGAGAACTTTTACTTGAGAATTTCATTGATGCTAGAATTACAGAGTGACATACCGAAAAATACCCACAAACGACATTATTTTGTAAACCCTAGAAAAGTTTTTGGCGAATTATAAAGTTTTTCATTATATTACACATCAACTTCCGGATGAAGAAAATAATTACATTTCATTTTATAATTTAAAATTATATGTTTTTATTCTATACATAATAAGTAGATTTATTTCTACAACACTAAGAGAAAAAACGTTACAAAAATAATGGAAACAAAATTATTTGGCGCCAATATCAAAAATTATTAATTTAACCACACTTCACATTAAACTTTGTTAATTAACAATTTTCAACGTTCATTTAATAAAAACTAATTTTAAAACATCATTACATACGTAATCAAAACAAAATGCTTTAGTTTCGGTATTACCTATATTTGTTTTTGAGTCAAAAGTATTGAACAATTTATAACAATACATTTCGTAGTAAAAATTAGGTATCTAGAGCTTTAGATTCAACTATTATTTGTAATCATTCCTTCTTTGATTTGAATGCATGAAATTGTATTGTGTTGCCAGGTTCACAAATAATAATAGATTTATATGTATTTATAATATGTTGCAAGATAATTTTAAAAAGTTGTATTAAGAAAACATTGTTGAATTAATAACACTAGTTTACAAATTTTAACTTTTTTCTTGCCCTTCATACGAAATCTAATTTTTTTCTTCCTTTAATGGTAACGTTAAGTTTTCGAGAAAAACAGGGTTAAAAATGAAAATAACCATATTTCAACCACTATTGGAAATTTTTTTTAAAAACAAAGGAATTTCGTAGCGGCTCGAAACGTAAGTCAAATCAAAGTTTGAATTCTAAACTATAACTTTATAATATGTTATTAGTAAATTTTTATTAAAATTTATTCAGTAAACGAGTTTTTGATGAATCTTCCCCCTGTCATATAAGTTAAATGAACCAACTAATGAAAATCTTGTCTCCCCAATAAGAAAGGTTTTAATCAACTGATATTTTATAATTAGAAAGAATTATAAAAATGGCTAAAATACGGATTTTTTTAAATTTTTAATCCAAGTTTTCTTGAAAATGTGACGTGATTTATTATTTTTTTCGAAATCAGAGAATATTAATAATAACATATTTAGTAAATTTTTTAAGGCAACAAGAATCTTCTAAACTAGTGTAATTTTTGTCGCAATATTAACATTTACGTATAACTATGTTGAATTTCTTAGTTAAGGTACTAGTATATTTTAGAATTTTGAAAAAATAATTTTTTTTGTATTTTGGAACTCCTTAAAACCTCAAAAATGAGCTCCTAAAATATTTTAGAGAAATTCGAGAGTTATGACAATGTAAAGCAGTCTTAAGCAAGCGTGCGTTCTCGGCTCTTCGCAGCGGAAAAAACTTTAAACGTATTTTCCTCAAAATGAGATATTTTCAAACTACGTATAGTTAATCTGCGAATTCACTGAACAGATTTTAATAAATCTTGGTGCATTTTATTGATTAACATGTCCTGAATAAAAATTTACCATAATTTGGCCAAATTTTGTGTAAGAAAAAAAGTTGAAAAAATGTTGAAAAAACGTTGAAAAAAAGTTGAAAAAAAGTTGAAAAAAAGTCCTGAATACAAATTTACCACAATTTGCCCAAATTTTGTGTAAGAAAAAAAGTTGAAAAAAAGTTGAAAAAACCTCGAAAAAAAATTGAAAAAGAGTTGAAAAAAAGTTAAAAAAAAGTTGAAAAAGAGTTGAAAAAAAGGTCGATTTTTTCACACTTTTTTTCAAACATTCGCCTTTTTTTTAAATCGATTTTTCATTAACGTGAGAAACCTTCCTCTTTAAGATACTTATTAATTTTATTATTTCAGACTTGCCAATCCTGAGATTAACTGTCCATAAAGGGAGGAGGATTTTTCGAGGATTTAACTTTGGCGCTATCTATAAAATAGTCAAAAATTAGAATTGAAGCTTTCGAAGCACAAAATAATGTTTTAGAAAAAGTTTCATGTTCATATCTAATAAAGGAGCTGAGAAAAATTCTTGAAAATTTGCTTATTTTTGGCCTTCTAAATTCTGCTAGTATCTTAATGCGTTCCACAGTTGTTTCAAATAAAAAATTATTAAATGTACAACGATCCGCAACCAATTTGAAAATGATAATATAAAACGCGCGTATTTGATATTATAATACAATGCAATATTTTCTTAGAGTTTTTTCTATTTAATAAACAGAGATGCAAACATTCAAAGGTTTATTCATGAATTTATATGTATATGCCAAAAAGAAGTTACTTAGCTTAATAAAAAAATTGGCTCTGTTTGATTCATTTATGCACTATGACAGAACGTTTCATCTTTACTCCAAAAATTACTTGCTACAACTTATATCTATGGATTTCCTGCCATAGACGAGACATTGTGAAATTATATTTCCTATGGCTCCACATTAATTTCGAAGTGACCTCCAAGCAGCCGTTAAAAAACAAAATATATATAAAAAATTGGAAAATTTTTCGAATTTTCACTTCAACAACGGGCACAATTTCTTCATTCCCTCATTTCCTCAGCTCTGTTGTTCGCCTTTTTCCAGCAATAATTTTTCCGGAGGCAAAGCAAAAAAAAAAATAAAAAAAAATATTGTCATCTTTCTCGAAAGTGTCCTTCGGCAGCTCCTCTCGTCTGCAGCAGAGCTGAGCTGAGCTGAGCTGAGTAGTGAAATCGTTGAAGCATTTCGCCTCTTTCGAGATTTATTCGCGAGCATTACTTAATGACCCCATTTTTGGCATAAAATATCACAAGTCCGCCAGTATTAATGGGCTCGTTGGAACTGTCCGAAAAACGTTCTGTCGTCAATAAACGCTCAAATCGCAGAAACTTTCTCGAATGGCTGATGTATGGCCCCATACTTTTTGGGGGATTAGATCAAAACAAGTCGTTCATTTTGGGGCTAGAGCGCATAAATAACCCCCGGGTGCCTGGATCCCCAAATAGACGCCCGAAGACGTTATGATGTATTCAATGTTTGGCTTGCCAAAATTCATACCAAAAATTCGTCCCGGGGACAAGATTTATTTTAATATCGAGGAATCAGCGCTCACGAATTGTCCATTTTCCATAGAGATAGCATAGTTTAGTACGCTTCGTTCTGGACGTTGTTGGACGCTTCAAGATTCGGACGAACGAATAAATTCTAGGACGGGTCTGAACTGGGTCTGATCGTCCGTCTCCTTAGATGATGACTATCCTGGCAGGACTTGTTGTGTCCTTGCGGACGTCGTTTATGTCCTATTGGACGGGAGAAATATGATGACCCAAGTCCAAGTCCAGCAGGACGAACTGCCAGTCGAATCATCGGTCGAGTTTTTCTGTTAAACTCCTGGAAGAAGCTGACGGCTGAGACTCGAGTGTGTCCCAGCGCTGACATTGTCGTCAAAGTTCGGCTGATTTATTTGTTTTCGTCAGCAAAATAAGACATGTGTGGCCCATAACAAAAAGGATGGGGACGAGCTGGTTCCATCTTGGTCCCTTATAATATATGGAATGTCCCTTCTTCTTCTTCTTCTGCTGCTGCTCCGTCTTCAGCCGGGAAGATGTCCGGGACGCCATCGGGGAACAGCGCCCGCCATACTATATGTATATGCGGCTTCCCGAGCATGTCGCTAGTATCTATCCCGATGCTATGCTCTTTGTAACATGGCAGCCCGAGAGATATCCTGGGACAAAGTTATAGTTTTTAGGTGACGCCTTCAGAACTACTAACTTCTCGCATATATCACTTGGTAGTGCCACATCATGGGATCCGCAGATATTTATGCTCAGCTCCGTAGATTGTTGAGTGTAGAACTGTGCGGGATTTGATATCGTTCGTTATAAGGATTTTTTCATGCTATCCATCCCCCCGTCCCCACCAAACCGACGACCCCCGAACCCCCCCGTCCTCCCCGTAGACGGAGATATTTGCGCTAGGGCCAGGGAGGATGCCGTGCGATAAATTCTGTCATTGAAACAGGCAAACAAAGTAATTCTATGACAGAAATATGGGACAGTACTGGCAAGGATGTAATAACTTTACTTTATGGAATTTATCTCTTGCGGCCGAAGGGGATGATAGGACCCATGCTGGAGACAGAATCGCGATAATCACTGGGGAACATTCTTTATTGTTTATATCAATCCAAATTCCTAAGAAATAACAAGAAATATCTATCAAAAACTAAAATTTTTTGTAGGAAATAGGATCTTTCCTTAAAAATCATTCATTCGATTTTATAGGGATATTTAATTTAGTTATCGAAAGAAATTTCATATCGAAAAATTTTTAAAATTTCATAAAATTACATTTTTCCGCCCCTATTTTCTGCATATTCCCATAAACTTTTCGTGAAAATTGTGGAAAATCCTTAAGGATGTTTTTATCTTACTCCTATGAATAATACCAAGAAATTCCTGAAAATTAGGATATTGTTAATTTCTCCAATCTGCCATTTTTTAAGAAAAATGCGTGCTTGTCACAAGATATATTTCTTGGATTTGTTAAATTCAAGTTTTTTTTGCAAATATTTTGTGCAATTTGCAGATTTTGCGATGAAACTATGAAATTAGGGAATATAAATAGGCATTTTTTTTATTTTTTTCTCATTTATAAAACAATTGACAATTCATAGCTAAAACTTACTTTATAACTTTAAGAAAGGAATTTCTACCTATAAATTGAATTTCGCAAAAAAATTCCAGACACCAATATCATTACAATAAAACTGATATACGAATGTTTTATTGTTTTGAAGGATAAAGCTGACGAAGATAGGCCGACGGACAAGAATCAATAAATATCTTATGATAGCTACTTCGTGCTAGGGCTACTTTATAATGCTTGAGTTTGCTCTTAAATGAGATAAGACAGGATATATCTTTTCGTGAAAAACAACCGAAAATATTAGACCATGTTGAATTTTTTAAGGGGAAATATGTTTTCGAACCATTTTTACTTTACGGATTTAACATTTTACCCCTTTGGTTGCTGGTTCGCTGGTAAATTAATGAAAACAGGCCAGATTTGGAAGATTTTTGGGGAAATACCTGCTGTGTGTTGTGAGGAAAGAGGTGTTGTGAGGCAGTACTTAGTTGCAGCTTACGCTCTTTTCTAAATCTTCACGCTTTACGTGTTTTTCGAACCAACAACACCTGAAAAGTATTTATCATTTGGTTTTTTCATTCAAATTCATTCCCACTTTGATTATTATCAGCATCATTAAGTATTATCGGATCTTATTTCAATACTTCGTCTTAGTTCGTCTCCGCTGATAGTGACCAGGAAAATTGAACGTATACTGTATACTATATACACTATGGTGCTTTTTTTTCGTGACTATTTTTTTTTTTTTTTCTCAGTCCCACCTCGAAATTTTGTGGCAAATATCTAAACAAAAATTCCCTGAAAATTGGAGCCCTTAATATTAATATTAAGTACTAGACCAAGGCGTGTAAAGATTTCCCATATAAAATACACGTAAACTTTGATTATTTTTCTTCAAAACTCTACAGCTCAGAGGCATTTTATGGTATAGTCTTGGTCAATGGTAGGATTTCTTCAGAATTGAATGCTCTACAAAAGTGTCCATTGCGGTGTAACCCTAACTCCCACCAGCGAGGTAGTACGGGTCACTAACCTCAATTTTTCCACGAAATTCCCGCTTTTTCCCTCTATCTCGTAAACAACAAGAGGTACAGAAAAATTGAATATGACAAACTTATAGGAAATTCAATTTCCTACAAAAAAGTTCTGAACACCAAATCGGTAACATCGATATTTCTTGAGATATTGGACTTTGAAGTTGAGGTAGTGTTTCTACAATTTAGCTCAATAATCCATGAAAATTCCACACTACCTCAACTTCAAAGCCCAATATCTCAAGAAATATTGATGTTACCGATTTGGTGTTCAAAACTTTTTTGTAGGAAATTGAATTTCTTACAAGTTTGTCATATCCACTTTTTCGGTACCTCTTGTTGTTTACGAGATAGGGGCAAAAAGCGAGAATTTCATGAAAAAATTGAGGTTAGTGACCCGTACTACCTCGCTGGTGGGAGTTAGGGTTACACCGCAATGGGCACTTTTGTAGAGCATTCAATTCTGAAGGAATCCTACCATTGACCAAGACTATACCATAAAATGCCTCTGAGCTGTAGAGTTTTGAAAAAAATAATCAAAGTTTACGTGTATTTTATATGGGAAATCTTTACACGCCTTGGTCTAGTACTTTGTATTAATATTAAGGGCTCCAATTTTCAGGGAATTTTTGTTTAGATATTTGCCATAAAATTTCGAGGTGGGACTGAGAAAAAAAAAATAGTCACGAAAAACAAGCACTCTAACACACTAATAATGTAAATGGCTTAAAGGGAATTTGCTATCAAAAATAATTCGCTCTAGCGAGGTCGTGGACAAAATTCTAGGAAGGTATAAATGCTTCTGTTGTTTGAGCTGTTGAATCTACATAATATCGAAAAAGTTTAAAATCACAAAATGAGGGAACTGGGAAGGGATTTAGGTTTCTGCATGACCCGTACATGAAGCATGAAAATGACGGTATGGCATGCATGCGACGGACAAAACTTTTCATCAGGACGTGATCAACTGGAGCCAGCATAACTTGGGCCAAGCATAACTCGAGTCAGCGGAAAGTGTGACATGAATGCGAGACGTAAAGAGACATTAAGCCCGTTCCGCGCAATTAAAGTTCCTTGCACTTTTCGAAATCTGCCGGCAGAAATCTTACGACTAAACAGGGACCCGTGCAGGGGTGCAAATCTTCCAGATGACTGCATGAGGCACGTCTCGCGTGACATCGCCGTCTCACCTAAACCTGCACCTGCACCTGCCAGCGTGCTCACCTGGAAGACAAAGTGCATCCGTATGTGCGCCGAGTGGGGTGCATTTATCCCGCAGCAGTTGAAATTGCTGCCCAGACCGAACTGCTTCGCCATCCAGCATCCCGGTTAAAAGTATGCTCTGCAGGACCGGGAGAGATCCGGCACTCTGATGCTATGCGAACAGAGAAGATCGTCCTCGGTCTGGAGCCCCTAATTCGCCATCAACCGGAAGATATGCCTGAGGGCGCGGGGCGAGGCCCGGCGCGCGATAAGACGATGCATAAATTCACTTTTAATTAGAAAATTAGCCAAAAATATGCGACTCACGATAATCGTATGAATAGTTAGTGCATTACACGTCTTTTGCCTTCTTTATGATGTTCATTAACCCGGGCGGAGCGCTGCGCCCCACTACTAACATACGGGGCAGCAGCCCCGTCGCGCCGCCACGAGGAACGATAACGAGAACGTCTTCTGCAGGCGCTCCTCCGTTGGGGCCTGATGCTCACGCCCCCTCGGCCCCAAAATCCGGGTCTCCATCTTTCCAAAGCGTGTGGGGGGGAGGGATGCGGCCTGGCGGGTCCTCGACGACTGCGACGAATGTTTGTGGGGTGACAAATATTCGTGAGGTGGCTCAAGGAACTTTTAACTCGTGCAAATCGCGTCTCCGGGAACGCCAAAAAATTTCCCTAATTAAGATGTTGGGGGTGTTGGCGCGGAGTATTCTTGAGCAATTGCAGCCTAATTTCCTTTGCCAGCTGGATTCGGCGCCCGGTGATTATCGCGGGATTGTCTCCAACAGTGGCGCCCCTCCCCTAACCCTTAGAATTCTTTATTCTGAGTGCTTCGACCCTAAGAGATAAATTTCATATAAATTGTTCAAATTATAATTATTGTAGTGTTCCTCCTCAGAGTGGAAGGAGTCCAAAAGGGTGGAGCAGCCGCAAAGGCTTTAACTCCTGGTAGAGCCGCTAAAAGAAGCGTTAACTCTTGGGATTAAGAGGGAGCAGCTCGAAAGCAGAAACTCCCAGTGACTAGTCCGACGTCTTGATTCTTAATCCTCTGTTTATTCAAAAATCTTAACCTATTTAAACAAGTTCTGGCTTACCTCTACATTAACAATAAATCAATAATTACTAATTATTACCCTATACTACGAAGTGCCTAATAATCCCTTGATCAGCTTGTTTCAGTTATTTTGCAATAGCTGATTTGGGCGTCTCATGCATGCGCACCGAAAACAAAGCGAGCTGCCTTGTTACCCCGCTAATTGAGTGTTTTACTCACGGTAGTAACCTGACTCCTCTCGTGCCATTTAGTAGCTCGCGTATTCATTCATAAAGCGTTGCTAACCCGCGCTTTAATTGGGTCAGGGTGTGACGTCCGCATAATGCTAGGCATGCGCTTTTGCGCTTTTTATGTTATGCTTTGTTTACTTAGGAGAAGTATGTTTATGCGAACATTTGTGTATTATTTTATTGAGGCTATTGGCCTGTGATCTTGAAATCTTAATCTGGTACATCACACCATCCCCCCTAGGGGAAAAAAAAAAATTTTGAAACGTTTATTAGTAGGTACTTCGTGTTTAAAATTTTTTTTTTTTTTTGTATGGATGTGCTTAGGGTTATTTGCCTATTTATATTTCCTATTAGATTTCTTTTTTCTTATTCGTTACAATTTTATTCATAGCTATAAAATAAACAATTATTTATGATTCCTTAGTACTAATACTTTGTATTCTACTTTGTTACATTACATTGCGTTTGAATTTTAATAATATTAATATTATATATTTTAGTACTATGTATGTGCATATTTTTGTTTTGTTTTTTTTTTTTTTTTTTTTTTATTCGTGCATTTTCCTTAGCCTATTTTTGTGAACTTTATATGTTTTCCCATTCGTATCTTTTATTACACAATTTACATTGTCATTTTCTGTGATTATGTATGGGCCTTTATATAATGGGTCTAATTTCTTTCTATTCTGATTTTCAATCAAGACTTTATCACCTACTTTTAAGACTAATGGGTTACAATTACGGTTGGCAATTTGTGTTCGTGTTTCTTTTGAGTATTCGACATACTGTTTTGCTTTAGTTAATGCTTTTTGTAACCTAAATTTCATTTCCTTGCTGTACAAATCATGGTTATAAACAGGGTCCGGTTGGTTGGACAGTAGTTCTAAAGGTAGACTCACTTTTTTAGCAAAAACCAATTCAAAAGGGGTATATCCATGCACCGTGCTTGGGGTTGTGTTGTAGCAGAATGCGTAATATGGTATCCATGTATCCCAATTATCTCTGTTGTCGTTCACAAAACATCTAAGGTATTCATTCAGACATTTATGGTTTCTTTCCAGAGCTCCTATTGTCTCCGGGTGTGCAGCTGTCGCAAAAATTTGCTGAATTTTTAGGATGTTGCTTATCTCAGAAAATACTTTGTTTTTGTATTCTGTTCCTAAATCTGTTTTAATTTTACTCATTGGACCATAAGTTAGTACAAAACCGTTAATTATGGCTTGGGCAATGGTATTTGCTTCCTTATCTTTTGTTGGTATTATCGTGACGTATTTACTCAGGTCACATTGCATTGTCACTGCATACCTATTACCATTAGTTGTTTTCGTGAACGGTCCAACAGTGTCGATGGACACTACATCGAAGACTTTTACAGGCGTTGTCGTAATTTCCATGCGTTCTCTGTTGTATTTTTGGTGCTTGTTTTTAGCACAGTCTTCGCAGCTGTTTACGTACTTGGCTATTGTTTTTTTCATTCTTTTCCACTTGTATATTTATTTTTGATACATTCTCGCTTGTCCTAAGTGTCCTCCTGTTGGCGTAGAATGATGATTGTGTAAAATTTCGTCTATTTTGTTTTTCTCGGTTATATATTTTTGTGGTCTATATATTCTTATACTTATTTCTTTCAGTGTTTTGTTTCCTAGGATTTTAAATGCGGTTATGTTAATTATTTTAAATATTTCACTTTCTGCAGAAAGCTTCAGACTAGTCTGAAATTGTTTATATCTTTTATCTTCCAATTCTTCGAATACCTGCGCTAGAGCGGGTTCTACTAGTTGGTTATAATTTATGTTTATATACCGCTTATATAATGTTTCGTTTCTGTGCACTATATTCATTTCTATTTTTGTGTGTTTACTGCTGCAGCTTATAGTTTTGAATTGTAGTTCAGGTAGTTGTGCTACTTCTGTTACTGAAGTCACTTCCCATATACGCAGTTGGCCATTCTGCGGGGGTATTGGTGTATTGTTCATGTAATCATTTGTTGTTTCTGAATTTTTCTGTTGTGTCAATGCACGCGTTTGCATTCGTCTCACGTTTATATTTTTCAGATCGTCGATGTCGAGTTGTATTCTTGATAAAGCGTCTGGTCCATTATTCTCCTTTCCTTTCACATATTGCACTTCAAAATCAAATTCCTCCAAATCTAGTCGCATTCGCGTAAGCTTCGAAGATGGATTCTTCATGCCGAATAGGTATACTAGCGGTCGGTGATCCGTTTTCACAATAAATTTTCTACCATATACATATGGTTTAAAATATGTAATTGCCCAATGTATTGCTGCGAGTTCCTTCTCTATGGTTGACTTATTGCGTTCCCCAGGTGTAAATGTTTTGCTAGCATATGCGATGGGACGTTCCAACCCGTCAGTATTTTGCGATAAGATCGCGCCACATGCAGCACTTGAGGCGTCAGTCGAAATTATAAATTGATTTTTAAAATTGGGGTGTTGGAGTATTGTTGGAGATGTTAGTGCAGCCTTAAGGCTGTCGAAAGCATTCTGGTGGGCTTCTTTCCATTCGAACCTAACGTTTTTCCGCAGCAACTTATTTAATGGCAGAGCTATTTCTGCAAATTTCGGTATAAAACGACGATAGTAGTTACAGAATGCTACAAATCGTCTAACGTCATCTGTGTTACTGGGAACAGGATAGTTGCTAACTGCTTCGAATTTTGACTTGTCTGGGCTGATACCTTGAGCAGTGATTGTATGCCCAAGATAGGTTACCTCTGTTTGGAAAAATTTACATTTATCGGGATTTAATTTAAGGTTTCTTTCGCGTAATCTATTAAATACGATTTGCAGATTTTTAATATGATGTGCCTGCGAGCACCCGATTACTATAATGTCATCAATGTATAAGAAAGCTATTTCAGGTGTCAATCCAGCCATTGCAATAGTCATCATTCTTTGAAAACTGTTTGGACTAATATTAAGTCCGAAAGGTAATCTTGTAAACTGGTAGTGACCCTGGTTAGTTGAAAAAGCTGTAAACTTTTTAGAAGTCTCATCTAGAGGTATTTGGTGGAAACCCGACATAAGGTCTAAGGTAGAGAAATATTTTGCTCTACCCATCTGGTCAAGTATTTCTTCTATACGCGGCAAAGGGAATTTATCAGCTAATACTTTCTTGTTAAGATTCCTAAAATCTACTACTAAACGCCATTTTTTATTTTGACCATTTGATTTTTTTGGTACTAGCAATATTGGGGAGTTAAAATGAGATATTGAGTTTTCTATTATTCCGTCTTTCAGCATTTTGTCAACCTGTTTATTGATCTCTGATTTGTGTGCTTCTGGTATTCGGTAATTCTTTGTATACACTGCTGTATTCTCGGCTAATTCTATTCGTTGTTCGTAAAAATTATTCGTTGTTAATGGTTCATCCTCCAGTGCAAATATGTCCTCGTACTCTTGACATAATTTTTCGAATTTGTTTCTAGCATATTCCGGAATAGAAGTAAGGTTTAATTTAGACAGAATTTGCTTTGTTCTGCCTTCTTTTTGTGGTATTATTTTGTTAAAATTGGATAATGGTTGAGCCTGCACCTCGATATTGCGTAATGTAATCGCTTTATCAGTAACATTCAACACTCTCACAAGTGGGCATTCTTGTGAAGTTATTGTCCCTGCAATGAATACTCCTGGTTGAATTTCTTGGTTTTCTACAACTACTTCTTTTACGCCCTCCAATTTTACTAAGTTAATTCTTCGAATTGTTTCACACCGAGGCGGTATAACGAAAGAATCTGAGGATGGGCCACTTTGTATTGGTATTTCTACAGAATTGTTAGTCGTGTTTAATGTAAGGGTCCACGTATCGTAGTCGATAGTGGCCTTAAATTTTGTAAGAAAGTCCAGCCCTAAAATTGCATCTGCTTCTATAGCGAAATCTTCATTTACGATTTGAAATGAGTGGTCGACGGTTACTCCGTCACCGAAATGGAGTTTTGTGGAGGTAGACCCGATGGACCATTTTCCATTGCTTGTCACCCCTTGTATCAGGAATGTATTTTTGAGATTTACTAATTGGTCATCATTAATTTTCTGTCTTCTGAAGATAGATATATCCGCTCCAGTGTCAATAATAAACGTGCAAACGGAGCCGCACATATCAGTATATGCTTTAATGAAATTTGTTAAGGATAGATTTAGTTTATATATTCTTAGTTTGTTTGTACTATTTCCCCCAACCGAGTTGTTTCCGCATTTGGTTGAGGGGCCTGGTATTCCCCCGAATCGTAGTAGTTCACCCTTCTGGTATTATTGTTGTTATATCGTGCATTATTCTGTGCATTTCTATCGCGGTTATTACTATTATTATTGTTTACATTACTTTGTATATTTCCGCTATTATTTTGATGGAACCTCCTATTGGTATTAATTTGATTTTGATTATTCTGCCGCCATGTAGTGTTTGGCTGATATCGTCTCGGCCAATTGTTTCTATTTCCATTGAAATTCTGCATGTTTTCCATAGCTCTTCTATTTTGATAATAATTTCTTCCTATACCTCTTCCTTGTCTTGCATTGTAATGCAGTATATTATTTGTCTGAGGTTTGTCTACGGTTATTGCTTTGGTGGTTATTTCCGAAAGCGATGTCAAGTTGCTGGCTTTTAGTATTAACGATGTTTCGGGATTGGCAATATTATTCGTGAATGTTTGTACTGCGAACTTTTCTGCGAGTCTTTCTGCTGCTTCTCCAGTTGCAACTTTTTCTGATATGAATGCTCTTGTTAGTAGCCTTGACAAGTTTTCTACCTGATTAGAGAAGTCCAATAGTTTTCTGCTACCTTGCTGGCAAGCTTTTAGTTGTGCCAGTATCGCATCTGACGATATTTTTGTTGAAAATTTCTGTCTTAATTTGCTCTTAATTAATTCCACGGTATTTGTCTCTTCCGTAATTGCATATTTGGCTTTACCAGTTATACGCGTCTTTATAAATTTTATCATAATGGCTTTCTGGTCTTCCGAAGTTAGTTCGTCCAGCAATTCCATCGACTCGATGAACGCTTCAGTTTCATCGTAATTGCCGTCATATGTCTTCAGCAATGACGTTGCTGTTTTTATATCAAACGCCATATTTTCTTGTTTTTGGGTCTTTATTAATGTAAAAATGGTTTCTGCTTGTTCTAATATTTCTTTATACAGCGGTCTGAGTTTCAACACAGTTTCTGCCTCTACCGGTCTACTTACGTATTCCTTGGCTTCCTCAAGAAATTTATTTACTAACTCCGCTTTTGCTTGTAGTGTTTTCTCAGTATATTGACGATTTTTGCTTTTATTAAAGTTCGTTATGATTTTTCGTAGTTCCTCTCTGATGCCACTTAATTGTTCCATTCGTTGTGATTCCATCTACGTGAGATGCGTACTTCTTTAGAAAAATTTCGAAAAAGTTTAGCTGCTTCTTGTATTAATAGCACTATAATACCGGCCTGTATGGTCATAATGGCAAATAGTGCGATCAAGGACAAGAAAATTACAACAGATTCTCGCATTGCTGAACAACAAGGAAATTTCGAAATTCTTAATAAATTCTATCTCTAGACTTTTATAACGGCTGGAGTATTTAAGTATTTTTTCTTTAGGCTTCTTTTGTGGTCTTTGTATAATACATAAACGAATTCAGCTATTTTAACTATGGCAATTATCAAAAGCAAAACAGTTATTAATTTGTTGTCCACGTTTACTGTGTCTTCTATATTAACATTATTAATTATTTCGCCGTTATTATCGGCATTTTTTGATTCGAATGTTGATAATATTTATATCTGAATTTATTTTATTTTACTATCCTAATTTTTAGCGCATTTAATTATATTATAATATTTTCTGTTGAATTTATATATTTCTAAGTATACAATAATATTTTCATATTTTATTTCTTTAATACAATTTTGGCTTGTGCCTTAATAAGTTCTGATTGCATTCCTTTTTTTTTTCTATCTCCTTCTTTTTATTTTATTTAATTTACTTTTTTCCTGGCTCAATAAAATCTCGACGGTGTTTGCTGGTTACAGCGTTAAACCACTGGTATTCCTTTCTGGTATCTTCAGTTGTTCAAGTTTCTTAAAGATTGCCTCAAATGCTTTGTCGATTTCGCTCATCCTCCGCAAATTCTTGGTTGTCGTCTACAAGTTGCCGATTAGATGGTCACGGTCGCCATGTAGTGTTCCTCCTCAGAGTGGAAGGAGTCCAAAAGGGTGGAGCAGCCGCAAAGGCTTTAACTCCTGGTAGAGCCGCTAAAAGAAGCGTTAACTCTTGGGATTAAGAGGGAGCAGCTCGAAAGCAGAAACTCCCAGTGACTAGTCCGACGTCTTGATTCTTAATCCTCTGTTTATTCAAAAATCTTAACCTATTTAAACAAGTTCTGGCTTACCTCTACATTAACAATAAATCAATAATTACTAATTATTACCCTATACTACGAAGTGCCTAATAATCCCTTGATCAGCTTGTTTCAGTTATTTTGCAATAGCTGATTTGGGCGTCTCATGCATGCGCACCGAAAACAAAGCGAGCTGCCTTGTTACCCCGCTAATTGAGTGTTTTACTCACGGTAGTAACCTGACTCCTCTCGTGCCATTTAGTAGCTCGCGTATTCATTCATAAAGCGTTGCTAACCCGCGCTTTAATTGGGTCAGGGTGTGACGTCCGCATAATGCTAGGCATGCGCTTTTGCGCTTTTTATGTTATGCTTTGTTTACTTAGGAGAAGTATGTTTATGCGAACATTTGTGTATTATTTTATTGAGGCTATTGGCCTGTGATCTTGAAATCTTAATCTGGTACATCACATTATAAATTAAATATATGTAAATTTAAATAAAAAGAACATCAGAACACTTTTAGTGTAATTTTAAACTACATTGTAGCTTAGTTTTAAAATTATATAATACACTATAAAAGATGTAATACCCTAAGAAAAATTATGAGCTTAGGAACTTCATTTTTTAGGTGGAGGTATCTAAATATTAAATATTTCTAGTTATTTTATTTATTTATTATAGAGAATATTGAATATGTTTTTATTTTTGTTTTTTGGTTTATTATGGACCATTATTAATTCATATTTATTTGTTTTTAAATTTGTTTCAAACTGAATTAGCAAAAGTGTGAGTGTTTAAATATTTTATATTAATTTACAAGGCTTGCACGGTTTATTATGAACGTATCTGCGATTTTGCTTTATAGGTATCCTTTAATTCAATGTACACGGTCTAAAACTTATTTGAACATTTATGCGGGCGTTTCGTTTTACACGGTTTCTATTAACACAATTTTTCTTAGAACGTATCTAGCGTGTAAATTGAGGGATGGTTGTATGTTAATTCTAGCAAGTCTTTATATATCGTGCAATTAAACAACATGATTATCTCTCATTCCCATTTACTCAAAAATCCTTTATTATCGCATAATCACCTCTGATGAACACTGTCATCTTTTAAACTGTGATCTGGATCTATTTCAAAAATGGTGCTCAATCAACCATCTTCTTTTGAATGTCAGTAAATATACTTGTATGTCTTTTTCTCGCAAAAAGAAACAGTTGTGCTTTATTAATTTTGTGATCAACGGAAACTCCGTTGCTAGATTTGACAAAGTGAGAAAGGCAACCGCCTTAATAAACTCGTGATTTTCTTTTGAAAACCAAATTATCAATAAAGCCTACGCGAACCAAGGTTTCTTCAAAAATGTGGTCCAAGGAGTTTGATAACCTGTATATTTAAACGTCTTCTATATGGTATTTTTGTTTTACCTACCCTCGAGTACGCCAGTCCAGTTTCCAAATCCCTGTTTTATCAACACCACATTCAGTGAATTGAGAGTATTCAACGGCGGTTTCTACACTTCGCCCTTCAGGTATTCCTTGTACCAATAATCTTTATTTGCCTCCATACAGCGTACAGTGGTCTGAAATCACGAAAACGCGGGATTTAACCAATTTTCGAAAGTAGTCTTTTGTATCTAAAAGGTGTATTTTATTATTCCTATATTTTACCATTCATTTATGTCATGCAAGGTCATGGTACATCCTCAAAGTTACCTCATTTGCAGCAGTAAAACATTTCATTATTGATGTAGCTAATTTGTCTCTGCGAAACTATAGACATTGGCTTTTGCAATAGTATAATATACAGGCAAAACAATTATAGTAATAATAATTTAAAGGGTGATGCTCACAGGTTTCCAATTATGGTTAAATAAATTAGAATTGAAAATCATGAGTCAATGTTTGAATTGATTTTTAAAAAAAAATCTCACAAACGCCATGAACCTCATGCATATCATGTAATAGTCCAATATGTTTACTTATAGGTGCAATCATTTTTTGTTGCCCCAATGTACTCCCAAGCATATTTTTGGCAAAAAATAGCAAATTACATATCACTCCACATATTTTAGAAAGCGCTAAATAAAGTTTTGGAGTTATTTTTTTTACCTAGGGTTGAAGGCTTAAATATATGAGGGTTAGTTTTCTCTAAACTATAGCTAGTAAAAAGATGCATATGGTCATTTACATTTTCGAGGATGTATAGCACATTTCTGGAATTACTTTTTACCTAAGGGTTGAAGGGGTGAAGATAGATAGGCTAATTTTTTCTAATTGATAGTTAGTAACAAGATGTCATCGTGCGTATTATTAGGGGGTCAGATATGTGAAAATTAAATTTAAGATAGTTAAAAAAATTTTTGAAAAAAAAAATCGAAAAACTGATTTTTTTCACTAAAACTACTGTAACTTTTTTAATTTTTAAGATATTTCAATTTGCCAAGCGGTTTTGTAATCCTGAAATGATGCCCATTCAGCTGGTATGTTCAGTTTTTTTGGCCGTTTCAAAAAGTATATTTATTTTGAAGACTGAAGGTACCACTTTTATGAAGAAAATGAACAACTCATTTACACACAAAAATAGCAATTTATTAATTAAAAATTGATTTAAAAATCCCAAAAAAATTTGTCATATACAGTCGACTCTCGATAAGTTGACACTCAAGGGACCAGGGAAAAATTTCAAATTACCAAGAGTTCAAAATAACGAGAGTTTGATCAAGATTCGAGATTAATTATTTTAAACATTCGTACAATAGAAGTAGAATTATTATTTACTGAAAAGTAGACCGTAATTTTCTGTTGAGTAAGCGACTTCAGTCTATCATTGTCCAATGAATTTTCGATAGTGGTGAGAGCTGCGAAGAAATCGTCACTTGTGTCGGTTCTTAGGGCGTAGAAGCGTAGGTTACCAATCGATCTCTTTGCCTCGCTCAATGTGACTGGAATGGGCGGTTGTTCCTCTTCGGTTAGGACACCGTGGACATTGATGTCATCGTTAACATGATCCTCAAATGTTAATTCTCCACAGTTAGGTAGAAGTCCCCACTCTGAGTCAGAATTTGTAATTTTTGGCGACTCTACGTTTTCGGCTTGCTTAAACCCGCACTTTTTGAATGCGAACTGCAAACTCACTGATGAATCGGCAGGTTTATACATGTAAACAAACATGTATGTAAGCAAACGACTTAACTGATGACAACAAACGCTTCAAATTATAGAGAGTATGGAAGTCCGGACTTCAAATTATTGCATGTTGGCGGGCAAGTACTCTTCCTTCAACTTCAAATTACCGAGGGGACCAATTAATATTGATTTTGTTCAATTTATCGAGTATTTTTCAAGGGAAAGGGAAAAAAATTCAAATAATCGAGAGATTCAAATTAACGAGTTTCAAATTATCGAGAGTCGACTGTAGTATGTAATGCAAATTAAAAAAAAAAAAAAAATTTATTCATTAATTATTAATTATTCTACACACATCTATCACACATCGGTTGAAGGCATGATGGACACATTGAGTTAGTCTTCTTATCACTTCCTCTTGGACAAATCGCGTACCTTTTTTGTTTTTCTACCTTTCGACGCTCATTTTGAGTGGGAAGATGGTCCTGCAAATGCAAAATATTTGCAATTCCAGCAAAAGTTGCCTCTTCTTCCCTGTCCTCACACAGTTCCTCACGAATCGTGCGTGAACGTAAATTATACGTCATATCTTATAGCGAAAATTCACGTTAAAATTTTTTCAAAAAATTGTAACAAAGAAAAACTGTTAAAATGTACTCAAATCCTCAGAATTAAAAAAAAAAATTTTCGAAAAACTCGAAAAAATCACGTATAGGTCACACTGGGTGTGAGATACCCCAAAATTCAAGAGGGTCTACTTTGAGCAACTGCCAGGTAGAAACTAACGGTCCCAAAAATATTTTGCCGGCGGGGAATGAAAGTTTGTAACGCTGACTAATTGTAGATGGCGGTATTAGAACCATATCCATTGGTTTACTGGGTCATTTTGGCGCTCAAAAAAACGCTGGGGTGTATTTCAGCCAGTATGACCGTTAAGGGTTAATATTTGGGTTCCGAAACGTTCGTTGAGGTATAGGAATGATTTTCTTTGTATGGTATACGAAATCATCATACTAATTATGGCCTGAGTGAACCCATGGTTCTGTTACTGATTTTAATTTAAATAAGTTCCAACTGAAAAGTTGTCTCCATTAAATTTACTATTATTTTTATTATATTATTTTTATAATTTTTGTGTATCATATTATTATTAGTAATAAGTATTTTGATGAAGCTCTGATAAATAAATAATGTTTCTAATATATCAAATTAGTTTATATGTATCCCATGAGTGAATTGAGCATACACTTGGTAGGTTTAGCTTTTGTATGTGGATCTAAATATCTGAAATACCTTAATTTTTACTTGTTATTTGTTTATAATTTTATATGATAGGGTTAAATCCTTCTGTTGAAGAAGTAAAACCCCATTAGATTCGTTTTAAACTTATAAAACCATATATGTAAATGTGTTATATACCTTTTCCGCAATTTCGTGCTCCCTTTCGAATCACGGAACTGATTGCTTCTAGCGGAGCTATTAGCGAATCCCGCACTCCAGAATTATGGATGTGCCCTCGAAAGTGTCACGATTAATAAGATTTAGTGGCAATTACCCGGGCCGAAGGAGCACCCTGCATATAGTTGTAATCATCGACCCAACTAATCTCGACGTTATCTTAATTACAGTCAAAAGTAAACAAATCCAGAGCGTCACGTACACCCCCTCTGAGAGGCGGTCTCTAGCTCTAGCTCTAACTCTATACTGAAAATTTTCGCTGAAGTAGTGTAATAAATTAAAACTTTAACTTTATGTCAAGAATAAGCGTAAATCTCGGCCCCGGGAAAGTCCTCCTGCTCTCATAAATCGCAGCGGCGAAATGCCTCAATCGTATGTAATAATCCCTGAAGGGGTTGTCCCGATCCAGAACCCGTCCACCCGGTTACCCGGATGTATCCCGATCCCGGTGCCACTTGCACTGCCGCAGCTAAGTTTAAGGCGTTGGAGTTGGTGGAATGCGGGACGCGGTACTGTGGGGACATCGGTGGCTGGATTAAGACTTTGATCTATGACGATTGCTCCTGTGTTCCCGGGGGAGCTGCTGCGCTGCAGTCGAACCCAAGACAGCCACTTAAACTATTTCCTTACGTTTCCCAGAGAACGGACGATTGTAGCGGGAGGAGCCCGACGGCAACTCCTCGGCCCAGTCCTGGTCTAATCAACCGGGCCGCAGCAGGCACTCGGGACAATTTCGAGTCTTAAAAAATACAAAAAACAAAAGGATTGAAAAACTCTGGCGCGGCTGGAAAGGGAGTGCGAGGGCTCAAGATTTAATTAAAATCCTGAACACCAGAGCCCAGGCCTGCTACCACTCAATCCGCATAGATAATGGCTAATAAGGAAAGTTCAATCCTAGAGGTAGCTTTGCATAAGGCCCAAAAATGTTGCCAAGAAATTGTGTATAGTGGGTCCGCGGCGCCGGATGCTCCTCTGGTTTGGGGCTAATATAAATTGAGGAGTCCTGAAGTTGCGGCCCCCGGCCGCACATAGCACAGGACTATGCTGGAGGAGAAGGATTCCGGGCGCGCACCGGATGAGTCGAAACACAACAATACGGGCCGACACGCGTAAACTTTAATTAAAAGTTTTTCCCCATATAAAAATTAAGAAATACGAGAGGCGGCCACCTCGCGCCTCGACTTAATCTCGCCGCTCTAAATACGCGAATTTATTGGTTCATAAAAATAAATTTAAATATTCCCGCCACCCAGCCGTGTTCGGATACAGGAGACGCTATGCTCTAGCCGCCCGGTAGATGTCAGGGCGTCCGGTCCAATTCTCGCTGTCTGCGCGGCGGGCGTCGTTGCGATTTTGTGCGAGATTTTTTTCAATTTTAATAAATTCACACCGGGGACAGGGCGCTCACCTTGCGATGAAGTGAAAGTCCTTCGACCGGATTGAGACACTTCTTCGCAGATCCATTTAACTTTTTGATTAGCACCACCACCCAGAGCTTCAACACTCAGATAAAAATCGAAGAAGAAAGACTGCTAACTATGGAAGAAAACCCATTTTTTTCCATTCAAATAAAAATAAAGTCTTAGTTTTTATCTTAATAACGTACTAATGGTTTTGTTTAACATATTTTTAACGGATAGTATAATTTATCAATCCAAAATTTTATCTATCTTAAAAAGTAACCAAATCCTAGAAAAAGTTTGATTATAGTAGTAAAAAAATAAAATAAAATAGTAAAAAAGTTAGTAAAATACAATAGTTTCTATCTTAAAAAATTAGAGAAAAATAATTCAAATTATATATGGTTTTGCTATTACCTTATCCAGATATTTGTAAAAAAATTAGAATATTTTCTACATATATTATATGTATAACCATAATTGGTAATAATAATATTATATTATTATAATAATTATATTATATATTAACCCCACACCTGACACCATGTTGTATTATGCGGACTCTTATAGAAGTGAACACTTCGGATGTGAGTTTGAGACTGATTTATTGCTTTGTTAAGAGTACATTAAGTATGGGGAAATGCAGATATGGACCGTTACAACTAATAAATACAAGATATAATAATTCTCTGTGTAATACTACAACACAAAAAAATAAAACAAACGTATCAATGATATGATATGATAGAAAGCAAGAGAAAGAGAAAAATAATTTTAATGTGAAGCAACCTGATGATTCGCGCCTCTCATTCTGTATTCGACTTTCTTCAATATTTGTAAAGAAGTGATACATATAAGAAGTTTTCGCAGGAATTCGACGATTTCCAAACAAACAATTTGGAAAACTCAATTCTTAGGAAAATTTGAAATAGAGACTTTCAAAGCTCTTATTAGCTTTTTTGATAAAGAAACCTTTCGTTTAAAAGTTTTATAAAAGATTTTTCTAAAAATAATTTCTAATAACGTATTTATATTTTTTCTACCTAATGCCCTAGAGTCTAGACAGACAGCTCACACATAAATTACTAATTAGCACTAATTTAAAATTTAGGTGCTCTCTGTCATGGGCTTATCATCATTATGACCACTAAATTACGAAAAACTTGATCATTTATGACTTGCTAAATGACCATAATTTTTTGATAATTTATACCTAAAAGATGAAAAGTGTACTAGAATTCAGCTGATTTTGTATATTTATACCAGTTCTAATATTACTTTGCGCTATCCATTACAAAGAACAAGAAAATCAAAAGCACAAGGACTACTGAATAACTTACAGCTGATAAATGATGATTAAGAAATGGCTGTCTGTCATCACTTCATTAATTAATAACTAGTGCTAAATGAGTAATTAACTAATTATTAATTTAGTACGCTGTGTGTCTAGGGCAAAAAAAATGATACTTATATTACTTTTAAGGGCATTCGCACAGGATTTACTCTTGATTGAGACCCTTAGAAGCAACATTGACTTTTCAGAACATTTGTTATTCTGAATATTGTCTTACAATAATTTTGTGTTGGTGTTTTATAAGAAAAGTAAACACACATTCCTATTTAAAAGTTTAACTAAAAATTGTGGGTAAGAATTTTACATTTAAACATTATACTGGAAAAATGCTCCTCCAATGATTGAATTATATATTGTATAAGTTAAGATAACACTGCAGTTGATAATTATCTAAATCAAATGCTTTATAAACTAATTTAGTAATTTTTAAAAGCTATAGTAGTCTATTGCAATTATTGTTATTTTATTGCTTGGATTTAAAAATATTATTTAAATTCTAGATGTGATTTTTATTCGAATTAAAAAAATGCTTTTCTTTGAGTGCTTGAGCCAGGAATTTTCGGGAGCGATGCAGGCGCCAACACAATTTATCCCCAGAAAGCCAGAACTAACGTAAGAACGGGGGCATTCATTTTGCGAAAAATGTCCTGGTTTACCATGAAGTGCTGTTTCGGGGTCGAAGCCGGCGTTGTCCCGGAATCTCCACAAATCCATGTACTGGGTAGATTTACGATCCTCTATGACATCATTAATCAGCCACTTGATTGGTGATCTTGTTTTTGTTAATTAATACAATAATACGAGTGCCGAGTATATTTGCGGTATAATGGAGCACCAGGAGCCCCACCCGGCCCCACACAGCAGCGCCTGGCACACAAAACAAACGTATCGGCGGGGCGGGGCGCATAGGGGGCGCTGGCATAGGTGTTTAGATGCGGCCCACCCCCCAGAGCCCCAGAGCCCCAGAGCGGAGCACCAGACGGAGTGACTAAAGGGTTGGCCGGATCGGGGGACGGACTCTGTCTAGGCATTAAATTAATTATTCGTGTTATTATTTTGGTCAAAATTAAGCACGTAACAATTTATAACCTCCGTAGATGTGTACCGGCCCCGGTTGATGGTAGTTTGTTTAGGTGGTGGTCAGTTATTGGTCAATTCTCATGCAGATTGTAATTTACTTGCAGGTGAGCCTACCGTAATTGGATGTATGGCAAATTCATATTAAATAGACCACCTATGGTCGACCTGTTTCCCTGTTTTACTTTTTTCTTGCACCAGGACTCCACTTGTCCAGTTTTCCAGTTTTCCAGGAGTGGGGCTCTCCGGTGGGTTCATTCAATTCTATGCACCAGTTTAAGGATTAAATGCGGAAGAAAATAGATGCGCATTGCAAATGGACATAGAAATAAGTGGGAATTAAAATTGAAAATTAACGATTGTCAACTGTATAGCTCTTTCAGGCTGAGATACTTCTTAAGGTAGGAAAAAAAAAATATATAAAAAATCTATCCAATATAAATGGAATATTATTTTGATATGAAAACTTATGACATTTTAGCAGTATATTACATTTATAAAAAAACGTATTGAAAGGTATATCAATATCATACGACTCTTATTATATTTATATTTTATTAATATGAAACCATATCGATATACGATTTACGTATGAGCTTCTTTAAGAAATTTCTCTTTAAAATTGATAAGAAAACATATTAAAAATACAGTAATAATTTCCGTAATTCTTCTATAATATTTAAAATATATATAAAAATACAAAGATACATACAGGGTGTCCAGTAGGAATGTGTGAATACTAATGAGTCACTACTTTTTAATAAATGGAGAGATGGGTAAAATGTAAATACTTTTCAATAAAGGAAAGTCATAATTTTCATTTCATGTCCATTTTATTATAAAAACATTAACCCTATTTAATACAAACCATTAATTTAAAAATATAGTAATGAACGTGAGTTACTAGTGATATATGTTTTAGATATTTTAACCATCTTACTTCTTATTAGTATTTTTTGAATTATTTATATAATAAATATGAATTGGAGGCCCTATAAATCTTTTTACATTTAAACAATAATATAATTTTAAATTCTTTCCTAAATAAAAAGATTGAAAATGTTCTGAAATTAAATACACCGATTGAGTTACATGATCACAAGAACTCTTACTTCACAACTGGCGTTCATTTGAATAATCACTTTTCACAATTCACATACGAATACTGCTTAAAATAATACGAAAGTAGTTTTCGTAGTAGCTTACGCTTAAACATATGAAATTAATATTTTTTCGAATCAAATGCAATAAATGATATTATATCTTATAAAATTAATAATAATATATTTTCCGTATTGACTTCCAAAAATCATATGCTTGACATAGGGTAAAACCGGGATAGATGCCCCAGTTTTCGAAAGAGCCTCATTATTTTAATACCAAATATATTAGCATAGATTATCCGTGTAATATAGTTAGTTTAATCCTTTATATAGCTTTAGAATCTGTATTTGTTTATCTAATTATTACTGGTTTTGCAGAAATTAAGTTCTTGTAAGACGATTTTTTTGGGGATAGATTCCTACCTATATGAATAGATGTCTCACTACGAAATTGTTTAGAAGGATAGATGCCTTTGATGGGTGATAGATGCCCTTTTAAATAATCAACAAGAATAAGTAATCACAATGTAAGATTTATTTATAATCTTCAGATATAGGTAATATGATACGCATAACCATAATTAAATATATGCATCTCTTTAACAAAAAATACAAAAGTTTCTGTTTTTAAGCGATAATTTATTTAAAATTTTCAATCATCTCTGACGAAACATTTACATTCCCGTTTTAACATAGTAATAATTTTTCAACATTTTTTAAAAATCAACATTCATATGCATCTCTAAAATAATAAAAATTAACAATTAATCTTAGTGCAAATTTAAAAATTTTAGTAAATCAACATATTTATAGAAACTATCCTTCTTTATTTAGGTCGAACCGGAAGTCGCTTTGAGTTTTCCACATCTTGAGCAATAGTTCTTAAAAAGTGTTCTGACACATTATACACTGAATCCAATCAGATTTAGACAAAATAGGCATGAACAAAACACTTAAGGGGACCTTTACTTTCAAAATCGGAAAAAAATCAAAAAATTTTTTTTTTCATAAAAATGGTTCTTAACATCATACAAACCCTCTCCTAAAACGGTTTTAAGAAATTCGTAAAAGAAAAAGTTATACCTATATTTGTAACGCTACCTCTACGCATTTTATATGCAAAAATTATATAGCAAAAACTTTGAACGCGATCACATTTTTGAAAATGGCCGCATCTGTATCTCAAAAACTATTCAACCGATTTTAACAAACCAAACGCCATTCGATTCGTTATCAAATGTACTAGAAACTAAACCTTTAAAAATATTATTTTACCCCCCACTTTTTTATGCGGAGGTTAGTTTACCCCTAACTTATAGTCATTTTGTAACTTTTTTAGAAAAACGTGTATAAAATGATATATTCATTAAAAATAAAAGGTTTTTTAGGTTTAGGTACTAGTTTTGTGTCTTATGAAAACAATCCACTAAAAATTTTTAATCTATCTGTTACAGGAAGTCCTGGAGAAATGGGGCCGTTTTAAAAGTGCCTTTTGGTTGACGCCATCTGCAGGCATTAAAATAAACTAAAGTTGCATTTAAAAATTCTTTTTATATTATTCATAATCTTACCAATAATGTACAGAAGGTTTCAGGATCATAAATATAATAGTCTTTTCAAAGAAAAACTTTTAAAAAGTGTGTTTTTTCCCGATTTTGAAAGTAAAGGTCCCCTTAATTGACATGCAAGTACCAACACACATATTACAATATCTATTAGTAAGTACCAAAATAGTCATGACGTAATATAACAACACTTTAAAAATAATTTGACAGGGCTCTTACATTATAGAGGGATAGAAGATCCTTTCAAAACTCGGGGCGCTATCCTTTACGCTAGGGATAGATGCCCCTTTTTAAGTAAAATAAATGCAAAAAATCAGTGATTGACTCCTAAAAGTGTTCTCAATAAACCAATGTATTAACACAATTAAAATAAAATTTAATCCATTACTACTTATAAAGATATGGAGCATTGAATACTTACGTTAGAAACTTTGAAGCGTTCGTCGCGTCCGCTGCGAATGTATTCAGACACACAAGCGAGAAACGTCCGACCCCGCACAACAGATTGCGTGTCACTTTTTGCGTGTCACACATTTGCTGTTTTGTATTTTGGCAGTTTGGTTTTTAGAAACGAGGCGTCTATCCCGATTTTACTCTATATTGGTTCATATTGAAAACTTATCAAAACAATGTGAAAATAATTGATAATATCTATTGAGACAGTAAATTTCTTTTATATTTTTATTATTAATTCTATATACATATTTCGTGTTGAAATCATAAGAAAATTATACATGAGGGTGTGATTTTTCAAAAATCCGAATTTCTTGTTTTTTTCTGTTTTTTCCTTGTTTTTGTTCGAGATTGTTTTTTTTAATCTATTTCAATCTAAGCATAAATCAGAAAGTTCGCATCAAAAGAAGTGAGAACAAAAAATATTTTGAAAAATAAAATATTTTTTTTCCCAAAAAACCACCCCCATTTGTATTTCATTACTTGTTTAGGGGTGGAAAAAGGGTTGAAGTTATGTATAACTTTGTTTCAAAATAAAATTAAATAATGTAAGAACCAATTGCGAGGGTGAACAAATTCTTTCATATGTAAGAAATTTTTTTTTCCTCCCTCATATAGAGGTGTATTTCCACTTTCTGAGGGATTGTCATATCATTTTTGACGTTCTTAGGTCTTAATCGATAAAAATATTGTCAACAAAGTTTTGTTCATTTTCCAGAAAAAAAAACCCTATTTCACCCCTTACTAGGGGTTGGTAAGTCAACCACATTGCATTATAAGTGAAGATTGTTTATTTGATATCAAAAGAAGTAAAAACATGCAGTTATTGAGCTGTCTGGAAGATTTTTTCTTACGTTTGTTCAACGATGTTTTAATTGAACATTATTTCTTCATTTTCTCACCCCATTCTCATCCCTTAGGAGGGGTGATAGCTAAGAACTAATACCGGGATTTGAAAGAACTAATTTTACTTATAAGGTAGCCTTATTTTTACTCTAATTAGCCGAAAAGATATTGTTTTCTTCGAGTGTCCCAAAAGAGTCGATTGTTAATGAGTTAAGGGAAATTCTATGGTAGCAAGATCACTTGGTAGAAAACGCAGACTGGAAGTGGATTTTCCAATGGAGACGATTAACAATTAGATTAGCAAATGTTTATAAAACCATAAACTTCTAAAATTTATAATCTATTTATATTTATATAAGAAACTGATAATTAGGGTTGTGTCTGTGTCAGCATCACGCAGAATCGAGTGGACGTATTTTATCAAAATTTGGTATATGGATAAAATAATATTAATAGCATCTGAACATTTTCATTATTATGTAAGATATGCTATTTTTGTTATATAAGTTTGCTTAAATCTATTAAAGAATAACAATTTCCCTACGGGTAAATCCCGAAACAAAATTTTTGGGTTTTATCCAAAAGAAGACTTATCACCTTCGAAGTATTTTAGCCATAACTTTGTTCATTCCCTGGGCGTTTTCGAGAGGCTCACATAATTTATCCGAAAGTAATGAAGTTATCAATAAAATCGGAAAATCACAACTATGATTTTGGAGCCCGAAGGAACTATCCCGCACCACACCGAAGACACGACGCCGTAGATCATTAGATCCCTTACAGAAGCGGGATAATGCGGGATATCTGTGGAACCTTATCCTTTTCCCCAGTAAACGTTTTCTTATCATGGAGCACCTCCTGGAACCCATTCCGTAGCCCGATTCGCCTCCGCGCTCCATTTCGGCCCCATATGAATTCGTACATGTGAATCTTGTCTCCAATAAATCAAATTTTATTACAGTTTTCTTCATTTTACACACAAACACTCCATCCAAGAGGGGGTCCGGGAGACTGGGACTCCGGTTGGCGCTCCAGTGGCAAACTATATGTAAGCAGTTCTAAAGGGCATAACTTTTCCCGGGTCCTGGAACCCTTGTGACTGGTCTCTGTCACTTAAATTTCAGGACTGTTTGGCTCGGGCGTCGGTGGCTCAAAACGCAAATTCCGGGAGCTCCCAGGTGGCCATAAATTAGACAGGAGGACTACTTTTAATTAGGCACCGTTACATTATCCGTGCCGTGCGCGTATGTGAGACAAATCGTATGATTTAGGGACTAATTAGGCGCAGAAAAGAGTGCCGAAACGAGCGGCAGGTGCAAATGATTATTCCTCGGTTTCGTTGTGCCAAAAAACGAAAAATTCATGAGATAGCTCCGGGGATCTACTGGCTGCTTGGCCCCCGGATTATTAAACCTGTTTACACTTTCTGTATCGCGGGAGGAAGGGGGGTCCCAGTCTCCCAAAAATCCCTGATCCCGGACTACTGCTCTCACCTGCAGTGCATTCGAAATGACTTCGCCGCCGTCGTCGTCGTCGAGTCGACTCGACGGAGTCGCCTAACATGATTAAGTCCATTCTAATCCGCCGGCTTTTTCGCACTGGCACTTGCAAATCCTGCAAGTGTCACTGGGTAATAAGCCCCACAAAATCTGAAAAGCTCCTCCACGGGCTCCGCATATTTCGATTTTAAGCTTCCCAGCTCTCGGTGGCGCCCGCCCCACCATCACGCTGGGTCTCTGTTTTTCTGCCCGCATTCATGCTCAATGAGGCCTGACAGCAAGAACTCAAGTCAAGGAAGAAGGAACGATGACGACTCAAATGGGATGGGACAGGACCTGGAATTGTTCCTTTCTGGGAGCTCCTCCCAGGCCCAATCCCGCTTTTCTGCCCCCTTTAGCCCACTGGCGCAAAACACTACTCTGTGTCGTCCTTAAGTCGTTTCATGCATTTTTAATTAGCCCACGTAATTCTGCACAAGTTCCATTGATGTGGCTTCATCTCGAGGATTTCCATTTCAAACTCTTTCTCTGGGCCCAGGTCGGACACTGTGGGGGAAGGGGGTGCTTCGTAACAAAATGAGACCCCCAAGGAATATATAAAAAAAAAATATATACCAACAATTTGCAAGTCACCGGAATTTTTAAGCTTTTCACCCCGAAATGGTTCTTCTTGTATTTCGGGCACGATTACTTTTTAACAAACATCTTGAAGAAGGTGGTTTTTGTCAACGACAACACTAAAACAAAGTGGTCTTGATTTATTTCAAAAAGACATACAGTAAAACCCGCTTAAATGCACATCCAATTTGTCAGAAAATTTCGTGCATTTAAACGGTTTGTGCATTTAAACGTTTTTAAGATAAATGCACATGTTGTGCATTTAAGAGAGCTCGGATTACTTTTTTTGGATTACATGTACAAATTATTCAAATGTCCAAAAATAAAGAAAACTAAAAATGTGCGCATATTATCCACATTTATTCAACCGAAATAAGATATTTAAATCAACAAAAAACTAAAATTCTTTCTTTAGTAAAATAAAAATAAATCCAGTCTTTATGTACGTATTAAATAAAGTATGTATGTATGCACACATATAGGAACAAGTTCAAATTTTTGGTTTAAAAAAGTCTGATATGAATTTTTGACATTAACTACATATCTGTTAATTTAAAATATGTACATTGCATTTATCCGGTTATTTTTTAATTCAAATAGAAAATTCGTGCCTGAAATTAATGTGCAAATAAGAGGTTTGTGTATTTAAGAGGTGTGCAATAATGCGATCTTTGTTTCTACACATTAATAAGGCAAAAAATTCGGTGCATTCGCATCGTGTGCAATAAAAGGGTTTGTGCAGTAAAGCGGGTTGCATTTAAGCGGGTTTTACTGTATAAAGTCTATTGGTTTTTATTTATTTATTTATTTACCCGGCGTTTCTTGGGCGCAATCATTCTTTTAAAGAAACCAAAACTTAACTTAAACATAATAAAGTGCTGGAAAACTCAAATGAGGGCAGAGTTTTGTCCTCAAAAATACTTCAAACCAAGGCCCAAAATTCAAGTCCAATTTCCCTATCTTAAATTTAATGTTACTAGTCACATGTAATAAATTTCAGCTTTTTCCATATCCTATGTGATGACATGTATCATGTCTTGTGTCATATGTATCGTGTAATATGTCACGTGATATGTCATGTATTAATTTATGTGTCTTATATTATGTCATTCCATATTACATATATCAGGTGTCATGTCTGTCATAAAAAGGTATAAGAATATTAATTCGTCCATTCATTTTTTAAGAATTTTTCCTTCAATATCTTAGAAAGTAATGATTTTTTTTACTTTTTTATGACGACTATCTTCATTTTCCAAGCTGTGAAATGCACATGGTGAAAAGAAAAAACTGATTTTCATTAACTTGAAGCGAAAATATACGCAATTTTAAATACAGGGTATCCCATACCCATGTGCTTCTGTATCTCAAATTCACTTAAGGGGGTAGTCCAGTGAAAACGACTGTTTTTTCAACGATTTTTTTTTTATATTAGAAGTCAATTTTTATTAAAAAACTTTTTGACATATGATAGTACAACTATTAAAATACACAAAAAAAATTTTTTTTTTTTGTTTTCGATGAGTCATCCCGACAAAATGGCCGCTCCAAAAAAAATTTTTCTTTGGTTGGCGGACGTCGAATCTCTGCAACGGTTCATTTGAGAAAAAAGTTCAAATGAGGTTTTAATCTGTAGAACATTGGCTATCGTCGGAACTAGAATTATTAATTTTCAATAAAAAATAACAAAATGGCGGCATTTCGAATTTTTCGGGTGTTTTTCGGGTGCTTAATTTGTTTATAACTTTGTAAATAAACAATTGATTTTAATAATTCTAGTTCCGACGATAGATACACAATCAAGAAATATACAGCTTTTTTAGATCAATCGGAGCAAAAGACTCTGAGATCTGACGTCCGCCGAGTCAAAACATGCTGTTTTCAGAAAAACGCGTTTAAAGTTTTTTATGCGGAAAAAAGCTAAAAAAATTAATTTTACCTTAGTCAGCGATGCCTGCTCCATACATAACGCGATGCCTCCTCCATACATAACTAACCTTAAATACAAAGCAGAAGGACCTAGACCGTTATAAACCGAAAAAAAATGGGCGAAGCAAACAGAAATACAAGAGTCCTCCTTGCTCCGAAACACGCCAGGGGACCTTCGAGCGCTCGGATTCACGTCTCTCGAAAACTCTCTGTATCTTTAAAACTATTCAATATTTTGCTTAGATATTTTAAGGGAGTATTTTCTAGGTGTAGTAGAGTAGATTTAAGCAAAAAAACAAAAAACGAAAAAAAAATTTTTTTTCACTGGACTACCCCCTTAATAGTGCTATAAGCAATCAAAATGTTTCTCGAACGAAGCAGTATTTCCGATTTATGTTTAGTATAATTATCATGGAAAGACAATTGATATCATTATATAACAAATCTTTAATAAACATGGCAATTCTCTTATTTTTTTTTTTATTCTAATATGAATAAAAAACAGTATTAAATATATTTAATTTGTTTGTTGTTGTAATAACATATGCATAAAATGAAAAAGACGACTTTTCTTTATTCAAAAATAATTACATTTTCGTAATTCCTGCATTTGTTAAAAAAAATAGTGACTCATTAGTTTTCACACATTCCTATGGGACACCCTATATATAGGGTTTGTTTTAAATGCAACAATTTAATTAGGGATTACCTGTAATCGCGAACAGCAAAAACTAGACTTAATCAGTATCACAACAAAGAGGAAATACAAAAATGTTGGTGTTCCACAAGGGTCAATCTTGAGGCCGTCACTTTATCTGTTGTATATAAATTCAGAATGTTCAACTAAAAAGTAAATACAAGATATACAGGGTGATCCAAAAGTATGGAAACGGCTAAATAACTTTCGAGGAATGCATTTTGGAGCAAAAAGTTGTAGACAAAAGTTTTAGGAATTTTCTCCAGCTATTCAATGGTGACCTTAGATTTGACCTTGACCATGGCTTTGAAGGTCATTTCAAGGTCAAGTTGACTTTTTTAAATTGGAACACTTATTTTTGACCACGGAAATGGAAAGAGCGGACAATTTTACGTCCAACTATGACCTTTACCATGACCTCGAAGGTCATATCAAGGTCAAAATGGCTCTTTAAAGAGGAACCTGCATTGTTACTGCGGATTTGCAAAGAGTGGAAGTTCTGCGTCCAAATGTGCCCTTGATCACAACCTTGACCTTGAACATGACCTTGGCAATGACCTTGAAGGTTATATTAAGGTCAAGGTGGTTTTTTGAAGGGGAAACCATGTTTTTGACCACGGAAATGGAAAGAGTGGAAAAGTTAACGTCCGACTATGACCTTGACCACGACCTTGAAGGTCATATCAAGGTCGAGCTCTTTAAAGGGGAACCTGCATTGTTACTGCGGATTTGGAAAGAGCAGAAGTTTTGCGCCCGGATGTGACCTTGACCATGACACACTTGACCTAGCCTTAATCGACTTCACCATGGTCGGTCGTTAACTTTTCCGCTCTTTTCATTTCCGTGGTCGTTAATTTTTTCGTTCTTTCCATTTCCGTATTCAAAAACATGGTTTCCCCTTCAAAAAACCACCTTGACCTTGATATAACCTTCAAGGTCATTGCCAAGGTCATGTTCAAGGTCAAGGTTGTGATCAAGGGCACATTTGGACGCAGAACTTCCACTCTTTGCAAATCCGCAGTAACAATGCAGGTTCCTCTTTAAAGAGCCATTTTGACCTTGATATGACCTTCGAGGTCATGGTAAAGGTCATAGTTGGACGTAAAATTGTCCGCTCTTTCCATTTCCGTGGTCAAAAATAAGGGTTCCAATCTAAAAAAGTCAACTTGACCTTGAAATGACCTTCAAGGCCATGGTCAAGGTCAAATCTAAGGTCACCATTAAATAGCTGGGGAAAATTCCTAAAACTTTTGTCTACAACTTTTTTCTCTAAAATGCATTCCTCGAAAGTTATTTAGCCGTTTCCATACTTTTGGATCACGCTGTATGCTGCTGACACTGTATATTAGTATACAGGGAAAGAACTGAAGAGGAACTGAAAGAGAACGTAATTGAATGGGGATTTAGTAGAGCTCAGTAAGTGGTTGCAAGGAAATAAATAAGAAATATTTAAGAAAAAAATAAACAGGATATAAATACATCCATTGTGATAAAAGGAAGAAAGCTTAAAAGAGTTTCTGACTCAGTGTCCAGCTGTCTGAGCGGTTTTAGTTACAATTTTTTTTTAAATCGATGTGATATAGGCATTTTAGCAAAGAATCCACAGAGCCTAAATTCTAACGCCGGGAAGGTATAGAATTAAGTGAATGTTTCCAGCAGCATGCTGAGAAGTGCGTCATAAAAAAAATCCATTATTAAATAATTAAATAAATACATTTATTTTTATAATTATTTTTTAAATGTGTCATATCTATGAAGCTATGTTTCCTCAGTTTGAACCAGAGTAGATCTGTTTTATCGCCGAAATAAAAAAAAGTGAATTAGGCACACATTTCTGAGGAAAAGTTCTGTAACCGCTCCTTACCCTTGCCTTCGTGGTTCCCGGTGGAAAATGCAAACCGGGTGAAATTATTTATAAATTTTCTCCTTTTACTTACGCGGAGTTATCACGGCGCGGAACGGCAATGGGGTTGGAGGCGGCTCTCCGACGATAAAGTAGTCCTTAAATTGCTGCTGTGCGCTCCATCTCCGCTCCATCGAACAGAAGTGGCACAGGATATCAGAAGCGGGATGGAGCCGGGGCCGGGGTCGCCGCCGCATGTTCGCATCGCATCGCGTCCCGTCGCCGCAGCATCCGCCATCCAGCATCCAGCAGCATCCCGTGCCGGGGATAAATCCACTTGTTAGAACCATCCCGGGCCACCGAGATACATGTGAAAGGTCGTGGAAATGGTATAAGGTCGCGAAACACGCAAAATAACCTCTGGGACCGGCAATATCGTAAAGAAGCGGGTGAAATGGAACACCCTCGGGGATCCTCAATTTATATGGCCGTCCCCGGGATGTGTCCGTGTGCCACGGGAAAGTTGAAGGTGTTCGCTGGCGGCCACAAAATCTACGTTCTTCGGCTGCTCCCGGCTGCTCCTGGCTACTCCCGGCGCTTCCCGGCGCAGAGCACTTGCTGCTCGGCTCGAATATTTCACCTACCCTCTCAATTTGGCTCCTTCTGCGTTATATTTTTTTCGTCGTCTCCGTCGTCGTCGTGGTCTTCTTCTTCTTGTTCGGCATTTAATTCTTGTCGCGCCTTTTTTTCCTGCTCCACCCGAGCGCCAAAGGCTCCGTGTGGGGGCCTCCTCCTTGCTGTTGTGTTTTTTTTGCGCCCTTTTTTCTTTTCTATCCCCGCAAAAGGGCGATGGGGTCCTTGTAGCATTTACCACAGAGCGGTTGAGTGATGAAAGTTTTACAAGGCGGGGGCAGCGCGGTGGCGGCCCGGGGCGGAAAGGGCCACCCCGATGGAACAGAGAACTCTCCCCGTGGCCTTTTGTTTATTTCAGTAGACAAGATTGCTTCGGGGATGAATTTTTTATCTCTGATTTAAAACTAGCAAGTTGCGCAAATATTTACACAAATTGAATGTCCCATTAGCTAGATATACCTTGGCGAAAATGAGATAGAGAAAGTGTTTTTCGGGGAGGGGAGTGGGCAATTTATAGGGGTGAAACATCCAAGGGGAGCTGTTTTACCGCTATCGTGATCGCGGCACAAAAAAGAAAAAAAAAAAACTGAGGGTCTAACTTAGAGTCTTATTAAATTAGACGGGAACCTTCAGATAACTGTGATTAGTTTTTTGTTAGATCAAGATAGGCTTGAAAATAAAAAAGAAAGTTACTTTTTACATTTGATATATACTTAAGAATATTGTGGTAAAAATTTATGTTTAAATTGTTTTTTGAAAATTTTACTTTCTAATTAAATTATATCGTCGTTGCGCGTGCAATACCGCGAAAGAGCAGTTTGTAAATACCGCGTAACAGCAAAAGGCGCAAAATTGAAATATTGGGCCTACGCATTCTTAACATAGTTTCGCTCCTTATAGATCTCACAGAATTTAAATTAGCCTATAAAAAACCTCATTTTTGACATAAAAAAAATCAATTCTATATTAAAATTCATTTCAAATCCGCGTATCTGCTAATTCTAAACTACTTTTTCTGTAATTTGTTGTAACAAAACCGCGTAAGTGACTTTAAACAGAATCTAAGCAAGTTATTAAAGTGATTTTATATGGAATCTAAGCAAGTTATTAGTAAGCTAACGTTATTTTCCTATAAAATAGGTCGCAAAGAAGTAGCCTTAGAGTTCAGTCCATAAAATATAGTTAAATGGCTAAGATATTAAGTTTTTTCTTCCTCCTGTAAAATCGTGAAAACGCAGATACGCGGTATTTACAAACTGCTCTTTCGCGGTATTGCACGCGCAACGACGATATCATACTTACAAGGAAACGTTCTCAGGTGTGTCTCACCGATTTTGATGAAATTGAATTATGTTATAGAGTATCGAAAAATAAGAGACCCGTATTTTTTTTTTTTTTATCTGCGGAAACGCACATTTAGGGGGTACTTTTATTTATTGTTTTTTTTTTATAAAAATTGGTGTATTTTTCAAAAGTTTGTCTGCCATGTTGGATCCGCCATTTTGAATTTTTTAAATATAACATCAGATTCGTAATCAGTTACTCCAAAAACCCCTTAATACTGGTTTTCACGAAAAACCTGATGTCTGAAAGAAAATACATCATTTATGTATTAGTGCTAGGGGTTGTTTACCCCCTTGAGGAGCTTTTTTTAAGAAAACCCAAAAACACGTCAATTTTATTTTTCAAAATCGTATGTAAAAAAACATTGTTCAATGATTTTAACTAAAACTGTTATTTTTGTGACGCAAAAATATAAAAAAAAATTATTTTTCTGCAATAACAAATAAGGGTTGCCACCGCCGGGAACCGAATTACTTAAAAAAGGTTAGTATATTTATGAGACATCATTTCCACTTTCTTTTTTTCGACAAAATTCATTAGAACTTGAAATATTTAGGAAAAAACTGTATTTGGGAGTAAATTTTAGGGGTGGTTTTCACTCCCTATATGTGCGTATCCGCAGTCGGTAACCAACTATTCAAGGTCTTATGAGCCCCTCCTTTCATATAGAAAACAAATGATATTTATGACCTTTAAAATCTAAAAATTAGAATCTTTAGGTTTTGAAAAGAAGCAAAGATTAGACTCGGGTGAACGTCATATACATTTCTTCAAAAATTGGCCAAATCGGAAAAATCAAAAAAAGTCGAAAAATTTTTGAAAAACATCACATGTTTTCTTTGGATAATTTCAAGCATTTTCTATTCTATAAATTTTTTTTGTTAAATTGATCCTCTTCGTGTAAATAAATTCAAAGTTTTTTATTACATTGCTGTACAAAATGACCATTTTGCAAAAACCAAAACAAAAAAAAACTTTCAAAACCATGGTTTCAGAAAGCTTAGACATTCGGATCGCAATTTCTGGTGGTTACATGATCATTCAATAGCAGCAACGTCAAGATAATCGTCTTTGAAAAGAAAAAGACCAAAAAAAACAGCACTTTTTTTAAAAAACCAGAAAATAATAGGTTTTAAGAAGCTTTTATGCAAAACAAATGCCAGATTCTGAAAGAGGAAGAATATTACCACAATTTTCTATTCGAATCCTACAATTGAACTTGCGTGCACAAAATCCTCGTTTTGCGCATTAATGATTTAATAAACATATTTTTGGCAGGTTTTGCTAAAATAGACGATAACGACACATATCCGCTTATAAGGAGTTTCGATAAAAATATAAATACATATATGAAATGTTCGCAGTGTTTATATATGTTCTATTTTAAAATTCGTTGTAATATGAGAAATCAGCAATATCTAAAATTCCCGCTGGTTCACTCTCAATGCCCAATCTAAACAAAATCTACTTGCTTTCAAAAAATTTCGTTTTCAGATTATAGCAGATGATAGAACGAATGCAGGGGCAGAGCAATTTAACGCAAATTCATCTCTCTGAAATTCAACTAAATATTTATACGCGGCACCCTTTACCTGCTACAAAATAGGTTTTCCGTCAAAAGCCGGAGGTCGAGGATTCCTGATGAAAGCCCATCAGGGATGGAAGTCACGAGCAGTCTTTATTACGGTCCGACACCGGCGGAATGAAACGCATAAAATATCCAATCATAACAATCATAGAAAAACAGCAACAAACACTCACCTGTGATGATTCTTTGGGAGTTGCCCCCCCTTTCACATTCCCTGGACAAGGTGGGACCGGTCCGGACCAGGAGAACTGGTCGAAATCTAGATGAAACCTGTCCAATATCGAGGAGAACTGGGAATTTCCGCATGAAAATGTGATGAGATGGATACCGAGACGAGAAATAATAAAAAAAATGAGACCGGCAACGCCAGAAATAAGAAAAGTACCTACATATATATATATATAGATGTGGATGGAGGAAGGTGAGAAAGGCGGATTTCATATCCCAGAGCAGCTCTCCCGCACTCATATAAGGAGTCCCTTTCCCTACCCATCCGGGAACCGGGCATCCATACCTGAAAAATAGCGATACTAATCGAGAAGGCATGACCACGACAGAAGATGGGATCCGATTCAAGCATGTCTATCCAGGTCGAATGAAAGGATGAAGATAGCATTCCCGGAGATGCTGGACTATTGTGGACCCAAGATATATTATGTGGCGGGAGGGGGTCTGACTTGAGCGCAATGATTATCCAGATCTCTGGGTATGGGATTATTGGGAAAATTTCAAAATCAGCTGCAGGCATGATTCAAAAACGAATGAACTATTCAGGCGAGGAGGTCTAGCTTTCTATTTGCACTCGGACTTCGGAGGTGAACTCCACAAAACTCAGGAATATATACTACTTTGGGAGTCAAGAGTTTCGAGAATGCATATCCCTGTCATATGTGTCCCGGCCACTCCTGGACGATGCCAGGGATACAAAAGTCCCGGAAAAAAAAATTGGGTTTCGTCCACGAGTGGCGATTTTGCACTTGACTGTAATAAGTACTTCCGGACGTGTAAGGATCAACAGAGCCAATTGATCCTTTCTTGAGCACTACTGAAGTATGAAAATCCCTTTAAAAGTACGGGGGACAACGACGGACCCCATCGTCTGCATAGGAACTGCTCCCGAATCCGTCGTTGGGTTTAGGCCTTCCATCGGTAGGTATTGGGGCTCCTTCGCAAAAACAAAGGGGTACAATGCCAGACGGGGGTGTAATCCTTTATAGGGCTCCAAAGATTCAAAGATATTTGCGGTCGTTGTGTGCCTTTGTTCCTGCTCCTCCAGATCCAACTCAAACTCCAACTCCAATCACTGTCTGCACCGACCGAGAGGAGGCGCTCATCTGTGCAACTCTACTACTATATACTATATATAGTATAAGGCTTGAATTGCAGGCGGCAGCGAGGACCGGCAAAGATTCTCCGAAAATTTTCTCGAACTTTTTGGACACGATGGGAATCACCGAGGAACCACCGGCAGCAGAAGGTTTTCTTCCTATAGCTCCAAAGGATCCAGACTTTAGACCGCACCAGGAGCTAATTTGCTTTGTGATCAATGTTTGTTTTCGATTTATTGGCTCAAGATTTTTTTTTTCCGGGCATTAGAAGAGAAGAGGAACGGATTCGCTCAAGTGAAAACGTATGCAAGAATTTCGAATTTCGGCTTTGTGAGCCAAACATCGGTGCAATTGTTTGTTTCTGATTGTTATGAGGAGGATTTTCACGGACCATTACGTCTGCAAGGGTTGTGCACTAAAGGAAAGGTTTCTTGTAGGTACTCTACTCTGTCTAAATGGAGCTGGGAGTCGTTTTAAGTGAATTCCAGAAGATTCCTGGACAGTTAGTAGAAAAGGGAATTATCCAATTTAAGCAGTTTAACCTTTATTTAGATATGAGGAGGATCAACCTTAAAATATAGGCATGTGAGTTTTGAAATCAACAACTTCACGAAAGTCGATGTTGAATCAAACGACGTTTCGAGTTTTTTGGTTCAAATCAATTCGTATTTTCTGAATAAATCTCCCATCGTATAATTATTGTAAATTACTCCATTCTTTCTTGTATTTAAGTCCAATATGATTTTGTTAATTTTGCAATGTTAGCTAAATTAGTAATTAAGAATTAAATATTATTCCAAACGTGTCGAATCACACGATCTCATAGAATTTCTTGAGATAAGATTTTCGCCAAATTTTCCTTTGAATAAATCAATTGCTTCGGTCGCTGTACGATACGTAGTGCCATCTCGTTGAAACCACGAGTCGTCAACATCAATTTTGAGAACAAAAAATTACGGTTCATTGCTCTGTACTTTTGAAAAGAAAAGATTGGCAAAATATAATATGTAGTAAATCATGAAAAGTCAATATCATATACAAATCCTATAAAAATTCAAAACCTTCGTTGGTTTTAAATTTTCAAAATTTATTCGGATTTTGTACTTTGACAATTTTTCAGATGTTATTACTAATGTTAAGTTAAACGTAAAAGATGGTGTTTAATTTTTTTTTCTTACTTCGGTATTATTATAATCACTGCACTATTGCATTTATTTAGCATTTATAATTATTTATATGCTATTTTATATATACATACTATATATTAGATCTTCGTGAAAAGTGGGGTTATAATGAAAACTGATTTTTGTGAATTTTCAAATTAATGAGTGAGTTGAGCGCTAATATCGTTCCCTATAATTTTAAGCTAGACGTGATACATCTATATCGAAAAATTGTTGAACATGAGGAAATTGCATCTTCCTCCTGCTGTACGGACTATGCTATAACTTTTCGCCAAACAGGAAAACGATGAAATTCTCCAAAGCGTATAAAAAGTGCGATAAATTTATTATTCCAGACTTCAAAACTTTATCCCAAAGTTATTACTGAAATTCATCACTGTTGGGAAATCGCCTCACAAAAACCCGCCGCGCTCCGGTCGCATTTAATTTCTCCATCACATGCGCTGGCCGGGCGGGAGTGTTGGGGGGGGGATGGAGCCGGGTGCAAAGGCATAAAATTAAAACCATTGTGGCAATAACGAGCCGAACTAAAGCCTTCATTGATATTGTTTCGATTTTTGCGAAAGGGAAAAAAACTTTAGGGCTCGGATATTTTATTGCATGGAAGTACTTATCCACTCATCATCACCCCCTCCCCTGGGTGATGGACCCGGCGAACGGCAGTGGCGGCGGCGGCGGCGGCTTGAACGACTCTTTTCACCAGGACGCAGCAACGACGCACTCTTTGGGGCCGCGAATTACCGCCCGAAATGAAAATATTTCATTACATAATTTTGACAGTTTTATGATTTCAACGGGACTGGGAAATGATTCCAATCCGAGGCCATAACTGTGTGTGAACATTTTCCAATTGTGTGATTTATCTGCAGACGATTCGCGTTTTTTTCATTTTTTTCAACGTGGCTATGGGCCTTTTTGCGGCGCGATGCATTGGAAACGAATGAAATTGTTGCAGGAGATATCCTGAAATGAGAATGTTGGCGGACCTGAGTTAAAACGGATCACAATAAATTTCCTTAATGCATATCATGCTCGCTGGGTGCTCTTCCCGTCCACACTCAGGAAATCTTATTACAATACTCGTAATGTTGTGTTGCAGCATAACACTTTTGATAGCCTTGGCGAGTCCTGGTGAAATATTTGAGTGGAGCTACGATACGAAAACAACTTATAACTATGTCTAATATTATTTTTAAGTTTCCATTTCACCTAAAAGAAGTGCATAGCCTTAACCCGATTTTAAATGTTCTGTTTCCTCGAAAGAATATTTGCGATTTTAAGCAAAAGTGGGGAAAAAATCAAACGCAATCAAAAATTACAAATTTCTAAGTATTTAGCCAGCAAAAATGTATTGTCTAACTTCCGAAAAACCCCTTTACAATTTTAATTATGTTAAAAATGACGCTAAATAAGAACCCCTCAAAAAAATGTACCTGCGTGGTATGGTAGATTTTTACTTTTCTATTTATTAATTACACAGATCTGCAAGGTTTTGTTGTTGGGCAGCTGAGAGTCATTTCCGAAGTAATTGTCTGTGTAGAATCCGAATCAGAGTTCAGAATTGGCCCATTACATCAGGATTTTGAGATATTTGAGGTTATGTATAAGAAAAATGGTTTTTTTGGCTACTTTTGAGGTTATGTACAGAACGCACACATGTTTTTTACTCTATCCTACATATGTATTCAATCATTTAGTACTATTCTTACCCTTCAAAATGTGCTCTCGAATAGTACTGTACGATTTTTCCTTCAAAAGTTATAACCATTTTAAGATGACGTGATGAGTTGGAAAGCATATGCTGGGCTAGACCAATCCCTTTTTGGTATACATTTTTTAAACCATCTTAAAATGGCCTTAACTTTTGAAGGAAAAATCATATAGCACCATTCGATGAGACATTTTGAAGGGTAAAAGTAATACTAAACGATGGAATATGTAGGATAGAGAAAAAAAACTTGGTGCGTTCTGTACATAATCTCAAAAGTAGCCAAAAAAGCTATTTTTCGTGTACATAACCTCAAATATTTCAAAAACGTGACGTGGTGGAAACTACGCAGAAAATTACTTCAAAAATGACACTCAGCTGTCCGACAACAATCACAACCCCCTTTTTTGCAGATCTGTATTATTAATCAGTATGAGTGCAATTATGGCAAGAACTTAAACAAACAAACAGAGTTGAAAATTAATAGAACGACGCCAAACGCTGAAAAAGAGGCCTTTTTAAAATGTAAAAAATAAAATTTTTGAAATAAAATTTGAAAATTGATAGTTCCGCCCATAGCCAATATTGTTCTGAATAACATATCAAAATTTCAGATGATTCGGCTGAATGTTTTTTTTTTTTTCACAACACCATAGAAAAAAAAGTAATTTCGAGATTAATGACTTTAAAGTTTTAAGCATGGGAATGAGCCGCTACCAGCTAATAACACTGTAGAACCTAAAATACTGTCACTATCCTTACAAAATGTTGACAGTATATTCTTGAAAGACTATACTTTCGAAAATTCTGGACCACCGGATCCCTTTATAAATTCGCACAGTCAAAGTTTATTTTAAATAAATTATCATTCATTTTCTTTTTTTGAAAATAACTGACAATAAAAAACAAATGTCATGAATTGACACTGCTGACATTTTTTTGCAACGTGTAAATGATGTCCTGAGAAAAGGAAAACATTTGAAAAGACGAATTGGTAACCAAAAGTCGAAATTATTCCACAAAAGTCTCGTTCTGAAAATTTTGTGAATCTTTGTCGTATATTTTTTTAATTGAAATGTAATAAATAAATAACGATTAAAAAGATGTAATTTTTACAAAATTAAAGCTGGTCTAAAAATGACGTTTTTTTATGCAGCAATCATTAAAATATTTGCTGGGATTCAACGTTTCAATTTCCCGATGCTCCCTTTTAAATTCCTTATTGAGTTAATTAAAATTCTTATTGTTTTCATAGTTTTTCTGCTGAAATATCATCTTTTGAAATTAATGGTGATCTTATTAGAATTTATAGGATGAGTTTGCTTGGAGTGCAGGTATCCTTCTCGCTCCTGCAGTCGCAAAAGCACCCATACACCTCCTCCGGGGGTCAGACCCTAAATAACGGGCGGAACACGTGCAATCGCACTTCTTTCAAATCCTTTTCTTATTAGCTATAAATTCGACCCTAGAAAAATCTTTCAGATGTGCCTGTTCCAGCGCTCTTCCCCCTTCTATCCCGGTCCGTGCAATGCGGGACAACTACACCGGGCGCGCTGGAGGATGTTTTATATGAGACACGTCCATCGCAGGGAGGGTATCCGGTCGCGTCCGGCGTAGCTATCATCCAAAAATCCATACTCGTAAACAACTGCATTTAATCGGTTCTTATTCTGTAATATATAAAATTTGTGTTTTGCCGTGGCCCTTTGTAACCTCCAGGCTCCTCCAGGACAGGACCTGTAAGAATTGTCCTTGTCGAACTTGGGTGGTTCGACACATCCACATCCTCCTCTCCAATCCCGAGGACCACAGTCCGCCGCTCCGGTAAGAACCGATTCCACAGACACGGGCATGGGAATCTCTCGAAGATATTTTCGTTTCGGTCTGTTATTGTAGGACAACACCAAAGTATGACCCATCGAAACAAATGGCTGATAGAGGGACCATAAGATACTGAGGGATATAGATATCTTGAGCAAAATACACAAATGGCCCTGACAGGGGAGTTGGTCAAAGGGTGGCCAATACAGTAAAACAATAAGACACAGGAGCGGTCCAGGACCGGGGCCAGGACCGGGGACTAGCCAGCGAAAAGAATCCGACCACCGAACCCGAGAGGAATCGTACTGGAAGAAAATTACAAGGAAAAATGGCCAGGATTTTCAGTCGGGATGACCTGTTATAGATATTTTGTCCATTTTTTCCAATACACAAACTTAAATCGAACTTTATTGATATTGGACATTTCTTTCGAGATATTTACACATCCGACCTGGATATGAATACGGATACCAAATGGCCGCAAACGGGTGGTCCCTTGTCTTCTTTTACTGCACCTAAATGGCCGGCAGATTTGCGTAAATTTCCCTCCAATTACTTTTTTTCCGCCCTTCGAATCGCATACTCAACCGATTGTGTCCAAGACGGCCGTAAAGTAAGTGGAAAAGATTTTCTTTTCTTTTTTTTTTTATGTCGGCTGCACTATCTTAGAAAGTAATATGAACTTTTAGGGGTGAAACGAGATACCACCCGGAAATATTTTAATCTTTAGAATCTATTAGCCCTTTTAGTGGCTAGGTTATTGAAAGAATAAAAAATTATACGAATGTCTACTACGCCTGATTCAAGTTTCAAAAATATTTTTCAAAAATATAATACAAGCTCGATAGAATGAATTCAATTAAGTCAGCTGCCTTCACTGCATTGACTGTGTCAGGACCTTCTACAATACAAGCTGTATGCGTAAGTGGTCCGATAGATAATTTAATCTCAGGATATTTTGTTTTAAATAGGATAAAAATTCAAAAATTTCAGTTTTTTTGTTTAAGAGGGTGTTAAAAAGTGGAAGAAGTGAACTTCTTATCGCAAACGTAAGTGAAAATCTTCGTAAGATTGGAATTTTAGTTTGGAAACTACCGCGACATTTTTTCAACGTTAACGTGGCTTGCCATAAGACCCATTATATTTAATTTGATAAATCAGACCACTTTGCCCTATCATTGTGTGTGTGTGCCAGACCACTTCACGGCTTGTAATTGTGGAAGGTCCCAGTAGGAAATATTGTGAGTGCTTCACAATAGAGCAGATGTGAAACAGTACAACCAATTGCTACTGCTCCTCATGAATCAGTGACAAAGTAGATTATCAGCACGACAGTGCGAACAGCGAAGTGATGTTTTTAGCAAACCATATAAGGAAATAAGCCTTTTACAAAACACGCGGTCAACGCTCAGTCAGTCAATGATCGCATAAGTACCCCATTATCCATTATCGCCTATCCTTTTTTCCAGTGGAATTCAATTCCGATCGAAATGTAGGAGATGTCGTAATTAAGAATAGATTTAACTACGAAATTAATGAAGAAATAATGGGGGGGGGTATAGTTAAAAAAGTAGATTTGCGGTGAGACACGTAACTCGAAAACTACTTGACCGATCCTTTTGAAATTGTGCACACTTTTTCTGAAGACAATTTGCAAGGTATTCCTGTCGAGATATATTTTTTTTTCAATGTTTTTTTTTTTTTAATAGAATTTTTCCCGATTGAAAACAGAAATTCCAAAAAAAAATTCGTTTTTTTTGATTTTAAACTCACACCAAAAATTCAATAATCGAAATAAATAAAAAAACTCGACAGCGTTACCTCAAGAAACTTATTGACTAACAAATTCTTTTTGGTTTTTTTGTTTTAGATGATCCAGCTATTAGTTATGTGTCTCACCGCAAATCTACTTTTTTTTCGGAGCGTCAACTTACAATTAATGTCAAAAACTCAATTTTCAATATTTTTTAATAACAATTTTTTTGAATACTCTTAAAAATTTGTTCTTTAGTGTAGGCCTTCGCCCATTTACCTTACTTTTACCAGATCGATAAAAAAAATCTTAAAAATGGGTCCAAAAAATGCATGATTAACTATACCCCTTAAACGATTGGTACAGACATTTTATAAAGACCTTTGAAACTCCTTTTTCTACACCCCTTTAAAAGCCTTTTTACCTATGCAAAAAAAAGTGCTTATTTCTAATGACACGTAATGCTAAAATAAAATGAAACTTCTTACGGAGTGTCAGCCCTTTGGTGTTTCAAAACAGGGCTTAAGGATGGCTTTCCTAGTGTTTTTTTCCTACTGGCTAGGTTCCCTGCAAGAAAACAAGCGCTTTAAAATACTTCCCAAGTACTTCTACTGAAGCACAATATAGTTTATATAGAGCCCTTGCATTTGACTCAATGCCTTTTATATACCTTACTTTAAACTAAGTATCTAGAAACTTCCTGACTATTCTTTCTAGAAAAAAACAAACATCACTAGTATATAAAGTGATATTTAAAAGTGCACCACATACTATATATATTTTTTATACAAAAGACCAAAATTTGAAACAAATACATTTTTAGTTAATAACTTAAATTTAACTTCTTTGTGGGAATATTACTTGAATTGAAACACATAACTTTAATTGATAAAAGACTAAATTTGTTGTTTCCATTATTTAACAAAAAAGTTTATATCTCTTAACCCTTTCAGACCCAAATATTTTCGGACCATTAGAGAACTTTTCTATCATAAATATTTTAGTTTTGTGCACTTAGATAAAAATAATTGAAGCATTTGTTTGTAAAAAACCGTTTACAAAATATTAAAATAATATTTAGAAAAGATTAAGTCCATTAGAACAATTATAGTATATAGTTTATTTTGTTTTGAAAACATTTGCAACATCAACTTCTAACAAAAGTATAAAAATATAGCATTTAAAACATATATAAGTCTGTTAAAAACTTTAAATCTAATTATTAACTCTTTAAACCTGGCGTGGACCATCGGTGGTCCACAGGCATTGCTTTTATTTGGCGGCGTGGACCACAGCTGGTTCACACCTAGTTTTCTCTACAAATTGTGTGTGCATCTGGTGGCAATTTTAAGAAACTAATCAGACAATTATAATTCGGGCATTCACTTCTTGTGATAAACTAAGAACAAGCTATTGATAACGTAAACAAGCATTGAATTAAACAAGTGCCGCAAGAAGAATAAGCAATTTATAATCTTGCTCTTTCGTTCATCATGTAGACTTGGAAAAAGCATGTCGAAGTGAACATGTTAAAGTTAAGCATAATTGCTAATGAAATTTTCAGGCATGTGGTGCTTAAAACTTATGGCGAAGTTAATAAAGAATTTTTTCGGGAAGTTCACATAAAGTTAAAAGTACAATATATCTTTAAGAAGAATTTTGTGATGACCATTGGAATGGACGTAGAATATTAAAATGTTCAAAGATTTACGCTGAATTTCAACTTTGTCTTTATTGTGCGATTGTCTATTTGTTTACTAATTCTATAGAAATTGAAAATTAAAATTATAGTATTTGCTAGAATCACCGAAAAGAATAGTAGGAAAAACCAAAATTTTCGTTAAAAATTATTTTTCCTTTCTTTCAAAAATAAGAAGTTTGGCAAAAAAAATGTTTTTTAAATGAAAAACTAAATCACAATTTTTTTTTTACAAATAAACCATTTCTTGTTCTACATGAAGTGTTGAAAAAGTGGTTTCGTAACTTAGACAGTTTTCGTTTGTTTGTATACAGTACCACCTCGGTTCAAAACTTGAATCCATTGTTTAACCATCACTAAATATGCTTTTGTAGGATTCGGTAATAGCATATACTTAATTACAGATACAATTTAGGCTGTACTGAAGATATTTCACCAAATCTTTCTTTTGATATTTATTTAATGTAGACGGCGATTTTTTGAGGGTTCATAAGAGTAAAATTATTTTCATTTTATATAATAATCATTTTGAACTATTACAATTTGAAATCGATAATCGTTCTATACAAATTCCCAAAGCTCAGCTCTTTTACATAAGTAATTTAACGAATTTCGTGGTACCTTGTGCAACTGATGCGTTTCGGGAAATTTATGTTTTTCCAATGAGCAGATGCACAACACCCTTTGGAGCCTCGGGCCATCTCCAGGTACAGAGTCAATTCGGGAAGTTTTGCATAGATATTGACACCGATACCGGCAGTGTTTTTAATAAAAGGGCGAAACTTTCAATTTTCCCACCAAAACCCCCAGGGCAGAGTGGCCAATAATCCGCCTCTGTTGCTGATCTCAAAATTATTAACATTCAGTAGTTGGGCGGGAAGTTGGGAGGGGGTCTATACAGTGGCGGCGGCACAAATGCAGCATATGGAATGAATGTCCATTGAAAATTCACTTCGCCAAAAAGTTCAAGCGGTGCAAAAGTCCTCTAATACGCGACATTTTTGGGCCACATCATCCCTTGAATGCCGCACTTTTGGGGCCACAACTTGCGCGCCCTAGTGTTGATGGTGGAGATGATACGCGCCACACCTTGAATAAATGAAAAGAACCGAACAATAAAGCGGGACAGGGAGCCAAAAACAACGAAAGCAATCTCGGGCCATGCAGATGAATACGCCAAGATATGCGCCCCCGCCTCGAGTTGTTGTTCTTCGTCTTCTACTACTGCTTCGTCTCCAGTTGTCGTTGTCGTACCTTGCCAGGTGTGGCAGATGGAAAATCCTGTGCAGGATACGCCCTCAAAACAATCTATAACATTTTCTTTCGAGTGATGGAGACCAGGACCCACAAGGATCTGAATCTCATACACTGTGGAGCTGGAGAAACTAAGATAAGGACGATATGCTGAGGAGGGACATGCCATCGGCGAAAAACACAAACTTTTGTGTCCTGAATTTGAATAGAGATGGCACTACTGGTGAATAATTAATAATCAAATCAACCTGAGATGTTGCCTGCCATCCAGAAACGGCAGCCTGGGACACGTTTTCCGGCGACTTGAATAAGTAATAGCGTGTCAACCTTAACAGAAGAAAATATTTTGGTTTAAGTCGTTCGGGCTCCGCCTCCCCACCACCGGTTGGTTTTACGTAAGTGCTCCAAACTTTCTTTTTATAGCGAACTTATACTGTGAGATTTTGATAAGGATTTCTTCCAGGAAGGGGACACCACAGAATCTGAGGATTATGTCAGGCACTATCATTTAATTTCTTCGTAAATTTTACTTGATCTCAAGCTACTGAGGATTTTACTAATACTTAATGAAGTTTGAGAAAAGAAAAAGTTTGGATTGTGTCCAAGAGTATTACTGAATTTTTTACCGCCCTGAGTAAGGAAATAAATTTTCCACGTCATACATTATAACATTTAGTACAAATTATATTTTGTTATAAAATTCAAATTTTGCCATTTGAACATTTGCGGCAATTTGGTTAGCTTCAACTGTCTTAGACATGGCATAACCAACTGACACTGAACCTTCTCCATTTTCTGGAGACCTGGAAGTTGTTATAGCAACTGCTTCTATCAAAATTGTAACAATATGTTATTATTTGTATTATAGATATCTATACAAAATAAAAAGAAACAAATTTTATAAATCCTCAACTAAAATAGTAAAGAGGGTCTCAAAATCGCCTTTCATTTTGAATTTGGAATCATTTTCGTTGTTTCTAATATAGAACGCTGACATTTCATAATTCTCATCAGTAAGCTTTGAGGTTAATCATGGAGTATTTCATAACAGAAAATTCGCATTATTTACATTGTAAATCTAAAAGTTTTAATTCAAAACATCTTAGCGTTTAAAAATAACGACTAAATATACCTACAACAGCTGTGAGATGAAAAGACATGGTAACGCCCCAAGATTTTATAAATTATACATATTAATTATACAGTTATCCCTCAATTTACACGGTAGATACTTTCCAAGAAAAATAGTGTTAAACGAAACCACATATACGTAAAAAAGGAGGATAGATAGGTTTAAAACAAGCTTTAGACAGTATAATTAAAATCAAAGAATATTTTAAAAAAAGGTATAGAGACTTTTGTTATAATCGAGTGCACAAAAAAAAACCATTTTATGATAAAACGAAGATTATTTCTACTGAATACTATCTCCATCAACATCGAAATCGACATCAAAAGCAAAAGTAAATCAAAAACATGTGCTATATCATGTGTCATGCCATGTTATATCATGTGTCCTGTGACATGATTTGTGTCATTTACTCTCATGTAGCGTGTCACATCATATGCCATGTATCAAGTCATGTTATCATGTAGCATGCCACAGTGAAAAAACGAGCCCGCCAGAACAAAAACAAACTAATATTTATGTGTTAAATCACAAAAAGATCGTATAAATTAGTGTAATAGTGTTCATTGGTGTTAATTTATAGCCTATATCTACCGGGAACACCTAATCTTTCCAACGATAAAAGAATTATTCAATTCGGTCAGGTTACTTTTGAAAAAATAAAGATTTCTGGCATAAATAACACTTATTTACAAATTTTAACTTTTTTTGCCCTTCATACGAAATGTAATTTGTCCCTTCCTTTATTGGAAACTCATCAGTAATATAAAATCGGTTTTTTCCCATCACGTTAAGTTTTCGAGAAAAATAGAAAAAAATTTTTTTGATGGAATTTTTTTTATTATTATATTTTTTTCGAAATCAGAGTATCTTAATAATAACATACTTAGTAAATTTTTTAAGGGAACAAAAAACTTGTAAACTATTGAATTGGTGTTAATAAATGCAAAAGTGTTAATGTTAATTTATAGCCTATAACCACTGTGAGGTTATTAGCTTGCTATTGGTGAAATCATCATCCAAATTTGCCTAATAGTTCTCGAGATGGTTTCTAGCACTAAAATTTTTCTTTTATTTAACAAACCTATTTGGTATTTTGTGTATCGAATTAAAACGATATTATAACGGAAAATAATCAAATTTTGGATTTTGAATTTTGAATTTTGAATTTTGAATTTTGAATTTTGAATTTTGGATTTTGAATTTTGAATTTTGAATTATGAATTTTGAATTTTAAATTTTGTATTTTGAATTTTGAAATGATTACCTCGAGGGCTCATGTTAGATAATAATTATTCAGCCTTTTTTTAATGCACTTGTAATAATAGTTTTAAATATTTGTAATACCTGTCTACCTCGGAAATTTAGTTATTTTATTGTTTCCAAAGAAATTGTATATAAATTAAAATATATATTAAAAAGTCGAAGTTTTCAAAAGTTACATAACAATAAAAACATTGCAAAGGTGTTCGACCGCTTAGAAATATTTTTCATTGCTTTTTATGAAAATTGAGGGCTTCAGTATGCTTCAGTAACATAGCAATGCAGCATGAATGTTTTATCATCTAAAATGTGCGCTCTCGCAGCCACTTCAAGAATCTAATCAAAGGGAGTTGCCGGAAATGCTGCCAATTAAAATTGTTCGCAGGTTTTTTCCATTAAACTTTATAAAAAATTCCATCCAGCAGCGGCACTTCCCGCCGCCACTGCCACCGCCCGCCGCTGTAATACACTCGCCGACACACCGGGAAAAATTAATTAAAAATTATATTCGGCTGCCATTTGCATTTTGAGAATGTTTTCCACAGTGAGTTGCAATTAGCAATTAGACGATGTCGAGTTCGCCACCAGGAGGCGGTCAGATGTCTGGAGGAGGTGCGAGGCGCTTCCTCTGGACCCGGGCCGGGACTGCTCTGGACGCCGCTGCCGTCGTCGCCGCGACGGGCACTTCTGGTGTAATAGGTGGAAATATTTGAAGCACCTCCAAGGACCATTTTCTTTTATTGCCCCGAGAGCACTAGTGCCGGGGACGAGATGAGATGACTATTTTTGGTCCAGGCCGATTCTTCCTCGTCTGGCAATATGGACACTCAATTTCTTTATGTACACATAGCCAGATGAAAACGTGCATGAAACAGACAGACAGACAGACGGACAATGGACGTGGGAGGAGTGACGAATTTTTCCTGATGGCCCTTCGTTCTTGGAAGGCGAATTAATGAAAGTTTCCCCGATCTCCTTCCTTTATTGCAATTACACTGATATGCATTTTTCTTGTATTCTTCTGTCTCAGACCATCAGATAAGTCGTTTTTATAGCGTTTTTTTCCATATGTACGGATTACATATAAAATCTAATATAAATAAATTCATATTGTTATATTTCATAAAATATTAACATAACTTCATTCGCCTCAAGCATAAATTCGTATCAGCAAATATTCGCGTAAACTCATAAAGCTCAACGTAAATGGTTGGTTAAAGTGTATTTCAAATTGTACACATAATAAAGTAATCAGCGACCCCAAAAACCCCTCAGTGCAAATTTTTGCTCAGATCCATGTGATTGTAATTTTTTCGTCTGCCATCTTGGATCCGCCATTATTATGTTCGCAAATCTGACCTCATATTGGCAATCAGCGACCCCTAAAACCCCCTAGAACTATTTTATGCTCACATTTATAAAATTTTAATGTCTTTGTCCGCCTTCTTGAACCCGCCATTTTGAATTTCTTAAATTTGACCTCAGATTCGCAATCAGTGAACTCAAGAACCTCCCTGTATAAATTTCTAAATAAATCCATTAAGAACTTCTTTTTTAATAGTCATGCATGATATTATATATCTTTGAATTTTAGACTTTGAAACGTCATTTTGGATACCGCCATTTTGAATTTCAAAGCATACTCATATGCAAATTAAGGAGCAGGGTCCATGAATGCGATATTATTGCTTTTTCGCCAAATTTTTCATTGGTTTCGAGCCATAAATAATGATTTTCTTAAAAACTTTTTGAAAAAAACCCATTTTTCTTAAAAAAAGCGAACATAACCTCTGTAGTTCCAATTTTCATTAAAAATCATCATCATATTCTGAAAGTTCATGAAATTTTATATCAGTATTTACCAATTCAGAATTTTTATGTGAAGGTTTCAGTTGATTTTAGGCAATACTGAAAAATAATAGATACCTTTTTTCTCCAAGTAACTCGTAAACTACAGATTTGACACGAAAATCAATAATGCTATTTTGTAGAATGTACAATTCTCTACAAGAAATTATTCAATAGCTTCAAAGAAATTCTGTTATTTAGAATATTTTAATTATCATAAAATAACACCACAAGATTTAGTAAAAACTCGAATTTTATAAAATAAATCTATTAACAGGCTTCGATAGTTTGGGACCCTTTTTCATGAATAACTCGATCGATATTTTGCTTAAGTGCCTGAATCATTTCTCGATGGTTAGCATAACATCAATCTTTAACGGCAGTCCATCAAATAAAAAGTCCAATGGCGTCAAATTGCAACTGCATACAAGCTTACGTATAGCAGGCGCGATAGTTCTTTTCGGTAAAAGAGTATTCACTTTGGAAATAAGTTTTCGATATTTTCCAACGATGTTTACGAATAAATCTATTCATTTCGTATCGCGGAGGTATGGTACTGTGTTTCCGTCAATTTTTTGACCACGAAAGAGCTGTTTGTGTCAAAATAACATGTTATTTAAAAATAAACCAACAGATAGCCCACGCTATACTTACTTTCTGTCGCATATTTCAGAAAAGATTTAATTATGGAGATAAAAATAATTATAAAATGTTGTTGTCACATTCTATCTAAGCCTTGTTTTCCATAGAAAAAGTGATATGATGGGACATTTTCGTTTTAAGACTCACTCTATAGAAAACATTCTATAAAGATAGCCTATCAGTTTTTTAGAGACAAATTTTTTGTAGAGCAATGTAATATTAGAAAGGAAAAGTAGTAGAGGGAAAAAAGATCAGGGGGAATGGCTTACAGCAAGATTAGGTGATTAGCTCTAATGAAGGGAAAGAAGGCTTCCACGAACAAAAAAAAAAACGTTGCCCCGTTCGGTCGATGAATGGCAGAAAGGGGGACTTGAAGGGCGGGCGAAATGAACCCCTTCACGAGGCCCCGCATAAAATACGAGCGGGCACCAACGCAGGCAAAAATTGCTATCAAAGAACAAAGTTTATATTTTATACGGAAAGCTGAAAAATATCCATTAAACTTCATCTCGAGTATTACCGAAAAGGCTGCAGGCCATTAAAAATAGTATTTATTGCCGGAGAGTCCGTTTCATCGTCGCCCCAGATATAAACAAAACGTAAAAAGCATTGCAGACACCCGGTTGGGGGGCTTCCACCTTAATTTCAGAATAATTTACGCGACACAACATCAATTAACTCCTTAAAATACCTGCAGCTGAAAAAAGCCTCATAAATTCCGGCTGAGTATGGCCAGGTATATGCTTCTTTTCTGTCCAGCGAGCTAGTGCCAGCAAATAATACTATACTATATTGTATCGCGTCATAGAGGAGCGCCGGGACGCTTAGAGTAGGAAACCGTAGCAACTATAGGGCCAGGGGATGCCAACGACGCCAACGACGACGACGACGGGTGCGACATTCGGTAACACCTAGATGCATTTAACAGAGGTGTGCAGAACTCAAGAATTGAGCCAAAAGCGCCCTAATGCACCAGCCCATTAAGCTAAAAAATGTATGCCCTCCGTGACATCTTGAGCAGCCATTCATTGTTTTTCTTGATGCGACCTCGAGGCACTATTTCTGGAGAGATCAAATGGACCCATCCTCCCGCCCCTCACCCTTCCCTGTCCTTCTTTACGGAAAAAAAGGCATTCTTGCGGAGGTGGCTGTCGATGTAAGAAATATTTAGTCGTGCTAAGAAGCTAGTTCGAGAAAAAATTTATGGCATATTTTCTTTTTTAAAAGACAAATTCTTTTATATGGTATATATATATCTCTGCAAATAAAAATACATGTTGAACACAACACCTGGACACTTCGATCAATTGGTTTTTATTAGATTGTTCATCTCTTTGGATGTACTTTCTCAAGCTAAAATCTTATTCATATGTAAATCTTGCAATTTCTAACATATGTAAATCTTGCAATTTCAAAACCTTGCATATCTGAAAAACGCGTATTCTCACAATCCCTCTTATTTAGAGCTTTCAATATTATCTCGTAAATTTAAATATAATATTTTATTTAAATGTAAAGTTATTGTATTGTTCTATCTAAAAATTCAGTCTAAAACGAAAAATTACTCAATTATTATTGTAGAATTGGAACAAATTGAGTTTGAAGTCTCCTTACCCTCACAGATTTTGAAGAAACGTTGTAGGAACGTAAAAAGTTCATTTGAGGTCACATTCAGAGTTAGAGATATTTGTAAAATTTCGAAAACTTGCTTTTTTTTCGCAACGATCTTCAACATATTTCCTGAAAATTTATGATAAATTGCTACTAATTTATGCCAATTGTTAACGTCAACAAATGAAGAAATTTTGAAAATTTAATAAAATAATTGGCCATCACGTCAGGATTTTGAAATATTTGAGGTTTTGTACACGAAATTGCTATTTTGGCTATTTTTGAGGTTAGATACAGGCTGCTCAAGATTTTTGTAATTTAGTCTTGATCTACTAGTAAATGAGTTCTCGAAGAATTTTAAACATCTTGTTCGCCATAGGGAATCCGCCATCTTGAGTTTTTGAAATCTGACCTCAGATTTGTGATCAGTGGCCTCGAAAATCACCTAGTTGTACGTTTGACATGGTTTAAAAATTTTATGATAGCCAAAATAGCCGTTTTTCCTGTACATAACCTCAAATATCTCAAAATCCTGACGTGATGGACCAGTTCTGACCTCGGATTCGGATTCTTCGTAAAAAATTACTTGGGTAATGACAAGAAACCTTGCAGATCTGTGTTATTTTAAAAAGAAAACACAACTTTTAAATATAATAATTAATACATATGTAAAATAAGATCGAAGGGGAAATTTGAAGTGTGAAATGTCAGTTTCTTTAAGCCGTCATTGCAAATGAAATCGAAGGTAAGTATGATTAAAATATAATATAAAATTTTTATATTTTCAGCGCTTTTTAGGCTTTATGTTACCTGCTGGAAGAAACCGGAAGTGGAGTGCTATAGCTTAGACTGCGTAGTGAATGAAACTTTGTGGAGATTAGCGCAAATATGTGCACAATTTTTTAATCAGTAAAGTGACATTCCGAAAATTCTAAAATTAAAGTTTTTGGAAAGTATTGCTTTCCTGTAAACATTTACACTATATATTTTATACAACTAATATTCAATCTTCATCTGAACAATGGGCCGTCGGCTGGTTTCTTTTTAAGAATGCTATAAAATAAACATTGCTCACTATTTTTCAAAGTTCGTTGATTTATTGAAAATAGTAAACCTTTCGATTAATTATGGAATATGATTTAATTTAAAAGTCTGTCTCGGCTAGTTTGGCAGTAGCCCATCCTCTCAACCCTATTTTGCAGCACATTTTCGATGGTTTCAGGCCCTATTTCACGAACAAACGATTGTCAAAATAACATTAATTTTTGAAGAGACCCTACAATTATTTCGACTATAATTTCTTTCCAAAATTTGCACTATTTTGGCAACACAGCACTTTATAAATTAGTTTTCAATATTTCCCAACGCTGTTCAAATATAAAACTTTCTAATTCATATTGCGGAGATATTATACTGTATTTCCATAAATTTTTCGAGCGTGAAGGAGTTGTATGTATTAAAATAATATATAATTTGAAAAGAAACCAAATGATGGTCCTCCCTTTATTGTAAGATTTATATTGTCCTGCGCTAATAGTCTTTTAAGAATTTAAGCCGATCTTAGTACTCTTAATCTTGATAAGTAGTTTGTAAGTGATGATAAGTAATAACCAAATGCTTCTATGACCGTTTATATTAGACTTCTACTATAAAAAAATTGTAATCTCAGGGTACTTTTATAATATTTTTAATATGTTTAATGTAACAAAACTTGTTTTCTGTTTTGGCTCTTGTATATAAATGTCATGTTTTATGTTTCTAGTTTCACTAGTTACATATAACTAATTTATTTTCGTCCTTTTTCGGCATGTTAGTACGCCTGTCCCAAATATTTATGCACCTTTCCCAGGAATTAGTTTATTTTGTCAAAATATATTACCTATTCCCAAAACTCACAGACTATTCGAGGTGAGAATTGGAACAAGGACGTGGATATGTTAAATAAATTTATTATCGATGCTGTTTGCGAATAAGTATATGCATGTATGTGTGCGTGTGTAATTGCAGAAAATCATTGAATTTCTAAAGCTTTTTGGATCTATTTTCGAAAAACCTTCATCTAATCTGTTTTCACCCTTCTCTTTTATATGCGTCACACATAAATTTTGCCTCCCGCGAAAAGGTGCTGAATCGCGTCCCGCGAATCCCCGCAATGCAATAGCACACCGACCGTTAATTGCAGCCCTCTGGAATGTTCACGAAATTAAATCAAAATGCGCGCGGAAATTTATACGAATCCGAAATTACCTAATGAGCGTACATCAGCGAAATTTACGCCGCTCTGTCGATGGGGTAGGGGATGAAATGATGCGACAAGCTCAACAGAAATCCACCCCCGCGGCTCAGCGAGAGGTCCTTCGACGGCCGAAGCTTTTAAGCTCTGGCATCCGATGGTGGTAGGTGGATTTTTCCACTGGATCGCTGTCGTTCGGATGCCGGGATGCTGGGATGCTGCATGGACTGAAGGAGGTGTGTTATGATGTGACGCGGTGGTGGGACGTGCGGACGTTATGTACGAGTCCTCTCAGATGCGATGCGATGCTGCTAATGGATGCACCGGGCCGCGCCACACCCGCACATATGAATGGTAGCTATTACGGGTCCTTCCTACAGGATACATCCGACAAACTGGATCCCGTTCCCGTCACGGCAGCTTCACCGAAAATGGAACTGTATCCAGTTTTGCCCAATAAAGCCATTCAGCGAGCAGTGGCGGCAGGCGGACGGGGGCGATTTTCTAGCAAATCTAGCGCTCGTCGAGCTCTCGGTCTCCCTCCAGCATCCGGGCCGGAGGAGGCGGTGGTCTGGCTGCAACAGCACATGTCAGCACATGTGGAAAATTGTTCAACACTTAACAGATCCATTTATTTATGTTCTATGTAACGTCGCTGTCTAATAGCGAAGCAGCGGAGCACCCGCACCCTCGCCTTCGTGACAGGGATGCCTGGAATTTCGCATCACATTCATATAGTGCTCTTGACGCCGGCTCCGGCGAATGATGCGCTCCTGTGTTTTGCTATTTCACCAATTTTAACCGACACCTCGTTCATGGTATGAAATCGCGCTTCTCGCGATTCCTGGGATAATAACACATCCGAAGGAATGCGAAACATATTTCAAGAGATAATAAGCCGTAAACTCCTTTATGAAGGAGAGGATCAATTTCTCTGATCCAGCTTTATGCAAAACTATTATAGTACACAATGTAGGGGAAATACGTACAAAATGACATACAGTTTTATTTTTGGGTCATAACTCTTTATTAGTAAATCACAGCACATTCATATTGTACACCAGTAATCTTTGGTTTTATACCTTTGAATTCTAATAGATATTTAAAACATAAACAAACAAGAAAAAATAATAATTTTAATTTAACTGAGATCAACGAAATCCATTTTGTCCATATGCTATGGACAAAATAGCATACCACATATGGACTAAATGACATACACGACAAAAGTTATAAAATTAAAGGCAAAGCTCGCAAATGAACCGCTTGGTTCGTTTAGAAACATCCGCGCAAGAGGCATGGACATTTTAAACACCGCAACCAGTCTTCTCCCGGTTTTGATCGAGAAAAAAATCCTTGCAATATATGCATGCGCAATCCTCTTCGTCATCTTGAGCGTCATACCTATGTCATTTTGTCCGTTACCTATGTATGTATAGCGTTATAAAAATTCAAAATTCAACAATAAATGCAAAATGAATATTATTCACGGGAAAAACTATTCAAATGCAACAATAAGTACTTAAGGGATGCAACAAATATACACGCAAGGTAAAAAACTCGTAACTTACCAATGTTTGTCGTCGGCCATGACACCCGAACGAAAGACTGGCGCGAGTTCACGTTTTGACAGGTTGGTATGAACCGGTAGAGTCACGTAATGTAGTTATCTATGGCGGGCTAGAAGCGGCAGAATTTGAAATATGAGGCCTGTGTCATTTTGTACGTACTTCCCATAAATCTACATGTTTTAATTCAAAACATCTTAGCGTTTTATTTTATTTTTATATATTTTATTATTTATTTCATAAAGTCTAAAGACATTTAAATTCTTACAGACTAAAGGAAAGAAAAAGCTAAATTAACTACTTCCAGAATAAATATTGCATTTCATTAATTTTACTTCAAAAAGATTTCTCGAGGCATAGCTATATCCACTGCAAATCATAGTGTTTACTGAGTGTTTTATATCGAAACACACTAATGTTTCATTTTAAAATGCTTTAATTTTTAACGAATTTAAAGGTTTTGAAATAAAATACATAAAATGTTTTTAGGGTAATTTTCAAACATCATAATATTTTAATGTAATTCATTTTTAATGTTTAATGACAATGACAATCTTTTTGCGTTTTTATTCTAATGCATACATTATCGAAATGTTTTACAATCTTTACAAATAAAACATATAAAATCTTTAAGCACTACAATCTTATAAAGTAAAACGTTTCGTTTTATTCAAACATTACTGATCAATCTTTGAGGTAATTATGTTCATATTTAATCGAATAAAAAGAAAAATTTCTTTAAAGAAACTAATACATTGTTTAAATTTTTTAATGAATAAGTATTTATATTTTTAGACCATGAGACATCATAAAATTTATCGTATAAACTCACATCGTTCACAATTAATTAATGGAATAAAGCCTGTGTTTCTAAGCCTAAAACTAGAAATAAAGGAATATTAAATTCTTTACATCAATAACTCTATTTTCATAATTATTTTGTGGTTTAATTATTTCATAGGCATTTAATTAAGCAATTAAAGTGTTTACTAATAAAACATTTATTCAGTTTGGACATAAAGCATTTTCAGTGTTTTTCTAAATTTCTAAACACCCTCAAATGCTTAAGGGGCCGCCTGAAAAAAAGATGATATTTGGGAATTTTTTTAAAGACAACTACTGCATGGAATCGTCTAATATTTTAAGGTTATATTTTTGGATATATAGTAAAAACATGATCAAATTGTTGGACAAAAAAATTGAAAATTCAGCGAGTTATTCGCAATTTTCCAAGACTCCAAAAAAAAAGTGCCCCCACTGCTACAGTTATAGCGACCTACACAGTGCCAGAAATCAAAAAAACCAAAAAGTTTATTAAACTAGAAGGTATTTCTCGTGCCATAAACCTCGATCGAAAAAAAAAAATTAAAAAAATGGCGGAGTTTTAAAAAAAAATATTCAAATTTCACCCGAAAATTTGATGATTTTTGGCCTGCCAAAATTACATTTTTTATTCGATCCTAAAAACTGGAGAGTTATGGCAACAAATTTGAAAAAAAATATTTTCGAGAAAAACGCTTTTAAAGTTTAATTCATACATTTCGACTGCGACTGCTCTTCAGATGGCTGTAACTCAAAAACCATTTGATTTTGTAAATTTTAGTATGTTATTTTTAAAGGTATAGACTATCGAAATCGAAATATGCAACAAAAAAAAATATTTCAAAATGTCACACAGTGGTGCCCCTTAAAACTAGAATACAAGAAAGAGACCATATTCATATGTTTCATAAGATGTTTATACATATAAAGAAGCATATTTTGTATGAATATTTTGGAAGAAAATATGTTTTAATAATGCTAGTATAATATATAAATAAACTTCCTAGAATTATTACAATCTGAATTTCTATTATATAGAATATATTCAAAATGCCTAAAACGTCTTAAATTAAAACACTTCAAACACTTTTTAAATAAAACACCTAATATTTTAAATAAAACAAATCCAATGACTTAATATTTAAAACGCTCAAAAACGGTTTAAAATTGAGAACATAAATTAAAACACTAAAACTTTTTAAAATAGAACATTTAGTCGTTTTAAATTAAAAAACTATAATTTACAGTGCTTTAACACTATTTCACATATTATAATTACTAAGATACTTAATAAAAAAGGATATACATAAATTAAACGCCGAAAATTATAGACCTACCACGTTAGTAAATTCAATACTGAAATTGTTTACACATAATTTTTATGAAAATACATGAATAGGCAGAAAAAAATGGCAATCTTCCAAGTGGCAAGTTGTCTTCAGGGCCAAGAGATGTAAAATTATTATCATTACATTAAACGGTTTACCCGCTGGTGACATCACTGGTCTTTATTTCTTTAGAAAAAAAAAACGCGTTACGGTCAATGAAGGTCGTTACCGGACCATAATCAATGAATATTTCTTCGAAAATATGGATGACTTTCATCCTGACGAGATGTGGTTTCAACAGGATGGCGCTACGTACCATACGGCGACGCAAACTATCAATTTATTGAGAAAAACGCGTTTAAAGTTTTAATAGCGCATTGAGTTGTTCGAACGGCGGCGGCGTGAGATTCGAGGCACTCTATCTCTAGTAGTTTTGCACAAATCGACCTAAAATTTTAACTGGATACTCTTGGAGAATTGTACTTCAAAAATACCCTACCCTCCTCTTAAGGGAACTTTACCGAAATTTTCAAGAAGCAAGAACAGAATGAAGAGACGAGAGATCCCATTCAAGATCTTTCGTTAGTTAGAGTATGAGCAAGAAGAAGGAATTTTATATGGTGCAGGCAATGCAGATTTAATTTAGGTAAGCTTTTCCTTTAAAAAATGTGCGCTTTTTGAAAAAAAAAATAGTTATTTTGTATTTTGTATTCAGTGGTATTTACTCAAGTTGTTTTAAATCTTAATTCGCCATGAGGGAATTCTTCCCCGCAATGTGTTATACGTCAATAAAAAAATATGTGCAAACAAGTGCTTATTCGAATTCCCTTTTCTTATATACACTTGATGTCAAACGCAGTGATCGTCTTCTTCTGAGTAATATTTAAAAAACTTTCCCATTCCCACTGCTCATCAAGTCTAAATCTGCTGGTAGATGAGTGCTTTGCAAAATAAGTTCTCATTCCAAACACAACTCAAGCACCAATTTTCTAATAAAGAAAATTTTAAGTCGTCCATCACTCAGCTTTGTCCGATCTGAAATCTTCAAAGCGTCTTGACCTTATCTCTTCCTCAAGGAGTGTTCACCTCACCCGCCCCCGAAGAAGAAAATCATCAAAATCATAAAGTCCGAAAGCAGGGAAAATACAGGAATAATCACGGGTCCGAGACAGGTCCATATCAAGCTGCGGTCGGAGGCTGCAGCAGAGGGCAAACAAGCGTCGACCATCGTCCATTAAACAATTACCACCGCTATAATTTCGGATTCCACTTCATGGAACTTGAGGAAAACTTTTCAAAAGGTTAATGCGAAGGGATGGATGGGTCCACTAATCTCGGGCAGGAGTTTGCAGCTTCTGCTTACTTTTGCAGAGAGAAGAGATGAGATTCGGAATTCTCGATGCGATGCGATGTGCTGCTGCATACAGAGGGTTTCTTCTTCCTTTACTGGGGGGTAGAAGATGAGGGGTTCTTTGGATCCCACACATCTAAAAAGAGCATCTTCCCTCCTCCGCCCCTTGCTAATCCTCTCTGAGTTCGAGTGAGCTTAAGATGTGGTCTTGGGGCGACTAAAGTCATGTCAACATACCCATACAATTGCAGGACACAACTCGGAAGAAACTTGGACCAAAGTCAAGTCAAAATTTATCAGACATTGGTCCTCTCGCCTTCATCTTCGGTCATAATATATCCATACGATCGTATCTGGGATGCCATTAGCACGCCGCCTTAGGGAAGAAGCTAGAGCTCCACGGTGGAGCCAATCGAAAAGGTATATCTCATCTGGGTTCCCTCTGAAATTATTGCACGTCCCCTGGAAAATTTTCACGTAAAGAACAACTTTTAAGACAAGGCGACCGTTTCGGGGAAATTCATCCGGATTTTCGGTAGGACCCCCTACCTGCCCCCCAGAGAAGGAGCACCCGCGCACTGTAGGAATATATGCACACATATGACTATTATACTATATCTGGGAACAGTCGCAGCACTTGGGGAAAATCTATGGAAGATGATGGTCAAAAGCCATATCAACAACACTAAATTATTGTTATCAGAGGAGACTTAAAGGTTACGTCGACCTCCGGAATGAAGGGAGTCTTTGGGGGGGGGTCTCGGAGGGAAGGGAGCCGGGATATTTGAATTACCATGTATTAGATTCGGCCTAGCAGTTAGCTCCTAAATCTTTCGGTTATGTGCCTCCTTTGCTGGCCCCAACGACGACGTCGAAGACGACGACGACGACGACACACTCCGAAGGAGTTAGTTAGAGATTTTAAGTATTTTAGCTAAGTGAAGGCTATAGAATGGGATATATATATATGTATATATACACATGTATATATTATGCTGTGTAAATCCAGAATTGGCATAAAGGACATATCAAAGGATTCCTGGGCAAACGAAATGGGTGAACCCCCGGGATGCCATAGGGGTGCTGTAAACTTTTCCCCATTAACCATTCAGGCATGGAATATTTTATGACTTTTGAATTAATTTATAACACTACCATCTCAAGTGCGCCAGATACCATCGCTTCGCTTCTCTCCGCCTCCTCCTACTGTATGAGAATGAAGGAAAAGTTTTCTCGGGGCCAAGATTTTCGGCACAGAATAACACAGAGAGTGTGTCTTCGGTTGGCTTTTTGGGAAGATATGATAAATGTGAGAGCATCCTTGAACCTGAACAACTTCCTTATCTGATAATAGACTCTGAATTCTTCCATATTACATCCTCATTTTACCGGCCTCCGATTCATTTTAGTTGCATTCCATTCATTTTAAATTAGTTACCACCATTCGGATTACACTAGATTGTGAAAATTAGGGGCCGATAGATGCTATCGACAGAATTTGTCTAGTAGTTAATATTAGGTTTTCGGAAAATATAGGGGTTAAAATATTAAAAAAATACTCTATTATAGCTTCTTTGGAAAATTTATTTGAGCTTTTGACCATCATATTTGAATTTTATAAAGGATTCCTATGGTTCTAATATGACTTAGTCCTATTCTGTTTAGTTTTTGCCATAGAAGATCGTGAGGCACAGAGTCGAAAGCCCGCCTCAGTTCAACGAATAAGATGTACACTTTGTCATTTATATTTATAATTCTGAATAATTACATTTAAGACAAATTTCTGGTATTTATTAGAACTGTTAAGAAATTGAAACAGAGCTGAATTCAAAAGACCTAAAAGTGAACAGTGAAGTGTTTAAGTGTAATGTTGGCAAATTAAAAAGGATAGTACGAACAAATTCAAACAATTAATCCACATATGTTATTTTAAATATTGTACAATGGTAGTTTCCAAGGGTAGAAGTTGAATTATTTAGTCCTTTAATTAAAACACCCAACGTGGACCTCGTGAAAACTTTATTGTTGCTCCTTTTATCTGTGACTCTAGACTGGACCGGATATGTGTTCTACCAGTCTTAGACTTAATTTAGTACAAAGATAGTTCAGTGGTTCTACATAACTAGTCTAATATTGTTGTCTAGATTCTGTGATAATTATTAGGTAACTTTTAACTATTTTTTAAGATATTCCTATTTACCATTATTATTACTATTTACAATATTTATTATTAATTTTTACATTTATTATTATTTATTACATATTACATGATTAAAAATATAGTTATAGTACTTAATTATTAAAGATATTTGTATTTGACTAATACACAAAATATGATCAACGAATACTCGATTATATGAAAAGATCGTAGTTTTTTTTTTTTTACTAATTTTCAGAATTTTTCACTGTTCAATAAAGTTCAGTGAATAATAAAATTCAAAACAGGCATTGTAAAACTAATTTCTTTACATACAAATCTTTTCGTAAATTAATCTACAATATAAAACTTTGTTCGATTTATCTGAAAATGCGATGGTCTACTTAAACTGTTAAAACTTTTAAACTATCACGAAAATACTTCGTACTTATGTGATTTCACGATATTTAAAGATAAACGGATGTAGATACCTACATAAATAAATAAAACTAGCTTAGCACAAGCAAATTTAATTTAATGTATGACAGCTAGAATTCCAAAAATCCTATATTTAATAGACAAATTGCAGAAAATTCAGTGAAATTACTCAAAATTGTTCATCACCTGTTTGAAATAAAATTTATTTCGCTAAAATTCAATTTTCATATGAGAAATTTGCTCGGAAGTAATCAGCTACATTCCTATTTATAGGTATTTATTTTTTTGTTTCCAAATTCCATAACTACAGAAGCGCAACTAAGTAAGAAAATTGAAAATTCAGCTGTCGTTCATAAAATTGCAGAAATTCGCTAAAATCAGACATTAAGCATTTGAGATGAAATTTATGCAGCCTTGAGTTGTAGCCGATCGCTAGTAAATATCCGCGCGTCGAGTGCGATTTTTAACAAAATCCATTGAATTTTGCATTGAGATATGTTGTTACGTGCTCATTACCCATGGGATCCCCGATCCCGGGACATATATACAAATGGGATTAAGTCCGGTGCACACAACTTATCATATGCGGCACCTCGTGCGGCCGAGCATCCATTACCATTCGAATGGATTCTATAAACCGTTTGGATTGACAATAATGTACAATTATAAATGGATTTTGTGCAATCGGAATCACAGCATTGCCATGCACACAATCACCTCCGTCCACACTGGGTCGAGATCCCACAGTCCATGAGAGCAGTGGCGGCGGCGGCGGCCGAGCAGCCCGAATCGAAGCCAGCCGGGGCCGGGCTGGCCGCCCTGGCTGAATATAGAGACCATTTGCCAGCGACATAAATTACCAAGAGCACGAAGCTTTAATCCATCGGCTGGCATAAACTAGCTTCCAATTGCCTTTATTATTCCAAAACAATTCTGTAATCCACTGAATGAGTTATGATTATGTGCTGCTCATATTGTCTGTGGGCAGATCTGCTGCTGAGCAATACCCTCCCCCCCCCCCCCCCCCTTCACACCCTCTACCCCTCCGGGGGTCCAAATTTCGGGATTGAGGTGCATGTGCAACATTCCCATTGGATAGGTTATTTGGGTTTATAATTTGAACATTTTGCAGGCACTTTTGTACGCTATTTGCACAACACACACGGTGATAGATTGATTGCGGATACCCCCGTATCGCATTGGACTGATCCAGGATGGGGTACCAACCTTTCGGAACACAACACTACTATCCAGAGCCCTTGGGCTGGACCCGTATATAGTAGTCCTCCGACCTCCGCACAGATTTTACCCAATAACATCAAGGCGACATTAAGCTAAGCGGGCACATCCCAACAGAATCGGAGCCCCCGGAACATACACTGAATGTCAAATTTATCCATCATCATCATTATTCCGATGATGGTCTTCCATTGACAGCAATGTCCGAATCCAATCTGCTTAGTATGACTCCCAGGGGACTTCAAATGTCCACCAGTCAAAGTATCCACTGGACTCCAACATACTGGACGAGACATACGGATACACATACTATATACATATAGTATATAAAAGTATAGTCCCTGTTTCAGTCCCTCCGAGATACCCTTGCCCCATCATCTCGTATACGCACACACGACGCTATTTTGTGTCCTGTGGGAGGGAATGGAGACTAAGAACCATAGGATGAGGAGCGTGGGTGATTGGGATGGAAGTGACTTAAATCTAGCGAGAAAGAGGTTGGTCACCACCTTCCCTCCTTTTTCTCCCTTCTCCTCTCCTGTAGCCATCCATGTTTAATACGTTCCTTCTTAAACCCTTCATAAACCATCCAACTTTAGATGTGCAGCCCCAACGGCAGGAGGGGTCACTCTCGGGGATAAAAAGCCCTACATTTGTATCCATTCGTTCGCATGGCGCCTCCTCGTCTTTGGATCACGAGTTATTTGTTCTTGGACACTAAACGGACATCTGCAAGGGTTGCTCAAGAGAGGGGATGGAGTGGAATCTACAGAAACGGAAAGGGTGGTGGGGGCTAGAGCCCTAGGTAGCTCTGGATCGGAATATATTTTCTCCAGGTAGGTCATTTATAGGAATGAAAACGTAACTCGAACACATGCTGTCCTCGTGGATACCCTTTGCGGGGGCCGCAATCAAGTTGTCTCCATAAACTTATTACGAAATGCGGCCGTATCTTTTTCTCTCGAACGCCTTCTCCCCCCCCCCCCCCCCCCCCCCTTCCCCTTTCTTTGATGGGGCAACCTCGTCCACTATGGATATGTGTCCAATCTTTGAAGGACAAATAAATTCGTGTTCTATGTAGATTTGTACGTGAGCCCACTGCTGAGACTCTTCCTATACATTTAGGGGTAGGAGGATGATGATGGGCGAAGGTGGGGGAGGAAAGGGCCAACTTCTGCCCCAATTGGGGAGCACTCTGATGTTGTCAACTTTGGGTTGATGAGATTCGATAAACACCTGGCTTCCACCATAAGTGCTAAAATGGAATTAGAAGACTCACTTAATATGTGTATATATTTAGATTAAAATATATTATATATGTAGATATGTATGGAGCTATTTTTACAGACATAATTAGTGAAGCTGGGGCTGGTAGATGATTATATACCGGAAAATGCTGACGAGTTTTGAAAGTACCCTCCTCCGAAAAAGGATACCTAACAGAATTTACTTTATAAAAATTAATAATATATGTAAATATTCACTATATTCATTGAATTTTGTTTACTAAAAATGCTCTAAACTATCACAAAATATATCTTGAAATATCAAAGGAAAACAATTTTATCATGTCGAGGTAACATATACTCACTTTTTCTCGTTAAGGGGCAGTACACTTCTTATTTTTTGAAAAAATCAATTTTCCAAAAAACATGAAATACGTATACTATAAACCTCCAAAAGTAGTCTACAATATGTTAGATAGGTCGAAAAGACCGAAAAATATATATATACTTAATACAATAGATGGTATCCAAACCCGTACAGCCGGCCTTTAAATTTTAAGCGCATTTTTCTTGAAACTACGTTTTTTGACTTGGTTGGCCGTTTTTTGAAAACTATTTTGAAACTATTAGTCCAATTGGGCTCAAATTTTGACGAATTATCCTATACAAATGGATTTATGGTTTGAACCGCAATTATGCATCAATTATGCATATTGGTTAATATTCAACCATTTTTTTAAAATACTTAACAAATATTTTACTAAAAAAAATTGTTAAAAAATTAAAAATTCCGCCATTTTTTTTTTTTTTTTTTTTTTTTCAAAATACTTTATCGTAGTTCACACAGTAGCGGCTGACTTATATGTTAATATATATGTACACTTTGAATATTTCGTTACAGACGTTCCAGAGCTGAGAATTTTTGATTTTGGGGCTATCTTCAGGCAGCGATATTACGGCCATACTGATCATAAAATTTCTGAAAAAAAAATGTTTTTCTTATATTTTAAGGTATGTAGTTTCTTATGTAAAAATATTTTAAGATTAAATTAATTTTACTACAAAAAAAAAAAAAATTTTTTGAAAAAAGTGTGAAAGAAGTGTAACAAAATTTTTAATTTTACAATCGTTACTTTCTAATTTCCCTTCTCATTAGTTTCTTAAAAATATATAAACTCTAAACTAACTAAAAATGTAAAAATTCGAAGATAATATATTTTATTAATTTTTATAATAAAATTTTAAAAGTCTCACAAATGGTGAACGAATATTTGCCATTTGGGATCCTATTCAGTTAAAATGTTAAATTTAGTTAAATAAATGTTGTTTCTCATTTTTTTTTTTTATTTACATTAACATTTTCCTTATTGAATGTCATTGAAAAATTAGAAAATGAAAGTACATAAATTGTTTACCTATAATCTGTAACTAATAAAGAACTTCGAATAGAGCGAACTTGTTTTGGTACATTTTTCTATTTGTTATAAATGAATTACAATTTATAATTTTTTGTTTTAAAAATGAAATGTTCCATATGACAGTAAAGACGAATTGGCATTATTCATTTTAAATGAATAACTTTAATTATTTAAATTTTTAAAGACAATGTATTCATTCTTACAATTTGAATTCATTTTGGCAGTTATTTTGTACTTTCAGTTAAAAAATCAAAAAATCCGTTGAAATCGAGAAATCTTGGTTGCCATATTGGATCCGCCATCTTGAATTTCTAAATTTGGAAAGCGGATAGTACCAATTTTCATGAAATTCGCTTCAAATCTAAAATTTTCAACCGCCATCATGGATCCGCCATTTTGAAACCCTATATATTATCCGAACAAAAAATTAGCCGATATGTTAAATTGGAATATGTACTATATTCGGCCAAGAAATGAAAAATATCGATGCAGGTGCTTAGGCGTGATTGAGCAACAAACAAACAAACGAACTTTCATAGACAATTCTTTTGTTCCAAAAAAATAAAATAAAATAAATTCACATTCATCAAACGCGCGAACTGTCAAACTCGCGAAGTTAAAATAGTCGTTAAGTTTTCTGAAATTATGCAATTTTCTTGACTTTTCTTTTAGTATGAACCTTCTACAAAGTATTAGAAAACATAAAAGAAAAAAGATGAATGAAATCGGTAAAGTCGTTCTCAAGTTATGGCGTAACCAAGGGATTGATTTGATTTGATTTGATTTGTTGTGGGGGGAGGCAAAGCATCCCGAACGCTCAGACTTCAAGTCCATTGCGCTCAAAACCCCCGCTCTATTTGAACTTCCCCGTTGTCCTAATGTACCGGAGAATCCCAAACAGAGATCGAGAATCGAAGTCCTCCATCCTCATGACATCGGCGCCAAACGCGTCCCTACGTGCACGAGAGAACGCAGGACAGTCACAGAGGAAATGCTCTGTGCTGTCCTCCTCCTCCCCACACGAGGGGCACGCAGGGTCGTCGATGATTCCCAGGGTATTCAAGTGTTTGCCAAGTGTGTTATGCCCTGTAATTGTCCCTACTAGAGCCCTGCAATCTTTCCTACCTAAGCTAAGTAAGAATTTCGCAGTATTCTTGTTCGGACTACCTATAAAGTACTTGGTACGTCTGCAGGTACTTAGGCTGGACCATCTGTCTCCGTGAACTAAGTCAACGTGTCGAGTTATCCAGTTCTTCAACGCCGCAGAGCTAATACCAATAATGGGCTCTGGACCTATGGGATGGGAGTTAGCGCCTTCCCTCGCCAGGGAATCTGAAGACTCGTTGCCTTCTACTCCCTGGTGGCCAGGGACCCATATAAGAATCACTTGATTGCACTTTAAAACCGAATTCAATCGTTTCTTACAATCTCGGACTATTTTTGTCCGAGTATTGGGATTAAGGAGAGTGGCAAGGGCAGCTTTACTGTCGCTGCAGATACCTATTCTTCTACCTTGCCATCTCTGGGCAATTATCCAGTTGGCCACTTCTAGAATGGCGAAAACTTCAGCTTGGAAGACCGTCGCCATGTTTCCAAGTGAGTAACTGTATTTGATCTCCTCATTCAAATACCATCCAGCGCCCGTACCGTTTACGGTCTTCGAGCCGTCTGTATAGAAGATGTCGTTGAGTCCATTCAGTATTTTGTTTGGATCTTCCCATTCCTCCCTTTTTGGGAAGAGAATTTGAAATCTTCTTCCGAACATTAATATTGGGGTCATATCGTCCGCCGGCATATTGAATAAAATGCACTTTTCTTCAAGCCTTTGTGATATAACACCATGTCCGATAGCATGTTTACCGTGCCAAAGTCCGCACTTCTTTAGGCGGCACACGGTCTTCATTGCTTCTTCTTGGATAGCAATGTCCAAGGGTTGCATGTTAAGCATCGCGTTGAGAGCTGCACCAGGTGTCGAGCTAAAAGCTCCTGTTATCCCTATGCAGACCTCTCTCTGTACTCTGTCAAGAACAGAACGAGTCGATTTTATCTCCGTTCTGTTCCACCAGACCACTGACGCATATGTAATGATGGGCCTAATGATGGCTATGTACATCCAGTGTACCACAGCGGGTTTTAGACCCCATGTTTTCCCAAAGGCTCTTCTGCATTGCCAAAAGGCATTTAATGCCCGAGATGCTTTGTGTTCGACATGAGCCTTCCAAGTCAGTTTGCTGTCTAGAGTCACCCCTAGGTATTTAACTTCCTTGGAGAGTTGAATGGTTTCACCCTTCAGAATTGGAAGCTTGAGGTTATCCAGTTTTCTCTTCCTAGTGAACAGCACAAGTGTTGTCTTTCTAGGATTCACTGATAAACCATGCCTCTCACACCAGTTCTGGATCCTATCCAAGGTCCTCTGCATTTTAATACAGACATCCCTTAACGAGTCCCCACAAACGAGTGCACATACGTCATCAGCGTAGGCCTGTGTATGTATATTTAGGCTTTGCAATTCGCCTAAAAGCGAGTCTACTAAGAAGCACCACAGTAGAGGTGAGAGTACTCCCCCTTGCGGGCAGCCCTTCCCAACTTTCATAACAGTGTCGCTTCCGCTTTCTGTTAAAAGTAGTCTCTGTGACAGCATGGAATGGATCCATCGTATAAGCACAGGGTCCACTCCATACGCCTTGGCAGCATCACAAAGGGATGAGAACATTGCATTATCAAAGGCTCCCTCAATGTCCACAAAAACCCCAAGAGCAAAAGATCCACGATCCGCCGCACTTTCTATTTTATAGATTAGATCGTGCAGTGCGGATTCACAGGATCTTCCACTCCTATAGGCATGCTGGTGTTCACTGAGGGGCCTCCTTCTCAGCGTTTCCCCCCTGATGTGTTTTTCTACCAGTCGTTCCAGACATTTCAAAAGGAATGATGTCAAACTAATGGGTCTGAAACTTTTTGCCAGAGTGTAATCTTCTTTGCCCGGTTTAGGTATAAAAGCTACTCTGACTTTACGCCAGGCAGTTGGCACGTATCCCCAGATTAAGCAGGCTCTAAAGATTTTCTTTAGTGCCGGAACTAGAGACGTACTTCCTGTCTTTAGCATGGCTGGATATATACCATCCAGACCTGGGGTCTTAAAGTTTTCGAAAGAGGTCAAGGCCATCTCGATCCTTTCCTCAGTCACAACCTTGGATGCTATATATTTATCTTTCCTGGTGATATTTACTCTCTCTTGTAAATTCACCTGGGTTTCATCTAATTGAATTCTCTGACTGCCCGGAAAATGAGTCTCAAACAGGATTTCATATGCTTCCTGTTTGGAGCTCGTGTATCCTCCGTCCGCAGGCCTACGGAGAGTGTCCAGTTTGGCTGTATTGTCTTTCTGGAAGACTTTATGCAGCCTTGCAGCCTCTCTCATTCCCACCAGTTCCTCACAGTATTTCCTATAAGAGGAGACCTTGGCAGTTCTTATCTCTCTCTTATACTCACGCTGTAGAGTTTGATAGGTTAGCCAATCATCATCTTCTTGAGTTCTTAAGGCCCTCTTTAGAAGTTTTCTGGTTGTTTTCCTGAGCTTCTGCAGGTTGTTGTTCCACCAGGGGACATTCTTGCCACATCTGCTCTTTCTGAGAGGGCACCCTTCCTCAAAGGCATCCAATAAGGTCCGACTCAATTTTTGGGTCTCGTCCTCAATATCCTTCGTAGAGTGGATTTTGCGTACATTAATTTCCTTCGATGAAAGAAGTTGTTTGTACCTTTCCCAATCAGTCTTCCTGGGATTCCGTCCGGCCGGGATATTTATGATATCGATGGCTATTCGGTATTCCAGGTATCTGTGGTCCGAAAGAGATTCCTCTTTTGAAACTCGCCAGTTGGTAATAAAGTTTGACATTTTCCTATTGGTGAGTGTCAGGTCTATTACTTCCTGTCGTCTACTCGTGACAAAAGTTGGGTTGTTTCCCTTATTGTTAACCACGAGATCGTACGACAGAATGAAATCTAATAATTTCTCTCCCCGGAGATTGCATTTACTGCTACCCCAAAGAGTGTGCTGGGCGTTGGCATCGCATCCAATTACCAGACCTAAATTATTAGACTCTGCGTATCCTACAATATCCAGTAGCTCTTTTGAAGGAGGCGGGCTAATGGAGTCATATGGCAGATAAGCAGATACGAAGATTGCATCCTGCTTAGCTCCCGATACATTGTAGGATACTTTGACCGCAACGACGTCTTGACTGCAAAACTGTCTCAACATCGTGGCCTCGATTGTATTAGATACAATAACGCATGCCCGCGGTCGTTCCGTTCTTTCGTAATGAAAGAGTTGCCCCCAACTAATTGCACCGAAGCCACAGATTCTCCTCCTACAAACCCATGGTTCTTGTATTAGTATTATTTGGGGGAATGTCCGCAGTTTTACCAACCTTCCACTTAAGATAGCAGTGGCCGATTTACTGTGCTGCAGGTTAATTTGAGTGATATTCAAGTCAGCAGACGTCATAATCAACTGCTCCCCATTACACTCTTTGTCCTCATTTATTTTCCGGAAACGTGAATTTTCACCCTTCCGAAACCCAAATGAGGACGGTATCCGTAAACGGAATCAAGGACTTTCAGAGACTCCTGATCTATGCCCAGTGCAAGAGTAGAGCCCTCAGGATCATTAGGATTCTTCCTCTTGCTACTAAACGCACGGATTCTCCAGTATTTGGTTTCCAGTCCCGGATTCTGAATGCGGAGTCGAGCAATTATATCCCTGGGTGCCTTGGGGGGTCCAGGGATCCACATAACCGCTCGAACCAGCTTGGGCATGTCGCTACCTTTCGTAGCAGAAAACTTGATGCCATCGCAAGCTGGAATTTTGCTTACATTTGCAAGCAGCCATTTGAGAGAGTGCTCGTTCGTACACTGAACCTTTAAGGTTCCGTCACAAACGACCATTCCCTCAAACATGGGCGACTCTTTGGTCTCACCCAATAGCTTCCAAATGTAGCCTTCCACAAAGTTGACATGTCGCTGCGACATCTCCCTTTGTGGGTTGCCGGCCTCAATCACAACGACCAGGGCTTGGGAAGCAGCCTCCGCGAAGCTTTTTCCGTCCCCCCTGCCCGTTGTCCTTGAGCTCGGCAATGCACTTGAGGGGCCAGCTTCCTTTAAATCTTTTTCACTGATCCTCTCGTGCGCTGCAGTACGAGGATCGGGTTTCCCCTTCACATTCATCAAACGCGCGAACTGTCAAACTCGCGAAGTTAAAATAGTCGTTAAGTTTTCTGAAATTATGCAATTTTCTTGACTTTTCTTTTAGTATGAACCTTCTACAAAGTATTAGAAAACATAAAAGAAAAAAGATGAATGAAATCGGTAAAGTCGTTCTCAAGTTATGGCGTAACCAAGGGAAAAGAAAGTATAAAATTTAAAATTTTCGTAGTTGTTTCTCTGACAACCGATTTTTCACATATTTTCCAGATGGACATTTTTAGTTACAATGTTGAATCCGTCATTTAGAACTATTAATTCCCTGTGTAATACCGGCAACACACGACTATTCAAAGTATCTTTTTCCGCAAATTTTCCTTTCTACGATTGTATGTAAAACCTCTCAAAATGCTACTTAAGAAATTAGACCTTCATTTCAAAATTCATATCCTAAATAGCTTGTAAGAATTCATTTTCGGCAAATGAAGATGAGAGCACTAAAATTTTCAAAGATTTCCAGCTATCACATCTCTCAGTTGCCATAGCTATTACAGTGGTAGACTCGATAATAATAAATTCATCATTTCCTCATGATAACATTTTTAGTTATTTTCCTTCGCTTTTGGACTAGCTTTGAAGAAATCATTAAATCACTATACTATCTATATTTAAAAAAGGAAAAAGCCAAATTGATTCTGTATAATAGATTTCACAAATTAAATGCTGCTTACGCGGATTTCTAAGTAGCATTTAACGCTTAACTATCGTTTGGAAATGATCATTTGATTTGTCCGTGTGTCTCCGGTAAAAATCCAAAAAGTGTCAGAATTCGAACATTTAAATTTATTTTTTCAGTTCAACTTTTGGTATACGCTTTTAATCAATTTTTAGACTACCTGAAAGGTTTTAACCCTTTTACTACCTTAGAGCTAATATATTGGCTTTGCTTTTTTTGCAAGAAATACTTTGAGACTTTTATTTTCAGACAATTTGTTGGAAATTTATTGGACACATTTTTTTCTTTTCCCTATGTAAAATTACATATATTTTAAAGTGAAATACAAAAAAACCTGAAGACAGTTTTATTTTTAAGAAGAAGAATATGTTTATTTTAATATATATCTATCAAATTGCATATCATATTTCCAAAGTATTTTTGCCTGGTATATAAAAAATTTTAGGTAATAAGAGGGTTAAATATCGAAACTGTGGTGGGCTTTCAAATTTAAGACTCTAAATCCTATAAAGTAGCATCCTTCTTTTAAAAATCCAGCAAAAGTACAACATTCGTCCTATATTAAATTTCCAAGTAGGTAGGTAGGGGTAGGTATAAGATACTATGCTAAAACTTATCTATATAATTAAAATACTATTTTAAGCTACAAATCCCAGCCTACATTCATCCTCTCAGATTATATTCAGCAATTCACAGAGTTTGTACTTAAGCGAGGCAAAAAAAAATTCTTATCATTCGACGTTTCACACCACTGCCCAGGTCATATTTCATGCCGGCGGACTCAGCGAGCTCTTCATTGCGAGGAGGGTAAAAAAAAATTTTTTTATTTATGTTTGATTGGCGCGCCCTCTTGTCTATATAAATCATCAATAGAGCGGCGGCGGTAAATTTAATCGAAAACCGAACGTCACAGAAAAATGAAATAAATTCACCTTTACGGGCGTTGTTGCTCATAAATTAATGAAAACGTAAGGAAGACAATAATACAAAAAAAATAACCGCTCAGAGAAAAAATTCTTTTGTGAACAAAAACAGCAAGATGCACTTACCTGAACTGGGGGCTTGAAGAGGGAACAAGCCTTATCCCGCACTTCCCTGTCCTTCAGAACTTTCGTTGTTTCACTTTGATCGCTCATTTACTCGAGCCCCGCGTCCTGGAATCCAGCAATATTCTCATATCCATCTGCGGATCTCCCCGACAGGAATATATCGATCCATTGCCGTACCGATGCCTTCCCGCTTCCGTCCCGTTCCCATCCCACTCCTGTCCCGCTCCTGTCCCGCTCCCATCCCGCCACTTTATCGATATTCTAATTAATGCGACTGAATGCGCGGGGAGGATCGATCAATGAATCTCGGCGCATCGGTGCAATTATTCACCGAAGGGCCCTTGGTGCGGGGCAGGGCGGGAAGTGGGGCTTGCCCAGAAGGGGCACCCCTACGGGGACTCCGAAGATATGAGAAATGCGAAAGTGTACTGCACTACTTCAATATACGCCTAGTAAACAAATCAACCCGAATCACCTCCCTGGGAACTTTTCGTGGAGACTTCCCAATCGCAAGCTGGCCATTGTTCCTAATCAACTGGTGCCCTGGGCAGTTTTGCAGCATATCAAAGCAGTTGCATAAATTAAGACAATCAATCGTGGGGCCTCGACTCGCGCGGGGCCCCAACTGGCCGGCTGGAGAGCGATCGGTCTATCGGTTTCGAATGGAGGCCGAACAAGACGGGACGGGACGGTCCGGTCAAGCTCCAGTGGCGGCTCGACCTGAGCCCAGCTAAAGAACGGTGGAGGGGTATTCGGTATGCAAGAATATTGGGAATGAAATGAAAGAAATGAATCTTGCTGCACAAAACGCTGAGGAACCGCCTATTCGGCATCAATCAACCCGAAGAAATCGTACCGGGAGGTGTAATTACAAACCTTTTCCACCTCGCCTCGCCCTCGAACAGCGAAACACATTTAGAACGTGCATAAATCCAGGCAATAAGTCTCGAATGATGCATTGGCCGTTTCTGGGACTATGGCTGGAACTCGAACTGGCATGCAATTGCATTTCATGTCTGTCTGTCTACTCAACTATACAATGAATTTTGTGGCAGACATTGCATTTATACTCGAAAAGGAAAAGATGGACGTCGCCTCCGCCGCTGGGGCTCATCCCGGGGCCCGGGAGGGATCTCCGGGGGTATGTTTGCACGGACCTCAAAGGGCCGATTTATTGCTATTGCCCGACATGAAAAAGGTGCTGTAATAACCCTGTTAATTGACTTCTTCTTGCGGCCAATGTGGTACCATGTGCGATTTTGTACAGACTTAGAAAGCCTGGTGAAATTTACAATTGGGAGTTATAGAAAATATGAACTCTATTTTCTAAGAAATGGTGCAGATTTTAAAGAAACTCCACCTTAGATTACTATACAGGAAATGCCAATAAAATTTGTAATAAAATATTACCTTAGAATCGAACCTATATGGGTTACATGAAGACCTGAACCTAAACTTGCATCTGAAACAAATTTGAATAAAAATCTACAATGCTGTTTTAAGAAAAATCGCGGTAATTGTTTACTTTCTCGGTCACCTGGTTTTTTACCAACTAAAAATCGAAAAATGTATGGATTTTATATGTTTTTTTTTTCACATTGTTCGTTTTTGCCTCAGATGAAAAAAAAAAATACAAAAATTTAAAAAAATCAGTATTTCTGTTAATTTTTTAGGTCCCCCCACCTGCTGACTCTTTCCTGCCCGTTACTCATTTTTCTAACTTCCTTCCATTTCCAAAATATTGATTGGGATGTGGAAAATCAAATAATAAACTGAAATTTTTTTTTCAAATTGTTCGTTTTTTTATGTAGAATACAAAAAAAAATACATGAAATCCATCTGGCTATAAATAAAAAAGTTATAATGAGTTAATCGTCAAAACACGTTTTTTTCAGCGTGAAAAATTTACCTGAAAAATTTACAGAAATAATGATTTTTTCAAAATTTTGTATTTTTTTTTTCCATAAATCCGAGGTAAAAGCGAACAATTTGAAAAAAAATGGTAAAAATGTTGATTCTTCGATTTTATGTCCTCAAAAAATCATGTGACCGTGAAAGTAAACAATTACCAAAATCGCAATTAAAGTTTCGTTTCCCTATAGCTTTTTTAATGATTACCCTTTCTTAAAAAGATTTAATATACACAGAAGAACTTTATGGGCTAGTTTAATTGAAAGAACCTAAACGACATATAACTCAGCTTGGTCAAAAATAGCAGTTTAGAACTTAGGAGTTCCAAAGTCGCATGTTATTTTAACAATAAGTAATGCAATTTAAATAACGACATGTGTAGTATTATGATTTTTCCCTTTGTTTTGTGGTCCGAACAATTTTTTTCTATTCCCAGTAGTCCGTTCTATATTAATAAATCAATTTATTACACTGTTGTACAGAATCGACTTTTAAATGTTACCTAAGCAAACCCTTTATAGCGTTTGTGAAGGACATCAAGAGGATTCATAATCCGAAATATTTAACAATTCTATAAAAAAATTAAAAAGTTATTAACAAAAAATTGTTAATATTGAAAATTAAATATTTTTTTTATGAGTGTATGCAGAATTTCTAGCTGATCATAGAAATGTATGATGTGCATAAAAAAATTTTTTGTTCGACAAACATTCTGCTTAATGAGCCGATTTATAACTTTTCTTTTCATTTTTCGAAAAATTTTCGTGTAAAAAATTTATATAATTAATTATTATAAAAAATTGTTGACAATGTAAACAGTTTTAATTAATTATTCTCAACTCGTATACCAAAAACCAAGTAAATTGGACAATATTTTTTTCGTCTCTTTTAAAACTTTAAACATTAATAACTTTTTAATTTTTTTATGAATTTGCATGAAACTTGGCGAAATGTCATATTTCAATACAATGAATCCATTCTGCTTAGTCTCGACCTTAGGTAAAACTCGGTGTACAACAGTGTTATATAATAATATATCATAGTTATAATAATTAGAATTAGAAACTTTATTTCAGCTTTGATAAAGTTATACTATAAGTGGAATGAAGTATAAAGTATATATTTATATTATGTTATGGAAACAAAGAAAATATTATAAAAATGTAAGTATACTGGTAAAAAAATAATAAATACTATTACGACTGATTGTAGAAGTAGCTTCATCAACAATTAGCAAAGATAACACTGTGTAATGTTGCGGAAAAGTAAAAAAAAACAATTTTAAAACGTGAATAATCTTCTAGCTTTTATGATAAATTTTATCCATTTTTATCGGCTTTAGTTTTTTTTATATTTCATGAATGAATCTTGCCAATGAACAATGCCTTTTAAAATGTGATGCATTCTGAAAGTGACGGGATGCGGAATATAATTTCTACAATACAACTGTCATCTTCAAGAGAGATTTTTCAAGGTTCGTGAAGATGTCACGAGAGATTTTTAAAGTCCCTGAAATATAAGGTATGTGTGTAGTATAGTAGAAGTATATATAGTTTGAATAATGAAATTTAAAAAAAAAATTGCAGATCTTCTTCTATTAACCCTTATCCTGTGTTCGAAAAAAATAACTTACAACGTGTTTATGGATCAAATATACCCAATAGAATTAATTTTATTGATTATTAATAGACTTTAACACACTGTTATTATATTATATTATAGCTCTATAAACGAAACCAACAGGCCTATAAAGTTCAAGGTAAGAACTAAAGGAGGATGCAAATCCTGGTCCCACCCTCCAATAGGTATGATATATCGTTGAATAGGTATTTTTGAGCTGAACAAAAGTTATAATGGCGCTAAGCTCCAAACTTAGTCCGTTCAGAGTTATTCTTTACTATACATGGCAGTTTTGGCAATACATAGTAAAGTAATGCTATTTACGTACTTTTGTGCATAATACAATCCGTGTAGATGCTAACCTAGAGTTTTCAACCGCGCCGCGTCGTTTAGTCACAAATCAGTCTCTCTCGCTCGCACTCATAAGGTATTTACGGTGTTAAACTGATATATGTATTTAATAAAGCATAACTCTGAATAGACTAAGATTTGGAACTATTGGAGGGTGGGACCAGATGTCATAGAAACCCTGGCATCCTCTTTTCCTGAGAATTTCAGCTCGTTATCTCCTGCCCCACATATTCATTTTGAAGCTCGAAAAATGCGATTTCCGAAATTTTCAAATGTACACAAAAACATAATTTTTTTTTTTAATTTACCAGGAAAGATACTACAGCCATTTGAAAATCGTAAATAAATGTAAAAACATTCGTAACTTCTGGATGCTAGTATACTTTGAATAAAAATATTTTTTATTTTCGTACTTATTTCCTTAAAACTAATATCTTCAAGCCTTAAAATGCGACCATAAACTTTCAAATATTTCTAATAGAACAATTTTGACAGTGCATGGTAGTAGAGCGTAAAAATCACACTTTTTAATTGCTCTAGCGGTGATGCACCGAAGCTGAGACATCAAAATAATTAAATAATGGAGAATTTTCTCTTTTGACATCTAAACAAAGACACCCATCGAAATAAAAAATAGTGCAACTTCAATTTTTTTATATTTTTGATGATTTTGTATCAAATGACTCAATGGACAATTCTCTAATAAAATCACTTATAAAAATTAGTGGACGACGCGCATCTAATGATTATAGAAAAGTGCTAAGGAATTCCAAACTCAAAATAATAGAAAAGATGGAAGGACAAAATTGGACTTTCCAACATGATAATGCAACGGTCCATATAGCCAGAATTGTGAACTAGTGGTTTGAGGATGAAAATGTTGCAGTTTTAGATTGGCCACCACTATCTCCAGATCTGAATATTATAGAAAATCTCTGGGGATGGCTTACAACAAAAATATATAGGTCTGGAAAACAATTCGAACCCATAGAGGAATTGAAAGCTGCGATAACAACATCTTGGAATGAGATTCCCTTGGAAATAATAAGAAATTTGTACAATTCTATCCCATATAGAATTTTCGAAGTTATAAACCGAAATGGTGGTAACACGCATTATTAAGGAAATTAATAAATTATAAAGTAGTTTTCGAAATTTACTTTCCTTTTAATCTATTTAATTTATTGAATTTATTCGAAAGTAGGTTTTTCTAGCAATTTTCAGGTAAAAAATAATTTAAAAAAAGAACCCATCAATTGCAAGGGAAAATCTTAAAAAGTAATTAGCATTTTCTAGTTCTATGTAAAAAAGGGTATGAATTTTCTTAGAATTCATCATTACTTCAAATAACTGTGTGTTTGAGACTGCCTACAATAATGTGTCACGCAGTGTATATTCCCAAAAGTCTCTATAAGATTTTCCCAAATCATTTGAGAGACAGAAACTTCTAACTTTTGCCACTAAGCATCGCCCCTAGTACGTTTTAATCAAGGATCAGAGCACCTCCGCCCCCTTACGCTAATATATCTGTCAATATTCCGCCCACCGTAGAACATCTCGTAAAGAACGGCGGCTCATAAAACGTGAGGATAATCATAATTAATGCGTTTATTGAGGCCAAAAAGCGGACTCCTATGACTTCTCCCTGGGAAGAAGAGTCTGAGCGGAGCGGCTTCAATTTGTCCTCACATAACTAACCTTCCCTCATCATAATGAGCCGCCGTTTCTGCGTACTTTCTACCTTCCACCGAAGGCGATAAATTACTCCTCCGCAGCGCCCCCGCAGCATAATGCCAAGTAAACACTTACAGAGGGGTGGACTGGGGAGGGGATGGCAAAGTCGGGCCGGGCCAGGCCGAGCCGAGCCGAGCCTGGAAAAGATAGACAATTGCCTCATCTGAGAGTCACAGATATAAATTCAGCATTTACCCCCGGTTTGTCGTTTGAATACCGCCCAAACAGTCCGCCCCAACGCGCCGCATCCTCCGCCACGAACCAACTAATACCTACGGAAAAATAATTCCTCAGCTCGATACACATCCTTTTTATGAGCCGTGCCAAAATTTATTGCAAATAAGTTTAGATAACGAGTCATCTGTGTGTCACAATTCAACCCCGAGTACCCGGGCTCCGGGCCCTGCGCCCGCAGCCCCTGGGTCCCATCTAGCCTCCTCATCAGCAGCAAGTGGCGATGTACGATGGTATGCTAGTTTTAGGATAGGGACAGGGACTGGGACTGGGACTAGGGCCGGGATTGGGATTGGGACCGGAGACCGGGACCAGGATCCAACAACACCGTATAAGTATACAAAGGAAACCCCCAAAATACGTCTATGATAGGTAAAAACAAAAACCCATTCGGCAGCGTTCGGCGTATACTTGAGCCATTAGCAAGGACACGTACATACATACATACATACATATATACATACAAATATAATATACACAAGGACGAGGATGTAATCAGGGCGTGTGGGTGTTTGTTCTTGGGTCCTGAGTTCCATCGGGGCCACATCGATCTTTCATTCCCGCGCAATCACACCGTCATCGGATTGTCTTATGGTTGCTTAAAGACGTCTCCAATCCAACGAAAGCGTCGACAGCATGAGGGCGGGATTTTGGTGACACATCTTCTAAAGGTGCCTTAGAAATTTTATTTTTATTTTTTCTTGCAACATTCCCTAATTATTGCTACGCCATGTAACCCGTCTTCGAATACCGAATCCATGGGTACATTTGGCACAGGTCTGCGCAATTACAGTGTTTAGCTGCCTCTTCTTCTTCGTATTATCGGCCCCCACCAAAAACAAAAATGCCCTATACCCTATATCCTATACCCTGTACTGTTTCTCGTTTTTCTAATTATAATTTATGCCCGAGTGGGGTGTCTTTTATGGTTGACATGACGCCGCTTGATTTGTGATTATTGCTCGATTGATGTCCTTAATTTCGTATGCCCTGTCGCTGTCGCCCCAGGAAAGGGTGCTGCACCAAAAGGGCTTCTTGGTGCATTAAATAGGGAAGAAGGGATTAAGTTAATGTCTGGAATATAGCAGACAAAAGCTAAATAACCTTTTCTGGTGAGTTTTATGACCTCGATCCTAAAATAAATATAGGTTTATTACTTTTATTGTATGAGAATATTACTCATGTTTTTGAATTATTTAATTAGGTAATTCTATTAAAATTTGAGGGTGAATATATAGTTTCTGTTCATATGCAAAATGTCTACATAGCGCAAGTGCTTCCAGGGCCGCTGTCTTTATTTTGACATCCGTGTTATTTTTTTAATGTAGTTGTTCATAGTAATGTTAATAAATCGTTTTGAATAACTTAATGAGTTTCAATCAAGATTCGGAAAAATTCATTCATGAATGAAAAAAAAATACATTCTTATCGTTTATATATTCATTCGTGAATGAATATTTGAGTTGAAAGATTCGTGAGAGAAATTTTCCTGTCGAGAATTTTTTAATACATCCATTCGCGAGAAAATAAAAATGAGAAAATGTTCGTAAATTACACTAGTTTAAAAATTTTAACTTTTTTCTTGCCCTTCATACGAAATGTAATTTTTTCCTTCCTTTAATGGAAACTATTCACTAATGTAAAATCGGCTTTTTTTCCATCACGTTAAGTTTTCGAGAAAAATAGGGTTAAAAAATGAAAATAACCAAATTTTAGGTACTTTCGGAAAATTTTTAAAAACAATGGAATTTCGTAGCAGCTTGAAACCTAAGTAAAATCAAAGTTTGAACTCTAAACTATAGCTTTATAATATGTTATTAGTAAATTTCGTTAAGATTTATTCAGGAAACGAGTTTTTCATGAATCTTCCCTCTGCCATATAAATGAAATGAACCAACGATATGTAGGAGGGGAACTCTAATGAAAATGTTGTCTCCTCAACAAACCTTGAAAAAGGTTTTAATTAACTGATATTTTATAACTACAGTTCAGATCAAATCGAAACAAGGAAAGGTTGAAAGGTTCTGTTTTGTGAGTTGTTTCCCAGCTGGAAAAGAAGCGCTTTAAAAGACTTTTCCAAGTGCTTCTACTCAAGCACAAAAAATTTCGTTTGCTCATCAGTTTCATACTTTAAGATATGATTTTTTTGAGGTACTTAAGAAGCACTTTTTCGAAGTATATCATGAAATGTGGATGCAGCGTTTCGAATCTGATTCAAATAGCTCCTTGAGAAGCAAAAAACATATCAAATGAGCCGTTTATTTTGAAAGTGGCCTAATCCTAAACGGCTCAAATGTTGACGAAACGCTTCGAATCTGCTTTTTTCGAAGCACTTCGAATTTTCCCACTGGATTTCGACTTCTACTAATACATTGCAATTATGAGTCGCAATCTAATATATTGTACACAAAAATAAATTCGTGTCTTATGGTAAAAACACTGATTCTTTAAAGTGTTTGTTATGTGACAGGATTTATGTTACTTCAAGTCAGGAATCCATTGAGCGCTCATTTAGTGCACTATCGATGATACTGACGAAACAAAGATCTAAATTAAGGAGTTAAACTATGAATAATCTACTATTAGTCAACCTAAATCATAAAGAATATACTTTTTCACTCTTTACTATTCACTAATCTAATGTGAAAGATGAAAGAATGAAACTGCCTCAGACATATTGCGATTCATTCATTTTCGAAAAAAATTCATTTTCATTATCTCATTAATTCATGAACTTTCTATATACTGTATAGTGAAATTTCCCACAATTTAATAATAACCTTTGAATGTTTTTTTATGTTTTTAGTTAGAAAATTACTCTCGAATGTGATTTTTGCAGGTTAATTTTCAAAAAATTTCCTCCATTAATGCCCGCACCACAGGTTTAACCTAAGGGTCTACAATAAAAATCAACAATAGTTTATTTCATAACAGTAAGCAATAATCTATAGAAAGCATTTTTAAATTTGCGAAAAGTACATTAAACTGCTACGATTTTTAGTTCTTTACAAAATATTTTTTTAGATATTATATTTAAGATGACATTCATAAACATTGATAAAAAAATCAAAAAACAATCAATTAGTTAGAGGCAAAAGTGTATACAGCTCAAAAATCAATGAATACCAATTTTGTATATGTAAGATAGCTAGAAAAAATGTTGAAAGTTCTTAAATTTTTTTTTTCTAGAATACGCTAGTTGATAACTACATTTATTTGAATTCTTCGTTAGTTTTGTAGTAAGGTATAATAATTATTGTTACGTTTAATGTGTTTGTAGTTGACTTTATAAATGAAAATTTACATTGCAAATTACTGATTTCAACATCTTATAAAATTTTAATGAAATTCAAAACATAAATTATTTTTATATAACTTACACGAGAAAAAATTGTCTTAAAAAGGAAAACGCCTTATACGGGAAAGTTGTACAACGAACAAATATGAGTTGACTCTTTTACATACATACTTTTCTCTCATTTTATGTACGAATCATGTGATTGTTCTGAAAATTGGTATAATCAAAAAGCCCATCAAATCAAATATGCAAATATCCTCGCACAGATTTCATAGAAATTTTATGAATGCCACCTTCGGGAGATAAATGTTCATTTCAAATTTAAAGTAGGTACAGATTCCTTAACTGCGATTAGTTTTGATAACATTTACAATATCATCGCATATCGCCATGCCATGTCGCCAAATTGCCAATTATCCTTTCTGCACCGCCGCGGCCGCCGCGACACGCTGTTCATGCCGCGATATCACACTAATTAAATTCACCCTCTTTACATACTTAATTGGAATGAGCTAGCAGAGATCTCTGAATGTTCGCATTGCGTGCATTACACGCTATAACAGTACTGTCGCGATTCAATCGTTATGGCGGCAAACTAAACTTATAATAACAATCTTCACCGATTCGTTTTCGTTATTTGTCTCTAAGGGTAGCTATTTGCGCCTTGTAGGCACATTTCGGACGAAATTTGAAGTTGATTGTGAAAACGACTTATCCTAACAGATTGTCGAAAAATATGTAAAAGCATTCATTTCCCATTCGATTACTGCATAAAGAAGTCAATATATTTTTTTGGGTACCTATTCTATAAAGCTATTCCAATAGCCAAATCATTTGAATTACAATACCTACGACATATTAATTATTTATTATTATTATTATAATATTCTAAAATAACTCCAAAAAGTATGTATGTATGTATGTAATATGGACGAAAGTTTTAGGTAAAATGCCTTTTTTTAATACAGTTAAATCAATATTCAATGATAAAGATAAAAACGTTTTAGCTGATCTAAAAACCTATGGGATTGAGAATGGGACGTTACGCAAATTTTAAAAGTGTTCGGTAAAGAATTTAGGAGAGTTAAAATTTTTATTTTATACATCTCATATTTGACTATAGTATGTGTTAATGATTCATTCATTAAGTACTACATATAAAAACATATAAAAATTTAATTTTATGAATGAGGTAGATAACGTTAATTTATAACTATTTTTAATAATAATTTACATTTTTTTTTGAGGTCCGACTTTTGTCGTGCCATTTTATTAAAATTAAAATAAAAAAAATTAATAAATAGATTAAATAACAAATAATAAGCAAATTAAATAACACATAATAAAATAACTTACAATTAATTAAATAATTAATTGATTAACAATTAACAGATTAAATAATTGGAATAAAATACAAATTACACGTTTGAGAATTTATCGTAACGTTTTCTTGAATGTTATGAAAATCAACGAATAAAAATTATATGCAAAGATTTGTATTATTATTTGATCGTTGAAAATAATATTGTATAAACAATACACAGCGCAATTATAGCACAATAAGTAAACATAAACAAATAAGTCAAGAAATCGACACACGACGCCATCTACTGGATGCTTACCCACCCTAAAAATCGAAAGATAATAAAGTGTTGTGTCGATAAATTACCTTACACCGCCACCTGTTAGAAACTTATGAAACCTACAAATATTACATTTAATGTGCAATAAAAAAATATTGAGGTCAATAATCGATATAAAAACTATGCTATCTTTTAAGTTGGACCAAACTACAAACAATGAGCCATTTTTTATCAAGATCGGTAGAGTAGTTACGGATTTTATCCCGAACAAACATCGTGACACGTGAACAAAAATTTTTATGAAATAGCATTTATAATTGCTTATTTATTTTTTTATTAATTTTTTTTTTTTTATTAGTTTTTACCATTCAGAAATAATTGAAAGTGGTCTTTGATATTGATTTTGATAATGTTTATTCATATTACCTTTGGAAGTACATTTAATTTTATTAAGATCGGTATTAAATTAAATTCAGTTTTTAGTGTTTCAAATTATCATAATAATTGGAATATTTTTAAAAATTGCCTGATTGTATCATACCTAGTTCATAATTTAAGTTCTTAATTTTTTCCAATAGTAATAGGCAAACTGAATATTTTTACATCTATATTTAAAAACAACACGGATTCATATCCATACATATTATACATAATTTGATAACATATACAAATTATTTGATAAATTGAGAAATATCATCTTTGAAAATTTTCTTTATTCCTAATAAGAATCGTTAGTTAACCTAAGCTTCCTGTATAAATTTGGCCTAATGACTTTCGATAGTTTACTGAAGTTTTTAGGTAGTTTACCTTAGCTTCTAGTATAAGATTACTCAGGCTTTTTCTTAATTCACTCTGATGTTTTAAAGAATTTTCCGAAGATTTTGCTTAACTCACCTAAGATATTATTTACCTTAATAATTTTAGGTAGTTTACCGAAGTACTAGTTTTCCTTAGCTTCCTGTATAATATTGCCTTAGATTTTTTACATAAATTGCCGAAGTTTTAGTTTTTAGAATTTACTTAATTTTATTTGGGTGTCTGTTCTAAAAACTTAGAAAAGCCAAAATTGAAGTAGCAATAGTGCAATAGTGTTTTTTTAACAATTTAACATAGGTAAGAACTTCTGGAGGGTAAAATTTATATTATTCTAAGAATATTTTTAAACATTAAAAACTCAATTATAGTGTATTAAAAGATTGCTAGAACATTCAATTAAGAGGAACGAATTCGCGATTATCTACAATTGAAAATTGGATAGACGATATATACCTTTGATATTATATTTTATTCGCTACATTTCTTATTCAAAATATCTCCCAACATCATTTCGATTTGTCTATAAAAAAAACGGACAATAATTATCTTTATTTTAACGAATATTTTTATAAATTGCTAGCATTTTTCCTCACAACTTCACCTGCGCCTGATAAAGTTCTTTTCCACTATTTGTAAGATACAATACTTATGATTCTATAATAAATAATTTTTCCAATTTCTGAGTTTTCTGAACTTACTTTTTCATTGTTTCTATGAGGCTTTTGAAAATATTCTGGGATTATTCAAAGAAAAACTATATTTTAATAGAAACATTACATATTATATCATATATTAATATAATGTATTTAATTATTTATGTTTAGGAATACCATCACCAAGTTTTAAGTCGTTGTTGAATTTGAAAGCTTTTTAATGAGTCTCTACATTATATTATAAAATAAAACGACTGACCAAATTTCATATTTTTAGCGATTTTGGTTCGGCGATAATGAATCAGTCCGGATATGTTGCATTATATATATGTATGAAGAAGATTTGTAATTTGTTGTATATATATATATTTGGATATGAGTTGCAAATATTTAATAATCTTATAATTATTTAAAACAGAAGAAAGAAATAATTATAAACATTCCTTTATATTTTGCAAATACGTCTCTCAATTTTGCGACTGTAGGCTATGGTTTATTTGGTCTTCTTTGTATTTAAATCCGGAACTGGTTCAGGTGTACCTCAAACAGCCGAAATATTTTCAAAAGTTGACCGAGACGCACATATAGGGCTTTCAGAGTTCGAATTGAGTTCGTAGCAAAGTGAGCATACACCTTCTCTTATGGTTATGTCTAATATTCAAAATAACTTCGAAAAGTGGGAGGACATGTTTCTAGGGTGTCTGTAGGTGTCCCCTTAAAAATCCATCGACCCGATAAGATTCCGCTGGCCCATAAGTTAAGGGATAAAACGATTGATTTATAGAGCTTCGTAGACCTTCATCGTTTTGTTTAATCCCATGGAATGGCAATAAAGGGCTCGTTAATTACCTCCAGGCGGGTATTTTATGATTCGGTTCGTAACAACACAGTGGGTCTGGCCCCGAGAGCACTTTACGGGGACCGACCACAATTATAGAGAGGCAGTCCGACATTTTACGGATAGAAAGGCAGCACCAGAAGACGACAAACGATCCAAAGATAGAGGCCGCACAGTTGTGCCCATACTCTGTTCCATGTTCCGTAGAGGGCTAGGGTTTCCTATAATAGAGGAGAAGGCAAAAATAAGAAAAAGAAGGAAATATAGAAAAGCCAAACAGTTTTCGCCCGTTTGATATCTATAACTCATCCGAGAAAGAGGATTCGTACTCTAAGGGTGTTGGGGACATCCAGTGAGCCTCTATCGCATAATTTTCTTGCAATGACTTCAACCCCTTAGGTGGTTTTGGCTGTTGGTCTACAATTGGAATTGGGGAGGGGTGATGGGGGGGGAGAGGGTGACCCCTGCATCAACGTTCCATATCCTTTTCTTGTTGAGCGGCAGGAGAAACGGAAAACCCCGAACCCCCGTCACCGTGCAATAATAATAATAAACGTATTTCATTCAGGAGCACACAGTTCCCGTAGAATTTATGTCGAAAGTTTAAGGGAAAAGATTTATCTGGAAAGTCGTTTTGGATCATAATCGTGAGTTGTGCTCGGTTCGCAGCACTGGTGCGGTGGTGATGCCACATCCGGGTCTCTTCGGTAAAACCCACACTATACCCAGTTTATACCACATTCACTCTGTACCACCTTTCTACGCTATACTTCTCTACTATACTTGCTGCGATTTACGTTCATTTGAGCACACTATACACCACTAGTACAGAGGCGTCGTTATATTTCGGTTTTTGGAACCCCACACCGCCAACCCTTAAATTAAGGATGTATATATACTATATAGTGTATGCATGTATGTACCTACCTCTGACGCTATCACTCCTTCAATACCGCCTCCATTCGCTAGCGACAGGCTAGATCGTTTGCGGGTGAAGGATGTTTGGTTATCTGCCGCCCCAAAAATTTATATTTATGACGACGACCTTCCCGTTTGTGCTGCTCCTGCGGGAAGAAAATTCCCGCCCTTATACACTGCCGCGCCGTGCCGTTACCGCACCAATCTCAACTATGTCTTCCTCGAACTGTTGGCGCGGAGAAGTGTGGTATAGAGCAAAAACGAACGAAGAAGGAGCAAGCTACCCGTAAATTACGGCACGACCGTTTTTCTCGACATAGACACTATCGGTCTATATCGAGAATTTACTTAATTTACGGCGGTAATTAAAGGGTTGCGATGCGATACTTAACGTCCGCTTAGCGTACGTTTCTTATCCGGACTTCTTAAGATTTTTCCCCTTTGATTTCCTCCATCCGATTTCGGCTCGGTTTGATTTCCGTTGAGTTGCAAAATTTCTCGTTTTGAGATTTATTTAAGTGCCTTTGGAAAGTTATGACCACAAAAAAGGGGTTTGGAATGGAGCATAGCAATGTTGTGTTTTTTTTCTTTTTTGTGGTATTTGTATAAAGTTAGTGGGCGCTATGGGGTCCCATAGTTTTTATTTATGTCGACACTTATTGGAAATCACTGCCAAAGGGTATCGAAAGGAAGTTTTCCATAAATTATATATTTTTTCTCGCGCAGTAAAGAACTCGATTTTTTTTTTTTTTAATTTTGATACAATATTTATTTTTTAATTTAACTAACGTATCTTGTTTTATGTTAATTCTAGTTGGGTTACCCGGCGTTGGGTAAATACTTACCAATTGAACACTTCTCAAATGTTCTAGTTTGTTATATCCTAGAAATAGTTTCAACCCCAAAACCCCTTTATGGAATCTCCAAATTTTAATCATATTCAAAATTAGTGGCCTTAAAATAATCATTGTACCAATTTTGCCATTTTGGATTAGAAAATTTTGATAATATTCATAATCAGTGACCTCAAAGCGATTATTGTACTAATTTTCATTAAAATCCGTAGAAATTAAGAAATCTTGGTCGCCATATTGGATCCGCCATCTTGAATTTCTAAATTTCGACATCGGATTTGAAATCAGTATTTTGCAAAACTCCTTTGTACCAATTTTCATGAAAATCGCTTCAAGTTTAAAATTTTTAGACGCCATCTTGGATCCGCCATTTTGTGATTGACGTAATTGAGCAACAAACAAACAATATAGGGATATTTCATATATGTACATAAAAAATAACAATAAGACAGAGAAGTATGTAAATACAAAGAAGAAAATGTCAAACGTGTTTTCGCTAAGACCCCATTCTCACTACACCCAGAGAAATTTGTCTATTACTTTTATTATTTCGTAACTATTTACTTTTCTAATCGATTTTAACTATTGTTTTTAAATTCTTACAAGTATTTAAAGATTGATATAAAACAGTTAATAATGCCATAAATCTAGAATCTCTAGAAACAGAGAATTTACTTTAGTTTCGACTGGAAAATTGCCGACTTTAACAATTGTTTAATAAAATTCCAGTAAAAATATAGAAATAATTGAATAGTTGAAAATAGTTAATAATTACTAAGTTGCCAAAAAAATAGCTCCAGGGAGAAAAGTTTTTAATCATGTATTTTCCAATCTAAATTCAGGGTAGGCAAATGTATCACACCTCTTAAACTTAGATTGCCATTACCAATTTTGAACTGCTCCAACTAGTTTTTGTTTTTCTGCGATCGTTTTGAAAGTGTATTTTTTATAATACATATATTCTCAGGGTATATTTAAAATTAACTAGTTCTACTTAATGTTTAAGATAAGTTCCCGTTTACATGCACATGGCACTTTTAACCTATTTGGCGAATTTCACCAGGAAAATGCATCCTTATTTCATGGGGCCTCACAGCAGCAGCAGCAGCGAAGACTGTTCCAATTTCGATTTAATTTGCTTCGGCTGCCGGGCGATAACAATAACTGCTAAAAAGGGCGGGGGGGGGGGGGGGGGGGGGGGATACAAACTCTCGGTGTAACATCAATGCTAACAGCTAACCTCAATGCAATTATCCGGGCGGTGTTTATGTCGTCCCGAAGTCACTTTTTTCCACTTTCGGACGTTTGAATTTAATCAAAGGACCCAAAAACTCCAATTAGGACACCGAAACTCAGGCATTAGCTAATTGAAAACGATAAAAAGGCGGCGAAGATTAAAATTATCCAAATGATTCGCCCCGGGTTGAGTAGCGTAAATGACGGGATAGGGTGTCCCGCCCAAGAAGCCGGAGAACTCCGGATATTCCCTACTCTGCTGCTTTTGCTGCACATTTTGCGCCCTTTTTACCCCCTATTCTTACCCCCTGTATTTACCCCAGACCAGAAATCCAGAAAAGTATGCAATCAGAAGTAATTCCTCGCGCCCTGCATCAACCTCTTATATGAGAATAGTGTCGCATCGCGCGCGAAACTTTCTTCTTTCCTTTTGCCGGGCCGACGCGCATAAGAAGAATAATATGAAAAAAAAAAACAATTTTTGCACCAAGCTGTGGCTGTACAGGATAAGAATCCGGGAGTACCACACAACACCCGGGGAGAGGGGTTGGGGTGGAGCACAACAAAGCGATTTAAAAGTGGGACTGCACATGGGTCCTATAGTAGTTCTGCAGTTCCCAGTCTCGAACCTGGGACTCGTCCTTAGCAAAACATAGCATCATAACGCCTGCACTGCTCGCTCCAACCGCGCGCCGTCATCGTCGCTTCGCACGAGTGTCGGATGGGATCCGGGTTCCGGGATCCGGGAATCGGGATCCTTTTCCATCCGCCAAGATTCGATTGGAGCGCGAGTCCTGATGGCGTGAAGTGCTTTCCTATGCTGACGCTAGGGGGCGAGGATGAGGATGTGTCTCTGGATGCTGCTGCTGCTGCTGCTGATGCTGATGCTGATGCTGCTCCTCCTGTTAGAGTTTCGGGGGCACCGTGTGATGCCTCCGGGAGCGTCCCCCCCTACAGCCATAAGGATGGGCGGGCTATAGCGAAGACAATTACAAAAAACAACTTGGCAATTAGTGGATCTAATTAAAGACAGTAAATTAGGCGCATAGCGCTTAAACGGAGGAGCGAATCCTTGTTCGAGTATAAATCGTCCGAATGTTTTGTATTTTCTGTTTTCTTCTTCCGCCAGATGAGAGCAAGTTCTGTCTGTCTGTTTTTGGGGGCGAGGGCTGTACCGCCCGTAATATGCAGTCTCCGGTCCAGGGTGGAGGAGGATGGAAGTAAGGTTGGCCACCCACAATTCTTGAAAGAACTTCGGGACTCATCAGGACTCACCCGCCGCCAGACACCCAGCCTTCCACCATCCAACCCGCCAATATCTATGCACAGAGAGACCCATTATGCCCGTGAATTATCATTTTATGCAAATGCAGATAACGGCGTGATTTTCAGCTCAAGAGGGGAAAATTATTTCCCGTGATAAACGATTTCATGAGGACGATGGGAGACAGATTAACGGAAAGCCGTTGAAATGTTGGCTGGATTAGACACTGGTAATGAGCCTCGACTTCTTCTTCTCGTCGTCTTCTTCTTCTTCTGGAGCTGGGAGTACTTTTTTATACAAACCCCCATCCTCAGCCCGAATGCAGTCCGGGAATTTGAATATTTCGAATAATGCGCCCCTACTGTGTCCCACTCTAATTGTAAGGAGCCATTCGATCAGACTTTTTTGGACTAAAGAATTGCGACTCAGACCTCAGGCTTATTTCTTTGGTTTATACCATATAAATATCACAACACCTCACACTATTGCTGATTTAAGGACCAATCACAACTTACATAGCTTATGGTATAAAAAAGTTATCTATTTAGTTAGATTTAGTAATATATTGGACTACTTAGCTGAATTACACGGTTTCACCCGGCTTAGGGTACACTAAAACACAATATTAGATATAATATGTAAAAAAAAATGTCTTTAAAGTAATTTAATGATTTTCGTTGATTGTTTGTTTGGTACCGACTCAAAATTAGTTACTTACTTTTTTTTTTCGTCGGTTTAATTTTTTGTGGCTAAAATCTATTAATTCTGTCGTCTCCATCATCAGATTAATTCCAGATCTTCATTATGTTGTAATGTCATCAGAGCTACATATGTGTGCCAAGTTTCAACAGAATGGGTTCACAGGTGAATGAGAAATCCTTCATTCCCAATTTGTTTCTACCCTTAGGGGTAGAATTTGTTTTCAACATTAAACGGGACCAACTTCGAGGTACACCATATCCAATAAAAAAAAAGTATCATCAAAATAGGACTACTCTGTGAAAAGTTATGTGTGGTCATATATAAAAAGAAAAGAAAATATATACAGGGTGTCCAGGAAGTAGTGCGCCAAAATTAAGGGGATGGTAGCTTGGGGCACGACCTACCAAAATATCAAAATATGACCTTAGTGAAAACCTCACCGTTTTCGAGATATTTGGGTTTTTATGAAAAATTAAATTATCACTACCTTTTGTCAGATTATTGACTAGTTGGTGCACATAAAAAGACACCTTCTCATTTTTTTTTTGCTAAAATATTCTAGATAAGTTGCCCTACCTGGTTAGCATATAATAAAGTAAGTAAGTAAGCAAATAACTAAATTTTTTTTGTTTTGCGGTTCAAAATTATTTTACTCTACTTTGACCTTCACTGGTGAAAAAAAATGTACTAGGCAGTGATGGGAAAGCAATTCAAAAAATTGCTTAATTAATGCAGATTTTAGAAAGGTATAACATCACCCATTTTATTCATGAATTACGAGATACTGCCATGTTAATTTTAAATCAAATTTAATTTTTCATAAAACCCCAAGTATCTCGAAAACGGTGAGGTTTTCACTAAGGTCATATTTTGATATTCTGGTAGGTCATGACCCAAGCTACCATCCCCTTAATTTTGGCGCACTACTTCCTGGACACCCTGTATATACGCGTTGACTTGAGAACATCCTCCTTTTTTCGTCGGTTAAAAAATAGGCAACTCACTCATTTTCTGTAAGTGATTTTTGACAAGCTGTCACAACTCGCATATTTTTTTTTAATTTTTCTAGCAAGGTTTTTTGTCTTGTGGTGTGATATCTCATGCTGAATTTATATTTCTTTGTTTCAGAATGCCAAATAAATATATACGAAAGACTGTTAGAGGCAGGACTAGTGTCGAAATTTATGAACTGGCCTTTGACGAAATCACGTTAAGAGGTAAAAGTCTTAGAAACGTCACATCCTCTTACAATCTCAACATGTCCTTGCAAAAATATATTAAGAAGAAGAAGGCATATCAAACTAATCTAACAGACAAGGCTCCATGTGTCGGTTATGTTACTCGGACGATTTTTGCAGAAGAGGAAGAAAACATATTAAGCGAGTATTTGTTGACATATGCAACATCGAATTATGGGCTGACAGCGAAAAATATAATAAAAAATGTCCAGGGGTGACCTTCAATACGTCAATAATTGTTTGTCAGATTAGATTTTGATTTTTAAACTGATTTTAATAAAATAGATCTGAAAAGATGCTTTTCAGATACTTTATTGTTCAAGATACTGATGCTTTTCATGTCGATGTTACATGTTATTTTAGTTCGTACAGATATGCCAAATGATGATTAAAATATTTTGTTGTACAACAAAAATGTGTAATTTATTTATCATTAATATAATGGTTTTTTTTTATTCACCAAATAGTCTAAATACAAAGATATCACAACTTTGGTATCAGTCAGAACTTGACTCGGTATTAGGAGAGTTGTGACACGAGGAGTAGTTTCTGTTTTTGAAGATTTTCTCAGAAACCTTAATACTTTCATTAATTCTGACGATTGTTTCTTAAAGAGTATGGTTTGAGCTACATTGATTTATAAAGCTCATAGATGTAGAAGGTTTCTTGACTGAAATATGTCAGTTAAAATTGTCACAACCCTTCTCGGTCTCCCCAATGATTGTCTCATTTATGGGTGTCAAAACTCATTTTAATACTTAAGTGACGAAATATAGTGATCTTAATCTAAAACTAATTGATTGTTTGCTCTGATAGTCATGATAATAAATAATACTCCAATCCATTAGTTTAAGAAACACAAAATAATCATTTAAAGTTTGCAAAAGACCTCTTATCACTTCATCTGACCCACTGATATACAAGAAGTGGACTGCTGATCTTGTACAAAAACTCACTTCTGAAAATAAGTCCCGCAGGCAAACAAATTTACAAAAAATCATTTCAATAGACAAATGAAGGGAAGCTATGTACAGTGCGTCTCATAATATAGCCTCAGTACAAATATTGCTCAATTTTTCTTCAAATGCACTTTTATTCAGATTTGATTTGAATACAATTAAGAGTATACAAATATTATACTTTTGACAATAAAAAAGGGAAAGGAAAAATAACAAACATAAAAACAATTTCCAATAATAACAAAAATTAATCATTTTTTCGTCTCATAATATAGCCTCAGGTACCAAAAATTAGATATTTCATTCTAATACTAACTGTTATTAATTTCTTAATAATTCGTAGACCTTCCGCTATTCTTAATAACTTCAAAAATCCTGGCAGAAATGCTTTCGTAAAGTCTTTTCACGTACTCCAAAGGTATCTGACGCCAAGAAGACAGAATTGCATTTTGTAACTCAGTCATCGTATTGTACTGCTTGCCATTGTCTACGACTTAAATAAACTGGATCTTTCCTCAAATCATTATAATAACAGCTGTACCCATCTGGACCATCCAGATTGAACTTTTTTTCATCGCTAAAAACAACATTTTGCCAATCAGTTGTCCAAGCCATATGATCACGTGCAAACTTTAGCCGGTTCAATTTGTGTAATGTTGTTAACGGAGGTTTGCGAATAATTTTTCGGTGTTTGAGTATACGCGCGCTGTAATTCGCGATGTAAAGTTGCTCCACTAAGGTTTACACCAGTTGATGCCCGAATTTGAGAAAGGGAGAGACTGGAATTGGAAGCGGCTCGTAAAATTAACCTTTTCTCTCTTGCTGTGGCCTTGAAAGGACGGCCTAGATGAGTTCCTGTTGAATTTTCTTTGTTTCTTATATAATTATTTACAGCCTTTGGACTTCTCCCTAATATATGAGGTATTTTCCAGTTGGATTTTCCTTCGTTCTTCAATTTTTCAATTATTTTCCTTTCTATCTCGTCTAGAATTTTTCCTCTCGCCATTTTTATTATTTTCTTGAACAAACCGCTTTTAGATATTTATTTTCTATTAAATTCACCAACAAAACTTACGACTCAAAAAAATTTAACCTCACAATACTGAAGAACACGCGTTACACCACCAGAAACTACCTTCAAATGACAATGAGGCTATATTATGAGACGCAGGGTTTTTGACGACCATACAAATTCCCCAATGTAGGCAGGCAAAACCGCGGGGTATGCAGTTAATAAATTGCATTTTTGCAAGATTTTAATTGTTATTGTGAAAGCAAACCTTATTTTAGTTCTTTCGTTAACATTATATATAAGAAAAAACCGCTATTTTCTTTGGTGAGGCTATATTGTGAGACGCACTGTATGTGCACTAGTTTTCGTTTTCTTCAGTGTCCCCGCGTGTGATACCCCCAATGGAGAAATGAAAGTAAATGCATGCTTTTCGCACTACACTTACACTCAAGACAACGATTATAAATTGCCCGCCACCTTCCACCACTCATCATCACTACGAGATGTCTTAATTATATTTTATTTGCTTCTGTTTAAAAAAATTCTGCAGTAATATTGAGCATTTCCAACAGCATGATTTTACCCATGAAGATTGAGCCTATGCTAAAAATTGTTTCATTTTTCAGACGGCGCGGCGATTAGCAGTCCAGTTCTTATGTCTCAATGATCTGAGCTTCATCTTATTTATAACATTGTGTTAATACAAATACCTCTCTCAAAAACAACGACTCATAAACTTTCCATCCGTTAAATTCGAACTCGTCTATAGTACACTATACTTTCAGCTTTTCACCGCCAGATGTCCCAAGCATCACCCAAAAGCGAGACGTCTCTTCAGCCAGTGAACTGTCAAACTCCCTTACCTGCGCATTAAATTTTGCAAGAAGACCCCTCCGCGATGACGTTGGGGGCGATAAAATGATAAGCCGCGACTATTTCAACAATGACAATAATTTTTGTGATAACGTTTGTGTAAAGCTAGTGATAAATCGTCGAAAAACGACAAAAAAACGAAACTATTCCCGGTAAACAGGCCGCAAAGTGGCACACCTCCAAATGAGTTCGAACGAGGAAACGTTCGGTGAAATTGAAATAAGTGGAGTTGGAGTCGGGGGAACCTACACAAAATCTTTGTTTACATTCAACGAGGCCGACACGGACTTCCTTAGCACAAATGATTTTGTGGCACTGGACCTGGATGGGGTGGTGGACTCCTTCAAATCGGTTACAGAACAGGAAACGTTTGTTGGGGGCGAAGGTGACACCACCCAGCTTCAAGACCTGGTTTTAGAGAATCAAGAGACTAAATCAGCTCCAGACGACGGTAATGCCACTGAACATAGAGCTAAGGTTAAGAAAAAACGGAAGAGACGGAACCCAGGAAGTCTCGAACCGAAATCGTTTCCCTGTGACCTCTGCGATGAGACTTTCGCCCATTCTAGCGAGCTGAAGTATCACAAGAGCTCCATGCACCAGCTGGCAAAACTCTATCGATGCGAGGTGTGCTCCAAAGGATTCAATTTCGAAAAGAATCTATTCCTGCACATCGCTTCCCACAGTACCGCCCCCGCAGAATGTCCAGAGTGTGGCAAAGTGTTTCAGAGAATCGCCAGTTTTGTGGGGCACCTTGATACCCATTTAGAGAGCGACAACTTCAAATGCCAAGCTTGCGGCGAGGAATTTGAATTTGAGGAGTACTACGAAAGGCATTTGGAAAAGGATCACAAGGGTGGAGAAATTATGGCTGCTTTGCTTGTTAAAAAGGTGAGGGTTAATTATTTTTTAACAGTGGCTCTTACTCAATTTATTCCTCAGAGGAAATCAAGAAACATCAACGTGGGCTACAAAGGGAAATTTATGTGCAAAACTTGCGGAAGACGATTCCCAAAGCCTAGTCTACTCCTTAGGCATGAAATAGCTCACGCCAAAGTGAAGCCATTCGTTGTAAGTACTCCTACTTCTTTTACCTACCCATTCCGTAACTTACTCAGAACTTTAATCTTAATATTCCAGTGTCTCGAATGCAACAAAAGATTCAGCCAAAAATCATCCCTGGACCGTCACACTCTACTTCACAGCGGCATCAAACCCTACGACTGTCCTGAGTGTGGAATGAGGTTTGTAGCTAATTCAGCAGCTTAACTCTGTAACTTCCAACTCTAATATAATTAATTGACGCTATCGCAAATTCTGCACTACTGCGTACATTACTTTTTTGGCATATTTTCCACATAAAACTAATTTTTGCATTCCATTAAATTCCTATTAAAAATTCATAAAATCCCAAAGGTTAAATGTTCAAATTCGTTAAAATTGTCAACATAGTTTAAAATTATAAACCATTTGTTTTAGTATAAGACCTACAAAAAGTAACCACCCTACAGTCCACAAATGTTTTTCTATTATTAAAAAAACTGATCTTTTACAGCTTTACCCAGCGCACCAATTTAATAACTCACGTAAAACGAGTACATACAACTAGAAAAGATGCTGAAGGCTATTTCCCGTGCAATAGTTGCTCCTGCGTCTTTGGCAAACTTAAAAGTCTGACTCGTCACAAGACACTGATACATTCAACAAAGACTGATAATACTAAAAATAAGGATTTAACCTTTACTGAAATTCTCGAGCATATCATGAGCCTGCATAATGACAACAATGCAAATTCTACAAACCCATCTTCTACTAGCAATCAGAAAACTATTCCTGTAGGAGATCAAATTGTTCCTAAACAGATGCCAAAATCCCAACCTGTTCCAGAATGTCTTCCTCCTGTTCCTCCTCCTCCGCCTCCTATAAAAATGCAGTACGTTAACGTTGTCGATCGACAGTACCCGACCAACGAAAGGGTTAATCGAATGGTAAAAGAGGTTTATATCGACGGAATCAAGTGGCTCGAGTGCCTCTACTGTCCAAAGCGGTTTCAAATGCCTTTTGATATCGTTAGGTAATAATAGTCCGATTTTAAGCATGATTTAGAAATAAATAATTATTTCTTCTAGGCATTTACGCACCCACACTAGAGAAAAACCTTTCAAATGTGAATACTGTGGCAGAAAATTCGCATTAAAACATACGATGGAAATGCATTTGAAGATACACAACAAGATACCGAATGAAATTACTAAAGTTTATCATTGTACTTATTGTCAAATGTCGTTTGATTCGATCAGGAGTTTGGATATGCACGTACGGTAAGTAAAACTTGTTATATATTTATAGATCTAATACAAAAAACTCTGAATAGCGAGAAGGTTATGGTTTACGATATTTATTTTAGAAAAAATTAGAAGCCATGCTAAGATTATATTTTGCTATATACTTTTGCAAGATCCGTTTGTGTCACTAAATTCCACTTATTATATTTTTAATGTCTTGGGATATATTTACGTTAAAGAACTCATTTTATAAGATTCTAACCCTACGAGCACAGATCTTTTACTAGAACTTACAAATGCAGATGGTGCAAAACGGCTTCACTGTACTCTTCTTTTTTTGTAACCGAAATGATATCCTTTAAGATAGTATATAAAAAAATTTTATCGGAGGTTAATTATCCCATCAAAAGAACACCTAAATTTTTGTTTAAGAGCTCTAATACAATAATTGAACTACCCTTCCTCGTAAATAAATATTATTTATTGATTGCAGGATTCACAGCAATTACAAGCCTTACATTTGCTCAGTATGCTTCAAAACCTTTAAGAGCAGTGAGAATTTGAGACTGCATAAAACAATCCACGAACCGAAGGATCCAGAAGAGGAAAATATAAAACGCCAGCTTCTTCCTCCCATAATTCAAACACCAGAAGAAAAACCAGCAGAGGATGAAAGCGTTCGAATTCACCAGTGTGAAAAATGTGGCCAAAGATTCAAAAAGTCCTCCCATTTAAAGCAGCATGAATTCAGTCACCTTAGCTTGAAGGCTTTCCAGTGCGAAGTGTGTGAAAAGTGAGTACTTTTTTTATTTAATCACATCTCTTAATGCTTCTCAGAGTGAAATGTATTAAAATTAAATATTAATAATAATTCATTATTTCCGGATTGTTTCTTTTACAGATATTTCACAACTAAGAGCTCTCTAGGATTTCATCAAAAAATTCATTTAGGCCATAAAACAGCGCCCTGCGAAGTGTGCGACAAACAATTTTGTCGTAATAGCGATTTAAAAAGACATCGAGCAGTACACAGCAATTTTCGTAATTTTATTTGTCCATATTGTAAAAAGGCATTCAAAAGAAAAAGTACTTGCAAAAAACATATAACACTTCACGTTAGGGATGTGGTTACTACAGAAGAAGTGGACGAAGATATTCAATCGGTTTCAGATGATGATAATAATATTCCTGAAGTTCACGAAGATGTCCTGGCAGAAGGAAATGAAGATCAAACAGGCCAGAATTCGAATGAAATCGTATTTAATATGGTTCCCATTCATGTTTCATCTGATTTGAATCCAACGAATCAACAATTAGACGTGACCCTTAACATTCCACCTGATTTAAATCAAAAAGATCAACCAGAAATGATTTTTTCTGTACCATCTAACTTAAATCAAGGGAATCAATCAGAGGCGGTCTTTCTTTTTCCGCCAGATTTGAATCAAACGAATCAATCGGAAGCGGCCGGTGCTGATCCACTAGACGACTTAAATCAACCGGAAGTAGATTTTTGTATTCCACCTAACATGAATCAGCCAGAAGCTAGTTTTTCTGTCCCACCTGCCTTGAATCAAATGAATCAACCAGACGTGGCCTTTTCTGTTCAAGCAAACTTGAATCAAGTGAATCAACCAGAGGCGACCTTTAATGTTCAAGCCGACTTAAACCGAACGAGTCAACCGGAGGCGCCTTTTTCTCTTCAAGCTAACTTGAATCAAATGAATCAACCAGCGATGACTCTGCTTACTGTTCCTGCCGATTTAAATCAAATGAATGAAATAAATGAACCAGAGTTGGTTTTCCCTGTTCCATCCGCTTTAAATCAAGTGATTCAAGCAGATACAGTTCTTCCTTTTCCATCCGACTTAAATCAAATTAATCAGGCAGAAACGGTCCTTCCTGTTCCACCTCACTTAAATCAAACGAATCATCCAGAAATAGTTCAGAATGTTGTCGTTAATCCCAGCGTTATGTCTCAGCCTCGTGTTATTCTACTGCTTCAGCCAAAAGACGGAAATCCTGCGGAGATGCATTCATCCGTGCAACAGGGAGAGAATTTATTTTTTGTCGATCTAAGGCAGATTTTGAATGAAGAAAACTTCTTACCTTATGAAAATGTTAATCTTCAAGCAGCAAATCAACCGAAAGTAATTGAAATTCTTCCCTCACAGCCAAAGCCGGCAAAACCCGAATTTATAAGTATAAGCGACTTGCCAAATTATAGTAAAAATTTAGCTAAAAACATCGTTGTCGTATCACATGAAAAAAATGCAGATACTTGCAAGAACAACTTACCTGAAGTATATTTAAGTGATTCGGAACCGCAGGGGGAAGAATTTCCGATTCAACAAGCTGGATCTAAAATAGCAGAACGGGCGAAAATGAAAATGCCTAAATCGAAACCTCCACATGCTTGCCCGATATGCAAAAGGGTTTTCCAAAAGCCGAGCGATTTAGTTAGACATACACGAACTCACACTAAGGAGAAACCATTTCAGTGCAATATTTGCTCGAAGGCGTTCAGCTTAAAGTCCACTCTGGACAATCATAAGTTGATTCATGAAAAGGATAGGCCTAGTTTTGAATGTCACGTCTGTGGAAAGAAATATGCTGCTAAAAATGTGCTAAGTATTCATCTAAGGCTGCATACAGGAGAGAGGCCGTTTAAGTGTGATATTTGCTCGAAAACGTTTAGGACGTCAGGGCATAAAACGGCCCACAATCGAATGCATGTCAAGGCGAAATTGGAAGCTGCAAGAAGGAAGAGGAGATCTTGAGGATAAGTATAAAACTAGATAGAATATATGGAATGAATAGTGTATTTTGAAGAATATTATTTTTGTGAAATTAAAAATTTATGCAAATTTTCTCTTTTATATATATTTTCAAAAATGCTGTTATAAAGTAAAAAGGTGTGCTTGTCAGCAATTTATTTTTTTGTGTAGACAAGCACGCATTTATCCTTTCAATAAAAGTCATTTTATGTCATGACACCTTTGTTTTTAATAACATATACTAAGATATTAATATATTTTTGGTATTTTTCTTTATCTTGGAAGGAATTTTTTGCAGTTTGAAAGAGTAGAAATTAATAAAATTGGTATGAGTTAAAAAAATTTGTTTTGAAGAGATATTTTCAGGCAGTGTATTTTTTAATTTGGATACAGTTATTTTGTGATTAAATTTTGAGAAGTTAAGATTTTGAGTCTTTTATTATTTTAAAATTTTTAAATTAAAATAAATAATACGAAAAATAAATTTTTAATACGATCTTCTTCAGCAGTGTTTAGAGGAAAAATATTATATATTTTAGAGAAGAAGAATTGATTCTCCTTCGAGCAGATATTCCACAAACTAGATATCAACGTATCCTAGACTATTATCTAAAAAACAGTCTCAAATCAATTATGTACAAAAAACTAAACCCTCAATCTATACAACAAGACAATATTTGTTCTAAACCCTTCGCTGAAGCGTACATTGAGTAGAAAATTAATTTAAATTAAATAAATATGAAAAACAATATTAATTTATTTCAGAAATACTCCAAGTTCTTAGGTATGAAAACCTGGTGAAAGTCCATAAGTAAATTGCATTTCTTTTTCATGACTGCGAGAGAGGTCACTACATTTTTGCTTTTTGTCTACAATAAAATCATCAATATCGTCCACTTCAGAATCTCCACGTTTTCTTCTAATATTTGCGTCAACATTGACTGTATCTTCTTCGGCGTCACTAGCCTGATACTGTAAATAAATTGGTGTTATCCTCTGACCGCACCTAAAAATAAAGGTTTTTTTTTTAATTAGAATTTTCGATAAAGTAACTTATTAAAATTAAAAAAATGTACACTTACTTTTTAAGTAGACAAGGATCGAATGGGAAAATTGTATCAAGGAATTCTTCAGGCAGAGTTGTTTCATTCGCATATACTGTAGCAAGCTTTCTTCTTGCATTCCTTTCTAATATCGCATGACAATAAGCTAATTGGTAGGTTCTTGTAACTCCTGCAAACGCAGTCGCCACAGCTGGAATACATACTCTAAGAGGGTTAAAGCTGCACGTTACAAGTGCAGACAGTTGTAAGGATTGTAAAAACAAAAGCCCTGTAAGAGATTATCGATCAATAAAACCCTAATTCAAATTTTAAAAAAAAAAATTCTTACCCTTCTTATCATATGTTAAGTGTTTGCTTCTAAAGGCGATCACATAAAAAATCCCTTGACAAACAGAGAAAAACACAAGATTCGCCTTGAAGGAGTTATTTGTTCGCACCGGATCAGTTCGTTCGATGTAACTGTGTGCCCATGAACACATTTCAGCCAGATAATTTCTTAACATACTGCAAAAATATTAAGTTAACATCTCTTTGTAACAAATATAAAATATAAAAATTCTTACCCTAAAGGTACACTTTTAGATCGAGCTAGGAAGCTAGCAATGTATCCAACAGCTGCCTGCCGTGTCGGAGCAGATACATTTGGATTAGTTACTTTGTTCCATAGACTGTTTAAGAATCTTTCGGCTAAAAACGGCTGTAGATAAGAAAGAAAATTTAAAAATTGCATTTTTTGGAATTTAAAATTTTTATTTTACCTTAAAACTGCAAAAATAAAACATGAGAAACTGCACGTGATGGGTATTGTGACTGGGCAGTACTACATCTTCGAAAACGCTGAAGAAGATTTTAAATATAGACGCGATATCTGCGAAATTTGTAGCATTTTGTGGTTCTACATAGTTTTTGATGTATTCCAGCATCTTTTCCATACAAACATCCAATGTTTCGGCCACAGGATGTCGCATTACAGTTTCGTCTAAAAGAAAAATTTTATTTACTTTTAAATACAGTCTCTTGGGAAGCTTGGAACTTCAAAAGATTTTAAATGTAAAGACTCTTTACGTATAAAATTTACTATTAAAATTTTATAAATCCCACTTCTGTTTCAAGCAATTATCATGAAATTTGGCAAATGTGACTTCGTAGGTACCTACTTACGAAATTTGAAAATTTAAAATAGCAACCGAAAATTGCTACATCCAAAGAAGTTCTTAAGAAGCTTAAGTTATGGAAACTGTCATTTATAACTCCTCTTCATAAGAAGGGCAAGCGCGATGCAGTGTCTAATTACAGACCTGTTGCCAAATTATTGGTTATTCCTAAATTGTTTGAATCATTTATATATGACCGTTTTACCACTGTTGTAATTCCTTAATTTCTGTTAAGCAGCACGGTTTCGTAACGACCATTAATTTGATGTCTCTGGTTTGATTTGTTTTACAAAGCATGGAAAAAACGCAATAAAGTGGACTATGTCTATACAGACTTCAGTAAGGCATTCGATAAGATTTCTCACAAGGTTCTCTTGTCGAAGTTTTTGTTTCTGGAGGTTTCTCCTAGATTTCAAGTTATTTTTAATTTCGAAATATCCGAACCTATTTTAGTGACTTCAGGCGTTCCACAGGAAAGCCATCTAGGTCCATTGTTATTGGTTTTATTTATTAATTACGTTCAGAATGTTGTAACCAGTTCCGAGCTCCTTATTTATGCTAACGATGTTATGATTTTTCGAGAAATTTCTTGTCACGACGACTGCCTCAGGATGATCTAAATCGCTGTGAACGTAACTCTCTTCTTTTAAATGTGAGCAATGATCCGAGTCAGTTTAAAAGAGAATTCTCCGTTTTGCATTCAAGGATTTGCCTTGGCAGAAACGCTTGGACTGATCGTACTATGAGAATGGGTTAAAGTTCATAAACTTGCACACTTAACGTCGTCGTGAGATTTCGAAAGTAGTTTTTTTGCATTCGCTTTTAAACAGGGAGATAAATTGTCCCGAGCTGCTACTGTCTCTTAATAACGTACTTAAGTAAAGACAAGAAACTTGCTAAATTCGGATTTTTTACATGTCGAGACTCACCGAACTTGGTACGCGAAGTTTGGACCAATTGAGTGTAAGCTCTTACAATAAGCATTTTGTTAAGCTGGATTTTACTTTAAATAGGGAGCAAGTTAAGAAAAGGTTAAAATAGGCGTAAATAGAAGGATTAGCATTAAGATTCCCTTTTTTCAGGCTTTGTATTTTTTTTCTATAATTATGTAGTCAGGGCAGACGTCTGTTGGCTAAATAAATAAATTTTCAACAAAGTGGGTTTATTTGAGGCCAGTAATGTACAATAACTCTATAGATATTTTACATATAAAATCCTCAAATTAACAAAATCCCTTTTTTATTTACTTGGAATTCTCCAAAGACGAAAGTTTGGAGAACTCTTACTAAAAATATTTTTTCGCTATTTATCGGCCTAGACCGCCCGACTCTAAGTCTTTCGTGAAATAAAACCAATAACGATATTTTCCCAATCTCCACTGCCCATTTTCATAGCAGCTTTTAACTAGTGTTAACTTCGAGCGCTCTTTTTGCAATTGTGGCTTTCATCAATTTTAAAGTCAACCAAGTCGCAATTTTTGATAGAATCTCAGTACTAAAGAAACTTATAGGCCTTAGAAACTCAAAATTCCTGCAGAACTGCTGCAGAGGTAGTAAAGAAATTGAAAACACTTACCCTTATCACATTCATCCATCGCAAACATGGTCGCATCGTCTGCCTCCTCTTCTTCGAACTCGGCATCCTCAATCTCATTTCTAGGGGCATTTACATCAAGTTGTAAAAGACTAAAAATGTATAAATTTATTAAAATTAAAAATCTTGACTACTGCAAAAATTCCTTACTATTTGAAAATCAGTTTAATAGCAGCATTAGTAAAAGTTGGTCTGGATTTTATAATCCAAAGAACATTGTGCAGAAAACTCACCGCAACGTGAGGGGGTTTTTTAAAGTAAGGAAAAAGTCGATCTATACTGTCCAAGACGACATCATATGTCATAGGAATTATATTAAGCACTCTATCAAGCAGATTGTGAACATTCTCGAGATCTTTTTTTAGTACCTCATCAGGGCAAGCATCCTTCCACCGTGGAGCTTCATTATCGCTAGGAATCCAATTTGAAAGGAGCTTCGATACAGCGAATGGGACATATTTATTATGAGCCACCAGTAACTCTACGAAAAATTCTGTATACTCAGCAATCGCCTCTGGAGGACGTTGTCGCCAAGACAACGAAATTAAAGCCTCAACTAGAGCTCCAAATTCCGGTGTAAGCATGTGGACATTCTGTCGGGCTTCGCTGACGACTCTAATGAAATCCATGTCCTAAAAGGAAACTTTTTAAATACATAATTTAAGTAATTTCATTGATCTTACGTTGATTTTTCCGTCTTGAAGGTAATCAGTGAACTCATTGTAAGCCACGTAGTTGCCCACATTCTGTACCGATTCGATGATCCCCTTAACGCCCTTCTCCTTCGGCAGTTCGAAACGGACGTTATTAATAAAAGCACGTTTCGCATTTTCACGTCCATCGGTCGACGATCGCTTTAAAATCGAAACGCCCGTCTTGGCACTGAACACAGACATTTTTCTTATTTTTCTTCAACGCAATTTAGTAACGATTTTGGAGGTTATTTCGGGGCTTTTTTCACTTGTTCTACTCTTCAAAATTGGGCGGTTCCTCGCGAATCGAAGGGCTCTTTATTATTCACAAACTTTGGATAAGTCCGACTGAACCGCATTACACCTGACCGTTTAATTTCCTTGTGAAATTCCCTCATTTCTCCACGCCCGCACGACCAGTCGAAGCACGTTGCAACCGCAAAAAGGAATTGGGTGACGTTTGGAAATTTCTTAGGTAGGGGAAGAAAATGCAATTTGTGGTGAAATTGCAGGTGGTAGTTGCCAGACTGAAGACGTTATTAAAATCGTTTTTCACTGAAAATAAATAATCTTACCTCGCTCACTCAAACTTTATCTTTAAATCTTATTAAAAACAAATTATAATTCATTATAAATCATTTTCTAACCTCCAAAGATTGATTTAAAAGCAAAAATAGTCGCCAAGTTATTTCACCACAGAATGACACCGATCATATGATTTTGACATTTCTCACAGCATGTCAACACTTAAAACTGAATAAAAAGTGGAAGTGGTGCTTCAATTCACCATCCGGTCGATTTTCTTAAGAGAAAAAGAGTTTATTTCAGTGAAAAATGTCTCGATTTAGTGGTGCATTACAACTTACAGACTTGGATGATTTTATTACGCCTTCTCAGGTTTATCTTCTGAAGCACTTTTTAGGAGAAAAAAGTGATAAACAAATTATATTTTTAGGAGTGCATAAAACCAGTTCAAATTGAGACGAAGAAGTCGAAAACAGGCGCCAAGATCACTATCCAGGAAGATGGGTACTACGAGGAGACTGATGTAAGAAGCCTACTCTTAAATAAAATTTTTTAGCTTCGCCCTAAAATTGGAAGTGTTCTTCCTTGGAAAGTTTTGACAAAAATTGCACAGGTCCACTCGAAATATTGCACTGTTAACAAAATACAACTCCTAAAGTTTTTATTTCTTGAAAAATTGTTACTTTACATTGCCAGCTTTTAGAAAAGTAGAAAAAAACGGGCACATCCTCAAAGGATATTTAAAAATAAACATAATGCTCCTTCATTATTTACTAAATTGAGGTACAATCGGTAAAGGGTGTTACAAAACATTGCCTTATTCTCAAACTATGTCCATTCGGTTTTTTATTTGCCTATCCGGCATAGGATCTAATTCAGGAAAATGTTGCATAACATTGGCATTTAAAATAGACTACTTATAGCTATGAATTTAGATTTTCCACAAAAACTATCAAATTGCCATGAGTTGTAACCATGCAAACCATCAAAACTTGAACCATGTTAAAATTTAATCAGTTTCTATGTTTCTGAATCATTTGTTAGTAAATTTAAATTCCTAACTATAAGTAACTAAGTAATTTTATAAACCCAGACCTAAAGCAAAGATTATAAAATGTCGCACCCAATCTGTTAGTTTCTGTGGAGTCCTCTCTAATCTTATTTGGGTTATTTCTGACGTACCACGGGGTAGTCATCTGGGCCCATTGTTGTTTATTATCTACATCAATGACGTATCCCTTATTCCTACCCACTCGAGAATGCTATGCTATGCTGACGATGCAGAGATCTTTCGCATAATATCTGACGATCGTGACTGTGATAACTTAAATTCTGAGTTAGACGCCTTCCATAAATGGTGTTCTATGAATAAACTTCCACTAAATGTTAGTAAATGTACGTGCATGACATTCTCTCGAAAAAAACATTCTATAATTTTTAACTATTCCATTAATGGTGAGTCACTCACAAGGCTTGACAATGTGAGAGATCTGGGAGTTATTCTTAACTCACGTTTCACTTTTGGGGATCATACCGATTCCATTGTTATTAAAAACAATTATGTAAACAGTTTGACGTCCCCTACATTTCTCGACTATTTTAATGTGCTTTCGTTAGACCTATACTTGAGTATGCGTCTCCTGTTATTGATTTTAACATTAACAGAGCTCAATTGAAGAGTCGGCTTCGTTAAGGTTTCTTTATATGTAGATCATAATTAACATAATATAAATTATTTGTATTTATATTTGAAGTAATCAGTATTGTTAATGAAACTGTCAGAAATATATAAATTTACAATAAACGGATCGAATTCCCATGATTTTAACCCATCCAAACTTCAAATCTTAAAATGAAAACCTTATTGGATTCATTTTTTGACCAAAAATGGGCATAATAGTAGTTTTTAATAAATCAACAATAATCTCAATATTTGCCTCTCTTAGTGTGAGATGACATATAGGGTTTCAAGAAGAATACCCATTAGATTGCCAAAATATAAACATAGCAAATGAATTAAACTTAAAACAGAATAATTGCAATATTTACAAGGGATATCAATATACAAAAACCTATACTTAGTATGTAATTCAGCTTAATAGGGCAATAAGTTCTATACAAAAGTAGTATGTAGGGACTTTTATACGATCAAAGAATCGATATCTACACATAAATTACTAGAAAGCGAAAAATAAATGTTTCTTAACAAACAGACATCCAATTTAGAAAAAGTACCAAACAAAAATCTATTGAGAAAGCCACTACAAAGTGAAAAATAATTCAGTAGATTAGACTACTTAGTTATGTGTGTTCAGTATTATTATTATCATCAATACAGCTTTAAGGAAAATTATAGTATTTTTCTACATCTTTCTGTCTCAAAACTATAAAAAGTATAGACAAGTTTCTGAAATGTATTGAATAGATTCGTTCGACATTAATTTAACTATAAGCAGTACAGTGCAGAACTCCTTGATTATTTGTTTTTTCTTTTCTAATAATAAAAGACGAAATTTCTATAGACTTTGGTACCCATTCTTTTCATCCTGTAATATTTATAGGTCGGCCTCCAAAAGTTGCAAAAAGTTGAAATAACTCTACAAGACTGTCTTGCATGTTCTGGATGTATAACATCAGCTGAAAGTGTTTTAATCTCTCAACAAAGTCATGAAGAGTTACTTAAAGTCCTGAAAGAGAGCCAAGAAAATAAACGCCTGGGAAACATAGACAAAATAAAAACGATAGTATTTACAATATCCCAGCAGCCAATCCTAAGCTTAGCTCATAAATACAACTTAACTGCAGAGGAATGCAGCAAGCACTTAGCCGGGTACTTTAAAGAAATGGGAGCTGATTACGTGCTGAATACGAAAATTGCGGACGATTTAGCACTTCTAGAGAGCAGAAATGAATTCATAGAAAGGTTTAAGAGCCAAAATATTGATGGTAATAAAAATCGATTACCAATGCTCTCTTCATCATGCCCTGGATGGGTTTGTTATGCTGAGAAAACTCACGGAAATTTTATACTTCCTTATATTGCGACAACAAGATCTCCACAGCAAATAATGGGTGTTTTAGTTAAGCAGTATCTAGCACAAAAATTAAATATATCTGGTAGTCAAATTTATCATGTTACGATTATGCCGTGCTATGATAAAAAATTGGAAGCGTCTAGAGAAGATTTCTTTAGTGAGGTGAACGATTCAAGGGATGTTGATTGCGTGGTTACTTCAAGTAAGTTGATAAGAGTTAGAAAATAACAAAATTTTATAGAAGCATCCAAGTCAAAATTTTTATAATAATTATTTGCTAGTTGAAATTGAGCAGATTTTAGAGCAGGAAGGACGGCCACTTGATTCATATCCCCAAATGGACTTAAACTGGCCTTGGAACACCCCTCAGCCAGAAACAAATGTTTGGGGCCATGAGAACTCCGGCTCAGGAGGATATTGTGATCATATTTTCAAATATGCTGCCAAAGAACTTTTTGGTGAGGAATACGATAATTTGGAATATAAAAATTTAAGGTATATTTGCCTCTTTATAATTTCAAATCATATACCTAGAAAAAATTCTTATACTGCAGAAATCCAGACTTTCGAGAAGTGTACTTAGAAAAAGACGGACAAATACTTCTACGTTTCGCCATTGCAAATGGATTTCGTAATATTCAGAACTTAGTTCAAAAGTTGAAAAGAGGAAAATCTATGTATCATTTCGTGGAAGTGATGGCATGTCCATCAGGTAAGAATTTTTATTATTTTTATAGTAGTTATTCAATTAATTAGAAATTCTTTAATCGATTAGGTTGCTTAAATGGAGGAGCACAAGTTCGACCACAAGATGGTATGCCCGCTCGAGAATTGGTTGAACAACTCGAAGATTTGTACAGTAAATTACCAAAGTCTCAACCAGATAATAATGATACAAGAATTATTTACTCTTCATTTTTTGATGGTGCACAAAGCGATAAGGCAAAGTCACTGCTGCATACAACTTATCATGCGGTGGAAAAAATGAATACAGCTTTGAACATTAAATGGTGATTGATTGTAGTAATATTGTAAATAAGTAATTTTTTGTTTTTGGAAAAAATTGACAAATATATTTTTCAAATAACAGACAACTTTTAGTTTTTATTTTTTTATTAAATAATTCATCAATAACCGGATTACTAAAAAGCACAAAAATTCATCAATTATGTTAGAATCTTTAAATTTATTTTTTCAATCCATGGCAAGGTTAGGTTAGGTGGAAATAACTAGAAACAGCTTTTTATTTTCTCGTACGTAGTGAACAAATTTTCCAAAATTCTATGAAAATTGGACATTTGATTTAAAAACCATGATATTTTGCTAATTTAAATGTTTAAAACGCCGTTGAATTTTTAATAATAATATTAAATATAATCAAATAAATATATTATGGCGAATGAGGCCACATAGAAATCAATTTTAATTCTACTTCTCAGCTTCTTGAGTTCGCATCGAATTGCTATGTATAAAACTCATAATAATGTATAAATCTTAGAAGTTTGTGAGTAATACTAGTACAAACATACAGACGGACAAACAGCGTATTTTTTCTCAAGATACAATTTTCCCCGAACTTAAGGAAACCCACATTTTCAGAGTTAGCTATGACTGAATTAGAGGAAATCAAATTAAAAGAACGAGAAAATCAGGAAAAATTGTTGATACAAAAATTTCAAATTCGAATAGATCATATTTTGTTTTAAAAAAATCCCAGGACAAATTTTGCAAATTTGAGTCTACCAGATCCCAGAAAACAAGTTCTTATCAGAAAACAGCAGTAAAAGCAGAACAACACAACTATTTAAAAATATATTTAAACTAGCTCCCCAAAAGAAACACATATGAAAACCAAAATCCAGGAACTTCTAAGTATTCTCTTCGTCCATACATCACTGATTAAACAACGTCATAATTCTCACATTTCAAGCTTCCATCAACCACCATCAAGTCCATTGACTGACGACCTTGTGACAACTTAATTGAATTGATAGGAGCCTCTAATAATAACAGATTAACCGTAGCCGAGATTAAGATAAGAAACTCAAGAATACTAGCACGGCCACCGGTCCAGACTTACACCCTCGGGGGAACCATGTCCCATGAGAGGAATGATGATAAAGAAGAATAACACACAAATTGCTTGTAGACAAAATTCAGGTGATGATATTTCTTATTTTAGTGCGAAGAACTGCACGGAAAAGATAACATTTGGCCCCCGAGGGGTCTGTCTCGGTCTGTAGGTGTTAAGCATGCTATTAAAGGCCACAAGACATGTATGATAAGTAAATTGCTTTGTGTGATGTCCAGAGGGACAGATGATTTTCTTGAAAAAATAGGAATGAGTGTAATTGGGCTTTTAAATCTTTCGTTTATTGCCCTGTTGAAGTAAGAGTGCTTTGATTAGTTGCTACCATACGATAGATGTGTAAATAATCCACCCTATTTACAGAGTAAGTCTGAATACTATTTTAAAATTAATTCTGTTGATAAAAGCAAGTCTCTAGAAAGATTTTTTAGAAGTAATACTGGATTATTGTTGAAATTAAATAAAACATAAATCAACTATCAACGATTAACAGAATTACTAGTATGCTGCTTTTTTTCAAAAGAAGAAATTTCGCTCTACTTCATTTCTACAGCATTTTGTATAATATTTCTGTTTTGAATCTGGCTGAATAAAGCTTTTATATTTATTTCCTTTAAATATTTAAAAAAATTTGTTTTGACGACTTAAAGAAGTTGTTTCTTGGCTCCAGATCTAAAGATCTAAGAGTCCTTGTTTAATTAGTGTAGAACGTAGCTTTTAATAAATCATTTACTTTTTTTTTTTGTTTATTTGAAGATCTTTTACTAGTTGTGATCTTCTTTAATGGTTAAGATCGACTTTTCTTTTCTAACATATTTTCAATCTTTTTAAACCTGAAAGAAGTACAGAATATGATTTGAAAGTAAAAAATGAATAATTCGAAATGATAATTTTATGACTCCATTATGATCTTAATTTTATAATCGTTTACTAAACAGGAGTCATAACTTAAAGTTGTGCTTCTCTGTGATATCAAATTTCTGAAACCAATTTTTTGTTTTAAAAATTTTAAAATGGGAACGGCAGAATCTTAACGACAAACAAGAATCAAAAGAGAGAATGAGTTAATACCACACTTTACCACCTTGTTAAGAAAGAAGAATTGCTCTAAAAATCCTTTGATTCAGCCATCGTTATCTTGTCCCTCCGCAGGCAGCGAATACAATACGACGAAATGAAGAACGATCAGTTCTTGGCAATTAAAGATTTGAATCCACCTAATAAAAATTCTCCAGAATTTCAAATTTTCCAGCGAGTTTATTAAACTTCATCGAACAAAAACAAAGCCCCAATACGAATGGGTGATAAAAGCCAAGAAATACGAAAAGTAAATTTTGCATCTCTTAGCGATCGTGTGTGCTTATGATAAATACAAGATATATATATATATATATAGTATATCTTTTTCGAGGGATTTTTGGATAATACCAAATCATGTTCAAAGTCCTTTTTTCTCCTGTAATAATCGATGATATGATTCCCTTGTAGATGGGTTCCGAACTCCCACAGCTCCTTTTTAGCTTAAAAACCACACGAAAATTAATTTTTTTGTTTAAAGGTAATTTCAAAACGTTGACAAAACTCGTTTTTCGGACAGAGGTAACAGTCAACAACACTTAAATGCGGAGCCCCACCAGAAGTATAAATAGAAGTCGTTCGGGATCGGGAAGAATCAGTTCTTACGGTGGATCGAATTGCGTGAAGACGGAATGCGAAGACGTTCTTGTGTAGATATAAAAATAAGAAGTTGAGAAAAGAAGTGCTAACAGGCCACTGCTGTTGGTTTATTAAGACGGCAATGTAAAAACTTTTGTGTTAACTATTTATATTGGATTAAATTAGAAATTTTTAATTCTAAATTCTAGTGTATAAAAATATACAGTGAGATTATAAGTGGATAATCCGTGGAATTTTTGAATGCAGAAAAAGTGCAAGGAACTGAATTAAGGAAACGAGATATCTGGGGTATCGGCCTGATTGGCATTGCAATTTGCAATTAAAATCCAATGGATTAGTTATCTAAGGCTATCGGTAAATATAACTGTCTCCTACGCATCTTCAATCTTATTCTTCGTTATGGTCTTGAATATTAATTTCTTTACTCCAGTGAAACGATAAAGGGAACTGAATAAAAAAGCATTGTGTTCTCGTACAGCACGTGAAATTTAATGATTCCAAAAATGGTGTAAAATTTGTTAGAAAAGGTATTTTGTCCCAAATTTTGTAATACGTGATTTCCCAACTTATAACTACCAACGGCTGTGGTATAAAAATAATGATATTTTACAAAAACGATACCCGGTTCAAAAATGTATTATACTTTTTTAAAAATCCTTGAATCCAGAAAAACGATGGATCATAACTCTCATTTTTGAAAGCGTCAATGTTCATATTAAAAATTGTCTTCTGTTTTTGTGTTAAAGGGCAGCCGGAAAACGAATTGAAAGTAGACTGAGATTGTGAACAATAGACAGGAAAAATACTGAAAATGTACAGAAAATAAACTGAAATTCGATTGTAAAATGTGGACTGAAATCAGACGAAAAGCAGGCAGAATTTTGCGCCGAAATTCATTTAGTTTCTTTCCTGTTCACATAAAAAATTTCTAAGTAATATAGCGAAAAGAATCCAACAGTTAAGAAATTTCAGTCTCTTTCCGGTCTCTTTTCAGTTTCTTGCTATTACTTATCAAGGGTACCTGATATTTAAGTATTGATTCAGTCTGTTTTCCGATACAACTATGCTAATATAAAATTTCCAGTCTGGCTTTATTATCTTTTCCAATTTCAGTATGAATTCTGTCTTAAACTTTCTTTATGTTTTCAGTCAGTTTTCAGTGTAAATAATAATTTTCGCTTTATTTCAGATTGGATTAAATCTAAAATTCAATGTTCAGTACTTTTTCAGTCTTATTTTTTCACCAGGCATTTTTAAGGTTATAAAAACGATCTCGCCTATTACAATTTTATAAGAACAATCTTCGCCGGTTAAATTACCCAGATTCTCTAAATCTAAATTTTACCAATGTAAAATGCTTCATTCTAGCACTACCAAACTTTCCCTAAAATCATTAGGTACACAAATTTGGTGAGCTCTTAGAACAAAATCTTCAACTTTAATGAAAAGCGATCGAACAAATTTTTACTTACGTACAGAATTATAAAAAAAAGATCGTGAGTACGTCTAAAAAAACGATCGTACAAAATTCAATTCAATTTTCAGCCATAATGTTGAAATAAAGATTATGTAAAATTCAAATTTCTACTACTGCATTACTCACTACAATAGCCTTCAATTTGTTTTTTAAAAGCTCTAATGTAAACAAGATGATCGTGAAAATCTGATACAAGAGTTGATGGTATAGACTTTAAGTTTTTGCCTTGCATAGCTTTCTGCAAGGGCTCTTACCAGTGTATGATGAATTTTCGATATCTTCCAAAACTATTCCAAGAATCCTTCAAATAAAAGAAGAGCGCCGTGAAAATACGAATTTCTAGAAGTTCCCATAAAAAAAAGGCTTCTAAACTTCCTTGCATTCAAAAAAGCAATGGTATAGAATTACAAAAAAAGGCGATCATGTACAACAGATCTCAAAGAAAGCGATAATGTAAAATTCCAAGAAGTTGAATCAGTCTCCCTTTCAATTTGTCACCACACTGATGGATTACAATGTCTCAAAATTCCGAGTGTCAGGAAGATCTTCATTGTTATGAAAACCACAAAGTCAGGAGGCCAGAGCCATTTCTTTGTTCATGATCAGCACGTGAATGAATCAAGATCATGAATACGAAAGGAATCCGCCCTCGCAAAACATTACTCACGCTCTAAACTACAAAATATATCGGAATTATAATCAGATCAACGACCATATTGTACCTAGAAAACACACCCCAAAAAAGAAAATTAACAAAAAAAACCGTACGCAAGAACGAAAATGAACCCATCAAAAAATGCTGTGACTAAAATTAGCATAAACATTTTCAAGTTCAAGATCGTTGAACCAGTTCGGCCAAGGACCTACAAGAGGCGTTATCCTAAAATTTACGATTTATGATTTATAATATTGCACTTTCGAGCGGATCCCTCATCATTTTTTTATTCAAACAAAACTTTTATCTGCACGCGAGTTGTTACGACAAACTTGTCCTGCTGAGTGACACCTCTGTCGGCGCAATTTTGAACGACATAGAGCCCCCCGTGCGACGATAAATATCCCGCAGTGATGGTAGGACCCCATCTGATCTTGCTTAAGTGGCAATGACCCAGTGTTATGGTAATTGCTCGCTAATTTATTCCTAATATCTCACCTTGTTTTACGGTTCTGATGCATCATGAACCAACCACACAACAGGCCCGGTTTTTGACATCCACCTCCCTGATCTCATCATGGGCCGGCCCTGCTGACTTAATTATAGATCGGTTCGTCGCTTAAGTCTTTCGTTTTGTGTTTGGCTTCTTCCTCTTCGATCTTCGAACTTTTATTGACGGAATTTGCACATTAAAAAATATTTTCATGCTGATTTCAGATAACTAATGGACCTGGTGGACGATTCAGTTTTTAATGAGCTCAAAATAAAATAACTGTTATGCTAATTTAATGGTTTCATTCACTTTCAGAGGAACTAGAATTTTGGGGTAGCGTATGCTGCAGCGATGATGATAAGCGTGCAATGAACAGATCGATGATTTGTTTTACCTAAGATAAAATGATCATCAAAGTTAATGGATTTTTGTTTACATGCCGAATCGTCTAATTGAGTTTTTATTGTAAATGAGAGATAAAAAAACTAAAATCTGAACACGTAAAAAAGAAAATTAGCCAAGCTTTACTAATTGTTTTTTTTTTAGTCTTTTAAAGCTCTTTAATTTTATATGAAAACTAATGGTTTTTAGACTACGATATGCTAGCCGCGATTTAAAGGACCAATTGATTGACACTTTAATCCATTTGGTAGTTTAATTTAGGAGATATAATGGAATACCCGAAATTTGAGTTTATTGTATTCGGGTAAAAAAGGGTTCTTGTGATCGAAACAGATCATCGAATATGCTTAGATTTTCCAAGTGAACAAAGCGATCGCTTGATAAAGATTGCTTTCTAGAGGAGCAAGATCTAATTTAAGTTTTATTTTAAAAGGCAACTATTGAATGTGCCTTTAGAGCCTAAATCATTCCTACATGATTAGTCCGATCTGTTTGCGTAGATCGAAATTGATCTTCATGAAGTTCTCCTAACTTATCTTCAATGTTAATTAACTTCAATTGTTTTGTATGTGAAGTATGTGCTGAAGAAACAAAAAAAAAACAAAAAATCAAAATATTAACACTCAGAGTCATAGTTCCCATTAACAGGAAATGATAAATGTTTTTGTTGATCTTGGCGGGAATAGACCCCAAGAACCCTGGCTAGTGCATGATCATGGCTGACACACTACTTGGCAACTGCCACAAAGGGTGAATGTGTTATTGAGTTTTAAGAACGCACGGCTTATCTTATTAGCATTCTCCTTCGGTTGCGATTAGTATTCAGCATAGGACGCCAGGCCGGGCGGCTCTGTAGGTAGGCTCGTTTCAGTCAAACTTGTCAGTTCACCAAGATTCTTCCTTCTTTTATTATAGTCAAGAAGTTTTCACGCTTTGCACGCAGGTGCATGGCTTTTTAGTTGTACTCACAGGTATAAAACGATCTTAGGCACTTGCTTCTTGGGAATTGGGCGAAAAAAGATCATAAAAACTATGGTTAGATGCTGTTGACAAAACAATTGCATTTTTAGTAGAAAATATTCCATAATGTAAATTTTTTTACATTACTGCTTTTGTTATTTAAATTTTGTATTTGCACACAATTTATTTTCTTGTTGACCATATTTTCAATTATTATTTACGTATGTACCCAAAAACTTTATTTATTTAAATTTTATGTGGATGTTTTTATTATAAAGTCGTATCGAAATCATTTGAAGATGTACGATATTATTGAAGTATAGATTCATTGATTTGTTTTAAAGTTATCGCTGCAAAGTGCAAAGCTATGTTTTGAGATAAATGAGTTTACATTTTTTAAATCTCCTTTAACGCATGGATAATATTTGAAATTGTCAAATAAGTAATAAGATGAAGCTTACACTCATTACGAATTCTTTAGGCAATTGAAATTTGCAATTAGTAAAATTCCATAACTTTAAATTTTCTTTCTTCTAAATAAAATACATATTTTTTTCGACTGTTAATATTACATTTTTTCGTCCTATGTATTTCCGCTTTCACTTCATAAGATATTTGAATCTCTAGTAGACGTATATCTTATTCAAAAAAAGAAGAACTTTTCTACAGAATTCTACTTTCCAACGACATTACTCATATACACATAGTACACATAAATAAATCAAATTTATTTCTTCCGGCACTTACCCCTATGTCTCACCTCTGTTCTATTTCCCTATCATAAACACTCTTACAACCGCCCAAGGTGTTTTGGACTCAAGCCCAACATTCTAATTATTATGCATAGACAAGCAGTCACGTAATATCTGCCTTCTACCTGATGAGATATTGTCTAACTTCCTCATCTTTCTATCTATTCTTTCAGATAAAAGTTAACTAATACGTTAAAGCATTACAATGAAAAAAGAAGCAGCATATCTGCTGGTAAGTTATTTTTACATAAATACTTTATTTTCTCAACAAAAAAAAAAAAAAACACTTATTATGTTTTAGCTTGCGATTTTCCTTTTAACCGTCAATGGAGCCAAAATTCCAGCTACTGGAGTTCCATCTTTTGTAAGATCCGCCGTTGAAAGCATACCTCAAATCGATGAAGGATCGTTAGCGAAATATTCATTTAAACCAACTTTTGGTGAGGTATTTCTACCTTTAAGAAGTGCAGTAGAAAGTGCACCATCAATTGGGCTAGCTGAATATAATATTGGAAAGACATTTGTTCGATCTTCAGTGGAGTATAATCCACAAGACGATTATGAACCTGTTGCGGAAGAGTCACATCCACATGCTGTCTATGTTGAGGTACCTTTACCAGAAGATTCACATCCTGAAGATGTTTATGTTGAAAAACTCAGTAATGGGAACGAAAAGTATGGTGCTTTTATATTACCTTCAGGATACGATAAATATCCGGCACCTTATCGGTCCGATTCACCATATCAAACTCTAGTTGGTTATAGTCCAAATGCAGATGGCGGCAATATAGAACCAGACAATTTTGGAGTTAGAGACCTTTATACAAAAAACAAGGATTTTACTGAAAAACCTAAAGTACTCTGTTACGTTACAAACTGGTCGTTTTATAGAACAAAAGATGGAAAATTTGCACCAGAAAATTTAGATACTAGACTTTGTTCTGCTTTAATTTATTCATTTGCCTCCTTAGATCCTAAAACCTTATTGATAAAGGAATTCGATCCTTGGGTAGATCTAGAAAATGATCTTTATAAAAGGTACACAGCACTAGACATTCCAGTTCTTATTGCAATGGGTGGATGGACTGATTCTACTGCAGATAAATATTCAAGCCTTGTAAGCAGCCAATCAGCTCGACAAACTTTTGCTGCGAATCTTGTGTCCTTCATAAATCAGTATGGATTTGGTGGATTCCACTTTGATTGGAATTATCCAAAATGTTGGCAAAGTGACTGTAAGAAGGGACCTGCTAGTGATAAACCAAATCTTACGAAACTTATCCAAGAAATTAGAACACAATTTGATAGATTCAATCCTGATCTTCAGTTGGGTGTAGCTATTTCTGGATATAAAGAAGTTATAACAGAAGGTTACGATCTAAGAGCACTATCTGAATATGCTGATTATCTTACTGTGATGAGTTATGATTATCATGGTGCTTGGGAACATCAAACTGGACACGTAAGTCCACTATACGGAAGACCTGGAGATAAGTATCCTCAGTATAATACTGATTACACAATTCAACTGCTCCTTAAGAGCGGTGCTGCTAAAGAAAAATTGATCATGGGAGTACCATTCTATGGACAGACCTACACGTTGAAGGAAACTTTCTATAATGTAGTTGGGGAGGGAGTTTCATCAATTGGTCCAGGTGAACCAGGTGAATTCACCAAACAGCCAGGTATGATGGCTTACTATGAAATCTGTCAGAGAGTAAGAAAAAATAAATGGCAAGTTGGAAGAGATTCCTCTAGAAAATCCGGTCCTCATGCAATGCTGAGAAATCAGTGGGTTGGATATGAAGATCCGGCTTCAGTAGAAGCTAAAGCCAGATATGCTTTGAATTCTGGACTAGGAGGAATTGCTGCTTGGACTGTAGATTTAGATGATTTCCTAAATCGCTGCTGTAGCGAATCTTTCCCACTTTTAAAAGCTATAAATAGGGCTCTCGGACTACTTTCAACACCACCACCTTCTGGATCAAATTGTCAGAGACCTCCAGAGCCTGTTACACCTGTTGCTCCAGTTATGACAACTGTTGCTGATGGTAATCTACCAGGTGGAATACATGAGCATACAACTTGGCCATCTTGGCAACCAAAACCATCTTCAACTAAAAAGCCTCAAACAACAAATTGGCCTGCATGGTCTTCTTCGAAAAGAACAACTGTAGCAGCAATTACAAGTGCAACAACAACAACAACAACAACTAGAAAACCACCAACAACAAAAATACCATCGACAACAAGAAGACCAACAACCTCAACAGCTTGGTGGCAATCTACATCAACTGAAGCGTCAACCTGGTGGCCCAAACCGACGACAACAACAACAACAACTACTACTACAAGGCGAACAACAGCTGTTACAGCGCCTTCTACAACCAGGGCAACACGAAGACCTACAACAACATCTTGGACTTCTACAACAACAACAAGAAAACCAGTCCAACAGGGTACAATAATTCCTTCACCGGCTGTAGTTATGCCAATAAGTTCACCAGATGGCGAAAAATGTGAAGATGGCCAATATAAACCTCATCCAACAAAATGCTCTAATTATTATCAATGCGTCTACAATATAATGACACTCCAGTCCTGTCCTGGTGGTTTGGAATGGCACGCCGAAGGTCACCGATGTGATTGGCCACTAAATGCAAATTGTAAAGTATCTCAAAAAGAAGAGGTAACTTCTATCAAGCCAACTCCGGCTCAGCCAACTTCAACGAAGCCTCCAAATATTTGGTGGACCTCTACGACTACAAGAAAAACGACTACCAGAAAAACGACACCTAAGACAACATCTCGTAGGACTACAAGAAGGTCTACAACAATTCGACCTGTAGCTATATTATCCTCAACTTCGTCACGTCCTGCTGATGGGCAATGTACAAATGGCATGTACTATCCTCACGAAGACTGTGATGGTTTCTACATTTGCATCAATGGAAAATTAACACCATTGCACTGTGGTCCTGGACTCCAATGGAATACAAAAGAAATGAGCTGTGACTGGGAAGATAATGTACGATGCATTTCAAAGAATACATATCTTCGTTTAGTTAACTTCCGAGCAAATCAAGATGATCCGTGTGAAGGCAGTCAATTTATTCCATACCCTGGAGATTGTCAACAATTCCTAATTTGTGTTCACAATCGCCTTGAAATCTCACAATGTGCTCCAGGACTACATTGGAATAACGATTTAAAAATATGTGATTGGCCAAAGAGATCAGGATGTCAGGATGGTCAGGATGGTCAGGAAGGAGAGTATCCAGGGGTGGATCAAGAACAAAACGTTATCGATACTAAACCTATATATGCTCCAGCTCCCACAACAACAACTTCAACAACTCCAAGACCAACATACCCCACAAATCGACCAAATCTTCAACCACTTTCAGGATACTATAAAGTCGTTTGCTACTTCACCAATTGGGCTTGGTATAGGAGAGGTATCGCAAAATATACACCAGATGATATCGATACAAATCTCTGCACACATATCGTTTACGGTTTTGCTGTTTTGGACTATTCAGAACTTACGATAAGGACTCATGATTCTTGGGCAGATATAGATAATAAATTCTACCAAAGAGTTGCTGAACTTAAAAACAAGGGCGTTAAAGTAACCCTAGCTTTAGGAGGTTGGAACGATTCCCAAGGAGACAAGTATAGTCGATTAGTTCGAAGTCATGCAGCCCGTGCTAAATTCGTTAGACAATCGATTGAATTCATCGAAAAGTATGGTTTCGAAGGTCTTGACCTAGACTGGGAATATCCAGTTTGCTGGCAGACTGAGTGCAACAAGGGCTATCCGGATGAGAAAGAGGGTTTCACAGCTTTGGTCAGAGACCTTTCGAAGGCGTTCAAACCAAGAGGTTTGCTGCTATCGTCTGCTGTTTCTCCGAGCAAGAAAATTATAGATGCTGGGTATGATGTTCCACAACTTAGTAAATACTTCGATTGGATTGCGGTAATGACTTACGATTTCCATGGACAGTGGGATAAGAAGACTGGACATGTTGCTCCACTGTACTATCATCCAGAGGATGATATCGATTACTTTAATGCGGTAAGTTTATGTTCTACCTTAAGAGGTTATATCTTAAATATGTAAGTACTTAATAGTTTTTCAAAGTATTAAAGTTAAAAACAACGTAGACTCCTTTTTTTTCCGAATTCAAAAATATATAAACTATTGGAAACTTCTATTGGCAAAAGCAATATATTTTTTTTTAGGGATGTAAGCCTCAAAATTAAATTATGAATGAATCCTATTTGTTCAATATATTTTTGGATGCCTTGGATATTTTCATGCAAATATAATTTTCGGTAAAATCTTTTGCAAGCAAAATGTGTGATATCTGCATCTAATTTGTTTCTAAATTTAATTTATCCAAATTTATCCATAATTAACATTTACAATTTTTTCCTAGAACTTCTCACTTAATTACTGGATGGAGAAAGGTGCACCATCTAGAAAACTTGTCATGGGCATGCCTCTGTACGGACAATCCTTCACTTTGTCTGATACCAGAAACACAGGCCTCAACTCTCATGCACCAGGACCTGGACAAGCAGGAGAATTTACAAGAGCTGCAGGATTTTTGGCATACTATGAGGTTTGCTCAATCACTTTTAAAAAGAACTTATTTTCCTAAGAAACGACTAATGCTCCTTGTACTTTTAGATCTGCGATAGAATTAAGACCCGAGATTGGAGGGTCGTCAAGGACGAATACGGACGCATTGGACCCTATGCCTATAAAGGCAACCAATGGGTGTCCTTTGATGACAAAGAAACCCTCAGAAGAAAGTCTCAACTTGTTCGATCTCTCAATCTGGGAGGTGGCATGGTTTGGGCTCTTGATTTGGACGATTTTAGGAATAGATGTGGAGAAGGAGTACATCCACTTCTGACAACGATTCGAAATGTTCTCAAGGATCCTCCGAAAGATCATGAACTTCCGCGTAAGTAGACACATTCAATTTACCAATTTTTTTTTAAAACAGTACTCGGATATTTTAATCCTTGCACAATTAAAGCAAAGTCTAGTGTGGCTTCACAAAAAATCATGTTTCAACATTATTAGCTTTTGGATTAATGCAAAGGCTTCAAAGGAAGCGGACTCAAACATTTTAAACCAAGTAAAATTACACGATCAAAAATAATTTGGATTTTTGATTTTAGCAAATCGATCTTCAGCATTAAAGAAATTTGAAAATCAAAATAACCCCAGAGGGTATATATAATATACATATATTATATATAATAAATGTTTTATTCCACAGCTGAGCCTCCACAATATCCTGAAAATCCAGACGAAGTTGAAGGAATACCAACTGCTGACAATGAGGCTGAAATAATTGAAGCATCCGCAGGAACAGGAACAGCAGCTGAAAATGAAGTAGTCGAACAACAACCAGAAGTTGATCCAAATCTTGAAGTTGAAGAAGTTCAAGAGGCTGGTCCTGGTCCAGAAGAGACTGAAATCGAAATACAAGAACCATCTGGAGGGACTTCCATAACAGACGAATTTAAAGTAGTTTGCTATTTCACAAATTGGGCATGGTATCGACAGAGTGGTGGTAAATATCTTCCTGAAGATATCGATCCAGATCTCTGCACCCATATTGTTTATGGATTTGCTGTTCTAAACAGGGATAGTTTAACGATAAAATCGCACGATCCTTGGGCTGATGTAGACAATAAATTTTATGAAAGAGTAGTTGCCCTTAAGGCTAAAGGAAAGAAAGTTACTGTAGCTATTGGAGGATGGAACGATTCAGCAGGTGATAAATACTCAAGATTGGTTAGAGATCCTGGCGCTCGTGCCAGATTTGTTACGAATGTTATTGAATTTATCGAGAAATGGGGATTCGATGGTCTCGATCTAGACTGGGAATATCCAGTTTGCTGGCAGGTTGATTGTAAAAAGGGTTATGCTGACGAAAAAGAAGGTTTTGCAGATTTAGTACGTGAACTATCCGAACAATTCAAACCCAGAGGACTTTTACTTTCATCAGCAGTTTCACCAAATAAGAAAGTCATTGACGCTGGATATGATGTACCCACCTTGACCCAATATTTTGATTGGATTGCTGTAATGACCTACGATTATCACGGTCAGTGGGACAAAAAGACTGGACATGTTGCACCAATGTACAATTTCCCAGGTGATAATCCAACTTTCAACGCCAACTTCTCAATCAATTACTGGCTTGAACAGGGAGCTGATAGAAAAAAGATTATCATGGGAATGCCTATGTATGGACAATCTTTCTCATTAGCTGATAATAAAAGACATAACTTGAACGCTCCTACGTATGGTGGCGGAGAAGCTGGAGATGCTACTAGGGCCAGAGGATTTTTATCGTACTATGAAATCTGTAAAAATATACGTGAACGTGGATGGACAGTCGTACGAGACAGACTTGGAAGAATGGGACCATATGCCTATCATGGTGATCAATGGGTATCTTTTGATGATGCAGCTATGATACGACATAAGAGTGAATATGTTAAAGCCATGGAACTTGGAGGCGCTATGATTTGGGCTCTTGATTTAGACGATTTTAGAAATGTTTGTGACTGCGAGACATATCCACTTCTTAAGACAATCAATAGGGTCTTAAGAGACTATCCAGGACCTGGTCCAAAATGCAAATTAGAGGATAAAGCAGAGAGTAAGTTCTTTATAAATAGTTTATAAAAAAAAAAAAAGTTTAATTCATTTTTAAATTGGAATAACCATAGTTGCCCCCGAAATTCCTGATGAGCCAGAAGAGTCGACACAATCAACACCGGTAACTTGGTGGCCTACTCAGAGTTCAACACAGTGGTGGTCGGCCTATTCAACAACTGTTCGCAGTACAACACCTCAAACTACACCCAGGTCAACAAGTCGTGCAACAGCTCGTCCTACTTATCCACAACGTACAACTGATAGACCAACTAAAGCCCCAATTGACCATGACTTGAGCTGCAAGGGAAGGACTTTTGTTGCTCACGACGAGGATTGCAACAAATATTATCTCTGCCAGTTTGGAATGTTGATGGAGCAAAGGTATTTATTATTGTTTTTTTTTTTTAACTCCTCACACGGCGAGCGGAGACAGGCATGTAAATTTGTCCTTATTTTTCTGTTATCGGAAAATAGCTTGAAGTAACGCTACTCGCAACGATAGTAGTTTTTGAGCTTACCGCGAAAAGAATAACATACACATGAACAAGCTATTTTATACATTAATGTAAAAAATATTTAACTAAACAAAAAACCTATTTCCAGATGCCCGCCTGGCCTCTATTGGAACAGAGATCACTGCGATTGGCCACACAATGCTGATTGCCAAATTGAAAGCCAACCACAACCACCAAGTACAACAAGACGACCAACAACACCAAAACCTCAGCGTCCTTCCACAGTAAAACCTTCTAAAAAACCAGTTACCAGACCTACAAAAAGACCGGACGATCATCAAAAACCCATCTATCCTAAACCCCCTATTGACGATGGAAAGTTTAAAGTCGTCTGCTACTTCACAAACTGGGCGTGGTATAGACCTGGAGAAGGAAAATACACTCCCAACGATATCGACGAAAATCTCTGTACACATATAGTTTACGGATTTGCTGTTCTTAATAGAGATAGTCTAACAATAAAGACTCATGATTCTTGGGCAGATATCGATAATAGATTCTATGAAAGAGTAGCAGAATATCGTAACAAAGGTATTCGAGTAACTCTAGCTATTGGAGGATGGAACGATTCTTTAGGAGATAAATACAGTAGACTAGTCCGCGATCCTCAGGCTAGGGCTAGATTTGTTAAACACGTTGTCGAATTTCTGGAGAAGTATGGTTTTGAAGGACTTGATCTAGATTGGGAATATCCAGTTTGTTGGCAAGTAGACTGTGACAAGGGATTCCCTGATGAAAAACAAGGTTTCAGCAGTTTGGTCCGAGAACTGTCTGAAGAATTTAAACCACGTGGTCTACTTCTATCAGCGGCTGTATCTCCAAGCAAAAAAGTTATCGATGCTGGTTATGATGTTCCAACTCTTGCTAAATACTTTGATTGGATCGCTGTTATGACCTATGATTTCCACGGTCACTGGGATAAACAAACAGGTCATGTAGCACCTCTATACTATGTTCCTGGAGATACTTACGAATATTTCAATGGAAATTTCTCAATCAACTACTGGATTGAAAAGGGAGCTCCTCCAAGTAAAATAATCATGGGAATGCCTTTATACGGTCAGACCTTCTCCTTAGATGACTCCACAAAACGAGGTCTCAACTCAAAAGCACAAGGACCTGGTCAAGCTGGTAAATATACAAGAGCTGCAGGATTTTTAGCATACTATGAAATCTGTGAAAAGGTTAACAATGGAGGTTGGACAGTAGTCCGAGATAAAGAAGGTCGAATTGGACCTTACGCTTATAAGGACAGACAATGGGTCTCTTACGATGATGTCGAGGAAATTAGACGAAAATCTCGATTTGTAAAAAGTATGGGTCTGGGTGGTGGAATGGTTTGGGCTCTGGATTTGGACGATTTTCGAGGACGATGTGGTTGTGGTAAACATCCACTATTAAGAACTATGAACCAAGAACTGAGAGGAATTCAAGGGCAACGCGCTAGTGATTGTACGTAAGATCTTAAGACCTTAAAATAAGGTGTTTAGCATTAAGTATAGGATTTAAGCGCGATGAAGAATTTTCCAGCGTTAAGATGACATGCGAATCTCAATCTTAGGTATGTAAACAGAACGTTTTTGTACTGATATGAAAATACAAATAAATTTTAAATAGATTTACTTAACCTTTTATCACTGCAATTTTGAGGGAAAATTGAAGACGGCGTCCTACAAAACGGGAATGGAATTTATTTTTCATTTATTTTTTTTATTTTTTAAAACATTAATCCCACATAGCGTATATACACACAATCACAAAAAAATTAAAAGTAACAAAATTACAAAAAGCACAAATCCTCTTGAGAAAACCGGACAGTCCTTCGCAAAAAAATGTCTCTTTTTCAGAATACTATTTCTGAATTTTTTAATTTTCGAAAATTAGTAAGGTGGTGTCATCATTCTATAAAAAAATACTAAATAACGGCAAGCACCTAAAGATAAAAGAAAAACACACTTATTCCTTGCAAAGTTGTTTAAAAATTAGGCAGATTTTCATAAACAAATTTTCTTTTTCTTAATTCGTTTATTTAATTTTTTATTTCTCTAAAATTAGTTAGCTTAATATCATTTCCAGCTTTTGAATTAAAATAAAAAAAGAAATATCAGTCCTGAAAGAAACACCTTCAGATTTTATAAACCTTGCAAAACTAAGAAAAAATCGTGGTCTTTCACAGAAAACCTTATTTTTTAAATATCTTAAAAACTCATTAACTAAATCGTAAATTTTAGGGATACTGAAAAATAGCTAATTATAAGTGCCGAAAGATATTTTTGAAGAACAAGGTCAGATCTTTTCTTGCAGTTTACAGAAAATCTGAGACCTTTACAAAAAATTGTCTTTTTTCAAAATGTGATATTTATTTCCTTATTTCTTAAAAACTAATTGGTTAACATCTTCAGCTTTCCACAATTTGTTCGGATCGTTTGTTCCTACATAAGTTTTAAGAAAATTCAGATAGGGTATTTTACAGAAAATTGCCTCATTTCTAAAATACTATATTTAATTCTCTTATTTCTTGAAAATGTGTTACAGAACAATTTCAATTGTTTGTTAGGCAAATACAAAACAAGGACAAATACAAGAAAATAATACCAAAAAAAAACTTACACCGATTGCGGCTTTTTATTATTATCTTCTAATTGAGCAAGAAGGAGTTTCATTTTGAGCTCATGCTCCTCCTTCATCATAGTCATTTTTTGTTCGTGCTCAGTTTTTAGGATTTTCATTTTTAACTTGTGCTCTTCCCTGAGGAATTTCATCGATTCATCGATCGTCTTCTTTTTATCATTAGTGGAAGAGTTTGTTGGATCCTCGAATTCTCCGTTTTTTCTTCGAGATTTGTTCGTTTTTAGTTTTGAGTACTCCTCCCACAAATAAGAAGGATTGAATTGTTCCCACAGAGGCATGGGCATGGGAATGCTCATTGGAACTGAAATTTATTTATTTTGTTATTGAAAGAAACTTATAATTTTAAGGAATTAGGTACCTTGAGGAAAATCTGTGCTTGTATCTTCGTCATCATCAATCTTACTATCGTTAAGGATATCGTTAATATTTAAAGGATTGGAAGCCGCTAGAGCGTCGAATGCAGCGATTTGGGGCTCGATAATCTTCCTGAGTTGCTGCTCATAATCTGAAATGCTGGAAGTCCCTTGGCCCTGTTGAGCCGGCTCCTCAGCCCTTTGTTGGGCGAGAGCCCAGTTTCTTTCTTTTTCCTTTTTATTCTTGGCATTTCTCCTCTTCACCTGATTCTTCAGATTCTGGTATTTCTTTTTCAGGACCATGTAGGGCCGAAAAATCTCCTCGCTCTGCGCGTTGAACTCCCTTTCGATGTCCTTCCATTTGTTAATGTTCAGCGCGGTCCGAACCCGGCCCGTTTTCTTGCATTTTGAGGTGTTTTTATGTTTATCGACTAGCTCCATCAACGTTGATATTTCGTTCGATGAGAAATTCGCACTTCTCTTTATATCAATCTTATCCATATTTTCTTAGCGTACACCCGAAACGCACAGTAAACAAAACTTTGTTGTACGCGCTCTGACAGAAAAATGTATTTGATTCACATTCACGAGTCACAATAGAGAGAATTCAAAGAACGGTCGTCATATCCTCGCACTTGTCATGACGTCACGGTAGCAAATTTTGCCTGGTTGATTCGGGGAAAATTATTTAAATTAATTATTTGACAATAGATTCTATAAATTACACCAGATATAAAATCTTAGCAATGTAAATTTGCCATATTTTAGAGTTTTATTTGCAATCGTGAAGGCTATTGAAATAAAAAAGGATTTCTTCCAAAAGAAAGTAATAAATAGTTTAAAATATTTAAAGAAATTAATTAAAAGTAATATTCTCCAAATGGAATTGAATAAAATACGTGGGTGTAGCTAGAATTTTTTCCCAGGGTCTGACCAAAGCAAGTATAACATAAGGAACTTGCATGCCAAACAAAAAATTCTGTACGAACATTTTTGACTGGAATCGCTATATAACACAGCCGGGCAAACTCTTTTGCCTCCCGAGATCTCCCAAGGTCAATTTCCCTCAACTATACTGCTCCTGTAGTTGCGAGTGAGAAATGAAAGTCATCTTCCTATCGTTTTCCACTCCTTTACAATCCAAAGTCTCCTCCAGTCCATAGACCCTCCATAGCCCCCCCCCCCCCCCCCCCTACAATCACAAGCGCCCCCTCTTCCCAAACTTCTTCATTTGTCTCAAGTCGATAACCCATACAACATATCCCAAGGTCAAGGTCACCGGGGACTAAAGAATTACCAAAATCGTCTACAATTATAAACCGCCAAGTGATCCGGCACATCACACAGCGATAGGGCAAATTGGTCTCTGGATCTGTCGTATAAAAGACATTGGATCTTATGGTGCGGGACGTAAACATGGCAAAAAAAATTGGCTGCAGCATCCAAACTAAATCTCCTATTTTAAAATTATTTTTACTAACATTTACCTTAAGAACTGATAAAGTTTTATTTTAAGAAATGTAAAAACTTTTCAGGAAAGAAATCCGTGCTGAAGGAAATTAAAAATTACAATCTGAAATTGACAAGTAAAAGTTGTGGGGGAATTATTAAATTAAAATTTTAAATTGTTCAAACTAGGTCAAAGGATTTTTAAGAGAGTTATCGTTGGATACGAAACATTTTTGAAATATTTCTATTGGCCGAATAACTTCAAAAAATTTCTATAAAATTCTTGAAGAGCTGTAGTTCTGGTTATTTATGAAGCGAATCTGTTAAGGCATTAGGAGATCTGAAGAAATTACTCAAAAGAAAAAAAATAAGAGCATTACCCACACGATAAGCTTCAAGCAGCATAATTATGTTTTGCTGCATACACATTACACATATACATGGGTTTTTGGAGTCAATGATTACGAATCTAAGTCAAATTTTGAAAATCAAAATGGCGGATCCAATATGGAGAACCAAAAATTTTATATTTCATAGAATTTGGATTCGCCATATTGCATTTTGAGAATAAAACAAAGTATTAGAATGGAATAATTCAAGAAACAACTAAAATGTAGAAAAATATTATTATTAGCATTTTTAAGCTGGGCATCGCTGGAGAATGAAATATTTAATTTTCAACCAACAAAAAATATAAAGGAGGCAAATGCACGCCCTATATATTCTATACATATGTACTTGTTCAGAATGACTCCAAGAATGACATATTTCAAGCGCAAGATCATCGAAGGGTTGGATCTTAAAATAAATAATTATCAATAATTTTGTATTCACGTTTTGAAAAAAGAAAAAATTTCTATTGCTGCGTTTTTTTAATGATCTTGATCCGGATCTAGATCCGGATCATTAAGAAAACGACAAGGGAAATTTATCCAGTGTGGGACCGAACCTATCTTTACTGCTTAATGAAATTGTCAAACTTGAAAGAAAATTGGAATTGGATATTTGAAGTTGAAGCCGAGACGAATGATTAACTGAAATAATTTATATATTTTATTTCTAGTCGATTTAGCCCAAAAAACTACCCCGGGGTGCCCTTTGAGAGGAAATATTTTTTTTAATTTTTGCTTAGGAGCTCATTCAAAAAAAATTCGCATATCAAAAGATTTTCTATTACACTTTTTCTTTTTTTGGGTGAAATAATTTATATATTTTATTTCTAGTCGATTTCGCTCAGAAAACCACTCCAGGGAGGGCCGTTAAACATAAATAATTTTTTTTAATTTTTGCTGTGAAGTTCATCCAAAGAAAATTATCATGTTAAAAAATTTCGAAATTTTCTTCTACACTTTTTCCTGTTTTTGGCTAGAAAGGGTATAATCATCTTTTGGGGCGAAAATAAGGCTTTATGTCGATACTCATTCTTTTTATTTAAATTGTTTTTGTAGAAATATTTAGGACGCTTATAAACGAAAATAAACATGGAATTCAATGTAGCCATGTCTTTTTAAATAAATGTCACTTTTTGGAATTTGCAAAGTGAACTTGTGAAGTTTGCAACATTCCGAAAAGTGGGAAATTTCTAAATTTCTCAAGATCTGGATAGAGGTCCAGATAAAAAGCTGGATTTTCAACTTTGTATGGGCAGATCTATATAGATCATTAAAAAAACGCAGCTTATGATAATTTTCACGATTTTATTTCTACATTTGCAGGGAATAAAGAATCCAAGCAGTTTAAAAATGTCCTTCAGGTGGACTATCGCTTATTTGGTACTTCCCCGAAAGCTGAAAGAATTGAAAATTTCCTCGCACAATTTTTTCATTCGAGTTCCCAAAGTTCATCCGAGATATAAACCTCCGACATTCCTCACGATGTCGCTCGGATCGTTAGAGGAGGAAAACATTTCTGTAGAATGACATAACCGCTCTCAGGGCCGACTATAGAATGGATGAGTAATTTCTGACAGTTGTCGTGTTGCTGCCGTTTCGACCGTTGGGCCCCGCGAGTCCTTCGCGATAATTTTGCACCTAGAAGGTCCTGTTCCTGCGTTCAGTGCAGTGTTCTAAATAATCGCCCGTGCATCTCGCCAGCAGAGTGTCAGTGAGAATCAGTGCCGCGTGCCGAATTGTGAAAATGCTGCTGTGCTCGAGGTCCAGTGCGGCGCTGACGACGACGACCCAGTGCGTGGTCAGACGAACTGCCTACAACAAGACGCGGAGCACCACCTCCCAGCCACTGCTACTGCGGACGTTCTGCTCGCGAAGTGCTCCGCTGTGTTCGAAATTCACAGTGCGGGATCCGCACACGATCCCGGCGGGAGTAGCCGCAGCGGCCCCACTGGACGAGCAGACTGCCTACGAACTCCTCCTGGCGCTGGACGAGTCCGAACGGATCTCAGTGAAAAAGGCCCTCGAGCGATACGAGGCGAAGAAGATCAAAGAAGGCTTTGAAGGTGATTCCTCGCTTCCTTCCCAAAATATATAAATATAAAAAAAAAAAACCAATCAACCAGAACTGTCCCCTCAATCGAGTCCAAAAATCCAAAATTGCATCCATAATCTGTCTCTAAGTCTATAAGCGTGTCTCGTACTCATCTTGCGAATTTTCTATTGTCGTCATGTTTATCTCTTCTGTGGTTACAGTTTTGCACATACCTCACGAACCCGCTACCTTCTACTTGCCTTTTAGAACGACCAAGTAAATACCGCCCTCAGTCTATCTATTTTCAGCATTCTCAGTGTCGTAGACGTTGATCGATGTGCGTTTTGAACCTATGCAGTTTTATTTATATATTTTTAGTTTTTCTCGCCACCAGACTGACTGCCGCCCCTTGTAGAAGTCATTTCAATAAAAATATACTACCGAAAGGAAAATATTTCATTGCATTCTAAAATTTTACTACATTCACCTAATAATTATACATAAACTCATTAAAACATTTTTATGAATATTTCGTTTTTTTTCCCAAGAAACAAAAATCTGTTACTCAATTCCTATAATTTAGATATTCATTTTTACACTTCAACTCGAATTGATTTGTTTTTAGGATGGATGAATTTATACTGAAATATAATCCCTTGACCTAAAATCCATTCTTTAAATAAACCTTAGTGATTATTACTCTACAAAAAATAGCAATGAAACTCCTGGTTGTACAATTTCCATAACCGCTTCAGTTTCTATAATTTAATCACTGTCTTTTAAGAAAAAGCAAATCGATATTTTATTAATTCAATGCTTTACAATTGAAATATATTTTTTAAAAGAAATATCACAATTTGGCCTTTCAGAAACCGAAGTGACTAAACGACGGGTTACAATTTTCCTTTTATAAGATTTCCTTTAAATGAGGATTTTCCTTACACAGGCCGTCTATTTACTGAAGATTACCTTATACAATAGACATTTTATATAGGGAAAATCTTCAATCAAAAGGCTTTCAGTCCTTATAAAAAGGAAAATGTATAAAGCGTTTGATCCGTACCCGTGCCACTCATATGGGGTACGTTTAGACACATAGTTCAAAAAATAGCTCTATAAGTAAAAATCAATATAAAAACTTAAAATGTTCACAAACTTTTTGGAATTACGGTGTTAAAATGATATAAATTTGCTTGTCTCCCCAACAAACCTTTTAATTAACTAGTGTTTTATAACTATAGTATAGAATTTAAGCATTCATTTGAGCTATGTTTTGGAATGCTACGACAACTGTTTATTTTTAAAAAAGAATTCTAAAAGTGACTAAAATACCGATTTTTTAAATTTTTAACCCAATTTTTCTTGAAAATGTGACGTGATGGGATTTTTTATTTTATTATTTTTTTCGAAATCAGAGAATCTTCATAATAACATACTAGTGTAATTTTTGTTTGTCGGTTTGCGAATTTAAATACTCTACTTAACATCCGCCCAAAGATTTTCAATCGGATTGAGCTTTTCTGCTGGCATGCTTCGGGTCATTGTCCTGCTAAAAGAGTTATCACAGCGGTATTTCTTCCGAAGCATACGAGGTCTGTTCAAAAAATACGTAGACTGTTTAAATTACACGGGCCCAGTTGGTTCCAGGGAATTCCGCTTTATGTTGCCTTCTTCGTACAGATCACCTGATTACAAGGTAGTTCTTTGATTGTAACTATCATTATTGGTTGATTAGAGACGCTATTGTTTGTTAAATGTGTTTTGTTTCGTTTGGCGGATTTTAGAATGAGTGACTTGAGCTAAGAATTGCTGTGAATCACTAGATCACTGTTCTTCCCCACCCACCGTACTCACTAGACCTCACTCCTTGTGATTTCTTGTTCTCCAAACTCAAAAGACCTTTAAAAGGAAAAAGATTTGACACGATTCCTGAGATTGAGGCAAATGCAATGAAGAGCTGAAGAACCTCACAAAAGAAGCATTCCATGACTGTATCCAAAAGTGGAAACACCATTAGGATAATTGTGTCCATCGGGGAAGGGAGTACTTTGAAGGGGACCAAGACATGTAACTTCTAAATAAAGTATATTTTGTTTTATGACGTCAGTCTACGTATTTTTTGAACATACCTTGTATGGTGCATGGTTTGATTCATAATAAGTTTCGATCCAATGTATGAGACCAACACCGTAGTATGAGATACATTCCCATACTACGATGCTGGTAGCTTCATATTTTATAGTTTTTGCTGTAAACCTTGGGTATTATTCTGCAAGTGGAAATCTTTTAACATAACTACGAAAACGTTTGCCTTAATTTGCACAATTTTACTTTGGTCCGACCAAAGTATATTTCTTCACATCCCAGTTCAAATGAGTTTTAGCAAAAAGTATACGCTGTAGGGCATTTTACTTGGAGTAAAGCCTTTTAGGTCAAGCTCTTTTAATCATTAACGAATTGTTTCTACACTAGCTGCCGCATTGGGTACATATTTAAGCTACGTGGTTGCCATGAATGGCTCCATTTTGCCTTTCCGTATAAGTCGGTTCATCAACATTCTCCTGTTTCGAAATCATTTTATTTGAACAATTTAAGTAGGTGTTTTTCTAATTTCGGTGTATGTTCTGTTTCCTAATATAATTCGTTTAATAAATGTTCGACAAAACTTCGAACCCAAATTTGAAATCAGCGGGCTCAATAACTTCTATATACATACCGAAATTTTGGATCCATATATCATTGATCCTAAAAACCCTTACATAGCAATTTTAGTTATACAAATCACATTAATCATATTTTATTTCACTTTACGCCTCTACTATGGCACTTTCCTGCCCCCAGACTTTTCATACTAATCATTGTACCCTTCGGATAAACTTTCCTAATCAATAAAACAAAAATCAGTTAAAAAGCCCTTCCAGTTTCGTAATAGTCGACCTGGGAATAGTTGTGCCACCCTCCCCCCGAAAATCAGCACAAACAATAGTCTGTTTAATCCAGGAGATGACTCGGTTAACGATAACATCCCAGGACTATTTTCTGGCGCCGAACTCTTGCCCAAGCTGTTATGTTCCTGGTCTAGATCGAAATTAATCTCCATCCCTCATTGGGGCCCTTTAGCTTTAACAAAAGGCGAAATCCCATGGGCCCCATGCATGCGCTCATTTCCACTGTGACCCAACTGAGTAAGGATTTTCTTCGCAATCCTTATGGAACACTACAAAAGGGGTTAATCTACAAGATTTCCTTTTTGAGGTAACCCCACAGTGCATCTGGCGCTCCAAAAAGGCTATAAATTTCACAAAAGGGGTTTCCTTCACCCGGCTGAGGAAGTCGTCCGCTCTTGCCGTCTGAATGGACTGACATAATGGGGTAATTAGACTCCACAAGACGCGGGAATTTGCATAAATATTTTTCCCTACGAAACATGAAGCTTGTGATTTTGAATTTTGGGGGCACCCTACTTATAAGGGAAACGAGGTGCTGAGCAGTAACGACTTGTGGAAATTATCACTGAGTCGGTTGCTACGAATTGCCCTATGGCCCCGAATGAAAATTACCATAATGTTGCCTCCTTAAGCATACTTTCCTTCAGATACTCGAAAGTACTTTAAGCCACGTAAAAGTGAACGTGCCTTACAAGTTTTTAAGTTCCCTAAGAAGGTTGCACACGTAAAATCTTCAAGTAGTTGAATATAGAACTTTTGCAACAACTAAGCATGCATTTCAATATGTTACTGCATGCATAATTTTTTCATTAATACTTGTTTCTTTTACAGCAGCTTTTTAATTAAAAACATAGTAAAAATTCTATCGGAAATATCATTTTTAGAGTCATAAAAAAAATGCTATTCTTTTTTTTTATGTACTCCTTTATTACTCACATTTGCCAGAATGATTCAATCAAAAACCCAAATGCACATACTTATATCAGTCAAGATTCAAATTAAAGACAAACATTCTCTGGGGACCACTTTCCAAGTGCTCCAAATATTCTTCAGACAGTCAGCAAGAAGCTTCGATTTTATAGTCGCCTGGAATACTCATAAAGTCTAAATTGCTTTATTAGAGTTCCTTAGTTACTTGGAAGGAACATCTTCTTGCCCTATTATCGTAAAACTGGTAAGTGATTAAAATTGCCTATTCCGGGAATAAAAGATTATTATTATTATATTATTAATTCTAGAAATCTAGAGCCCAAGATTGTAATTTTATATAATAAAACAATTTCTTGCACCTTTAATGAAATATTGCTCTCAACTTTGAATTATTAACTATAAATGGAAAAAGTTTTTTAATATCGTACATCGTAATAAGTTTTGGCATAAATATTAAGAGATAATGTTGAAAAGTATATTTAATTCAAGCTCTTCAATTTCACAAGTCTTGGTATTTCTTAGTGCTAATGTAATTTCCAGAATTACGTTTGGAATTAAAAAGGACCAAATTGAAAAGAAAGTAATCTGAAAATTCGAAATGTATTTTATTCCATTCAGCTATCGTTTGATCTCCGTGCAAAAATCAATACATCTTCGAGAAATTCGAGAAAGTCAATTTCACTTTTAATTGGATATTTGAAAAAGAGCGCAACTTTGATAATTAAATTTTTTAAATGACGCAAGGGAAGAGATATTTTAAAGACTTCTTAACCCATTAATGCGCAAAACGAGGATTTTGTAAACGCAAGTTCAATTGTACGATTCGAATAGCAAATTGGGGCGATTTTCTTCCAAATTTGTATATAAGGGGTTTTTGAGGATGTTCTTTCAGAATCTGGCATTTGTTTTGCATTTTGTGGTGATGATCTCATTTATAATCTCTTACTTAAAAATTGCTGCAGATCACTTTCATCTGCAATTACACTAATTTTTAACCAGGCACTTAGTCTGGGTTGTTTTTTAGACCGGTGGAAATTTTCCTATATAAAACCTCTATTTAAATCGGGTTCACGCAATCAAGTGTCTAATTATAGACCGATTGTAAAACTATTACCATTTGCTAAAGCTTTTGAATGTTTAGTTAAAGATAAGTTATATTTTCACATCAAAGAGAGCATCTACCCTCAACAGCATGGTTTCGTTTCTGGCAAGTCCACTAGTACTAATCTTGTTTTGTTTAAAAATTATGTATCTAATGAAATTGAAAAAGGACTTCAAGGTGATGTGATTTATACCGATTTTGTTAAAGCTTTTGATCGTGTTAATTTAGACCTTCTTATCGTAAAACTTAATGCATTTGGTTTTCATTCTGCTATGCTATCTTGGTTGTCATCGTATGTAAATAATCGTTATCAATGCGTAATAATTAATTCATTTCGATCACGTACGTTCAAGGTGCTTTCAGGTGTTCCCCACTTGGGCCCGCTTCTTTTTAACATTTTTATTAATGATGTGTTAAGTTATTTCTCATTTTCTCATTGTCTGTTGTATGCGGATGACTTAAAACTTTTTTCTTCTATAAAGAGCCCGTCTGATGTTTCCTTGTTGCAAATGGATTTTGGGCGATTGAATCAATGGTGCAAGTTGAATGGCCTTGCTTTGAATCCCACTAAATGTAAGACATTCACTTTTCATCGTATATCCTCTCCATTAGTTAATTGTTATTCTATTGATGAGCACGTGTTGGATCGCCCCATGGTAATTATGGATCTTGGAGTGTTATTTGATCCTAAATTAGAAAGTAGTCTGCATGTGGACTATATATGCAACAGAGCCTTTAAAATGCTAGGTTTTATAAAACGTAATGCTACTGACTTTCAGGATCCCGTTTATTCGTTTCATTAGTTCGTTCTATCATTGAATATGCATCGGTTGTTTGGAATCCCTACACTTATGTGCTTATTATGCGAATTGAACGCATACAAAAAAATTTCACTAAATACGCTTTAAGGAAATTTCCGTTGTCTGATGGGCTACCCGATTATGATGTGAGATGTAAACTTTTGGGTTTGCAACCCCTTGAAGTACGTAGGAAAATTGCATCGATAATGTTTGTAAGAGATTCGCTTTGTTATAAAATTTGTTCGCCGGACTTATTGGCATTGTTTAATATTTATGTACCTGGTATGTCTCTTAGATCTAGATGTTTGTTATCTATTCCTTATCACAGAACTTCTTACGGCCAGCATGAACCTATTACGCGTTGTTCTAATGAATTCAATTCTGTTTTTGATGATAATGTTGATCTGTCGATGAATCGTGTCCAATTTAAGGAACTCGTAATCTTTAATAATTTTACTTGAATTTTGCTAGTTTAGATCTTATTTACATTAATTAGATATAATTTCAATAGTCTGTAACAATTTATTCGGTAGACTGTATATATAAATAAATAAATAACTAAAAGCTTCAAAAACCCTATTATTTATTGGTTTTTTTAAAAAAAAATGCTGATTTTTAATTTTTCTTTTCAAAGTCGGTTATCTTATCGTTGCTTCTATTGAATGATCATATAACCACCAGAAATCGCGATCCAAATATCAAAACTTTCTCAAACCATGGTTTTGAGATTTTTTTTTTTTTTGCTTTGGTTTTTGCAAAATAGCCATTTTGTACAGCAATATAATAAGAGACTTCGCGATTTTTTTACACGAAAAGGATCAACTTTACAAAAAAAATGTATAGAACAGAAAATACTTGAAATTAGCCAAAGAATACACGTAAATTTTTTCAGAATTTTTTGGACTATTTTTGGTTTTTAGAATTTGCCCATTTTTGAAAAATTCAAAAATGTCCCGAAAAATTCTAACAAAATTCACATGTATTTCATCATAAAAAAAAACTTGGTGATATTTTTACTCAGAAAGGATCAATTGTACGAATAAATTTTATATGAGAAAAAGTGCTTATAATTAGCCAAAGAACACATGTGAATTTTGAGCATTTTTCGGAACATTTATGAGTTTTTCAAAAATTGGCAAAATCCAAAAACCAAAAGTAGTCCAAAAAAATTTCTTTGGCTAATTAAAGTACATATAATATAATATAATAAAGCAAAAAAATCGCGAAGTTTTTTATTACAATGTTGTACAAAATGGCCATTTTGCAAAAACCGAAGCAAAAAAAAACTTTCAAAACCATGGTTTGAGATAGTTTTGACATTCGAATCGTGATTCCTGGTGGTTATATGATCATTCAATAGCAGCAACGACAAGATAATCGACTTTGAAAAGAAAAATGAGCACTTATTTGAAAAAACCCAAAAAATAATAGGGTTTTTGAAGCTTTTATGCAAAACAAATGCCAGATTCGGAAAGAGTATCCCCAAAAACCCCTTATATACGAATTTGGAAGAAAATCGCCCCAATTTGCTATTCGAATCGTACAATTGAACTTGCGTGCACAAAATCCTCGTTTTGCGCATTAATTAGATTTATTGTAAATTTATTTATTTTAAACATTTTGTATATGTGTATAGTAGATACAGTCTTTATATGTAGATTTCGTTGATATTTATCAGCAGTGATATAGGCAAAAAAGACTGTAAGAGTATTCTTAAAAAAAATCGAAGATGGTTTTAAATGTTTTGAATTTTTCTTTATATTCACAAAAAAAAAAATTAAATTCATTAAAACAAATTCTATTCACGTTTCTCAGTATTGCATCATCTTTTCTAATTATGTATCATCCATTTTACATAAGAAGCAATTTAAACTATAAAACATGCGCTTTATTTATATACTATTACTATGTAGTTACCATGCTGCAAAATGTAAAGGAGTTAAATCACCTTTCAAACCGAAAACGAATTTGTTTTTAATCAATCAAATTACCACTTTTTATCAACTGAACTAGGTCTCTCGGTATGATGACCTGCTAGAGTGAATATTTGCGTATTCAATAAAACAACCTAAATCTCTCTCTACCGATTAAAGCCCGATCGCTGTTTTTACTCTAGTCTATTGTAAGTAATTCCAAAAAGTGAATTAAGTGAGCCGGTGTACACTGAAATGTAATTTTACAGTCTGTAAAACAGAAAAGGCAAACCTGATGGTATATCACATCTCATAATAGTCAAGGGGATTTGCCCTTCGTCCAGCAATAAAACCAAATGACCAAAACGGTCATGGTGCTGTCGTCAGATAGATGAAAACCAGGCAATGTGTTCTTATTCATCCAATTTCATAGATTCAGTACTATTCCGGACAGATTGTGACCAACGTAAGCTACTTTTATATCGTCCTGAGAATCCAGAGATAGAAGTAAGAAACTTGGATATACGGGGTATACGGTGGGTATTCTAGAACCAAGAAATCTCCAATGAAATGAAACAATTCTTTAATTGAAGATATTATTAGAGCAAAATCATAAATATCTTAAACAACAATATTCTACCTAAGGCAGGTAATTCCAACTAGTGAAGTTTCATAAATTTTAGAGGCTCTCGCCTCAGAACACATTAATTTAATTTAATTCTGCATCGAATTTGCTAGGACCTATAAAGTATGTTTTGTAATAAACAAGAATTAGTTGTTAAAGTTATTTATTGTGAGTAGATAAAACTGTTATGATATATTATATATTTAAAGTTAAAAATACTTCCTTTCAAGTTTATAAAATCTTATTTCGTTCTCGCTGACTACTTTCCTTCCTGCAATCTCTAGAGAAATTTCCTGATAGGGCGCCTGTTCCACTGTTGAGACTGTTGAGAAAACTCAGGAAATTGAATAAAGATCTGGAAGAAATATTTCATACCACCCTTCTCTCAACTCTTGGGGCAGAAGATAAACCTTTTCCTTTTATAAAGTATTTATATACATTTTAGTCACTTTCGCTGAATCTTTGATTATGAAGGGTAATTCCTTAATACATATTTTATTTCTTTTTTTTTTTAAGTTTTTCAAGGAATTAAAATGTTGCTTTTATTTTAAAAATTATTCTTAAAATTGTTATGTGAGGACAGTGAGAAAATGTACAAAATTCCAACTTTTAAACAGCTCTTGAAAGATTCTTAATCCGATCATACATACAGTATGTATAAAGTTCAAAGGAGTGTTTTAAGGTGTTATGTTAGAGAAAATAATTCCAAAAATTGTGTTTCCAAAGTCTTTAATAAAAAAACCGCCAAAGTTATTTTTAGTAAGTATTCCTTTTATTTGTCTAATTAATTAAAAATGATATTCCAAAATGCCATTCATAAAACTCATAGAGTTTTTGCCTGATTATTGGTCCCACTCATTTTACTGCTTCATAGTGAACATTTCTGGATACGAACAGTATACAAATAATTTTATTGGTTTCGTGATTAGAATTTTTACTCAAGTAAACAATGATTTGGAATATTTTTATATTAAATCATGGACAATCAAGGATTATTTGCATGAATTAAGCAATAAATAAAATAAATAAAACTATCTTCATCAGTCAATTGCTTATCAAAATAAATTATTTTGGCTACATGAAAAAGAAAATGCTGAAAGGTAAAGTGGATTACTTTTTGGCTGATTTTTAATCTCATTGAATCATAAATTCTTAACAGAGCTTAAATTTTAAATTGGTCAAAACCGATGTGAACTGGTTTCAACCGCGTTCACTCTTGTTTCAACTAAGTTCGCACTTTCAGACCAACTTGCAATGGATCGCTCAAAAATCATTTTAATTAATAACTAAAAACCGGGCGTCAAAATCTAAACATAGATCTTATTGTATGCAACTTGCATTTTAAATTTTTGGATTGTTTACAAACGTGATGATATTTACATAATAGTCTTGTAAATAAACAATGCGTTTTGTTTATAGTTTTGTCACTGGTCAAATTTCTTAAATTTCCTATCTATAGAATTGCGATTTCAGCCGGGCGTCCCAATATAAACATGCCAAACAACTTTTCGATAGATTTGATGATTACTTAAACTTAAAAATATCTAATTGAGAAAGAATGCCATACATAAGACATAAAACGAAAATAAAACAAACTCTGGCCTAGGCTTTACGTAGAAAATGAAAGATGTTTTTTGAATTTTAATGGAACACTCTCACATTGTTTTTTATATCCTCAGAAAGTGAAATAGAGATTTTCGTATTTTGCACTACAATAGCCAGAATAAAACAATTATTCATGGAAATTGAGACATCATGAACAAATTCACACTTAGAACATCTTTATAAATCCCTATATATATATAAAAACGAATGAAATTTTGTTTGTTTGTTTGTTGCTCAATCACACCTAAACACTTACATCGATATTTTTCATTTTTTGTCCGAAGGTAGTACATATTCCAACTTAACATATAGGCTATTTTTTCGGATAATGTATAGGGTTTCAAAATGACGGATCCAAGAGGGCGGCTGAAAATTTTAAATTTGAAGCGATTTTCATGAAAATTGGTACATAGGTGTTTTGCAGAAAGCTGATTTCAAATCCGCTGTCCAAATTTAGAAATTCAAGATGTCGGACCCAATATGGCGACCAAAATTTCTCGATTTCAACGGATTTTAATGAAAATTAGTACAATGATTATCTTGAGGTCACTGATTTTGAATGTTATCAAAATTTACAATTCCAAGATGGCGGACCCAATATGGCGATCAAGATTTCTCGATTTCAACAGATTTTAATGAAAATTGGTATAGTAATTATTCAGAGGCCACTAATTTTGAATATTATCAAAATTTCCAAATCCAAGATGGCGCATCCAACATGGTGATCAGAATGTCTCGATTTCGACGGATTTTAGTGAAAATTGGTACAATGATTATTCTGAGGCTACAAGTTTCGAATATTATCAAAATTTGTAAATCCAAGATGGCGGATCCAATATGGAGACCAAAAATCTCGATTTCAACGGATTTAAATTAAAGTTAGTACAGTGATTATTCTGAGGCCACTAATTTGGAATAGTTATTAGCAAAATTTGTAAATCAAAGATGGCGACCAAAATTTCTCGATTTCAACGGATATTAATGGAAATTAGTTCAGTGATTATACTGAGGCCACTAATTTAGAATATTAGCAAAATTTCCAAATCCAAGATGGCGGCCCGAATATGGTGACCAGTATCACCAACCACCAACATGGTGATCAGATTGTCTCGATTTCAACGGATTTTAATGAAAATTAGTACAATGATTATTCTGAGGCCACTAATTTCGAAATTGGTACAATGATTATTTTAAGGCCACTAATTTTTGAATATTATTAAGATTTGGAAATTCAAAATGGCGGACCCATAAAAGGGTTTTCGGGTTGAAACAATTTCTAGGATATAACAAAGTAGAACATTTGAGCAAGTGTTTAAGTATTTACCCAACGCCGGGTGAAACCGGGTAACCCAGCTAGTGCAGAAATAAAATGAGAATAACACAAACTTTGGCATAGGCTTTGCGTAGAAAATGAAAGATATTTTTGGATTATTAAAGAAGCACTCTTACATTGTTATTCATATCCTCAGAAAGTGAAGTAAAGATTTTCGTATTTTGCACTACAATAGCCATATTAAAACAATTATTCATCTTAGAAAATCTTTCTAAATGTACTGCATAATGTAAAATTTCCATTATCTAGATCAGATAAGAGTTTCGCAAAATTTGTATAAAAAATTATCACTTTGAACTGATTCATTACGTATTAAAGATGTTAACTAATAGATATCTTTACTTAAAAGATTACGCTTATCTTCTTTGTACACGTAAAAAGATTTGTGCAACAATTTGCACATATATCAGTAAAAGATTAAGATGTTTAAGGAAATATGATTGATAGTTTAATCAGTGGTGGATTTACCAGCAGGTTGAGTAGGCTGGAGTTTAGGGCGGCAGATTTTAGGGGCGGCTTTGGGGCCAACATTTTCTTTTAATGTCTTATAGAAATTAAAAGGATTCATATTTATATACCTAGATTAGTAGTCCGTGGTTTCGCAAGCGTCCTCATTCTACCAGTAGATATAAATTATATATAAATATAAGAGATAATAAATCGTAAGACTATTAGACTGCACAATTTATTTTAAATAACAACAAATAATGAAAACCAAAAGGAATAAAGATGTATATAAAGAATAAATAGAAAAATATATGAAATTAAAATTGTAACACACCTCACAAATCACGCAAAAAGGTATTTTAAAACTTTCGTAATTTCTGAGGAAATCAAATTAAAAAAGTGTACAGCATTTATAAAAGTCTTGAATGGACGCAGTAACAATTTCAGAAAACCCATAGTTCGTTCTATGTTCAGGAGTATACAACAAATTTCTCATACGCAACATTCGTTCAGGGGCATAAATATTGGTTGGTTGGTTGAGGACAGTCAATATGGCTAGTCAAAATATCTCTTATGAATAAGACACACCAATAAGTTCGTCTACTATGCAACATTTGTAACCCTAACAGTGGACATTGAGTTTTATAAGATGGAACTGTATTACCTAATATGTATCTTGTATTATTTTAATAAAAACCGAGTAAAACTTCTTTCCACCAGTTCTATTCGGGTTATCCAGAGATCATGCTGAGGATTTCATATAACTGCTGTATATTCCAAAACAGATCTGATCAAGGAGATAAAAATAAACTTAATTGTAAAAGGATTATGAAATTCTTTTGTGTTGCTTTTCATAAAACCAAAAAGTTTAAGTGTTTTATTGATGGTGTAATCAATGTGGTATGAAAATGTGAGTTAGGAGTCGTAGATAACACCCAAGTCTTTATATTTGCCTTAATTCTTCTTAATTTTATAATCCCATCTTAAATAGTTAACGCATCTGTGGAAGGTCATGATTTTGTACTTAGTAATGTTCAGAGAAAGATCATTAATAATACACCAGTTAGCTAACGTATCCAAATCATTTTGAAGCTTAGCACAATCTTCTGAGGATCTAACTGAAGCGAACAATTTTAAATCATCAGCGTAAATTAAGCACTTAGCAAAAGAGAATATTTCAACAATATCATTGATAAATAATATGAATAATAGAGGCCCAAGGTGACTTCCTTGTGATACTCCGGATGAGGCAATAAAATCCTTACAATATAAGTTGCCTATTTTTACCTGTTGTATACGATTGGTAAGATACTACTGAAAACACTTCAAAATAGATCCATTGAATCCAAAATATTTTAATTTATCCAATAAAATCGAAATTGAGACTTTATCAAACACTTTAGAAAAGTCGTTATACAGTACATCCAGTTGAATACCATTTTCTATATTCGGAGCACAGAAGTTTGTAAATATCGCTAGATTCGAAATAGTGGATCTACCAGCGAAAACTCCATGCTGCTCATTCAAAAAAAAAATTGTAATTAATATGGTTGTAAAGAATTTTAGAGATCAGTAGGAGCGGCAACATTTTAATAGCCTACTGGCGGCAAATTTGTAAATCTGCCACTGAGTTTAATTTGTTTTGATGATATTTATTTTATTTTATAGAGACTGAAGATTAAGATTATTATCACTAATGGTGAATTTTGTCTGAGGTATCTGCTGCTTGTGAGTTAAATTAACCTTTTGAGTTATTTTTAATCAAAGAGAATGTGATAAAAGGAGGTACATTCATTCATTTCCTTATATAACATCGACTTACAAAAATAACTCCTTAATTTAAATAATTTCAAAGGAATTTTACCAATACAAGTTAACGTTTCCAAACCCAATTTTCTCTTCAGCTTTGCCGAGTTTGAATATAATTCCTTCAGTCAGGTTGTTCGAAATATAAGATTAGGAAGCAGCTTAATTCAAAAGGTGTCGGAGTCTACAGCTTCCTGACAAAAGTGATAGAAGCTCCAAAGTATTCAAATTCCTGTGAAACATTCATCCTTCTATCTCGGAGGTGTGTAGTATAGGGTGGCTATGAAATAAATGTTGCTTCGTGCTCTCTCCGCGCAATTATCAAAGGCGGGGATAGCTTGTAATTAAATTCATGGCCGAATTAGCAAAACCATCAACCAGAAGGATTTCGGGGAATGAACGGAAGAAGTCTTTTAGGATCTTTCTAAGCTGATAAAGGTGTGTTTATCTGCTTTTGCTTAACAATTTGTCGCATGTCGTGTAATTTGTAAACCTGTAGCTCGCCTCCAGGAAGAATCTACGTCGAGGACTTTGCCACAGAGAGAAATACATTATATCAAAAACTTCTTGCTTTCAGTAAGAAAGTCCTTTTACATCCCGATGGAATTTCTAAGATACTCCTCAATCGTAATGATTCATGATGATAAAGCATTTACACATTCTAGAATAAATTTCTCCAGGCGATGATGTTGGTGGCTAATGCACAAGAATCTTTCTCTTGATAATAAGAAAATTTCAAGCGTTTGAATTGAAAGAAAAACTTGAGGTGAGAGAAAAATATTTACTGGGATTATTGAAATATCGCAGATGTCATATTTTACCAATTCTATGCAAATCATTTCCAACAGTGAGATGTCTGTTTTCATTCAATATTATTCGTTATTTTTCGCAGGATTCTTTTTCTCTTATATTTTCTGAAAAGAAAGTTGCGAAGGTTGTCAATATTCTTCGCCGAAAAACTGGAGGCCCATCAATTCAATGTGCACTTCGTTCATAAAAATTTAATCCGAGTCGAGTTCAATTTAATTTACATAGAATCCACACCGTTTACGAAAGCATCCTGTGACCTCATCAAATTTTAATACACAACATCTAAACTTGCTGGCTGCTGGAAATCCAGATAGAATGGGGACACATGTAAATATTTTAAGAGGAGAATTCCTGGATATTTTGCAGCTGTAGGTGGTAATGCTCAGCTGGACCCCAAGAGGGTTAAATATTTGAGTACGGAAAAATTTGCAGCTGGTGGAGAGTTCACTTAGACTCCAGGAGAAAAATGTTATTCAATTACACAGGAGCCCTAATTTTCCACAGGATTTGCCAATAGGCGCTCCACCTCCCATCATCAATAATAATCCTGCAAAATGAACGAGCCCACCTGCGGTACTCCTCGCAACTATTAAACGAAATTCCACAGGAGAGTAGGCTATTTTTAATTTAATTTGAGTACGCCTCCCGGGAGAACTGAACTCTACCTACCAAAATTTCTATCCCAAATTTCTGGGAAACTGCTGGGGGGCTCGTTAAGCGAACAATTAAACGTATTTTCCACGTTTTCCATCAATTAATTCAAATTTCGAGTTTCTAGCTACATTGAGAAATTACGTTTTTACGAGTTAAAGTATTTTTAGAGTCGTAAGAAAATGTTATCGATCATATTAAAGGTAAAGTCTCGTGACGTAAAAAAAAACTTATATAAACTACTTACGAAAAAACTTACCATAGATAAAAAAAATTCCAGCACGTGTCTAAAATTAATTTTGTTGCCAAAAAATTAGTCAAGAACACTAACGTGCATGTTCTCAATTTTAATTGTAAATTCTAGGCCAAGGCAACTTGGAAAAAATAGATTCAAATGAAGTCAGGGAATTTATATGAATGGGCGGTGAGTGAGGTGGAGCCAAAAGCACAAATAATTTTTTATGCTTTCATAGCTTTCAGAGCAAGCGTATGTTATACAAAATTAACAAACTTTTCAGCTCTTCAGTTTTCACACAACTTTTACGAATTGTTTTCAACACATCACCTGGAAATGAGGGTTATTCAGCTATACGTTTATATAGCTGAATGAATAGTCTTAGCGGCAATTTATTTAAAATTTGTGTGAAATTTATTTATTTGAGAAGAAATATTACAATTTCATTGTTTTGTATTTTTTAAATGATTTTTTAAAATTATTCTTGATTTCTGGACAGTGAATAAAATTACAATAAAAGCATTTATGAGAAATTGTAAAGCAATTTCGAAAACAATTTGAATTTTAATCTCAATATCAGTTTTCATTTTAATTTGAATGTTGAAGTAATGTATTTTGCATACAGTTGAAATATTCAGTTCTACTAAAGATTAACTATAATTCGTATGGAAGCAACCATACACAATCTTTTATTTTCAAGATTAGTGTTAAATAAAATAAAATAATGTCGTAATTTTACTTCAAAGTAAGAATTAAATTGTATGTACTGCTGCGAACGTCAGCATTAAGTGATACAATGTAGATACATATATAAAAGATCTCAAAGTCCTTACACGGGAGACAAGTACTTCAACTAGTATATAAAATTGAAAACTATCAAATTTACATAGTTCTCGAATTCGTGACGAGTAGGACCATAAAGTAACAAAATTGCAATTTCTCTGACTTTCTCTCATATTTAGATTCGATGTTATTTCCACTGCAATGTAAGAGATGGGCAAACTCCATAAGGAGTTCGTTTTAAATCGGTATGGATTTTCCATAAATGTTCAAGTTTGTTGAATAAAATAACGATTGAATTGAATGCATTCTAATAGTTCTACTTAGTTGTTATCGTCTTCTCCAAGTTTATAGATTCAAATCAAGAAGATAAACAATGTCTCCCAGTTGTAAAAATAAAAGTTTTGATTACATAACTACGGAGTACATTATATTGTTTAGATATTTTTATTTGTTTAACTCAGAAGTATATATGCGTTTTTTAAATACACATTCAAAAGTATTTCCCTAAATTTGTTGGCAACAACTTGTGTCACCATAAACGTATAAATTTCAACAACATTAGATAATTAAAAATTTTTCCAGAGTTTAGGTAAATCTATGATAAAAACTTGTAATAAAGGATGCCTCCGTATGAGTGCACTTTTTAAATTTTGTGTAATTTTTTTTTTCGTGCATTTCGCAACTCTGAAATTTGACAGCTGTCACCTATGATTGTTCCGATTATTAAAAATGGAGCGCTACATGAAAGAAGAACGCATTGTCACTGTGAAAACCCATTATAAAAATGGAGAAAGTTGCGCTGAGACTGAGGCATTCGTTACAGGAATATAATAACGGAGTTCTTATAGCCGCAACTGGACGGCATGGATCTGGATGACATGTGGTTTCAACAAGACGGCGCTACCTGCCACACTGCTATGAAACAATCGATTTATTGCAGCAACTATTTCCAGACCAAATTATCTCACGAAATTCTGACGTCAACGATGCCGTGCGATTTTTTTCTTTAGGGTTTTGTGAAATCTTAGGTTTACACGAATAAACCAGAAAATATTCCTGAGCTCAAGGCCAAGATTCAACGCGTCATCGGTGAGATATAGCCACATCTTTGTGAAAAAGTCATCGAATATTTCATGAAAAGAGAAAGGGCCTGTCATCAGAACCGCGGGGGCCATTTGCCGGATATTTTATTCCATATTTAATCGAAACATGTCTACAATGCAATAAAAATATCACAATTCGCTCATAAAATACGTGTTTTTGTTTATAAATGAAATAGTGCACTCTTATTGAGACACCCTTTATATATATAATATAAACAATTATTTTATTGGAGAAAGACATGTCGCACAAAGACATGATTTCACTAAAAAATATAACAATGTTTTCATTTGTTTATTTATAAGACTATAGATGTACATTCTATAGTATGTATGGCCTGTGGCGCCGCCTTGCCGAATAAACTTTTAGCGTCTGGCGTTTGTATTTTCGTGTTGTCAGTGTACACAAAAATATGGAATAGTACACAGATTGCATAAGGGATTGCCTGACCTGCATTTTTACATACATCAAAAAGCATATATTTATCTAAGGTTTAGTAAAATTCAAAAATTTACATATTGTAATGGATCCTTACCTTAAAAAACGACAAATTCACCATTGTTTTGTGGAAATTTCGAGAAATTACAATACTTTGTTATTATGTAAAAATCGTAAGGAATTTTTGTGTAATATTACACTTTTTTATGTTTACATTAAAAAAATGTATGTTTAGTCAAATTCAATATTTTACATATTTGAAATTTTATTTAAAAAAAAGAAAATTTCCGAAAAATCCCCGAAATTTATTGGCTTTCATTTAAAATTTCGAATTTGAAAAATTTCCAGTCAACACGTTTCACCTTTTCGTTTCATGTCAGCTTCCGAAATATAAAACAAAATCGTAATGCCGTGAACTAACTAAGAATTTTCTCTTCAAAATATTGTAATAAGAAATATTGCAATATCTGCGAACCTTTAAATTATTTATTTGGATTTCTGGACTACCTCCAACTTCACGCTTGACTTTTCGTTTTACTAATTCGAAATAAATCAACTCGCATTACCATGCCTTAAGAAGTTTCATACCAAAAATGTCTAACTTTTCGACCCAACAAAGCGGAAACCCTTTTTAAAGTCTAAAAGTTAACCCTACATCAACAAAGGGCACTGCTTAAAGCTCAACCTAAAATCGATTTAATCCTCTCAAACTTTTCTGCTGGCAGTAAAATGTTAAGTCCGCTCTCGTCCTAAACACTCAATTTACCTAATTTTAAGGACGTCTAAGTAGACACAATAAAAAACGACGTTGATAAAACGTCGGTTCCACAACCTACCCTAATCCGACCTAGAATATAGCGCGATGCTTTTGTAAATTTTTAATTTCCGCAGAACGTGTAAAGATTTTCTACCCCTATCTTATCAACTAACACATTAACAGGAAAAGGATTCGTCCTGCAGCACGTCTCGGGTGCTTTGAAGTCGACGGGTGGCTCTTTTACGAGGCAATTTCGAATGCCATGCCGCCGCCGCCGCCACTGTACGTTCTAATTCTATGTTTTTCATGAACCCCAGAATATAGAAAATTGCCTTCCATAGAGGTAGAGAGTTATGCCGGAAATTTATCATAGCCTTCGGGGCACTATCATGATGCATCCGTGATCTCTAGACGTTTTGTTTTATTAACTAGACCGAAGACCAATTTTATATGCTTCATGTGAGGGCACGTTCAAAACGCTTGAATACCTTAAATAAGTATCATAGCTTCCAGGTTTTTTTCCGGTCTGTTGCTCCTCTTCCACAGGACATGAATTTTGCCATCTACCCAAAAATATAAAATAATTTTCACTTTTCCCACAACAGTTTAATGGTTTAGTAGACCTTTTTCTGGCTGTCCATTTTTCATGGGGAAGAAAATTACAATTTAAAGCTGCCACCGACCGCATTCGGAGCTACTAAATTTCAAATTTCATAGTCATTTTCTTATAAATTTTATCTGTTAGACAGAGGGTGAAAAAAAATTAAATTTATGAGAGAGGGACTTGTCGGCGGTAGCAATATACAATTTGGAAAATTTTCATAATCCTCCTAGGAACTGCAGGAGCAGTTAAGGGGATTTAACACAAAGATGAGGATTTTGCTTGGGTGTTTTTGAAATGGGGTCACTTGTTGCTAAACAAATTGCCTCCGCCACGGGGACCCAAAATTCTCCTAAACGCGGCCTTTTTATGTTTTAATTCAGAGTAAAGTAGACCCACAGGTAGGGAAAAATTTCTAATTAACCCATTTGTGAATGTTTCACTTTTTGAATAGACTCGTTTTCCACAGGCAAGCTAATTTCAAACGTTGAGCTTTTCCGCAGAGGTTTCGCCTAATTAAACAAGACCGTCAGCTGTTGTTGACACTTTTTACCAAAATGTTGGGCACTGTGTACGATCCGAATTATTCTCATATTTCTGGTTACGGAACCAATTAAATACCCTTAGATTAATTAAACCACTTAGCGGGCAAAATGTACGGGTTGGATAAGGTGAACCCCAACAAGGATGGAGTTTTTAGGGTGAAAATCGATCGCTTAATGGTCAAAGTTTGTCCGTTTTTCAAATTTCTCAAGTGTAAAGAAATTAATTAGATTTTATTAAACCTGCCCTCAAAGGGTGGCTGTTAAGTTTGCCTTTGCAAGTTGCTGTAGGTGAGCAAAAATCGATGCGGAGCTCCACAATTTTTTTAAAAATTAATATTTCATCCCCCCGTTGTATACCATACTTTAACACCTAAGAAAAATATGCTGATATGAATATGATTTTTTTTTTACACTTATTTAAAAACATTTATAGTATAGATAGTAATACACCTGGTATTAAAACACATTCTGGCGAAACAGAATTATTCTGGCAACTAAACAATAGTTTTTTATAGTTGTATAGAGGTTTTTTCAAGTCGCTGTTGTACTAACGAATCTTATTTATTTAAATATTCAAACATCAGCTTTAAACAAGTATTTTGTGATATTAACCGATAATTTTATTATAATTAACTTAAAACATCAAATCAAAATTAATCGATTAATTTTTGTTCAAACCTTTTGTCTTTTTGGTTGGATCAACTTAATTCTGATTGGTTCGAACTACTTTTTTGGTCAATAAATTAACCAACAAATTAACGAACATTTTCAAACTTGAATATCATCACTCAAAACTTATCGTAGTATTGGGTGTGTGAATATGACTCCGCCCTTTCCCAACAGAAGTCGTTTTTAGTATTGTTTACGTGTACTTTATGTCAGCTGTCAAACGCACTACGTGAGATTTGGTTGAAATATTAGGAACAAGTGCTTTTACCTCTTTGAAAATGTAGGTTTTCGTTCCAAGTAAACATCATTCCCGGGAAGTGCTATTACACTATTTTATTGCAAAGAAAAGTGCAGCGGAAACTCATCGTTTGCTTGTGGAGATTTACGGTGAGCATGCTCCATTTAATACAACTTGCAGGAATTATAAGGAATATTCAAAATAATGATTGAGGCACTGAGGACAAAGAACATGGAAAACCACTAAAAAAATTTGGAGAATTGGAAGCATTATTGGCAGAGGATTCTTGCCAAACTCAATCAGAATTGGCTGCAGCATTAAATGTTGAACGATAAACTGTTGCAAAGCGTTTAAAAGCAATGGTAATGGTTCAAAAAGTTGGTAACTGGGTTCCATATGAATTGAAAGAAAGAGACATCGAACGTCGAAAAACAATTTGTGAAATGCTACTTCAAAGGCAGCAAAGAAAAGGATTTTTGCATCGAAAAATCGTAGTAGTATCTTAAAAAAATCTAAATCAATTTTTTTAAATTTCAAAAGAACATATAGTATGTACAACCAGAACCATAAATGAAATATTTTTGAAATAAAAATAATCAACCAAAAATAAGGTGAACAAACTAAATTTTTCTTCTTAAAGCACAGCTGTGAAGCTATTCTATCTCGTCTTTTACCAAAATTAATCAACCAAAAGTCCAATTTCTTTTTAAAACATGATTTTTTAGTATTATACAGGGTCCCATTTATGTTCTCACCGAAATACGGAAGACAGCCCAAAATTTTAGTGTGAGAAAAGGAGAACATCCCATAAAATACTTTACGTCTGATCAGTTTGACATGTTTATGTTTTCATGGAAAGCAAATAACTCTCGATTGTTCGACCTTCTATTAAAGTTTCAGAGATACTTTTACCTTTCCCCTCCTCTATAGATTTCATTTATATTGATTCAGGTCCCATGACGCGATTTATAGATTGTATCCGAAGTGTGTATATGAGGATATCTCCTTTATTTATCCGAGAAGAGCCAATTCGAAAAGAATAAGCTGTAGACAGGCTCTATCTGTTTTTTTCCCCTGAGTATCACAGAAACATCAAAATCGATACACTTGGGAATTTTCTATATGCTTTTTTCTATACTTTCTGATATCCATCCCTAACTATGTTATAAATACTCAGGAAATTGCAAGGATGTGCGATGCTGTCCAGAACGTCTGTAAATGGGAATCTAAATTTGTTTCTGGAAACAGATGATGGCTGGTTAACCCCTTAACAACCTTTAGTTTATTGAAACTAATCTGTATCGTTTCCTTCAAACAAATCGATAAGAAAAAGAGCAAAAAAATCCTCAGAGATAAAGCTTTTTTTATCCGAGGATACAAGAAGAGTGATAAAAAGTTAATTCAGTTCGCTTTCTTACAATATCGATGGTGTAGGCGGTTGGGTTTCCAGAAACCCTATAAATACTGGAAAACCTTAATCGCTTATTTGGATCTTAATTATCTTTAAAATATTTCATTTAATGAAGTACCTAATTAACTTTTTAACATCATGCCTAAACGATGAAATCTTCTAATTTAGCTTAAATATACCTCTTTAATTCCTTCAAAGGATCTTTTCCACACAGGAACCACCCTAAAGCTCTTTAAAACCCTTCTTTAGTACTTTTGCGTGTTGTGTGGCAATTATTTGATCTAATGTATACAATTAACGTGGTGTCTCGTATTTTCGTGTTAAATATACTATTAAAGGGTGAGGCAAAATCCATTTCCCCTACTACTGCCTCACACAGGAAATTACATAAATGTCTTATCTTCGTGAAAATAGGTTTTTTTTATTTTTTATTTATGGCCCTCTGTAAGCCCTGAAAGAAGAAAATGTCTGAAACGAGAAAATTATGAGGTGCACAAGAATATTGATGTTATTTTTTAATTTTGTGATTCAAGTAGTGAACACAAGACGGGAATTTCTCCTGTAAATATTTAACGACTCGGATGATTTTCAAATATATTGCTTTCAAACCTTCTAAAATATTTGATGTGAAATAATTATTTTTTCCAAGAAATATTTACATAATCCGTAAGCTCGAAAGTCCTAAAATTAACATTTTTCTTGCCTTACAAACAAAAAACTCAATATAAAACGTAATTCAATTTAGTCTTACGCATTAAAATATTCAAAACAAATTAAATGATGAGGAAAATGCGATTACAGTCGGCTCCGTTCGCTATCAGGGCATGATAACAAACTTTATGACACCAATTTGGAAGACATAGACATTAAAATCTATTGTTTCAGCAAGACGGCGCCACCAGTCACACAGCAGCAGAAATATTCAGTCTATTGAGTACAAAATTTCCATTTCTCGTTATCTCAGGAAACAGGAATATCAATTGACTTTATCTTTATATTTAACTCCTTGGGATGAAATGTAATACGATTTCAAAGCTGAAATATGGGATATTTATCCCCAAAATAGCTGACATAGAGCCTGCGTTATGACGCGATGTAATCAAAAATTATAAGCTCATTATGTAATGCTGAAAACTTCGTTCACCCCCAGCAAACAGGAAAATATTGATTATTTTTATAAGCTCAATTAATTCAAAAATTGATTGAATGTTAAGCCATTTTTCTTTTTGAATGATAAAATGGACAAAATTTGCTTTTATTAATGAAAGTACATAAAATTAAATCCAAATAACACCAGCAAAATTATTAATGACTGTTTAATCAATATCTTTGTCATTTATTCCATTTATTATATTTGGCTTAAACCATTATTAACCCACAAACTATTTTTTTTTAAGCCTTACTCAAGACTTTTCTATTTCCCAGGGAGAAGAAAGGAAACATTAAACTGTCTGTCTCCTTACATAAAACTTTTAAGAGGATAAATATAAATTGCAGAGCACTTTGTTTTAAGTATCAACTTTCGTCCTTCCGCTTCTCACTTTGAGGAATTTTGGTGTCAGCCACGAGTAATTCAGAAAAAGGATTAGAATGTACTTTATTCAGCTTGTTGACATATTTCGTGTACCAACTACAGCGAATAATATTCTCTTTAAAAGCGTATTTAAAATTCAGTAAAATCTTAAATTTTCTCTTTTCGGGGGGAAAAAAAAACAAATTCATGTTTTTCATATATTTTCTTATCAAAATAAAGACTGTGTTTGGTTTAAAAGAATGTTCGTTATATCTTTTCCCTCGAGACCGAAATCATTGAGTATTCCTTGGGAAATATTTTATTTTATTCATCAAAAGCAGAATAAATATAATATTGATGGAATACGAGGAATTCATAAAGATTAGGATAACATGAAGATAATTGGGTTTCTTTTTAAAGTTCTTGTTCCTGACGTTGGTAAGTGGGATGCTTCATCTTTCCACTCAGTTTGAAAAGCCATCTCCTGTAGCTCAATAATTTTAATGAAGGTTTATTTCTCATGACAGGTCAATTTCATGATATCGATTTCAATCTGTATTCATTGCTCATGGCGAGTAATTAACTGACTTTTGTTCTTGTTATTGGTCCAAAATGGAACACGTATTGTTTGTACAATTTGGAGCGTTTAATTTTTAAGTAGGGCCTTTGTGAATGTAAATTTGTGGCCTAAATCCTGTTTTAAAAGGATAATAATATTATCACATCGATTCGACCTATATTTCAATAATTAAATTTGTTACTTATACACATAAAGGGTGGGCCATCGGCTGGTTTATTTTTAAAAATGCTATAAAATAAACACTTTTCAATATTTTTCAAACTTTGTTATTTTATTGAAAAGAGTACATTTTTCGATTAGTTACGGAATATGATTTCATTTAAATGGCTATTTCGGCTGGCTTGCCAGTAGTCCATCCTTTCAACTCATGATTTAGGGCCCTATTTCACGAATACCTCAATAAATATTGTGCTAAACAGCTTAAATCGTTTCTGGATTGTCAGCATAACATCGATTTTTAACAGCACCCCACAAAAATAATAGTCTTTTCAAAATTCCATATGTTTCGGCAACACGCCACTCCCTTTGGAAATAATTTTTCAGTATTTCCCAACGTTGTGCAAGCGTAAATTAATTCATTTCTTACCGCGAAGATATAATACTATGTTTCTGTCAATGTTGTAAGCGTGAAAGAGTTATCTGTGTCAAAATAACATGTAATTTAAAAAGAAACCAACAGAAGGCCCACCCTATAATTGATTTTTAATGTCTGTATAAATTTTAGGGAAATACGAGTATCTAGAAATTTGAAACCAAAAATAATTGGTCTCACAAAATGTGCGTTATATACATAGTCGTGCCATAAGTTCTGTCCCAAAGGAAAATTTAAAAAAAGCTCATATAAGAAACAAATAATTAAATTTTATTTATTATGTTTAGTAATATACATATTCTAATTTACAGTAATGCAGACAATTATTCGAAATGCCCACCCTTTGCAGCTACATATTTTTTTAAACGTTTCGGCCATTCATCAATCGCAGTACGCAAGACATCTAGTGATATTTCCTTCGTTGCTTTCATCAAACTTGCTTTTAATGACTCAATGTTTCGATGTTGAATAGAGCAGGCCTTCTCCTCTAAAATATTCCATAAGCGGTAGTCCAAAGTATTTAGGTCTGGGCTACCAGAAGGCCAATCTTCAGCAGAAATGAAGTCAGGAACATTGGATTTTAAACAGATTTGCGTTGTCTTGGATTTATGAGCTGGTGCTGAGTCTTGCTGAAACACCCAATGCTGACCATGGTACATCGTTGTGTTGAGCGGCTCCACCATCTTCTCCAGGATGTCACTTTGATAGTTCTTTGCCTTCGTTTTCACGCCTTGCTCAAAAAAATGCAGGTCCGTAGCACCGTAATATCCAACTCCCCACTAAACCATGACTGAGGCGGGATGTTGACCACGCTCTACCTTGGGTATCTCCTCAGCCGCTTCCTTAGAGCTATGCGCGTACACTCAGTCATTCTGTCGGTTAAACTTCTCTTCAATAGTAAAAAGTTTTTCGTCTGAAAAAAGTATTTGTTGGTATTTTTTTCCCGCGTACTTCTTCAAGAGACTTTTAGATCGCATCTCTCGTATCGCACGAAGCTTGTCCGTAAGCCGATGCCCTGTTGACCGTCGATAAGCACCAAGCCTAAGGTCTTCCTTGATAATACGAGACATCGTCCTTTTAGGTATTTTCATCTCCCGTGCCATCACCTTTTGTTTCCGGAGCGGATTTCTCAGTATGCGGTGACGCACCGCTTCTACTGCTGCTGGTGTACGAGACGTACGAGGCCTCTCGCTCCTGGACCTGTCATCGACACAGGAAGTCTCACGGTATCGTTTGATAGTACGATGCACAAATTTCATTGTAATTTGTAGTAGCTGAAGAAGCTCAAATATCTCCTTTGCTGACTTGTTGCACTTAAATAGTGCAATAACGGCGATCCTGTTCTCTTTAATGCCCCACTCCATGTTGCTCCTTCGAAGTCCAATGGCATAATGATATTTTTTTAACAAAGCGGGAAGTATTTAAGCTTATTCGCGACAGTAAACCGGGATGCGTCGTGAGCCTTTTAGTGGAGGCGAGGGAGACAGAACTTATGGCACGACTATGTATATTCCAATATATAATAAAAAATTGGGACTGGGGTAAATTAACTTGTAAATTGAGAATTTCCTTTTTTATCCTTAAATTTTATATTAAAGGCTATTTTGAAAATCATAGAATAAATTGGCTTGGTGGCATTTGGTTTAGAAAATAAGTTAAAAAAATTGGTTGAGTAGTTTCTAGATCATATAAACTTAAATTTACTTTAACGATTTAAAATCCTCAATTTCTTAGGTCACACTAAACGAATTTTCTATAATGGAATATTAATACTTTTAACTTGACTTTTTAAAACCATCAAGTGTTTGGAATAACTAATTCTTAAAATTGTAAAGTCTTAAAACTATTTCTGCTTTCGTTTCTGCTCCCCAGATTTAACCAAAATTGGTTGAAATTTACAAAGCCTATATTTATCTCGAGAACTAATATTGTAAGTTGAAAATAGGATATCATGCCCCAGAAACTTATCTAGAATTTTAGCCACATGGGTCATAGAACCCTTGTTTTCTGATATATTGTACTACTATCTAAATATTTGTGGGTGTCCCTTTCATCCTATTTAGGCTTTAAAACGTAATTTGTACATGTGCCACCGCAACAATTTATCTTCAAAGTTTAATTTGATTTTGAAAACACTCTGACTGTGAGGGATCATAGTCAGCATAAAAAAAATGTCTAGAGATGTTTAAAAATTTAAATGAAATCCCTTAACTCTTTAAAATTCTGCGTGTTAAACACATTTGTACCATTCAAGTTTTATACAGAATTTACTCTCCAAAAGAATTCCGTTGGGTTCAGTTGCCTATTAATATTTCATTTAGTCAATTTAAAATCAAATGTTTCATTTGCACGTGTTTCCCTCATTACAATCCAGAGAAAAACTTTTTCCGGGGAAATAAATATTTTAACAGCCCCTACTATAAAAAAAGGGTCGTTTTAGTATGCTATCGATCCACCTGCTGACCATATTTATTACCAAAATAACATCCTATAACATGTCGTTTTTTAAAACAGAGATTGGAGGCTGAGCAACGAATCTAAATGGTGAATTTATGGAGAAAAATATAAAAAGGGGATTTTCTATAGCATTCAAAAATTCTGCAATCCAAAATAGGTATATAAGATTCACAACGATATACCTTCCACGTTAAAGAGAAATTTCCGGGGAAAAACTTTCCAAACAATGTTATGAAACTTTTTGAAAGAAATCTTTTTAAGTCCGCGAGGGTGTAATTTGTAACTTTTTTTTTTTTTTATTTAGGTTAAACGAAATCCCCCCGAAATGTGGAATTCTCGAAATTTTTAAAGAGTAAAATTCTTTTAAAATAAAAATGGCTTTTTACGAGCAGAAAAAAGGATTAAACTTCACTTAACAGAGATCTTAAAGGCATAATAAATAGATTACCTATCGCTTTAAGCATTTACCCTAGAGAAATTTGGTTTCAGTATCAATTACGATGATGGATCATCCAAACCAATTGAGTTACGTGGCTTGGTTACATCAACAAGAGACAACCCCCGTGTGCTTGGTTTTCATCAATGATGGTCTTAAAACTTTAGCGGTGTTAAAACGATAAATCAATCAATTTCCCCAAACTTCTTCTTCGATGGAATCTTTTCGGCATGGCACGTCAGGGAGCAGAACCTTTCCAAGAATATAATGGGGTAAACTTCAGTTTTTCCGCTCAACTTGAGAAGGTTTATCTAGATAGCCTGTGAAAAGAATTTTCACTGATATTTGATAGAGAAAAAAATTATATCGATTTTAGGTTCGGTTTTCTGAAGAGGAATGCTGCTGCAGCTGTGAAAGGCAAGCGCTATTCAAGATAAGAACTTGCAAAAGGAGCCACCAAAATGATGGTGTTGTTTGTAAGAGAGTAAATTGCATTTTTCGAAGACGATGTAAAATCAATTTGTTAAATCGCATGTGGATGTGAGTTGAATATTATTTCGATTTATCTTATTTGAGACATTTCAAAGACACGTGCTTATAGTGAAGAATAGAGAAAAGTAGAAAGAGGGATTGTTTTGAAAGATTTACCAGTCAGAAAGTAGGTTAACTGGAAATATATCCACATATTTATCTGTATGCTATAAAATCTTCCTCATTAAGTACATTATTACATCTACACTTTTTCTTACAATATCATTAAACAAAAACAAAAATTTCTAGTGGAAAATAAAATCTTTAAATGGTTTGTATCATTTTTAAGGTAAAGAATGACAAAGTTTAATTCATGCGCATCACTTATTATATATTATATATTTATATATTAGGTGGTTGCATTTCTATGATAAAAATTGTAATGATTTTAATCAAAATATGCGCTTTCGGCAGTTACAACGTTTTCCCACTTTTCTGGCAACAATTGAATTCCGCGGTGAAAGAAAGTTCTATCCTTTGAAGCTGTCCAATCAGCAATACATTTTTGGACTTCTTCATAATTTTTGAAATGCCTGTCTTCTAAATCATGCTTCATCGACCGAAACAGATGATAGTCTGATGGATCCAGGTCTGGAGAATACGATGGGTGGGGGAAGGTTTCCCATTCAAACTCCATCAGTTTTTGTTTGACCTTCAAAGCAACATGCATGAGGCCGAGCGTTATCATGAAGAAGAATCATTTTTCGTCGATTTGATGCAATTTATGGTCTGTATTTCATCAAATTTTCATACAAATTCTCCAACTGTTGTTCATAACGCTCAGCTGTGATTGTTACATTCGGCTTTAACAACTCGTAATAGACAAGTTCTTCCATATCCCACCAAATAGAGAGCATTGTCTTATTAGCGTGTATGTTCCGCTTTGGAGTCGATGTTTTCGGTTGGCCAGGATCAACCAATGATTTCCTTGGTTTTGGATTCTCAAAATATATCCATTTTTCATTTCCGGTCACAATACGCCATAAGAAACACTTCTTTCCTTGCTTTGCAAGTAATGAAATGTAGATGTTTAGCCGATTCGCAATAGCATTGTCGGTCAATCGATGTGGCAGCCATTTTCCTTCTTTTTGTGTCTTCCCAATGGCATACAAACGTCACGATACAGTTGATTTATCGACTCGAAGCTGTTGAGCTAATTCTCTAAGCGATTGGGAGGGATTATCGTCCAATAACGCTTTTAATTCCTCATCTTCAAATTTTTTCAGTTGACCTGGACGTTCTTTGTCATAAACATCACAATCACCGCTTTTAAACCTTCTAAACCAATCTCTGCATACTGTTTCGGATGGAGCAGATTCCCCATAAGTTTCCGCGAGTAATCGGTCGCACTTTTTTTCAAATCAATCGAAAACACAACTTATCGCAATTCATTTTTCAATATATATTAAATATCACTTAATGAATATAAAAATGCCGACTGTCAACTGGATTTTATTAACACACATTCAAACTTCAAAAATGTACATGTCATAGTAATTATAGTTCAGTGTACAAATTGCTGCCCACATCTATATGTGAACAGCGGGAAGTGATGCAACCACCTAATATTTATATTATTATTATATGTATATTAAGTGCGAGTATCTAAACCTTCTTAAACAATCCTCTTTAGAAACCTGTCCCTATAAAAAATGCAGATAGCGAATACTAAATCCTCTTGTTGCTATGTTATTGGCTTTACATTATTCAGCAATAAATTTATACCTCCCCACAAAAAGGACATTAAGTGCCTTGGAATATTCGGAATAAGTTGGCGGACTTAAAAAGGATTTTAACAAAAATCCCTGTTGAATGAAATGTAAGAGCCTTTCAGTGAAACATAATACCTCTTTTCACCTGTAATTGAAGAAAACCACTTATTAAAATTCTCCCCCCTGTCAGAGCGGGTTTTATTTTGTTGTTAATTTCTTTGCAATCCCATATAATAAAATTTGGTATCCTTTTCATGGATATTTGCCCTTGAGCAGATTTCCTTGTTATCTCTACAGCTTTAAAAGGGAAGTTATTCGATTTGCACACCTCTACAAATGTATTACCTTTCATAATTATTTTCCGGAGGGAATTTGTATCCTTTTTATAGCCTTTTTTTCTGCAGGTACTTCGTTGGTATAATTTCGAATACAAACGCCGCGCCGGCTGTGAAAACAATAAATCAGTGGAATTGTTTCAAACATTATTATTCGGTTTGTATTCCCTCCGTTAAATGGGCATTTGGGTATTGTTCGTTTTATGAAAAATCAATATTTTTTCATGCTTGCGAGAAGGAATGAAGAGAACCATTCAAAAATATTCATTTTATGCATTGAATTTTAAAGCGATCTAAAACCACAAATATAGTTTGTTGAAAACCTCAAAACGACCGGGTAAATCTGATTTTAATTTTAAAATAGAACAAATAAATCTGGAAATAGTGTAAATAAAATATTTCAAATATGATAATTTTCTGGGGTTTCATAAAATATGTATGTGAAATATTCCATAGTTATCTTACAGGTAAAACTTTACTTTTCAACTAATAGTCGTAATTGTGAAATCAAAAATTAGATGTGTATATCTTATTGTTTGTAAAAAGTATTATGAATTGTAGATATATCACATAAATTATATTATACTTAAATAAAAACTTTATCGAAATGTTTTAGTGTTTTTGCAAACTTCAATAAAAACTACAATGTTATCCCAAACAACAAATAAAGCTAGTGCTAGAAACTTATGCAATTTTTTACTATGAGATTCCCGCCGCCAAAGACTTTTAAACACAAATCTAAGAAGAAAGAAAAACTCTTAAAACTTTTCTAATTTATGATGAGTAAGAAGATATTCTATGAATTAATATTGTTTCTTGAGATATTTCTATTATTTGAAGTAGAAAAAACTAGGACATATTATGCACTTAATTGTTTCCGTAATTTGTTTCATTTTTCTTTTAACATTAATAATAAAAAACAAAAAAAAAACACCTAGATTTATCTAACAAGGAAACGTTCTCAGGTGTGTCTCACCGATTATGATGAAATTGAAATATGTTATAGAGTAGCGAAAAATAAGAGACACGTATTTTTTTTTTAACTGCGAATACGCACTTTTAGGGGGTGGAAACCACCCCTAAAGTTTACCCCCAAAAACAGTTTTTCCTAAATATTTCAAGTTCTAATGAATTTTTTCGAATGAAACAAAATGGAAATGATGTCTCATAAATATACTAACCTTTTGTAAGTAACTCGGTTCCTGGGGGTGGCAACCCTTATTTTTTATTGCAGAAAACGATTTTTTTTTTATATTTTTGCGTCACAAAAATAACAGGTTTAGTTAAAAATCATTGAGAAATATTTTTTTAACATACAATTTAGAAAAATTAAGTTGACGTGTTTTTGGATTTTCGTAAAAAAAGCTCCTCAAGGGGGTAAACAACCCGTAACAACAACTAATATGTAAATGATGTTTATTCTTTCAGACATCAGTTTTTTCGTGAAAACCAGTATTAAGGGGTTTTTGGAGTCGCTGATTACGAATCTGATGTTAAATTTAAAAAATTCAAAATGGCGGATCCAACATGGCGGATAAACTTTTGAAAAATACACCAATTTTTATAAAAAAAAAACAATAAATAAAAGTACCCCCTAAATGTGCGTATCCGCAGATAAAAAAGAAAATACGAGTCTCTTATTTTTCGATACTCTATAACATATTTCAATTTCATCAAAATCGGTGAGACACACCTGAGAACGTTTCCTTGTAAGTAAATTGCAATCCCTAGGTAAAGATATTGATTTTTTTAACTCAGTAAAATTCTATGTCACTTCACAAATGAAGAATATGTAAATTCCTTTTGCTCCGCACTTTCTAATAGTTTCTTTAGATATTTTAGTTTGAATTACCACGCCTTGTAAAGCTTAGCGGACAATAAGCCTGGTTAAGTAAAATATTTTTAAAGTACACAAACATTATGCTACGAAAAACCCTAGAAACTCTTCTGAAATATTTTCCGGGTTGTCGTGTTCTGTTTCAGGAGCCATGATAAATATTTAAACAGGTGAGACATCCACTTCACCTGTAGCCTTTTCATCTTAAGTGCTAACATCTCACCTTATAGGGATAAGGGAAGTACCTGTACAATCTAAGGAAAGAAGGTTCCGGAAGAATAGAGATAATACTTTTTTTTAATGAGGTTTGCCTTTTAGCCTTTCCATTTTTTAACAACGATTTTTTTTTTTGGTATGTTCTGAGGTGAACTTTAACCCAATTTATAACGATGATAAGTATAGAATGAAATACTTGTATGGTAGGTTGCTAATGCTGATTAAATAAGGAGAAGACTATAAATATATTAATAATAAACCAACAATTAAGATCTATTGATATAAATGTACGTATTTAGAATTGGTAAAGAAATGTTCAGAACTTTGGCATTTCAATGTTAAAACTCTGCCATTCTGCAAATGCTTTATAAATCAAAATAACTACAATATATTGTGTTAAAATACTGCTTAATTACTAATGTTTGCCTTATTTTCAATAATTTGTTACAGTTATACTTTTTCTGGATATTACAAAATATCTTAAACTACTTAAAATTAGAAACATCTATTCAAAAAATGTGAATTTTAAATAATCTTTTGTGATTGAAAGTCGTAACGCGCATAATTTATATAATATAAAGAAATATATTCACACGAGTACAACAATTTTGAGAGTCTGAAATCGGAACATTGAGTGCAAAGAGAATATGAAACGAAACGCGTATTAATGCGTATGTGAATAAAAAAAAACTTTCAATATAGGTAAAACTTTACCTGCCTTTCACACCTCTCCCTATGCCCGTACCTGAATAAAACATATATTCTGCACATCTATGGAAAAATACCTTTCGCTTGATATATGTTTCATTTAGATACGTGCACAGGAAATATGTTAAAAAAGGATTACAATTTTTGGGTTTGCCTATTAATATATAACAAGTTAATTCATTACTTAGTTTGTTATGTTACATTGAAAGTTCTCAATTCTAATTGGAAAATAATAGAATTTAATAGGTTAAATTCCAGGAAAACATATGATTTACCTTCGTATTAACATAAAAATTGTACATTAGATATACGAAGATATTTAATTATTGAATCATTAGAATATTGTATCCAATATTAAATGAAAAAATGCATAGGATTTAAATAATTCCCCTTTTGTTCGTTTGGTTCAATGATCATTTCGTAATTCATTGTGCATTATTTTATCATTTAGATATACATAATGACCATCAAGGATGAACGTAATCTTTAATTATATTGAAATGACTTCTACTTTATGGTGTAAAATCTTCTCTCAGTTTAATCGAATGTTTTCCATTCTCCCATAATATCCCATTTTGTACTACCCGAAGTGTTGCGTTTTATGTTAAAAAATATCATTCCTCACAACAACGAAAACCAACCAAATAAAATACATATATTGCTTATATTTTTCTTTTTTAATTTTGATTGCCAATTAAGATATAAAACTAAAAAAATAGGAACACTAGCGGCGACAAGATGGCGTAGTCGTTTTGGACGCCCGGCTAAAATGCCAGCATTGGGCGATGTTGACCCGACTGGATCGTATTGTGCCGTACCTGATGATTGGCTGAGAAAGAAGTCTGGTACGATTTTGTTTGTTTTATTTATTTTTATTATTTTACATTAAAATTTTATTTGCTAATATTATAAAACTAACAATTACTTTAAGGATTATATTATATACATATATATTATAGTTGCGAATTAACAAATTTAGCGAGAGTGTTTCGCTCGTGTAGTTAGCAGCGGCTTGCAATAAGAGTGTTCATCATACAAAATCGCGAAGTAATGTCCAAAATTTGTTTGAATTTAATTTTTTTGTCTGTAATATTGCATGATTTAGCGTAGAGTATCTAAAACTATAAAATGCATGGACGTTTTCTCTATATTAAAAAAAAAAAACAAAAAAAACGCATTCTTTGTTTAGAAAACTCTATTATAGTTGTGCCTTTCTATCTGCACTCTTGTTGCAATTTTCTTTTAGACTTTAGAGAATGTTTTAAAATGAAAATACATTTCAGAAATTATGTCACTTACAAACTCTTTTTAATGTTTCCACAGTTGAAAAAACAAAGCCTCCGGCATCAAAGGACTTGTGGAAAAGTAAGTTGGTGTTGAATTACTTTTAAAAAGATCTCCCAGACAGAGCAATAATGAATGTCATGAATTGTTTTTAATTTCAGTTTTTATGGTGAATGCGGTACCCTTTATTGGTTTTGGCTTTCTGGACAATTTCACAATGATAATTGCCGTAAGTGATGTTAAGATTTACACACAAAATTCATAATTGGAACACAAACATTTTTTTTTTTATTATTTAGGGAGACTATATAGAGAATGTATTTGGTATGTTTATGTGCATATCAACGATGGCAGCTGCTGGACTCGGCAATACAATTAGTGATATCCTAGGCATCGGTTCTGCCTACTATGTCGAAAGGCTGTCCGAAATGTTGGGACTTCGGCCGCCCATTCTCACACCAATTCAACTCGAAATGAAGTCGAGCAGGAGAAGTGCTAACATTGTGAGTATCATTAATTTTCCAAATTGACACATTCCGCCAGAGGTTGAAATTGAAATTACCAAAATTTGTTCCATACCACCGAAAATCGAAGTGATTACAATTTGCTTAATTCATAAGCACGCAACCAAGAATGAACATTATTAGCTTCGTTTTATAAATTTGGGGAAGTGTCGGATTATCACGTTTACTAAATATAGGGCATTAGATATTTGCCGTCCATTCTTGTCAGCAATTATTTGATATGGAATTTCCATATATTTACATGTTCTATTTTAAGGGAAAAAATCTAAAATTAAAAAGCAGAAAAGTGTAAATGTAGTACTATTAATAATATTTTCCGATTTCCTTTAATTCTGTGAGATTTGCAGTACTCTTGATTTGTTTTTCCTCAATCCAGTTTTATAGTTGTTATCTGTAATTTGTTTTTTACACAAATTTTTTTTAGTGTATAAAAAACAACCCTCATCAAGTCACTAAATTCGACAAATTCTTTATAATTTCCGTTTAAATTACGTGGGCTAAAATATATTAAAAAGACACTATAATTGTTTTATTCTAGAATCCTATGCTATTAAACGATCAAATTTTGAATAAGTAATCGCATTCTTGAAAATAACTCTAATAACGGAAAACAACTGCAATAAATGAATAAAGAAACTTATAAAATGAGGGTGCACAGTGGTCAAAAATCACGAAAACGCGAGATTCAATAATTGCCGCTCTCCATTTGCACAAACAGCCATAAAAAAAACACAATTTTTACGCTTTTCAGGATACAGCATCCATTTTTTGGGTTATTTTTTACCTAGGGTTGAAGGGGTAGAGAGGGTAGTTTTTTCCTTGTTACCGAAAATACCAAGATGCATATCGTTTCATACGTTTTCGAGAACGCAAAGCTCATTTCTGGAATTATTTTTTACTTAAGGGCTGAAAGGGTGAAGATAGAGGGGTTAGCTTGTCTCTAAATTATAGCTTGAGATAGTGTTTCTACAATTTAGCTCGATAATCCATGAAAATTCCACACTACCTCAACTTCAAAGTCCAATATCTCAAGAAATATCGATGTTAGCGATTTGGTGTTCAAGAACTTTTTGGAGGAAATTGAATTTCCTACAAGTTTGTCATATTCACTTTTTCTGTACCTCTTGTTGTTTACGCGATAGGGGTAAAAAGCGAGAATTTCATGGAAAAATTGGGGTACTACCTCGCTGGTGGGAATTAGGGTTACACCGCAATGGACACTTTTGTAGAGCATTCAATTCTGAAGAAATCCTACCATTGACCAAGATTATACCATAAAATGCCTCTGAGCTGTAGAGTTTTGAAGAAAAAAAATCAAAGTTTACGGGTATTTTATATGGGAAATCTTTATACGCCTTGGTCTAGTACTTAACATTAATATTAAGGGCTGCAATTTTCAGGGAATTTTTATTTAAGTATTTGAGGTGGGACTGAAAAAAAAGTAGTCGCGAAAAAAAAGCACCCCTTATTATTTTCGATAACAGCGAAAAAACTACCCCCTCTATCTTCACCCCTTCAACCCCTAGGTAAGAATTGATTTCAGAAATGAGCTTTACGATCTCGAAAACGTATAAAATGATATGCATCTTGTTATTTTCGATTACACAGAAAAAACTACCTTCCCTATCTCCACCCCTTAAACCCCTAGGTAAAAAAAAATTCAAGAAATGAGCTTTGTGTCCTCGAAAACGTATGAGACTATTTGCATCTTGTTATTTCAATAACAGGGAAAAAAAACTACCCCTCCTATTTTCAGCCCTTCAACCCTTAGGTAAAAAATAACCCCAAAACTTGATTTAATGGTTTCTCAAATATGTGAACAAATATATAATTTGCTATTATATTCATCTCGTTATTTGTGATAATTATGGAAAAACTACCCCCTCAATTTCAGCGCCTTCAACCCGGATGTGAAAATGAATGAGCTTCCCAACTCCTTACACATTTTTGCCAAAAACGTGCTTGGAGGCACGTTGGAGCAAGAAGAAAAGATTGCCCCTATAAGTAAATATATTGGTATATTACATGGTATGCATGAGACACATGGCTTTGTGAGCATTTCTTTGTAGTTCAAATATTGGCTAACGAGTATCAGCTTCAATTTTGTAAGCGATAATTTGACACAAATGACACAATGATCCTGCAAATCGGTTTTACCTTTATACTGTACTATTGGAAAGAACAATTTCTATAATTCCATTTGATATGCTGGTTGCTACCCTTTCTGCAAGTATACTTAGGAAAAACCTCCTTAAACGCAGAGACAAATTAACTACATCTAACCTTGTACATGAGCGAATGGTAAAGTTTCGGGCAGAACATATTGCTACGGACTCTTAGGAATAAAAAAAGGTACCTTTTGGACTACTTTCGAAAATTGGCTAAATCTCACGTTTTCGTGATTTCTGACCATTCATTTCAGCCATTCTAAAATTTCTAGGAAAAAACGTTGAGCCGAGTTATAGTTGAGCAAAGTTGGGATACTTAGTTACTATTAAACAAGCAAATAGTCTTAAAATTGTGACGACGTAACGTTTAGAACTTCAATGAACCTAGAGCTAGATTTCACGCTCAAGTCAAGTTTGACCTAAGGTTGAAGCCAAATTTTAAGCTAAAATGTTTCCTTTTGTCAAATGATGATTTCGATGTTTTCAGGCCCGAGAAGTGCATGGTTTTTCATATTATACAATAGATTTTGAGGTCTATCTTCAACACAATAATTATTAATTATTATATACATATGCATAAACCGCATTATTTTAGATTATCTTTTGGTAATATTATATATGCAAATCTTATTAGCATCAGCACTGCATCGTGAATATTTTCAGAATATCCATTCATTGTATCCATTCTCACCACGAGCTGCCGAAATTGGCCCAGACATCCTTGAAGAATATCTACATGAAAATTTCTGCGGATGGCACGACGACAGCTGAGTAATAAATTCACCTGATTTATAGGTGAAACCGTCGACCTTTCTGCCACACACAGTCTTATGAGAAGTCGTAAGAAAAACCTCCTGAATTTATATATGAACAACCAGGAAGTACATCTGCGTCGATTTTATTGAATTTGCGTGTTTACAGTCTTATGTACTCAAGAAATAACATTCTGTTTAAGATTCACAGGTACTCTGAGAATTAGGTTGTATACAAGGAGTAGATTGTAACGATAACATTTGATGTATGTATGTACGAAAAGATGTTCCGACCAATTTATTATTCCCTCTCTCATAAATATCAAAACTTCCCTCTCTCCTGACCAATTGAATATCTTATTGTACTACATAAAACAGAACAGAGTTACATTATGTAAGCTACAATGGATGATATACGATTCATTTCTGAGTTATACTCCAATATTCATTCACAAAAGTCCATTTATCCCGCAAAAAGGCCTTTGCATGCAAACAACTCGTAATGTGGAATCTCCAGGTATTTATTATCGCTTGTAATTGCTTCTACTGAAGGCCCTAATGTGCGGTTTGTTGTAATGAAAAGCATAAATCTTTTTGATTCACTCTAATAAGTAACACCAAGAAGTAATTGCAACTAATAGCGTGGGGATAGCTCCAATTTGGGACGAATAATAAGTGTCCTCAACAGTTAATGAGGTTTTCGGTAACTGGACACTTTGTTGTACCTCATAAACTTTGCCCGTGTAATATAATTGTGGAGTGTGGAACACGTAAAACCATTTTTGTTACACCTGGGAGTATATTTTAATTAGGAAATTTGAGGTGTTCAGGTTGTGACACGCACTTAATTTGAAACGATCATTGGATTAGGGTTAAAATATATATGGGGACATGTCTAAAACAAGACTGGAGTGGAAGAGAACGAGGCTCATTTTACACTATAATGTTGCTGCTGGGAACTCGACGCAGGTTTTAATAAATTAATTAAGCGGTGTATATGTTACAAATTTTAACCAAAATGTTTTTGTAGTAATTGTTCGTAACTTCGAGGCATTTACCATTTTTATGTTATAGTTAGAGCAGGCTCGGAATTAGAAATTATTGTTGAAAAAGACACATTTAAAAATGTAACGTCCAAAGTTGCCATAGAACACACAAAAATCAATTTTTTAAACTCCACTTCTGTTTAAATTACTAAGCATTACCACTAGCATTTATAAGTACAGTAATACCTCGACTTACGCTAGCCCGACATACGCGAACCCGTAGTTACGCGATTTTCAAAACTCGTCGATTCGTCTTTTGTTTGAGCGCCACACAACTCCTGATTACTCTCTCCCTTCACATTATTGTTCAGCTAATGTACATGTTCGGAGGTGTCGCGCAGAATCGACGAATGAAATGCATTAGCAAGAGCAAGACATTGAAGATTCTTTAGATCCAGCTCAATCAGAAGATCGAATGACGGTTGGAAACTTAACAGAAGGCCTCAGTTCAATTGAAAAGGGATTACAAATTGTAGACTATATAGACTCCAATGAAGAGCGCATTTCTTCTACAAAGCAAGGAATTAGAAAATTATTAGCATGCTACGAGGAAAGTTTTCTACTTCACATTAACTTCGGCTTGCGATTTTGTATTCGTATTATCTAAGATTTTATTACAAAATTTTTTTTCTAAATTATTATTTTCTTTAGTCTCCGGCCCCAATTAAAAATAATTTGTATGTATTTATATGTGAAATTATACCCTGACTTACACGAATTCGACTTACGCGGTTATCGCTCAGTCCCACCTATCGCGTAAGTTCGGGGTATTACTGTATCTCTTAAATTAAAGGAATAAGGATCGGACCACTAAAGTTATTTCTAACTAAATGATAGTACATTTTAGTGTTCAACAATTTCATGCACTTATTTAGCTTGCGAATGGAATTGTGAAACAAAATTTTAATTAAAGCGTAAAGTATAAGTGACACTTATTATTAGTTTAAATTTTTAAGTAGGAGATTGTAAAAACGAAAATTACCCCTTGGCTACAATCCTAATTTTGAAGGTTCAATCAAAAATTACGTTATACTCTCAATTTCCACTTATATCAGGGGGGGGAGGATATTTCCATAAAAAATTATTACACAATTAAATTTCTTAGTTGAATTGCCGTGAAATTTTCCAAAATAAATATTTACACAAATTAGTTTACGTTCTGGAACATTCAAACTGCCAAAGTAAGCAAGAAATTCATTTCCATTTCACAAAAAATACACGAAATTAACTCAAACTTGTAATAAGAACTTTTATTTATCTTGTATTTTATAATAACGTCCATGGAAAAATGTCTCTATTTCATTCATCTTTTGCTCGTAGCCACTAACAATTTTAATTTCTCAATTTTTTTTCTGCAAAATAAAATATAAATTCTTATTTCATTGTATGCCACAAATACTTGACCGTTCGGCAAGAAAATCTGGAAAGTGTCCTGAACAAGAGGAAGTATCATCACAAAAGTTTTCAGTTATCTTATAAACAATTACCTATTTACTTACATTTATAAATCAACATTGATTCCTCCCCAGAGATAATATCCGGCTTCAACTGTGTACGTTTCGTAACACCTCCATAAATATTCACTACAAAAAGTAATCTCTTCTCCCTTAATATGTCCCTTGTTGTAAGCAGCTTTGTGCTCAGGCAATATTTGTTCTGTTGAGAGCTAATCTATCCAAACGAGAATTAGATTATTGACAACTCATCGATTTGTAATTGACGGATTGATGAATTGCGTATTTATCACCAAAAACGCACATACTCCGCACCGTCGTCGTGCAGTAGAATGCTTTTCTCATTAATTTGTGACTCAGTGGGACCTTATAGAAGTCTTTTGAGTACTTTACTGAAAATACCTGCAATTTTAGTAGTTTTAGAAACACTTGTTTAAATCCCACAAAGGGAGCAATAAAATGGAAGATTGAATAAAAATGTTATATCAAACTACAAATCAAACCTGGAGCTACGTTACTCTTTTCGTATCAAACCAAATATGAATGACCAATTTATAGAATATTTAAAAAAAAAAATTTGAATATGTATTCTTTTCAGCTTATCATTCAATTCTTTACATTTTCCAAATATGCTAGCTTACTTTTGTGTTCTAATCTAGAAATTGTTAAATCTAGGTGAATATTGAAAAAATTTTAGTCATTATTTCACAAAGTCTATAATTTGTTCGATTTAAAGGAGCAATTATCAAATTTCCTGAAGGAAGAGGTCTTTTCAAAGCTTAAAAATTTATTAAATACAATAAATCTGGACAATGTATATCACTACACAATAAATCTTTAATAAATAAAGAGCAGAACAGTCAAGTCGATATTGAAGGGTTGATAAACCAAATAACATACGTCGTGATTCATAACTAGACATAGTCGATTTGTAACAGTTTAGTTTGTAGCATAAAAATCTAATAAAGGACCTCTGCACCGCTTAAATTGTATTAATATTTACAGCATGCACATGTATGTACGACTCCATATAATAGCACCATATTTAATAAGTAATCTCACGAAAAACAAAAATATAAAGATGTTAATAAGATGTAATTTTTCTTATTACTTTAAAGAAAATGGCATTAAAGGAATATATACAAAATAATTGATACTTAAAAATTTACAATATCTAATCAGCTATTTTTGACTTGTTTTGGCTAGTATTCATTTAAATGGGATCATCTCCGTGATCTAGGCTAATCAATAAAAAAAAGAATCGTTCAAATCATCATGTAACATATACACAAGAGGTGGAATATTTTCTTAAAATTTAAATTGGATCACACAAGTTATAGACTATTCAAAAAACAAATCATTAAAATCGGTTTACAATCGACGAAGATATCGAGTAACATACAAAAAGAAAAAAAAAAATGAATACAGTCGAATTAAGAACCTCCTCCTTTTTTTGAAGTCGGTAAAAATGAATTACTAACGCACCATGTTAACTTATTTAAGAATTGTGACAAAACTATTTTAAGTCATCTGCAGAAATAAGGCAATTCGCAAACGAACAACTTTTGCCTGTATCATTAATAAGATAAATAAAGTAGGACCACAATGGCTACTCTGTGGCACACACGAACCAGCAGCAATTACTCTAGAATGCTAGTTATCAATTGCTACAATTTCTGTTTATTAAGTACGAAGAAAGCCATCCAAGAAAATTAGAGTGAATGTCCATATGATAAAAGTTTCTTTACTTAAATATCAGAGTTGTTAAATAATGCAGCTTTTTTGAGTTTTAATTTAAAAGAATGAAGAATTCATATTTTCCACTCTTTTATTTCTCTGAAGAATTATGAATTAAAACATGAATTTCCATTCCTCAAAAAAATAATAAGGAATGCATTCTAAATTCATTCCTCTAAAATTCAAGGCCTTCATGAATTCACTTGCATTCACTTGAATTCAGTGAATTCTTTTGCATTCTTTTCTGGCTGTAAAGTGACGATTTTTAAATATTTTTTTTAAAGGAACTATACGATCGACAGTTCTGAATTTTATTTACATTTGCGTCTTGACATAGGGGATTTTATATATCTGAAAAAAATAACGAAATAGCGAATTCCTAAAAATCTAGTGCAATCAATTGTGAAAAGAAAAGAAATAAAATCTTATGTCAATATGAAGAGAAGGGTTTTTCAAAAGAAAATAAGATCGCAATTATATTATTCGACTATATATATTTTGTTACTATCAATTAGGTTCGAAAATGTTATTTTGATTTAGATTAACATGTTGCACACTTCGGAATGTTTCCTTGTTAGTCAATTTTGCGAATTCCGAAACAAAATTTCAGAACATCTTCCTGATTTAAAAGAACTATTTGATAAAATAAGAAAATAATTATTTCAATGACAAAAAATCAAAAGTGTTCACATTATATAAATATGCCACACATATTTCCTAATGGTTTTAAATCAGAAGCCAGTATATTCCTATTTTATTTCTGACATAAAAATGGAATAATTCAATGGATTCAATTTGAAATGCTAATTTCATCAAATTTAAGAAATAAAATGGTAAATCGACGCATATATATATTTATTTATATATACAGTCTACAGAATAAATAAGAAAAAAAAATCTTGAGGAGTAATAAAAATTATATCGATTCCAGTATTCAAGTATAATTAATGCGAAACTTTTTATTCCACTGCGACTTTCTTCAAGTAAGTCACAAAACTGTTTGATGAAGTGATTCTTCCGGTCAGTGAATACTGGATAAATCGTCGAAATAACAATGCATTGATTTTAAACTTCATTTCATGGTGTAATCAATGATTCAGCTGCCGTAAACAAAATTTCAAATTTTGCGTTCCTTCGTTTCATATTTCCTTGGAGAAACTTTCTATTGCACTAACGATAGATGAGTAAATTATTTTGTTCAATCTCGAATGGGAATTTTTATAAAAAAATTGTTCACTAGAAAATCAAGGGTCAAGGGTTGGTTGATTATATTAAAAACCTAATTCAGCTCTGTACCGCATATTTATCTTATGAAAAACATTTTTTTTATGGAAATAATATCTTTTGAAAAAAAATATATAAATTTTTGATTAGAGTCTTTTTTTTTCTTCAAAAATAAATAAATATAATTCAAAAGATTTCATTGAATTCAAGTGAATGCAAGTGAAGGCTTCAATGAATATCTTGAATTCTAGAGGAATGCATTCGAAGTAATGCAGCTTTGAGTGGATTTATTTTAAGAAAAACATTTATAGGAATATAGCTCGAAAAAATCCATTCTTTAACAACTCTGTTAAATATTTATGATTACTTTGTCTAAAGCTGTAGAAAAAATTGTGTAAATTGCGTCAACTTGATAGCCTTGTTCTAAGGTATTAAAACACAAATTGGTGAATAATGTTATATTGGTAATAGTAGATCTACTTACCTTTTACAAATATTGTCTTATATGTTAAAACAAAAACATTAATTGCGTAAAAACAATTTAACCTTTAGAGGACCGGAAAACCAATATATCGGCTTTGGAGGAAAATCAATAATTTTTTGTCATAAACAAGATCCAGGGCGTTTTTGGGGTTGCTGATCACGAATCTGGGGTCAGATTTGATAAATGCATTTACCCTTCCCCCTACTACCCCCTCCCCTACCCTTCAAATGCCTCATTTTTTAGTGCTCCCGAAACTCGGTGAAAACTTGAACATCGGGGTTGTCGGGGTTACTGATGACAAATCTGGGGTCAGATTTGATAAGTTCACACACCCCTACTCCTCTCACACCCCCTTACCTCGTCTTCAAGCTTCGGGAGTGCCAAAAAATAAAGTCTTTGTAGCGGAGGAGCTAGAATAGGTAGGGATATGTAAATTGATCATATCTGACCCCGGATTTGTAATCAGCGACCTCGAAAACCTCTAGAGTCACATTTTCACCGAATTTTAGCAATTTCATAAAATTTAATACTACAAAATTTTTCCTATCCCTTACCGGACCGGAGAGCCGATATATCGGCTCGCCCTGTGATATGAACTTTGTATATAGTTGATACGTGATACTAGATACAAATTTGGTCACTTTGCAAGGGCGATGTTAGCTCTCAAATCCCGGCCGTCTAAAGGTTAAAAAATTTAAAGCGGAAACGTAACAACAGTGCTCAGAATAAATTCTTTAATTAAACCTAAGTTTCAAAGCATCCTCCTCGGCCCTTGACCAGTTAAGGACCAAGTCCGAATATATGCGAGTAAGACTTTTCCGAGCGGCACATTGTCATGTAAAAATTAAATTACAAATACTATGTGTAGATATGCTCCATATATAATTTCGACCAATAAAAACGTGTTCTTTTTACCCTTAAAAAAATGCCTTTAAGAGGTTAAAGTGGGCGGGAACAGGTTAATTTTTAAAAAATTTAATAGCCCTAAGAAATATAAAACATTTATAGCGAACATATTTTTTTCTGAGCCATATTTCTCGAATAAAACAAGGGTTCCAGAAAATTTCGAGCACCTGCAATATCTCCAAAGATATATCCTTGGAAAAAAAAATTCTGTTAATTAACTTAAAATTGATTTTTATGAATTTTCTTTTCAAGCGAAATTTCTTAAGTAGGTATTTATAATTTGATTAATTTAAACCAGCATTTTAACAGATTGGCCATGGCACTGATTGATTGGTTAACTTGGAGATTGTTAATCCATGTCTCTCTTTAAGATTATACTGTCGCATAGAATGGACTAATGTCCTGCTCAAGATCATCCTTCATTCGTTGGAAAAAGTGTCCCATGATAGCATTAATACAATGTGGCTATCATTTAGGTTTAGGATGTCCCATTAGTTAATCCCTCAAGAACATTAGAGCTTTTCTTATTGTCTGGAGCCAATATCTCTTACTCCTGAACGTCCCTGACGTAGTACTCGTAATGGGATTATTTTCCTCAAGATTTAATTCATTTATTCAAAAGGAAACGATACGACCATCTGGTTCACTCCATTACTACTTTTTTCCGAGGTATCTTAACTACTTTAACCTTACGTAAACCCTTCCCAAAGTTCTGTACTTCTTCTGCGGTCTCACGTCCTCAATTGACGTAATTTAATTCTAATACTCTTGGAGCAAACTGCTCCCATTTCCGTCCGGAATAGAAATGATTTGAAGTCAGATGGGGCTCCAGCGTGGAAGTGCTAACGCATCACGCCCCAAAAATGGAGCAACAGATGCGTACTGACATCAGGCGAAATCTTAATTGCTCCCCGGGGACGAATAATTTTTTTCTGGATCACATACCATTTTAGCCGTAATGTGACATTTAACAGCGAATTTTTGGGCAGGACTCACTTGTGCCTGGAATACTCCAAAACTCCACTCATCGTCGAAGGGAGGGATAACTTTTACATTACATTTTTTTTTTAAGAGGTTGGAAAACGAGAAGATGTTATCAATCCTTAAGTGAATGAGATTTCAGCCAATCTCCTCCTTGTTGAATCCTGAGTTTGGAGAGTAAGTGAACGCAAAACAAGTAACTTTTGGGATAATTTTAGATGTTCCCCTGTAAAATTTAATCTTAGAAAACGTTTGGGAGTGTTTCGTATGAAAACGACTCAGACGTTCTGGTAAGAAGTTTCATCATATAAATTTGATAGCAAAGTTTAAACGAAGTTAAGATCCCTACAAAAAGATAAAAATAAAAAAACATACAAAAACATTAAACTGGTTAAAATTAAGGTTCCTTTGATGAAGGCTTTTTCCTTTGTCGTCGTTAAAACTTCTAATTTAACATGCCTGAGGATGGTAAATTGAGGTTAAAAAAGAATTTACGTGAAACACCTTTGGTAGAATGAAAAAGCCCTTTTTAACTTTTTACACGAGGTAAACTAAATCGTTTCCAATTTATCAACAATTTCCCTAAAAGAGTTTTCTCTACATTCTTTGCTTAAGAGTTTAAATTTACCACCAAGGTGTGCTGGAAGGAGTTTTGAACATCCTGAAAGTGGAGCTCCTTTCGGGCATGTGAAGTTTTTCTCATAAAACGGTCCTAGAGAAAGCTGAATGTCAGTTGAATCCATCTCGCCGCCTCCCTCACAAAAAGTTGAGAGGATTTACTACATGGAGAAGTAATGCCAACAGGTTCTGATGCCCATTAATCTCGTTTCTACATGAGGACACAGCTTTATCAAGATTTTCTGAAACGTTGAAGGATGGTGTCGTTGAGGAAAGTCGAAGTCCTAGAAACTCATGTTTACTTTAGAGAAACGACCCTTCAAATACTCTGATGAAGGAAATTGAATTGGATAATTTTCCGTTCCCATGGTCAACGTGTCACCCTTGATAATTGAATGTGATACCTTTTGGTCCTTGTAAGCTCATTCATTTATCTTTCACGGTATTGAAGAAAAATATTAAATTAAACTTACTTCGACCCCACTAATGTCGGCGTTAGATGACTTGAGAGTACCCATAGAATGACTTTATAATGTTATTAAAATTAGACCGTGAACATTGGGGCTATATTGCTAAATTGGTTCAAAACCACCCGCAGGTCGTAATGTTTTAAGAAATTTGAAAATTCTTGTTGGAGGATACTCGTGGGAAGGAAACAAAGAGGCGCTCGAAGCCCTTTTTGCCAACAATTTCTTGGGTGATTTTACAAATTCAAAATACTTCACTTTGATTTCGAAAATTCAACATATTGAAACTTCAATCTTACGATCCAAGAAATTAAAGCAAAAATGAAAATCTGTAAAAAATCAAAAATAGGACATTCAGGAGACCTTGTATAATTAAGTAAATGCCTAATTTTAATTCAGAAACCGCAAAATCCTATTTTTGAATTTTTTCAGATTTTAAGATTGAAGTTTTAATATGCTGAATTTTCGAAATCTACTTCACTTTGATTAAAATTTTTAAAATCACCCAAGAAATTTTTGGAAAAAAGGACTTCGAGTGTCTCTTCGTTTTCTCAACACGAGCATCCTCCAACAAGAATTTTCAAATTTCGTTAAAAATTACGAATTGTGGGTGTACCTGGGTACAATGTGCGTCGGCATTTTTTTGGATATACCTAAAAAAACACATTTTTCTGTATAATATGCATAAAATCAACTTTTCCGCATACGTATTCTTTCATAAATAACAGGCTATAACTTTGCAGGTTTTTATGTAATGTATTGAACCCTATTTTTAATATACAATGTGCGTAAATCGACTTTTTAAAACGACAAGTATTCGAAAAACTTTATTTCATGATATTATATAGAAAAATGCTGTTTTTTGTAGGTACAGTGGTACCTCGATATACGAGTGCCCTAATATACGAGTGTTTTGAGATACGAGCCGCCGAGCGAGCGATATTTTGCTTTGAGATGAGAGCAAGATTTGAGATACGAGGAATCGCACACTACGCCGCTGCACACGACCCCAACATGCGGGGCTCATGTTGGGGTCATGTGCAGCGTCTAACAGTTTCTCCCACCTAAGGCTATCCTGAAAGGGAGGAAGAAACAAACCTCCTTGGACAGTTTTTTTAAACGATCTGCAGGTGAAAATGAGCAAAGCGTGACGAAAAAAGCGAAGACCAGTGACGAAAATTAAGCGCTTCCGTAAGCACTTCACTTTTTCTTTTATTATGTTTTTACAGAATATGTATTTGTTATTTATAAATAAATGTTTCTTCTTGTAAATACATTTTTCTTATTCAAAAACATTTAACAAAAACAACTGAGGTGGTGTTTTGGGAGCTGGAACGGATTAATGGCATTTCAATTAATTTCAATGGGGGAAATTGCTTTGAGATACGAGCAATTTGACATACGAGCAAGGTTACGGAACGAATTAAACTCGTATGTCGAGGTACCACTGTATATCAAAAAAGTGCTGATGGTTTGCTTATTAATATAATTATAAAGTCATTCTATGAGTACTCCTAAATTATCTGAAGCCGAAATTAGAGGGGGCCAAGCAAGTTTCATTTAATTTTTTCAATTTTAATCAATATAAAAATATGCTCACAATAATAATAATATTTTAATATTAATGATAACACTGGTCAACAGCAAATTTTTTCCAAACAAGGGGCAAATAATTTATATACGATTTTGTCCGTAGATTATGAATTCGTAAATGAATATGCTCAATCAGCTACAGTTTTCAAGGAAAAATAAAAAATCATTAAAATATAACGGATTATTATAGAAGCTTGTAACGTTGCTAAAACCAAAGTTAGAACCTTTAGCTATTATCTCAAAATACTAAAGGTCTTAAAAATGTTCGAAAAATATTTTGAAAATCAAATTTTTGATCAAACCAATTATTTCATGCAATAGATGCTGAATGAAGACTATAGTAAATACACGCTCATGAAAAAATTGTTCGTGAGAATGTTTAGAAAAGCTATAGAAATTAGTGATAATTGATATTTTTTAGAATACGTTTCAGGCTTTGATTTGAGCCATGCTACAAGTTCCAGTGCCCATCTGTTATTTTTAGATAATTTTTCAAAAATGGCAAAAATTGATACTTTGAATTTTCCACTTTATTTTTCTCGAAAACAGGAGCTGATTAAGAATTTTCATTTAAGAATTCGTAATATACGGAAAAAATTTTATTTAATTTAATTTTAAATTTTTTTTTTTAGTTGGTTAGTTGGTTAGAGTATGTTTAAGTTGAATTTTCATATTTTCATTTGTTTTGATACCCTTCAACACCTTGTTAATCTCTGCTGGGTACCAGGACACTCTGGTGTTGAAGGAAATGAGATTGCTGAAGAACTAGCCAGGGAAGCTTCATCATCTCGGTTCAAAAGTCCTGAATTATTCTGCAACACCGACTGGTCTTCGACCAATGCTCTGATAGAAGGATGGACTAGGAATCAACAGTCTATATCCTGGAAAAATTCGTTTGGGACCCGGCAAGCTAAAGAGCTTGTCAGACCCTGAAAACAACTCAGACTATTGGTAGGCTATCTGCCCACCATGGGCTAAGCTATCACCTACATAAGATAGCTCTATCAAATGAGACGGAATGTCGTCTGTATCTTGAAGACGATAAGACGATATAACTACATCACAAATCTTGTGTGCGGTTAAGAAGAAAGATCTTCAGTCAAGAGTTTTTGGACTCGTCTTACGTTCGTTCCTCTTCTGTTAGAGACCTTCTGACGTTCTTTAGGGTACCAGATCATCTTTGATTTAAAGACGTTTAGGGAAGTAAGTTACCTCTAACAATTAATAATAAATAGTCCAGAAGATGATAAATGCAGAAAACGAATAATATTTCAAAATTTAAAATCAGTTAAAATAGTTCAAATTATTTTATAATATTTTTATTTTTCTATTCTTACAGGGTCGCATCTTTGGTATAACAGTTGGCTGTTTAGTCGGTATGTTCCCACTTCTATTTATGGACACAAAGAAGAAAGATAAAGAAGAGGACACTAGCAGCAGTAAAGACAAAAGTCCGAAAACCGAGGTCTCAAAGGAAGATCCTACGATTCTGAGCAATGGGAGCAAATAAGTAGTAAAGCAATCTACACTAAGCTTGAGTTCTGTCCAGACCACTCCGCTGAAAGAACCATTTCCAAATTGATCTGCGATTTCGTACCTACAGGAATTTTATCCAGTAAGGACAATTTTGTACAAAAAAATTAAAAAATGAAGAAAACAAACACTAAGCATTACGTGTATAGAGTGTAACTATATATTTCTCCTTAGCTTAGTTAAGCACGAAAACTTTTAACTTATTTGTATGTAGGTGTAAACTGCGAACGCCGAATTGTTTATTTTTTGTTTTCTTTTATAACTAAGAAAACTTATGTAGCATTTAAGGAGCCCAAAACTGCAATTAAAGTAAACACAGAAAAAAGAAAAATGCAATACTCTTTCCGTTGGTGATTTTTCTTGTAATTTTAAATTTTTTGTTATAACATGATCCGTCGCTCATAGGAAACAATATTAATATTGATATCGCATTCAAATAGTTGATAACGCTTTCATTGTACTTCTTATTGCACTTACTAGTCAAATGTTTTTTTCCCGATAGATTGTAAGCTTTGATTACGTCAAATTTTATAGACATCCACTTGATTTTGATTTGTTAAAATGTTTAAAATTTTCAAAAATTTTTTTTGCGATTACTACCAATTGAGTGTCTCTCAAGGAAGGGGGCTCTCTCATCACTTATGGAATTTACGATAAATCTGCACATCATTTTCTTATCTCATTTATTTACTGTATCGTGTGTCAATTATCATTGCCTGCACTTTGTTAACTTTGTAAATAAAATCGTTTTGTGTATTTTCGATGTTGCGTCTAATTTTGTGTTTCATTTTATTTATTTTCTCTGTATTATTTGTATTTTTGGTTTAGGTTATTCACCCTACATTTGCTTGAGAACATGGAAAATATTTCTGTTGTTAAAGGGATTGATGTGTGAACATCTTATATAATAATTATATAGTTAATTTAGTACTAAGAATGAACAGGGATCTTCCACGATTATAATTTAAATTGGACTTAATCGATACTTTATAAAAATTAAAAATAAATTAAAATCTAAACAGCTTTTAAAGCAAAGCGACATAGATGAGCTGAGATTATAACTTGAGTTAGTGCGGTGTTTGGGAATGTAGACAAAATCCTGATTCCTCATAGAACGAGCAGGAACCGATATAAAAGCCATAGACAGAAGAGCCAATGTAACCTCGCAGATAGTCCATGGCAAAAACGACTTTATGAGTTTGACTCTGTTCTGATAAGGTGGGAAAATTAGGGGATTGCTTCATTAGAGACCGATAATTCTATAAATCATTAATGAAAATAATGAATAAGAGTGGACAAAGATGTCTACCTTGAGGTACCCCGGAAGTGTTGTGTATTTCGTTAGATAACGACCCACGAAATAATACACGCTGAGTGCGACCAGACACATACGAATAAATCCACTTAACAAACAATGAAAGAAATCCAAATCTTGTCGAATGCTTTACTGAAATCAGTTAAAATGCAATCGACTTGTTTTCCAGCTTCTAACGCAGAAACACAGAAATTTAAAAACTCAAGAAATTAAAGGTAGTATTTGATCTACCTTTAACGTAGCCGTGTTGAAATGGTATAACGAACTAAGATTTCCAAGATACTGGAAAATGCCGTAATGGAGATCGATAAATTAAATAAATAACAAAAAACATAAGCCTAGAGAACTAGAGACATTCTTTTAAAAGGGTGATAGGAATACCATCGGGACCACATTAAAAATTGTCAGCCAAACCTTTTATGTATGCCATAATTGTATTATAGTCAATGAAAAGGTCTTTCATTCCCAATAATGTAGCTGAAAACGTCGTCAGAGAGGTAAAATCATTAAATTCAAGACTACAGGTATCGTCGAGAAAAACAATCTTGAAAAAGTCACTAAAGCTATTTGCAATCTTAAGAGGATCACTCAAACTCCCCAAACTTTAAAAGGGATGGTTAACCGTCTGTTCCTTGTTTGGAATTAACAAATCTCCAAAATCGCTTAGGTTCACTGGACAAAACTGCTTTCATATTGTCAATGTACTGTATATAAGCACTGACAATAAATTCATTCCGTAAACTAGAATGATGATAAAAATCAGCCTCGCCCATTGAAGAACAGAACAAGTTACAGATTTTTTAAGTGCTATTAATCCAAGAAGGACTTGAAGAATTCCTTGTTAGATATTGTGGCACAAAAACAAGTAAACAAATTGTCACAAAAAGCGTTAACAGCAACATCGAAAGTGGTAAATTCTTATATTGTTTTCATAGAACTTTATTCTTTTTCTTTAGATTTTTAACTTTGATCAAGTCCTAGGGTAAGTTTCAACCAAATCGCGATTAATTTTTGGATAACTCTGAAGATTATGACTTTGTTTAATTTACTAAAAATAAACCTTGTGTAAAAATTAGATAATTAGGTCTAGTCGTTACGCTGCGACAAAAAAAAAAAATTCACCTTAGGTCGAAAATGACTAAAAATAGACTCTGGATCAAAAAAGACCCTGGGGGGGATATACTGTGAGATTTTAAGGGGCGGTTGAAGGTTAGGATGAAATGCAAAAATAACAATTAGTTGTAGTTATCCAAAATTGATTTCATACGATATTTCAGTTTGCTTTTAGATCAATATCGTGTAGTTTACAATCCAACACTATACTTATAGTTAAAAATATACTGACGAAACATTAATTGCACATACAACTAGGTTTTGTATAATTTTTTAATTTGTTCAAAAGCATTTGGTCCAAAACTACAAACTGATTCAAAATATTACTCCACCACTAAACCTATTTGTATGACAATTTTGTCTGGCTATGCAAAACCAAAAATTTTGAATATATCCACTAAGTTGTTCTACAATTTACCAGCTAACTGACTACGAATGTGTAATAAAATTAAAATTTCTTCTCTCTTCTTTCATCTGAAATAGTTCAGAATTTTATAACGTTATCATCCCTTCTCGAAGATAATTTAATTATTCTGCAAAACCGCATCAGTACGTGTAAGCTGCATAAAGTTTTCCTCAGTTAGTTTGATTATACAGAAGAAGAGGTGATTTATTCATAAACTCAACTCTCCGAGAGGACAGTTGATTAATATAACTCCGGATGCGCATTCTGTGTTATCATTTATTTCACTTGCGCCATCATAAAGCATTCAGAAGAGGAGTCACGCTCAGAAATTCTGAGTTGGAAAATATGTCATAACACGTCTTATTTTATTGCTTGAAATTATTTAGTATTTTACTTTGTGCAATCATAAGTAATAGAGGGTTTAAACGTGTTTCTCAACATGTTCATTTTATTTGCACTGGCCTCGTCTAATACTCTATCTTTTAAGTTTTCCCACATAAGTCCACATCATTTACATTTTACTTCAGTATGTAGTGCGTTTTATTTAATCAAATTGCGTGTTATTCTTGGAGTTTAAATTTATGCGTAATGGGGGAGTTTATTCCCTCACTTTGCAAGACATTTACATGGTCGTAATAAAAAAAAATTTGAAATTTACGGATACTGTTCGCTATAATTTAGTGACTACACAGATGTGTTCGCCGCATTAAATCTTACTTTTTAACCTTTTTTTGATGTATATTTGCCCATAACATTGTAATGCATGGACCGATTTATATAATTCATTTTTGTTGTACGTCCCGGGAAGGGTACAATGATTGATATCAAAATTTTAGGGTAAAAAGAGCGACAAAAACGAATAAGATACATTAAATTTATCATCGTTGCATATAAAATAACTACATGGGTGTTTTTAATTATTTATTTATCATTAAGATCTCACAAAAATGAGTACATGCGTTTTTTAGAGTCCCTGATTGAGATTGTGGTTGTTTTTGTTGTTGAAAATCCCTTTAAATTTTTTTGTTATAAATTATTATGTCCCTTTTATTTTAATTAAATTGAATTATTCAACATTTTTCACCCTTTTCTGAATTATCACCATCAGAAAATTCTGAATTTAAAAAAATAAGTAAAATAAACACTTATTAAAAATGTTTACGGATTTCCCAAAAATTTAAATGTACTCTGCTTCTCTAGGGTATTCGATAAGCAGTCAAATCTGTGGCTTAAAAATTCCCAAGGGGGTCTTATGGGACCTAAGACGCAAGTTTATTTAATTGGGATTCAATTTAGTACACAGGAGTTTTTAATATTTCTTAAATTCGATCCTGCATTTACATTTTCGAAGTTTTTATGGGTTAAAGCACGTGAAAGTCAATAGGAAAATTTCCATTACTCTTGTTGTACTTTTATGAAACTCTGTTACCTTGGAACACTCTTTTGATATATGATTCTGCTATTAGTTTACGAAATCATTAAAATATACATCAAAACTATTATTTTCCGATTCATCTTATTTAAATCTTACTTGACTGTCTGTTTTTTTATTAATATTTATAGAATTTAACCAAAATTAAATGTTAATCATTTTTGGACTGCTTATTTATTTAATAATTAGTTATAGTTAACTAAATAAAGAACTAAATTCTTATGAAAATAAGAGGATCAAAGAAAACACAATTTTTAGACTTGTGTAAATGTGAATTTAGAAAATAGTTTACAAACTGCGACTACTGTAGCAAAAGAATCATTCAAACTTATATAGCCTTCTTTTCTTTGATATGCATAAGGAACTTGAATCTAATTAATAAAATGAATTAAAAACTTTGCCCCATTAAATAAATACACGCTTCTTTCATTGTAAAATTAAGTTTTTGGACTATCAACAATAAAAACTAAAGGAAAATAAAACAGTTTTATTATGTTCTTCATTATTTTTGCCATTTTCTTTTAAAGCACACCATCGTAAACCAGAGAACAGACAACCAGAAGATTAAATCCAAGACAATATAATACTTTCCCATAATATTGTTTTATATCTTAACGATTTTTTAATAATGAGTAGATATAGTGAACATCTATAAAATCAAAAATGTACCTTATCACTAGAGAATTTTAAAAATAGTTTAACTATTAGGTTTCCTAGATTTGGTAGAACCTTATTGGTTAGTGAATGTTCTAATAAATTGTATAATGTTCGAAAATATATCTAATAATAAGAAAAAAAATTAATATATCTTAAATGTTAGGAGAATAGTTAAAAATGATATTCCTTGTAGTCAGTAAATACTGCTGCGTATTACGCTTCCAAATGTTCTAAGTAGTTTAAACTAAATTTATGGAGATAAGCCTTAAAGGTGGTTTTATTGTAATTTAATTTATTTTAATATCTAGAGCGAAGTTACTAAAGGGGAAAAACTTTAAAAAAAAGAAACACAATCGCTATTTATTTAAATTTCTAACAAGGAAAGACCTTGGGGAAACGGATTTGAATGAAATTTTGCCTAGTAGTAGTATTTCATATTTCATGTCGATATACTAGCCATAAAATATTTCCGTCCAATGCCCAGTAGTAACGGAGAAAAATGCACTCAAATTTCACCCTGTACGATATATGCAGCGTGTCAATTAAGTACCGGGACGGCAGAATAACTTGAAAAGTAGGCATCACAGAGAAAAATGACTTAGACAAAAGTTGTAGGATTTTTCCCTAGCAATTAAACGGTGAACTTATATTTGACCTTCATCTCGGTCTTCAAGGTCAAGTCGATTTTTTTAAATTGTATTCCCTACTTTTGATTCCGGAAATTGAAAGAGCAGGAAATTTGACATTCAAATGTAACCATCGCCATTTTAAAAATTTGACCTCTGAAGGTCATATCAGAGAAAGACCAGAGTACGGGAACTACAGAATAACTCGTCAGGAGTGGGTTTTCGGCAAAAATGTTCCAAACAGTAGTTGTAGGATTATTCCCTGGCTATTTGATGATGACCTTAGATTTGGAAATATTTCATGGCTAGTATACCGACATGAAATACTACTACAAGGCAAAATTGCATTCATATCCGTTTCCCCAAGGTCGTGTCCCCTCCTTGTAAGAATAAAAATTGAACACATACAGGATGTTTCATTGGCAAGTGTTTGAACATATACCAATCGAGTTCATAAGAAAACTATAATATTTTATCCGTTTTAAATATACAGATAAAATAGACGTCCAGTTTTGTTTCCCGGTTTATCAATTAACACTGTAACTTTATGAGCATACGTCCTATAAAGTAGCCAAAATTCAGATAAAAAATCCTTTGTTCTAATGAGTTCTTAATCACAGTTCAAAATTGAGCAAATTAAAAACAAACTAACTAAATTTTGTGGACTAATATTCCGAGGTTTCGCTTATACCAAACTAAAATTATAAATGGAATTTTTATCAAACAGACGGCTATTTATTTAACTATCTTTATATGTCTGGTTGTACGTAAATGTAATCCATCCATCCAAACCAGTAAGTGTTAACTTTTTTAATCTTTAGAAACTCACTGCCTCAGAGAAATTAAAAACACCACTTTAAGAATTTTCCCACTAAAAGTAGATGAAACTAATTTGTACTTTATAGCGAAAATGTAAGGAATGCAATAAATTGAAAGCTTTACCATATAGGGTTATGTAGGAAAAAACTAAGTGAAAAATAATAAAAATTGCGTTTCAATAGTTGCCAATTGAATTAATTGATGTTGTAACCCATTAAATGTAATTAAAAAAAATCATAGTATTCAAATTAAGATAATAGCTTTTCATTTTATAATACTAATTTCATATAGTTCATTCTTTTATTATTTTTCTTTACAATTTTAAGATGAATATTTCAGCAAACTCACTTTCAGATAACTCACCTCCGAAGTCAGCTTAATGTCTAAATAAGGAATTTAAAAGAGTTACTCAAACACTGCAACCAAAAACGTGAAATCGTGAACTCAACACATCCCAAATGTATAATTAAAAAATTTAGGAAATGGAAAGTTTTGGGAAAATTTTAATAAAAATTACAAAAATATATTCATCGTTTATTTATTTAATTCTGCATATATAAAATCGCAATAAGTCTGTATAAAATGAGCAGTGAGCGGTGAACAGAATATAATTGTAACGACCGCAGGGAAATAAATACAAAATATAAATGAGGAACGTGGACTGAAGCGCTCTAAAAAATTATTGTGTACACCAATAATAGCAGCGTATAAGAATGGTTTTCTTTTTTTTTGTTTAACTAAAACTACTTAGAAGATAAACGGCTTTAAAGCATTTTGAGGAAGCATTGGTAAAATGATAAATTATTTATGTATGTAAAAAAAACCAGTATAACATAGATGCAATGAATACTCGTGAACTGATTCTGTAGGACGGTTAAACAACAACAGCACCGGCCTCAGATCGGCTCGTAGGAAGATCAGGACAACTTCTCCATGAATCAGTCATTGGATCGTAGCATTCAACCGAACTAATTGTTATTTGCGCTCGGTAAAAATTCACTTCGCAAGTCTAAATAAAATATATACAAATTTTTATTTTAAAATATTAAGTGGAAAATTCGAAGAAGTAAATTACCTGATCGCCTCCTGCTACGTAAAGAAGACCATCGGCAGCTGCAACAGCTGGTATAGCTCTACTGTAAGACATTGGTGAAACCATAGACCATTTATCCTCATCGAAACTGTATCGCTCCACAGTTCGAAGGACCTCCTGATGACTGCTGTTCCCGCCAACAACATAAAGATGCCGATCGAGCACTGCAACCCCCATTTGGCAGCGAGCCGTAGTCATTCGGGCTAAAGTGTTCCATTCTTTGGTAACAGGATTATAGCTGCGAAAAGAACCATTTTTATACACTCCCTAGTTTTATAATAAAAATATTAACTATCGGAGTTTTCTTGAAAATTACTACAAAGAGGTTTTCGAAGTCGCTTATTTCGAACATATGTATTATTAAAATTTTAAAATTCAGGTTGCCGGTCAGATCTTCCTCAAATGAAAATTTTAGATAATCCAATAAATTTACTTGTGAAAACTAAAAGCTAGAAACTTTTTTTTTATAATACGCATATTTCAATTTAACAAAATTCGACGACTTTAAAATTAAATATGTTTTTAACGTCTGATTAAAAATTTTAATAATATTTGGGGATGTGCAACTCTCTGGGGTTTTATTCACATCTATTTAAAATTGTTCGATATTTCCTACACACTTTAATTTTATCCATAGTTTTTTCTAAAATTCATAATAGATTTGTTTGACTAACCAATTCGTGTAAAAACTTCAGCAGTTTGTTTAACTTTCGAAAAGTATCACGTTAAAATGCAATTAAAGACAAAAGATGCAACAACAGGACTCGTTTTAATTTCTGATAGTTAAACATGATTACCTATAAAACGCACTCACCTTATTAAATCAGCCAAATGCCGGCTAGAAGTTGTACAACCTCCCACAATATATATCAGTCCTTCATAGCTGACAACTCCCATACTGAATCTCGGCTCAGGAAGATCTCCAACTAAAGTCCAAATATCTTTGATCGGATCATAGCTTTCCATAGAGCCGCCTATATCGTCTCCAATCCATCCACCAACTGCCCAAAGAGTACCGCCTACAGTACATAAGCCCAATTCACATCTTGGAACAATCATCGGTGCTATACGTTGCCAGTTGTTATTTTGTGGATCATAAACCTCACCATTTGCTAAAATTTGGCTTCCCCTTTCACCGCCAACAACATAAATTTTCCCATTCAAAGCAGCTACTCCTGGTAGTATGCGACCAATTTCCATAGGTGCCGTTTCGGACCATTCTCTTCTAAATATATCAAATTTTGCTACTGTTTCAAAAATACAATCAGCAGGATTCCACCCGCTGGAGGCCTCACGTCGAGATCCTCCAATGATATAGATGTTTTTCTTAGCCGAAGTTCTAGGACACACCCGAAGGGGCACTAGTTGTCCCCTTTTCGATGCCAAATCCTTTCGAACCGATCTGAGTGCGATTTTTACAGACATATCTCGACACTCTTTAACAGCTTGATCGATCACTCTTACGGGAACTAGGGCTAGACGGACATTCGATAGAATTTCAAAAACGAAACATCGCCTTTGGACAACGTCGTGCTTTATCCATCGTAGAGCCGCCTGAAATACTTGAGTTTCACTATCGACACGAAGTAATTCTGATGTAAGGAGTTGAGAGAGCAAAGTCTGTGGAGTGTCTAAAAATTCGTCTTCGTCAGATATCTGTAACATTTTTTTTTTTTTGTCATCAAAATGTGAAAATTGCGAAAGGAAAAAACCTTACAGATGGAAAATTTGCGTAAACAAAATTTAGAGCACTTTTGGCTAGTGCCTCGCAGCTGTGAGTTTCAGCAAACCGGAGAATTCCGAGGGCGTTACTCACATGCAGCTCGCGGCACAAGAACTCGCAGCATCCTTCCACTACTTCAGGCAATTGAAGCATGTCCGCTGCTGCGAGCAGTTCCTGTACATTCGTCTGTAATGTAGGGAAAAGGGGTCAGTGATTTATTTTTACAAAATTTAACCCTTAAACTGTGATGCTACGAAGCAAAGAAAAATCATAAATGAACTATGCAAGAAAAAAATATGGTGGAATTAAGCATAGTTGAGAAAAGCAAACCTTACAAAAATGATAATAAAAATTCTTCTATCTACCTGGTCAAAATAAGGTAATGAAATTAGCCCAGAGCAAGTATATATTTTGAATAAAGAGCCGCACAACACCCACCAAATGAACACTTCCAAAAAGCTTTATCCTCCAATTGAGTTATAATTTATGCGTGCTTGTCATGAAATTTAAATAATACTCTTGCGTGCTTGTCCGGTAAAATATATTTTTGCAATTTGAATTCAATGAAAAGCTAGTTTTTAAAATTCTATATCTCGAAAATTAGTACGATATCAGATATCAGACATAACACTGAAAATAAAATAAAAAGTCGTCTTTTCTTTGTTTTTTATTTATTTCTTCGTAAAAATTGTCTAATCGCTGTTTCTACAGAGCCACAAAACTCCTTACAATTTGTGTCCTGAAATAAACATTTTAATTGGGAAAGGTCTGTTGGTTTCTTTTTAAATTATATATTATTTTAACACAGACAGCTCTTTCACGATAAAAAAATGTACAGAAACACAGTATCATATCTCCGCGATACGAAATGAATAGATTAACACTTGACAAAAACGTTGGGAAATATTGAAAACTTATTTTCAAAGTGAATGCTGTGTTGTCGAATTTTGAAAAGATATTTCGCGCGTGCTGCAAGCAAGCTTTGACGCAGTTGCGATTTGACGCCTTTGGACTTTTTTTCCCCCTTAATGATTGATGTTATGCTGACAATACAGAAACGATTGAGGCACTTAAGCATAATATTGATTGAGTTATTCGTGAAATAAGGCCCAAAACATCGCAAATATGCTGGAAAATCGGGTTGAGAATATGGCTACTGCAAAGTCATCCGAAACAGCTATTTATCCATAGCCAATCATATTCCATAAGTAATCGGACGGTTTACTCTTTTCAATAAAGCAACAAACTCTGAAAAATATTGAACAGTGTTTATTTTATAGCATTATTAAAAAGAAACCAGCCGATGGTACAAAACCCTGTTTCTGAAAATTTCACACCAACAATTGTTTGCAGTTAGTTTTAAAATACATAGATGCTATAGTTGGAAGAAAATTGCTTTTTTTAATTTTTACCTACCTAGCGATTTTCATCTTATTATGAATTTTCGTTAGTAATACAAAACCAATATATTAAACATAAAGCAATCAAAATTACATTGTTTAAATTGATAGTCTAGTCCACATCCGGGGCTCAATTCGTTATAAACAGCGCTGCCTCAAATTTTATGAATGAATGTAACAAATTAGAATAAAAGGGCAAAGGGGCTTCTCAACGCTGAATTGGAGTTGCGTTCGATTTTTAATTAAAGACAGCACCAGACCGCACATAATGCGTTTGATTTGCCCTCTGATGTGGCGTAGTATGCTCCCCACAGAAGCTTCCTATCTAAAGCAGGGCAGGCCTAGTCACTTCGTGGCTTGGGAATTTTCAAATGCAAGGATGATTTCGTCTTTTAAAATTATGAATTAAAGAAATGTGTTGAAGGACTAAGAAATGTTTGCTGGCTCCTGATTTTGGCTTTAGGGATGGATATTGGGAATAGAACTATGCTGGTGATTCTATGGACTTTACAACGAATTTTAAGTTAAATCCTTTCACCCAAAATAAAGGCCACTTACCTGAGTTATCTCAATTCGTCCGGTATAAATGAAATCGAGTAAAATTTTGAGTATATACGAATCGATCGAGTGCAAAATCACAGACTTTTGCTTGCCTTCGCTGAGCCCCAGCTCTGGTCGAAACATGGCTTCGAAGTATGCACTGGCCGCACTGAGAACGGCCCTATGAGCGGAGAATTTTGTGTCCCCGGCAATGATTTCGATGTCACAGAATCGGGAATCCTCCCGCAAGAGATTCAAATTGGCCAGCACCTTATGGGGGTACGGAGCGCTAACGTAATAGGGCCGGCGATCCGCTGCAGCAGCCGCAGCAGCAAGGGCTGAATTCGCTTGGCCATCGTCTCGGCAAGAGTATTCATTGTGGGGTGTGTATGTTTTAAGCGGTGGCATTGTGGGAAAGTTCCTCAGCTTCGGTTGCCTCACTTTTGCCGCTTGACTTGGCTTCTTAACTGGGAATCAGCACACAGCACCACCGAGGCGATTTCACATTTGACGCGAACACATCGGTTGCAGGTTTTGCAATGATCGTTTTCTGATTTATTACGATATGCATATATTTATCGGTCCCATTAACATTAAAATATTCGTAAAAATTCCACCCGAATAAAATTGTAAACGCCCAAAAAAGTACACCAGCTGATTTTGACTCGTCAATTGACAGCTTTTTCTATTTTAGCATGAAGTTGGCTGAAGGTACAATTGTCCAGGTAGCTCGAGATGTGGAAGTTGCATTTTGAGAAGAGAAAAATAGCTTAATTCTGTGTAAAATTATATGTAAAATCAGCAAGTCATTTATTGGACATTTTAAGAATATAAAATATCATATTTTTCAAGAAATTAGTGATTATTTGGATTCAAACAGGCGATGAAACGCTCTTCAACAAATCTTCTAGTACAATTTGCCTTATTTAATCATTATAAAATTGGCACCCCTTCATTGTGAAATGTGACATTTTCAAATGCAAGTGCGTATTGTTTGTTTCGGGGAGTAGTAAAAAACTTTAATTTTCTCCGTTATCCGCTTTATTAGTCAGTTCGTTAAGTTATAATATTAAAACTATAAACAATGCTAAATCTTTTAAACTACAAAAGTTCGGATGAAGGCAGCTCAGAGTCAGAAAATGAAGCGGAAAAATCATCCTCGCCGGAAAAACCTTCAATTGATCCTTCACTTTCGGTAGCAAAAATGCTGCAAGTTTGTGCCGCTCCAGAAGTAGTTCCAATTGGGGCCAGTGCTGTACCTCGAGCAGTCGATCCTGGTACAAAAGAGCTCCTGTACAACCCGAAATTTGAGGAGTTATTCGCTCCAGTACAAGGTCCAGAAAATCCTTTCCTCACCGACCAGATGCGTGCTGAGAGAAACACCCTCGCTGGATACGTGGAAAAGGCACATATAAGCGACTTCCAGTTCGAGAATCAGAGGCGTACATTTCACACTTACGGGTATGCTTTAGATCCATCAGTGGACGGAGAAACGTTCGATGGACAAAGCTTCGTGGGAGACCTCCAATCAGCGTATGATACTGAAGGAAAAACGGTCTTTGAATCCCCAAAACCAAAGAAGAAAAGACAACAAGAAAAGAACGATGACCCAGCGGATATTGAAGGATTCCTCGGACCCTGGGGCAAGTACGTCGATGAGCAAAGAGTGGCGAAACCTTCCGAACAAGAAAAAGTTGAACTAGAAGAAATTCTTGCTAAAAGACACAAACGGGGTCGTATCCCAGAAGATAAACCTCTCGAAGAGAAGTCAATCCTACACATCAAAGATCCCCTGGACTATCAAGGTCGCTCATTCCTCCACGCACCACATGACGTTGGAGTTAATCTACGTTCAGATACACCTCCTTCGAAATGTTTCCTCCCAAAAGCCCACATTCACACATGGCAGGGTCATACGAAAGGTGTCTCAGCGATTCGATGGTTCCCAAAAACTGCTCATTTACTCCTCTCATCCAGCATGGATTGTCGTGTGAAACTCTGGGAGGTGTACGGAGAAAAACGCTGTGTTCGAACTTATTTTGGACATCGGCAAGCCATAAAGGATATCTGCTGGAACAATAAAGGTAACCAGTTTATTTCAGCTTCATACGATAGATACATAAAACTGTGGGACGCTGAGACTGGGGATGTAATCTCACGATTCTCATCACGAAAAATACCCTTCTGTGTGAAATTCCATCCCGATAACAACAAGCAACATCTTTTTGTTGCCGGTACCTCAGACAAAAAAATTATTTGTTGGGACACGCGAAGCGGGGATATCGTCCAAGAGTATGATCGGCATTTAGGAGCTGTAAACACAATCACATTCGTTGATGAGAACCGCCGATTTGTGACCACCTCCGACGACAAGAGTATGAGGATTTGGGAGTGGGACATTCCTGTAGATATGAAATATATCGCTGATCCTACAATGCACTCGATGCCTGCAGTCACTTTGGCCCCAAATGGAAAGTGGCTAGCGTGCCAGAGCCTGGATAATAAAATCGTGATCTTCTCAGCCATAAATCGGTTTAAGATGAACAGGAAAAAATCTTTTTCTGGGCACATGGTTTCTGGATATGCTTGCAGTTTGGACTTTTCTCCAGATATGAGCTATCTGGTATCAGGAGACGGCGATGGAAAATGCTACATTTGGGACTGGAAGACGACGAAACTTTATAAAAAGTGGCAGGCTCATGAGGGAGTTTGTATCAGCGCTCTGTGGCATCCGCACGAGCCTAGCAAAGTTGTAACTGCCGGGTGGGATGGGCTTATTAAATATTGGGACTGAAGCGTTTTTATGAAAGCTGTAAATAAATCTTTTTGGATACAAAATTTTGAGTTTTATTAAATTAAAACTAGAAAACTAAATCGTAAATGAATTTACTTATGGACACTTAAGATTTAATTTCTCGATTACATAAGAATTAAAATCGTTTTTCTCGAAAGCAATTAAGCAATGGAGTTGGTTTACACCCAAGTGAATATTAAAGAAATATAAATTAGAATATAGAGAATATTAAAGAGAAGAAAACATCCCAAAGATAAGAAACAACACCAAAATTCTTTAAAAAACAGAATAATTTTATTCAAATAAAATGTGCACAGATTCACTGCGTAAATGCTCCGTTTTACGCAAAACACTTTTGCGTTATTAGCGAACAACTATTTACCTAAAGACTAGAAATTCTGGTACCTGCTTAAAAAGTTATCGTCTACATAAATTACCCAAAATACTGGCTGCATTTTGTGTGGGTTTATTTTTTTTTTTCCTTTATTCTTAGAATAAATAAATTCAATTTTTTTTATTTTAACATTGGCAATGTTAAATCACTTAAATTATCTAAAGAGAATTCTTTATCATATCCTCGAGCTGTTTGGTATCAATCTGTGGTGAAACGGCTGATGGTGATGTGTTCAACCAATACTCGGAAGCACCGATATAAATCGCTACAGCAATTCCAACTATAGAAGCAACTGCAGTTGAGCTTTGGAAAATAGCACAAGTTGCGATACAGAGCCCCAAATAAGTTAGGAAACGAGTTAGACTCACGTATTGTTCTCGTTTTTCTGTAGATAGGTCTTAAAAAGAGGGGATAGTAAATTTTATTTACATATTTTTTATTTAAGTTTGCGAATACATACCCACACATTTTCCTTCTCGCAATTCGAAATTTTCAGCACATCCCAAACACATATCGGGCCCATCTCCGTGGCAACCTCTGCAGGACTTATCACACTCCAAACAGGAGTAGGAGCCGTCGCTATTCACACAGAATTGATTCTCTTTGCAAATATTCGTTGTTAGGCATTCGTTTATATCAAAGCATCCTGAGTCCGCTGTGAAAGTCCATCCCTTGCGGCAGGATTTGCATTCTATAGAAAAATGGATCAATTGAGGTATTAAATAGTTTTCTTTGCAAGAATAAGGGAATTATTGTGAGTCGTTGTTCAGTGGTTTTAAATGCAAGTACGAATTAAATGGAGTTAAAAATTGGTTGCTCACTCCATAGACCGAAAGGCTAAATGTTTTGTTATTTTAAAATGTTACATTTGATATTTCGTAGAAGTAATTAAATTCATAAGAGAAATACTATTGTTATCATTCACGTGTAACATGATTAAAATAACTTTCTTCCTGAAGGGTGAAGTGCTAGACAACTTAAAACTATCCCTAAAATAGGTTTTGAAGAGCTTACGTTTTGGTCCACTTCCCGAACATCCATCATCACCGCAAGCTTGGTGGCATTTTGAGCATAACAATTTTTTTTCATCTCGAAAAGCTTCATAAAAACCGATTGAGCAATCTGCACAAAATTCGCCGATGTACCCTTCATCACAGGCGCATTTTCCGTTGCCCTTACGAGTACCATTTCCTTTGCATTTGCCTAAAGGAGAAATTAATTTAGAAAAACTCTTTTATCTCTCTATTAAAAAGCAAATTTGATACCATTTCCGTTGCAGTCGGAGCAGAGGTCACAGTTGGGTCCAAAATGATTTGGTGGGCAGCATACTTCTAACTTTGTGATACAGAGCCAGGGGAATAGTTCTAGGATTTAAAAATTATAGTTTTAAAGTGTAAATGCTTATTAAAGTTAATTATTATTATTATTAGGGGCGACTCCTAAGGTGGGCACTGTGACCGAAAGATCTTTCGTGCCGAAGCCCCTTTATAATAAAAAAAGACGGTCTGCTACCCTAAGGTACGTCAGAAGATCTTTAACAGAAGATGAACGAACTTCAGCCTGAGTCCAAGAACTCCTGACTGAAGATCTTTCTTCTTAACCGTACTAAAGCAGGACAAGCACACAGAATGTGTGATGTAGTTTCGTTGTCTTCAAGACACAGACGACACTCCGTCTCATTTGACAGACCTATTCTATATATGTAGTATCATAGCCCATGGTGGCCAGTTAGGTAGCCTACCAACAATCTGAGATCCGCTTTTCTCAGAGTATTAAGTCTCTTGTTAATGTTGAGAAGGGCGCAGGCTTCAATGGCATGGATTTCGGCCTCGAAAACGCTGGGCCATTTGCTCATGGCTATCGAGACCTTGGTGTTGGATCCATAGACACCAGCACAATGTTCCGATTTTGCGCCATCTGTGAACCAACTGAGAGTTCTGGGGTCCAGACTGAGGCCGTCGCCATTCCAGTCTGTACGTTCAGAGATGAGAATCCTGAATCTCCTCCCGAAGTGCAATTCCCTGGTCATGTAGTCTGTTATATAACAGACCCTTAAGTTAAGGATGCGCTGCAGGATGCTCATGTGACCATTGTCAGCAATGTGCATTTTGAATGTAATTTGCACTCTCAGAGCACTAATTGCTGCTGATTTCATGATGAAAATGTGTAAGGGTTCGAGTCTTACTATTGCCTCCATAGCTCGTTATGGAGAGGCAAGCAAGCTGTTGTAGCTGTTGCACTTAACAATTGCTATTTGCTGTTGATTCTTGGGCCACCATACAAGGGTAAGTTACCTGGATGCTCATCCTGATGCTTGTACCACCACTCCTCAATGAGTCCCTCGTGCTCATCAGCGAGTTGGTGGCACTGATCCTCACCCCGGGAGACTTCTCTGCAAAGCATTTCTTGGACTTCGGTCAGCCGTACAATGCTTTTTCTATAGTCCCTTAGTTTCTCAGATTCCCATGCAGCATCCCCACCTTCGTGCTTGCCACGTTTCGTCTTGTCCATCCCCTGAAAAGATTCCAAAAGTCGTAGAGGTGCTCCGCTAAATGTAATTTGTGGTGCATACCTTTTTGAAGGACTCCGTGAGAATGGTGCACGCCTTACAAGGGGGCAATTTCATTGTCTTCTCTTTGCTCGGAGGTTTAATTCCTGGAGGAACATCTCCAGTGCACTGAGTGAGAAAAATTGCAGTCACAAAAGCCACCTGAACTACCTGCATCCTATTTTTTTAGTGAAGCGGTAAAGAACTCAAGTTTTCACAGAATTGAAAAGATAAAATGCTTGCTTTGAATTTTTACTAATAGCTGACACAAAAACGAATCCGTTGTTCTCTTAAAAGGCGACGGAAAACCGTAGGGCAGCAGCAAGAAATTGTTAAATTCTGAATTGTGTCAACACATCGCACAGCTGACGGAGGCGGTCTCGTGCGGTAAAATGTACGTGGCCCTGCCAAGTCCGAACAAGCGGCGAAATAGCCGCCGAATTCAAGAACTTTTGTACAGTCCGGAGCGGAGAGTTATGACAATTTCCGCATTAGATACTGTTCTAAAAATCTATTACATTCTCAAGAGTAGAACATTTCTTAAAAACAATACGCCGTAAATGTCATTTTTCACTTTAGTGTTATATCGCTGGCGGACAAATGTGCGGTCCTCGTGGGTGAAGAAGGTTTATCGGAATTCATACAGGTTTTTTAAATATTTCAATTCAATTGTGAAAGTACAAAGTATTCGGAATCAGTACAAAACCCAACCAAAGGAGTAAATTAACAAGTGGAAAGATTGCACAAAATCTCCCTTCGGAATGGCACTCGGGCGCAATAGGTGCGTCATTGGTGACATGACTTCGAAAAAGGTAAAAATAGCGCAGATAACAAATACAATATAAAGATGTGGTTTTTGTTTAACAAACCCCTCAATGTTTTTTAGGTCATGCCGTATAAGGAATTTGTGAACAGAGTACGAAAAACTTTGTATTATGGCCCAAAAACTTCAGATTTATGCATGGAAGCGGCTGTAAGTCGTCCGCTAGCGGAGTACGCATCCGAGCTGTTCTCGGAGCCCCATAAAGGATATTCTTTGAATCGATTAACCGAAGAGGTCGCTGGACGGATCAGTGCTCATCCCTGTGCACTAATTATGGCTCTGATTTATTTGGATCGATTGAATGTCACAGACCCCGGGTACATGCGGCGTATAACTCCTTTGGAATTGTTTGTTGTCTCACTGGTGAGTGGGGTTTTGTAACAGGGGCTCTGAAAATGGAAATCTATTTTCTGTTGGGTCTTACATAACGGGTATAAATAGAAGATATCTTTTTATTTTTTTATCGTTAGATCAATTTTCCCTCGTTTAAGTAATGACTGCTTTTAGATCGAATGTGGGCTTTCTCTTTTTATGCAGTTTTTCACATAGGTACACTATTGGGATCATCTAACACTTTTACATTCTAACAATGGGGTGGAAAAATTGTTATTTGGGGAAGCTTTTCTTTTCTACTCGTCTTTAGCCTTTTATCGAGTTTCTGCTCCAACCGCAGGTAATTTTTAGAAAACGGTATCTCCAAATTTACTAAACGCTAAGTTTCCTAAATAACCCGCACTGACCTCTAATTCAATGTGATGAAATGAAAAATGACCTAATCATTATGAAAAAAAATTTATATAAATTGGCTCATCCCGCTTTGCATTTTTTTTTGTTCTCTGTTTTTAAGATATTTCGTAACATTTTATTACAAAATATGTAACCTAATTAATTGCATTATTACATTACGAAGAGAAATGAAAATATCAATTCCAAAACAAATACACTATTTATTTTTCTTTAATATTTATGTTAGAGCATATCATATCAAAAATGTGTTTTCATTATTAAACAATATTATTGAGCATTACTAATTCATGGTTTTTGCTTTTCATTTTATTATAAATAAATTGGAATAGTATCTAAGAGGTGCATTTGAATAGTTCGTAGCCTAACCAGGAAAATGAGAAGCTATAATTTTTTAATAAATTTATTTTTAAAAAAATACTCATCTAAGCCCTTCTTCATTTTTGGAAAATGTACGATTTAAGGGAGATAGCTAATAAACTTTTACTTTAAAAAAGCGGTTAGTTAGTGTTAGTTCTAATTAAATTTTAGCCTTTTCGATTTGTATATTTTTCTTTAAAAATATTCAAAACTTTAGGTGCGTTTTTTTAATGATCTGGATCTGGATTGCAATTTTGCACTGAATTGAAATTTTTCAATAGTTACTCATAGCAATACTTTCTAATTTTGCTAAAGGACATCAAATTGCATTGATTTATGCCCGTTTTGCGTCAAAAAATGAATCCAATGATTTTTTCAGTTAAAGATTTGAAGTTTGGGTAGGTAAAAATCATGGCAATTTGATGCATTTATTGCACATTGAAAAATATTTCCTATAGGACATGGTTTAAAAATTTCAATTCAATGCAAATTCCTGATCCAGATCCAGATCATTAAAAAAACGCAACATTTAAGTTGCAGCCAACACATTCAGCAAAAATCGCAACAAACTTAAATACAGCTCCGCATTTTTGAATTTGTCCGTATTGTTGACTATCGGACTAAAGTTCTCATTGTCAAAACCGCGTATGTTATCTTTGGTATTTGATTGTGGTCAATTTCATTGCAATATCAGAAGCTCATGACCACCAAAAAATAAATCAAAGAAGCTTTACGATAAGATTTAATATCAGAGTCTTAAAAAAAAAACTCTAAACCCTGTTCATTATCTTCCAGGTTATTTCAACAAAATTTTTCTGGGAAATTGATGAAAAGGAAAACCTACAGGTATGCGCTGAAGAGACAAATATGACTGAAAAACGAATTAAAGAACTAGAACTTCAATTCCTCTTTGCAATTGTGAGTTTACTTGATGTTTTGCCCCAAACTCAATAAATTAAATTTTTTCTATTATTATTTTAGGACTGGAACGTCTTTGTTTCAGAAGAAGAATTTTTCAAAAAACTAAACACAGTAGAGACAACACTTGCTCGACGAGAAGGTATTAAACGTGGATGGCTTACTTATACAGAATTGCTCAATCTTCTACCACCCCTCACAATCGTAAAATGTTTGCTCAACAATATTGCTGTGATGGCTGTAAGTTACACCGCAAGCGTTATGACAATCGCAGGCGCCTTTTTCCTAGTTAGTCACGTAAATACCTACACAATGTCCCAAAGAAGTACCGAAACTAGTTTACAACCGACAACCGAGGTCCTTAACACAACAACAACAGCACATGTGGCGGATCCACTTGATACCTCAAGACTGCAATCAGATGACTCTACTCAAAGTAACAAATCTACGAGTTCTATTGATATTGAAATTACTTTGGATGAATTGGAGCAAAAATATGCTGAAGAGTCAAGAACAGCTGGAATTACAAATTCGCAAGATAACAGGGCACTTATGATATTTAATAATGATAAATTAAAACCAAATTTACCAATTGATGTAGATTTTGCACCAGATTGCTATACCTTTGTCGAGAATGACTACTGTGATGATATACGAAATGGAACAAAATCAATATTCTGGAATTTACTACGTGATGGCGAAAAGGCTTTTACACAATTCCCCTTTCTTTGGTTTAAATTTATTTAGTAAGAAAATTTGAGAGTTCTATCAGCCAGTCGCATCCTTCTGAATTTTAATCTTTTTATTTCTTTATATCCTTGTATATCACCTGTCTTCCAGATGTATTGAATTTTACCATTATTGACAAATCTACAACTAATTGAATGAAATTCCAGAAGAACGTGAAGTATTTTGTACGAAAATCAATTAAAAACTGATATTTTTTTAAAATGAACGGCTTTTTTTAATTATTATTTAGAAAAAGAGTTGTGATTGCGAACTTAATTTTTCAATCGCATCGAAAGCTACAAAAATATTATTCCTCAAATCTTAAGCTTTAAAATATGTCTTGCTTTCGATTAGACTTAAAAATTTAATATTTTATTCAAAGTATTTGCCATCGCTTGTTGCACATATCTGCCACTTATCAGGTAAGTTGTGGATTCCCTTCTAGAAAAATGGTTGGTCTTTTGAGGTGATCCACTCACCGATCCATTTTTCGACATCTCTGTAATTGTTGAAGTTCTGGATGAAAATTGCGTGTGTTACTGATGATAACAAGTAGTAGGTGGACGGGGTCAAGTCTGGTGAATACGGCAGGTGAGGCAAAAGTTTCCAGCCAAGTGTCTTTAACCACTTTCGCTGTATGCGATGGGGCGTTGTCGTGCTGCAAGATTACTTTCCCGTGTCTTCTAGCCCATTCTGGTCGCTTTCCGATTAAGGCAGGTTTCAAATTGATCAGTTGTTGTCTGTAGGAATCGGTAGTTACCTGGGCGTCCTTTAAGTCAAAATCCCCAGTTTCCAGTCTTCTCCTAATTAAATTAATAATTATTAACCGAAAAAAAGAGAATAAATTTCAAATTAAAAATTAAATTTGTATTTTCCAATCATTCACCCACCTTCTAGCTAAGGAATTTTTCTATCATAACAAATCTCAGCTGATTGCTGCCAAGTGCCAAACAGAACGCGATCCACGCAGCACGCAAAACGTTCTTTTGATAAGGTTTGATCGCGGTTTTTGTGAATCAGCGGATATCAAAAGTTGGTGTATATCTTGTCCAAACCAGCGCGTGCCTACGTGCAAAATGATAAGCTTTGAGATATAGCCCATAAGGATCAAAATTAAAATAATTCGAAGCAATCAGTTTATCCATTGGGAATATTCGCGAAAATGTTAAGTTCCAAGGTCGTTTTAGTTCTCTCACTTTTAGTGATTTCATCATTCGACTTGGCGGCTAGCGACAATACCACTTCGCCGTCCACCGCAGCGAATAACCTGAGCAGTTCGACACTTCCAACCGTTGGCAGTTCGCAGAATTTAAGCAATTTGACCAGTTCTAGTCCTTCGCCCAATTTAACTCAGGAGTTATCGAGTCCAGCGGTTGAGCATGAAGTTGCCAAGAATACAACACCATCACCAGAGCCTCCGCTGCCTGATAGTAAAGCGGTGGAGCAGGAGCACAACAGCTCACTGTCCATATTCTTCGTCCTGTGTGTCATAGCTTTAGGGATTCTGCTCATCCACATGATGCTCCAGACCGGGTTCCAATACCTGCCGGAAAGCATCGTTGTAGTGTTCCTAGGAGCGCTGATCGGACTCCTCTTGAACGTACTCAGCGGGGAGAATTTATCTAGCTGGAAACGGGAGGAGGTATTTTCACCAACTGGATTCTTTCTTGTATTACTACCTCCAATTATATTCGAATCTGGATACAATTTGCATAAAGGTAACTTCTTCCAAAACATCGGATCAATTCTTGTTTTTGCAATTTTCGGAACAACAATATCAGCACTGGTTATTGGGGCTGGAATTTATTTATTAGGTCTAGCGGACGTTGCTTACAAGCTAAATTTCTTTGAATCGTTCGCTTTTGGATCACTAATTTCAGCTGTAGATCCAGTTGCTACTGTGGCTATATTCCATGCCCTAGACGTGGATCCAATTTTAAACATGTTGGTCTTCGGCGAGAGTATCTTAAATGATGCCATTTCTATTGTGCTTACAACGACAATTTCTAGTGCAGCAAATAATCCAACTTTCGCTCAAGCTTCAGCTGGAGAGGAGATACTAACGGCTTTAAGAACATTCTGTGAAATGTTCTTTGCATCAGCTGGAATTGGAGTTGTTTTTGCATTAATTAGTGCACTGCTTTTAAAACACATCGATCTACGAAAACATCCATCGTTAGAGTTTGGAATGATGTTAGTATTTACATATGCTCCTTATGTACTAGCGGAAGGAATTCACCTTTCTGGGATTATGGCAATTTTATTCTGTGGTATAGTCATGTCACACTATACTCACTTCAATTTATCAACGGTCACACAAATTACAATGCAGCAGACTATGAGAACTTTGGCTTTTATCGCTGAAACTTGTGTTTTTGCCTATTTGGGTCTAGCAATATTCTCATTTAAGCACCAAGTTGAACTAGCTTTAGTAATTTGGTCCATCATACTATGTCTGCTTGGAAGGGCTTGCAACATCTTCCCTCTAGCGTACTTGGTTAACAAATTCAGAGAGCACAAAATCACCAACAAAATGCAGTTTATCATGTGGTTCTCAGGACTTCGAGGAGCAATCTCTTACGCATTATCCCTGCATCTAGAATTATCGAGTGATGAGACAAGACATGTTATTATAACTACAACTCTAATAATTGTACTTTTCACAACTCTAGTTTTTGGTGGTTCTACAATGCCACTTTTGAAATACCTCCAACCAGGTAAGAAGCTTAAACGTTCAACTAGAACTAGAGGTGTCCATAAAAGAAAAGAAAAACAGATTTCATTGAGTAAAACACGAGAATGGGGCACAGCTATTGATTCAGAGCACCTATCAGAGCTTACTGAAGATGAAGAGGTCAGATACTCGAAGAACAGAATTCTTGGATTCGGTCAAATGGATAGAAAATACTTTACACCATTTTTCACTCGTCGTTTCACCAGTCAGGAGCTACACGACTGTAAGAGCCAAATGGCTGATTTGACCAATAAATGGTATCAAGCCATCAGAGTATCACCCCAGCACTCCGAGGAGGAGGAACCGGCTGACGAAGAAGCGGGAGTTTCTACTAGTCGAACTAATTTAACGCCTAATACCTAATCTAAAAAAAAAAAAAGGCTCAAACTAGTAAAGTAGGGAAAACTTTAAAACAATCCGGTCCTACTACGTTTTTAAAAACTAAATAAGCACAAAGATTATATGCAGTATTTATTCCTATTTATTTTTAATTTGTTTCAACATCTGTGAAAAGTATGCTTTATTTAATATATTAATAACTTTAAGATTTAGAAGGCGTGTCAGCCTCCCAAGAGGTTTAACTCTTTCGATTGCTTTTTAAAAACAAAACAAATTTTACGCCATTTGAACTTGTATATGCAAATGTGATGACACAGGTTAAGTGCCAGGGGCTATGTAAGCTTAAGGTTTTCAGGAGTATTTTACTATGTAATCATGGGTGGGGTGCACCGTTGTTTTTGTTTGTTTTTTTTTTTCGTTTTACATTTGTAATAATTCCTTGGAAATCAACAAATGTGTTGTTGATATGTCTAGCCAAATATTATAAATAAATAAAATTTTGTGATCCAATTAAAAGATTGTCTTTAATTTTTTTAAAATCTTATACCTCAATTTTTCCTAGGTAGAAAAGCTCATTTCCGGACTGAATAATTTTTAAAATGATATACTAAAGTGGAAAAAGCGAGGAAGCGAAAAAATCTAATTAAAACTTCCTATCAATTAAAATTTTAAAAATTTCGACTTTTCGATCTTATAATTACTTTTGTTAGAATTTGAGAAAACACGTTCAAAACTACTATAAAATAATATGTTTCTTTTGTCATGACATCACTTGTTCTCTCCAAAAGCCTAAAAGACCTAATTTAACATTTTGAGTTAAGTTCTTACAATATTAAAGCTAAAATATGTAGGGAAAAGTGGGTAGGAAAGAGTCATTATATTTCTCTTGAGAACAGGAATTAAAAAGCCTTATTTAACAAAGAGAGAAGGTTTTTATCAAATTCTGTATTTTTACAACTTCGAACGTAGTGGGGCGTTTTCTTTCTTTATATTATATATATATATTTTTAAAACAAATTATTATTTACTTCTTTCATCGTGCATATGAATTAGATTTCGTGCTATACTAACTAATTTAATATACAAACAATTAACCTGAATATAAACAGCACATTGTGTAGGAATGAGCCAATTGTAACATTGAATAATTGACTCTTTCCAACCCCTTGTATACTAAATAATAAAATGTAGAATTTTTCACATGGGTCTTTAGATGCAATATGAAATGGCTTTAATCGTAAGAGGAGCGTATGCCACCGTTATTCGTGTCTGGAACGAGGAGGCAGCAATCTCACTATAAATAAAAAACACTAGTACTTTTTGTTTATTAACTAGAACTGCTTTAATTTTTGTTAATATGTTTTGACCCTATACTTTCTTAAAAATGAATTATTTTTATTTGTTAAGTTTTAATTTTTTTTATTAAAGAACAATTATATATACAATTTGTTGTTCTTTTAACGTAGATCCATTGACTCATTCGTACACAGGCATTGGACTCATTCCTATCCACAGTCGGGTAACAAATATCATATATTTTTTGCTCTCTACACAATATCAAATTTTGTTTCGAACTACGAAAATCAAACCTTAAATACGTACAATTTGATTGAAAAGAATTTTGTGTAGAAAATCACGACGAATACAAAAACGTCTCATTCCTACTCATATTCCCTTATATACGTATAACAAAATTGAATTTTTCATCATTTAACAATAGTTTTCATTATTTATTTAACCTTCGGTTGGTCTGGTGGGCCCTCAAAGGTCCGAACCATTTTCAAAACCTTATAACTTTGTAAATATAGCAGCCACGTTTGCGAATTAACACGTTGAGTGCCACGTTTTATTCAGCTTCACATTCAGCTATTGGGTGTCAGTCACGGGTGCCTGACGTGGCACTCAGTGTGAACCTTATCAGTAGTTGCAGTTAGTAAGTTTATAAAAAAAGATTATGTTATGCATTTATAGGTTTATTTTTTAGGATAGTCTTCATACTATATATCTTATAATAAACTATTAAAGGTAGAATTTTCTTTTCGGATTTTCTAGACTCCACCAGGCTCGAGACAAAATTTTTTTCACCAGGCTTTTGGAAGGTTAAGTTTAAGCTTTACTCTTAAGGGGGGAGTATATATTTATTTTTTGAAAAAATCGAAGTTTCAAAAACATAAACTTTAGACCTGTAAAAGATTATAAAATATGGTATATAAGTCAAAAATGCAGAGAAATGTATATATAACATGATATACATGGTGTCAAAGCGCGTGAATTATAGAAAACAACTTTAAACGCGTTTTACTCAAAACCACATTTTTTGATCTGGTTGAAATCTTTCTGAAAAACTATTCAACCGATTGGGCTCAAATTTTCAGGGTTTATTCTACACATGTGTGGCTTTGGTGTGAACTGGAATTTCCGTTAATATTTTAATGTTAACCATCTTTTTTATTAAAAAAGGGGGACAAAAATTCAAAAGTCCGTCGTTTTGTTTTTTAGACACTAATTTATATTTTAATATCCTGCTCGACATTTTTGTTTCAGACGTTCCACAGCTGAGATTTTCTGCCAACCGTTTTTTTAAGAGGTCCTAATTGCGGCAGCCCTATCATTTTTATAGGATTTTTTCGGTAGATTCAAATTTTTGTACAAAATACCGTATTTTGAACATTTTTACAAATTAATTATAAAATAAAGGATTGTCGCAGGAGCTTGCAAATTGACTAAAGTAGAATTAGAAAGTTTTAAGAAAATACGAGACTTTAATACTTCCCGTGGAATTCGCATATTTCTATACATACATCGATTACTTTATACAATGTATAGATAATGAATAAAAATTACAACTGGTACACGGTCATGAAAATCTTATTCTCGAAGATGTTTAGTAAGTACTATAGATTAATGGTATTTCAAATATATAGATAAGGATTCAGGCTTTCGTTTGAGTTATAAATGAAATATTAAATTTTTTCACCCAGTGTTTTCTTTAGAGAAGAACAGAGAATTTTACTATTCCCTTGTTTGAGACTAACTAAAGTAGAAATAGTCAGAGGTGTATGCATTGAAAATAATAATAAAAACAGCAAGTATTTTGACTAAACATTTCCATTTATTAATGCTTACAAAAATAAATTATTATATTTTGCTAACTCCAAAGAATACGAGTACTCTTTAATAAGTTATTTATTGGTTACTAACTCTTAAAATTGTACATTTTATTCTAGCATTGCTCAAAGATGATAGTAACTTAAAGGGTTCAATTACATTTGGTAATCTTTGGTAAATGTAACGATAGTTATCTATGGTATAAATATTTTCTACTTTGATAAGATAAATTGCTTTAAATAGGGCACATCTAATCATATCGAGTTCTATTTTTGACTGATTGACTTGTTTTTTTATAGATATGTATAAATATTTCATATTTGGAGCTACTGAATAATTTCAGTGGTGTTATTGTTGACGCTTGTTTGAGCAATATTCTATTTTTAAAAGTATTGCTATTCAAACAAGCATTCATCTGGGTAGTTCTGCACATCGTTCTCGTACCACATTTCTCGTAAAAGCTCTCGTTAGCTTTCCTCTTTTGGTGACATTCACAACAAGCGGCGATTCTATCTTTTTGGGGTGAGTATATATAGGGAGTAAACTTTTCGGTTTATCTGTTGTACTTCTACGTCATATTTGTAAACATTGTGGTGAACTAGCTCGTAAGTGTATACCACGCGGGAACTAAATCGCTTAATTGCAACTTGGCGAACTTTCTACGTTAAAGAGTGAATTGGCAAGACACAGAGGAAGCTGATGCCCGAGTTTATTCACCTGTTATTGTAGATTGTAGTAGCAATTTAATAATTAAGACGCTAGTACGCAGCAGGGAAAAAACGTAAGTCGTTGCGGCTTCTTATGCAGGGTGTTTCGTGCAAGCGCATGCACAAAATAAATGCGGGTGAGGTCTAGCCAAACAAAGAATTGTATGGCGCGGGAGGGGCAATATCAAGTTACAGGGTGATTCATAAATTAGGAATTTCCATGGTATTTTATTTTTATCTTTTGATCTACTCAACGCAACAATATCAAACTCACGCCAAAAAAACTACTATCTTAAAGTCCTTTCCAAAAATGTCAACAATGTTGATCTTGGGGAACTGAGAAAAATGTTTTGCAACTTCTTAAAATTCTAGATTCCCCAAAACTTTCTCCGGAATTTAAAGCTGAAACAGATAAAAAGTCCCACAGTACTCGTCACCACTCGTAAAAAGTGACCGAACAGATAAGAAAAGTCACAAATTTCAAAAGTCTGATCAAATGATGTTTTGTTTGTATTCATTGAACAACTCATTAAATCATGAATGATAAAGAAGTTGCTTTTCAGTGTTTTTTTTTTTTTTTTTCATATTTCAAATAATTCCTTACCGCAATGTCAAGGATGTCAAACTGCTGCTTAAAATTTGGCGAACTTTTCGAAGGACAAGTGTTAATCACTTGCTTATCTGTGTATTTTGGCATTTGAGAGTGGTGACGAGTGCTCTGAAACATTTTATCTGTTTAGGTCCTTACTTATTATTCAAAATACATTAAAATACCACCTTGATCAAAAAGTTTCGGGAAATCACCGTGTGGTACTGTCAGTCACCCGATTTAAGTTTTCTTTTTTTCTTTGCAAAGTTGCCACATCTGTCATTGACATTCCCGCCAAATTGTATCGTTATAGCTTCAAATTTGTAAAAGTGACGCAGTCTTGAATACATTTGCTTCTGTGCGTGTTTCGATTTTTACGATTTTGCATCAACAAATTTGTATTAAATTTTGCGTTGAAAACAGATTCGAGTTGCGAAGATCTGGGAAATGTTGGAGACGTTTTTCGTCAACAATACTCTATCGAAAATAAACGTTTATGAGTGGCTCGAACGCTTCAGGGGTGGGCGTGAGTGCGTCGAGAATGACGAACGCAGTGGCAGGCTTTCGACATCGAAAATCGACGAAAGCATCAATAAAATCAAAGAAATCATTGTCGAAAAACACAAATTGACCATTAGGCTGACCCTTTAACTGATCTTTGGTCAAGTTAAAGTAAATATTGTAATAATGCAAATTAAACAAGTATGACAAGAATATTTAAAAGATCTGGGGAATTAATTATATCTTGAATGCAGTCAAATGTAAAAACAGTTCTGGAAATGTTTCGTCTTTCCTCGAAGGATTGAAGTGAAAAAATCTTAAGCCTATAAGTATAAGTAGGCGGTAGTGAATTAGGAGATTAGCATAGTGGAGACCACATAATCACATAAGAAGGTGACCAAATAGGACAAACTTACGTAAATATACAAAAAAGGCTTTTAGTTAAATGTGGATTATCAACTTCTTTGGACCATTTTTTAACAAACCTTAAGCTAGCATTAGCTTTAGATACGATAGCGCCAATGTGGTCTTCAAAGGACATACATACGTGGGTTCAAAACAAATCCCAAATTGTTGGTCTTGTTAACTCGTGTATGAGGATAACCGCCCAAGAAGTAAGTAAAGCTTGGGAGAATCCTTTGACAAGAGAAAGACAAACATGTGCAAAAATGAAAATTTTGGCGTCGTTAGCACAACACAGAACCCTTGAGTTATTTAATATCAAAGATACATCATTGATATAAATAATGGAAAGAAATTCACCTGTTTTTTGTTTTTATTAACTTGCCCATCCTATTATCTTTCCAAAAAAGTACATGTCCAGTTTAAAAAGCCTAAACGGTTTATATTCCTGCCGTCTCCCTGCCATACAATTTTTTGCTTGCATAGGTGATGATGATCCCCCACTTTTTTGGGCATGTGCTTTACGAAACACCCTCTATATATATGCATGCATGTTTTTAGCACGTTAAATTTAATTCGTGGTACTTTTCTGAATTTTGATTTGGTATGTAGATGTAGTAAAACACGGCTAGTAAATTCAAATGGTCAATCGAAAAGTTATGAACCACAAACAACTACCTTAACAAATAAGATTTGAATTTTAAAAATTCGATTTTAAAGAGGTGAAAGTGGATTCCTTTTATAAATTTACGATTTGTAGAAATTGTAATGATAAGAGAAATAGCAAGAGTACTACCGGCGACATACGGACGAGTCAAATGGTCATTTCCAAATGATTCTTAAGTGTAAATTGTTACTTAGAAATCCGCATGACACAAAAGTTGGTAAGCAGTAATAATGAAGTTCCTACAAGCTACTTAGGAAATTAGTTTCTAAATTAAGTTCCAATCTCTTAAGTGCCATTTGTAGGGACTCACACAGAGCAAGATATGCGGAAAAAGATTATCTGCATCGTCCGTGTGTCGCCGGTATAAGATAAAGACAAAAAGGTACGACTTGGGAAATTGAACCCTAATTTAATAGTAATAAAGAAATAGGGCAAAATTGTTCCAATTCCTGAAAACAGTACCGATAAAGAAAATATATTTTGTCGTGAAAATAAATTAACGTCATTAAGTCATTTAAACCTTATAAAACTTTCATTATAATTCCGAAATACCCCCCCACAACAATTACATAAGTCGTTAGTGCCCGACCAAAATTTGCTACCTGAAATCGGCGAAGCTCACTGGGAATGTTTTCCCTGATACCTGAACATTTTAGGAAAAGGTAAACGTCCAAAGAGCAATAATTAATAACTATTTAGTTGTTGAGGTCAAATTTGCTTTTCTTTCAATAGAGACCATTTCTAATAAATTAAAAAAGATTTTTAGTTATTTAGATAATTGGATATGGCCGATGATTTTTATTTCCAAATTGTATAATGTAAAATTTTGCTATGAATTCGATGCGGTCAGGATTTTTTCCTATTCAGTAGCTCAAAGCCTGGATAGTATTGAGTATTTTTAATTTCCTTTTATCTAACCAAAAGAGAGCTGAAGCTAGAAATGTTTTAACCGGCCCTCGCGTATATAAAAAGAGTTAAATTAGCTAAAAATTATTTTATTATTCAACAATTTCTTAGGAAAATACCAAAAGTGTAGAAGACGTCGGTAATAGGGAATCAAATATTAAAACTCCACTTGTTTAAATTTTACAAATAAAAGTAGTAGACGCAGTACAATTATGACAATAATAGAAACTTCATAAAGGACAGGTACAATTTTGATATCTTTCAAAATGCCTGTTAAAATTGTCTAAACAAAATTAAAAATGATCGTAACGCTGTTTTAGTTAAATTGCAGTTTCCCTAAATTCAAATTTCATAGGTATCACAAAATTAATCGTCCTAGAAAACTTTTGTTGATCCTATATATGTATATTTTGGCGGAAACAAATCGGTAAAATTAAGAATATTTTTTAGTTTTGGGTAAAATATAAGCGGAGTGTTAGATCTTTAAATTAATTTAGATTCAGTGTAAAAACCAAAATTAACATTTTTATTTTTAAACTATTTTCCAGGAATTGTAAAAAATGAATATTTTGAATCTGAACGAAGACTGCCTCCTTCACATATTTTCCTTTTTGGACCTGTACGATCTCGTGACTCTAGCACAAATGGAAGACATATTCAAAGTGGTTACACGAAGGATTTTCCAACGACAGAAAGAATTCAAAATATATTTTCGTGAAATCGAAGTGGATAAAACTAAAAGTATTCTTTACTACATTGGTCCACATCTGAGAAACCTTTCGATGACAGTAGGCTATAGTATGCCTAATTACTTTGTATATACAATTTTGCAAGCAGTAGCTAAACTTTGTAAGAATCTAAAAAGTTTAACAATTCACTATTTGAAAATAAATGAAAATCATATCAATAGCCTCCAACAAATTGTTAGTGAATTGGAATTTTTAGACTTAAGCTACTGTGACCTCGATGATAATGCTGAAGTACTTCTAGCTGTGTGTAAAAAATTGATTCATTTGGTGCTAAAAGGAAATTTAAGATACCACGGAAAGGGTCTTGAAGGTATAAAAACATTGATGAAACTAGAAGTGGAATTTGCGACTGTTTTCGAGAATCCTATCTTCAGAGAGCTCAAATTTCAAAATCCACAACTGGAAATTGAAGTGTATGAATATGGAAGAATGGTGAAATCTGTAATTGAAGTTTAGTAAAAGAATTTTATTGAATTTACTCAGTCAATTGTATATTACTTTCATAACGTAACTCCAAAAGGAATAAAAAATATACTCACAATAAGTAACATTTGCTCAATAAGATCGGTTTACTTCTCATCACCCTCAGATTATGATCCAGGAATTGTGGAAAAAGAAAAGGAATAAATAATAGGAATCAATAATGTGTAAATAAAATATTCCTTAAAACACCATTAATTTTTTTTCATAAACCCTTTCTACTTTATTTATGTATATACGACGATACAATTAATTTAAACAATTTGTAAAAATCAAACTACTTATGGGCGCCCTGCACTGGTCAATAAAATTGATATATAAAAAAAAGGGTTTTTTTTTTGTTACGAAGAAATGCGACAAGCGCACTTGTGCTGCCAGTGCAACTTATTTAGTAGAAAGAAAACAACAAAGCCAACCTTCGGATCTATATTAAAGATCGTCATAAAAGCTATTGTAATTTTCCAACTTCTAAATAAGACGAATTAAGTAGTCTGGGAACAGAATGGAAAAGTAAAATAGAGATTAAAAACTAATTCAGAAAAGTAAAAAGGCTTCTTAGGGGATAACTTTGCATTAACAAAAATATTAAAAATTAAAAGTAAGTTTGAAACAAATGTAAATATTGAGATAAAAAGTTAAAAAACTCGAAACAGACGAAACGATTTCATTTTGTATATTGACGTTTGGTTTTCTACTCATTGCATATGCACCTATTTCGGCCCATACAGCTCTTTAATTAATTGTTTAAGATATTTAATTTCCTTCTCAACATCTCCGACTTTTGATTGAAGTTCCTCGTTCCGTTTCGCTAGTTGACGTTCCTCCTCTAGAATTTCTTCCATTTCCTGTTTTTTCTTTTGCCTATAACGAGTAGCTGCATTTTTATTTTGTTCTTTTTTCCGAGATTTTTTATCTTCAATTCCTCTGCCGTATGGTCGAGAACGTTTTTTTGTTGAAGAAGTTCCTGATATTTTTCCTGGAGATGAACAAGATGATGATTGTGGCGAGGATGGTACCCAATCATCATCGTTTGATTGAGAATTTGAGGAAGAGGACATGGAGCAGACATCATCATTCCAATCATCTGGCAAATCTTTAGCTCGATTACGTAGAATTTCATCAACAATTTGCATTTCACGCGCAATATCCGGGGACATTGGCGATCCAGGAGTGTCTGATGAATAGTCGGCATTTGAACTAACAGGAGACATTGCAGGAATAATGTCCGGCAATGGGAGATTATTATTGTTTGCGACATCGGAAGATTGAAGGTTTTGTCCCATAAAATTATAAATCTATATAAATCAAATGGCAATTTTTATAGAGACCTGTTTTAATTTCATTGCATTTTAAAAATATTTACCTCTTTCCCTTCGCCGGTTTGTTGCGGGGGAGTCTGTGGCGGTGTTAATTGAGTCAATTCGACAGAGCCGTAAATTTTCTCAAGTTCCATTATAATCTCGTAGGGATTTTCTACTTTTACGATTTGGGCAGGTACGGGTTGGGGGAGAATGCCAGGCCCATATTCGGTAACTGGAAGGCTGTCTGGCTTTCCTTCTATCCATTGTTCTGTAAGAAATAGTAGGCATATTTTAAAAAATTATTTAAAAAAATTTATTGAAGTGGTTCGCAGTCTTATGAAAGATAAGATCCAAAAGTGTTCTTAAGAAAATTTAACTTAATCGACTTCGACTTACATTATTAATTTTTCACCTTAACTATATTTAGGTAAAAGAAAACATGAACAAATTGTTCCAATATTCCAATCCAACAGTTGCAGAATGCAAATTTATCCTGCACTTTTAGTCTAGAGCAGCAGCAATAAATCTTACGCCAAGTATTCCATTGTTCTAAAATTATCCCCAGAATCGAGGTTAAAAATTCTTATCAATTTGGATCATGTGCGTATACAAGAAAAACGATGATTCCTTCAATTGGTCGGAGCATACGAAGTACGAGAGACGAAAAAATATTGATAAATTGAACAGTTTTGATTTCCAAGCAAAAGCAAATGATCAATAAAACTTTTGTATTTAATATTTAGAGGTCCTTCAGATGAAGTTAAGTTAATACAACACTTTCTATCTGAAAATGCTCTGGGATCAAGGGGTTTTATGCATTTTGTTATTCGATAAAAAACGACAAGATTCAATCGGCACGTAGTTTCCTCCCATCGATATTTTTGTGCTGTTGTGTTCAAGCCACACCATTTCCATTATTGATATAAAATCAAAGAGCTATTGACATCGAACTGATAATTTTAAGATGAGGTCTTCATTTTGTTCGAGTATTATCGCTTTGCCTTGTTTAATAAATACGTTCTAACAGTATAGCTAAATAGTTTTTGGAGGATTTTTCCGAATGAGGAAATAATACGAGGAAATTACATTCAATGCAGACACTGACTATGCGCTCCTTAGGGGATTTACTAAATATACTGACATCAAGAAGTATATTGAATGTATTCTGTATGTATATTCTGTTTTGTATTGCTTTATTAAATTATTTACGGAGATAATTCTACTCCCCACTTGGATTTGTTTTGAGTTCCAAGGTTAGCAGTCTTCAAAAAATAATTTCAGTTTAACATGAAAAAACATAGGCCAAGTATAGACCAAATAAATTTTTGTTTTTTTGGTATAATAATGAAATGTGGTTTTAAAGTCTGCTACGATTAGAATTCTTATTTCCGTTTTTACTTCATTCTTCATTGTACAGCATATGAAAATTTCCGATCAAAATTTCTCTTAAAAAGACGAAGATTAAGATTTTAGAAATTATGTTTGTATAATTCGAATGATTTCTTAATTTTAGATAGTTTGCCAATGATCTATTCTTGATCTTGATCTGTTCTGCGTCCGTAAAGTGATTCAAATTCCAGCTTCTCACTGGAAAATTAATAAAATAGTGTTAAAAAAAAATTTAAATATTTTCAACATATGGAAAAATTTGAATCCCAGAGTCGTACAGTTTTCAAGAAAAAAAACTCGAAAAGCTCAGAGGTGAGGGTCAGAAAGTGGAAAAAGCAAGAAATGTGAACAAGACTGGTCCAAGCTATTTTTTTGTCATAAATACGTTTTTCGGACGTTGATATAAGACATATATATGTGCTAAGTATTTAATAAAGCTCAGAAACTGCTTTGTCTCAGAAAAATCCTTTCTCTTAAAAATAATAAATCCAGAAAACGATTGAATTATATTCATTCCAACAAGTTAAAAATGTAAAAAGAAAACGTACTCTTCACGAACAACTCCAAAGGTACGTCTTTTATTAAACCCAACCAACCTAAAAATTTAAAGAGGAAAATAAAAAATTAAAATAAAAAAAAAAATCCCACAATCTTTCATGTATGTGGTATTTTACTTCCTTATCGTTACTAAACCTTGGAAATTTTTTTTATACACGTGCGACGGAGCCGTCGTTGAGCGTCTAGTCTGCCTGATAACAATAACATTCTAATTTTAGCTAAATACTCCACTTGAAGGTTTCCTTCATAATTTCAGTAAATTAATTATTTCAATAATACAAATCGTGATTTATGTTCATTAACCTTGATCACTAGTATATCAAATTCCTTGAAAATATTTTTCTTTAAGGTGTATAAAATAAAAAATTTTATATATTTTTATGCTCTCATAAACTGTAGACAATCTACTTAAGAAATCGTGGCGACGCATGTTTTTTTTTAAATAACTAACACAATGGCAATTTTGATTGCTTGAAAACCTGTTGAGATCTTTTTTAAATTTAAGATTAATTAAATTATTAACCTATTAAATTTGTTTACTATGTAATCAGTAATATACCAGACGATTTTATCAGCCCAGCTAATATTTTTTTTTTTTTTTTTAGTATATGGTTATTAAATTATCGTAAGGTCTTCCAAAGGAAAACCACGTGGGCTTGTGATGTCTGTCTTTCGATAGACGCCATCAAATCTTGCAAATTTCTTTTATTGATACTTTAACAGATAAGATAATTTCTTTGTGTAGGTAAATGATAAGTAAACCTCACATAGATCTGATAGGATAGGGCCCAAAAACCGACCTATATGAAATTTTGATGCCCTTAATCTTGTAAATAAAATTTACTTTTTGTTGTTGCGACATTGTTGTTAGATATTATATTCTATCAAATTTATCATGTTATAGTAGCATACCCACACATCAATTAGGTTAACAAGCACCGTTCATAATTCTCCATATTTTCTGAAATTCCCATTATTCGGAAGCTAACCCACAGGTAAAATCATGTGTACAAATATTGCAAATTAGGTTGCAAAAAAACAATTAAAAAAAATTGTCAACAGTATCAAAATTCTAAGTGAAAAACCAGACACACATCTGGTAGACATATCAAGTTTAAATAATGGAAAATACATTGAAAACGTCTACTCAATTATGCATAAATTATTCCACTAATTCTAGCATACAGACGCAATTTTCATATAGAAACTAGTTGCTAAGGTTTATCGAGTTTGTGTGAAAAACAAAAATTATTAAACGACGCAACCTTGTGAACACCTGTTGGATTTTCCATTGGTACGAGGCTAATGTAGCCAGCGTCAATTGAATCTAACAGGTAAAAATTATTTTCATTAAAACTGGCCACTTTCGATGGGTTATTAAAACAATTTACAAAAAAAACTGGATTCAAAGGCAATCTCCACGGAAACATTACAATCTTCAAATTTAATATTCACCCTTTTGGCTTGATATCACTTTCACTTTTTCTTGAAGTCAGTCAACCATTGAACTTCAAAGCCAACGCCTTTTGCTACCCAGTGATAATGTTCTAAGCATGATACAAAATCAACGTAAACTTGTTTTCATGTTTGCATACGAATATTTTTGCAAAGATATCTGTGCCAGGAGTGGTTCTTTTTTATATAAATATAATCCAGCAAAACTAGAGCAACGCCGGCTAGAGATAATTACTATCTCGTATAGAGTTTTAACAGTAGAATATTACAAAATTTTATTTAAAGAGTCGTACGCCTGCTCAGGATCAGTTAAAATGGCATTAATTGTATTATCCTAAAATAGAAAATAACTGGTGTTTACGTAAGACGAAACGATGAAAAAATAAAAAAATAGGATAACTTTTCATTTTTTCAGTATCAAGCTGAAGCGATGCTCCCGAGAGTACGTTCAACTTTGTAAATGTAAATATGCGCTCGCAATTAAAAGATCACTGACCTTTGGAGGGCATTAATAATTTTGGTTTAAAGCGAATTCAGCGGCGAACCAATGAATAAACACAACAAAAAGTGGATCATGGAAAAGATATGATTTTCGGTTTTAATTAATAACAGAGGAAACGACAGTAATAAAACTATTTATAATTATACCGCTTAATATGTACACAAAAAGGGAAAGGAATAACAAATTCCTTTTTTTTTTGGCTCTGGCCAAAATATTAGACACCTGTGAAAATCTGTCGAGGCGTCGCACAGTGTTCATATAATAATAATAATAATATAATATCTGAATTACTCAAAAAGCTGGCCAAAATTGGAAATGCCGTCGGATATGCTTGAAATTAAGTATACAGGGGTTTTTAGTGTTGCTGATTTCAAATCTGTCCTCGAAATTTAGGAATTCAATATGACGGACCAAGAATATAAAATCGGATTTTCATAAAAATGTCAAAAATTCAATATGGCCGAATCAAAATGACGGACTAGAAATTTTTTACTCGACGAATTTAATAGTAAGTAAAGTAAGTAAATATCTGTACATTGGTGTTTTGGGGTCATTTATATCAATTCTGATATCAAAATGGAGAAGTTAAACTCTAGGTGTCACTTTATTGAATTCTGATATCAAAACTTTAAAGCCAAAAATTATATATGTTACAATTTCTGTAATAATTTAGTAATAATTTTAGCTTCGGGACGCCCGGCATCTTTAATTTCAAAATGTATATATTTGTAATCAGCAAGTTCTAAAACCCTTTTGTGCCAATTTTTATAACAATCCTGCGAGTTTTTAAATTTCGGCGCGCCATATTGGATCCGTCATTTTGAATTTCGAAACTAAAAGCATCCTATATTAAAAGGCCAAGGAAAAGGTTGTACAGTGGAAAAACCCGCATTAAAATCTAGAGTAATAGCAGAGTAAAGTACAATTTCGATACGATTGAATGTGCATTACATAGAGATGCAAAAGTAGCTTAACGCTAGGTTTATCGAGTAGTCATTTTGACCCATTGTAGTTTAATTTGTAAATATCTTGATTAATCTCTATAAGACATGTATAATTAATGATTAATCAAGAAATTTATAAAAAGCACGGTATAATTTTTTTTTGAAAGAATAAATTTAAAATAAACTGACACGGGTGAAAATGACCTCTCGGTAAACCTAGTGTTAAATGTACATCTGCGGCAGGTTGCGGCAGATTTTCCAGCATGATAATTTCCAACATGTCTGGATGAAACGCGCTGATTTAGTAAATTAACTAAAATTGTGCGAAATTGTTTTAATTTTAAATTTTTTTTTCTTGGGCTTTTATAAACAATTTTAGACATAAAGAAACATTTTTAAAATATTCAACTTATTTTCCTAAAAATAATTCTCAAAAATCATCATTTTTCGAGAACGCAATGTAACCTCTTAAGCATTGAACATTAAACCTAGGGATAAAATTAGGGGCATTGTGATAAAGATTATTTACGATTTTAAACATACAATGAAAGTTGGAATAATTAATTACATTTACTTCACTGCTTTATAGTTTAAGGTACTGCGAAGGACTAGCATAATACATTTCTTGTTTTCTCTTCTTAAAAAATAATGTAATGACCATCAACTCAAAAGGAAAGGAAATTGTCTGATTCACTGCTAATTGCAGAATTTTACTTGTTTCCTATTAAATCATTAATTGGAACCGAGAAAGACAGCTTAAGGACGTTTTAATAAAAGTAATTTGCCTTAAGATTTTTAATTAATAAGAAAATGTTGATATTGCATCGAGGGGACGTCATACTATGTACTATGACTGCAACAGTGTAGAAGAATTTGTTACTACTATCTTTTTACTATTTTAAATTATGTACATAGAAAAAAAAGAATAAAAAACGTATAATTAAAAAAAATTCTTAAATTGCTTAATTAACTTTACTGATTAACTCTTAATAAGCCAACGTGATATTCTTATACCCTACTGCTCTAAAACGCAATGCATTTAATTCTGTTGCTTGTAGTACTAAGAAAATTAGAATTTGTAATTGAATTTAGCCTTGTTAAAAAAAATCAGTGTTGTGTAACTTCGAAATCAGATAAAATTTAAATTAAAAATAACCCAAGCAAGAAACAAGATTTTCTTCAGAACAGAGCTCATTGAACCCATTCAGTTTATTTTTTTAATTGTCATCCATTAATCACTTTTAGCGACAATTAAAATTGATTTGTTGAATAAAATTCGCGCTTAAACAAGTAAATCTAATTTGCTAGTATCATTTCATTTATAACTATTGATCGTACTTGAAGTAAAGCCTTGAACATTGAACTGAATAATATCTGAATTACTTAAAAAGCAAGAGTATATATCTTAAGTTCGGAATATCAATCGCTTCATTGAATCATAAGTATATATAGTGAATACGATAAATTCTTTATTAGAAAACAATCTATCGGGACCACGTGTCGGCAATGCTTCTATTCTGCATTTATTTAAATCTCCACCCCAAAAGCATTCCAATGGCGTTAAATAAGTCTGAAGAAAACCGATAAGAATTTATTGAATTCTTTGGACCTTGGCGGCTGCAGAAAGGCCTTTCATATTTTTACATGTCATTTGAATGGAACTCGTTTTGTAAACTACTAAAAAGAGTATAATCTCGGTTAATTTAGCGTAACCGGGTTTTTATAAGAAAATTAAATAAGTAAGAGGGATTCATTTTCTGGTAAAACTAGTGAAAAATTACCAAAGTGTGAATGTTTCCTTAAATAAGATACTGTTGCTAATTGAATTTTTTAGCTAAATGACATGCATTGAGACGCAGAAGATGATACTAACCGTAAGTGGTCATCATATAGGTGCTCATGAGTGTTGCTTTGATTGGAATGTTTAAACTCTGATTATTATGCTGTTGTTTATATGTTAATAATTAAAGTATCATAAAATTGGCGATTATTTGAAGATTGTGCGTCACAGCGAATGACAATCACAGGTTGGTTATCCTCTTTATTGACTTGACTATTATGTATATATGTATATATTGTTGTTATATATTGATATGTGAATATATTGATATATTTTTACGGTCCAAAAAGATCAAAGTTTATCCAAAAAATATTTGTCGCTGATAAACATTCCAAAGCGAACAAACCAAAGTCTGTTGGTGACAACCACCTAACGTCTTTTGACGAGCTTTTGTGAGTTGAACACAATTTCGCGGTTCCAGAGGTAACGATATCCGCAATGTGGTATCATGCTCACAGGCTTGAGCGGCTTAAAACGAAAACTTTTACATATATTTAATTTTTTTTTTTATAAATTCAAAACATGTATAAAAATGGCACTAAGGTATGCTGAAGCTCGAATAAAAAACGAAAAACGAGCACGCGATTTGAACACAACAGGCGTCGATCTTAGAATCACACACTGATTGTCTTGAGATGTTTTTCACAGCACTGAAATGACACGCACTAAGAAAATTTTATAAACAATCATAAAACTGAGAGACATGCCCGATCGAAGCGACGTAACAATCTACTCTTCGAATTTAATATTGGAATTGGTCGAGCACCACAGTACCAATCTTTTCGGGGAAAAAGAGAGTGGCTACAGTATCAAACGAGTTATCTGTAGACAGAGGCCGCAAACCTTGAGATTATCTGATATTTTCCTATAGCAAAATGTGCTTGCCACTTTATTTTTTTTTAACGTTTTTGTTAATACAATAAAGATACGACAAATCCTTTTATGATAGCTATTATCTGTGCAGCTTTATTAAAAATATTTGGCTGGAATACATTTTTACAAACTTTATAGCTCTTGACAACAAGGGTAATATGAAAGATATTTATTTCCTCTTTAAATCCATTGCTATTTCGAATCTGTTTTTTAAATTTCTGTAGTAAATGATAGTTGAAAGAATTTTGTAAAAAGGAAGTGTTAAGTTTTTCTGGTAAAGTAAAATGAATGTTGGTCAATTTGTGCCCTTCAGATAATATTTTATGATTAAAATGATTAAAGAATGCGACCTTCAGACGTTAAATATTCCATAAACAAAAGGAATATGTATACATAGGATGGAGTATCTCAAAGTCAAGATACGGACTATGATCACGTTGGCAGCACATGAACATTGCAAGCAATTGCAACTAAGTGTTGAGTGAAAATTGTTCAAAATGTTTTGAGATAAGATTTATAAATGAGACAGCTCAATAATACTGGCTCTTAAATGAAACTAGGAAAGTTTCCTTAATATACATTGGAAAGAGCCTATGAAAGTTGTAAAAAACCACTGCAAAAGAGGCACCGATTGTACATCAGATATAACCATTGATACTGTCGTTAAATTTTATTTTAAAAATAACAAGTTAATAAATAGCTGCTGATGGAAAAAATAGTGAATCCCCATAAAAAAGTGTAATTTTAAAAATATGAAACCATGAAAATCCAGTCTTTACCCATTTCGTAGGTATGAAATGAAATGGCATTGATTAATTTAATGGGAGTAATTTTTTCAAACGAAATCTCTATTCGGGATAAGATTCAAATACAGAAGCTACAATTCCATTTCAAATCTCATAATGTATAATTCTATCGTTTTCTCTTCAGCATTCATACTTTAAAAACCCTCAGGTGCGGCAAAGAAAATTTATAATAAGCTGAGTAGCTCTGGACTTACTTCATTTATTCTACATGTTATTAAGCAAAGCACGTCTTCTTTCATTACCCCCAGGCTGCACGTTTCTAAATAAATAAATCTTTTTACTTTTGTAGTTCAAGAACAAAGCATCCAGCCAGATTGGCTGTTTCATTATTAAATCACTTCTGAAAAGTGCATATTAAATCGTTATCACCTTTACTTAGTTGCTCTCTGATGATAAAATATCACGTAATTTCTCTTTTTGTCTTTTGAAAGTAAAATTGAAAATATATAATTCGTGGAATGCGGGAATTGTTGCCACGAGGAAGCCGTTTAAAGAAGAAATAAAAAATCGTTAAAATGTACTTTCACATAAAGCCATTAAAAAGAATTTTTAAAAGAAAATTTACAATAAAATCATCAATAAAAAAAAATTAAAAACTGTTCGACACATCTGTATCAGCTTGTTAATAATTAAAACGAGTTTTTGTTGATCAATTTGTGCATTTATTATGGAGCGGGAAAGGCTCCGAAGAGAGAAAAACAACACTCGTTCAATGTATGTCAGCTTCTTGTGTATTGGGAATAAATTCTGCATACAAATGTATCTTAATCAAGAAGCAATGATTCGTATTTAAAAAACAAAAAACAAAAACCAAATCAAGAAAAAATAAAAACAAAACAAAACGCAAATAGGAATTGAGATATTCGTGTAAAAATTAACTAACAATTGATTCGATGTTGTCGCTTTGTTTTATGCGGCTTAGAAACAAAACCGTCTAGAGCATTGAAAATGTAAATGATAAAGCGATCTAGTTCGCTCCATGTTGAGGGAGTACGGGGAAATCTATTGAGATTTTTTGATTGTCTTGTTCCTATCAGCCTATTTAGATTCACATTTGGCACAATACATTTAAATGACTATCTCGCGTGGCATAATTTTTCCCACCATAAGGGCGCTGAATGCTGACACTCGAGTTAAAATTAACTGAATTCGGTTTCAAAAAACTTGTTATTACTACTCCGCAAAATATGCATTTTAAAGTGGGTCACGTTATTTTGAGATGTGGATTATCACAAACTTTTTCGACCCTCCTAGAAATAGTGATAATGAGATTTACAATGCCTTGACTACAAAATTATGGTTGATAGAAATTAATTAAAATTCTACTCTGGTATAAACCAGCTCATAAAATGTATCCAATAATATTTGCGCAATAATCATACTGAAAATAAATATCGATTTGTTATAGGTGTACGCTACGCTGCTGTTCCATCCCGAGAAATTAAATTTATTTAAAACCCTCTATTAATACTTTGCGGATATTTGAAAAAACCCGATTGATTTAAATTTATTCAATACTTCGTTCCTTCCACAGAAACACAAATTTAACAAAACCGTTTAAAAGTAAACCAAATTTTATGCGAATTTCGGAAATGCGCAAAAAGTTGTTGGGGATGGAAGTTTTCTTATTTTTAGAAATGACAAATATTACTCTTCTCTTTTAAACCAACATGTCAGGTTTCAAATTTGTCGGAGAGGAAAATTCAAAGATGCCGGTTGCTACAACTATCTAGCACAGGGCAAAGGTCGGATTCTATCGCACAAGGTTAACAAAACAATACTTTATGAGTTGATTTATTTTGTATTTTTACCTATTATTTTTTTAAGAAAACCTTTGGAGTCATAAAATTTTGGGAAAAATAATAATATATGCTACACTATCAGCTCTATTTTGAATTATGTTTTTGATAGAAATTAATCATAAAACAGAGTAAATTTGCAAAGCTGTTATAGACTTGAACTAGTTCCATTTAATTAATACAGAGCTTTTCACTTCTTGAGCTTTTTCTGTAAAACATCTACTGTTAAAAACTTCTTCACTTTATATCTTAAGATTTAACGATTTTACATATACATATACTATATGTTTGCTTACATTACTTTCAGTTCTCTTCAGCTTTGCGAGATACTTTAATCATCTCCATCTGCCCCATCAAATTTATTTATGAAATTGTTTCTTAGTCTCACTTCAGCACCCCTGATTAAAATTTTGTTTTCTATGAAAGTGAAACTTTCCACTTGCAATTACGCTGACGCATTGCATCCCAGCGTCACATGTAATGTTTACTCAACTGCAAATTATAACAGAACACATACATAGCAAGAACAGACAAACATTTGGTGGCATTCAGTAATCTTTTGAGATAAAAGTCGATAAGATAACGATTCAGTTATATAAAAGTTTATTTCTTACATCTATTCCCTCTGTATATAACCATAAGACAGAGCACTAACGATTAAAATAACGAAGGCCTCTTGGGACCGCATAGCCCTTTATATTAAAATCAGAAATTCAATGTATCGACCATAAAATTTGTTTAAATCCAATATTTTAGTAGATTATTTGAATTAAACATTTCAAAAATATCAGTAAGAAATGTCAAAGATTCATACAAATATAGACCACTTATTTTTCTAGTGATAACCACAAAAATTCTCTTCCAAAAGAAAAACAATTAATAAGCAATTTTCAGTAGTCCACGTCATCCATCACAAGCTGATGACTTTGATTTGGTTCACATTCAAAAGAAAAAGTTATTGCATCAATATTTACTTGGGGAATTTAATTCTCATAATACGTAATGATAAGTACATTTATACTTACCTATAAAACATTGTACTATGCCTAAATTAGATTTTTGCAGGAATATAAATGATTCAAAAAGAAAACACGTGCACCGAATATCGTATTAATAATTTATGATAGGACTAAATCATTTGTGGGGATTCAATCAATTCTGTATGAAGAATATATTTTGTAATTGGGACCAAAGGCAAACTCATTTGAATTCAAATATATGTACCCATCCTCCGATCTTTCTGATTTGATTCTTTTCCCAAAATAATTATATTGTTGTTGTAATTCGCTTTTATAAATCTGTTAAATCCTACTAATGTGTTGAAATTTTTTTATGAATATAATATAATATAAAGCTGTTTATAGTTCCAGAATATGCAATATTTGGATGTTTGCATTAAATTGATTTCCATTGTGTGATTTTTTTCCACATAATTCTAAAAAGTGGTCTTTTAAAGTGCAAGAGCACTACTTATTATAAAAAGCATTTCTTACAACTAATGGAGATGTTTTCTCTTTAGTTTTTAATAGCAACAACTTATCAAATTAAAGCTTACAACAAAATCCTTACCTTGTTTAACATCAAATTCAAATTCATAGAGAAGTTCCTCGTCACTTGGTATTTCAATTTCGTCAATTTGCGGTTTTTTATCATCATCTAAAGAATCTAGAATAAAAACATACAACTATAAATCTTTAAAGCTTACAATAAAATAATTTATCATACCTTTTGCAAAGTTATCCTCGAAGAGCCAAAGCTCTTCTGAATTAGAAAGCGAGAAGAACTCGCTGGACGGCGAAACCTGTTCCATTTTGCCGTCCCAATAAAGGTCTTCTGGAAGTTGTAACGACTCCATTTACTTGTTTGTTGCAGGAATCCTTTACGAAGTTTTTAAGTACTTCAACAGAAGATGGTGTTTTAAGTTGATAAATGTACGATGTTAAGTCGTGTTTTGAAAACACAATTGCTGGTTGTGGGGGCGCCATGATGGCTCTGTAACAAATTTAATAATTTCAAGTTCAGTAAATTTTCTATTAGCAATTATCAGGGCTTTTTAAGTGTTTTTGTTTGTTTGTTTTTTAACAAAATTCCATTTTTTTTTTTTTTTTTTTTTTTTTAGGTTTTTTTTTTTAGGCTTTTTGAATTGCGCTATGACCTGTTTTTTTACTTACTACACTCTAAGCGTTAAGGAAGTTTGTTTCTATCTTATATTATTATTATTATATTTTATTATATTATTTGTTAATAGAACATTTGATCAATCCTGTAGTCAAAATAGTAAATACCTTGGTACTGCTCATAAAAAGGGGAATATATGCGCTTAGTAATTCATCTAAAAGTGCATGAAGTAATTAGTACTAATTAGTAATTTACGTGTGCTGTCTGTCTAAGGCATTACGCATGATTATCTTCCTAGAATTAAATTTTGTAATTCATGACAGACGCCAAACTTATATCCAAGGCAGGCCGAATGAACAATTAACTCGAAGCTAGCAAGACGTCTATATTAGAGCCTAAAATTGTGGAAATTTAATTTTCAGACGCTTATATTGGGCGTGAGTAAACCAATTTTTAAATATAAGATTTGCCTCTAAACTAACGCAGGAGCATGACTGCAAGAGTTTTTTTTATTATTAAGGTTTAGTGGTTTAAGATTTTATAGCAAAATTATAGGAATGAAAAGTTTTATTAAAAGCTTGTGTGAATTTAAAAATTCAATTGGATAATCAACAGTTAAAATAACTACGCTGTCGATTGAAATGAATTCTTTCCTCTCTGATGATATTTGATTTAAAATTATTTTCGTTTCTACTTTTGGTAGATAAATTATTGAGATCCTATAGGATTATTTTGAAAATACCTCATATCGAATGTTAAGTGCACATGTGCTTACTGTGAGGGATTTTTTTCTTGAGCGATTTAAGCTTTTTGAAGAAATATAATACTTTAGTACATTATTCTGATGGAACTTTTAACCCTAGAAGCCTAATCTATTTTAGAGGTACATAAAGCTTACATACGTCTCGCAGGTGTGCTGTACCTCAATAAGTCAAAAGTGACGGCACTTAGAGACACAGGCACCATCGGCCACTGATACAACGTATACATGAGGGGATTCAATCTGGATTTAATACAGTTAAAACGAGATCGACTCGATCCGATCCAATTTCTCAACGATGGGGATCGAGGAATCGAAATAGCTCTGACAGATCAAATTTGTTGAGGCTGTGCAGTGACTCCCATAGTAAATAAATAAGTAATCTGTGATTGAATTTATTATTTATTAAAATGCTATGAGTAAGAGGTATTTGTGGAAGCATGAAGACACTCTTGCTCTCCCCGAAATTATGCAAGAGACAAATTCTCTTGCCTTATTTGCTGGAAAACTGTATAAAAACAGAGAAGTCTACCAAAAAATTGAAACCGAACTTGTGAAAAAATGTTATAATACCAAAAATTGCAACCAAATTGAAATACGGTGGAAGAATTTAAAGCGTTCTCTGTCACTTTGATCACATTTAGAGCTTTCAATCTTTCGATCCGGTGTGGTCATAGACGCACATCGAATTTCGATCTTTCGATCCTTCAATCCTCCATGTATATGTTGTATGAATTGGCTAAACAGCACGAGGCGCTAACTCCACCCGTTAGAAAGAGATAGAGATTTTCGATTGCGTGTACGCCTCGCTAGCTTAGATAAGGCTTTTAGGGGTTAAGGTTTAGCCATCGTAAGCCATGTAAGCGCTCGAAAATCGATTTTTTGATGTATTGATTACCAAAATTGAATTTTCTGTACTATACAAAAATTTATTTAGAATGGATTGTACATACAGTGAAAACCGTATCAAAATCCATTACGTGGTTTAGAAGAAGCAGAGAAACGGGAATAATGAGGACAGACTGTTTTATACTATTTAAAAATTATTCAATACCAATGCTGCTTAATTTTCCGACTTAACGTAATTTTTAATAAGTCATTTAAATTCAAGAATACTGCGGGCATTTATTTTTTCTAGCAAGCTATTATAATAATTTGATTAGGTTAATGGTTTTTTTTTAACTTTAGTTTCCCTAATTTTATTTTACTTTTTTACTTCATTCTATTTTGCAATATTTTTAAGGAAATAAATCTGTAATATTTTCTTTTTTTTCCCAAGTCATCGTTTGGCAACAAAACAAAACAGATTGTGAATCCCCGCGCTCTCCGGACCATTCCTAGAATTGATAATTATGTTGGTGAGAGGCTCTGTTGCAACTTTATTTTGAATTTGTGAGATCGATCGCGTTCAAAGCAAAGCAAAAACAAAACCAATTTTGTTGTTGGCAGGCGACCTCAATCCACCTTTCCACGAAATCAAATCAAAGACAATCCGAACACAAAGCAGAAAAAGTTGTTTTTCCCTCCACAATTACGTCCGATTAAGAAATAAAATGATTGCGTCATCCAACGTAATCCCAATTCTTGTATATAACTTTCATCTCCGATGTCATAACAGAAAAAATCTACAAATTCACCTCCGTCTGTTTGTTCTTATCATAAGAAAAATCAGCCGGGAAAAAACAAACGAAAGGGTTTAACAAGTGCAGGAAATATGCCTAGAAATATGGCGCCCAACAGCAGTCAATGCGACTTTCACCCGACGTTCTGAGGGAAAATTTTTAAATTAAACGATTATACTCACATCATTTTAATAAATTTGTTGTGGAAAACTGTGTGGCACACGGGGTGCGTCTTTTGCACTTTGCACAAATTTATATACCCATTTTCATCTCAAGATAATTGCGAGGAACTCACGATAAACAATTTTCTTTTTCGGATACATGTGGGTAAATGGCGTGCAGAAATGAGTAATCATGTTTATTTAAACTCGGAGGTGGGATAAAGGGTTGGGTAGATTTTTTTGACTTTTCTAGCAAAGACAACAATCTGAGAGGATTTTTGGTTTATGTACGATAGGATAGATTTCTTGGTTTTTAAATATTTGGGTCTTTTATTCACTTTTAAATGTTATATTAAGTTAATAGTGTAATTTTTTGGTGTTTCCAAATTGTTAACTTATATAAAACCGCCAAATTTCGTGTTGTGGGATAGTTTCAAATATTCAAACCTACTCACCGCCAGAGGGCTGGGGTTATTTAATTATAAAAAGATTTTTCGAGATTTTAATTGTGTTTAAGTATTAATATTATTAGTTTTAATAACTAAGAACTGAAAGAAATTGTAACTAATTTTGAAAAATGAGTCTTTATTTGAAATAATTTTTATCACCTAATCAGGCTGTCAGCTGTCAACGAATGAAGTGTCATCGAAGCGAACAGCTGTCGAAGGAATCATCGAAAACTGCGACTCTTGCGAAGTCAGAGTTCTTTTGATAACAAACGTCAGAGGATCGTCGGGAGTGCAGTGTGGTAAAGTGTGCGCTGCTAGAAATCTAGCTTCCAAGTCCTGATAAAGGCGATTGTGAAAATATGAATTGCGTTTCTGTTTTTGAACCAACGACAAGCTCACAATGGTGATGAATCCCAAATGCACTAGAGATCGCCCCAAAGATGATCTTGTGCTGCGCGCTAGTGCTCCGAAATAGTTTTGTATTTTTGTGCTAGTGCCCCTAGTGTTGTAAGAAAAAAAAAAAATATATATATATATATATAAAAAGTATCCCCAGGAAAGAATTGTGTGCATTATCTGTTCGTGAGTGATTCGTGTACGCTGGAAGATGACTCTAAATATGGCTAGCAAATTGGAAGAATACCATTCGGCGCCATATCAGCAAATGTCTCATCAATCCCAAGCCCAATCGCAGCAGCACCAACAGCAGCAGCAGCAGCAGCAGTCGCAGGGGAAGGAGTCAATCCATTCGGGTCAGTTTATGGTGTCTCATTTCGAGGCTGATGCAGAGGCTCAAGATGAGGACGATAGCGAGATTAAAATGCCCGACCCAGACGATCCCAGTCTGGAAAAGGCTGAAGATGATAATCTCTGCACCGATGTCCAACTCTACGTACCGCAGAAAGTCACAGAGAAAGGGTCAACAATGATTGTCACCTCCCATCTGGAAATTGAGACTTCCCTAACAAAGCTGTTTAAATGCATGAATTTAGCCTACAGGTGAGCTAGTCCAGGATTTATACTTTGTTTATTGCGCTTAATACCCCGAAGCATTTATTTATTATCAGTAAAGCTAACGCTCGGAAAAACACCAGAGAGAGCGGCCGCGCCACGCCGTAGCCGTCTTTATCTCTTCTAGCCCTGGGGCTCTGGAAGTCTTTACAGTAGTGACAAAGGGGCTCGCTTTATATAAATTCCCTAGCTATATATAATAAATAGTTATATGAATCTTTGTACCCACGATTGCGTGTGAAAGAAATTTTATGGGTTTGTTTTGATGCAGTCATTCCCCGAAGATCCGGATATGCAAACGAGCTACTTCCACACCCCCTTCTTCTTCATCGCACTATTGTTTCTTTTTTATGTCTCTCTTTCAGAGGCCCCGAGGGCCGCCGTTGTACGCTATGCGTCGTTTTCATTGGTTGAACCAAATAAAAGTCCAAAACGTACATTTACCTGTTGAATTATTTAATCTCGCCTTTTGCCAACAAGTTTTCCACCCGCGCGAGATATTCAAAAATATATTCTTTTGCTTTTTGCTAGTTTATTTTCAGTAAAGACAGTGTGCATCTTATAATTTTTGGCGCCGAGCCCACTTTTTAGTCGGGTGTGTTTCCAAGAAAAAAAAAAAAATTCACATTCACATCTCACCGCAATCGATAGGATGGATGAAGAAATTTTCCTACGGCCTGAATCCACGACGACGATCATTACATTGGTTTTGGGATTAAAAACAGAACTGAACTGATCAAAGTCCAATCCAAGGTCGTTAGCGTGTCGCCGAAGAGTTTATCGGTTGTTGCTTGCTTTTCTTACAAAGTCGCAACGACTCTGAGAAGAAGAAATATCCGAGCCCCATGCCATCGAAGCCCGTGAGCTCTGCTGCTAGTCTATTTGTTTTGAATGCGGCCCAGGCGGCGGTGCGGCGCCCATTCGTCCATCATCGGGTAATGTTTCTACGATCGGCCAAAGTACACATGGACACTGGGGGGATCCATGATATATTTCTGTTTTTTAATGTGAATATATCAAGAAAAACGCTGATGATGCCACTTATTTTTTCCACCATAAAGTGTTTATTTTATTTTTAAATGGCAATTAACCAGAAATAGTCCAACTGCGGAACGAGTGGCAGTCCCCAAACAGACAGATGATCTTGCAAAATTTCTTTGAGGACTTCCGATCAACTTCGAGGAAATATTTAAGATAAAAAGGAAAACTCATCGTTGACCTGAATACCATGAGAGAAATTGAGGTGTAGTTTTTTAATTGTACTAGCAAGTAGTGAAGTTAATTAAATTCTAAGATGTTTGGGATTTAGCTAACAAAATTTGGGGGGATCTTCGTATCATCGTACCAACAAAATTTTCTCCTCTGCCAAGAGTTGGCTGCAACCAATCAATCATTTGCAAGACCAGAGGCCAAGCAATTCTTTAGGAAGAACTAGGGACTCTTTGTTTTTGGGGAAGTAATTTGTCATCCTTTTAATTTACAACGGCTTCAGACTGTAAACGGCGATACTTAATAATGTCTTTCATGTTGGCGAAAACAATTTGTTTTAAGAAAACAATATTTGAGAACCGACAATGATTTATAGACTTACATTCAAAATAATAAAGTTTCACGCCCGGCACTTTGCAAGACTGTGCAGTACTTAAAGCGGTTTATGGCCTTGTTTATAGATTAGAATTAAATTTATTAACTCTTCCGATCACATAGATTGAGTAAAAAATCTGGCTCAACTAATCATTATTATGCATTTAATCAAAAAATTATACATATAGTGATTTAATCCTAAAAAATTTACTAATTAAGTTATTATTAAGATTCTCAGATTTCGAAAAAAATAATAAAAAAATTCCATCACGATCCGTTTTCAAGAAAAATTGGGTTAAAAATTTAAAAAATCCATATTTTAATAATTTTTAGAATTCTTTTTTAAAAATAAAGGGATGTCGTAGCGGTCCCAAACGTTGTTCAAATGAATGCTTAAATTCTATACTAAATTTATAAAATATCAGTTCATTAAAACCTTTTTCAGGATTTGTTGGGGAGACAAGATTTCCATTAGAGTTTCACTCCTACATACTGTTGGTTGATTTCATTTATAGGGTTGCTCGGGAAGTAATTTACTTTTTTCCCAACAGAGGAATTAATTGTAATTTTTCGCAGCCAACTTCACACTTAAACCGCAATATCATTATATATAGCAAGGCTTGTTTGTGAAAAAGTTTGTTTCATTCTGTGCAATAGATTTTATTTGGTGCCCTATCAAATATGGAGAATCAAAAGCAGCATTTTCGGCATATTTTACTTTTTTACTATCGAAAAGGTAAAAATGTTGTTCAAACAAGAAAAAAATTAGTTGATGTGTATGTAGAATATGTATTGACAGAAGACCAGTGCCAAAACTGATTTTCAAAATTTTGTTCTGGCAATTTTGATGTTGAAGATGCACCATGGTCTGGAAGGGCAGTTGAAGCTAATGAAGGCAAAATAAAGACATTGATTGATACAAACCGCCGAATAACAACTCGTTAGACCGTTGAGAGTTTAAATTTGTCGAATTCGACCGTTTATGATCACGTGAAACGTCTTGGTTTTACTTCAAAATTTGACATATGTTCTTACAAAAAGAAATTTACTCTGTCGCGTTGACGTCTGTGATTCGTTTCTGAAACGTCAAGGAAATGATCCATTTTTAAAGCGAATCATCACTGGGACGAGAAATGGGTTGTCTACAACAATGTTAAATGCAAGAGATCATGGAGTAAAAGAGATGAATCGGCTCAAAGCAGTTTGAAAACCGATGTTCATCAAAAAAAGGTGATGCTGTCTCTTTGGTGGGATTTCAAGGGAATCGTTCTTTTTTAGCTTTTACCGGACAATACCACGATCGATTGTGAAGTGTACTACCATCAACTAGACAAATTGAATGATTCATTCAAACAGAAAAGGCCAGAATTGATCAATAGAAAAGGTGCAGTGTTCCACCAAGATAATGCGAAATCTCATACAAGTTTGGTAGCTCGCCAAAAGTTTTTGCAGCTTGGATGGGATATTCCCCGAATCTGGCACCTTCGGATTATTATTTGTTCCGGTCTCTACAAATTTTTTTTAGACAACAAAACCTTTATTTCAAATGAGGACGTCAAAAATTATTTGGATCAGTTTTTTGCCAGCAAAGATAAGAAATGGAATCATGCCACTGCCAGAAAGATGGCAAAAGGTATTGGACCAAAGTGAAGAATATATAATTGAATAAAATATATATATCACTATAAGAAAATCGTTTTTCATTTTCACCAAAAAAAAACGAAATTACTTTCCGAACAATCCAGTATACAGGGTGTTCAGAGGTGGGAGGTCAATACTGAAGGGGGTGAAAGGTCAGACCGAGACAAGCAAAAAATCGTATGGGTGGGGGGGGGGGGCATCTCGCACCGTTTGGCAGTTACAGGGTGATTCGTAAATCAGGATTTTGCCTTATATGGGAACCGCTCTTGTATTTTTATCTTTTTTCCTACGCATCGCAGCGGCCCCTTTCCAAAAAAGTTTACACCACCCCCCTATCCCCAACCTCTTGGCCACAATCCCCCCTGGAAGTTGAAAAAATTAACTTTTATTTCACGTTTTTTCACCTTTCGCCCCACTTTTCTCTGAAATTCATGTTATTAACATACCTACTTTTTATTTTTTTTAAGTTGCCTATCTAATTACCTTTCCAAAAAGGTGCAACATGCCCAGGTAGGAAAAGGATACGAAAATTTATTTACAAAAATCCTTTTACAGAATATCATGATAATTCGAATTTTTAAGAAATTATACTTAAGTTAACTAAAAAATACATTTTGTTCGCTTAAAAACTAATTACAATTAAAACGTTTGTCCTTGAAAAGCTGTTCAAAATGTTCTCCGCTAGTTTCGATGCATGCAAGTAGCCTTCGTTTTATTTCACGTTTGAGGTCTATGGTAGCCAGCCTCTCCCGTATTTTCGTGGCTGCAGTCCCAATCCTGGTAACTAATTCTTGTCTGGTGTTGATTTTTCTTGAGTAAACATCATCTTTCATCATTCCCTATAAGAAAAAGTCCAGTGGAGTAAGGTCCGGTGACCTAGCAGGCCAAGAAATCGGTCCACCTCGTCCAATCCAGCGTTCTGGGTAAAGTTCATTCAACGTTGCCCTAACAATGTTCCCAGTATGCGCAGGTGCTCCGTCGAGCTGTAAATAAATTGCGCTTCTGGTGGCCAGGGGGATGTCCTTCAACAGATCCGGGAGGGTATTCTCCAAAAAGTCCGAATATAGCTGACTATTCAGCACTTGGGGCAAGATGAAGGGTCCTATCAACTGGTTGCCGATGATGCCAGCCCCGACATTGACACTAAATCTTTGCTGGAAGGACCGACACCTGGTCCTATGTGGGTTCACATCTGACCAGGTGTGGAGGTTGTGGAAGTTTGTGATGCCATCCCGCGTGAATTGCGATTCATCCGTCCACAGAATTCGGTCTAGAAACCTTCTGTTTTCGATGTCAGACTCGAACAGCCAAGTGCAAATTGCAATCGTCTTTCGGAATCTCCTTCCTGTAGTGCTTGGACCGGGATATGGTGGTATGGATGTAGTCCCTCTCGGTTCACAACGGTCAAAGCTCTCCCTGAAGACAATCCTGACCTTCGTGCGACCTGCCTGATGCTTATTACAGGGCTGTTCCTGACGATGTTGAGGATTTGTTGGTCAGAGTCCGCTGAATCGGCCGATTTTCCTGCTCGCATTTCTGCTCTGCGGGTGGTTACACTTCCGGTTTCTTTTAACCTTCTGAAAGCCCTTGAAAATACCTTTCTTTTGGGTACATGCCGATTCGGGAATCTCCTTTGGTATTCTCGTACGGCCTTACTATCACTTCCTTCTACTAAACCGTACACGTAAATTATATCGGCAGACTCTTCAACACTGAATTCTGCCATTTTATCTTAATTTTTTCTATTAAACACCCGGTTTTATCGATTGCTTCTTCAACTGTGGTCAATGTCCTTTCAAACTTACCCATTTTTATACCATAATTCATAGGAGGTATTAGAAACGGAGCGTCAGGATACTTAAGAGTCAATACTGGATATAATAAACTAATAACGCTATTTAACGATATTACATTTATTATTTTATTACTGTTTTGCTGAAATAATAAAAATGTACTACCTTTGTTTCCAAAACAAACATTTCCGAACTTGCTGTCATAAAAATTGTTTACTTAACGACTTTTTCCATTATTGTGCAATAAAGTAATTAGGTACCTGTGAGGATGTTTTAATTTCAGGACTTTTGCAACCCTTTTCTACCTGGGCATGTTGCACCTTTTTGGAAAGGTAATTAGATAGGCAACTTAAAAAAAATAAAAAGTAGGTATATTAATAACATGAATTTCAGAGAAAAGTGGGGCGAAAGGTGAAAAATCGTGAAATAAAAGTTAATTTTTTCAACTTGCAGGGGGGATTTTGGCCAAGGGGTTGGGGATAGGGGGGTGGTGTAAACTTTTTTGGAAAGAGCTTCCAAATAGTGATTTTTTGCTATCAGTTTGGGGTCGCTGCGATGCGTAGAAAAAAAGATAAAAATACAAGAGCGGTTAACATATAAGGCAAAATCCTGATTTACGAATCACCCTGTAACTGCCAAACGGTGAGAGATGCCCCCCCCCCCCCACCCATACGATTTTTTGCTTGTCTCGGTCTGACCTTTCACCCCCTTCAGTATTGACCTCCCACCTCTGAACACCCTGTATAGCAGAGGGAAGATTAATGAAAAAATCGTTTCCTGAATAAACCTTAGTAAAATTTACTAATAACATATTTATAAAGCTATAGTTTAGAATTCGAACTTTGATTTAACTTACGTTTCGAGCTGCTACGAAATTTCGTTGTTTTTAAAATTTTTCCCAAAAGTGGCTAAAATATGGTTATTTTCATTTTTTAACCCTATTTTTCTGGAAAACTTAACGTGATGGAAATAAACCGATTTTACATTACTGATTTCGTACAAATGGCAAGAAAAAAGATAAAATTTGTAAACTAGTCTTATAGACGATCAAATAACTTAGAAAAGTAGAAACTATTAGGAGGAGAGCGACAGGAATTACTGGAGCAATGAGAAGAAATTATTATATCTTATCGAAAATCAAGAATTTAATCTATAATGCACTTATACTACCATTAATAACGTATGGAAGGATCTTGAAGCAATATCAAGATTACTTAACAAAGCAATTAAAATAGTCCAGAACCTTCCACTGACTCACTTTATAGCAAAATCAACAACATGAACCTTACTCAGCTTAAAAAGGCAGAAAAAGCTAAAGCTGTATATAAGATATCAAAGCACCGCTCAAAAATCATGAGTAAAGATCATCAGCAAGGGATTAATACGAAACAAGGAGACTTCAACCTACCAGTACCTACCCAAGACGAATCGAATAAAACAAGATCCTATTAATTCAGCAATTGATTTATTTAATACACTACTGATAGAAATCAGAAATGCCCACAGATTTTAATAATTTGTATGTAAGAATTTACCACTGAATTTAAATGAACCTAAACATCATCTATTTATTAGTCTTTTAGTTAATACTAATGCGATTTATTTAATTTAGATACCATCACAATTAATGTTGATTGCTTTCGGATTGAGAGTATGACCACAGCAATTTTAAAGAGGTTTTTGGGAAAATATGTTAAAAATTCGCTCTTGACTATTTTTAATTGCTTTAACCTTTGCAGAGTAAAAGGAATATTTTTACCACCAGCAGTTTGTCCTAATATTATTTGTAAGTAATAAATCATATGTGATTATATAAATTTGTTTTTATTTTCCCCTACTAGATCCTTATGCCCAACAAAAGGTCTAGACTCATGCAATTATAGTAAAGTCGATTTTTTAAACCTCAACTACAAGTCTTTCTTTCTCATTGTAAATATTTGGGACTCTTCTTAAAAATATAGATATTTATTTTAAGATTCCGCCACTTGGACTGTGATCCAGACAACTAAACTTTTTATAGATTTCAAGATTCAAGTTGATAATTTTATTCATTCTTGAAAAGGGGACTAAAATAATCAAAGAAAAGAAAGGATGATCGTATTAAACAGAATTCTGAAATCTTATGAAAGAATTAAATTTGAAAGCATAACTCCCTTTCAACATGTTTTACAATTATTTGGAGAAATTAAAAAAACACACATTTTTTCTCAGCACGTTTGTTTCATTTGTCCTCGTGTACATTTGCAATTGTTAATTCAATTTGCGCAATAGTTTTGTTTCTATTTACCACAGTTGGTGTAAAGTAAATGAAAACGATATTAATTTCAAAATGGGGGACATACCTTTCTAGTTCATAAACTTACTAAGGCTTTATTAATTAATTTTTAATTTTCTCTAGTATAATTCGAAATAGTGTTGAAGTTTTTCTGTCCAGCTTTTCGAAAATTAAGATTTCTTATTTTTGCCTATTACGTTAAGCTGAACTTTGTACGATTCAATTTAAATTTGTAAACCTAACTTCGCAGTGAAAACAGGAGAAGTAAGTTACTGATATTGAATTTAATATAAAATGAAATAATAACGTAAATCGCCAACAACACTGAGTTGATTTTAAACATTATAACGATTATAAGCTATGTTTAAGCACTTTATTATTCTTCTTTTATTTTATGTTAAAGTTATTTTAAGCACAAATAAAATTTATAGGAATACTTGTAAAATGATTTTAGTTGGAGGCTCGAGCAGGTTTCTGAATTAATGTATCTTTAGACGCAAAAAATGTCAATGTTTTATTTTATCAAATTTTCATTTACTAAGGAATTTTGTTATTTTTATTTCGCAAGTAGATATTTTGAATATTTTTGGCCTAATATAAACGGAATGCTCAATTTTGGCTTGTGAAGATTATTTTTAAAATATTTTTATTTTAGAGGATAATTTCTTATCGTAAGAAAATAGTAGAGGTAGTGCAGGGAAAGTCGAAAACATCTTAAGCATGTAAATTTATGGTATTTCTTCAGATAAGAAGATTACACTAATGTGACGCTATTTGAAGATAATTTAGTTAAAGACGATGACGTCTGAGCAGAATAGAATTTATCTCTAGTGTACCTTAATTATTTTAGGGGACATCTTCATTTGGGTTGTCTACGTTAAATAGAAAAACTGTTGCTAAGAAATGAGTCTTGATGATATTTGGAAATTAAGACTAATAGGTCATTGAACGAATGCAAAAAGGTCTTCACAGCCCACAGACGTTCCATTTAATCATGATACGAAGCCACCAACTGCGATTCCGAATCCAACTGGTAAAAAAAAACAAAAAACAAACCACTCTGAACCAGAAATCACGCGAAACAGGTGTGACATTGAAATGAATTTCTTCATATTGAGGGCAATAATATCGCTAAATAATCAAAACGTGCGCACTGCGCTACCTAAGAAGAAACACTCGCCGATAAGAACTTCGATTGCATAATGTTCGTTTTTTTTCCAAATTTTTATTTATATATTCCCTTTTTTTTCGGTTGTATTAACATTTTTATCAACGTACGTTAGACCATGACGTGTTAAGATGGTTTTGGCTGGGTTACAATCTCTCTTATGCTGAAAATCTAGACTCTGTTTCAAATAGTCAGCATTTCTTGAGATAAGTTTTTTTCGTATATGGTCTGATTATTAAACTCTCGTTTTTTTTTTTTTTGTTTTAAAGCGATATCATACGTTTTATTTACTCTAATGTTGTCATGCATTTTATTCATTTATCATATGTTATCATATAAAAACTACTTTATAGAAAAGATTTTTGTAAAAGATACATATATGTATAATGAATATGAAGCCGAATTTTTGAATTTGCTATCAATTGGAGAAAAAAGGAAGGCATTTTTTAATAAATCTAGTAATTTCCGGAGTGATTTCATTTATTAGTTTAATTTGCGATTAAAAATTCAAGGTTTGGAATTAATTTTGCGACTTAAATTTGACTGTTTAATTATAAAATATATTGAAGAAAAGCGATTTCATTGCATGATACATTTTTAAATTGGAGATCTAGATGAAATGTAGATCAACTTAAAATTTTTGTATCTATTTATCTACATAATATAGTAATTTATAAAGACATAAGATTATATGTTTGTATGTTCACTGTAATCTCGAAATCTATTAACCGATTTTGAACAGATTTTTATTTATAAGTATCTTACAATCTAACGAAGGACATAGGCTCATTAACATCAGGAAATAAAGTAAAGACGAATAAAAATACACAAAAATATTAATATCAAAACTTCAAGGATATCCACGAAAATTCAAATTTCAACTTTTAGGAACTTTCAAGAGAATGGTAATTATATATATATATATATGGTAATTATATATACAGGGTGTTTCACATAGCGTATGACAAAATGAATGTGGTGAAAGATCTAACAAAAAAAAAAAAAAAAAAATATGTACAACCGTTTGGGAGTTACAGGGTGATTTATAAATTTGGAATCTCGACAGTATGCACATCATCAGGTTTTTCTACTCTCCTTTTACCTGGACATGTTGTACCATATTGGAAAGGTAATAAGATGCGGAATGTTATAAAAATAAAAAAACAGGTATATTATTTACAAGAATTTAGGAGAAAATTAAGAAAACTTGAAAATGAAAATTCCGAATTTATGAATCACCCTGTAACTCCGAAACGGTTGAGATGGACTCTCCCCTCCCTGTCATACAATTTTTTGTTTTTCTAGGGGAGATCTTTCACCCCACTCATTTTGGCATACTCTAGGTGAAACACCCTGTATATATGTAGAGGTTTTTCAGAAGTACTGATTTATTATAAGTTGTCTTAATTAATATGAGATAGTGCAGCAAATAATAGAACCAAGCAATTCAACATTCCCTATCTTCTTTTTATACAATAACGAAATACTAATTGTAAGTTTATATAATTATCTGTAAACTGCTTTATTAAAAATAGTATATATTTAATAGGAACAAAATTAGCAGTTAGGCTTTGGATGAATCCAAAAAAAGAAACCGGACTGTTAAATATTATCAGACAAGAAAAAACTGATTACTTATACAAAAATAGTTTAGAATATTTTTAGCCCGAGTTTTTTTCATCTTTAACTCTCAAATGACTGGAATTTCTCCACTGTTCATAATAATTCTTACAAATTCCGCTTGAACCTTTGTTTTTTCGGTTTCGTATTCTTATAAAAATGAACTAGAGTAGGTTTTCAGAAAAATTCTCAATCTTTCGATTTTTCGAGATATAAAAGTCTTAAAATTCAATAGGTCAAAGCTTCAAATATTATTTTAGCTAAGTACCAAAAATTCTTATGCAATTTTTCATTTATATTCATTGTACCTATCGATTTTGCTTGTTTCATCAATGGTTGCTAAGAGAATATCATGTGATTCGTTCGTGTATAAAGTTAAACATCCTTTTTAAAATTTATGAAACCATATCTCAGAAAAGTTTGAGATTAAGAAATTATTTTAAAGAAATATTCTGATTACTTTAACATGAAAAAATCTCAAATACTTAATATAAATTTTAAATGTTAATTTCGGGTAGTATATTTTGTAAGATTTTCACATAAGTTTTCAATACTAAAACTATATACTTACGTAGTGAGTTTCAGAGAATTTTAATATGAAGCTTTAATATGCAATTTAAGAAATTATATTCAAGCTCTTTACATTTCTAGAAACGCTTATTCTGTGTAATTACATAAATAGTTACAATAATGCGAAAAATAATTGCACAATGGAAATTTCTACTTTCCAGATTGTAATTTAATGACTATAGTTATGAATTCGAATTAATCAGGAATGATTAATCTGGTATTTTAAAAGTTATATAAAAGAATAATATTGACTCATTAACTAATCAGTCTGTCTGTTAGCAATTGCTAATAGGAAATTAAACTAACAATTTCGCAATATGTAATAAAAATTTATTTTAGAAATTATCGGTTTTAAGAGTTAAAAATCTCTGATTTGCGAGACAAAATAAGGCCCATTGCAGACAAAAATAATGAGATTTGATAATTTTTTCAAATTTTTGATAACTTTATGCATAATAAAGTACTAAATAAAATAATACATAAATAAATTATTTTCTTGTAAATCGGTATTTAAGTTTGGGTAAAATTTACCTGAACAAAGAATTAATTATTAATTAATAGACGTTAACGAAAGTCACATATAATGTACATATCTTTAAAAAAAAAATTGTTTGTTGTGACGGATATCTACGATCTATCAAATTTGCATTAAGATGTAGAAATATGAAAGCACGTGTTCTTCGTTCATCTTAAATTATGTTAAAAAACTCTTATCATTGTGGCCAAGTGGCCCGAGTATCCAAGACTGTTGTGATGCTATTTTAGTCAAATAATTAAAAGAAATAAGAAAAACATTTTTATTTTGGACTTTTATTCGACCTCAAGAAAAGAAACAAGTTTTTTGTTGTTGTTGTCTACTCTAACCGAATCAAATATCATAGATCGAGATATCTGATATGAATTTAATGTTAGGTTGAGTTTATAATTTCCTTTAATAAAATACTTGACAAATTCGTGTCACGTGCGTACGTAAGCTCGCGCCACAAATTTCTTATCTACGCGCGTGGCTTATTTACTTTCGCGATCGTACACATAAAACCTTAATCTGAATGCTAAGCCATATGAATATAAAATTTTTTCTCGATCAGATGATACTGCAAAATCACTTTAAATATCTTTTAATTTTTTTTTTCTTTATAGTCAAAAGCTAACGTCGCCGAAATGGAACCACTTCAAAGGGGTTCGGCTGCGGTGGAAGGACAAAATTCGTCTCAACAATGTGATCTGGCGATGTTGGCATATGCAATGTAATTTGAATTTTAAAATAATTTATTAAGTTCGCATGCATTTTATATTATATTACGTATTACGTGTATATTTGTAACATTCGAGGGGTTATCTTCGGGGAGCATATTCTCGAATCGGTGATAACTCTTTTGATTTATCATTAATAAGCTACTATAAGTACGTTGAAATTTTTTGATTTTACCATTTTTTTTTTTTTCGATAGAAATGAAAGCAGCTTTCGTTTTGTTGTTTTGAGTTGCTAATCATCGCGCCATTAAGTCTCTGGTTTTTTCATTAATTTTCTTTATGGTGTAATCGCAATTTTCACACACTACTGCATAATTTTATAGCGTGCTATCAATTAATTAACGTTTGTTTGAACTGAATTCATCATTAATGCGCTACATTGTATTGTTTTGCGAGGTTCTTGTACCCTAGCTAATTTTAAATGTTAATAGGTTTTGAGGTATATGCATATTTTGGAGTTTTATTTTTTTTTTATAAATAAAATACAATAAGAGGCTATTTTAATTAGTTTTATTTGTAATTTAATTGTTTTCTAGAATTCAATTTTAACTGGGTTAATTTTTCAGTTATCTTGAAAAAAAAGACGCCAGTGTGCCAATTTGCATCGCCACTAGATGTGGATATTCACAGCAACCCACAGGTAAATTTTAATCTGCAGGTAAATGATTATTACTAACAAGCTTATATTATATTTGTTTTGTGATAAGTCAAATAAAATGAGTACGTATAAAAATATTTGTTTTTAGCTTAAACCAAGGTTTTGCATAGTTATTTAATAGAAAACACAAGAACTTGCTTAAAAAAATAAATAATTTCTAGTAGAATAGAAAAATTCGCAATACTATGAATGAAGTATTTTCAGACCTATACATTTTCGTTTTTGGTTAATTTGACGCAAATCTAGAAACAAAAGCCCTTTTTTAATTTGGGAGTATCCCGATTTAATAGAGCCACCTTGTAAAACATTTGGGCTACTACTACTATTTTTGATCCCTTATCGAAATTCTAGAAATCAAAATGTTCGGACCATTCTGCAAGATCACACTAGCAATAATTTTACGATTATTTTAGTGGTAATTCTCCTTATGTAGAGGAAAATTACAACTTTTTACAAAATTTATTTAAATTAGACAACATTTTTATATAGCCTCTGAAAAGTTTTGTTATTATAAATGAGCTCTTTTGTCTCGAGAATGAATGACATTTTTTTTTTTAAATAGAAGGAAACTTTGAAGCTTTTTGATCTTTTAATTTTATATCCGATAAATTAATAGATCACTGACTTATCCTCGTTGATCTCATCATTTAATTTCCAGCATAAAAATAACGTTCAACGTTTAGTTCAAAGTTTATGTGTTTCAAAGTATATTATCAAAATTAAGAAAAGGAAGTTAAAAATAAGTGGATTTGACTTGAAAGTATATAAAATCAGGTATTAAGGAATAATGCTAAATATTACTAATATTTAGTGATATGCTAAGCCTTAGTTAGTCAGTAAAGAGCTGCAAAAAAAATCATGTATTCGTAAAATCTGCACATTCTTTTTAAAAAAATATTCTTTTCCTTTTTGAATTATCAACTTGATGCTATTGAGTTTTAAACTAGGGTACAACTATACTTTTTTTGATCTTGACCTATGAATTCCAAGTGTTATACTCAAATATATTTAAAAAAATATATACTCTTGTTATCAAAAAGTAAAGCCAATTTATTTATAATTTTGATAATTTTTATTTATTCTTCCAAATCTATATCATCCCTTCCAAAGTAGTCCCCGCCCGATACAATACACCTATGCCAGCGATTTTTCCAATCCTCGAAACACTTCTGAACATCCATGATTGGATGCTCCTTGTCTTCAACGCTTTCTCTACCATCTTTAAACTGTTTATACCACTTGTAAACATTTCTTTCAGACAAAACCTGATCGCCGAAGGCCTTCTGCAACATTCTAAACATTTCTGCAGCAGCAATTTCATTCCGCAAATAAACTTTAATGCAACTTCTTTGCTTAATAAAATCACACATTGTAAAAATCGAAAAATTCACTTTTAGTTGCTCAGAAAACACAACGAAACTACCCAAACAAATGACGGACTGGCGTGAAAACATAAAAACAAGAAGATTTGCTCGAATCCCGCGGGATTTAAATTTAAAATTGGCTTTACTTTTTGATCACAGTAGTATACCATAAGATCTGTTTCTTTGGTTTTTTTTAATCAGGGAATTTTTATAAATTTATTCTATTTAAATATAAATAAAACAAAAATACAAAAAAAAAATAATAATTCCTAATTGTGTAGACACCACAGAAGAAAATAAGGTACACATTAGTAAATAGTACAGAAATTGTCGAGTACTTTAGTAGCTCAGTTTTATTAAATTCATATATAAAATGTATCACAAAATTATCTGGTCTTAATATAATTTTAAAAGTTGTGGAAAATAAAATTGATTAGAATAAGCTTAGATTGATTGATGTTTAAATACAATAAGGCTTTGTTTATGAAAGTATAACCTTTAAATCAATTCACAGAGTGTTGTCCTTGAAGGGAAGTATTGGAAGCGACAACTGAGCGTAATTAAAGCCGAATACAGGAAATGGAGGCGTCATTTCAAAGCAAGAGCCATTGGCAATTATCACTGTGATAGTGTAAGTTGAAAAGTCCAATAAAAATGAATATTGTCCCCCAATTCTTCTAAATGAATTGAGATGTCTTAAATCTTAATTAAATATTTCTACAGAAAAGTGACTTCGACTTCCTCGAGTGGTCTCCTTTAGCTAATGATAGGGCTGTAACATGGGGAGAAGATTGGACATCTGATACGCTGTTTTCAGCTATTAATGGTCCTTTTCCCTTTCCCGATCCTAGAGAAATTGGTAATTGAATAAAAGTTATACTTCTTTATTTCATTAATTAAAATTATTCCTAAATCTAGCTCGAGGCGCAGGAATCGCTGATTTTATTCAACCAAGTTTGGGGCCACTACAACCTAATTTAGATGAGTTTGATGTTACCTTTCAAGGTGAAATTCTTTTACATTTTCTGATAATTATATTGCTCATATAATAGCAATTTGTCGAATTAAAATTTATTCAAACGATTTTTAAGATAAGATAACTCTAATCAATAGCATTTATTACAGAATTATTGGAAAGCACGCGATTGCCACCTGTACCAGAAGAAGGAGCTGAAGATCTATTAAAAAGTGTTGAAGATAATTTTCGTGTTATCATGGGTAAGTCGCTATCACTGTTAATTTTGCACACAATCAATTTAAATTCTAATTTTAGGCTCAGAGCAAATGGACTCTGCAAGCATAATTGATGTGACTAATAGTACGCAAACAGAAAATATTACTGATACAATGGAAGATACAAATATGCTTGAATTAAATACCCAGCTAGGTCCTATTCCATTCTCGGATAAAATGTATAATCAAAATATTGAGATGCGTGACTCTTCTTCAATTATGGAAGCACAAGAACCTTCAAATATAAATCTCCTATGTAATTCGCAATTTGCTGATCAAATAATGAATGAAAGTCAACAGACGAATTTATTGGAGCAACCTAAAGCAAATATAGTCACAATAGAAAATTTCACGATTTCAAATGCTGGGCAAATGAATACAATCGACAACACTTCAAATCAGGTATCAAGTTCAACTGGAAAAAATATTCTTAAAGGTCGTATATCAAAGACTATTGCTAGACCGTTCAGGTAATATGATTAATTAATAAAAAATAAATAAAATTAAAGGGTTGTTCTCAAGAAGCTTGAATTGCAGAAGGCGTGAACCGCACAATTATGATAAAGCTCAACCGACTTTGCATCAAACAACCATATACCAACAAATGCTTGCTGAACAACAGCAACAACAATTGCAGCAACAAAACGTTCAATTCTCTCAACAAATACCTAATACTAATTTTGCTACAACAACGAATTTAATTAATATACCAGTGAATCAGTCAACAAACATTAAAAGTTACTCCCTACCGCAAACTCTTCAGTCAGTGACTTTAAACAATTCAAAATTTACCTCCTCACAGTCGGAGATTCTTACACTTTTAAATATCAACAATTTGCCGCAGGATACTTCGAAAACAATTCCATTGACCATACAAGGAAACCCACCGTCCTCATCTTCATACCAAGCTTATACCACTGCCCAAATAATAAAAAAAGCTGCTTCAACGGCTGGCTATATGAATGTACCGTCGCGAAATGTTCGGCAATCCTCGCCACCAGGAAAGCAAACAACCTTTATTCAAGAGGTTCCAACCACTCAACCTATACCCCAGAAGGAAATGTATCGTTCTAATAGTCTTCCTCTTAATACAACACTGGTAAAACTAGAATCGAATGATGGAAATTTTGCTATCCCAGCTAAAATGACTATTAAGGGGAATCGTTCAAGAACTCGCAGTAATTCAGTCCAACAAGTTATTGCTCCAGCAAATCAAACACCTCAACTTCAAGCAGCTAATAGTGAGCCTGTGTTGAATAGCACCCTGGCTCAGCTGCTCACCACAAGTACATTTTGTATAAATTTTAACAAAGGCATTTTATCTATGACAAGAATTTTATTTTTAAAGATTCAAATAAGCTTAAAAGCAAACACGGTTCTTCCATAAGTGCCATCTCATCCCTGCCACCGTCTGGATACAGTGGCAGCAGTGGATATTCTTCAAATGGAAATTTTCAAGCTACCCAAAATCAGCCACAACAGAGCTCACCAGCTTCACCATCTAAATCAGTTTCTATGTTACTTCAAAATTCTCCTGGGAATAAGGTAATCGAATACAATTTTTTATATATTGTATAATTTTATAGATATAAAATAAAAATTTCAGGTCTTGAGCTTCCAGTCATCACATCCTTCTCCAGCTCTAACTCTATCTCCTAATCCATTTTGTGAGCAGGACTCACCACTTTCACCTAGTCGATCGGTTGGAGGAAGCAATAAATTTCCTAAAGATAGTCAACGTAGAGCAGGCCACATTCATGCTGAACAGAAGCGGAGGTGTAACATTAAAAACGGTTTTGATATGTTACATTCCCTAATCCCTCAACTGCAACAAAATCCAAATGCAAAAGTATATAGAAGAAATAATATTATTTTTTTTATATCTATATATATAAATTTTATTTCTTCAATTTCCAGCTTAGTAAAGCTGCAATGCTGCAAAAAGGGGCTGAATATATTAAGCAGCTGAGAATGGAGAAGAAAATACTTAATGAAAAAATGGAGGCACTCCGCAAAGAGAGGGATAACTTAAATAATTCTTTATCGTAAGTTATGGGATTTTTATATTATAAATTATCAACAAACTAATATTTTTTGTAGGCATTTGCACTCAATTTTGCCGGCTAATGGTGCTCCTGTCTCACGCCAAAGAACAGAGCGAGTTAAGCAGCTATATAATCAGCATGTTCGTTATAGAACAATGCAAAATTGGAAATTTTGGATTGTATCCTTTTGAAAAACTAAATTTATATTTATACAGAAAAATTTACACGGTGACCTTGTGGTGTTTAATCAGGTTTTTCTATAAAACCGCTGAAGACACGAATATGGAATCCATGATAAAATTTATAGACTAGATGGAAAAAAATATGGGTGATCTAGGATGACCTGAAAAATTATGAGTTTCTTTCAAGAAAGACAGAATTGATACTGCTTTCAACAAAGTTGTCGTATCATATACAACTTTAGGACTTCTACCCAAAGTTTGTTGATCCTTGCAAGAAATCTAGTTTAAGTTGACGTGCGGATTTGCAGTCTATAGCGAGTTATAACAAAAACTGCTGTGTAAAGAAATTTGTTGTTGTTTCTATTTATTTATTACTACTCTACCAGCTTGTAGGTTTTGATAGGTCAGTGGTTTAGTGTAATTTACTCTCTAATCTTTGGTTTTAAACTAAAAAGCTACTTACAATTAACAATTAAAGTAAAGCATCTTCATTTAACTTAATGGGAATTCCGAAGTTCCGAAATGTTTCCTGTTCCATTAATTAAATTCTTAAGAAAAAAATTATATCTTGAAAAATATTAAAAAATCTATATGATCCTTAACCAACAAAAATCTGCAGCTCGGTCTAATATTGGAGCCACTTTTGAATTCATACACGACGACAGTTTCGATGGCGAGTATCGAGGAACTCTACAGAACAGCTTTACTTTGGGTTGAACAGCACTGTTCACTGATCGAGCTACGACCGGGTAAGTTAAATGATTCTCCTTTAATTTTCATTAGTGCTAAAGATCACATCTTACAGCTGTTTCAAATAAGTTGCGCTACCTGTCGATGACCACAGACATCCTTTCGGATCCACCCTCAACGCTGCAAGGCGAAGTTATGAAAGCGGTCAATAATCACAGTGGCGTTCATCCCAACTTAAGCGGCTCCTAGTGTACGAACCAATGAATGAATCGCATCTGCAGAGTACAACAAATGAATTTATTTTTTACGTTATTGTTTTTGTTGGACATATGTGTATCTTTTAGATATTTTCAGTCCGGGACTTACTGCGTTAGAGAGTAAGAAAAGAATGCTATTTAGATTTCTATTTGCGCGTCCTGTTTTATGTGTATACGTATGTTTAACTATCTTCGAATGTCTTGCTATAAATACATGTCTTATTATTATTATTATTTTTTTTTTTTTGTTCTCTCTCGAATTAGAGTTAATCAAGTGCCTTAAATTCAAAAAAAAAATTTATTTTGTTTACATTTACAACATGATTTTGTCTCCGTTCGTTCAACATAGGGTTCTTATAATTTCGTAAACTTAGCCTTTTAGACATTCATTCAGCTTTTAGGGATTGTTTTTATAAGTCGAATAAAGTATTTTTCAGACGTTTGTTTTTTCATTGATATACTTTTTGTTCAACTAATTAAATAATGCTCAATAAATATTAAGATTAGAAAAGAAAACAATTTTTATTTATTTATTTTATTTTTTATTTTTAAGTGGGTACGATAGTACATAAAACTTTCCTTACATCCTATTACAAAAGTTATGTTGAATATTGTGTTTATTGAAAAGCAAATCTGAAAGATGTTAACATTTTAGTAACAGAGTATATTTTTATTCTTTCGGTACAATACTTTTTATTCACAATTAAAAACACAACAACCTTGAGTATCAAATATTCTATAGAAGTTAAAATTAATTTTTACACAAATGTAAAATGTGATAAATATTGCAAATTGGTGCCTTTCATATAAAAACGAACAAGTAGAAATTTAACCGCTTTCTGTTGCAGGTGATGGTGATGAACTTGTTTTTGAGTCTTCCAACTGCTTAAATTGTATAAGTATCACCAAATAAGTGGTCACAGCAGAAACGATCTAAAATTAGTAACATTTTGCAAACTTTACTTGAAATCTTATCTTTTGCAGAAGACGTTCAGTAATCGAATCGGTTAGCTTTGGATATGCCTTTTAATGAATGGCTCGCTTCAGACCAGATAATTAAATTAAACCTGATCGTACCAAATGAATAAAGAAAGTAACAACAACAAGATTTTATCAAAAGTAGCAAATTATTAAGGTACAATCGGCGCTGATTTAATTTTTCTGGGTCTTTCGTAGCATAGTCAAATCATAAAGATTTTTTAAATTTGACTCGATTCGATTAAAAATCGGTTACAAAGTTTAACTTCTCTTACCTTAAAAAGTGTTGAATTATCGATTACGAAAAATCCGTATGCAGTGAACTTGATTTCCTGTTTTATGCTTTTTGTGAGAAATTTATCGATCTATGAGTAGGTAAATTATTAAATTATAAAATTTCAATTTAATCACACTATTTACCATATTCTGATAATCCTTTCCCTTTCCATAAACTCGTGCTAGAATTTGTGCAGTTTTCTTAGCCTGTAAAATTTCAAGGGAATAGTTTAGTATCGGATTAATGAATTATATATTTAATAGTAGTTTTTACATAAGAATTCAATTTTTTTGCATTAAACATTAACACAGGTTGAGGTCAAATTAAATATGAGATGAATAATTAAATACACATGTTAATTTCATACAGAATTTAGGAGAGCGAGAAGGATTTTATTAAGCTTCATATAACCCTTAGTTGTTTTAAGAATTTGATTTGAAGGGAAGTCAATTTGTCTCTTTTTTCAAGCTTTTATTTAACTTGGAATGTTTATATGTATGTTTAGGTCAAATCTTGCAACTTGAATTTTGAACCATTTCCTCCCAACCGATTTTGCTGAAATTTTCCATACACCTTTAGTTTTGGTGACAATGCAATATGCAATACTTAATATTGTAATATTTTCAAAATGGCCGCCACAAGATGGCGGATGGTGTTGATTTTGTCAACCCTGTTAATATGGGTATTAAATGAAAGAGCTTGAACAGTAGGAAACGACAAAAAGAGTGATGTCATTTTAAAATGGCTGAGGCTACAAGATGGCAGATTACATTTTTTTTGTAAACCTCCTTAAAATAGGTATCAAATTAATCTGGATATCAAAAGAAAGGGCTTGAAGAGTAGAAACCAATAAAGTGAGTGACATTACAATAAATTCAATATGACCGCCGCCCCAAGGTGGCGGACAAAATCTTCTTATCTACCATCATGATATGGGTATCATACAAAATGTAAATTGATCTTGAGTAATTCTAAGAAAAAATGTATGTATTACATAAAATAAATTTACATAGGTAAATCTCGCGACAAGCTTTTATATCATATAAATTGTATAATGTAATAAATTGATGGGTTTGATTTAATTTAAAGTTTATTTTTTCTTTTTAGATCATTTAAATAAAAGCTTGTTTTTAAAACTGTTTTTTTACTATTCATTTATTAGTTTCTACTTCTCCTATATTATTTTTATTATTATTATTATTAAGGGTGACCCGAGCTCTTTAGCTTGCCGGATCCCAGGGAAATTTTCCCAGTGTATGTACTGTAGATTCCTGGCTCTCATTCTTCTATCACAGCTTTGGACTAAGTACTTCTCCTAACATGAGAATAATAAAGCATTTTAAATCAAGAAAATAACATTAAAAATTTCTGAAGATGTTAGTCTAAAAAAATAAGCATACCTGAATTTTAAAATGTCCACATCTACCACACAATTCACTTATAATCCAAATTAAAAAAAACACCCAACAAGTGCTCGATTTCGAAACTTTATTCGTATGCATTAAAATAGTCATGATATAAATTTTATTTGTAAGACTATAAAATAAGAAGGCCACATAAACTAACAAAAATTTTCCGAAAGTGTTATTAATTAATATAAAAATGTCCATACATTTTTTATGTAAAACAAATATCGCACCAAATTCTTTTTTATTAAAATTTATTTTATTAATTTGAAATTGTTCAAATAAATCCGTAACACAACTTATTCTTACTGTTAGTATTTTAACAAGTGCAATAAAATAAGTCAAATAAATACCACAAATAATAATTTGCATAGAGTATGCAAAAAAGAGAATATACCATCGCGAAAAAAAGCCTTCCATTCTAGACATATATCTCGCAAAGAAGATCACACAAAATCCTATTCCAAAAAGTGTTAGATAAACGAATCGATTGAAACCATTTTCTAGCACAATTTTATATTTATTAATAAGAACACAATCCACTTGTAATATTTGCTGTAAAATGTTTGTCTGTTCATCATACTGAAACGCTCCAATTAATAATGTTAGAGAAGTTGTTAAAATGCACAAAATCATTTCTATGAATTCATTCACATCCCTGGTGTTGTGTTGAGTGTTATATGTTTCAAAAGAATATTTGTTCGTACAGATAATATACAAATAATACCATATAATAATTTTTAGTATAATAACTTGAAATTTGGAAAAATATCTATATACACCTCTTCTAGAATGAATTTCAAACCGATTCGTATGCTGGTGATAAGGCAAAAGCCCTGCAAAGTATAGTGGAACCGAAAGAACTTGTAAATCGTTTAAAATCGACATTGTGCAGAAAACAACAGAAGAAATACTGAAAAGTTCACTTATTTTTCACATTCAATAATTACCAGTTGTTTGAGTAAACAGAATGACTCACTAAAAATTTACAAATCACTTATTGAACAATTTCCTTCAAGGTTTTATAATTACAATGTAAAAGAAGTGAAGGAAGCTAATTTCAGAATGAACAATAACTTATTCGAAAAGGAATTCAGTCTGTCAGTAATGGTTGTTAATAAAGGATTAAATCGAGAATATCTATTTTAAAAGAAGAAATTATACTATAAGTGTTTTTCTTTTGTTTTAGTTCAGTAAATATTGCTGGGATTTGATATTATTATATTAGTGGCGCATTAAAATTATGGATTACTTTTTTAAATGTTTAAATGTTTGAATGTAAAGTTTTTTAACATTGTTTTCAATTTTTCCTTTTGATTTTGTTTTGCAAAATTTCGATAGGTGTATTTTGAGCTCGGGAATATATTATGTTAAATTACTTTATAAAGAATATATTTTTTTAATTTTTGCTGAGAAGAAGAAAAAAAAACGAATATAATTAAATTTAAACTTAAAATATATTCTCAAGTCCATGATGAATGAACCTTCGGAAATGAATGTTTCTTCTACATACCTTAAACTGAAATGTATATGAGTGATACCGTGAATAAACCTCAAACTCAATTTAAGCCAGTGTTAAATTTAAATACAGTAATACCCCGAACTTACGCGATAGGTGGGACTGAGCAATAACCGCGTAAGTCGAATTCGCGTAAGTCGGGGTATAATTTCGCATATAAATACATACAAATTATTTTTAATTGGGGCTGGAGACTTAAGAAAATAATAATTTAGAAAAAAAATGTTGTAATAAGATCTTAGATAATACGAATACAAAATCGCAAGCCGAAGTTATTGTGATGTAGAAAAATTTCCTCGTAGCATGCTAATAATTTTCTTATTCCCTGCTTTGTAGAAGAAATGCGCTCTTCATTGGAGTCTATATAGTCTAAAATTTGTAATCCCTTTTCAATTGAACTGAGGCCTTCTGTCAAGTTTCCAACCGTCATTCGATCTTCTCATTGAGCTGGATCTAAAGAATCTTCAATGTCTTGCTCTTGCTTATGCATTTCATGCGTCGATTCTGCGCGACACGTCCGAACATGTATATTAGCTGAACAATAGTGTGAATGGAGTGAGTAATCAGGAGTTGTGTGGCGCTCAAACAAAAGACGAATCAACGAGATTTGAAAATCGCGTAACTACGGGTTCGCGTAAGTCGAGGTATTACCAAAGAGTATCTATTAACAAGAGGGGACACTCGAGCGGTTATTTTTTAAAATTTTTCGACCTTGGTACCGTTACAGGAACGAAATGGGAATTTATGCTAGAAATAGTTAGTAATAAAGAAAGCATAAGTGAGAGAAAGACAAAAATTTGGGGCGAAAAGTGGAACACTCCTGCAGGATGCACCTCACAAAAATCTTTTATCACAAAACTTATCTATGAGCACATTATACGCTGCCTTTTCCACAGCCACACACCAAACACATTATATTATGCTTACCCATCATGTATCTAAAGCACATTTTATTTTATTTAATTAATTGCTTCTAAGAAAGCACTTTTTTACTCAAAAACTTTTAAGCTTCTTCACATTTCCAAACAAATCAAGACCACCCGGTACTTTTCGTAAGCGAGCAGCACACAAAAGAAATTCCGCTCGGGGGCGCCTTTAAAAACGCACAATGAAAAAATGTAAACAATCTCGTCCGTATTCATGCTCGGTGTGTGCTGCCTGCCTCTTCTCCCTTCTCCGATTCGGCATTTCCCTATAACTTAACATTGCGAGGAGAGGTAAACTTGAGCGGCCTAGTACTGGTGCCCGGCTCGGGAGCGCCTTTAAAAAAACGTTCATAAAAAAAGCTTCAGTTTATAGCTTACGCTGTAAAAGCTATTTATGAGAACTTTTTGGTGACTATTTCTCTCTCTACATTTCTTATAGGTATTTACAGAGGTAGTAGCCCTGAGCTCCTTTATCTAATGGGAAATTTTGCTGGGTGTATTTGCGAGAGCTTGCATATGAGTTGGGACTTTGAGAGCGTATTGAGAGTGCCCCTTCTTGTTGAATTCGATATTCTTTGGTATTACTGTAATCTAAATTCTTAATAAAGTAAATATGTTTATATGTATAGTGCATAATACATTATTTATTTTGTCTTTCGACCTGTTGATACCAACTACAGTTGCCGGTAATAATTATTGTTTTAATTTGAAGAAGTTTAATAAGTAATTTTAATTGGAATAATGTACTTTTTGAACGAGATATCGATGTTGCTATCAATACGTTTTACAAGAATTTGTTCGCTTGTCTTTCTTTATGTGCTCCTATGTCTAAACCGATTCTTCTCCATTAAAACACCTCAAAAACCTAAAAGCTAAAGCTTGGAAACGATTTTATGTATCGAACAGCGAGAGAATATTCCAATTTACTTGATCAATGTATTTCAAGCATTGAAAATGTCTTTCTCACGAAAAATAGTATCCATTCATTTCGAATATTACATAAATAACTCAATATTGACCCGACTGAACAAGACTTGGGTGTATGGTTAAATAATCACTTTACATTTGATGATCTTGTTCATGCAGTATCTAATAAAGCTAACGGCACCTTAGGCTTAAGCTTTATTAAGAGGTGGTCCAAAGAGTTCGACGATCCCTAGATAACACGACTTTTGTGTTGCACCTTTGTACATGGGCGGAGTTACGGGGGGGCATGGGGGGGCACTGCCCCCCCAAGATTTCAGAGCGAACATCGCGAAATTAGTTTACTGTTCGTTTTTCTTATATTTGATAAAAGTCTGCCCCCCCAATGGATAATCTCTAATTCCGCCCATGCTTTGTGAGACCTCCTCGGGGTTGCTGTCTTCTTTTAATGTGTCGGTACCCTATCTCTCTTTGAGAACCAGACATTTTCTAAACATCCCTCAAAACCGCATTAATTATGGATTTACTGAGCCTATCACATCGATGTCTCGTTGTTTCAATAGTAAGTTTGATAGCTTTGATTTTAACTTATCGAAAATTAGTGTTAAGAACAGACTTTTGTAATTCCATTACTACACGATTTTCTCTTATTTCTTCAATTTATTTATACTTTTTTTTCTTGTAAGTAATCAGTCATTGATGAAATTGAATAAATAAATAAATATACAATCACAAGAGCTTACCTCGCCCGGTACAACACCGCAATTCATAGAGAGTTCCCATAAAACCCAAACTTGGTGTATAATCCATAAAACGCTTTCTGTATAACTCCACATTTCGCCATGGTTTAGTAAAATCATAAAAGCAAACGAGTAAATCTCATTGGTTAACGTGTAAAACACGTAAGCCAAATAGAACAACAAAATTAAACCATTCGAATCATCGATCATTCCAAATGTTTTCTCTACCTGCTTATAAATTTCAACGACTTGAAAAAATATCTTTAAATCATCATCAGGTGTTTCGGAGACAGTTTGAAATAAATTATTCACAACTTTTAAACGCACTACAGTCAATTTCACTAAACTGGTGAAAAATACAACGTACGATGCAGACATTACCAGTTGGAATAGATACAAAATATATGTAGAATTATTGGGATTCGTAGTTATTCTTTCTACAGTAATAATGATCATAAATATGGTGACTGCCACTATATAGATTAGAATGACTGTGTTATACGCATCCAGCTTTTTGTTAGTCAATTCTCGACGAAATTTTCGTTTTAAATCCAATTCGATATCCAAAATTGCATTCAAAATATCTATAAATCTCGAAAAGTTAAACACACACAACATCTGCATAAGGGCGTAAACTGAAACGCAGAGAATGACCTCGAAAAGTTGGTTAGTACTATCCGTTGGATTCATGTACTTATAAGGAAACCAAGTCTCGCAATCAGCAATGGAGGCATACAAAAAGACCGCAGCAATTATTTGTGTAATTAAAAATATCCCTAAGGAGTAGGACTTGTAGAACTTTCTAGTTTGCTTCAATCGGTAACTATTAACATAATTGTAAAAAGGAAAACAGCCCGTCGATTTTAAGATAACCAAGATTTTACTTAAGGCGCCAACAGTGGTCGTCATTGTTTTTTTTTTTCTTAAGGAAACCTTCTAACCGGCACACAATATATTACTTGCAATTTGTCGACTCACTTCGTACTGAAGGATACCGGGATACACTCGATTAGGTCGGCTCAATTAAGTTATTGACTCTGAGTTTGCTCACTTTAATGTCATACGAAGTCAATCACTTAGTCCTTTAGTTGCTATTAGCTAATTGCATGAATCACTAAATAACACAAATCAACAGCTGCAACAGGAAAGTACTCTCTAATGGAGTAAGGGACGATTGCAATGATATGCTATTTTATGACTATACTTTGATTTATTTATGGACATAGTAATTTTCTTGCCGAAATTAAAGAAAATATAGCCTCAATTTATAAAGTAGCAGCCTTGACTCCAGTATCTATAAAAAGTGTACTCTTTCGATTTTTCAAAATAAATAATAATAATTGATTAATGGGGTATGCACACAAGAATTATATATTAGAACTAGCTGGCCCGGCAGACGTTGTACTGCCCTTTCCGGTACATTTGGGGGCCTCAATAGCCCGGTTGGTAACGCGACGTGTTTACTGCGAGCCAGCAGGACGCTAGAGGTTGTGGGTTCGATTCCCACGAGAAACCCTGGTTACAAAAAAGTGGTATCACAATGGGCCTGTAATAATGGCCTAAGTGTGTCTTCGGACAGCCACAACAATCTACATCTCTACATCTTCCGGTACATTTTCATTATGCCCTGTGCGTTGACCAATATTTGATCGTGTTTTTTCTTTTCGCATGTTTCTACAAATACTACCATTAATATAAGAAAACAGTGTTTCCGTTTCATATCCCTAATTAATTAATTGAACAAACTTACACGTTTTTTAATATTAAGTAAACCGTTTTACACTTCACAAATATTGGAAAATTACCCGGTTTCATCCGACGTTAGGTAAATACTTACTAATTAAACACTTCTCAAATGTTCTAGTTTGTTATATCCTAGAAATTGATTCAACCCGAAAACCCTTTTATGGATCCGCCATCTTGAATATCCAAATCTTGATAATTTTTAAAATTAGTGGCATTAACACAATTATTGTACCAAATTTCATTAAAACCCGTTGAAATCGAGAAATTTTTTATATATAATATATATTGAGTCCGCCATCTTCGATCTAGAAACTTTGATAATTCGATAATGATCAAAATTAGTGGCACCAAACAAATCGTACTAATTTTCATCAAAATCCGTTGAAGTCGAGAAATTTGCATCACCATATTGGATCCGCCATCTTGGATTTGGAAATTTTGATAATATTTAAAATTAGTGGTATCAGAATAATCATTGTATAAATTTTCATTAGAATCTGTTGAAATCGAGACATTATGGTCTCCCTATAGGACCCGCCATCTTGGATTTACAAATTTTACTAATATTCGAAATTAGTGGCCTCAGAATAATCATTATACCAATTTTCATTAAAATCTGTCCAAATTGAGACATTTTGGTCGCTGTGTTGGATCCGCCATCTTGAATTTGGAAATTTTGATAACATTTAAATTAGTGGCCTCAGAATAATTATAGTATGTACTAATTTCCGTTAAAATCGAAAAATTGTTGGTCACAATCTTGGATTTGGAAATCTCGATAATATTCTAAATTAGTTGCCTCAGAATAACCATTGTACTAATTTTCACTAAAATCCGTTGTAATTGAGACATTTTAATAGCCATGTTGGATCCGCCATCTTGGATTTGGAAATTTTGGTAATGTTCTAAATTAGTTTAATAAGAATAATCATTGTTATAATTTTCATTAAAATCCGTTGTAATCAAGACCATGTTGGATCCGTCATCTTGGATTTGGAAAATTTCGTAATATTCAAAATCAGTGACTCAAAAACAATTATTGTACTAATTTTCATTCAAATCCGTTGAAATCGCGAACGCGCAAACGGTCAAAATCGCGAAGTATAAAATAAAAAATGCTATTAAAAAGTAGCGGTTGGTGGTAGAAGGGTAAAAATTTAGGACTAAATGTGTTTTTTAATGCCACACCATAAAAAAATTACCAAAAAAAATTTTGTCCAAAAAATAAAAAAATTTTTTTTAGGGTGACCCACCCTTAACACTTAGGGGTATAAAAATTAGTTATAAACCTATTCTCATACCTACTGAATATACATATTAAATTTCATCAAAATCGGTCAAGCCGTTTCGGAGGAGTATGGCCACTAACACTGTGACAGAAGAATTTTATATATTAGATTACATATTTCGTCGAACTTAATAATTAATGAGAGAATTCATTGACCGATATTTCAAAATAACTTATATAAGAGTTAAAACAAATTTGTATAAAAGCAAACAAATTTAAAACTATAAATTGAAAATAAAAATAAAAGCTGTAATAGAAAATTAAGAACTGTAATTGCGCGTTCGAGGAATCAAAAAATCCTGGAGAAAAGCAACAAGCGGGGATGATTGATGGATAAATTATTATTATTACACACCGGCTTGGTTACGTATGGAGATAAAAAAACATTAGTTTGAAACAATCATTCTAAGTGGTTCACAAAATCTTTAGTCCGATAAAAAAATGTCAAAAATAAATGTCATGATAAACATGAACATTATTTTTAGAAAATAAATAAAGTAAAAAGTGGAAGAGGGGAGGGAGGGTTGGTAATTTACATTTTGAAACTAAATTGACGATTGTTTAAAATAGCGTTAAAATATAAATTTAAAATAAAGTTTAACTTTTACATCTTCAATATATATTTAATTAAATATTTTTAAAAATATCTATACTACTAACTCTTATTAAAAAAATACGAAATAAAAGCTCTAATTTTTTAAAACACTTAGTTTTCTGAAAAAAATATCTTATAAACTTAAAAAAAAAAAATCTAGTTTTCGACTTTTCGCAGCCAAAAAAAGAGTAAAAAATATTTTACAAAATATTTGAACTTCTTCAGTTATCAGTTACAATCTGAGTAAATCCAATAAGTGCTAAAGGGGTTTGTTGATCGCATTCAAAATGTACCATTTATAATATTCCACTACTTTTAAATTGAGTAAAGTCGCCAATATTTATTGCCTAGAGGAGAGGATCTATGATGTTGTTAAATTTGTTAATGAATTTTGCTATGAGGTATCTGAAGTATTCTATTTTTTCATTCCGAGGGTATTTTTTTAATATATCAATTTTTTTGTCGGACATAGCGCTTTTTTTAAAAGACCCTTGAAAAGGTAAATGCTACCTTTGTGATATGAGAAGAGCATCACTGATTATTTTTAAAAAGTTACATCGACATAGAAGAAATTATACTAATTTTTATATTGTATGTAAAAAAAAAATGTTCATTTATTACCTTTTGTATATATAAAAATATACTTTTATAGAATTAAATATTAGAAAATTAAAAATATAAATAAAACTCAACTGAATTCAACTGAATATGTCGAACAGTTGCACATATTTGCATAAAAATAAATTAATTAATTTCAGTGGATGTTGTACCCATCTGACTGTTCAACCCTTTCATGCTCCATGCATTCTTTTCTGTTCTTAGAAATCATGTAAATTTTTAGTTAAGTTTCAAAATTTCGGAGGGGGGTGTGGGGGGCGGATAACCCCCGAATTTATTAGGGTTGACAATCATCTTTAAGAAATTTTCATAATGATTATTTAACTGAGGTTTTAATTTCATTCTTAAAACATTAAATTTATTGCATTCTCCTATCAAATGGAAAAAAGTATTTTGTATTTCATTAATAAAAAATGTACCATTCCTAGTACTATTTCTATTATTATAATTGTTATTAAGTTTAATTTGAGCAATTATTCTTTTTGCCCATAGAGTGACTCTAAAGTGCAAATATTTGTAACTTGATTTTTAATACACTAATATCGTGTATATATTAAGAGACTCCAATGATTTTTGAAAATTACTAGCTGTAAAGACTACAGAGACTTAGAATTGCACAAGATGTGAATCGTGCTTGTTAAAAACGATTCATTTATTGCTTTTCCCTTTTATCACTTAACTGCGAACAGAAACCTTTTATTCCGATCCGTCTGAGGTATTTATAATCACAAACATTCGACGCTATTTCTAGATTGCTGTTTTCAAACAATTATGAGTATAACGATTTTCAACAGACTCTTCGGCGTCGTTTTTGATAATTTTAATTCCGTATACCGATATATGCAACGGTAATCTTTCCCCAGGTTCCACGATACTTTTTTCAATGTGGAACGATTCAAGCGCCACCAAGCTTCGCCTAGGAAATGGATAGCTGTCAAAAATAAACTCTCCACCCCTCGATCGGGCAACACGTAAATCTAATGGCGGCAGTGTTTCAATCTTTGATAACTCAAAAGTAAAAATACTTTGCAAGAGAAGTGTATCATGTCTCAGGATATTTATTTAGATGTTAAAGATAGCAAAAATTCGGGTGGGATGTCTGATGGTTCCCAGAGTCCGACAACTCCGGTAAAACGTAACAACAGCTCGCTAGTAACACTGTCGAAAGGATTTGTTTCGCTCCTGAAAAACTCAAATAAGGGCATAATCGACTTGAAGCACGTAAGTACCGAAATACTAAAGGTCTACTCCAAGTTCGGAGTGAATTCGAAGTCGGTTTTCGTTTGAGAAACTGTGGGTAAATTCACATTCAAAAAATCAAAGATAAGCGCCAAAGTTTCCCGACGGGATGTGAGGCGCGAAATTTCAATTTTTATCGGACACAAATACCGAATTTTTTTTCAATTTTCGAAAATTGAAGATGTGGAAGATAGGAAGTAATATTTTCGATTATTTTAGGCCGCCAACATTTTGAACGTCAAGAAGAGGAGGATTTATGATATCACAAATGTTCTCGAGGGTGTCGGACTTATTTATAAAAAGGGCCACAGCAGACATGTCCAGTGGAGGTAAATTTATTTATTGTACTAATTGAATTATTGCACAAATAGTTCTTTTAGAGTCTTTTTACGTTTGCTGATCAACTCCAAATTTATAAAGCCCTTCTACGGCACTGCGTTGTGTAGATTTTATTTATTGTTGGCCCAAAGCCTCTTAAATCCTATTTCTTAGTCTAAAAATCGTCTTCGAAAGAGAATGCCTTGGATAGCGTAATGGTACTACTAAATGCAAAATTAAAACATTTCTTAGGTTCTATAAGGAAATTGCATAGAAAAGTTGGATTTAGATAAATCTAGGCTTAAATGATAAATTAAAAATTGTTAACTTGAAGACGAAGTATGGACCATAGATGTCCAAACTGCGCTAGACTGAGAAATCGTACTAAAGTTCTAGACCCAAGTGGTTAAAGATCTTTTTAAACATTTTCATGAATAGAAGCAAGATATTTGGAAAAATGATAAAGAACCATAATTTGATCAATCTTTTGCTATTCTTATAAAGAATTGCACTTTCGAATTTGTATGAAGCAATTACAAATGTATGATTTAGCTACCAAACTACCACTTTTTGATTCTGTTCTGTCTGTCTGTCTATTCGATTTTTGATATGCTAATGAATAAAGTCTCAATGTGAGTATGACTGTTTCCCAAAACACAGTGATACCGCGATACTGTACAATTCAGCTGCAGAGACTACTATGCTGAATTATACAATTATACAGCGGTATCACTTCTTTTTGGAAAACAGCCTATAAGTAAAAAGTTCTTATCAGCTGCGCATTCAGCTAATAGGTGTCACCAACATGAAGAACTTGCACCCAATACCAAATTCTCGCTGAGATGGCCCTTGTGCGGTCGGCGCAAGGGTGTTCTTAAAGGGGAAATCTTATGCTGAGCTGAACACTCGGAATCTGCGGACTGGGATAGGTCGATTGCTGAGAAACGCATGAGAAAGGCACAGATTGAATAAAAATACCTAGGGCGAAGAGACGAGACCATTTGTGTTTTTCCTAGCTACTGAACGTACCGAGCGGAGCACACAATAATTTAAAACCTTTAAAAATGCACAATGAAAAAATGTAGACAATCTCGTCCGTATTCATGCTTGGTGTGTGCTACCTATCTCTTCTCCCTTCTCCGATTCGGCGTTTCCCTATAACTTAACATTGCGAGGGGAGGTAGAATTGAGAGACCGATACCAATGCATCAAACCAGGGCGCCTTTAAAAAAGCGTTCATAAAAAAAAGCTTCAGTTTATATAGCTTACTCTAAAAGCTGTCTGTGAGAATTTTTTGGTGACTATTTATTTCTCTTTCTACATTTCTTATAGGAATTTACAGAGGTAATAGCCCTGAGCTGCTTTATCTAATGGGAAATTTTGCTGGGTATATTTTCGAGAATTGCATATGAGTTGGGACTTTGAGAGTGTCCCTTCTTGTTGATATCAATATTCTTTCCTATGGAGTAGGCTCAATATATGCTGAATTCTCTTTCTGGGGTTCTTTTATATAGCGACCCCAGTCGAAAATTTTCGTACAACATGTTTTGTTTGGCATGCAAGTTTTTAATGTTATACTGTCTTTGGTGTCACTCAAAGTGTTAAGTCGATTTCGTTAAATTCGACTAGCAAGGATAATAATTTTCTTATCAACTCAATTTTAAAAATTCGTCTTCGATGGTCGAGTTGAACGAAATCGACATCCTCAGTAAAGACTCTAATTTTCTTTTTAAATAAGACTATAGAGTTAAAAAAAAGATTTTCTTCTTCAATCCTCAGGGGTCGACAAGATGGTATTTTTCAGCAGGATTTCCAAACTTTTATAGACAAACTAAAGCAAGACGAACAAGATCTTAAGGAGCAGGAAGAAGAATTAGATCGACATATTAAGTACGCTAAACAGAATGTCCGTAACTTAACTGAGGATCCGCGCAATCGTTCTTACGCTTATGTAACACGAGACGACTTACTGGACTCGTTTAATAAAGATAGAACTTTATTGGCTGTGAGAAATTACAATGAGGCTACCGTGACTGTAAGTTTATTGTTTTTAGTTGCCAAATAAATTTGAGCTTACTTACAATAGCATTTATTATTATAATTAGACATGTTGGCAAGTTAATTATTTATTCCTTGACTGTTTGAGAAAGTTATATATATCATTTTTTTTTGTAGAGTAACGAGATTTTTAGTTTAGTTAATAAATCAGGCAGCTTAATTGACGCAAGACTAGTCACCGAAAACGGGAGCTCATATATAGAAGACGACGAGTTCAAAGAGGTTTGTAGCTTTTAAAAAAATTCATTTTTCAAACAAGAAACATATTTATAAATTTTAGAAAGTCAAAGAGTACTATGAATTGAAGGAGCCTATTTCAAATACTAGAATCGAACCGAATGCAACACCCACGAAGAGATCCAGAAAAACAACGTTTCAAACGAAATGGAAAACTTACGGAGTTATGGATGAAGCAGAAGTGTGGGCAGAACGTGAAAAGCAAGCAAATGTGATTTTAAGAGACTTCAGGGAAGATTACTCTATTCGCTCTAAGCTACCAGAAGATACACTCGAAAGTAAAAAAAAGGGGTTTAAATGCTTTAAGAAATTTTTTAATAATGATTTTTTTTTTTTTTTTTAGCCGAGTGCCCATTACAGCGAGTGGATGACCCTCCAAATGATTTTTTATTTTCCCTAGAAGGTAGCGAAGGTGTCTGTGAACTTTTTGATATTCCTTATACGTAAAGAATATTTTTATGTGCAAAAGTAATGTAGAACATTAAAATCTAGTGGTCCTTGTGAACTGTACATTATGTAGCTATTTATTAAAGAACAATATTTTTATCAAAAATTATAAAAGATATTTTTTGGGGGGTGTACTAACTTTGCTTACGATCCTTATAAATCCCTCAAATAGTATAAAGTAAAAACATAGAAAACCTGTGGCAAATGACTTCTTCCTACAAAAATATTAAACCGGATCATTTGGGGACTATCAGAAATTACAGAAATCTCATTCGAAACCCATCGGAAATGGCAAATTTATGATTGGAGGTAAAATTGTCTAAATTTGGCACCGAACTTATTCTTATCAGAAGTATACCAAGTAATTTCGAATAGAGTAAATAATTTTAATTAAGTCAATCCCAGATTGCGATAAAATTTCTAACAATTGTAACATGGTCTAAACTTCTTTAATCTTCTTAATTATTTTCAAAAGCAACAAAACATCATTTTAATACTTAAAACATCAGAAATTTATTTGGTCTTTTGCCTTTTCCAATTCTTATTTTTGCCCTTATCGTTAGGTTGCTTAATTCGTTTCCTAGCTCCCACAAAGTGCTCAGAATCATCGAAGTCATCCAGAGCTTTACCCCGCTTGCCTTTAATTCCCTTCCTTTCATCGAGATCCCTAAGCTCAAGTTTAGCTGTCCTTTCAGCCTCCGCAACCCTTTCTTGGAGCGCCATGACCTCGTCCTCCTCGCATTTGTAGAGCGGCAGCTGCTTCCCAAGCAAGTGCTCAATTCGCTGATACAACTCGACGTCGTACTGTGTTACAAAAGTTACTGCTTTTCCAGCACGACCCGCTCGAGCTGTTCGACCTACACGATGAATATAATCCTTGCTGTGGGTGGGAATGTCGAAATTTAGTACTACGTCGACGTGGGGGATGTCCAGACCTCTGTTTTGAAAAGAAAATTAAAATTTTAATAACGATAAAAGTTAAAGCCAGAAAGCATTCAAAGAATTAAAAAAATTATAACCAGATTCGTATGGTACTCCTAAAATAAAAATAATAATTAAACTAACTTACCTTGAAGCAACATCTGTAGAAATAAGAATTGATCTGTTCTTTGCCTTAAACTTATTGAGAGCGGCCAGACGTTTATTCTGCGACATCTGCCCATGTAAGGGTATAGCTGCGAGTCCCAAAGCCCTAAGCATTAAAGCAGTCCTCACAGTGTTATTACAAGTGCTGCAGAATATCATAAAACTGTTTCCAGCGAGCTCATTGAGGATGTGAACTAAATACACGTCTTTGTACTTCACAGGGATGAAAAGATAGTACTGCTGCAATTGTTCTACTGTTTGATACTTATTCGAAACCTCAACTTTAACTGGATCTTTCAAAGAAGCCCTCTGTAGCTTCTTGACTTTCTTGGTCATAGTAGCGCTGAACAAAAATGTTCTTCGCTCTCTGGGAAGAACTTTTAAAATTTTGTCCAGTTCAGCTTCAAAGTCCATGTTTAAAATTCTGTCAGCTTCATCCATTACCAGGTACTTAATCGCCTTGAGATTGAATCCTTTTGTGTTCTCAAGATGATCAACTAAACGGCCAGGAGTTGCTATAATTATGTGAGGCTTTTTTGCGAGCTGTAGAGCTTGTGAGGTCATGTCCATGCCACCGACAATAACGCAACATTTTACTCCGATTGAACTACCTAAGAAGACATATTTAAATATTTTTCGTTTTATGTTAGAATCTGGATAGTAGACAATTTGTTGGAATTCTATTAAATATTTTTTTTTAGTTTTATAAAAGCTCAGAGATCGTGACGAAAATGTAAGCGTAATTTTTACATAGGATATGGTTCAAAAAGGTTTTTCTACATCATTGCTGGCAGCAATGCGGGATTTAGCATCAATTTTTAAAAATACAACACACTTTAAAAAAAGATTTCGGGAGGAAGTACGCACCTAGCGCTTCGAATTGTTCGGAAATTTGAAAAGCCAATTCTCTGGTTGGTGTGAGGATTAGAGCGAAATATCTCTGCGGATTTTCCAGTAATTGCTGCAGGATTGGGAGGGCGAATGCTCCTGTTTTTCCTGAACCTGTCTCAGCCAGTCCGATAACGTCCTTGCCCTGCAGTGCCACAGGAATTGCCTCCTTTTGAATTTTTGATGGGGTTTTCCATTTTAGCTCGGTGCATGCTTCACAGAGGGAATCAATCAATCCCTTTTAAGAAAAATATAAGAGAAATTAGTTTTAAACTAAAGGAAATAATAAGAGAAATTAGTTAGGTGGCAATGAGAACCACGCCGTGCAGGTTAAACATTTAAAGATCTGGAGAAGATAATGTTAAGCACTAACAATAAAATTCTCACGATCGCAGACAATATAATAACTCAAATTTGTGCTAGTAAAAGTTAAAATGTTGTATATACACTTTCTTAGAATCGAATGTAATAATCTTAAAACAACTTAAACCTCATATTATGCCTTTAATAAACTTACAAGGCAAAATTGTGAAAATGTGTTTGAGAAAATCTAAGTTCGACTCCACTATGCAAGCCTTCAGCGAGTTCAAGGTAATGACAATGCGACAATTATACACTTTTTCTACACTTAAATTTGTAATTAGGAATTTGACAAGCTTTGCTCTACATCAGTCAAATCACAGTACCCGAAGGCAAGTTCTTAGACCATTAGTAGAAATGAGGTGCAGCAGAAGTTTAAGGGGGTAAAACCCACTGTTGAAAAAAAAAAAAAATTGTTTTTATTTTCATATTTCGATAAATTAGCACTTCAAGAATATCTGTGTAAAATTTCAGAGCAATATCTAAATAGTAGTTCTTTCTACAGCTCTCACATTCCCCCTCCGTTCAATTACGATTTCGGAGCGGGCGCGGCCTTGTAATTAGAAGGTACCCACTATCACCCGGGATTCGCTGATTAAGGGTTAGTTGAAAATTTTTTTACTTACATAATTTCGTTAAGAAAACTTTAAATACGTTTTTCTCAAAACACTCTTTTTCGGTGCCCGTCGTAAAATTGTGAAAAAACTATTGGGCCGATTTACTTCAAATTTGGCATACACTTTTATTTAATATTTAACTATAATCAATTATTAGAGCAAAAAAACAAATTTCGTTGATTTAGGATCATCTTTTCCGTGGTAAAAAATAACGAAACTCGATACATCAATGTTCGAACGTGCACTAGAATCATCACATTCTTTTTTTGCCGCAACAAAAGGTTATTTCTATCCTTTATAACAAATACTGAAGAATTTTTCTTTGGTACATGTTTGCAGATGTATATTTTGGCCAGGATTTTACGAGGCGCAATTTGTATTTTTTTTTTTTGACTGCTTGCGCGCTGACGGTCGCAATTTTGTTAACTTTTTTTTTATAATCAAAATGTAAACTTTAGTCCTCAGTAAAGAAGTATGGAAAAAATCAAAAAGATATCTTTGATAGTTTTTTTTACCGATTTTTTAAAATAAGTACCATTTTTTGGGTTTCAAAAGTGGGTTACCCCTTAATGTAAAATAATATTGATTACACTGCACCCAAAATTTATAATAATATATCAAGCGATTTGAAACTTATCCCCCATTTATAAATAAAAATTAAGAACTCTTAACCTCTTAATTGCTTTGAAAAATCCCTTTAATTCAAGAGATGGACCTCTTTTTGTAGAAGAATTCACAAATTATAAGAAATCAGTGTATTTCTAATATTTGTTCAATAATGTGGTAGCATTTTAATTCCTTTAAAAGGATTTTTGATAGTAGTTAAGAGCTCTTAATTTTTATACAGAATCGGGGGGTTAGTCTGAACCATTCAAACTATAAAAATAAGTTAAGAGTATGTATTCAAAAACCCAGGCATATTTCCAGACATATTCAGCTGCTAGGATTATTACACTGAGTCAGATTTCTATATTAGTCTCCTTACTTATTATAAGTAGAGTTTAAGTAAATTTAATCAGAGATATATTTACTTTGTGTTTACAGTCACATCCCTCACACGCACAAGCTATGCTTTTGTGAGGGACTAGTTTATATTTAAGATTACGACTGAATTATAAGTTGCAGTATGAATAAATAAATAAATAAAACAAAACTCAATTTTCTACAAGATCTTCTGAGGTATGGTCTAAGAGCAAATCTTGTATGTTTCTCTCTCGAAATCGCCATATAAATCATCTAGGATGTATTTAATTCACTGTAATGTGGCAAGGTGATTAATTTTACACGTCGTTACTGTTGGGGGCCCCCTAAATTTTGATCGGGACGTCTCCAGAAGGTTGCCTATATTTAGCATTTTCTACAGGGCGAAAGTGATAACTTACCAAGTCCTTAAACGTGACATTTTCCTTGGTTTCTTCCTGTTCGACCGCCCCATTTCCCTCAGCTTCACTTCCCTCCTCGGAATGATCCGAATCGCCCTCAAAATCTGACTCTTCGCTGGACATCGCACGTGAATTCTGCAAGTGTCAACATCAGATGAACATAACCTCAGAAAATCAGAAACTTCCAGGCCCGTTCATGTGGCAGTACGTTGTGTTGTAAAGCATAGTTTAGTTTAAGTAAATAAGGGTTTTTATTATAAAATATGTAAATTAGTTTTGCTGAATGAATTACTTTTATAGGAATTATGTCAAAATAAGACGCTTTCAGTAAATTGACTTGTGCGCCATCTACTTTCGATTCAAAATCGGTTCAAGCCCAATTTTGAGTAACAAGTTCCACAGGTTCCTGTTGGAATTTATCGGCGCTGTGAACCCGGTGGTGTTGTCAAGCCCGCAGAATCGATGTTTTGATGTGACAACCCTCGATGTGTATTGATCAGAAAGAAGTGACGTTTGGGTCGAGGAAGATTCTTCAGTTTGTCAAAAAAAGGATTTTTCGGTTTATTGCAAAATTCTCTGCTGCCCGGAACGTTATTTCATGTATTCGTCGTGAAGAGCTGACAAATTGGTAATAACCAGAATAGAGCTGAAACAATGATTTCAGTGTTTTAACACACAAAAATCATCGTCTTTCGGCCTCAGCTGTAGAGACACGAAACTTTTGTGACTTGAATAGCCGAAGAAGAAAAATGTTTCTTTTATCGACTTTTTAGTATTGGTTGTGTTTTTTTGAAAATTTGTCGGAAATCAGGAGATTTTTATAATCTTGATCGGTTTTTCCACCACCTCCTGTATCGGGTCGTCCTGTTAAATAACCTCCGTATCGATTTATTTCGACAGGGAGGTCACATCGGGTGCACAATTTTTACCATTTACCCGGAGGAGGCGGAATTTATCTTCAGTCGTGGGACAGCCCCCGGCCACGGATATTTGAGCCGCTGCAGGAGCCCCTTCGAAACGGAGACGACGACGTATAAATTAGCAAGATGAATACACCGAACGCTGCAACTGATCCCTGGGTGATAACCTCACAGGAGAAAGTTAAATATCAGGAACAGTTTAAGTCGCTCCAGCCACAGAATGGAGTTGTGACCGGCGCGCAGGCAAAGGGATTTTTCCTTAAGTCGCAACTTCCTCCGCTGATTCTAGGACAGATTTGGTAAATATATTACTCAATAAATAAATTCATTTCGGTCGCTATTTGTCCAACGATAAGCGGCCTCATTCGCCCGTGACGCCCATTTTCTCTTGAGATATGAAAAGGTCAATTTGTGTCTATTACTCAAGAAAGATATTTTCATGAATTAAGTGCGCTCGTTCGGGGCTCGATTGTGAGATGCTCTGTACGGGGAATTGTTACGGCCTAGTCCCTACGGAATGCGGTACAGAGTTTTGCACTTCCGACACTCGAAAAGTTTTTGTAAAGAGATCATCAACTTTCATCGGGGTGGATTGGCGGTTTTAGATTTTTTTTTTGGGTAGACGAGACGAGTTCGATTAATCCCATTCCCACCTTCTTCCGGCGCAAACTATGCTCTTTTGTAAATCTGTAAGCTAGAACTTCAAGTGAATGAAACTTTCTTTATAAATTTTCATAAAGTATCCACTTGAGTGAGTAGAGCCGAGCTCATGATTTCCTATCAAATCAGTGGTTGCTGGAAAGTTTTTACGTATTATACGGTTTAATAGTTTTTCTGGCGCTAAATACTTTTAACAATGCTTATCTTTAACAAACCATTATGCTTTTGTAAACAAACTTTTTAAAAACAGGCTCAATTAGCGAAGTAAAATGTTAGTCTGATTGTCTTAAAAGTTTCTTAAAATCGATGACCTCACTTAAATACTATCTGAAGTATTTTAAAAACTAACAGGGGCTCAGCCCAAAGTTTAACAATTACAAGTCATGAATTGAAAAGACTATTTAAACCAGGGTTCGGAGAACTGAAAAAAAAAATAAATTCGTTCGCGAACGAATTATAAACAAAGAATTTTATTTGATAATGAGTTTTATTTTTTTTATTCGCGAGCGAAATTTATTTTTATGGAATTGAAACATATTTTTCACTTGCGAATAATTCGTAAAAGAATCGTTCGAAATTTAATACCATATTAATAATTAATAAATTAAACAAATTATTATTAGGCTTCAATATCTTGCTGAGGTCATAATGATCATTATGGTTAATTAATATACTTATGTCTATTATAAATTAAAGAATGACTAGAAATATTTAATACATATTTTGATTCAGTTTTATCATCAAAATATTATTTAAAAAACACTTCTACCACTCTCCTCAAACGTCGATTGTTCGTTTTCATCATTTAAGTTCACTTTATGTACGGTAGCATAATGTCTTTTTATATTCCCCGTACAATGTCCTTTCAATATTTGTCTGCACTCTAAACAGAGCTTTAAAATATTACATTACTTTGGAATGCATTAACGTAGGCATTACCATTACAAGTAATGCAATTTAAAGATGATGACCAGTACCAGTACTAATAATGTTAATGCAAGAAAATCGAATTACCATTACAGTTACTGGTATTCGTACTTCACCATTACTGTAATCACATGAGCATTACTTGGCATTACTAGCATTACTCGGAATTACGTAGCATTACATTAGCAGTACTTTGCATTACTCAGGCTTATACAGCAGTACTCAGCATTACTCATAATAAGAAATACCAATTTGAAAGTAATGGTAAGTAATGCTAAATAATGCTCATGGGAGTAAGTAATGCTAGTAATGGCGAGTAATGCTGAGTAATGCTCATGTGATTACAGTAATGGTGTAGTACCAGTACCAGTAACTGTAATGGTAATTCGATTTTTTTGCATTACCATTACTAGTAATGGTACTGGTAATCATCTTTAAATTGCATTACCTGTAATGGTAATGCATGTTACTGGTAATGCCATTTTTTACAGCTTTGACTTTAAACACTTTGATGATTTAGAACAAGTGCTTAAAAATATCGAAAACTCTTCGGCGACCCATATTCGCTGCTTTTACTTTTAACCATTAACTGAGCGCATGCACCACGAACTCAAGTCAAAGAATGCAAAAGAGTCGTTCGTTTCGGTTCTTTTTCACTCTCGAGAGAAAAATTGAATTCTCATCATTTGAATTCGTTCTCACGAACGAAATGTTTTGGATATGAAGTGATTGCATTCGTTCTCGCTGAGCGAACGGAATTTATAAAATTCTTCTCAAAAACATAGTTCGCGAGTTGAAAAATTAAATTTGATTCGCGAGCGATAAATATATGGGAATTTTATATTTTTCTCGTTCGTGAGCGATATTTTACGTACTCTAATTTAAACACAAAAAATTCATTCACAAATTTTATTATTCAGTTAAAACTAATAATAAACAAAGGGGAGTTAGTTCAGTTTTAATTCAATACTTATTTTAGGAGTTTAGGAGGATACAGCAACATTTTCGTCTTAGCTTCTAAACTATTGCTTCTACTTGTACATAAAAATGATATTTCATTTTGCCTTGAGGGGTTCTTTTCTCTAATCATGAAAATTTTTAAATCTACTAACAAGATACATAAAAATTTGAGAACAGCGCATATTCAACAGAAAACAATCGAAACTGAAAAAGCGTAATTGTTTAAACTAAAGTTAAACGCTCTGAGCTTTGCAAGTTGACTCACTTTATTTTTTTTTAAATTTTATTTTATATTTTTTTATTTTTTAATTAACTATTATTTGATGTTTTCGTTTATTAAAAAGATATTCCAACTGAAGCCTCCAAATTTTCTAAGAAGCGTTTTTTCCATAATTATTATATGCTCGTATCTATAGCAAATTTTAATTCATATCTTGTACAATCTCAAACCCAAATAAAAGCCTAGCTTATTATTCGTAATTGCCGAAAATCTGTTTGTAGTAGTTTGTCCAAAGATAGTGTTAATATCGCTTTTGAAAATCGCACGCTTGCTTTTTACCAGAAACTAATTCGCTGAATGCACGAATAAAAATATAAATATTTTCCCTGTAGCTGCGCTTCCTGAATAATTAAACCTGGAAAAAAAATTACATGTATAATTCATTCCATAATAGCACGTTTTAACCTTCGTCCCTATATATATATAAAAATGAAAGTTCGTTTGTTTGTTTGTTTGTTTGTTTGTTTGTTTGTTTGTTTGTTTGTTGCTCAATCACGCCTAAACGCTTGCATCGATATTTTTCATTTTTTGTCCGAAGGTAGTACATATTCCGACTTAACATATAGGCTAATTTTTTTTCGGATAGTACGTACGGTTTCAAGATGGCGGATCCAAGATGGCGGCTTAAAATTTTAAATTTGGAGCGATTTTCATGAAAATTGGTACATAGGGGTTTTGCGGGATGGGAATTTCAAATCCGCTGTCCAAATTTAGAAATTCAAGATAGCGGATCCAATATGGCGACCAAGATTTCCTGATTTCAACGGATTTTAATGAAAATTAGTACAATGATTGTTTTGAGGTCACTGATTTTGAATATTATCAACATTTAGAAATCCAAGTTGGCGGATCCAAAATGGCGACCATATTTGTCGATTTCAATGGATTTTAATGAAAATTAGTACAATGATTATCTTGAGGTCACTGATTTTGAATGTTATCAAAATTTACAAATCCAAGATGGCGGACCCAATATGGCAACCAATATTTCTCGATTTCAACGGATTTTAATGAAAATTAGTACAATGAATATCTTGAGGTCACTGATTTTGAATGTTATCAAAATTTACAAATCCAAGATGGCGGAACCAATATGGCGACCAATATTTCTCGATTTCTGCGGATTTTAATGAAAATTAGTACAATGGTTATATTGAGGTCACTGATTTTGAATGTTATCAAAATTTACAAATCCAAGATGGCGGACCCAATATGGCGACCAATATTTCTCGATTTCAGCGGATTTTAATGAAAATTAGTACAATGGTTATATTGAGGTTACTGATTTTAAATGTTATCAAAATTTACAAATCCAAGATGGCGGACCCAACATGGTAACCAAAATTTCTCAATTTCAACGGATTTTAATGAAAATTGGTACAATGATTATTCTGAGGCCAATAATTTTGAATATTAGCAAAATTTCCAAATCCAATATGGCGACCAGAGTGTCTCTATTTCAACGGATTTTAATGAAAATTGGTAAAATGATTATTCTGAGGATACAAGTTCCGAATATTATCAAAAGTTGTAAATCCAAGATGGCGGATCCAATATGGCAACCGAATGTCTCGATTTCAACGGATTTTAATTAAAATTAGTACAATGACTACTCCGGAGCCACTAATTTCGAATATTATTAAAATTTCCATATCCAACATGGCGACCAAAATTTCTCGATTTCAACGGATTGTAATGGGAATTAGTACAGTGATTATTCTGAGACCACTAATTTTGTACATTATCAAAATTTCTAAATGCAAGATGGCGGACCCAACGGCGTCCAGAATGTCTCGATTTCGACGGATTTTAATGAAAATTGGTACAATGATTATTCTGAAGCTACAAATTTGGAATATTATCAAAATTTATAAATCCAAGATGGCGGGTCCAATATGAAACCAAATTTCTTGATTTCAACGGATTTTACTGAAAATTAGTACAATGATTATTCTGAGGCCACTAATTTCGAATATTAGCAAAATTCCAAACTCAAGATGGCGGATCCATAAAGGGGTTTTCGGGTTGAAACAATTTCTAGGATATAACAAACTGGAACATTTGAGAAGTGTTTAATTAGTAAGTATTTATCCAACGCCGGGTGAAACCGGGTAACCCAGCTAGTGCTTTAATAAAATCAATGACTAAAATGGAGAAGAGTTTGGTAAATGGGAACTACCTTGGACAAACTTACACAATTCCTCAAATTTAATATCTTGAATTTTATGCTTTTTCAGAAATTAATCCGTAAAGAAAACTTACTCTTTTGTGATTATATGAATTAATAATGATATGTATGTTTTTAAGTGATAAAATTATAGAGGGCTTGAACCTCAGCGTAGATTATCTAAAATTCGATTAAAGTCCTAATTCTGTTGTGGAATAATAATACCAATTTAATACCAAAAATAGCTTTTGTTTTGCTTTAGGTGATTAATAAAATTCATGACGTATATTAAAAGCTGTAATCAAGTTTTAATGTTAGGCAGGCTGCAGAAAAAAAAAATATAATGATAACGCTCTTCTTGAAATAAAAACAAGATAAAATTAATCTGTTAGGAATTCGATCATTTTGAAAATTGTGAATATTTTTGATTACTTTATTTGTTAGATTTATTGAGTGTGAGGTCAGGCTAAAAGTATTTGTGACTATATCATAACAGGTTTATACCAAATTTAATAAAATATTGGATTCTTAAAAATTGTTTTTCTATTTTTATTTTGTTTTATGTTTTTTATGGTTTCATTTCATTTTTGCCATATATTAATCTGTAATTATTTGCTTTCTTAAATTCAGAAAACTCATTTTGAAACTTTAAATGCTTGTAATTATTGAAGCGACGAATTAACTCTAGAAATAAAATATCATCTTGTCATACATAACCATCCTACTATTGCTGGAAGAAATTATTTGGCAGAGTATACATCGATTTTGTCCCTCGAGGGATAAAAAAATCGAAAATATGAGACTCCTGTAAAAACACCAACTTGTCTAGGAATCAACAGATTATTTTTGTACGAATTGTGGGTGTGAGACGTGTCGGGCGCACTCTACTGAGCTTGAGATTTTTTTTTGGCCGGAGGTGAATTAGAGCACGTTTCAGTTCGAATTTTTTGTACCATGGCACTAATCATGTGCAATTTTGGCTAACAATACATAATATATATTTACAGCCTTTTCCACTACTTGGGGGGAAAAATACGTGTCGCATCAACGTACGTGCTTAATGTAGTGTAGCGAGCATGACACGTTTGCAGTCGCATCCACTGGCATGATTTTCTTTTTAGAGTTTAAGGAAAAGATAATCGGATATTTTTAATAATTAAGAACTAAGGAAATCTGAAGTTGTGATTTCTTTTGGGAGTATTCTCTGGTACATAGTGGTGAATTTAAAATTGTAATCTACTTTAGTTTGGATTAAAATAAAACAAACGTCTGATTCTTCTCAAATGAGTATTTTATTTTTATTTTATGATAGGGCACTTGCGGACACAGATTCAGATGGAAAAATGAACATAGATGAATTCAGCATAGCATGCAAGCTGATAAATTTGAAATTGCGCGGTTATGAAATTCCAAAAACTTTACCACCAACGCTAATTAAGTCACTAGCGCCTGGAGCTGCAACACCAACATTCTCCTCGGGCAGTTTAAGTCCACTGGATCCATTGAAATCCCTCGGAAACAGTATGCCTCCAACAAATGTCGCTTCCGTACCAATGATGTCCATTCAGCCAGGTGGTGGTGTAATACCCCAAGCCATTGTGCCCCCAATGGTCGGAGCACCGATTATTCCTCCAGTAGCAATGTCCACAGCCTCCGCGCCACTAATCCCAACACAGCAGCCTCTTGTCCAGACCATGGAGCAATCTTTAATGGGTTCAGCGACAATTCAAATGGCGAGACCATCACCAATGATGCCCGGCCAACCGATAGTCCCAATTCAGCCACTAATTCCGCCAGTAAGTGGAATGATGCCGGCCCAACAGCCTCTAATCGCCCCGACTGCGGGTATTGCAGTGAAACCATTAATTGATCCAGTAAAAACTATATCACCGCCCACCGGAGAAACAGCCATTGTAGCTGCTCCAGCTCCACCTACACCACCGCAAAGTAATCCTCCAAGCAGGAATATGTCCATTTCGGAAAGAGCACCATCCATTGAATCACCGTGAGTAAAATTTTTGAGTTATTCTTGAGTAAAGTAGTTCTATATTAAATCATCAAATATTATTCATTTCAAAGTTCAGAATATTTAAGTTACTAACTCTGATAGTACGAATTTGGTAATAAATGATAGCGGAGTCTAAAAATCGAATTTATTTCAAATCAAAAATAATATAGTTTTACCCATTTGATGATTTTGTATGGAATGACCCATTGAAGAGGATTGTAGCTTTTAAGGGAAATGTATTTCTTGCAGGCAATTAGAGTGGGCTATTAAGGGTCCCGTGAAGCTCAAGTACACACAGCTCTTCAATACAACCGATCGTACTCGAAGCGGCTTTCTCACCGGAGCCCAAGCTCGTAATTTAATGGTTCAAACAAAACTTCCACAGGCGACATTGGCTCAAATTTGGGCACTATCCGATATGGATTCGGACGGTCGTTTAGGGTGTGAGGAATTCGTCCTGGCGATGTATCTCTGTGATAGAGCCCTCGCTGGGGAGAAGATTCCGGTCACACTCCCACAAGACCTTATTCCACCCAGTTTTCGAAAAGTCCCTACCTCCAGACATGGTTCGATTTCTGGATCAAGGCAGGGCTCCTTGCCTGGGTCTCGACATGCATCGATTTCTTCTCAAGGTGCTGTACCAGAAAATGATCCAGCGGCCGGTTTACCACAAAGTAGGATTAATTTGTGTAATTTATCTTAGTCCATATATCGGATAATTATAATTTTACAGCAAGCTTTGAGGATAAACGAAAAGAAAATTTCGACAAAGGTCAAGCGGAGCTGGATAGAAGACGTAAATTGCTTATGGAACAGCAGCGAAAGGAGCAAGAGGAGCGCGAAAGAAAGGAGCGGGAAGAAGCTGAAAAGCGGGAAAAGGCTCGTTTAGAAGCTGAAAGGAAACAGCAAGAAGAACTTGAGAGGCACTTACAACGTCAGAGGGAAATTGAATTAGAAAAAGAGGAGCAGAGAAAACGTGCTTTAGAAGCTAAAGAGGCGGCTAGAAAGTAAAAAAAAAAAAAAAAAATCCCACTTATGATCTTTCTTCGAAATATAATAAATTGTTGTTGCAGAGAATTGGAACGACAACGTCAACTCGAATGGGAAAAACAACGAATTCAAGAGATGCAACTGCAGCGACAACGCGAGCAAGAGAAAGTCCTTAAGCTCAAAGCACAGAATCAGACATTAAATATAGAATTGAGCACACTTAATGAGAAGGTATGATAATGCACGTTACTTTTAGAAAGTTTACAAATAAGCATGCAGACACAAAATGTGGTGAAGATAATTTAAACGCCAAAAAATAGGCTATTCTAAGATGAGTTTTTAAAATTTGATTTCATAATTCAACCCCTTTTTGTAGATCAAGGAGCTATCACAGAAAATTTGTGATACCAGAGCAGGTGTTACAAATGTTAAGTCAGTTATTGATGGGATGCGATCAACACGTGATTCTCAAATGTCGGATATGTCTATGTTAAAGGCTCGGATCAAAGAACAAAACCAAAAATTAATGCAACTTACACAAGAGAAGGCTAAGTGGGATGCAAAGACGAAGAGCACCACACAACTAGCTGATTCCGCACATCAAGAGCAAATGAATGCTGCTTTTGCTAATAAACAGGTAATATGTAAATTTTATCATGTAAAAATAAATTGCATTATCTCTTCGTATTTAAATGAAAACAGGGTGATCTTATCGGAATTATAATTATATTTTTTTTTTCTAGATTACCATTAAGCAACTCAAAGACAAAATTGAAAATATCCGAGAAGAAATTGAATCTAAGCGAACCGATATTAATTCAAACGATATCCAGCTCGATGAGCTGAAAGCGGAGCTCAAGGATCTCATCAATAAGTGTGAGGAATTGTACTCAAAATACGATGTACATCGTAATCAAGTATTAGAAATAAAACATAATAAAAAGAATGAGGCATATACGTCTGCTTGGGATACAGAGCAATCATCTTGGCCTGTAGAAACTGCAACGACTATAAGTAATCTCGAAACGAGCGTAGTACCTCCAATAAGTGAGGAAGCACCAGCACCAGAAGGTTTTATGAAATATCGAGCTATTTATGAATTCAGTGCACGAAACGCAGATGAGATAACTTTTCAACCTGGAGATATTATTCTTGTACCACTGGAGCAAAATGCAGAGCCAGGATGGTTGGCTGGTGAAATAAACGGGCACACGGGCTGGTTCCCAGAAACCTATGTAGAAAAAATTGAAACATCGGTTAGCGATGAAACCTTCTCTAGTTATAATACTCAGGATACATATATCGACAATAAACCACAATTGAGGTAAGATTTTAACCATTTAAATCCTTTTTAGAGTGATCTTTTATTTATTTTAAAATTCAGTGAAAGTACCGAAGTCACAGTAACGACAATAGAAAACGATAACGTTGAGCCGCCTCCTTCAGAAAGTGTTGCATACAACGGAGACGTTGAATACTATATTGCTGCCTATCCATATGAATCAGCTGAAATTGGTGACCTTAATTTTAATGCTGGTGAAATGATCATGGTTACAAAGAAGGAGGGTGATTGGTGGACTGGCACGATAGGTTCAAGAACTGGAATTTTCCCATCGAATTATGTACAAAAAGCTGATATCGGCGGAACTGGAGAAATATACTCGCAAGAGGAGACAAAAGTTAGAATTATAAATTATTTTTTGCATGGACTGTGTGAAGAACTTTTTTTTTTGTTGCATTACTAACAAAATCATTTTGTTTTTCATTTAGGACACAGTTAACGGTAATGCCCAATACCAACAGCAACCAGTAGTAGCTGAAACAGAATTTGAAAACACTGAAATTACGCCCGTACAACAAACACAAAATATTCAGAATAATTCAAATAACCAGAACACTTCAGTTCTTGCGGATGAGTCAAAAACACAAGAAGACTTAGACATTGAAGTTTCACAAATAAACACCCAGTCAAAGAGTATTGAACAAGAACAGGAACAGGAACAGACATATAGTCGACCAATGTCTAGAACCTCATCAATGACTCCCGTAAATTCGATAGCTTTTATATATATATCTATTTTCGTACTAAAACTTATAATTTTTCTAGGGTATGCGTGCTAAGAAACCTGAAATTGCTCAAGTTATTGCACCGTACGAATCGACTAGTCCCGAACAGCTATCTCTTCAGCGTGGACAATTGATTATGATCCGTAAAAAGACAGATTCTGGATGGTGGGAAGGAGAATTACAAGCAAAGGGACGACGTCGTCAAATCGGTTGGTTTCCAGCGTCTTATGTTAAAGTACTGCAGGGAGGAAGGAACAGCGGTCGCAACACTCCGGTTTCAGCAAGCAAAATTGAAATGACTGAAACTATTTTAGGTAAGTGTCGTTTTCCTCTAAAACTATTTTTGGTCCTTATTCTGGGTGTTGAGATACTTTCAGTAATATTTTATAATAGCTGAATTGAAATTTTCTTTGTAATTCAGCTGTAGAACTAATTTTTTAATAGCTGAATTCCCATAAAAATTTTGTCGTAATTCAGCTATGACTACTTATAGCTGAATTTCATTATATTGCTCATATAAGAGATTTTCTTCATAATTCAGTTATAAGAAGGCACTTATAAGTTTTTCTTTTTACAGATAAAGTCATCGCCTTATATCCATACAAAGCGCAAAACGATGATGAGCTATCCTTTGAGAAAGATGATATCATAAGTGTTCTTGGTAGAGACGAGCCCGAATGGTGGCGTGGTGAATTAAATGGTCTAACTGGATTATTCCCAAGCAACTATGTTGGACCATTTGTTTCTTCGGGTAAGAAGAAAACGTAGATGAGAAGAAAAAAAAAAACTGTAGAAGATGATCGATCATCGTTGTGAACATTCCTCAAAAATACAGCATCCATGTCTGAGAGCAAATTTTTTGTTTGCTTTTCGTATTTTAGGTTATGATTTTGGTTATATTTTTCTTTCAAAGGATATCATTTATGGTTATCGAAAAAAGGTAATTTTATTTTTATTATTATTTATATTTAGTTTATAAATTTTTTGAGAACTAAGTTTATAGCGAAATTAAATTTAGAACGTGGTGGAATTATTTATTTTATCTGTATTTTTCTCAAGTTGTTTTTTTTATTTAGAATTTTTTTTGGTATTGCATGAATTTATCTAAGTAGTATTGAAATATATCGGAAATCAGTTTTTAAACAATAGGGTCCACTAATCGCGGTAGGTGAGATGAAGTAGTATTAAGTCGAAAAATAGGCTTATGTTTGTTTGAGACTGGGTTTTATTGCATTCATTATTTTTATTTCAAAGATGGATACATTAAGCTGTTTTGAAAATATAAAATTAGCATATGATCTAATGAAATTAAAGTCAAAGTTTCGCAGATGTGCAGTCATTGTGCATTTTGCCAAATAAATGCTGATGAGATTGAAATCAATTTATTTATCAATTTTGATGATGAAGGGTTGATTTGAGAGGGAGGTTATTCTCACAAATGTTCAGCAGGACTCTTCATGTATTTTAATTTTTAGCATGACCCATTTGTTTCTTACAAAAAGTCTTATAACTTAATGTAGTCGATTAAGGGGAAATTTTGGAAAAAAAAATTAATAATTTTAAAAGTTATGGCTGTTTGCTTTGACCCAGTTCCAACCGAAGCGCCTTGCGGCGCATATATGCTTGGAGATTCATCTAAAGTCAATTGGACAAAAAAAAATTAGTTTTATTAATAGATAATCTAGTGCCTGATCGAAGCTTTTTTTTTTTTTTTTTTTTTAATTAACAAAATGGCGGCCTCAGGAAAAATTTGTCCAGATTTTTGGGAAAAAACCAACAGTTGCTTGTATATAAAAAATCGAAATTAAAACAAAAAACAAATCCTTCGATCAGGCACTAGCTTTTTATGTTTTCAAAAATCTGTATAAATTTCATTAAAATCTACCGAGCGGTTTTTGAGCTACAGTGGCCACCAGTTCAAAAAACATGGTTTTGAGAAAAACGCATTTGAAGTTTGTAAATTGTATATGTCCGAGAACCCTTTGTTAATTATCGAATAACTCGAAAAGTAATTGTCGGATTTACTTAAAATTTTCAGAGAATATTTCTAAGATATTATACTTTAAGAAAATGCAAAAAAAAAAAACGATTTTTTGAAAATCCTGACTACACCTAACGCCTTAACTCAAAACATATCTCGCTTAAATAAGGAGATCAGGAATTTATTAAAATAATATCTTTACTAAATTCTTATGTATGTATGTGATTATAACAGATTTATACCTATTAGATATAATAGCATGCAATTTAAAAAAAATATGACCTCAACTAACCACATAATATTTTTTTTCTTTCATTTACAGGCAATGTATAACACGTGATTGGTAGTAGATAAGGTTAATCAAGAGTAAAGTAAATATTATGAGTAATAATAACATTATTATACATTCATATACCTTAATGTGTTAAGTGAACAACAACAATGAAATAAGGCAACATGTAATTACCCGGCGGTGCGTTATGCAATAAGTAAACCAAAATTAGTGCACATCGCGCATCGTGTTCATTTCAAGCTCGTTTACAAATAAGCAAAACAAAATAATAATTTACACAATAAAAAAAAAACAAAAGAATTAAAGGAAAAAAAAAAAGAAATTCATAAACAAATATCATTGTATCAAAGTGGATCGCAATACCCTTTATTGGGCGCTTCTCCAGTTGGTTCTTGTTAAATTAGTTCCATTGTTGCGGGGTCCCTAGGTCTCCGCGGACTTAATATCAATTGACCATCGGTTAAGTGAAATCGAAAATACTTCTAAGGGAATTAAATTAAATTAAATTGATTAATTATGCTTTGTAAATGTGACAAAAAAAAAACAAAAAACAAAAAAAAAGGGAAGAAATTTAGAAAATTTTTCGTTTGTTCGCGTTCATTCATTCACACCGAATGCATGTGGTATGGTATTGCTGATATGGGTCTTAAAATTGCATACATACATATATCTCGTACACTCTCTGACGCTCTATATTCCGCTACCTATATATCGGTGGCATATATATATCTGTCTCCTTCCGACGAAAGCCGAGTGTCGATCCGTCTGTAGCATAATATCGACATAATTGAAGCAACATTATATCACTCGTATAGCAACATTCGTTGTAGGTATTGTGTGTTAATTATTACTAAAAAGCAAAGATCTATATATACACAATGTATGGAATAATTACTATTGGTATTAAGCCACAACTAACATTACATTTTTATTATTTATTTTGAAATGTTTATGTACATATGTAAGTGTTATTGTATAACTCAAACTTTTTTTTTTTTTTTATTGTTTATTTTTTGTTAAAAAAAAAACACAAACAAACAAACAAATACGGGACATATTAGTGTACGCTAAGTCGGACTTCGACCAATGATGTGTGTTTGTTGCCGCTGTTGACCCTAAGTTTCTGTGTTAAGCTAAGCAATCCCTATAATAAAAAAAAGGAAAAAGTAAAAAAAAAGACATGCTACAAATTTAACTAAATCGATCTCGATCTCGAATTTGATGTGCTTAGATTAATATTATGAACTTTTCGCTATATAGTGTTCTCTCTCGCTCGTTCGTTGTACGACTGGCGACTCTTGCTTCCACACAATTCGGTCGGAGTCTGTTATATTACATATTCACTGTTGTTATTTTTTTTATATAAAACAATTAAGTTGATCCTGATGCCTTCGACATTTCTGTTTCTAGTGCCCTACTCTATTATATAGTCTTCGTTATTCTTAATTAGTAAAAAAGTTACAAATTGGAAAGAAATAAAAATGCAATAAATGTAAAGAAATTTAATATGATGTGTTTTAATTAATCTCGTATTTCAGGGTTTGATGCTTTTGGGAAACGAAATAAATCACATCGTTACGTTTGTTATAGCTGAATTGCATGTTAGAATTCTTATAAAAAAATTTGCATGTAATTCAGCTATAACGAAATGAAGTGAATCGTTTTGTTTCTCATAAGTTATGAGTCATAACTTATCAAATTTTTTTGACCTACAAAGTTCAGATAAGACCTAGTTAAAACGATTTAATCTAAAAGACCTATACCATAATTTAGTTTAAGGTTCTAGTAATAGAGTGGCGTCGCCAGAATCTTCAATTGCTTGTTTACTGTGACGGAGTGAAGACATAAAGCTAGTGTGGGGTTGATATCTACCCCGTTTTGTAGTCCCCTTTGTGTTTTGTGTAGGTAAGTATTTTTTTTCTTTTCTTTTTTACTAAAATAAATTTAATTCGCCTATTATAACCTTATTTTACAATAAAACATTATAATGTAGCAAAAAAAAAGCAAAACGCGGCATTTATTGCTCGAAGTGCAAGAGACCGACCTGCGAGAATCATAGAGTCATTGCGATTGTGGTGCCTTTGAATAAGTTTTTTTTGATATTTATCAAATTTCTCTTTTTATTACATTTTGCACTAAAACAACCCAAAATATATTCTTAAAAACCAATATTTCATGGGTTTTTATTTGACTTTTTCGTATATAAAATTCCTAGTTTTTTTTAATTTTCAGAGTCCCAAATAAATAGACTTTTTTTGGCAAAATATTATGATGTTACTTTTTTTCTCGAAGCCTAATGTGTCCCCTTTGAAATGGCGTTGGAAATGTTGAAATCGGATGTTTACAAAAAAAGTTATGATTTTTTTTTTTTTGTTGTAAAATGACGTTTTGACCGTTTTTCAGCACTTTTAACTACTTAAATCGATTTTTAACTAACTAATCCTTAATAAAATTGAATTTTCTCTTTACTATTCTCTTCAGCATAAAAAAACAAACAAATTCATATAATCACAAGGCGAATTACTGATTTTAAAACCAATTTAAGATCAAAAAATCCCGTGGGGTAAATATTTACCCCGGTTTGTAGTTAAAAGGTGAAAACAAATAGGTTTGTAGTTCTAGTGTTAAACACCTATCCCGAGGAGTGTACGCAATTTCCCGAAGACCCTCGGCTGGCATTTCACCACGGTCGCCCATCAGCTTAATCAATTTAAGATACCGGAAAATAAATGGATACCTCATAAATTTACTGAGGCCAACTGCCTGTGCCGCATGTCAATCTGCCAATCGTTTCTTTTACGACCTAGAAGAAAATAGTTTCTAGAGGATTTGGTCAATGGAGATGATCTTCTGGGACTGGAAAGGACTGCTGTTTATGGAGTTGCTCCCGCAAGGAAGGATCATCAATGCTTCTGTTTACTTTGAACAACTTCAAAAATTAACTGAATCTATAAAAGAAAAGAGGCGAAGACCTGCCATCGTTCAACTTCTTCAAGATAACGCACGATCACACATCGCCAAAGAGACTCAAGTAAAATTACAGGAAACAGTACCATAACCTCCTTATTGTCCAGACTTGGCACCTTCAGACTACCACGTGTTCAATCATTTTAAACTTTTTTTTTAAGTAAGAAAACTTTTAAAGATTTAAATAATCTGAAAACAGAAATGACCTTTTTTAATTCTAACTTCCAGAGTTTTGTGCTGGATGTATCAACGACCTTCCTGTTAATAAAATCTAGAGTAGCAGAGCTTTAAAAACAAAATGTTGTACATTCCATAAACTTGGTGACTACATCCTATCCTGAAAATATAATATCTTAAATAGTATTAAGAGGGTTAAAAAAAAAAATCCGAATCGCCTTTTTTGGAGCTCGACTTGTATAAAATATCTTTATACTCTTTATCGAATGCCTTTTCATATGAAACCCATTTGACCGGATGAATAACATTTTTGAGCACTTTTAACCCTTACCCCTTGATAATTTATAGAAGTGGAGTTTTTGTAATCTAAACGAATTTTTCTTAGTTTTAATTTTCTTCGGCCTTGTTTGCTTCTTTTTCCTACTTTTTTAGATATAATCTTTTTTCTCTTGCTCACAACCTTCCTAGAACCTAGAATACAAATCAGTATTGGAATTAGTTTCAAACCGAGCTTTCCGACAAGTTTATTGAGTATCTCTTCTTTTTCGTTTAAATCTCAGGAAGCAATTTGCCCCATGTTTTCGGGAAAAAGCTTGGTTCGAATCTAGTTCAGAGAAAAAGAAGATCCATAACTCTTTAAGACAGAAAGGGAGAAAAGGCGTAAGGAGATTGAAATTTTGAAAGAGCTTTTACTGACTGTTTGAAGGGGCCCTGTTCCAATTGATATAGGCCTCAAATGAAGAATCTTTTCTCTTAGTATTCGAAAATACAAAACTCAATCAAAAACAGATCATATTGAAAAGTAGTATCTCCAAATTCACGATCTATGATTCGTGACTCGCGATTCGTGACGCGCGATTCGTGATTCGCGATTCGTGACTCGGGAATAGGGATTACATGATTCGCATATCCAGGAAATCTGTGCTTTGAGTCTGTTACTGGATATTCAACTTATCCAACATATTTTATGGTCGTTCTCCTGGTTAAATAATTACCGCCAAACATACAAATGATTAAGAGAGATAAATATGATAAAAGAAAAACCACATAATTATATTTACTTCAAACTTTATTCTCTTTCATTTATTCGCTATTTCAATAAATAATTTTTCTTTTCATTTAATATAAATTTACGATACAAAATTTAAATTAACTTAGGAATGAATGAATGAGGAATGAACGAAGTTGAATCTTAACAAACAAAAAAAAAATGCGAATCCTCCAGCGCGTGAACGTGTGAACGATTTATATATATATATAATTTTATATCTTTTAAATTACAAAAAATAAAAAATAAAAAAAATGACCGAAATGAACTAGGTATAAAATAGGAGGGGAAGGCATCTAACATAAATTCGTTAACTAGATAAATTAGGTAGTTGAACATGTTTTTCCTTACAGAGAAAGTCTTGTGGCACGACTTACAAATTAATCAAAAAAAAGTTTCTGAGAACTAACAGAGGATCGAGTCCCACATCAGAGGGTGGGATTCTTTTCCGCCGACTCTAAAGCTGCCTTCATCGGAAGGCGTCGTTGCATTTTACACTATTATCAATAAAATAATAGATCTCTTGTAACTTTTTTTATAATCCTAAGATAACATACACGATTTTGTGCTGGGCGGCTGAACGAAAGCCTAGAAGACCAGCACGTAACCCTTTCGGAAGTTGTTGATCGATTCAATCGCCTTGTGCATCGATTCCTGGAAGGGATCTCGTTCTGGTGACACGATAATTTCTCCGGGCTGTGCTATGCTATCTTCATCCGGATGGGCCTCGTCGTTTAAGACTTCTAAGGAAAGAGGGGCTCCTCCGCTTGAAATTTCTTCTGAATCGTCTAAATTGGATGTGTTTGTCAATTGTCCAAATCCACTTCCGCTCCCGTCATCGGTCCAATTTGTATAATCGGTTGAGGGATCAGTCGTTGCATTCTTTTCTAAATCAGTGATAAGAACGATTTCTGATTCCTTGCCTTTGATAGGGTCTGTGAAAATATCTGTTATATTGACTCCCTCTGTTGTGCTTTGTTCCTTCTGTTCGACTTGTGGTGAACTTGAGATCTTCTCAGCGCCTTCAGTTGTGACGACAACACTTCCAGGAATATGAGGGTCATCTGATTGTAGGGCTGATTTCCCTTTATGACTTCCTTCAGGATAGTCTTCAGCTTGCTGATTGATTTCATCCTGTCCATAATTGCTAAGGTCATCGTCTATTGTCGGGTACGCTGGATTTCGTTCACTTGTTGTGCCATAATCTTCTCCATGTGGATGAACCTCATGGATTTTTGGACCTTCTGTAGAAACACTGATCGGACCAGTTCCTTCTTCATGAAGCACCGTATCGAAAGCTAATTCTGTTAAGTTTAAGGTTTCTTCTGGTCCTTCAACTATTTCAGGTATATCTGGTCCTGCTGTGTATAAAATAGTTTCGAAAACAACTTTTCCATCAACAGGAACTCCTTCTGTCGTTGGTGCTCCTGGGTTTGGATCTAATGGAAGGACTTTCACACTATCACTGCTGGAGGCTGCAATTTCAAGATCTGGTATATTTGTTTTATCATCATCTTTTTCTGAGCTAGTGTTGTTACTTTCGTATCCCATGTCGCTTTGGACGTCTCCCCGCTGTAGTCCTTCAATCCCAAATACTGTGATGGGTTTACTATTCCCATTATGATCAACAATAACAACCTCCTCACCAAGTTGACTTGCTGCTGGTTTCTTATCTTCAACAGAAGATGATTCTTCAGAATTCTCAACGGATTCATCTTTATTCGCTAAGGAGCTGGTGTGTCTGACTATTTTTTGACTATCTTCATCGTTTATTGTGTTCACATCTGCAGTTTCTAATTTATTCGCTGTTTCGGATGATGCACAATCTTTAGATGTTTTTGATTCAGCCGAATTTATTATTGCACCAGGTGGAACCATCTGTGGCTGATTGTTTACTTCAACTGAATTTCCGTGTTGAATCTCTTTTGAGGATGAAGATACTTTCACCTGACTTCCACCGTTGTTTTCTCCAGGTTTGGTGATTGAGTAACTTTGTTTTGGTTTCCCGTCAATAATTCGAATTTCTTCGGGTTTCGTGATTTCTTTGATTTTGATTCCAAGAGGATTGTTGTTTGCGGCTTCTGGCTTCAATGTTGACGGTGCTGGATTACTGATTGAGTCTCCTCCTGATGGGCTGGGAAGTGTTGAAGATGGTTGACTTAGTTCTGTCGATGTTTCCTTGGTTGTTGCTGGTTTTCGTTCTGAAATAATTTAAAGTGGACTCATAAATTTAGGTTTCTTGAGAATTTTTTGTTTTTTTTCTAGAGAAAGAAAAGAGGTAAAATGTATTTCTTGTGTTTAAATATTTTATAATATATTTTTATACTTAGAATTCGTTTGCTAATGCGAAAAATGTGTAGGCTAAAGCGAAAATAGTGTTTTTTCTAATAAACTAAAATTTGTGAATTATGATTATGATTGTCAATGTTATAAGAAAAGTTTAGGGAGGAACATTTCCTATTAAAAGAAATTATACTACATTTGGCAACATTCAGAATCATGTGATTCTTGGAGAACCACTCAGAAAAAATAAAAAGATTGACCTGATGGTCATGAGCATCATTTATAGAATCAATAGGCATAAAAATCTTCGAGTTGTCAGCATATGCCAAAATGCGAGCTCTTCGGAATAGGGTAAACAAATCGTTTAAAAAGAGAGTGAACAGCAATGGGCCAAGCTGACTTCCTTGTGGAACACCAAAATAAACATGAACTGCATCTGAGAAAGACGAAGCAAATTTGACTTTGAAGGAACGATTTGAAAGGCATGACTCAATCCAAAGGACAAAATTGGTTGGAAAGCCAAGTCGTAACAATTTAAAACTTAGCACTTTGTGAGAAAGCTTGTCAAATGCTTTACTGAAGTCAGTATATACACAGTTAACTTGCATAAGTTTCTCAAGATGATTTAGACAAAAACTAGAGAATTCGACAAGGTTTGTAAAAGTCGATCTACCTTTTATAAATATTCGTTTACAACAGCCTGAAACAGTTTAGGAATGGGTGAAAGTTTTGCAATAGGCTTGTAGTTTTCAATTAAATTCCTTTTCCCCTTGTTAAAAATAGGTATGACATAAAACAATTTCCACGCACTAGGCACACAGGAACGCAGAGATAAGTTAAACAGAAAAGTTAGGGGTTCAATAAGCGACATGCTACATCTACGTAAATCAATACCAGGGATACAGTCGGGAGAATCAGAAAAATCGTCGTCAAGCTTACTAATGTGCTCCAGGATAGTGGAGTAGTCCAAAACAAAATTTGGAAATTGCATAGGAAGACTAGTAAAATAATTAAAATATTCTAAATCTATATCTAGATATGTGGTTTAAATGTGTTATAATTTTTAAAAAGATTTGCCTGGTCATTTTTACCAGCAATGTTGTTAGATGAAAATTATAAGAAAAAATAGTTAAATGAACTACGAAATTAAACAATTAAAGTGATAAGATTCCTCAATTATTTTTTTTAGAGTGTAGTTGTTTGAAGTAGATATTTTTTTTTTGTGTGTAAAGTAAAGAAAGAGTAAGGTTACGTTGAATTGTACAGAATTGTACATATAGTATAACTTAAAATAATAAATCAACAAAAAAAAAGTAAGAAATCTTACCAAGTGGTGGACAGCTTTCATAGATTGGACAGCATCTTCCTGGAATGTATTTGGGTTCACAGTCGCTTCTTTCATAGCAGCTCACATTATGACACGTTATTTCACCGCCTGAAAAAAACAAAAATAAGACAAAGTTACACAAGAAGGTAAATAAACTCGTCCACGAAGTGGAAAATTGATTAAATAAAATAGGAATCCTCGACGTCGATCGTTCGTTGGTACGTTTAATTTTCGCAACCTCCCAAAATAAACAGAGGTAAGCAAGAGAAGAAGATGTGCATTCCATTCCAAACATTTACCCGAACTCTGCACTTACTGGGCAAATAGCAACGTAATGATATTGGAGTTGGGAAAACTTGTGGGAAAGTTCCTTTCCTTCCGAAATTGAGGACGCCGCTAATGAACGAGGACAGAGGAAGAAAAATCTGTTCAATTTTATTGTTGTGAGCTGTCCATTTTGAGGGGTACAAAACAGCGCGCCACTTTAGGTTCCCACTCAGCCGTTCAAATATTTGTGGAGTAATTATTTAGTTTAGTTTAGAGACGTACCTAGGCAATAGCAAACTATGCACGGTGTATTCGGATCGACAAGTTTCTCGCCGCTCGCATAGGATATCCCGTCCCGTTCGCATTCTGCAATAAGGAAAAGAAAATAGTATTTGGCGTCAAAATTTCTTACGACAGGTGGTGGTGGAGGAAATGCAGGCGCTGGAACTGGCACTGCAGGTGCAGGGAACAGATAGAACATTGGTTGGCAATTTCGCATACCGCACTGATAGTCTGGACAGCAGTAGCCGGTTTTCTGGATTATCCGGCATCCGGGCCTTTTTACACAATTCGCCTCACTTTCAGGGATTTGCTCCCCGTTCAGGATGCATGTGCCTGCTGAAAAGGATGAAGAGGAAATTTTATTTTGTGAAAATATTTCTCATTTTTACACGGAATCTTACCTTCTGGCTGGATTTCTGTCTGGTTGTTTGCCGCATCAAATTCTGTGTACGCTTCTCGCATCATACGCCGATGTCGAACACTTACTGGACCTGAAATGTTTTTAAAAAGAAATGGATTTGAGTTAAGAACATACTTTAGAAGTGCAGCAAAATGTTGTTTTTATAAATCCTTTCTTTATACAGATCTTGTACCTCTTCCGCCTGATGATTAATATTACTTTGGACATAATGTGGAAGATAAAGCTTAAAGAACCGACATTTCCTTTTTGGCAAAATTCTAGGAGGATTTAAACCTTGTGGCTTTAAAATCTATTCATGTATGTTATTTTACATTTTGTGGAATATATTGTACACTAGCTGATTTACCCGGCGTTCCCAATTAAAAACTTCTCAAATGTTTTAGTTTGTTATATCCTAGAAATTGTTTCAACCTGAAAACTACTTTATGGATCCGTCTTGAAATCTTAATAATATTCAAAAAAATAAAATAAAAATAAGAATTATTAAATCGAAAAAATGTTGATCGCCATATTGGATCCACCATTTTGGATTTGCAAATTTTGATAATATGTATTCCAAATTAGTAGCTAATTTTTATTAAGATGCGTTCAAATCGAGAAATTTCGGTCACCATAATTGATTCGCCAATCGAAAAATGTTGATCGCCATATTGGTACCGCCACTTTGAATTTCTAAATTTAGATAGCGGATTTCAAATCAGCGTCCCCCAAAACTCCTAAGTGCCGATTTTCATGAAACTCGCTTCAAATTTAAAATTTTCAACCGCCATTTTGGATCCGCCATTTTGAAACCGCAAAAAATTAGCCTATATATTAAGTTAGTGTATGTACTACAAAAATGAAGAATATCGATGCAAGCGTTTAAGCGTGATTGAGCAACAAGCAAACAAATTTTCATTTTTATATATATATAGGGATTTATACAAAATTGTATGCGTCTAAGGACTGGTAGCAAAAAAAAAAAAAAAAAAGCCGGCAACAAAGTTCCTCTAATTATAATTAATATGTTTTTATTTACTGTTATATGCAGTAATTTTATATTTAAAAGTTAATTATGATGTAATTTCCGCACTTTCGATGCAATAACTTTCATCAGATTCTGCACAAGTGAATCTAGAAACTCTTTTGGCACTTACTCGCCAATATACAGGGTGAGTAATTTGAATCTATAACTTCAAATAACTCTTAACCGAATAATCCACCAACCTTAACAAAATGTTCAGGGTTTCGAGGGGGCCACCTTTAGTGCAACTAGCAACTTCTTTTTTGACCGGATTTCGAGTTTTTTAAATGAAAACCCCTATTTTTATCCCGGATTATTGTTGTGGACTAAAAAACAAGTCCCTACCCTTCGTATTTTGCGACTTCTGGCTTTATCGGAAGTGGGAATTTTGTTCTGAAGTCAGATTTTTTGTATGGGAACCGCTTTTTTTTATTGCGGATTCTTATTGTGGACATAAAAAAGTGTATATGTCAAAAATTCAAAATGGCGGATACAATATGGCGGATGAAAAGGTGAAATCACATGTATCTAAGCCATATGAATCTGATTTCAGTTCTCTTCAAAAATTAATTTTGGTCCTAATCAGTTAATTTTCCAAAATCCCATCCACCACCTCAAATCCGCCATCTTTAATTTTACGATTTTTGAAATCTGACTTTAGATTCGTGATCATTGACCCAAAATAAAATCTGTAAAATAATTTTGATTGAAAATAGTTTAATTTTTGAATTTTTGGGCGACATTTTGTTTCCGCCATTTTGAATTTGAAAATTTCTAAAATCTAACTTCAGCTTTGTGATCAGAGACTCTAAAACCTCCTTATTCCAAGTTTCCAATTTAAAAAATACACTTCCTAGCAAAAAAAGCTACTTCCGGTGCAAACCAGAAGTTACAAATTGCACCATCAGAGGTGGCCTCCACGAAACCCTGCACATTTTGTTAAGGTTGTTGGGTTATTGGGTTAAGAGTTATTTGAGGTCATAGATTCAAATGACTCACCCTGTATGTACTATATTTTGAATTTTTCCATACTTCTCGCCTACTTCTCATTTTTTTTTAAATTCCTTTTCTTAAATTTTAGTTGTTACTTTTTGAATCTTTAATAAACAACTAATATGAAATAAATTCCAAATAATATTGATTTCTATAAACCTAAAAGCATCTATAGAAACAAATTTCATGATATTCAAACTTTTCAATGAAACTGTAAGGGAACTTTACTTTTTAAGAGTTTTATGCAAACAGATCTTTTTTGCATCATAAATTTTTTTGCAACTGAATTTAATTTGCATGAGAAATATGAGTGGATGCATTTTGAAGGAGAATTTAAAAAAAGATCCAAACCATATGTAGAACTCTTTAAAGACCCATTTTTACTTGCCTAACTTTAAAAATTTAACTCCGTGTTTATTTCCACGATTAATTTACATAAAGAAAAGTTAAAAAGTACGTGAGACAGAAGAAGTCTCTAAATTAACTTCTATTAGCATAACATTTGTTCTACGACTCGAAAAAGAAGCACCTACCTACATTCTACTATAACATTTCATCCGACAATAGCCCGAAGGGCAAACGAAATGCGACTGCTTTGGAGTCAAAATCATGAAACATTTCCATTTTCTCTGCTTAAATATTCGTGGGCATATCAAAGACATATTTAGCTCCTTAAAGGACTCATGACAGCTACTCAGTTGTGGCCTTTTCACAAATGATTCCCGCTCCTCTGTGTCTGGCTAGAGTCCCTTTTTATATACTTAATACAGAAAAAAATATAGTCCGTGTCACACAAGGGAGCATTCTGAGTCTAATGATCATTTCACGAAATCTATTTGCATTGTCTCGGCGACAGGATGTTTTCTTCAATCCATCCGAAGGAGCTAGTTGACTCCGGATTGAAAAGTAAAGGATTTGATTTATGTTGAAAGGGATGAGATCCCGAGGATAATGCTCAGTTGGTCCTTGATCTCTGATCTGATGATGGTCATTTATCAACAGTTGCGTTGCACCCGAGTGCAGCAAAAGAAAGGAGTTCAAATTCGGTGGATTTTCTATTCTATTTCGTGTGCACTTATCCTAATGGAGGAGATTCTTGCAATTTATCTTCGAAGGGAAATTTATGCATGCATTCATCTGTCCAAGGGATTTGTTCGAACAATGCTAAGTGGGTTTAAGTCACTCTATTTTGCATCGAAAGTGAATTTTAGATACAATTTTATGGGATTGCTAACATTGTAGAATAAATTGCTTTTTTTGGAACTCGTATCTTTAAGGGGAAAAATGGAATATCTGGGCAAACAAATTGTGTATAGTTTAAAAAAATATCTGTTCTAACCGAAAAAAATTACAAATGTGCCCAATCTCATTATCTATTTAATTCTTGGTATAGGCAAAATGCATTTCCTTTTCAGGAGGCAATGCTAAAAGATATATAATATATATAAAATACGTGTGTGTATAAATTTGTAATTGAATTGAAGAGCATCGAAAAATAAGAGACACGTATTTTTTTTTTACCTGCGGATACGCACATTTAGGGGATGAAAAGCACCCCTAAAGTTTACCCCCAAAAACAGTTTTACCTAAATATTTCAAGTTCTAATGAATTTTTTCGAATGAAACAAAATGGAAATGATGTCCGGTTCCCAGGGGTGGCAACCCTTATTTTTTATTGCAGAAAAACGATTTTCTTTTTACATTTTTGCGTCACAAAAATAACAGTTTTAGTTAAAAATCATTGAAAAATATTTTTTTTTTAAATACGATTTTGAAAAAAAAAAATTTCGTAAAAAAATCTCCACAAGGGGGTAAACAACCCCTAGCACTAATACGTAAATTATGTATATTTTTTCAGACATCAGTTTTTTCGTGAAAACCAGTATTTAGGGGTTTTTGGAGTCGCTGATTACGAATCTGATGTTAAATTTAAAAAATTCAAAATGGCGGATCCAACATGGCGGATAAACTTTTGAAAAATACACCAATTTTTACTTAAAAAAAACAATAAATAAAAGAACCCCCTTAATGTGGGAATCCGCAGATAAAAAAAAAATACGTGTCTCTTATTTTTCGATACTCTATAACATATTTCAATTTCATCAAAATCGGTGAGACACACCTGAGAACGTTTCCTTGTAAGTTAACATGTTTGCAGCTCGATTTTATTCAGCCACTTATTCAGCTATTGTGTTTCACCCATATTTTGGTGTTATGTTCTTTTGTAATTTGGGTTCTTTGTTGTATAATATTCATAAATCTAATTTTCTACATTTCCCAAATTACCAGTTCTCTGTGTTTGCAGACTACCAAGGCTTTTTTTTTCTTCCGATCAAAATGTCTGGAAAATTTAATTACTTTAAGTAGTGAAAAATTAAAATAAATTCCAGTAAAACCCCGGATTTGATTAAATCTTTGTGTCTACTTATAAATCGCTATTCGGAACTAAGTGTGGAAAATAAATAAATTATTTATAACGTTCACTTCAGAGCTGTATTACTGGTGCTCCTATCTGAGCTGATTGTGCTAAAACGCGTAGTAATAAGTTTCAAAGACTGCAAAATAAAATCTTAAAGATAAGGTTTAATTTGTCCTTATTTTTCTCTATAAGAAAGTTACATGATAAAGCCAGTAATGACCTTTTTTAGTGAAGTTTCTAACCTGTATAAACACTTTCTACAAAGTAACATGTCTCATCAAAATCAATATATCTTAAATTTGTATGGTTTTTGCAATCTTTTAATTTTTGCTTCACTTATAATACTCTATTAATTATCTCTTCATTAATTCGCAACTATATTCCAGATTATAAAAACTATGATTTGATTGTGTAATATAAATAATACGAGGGGTGATCCAAAAGTACTGATAAGTGATAATTTCTAATACACAGAATAAAAAGGAAAAAACTGATTTGGATTCATCATACCCTCATTAATTAAGCATTGAAAAATCATAGATATAGCGCATCATTTCTGGGAGATACATCCATTTGAATGCAAGCAGTCGGGATAAATTGCGAGCGGTAGTTTTATTCCACCAGGACAACTCAATCGCTCACAAGACCGAAGTTGCAATGGCTGCCATCCGTGAAGAATGCTTCGAAAGGCTTATTCTCTAGTTCTAATCCCAATGACGTCTACCTCCCTAAATTTGAAGACGATAGCGAGGCAGAGGAGGCGAGGATCAACATAACGAATATTTTTCGAAGGGTATTCGGGGTTTAGAAAAAAAAATGGACTAAGTACATGGTTTTGTTAGAAGACTATGTACAAAAATACATTTAATTTTTAAACCACATAAGTTCTTTTAATTACCATTATTATTACTTTTGGATCATCCCTCGTATTAATAATAATAATAAATTCAATTCTATTCTATTAGTTTGTAATTTGGTTATATCTACGTGGAAAACGTAAATCTAAAACAAAAAATGGATAAAGCAATCTCAAATATTTTATTTTACGATTTTAATGTGTGCGTATTATACATATAAACTTAGGAAATTAATTATTAAATAATTATAAAATAGTTCCTTCTTCTTTACCAAAAATCTTTACGTTGAAACGTCGATGTCTGTCTGTCTGTATACATATTACAGGAGTTTTTCCTAGAAAATCAATATTCCATCGATTTGAAATTGCATAGTTAGGGGTCAAAAATATAGGGTCTAAACTCGGAAAGTATTTTTATTTTAATTATAAAATTTTAAATTTTGTGCTTTTTGATATATACTATTAATAAAATTGTACTAATTTCAACTGTTTACCTTTCCTTTTATCTCCGAAGATTGATTGAGCTTTAAATTTAGAAATATAGTATTCAATTCGCGGTTCTGAAAGATTTATAAAGTGGTATTTAGAAACATTTTTGAGGATGAAACAAACGATTTAATAAAGTCTTCTGTTTATTTACAATAGACTTCATGAAATATGGAAATATTCTAATTAAGGGAATGGAAATGTGTTTGCCTTTTTATTGTATAACGAATTGGCATTTTGCCTAAAAGGTTATGTCTGTTAAGCACTTCTATATGCAAAAGATACCAAAAATTGTGTTCAATTTTATCGCAGAATTGTAAGAAAGGATACGAACGTGTGTATCAAGTTTATTTAAGTGACATAAAATCAATAAGACTTAAACCCATCTTAAAGTGTCCATTCGGAGCTCATCAAAACACGCGTACGAAGCAGAGAAGAGAGCCATTGGCCGAACAGAAGAACCCTATTAAATTTCGTGTCATCTCCCACCTCGGATAGTTGAAAAGAATTTCAATTACGTAAACAATTAGTAATTCATAAAATATTTTTCCCCCGGAACGACTGATGAGTCTCAAAGCAGTTGGTTGATTGAAAGCGGACCTTAAAGTTTCGGACACTTGGCAGATTCCTGGGAGGATTTACTCCTGACGGTTATGATGTCTTCTGGATGAGTAAACGTTGCGATGTCCTTTGTCAGCGGAAGCAAAAGGACTTTGAGGGATATCAGAGGGAGAACAAGCTCCTTGACAAAACAAGGTCAACCCCACCACCCATGAAAATTGTGGGGGCCAGCCAGTCTTTAATTGAAAAACTTCCTGACGCGAATTTTAATAAATTATATGAAAATTATGAAATTCTGGACGTCCACACCGTCGTCGTCGCCCTCATCTAAATAACGTTCGGCATGTTCGGGATTCTCTGGATGGTGGACGCGACTTGGGACATTAAATGGTCTCACGCGCTCTTAAAACTTGTCCGGATGCTTTCATGAATACCTCGGAAGTTGATTAACTCGACTCACTTTAGCTGAAGATAGATGTAGCTGAATATGCTTGAGCTGAAGATGCTGGAGAGACCTGTTGCCCGCTTTCGCTAGGAATTATTTGATGAATATTTCAAGACGTCTCTACTTTAAGCGCAAATTTTGGGATAGACGCTCCAGGGTGGGGTAATAATTAGCCTTAATTGGTAGATGCTTGTATTGGGTACATGCAAACAAGGTGTAATTAGCGACTCAGAGTATTTCATTTTGGATTTATTTAGATTTTAGATGACCCAGACGCGATTTCAGGATTTTACAGCTCCTGACAAAGGGCTCTATTAATTACTTGTAAATTGATGAGTAAATGCTTCTGACCTGCATATCTTTGAAGTTTCAAAATTAAAACTTAATTTAGTGTACGTCTTTTCATCGCACACCTTTATGGAGTAAGATAAAGAAAAAACTTAAAAAGTGAAGAGCTCATTATAAAAATGTATTCCAAAAGAGAATAATTAAAGCTGTTTTAAATAGAGTCTGCAATTATTTAAGAGAGGTATGTGAGGGCTTTAAAAATTGTCTAAATTCGATATAAGTTACTGAACTCGATTATTCAATTCAGCTTACAATGTCCAATCGCCACTCTGTTTAAAAATTTCGACTGTTCAATTCAGCTATTGCTTTTCTTAAGGGGGTAAATACAATTACACGGGCAAAAATTACGCATTAGAAAACATTTTTTTTCACAAAGAAGGTTTAATGCAATCATTATAAAACTTTGTACACTTGTTAAGGTATAAATGAGGAATGTAAAAATATTTTTTTTTTAATTTTTGAAAACAAAATGGCGGCTGTACGCTGGCGTGAAGTTGACCTACAAAAAAAAACTGCAACCACTCTGGACGTCGCGTTATTGATCTGTAACAGCCCATACAAAAAATTTGGCTTAAATATACATGTAATTTGTCAGTAAACCTCAAAAATTAAAAAAAAAAATAATTCTGTGTTTGGTAATATAGAAGTTTTTGTAAAAAATCGATAATTTTCACTATTTTTTCAGCCATTTTTGCATTAATAATTCAATTTTGCAACAAAAAATTCTAAAACAATTAGGCTTACAGACAAGCCTAAGGTACAAAGAAGAAACCCTAAAAATTTCAGCTAAATTGGACAAGTAGTTTTCGAGTAATTGTGGTTGCAAATTTTAAAAATGTTGTTTTGAGAAAAACGCGTTTAAAGTTTTGAAAACCTGCTATGCGCTGAAAAAGGCGTTCTCGAAAAATGAAGAAAAAATATATAAGGAGTTCGATTTTCGACCTGAAACTTTTTGGAGCGTATTCTATGGGAAATTTCCTAACTTTTTAGAGGAACAAAAAAAATCGATTTTTTTGACGTTCTAATTGTATTTACCCCCTTAAAGGAAGATCGTTTTCGAAATCACATGCATTTGCACTTAAATCTATTTTTCCCACTAAATGTTTTCCGAAAAAACCCGAATAGTGCGTAGGGCGTTCGACAACATACGTAGGTTGCTTTGTATTATCACTTTTTTATCTATCAAACTTGAACTGTTCTCCAAAGTGCACTAAAAATGGATTTCGTCCACCTTTTGACCGTTGAGAAGGAAATTATTGGCAATATTGTCGGAAGAAAGAAAATACGCAGATTTCCTAGCGCTTTAAAAATATATACATATTTGAATGTTTATATATATTTAAATTCGAACAACCTAGAAGCAACCAACGTTTATACTTAAACGGTAAAGTATCACCCTGTTCAATATAATATACAAATCTTGTATAAGAATATATTCGTTATTTATACAATTTTATTATTTATTTATAAAAAAACTACATAATGTAATGCAATATTTGCAAAATCGTAATAATAATAAATGATCCTAATCAGAAAATCCCATTTAACACTTTGAATACCATGTCAGTCACCTGTGACTGACACCCAATAGCTGAATGTGAAGCTGAGTAAAAAGTAGCAGTCAACGTGTTAAACAATCAAGTTTTTAACTTTCCTTAATTTTGTTGATGCGAATGCTTTCAGTATATGGTATATTATTGAAGATCAATTTCGATAACTGACTTAGATAAAATATCGTATTCAATGACACTTATTGCAAGTGCATTCTAACGTTTTTGAGCCATGGTTGACCCAAGATAGCTTTTTAGAAGCTTCATTTTGGTTACTTTATTATGAACCAATTTTTTTTTCTTAATGAAATATAGGAACGTCTTTGTAAACGAAAGTATCAAATTAAATTACTCTAACAAGGGGAGGGTACAACTTGATAGGAATGGATTTGAATAATTTTCAAATATGTTGTAGATGTTAGTCCTCTATGTGCTATGGTAAAGGGATTTTGTGCAACACTTTTTCGTTTACAAGAAAATCAAGTCCAAACTAGCTAACCCGAGTAGTCAGGGTTCGCATCTTCGTAATTTAATTTTTGTGTTGTTTTATAAATTTTCTCATTATTTATAAAAATCTTTAAAACAAATAAAGGAAAAAATTGATAAAACAAAACAAATTAAATTACAAAGATGCGAACCCTGACTGCTCGGGTCAGCGAATTTGGACTTAATTTTCTTGAAAACGAAGAAGTGTTGCACAAAATCCCTTTACCATACTCTCTAAAAACTGAATGTAAAATCACACTGATCTCACATTTTTCGTGTAATTCAGGAAACAAGTGCGAAATTACACAATTTTAAAGCTTTGGGGGTTTTATTCACTCAACTTTGTAAATATCGTGTGATTTTTCACCAAATTGGTGTAAATGTGCACATGAATATGTAAAATTACGTCAAACAGACGTAAATCTACGACCTAAATTCGAATGAGAAAATTTAGGTCGTAGATTTACGTTTGTTTGACGTAAAATGATCACTTTGAGAAGGTATTCCTCAAAGTTAAGACGTGCTGTCGAAAATGAAGGATGTGATTTCCATTAAAGGTATAATAACTAGACTAAGGGACTATAAAAATTTAAATATGATACATATTCACCTATAGTAATCTTAAATCTTTAATAGAATGGCGAGGAAAACGTTTTTGTTATATTATTTTTATGTACCATAAGTTCATGTCTTATTTTTATACGTTTATTAAATACTTAACAAACAATAACCTGTTACCAATTTATTATTCAAATAACCTTATTTCTACTATTTCCTTTATTTTGATCCCGTTCATTAGAGATAACGTCCTTGTCCCCTTAACTGTATTGTAAAACTACTATATTCAAAGGGGCATTTAATTCCAAAAATTAACATCTGCTATGTGTAAATTTACCTACTTTAAAGAAGTAAACAAAAGACATTTATTATGCAAGCGTCAAATATTTTATGTGTAATTTTACACATTTTTTCTTGTGTAAAAGTATTACACACATATGTCATACTTTAACACAAGAAAAATGTGTTTAGTACACAGGCATTTGCGTTATTCTTTTAAGTGTACATAATTTTAATACGATTATGGAAGGTACCTTAAAACCGGATTACTTTGGCCAACATTTTTGATATTTTTTTTTCTAGTGGCCATTCCTCTTTTTATATTTACTAGTTTTATATTTTTCTATTTCAAACCATTCTTGGGGATCCAAGGAATAGGAATATGTTAAAATTACGATTTAAATAATAAAGTACGTATTTATTATTATTTTTAAACTTGGGTTAATCTTGCTCTGAAAAGTAACTTACTACTCCAGTTTTATGCCATAAATAGCATGTTTTAAACATTTTGGGTTAATGTAATCTAGTTTTATCGAAAGTTTAATAACAAAAGACACGTTTTACATAAAGAAAGTTTTATTTTGATACCGATAACTACCAACTTTAACTTACCAAAAAAATTGAACGAAACCTTTTCAAAAGCGAAAATTCACCACCAACTTGTTGAAACTCGTAACGAACTGTCAACCAATCAGAATTCATTCCGGAGCGAATACAGGTACTTCCATCTATCGATTTAGGGCGGTACTACAGTGCTGTGCAAAACATTTGCAACTCAAATCATAGTTTATTACAGATCATTATAAAATTTCCTAAACCAATGATACTAAAAAAAAGTTTTACAGTGAATTATTCTTTATTATGTCTAGTTTCCAGATATAACAATAGCACAATGTAATATCCCATAATAAGGGAGCAATATCCAGTTTTTTGTTCAACGTAACAATTTTGCCTGTGCAAAACATTTGCAACTTTATATATCAACAAATACTTTTCTCAGAATAAATGAGAATTGGCAGTACTTTGTTAGTTAACTGTTATTTTCTATTCCATATATAGTTAACTAGCTGGCCCGGCAGACGTTGTACTGCCCTTTCTGCTACATTTTCATTATGCCATGTGCGTCGACCAATATTTGATCGTGTACTTTCTTTTCGCATGTTTCTACAAATAATACCATTAATATAAGAAAACAGAAAACAGTATTTCCGTTTCATATCCCTAATTAATTTATTGAACAAACTTATACGTTGTTTAATATTAAGTAAACCGTTTTACACTTCACAAATATTGGAAAATTACCCGGTTTCACCCGGCGTTGGGTAAATACTTACTAATTAAAGACTTCTCAAATCTTCGTTTGTTATATCCTAGAAATTGATTCAACCCGAAAACCCCTTTATGGATCCACCATCTTGAATATCCAAATCTTGATAATATTTGAAATTAGTGGCATTAACACAATTATTGTAGCAAATTTAATTAAATCCCGTTGAAATCTAGACATTTTTTTTATATATTGGGTCCGCCATCTTGGATCTAGAAACTTTGATAATTCGATAATGATCAAATTAGTGGCACCACAAAAAATCGTACTAATTTTCATGAAAATCCCTTGAAGTCGAGAAATTTGCATCACTATATTGGATCCGCCATCTTGGATTTGGAAATTTTGATAATATTTAAAATTACTTAAATTAGAATAATCATTGTATTAATTTTCATTAAAATTTATTGAAATCGAGGCATTATGGTCTCCCTATTGGACCCGCCATCTTGGATTTACAAAATTTTAATAATATTCGAAATTAGTGGCCTCAGAATAATCATTATACCAATTTTCATTAAAATCCGTCCAAATCGAGACATTTTGGTCGCCGTGTTGGATTCGCTATCTGGAAATTCTGATAACATTCAAATTAGTGGCCTCAGAATAATTATAGTACTAATTTCCATTAAAATCCGTTGAAATTGAGAAATTGTTGGTCACCATTTAGGATTTGGAAATCTCGATAATATTCTAAATTAGTGGCCTCAGAATAATTATAGTACTAATTTCCATTAAAATCCGTTGAAATTGAGAAATTGTTGGTCACCATTTAGGATTTCGAAATCTCGATAATATTCTAAATTAGTTGCCTCAGAATAACCATTGTACTAATTTTCATTAAAATCCGTTGTAATTGAGACATTTTAATCGCCATGTTGGATCCGCCATCTTGGATTTGGAAATTATGGTAATATTCTAAATTACCCCCCCGATTCTGGATCAAAATTAAGAGCTCTTAGCGTCTTAACTATTATCAAAAATCCTTTTAAAGGAATTAATATGCTACCATATTATTGAACAAACATTAGAAATACACTGATTTCTTATAATTTGTGAATTCTTCTACAAAAAGAGGTCCATCTCTTGAGTTAAAGGGATTTTTCAAAACAATTAAGAGGTTAAGATAATAATAGGTCAATAATTTTTTTTAACTTTTCTGTAGAATTAGGGGGTTAGTTCAATAAGAATAATCATTGTACTAATTTTCATTAAAATCCATTGTAATCAAGACATTTTAATATTCAGAATTGGTGCCCTCAAAATTATCACTGTACTTATTTTCATTCAAATTCATTGAAATCTAGAAATCTTGGTCGCCATATTGGGTCCGCCATCTTGGATTTCTAAATTTTGATAATATTCAAAATCAGTGACCTCAAAACATTCATTTCATTAAAATCCGTTGAAATCAGGAAATATTGGTCGCCTTATTGAATCCGCCATCTTGAATTTCTAAATTTGGACAGCGGATTTGAAATCCCCATCCCGAAAAACCCCTATATACCAATTTTCATGAAAATCGCTTCAAATTTAAAATTTTCAGCCGCCATCTTGGATCCGCCATTTTGAAACCCTACAAAGTATCCTATGTCCGTTTCCTGGTTTTAAGCTACCTCTCCACCAATTTTCAGCCAAATCGGTTCAGCCGTTCTTGAGTTATAAATAGTGTAACTAACACGATTTTCTTTTATATATATAGATTTTCCACTGATTCTTCGCTCCTATTGGTCGCAGCGTGATGTTATATAGCCTAAAGCCTTCCTCGATAAATGGACTATCCAACACAAAAAGAATTTTTCAATTCGAGCCAGTAGTTCCTGAGATTAGCGCGTTCAAACAAACAAACTCTTCAGCTTTATAATATTATAAGTATAGAAGTATAGATAAAAAATAATAATAATAATTTTCTATTCCGATCCAACTACTGCAGGGCATATAATCCAGTCTGTCGGTCAGGTCCATGCGCGGAAGTGTATTATTAAAATATTTTTTTTTCCTTTAAACGCAATTAAACTAAAAGTTCGTAAAATTGGAGTAATTAATTTTACGACGAAATAAAAAACCGAATAAAATAGCTAAATCCACCATATCCAGAATTATAAGCAGTTTTAAAAAGACTGGGAGTATTGAAAATATTCATAAAGGGTGGTAGACCAAGGAAAACGACAAAGGCTGAGGATCGTAGAATTTAAATTTTAAGTAAATCTCGGCCTTTCCTCAGTTCAAGGTACTTAGGTAAAAAACGAATAAAACCTGGATGTGGATCCTTCTACAGTAAGAAGACGAGCCATAGAAATCGATCTTAAGACATACAGGCCAGCGAAAAAGCCACTACTTTCCGAAAAAAATGGCTGAGCTCGACTTGTCTTTGCTCAAAGTCATTTAGAATGGCCCCTAGAAAAATGGAGAACTGTCCTTTTTGCGGATGAGTGTTTAACTTTAAGTTTAACTTAGTGGGGCTAGATGGAGGGCAAAAAGTAGGACGACCGACGAACAAACGACTAAATCCGCGATAAACTGTGGTAACTGTGAAGCATGGAAGTGGTAATACAATGGTCTGTGGGTGTTTATCAGCTCAGGGCGTGGGACCTCTTTATGAAATACCAAGGATAATGAAAGAGGAGGACTACAAAAACATTATGGAAAATGTTATGCTCCCTTACGCAGAGGAAGAAATGCCCCTGCGCTGGCACTTCGAACAGGACAATGATCCCAAGCACACCTCTAGAATTCTTCAGGCTTGGTTTTCGCAGCAAAACATTAAAGTTTTGAAATATCACGCACAGTCCCGAGATCTCAACCCCATAGAAAAGCTATGGCAACTGGTTAAGAAGAATATGAGGGGTTAATTTTACAACAATCGTGACGAACTCTTGAATGGTATAAAAAAGGCTTGGAATGATATAACTTCTTTACATATTGAGTCGCTATTTAATTCTATGCCAAGAAGAAGTGCAACAGTTATTGTAAATAAAGGCTATTCAACCAAATATTAATGATAATATATATTTAAACTCGCCAACATTGTTAATGTCAAGGAGTTGCAAATGTTTTGCACAGTCAGTTTTGTATCTTAGTATGAAAAAACGAATATTTCTCCGTTTTTATTGAATAGTTACCTTTAGTTTTTTAATATTCTTAAATTAGATATAATAAAGAATAAAATACTATATTAGCTTTTTTGTTTTTAAGAATTTAAGGTTTGTTGTAGTAAGACATAGAAAATTGGGGTTTTAGTTGCAAATGTTTTGCACAGCACTGTACGTGCTCATTTTGCGTTCACACCGCAGGGCGGCAAGTTTCAACTTTTCTCGGATTTGGGCCAAAGTTAACCCCTAGGGCTTAAGTATACTGGCTTTACGGTAGAAGACTAACCCCTACAAATTACTTAAAAATTATTTAAATCTATTCCTATCAGGTTGTGTCCTGCCCTTGTAAGGAATATTATAAATAAATGAACATTGAACAAAAGAACTTATTTTTCTCGAAACCCACTGGCAATTGCCTGCTTTACCTTTAGCTTAATCCGGTTCTGTTTACATTCCGAAGAATTTGTGGTGATTTACTGTAAAATCGCGTTGTCACCGCGCATCGACGACCTTGGGGCAAAAAAAAAATAATAATAGTCGCTTGTATCGTCGACTAAAACGTATGCGGCGAATGCGCTCACCGGAGCATTGACCGGAAGTGACAAGGCGAAATGGACCATCAGTTCGACCACGTCATTTTCGCCCAGCCCACCTGAGCAGGTGCGGCGAGCGGTGGCGGTGTATCACTTACCCACTTCGAGGTCCGCACGATGACCATCACTCATCTGCGGTTACGCAAAACGCGCGCGCGCGGACGCGGGCCAGTTCAATGAAAGTTGACCGTGGACAGTAAACCGGCGCCAGTTGTCGCCGCGTCCATTCCTCGTCCATGCGCGAAATGTGAAAAAAAACGCGCTTTGTTTATGACGGCGCGACGCCGTCGCTTCCACTAGCATACCACACCAGCCGCGCGTTCTCAGCACCAACCCGCTGCAGATTCTGCATTCAGAATGCACTTTTGAGATGCCGCGACGATTCGTCGTGTTTCGACGAAGTTCGATGGCTCATTGAAAAAATATTCCACGCTGTTGGACGCTGGACGAGCGCTTGCAACGGTGTGGTGCGACTTACAGAACTTCTCAAGATTGGAATTTTTATGATCATCGGTCGGTGAGTTGTCGCCGCGGTGCAGGTATTGAAATGAAGGTAAACTGCTTATACAATTTCTAATCGATTTATCAATCGGTTTATTGGTGAAATTTCGAAATAGCTGCGGCTTTTATAGTAATTCGGCATTTTGTTATAATGTTAAGGGGGACCACTAGTGTGACCGCCTCAAAAAAAGGTGATTTTTGGAATTTTTTTTAAAAGACAACTACTGCATGGAATGTTTTAATATTTTAAGGATATATTTGTGGATATATAGTAAATACATGATAACATTTTTGGATCAAAAATATGAAAATTCAGCAAATTATTCGCAATTTCCGGAGGCTCCAAAAAAAAAAAAGTGCCCCCACTGCTGCAGTTATAGAGACGTTCACTTTGTGTGAAATCAAAAAAAACAAAAAGTTTATTAAACTAGAAGATATTTCCCGTGCCACAAACCTCGAAAAAAACAACAAAATTTAAATTTAAAAAAATGGCGGAGTTTTTAAAAAAAAATTCAAATTTCGCGCGAAAATTTCGTCATTTTTGGCCTGCCAAAATTACATTTTTTATTCGATCCGGAATTTTGGAGGTTTATGGCACGGAGAAACATGTATAAAAGAAGTTGCAATAAGAATCAAATCGATCGGATAATTTGTCTTCGAGCTACAACTGCAGCAAATTTGAAAAAAGTAGTTTCGAGAAAAACGCGTTTAAAGTTTAATTCATACATTTCTCAGTACCTCGATACCATGAGCGGCTGCTCTTCTGATGGCTGTAACTCAAAAATTATTTGAGATATGCACTTGAAATTTTAGTATGTTATTTTTAAAGGTATAGACTATCGAAATATGCAAAACAAAAAAAAATTTTTTTTTAAAAATGTCACACTAGTGGTCCCCCTTAAGATCTAGCGATTTGTCATTTGGCAGTTTCTTCAAGCTGTTGATATTTTGACGATAGGCTTTTAGAATTTTGATGTTTTCGAGACTAAGGAGCCTAAAAGTCTAGACCTTAATGTTATATTAAAGTAGAAGAAGACATAATAGGTACATACATATATAAGGAAAAATTATGTCTATAAGATAGTTCTTGAAAAAGTATTTTTGGTAAGCTATACAATAGGGTGCTTTTTTTTCGGCACTATTTTTTTTTCAGTCCCACCTCGAAATTTTGTGGCAAATACCTAAACAAAAATTCTCTGAAAATTGGAGCCCTTAATATTAATATTAAGTACTAGACCAAGGCGTATAAAGATTTCCCATATAAAATACACGTAAACTTTGACTATTTTTCTTCAAAATTCTACAGCTCAGAGGCATTTTATGGTATAATCTTGGTCAATGGTCAACTTTCTTCAGAATTGAATGCTCTACAAAAGTGTCCATTGCGGTGTAACTCTAACTCCCACCAGCGAGGTAGTACGGGTCACTAACCCCCATTTTTTCCATGAAATTCTCGCTTTTTGCCCCTATCTCGTAAACAACAAGAGGTACAGAAAAAGTGAATATGACAAACTTGTAGGAAATTCAATTTCCTACAAAAAAGTTGTGAACACCAAATCGCTAACATCGATATTTCTTGAGATATTGGGCTTTGAAGTTGAGGTAGTGTTTCTACAATTTAGCACAATAATACATGACAATTCCACGCTACCTCAACTTCAAGTCTTTCAAACTTCAAAAATTTACAGGAAAATGTATCATATTTCCACGGTACGAAATGTAAATTGAATCGAAAACATATATCCAAAACGTGTGCTAAAATTATGATCGAAACAATGCAACATCTGCTCCTGTTGTATGCAAGTATGTAAGCAGTTGCGATTTGACGCCGTTGGACCTTTTTTTGTGGTATACCGCTAAAGATCGATATTATGCTGACAATCCAAAAATGACTCACCATATTAATGGAGATATTTGTAAAATAGGGCTCCAAACCATAGAAAATGTGCTGGAAAATTGTGTTGACAGAATGTGCTGGGAATAAAATCATATTCTATAAATAATCACAAAGTTTACTCTTTCCAATAAATTAACAAACTTTGAAAAATATTAAACAGTTTTTGTTTTATAGCATGTTAAAAAAGAAACCACCCGATGGCCCACTCTTTGCAATGATTGGACTTTTAAAATTATTGAACTTTACAACACTTCATTTGATTTTTTCTAATGCAAACCAAAATTTATTAGTGAGTATGAAGTCTAATTGAAGGTGGTACATATTATACTTTTAGAAAGAAAAAAGTGAGGATTCAATGATTTTTGCATTACCTTTTTTTAGACAAAACTGTTACCAAAAAAGTTGACTTCAACTCTAGTTAACTTAATTTACCCAAAAACCTGCCATGAAATGGTCAATTTAACATGAGCACCATAAATAGAAATAGAAAATCTATTGTCCATTCACTGGGGATTTTTCCATAAATAAAATTATAAAAAAAACTTCCATCGTAATGTAAAAAAGATAAAAACCGTTTCGCTGAGAACAATAATATTCGGTGGATTAGAACTCTCTTTCCAAAAAAAAAAAAAAAAAAAAAATCGCAGTTTCGAACAAAAGCTGCTTGTGACCTCGAAAGTCAATAAGCGTTTCAATTTTCGAATCGTTTGTTTATTTTAGCAGATACAATGCACGACACACTTACGATAGCAGAAAATGTTCTCCTGTGAGGCGAGAATTTGTTTATAATTTGCATAAGCTTTCGCATTTTGATGCGTGGAAAGGAATAAAGGGAGGTAGAGAGGGGGAAGGGGGTTGTACCTACAGAAAGGCCCTATTATACCCATGTTATTCTGCGGAAAATTATCATCGCATGTTTGTATTTTGGCGCAATTATCGAAGAGACACGCTTGTGGATCCCTTTTGCCACATACCATACCATATTATATATGTATGAGAAAAACGTAACGATTTTCGGCATTTTCATTTTCATTTTCCCTCTCCGCCGCCCTACATTGCATCGATGGAGTTTTTGGGGGGGGGAAGAATTTTTCTCGTTAATGCGTGCGCTATGTAAATAGAGGAAAATTGAAAAGTTACTTAAGGCAACGTTCGCTTTTGTATGGTTTTAGGAAATTGTCAAATATTTGCTCGGTTGTTGGAATGTTTGTGTTTAGAACTTTCTAAATTATGCAAACCACCGACACTCTTCATAATACATGTAACTAGAGGAGTAGGGCGCCTAGTTGTAACAGGGGAAAGTTGTAGAACTTTGTTTCAACAGAATCTTACGATTATAACAACTAAATCTTATTTTTGTACGCACTACATTTAGGGAATTTAACAGACAATTTTAATCTGTCTTAATTTGTGTTATTTTAATATTGAGTTTAGCAATTTATTCAGTGTTAAATTGCTACTTTTAAAGTAGAAAGGATAACATATCCTTTAGCATACTTTGAACTACGTTTGCACAAATTTTAAATGTGATTTCTTTTACCCGATCTTTCGATTTCAACATGTGTTTAGGATATTAAGAAATGGCGATTTTAATGCGGAAGATGAAGAACATACGAAACAACCGAAAAGATACAGAATTGCAAGGATTATTCCATGAAGTATTAGCATTAAATGTCAGTCGAGAAGATAAAGGTAAACGTCTGCGAGTCATGTAAGTAAGTCAGAAAGAAGTTAAATAAATGCCACATAATTGACAGAAAGAAGTATTACAAGACGTTTGATGACTTATGAAAACCTTGCTCAATCATTTTTACATCGAATTGTGATGTGCCATGAAAAATGGGTCTATTTTAATAATTCTAAACGTAAAAAAGTATATGGAAAAAAAGGCGACCCATTACCATCAACATCGACACTAAAATGAAACATTTATACTGCAAAAGTTATGTTGTATGTTTGGCAGTGGCGTGGGGTGAAATTTTTGAGAAGGTAAGCCGGTGCAAAAATCAGAAACTTAATAGCGAAAAAAAACTTACCAAATATGCTTACTTGAAGAGTTTACTAAATTATTAATGTCCGTAAAACCTGTGCGACTCCAAACACTCGAAGAATTCGAAAAAAGAAAACATTGGAAACAAAACATTTTATTTAATTTGCAGCTTCCGGTCAGCCACGAATATTTTTCATAAATCGACTTATTAAAATGTTTGAAAAACCCGTCCTTACGCTTGTAATCTATTTTCATCGACGGTTTAGCGCGACCTAATTCGATAACTCTGCTTTTTTGCTGAAAAGATAATCTATTAAATTCATTTGCCTGTTCTAATAAAACATCCGTTAAGCAGCATTCAACACTAAGTAACGCCATTTCCAACAAAAATTAAAGACTGAGAACAAGATATAAATAAAAAGCTACTAAAATGTCCTATAACAGACCACCTAGACCTTACAAAATTCTCACCAGCTTTTCACAATTAAATTCTATATATTAAAGTACAATTACACTTCACTTTAAATCAAACATGCACGACAAATCCTTCAACTGACAAATTGAAACAAATAAATAATCGTCATCCGAATAGCCGAACCTAACGAAAAAACCCGAGAAGCCGGGTTCTATCGTGTTATCGAGAGGTAATAAAGTAGCACCACACCACACTCATAAGTCACAATCCGTTGAGCACCAAGGCAAAAAGAGACACAAGTTAACAATTTTTTTATTAAAATATAATAAACAAAACCACAACACCCCTCCCTTCCGAGAAGACGACTTGTGCCGTGTTCTTGTGAAATAAGGGAGCATTCACTCCTACAATTCACAGCCCCTTCAGTATCAAAGAAATTTACAGTCAGCTGAATATTGTTTATGAAAAAAAAATTAATAACCAAACCCACCCCAACCAACCCCACTCACCCGAGAAGCCGCTTTCTACCGTGTTATAGGGATAATAAGAGAGCACCACTACACTCACACCCGTTCATAGAGAAGACACGAATCAGCTGACATTCTAAGAAATAAACAACCACCCGCCGAAGTGACCCGAGTTTCAACTTATGCAAAATGAAAACAACAGAGAAGCCGGTTTCTATCGTGTTATTTGCTTATAGGATTTGCTTTTAGTGAGCAAAGGATATCACACACGATTTCTTTGTTACTCGTGGACACTGACATATAAGAACTGGACTGCTGATCCCGTACAAAAACTCACATCAAAAGTAAGACCAAATTTTGACCGAATTCTAACTATCTCGCTCTTTCTTAAGCCCGCAGGCAGACAAATTTACAAAAAAAAATGGCCAATAGCCAAATGAAGGTGGCGCCATGTATGTGCACTTCTTTTGGTTTTTTCTAGTATCTTCGCGTGTGATACATCTTTTTGATACTCCCAATAGATAAATAAAAGTAAACACAAGCTTTTTGCACATCACTTTTACCCACGACCGCCTTTACAAGTTGCCCGCCAACTCATCATTTTCCGTTGCAATCAGCTGTTAGAATAGTTTAACGATGTCCAACAGATGGCTACTTCATTTTGTGATACAACTTTTAGCTTGGGTTGGTATAAACGAGAAATGTGAAGGTTAGACAAAGGCAGAAAAATAATTTGTATAGCTATCTTTGTTTTTCTTAAGTCCCCAGCTGATTGCCGCGAGGAACATTTTTATGAAAAAACTTAAAATTGAGCGTGATATGAGAGAAATCGGTTCGTGAAAGCTCAATTATTTTTAATTTGCGTCAGTTTAAACATAATTGTACGGTATATTAGGGCATTTTTAATAGCATGATTTGCTCCATGAGGATTGAGCCTGTGCTAAAAATGGTCTCATTTTTCAGACGACGGTTAGCAGTCCAGTTCTTTCATGTCAGTGCTCGTGGAGAAAAGTGTGGGCTCTAGTAAGCCGTAAAATGACCGGCTTACAGAAGCAGCGAGCGAGCACTTCATACCCGATGCAACCCCTTGATAGAACCTGCTACGGTGCGAGGGAAGGTTCCATCGTAGTGCAACAACAGATTATGGTTGTTTTTGGTTGTAACACTTGTTTTGCCATGTTTTCTTTACGAGATGAATTTTGGGAGCGCTTTCCAGGAATTTTACAGGCATAGAACAAGTTTTAAATTTACGGGAATAGGATGAGTTCCCAAAAGGGAAGCCGGTAGGAATCGTGTTATATGGACCCCACGCCACTGATGTTTGGTAGGATCAGAGGGGCATATTTTTTTTATGAGGTATTAAAACTTTCTGAGACTATTAAGGACGATTGTTATAAACAACAATTAATCGTATTAAACCGAGTATTGAAGTAAAAACGCCGTGAATATGCCAAAAGACACGTCAAGGTGATTTTTTTACACGACAATGCATGTTGTGAAATCGGCTAAAGATACATTGGAAGCGTTTGACTGGGATGTCCTATCTTATGCGGCGTATTCACCGGATATTCTTCCTTCTGACTATCACTTGTTTCGGTAAAGAGTCTGGATCATCCTGTATATGAAGGTTTTAAAAATATTATTCCAAGTATTTTTTTTTGCTTAGTGTAGAAGCAACGATTATACAATACAAGCATGATGAAGCAAAAATGGACCACATTAATTAATTAAAAATAATAAGAATGATCATTTGGGCTTTTGGCATTTCCAAAATAAACGGCTCAATTAAAAAATGTATTCTAGTATTATATAAATTGACATATATTCTCTTTATTACAACAATTCTATTGTAAAATTGACATTATAATTTTTATTTAAACTAGGATCTGGTGGATTAAAGAGAAAATTCGTAGGAGATGAATTAACAAGGTGTCATCGTTGAATCGACTAGAAATATATTTTTCAGTGCATATAAAATAATCGAAATAACATATAGATATTTATAAGATCACTCTGCGCTTTGACCGTCTGTCCGTCTGTTTGTCAGAAAAGTTTTTCTCGGAAACGACGTGACGTAAGAATTTGTAATTTGGGAGAATGTTAGGTCTTCGTGAATTTCACATATATATTTTTTTTTTGTATCATGTGGGGTATCTTTTGAAAGGGCTACTTTTAAAGATTGGAAAAATTCATTACATTTGAAAAATGCAGAAAAAAACACCGTCTCCGTCAAAAGACAGCTTTTGGTCGAAATAGGTATAAAACGATAGTAGAAATAGTGTTAAATATGTTAATAAATGAAACCAACAAAATATCGTTACTTTCCAATATTGAATTTCTCTTAAAAAGCATAATAATTGTAATATCCCTAATAGGTTATATGATGAAATGTACAATCACGACAAATTTGCCATAAAAACATTTAATTTTAATTTTTGGAATGTTTTTCCTCCGCAACTGTCCCATTTTTACTCCCCACTCTGAGAGAAAAGCGAACGAGCTCGTGGTCCAATGCAATCCAGAATTAATTGCGCATCTAACTTTTATTTAATCAACATTTCACCGAGCTGTAACGACACTGTGCACGTGTACAGACGACACGAATTTTATGAGTTAATTTTGCGGGACGATCGCCCCTGACTGTAGAAGGATCCCATAACAAGGACCTGAAAATGAAAATGGTCCATCCTCTGTAGAAAGTTGATTTTTATTTCATGTTCCCACCGAAACATTATAATGTATCCTTGGGTGCCGCATTTATCTTCAGGTTCACCCTGTTTTTTGCTATTTTCATTTTTGTTGGTCTAGTTTTAACTTTTTAGCTCTTGTTCTGCATAAATGGCCAATTTAACAAAACAAAAGACAACAACGAGTCAAGTAGATAAGAAAAAAGTGATGTTAAATTAATTTTCCGGATTGTGACTTTTGACGAATTTAGCCCACTGTGATGATGATGGACCATTGTTTTGTTGCGATGGTGTCGCTTGTCGCGAGGAGCGTTTAAGGGGCTTTAACCAGCTCCGACGATACCCCGCAGGTCCTCGGTCGCTTACTAATTACCGGAAAGCACACAATTTCCTCAAGACCCTTAATTGGCCGCTCTTAATTTTTAATTATGGCTGTCCCTTCAAAAGTTGTTAGTGAGTCTCGTCACATAGAGCCCTCTTTGCCCCGTCCACTGAAGTCTCGTGACCCAACCCCAAGGAGGGTGAAGTGGGTCGTGAAGTTCGCCTTCGTTTCTTGGATGGACGGGGCGGAGCGGACTATGGCGATCAGGTCCAAGAAATTGGCAAATGAGTGGAAAAAACGCGGGAAATTGATGGCTCCTCGGGTCGAAAGTTCACTTTTATGTTTAAGACGCTTTGAAATGACTTGCAATTTCTAGAAAACGTCCTCATCTCTTTGTCTAGTCTAAATATCCAATCCACCGCAGAGAAGGAGAGGAGGACTATTTGTAACATGTGTGAAAACTAATGAGTCAGTTTTTTTTTTTTAACAAATGGAGACACATTCCTACTAGACACCCTGTATGATATAAAAATCCAAAATTTTCGATTCTTTTTGTAATATCTCGAAGAATAGTTGGTCGATAGCAACAAACGAGGTACCAAAAGAAAGATACTTATGACTTTCAATTTACCACAAATAACCAGAATCCATAGGGTGATTCAAAAGCTATGAGCAATCACTTCCATCAAAGTCGAAATAACTCGTTAGGGAATGGTTTTAGGAGGGGTATGTGCAACGATTTTTCTATCACGTGGTATACCCCGCGGCACCTTGATCTGAATCACCTTGTGTATACAGAATTATCTGAATGGCTTTTTCGGAAAAATGAATTTAAACTTTTTATCGTCTTGGTAATTATTTTCAGTTCCAAATTGTTTTAATTCACTTTAAGTTACTGTGTAGCATATAAATATTAGTGTCTAACTAAAGATATTTAATCTCATTTGTGACTTCGAACAGCAAACATAATATTGATTTTTTGGAATTTTATAAAATTTAACACGTTGACGATGGCGTGTACCACCGGTGGTACACAATCTGCATCAAAACGTTTGTAGAACAGCTAAAATCAATGATATCAGTGTAATGATTAAAGCGAAAACAAGACAATATTCTCATGGGCAAAAAGGTTAGAAAGTGGGAGTCAGCTAGTCCTAAAAGAAAAGGGAAATGAGGTCGAAGTTAAAGACGACCGAACCCTGTCCAGTAAATTTCTAAGGACTACTATGCGTGACGTTAGTGCAGATGTATCGGAGCGGTCAGTGAGGATATCAACTTTTTTCAAAAGTTGGGCTTAATCCTACGATGATTAAACAAAGAAAAACATATGACTAAATCAACATGTCACATAGACTACAGATGATTGGGAAAAGGTAAAGTTGAAATAAATATTTTTTGATATTATTCTGAAAACACATTTTGTAATCAATTTTTCATTTGACTTTAATTATCTTTATTTTTTGCATAAGTTGTATTGAGTGAAGAGATGGGTTTGGTGAGTTTGACACTACCAATAGCCAGAACTGTTCGCAGATCTAAAGGGTAATACCCTAGACACATGACGCGGAAGACTGATCATTGTTTCAATTACGTAATAGATTCAATGATCAGACCTACTTTGCGGTGACACACGGTAATTATGAATTTCTTGCAATTCGATTTGACAGTTGTCAGATTGGTGCTAGTTGTGTGACATTTAAAATGGAATCATTTTTTTTTTTTGATAATTTAAATATATTAATGCAAATAAACCATCATAAAAGTAAATCCAGAAAGTTTAAACTACTCGCGCAGCAAAGAGTAAAACGTGCCCGAAGAAATGTGTGTAAAATGCAAAAGTTGAAGGTGGCCGCTCTGCTGCTTCGTGCAAAAAGGAGGTTGCGAAGACGTTTGGGGACTCTCGTTTCAAAAATACTAAAACTTTTTCTCTCACAAAACATAAACAAATGAAGGAACTTGACAGGTATTATGAAGTGACAGCAGGAAAAGCCGATTTTCCAAAATTTTGCAATAAATTGCACTTTCTTGCCACTGCAGGCGCTCTGGTCGGAAAGTAGGAATGATCATTCGTATTGAATGAGTTTGGGTAGACATAATTTGTGCAATGACGATAGGAATGATCATTGCTTCTATGATGTGATGACACATGGCCTATTCAATGATCATTCCGGCTTTAATGATCATTGATATGTCTTGTCTGTCTAGGGTATAAGAATATTTACCTTCCTGTGCCAAACAGCCAGTAAGGGTCATGATTTGGTCAGTAATATCGTCAAAAGGATTTTTCCCACTCTATGTCATTGACCGAATAATGAACGCGGAGTAGTATTTAATAGTCCTTCAGACACAGATGATCCCAATCACGAATGCGAAATTTAACGAAGAGGGAATCTTCATGGACTATAAATCTTTTTGCATACAACAAAGAGAGTTATGGAGTATTTATCCTTAACTGGACAGCGAATAGCCCAAATATGAACCCTATCGAAAATATATGGACTATTTTTAAACAGAAAGTGGCAGAAAAGACTTGATATCTTCATTAAATATTAACAAATGTCTTTATAACAAAACTTTTCTTTTTGGAGTCATAAAGCCACGTTTTAACAAAATTTCACTAAAAATTTCTAGAGGTGATAATATTGCACCAATTTGTTCACCCTCAAATTCTATTACAAGTAAATGATTACATTTTAGCGATTAGCACTGGGATTATAATTAGGTAAATATTAATAAGCCCTGACCCGATATGTGCGCAAAGTAAATAACTAAATAAGTTGATAGTATCAAGTAACAGTGAGACATTTTAATTAATCCCCTCAAAGGTTACGGCTTTAATTACTCGATTAGCTAAAGGTTACGATTAACCCAGCAGGCGACTTAAAAGTTAACGATCTCATCTCTGCAAGATTTTCTGAATGAAATCTTTAAGGCGGCGGCACGCAATCAGAAGATCGACGATTGTTTGCGGGTCGAGAAAACGTGAAAGCACACGGCTCCCAGGTAAACAGAATAAAATTTTGTAAAATGGAAATGTGGCACGTGTTAAATTAACATTGTTTACCAAGGCGCAGTAAGTGGGAGAAAATTGGGTCCTTTTAAGAGTTGTCCTTTTTATCTTGCCCCCTACATCGCGGTGTGGTCTTGTAACATATTCACGCGCAGGGAATCTTCCAGTTACCGCGGGAGTAAAATTCAGGAAGACAGGAACTGAATTAGGAGGAGCAGGACTCCTCGGAAGGTGCGAACAGGAGGAAATATATAGAAATAGTAGGACTCGACCTCCAAAAATAAAATTCACCATACTCAAACCCCCCGCGGACACCGGGAAGATGGCAATTTTTGTCGGGACCTACAGTCGTCCAGGGATGATTGTCTTATTGTCGTATGCAAATTGAAATCTGATTTCGGTTTGTTTGGGTTCCACTTGACACCGACCGCGCCTGTTGGGTGTTTAACTTCCTTTTTTTTGCGCTTAAATTCCCGAAGGAACGGAAGAAAAAATGCTTATTCTTTTCGCTATGGCACCCTCCGAAGGAATATCTACCGCACCATCGGGGCGGGGAGCGATTCCGTAATATTTTTCACTTTTCCTCCCTAGGGATTTTTTTTTTTTTTTATATTTTTACGCTGTTGTTGTTGTTTAGAGACGTTGGAGAGCCTCCTTCAATAGGGCAATGAAAGTATTTTTTTTTTCCAGGAGGATCCTGTTGTTTGTGTAGCTACCCTCCGAGGAGGAGGCCATCTGAGAGGGCGGAATTGTAATCACAACTGGACAATAATGCACTTGACTTTAAAATCTGATTGCGAGGGTCGCGAACTTCGAACCACGACGACCCTCCCAAGGAGCAGGACAGGTGCCAGGTTTTTGCATAAATCTCCCTGAAGAGGACAAATTGGATGACTGGCAAAATTAACGTGGACATTTTACAATTTTCTGGGGCTTGAAAGGGGAGCTTATGAAGACCGCTCAGGAAGTTTCAATTAATTTTACAGATAGTTTTCATTTTCTGAGGACCTTGTATAGAGAATACAAGTACACCCTTCGAAAAGGATGATTAAAAAAGATTTAAATATTGTAAGGGTCAAAGATATTACATCCTTCATCATTTTTTATAATGGCATTTTTAAATACCCGCATTTATCGTTGAAACAAAAAGACAATCTTTTATTTATTCAATTTCATCAAAGGCTGATTACAGAGATCTGCAAAAAAGGGGTTTGTGATTGTTGTCGGACAGCTGAGTGTCATTTTCGAAGTAATTTTCTGCGTAGAATTCCAATCTGAGCTCAGAATTGGCCCATACCACCACGTCAGGCTTTTGAGATATTTGAGGTTATGTACACGAAAAATGGTTTTTTGTCTACTTTTGAGATTATGTACAGAACGCACCAAGCTTTTTTGCACTATCCTACATATTCCATCATTTAGTATTACTTTTACCCTTCAAAATGCCTCATCGAATGGTGTTATATGATTTTTGCTTCAAAAGTTAAGCCCATTTTAACATGGTTTAAAAAATGTATACCAAAAAGGGATTGGTCTGGCCCAACATATGCTTTCCAACTCATCACGTCATCTTAAAATGCCTATAACTTTTGAAGGAAAAATCGCTCAGTACTATTCGAGAGCACATCTTGAAGGGTAAGAATAGTACTAAATGATTAATTATGTAGGATAAATGATTAAATATGTAGGAAAGTAGCAAAAAAAGCCATTTTTCGTATACATAACCTCAAATATCTCAAAATCCTGATGTAATGGTCTAATTCTGAGCTCTGATTCGGATTCTACACAGACAATTACTTCGAAAATGACCCTCAGATGCCCAACAACAAAACCTTACCGATCTGTGTTATTACAATACACATGTACTATAATACCATACATAATGAAGAATGAACGAAGAAATGAAAACCAAAACTAGACAATTACATAATATATTCCTCGATAGATTAAAATCGATAAAATCATAATTACTATGCAATTAGCACATTGGAACCTTAGTTAGTGCGGTGATAAAGAACACTGAAGAAATCACGGTAGAAGGAAGGAAGAAGGAATAGATAAGTTAAATAATGAGATGTAAAAAAAAATACTACCATTATTATCACAATTACCAGAACAAGTAATGTAAGCAAACAAATTACCAGTACCATTACCAGTATATGTACTTCACAAAATTGAATTATCATTACCAAGTAATAGTATTTGTACTTCACCCTTTCCGTAATTCAGAAGCATTACTTGGCATTACTCAGCATTATCTGGCATCACTTAGAAATACTCAGCATTACCTAGAATTACTCGACATTACGCAAGCGCAGCTCTATCCAATAGTAACTCAGCATTACTTAACAATTCTCCAGCATCAGCATTAATCGATATAAATCAGAAATGCTGAGAACAACTCTACTTCTAATATATAGTAAAGTAAAATACTTCCTGAAAATATCCAATAGTTCAATTTTCTTAAAATCCAATCCAATAGTTCAATTTTCTTAAAATTTGAATCTGAAAGCTAATGCTACGTAATGCTGAGTAGTGTTAGGCAATATTTCTGAATTACCAATATCATTACTAGGTAATGGTAATTAAATGTTTTGAAGTAGCAATATTCGTAATGGTACTAATAATTTGTCTTAATTCCATTACTTGTAGCAGTACTGAATATTGTAATGCATTCGAAGAATAATGCATTATTTTACAGCTCTGATCCTTGTAAACAATTCATGGCAAAGACAGTTTTGAAGGCATTATGTCGATGTTCCAAGGAGTCAAATTTAATAAGTTTAACGCTACCTAAGAAAAGAAGAAACAAAAGAGATTGCTCCAAGGAAGATCACGAAGTGTAAAACGAACTAATCTGCGTTGAACAGCTTCCAGACGATTAATATTATAATAGTAAAGTAAAACAGTGAGCAAATATAAAAATTATACTATAAAATAGGCCTTACGAAGCTACAATATAAAAGGTGTGTTATATAAGGATCTTAAAACTCCATACACCATGTCTTAACGAAACCTAAAGTAGAGTTAGCCTTATTAACTACTTTATTAATATGATCTTCAAAAGTAAAACGACAGTTTAGCAACACACCCAAGTCTTTTGTCTTCTCAAGTTTAGTCAGTACACAATCATAAAAGACAAAGTTGTATACTTGTTAACATTAAGGAGGAAACAATTAATAGAACACTATTCATAAAAGATTCAAAGTTTAAAATTTTACATTCACGTATAGAATACACAGCACGAAAAATCTTGGTGTTGTTACAATAACATAGGATATCCGAGTGTTTGATGCAGGCGGATATAGCATCAATATAAATAATAAATAAAAGAGGACCGAGAGTACTCCCTTGAGGTACACCAGAAGTTTAGGACACTTGTGGAAATATTGATCGGGTACGATTGACTATAAACTAAAAACTTGTTGCACTGATGATAAGCGATCAATTTCGTTTTTTTTATATACGTTTTTTTAAAATTATATTAATAAATACACGTCTAAATGTTTTTTTAAGTATACAAATCGCTTAGTTACCATTTGCTGGAAATTCCGTAGCTTAATTGAATTTTAGGATAATTAATTCATTTGGATAATTTCTTAATATTGATAAGCGCTTCAATATTTCGACATTTTTAAAATAAATTCCTTATTCCAATGTTTAAATCTTGCAATTTCAAAAGCTTTGCATATGTACCCGCATTATGAAAAATCTGGCTTATTAAAAACTTGTCTAAAACTTCGCATAACTAGCATTGAAATACAATATTATTTAATTCGACAATGTGAATTAATTGCTTATATATGTATAATTCACTTCAGTATTCTAAAATGAAACATTATCAAATTTCAATTATTATAGGAATCGAATATATTGTGTTTGTGATCTCTTTAGGGATTTAGTGAATTTATGGGAAATATTTAGAGAGATATTTAACATTAAAAAATTTCGAAAACTGATATTGAAAATATTTATTTCGATGGTGACAAGCACGCATTTGTCTTGTTAAATGATAGAGTGTAGTATCTAATGCAGAATTTTCTTTTATTTACTACTAGTTATGGAAACTTTTTTAATCTCTAATTGCAAGATTTTTATCAATTTTATCGACCAAAACAAGTATTTGTCATGCGAAATTTTTATAATGTGAGAATTTCATTAGTGATTTTTCTAAATTCGAAAGTTTTGTTTTTTAAGTGAGAGATTTTGTTATTAAAAATTTTAATTTGCGGTCAATTGTACCTTACCGCTCCGTAGATAATATGATATAAGGCATTTTAACTTCTAAAATTCTTACAATAATTGGAACGTAACTTAATTACGCCACTTTTTTCTTATTCTCAAGAATATTTAGCTTTTTCTAATTGTAAGAAGTTAATAATGAGTATCTTTCTATATGAAACACAAACTACTCTTTTATTAAAAAATTGTGTGAAAACGACGACATTAAATTCTTAAGTAAACTTTCTGTTGTCAGTTGCTTCATCATCAGCGAAAGAATACAAGTTTCCCTTAAATTTCAGGGAACTTATTAAAACTACCAAGATACTTTGCGCGCATGTAGAGTAAAAACTTTTCGCATAACTCCATAATAAAGCGATGAACATTGGTTCAAATATGTTACACCCCACCCTCAAAAAAATACAAGACGTAGGACCGCCCGTAGAACTCTATAAGTCCTGAGCATCGTGAAGATTCATCTGAATTCATCATCACGACAAGACAAGGCCATGATTTCAAACACTTCATTTAGATGGGTGAGGCGGGGGGATAGGGCATGTTTTATGCACATCATTATCACTCAGCGAAAGAGTCCATGACCACAAATAAAAAAAGTTTGAGTAACTCGATGATATAACTTTTATGTTGTTTCCCACACACAACAATCAAATGGCCATTGATGATGTACCATAAAAGTTGAATCTTTGCGGGTCCTCTAAATAAAGTTTAACCCCCCACTCCTGTCCGGAATGAATCGCAGCTCACCCACTTACACAACCCTCCCCTGACGCCCTTAAGCGAGTGACAACTAGTTTGTGTCACTTGATTTGGTCGTTTACATTTGTTACACATTGCTTCGAGGTCATGCAATGGTGTGACGAGGTGATGCGATGGTGTGACGAGGTGATGGCGTTCCTAAAATTTGTGTGAAAGGTAATCACATTAAAGATGGCTGTGAACTTTGGATTTTAATATCTAGTTAAAATTGAGAATGACAAGAAACTTTTAGTTGCGACTAAAGTTAAATTTTCATAGGAATTGCAGTTTGAAGATAATTGGAATTAAAAGTTGAGTAGTTGAACAGGGCTTTACTATTGATGTGTATAATATTAGACATATAACTTCGACATTTACTTGTCAGTCTATCATAAACTAATCATAAGGCAATTCCATATAGGGGTGTTTAATTGCAAAAATATTTTTCCAATGTGATACATTACTAAAAATAGATTGAATAGAAGCGAAGCGATGAGTAATTCAGTTTTCTATTCAATCAATCATTCGTAGGATTTTTCTAATCTCTGGATATATGCTTTAAGCTAAATTTAACGAGACGAACGTAACAGGCCTGAAAAATATTCGAAAGAATCAAGTTGTGCAACGTATTTGTAAATCCAGTATTTTGTTCTATTCGGGAAAGATTATTTCGTTTGGTGTAGCCTTTAACGATTTTTATTCCTTTTCATACCACCCACCAGTATCCAAAGTAGGAACACGGCTTGTTATAGAAAAATTTTGGTAAAATTCTGTTGGCTTATTGCTTAATAAATTAGACGGATATTGGGACATGCCTATCTTGTTATTAAAACACTCGATTCAATCTTAAAAATTCTGTAAATATTTTGATAGATAATTTTTAGAATTTCGTACTACTTCAAATGGTCTACGAAAAAATATTTCTAAAAAAAAAAAAAAAATAGTATTTACAATATCTAATCAGCCATTTTTGGAATTGGTGCAGCCAAGGCAAGTTTATAAACCTACAGTAATTTAAATTTGAGGCAAACTTCTAAAGTCGGTTTTTATTTTTTTGTAAAACTTTTTTTTATTTTTCAATTTTTAGTTAAGAAATCCAATAAACGGGATTATCCTCTAATTTTCCACCTTTAGAGGTGGGATATTTTAATCAAATTTAAATGGAACCACCGTTGAGATATACTCTATTCAATTAAAAAAGAATTATTAAAATCGGTTAACAATCCGCAAAGATATCGCGTAACATACACACAAAAGGTGAGATATTTTCTTCAAATTTAAACAGGCCTACCCTCGAGATATAATCTATTCACCAAAAAAAGAATCATTAAAATCGGGTCACAATTGGCGAAGATATCGCGTAACATACACACAAAAAAAATAAAAAATACAGTCGAATTTAGAACCTGCTTCTTTTTTTTGAAGTCAGTTAAAAAGCATCAACAATTGGACAGACAGTCACCGGAATGAAATCATAAGATACTTGTTTGACTGACTAATGTAAGGAGCTAAGAAAAACTTGTTTTAGTCCTTACTTCTAATAGTAATTTATAATTAGTAAAAATGTTTATTTCTATGCCTCATGGCATAACTAACTTAAAATCCATTATGAATCATATGTGGTACATGGACAGTAAATGTGTTAATATATCATTAAAAGAACTATAGATGTGATATTTGTTTTTATAGGATCTGTCTTATTTCTGGGACATTTAAAAAAAAAACATTGTATCATAATTTCTAGAATATTTTCAATTTAACAAAATCGGCAACATATCTACAAAATATTTTAATGAAACGAAAGTATCGTGATTAATTTATTTCTGCAAGTGGCAAATTTCAAGGGATATAAAGTAACACAATGTACCCATTAATTCTAACACTGATGTTATTTATCCTAGGCTATCGATATTTATTTAATCTGGGTGTTTTTTTTTCTTCTTTTCGGGGTAGAAAATAAACGCTATCATGTTTGGAAACCATAAAGCACCTGAGCGTGTTTTTATCAGGAAATACCAACTCGATTCAGTCAGAGGTACCTGTTCAGAAATCAGGTGATATGGGGTGGTTGGTGGTCGATACGGAGCCTAGATTCCCGGAATATGAGGGCTTTTGCTACCTGTTTCTCATGAAGAAACTTTATCATTGCCCACAGTTTTTGTTGAATTTTTTACAAATGTAACATGATAAATGAGAGAAAAACACTCATGCTTTTGTGGTTTTATTACCATTGGTTCATATCAACGTTCGGTAGAAGCATTTTCTAGCTAATTCCCTTTTTCTTTTTGTGTGTGGTCACTCTCAATTCATTAGTAAGTGTCCGACGTGTAATGGGCGACATATGGAAGAAATTCCATTAAATATTGCAAGAGATCAATTCACTGGTAATGTTGATATTCTGTGAAAAATGTATTTTATTGTACTTTTTTTTTTATTGTCTAATGGTCAAACATTGTCGAACAACAGCAACAGGTGTATTTATTCGCGCAAAGTGTTTATTGTAGGGGTAAAGAAATTTTTTATGAAGGTACTCTTTAATTTTTATACTTTCTTATGGAGCAGATAGACTATCGGAGCGATTGGTACGTTTGAATAACCAACGCTCATGGGGGATTTTATATTATATTATTTGTATACATTTTTAAAATTAATATGTATTTCCAAGAATACACTTACCTGCATTCGCGTCAAATTAAAAACACAACCGGCTTATAAAAAAAAATCCAAAAGGAGAGACTCGCAGCAATTATAATAAGCATCAAACCAAAATTTTTTCAGTATGGGTAAAACTTTTCCTGGCTTTCACACCTTTTTCTATGCTCGTATTTTAATAAAACATATATTCTGCACATCTGTGAAAAAATACCTTTCGCTTGATATATGTTTTATTAAGCTACGTGTATAGGAAATAAGTTAAAAAAGGATTACAATTTTTGGCTTTGCTAACCGACTTAACCCATTAACCACTAAGCGGACATTTCACAGTCGATTTGTTTTTCGCCTAAGACCTAACTAAATATTATTAAGGAAAAAAATTTTCTAAAGTAAAAAGACCTGCTCTTTCCGAATCTGAGGTCAAAATCGAAAAAAAGTTCACCAAAAATATGGCCGCCCAAAGATACCTAAAATTGAAGCATCGACTGTCCAATTTTTCATAAACTTAGTACTAATTTATTCTTAGAAATGACGTTCTAAAGTTACTCATACTATATCTTTGGAATGTACAACAATAACAGAGTACATACAAATTTTAGTAACAAATATTTTCAAAATGGCGGATCCAATATAGCCGCCATTACAACAAAAAATTTTTTTCTTTGCAAATATAGTGCATGCGGATAGTCATTACTTATGTTTTTGAGGTCGCTGATTTCAAAAATCGTATCAATCAATTTTTCAACAGCATAAAATCATATACCTTAAACTACTAACTAAGGAATAATTGTAATATTTTCAAGGTACATAATGCATTCAAGCAGCAAATGGGACAAAAAGGGTAATATTTTACTTCAATGTCAATGTTCAAATGTCAACTTAACATTTTCAGTTTGCATTCATCCTTAGAGAGAATGTCTTTAAATTATCCAGCAAGGACACTTAAACAAACCCCATGAGATATTTCAACGAACAAGAAAGTGAATAATTCTAAGATCCTGTCGAGCATCATTTTTCTCATCTGTATCTACGGTGAGCAGCGTTTATATAATCAAAGGATTTTGTCTCGTTATTAAAGAGTAACAGCATAGTGTTGCATAAAAATGCTCCACCATAAATTTGTATTCGTTGTGAATTTTAATGCAAACATTATCAGGCTTCCAGTAGATGATGATGCTCTTCTACATCAACCCTATATTTTTTGATGAAACTTTACACTTTCTCACCCATTTCGCTGGCATCTGTGAAAAGATCCAATCTACAAGTATACGAAAACACTCTTTGGCTGAAAGTGGGAAGAAGCTCGTGTATCATTTGCAATTCTCGGGGTAGTTAAGACAAATGATGCAAGAAGTAAGAAGTTTTTGCTCAGAACTTGTTTGCGCATTTGCATAATTTTAATCAAGAACCTGGAAGGAGTGGAAATTTAATTGTTCTCTACTTGAAACAATTTTCTTCTTGCTTATACGAGCGGATCCTTTATTTCATTACAGAGTTCGAGGTCTGCAGTGCTTTAAGTCCCATCCGTATTACATACATTGTTCGCACATATTCTAAGAATCAAATTGTGATGCAAAAGGCACACTTCAAGTTAATCAATCTAATCCACAATCCACTAAGGATGTTTGCAAACAAAAAACTAAAGTCACGGAGGAACTTATTACTTCCGGAAGTCCTGCAATGGTAAAAAGGACTTAAAGGGACTCTCTCTCTGTATGGATTGCTTTGCCTGTGCTAAGACTATTAGTCACACACTACCAACTGTAGAGAGGCTCTGTAGAGACAGGCTGGCAAATATCAAGGTCATGGTCGAGGTTGCGGTCTCTCAAGGATAACACTTCAGTGCGTGCTTCTGTTTTCGAAGCAAAAACCAAAATCAGACCTGTTGGCGATAGCGTAAAGTTAATGTTAAAGTTGAATCAATTATGTATGCAAAATTCTGTATGGAAAATTTAGACGAAGTTTAATACGACTTTACATACATAAGATATGTTGGTTGTAGGTACGTTGCATACATATGTGCTATGTTGTATCTGGTGGGTACAATTCATAAATACTCGTATATGTATATTGTATATAATAATAGTAATAATAATAAGAAATAGTTCAAAAATATTGATACTTGCCAAATCTATAATCTTATGCCACATTTTAATAATAATTAGTACTAATTACTAATTTAGGTGCTGTCTGTCATGGGATTATTATCATTATGGCCGCTAAATGATGAAGAACTTGATCATTTATGACTTGCTAAATAACCATAATTTTTTGATCATTTATACCTAAATGATGAAAAGTGTACTTTGCGCTATACAGTACAAAGAACAAGAAAGAAAAGCACAAGGACTATTGAATAACTAACAGCTGATAAATGATGATTAAAAAATGGCTGTCTGTCACCACTTCATTAATTAATAGTTAGTACTAAAAGAGTAATTAACTAATTATCAATTTACTGCGCTGTCTGTCTAAAGTATTGTTTAGTTGTAAGGTATTGATATTTAGAATTTATTTATTAGAAGCTACTTGAAGCCTTTTATTTTATTTGTAACTACTACTACAGTATATACGTACATAATGGGTAATCAAAACATACACTTATATGATTCTTTTTAACTCTAAAATTAGTAGAAGGATCTATCAGACCCAGTTTCTAAGTAGATTTTTGAAAAATGTAAGGCACTAGCTAAAATGTTATCCCTTACAATTATACAAGAAATAGAATATCATTCAAATATCTACCACGATTTTATCTGCAGCCACAAATTCGAATATCAAAAGGACTCTGGCAAGATTACGCTTATATTTTATGTGAGTGGGCAAAAATAAAACATACCTCAAAAAATTGCCTTTTTCCTAAAGTCAATTTGATTTTTTTTATAATTGATTTTTCGAAAACAAAATTAAATGTAATTAAAACAAAATTTGTTATATATTAATATTAATTCTATAAGTTTCACTATTTTTTTTTTCTTATATTTTAGGACCATTAGAATCTAGGGGTGGGTTCTTACAACCCCATGGGACTAGTTTTCAAAAATTAAGTCAGACCTACTTTAGATTCTTTTCAAAACTCGAGTTGTATATTGTATGGGAGTAGTTTTCACCCTCTGTTGGGGTGTCACTCGAGTAACTTGAGTGCTTAATTATGAGTTATAGTAGTCCGCGATTTTAGCCAATCGTTGTATCCATGGAAATGGAAATTATGTTAGATTTATTGTTATTTCTCTAGTTTTTCCATGCATTGCCCATTTGAAGTCAGGGGTTATTTCAACAACCCTATGGGGGTGGTTTTCGAGTATTACGTCAAACTCACTGCAGTTTCTTGTCACTTTGACAAGACTTGGACGTTTTGAGTTTTTTCAGCGGACATTGTTGTTTTTGATCAGTTAAGTAAAATATGGGGATAGTTTTCGCACCCTCTGGGGTGTGTTTCAAAACTGTTGGATGGACGCTAGTGTCTATACTTAATTTAATCGTGATACACCTGAAAATTTATATAATTCGATTCACTAAGATCGAACAACTATTCTCGGAGTTTAATGTCATTTTCACCCTTTTCAGGGGGTATTTTTTGGCTTTTGTAAATTATTTTGGGGGTATATGATTTTTTTTTTTACCTCGGATTCAGATTCAGCATCATAAAAACATACTTATATATATTTCAATTTAAAGACATACATGTGTGAAGACGCAGGTAGACTAGAGTATTAGAAACTAAAATATTTATATATAATGTAAAACCCTGCACTACTATAAGAAAGTCATTGAAAGTATTACTCTTATGTGGGGTGGGTGGCCTATATTATATTTTTTTGTAATTTTATCACTTTTGGCTTCTGCGATTTTGACAAATTTTGAATTAAATTATGGTTCTATCAACTTCAACATTTGGTAAACCTCACTAATTATGGTATTTTGTCGATACAATGGCTTTTTGACCTGCAGTTTGAGTTATTTTACGAATTGCAACTCGAATGCTGTACTTTAGTTCCTTAATTATTTTTCTAAAATTCCATAAAAAAGTCGAATGGAGTTGAATTCATGAGAATAATGAAAATATTTGAAATCTATATTTTGTGAAATTGCACACTGACGAAATTTAAGATAAAAAATGAATGTTCAATGAATCAAGTTGTGTGACACATAGTACCGTCTTGTTGGAAATAGGCATTAGATTAATTTTAGCCGTCCATTTTTATAATATGTTGGCGTTGCTGCAATGTATACCTGTCTATGGTTAAAACTGCCCTAAATTCTACTATAAAATACTCTGAGTCTGTATCATTTGAAACATTATCTAAGGACATTTTATACAACTTCCATAAATTAGAAATAATAAAATAAAAATCCGCGGTATTGCATATCATAGCATAGCTTATTGAAGGTTTAACTCCTTCTTTAAAAAAAATCTCCATAATTTTATCGCGTTTCTATCGAACTTTTGCAATATTTTATGTAACAAAATTTGTTTTTTTCTAAATCCTTAAAAATCCCAAATAGTGCAATCACTGCAAATTTATTACATCCTTCCGAGGAGGCTGTTGGCTCACGTAGCTTCGAAGTTATTCGCTGAGACGTCTATGGCTCCCAAGGCGCCGTACGACGAGGAGGTCGAGGCTATAAGAAAAGGCTGAGTTCGGAGACCAATACATTTCCTTGTACGTGACTCGGTTAGCGTCTATTCGGTGCCACCGAAAAATCTATTCCTCTCCGTGCAGATCCGGATAAAATCTGAGCCTAGGAAACGTATACGATTTGCTTCCCTAAATGGAATGTCGGCTTTCATCAGTTATTTTCGGCGTTGAGGCAATTTTTTTATGGGTGGGTTGACGATGACTTGGTTTTATTTACATTCAATGTTTAAAGGAGAAATTTGAAAATTGTTTCATTTTGATTATACCATCCATCACCTTGGCATTGTTTAAGCGAGTGCCTTTTCTTTGTAGTTGAGTGAATATTTCTTTTCATTTGATTAAACAAAAGTACAATTTACACCCTTGGTTTAAAAACAATATTAAGGGTATTCATGATTTTTTGAATTTCCTACTTTATCAAGTGTAAAATTTAATATTTTCATAGTGGTTTCTATCGTAACATATTTTCTTATAAATTTTTACAATGGTACAATATCAAACACAACAGAGCTTGATCCCTTATTATAAAAATGGAGATGCTAATATATGTAATACTAAAAAGTTAATATACAAAGTTGCCTAATTGTTTTAGAGTGCAATATAACCTTTTTAAAAATACAAATTATCATTTTTAAATTAGCAAACATCAATTTCCAAGTTGTTATTAGACAAGGTTAAAATTATTTAATTTAAAATTGCGAAATCTATAGATTTATGCTTGAAAAACGTTCAGTAATACTACAAATTTATTTCCAAAGTGAGTACTGTATTGCCGAAATGGTGCGAATTTTGAAAAGAAATTTTGATTGAAATAATCCATCAACCTCGGCTGCTGTTTACAATGTTGTAAAGAAAGTTCGTGAGATTGGCATGCTAATTGATAACACAAGTTGTCCTCGTATTCGTCCTGTTCGCTCAGTCGAGAATATTGCTACTGTTGCCGAAAGGGAGCGCCTAAACCCGAGAACCTCAACTCGCCACGGAATCTCAACAACTGAACCTTAGACACACTAGTCTGAGGGAATTTTGCATAAAGACCGGTTTGTTTTATGGCCAGAAATTGATGAATTGGATTTTGATGAGCTATAGTTCCAGCAGGGTGGTGCTACGTACAATTTAAATACAATTCGGTATTCCATAACTAATCGGAAGGACTACTCTTTTTAATAAATCAACAAATTTTGAAAAATATTAAACTGTGTTTATTTTATAGCATTTTCAAAAAGAAACCAGCTGATGGCCCACCCTTTATATTTCTGTAATCTTTCACGTGAGCTTACTTTAACTACTAAATGTTAAAGACTTTTATATAAAATTGAAAAATTATTATTCATTCTAAAGTGAGACTCGCTAAAAATACGTTTAATTCAGTTGCAGACAATTTGGTTCTATTTAAGTGCTTAGGTCCTTCTCCACCAACAGCATAGTTGTTGTAATGGACTGCTATAACGCAAAAGCCAATTGGTAATTTTACCACCCAGAAATTCCGATAAAGGAATAACAGGAAGGCACTTTTAAAGCATCAAAGATGCGATTGAGCAGGAGGAAAATGAGATTTAAGTTAATCCCTTTGAGCTAGGCAAATCTTGGTCCGAGGAGCATATCTAAGTATAGTATCCTTTGTTGCGTAGCAAAAAAAAAAAATGCCGGAGAAGAAGACGACGAAAAATAACGCCCCGGGCCAGCTCAATTCTCGACTTCCTTCCGCAAATATCCTTATCAAATCGATACTTCGATACTGTCCTCGACCCTTTTGTGTAACTTCATCAGTGGCGGCCGTTTAGAACTGAACGTGTGCTCCAGTGGGTCCTTTTGTCATAAGATGAAAGGTTAAGAAGGTGTCGGAGGACCCCCAAGGGCCCCCCAAAAACTGGGTGGGTGAGTGGCATCCTTTGTAGTTAATCACTTCGGTGATTCGACAGTTGTTCTTTTTCCCTCCCCATTAATCTGTGGGGCAACAGACTACCAGTTTTATTGATTGTCCTTCTTCGAACCATCCCTCAGACAATAATATCTTTCGTAGTCTTAAGGCGAGGATAAATTGGAGATGAACACCGAAGAGATAAGAAAGCACACAATTTTCATACAAAAGTAAACGTAACAAGCTGCCGAACCGCTTTGTTGTAATATTTCCACCACCACACCGAAGAAGGTGTGGGGTCCAAGTGGCTAATCATCTTCTCGAAACAATAAAAAATTCATCAGGTGGAAAATTGCCGAAAGGCCAAGACATAGTGCGGGCGGCGTGTTGAGTCATTAGGGCCCCGTCGAGAAGATGTCTTAATTACTTTTTAGGTAAACGTCTCGCCGTGAAGGTCGTCTTGCGTTAAAGGTGCCTGTGAGAAAGCGAGACTGAATCAACAGCGCAATGCGACGGCCCGCACAGGTAAAATGCGCAGCAAGGTGCATCGCAAAATTTTCGGCTTTTTGTTATTTAAACGCGAACGCAAGGAATCGTGCGAGGCCATTTCGCGGTGTCGTGAGGTAAACAATGGCATAAAAGTTTGTGCAAATAGCAAAAAGCCGGTTAAAAAAGGGTGAAAGCCGCTTTATCGGACAGTTAAAAGGGAAACCGTGCATCTGATAATGATCCATAATTAATTATATTGTCGTGGTTGGTCAGTGTCACCTATAACACTCACCTACAAGTACTAAGACACTTTCTGATGTTCTTGGCATTTCGAATTGCTTCAAGATTTAATACATTTATGGCAAAAAAAAAAAAAAAAAATTAAAAAACTGAGTTCTTGGTAAAATTTTAAATTTTAAATTTTTACAACTAATATTAAAAAGTACCTACTTTATTTATCATATTTGTATTAAAAGTTTTTCTAAGATTGTCGGTCAAAAATTAAATTAGGTATTTTTAATAAATTACGAGGTATTAAATTATAAATTTTAGAATAAGAATATGATATAATTTATAGTTGTGGTTTTGTCGTCTATCAAGAGCAATACTGCATTTTGTATTGAACGAAAACTTACTAACATCTATCCAGAATAAAGATATGATATTTTTGGAAATGTGCATCAAATTGCCATAATTTTCATCCATGTAAAACTTGAAGTCTTGAATTGACAATTTTTCAGAGTAATTTTTCACTCAAAAGTGGTTGTAATTTATGGCAATTTGATGTTATTTTAACCCTTAAAAGGTATCATCAAAATAAATCACGTTAAGGGTATTATGGGTAAAATTTCACCCCAGAATTTGCTTATACGAGTACCATATATCTTTTAAGTTTAATAAAGATATTTAAATGCAATTAAATATATTATATTCATGATAAAGTACTAGTGACCTCATAAATGTATGCAGAAAAAATCACTTTAAAAGTTATTAGGTTTAAAAAACATTTTAAATCTTGACTGTGCTCCTCATGAGAAATTTCAATTAAAGGGAAAATTTCCTTCTGTTCTGGATAGACGATAAAAATACTTCATATATATTAGGGTGCTTTTTTTTCGTGACTATTATTTTTTTTTTCAGTCCCACCTCGAAATTTTGTGGCAAATACCTAAACAAAAATTCCCTGAAAATTGGAGCCCTTAATATTAATATTAAGTACTAGACCAAGGCGTATAAAGATTTCCCATATAAAATACACGTAAACTTTGATTATTTTTCTTCAAAACTCTACAGCTCAGAGGCATTTTATGGTGTAATCTTGGTCAATGGTAGGATTTCTTCAGAATTGAATGCTCTACAAAAGTGTCCATTGCGGTGTAACCCTAACTCCCACCAGCGAGGTAGTACGGGTCACTAACCCCAATTTTTCCATGAAATTCTCGCTTTTTGCCCCTATCTCGTAAACAACAAGAGGTACAGAAAAAGTGAATATGACAAACTTGTAACAAATTCAATTTCCTACAAAAAAGTTCTGAACACCAAATCGCTAACATTGATATTTCTTGAGATATTGGGCTTTGAAATTCTTTGTCATCAAAATATAAAGAAGAAGAAGAAAATAAATTTCTATTCACTCTCTTGGTAAACACCTGTGCAAAACAAATGCAACATCGCTGTTATTCAAATATTTAGTGTAATAACCATTATTTCTTATTACTTCTGCGCACCTCTTTGGCATGGTATGGAACTTACTATTTTGTCAATTGTGCGTGGACAGATTTGCTCCCATTATTTTTGTATGGCCTCCATCAGAGCTCGTTTGTTACCAGACTTCTATCCACTGATTTTCCGCTTAATAATGCCCCAAATATTTTAAATAGGGTTCAGGTCCTGCGACTGTGACGGTCATGGAAGGACTTAGACCCTATTTTGCTCAAACCAGAATTTTATCCACTTCGATGAGTGTTTAGGATCATTATCCTGTTGAAACACCCATCGAAGTGGCATTTCCTCTTCAGCATAAGGCAACATGACCGATCCTAGTATATTTTTATACCTGAATCTATCCATAATTCCTTCGATTTGAAAAAGAAGACCCATTAACTTTGCGGAACAGCACCCGCAGACCATAATATACCCACTCTCGTGTTTGACCGATAGTCTGCAATTTTTTGGATCCAGTTTTTTACACAGAGCTCTATGAGCATTTTGAATGCTGTCTGAGGGTATCAAGTTAAACTTGCATTCATCGCTAGAGAGATATGTCTTCTATTTGGAAAGTGGCCAGTATATGTGGTCTATAGCAAATTGTAGTCTAAAAATGAAAAAGGTGGAATTTTTTTTCAAAAACCAGTACTTTAGTTATAAAAAAACCTGTTCTTTGCATGTCTTTTCGTCAATAATGGTTTTTTGGCAGGACGAAAAGCATGCAAATCATTTCCAACTGCACGTCTTTTGATCATGCTCGAGTCTACGCTCAATTACATAGATTGTAAGATTTTGTTGGAAGAAATAAATGGGTTCTTTTGATTATTGAAACAATTTCCTTATCTTCAAACTGAGTTTTGTGCATACGGTCGACCGGAATGTATTGTTCTTGTGTGTCCCATTTTGTGGTATCTTTTGACAATGCGATTCACACTACACAGTACACAGTACACCATATTTCTTCATAACAACATTTTGTGAATATTCGCGATTTATTTCACTGATTAATTTCAATTTGAATTCACTGTTGTATTTCGTACGTGCTATTGTTCCAAAAATTATGAGAAATTTGTTTAAAAATGGTTAAATATATGTATATATATATATATAGATGAATAAAAAAAGAATAATTAAAATCGATTCACAATCAGCGAAGATATCGTGTAACATACACACATAAAAAAAAAAACAATCGAAGTGAGAACCTCGTCCTTTTTTTAGTTCGGTTAAAAATTTGCCTAGATTTTAGTCGGTCCGAAAACCTAACTAATATTAATCCAATACTAAGGATTCAAGACAAACTCTCTTCATTGCTGGTATTGGATTAAGATTAGTCAGGTTTCGCGTTGACTCTTACGAAGAAAGATAAATTAGATACCATTAAATCAACTGTTAAATCACCTCCGATTATTCTGAAACTTTGCGGAAATATTCTCAGGATGATATACTTTAAGAAAGTGCAAATTGATATTTTAACCGCTTAAGATAAGATATTTAAATTTATATCGGAAACTCTTGACCCAATTTTCTTATTATTCACCACTGTCTAAATGTATTCCCGGTTTTCCCTATTCTCGATTCCTCGATAACATCGATTCCTCATCCGCCTTTCAGCAGTGAATATTACTGGCCCAAAATTACTTCCAAAAAAAAAAAAAATCTGGAAAACCCAAAAAGTCAATAAAACCATTTGCCATAATCAGACACCCATAAATCAATCCACGTAGTAGCGGTGCTGCAATTGTTTGCTTAATTAATAACACACCTCCCCCTTCCTCTGCCCGCTGAATTAAGACGGAACCGCAGACAAATTCACTCAATTTATCTTAAAGCGAGCGAGTCTTTCAATTAATTATAGTAAATCGCATGTCATTACACTCGGATGCGCGGTTTCACAGGTACAAGAGGTGGAAAAAAAAAAAAAAAAATACTATCATCATCGAATCGCGCGGCGCACTTACCTGCATGTGTGGATGATGGTGCTAAGAAGAGCGCCAGAGCCGCCGTCATCGCCATCAGGAGTACCGTGTGGGGCCCCAAAAGCGCCGATCTGCGGGTGTTGGAGGGCAGCCACCTCAGGAATCCGGAGTTACCTCGCATCTCGTTGCTGTAATTGGAAAGACGATAAAAGTGACATCAGTGATTAGTTTGTATGCTTAATGCCGCGACTGATTGCTCAGGTGTTCCCCGAAGGCCACGTCAAGAAGTTGTAAGGGTAAGGGTGAAACTCCTTGGGACGGAAGGTGCCCTAGAAGAAGCTCTTTGAATCGTACCCTGGAGGTGAATTCACCTGCAGAAGATGTAACCACCCTCGCACCACCTGGTGTGAACGACTAGAGTTCAATGCTATTGACAGTGAGGACGAACAAATGCAGTTTACAGGATGATCGAGAAACGCCTGTAATTATGGGGAATGGGAGTTTGGGTGGTTTCTAATTGAGGCCCTAGATGGTTGACACTAACCCCACCTGGCGGGCGGGATTAGAGAACGGTAGCCGCACGGCAGAAGTTTTTTCTAACACCCTGTAAGCCGATTAAAAGTCTGTCTCGTGGTGTCGGCTCGCATTAGACACATCCAAATCGATACGTTGAGGAAAGCACATAAAATAAACGAAGGACCAAGGAGACATTGCAATCTGAAGGGGAATGTTTAATTGAATAGATTATCAGTTTGTGTAATACTATGCCCTAACGTTAGATTTGAAAAAAAATAGATTGTGTCGATTAAATTTCAATTGAGCTTGTAATCAAATATGCAATTCATATACGAACCCAAAATTAGTAAATTGATAAATACTACTTATTCAACTTATTTAAGGCTATCTATCAGTTGATGCAATTCAGTATCCTACAAAAACAACAATTCGAATGTTATAAAATTAAACATATTTTTAGCAAATTTCTATTTAACTCCCTTTATATAATTATGAACTATTATAAACGAATCAAAAACATTTAACAAAATAGTTTCAAAATTTTTTTTCGAACAAAAAAGTGAGCTTTTCATTTTTAAGTTTAATATTTCATACAATTTTATGTGGTTTTTTCTTGTTTTGTTTCTTATGTTTGATGAACATAAAATTATATGATTATTGAAAATAAATTCGGTCGTTTTTTTTCGTTTCTTCTTCAACATCACTGATTTTTAATTATTTAACAAAGCAGCGTTAGACATTATATTCTCAAAACAAATTTTCGAATTTTACTGAAGTCACTAGTGGAGTTCCCCAGGGCTCCTTGTTGGGACCATTGTTATTTTTGTTATTTGTTAATGATTTGAGTGAATCTATAAATTTCTGTAAATATCATATATATACCAATTACGTGCAAGTTATACTAGTTTTGTCCTAAAAATAATGTCGACGAAGTTGTGATGAAAATTAATTACGATTTCTATATCTACATCTGATTGGGCTTTGACAAATTATTTGATTCTAAATCCCAATAACTCCTAATCTATAGTTATATTTAAGAAGGTCCAAGATAAAAGCTTATTACCAAACATTAGATAAAATTGAAGTTGAAAATACATTTTACCACTCAAAATAATTCTTTTAAAAATAATAAAAATTAGTAAAATGAATTGGAAATTTGTTTTCCGACGAGGATTTTGAATTTTTCAATAATTTCAGACTATTATTGATCATATTTTTTTTTTTCAACAGTTAAAACTTAATTAAAAATGATTAAAAGCGATTTTTAGAAACAGAAAATTATTCAGAAAAGTCCAAATTTTACGATTTTTTCATAGTTTGAGAACAAAAAAAAAAATCAATTTATCGTGTAGACTTTCAAAAAGATAAAAGAAATTAAGAAATACATTTATTTTTCCTTTCACTGAAATTTTAAGGTTTAATTTGAGGTTAGAAAACCTATTTAGTATTAAAGAAGAAAATATAAGCTTTAATTTGCACCTAGACTCAACCGTCTACGACTATTTGTCACTGAAATTTATCTCTTCGTAAATTTTAATAAATTTTTTTTTATGATCCCTTAAACCCGTTAACTGCCACGCACTTTTTATATGGTATGCTCAGGGGCCCATAGTATAATTTCCTAATTCCTAATTTCTTAGTATATAATGGTAAAATACTGGGTAGATTGGGATATTCGTTGTTGCTGATTTTATTTTTCTAGAGAGAATAATCAGGAAGTTTCTAGAAAGTTTTTAGTAAGGTATATAAAAGGCAGTGATCTCTTCAATTTTACTGGAGTCAATTACAAAAACTTGCCGACAGATTACCAGTAGTACGCCCTCAAAATCGCAAAGTCCGTTTTCTGCATGGTAATGCAAGGCCACATGTTGGAATTATAACAAAAACTAAATAACTAACTAACTTCTAATAAGTGGGCTAACTTCTAAATAGTACAATTTTTAATGCAAATTGTTCTCTACTTATTTACGTTGTTCAACTAAAAAAAGTTAGTAGCGCCGGTCACGGGTGACCACTATGGCAGTCAACGTGTTAATTTGTTTGAGAAGTATGTAGTACATTAGATGAGGCTATTTAGGTGTAATAATCTATAATATTAAATTCATAACTATGTCACACTATACATATTTGCTTAATAGTGGGTATAAATGAAATAATCTCCTACGTTTTATCATTTTAAGTTAAAAAGGTTCATATTAAAAACTAATGAGATATCCTATAACTATATGTTAATGCAGTGATTTCATAAGTTTTATATGATAATCAACTCATTAATATGAATATATGAATTATTAAATATTAATAATAAATATATCTTTGACCAAAATTAATTGGCAAAACTATTAAAAACCTATTAAATTTCTTTAGTGATTTTTCTCTGAGTATGGCAATGCCTTCCAATTTTATCCAACATTTCGTGAAGCACCTGCGATCAATCAGGCAGATCAGCTCGCGGGCACTCGAAAATGAAAGCACGAAAGAGAAATGACCGTGGCACGGTTTGGCGCGTGAACTTAAGAGAAAAATCCAACCAAAGCCGACGACGACGACGTCACAAGCGCGGCGGTGCACCTTTGAATGAGTCACACGCTGCTGCACGTCGAACGCCGCGGCCGGTGCCGCGGGCGATGATCGGCGCGGTGAGTGATCGCCGTGAGATAAAATTCAGGTGGGCAGCAAAGCCCCTCACCTCCCGCCCCAGGTGAGTTCGAGGAGGCTGAATATGCTGCAAGTTGGCACGAGCGCCGTTCGGCGGCGTGGCGCTGCTGCTAAATGCTGAGCGCAGGCAGGCAGAGCGCGATTCCAAGCACAAGACCAAGACAAGTTTGAGTCACGCGGAAAGGTGCCGGTTATCTCAGAAGAACGGGTTTCCACAGCCTCCGAGGTGCTGTAATAATTTGCATAATTTCTTTCTTTTCCTAGATCGATGGATTCCTTCGCGAGCGTTTTCTTAGACATTAGATAATTTTTCTTTTATTTATCTTCGTGTCACGATCATTTGTGGCTTTTGAGGAAGTAAGGCAGATCGTAGATCAATATCAAGGTTATTTATATATATTATAAATCTGTACACTGAGAGAGAAAATGTTATATAAATAATGGAGCCAATATTAAATCATTAATTTTCAAATACGTTTTGGCGCCAATGTCGAAAATTATTAATTTAACTTTGGAGTTTAACAATTTTCAGAAGAGAATATCTAAATTTAGTACCATTTGCAATTTTTTTAAATACTAATTGTAACATATAGTATTAGAACGAAATTTAGGTTTTTCAGCTGTTGTAACAAGAAAAATCACAAACTTATCTGCTTTCGAATGCTGTAAAAAAAATTTTAGTTTACAGATCTTAAAATTATGAAAAACAAATTACCTTTTTATTGTTTTCTTAAGAAAAATTCATAAGACAAAACATGAACATGAATAAGAATTTGTTCTATACCCTTTTAGAGTGTTTTCTAACTGAATTTCACTCAAATGTTGCTCAAGTGGTGATGGTCAACACTTCGTCGCTTTTATAAATAAATTTATCCATTTTAAAAATTATAAATAAATGTGTTAAAATCTTATTGATCATAACAAACTTACGTAGGAAAAAAAACCCCCATATGTAGTCTTTTGAAAGCAATTTGAGGCATCTTGATACCTGCATGCATTTCAAAATAATAGTCGATTAGTTTCAGCAACTTCCCGTGGGACACCCTGTATTTATCTATCAATATCTATCTATCTATCTATTTATCTATCTATCTATCTATCTATCTAATTTCTATCTATATGGAAAAGATTTTGCGTACATTTGAAAACGTGATAACCTATGACACTCTCCTTTATATAGAGGCTATATAGTATAAATTTCAAATAGATCGGTTCAGCGGTTTCGGAATCTATAAAAGACAAACAAACAAACATTCATTTTGATAACGACACAGCTCAATTCCAACGTAAACGTAAATCGAAATCTATGAAAATTCAATTTAACAATGCAATCGAAAACACTGAAAATGTTAAGTGACAGCAGCTGTCAAAAAGCACGCTGTTCGGCATGATCAATGTTTAGTATTGCGATCACATTCAACAGATGGCGCTGTTTAAACAAAATAAAATAGGTACATAAAAACACGCGCATATTCGAATACAACGTTGTGTCAAAATTTCAAAGCAATCGGTGAAGAACTTTCGGAGTTTTAAAATTTTGAACAAACGAACATTTATATTTTTATTATACAGGGTGTTCAGAGGTGGGAGGTCAATACTGCAGGGGGTGAAAGGTCAGACCCAGACAAGCAAAAAATCGTATGGGTGGGGGGGGGGGGCATCTCGCACCGTTTGGCAGTTACAGGGTGATTCGTAAATCAGGATTTTGCCTTATATGGGAACCGCTCTTGTATTTTTATCTTTTTTTCTACGCATCGCAGCGGCCCCAAACTGATTTCAAAAAATCACTATTTGGAAGCTCTTTCCAAAAAAGTTTACACCACCCCCTATCCCCAACCCCGTGGCCACAATCCCCCCTGGAAGTTGAAAAAATTAACTTTTATTTCACGATTTTTCACCTTTCGCCCCACTTTTCTCCGAAATTCATGTTATTAAGATACCTCCTTTTTATTTTTTTTAAGTTGCCTACCTAATTACCTTTCCAAAAAGGTGCGACATGCCCAGGTAGAAAAGGGTTGCAAAAGTCCTGAAATTAAAACATCCTCACAGGTACCTAATTACTTTATTGCACCATAATGGAAAAAGTCGTTAAGTAAACAATTTTTATGACAGCAAGTTCGGAAATGTTTGTTTAGGAAACAGAGGTAGTACATTTTTATTATTTCAGCAAAACAGTAATAAAATAATAAATGTAATCTCGTTAAATAGCGTTATTAGTTTATTATATCCAGTATTGACTCTTAAGTATCCTGACGCTCCGTTTCTAATACCTCCTATGAATTATGGTATAAAAATGGGTAAGTTTGAAAGGACATTGACCACACTTGAAGAAGCAAGCGATAAAACCGGGTGTTTAATAGAAAAAATTAAGATAAAATGGCAGAATGCAGTGTTGAAGAGTCTGCCGATATAATTTACGTGTACGGTTTAGTACACGGAAACGATAGTGAGGCCGTACGACAATACCAAAGGAGATTCCCGAATCGACGTGTACCCGACAGAAGGGTATTTTCAAGGACTTTCAGAAGGTTAAAAGAAACCGGAAGTGTAACCGCCCCCAGAGCAGAAACGCGAGCAGTAAAATCGGCCGATTCAGCGGACCCCGACCAACAAATCCTCAACATCGTCAGGAACAGCCCTGTAATAAGCATCAGGCATGTCGCACGAAGGTCAGGATTGTCTTCAGAGAGAGTTTGGACCGTTGTGAACCGAGAGGGACTACATCCATACCACCATATCCCGGTCCAAGCACTAGGGAAGGAGATTCCGAAGGACGATTGCAATTCTGCACTTGGCTGTTCGAGTCTGACATTGAAAACAGAAGGTTTCTAGACCGAATTCTGTGGACGGATGAATCGCAATTCACCCGGGATGGCATCACAAACTTCCACAACCTCCACACCTGGTCAGATGTGAACCCACATCGGTCAGATGTGAACCCACATAGGACCAGGTGTCGGTCCTTCCAGCAAAGATTTAGTGTCAATGTCTGGGCTGGCATCATCGGCAACCAGTTGATGGGACCCTTCATCTTGCTCCAAGTGCTGAATATTCAGCTATACTCGGACTTTTTGGAGAATACCCTTCCGGATCTGTTGGAGGACATCCCCCTGGCCACCAGAAGCGCAATGTATGTACAGTACGACGGAGCACCTGCGCATACTGGGAACATTGTTAGGGCAAGGTTGAATGAACATTACCCAGAGCGCTGGATTGGACGAGGTGGACCGATTCCTTGGCCTGCTAGGTCACCGGACCTTACTCCACTGGACTTTTTCTTATAGGGAATGATGAAAGATGAAGTTTACTCAAGACCAATCAACACCAGAGAAGAATTAGTTACCAGGATTGTGACTGCAGCCACGAAAATACGGGAGAGACTGGCTACCATAGACCTCAAACGTGAAATAAAACGAATGCTACTTGCATGCATCGAAACTAGCGGAGAACATTTTGAACAGCTTTTAAAGGACAAACGTTTTAATTGTAATTAGTTTTTAAGCGAACAAAATGTATTTTTTAGTAAACTTAAGTATAATTTCCTAAAAATTCGAATTATCAAGATATTCTGTAAAAGGATAAATTTTCGTATCCTTTTCCTACCAGGGCATGTTGCACCTTTTTGGAAAGATAATTAGATAGGCAACTTAAAAAAAATAAAAAGTAGGTATGTTAATAACATGAATTTCGGAGAAAAGTGGGGCGAAAGGTGAAAAATCGTGAAATAAAAGTTAATTTTTTCAAATTCCAGGGGGGATTGTGGCCAAGGGGTTGGGGATAGGGGGGTGGTGTAAACTTTTTTGGAAAGGGCTTCCTAATAGTGATTTTTTGAAATCAGTTTGGGGCCGCTGCGATGCGTAGAAAAAAAGATAAAAATACAAGAGCGGTTCCCATATAAGGCAAAATCCTGATTTACGAATCACCCTGTAACTGCCAAACGGTGCGAGATGCCCCCCCCCCCCCATACGATTTTTTGCTTGTCTGGGTCTGACCTTTCACCCCCTGCAGTATTGACCTCCCACCTCTGAACACCCTGTATATACCTACATACACTTATTAGATATTCCTTAGGCGTCCTTTTACTAAAAAACATTTTTATCAAAGGTTTTTGTTTTTGTTTTTTTTAAATTATTTTAGGGTAGCAATAAGTTGGACAAATCGTGTACGAAGTAATATTTATTATTTAAATAATGTAGAACTTTATATTCACTATAACTAAATTAAAGTCAAAATATGTTTTTATTTGCTTTAATTTAAATTATAAATAATCAGCACCATTCATTCATACTTTCGCCATCAATCCTTTTTAATTCTCTGTATTTGAATCCTACAACACTGAATAAAATTGTCCTTGATGACCTTCAAAAGATGTTACTCTTTTGTAACAAAAGAAAAACATTACTTTATCTTATAAGTTAAAGGGGCAGGGTAACCTTTTGGTTATGAAGTAAAAACTACAAATGACTTGTAAACATCCATTTGTGGTTTACTCCTGCTACTTAAAATCCATTCCTTTGAAATATTATGAATTATCATAAAGGGCATGTTCAATTGACATGGGTTGTTTCTCAATATATCAAGAAAATGCCGAAAGGATACATAAAATGAGATATATTAGGCCCTGATGTTTCCTTCCCACAAAATCCTTTGAACTTAGCAGGATAAAACCTTTGTCTTAAGGTTTGTTAAAAACAAACCCTACCCGCAGCTATTTCTTAATATGACAGCTTATACATCACAATTTCTTTTATCAACAATAAGATTGATGTTGACAACTTTTATTATGATTTAGCTTACACCTTTGATGCTTTATTACTTTGTGTATTTAAATTTTTGTAAGTTCATATTTGTAGATAATTTTAGAAAATATATGATATTAAACAATAAGGTAATAATTTACGCTAGAGATATTTTAATTTCAATTTATGAAATGGGATCAACTACCAGAGATAAACATGTTCATTTTTTAATTGAATTGAAAATTTTAATGCTTTTATTCCAGTTGGATAAAATTAATTTTATAGGAAAGAATTGCGTGGAATAATCGAGATATTGTTCATTCAGAAAAATTAAATTGCTTTTATGTCTATTTCATTGATTTTAGTGCATTTCAAAAAAAATATTATTTATAAAAGGTTTTTGTACGTTCAGTTACCCGATAGCAACTACTATTACAAAGTTTTTTTAAAAATAAATTAATATCCGATAGAATTGTGTATGCCAGATCGAAAAAATTCGTTTAAAGAAAAACGAAATTTCTTCCTTAAAGTGCTATACCTTCGTCAACTTTTCGAATTCAAAGATGAAAATTTGTAGAAATATTCTTAAAGGTATGTATTATAATAATACCTGCATATGTAAAAAAAAATAGTTTTTTTAATCCGTCAAAACATATACTACTTTTAAAAGAATGAAATAATTAAAAACAGGAACATGGAAGAATAGTTCGTCAAAATCCATCAAAACTTTGTCAAACTAAATCAAAAATATAAGTAAAATGCTAAAAGCACCAAATATTTTTATTTTCTCCCCAAAAAGTTTTCCAATAACGCAGTTACGACACGTGAAAAGTTTTTCTTTTCAAATAAAATTTCCTGGAAAAAAAATTCTCACTATTTTCCTGACCACATACGCGGGAAAGGTTAAAACTTTCTCTTGTTTTCGAACTACGATTAAGTGGGAACGATTGCATTTGGCATGGTTTCACCTTCAAGAGTATCCTGAATGAATGCATAAACTGCAATATACTGCATTTAAAGTGGATCTATTCATCAAAATTCAGAACCAAAAATGAGTTTCATCATGGATCCTTGTGCAATGCAATATTTTGCAATTAGCTCGACCTTTACTGAGAATGGCGGAAAATCTGATAAATAAATCAAGTCTGCTAAAAGGGAATCATGCAGATTTCCCTTGTCTGGAAGCTTGTAATAAGCAATGATGTTTATATATTAAAATATTTCCCTCAGAAGAGTTAAGAGCATAATCCTGCGGGGCGTTTTGTACTCAAAGGATAAGTGAAGCGAGTAATCAGAACCCGCAGCATCCACTTTCATGGGACAGGTTTTTAAGGACTTCGAGTAATCTTCTTAGAATATGTAGTGCAGGTGAAGTGCTTTTTTAATTATCTTCATTCTCCGTGGGTTTCTTATCCCCCCCCCATGCACTCTCCAATGCATCTCCAGAGATGCAATTCATTCGAACAAAAAATTTATGTTGACGCTGAACGGATTTACACTGGATTTACTACAGTGCTCCAGGTGAGTTTAAAAGGTGAATCCTGGAGTAAACAGTGGAGTTAATGTATTTTCAATTTAGCGTACAATCTTCTGGAAATAAGGTACTTGAGTAGGGTTAATGTGGTGGAAAAAGGTCCTTTATTTTCTTTATTAACCTTTTTATGCTCGAAAAATGTCTCGATTTAAACGGAAAAATAAAGATATTAAGTTGTGATTTACTGATAAGGATGTTTTAAAATGTACTATTATTATATTGTATTAATTTAGACCAAACATTTATGGGTTCATTTCGAATAAACCACATTAAATAATCGATATAAGGCTCTTAAATTTTTGATGAAATTATTCTTTTTAGCACTATTTTTTAAGCTTGATTTGTAACTTCCTTACATTGTAAGCAAATCTTCTAACTCACTTTTCATACACTTCTAATTGTCATATCGATTTGAAACTTTGCTAGCTTATGCAATTCTGGTGACAATACAATAATATTATACTATTTTTTTAACTTTTTAGTGCGTTACTCATAAAAATGTGTGTTTTAATTTTTTAACCTATAATTTTTTCTCAAAAATTCTACGTGGTAAAAAATATTGTTTTTTTTAATAGAAGTATTACAAAAAGCATTCAATAAAAACTAGTTTTATTCTTGAGGTTGAAGTGCATAGCATTATGAACAACTTATCAAATTTTAAAAATGGTTGTAAATATACCAACAAATTCCTTTTCTTGTAATTAAAATTTCTGCAAAACACAAAATTAAAAACTTGTTTATTTAAAAGTTTTATTTATATTAAATAAGTCTACTTTAATTTTCCTTAATTTGATGAACACATTTCCTGGAATCATAATCACATAAAATTATATTTTCGTAAATATGATCCAGAACGAATAATGACCATTATTATTAAATAATTTTTAATGAAATAATACCTTTGTCTGTTTGTTTTCGTTTACTATCGTTTACTTTCCATCTCGCATAATTATACCACAAAAAAATCCAAAATTGCGCATTAAAAGTGTAATTGAATTCACTTCGCAATTTTTGAAACTTTCACCATAAATTGTTTTATTAAAAGATTCAAATTAATTCACTGATGTAACAAATCGTAAAATCTCTTACATTAGAAATTTGCTAAATTAATTCCGATTTTTTTTAATTACTCTATTTTGTAAGAGGTAAAATTTCAGATGGTTATAAAAAGCTAAATGTGTTTGACTTATTAAAGTTTGCTTAAAATGTTCGGAGTATAATGTTGGAGTTGCATATAACATATATGGAAAATTAGGTATATACATATATGGAAGATTGATAAGACGACCGAACCCAATTATCAAAAATCAGTCGAAGAACAACAAACCATTAAGAAATGTTTTTTTTTTTTAAAAGTTGTTACATCTATGTACCAAGATCTAAATTTTAATAAATGACCCCATGTCTACAGTTCCTTCCAGTATCTATACACTTGGTACATGTACCCGGAAAACTCAACAACTCTTTGTACAAATACCTCTCCTCAAGGCTCAACATACAAATGTCCTTTGACCTTTACCCAAAACATGTTAAAAATGTTTTTCTTGAACTTTCGACCTAGTCGAAGTCAAGGTTTGACCTTTCGTAGGTTCCCAAAACAATATTTGAATATTTATAGCAAATCGTAGGATGGGGGCTTAAGATTTCTACACGGCCTAATACGTATTATCCTTAACGATTATCCTTCGATAAGAAAGTAAAATTGAGAAAAATAAATTGAAAGGAACCGATTGTGTGTACTTCACTATATAACTACATATCGAAAAAGGTATAGTGTTCGTTCTTTTTTCCAGAATTCACACAATTCCTGGATTTGTCCCCAAAAATATCCTGCAGGCTGCGATGTGTATCCAAACAAGTTGATTGATTTATGCATTTAGGTAATCCCAACCACCTGGCCCAATCCATTCATCCCTCAATCCATCCATCAGAATAGAAGGTCCTTTGATGAATTCTCTGCTATTTTTTACGCACTTCATAAGGAGTTCACCTCCTGTCCGAAGGATATTAATCTTAATACCCATCCAATTCCCCCCCGCAGGTGCAGTTCACCTCAAGTGTGTTTTCGATGTTAAATTTTATTAACCAAAACTATTGGATGTAGGGACTTTTGGACCGTCTTTCATGTCATGTTACTACGACATGGTGACATAGTTGTCGTAATTCATTCTTTGAATTTGGGACGGGTTGTCAGGAGGTAGGAGGGGATTTGTGATTAATTGCAGAAACGCTGTTATCTCTAATTAGATTTATTACAGAGAGTTTGTCATATCAACCAAAACTCGTCCTTGAGAATGTGCCAAAATTGCTCGACTGCAGCAAATGAACTTTTTTTTTTTTTTACCCCTTTTCAGCAAACTAAAACCCTTCTGACGGTAATCAGAACTCTAGCGCTCTAATGGTCTGATTATGGTCACAGATTTATTAATGACATCTTTATAAGACTCCGGATGAAGACACATGAACCCAAACGACCATTAATGGGATAAAATAGCAAAATTTTAGAGATATAATTTCCTTGAATTTTGAAAAGGGTCACAAGCATAACTCGCATGATTATGAAACAGCAGAGAGCAATAAAGAGATTACAGATCCGCATAAATTGTCAATAATGCAGATATTTTTATTTTTATGGAAGTTTTCATGTAATTCATAAGTACAAGTGATATCGAATGAATGTAAAAGAAAAAGTTTAAATTAATTCATCGCGGTCTCTTGCATCTTAAAAATAAAAAATTTCAGTAGTGGAGCATGTTCAGTTTTGTGTTGCTGCCCATTCACGGAATATTTTTCTTTCTTTTATAACTAAGTAAACGAGGAGAACTCTTGAAGCGAGACAACATTCAAAACAATGAAAGTTCAGCAGTTCTCCATCTTTAGGAAATAGGAAATATAGAAAAATATCTGCATTAATAAAGTGATGATCATCTTTTTGCGGAAGTTAACAGAGAACACTTTTTCCAAGGTATTTGGAGAGCGACATCTGTCAAGAGACGAAAGAACTAAAATATATATGGGACGATCCATGTCAAGTGGATCAGAGCTGTGGCCAAAATTGTAGGTGTCCAAAAAAATCAACCGAGGGCTCATTTTAAAGCTTATGACGTCTACTTTCGAATGCCGTGTGCGCCTTTGAAAAATCAAATATGGCGGTTTCAATATGGCGACCGGAAGTGGAATGAAAATTAAAAATTTTTGGAAAAAAGCTTATAGAAAAAAAAATTTGCAAGCTACAAGACCGTATTTCGACTCAAATTGTAGCAAATGAACAGCTCTTTAAGGCTGGTGCAGTTGAATAAGAAAATTCAAGATGGCGGATCCAATATGGCTGTGCAATATCCCACTTTATGGCCTAATTTTTCAAATCCAACCATTTTGCACCAAATCTTGTATACGGGGGTTTTTGGGGTCGCTGACCACGAATATAAGATTATATTTGAAAAATTCAAAATGGCGGATCCAAAATGGCGGACGGTTGTTTTCGAAAATCAACCGATTTGCACCAAATCAGGTATACGGGGGTTTTTGGGGTCGCTGACCACAAATATGAGATTATATTTGAAAAATTCAAAATGGCGGATCCGCCATCTTAATTTTTTTCGAAAATCAACCGATTTGCACCAAATCAGGTATACGGGGGTTTTTGGGGTCGCTGAACACGAATATAAAATCAGATTTGCGAAATTCAAAATAGCAGATCCAATATGGCGGACGGTTATTTCAAATCGAACGGCTTTCAGAAAACCTTTTAGCCATATTATATTCTCATAATGTATTTTGCAAATCTGACTTTGTATTCGTGATCAGCGACCCCAAAAACCCCCGTATACCTGATTTGGTGCAAATCGGTTGATTTTCGAAAAAAATTAAGATGGCGGATCCGCCATTTTGAATTTTTCAAATATAATCTCATATTTGTGGTCAGCGACCCCAAAAACCCCCGTATACCTGATTTGGTGCAAATCGGTTGATTTTCGAAAACAACCGTCCGCCATTTTGGATCCGCCATTTTGAATTTTTCAAATATAATCTTATATTCGTGGTCAGCGACCCCAAAAACCCCCGTATACAAGATTTGGTGCAAAATGGTTGGATTTGAAAAATTAGGCCATAAAGTGGGATATTGCACAGCCATATTGGATCCGCCATCTTGAATTTTCTTATTCAACTGCACCAGCCTTAAAGAGCTGTTCATTTGCTACAATTTGAGTCGAAATACGGTCTTGTAGCTTGCAAATTTTTTTTTCTATAAGCTTTTTTCCAAAAATTTTTAATTTTCATTCCACTTCCGGTCGCCATATTGAAACCGCCATATTTGATTTTTCAAAGGCGCACACGGCATTCGAAAGTAGACGTCATAAGCTTTAAAATGAGCCCTCGGTTGATTTTTTTGGACACCTACAATTTTGGCCACAGCTCTGATCCACTTGACATGGATCGTCCCATATATATATTTATTATATTTCGCAATTTATTATATAATAACCAACAAAAGGACTAAATAAGTGTTGACGGTTTACATCTACATTTGTAAATGTGAATAGTTTTACGCTTAAAAGTTGTCCCAAGATTATTAATTTATATTTAATTAATTAGAAATACAATTACATATTTCAAATTGTAAACCGCGCAACAAGCTTTTAATTCGTATAAAAACATTAACATAATGATTAGTTTTGTATGATTTATTTAATTTAATTTCGTTAAAGTGTATTGTCATCGAAACTACACACATATGCAAAAATTCAACCCTATCGCATAACCAGAAGTGGGTCAAAAGTGATTTGGAAGATTTGATCTAAATAAACAAACGTGTGAAGTTAAATTAAAACTTTTAAAAGAACGAATTTTAGGTACATAGTCCTCACTGTTGTTGTTTTTTAAATAAAAATCGACTTAAAACTAGTTGAGCTTCTTAAAAATATTCATAAAAATGTATTGTTTTTCTTTACCGTCAAAATGTATATCCCAATTAATATTTTAAAATTAAATATAGCTCATGTTATTGGAAACTAGTTAAAGAAAATTAGTTTAAATTTTCATTAAATTCAATTGAGTCGTTATGTCATTATACTGTAACAAACAAACACGTTCTGAATCATCAAACTTCATCGTTTTGACATAAAATGTAATTAACAGCATAAACAAAGCATCCCTGATTACATTAAGAGCAAAAACACCATAAGAAAAACAAACATTTAATCAAAATAAACTTGAACATGGATAATTTCACTTTTTGCACGCAATGTGCAGCGTAATTACCAGAGTTATCGGAGACATCAAAAACGTACGCTAATTAATGCAAATAGCCACCTTCGCGTCAGTTTTGATTCCGTAGCAGCCGACCCAGAGTGCATTACATTCTCACCTGGCCACAAAATTGCATAATTTTTGTATTTCCCAGATGAGTGTGAAAATGCAATTGCAACAGAACATGAGCATAAGTCACCTGTATGAGGTGTGATACCATCGCATCATTGGCGCGAGTGTTCCTCAGATAGAAGTAATAATAAAAGTAACTTGGGATCATCGTCGGAAGGTAATTAATCAGCCGTGAAGTGGCATTCAGTGGCACTGAGGCGTGGTATAATCGCGATAACTATTAGGTATGCAAATTTCCTTAGCAGAAGCACACTACATTATGACAGGGAAATGGACGATTTGATGAAGTGTTTTATTCTTAGAAATCTTTCTTCGTACACATATCAGCCTTGGGCGGAGGTTAAGATTGCCGCTGGAATTGCAACGTAAATAGAGTCAGACGCATTTTATGTGCGCTCTACGATGCGGTGTCTTTGAGCGGCCGGATTGGACCTGGAAACGGCTTTATAATTAGCAATAAAATTGTGATAAAACCATAAATCATAGTGACCGTCATATCTATTTATCGTTTGATATTTCTTACATCCTCCCAAGGCGCGAAAATTAAATATTATTTTTACCTAGCACCTAAATAACAGCCTCTTGATTGCTCATATATTGTCCAGCGCACCGCCGTGTTTATATTAAGCAAATTGCATCGTCTGCAGTCGCGCATTGAAAATTTTTCAAATTGATAATTCCGTGCACAATTGCAGTCTCTGAATCGTGGCTAGAAAATGTCCCCGGAGACATCATGAGACGTGAAATTTAGCGCGATATCAGCGCACCGGGGACAATTTCATTTACGCAAAGCTATTCGTTAATTGCTAAGATTGCAAGCTGCGGGGCACTTAGCCAAATTTAAGACAACATTTTTAAAAGTTTATGCGATTTGCTAAATAAGTTAATTTTGAAGCAAAATCATTATAATACTATAGGCGAACAAGTAATATATTATTTCTATATGATTTTTTTTTTCGAAGGATACGAATTGAAGTAAGTCACATTTCTGATAAAAATAGGTTTAAAAGAACAAAAAAACGTATTTTGCGTATTATTGAAAATTAGTTAAAAAACAGAATCAAAAGGGAAATTATAAAATAGTCCGAGTAAAAATTGTGGGTCAAATTTTAATAACTGAATCTCAAGTTAAACCAAAATAACACCAAAGTAGACCTTTTTAGTGAACAGAATAATCAATTGATACCTTTAAGAAAACTAAAAGAGCACCAACATTAACACCGAATCACCACCAAAGAATAACCATCATATGAAATTTCTCCAACGATTCTACACTAAATGAGTACCAAAATAGATATGTATAATACTTCCTATATATAAGGGGTATTCTTTTTCAAATCAGTCACCCCCCAGTCCATTACAATTTTGGGTTAAACAATTTGTTTGAGAACACCCAAAAATGTGTCAAAAAGTCTAGTTTTTAAAGCCGTTTGGTGTTTTTTGAAAAAAAAAAAAAATTCTAACCTCAAAAAAACTGTTTAAAGTGAGGCACCTCGCAAAAAAAATGCCTTTTTGATTGAGAAAATTATAATTTTTCAATAATTTTAACCAAATTACTCAGATAAAGTGTTTTGCGGGTCGTTGAACAAGAATCCGTTGTCAGATTTAAAATTCAAAATGGCGGATCCAATGTGGCGGACGAAATGTTTGAAAATAATTCCGATTTACACCAAAATTGGTTTAGGGTGGTTTTTAGGGTCTCTGATCACGAATCCGAGGTCTAATTTGCAAAATTCAAGATGGCGGACAAAATTTTCGATTTCGCACAATTATGAATTCTGAATTCTCAAATTAGTTAAGATTATGCAGAAATTGTAAGTTATCTAGATGAAAAATATGTGTTGTTCATTTTGTGCTGAATACATAATTTTATGAACAGTAGTGTTTTAGTGCATATTTGGAACTTTCATCAAAAATTACATTTATCAACTAATATTTGTCCCTTAATTGGTGGAATCAGTACTTTTCATTTCCAATAGCAAAATCGATATTGTTTTGGTTGTATTTTGATGATTTTGACAATGTTTGATGATATTTTGGTGCTCTTTTTGTACTAACGATTTTTACTCGGGTACTTTGAGCATTTTTAAAAATTGATAAAAAAACGGAATGATAAAGGAAATTTTAAAATACCTCAAATCAAAGCCTAAATCCTTATCTAGATATACGAAATATTACTTTTCTATACCACTTAATAAGTATCCTTTAGAGTAAGTTTTTCATGGACCATATAGATGTGGTTTTTATTCAGTATTTATCGTATGAATTCATCGGATTATAGAAAAAAGAGAGTTTAACAAAGTATTTCGGAAAGTGTAATAATAGCAAAAGGTTCAATTTTTAATGTTTTGAAAAATTTGCCAAAATACAGACTTTTGTACTTTTCAACCATATTTTTTTTGTTTCACTCACGAATTCGTAATCTACGGAAAAAACCCTTTATGCTTAGTTGCATCTTTTTCATAATCTTTTTTAGATGTGGAATTTTGCATTTAGTTTTTAAAATGTTAAATATAGTAAAGATTTTAGAATTTGTCATGATTTTTGACCATCAAAACTTGAAATATTGAAAATAATTGCATTAAGATTTTGATGTAAAGTGGGTATATGTAAGTCAATGTAATTTGATGTTCTTTTCCCAAGGATTAAAAAATTTGCTGTGTGTGATACCCTAAACAGACTATGAATAAAATTTAGAATTTTGAAATAAGGATGTAATTTGTGTCAAAATCCTTGTTTGACGGAATATTCGTATAAATTTCCATAAGAAATTCAAAGATGATAAGATATTTTTAAAATTGTATATGCAGGGTATAACAATTATTTATAAATTCAATATAAAATTTTTTGTCTGATCCGAATTAGTTTATAAAAAAAAAAAGTAAAATGCATTTAGTGGAAAACTGTCTTTAGTTGTAGTTTGGTTATGTTATAATATAATAAACAATACGATTAAGTACACTATTAGTAATATTAAGGTCGAAGAAGACATTCGAAAGCCAGATATGATTTACAAAATCCAACAGAAGAAACTTTACTACTAATTGTCTCCAACAATTTTATTTTAGTCTGATCAAACACTCAGATTGATACCAGAATCAATAATTATTTTCTAGTTCAATAAAACCATTTAACTTAAAAAAATTGTTTTACCTTTATTTTATTTTTAACTTTTAAGTGTGCTTTATTTGATTAGTCTGATTTTATTACATTTATCCGATCCACTGAAATACACAGTCCTCAGCACGATACCAAAGAAATTTTTACTTGAGTGGATTCAAAGCAATCCAAGTTTGAATTGGAATTCGGAGTTCAATACCCTGGAATCATTTCTTGTAGCCTATTTTACCAATTCGTAACCAGCAAAACGTCCCTTCATTTTTAGGGTTCCGTAGCCAAATGGCAAAAAAAGGAACCCTTATAGATTCGTCATGTCTGTCTGTCTGTCCGTCCGTATGTCACAGCCACTTTTTTCCGAAACTATAAGAACTATACTGTTGAAACTTGGTAAGTAGATGTATTCTGTGAAACGCATTAAGATTTTCACACAAAAATAGAAAAAAAGCGGCCAAGTCCGAGTCCCCATACTTAGAACTGAAACTCAAAAATTTTTTTTTCATCAAACCAATACGTGTGGGGTATCGATGGATAGGTCTTCAAAAATGATATTGGGGTTTCTAATATCATTTTTTTCTAAACTGAATAGTTTGCGCGAGAGACACTTCCAAAGTGGTAAAATGTGTGTCCCCCCCCCTGTAACTTCTAAAATAAGAGAATGATAAAACTAAAAAAAAATATGATGTACATTACCATGCAAACTTCCACCGAAAATTAGTTTGAACGAGATCTAGTGCGTAGTTTTTTTTTAATACGTCATAAATCGTAAACAGCAATTCACCTTTCATTCAATCAACTCAAATAAAAAAACAAGCCTATATGGGCTCGCATATAGTTCTATAGATCTAAATCCTATCATTTAGGTACCTAATTATAATGTTTACTTATCAATAACTTAATTTAAAAAAAATACACTATTATTAAAACATCGATCAAAGTTACAACGAACTACAAGAACTTTTATATTATATTACTTGCTGCTACGGAACCCTTTATGGGCGAGTCCGACTCGCACTTGGCCGCTTTTTTATTATTATCATAATACTGTATTGTCATGGGTACTGAATACACGTGTAAAGTTTCATATGATTCGCTTAAGTAGAAGTAGTTTAAAAATCGATCGTAAGATTTGAACCAAATGTACGAAATGTAAAGCTAAATAAAACCATTCTAAAAACGCAGCTACTATTAATTCAAATATGATAAGGTATTATTAAAGTTTCGTTCATAGTCATGTAATCATCACTAAAATCTTATTTAATATAAGTTTTCGAACAAAATGTTGTGTACTGATGAAAATAATTTATTTAATGCCTATCCACGAAGGAATGCAATAATTTTCTCTGCAACATTTGCAAAGTTTTGTGTATATAAGTAAACTTTTCGCGAATTTTGTGCTCCTTATGAAGAAAACGCAGACGAAACACATTTCTCACGGGGCAAACGAAGCAGGTAAGTCTCAAGACGACAATATAACAAGCAAAGTGTGGTGGTTCCTGGAGAGAAACTTAATAAGAATCTGCGAACTGAAAACACCCACTGAGCATGTATCACGTATTTTTCTAGTTAATGAAGATTTTAATATTTAAACTATCTTCGTAGAAAATTTTGTTATTTTGTAAGCTAAAAGTAAGGTAAGTTGGGAAACATTCTGGATGGGCTAAGCGCATGTATTACACGAGTAATTTGAAGTTCAACTGAAGTTTGCTACTAATTGAAATTGGACTTGAATGTGCAACTTCTACGATGAGCTTAAAAACTTGATGAATTAAGACAAGGTCGACACTTGACGGTGTGTAAATTGACCAATTTATTTGTTGTTCGACAATTACCAGAGTAGCACGTGTATAGAATTTAAAAAGCAGAAGTTCTTCGTTGGAAAATCATTTTTTCATTAATGAATCCTTCAAAAGCTAATTCATAATGCAAAGATGAAATTTTGATTTTTAATATCGTTTTTTTATCTGAATACAAGTATTTTCTTTTTACAGTTAACATTTTCTCTCTATTTAGAATTTTAGGGATTATGAATGTATTCTTTTATCCTATTCCAAATCAACTGGAAATTCCGCATCGAATTGATATCATAAATAACATCAATTTGACCGTATTTTTTTTTCTGTGTCTGTGTGTATGTTACGCTATATCTTCGCTAATTGTGAACCGATTTTGGTAATTCTAATTTCTTTAATAGGCCATATCTCTAGGGTGGTCCCATTTAAATTTGAAGAAAATATCCCACATCAAAGGGTGGAAAATTAATAATTAATTTAGGTTGGGGCTATAGTTATAAATGTGTACAATAACATATTAAAAAAATCAAAGCAATCGGTTAAAGTAGTTTTTCTTAAATCATGTCACCCAAGTCAAAAATCATGGCTTCGAGAAAATCGAGTTTAAAGAATTTCTAGATGATTTTTATCCATATTTCAAAGATATTTGCTTTATATTAACGCTAATCAATTTTAAACTTAAATATCTCTCTAAAATTATTGAAAACATATTTTTGATAGTGTTTACTTTTAAAAAAAGTAAAAAAAAAGTCGTTTTTTTTCAAGGTAGAAAGACCCCTCTTAAAGTTAATTCAGTAAAATCTGTTTCTACATTTAAAATTTAAAATGTGGCATCCCAGTGTCCTTCAAAGAAGAAAAACAAAGGCGCCTTTTACCTTATCAACATTATACCCATATGTTTTCGACTAGGCTAGAGGTGTTCCATTTATTTTCCCCCCTGACACCTTTGCTAACCCAGCGAAAAATTAATTACCTACTTTACATACATGCTGCTGCATTATTTTCAGGTGTAGGTGCTCCAGAAACATCATTTTCAGTTTCTCCGAACTCCGAGCCCCATAGACGATTGCGGGAGGTGTGGAGTTGGACTGGAACCCTCTGGGGCTCTGGGGCTCTGGGACTCTGGGGCTTATCTTCGAACACCCATAAAACCCGTGTAGTGCCCACTTTATGTTTTCTTTATTGGCAGAGACCGACTGCCGGAGAAATCAGGTTACCAGAGGCAACGAACATGTCAACGATTGTTTGGTCGTTAAATTCTGGCACCTCGCTCCAACTCGCGTCGGCACATCTTTTGGATTTGTTCTGGGTCATAAATCAGAGGCGGCGTGCGTTGGATAGAGAGGACTTCGGATTTTAAGGTGGGGGTTCCGGGGCTGTGAATCCTTTTTCGAGTAAAAATATGTCATGGTTTTTATGCATTTTTAATTTTTTGTAAAATACTATATACTTGCCCCTTAGCTGCTTCGAACTGAAACAACACGAGGCGACGATATATGCAAATATATACTGAAAATTACCTGTACATTTTTGTGCCGACTATGTCGCCGCATGTCTACGAACTGCGACAGTATATTATACATATATGTAGGGTCTCTGTGAGGTCTCTGTTCACGTGTGAGCCACTTAATGCCGAAGTGCGGAAAAGCCGCAAAACTTGATCTACTTAAAATTTTGGTCGCAATTCCCTCTCGCATAATATGCGTCAAAAATTTCGAAATTTCGCCAAGCATGCGATTTGCTGTTGCCGTCTGGCTACAAGAGCCGGCTCAGTGGCGGCGGGCAGGTAGCGGGCAGTGGCGGTGGATGGCGGCTCGTGGCGTTCAATAAACCCGCGGCGCAATGCACAAAACCGCGTTCACCATAACGTCAGCGCGTGTATGCTCGTGCGATGCCATTTACTTCGCGTATTTTTTGCATTAAATTACAAAAAATTACGCCACACCAAGAAACGCAGAGCACCACACGGTCGCTGCCACCACCTCTGCCACCGCTGCCGCGCCGTTCTGCTGTTAATTTCGGGGAAAAGTTTTCTTCATCCGCTCTGTCGCACACTATCTTAAAGTCGATGATATCGTCGTTTTTCCTTTTGGGATTTTAACGCGCTTTACTTCCCACCCACCTACGCAAGGTGTTGCGCTTTCGGCGGTCTTTCATTCATAAAATGTTCCGCAAGAAGACCCAAAGAGAAGCGCAGGCCAAAGAAGACACCCTGCGTAACGATCAGCGCGGCGTAGCAGCGTATACGACCGGCTCAATTCTGCGTCCGCGAAATATCTGCGAGACGCGTAACGTGAGTCAATCCATACACTCCAAAAATGCCGCGGTCATTCGTCCAAGACATTGGTCAGTTTATCGAATGGCCGAGGAATTCCGCGGATATTTTGTGGCGTACAGTCAGACACTATCACCACTACACAACAGTCGTCGGTTGGAGTTTTAGCTCCCGATGATTAGCTATTGAAAAATTATGCTAATAGCCCCTGACTGACTTTATGGAGGTCATAAATTTTATTTGGAGCTATATCGCCGCTTTGGTTTTCGCTTTTGTTTCAACTTTCATTGTAAATAGCGAGCCGAGTCGCGTCCATCGGTTCGGCGCACGATGGATTTCAAGAATTCATAAAAGAAGACCACAAAACGAGCCTACTTTTTTTTCTGCGAAAGTGAAATGCCCATGATGCTGATTTTTATTCGCAGAAAACTTGTTCAATTGTTCGGACTCCTCTATAATAAAGAGCTAGAGGAGGAAGCGGGGAAACTGCTCTTTAAAAAAAAATTTCTTGTGACACACTTTGAGATTTCGTCAGATTTTTAAATCTTTCAATTTTAAAGCAATTTAATAGAGCAATATTGTACGTTTCATAAAAAAAATTTTCACTCTTATGCCCTAGACAGACAGCAACATAAATTACTAATTCGTAATAATTGCTAATTTAAGTGCTGTCTGTCATGGGGTTATCATCATTAGGGACGCTAAATGGCTATAATTTTTTGATCATTTACACCTAAATGACGAAAAGTGTAGAAAAAGAAAAGCACAAGGCCTATTGAATAACTAGCAGCTGATAAATGATGATTAAGAAATATCTGTCTGCCACCATTTCATTAATTAATAATTAGTGCTAAATGAGTAATTTACTAATTATTAATTTAGTGCGCTGTCTATCTAGGGTAGGGTATTAAGCTGCAAGATATTTTATTGTTAGTAAAATTTAACTAGATCGACGGAGGACAACATTACAAATAAAAATTATTATACAGATAGACACTGTCGTATTTAAAATTTAAAATGGCAATTTCTACAATTGTATCTTGGCAATTTTACTACTAAAAGACTCGTTCTATTCAGTATTTATATCGAAAATCTATTTAGACAAATCTAAGGCTGTTTTGAAGAATGCAACCGCCTGCCGAACAGACGAAATCTATTCAGCAACTGGTCTAAATAAACTGAATTGCGCAATTCAGCAACTGGTCTTAATGAGCGTAATTGTGCAATTCAGCAATTGTTCTTAATAAGCTGAATAAGTCAGGCGACTGCAGAAACTGAACTTTTTAACTCTTAGCTGCTCCACCTCTCTAGAATAACATACCTGCTAAACTGGGGTCACCTCATACCCCAGACAATAAAATTCTGACTACTCGTGAGCTATTGAATATTTTAATTTAATAAAATTCTCCGGCACTTTTATCGGGAATTTAAAAAATATATAATATTAAATATATTTAAAAAATTTAAAACTCTGTAAAGATCCAAATTTAATTTTATTTCAAGCTGTGAGCCGAAAATTGAGCTGGTGTTTTTGAAAGTGATATAAGTTCATTTATTCATAAATTGAAATATTTAAGGATCTGTTTTTGAGTTAACTTTTTAAATATTGACAAATATTAATCAATTCGGATAATGATTTTAAAATTATTAAGTTGTAAAATTTGTATTATACAATAATAATTAATTAAAATGTTAAAGAAAATAAAAGATTTTGTAGCTACAAATGGACTTATACCACTTTTAATAATAACAAATTATGAAAAATATAAATACATAATAGAAATTTTAAATTTATATTTGAATTGAAGTAGGCTTTCCTAAAATGTACTTTTTAATGTAAAATATAATAATTATAATAAAATGAAAACATATAAGTATGAAAAGTAAATAAATTTGTTAAGATAACTAATGATAAGAAAATTTATCATATATCAATGTTATTTCTCCTTTACACTTAAAAGAAGAAGGCACCTACTCGTCATCACCGATTTCGCTCAAATTTATGAAGTGGGAAGTCCAGATGGCCAAGCGTTTAGAAAATAATAGTACATATACAAAAATTTTCGCGCGGCTCTAAATCCCATTCATTGTAGGACTTTCCAAAAGCGGCGGCTAGTATAGTGGTTAACACTTGGGCTTGTGATTCAGTGATTACGAGTTCGAATCCCTGCGTGCGGAAGCTTTTTTTCCGGATCTTTCCCAATTTTTATAAGATTTGGGTCCGCTTAGCGTAGTGAAGTATTTATGATGAATATGAGGTATGTAAGGCAGTAAACTCATCATATCTCTGTATTTTTCTCTAAAATTTGTTACTATACTACATCTGATTTAAACTATCATTAACTACTTTTTTCCAAAAATAGGCTTAAAACACAACGGCTCAATTATTTCATTGCATGAGGAAAACACTTTGAATACCATATTCATATTCAGCCATTAATTCAGCTATATCCATCAACGAATTATTTCGTAGTTGGCAGTGAACGTGTTAAAAATAGTTTTTCGTGTTATGTGTTATTTAAATATATCGAATTCGATATTCTAAAATCTGTAACATGTACTATATTATTATAAAAAAAAGTAAACTTCAATAGGAAGATTAATAAAATTTAGACATTTAAATTCAATGTAGATAATTATTGTTTGTAAATTACAAGCAGTAATCTTAGGAAATTCCATTTTAATATTAAGCTAATCGGCCTTGAATTTTTTCTCATGAAATGAGATGAGTAAATATAATTATGAGCAAAGCCACCTGTTAACAAGAAAAATAAAGTAAATGTAATAAAAATAATTCTGCCCAGCTTACATACAAAACGTGACATCCCTAAGGATAAATCCAGGCAACTGTCCGTCGTCGTTTAGTGTCGTAAAGTATTAAATAAATAAAAATAAAACACTTCCCGGCACGATATGGTGTGTGACTTGGCCAGAGTAATGCTATATTACATTGTCTCTGTGTTTTCACGTAATAAAAACGTAATTTTGTGAGTCCTCCTTGTTTGTCATCAAGATTATTTTTGTTTGCCAGGACTTTATTCTAGCAGGGGAAGGTGCTTAAAATGGTGCGGATGTAGAATTTTTATGCTTATTGCATTAGCACATTGGGAGTGATGAAATTTGAGCATAGTAAAAGAGGATTTAAATGAAATTCTTGCATGATGTACGATAATTGAAACAGGCGGTGCTTTTAAAATGTATCAAAACTACCCCACAGCTGAATTCAGCTTCAGAGATTATTTCGCTGAATACGCTTTTTAATAAAAAAAAGTTTTAATTCCCCAAAGTCCACTATTAAAATTTTTAAAATTATATTCAGTTTAAAAAGTCTCTGGGGGAAATTTCTACTAAAAATATTAATAATACTCACTTTAAATATGTAGATATATGGCGAAAAAGTAATAATAGATGATAACTGTGTCACACAGAAATTTCTGAAATAAAAAGGGAAAATAATTTAATTAATTAAACATTTGCAATCATTTAAAAGTCACAAATTAAATTATTTTTATATTTTTTTAATGATAATTTCACACGATTACATTTCACTTTAAATCGTGAGGATATAAACGTAGACATTCCTTGAAGATGAATTTCTGGATTTACTCGGGGGAACCCCCATAAATATTATTCATTGTGGCTTCTTGAGCATGAATAAATGCATAGAAATTTTTGATTTTATTCACCTGCCAATATGCAGCATCTAGTTATAATTTAATCGACCGATAGAGCATCTGTAGAATTTTGAATTTACTCGTAAAACTTCTTTTCTTGACATTAACTGTCAAGAAAATGTAAATTTAAGAAAAATTCTATCGTTGATTAGATGAAATCGGACAAATTTACGAGTTATTGAGGAATTTTTGAAATTCTTACAATGTAAATAATATATGTATTGTAGTATAAAAACGCTGAATCATTGTGGCAAGAATTTATTTTTATATTGCGTTTCTAAGGAGTCGATCTTTAGAAGATATTGATCTTTATGATTTTAATAAAATAGCACTCGGTTTCTAAGAAAGATCTTTCGCTGATTTGATTTTTTTTTTTTTTTTTTTTTAATAAAATCTCTGTTGAAATAATTCAGTAAACTATTTTGTAATTTTTATTTTTTTATTTTTTGTGCGATATTACGGCGGTCAGCAGAAAAAGGAAACTGTCGGTTGAAAACGTGTCGATCTCCGGAGCGAATTTGTATTTATATATTAGGGTGCTTTTTTTTCGCAACTATTTTTTTTTTTTAAGTCCCACCTCGAAATTTTGTGGCAAATACCTAAACAAACATTCCCTGAAAATTGGAGCCCTTAATATTAATATTAAGTACTAGACCAAGGCGTATAAAGATTTCCCATATAAAATACACGTAAACTTTGATTATTTTTCTTCAAAACTCTACAGCTCAGAGGCATTTTATGGCACAATCTTGGGCAATGATAAGGTTTCTTCAGAATTGAATGCTCTACAAAAGTGTCCATTACGGTGTAACCCTAACTCCCACCAGCGAGGTAGTAAGAGTCACTAACCCCAATTTTTCCATGAAATTCTCGCTTTTTGCCCTTATCTCGTAAACAACAAGAGGTGCAGAAAAAGTGAATATGACAAACTTGTAGGAAATTCAATTTCCTACAAAAAAGTTCTGGGACACCAAATCGCTAACATCGGTATTTCTTGAGATATTGGGTTTTGAAGTTGAGGTAGTGTGGAATTTTCATGGATTATTGAGCTAAATTGTAGAAACACTACTTCAAAGCCCAATATCTCAAGAAATATCAATGTTAGCGATTTTGTGTACAGAACTTTTTTGTAGGAAATTGAATTTCCTACAAGTTTGTCAATTAAATGTTTTCTGTAGCTCTTGTTGTTTTCGAGATAGGGGTAAAAAGCAAGAATTTCATGGACAAATTGGGGTTAGTGACCCGTACTACCTCGCTGGTGGGAGTTAGAGTTACGCCGCAATGGACACTTTTGTAGAGCCTAATATGTATATATATATTTATAATCATCAAAGCAACACAATATTTTTGAGTATAATATGAAATACAAATTATAAATATAATTATGGTTTTTATTAGTGTTTGTGCTAGTCTCCATTAATTGTGCGTTCATGAGTATTTTTTTATAAGGGTAATTTACAAGTTTACTTATCGAAAATTCTCAATCTTAATTTAATTTTAAGGGGACTTTTCGTTTCATTTTTGAACTTTTCGATTTTTTTTTTACATAAAAGTGTTCTTTAACATCACAGAAATACTGTCCTAACACCTTTTTAAGAAATTCGTTAAGGAAGAAAAGTTATACCTATTAGTGAAAGATTAGTTATACGCGTTTTATATGCAAAAATTATATAAAAAAAATTTTAAACGCGTTTTTGTCGAAACTAAATTTGTTAAATTGCTCCCATCTGTAAATCGAAAACTACTCAAGGGATTTTAATAATTCAAAATACATTCGATTCGTTATGAAAAATACTAGTAACTAAACTTTTAAAAATATTATGTTACACACTAAAGCTGTATCAAACCGTATGTATTCGGTACTGAGTAACGAAACGTTACACACGAATACATTTCGTTACTCGCATTTTTCTTAGTATGGGCATCTACACTGTTTCAGTTCACGCGTTCACGTACCATTGATGCGTATATTGAAACATCTGCTGATAGTATGTTTTACGCATGCGCGCACTTATTCGGTGAATTTAAAAACGTACGTTACAAAGGGCGATGTTTGTTTATAGGTCTGTTCGTTGGCAATCCTGTGGCACCCCAGTACGTACCAGTGCGCTCTAGCTGCACTGCTTTTTAAACTTCAAATGCCAGTTCTGTGTTTTTTGAGAAACCTGGGGCGCCCTGGTGCGCACTGGTGCACCCTGGTTTTACTGCAGATAAAATCCGTTGTAAACTTAGGGTATTTATGGCTTTTTCATTATAATCGATGCATAATGGATTGCGATGTTATTGTGTTATGACAGGCTCACGGTTAAAATTTTCAAAATAGTAAATCCATTGCAGATTTCTACACTTTACCTATTAAATCAAACTAAATTTACAATAACGTAAACACAAGTCTGGTTCAAAATACGGAAAAGTGAAAAAATTCAACTTACGCAGTTTGGTATGTAATGTATAAGTATGTTTTCTACAAATTACGAATGTTGCGAAGACGCCGCGACGTCATACTGTATGCGTACGTAATACGACTTGATTCGTTGCTCTAACATAACATAGCATGTTTTGAGCTATCAGAAGTAACGAGTAACGTAACGATACGATAGTAAAGAGTACTAATTGTTATAGTAACGAATACATACGGGTACGCTATTTTTTCGTTACTTTTACACCTCTATTACACACCCCTATTTTTTTATACAGGGGTAGTTTACACCCACAAAAATTGTTTTTTGGATTTTTCAGAAAAATGGTAATAAAATGCTAAAAATATTAACAATAAAATATTTTTTAGGTGTTACTAGTATTTAGTCTTATGAATAGAATCCTATTGGAATTTTTACTCTATGTGTTCTATGAAATCCTAGAGAAATACGGGAATTTTAAAAGTGACTATTGGAAGACGCCCTCTACAGTGAAGAAGACATACTAAAAATACAAAAACATTTGTTTATATCCTCTATATATTCTAATTATTATAACCTGAATAACAAGATGATTTTATAATTATTAAATAGACTTCTTTGGTCATGCTTACTAATACGCGTTAGGTGAAAATCAAAAGCAAATGACTCACCAAATTAGTTTGAAATAACAAGATATTATATACAAGATATTTTTTTGAGTGTACAAAAGAACGTTTCTTATTTCTTTTATTAAATGCTATTTCTATCTCCTTTTCCCCTCCCTCCTGTAAGGTATTTAAATTTTAAATTTAAAGGAAATCGAAGAAACAAAAAGGCACAAAGGAATGCCATACTTAAAATTCCTTAAAGCCTTATCGAATCAAAGAACGCCAGGTGAGTCACCATAATAAAACGTCGTTGTTCTCGAGTCCACTTCGATCGGACTCTGGTCGAACTAAAAATAACAAAATATCTAAAAATATTCATCATCCCGGCAAGTGGCATGTTCCAGCGTGAAATCCATAAGAAGTATAAAAATATAAAACGTCTGTGAGTTGGACAAACCGAAGAAAAAAAAAAAAAAGAAGTGTAAAAAAGGAAATCACGAATTCCAGCAAATTCCACCTGTAGATTATCAAATGAGGTATGCCTTCCCCGCGAAAAAGTGACTCAATGCGAAGACACGTACAAATTCCGGCCGTCTTCTTCTTCTTGTGGGCCCTTTGTATCTTAAGAAAAGATTCAACAAGCCCCCCAGCAGTCAGATACATCCGTCGCGTCGCGAATGTGGATGAAGTCGTTGAACAGACCCGCGCCAAAGAGTCGCGCGCGAAAAGAGGCGATTAGCGTCATCTCGAGAGTCTTGAGACCTGCACCTTAGGCTCTGATTGCGGTCAGTGTTCACCCAGCCTACTTGTCTGGCTGGGGTCTCTTCTCTTGCAATAGACCTAGTTGAGGTGCTGTGGTCCAGTCCGAGGAGCCATGTTCGCAGCACTAGGCATTGAACTTGGAACAGAGAGCTCCATTGCGCGATGTCTATCTCGCGATTAATTTATGGACGCGCCAGAGGAGCTCCACGCCCGCCGCCGCACCGCCCCATCCCGTCGAGGTGCAACAAAGTCATGATGTGATGTTCGGGCATGTTCGGAGCAATTACCGCGGGATGGGCATGTTCGGAGCAAATATTCGCCGATAGACGACCGTGGGGACTGCGTTTCTATAATAATCAGCGCTAATAACGTTCTTGGCCGCGGCAATGAGCTGCAGCCGTTGCACCTGTAATTGGACGCGTGATCGATTATGACCACAAATTAATTTTTCATGAACGTGCTACGTCGCACCGCACCGCATTACACCGTATACGATGCCATCCGGCCAAGTGCGTCTGCTTGCCGCCGCCGGGCGTTTTTTTCTCTGGGATTTTTTTCGCTGGTTGCGGTGTGGTACGCATTTTTCAATTATACAACTTTGTTTAGAGACCCCCAGGGGGTTGGGTGAGGGCACCGTTTCGCACCTGAACCCCACCGATACCCTTTTCTAATTTCATTCAAAACTGCAACTCTGCTGGTCCTCTTAGGTAGGGTTGCCAAACTATAGTTCGTTAAAAATATCGAAAAAGATTCGAAAATGAATCAGTTTTTAGGTTCTTTTTGGACCTTCGAATAAAATTATCGTTATTTACTCGCGAGAACTAAATCCTTAAAACCAGATCCAGACCCGGATTATAGGTAACGCCAAGTACCCCACGGCGCCATATTTGATCCGCCATTTTGAATTCTCAAAATCTGACTTCAGATTCGTAATCAGCGACTCCAAGAACCCATGTATTCAATTTTCTAGTCCTAATTCGAACAATATTAAATTTTTGGTCAGCCATATTGGATCCGTCATTTCGAATTTTCAAAATCTGACCTTAGGTTCGTGATCAACGACCCCAAAAACCTTCAGTTAGTATGTGATAGTAAAAATTAATTTAAGCTCAAATTTTGTGACTCAAAGCACAAGCACCGAAATTCTTAATTACGAGCACTTTTTCTTAATTTTTCTGAAAACCGGAGAGTGAGCGTCAATTCTGACCTCGGATTCGTGTTCAGGAGGTAAAAGTACATCGGATAGTAAACATGGCATTTAAAATAAAGACCAATTTCTTTGTTGGTGTGTGCTTTTTTAATTTTTCACAATAAATACAAATTTGAGGTTATGTTACAGAGTCTTTATTTTTTAATTAGAATTACAGCGATATTTTAATTCGTTCTAGAGATAAATACTTTTGAAAACAAAATTAGCCAAATAGTCCACTGTGCGGGCGGCAGATTTCTAAAAGGGGGCAAATTTTCAGGACAAATTTATGAAAACTTACAAAACAAATTTTTTTGGAAAAATTACAAAAAAATTTTTTTGGCAAAATTACAAATCAAATTTTTTGGAAAAATTTCAAAAAAATTTTTTTGGGAAAATTACAAATCAAATTTTTTGGAAAAATTTCAAAAAAATTTTTTTGGAAAAATTAAAAAAAATATATTTTGGAAAAATTACAAAAAAATTGATTTAATCCATTTCTTCTTAAACGGACATCGATTTGTTTTCTACCTAGAGAAATGTAAAAATAATAATAAAAAAATTTTAAAAGTCACTTTTGCCAGCTATTTTTGAATCTGTAGTCAGAATCGAAAAATTCAAAATTAGCGTCTTCGATATCACCACACATTACTCAAAACACAAAAATCGTGCTGACTTTATGAATGAAAATTTAAACCCATTTAAAATGAAGTTTTCGCAAGTAAATAAAAAGAATTATATTCGTTTTTATCGTTTTTATAGTATAAGAATCGTTTCACAAAAACGACAGGTTATTCATTTTCGATGTTTTTAATAATATGAACTTATTAATTTATTTTTTCGTTTAAAATTGCCTTTTATTCAAGTTTTCTATGTGATGACCTTTAAGATAATGTACCTAAAATATACCAAAATAAATCAAGATTAGTTTAATTCAATATTGAATTTGTCTGATTCTTATATCACTTCCATTTCTTAATTTTCTTTTCTATTGCAGAAAACACGTGCCGGCTTGTACTTGACACGAAAAGAAATGAAAATTCCATTCTCTCTCTGAATAACTTATTTATAATACTCAAGGGGCACATAATTTTCCAGGAAATCATTTTTTATATATTCGTAAAAAATATTTTGTAAAAAGTAAACATTTTTTCGTTCCCGTGTGTGTTCTCTATATTATGAGCCCTTGTAAAATTGTTTAGTGATAATGCACTAAAAATTCAAAAACAAGAAGTTTCCTTGTTGTTCGTTTCATATATTTTGTACATATGTCTTTAATTTTTATGACAATCAGCTTACATTTCCTATAGCATGAGATTAATGTTCCAAAAGTGCGACTACTATATGTAAACCCGTAGCTTGCGCCTTTTAAAGGCTACCACGGCAGCACCTCCGGCCTCACAGCAGCTGAAACAAAGCCGTGCTGTAAAGTATATTGAAAAGTTCTAGTGAATGTAGGATCTTAGTTCGGCCGCACTATTAGCTTAACCAATTTATAAATATACATCTACATAAATTGGTTCAGCCGTGGTGCGACCGAAGTGCGGCTGTTGAAGTTTATATTCAAGTTCGGCCCTTATATGACCGATCGTGCGGTTGTTAAAAATGTTCACTAATTATTTCTACTCCATGCGGCCGTTTCATATTTTTCAAAAACACTATGGATAGCGTGCAGCCGTCGTACAACCGGGGTGCAGCCACCGTTCATTTGTACTCGGGTAACATTTGGTTATATTAATGTATTGTAAACTTTCTGTTATTATTATTAGTATTTTATCTTGTATTATTGATTTTATGCTGTTTCTTAATGAGCAATGAATTAGTTAATACTTTAAAACAATAGCTGAATAAGTGGCTGAATAAAATTGTACAGTCAACGCGTTAGTTAGTAAATATTTTCGTGTTCTTTTTAATAAAGAGAACTTTTACTCTTTTACAACTCTTTTTCCTGGGTCTCTTCTTATGGCAACCCTTCCACCAGGTGCTCCGCAGAGCCCCATATAAATTTCAGTAGACGGCGCACTATTTTGAATAAATGGAGGATCATTTTGCAAAATATGCACTTCTCGCCTGTTTATTGAGCACGGCGCGATTTGTTTGCGTTAAATATTTGAAATAAACGAGTTTCCTCACGAATTTCACGCTGCCCCAGCACATCACAGCGCGCTTTTGTTCCGATTTTCTCGCTGCTTTTTGGCCGGGATGAATGCATTCCGGATGCGCGTTTTTGGGTGCGGCTCGCGGCTCGGGATGGGTGAATTTCACTTCTCAGGATGAAATAAAAAACGAGAAAACATTTAAAAAAATCATTTATACTTTGGCTTGTTGTCACCGAGCTGTCAATAGGTTTTTATCGTCAATCGTCACCACGATGCTATTTTTCATTCTGGTGACATGCAGTCGACGGGTTTTGGTATTAATTTTAAATTTGTTTTCGTAAATCAACGAAATGTTTCGATTCTTTTAATTAAATGTTATTTCATTCCAATTTTTGGGGGTTCTATTAAAAATAGATGGTTCTAAATGTAAACCATTGCGTGTTTCAATGCTCAAAATAAATTGATTGTCTGTACTCACTTACAAGATTTTTATATACTAAGAAAAATTGATTGAATCGAAAGGTTTGTACCTTTTTCATTAATTTTAACCTATAAATAGAATTCGATTTGTAGGAAAAAAATTAGTGTAATGTTTAAAACGATGTAGTGATTTTAGTAAGTCAAGTTTAAGATCAAGTTTAGTATGATTTTAAAAAGGAGAGGCATTCAAATGCATGAACTGGATTAAATTCGTATTAATCCCACTTAATTTGAAATTGTCTGCATTAACGATTGAAATTTAATACTGAATCAAGGTATTCAAGAAGATCGTTCCTTTTTCTAAGATATTTCAGAAGGGGCAGAAGTACAGAAGAGGTCCAATCAAAATCCTACATACAGTTGAGACAGAAGTGGTGTTAATTCTATTCAAAAAATATGTTGCTGAGTTTCGAATTAAGATTTTTGGAAATAAATCTTTGATCTTGTTTAAGTAGAATTTTGGAATGTTGAGCATAAAAAATTGTGTAACAATTTAATTTAATAATTACCCTTTCGATAATTTCCAAAAAAATAGGACAAAATTGGGTACACAAAAACATTTTTTTAGAAAATTTAAATGTTTTTTTTTTACCCCTTTCCAATTAACGAAATTAATTTTGGACTTTTTTTTAAAGACTGCTTTGGTATCCTGTACAACATATATTTTACCCACCAAGATCGGTTTAGCCAATTTCGAGAAAATTCATTTTATTAATTTTCCAAAAATTCCTTATAACTAGTGTAAAAAACATTTTTTGAAATTGATATTTGGCATAAATTAAACCCATCATAGTAGTAACTTCCCACATTAAAATGGGCAACATACAAGCATGGGCAGCCTTCCTACTCTTATCCTTATACATCCTTTAAATTAATTAACAACTTCAACTACAAAATGTAATTACAATTAATTGTAATTGTTATAGACAATTAATTGTAATTGTTGAGAACAATATTGTTATTGCAAGGACTAAAGAAAATATTTTGAAATTGAGCTGAGAGGGAAAATTTAGTGACGAAGCAGAAATTTATGAAATGAGCCGCTTATTTTGAAAGTGACCTAAGACAATTTTCTTAAAAAATCAAGCTAGCTATTTTAATAATTACATTTCGACGTTATCCTTTTGAAATTACAATATTTAAAATCACTAATATTTTGTAAAAAGAAAAATGATTAAAATATTTATTTTAAGAGTTTCAAACGGATATGGAGTATATTAAAAATGTATAAGATAAGAGCTTTATTTTTTATTATTAAAGTATTATTGTTTGATTAACATAGATAATAATTTTTAAATTAAATTTATAATATATTATATTAAATATATTTATCTATGTATGTAAAATTAACTTTCAGGGCACGAAATATTTTTTTAAAACCTTTTTTTTTTTATTAAATTTAAAATTAAATTTTCCTTTTAAATGTTATATTTGTGTCTATTTCGTCAAATATTACACCTTTAAGTACCATTTATGTATGTATATTTGTGATAAAGTTTTGTGCACTTTATAAAAACTTGTCAAACATTTCGTTTTGTTTTTAAAAAAACTTCTATATAAAAACAAGACCAATCGCAACTCTAAAATACAATGATATAATGGATTTATTACACTACATACCTCCTGCACAGCATTATTATTTTAAATCTCTCCCGCATACACAATTTGGAACAAAAAACCATTTCTTAAATAGTCAATTAATATATCATAAAAAGTATATAAAGCTTTTTACAAGCTTTTATTTAACTTGCAATGTTTTGTTTGTTTAGGTCAAATCTTGCAACTAAATTTCGAACCATTTCCTCCCAACCGATTTTGTTGAAATTTTGTATACACCTTTAGTTTTAGTGACAATGCAATATGCGATACTTAATATTATAATATTTTCAAAATGGCCGCCGCCACAAGATGGCGGATGGTGTATATTTTGTCAACCCTGTTAATATGGGTATCAAATGAAAGAGCTTGAAGAGTAGGAAACGATAAAAAGAGTGACGTCATTTTAAAATGGCCAAGGCTACAAGATAACGGATTACAGTTCTTTGTCAACCTCCTTAATATAGGTATCAAATTAATCTGGATATCAAATGAAAGGGCTTAAATAGTAAAAACCTATAAAGTGAGTGACATCACACTAAATTCAATATGGCCGCCACTCCAAGATGGCGAACAAAATTTTCTTATCATGATATATGTAGGTATCAAATGAAAGGGTTCGCTGAGAAAAATACGAAAAATAAAATGATGTCACTCTAAATTCAATATGGCGCACGCCACAAGATTGCATTAAATTAAATGAATAGACTAAGAAACATGTCCAGCGAAAACTAAAAAATAAATTTATAGTAAAAAACCATTTTTAAGCTTTTGTTTAAATGCTCTAAAAAGAAAAAAATAAACGACTAAAATTTTTTATTGTTGCTAGAACTTGAATTTTATTTGGCCTCCTGATCAAGATCAGTCCAAATTCTGTTGCTATGGATCCAAAATCAGCTCACGACTTGCATAATAAACATTTTCGCATTCATATCTCCTTCTACTCCTCTTTCACCTTATTAATTAATTTTTTAGCGCTGCAGTTTAGTCTTTATTATTTATTAAACTTCAGATTTTAAGTGTTAAACTAAGCAAACGAATTCAAACAGGTTAGCTTTTCCTTCGTCTTAATTTTTATACTAGTTCAATAAGACAAAGATTTGGATTTGGACAGATCTGTTTTTCATAATTGTAAGGTATTCTAATTTAGTATTGTATATAATACATAAAATGTTAGAAATTATGTGCTCCAAAATGTTTGACCGTCTAAATTCTTCTATCTACGATTTAGTAAAAATTTTTGACATTTTCTGTCTATCTTAACACCTAAAACCATTATTTATGTAATTTCCTGAAATTCCCAAACGAACTTCCCAAAAATTAATCAGTTTTACTCTATGTTCCCCAAATTAGACACTTTCTCGACTATTAAAGTGGATGATCGAAATGTCTACCTTTCTTGTCCAGGTGAAAATAAAATAAACGTCCTTCCTGACGTGACCAGTCATAAGCAATTCCATGAATTCCCAACCCATTCCAGAAGTTTCATATTCGTAGCCGTGGGTCACAAATAAACCTTCGAAAGGGGCTTTCTGGTGTGGCAAAAAAAGAAACAAGGCAATTGATATTTTCTCGATGTGGTGTTTTGTGCCATAAAGAGACGTAAGAAGGTCAGAAAAGGTTAAGGCTAAGCAAATTTATCGGAATTAATGTGTCGTTTTGCTACGTTTGTGTCTTGTACGGTGCGGGGCCCCTTTTTTACACGTCTAATATTATCCGTGGCCCGGTTGACGTGACGTGGTCCAACAAAAGACCCCTTGGGGGACACGAGACTTGGACTAAAAAAAACTCACGTCCATAAATCAGGGTGCGCTATGGACGACATATCACTTTCCACCGCAGCAATTGTGTTTTGTGGCAAAGGTAATATCAATAAATTTATGTGGTCGACGAAAGAGTCACGTCAACTGTTTTTAGCAGCAGCTTTAGTTCTGGTGCGCTTGACCTGTCCGTCTCATTCGTCACCGGCAAACACAAAGCGTGCCGGAAGGTGTGACATCAGTGTGCGATGCATTCGGGGTCCCCCAAGCCCCAAGAAGTGGGCATTCACTTAACATTCATATGGTCCAATTAATCCAACATGTGAGCTGAGAAATTCCGAGTCGAGTTAAATTGGTTAAAAAGGCTCTCTAGACGAGCACGCGTTAGAGCTTCAAGGTCAAGGTGAGCCTGAAATTGCTACCGTCTTAATCTCGACCGGTGATTGACTAAGGTCTGGGTCTTGATCGAGACCCACTGATCCGGAGAAGTAGAAGCTAATTACGAGCCTTTTGAGGCTGCGGTAGCTCACCAATCGGGGCCACCAGCTCCTTGCATAATCCAAGGGCATATAAATTCATAATTTATCAACTTTTGGAATTCGCAAAAGAGCCCCACGTCTCTGAATACTTGAATACCCCCTTAATTGGGCAACACAGCAGCAGAAATTCTTTGGGAAGCGGACTACGCTGGCACGGCCCAGAAAACTTCTATTCTGCATCCATAAAGCCGGCACCGGTTTTACCCCTTTCCGTGGTGCCCGGCCTATGGTAATCACGCGAATTTTGCTCGATGTAAGCGCGCACAGTTTTAAGAAAAAATATATTCACCATTGTTGGAAAATTCTTTGGACATTTTGTAGTTTTTGTGAAGGCAATTCATTTCAATTTATGAAAGAAAATGGGTCCCAATTACCGCAGTTCCAGAGGGGGTTGGGACCAGTCAGCTTTTAAGCCTCCTCTATAATAAAAATTCATTTCCTCAAGAGGGAAGTTGTCGATCCATGTCGTCGCCTTAAAAATAAATATAATAAAATTCTTAACGCGAACTTCAGCCCCAACCGGAATGTTAAACATATAAAATTTGATTCTCTCGAAATTTTTTTCAGTCCAGGGAGAATTTATATTAACTTAGCGTAAAGTTTTTGTCACGTTTCTTAAGGTCACAGGTTGGCCCAAACAAAAATAAAAATAAGGCAACATATGTCCAAACTCCTCGGACTGTTGGAGAATTGCGACATCGAGTTAAAATGACTGCAAAATTTTATTTCTATTTTCTGACAAATTTGCCTCCTCCAGTTTGTGTGTTTGTTTCACATCCAACCTAACTATGCGTGAAAGGTCAGTTTAAGTCGAGGGAAAAAGAAATTTTCTGATACAATTTACCATCGGAATGTGTGACCGCAATATTAAAACTACTGAACAGAAGACCGGAGAAATGAAATTTGTGAACGTAACTAGTTCTGGGTTATACCTTTCTAAAAAACCCTTTCCTTTGAGGGATATTTTCTGGGACTTTGTAAGTCCAAAACATAATTGTTTTCGCTCGAAATGAAATTGGGCAAGAATTGTGTTGTACCTTCTTCATTCGTCGTTGGTTCGGCAAGTGGACTAAAATTAAGAACTCAGAATTGTCCCAGAAGTGAAGGGTTTATGCAATATATATTTACGCTGGAATTGTTTTAAATGCAGTTATTTTGCCTCTCATTTGCTTTACAACCTTTCAGCTAAATGTACGACATAAATTGAACTAATGCATACTTTATATTCTGGAAACCAAAAATGGTTTTCTTTTCCAAATCTTAGTTTTAGTGAAAGCATCTTTAATAGACAAGTTTAAATACGAGGGTTTCATAAGACAGAAATAACAAAATGTGTGGACCAAGTTTAATTTAAGGTTGATCTACAAAAGTTTAAGTAGATCTACTAAATTGAAAATTTTGGATTTTTTTGCTATAAAGACAAAATAAATTTGTTGTGTTAATTGTCGCTTCAAAAGTCATGACCTTAATCAGGATCGTGGTTAGTTTGCATAAAATTTAAGTCCAAGTCTTACAAGAAGTGTTTTTTGTGAAAGAGAAAAGTGGAGATAAAGAAGATATACAGAGAAATTTATTAATTGTGAATTTTTTTTTTTTCGTGAAAAAATTGTGGATTTTTTTTTTCGTGAAAAAATTGTGAAATTTTTTTTTTCGTGAAAATATTGTGAAAAATTTTTTTTTTGTGAAAAAATTGTGAAAAATTATTTTTTTCACAATTTTTTCACGAAAAAAAAGTGATTTTTTTTTTGTGAAAAAATTGTAATTATAAAAATTATTTTTTTCACAATTTTTTCACGAAAAAAAAAAATTGTGAATTTTTTTTTGTGAAAAAAATTTAATTTTTTTTTCGTGAAAAAATTGTGAACAATTTTTTTTTTCGTGAAAAAATTGTGAACAATTTTTTTTTCGTGAACAAATTGTGAAAAATTATTTTTTTCACAATTTTTTCACGAAAAAAAAATTGTGAATTTTTTTTTTCCTGAAAAAATTGTGATTTTTTTTTTCGTGATTTATTAGATTTGGCGGCAAAAAAAATCAAATAGGTAATATGTTCGAAAGTAGAAAAGTGGAGAATGCTTTTGTAATTTTAATAAAACGAAATTTTCAATATGGATTCAAATTGTAAAAAGATTAACCCTTTGCCTTAAAACAACGTGTGGGAAACGTGCTCCTACTTCTGTGCCTAAAATGGGAATCTCGGATCAGACACGTGATGACTGCTTCTGGTGACCATGCATCAGAAAAGCTTTCATCAAAAGTGGCACACACAATCGTCGATTCATAAGGCAAGGGGTTAAAAGAACATCGTAAATAAATTTTATATAAAACAAAAACCATGCTATTGACTTATAGTCTTTATTAATTTTATTTTTCCAATTTCTTGCTAAATTTTGCCTTTTATTATAATATTTTAAAAACTTTTTAATTTAATCCGTTTCGGCCCAAAATGATCTAAATTTTTTCAATTCAAAAATCTGATCCCAGATTCGTAATCAGCGACCTCAAAAACCTTTATACACAGTTTTCAGTCGCAATTCGATTAAATTTAAGAATTTTGCCCGCCATATTGGATCCGCCATTTTGAAATTTGGATATCTGACTTCATATTCACAATAAGCAACCTCATAAATGATAAAAAAAAGTTAATGAATTTTAAACAAAACCTTGTAGGTATATAAATAAAACAAAAATCTGCAAAAATCAAAAATCGTGCGTAAAAATCGCCATATTGAATCCGCCATATTCAATTTCCCATCACTATCGCTCCTATCTTTTAGAGAAACTATTTATGCCACCAGATCCAGTGAATTAGAACACTACGTTGATGGCTTCTTGTTATAATTTACGATTATTTGAATCAAAATTTAAAAAATTTGCCACTTTTTCTGCTTTCAACCGCCATTTTTTAAAAATGGCGCCAGATAGCGTTAATCTGCGATTAGATTCGGGAAGTGCAGGAAAAAATACTGTAGGGAATTAAGTTTCAGCAAGATTGAATAATTTTTTTTCTAAATAACATAATGGATCAAAAATTGAAAAAATTTAGGTCAATTTGGGCCGAAACGGGTTAATATTGAAAAGAGGAGGATAACTTTTTACTAAATGAATTCATTCATCATCCTCCTCTTTACTAAAAGACACTAATTTTGCCATTTTCATTTCAAGCCTGCTGTCTTTTTTAAAAGTGGTAAACTAATTTAAAAAATATTATATGATTCGAAACAAAATTGAATTCCGCCAGGTTCTATGATTCTTGGAATAAAATTTCAAACTATGTTGATTTCGGCATAATTGCGTCCGCAAATGCGCGCGCAATTGCGTTGTTGGGTTTATCAAAAAGCACTCACATATTGACTGTGTGTTTGACTACAACGTAAAATTGCGTTGGCGCAATTTATTGCAGTTTTATTAGTTTTAGGGTTGTGGTATCCTTTCTTTTTTGGGTATAAATTGACCCATAATTTGTTTAGTGAATGACTATCAAAGCAAACTCGTAGAAATGTGAAAACACAGAAATTTTACTGAACGAAGACAATCTTATTTCTGTACTTTTTAAGTTAATCAAAATAAGTACCTATAATAATATTTCTCTTTCTATATTTGTACCATAATTCAAAGTGACTAAAATACGATTACTCTTAAAATGCAATAATCATTTTAAATAATTGAATTTCATCCATCACATAAATCAGAGAAACAAAAGAGTTTCATTCAAAATCTGCATGCAATATTAATGCATGTTGTTTCCTCGATAAGATTATAATTAAATCTTGCAATAAAAATACTTCCATGATTCTGTTTACGCATATAACGCTACTCTCTCACCTTAAGACCGGTAGAGCGGTATTCATACGATGGTTTTACACAAACGACATATCAAATTTCAATTATCGTCAGTAGCAGTATCATATCACTTTCCAGAATAAAAGTTTCAAACTGGGGAGTAAAAAAAATAAAATGAAAATATAAATTTATATATAAAACATAACCAACAGCCTGAAGAAGAAGAGGACGAGAGGAAAAAACAACGGTATTGGTTACATAATCCGCGCAGAAAATGAAAAAAGGTGCGTGAAATGCATATCATGTGGAAATCATGAATGATTCAAGAAAACAACACGAATATATGCGCCGCATTACGGGCGTTACTGCTATACGATGGGATATGGCTGGCGACAAGAATAAATCGCTGTCTTATGGGAAGTGACACTTACTCGAGAGTATTTTTATTATTTGCACTTTTAAGCGCCAACAAATGAAATTGTCGATGGGCATGAATGCCAACAAGGCCAAGCTTGTGAAGTGTGGAAGTTCTGGGTCTTTTGTATTTATTTCTAGGTAAATTTAGAAGACAATATATATGAACATACTTTATTCTTACCAAAAAAGGTATGATCTTACTTCCTTCCGTGTTTTAAAAAATTAGGGTACTATCAATATAATATGTGAACGATTCGTTCCAAAATGCTCGACAACTGCCTTTTGGTATTTATTTTAAAAAACAAGATATGTATGACATACCTAATAAAATAAGCTTTCATTTAATATTTATATGATGAAAATCGGTCCATTTATTTAGACGCTAAATGATAACATACAAACTCGAAACGGCTAAACAGCATACAAGTGGCTCTACCTGATTTTTATTTCATGTCATGCAGTAACTAATCATCAGAAGTCTAATATTACAGCAGTTCGTGATAAAATTACGACCATTGAAAAATCAATTTACCAGAAAATTCATTTCTCGAAAAAAAAACAAGCAGAAAAATGGAAACAGAAACAGACTGAGTAAAAAAATCATGCTTGAATGCAAACGCGTCAAACGCGATACTATTGAATAAACAAGACCTGGGGCAGAATGTAATAAAAATATGTTTTTCCGAATGCAATCTAGATCCCAGAAGAAGCTAAAGAACGATTAAAGCCCGCCTCAAAAGTTTAAATTGTCTAAATGATTTTGAATAATTCACGTCTCCAGTTTGCCCCGCCCCTCTCTGTACTCAGTGCACCACCTTTCGCACACTTGGCTAACTAAAGGAGGAAATAGAAAATGAATGTGAATTTTCGCACGATTTCCCATTGTAAATTTAAATTCTAGGCACTTTTGGTGCCGCCGCCGCCACTGCCATAAGGTGAAGCCGCTTTATACACATGTGTTTACTTTGTGTCAATCGGTGCAACAAATTATTCGTTGGTAAATCTTCTTTTTAACGCAAATCCATCGCCAATCGATTGTGGAATTAGTTCGCATGAAAAATTTACATGGATTTGCGTGAAAAACAGGTGAAATTTAATTTCATGGAAGTTACAAGCGGAAACATTGATTTATCTGGTGAATCGACATCGAATGAAAATAACGTGTTAAGTGTTGTTGTAACATTTGCAGCTTTGAATTTTATATAGTTTATTTATTGAAATCCTCTAACAATAGTTTATGAAATTTTCATTAAAGTATTTATAAAATTGTTGAAGTTAATCGTTACGTTAGCATCGCACCACTGAATTTTTCTTCGGTCGCGGTTGGCATGATATCTGGAGTTGTGATGAGATAATCAGAAAGATATAATAAAGCGTGCAAAAAAGGACTGTAATTAGGAAGTTTGTAGCTCTATTATGAATTAGTATAATAAAAATATAAGTTAAGAAATTTTAAAAGTACTATATGTGCTATTATTTTAACTAAATTGAACGGATGATTCATGAATATGGAAATCGATTGAGGAATTTCTCCGGTTAAAACGATCAAAAACTAGCTACTTTTTAAAACTTAAATAAGAAAAAACTATAAAACAGATATTTAAAGAGAACACTGTACGAGGTTTATTATAATGTATTTATAAAAATCTTGTACCCATTTATAAACACTGTACCTTAAAAAAAAGATAATAATTCATAAAGTGATATTTTAAGCCCTTATGCTGTATACAGCGTCTGTGTGGTTTCAATGTGCCCAAAACACACATAAATAAAATTCAAGTTGCCCAAATTCTAAATTTGGCGTAGATCGGTTGGTTTCGAAAATTTCGTCAGCGATATTGGATCCGCCATCTTTAATTCTGCAAACTAAACTTCAGATTCATCATCAGCGATCCCAAAAACCTCCACATACCAAATTTGGTGTAGATCGGTTGATTTTCGAAAATCTTGTCCGCCATATTGGCTCCGCCATTTTGAATTTTGCAACTCTGACTTCAGATTCGTGATCAGCGACCCCTAAAACTCCCACGCACCGAATTTAGCGTAAATCGGTTGACTTTTGGAAATCGATATTTCGGACCCGTTTTTTTGAGGTTAGGAAAAAAAACATGACGTGCCACCTCAACTCCGACGGTGGATTTGGATTCACGGGGTTCTTTTACATAAAAATACACATCTGGATATGGAAAAAATGAAATTCCTGTATTTTTCCTTGTACATTTATCCGGATTTTTGCTACTTTTTAACTGTTTTTTGAGGTTAGGAATTAACTGTGATGTGATGGCTCAATTCTGACTCCAGATTCGTGCTCAGCACGCGAATATACATCGAAAACCATATATCGCATGTAAAGTACAGACCACATTTCTTTTTTTGTGTGGCTGTGCTATTAATAACACAGAATAAGTGTTATAACATTTCTATAGGATTTTTGCCGCAGATTTCAAATTCATAAACGAAAATGTCCTATTACGTCACGTTTTTGAAAAGAAATAGGTTTGAAAAGTACAAAATATCGTATTTTGGCCATTTTTGCAAATTAATTAAAAAAATGTTTCATTTGAGACAGTATGAAAGGGTATTCAATTTGATGGATAATAACATCCCTTACAAACATTATAGTATAGTACTTTCGTCGAACATCTAAACAATGAATACCAAGTAAAAGACATCTGGATTTATAGTCAGGCGTTTCAACCAAAAATAAACCAAATGCAAATTTTTTGTAACGCCTTTGAATTCTCTCGATTCGCAACAAATGGGACACATAATAAGGACCTTATACGATACAACAATAATCGAGTATTGATCTTACGAAGGAGAAATCTAAAGATCTAAAGGTAAAGGGATCTGAAAAACGTCAATATAGATCTTTTTTCTCTGTTACTCTAGCAAGATGATCTATCCCAATGGTGTAAGAGAAAGTAATGAACAAAGCAAGACGATGGAATGTTAAACACTGACACTTGGAGACATTAAGATATAAATTATTCTTCCTAGAGCAAGCAGTCAAATAGTTTAAATCCTTTTGCAGATTATCACAATCCAAAGGGGATTTAATACACGAATATATTTTTAGATCATTTACATACCATACATGAGACACTGGGAATGAACCAGAATAGACGGTATGTCATTTATAAATAACAAAAAATAGAAGTCCTAAGTGGCTGCCTTGGGGAACACCAGAAGTAACTTCAATAGGATCCGAGAGGATACCATCGATTTGAACATACTGAGTACGACCGGTAAGGTAGGATTTAAGCTAGTTCAGGGAGCCTAGGACTCCTAGCTTGTAAATCAAAATTGCATGGTCTACCCTATCAAATGCTTTGGCAAAGTCCGTAAAGATTACGTCACACTGAAGTCGCTTTTCAAGAGAATTCAACAATTAATTAGAAACAAAATACTAAATTGGTGGTAGTAGATCGACAATGGACAAACGTACTGTACACCAGGTTGTTAAATAATTTTGGAATTGCAGGAATTTGAATTGTAGCACTAAACCTCTGTCGTATATACTTGTAATGTTGAATTCGAATAAAAATCAATAATTTTGTAATATTGAACATAGTTGCCAAATAACGAGATATTTTTTTATACTACACATTAAGAGTTTTTCAAATTGAGAATTGAATTCTTTAGTGTGCCGTCAAAGTGAAAATCAATCCAACCTATGTATAAAATAACGTATACCTCCCATTTGAATTTCGGTCCAGAAATTTTACCTTTTTAAAATGTTCCATGAAGGCACACAAAAATCGGTTTTTCCAAACATTGTAAATTTAGTGTCTTCTCAATTAGGTTTTCAGATATTGTGTCAACTAGTTACAGAAACATCATTTCATGGAAAAATGGTTTAGAACTTCAAATTGTGAAAATTTGTCCTTATCCTCTTCAAACAAATTTCTAAATACAAAAATCGATTTTTCCACCTCTAAAAATGGGAATATCAATTTTATTCACAAAGTTGCATTAGAACGACACTTGGTTACGTCGTTATAATTCGACAACCAGATGCCTGCATTTAAAAACAATTATTTTTGCTTTATTTTATTTAGTACACAATGCCGAACCATAAAATCTTTTCGAAAGAAACTAATTTAACAATTCTAATACAAAATTCCATTCACCTAGATGTCCAATTCCAACTCAATGCTTATTAAATATTTTTATACGATACAAAATTGCATTTTTGGCATTGCATAATTCAAAGTTCTACCAAATCCGAACATCCCAAAAATTCTTCGACGTTTTATCCACGATAGCATACCAATTTTATCGACTTTCCATAACTCGACAAGGAAGGCAACAGAACACCACCTGGCTGAGCAGGATCAGATTTTTGTTTACTTCACCACGGTGAAAATATGAAAATAGACAAGTATTTTCTGCAATGGCAACCGTCGTCATTCGTGCACCCTTCGAGCCCATTTCCCGGGAATTATGTAGGGCGGACGTTTCCACGGGGATCGACACTGTGGAGAATATTTGTTTACAAACATTAACTCCTTGCCATGTTTCACATTTTTCCTCATGTTTGCTGTTTTAGCGCTAAAATGCTCTAAAGTGATTTATCATTCCGACAAATAGTTCTAGGGACTGGGTAAGTTTAATTGGAAAAGGCTTTCAAAGGAACAACGAATTAATAGTTATATTATTTTTTTACTGAATAAGTACTATCACAATTCCGAAGAAGAGAAGTGGGTTGATAAGAAATCGTAACACTGTTTTAAATAAGTTTTTCTAACCAGCATAAAATGATACAAAAAGACGAAATATTAAATTTAATTTAAATACTTCATTTACTCACTTTATTTTGTTTTAATAATAATATAAAAACCGAACCAAATGTAGGCTCACTCCAAATTTGCAATATATACATTACACAAAAGTATAATTTAAATAGAAATTTTTTCATGTCTGAAAACTCTACTATTTTATAAACAGACCTTAAAATACTTCCAATATATTAGAAAATTAAAAACAAAAGTTCTATCACTTGTAAATAAATCTGTATAATTGAAACTTGCCTCGGAATTTTAATGAAATATTATTCGATGGCCTCATTTTAAATGTGCTTCAGCTTCGACATTCCTTTGCGATTAAATGATAAATAAAAAACAATTGTAGAACACAAACAATTATATTAAAAACAAGGTAATCGTTTTTCTGTTACGTAAAAATTGTGTATGAACTTAACAATTTAATGTCGATACATTTCAGTTGCTATTATTATTTTTTAAATTGTTTGGGCAATATTATCAAAGTATAGGAACTGTTTTACTAATAGTTTGTTTTTTGCCTTGAATAATTGAAGCGGTTTCTTGAAAAGGGGCATAAGGGCCCATATGCCACTTTTTCTTAAATCGCTTTAATAGATTCCAAGAATTTAAATTATTATATGTTTAAAATGTAAAATATTTCACTGAAGCACTTTTAGTAAGTAAAAGGTATGAATTCGTGCTTATTATGTACCTTCAGATGGTTCATTCAAAAAAAAATTACGTTGGCAGGACTCGAACCCTGACCGTCTATGTGCGATCCACGTCACGCTGCCCACTAGGCCACGCGCCGCCTTGCCAACCGCATGAAAACTGAACTTATATTTAAATTGCTTGGTAAAAGCAACTTTGAAACTATTGAGCGTTGCGTGAATTCCTTTTGGGTAATTACTCATTTACTCAAATATAAGAACATATATAAAAATCATTGAAATCGGAGGCGGACAATTTTGGCCGTCTTCTTGTAAGTCTTTTAAACGACTACTTGACAGGAAGAAATCAATGGCAGTAGTATGAGCGATCTACTCCCTGAGGAGTATGGAGTGCCGCAAGGGTCAATCCTTGGGCCGCTTCTCTACATATATACTCTATATTAATAACATGAGAGAAGCCGACCTTAGGGGGAAAATATCTTGTGAATGCTCATAACATAGATATCTTAGCTCTACTAGATCTAATGAACTCTTACTGAATACATTGAAAACCAACTTTATGATCTTCAAAAAAAAAAAAATACTACCTCTATGAGAACAATCACTTTGAAAATTAGCGAGTGTCATACACTAAGTACATGGGATTATACATTAACGAAAACCTGAATTGGAAATATCATATTGACTCAATTAAAAACAAAATAATACCTCTACTAGGTTTTCTAAGTAAGCAACGTAAACATTTGAATAATAATATAGCCAATTATACGAATGTAATGTCTTATTATAATCTTAACAAAGTTAATGATAACATTGGCCATAACAGAAACCCGAAATATTTAGCTACTAAAGTTTATAATACCTGTAGAATTTAAGAATATTAACAATTTTATTCAATTTAAAAGAAAAATAAAAGATTTTATTAAGCAAACTTATTTATAAATGATTAATTAGATATGATTAAGACTAATCTATGATTTAGACCATATACATACTATGTAAAAATGATTAATTAATTTAATTTAGTTGTTAGAATCTTATTCCAGGTTTTTTTTTATTGACCCATGTCAAATTGCACCTGTCTGATTACAAACGGTGGAATGAAAAATTGAATTGAGGACCCAATCAAAATCCCATGCAACTTTCTCTAGTATATGTACTTTTCTAGCCTGATCGGACCTTGACTATACTAATCAAAATCACAAAACTGGCAGGGGTCAATAGTTCTATTAGCCGAAAGTTTAGTTTAAAACTTTAAACTCGTTTAACTCGACTTTCTTCCGGAAACTTCAATTGTAACTGCCATAATTCTCATTTTTTCCAAAAGAAATTCTTTCGTACATATTTATTGTATTTTAAAAAAAACTAATAATCACAATTTCAATCTCACGAATTATAAAACAATGTTGAACGCATCGAAGTCGTCTAGTTAATTTAATCTTGACCCTATACCCTATGAATAAGGTAATAAAATACAAAACAAAAAGGCGTATATTAAAACCTTCCACTATCTAATTAGCCCGTAAATCACACATTCGCCTTTCTCTTCCTTGAGTTAAACAATTTTTGGGCTTGGCCAAGTTTTAACCTCTACATAAATGTCGTATTAATCATCTGGGATATTCCAATTTTATCCAGTTTTAACACTTTAAAAATTTCCCTTACCCTTATGCCCTTACACACGATTTCTTTCAATTCCAACTGAAGAAAAGAAATGAAGATTTCAGTTTTTATCTAACAAATACTTTTTGCTGAACTCTATCTTCAATAGTCTTTTTTTTTTTTGTTTTGAAGCAATTTTAACAATAATTATAACAGTAATACTCCATAGAGATTATAGAGAAATAAAAATTAAAAAAAAAAAAAAAAAGAATCGAAAAAGATATTAACACCGAACTTACCGGTGATTGGATTTCTTCAGATGAGAGGATGAGATCCACAAAAATTGTATGAAAAAAACTTTATTTAAAAGAAAAACTCTTTTTCAAGCACTTGAACAAATTGCTTCGCAACGGTGCGATCTTCTTCAATTCGCAATTAGAACTCGTAAGAAGGCGAATAAGAAGAAGAAATAAAACTAATTCTCTGCAATTTTTCACAAATGATTCTGATTTCTTTGAGAAAAACCAAAAAAAAAAAAAAAAATATATATATATAGTATATAGTATATATATGTATATAGAATTACATGCAATCGACGGGAGGAATTAACAATAACCGCCGACTCATCAGGAGAAGAACTACGATAGCGAAATCAAAAGAAAAAATAATATATATATATAAATAAATCAAACGGACACTTGCGCGATAAAATACGCGAGCTAACTAAAGAAGGTATGCGCGCGCGGTTCAGCAACAATTTTTGCGCACAGCTAGCCGCTAGCGAAATTTACTTATATATATAAGTATATTTTTTTAACCGGATAGATGAATCAGCTGCTGGCGGGTTGGACCCAGAGAAGCACGTTAATTGCTGATCGCGAATAATAATAAAAAAAAAGATATATGTACTATATATACTATATAAATATATTTCACGATCGCGAAGAAACACTTTTTATTATTATTTTTTATATTTTCCAGCTTTACCTATATTTCTGCAGCGGTGTAGATCGTTGGCTAGATCGCACGTTCGATGGCTAACAGCAGAAGAAGAAGTTAACTTCTTCAAAAGATGATTTGTGGACCGATGATCGTTTTAACGTTGCACTTTTTATTTTTTTTTAAAAAAAGATCTACGAGAGAGGATGGCGTTTGGCGCGATATATTATTACTTTAAAGGTTTTAAAACTGATCCTCGTTTGGTATTTCGCGTGCACGTTCGGAAAAAAGGAAACTATCTCTCCGGACGACGATTATAGAGACGCGTAAAAAAAAAAAAAATACTTTTATTAATTAAAGAAGATTAAAAACCAAAATCTAGTAACTATATAGGCCCCCACAAAAAAAAAGCCGTCCACCTCGACTGGGATCTCAACACTAACTGACTAGTCGGTCTGGATTGTCGAAGTCACGATGCCTCCGTTTGTCGTGCGGTGGCGCTGCGGTCGCCGGTGATTGATAGCTGCTGCTTCTGCTGCTGGTCAACTGGAGGTAAGAAAAAAACACGAACGTCGTCGTCGCTTGTGTCGTTGTGTCGTCTTCGTTGAGTAGAGTCAGCATAAAACGCGAAGAAATTCAATCTTGCGCGCCACACTGCTCGCAATGACGATATAAGACATATAAGACTAAACCGAACACGAAAACTTTTAGGAACAAGGCACAAAACGCAGGGCAAACAACTAAAAACGCGAAATGAAACGACAGAAGAACGACGACTTTACCATCAAAGTGCAAGTTCAACAAGAAATAAAGACCCAAACTCGAAGAATCTCTCGCACCGGTGTGCTGCGGTAATATGCCGGTAGATTTTGCGGGACAAGCAGCCAACCAACTAACAATAAAAAAAATAAATAAAAAATCAAAACCTTCTACCTGTGGTGGGTGCACGTTTCGCGCTACTGTAGTCCGCCCCGCCGCGACAGTACCGTTTCTCTCAACAAAATATGCTCTTGCACAGTTACCTATTGGACTACCTTAAAAGTTACACACACCGTATCCGTACGGCTCTTTTTCAATAAGCGAGCGATAGTTAAAACTCTTAAACATACTCTTAAAATCTAAAGACTTTACTTATGACGTCAATAGTCTCAGTTTCAGAAAAAGCCCACGTTGCCGTACACCTTACCTCACGTGGATTTTTTTATATATATATATATACATATGTAGTTTTTTAACTGGCTTTCCTCGATTCTGTACCGGTCGCACGCGACGCGACAACTTATGACAACAACTGGTCAACAGCCCGCACCGCCCGGCGGCTGTTGTGTGGGTGACATTGAACCGCGAATTCAGGTGTACGCGTTCACCTGGTTTTTGGTGTGAACCAGTCACAATTTGCACCTGTAAAAATCATTATTATACGGGTCATTGCCTAATGAAATTCCTGATATTCGTCAGCAGGTGTATGATATTCGAAGGACATCACTCGCTCACGCCTAAATCTCATCTAGTTGAGCCAACTTCAGTTGATTGATTGTGCGAACTGAACACCAAAATGTTTGACGTGTATTTCCCTGTCAATCAAAACCCTTTGATGAGACACCAAATTTTCGCGTGTCAACTGGGAGCGTCTACAGATGGTCACTTATTCGGAAATCAATCTTGCTCTCAGGGGGATTTGCATATCAGACAGTGATGGATATTCCCAATTACCACAATTCAAAATAACTAGACCACATCATTCTATTCTCGAAAATATACATAAAGGCATGGTAACTATAATACATATTATTTTTTAGAGGTAACCATTTCCTTAATGTTCATACAAGCTAAAAATCGCTTCACTCTAAATCTGCGTAAATGGAAAATTTCAAGACTTTTTTATGAGTAGTTATATTTCTGAGAAAAATCTTCAAGTGTTCGAGGCTACGAAGTGAGGAAACATTTGCTTTTTTTAATCAATTCTAGCGAAAAAATAAAGGTTGGGTACTTCCCATCTATAAGGAAAGGAAAACCTGAACTTCTGTAATTTCCCATCACAATACAGCAGTTCTAAGTAGTGCAAACTTTTTAAATTTATTTTTATTTTTTTAGTAGAGCGTTAGCAACAGTCAATCAACATGATCGAATTTTATAAGAGACGTATGACTTGATTGTTACAAATTGATTCTAGAAAAATGCACCATACTAATATACAGCGTGATCCAAAAGTATGGAAACGGCTAAATAACTTTCGAGGAATGCATTTTGGAGAAAAAAGCTGTAGACAAAAGTTTTAGGAATTTTCCCCAGCTATTCAATGGTGACCTTAGATTTGACCTTGACCATGGCCTTGAAGGTCATTTCAAGGTCAAGTTGACTTTTTTAAATTGGAACCTTTATTTTTGACCACGGAAATGGAAAGAGCGGAAAATTTTACGTCCAACTATGACCCTTACCATGACCTCGAAGGTCATATCAAGGTCAAAATGGCTCTTTAAAGAGGAACCTGCATTGTTACTGCGGATTTGGAAAGAGTGGAAGTTTTGCGTCCAAATATAACCTTGACCACAATCTTGACCTTGAACATGACCTTGGCAATGACCTTGAAGGTTATATCAAGGTCGAGGTGGTTTTTTGAAGGGGAAACCATGTTTTTGACCACGGAAATGGAAAGAGCGGAAAAGTTAACGACCGACCATGGTGAAGTCGATTAAGGCAAGGTCAAGTGTGTCATGGTCAAGGTCACATCGGGGCGCATAACTTCTGCTCTTTCCAAATCCGCAGTAACAATGCAGGTTCCCCTTTAAAGAACCATCTTGACCTTGATATAACATTCAAGGTCATGGTCAAGGTCATAGTCGGACGTTAACTTTTCCGCTCTTTCCATTTCCGTGGTCAAAAAAATGGTTTCCCCTTCAAAAAACTACTTTGACCTTGATATAACCTTCAAGGTCATTGCCAAGGTCATGCTCAAGGACAAGGTTGTGGTCAAGGTCACATTTGGACGCAAAACTTCCACTCTTTGCAAATCCGCAGTAACAATGCAGGTTCCTCTTTAAAGAGCCATTTTGACCTTGATATGACCTTCGAGGTCATGGTAAAGGTCATAGTTGGACGTAAAATTTTCCGCTCTTTCCATTTCCGTGGTCAAAAATAAGGATTCCAATTTAAAAAAGTCAACTTGACCTTGAAATGACCTTCAAGGTCATGGTCACGGTCAAATATAAGGTCACCATTGTATAGCTGAGGAAAATTCCTAAAACTTTTGTCTACAACTTTTTGCTCCAAAATGCATTCCTCGAAAGTTATTTAGCCGTTTCCATACTTTTGGATCACCCTGTATAAATAGCTTTAGTATAAGATAAGTTGCATTTAAGATATTAGTTTTATGGGTGCAATTATAATTTTAATAAACCTACGTATAATTTTCTATTATTTTTCTTGTGCTACAAAAGTTAAAACCAACAGATAATCTATAATAAATCTTCCTATATGAGCTGTAGCCATGAACCACAATTAATTCTTAATATGTTTTAAATTAAGTAATAATTTATTTATTTATTTATTTATTATTCAGTCTACAGAATACAAAGCTTACAGACTATAGACATGATGTCTAACTAAATGTATGTATAATCAAACTAGTAAATTCAAGTAAAATGATTCAAAACTGCAAGTTCCTTGTATTGAGCACAATTCATTAATAAATCAACATTGTTATCAAAGACAGAATTTAATTCATTAGAACAATGCAGGGTGTCCGCGAAGTAGTGCGCCAAAATTAAGGGAATGGTAGCTTGGGTCATGACCTAGCAGAATATCAAAATATGACCTTAGTGAAAACCTCACCGTTTTCGAGATATTTGGGTTTTTATGGAAAATTAAATTCGATTTAAAATGAACATGGCAATATCTTGTTATTCATGAATAAAATGGGTGATTCTGAAATCTGCATTAATTAAACAATTTTTTGAATTGCTTTTCCATCACTGCCTAGTACATTTTTTTTTTCACCAGTTAAGGTCAAAGTAGAGTCAAATAATTTTGAACAGCAAAAAAAAAATTTGATTATTTTTGTTCTCGACGGTCTTGTGTTAGTAATAAAAAATGACATGCTTACCAGGTAGGGCAATTTATCTAGAATATTTTAGCAAAAAAAAAAAAAAAAAAAAATGACAACATGTCTTTTTATGTGCACCAACTAGTCAATAAACTGAAATTTAATTTTTCATAAAAACCCAAATATCTCGAAAACGGTGAGGTTTTCACTAAGGTCATATTTTGATATTCTGCTAGGTCATGACCCAAGCTACCATCCCCTTAATTTTGGCGCACTACTTCCCAGACACCCTGTATGTGAGAGGTTCATACTAGCCATAAGAAATTCTGCGATAAGGAATAGATAATTAAAAAAATATCAGCCTTTTTTTAGAAAAAATGTTTATACTTGTAATTTTTTGTTTTAATGTTATATAGATAAAATAAAATTCCATTTGTTCGAAAACGGACAACCATCCTTTGTCATTGAGAATATTATTTCGATAATCGACTGTTACAAATCGATTATTCTAAATTAGTAAAAAATCCACTTAGAAAAATATTTCTAATTGATCTAAGAAACCTTGTTTATTCATGTGGTACGAATTTTCTTTTTGAATCAATTAAATTATACATAGTTCATCTAAATATTTTAAGGTAAATTTTACTGTAGAATTGTTGAAGTACAGTGATTACATGTCGATTTTACTTGAATAATAATTTTGAACACAAAAATCGTAATACTCACGAAAACATGAATAACTTTATATTTATTACGGTTTTTATTAGTGATGTATTCACGAGTATTTTTTCAATAGGACAATTTACAACTTCACCTACCGAAAAGTCTCAATATGTGGAGTAAATATGTAGTTTGAATAACAAGATGGTTTTATAATTTTTAAATACCCTTCTCTGTTTACTAGCAATCTTGTTAGGTGAAAATCAATAGCAACGTATATTAGCTGTTTTAATCCGACTGTCAAAAATTATCATATTAACCTAAACAAGAAGAAAGTAAGTATATAATTTAAAACAAATATTTCCAAACGTTATCCACATCTGATATAAATGGGTGATCTGTTCAATGCTGTTTATTGCATATTGGGTGTGTGAATATGACTCCGTCCTTTTTACTTTTCAACCTTCGCCCATATTTCAGGTAATTTACGTATTCCTTGCATGAAGAAATCCTGGTCTTTTGAGCTGATCCAATTATCAATCCAAGTTTTGATACTTTCGTATGAAGTGAACCGTTCTCCCGTAAGATCTGACTGCATTGTTCGGAATAAGTGATAATCCGAAGGAGCTATGTCTGGCGAATATGGCGGGTGGAGTAGCACTTCCCAGTTCTGTCCATCTAAATATCTTTTTACGACTTGTGCGGTATGCAGTTTGGCATTATCCTGTTGAAAAATTAATTTACTGTGCCTATTCAACCATTCTGGTCGTTTTTCTTCTATGGCTCCCTTCAAACGCATTAGTTGTCGTCAGTAAACTTTTCCATTAATAGTTTGATACTCTGCCAATAATGCTTCAGCACTTTCAGCACTCTCAAATTGTTTTGGTGGTTTTTCCATGTTCTTCATCCTCAGTGCCAATATCATTATTTTGAAATCGTCGAAACCATTCCTTACATGTTGTATTAGATGAAGCATGCTCACCGTAAATCTCCACAAGCAAACGATGAGTTTCCGCTGCACTAATATTGCTAATATTTCAACCAAATGTCACGTAGTGCGTTTGACAGCTGACATAAAGTACTATCGAACACAAGTATAGAAATTTATTAGTACATGTAAGCAATACTAAAAACGACATCTGTTGGAAAAGGGCAGTGTCGTATGCACACACCCACTATAATTTTTAATATGTTGACTGTTGTAAATTCAATCTACCAGAAATCCGTGGCAATCTAAAAAAATTTGTATTATTTTTTATTTAAAAGCATTTTAAGAAAACCTGTTCGTTTTCATCAATTTTATTTTTTTATTCTTTACATATATGCTAATATTTATAGAAGAGGCTTTGAATGTATGTAATCTATGTATTATGTAATCATAATTATATATAAATTACGTATTTTTAATTTATAATAGTCTTTTTTATTATTTTTATTTTTTTTAACCATAGAAACATATTTGAAAAATTTAATTTTAAAACAGGAAAAGGTATCAAAATTAAAATTGTCCAAATTTGTTTCCTTTCCTGAATTCCTTTGTCTACGTCGAAAATTCTCTACGAAAAAATATTGTCAGGTTTTTTCCATTGCCCGGAACTAAAAATTAAATTAAATTAAATGTTTCAATCGCTTAGTTTTAAGTTCTAAACGTGCACGTATGACTAAAAAAAAACTAATCTTTTAGAAATAAACTCCCAAAAAAGTTCAACGTGATATTTTTGAAAGCCATTGAATAAAAATTATAATGTCAAGCTGCCAAAGGATTTACTGAAGCGTATAATTCCCGTGCAGACTGACTCAATACCTCATTATGCGATTGTAATCCGCTTTTCTCGCTTAGATGCTTATTTGTGGGTAGTTTTTCATCGCGAATAAAATGCTTTGCGCTACACTTTGTCATTTATCAGGTTTCCAAGCCTAAGCACTTACCTACACACGATTCAACCGACTATTGACCATTGCTTCCGGGAGTAAAAAGGCAATTTAATCGATTAGCGAATAGTCGCAGATCCCTATAAATACATATATACAACATAATAATGGCACAAGACGCTGAATCTAGAATTGTTCCGCAGTTTGGAACGTGAATACATGAACCCATGTATAAACTTCACGTGCTTCGGTTTTTCTTGACCTTAAATAAAAAGCCAATCAATGGGAGTCATTGAGCAATGTAAATAAATATCAACCAATTACAGAAACGTGTTTGTTACCACAGTAGCGAATTGGATATTACCTCAAATTTGGTGAGTTCTGAACCCTTTGAACTCATTTTGAAGTAGGGAAGCAAAAATATAAAATAAAATTAGCACAAAATCCAGCAATATAATAAAAATTGTGGTTACGTTATTACCAAGATAACAAATACAAATAAGATTTATTATTGCAGTGTGGTATCATCTGTTTTCATTAATTACCATTTTATCAAATTTTTATCTTTACAGAAAAATGTTTGTGTTTATTAATTTGTCACGAACTCACAATAAAAGCACGGGAACCTAAATAAAAACAAGGTTTTTGAGCTTTATATAGATAAAATTGAAATAGCAAATACCTGAAGATTTTTATCTTGTTTTTCTCAATTTTAAGGAATTTAAAATTACTCATAAGAGGGTTCCACTTTCTAAAAACAATTTTTCTCTTCTCATTATTACTTATTAATTTAGTTTATATTGAATTGGTATACGCTAATGATTTAAAATGAAACACATCACTATCTTGAATACTACAAAACGAAAAAAAAAAGAAGTAATATTATTTAAACATACAGATATTAAGAAAAATGGCAAAACTCCATAACTCTAAACCATCGAAAATATGCTGCAAAATTGGGTTAACAGAATGCAGTGGTGCGAAGCCAGCCGACGAAGTTATTTAAATAAAATCATATACATCAACAAATCGGAAGGTTTACTCTTTTCAATAAATCAACAAAGTTTGAAAAACATTGAACAGTTTTTATTTTAAAGCATTTTGAAAAAGAAACCAGCCGATGGCCCACATTTTATTTTTAGTAGGGAAGAAGTTGTTGAGACTCAAGTTTTTCAGCAACAAAAAATATACTGCGCGAATGTTTCGAAACAAAATTAGAACTATCTGCAAAACTTTTGATATCTAAGAGTATTTTGAAAGAGTATGGAAAATCTTAACTGGCTTTTCTCTTCTTCTTCTCCCAGTTGCCACGAGTTTCCGCCGTTTGTTAGATCAATGCAACCAGCGGCGCGGTGGCCGTGCTAGTGAGCACCCACCTTCAACTTCAAATGGTGTCTCGTGTGTCTCGTTTGCTATGCCTCGATGGTCCCAGATGGGCTTCTCGGTGGCTTTTCCTTCTTCAGTGGTTTGCATTGAACTTGATCACCTCACCTGCCTGCATCTCGCGCTGACGTCTTCGTTGCCCTCAGGTGAAAAAAAGTAATAGCGTCTCAAATGACTAACTAATCGCTGAATGGAGTACCGAAAATACTTCACCTGGACTCTGAATGGCACTCGCCGCGCCGCGCCGCTGCCGTCGATTAGATAATTTGATTTATGATTCAGCGCAAAAAATACCGGTCATATTTTGTGGCAGTCACTTAACTTAAATTGCTCGGATATTAATAAAATTAAATGAATACGAACGACGTAAGACACTCGCGTCAAGCTAATTTTGTTTTAATGACTTAAGGACTATGCAGAAAAATCAATAAATTTCGAGAAGCAAATCTTACCCTGTTCGATGGGTAAATCTTGGCTTTTTTTGGGAATCTGATTTTTGTTTAGTTTTGCATCATCAGTGATATCATCGCAAACGATGCTATTCTGAGTACCATAAATCACAAATTTCTCAAGATTAACTCACCTAGGCGCTTTTGTGTTATCTGGCTGATGAGCTAAGTATTTATGAAGACGCAATGCAATTTCATTCAAGATCTAGGCCGGAAATTAGCTCACTATTTAAAAATTTTAGTATTGATCAATAGTCAATTGCCCTTTTGTTGAAAATAGAATAGAAACACTTTCACATTGTAAAATACACCCATAACACTAGTTTGCAAGATTTTCGTTCCCACTAAGTATTTATGTTATTAATAAGATTCTCTGATTTCAAAATTTTAAAAAAAAATTGGGTTAAAAATTTAAAAAATCCGTATTTTAGCAATTTTTAGAATTGTTTTTTTTTTAAATAAAAGGATGTCGTAGCGGTCCCAAGCGTAGTTCAAATGAATGCTTAAGTTCTATACTATAGTTATAAAATATCAGTTAATTAAAACCTTTTTCAAGGTTTGTTGGGGAGACAAGATTTTCATTAGAGTTCCACTCCTACATATCGTTGGTTCATTTCATTTATATGGCAGAGGGAAAATTCATGAAAAATTCGTTTCCTGAATCAATCTTAATAAAATATACTAATAACTTATTATAAAACTATAGTTTAGAGTTCAAACTTTGATTTGACTTACGTTTCGAGGTGCTATGAAATTCTGCTGTTTTTAATTTTTTCTTTCTTTTCTCGAAAACTTAACCTGATGGACAAAAACCAATTTTACATTAATGAATAGTTTCCATTAAAGGAAGGAAAAAGTTACATTTCGTATGAAGAGCAAGAAAGAAGTTAAAATTTATAACTAGTGTACTCAATTGAAAAAACTTAACGTTTCTTAAAATGTCGGTCTACTTTTAAATGACAAAAATTTTGAATTAAAACTCTAAACTCTAAATCTAATCTCTTTAAACTGCGTTTTTAGGGTTCCGTAGCCAAATGGCAAAAAACGGAACCCTTATAGATTCGTCATGTCTGTCTGTCTGTCCGTCCGTATGTCACAGCAACTTTTTTCCAAAACTATAAGAACTATACTGTTGAAACTTGGTAAGTAGATGTATTCTGTGAACCGCATTAAGATTTTCACAGAAAAATAGAAAAAAAGGCGACCAAGTGCGAGTCCCCATACTTAGAACTGAAACTCAAAAAATTTTTTTCATCAAACCCATACGTGTGGGGTATCTATGGATAGGTCTTCAAAAATGATATTGAGGTTTCTAATATAATTTTTGTCTAAATTGAATAGTTTGCGCGAGAGACACTTCCAAAGTGGTAAAATGTGTGCCCCCCCCCCTGTAACTTCTAAAATAAGAGAATGATAAAACTAAAAAAAATATATGATGTACATTACCATGCAAACTTCCAGCGAAAATTGGTTTGAACGAGATCTAGTGCGTAGTTTTTTTTTAATACGTCATAAATCGTAAACCCCAATTTACCTTTCATTCAATCAACTCAAATAAAAAAACAAGCCTATATGGGCTCGCATATAGTTAGATCTAAATCCCATCATTTAGGTACCTAATTATAATGTTTACTTCTCAATAACTTAATTTAAAAAAATACACTATTATTAAAACATCGATCAAAGTTACAACGAACTACAAGAACTTTTATATTATGTTACTTGCTGCTACGGAACCCTTCATGGGCGAGTCCGACTCGCACTTGGCCGCTTTTTTTAATAATAAAATCTGAATCTGGAAATTTGCATTGAATTGAAATTTTTGAATAGAACATCAAATTGAAATGAATTCGATAAATTTTTCAGTTAAAAATTTGATTGATTCAATTCAATTTAAAATTCTAGATCCAGATCAAATCATAAAACGTAGCTTTAATTGTAAAATCATACAAACCGTCTTTTTTTCGTGTTGACGAAAATTGAGTAAAAAGAAAAAAGAAAAAAGTATGAAATACATTTTTAAAATTACAACGATAATTCATGAATTTTATAAACCTTGGACCTGATACATTCAAATTTTCAAAAAATCAATATTTTGTTTATGATTGATTTAAATAGGAAATTCCTTCAAGAATAAGAATTTCATTGTATTAAACTCGAATTCAGTTTCGGTGCAGACATTGAAGATTAAATTCAGGTAAGCTTTTCCTTTGAAAGTATTTTTTAAAAACTTTAAACGCGATTTTCTCAAAACCGCGTTTTTAGGTTTGGTGTACACGAATAAAAAAAACTATTGGAGCGATCGGTCTGAAATTTTGAGATATTATTTGACACATTTCCAGGGAGTGAACCACGGACAAAATAGATTTTCCGAAAATTTTCCGATTTTCCGGGGCAAAAATATGGGGTTTTTGTAAAATCGTCGCCGTTTTGTTATTTTTCGATGAAATTTTTTCCATTTTGGTTGAATCCCTAGAGATTTTCATACCACTTAAAACTCTTTTTTTTTTATCAGACGTTCCAGTGACTCAAAATCGCATACAGTGATTTTTTGAGGTTTTTTTGAAAAAATTCCATCAGCCTGAAAATATATAAGAAATTTTATTTGTGTTCTTTGAAGACTAAAAAATAAATATGGAAAGTATTATTAATATATCTCTGTTTTTCCCTTCAATTTTCCGATTTTCCAAAAACAAAATTTCAACTTTTGGGTGTGTCAAGTCTCCTTTAAAACTTAATTTTAACTTAAGATTTCTCGATGGTTACTAAAAAATATCACTTCATAAGATTGCACTGTAGTCAGCACTCACAATCTGACTGATAAGTGATATAATTTATATTACACCGATTAACACCAATTAGGTGTAATCAATACACCAATTAGCTAACGCTTCGGCAAAGTCATTATTTATAATTTTATCACGACTACGACTACGAGAATGTTAAAAATGTTGGAATCGTCTACATAACAATGAATTCTTGTATAAAAGTAGTTTTTTATGAGTTTATTGCTTGTGTAATATTGTCTAAAAATTTAATAATCTAGAATGACTAATAAAAAGTGTAAAATTTAGAATCGATTAAACAGGTCAACGAAATTTTTGTTGCAGCATAAATGAAATATCACTTTTATGCAATTTCTTCGATACATTAAGAATACGAAAAATCTTACATCGTATCATATTTTCGAGAAAAATAAGGTTAAAAAGTGAAAAACTCCACGTTACAATCTTTTTTCAAAATTTGTTAACAGCTTGAGATCTAAGCTTTGTATATAAAGTGTATTTTAAAATCGAGTTTTCACGAAAACGCCCCTATTTTAGTTTTAACCCAAAAATATATAATTCATGGGATGTTTTGTAGAAGTTTTTAGCGTCTTTGTATTTTCATTTAATAGTTTTAAACACTTCATTTAAGCCAAGAAGCAAATACCTAAAACATTTTAAAACATTCCCAAAAAATGTTAAAATATCGCCTATTTCAAATTTTTGATCTATTTTTCAAAAAACCCTACGAAATCAATTGTTAAAACCAAAAAATGTTTGATTATTCGAATTTCCCAGACTTGTGTTATCTCTGAAAGTATAAGTAAGAATGAAATTAATTTTCATATTCAGAGTGTCTCAGACCACCCGTCCACCACTTTTAAATCGATAAAACATGTTTTTTTATAGTATTATCATTGTAAATTTTCCACCATACAAAAATCTGTAAAGAGTTCTGAATCTGTATGGGGTTATAAATTTGTATGGATCTAGGAGAAATTATTTTATACTGTTTAGTACTTTTTAAAAATGTTGTTATTTAAAAAGAATTTTTTTATACCATATTTTACAGTGCAGCCGTTGTGCAACCTTCTTAAAAATGTTAGATATTTTTACTCGGGCTTAATGCAATGCAATACGGTCGTCCACAATCATAAAAGATGCATATTGTGCCCAATCGTGCAGTTTTTAAAACTTTATCTTTAATGCTACTACTTTCGTAATTGTTCGAATGGGTCTTCTTATAAAATGACAGAGCAATTCTTATCTGTTATATAATTATTATATAAACAGAAGAATGTTCGTACTTTCTATAAAAGGTGCTTCTACTGCGAACATGCCCATATCAAAAGGAAGGTGTTAGTCCTTTCAAAGAAACGTTTTTAACGTGTACGGTACTGAAAACTGGCTTCACTGAAAAGTAATTTCTTAAAGAAATATAAAATCAATTTTATGTGTAAGGTTAATAAAACCCCCAGTGGCAATTTAGCCCCCGAGAGGTGGCTGCCTTAACTGGCGAGGCGCCAATTTAAATATTGTGCATACCTGGCGAGTCAATAACTTATGGAGGTCTCTCGGACGTGATGTCATAACGAGAATGCGCTGAGCCCATTTTTAGCACATGCACGAGTTATTTTTACCCCGTCGTCGCATCGTTTTTTAGCGCTGCTCTTAACTGTAAAACCCCATAGACCATTATCTTAATTACAGCAGAATTACAGCATCTTCGATCATAAAGATATCGGGCTGTGGAATCGTGTGTCTGGAACTCGAGGCACGCATCTTCGATCCAATCCGAATCCAATGCTGTCGTCGTCTTGGGCTGTGGGGCCCCCTTAAGTGTGTTCCTCCATGGCTCCGGATGGCGCCTGCACTCGGTACAACCGGGGGACCGCGGTCAGGTTATAAAAACGGCAAATTGACAAGTTCCAAGTTATGTGTTAATTAAAAAATTCTTTCCTCAGGTAGCGCGCGCATTCGAACCGAAGAGGCGTCTTCTTGAGGAGGCCAGCTACTCGTCTTGAGCACCCCGAGGGCATCTTTGAAGAAGCACCTTAAGCACGCGCATCGTTACATCGTTGCATCTTAAAGCATCGATTTCGGGCTCCGAGAATCTTCGGCTGGACGCGAATCTCGCGCATTATTATATGCAGGAAAAAACAAAAAACAAAAAACCGAAAAAAAAGGTTCGCTGCACGCGCAATAAATTGAATCGAGAAAAAAATGTTGAAAGGAATTTTTTGATAACGATAACATCTCTCGTTTACGGGGCATGGGAGCGTTACGTTTACGTATACGAAATGCAATCAAAGTTCAGTCGCGGACAAAGTATTTATCTCCGCGATACGGGAACGAGCGAGCCACAATAAACGAACAAGTTCCTCCGAGGAGGACGATTGAACTATAAAAGAATTTATGGGAAGAATGCCCCATTTGGATTGTGGCTGCAGCCGCATTATCGGGATACCGTCCCAGATTTAAAAATCCATCCGTTTTGCGATGCAATTTCGCTACAGAAAAAAAAAGAAACATTACACAACTTACTTAAGACTCCTGAAAGTTTTCTTACCCAAACCCAAAAGTCCATTAAAGTTTTTGCTCAGACCACGAGCCGGGGCGCGATTTGTGCTCGCGAACATTTGCGGACGGGGTGCCGAAAAACTTCGGTTATGAATTATGGAAAGATTCTCCCAAGACGACCGCCGGATTCAAACAGCAGAAAATGTGCCCGCCACTTCAGTTGGAGGATGCATAAAGAAGTTATTAAGCAGCACTTTGATGAACTGGCCAGCTTCACCAGGTCTGAGGTTCCTGTTGGGACATCCTTTTGGTCGTCTTCATTATCCTCGACTTCTGAAATTTTAATCGCTGTGATTAGATTGGATAAAAGTCAATGCCGAAATCGCTCTTAGTCTGTTTATAATTCATTCGACTTTGCTTGCGTTTCAGTTTACAAAGTTTTTGGAACCGCTCTAAGTAAATTGCCCTTTTCATATTTTATTTATTTAGTGGTGGAATATTATCTACATTTTTGTACATTACTGGATAACCGACCAAGGTTACATTTTTTATTTTTATTTACTATTATTATAATCCATAAAACCATTTATTCAGCCACTTATTCAGCTATTGTTTGTCACACACATGCAGTGGCGCAAACTATAAATTTCTTAAATTTATAAGAGGACACATTCGAAAATATACAAAAGCAGTTGTATTAAAGATAAAGTTTTAAAAACCGCACGATAACAAAAACTTTTTGGGAAAAATTATGCATCTTTTACAATTTTGGGCGATTGTATTGCTTTGCATTAAGCGCAAATAAAATCTTTATGATTTATGATGAAGTTTCCATAATTTATTGTGACGAACAAGATCACATCAAGAAATCAGTGAATTTTATTTTTATTTGTGGTTCAACCATTTAACATTAATTTTATTCAGTGTAGTTTATAATTACTTCTTCAATCTTCTTTGTTCATCTTATATTTTAAGTAAAATAAATATAAATAGTTACCAAAAACTAAAAACAGTTTTCATTGCCGATCCGCGCTCGCAAATTTCGGCCAATTAAACCTTTTTAGTCCCCCTAAATTTTTAAAATATAGATATATCTAATATATAAAATTCTTCTGTCACAGTTTTCGTGTTTATACTCCTCCGAAACGGCTTGACCGATTTTGATGAAATTTAATATGTATATTCAGTAGGTATGAGAATAGGTTTATAACTAATTTTTATACCCTAAAAAAATTTTTTTTAATTTTTTGGACAAATTTTTTTTTTGTAATTTTTTTATGGTGTGGCATTAAAAAATACATTCAGTCCTAAATTTTTACCCTTCTACCACCAATCGCTACTTTTTAATAGCATTTTTTATTTTTTAACCCCGATCGATAGCTAATCAATGGGGTTCCGTTTTGCCAAACTCCTCCGCTTGGGAGCAGCATAATAGCAACTTTCGTCGAGCGCAATTTTTCAAATACATTTTAAAAGTAAAGATTAAAAAGATATAATAAATTGGCTTAGAAGTTATTTAATATAAAAATGAATCGCTGAATGTGTTGCTAAGCGCAAATCTCGAGAACAGCTGAACCGATTTCGCTAATTCTCAATTTCTAGGATATAACAAACTAGAACATTTGAGAAGTCTTTAATTAGTAAGTATTTACCTAACGCCGGGTGAAAGCGGGTAATTTTCCAATATTTGTGAAGTGTAAAACGGTTTACTTAATATTAAACAACGTGTAAGTTTGTTCAATAAATTAATTAGGGATATGAAACGGAACTACTGTTTTATTATACATATTAATGGTATTATTTGTAGAAACATGCGGTAAGAAAGAACACGACCAAATATTGGTGGACGCACAGGGCATAATGAAAATGTACCGGGAAGGGCAGTACAACGTCTGCCGGGCCAGCTAGTAGTATATAAAAAATGGAGAACAATTTTGGAACTTATATTCAGTTTTCAGGTCCATTTTTTGTGATATGCCTCAGTGACATCTATAACATGTCGAAAACCCATCCAAATTGGTCAACCCGTTCAAAAGTTATTAATTTTTTTTTCGAAATTTTTAAAATTAATTTCCATCCCTTAGGGGTAAATTATTAATGGGTGAAATTTTGCTAAATTGTTGCTAGTTATTCTTGATGATAGAAAAATATAACGGTATAATTTCTTATCCTCCTATGGCTTTTTAGCAAAAAAAAAAAAAAAAAATTAAATACCCAATGAAAGAAATTAACCTAAAACTTATATCTATATCCTTATCTAAATTAATAATATAGTATTACTAGTACATAATTGCCTAACTAAGGGATTTTAAACAATTAATAATTTAAATAATTGCCTAACTAAGGGATTTTAAACCGATCATAAAATGTTTCAGCAGCACTCTTTAATTTGCTGCTAGCGAATTCTACATCAGCTGATTTGTGCAGCTCAGTGATAGATAAATGTTAAATTCAAAATCGTTTTAAGGATTTTATTTTGTGACACTTGAAGTCTTTTAAATGAGTTTGTGCACATTGAAACCATACAGGTGCGCCGCACAGCATGAGTATTTAAAATATGACTTTATATATGTATTATTAGTTTATTTTCCAAACCGAGTTTTAATCTTGTGTGAATGAAAGGGTACAAACATTTTATTAAAATTCTTACTTTGTTAACCTTTTAAGGACGGGGGAAATTACGTTAAAATTGACTTTTTATTAGACATGAATATTATAAATAAATTCAATGAACTTCTTATGTGGAGTCGCTATTTTGAAAGTCAAGGATGCTTCCAGGAATTTGTATACTATTTTTCCTATATTTAGCGCATAACATTTTCCCTGAAAAACATAAAATATTATGTGTTCTCTAGCTGGTCGATATATCGACCACTCCCGTCCTTAAAAGGTTAAGAACTATTGTTTGCAAAGGTGAGGTTTTTATTAAGGTTGATTCCTAGATATTTCACAAGCTCATTCCAGATAATGTCACCTTCATTAATCCTCAAATTATAATACTATTCGGTAGGTATTATAGACTCCTTCTCCGAATTAATTAATTTTAAATTTAATTTTCCAATTATTGATTATCCTTCGAGGATATTTAAACCATTTTGTAAATTCTCACAGATGGATATTACATTTTCTGTATCATCATTTGTTATTATTTTATTTTATAGGATAGGACCTAAGACAGATCCTTGAGATACACCTGCGGTCACATATTGTTCAATCAAAGATACTGTGCCATAAATATAAAAAAATATTTCATTTGACCTGTTTTGTAAAATAATGTACCTAAAGAATTTAATGCAACACGAAGGCAAATTTTAACATTTTATTTATTTTATATTTTTCACTAGTTAAAACTTTAAAATATTCATGTAAGAATTAAAACGAGGCAAATTAAGAATTATAAAATTCTCTGGGGTATAATTTAAAAGAACGTGTTATGTGGAATACAAATATGTTGTTTTCATAATTTTAAATAGCATATTTAAAAAGATATTCTGAAAAATATGTGAAAATATGTTTACAGGAAAGTCATAATGAAAATTCTAGGTGTTATATTTTTCTATAAATTCTAGATTTAAATATTAGTTTCTCATTTCAAAATGTTGATGTTTGTTTGACTTTTTCAAACGAATTGCTTTGGACTTGATCTCGAATTTATAATGGACTTAAAATGCATTCTTGAATAAAGAGAAATAAATAAAATAAATAAATTGAAGCTAGAGTTCAAGCTTTCTTAAATCAAAATGTTTGTTACTATTTTTATTCTCTTGTAAGAAACGTTCAAAAACGGAAACGGACATGTGGATATTTTCAGTTTTGGCTTTGGATTAGTATTAAAAATAAAAAACTCTGATAAACTCAAAAAGGGGTATCAACCTTTAGTTCTAGAAATAAAGCTAAACATTTCTTTGCATCAACAAATAATTCGATTAACCCAATTAAATTTTGTTGGGCACGCCTCACCTTTCTCTTGCTTAGCAAGCACTCCTAGAGGTCAGGTGATTCGTATTACCCCCAAATATAATTTTTAACCAAAACTCGTAGATCGTATGTTGCAGTTTTAGGCCTATGACATTTTGGGTAATGGGTAATTTCACCTGCAGCCGGTCATTCGATTCCCATGGGCAGTTGTTGCCCGGTCGGTGTTACATGCCGGCACAATAAATGTGAAATGCGGAATATTCGCGTGTGCTCCCTTCCCCTCAGGCGTGTTTAATTAAACTGCATGTGTCCGCGACGGCTGCCTTAACAGAAATTCGAGATGACCGGAAACGAAACGATGCCTCGGGTGGCGCGGCTCGACATTTTCACACTTCTTTTATTTTTTATTAAGTACTTATTTTTCTTTAATTTGTTTTTTCGCTTATTGAAATTTTCAAAATTATTTGCCTACTGGCATGGAAATCGATCCTATGGACGTGTGGCTCTGCTCAATGAATAATTGCCTCGCTGGCGAATTTAATGTGGTGTGATTTTGATGAAGCACTTCCCTTTGCAAAATTATTTCAAGACAAGAAAACAAATATTGCCATTTCGTCTGGGAATGCGTCGAAGGCTTTTGTTGTTATACGACACGCACATTTTACTGGTGATACGCATTATTTCTATTTGAACGCTTTATTTAATTTAATTTGATCGGATTTTATTGAAAATGAAGAAATAAGACGGTCTGCAAACAGGAAGTTAGATCACAACTTTTATTCTAAACCAAACGCAAGAAACTGTCCTGCAAATGCGTTTAAGTCTGATATTTCTGATTTTATTGAAAAAAATCTTGAGTATTCACTATGACCACTTTTCCCTTATTAATTAATTTATTGTAAATTGTTAACATCTGAGAAGCTTAACTATATCTTATTATATATTTTCCTATTTGGGGATTTCCCTTACTTATGTAGGGAATTGGTTGACGATTGGTCCACATTACAACATTAAATTTTGCTCTACAGGGTAATAAAGTGTGGACCATCAACTGGTTTCTTTTTAAAAATATTATAAAATAAACACTATTCAACATTTTTTCAAAGTTTGTTGATTTATTGAATAGAGTATAAGTTACGGAATATTATTTTATTTAAACGGCTGCCTCGGTTAACCCTATTGTGCAGCACATTTCCGATAATTTGGAGCTCTATTTCACGAATGGCTGGATCAATATTGTGGTTAAGTGTCTGAATTGTTTTTGGATTTTCAGCATAACATTGACCTTTAATGGCATTTTCAAAAAAAAAAAAAAAAAACCATATTGGACATATCGAGAGAAATTTGTTTTTAAAATGTACTTATTTTGGCAACACAGTATTCACTTGGGAAATAAGTTTTTAATATTTCGCAACGTTGTTGAAGTATAATTCTTTAATTTCAAATCGCGAAGATATGATATTGTATTTCTGTCAATTTATTGAGCACGAACAGTTGTATGTGTCAAAATAACGTCTAATTTAAAAAGAAACCAACAGATGGCCCACCCAATGTAAGATTGACGACAATATTATGAATATGAGATATTTATGTCATGTAAATAATATTATGATAGAAAGAGGCCTTCATTTTAGTATATGTGCGCTATTTCTCGCAATATTGTTTAATTAAAAAATTTATTAATTCAGAGAAAACGAAGTGAGATTTCATGAAATGCTTACGTTTTTTTTTTTTTAAATAATAAGGAGTTACTCATTTCATTTTCAAACGATTTGACGTCACAGTAGCCTAACACCTCCTTAAGGTCATGTTACAATTTAACACCAAAAAACTCTTCTACTTACATATAGAAGATATGAAAATTTTGTAAATTGCATTTAATTTATAATTACCTTAAAAACGCTATTCAAAATAAATGGTGCAAACGACGTCGTTTATCTTCGAATTGAACTCATTTACGTAAAAATGTAAATGGAAATAATTCCTTCAACATAAAACAAGTCGAAATAACTGAAATAGTTTTTAATCCTGAAAGAAAACAATATATTTAAGAAAATTGAGTAAATACTAAATACCCACTTACTCACTCGTTGGAATGTGTAATTAGCAAGTTTTAATTAAAACTGAAATTGATTTTTAAGAACTTTTCCACGTCTGCTAACATAAGAAACTCGATAAGACGCCGGCGTTGTCGTAATTTATTCCAAAGCGAAAGAATCCACAGATATTCCAGGGAAATTATTCTTTGCTCAGTAAATATACAAGAAAATTGCTAAATTAAAAATTTTCTTTTGTAGGAGCCACACTTAAGGGCTATTCAATATTTTAAACTCTTCTCTGTATTTATATCCTGTATGTCTGACCTAATGAAGAAAAAAAATAATTAATAAATAAAATAAAGTAAAAATCAGAAAAGTGATTGATTGATTTATTCACAAGCGCTCCATTTTATTAATTAATGTAAATAATTATAATATCGGATAGATCAGCGAAATTTAAGGTCTTAACGAGAATTATATTTTCCAACAACTAATTAATGTGAAACTAGTTCGCAAATCGACTGACTGTTCTTAATTATTTAGGGATTCCCCCGATTGTAATTCAATTTCCAAATTAATCAAACTACTGTGGGCGGTCAGAGCTCATCACATAATAAATAGAAAACCACCGAACAAAATTATCGACAGCTGTTTTAAATTCAATACTAAGCAAATGTGGATTTTTGCATGATTAGAATTATTGAGCTTTGTTAATTTGTTTGTGATTAGTTTCTGGTTAACTGATGAATTACCTAATGAAATTAGTGCTTTATGTGTTACACAAATGTTTTCTGTAAATAATTTTACTTTTTTTATTTTTTATTATACAACTATCAATGCCATCTGCGCACATTTAGTTTTCCTCTATTTAAAAAATCTTTTCGTTAGAAAAATAGAACAACTTTTCAATATAAAAAAGACCTTGTTACAATTCTGTTGAAAATTAATGCATTTCAAATTCCTATTATAAAATAAACAAGTCAATCTGTAAAAATTATAGATCTAGTGGAAGTTGAGATATGTATATAAAAAAAAGCGTCATTGAAAATATTAATATAATGAAAATGCTAAAAAACTTGGTAGTTTTAGTGTTAATTATCTGATCTCAAATAACCGAATATTTTATTTCAAGACTAGTGTATTTAAAATGTTGGCCATCTCTTGTTTTCTTTTTAAATTACATGTTATTTTGACACAAACAGATCTCTTGTGGTCAAAAAATTTACAGAAACATAGTATCATATCTCCGCCGAACGAAATGAATAGAATTACACTTGAAAAACATTGCGAAGTATTGAAAATTTATTTCCAAAATGAATGCTATATTGCCAAAATAGCGCAAATTATGAAAATAAATTTTGGCCGATATGTCCAATATGCTTTTTTTGCAGGGTGCCATTAAAGATCAATGTTATGTTGCAAATCCAGATCCGAAAATGTGCAGTAAAATTGGCTTGATAAAATGTGCTAGTGCCAACCCAGCCGAGGTAGTCATTTAAATAAAATAATATTCCATATCTAATCGGAAGGTCTCCTCTTTTTAATAAATCAACAAATTTTCAAAAAATACTGAAAGGTGGGTATTTTATAAGATTTAAAAAAAAAAACCTGCTGATGGTCCACACTTTATTTACACCCTAAATATTAGCAAATATTAAAATATAAATCTTTCCAAAGCTGTAATACTTTTTGTTATAAGTTGTTAGACTATTTGAATTTTTGGATACATGTATAATTACAAAATATTGGTTTCAAAAGGTGTTGACTATCCATTTGGGACCCTCAAGAATTGTAAATACCTGATTCTGGTGATTCAGACAAACCAAGTTACGTTTTTGGGAAATTAAAGGTTAAGATATATAGTATGTATCTCTGATACATTCAACAATAGGCAGATTTTCCATCGTCTTATTGCACCCAAGTCCTTCCAATTAGAACCCCTAGAATAAAACTTTGGAACTTGTTAAATTTATTTCTAGACAGTCGATAGTGTTTCAAAACTACAGATAAGTGCATGAGATTTAATACCATCTGCGCTAGTATCTAAATTCTTTATAGAAATCTTTTTTCGGAGGGCTAAATTAATGCCAAGCAGTAATCAACAGCATTCCCATAAACATTCGGTTTTAAAAAATCAAAAAAATATCAATTGCTTCATTGGAAAATAATGGAATTACCTTAGGGAAATAAGCAAAAAAAACATGCACATTATAGTCCAATCAGTTGAATCATTTGATGAGCCCTCAAAGCTATCTAAAAAATTTACAGGAACATAAAATAGCCCTTTATTTACCCAGTATCATTTGTCGGTAATTGTATTATTTACTACCACTCCTTCCCCCTTAGCCCAGCACTTGCATGAATTTTACTTTTCCCGATTAATCGTATTCAGATGTCGGGATAATGGGGACATGAAAGCTCGATTTGGAATACAAACTCCTCTGATTGAGTGTGAATCGTCGTGGAAGGATACGATGTTGTACTTCAGTCAAGCAGCCATTGTATCCTAATATTCCGGGAGAGGCATCTTCTGTCCTGTATGCGTCTCAGGATTTCAGATTTCGGGATTTCGCTGTCGAAAACGATTGGGTGGTGCTCATTCCGCTTTCTCAATTCAGACACGTCAGCTTTTTCTTCTACGAATTTGCTACGAATGGTTTTAAAATTTTATTTGAATCGGAAAGTGGAGGGCGTCGCGGCGCGGTGTCGTCGTGGGCTTCTATCGGGTCTCATTCAACGCGATGAAGTTTATTCGGGAAATGTGTGGCAAAATGTTCTATGCAAATAGCGGGCGTATCCTTACTTATTCATATTACCAATGAATTTGTGATAAAATTCCAATGAAATCAACTAACCTTCAAGTTTTTCTGTTCCATCCTCGTTTTAGTGATTTCGGAATAATGCAGACTGTCGAATGAGCTGGATGATTTCAACTAGATATCCTTTTAGAACAACACCACAATTATTCCCCGCCACTGTGTCTATGGTCCGAGTGATGTTCTACGAATTATCCCCAATCGTCCTTCTGTCCTAATGAGAAGAAGAAATTCTTTTATGTTGAAAATATGTTTTTTTTTTCTTACCAGATTTCCAGTGGCATTCCTTCGTTCGTATTTTTTTTTCAGGATCTCAGCATTCTGGCATTCTTTTGGTGAGAAAAGTGGACCCTAGGGCGTTACAAAAGGACTGTAGAAGTTGCACGTAGTCAAGTTGGAAGTCAGTAAAAGAGAAATTCCCTAAATCATGTTATCCCATTTTTCTTCATCGGATTTTACTTTTTGCGTAAATTTCTACGTAAAGGAGAAATTCATCTTTAAGCAATTTTTCTTTTTGAACAAACAAAATTCCTTGAAGAAAAACAACTTGTTGATGGGCAGTGATTGCGTGAAATATTAGAAATTCTGAAAAAAAACAAAAATGCTGTGAAGAAAAAAATAAATATAAATAGTACAGTGAATCTGTCATTTTGGGTGGAAAAATTTTTCTAACGAGCAAATGTACGTGGAATCGTTGAAGCATAAGGAAACAAAGTGATTTGTTATAAATTTGTCACTTTCACACCATACGCTTTTTTGAAAATTGAAAAAAACTCAAAAAATTTTTGAAACGCATTTATCTCGGATTCTATGCATTTCTGAGAAAAATTTATAGAACAAAAAATGTAGAGAATGTTAAAACCTACAATTAATGTCATTGACCCAATACCGTACGACAAAATCTGCGCGCTGAAGTTCGTAAACATGTGTTTTTCGACTTTTTTGTCCGCAAAACGTTTTCTTTCAGCAAAAAAGTGAATGGGAAAGTTGTTGCTCATAAAATTACGTACAATATTTATTTAAAACATTTTTCTGTACGACTTACCTTTTTCGAGTTATACCGCAACAAAGTGTGTTTTTCAGACATTTCCTTCAGACATTTCCAGAAATTTTAGTTTCAATACCGTTTTCTTAGAACTTCAAATCGACAATTATATAACATCTAAGAGAAATGTTATTTTTTTGATTTTTGAAAAAAATATATTTTTAAAATCTTACGAATGGAGTTACCTGGTTTTACCTACAAGCCACAGATTTCAAATGTTCATTTACTGAACAGTATAAGATAAATATATAAACTTTAGTTACTATAATTCATTAATATTTATAATGTACCAGGCTTATTTTTTATGATTTTTTTTTTTACTTTATTATCAAATCATTTCAGGAAATTAGAGATGACCGAAAGTAACAACTCACGAAAAAGTTCAATCTATCATGAACTTTTGTTGTATGATTGAAAAAAAACAAGGAATAGTTAGGAATAGGAACGTTTGATAAAATGTATGATAAAATGCTTCTAGAGACAATTATTCGTTTTATTGTACAGGTTTGCATTTCAAAATAATTGTGAGGTTTGAATTTTGATGTAATAGTTTTAGTTTTTATTTCTGCGTCGTAGCTTTCTTTCCGAATGTTCTTGTGCCGGAGTTTCATTTGTAACGCCTTCAGCAGTTGAACTTCCAGACGATAGTCTGTTACTCTCTTGTAGTAACTGAACGCCCTTCATCCACCACTTTTTCATTACAAACGAAACAAACAGACATTTTAAGAGAGAACTTTTGTGATACATTACTCTCCAAAATTCACTGAGGAACTGAAAAATGTACGCTTCTCAGTGTTTAGGGGGCTGTAGAAATTCGGTCCTTTTGTACATCTAAGCCAATCCCGCCAGTGAAAGTTAGAATAGAACTAGGTATTCACCGTGGTGCACGGCATTTGTTGCGCTATAACTCTTAAAAGGTAAGTCGTACAGAGAAATGTTTTAAATAAATATTGTACGTAATTTTATGAGCAACAACTTTCCCATGCACTTTTTTGCTGAAAGAAAACGTTTTGCGGACAAAAAAGTCGAAAAACACATGTTTACGAACTTCAGCGTCACCAACAGCGCGCAGATTTTGTCGTACGGTATTGGGTCAATGACATTAATTGTAGGTTTTAACATTCTCTACATTTTTTGTTCTATAAATTTTTCTGAAAAATGCATAGAATCCGAGATAAATGCGTTCAAAAAATTTTTTTGACTTTTTTTGAGTTTTCAAAAAAGTGTAGGTTGTGAAAGTGACAAATTTATGACAAATCACTTTGTATCCTTACCCTTCAACGATTCCACGTACATTTGCTCGTTAGAAAATTTTTTCCACCTAAATCTTATTTTCACGACAGATTCACTGTACTAAAAGTATCCTAGTCAAAATTTATTATAAGAAAAGATGACAGTTCTTTGCAGCATTAATTTAACACTAATTGTATACCTATTTCGGCCAAAAAGTGTCTTCTCACACCTTTTCCTTTAAATATCAAATATCTTTGGAATAATTAACATCCTTGTTATTAGAAATAAATTAAAATAAATAAACTAAAAAATAAAAATGTTTATAATATTGCTACTACTTGCCTGTAAAAGATATTTTTTCTCAATTGTGTGAATGATTTTAACTCACTGCGAAGTAACCGGAGTTGAACTTTACCTAGCGTTTAGATACTGAATATACTACTTGGTAAAGAGACCTATATTAATACTATTTATTCTTTTAAAGCGCCTAAATAAGAACTTTTCACACTCCATAGGCTCATTAACTTTTAGAATTAGGCGTTTAAATATAAAAGTTAGGCTTCAAAAATATAAAAGATATTTATTAATATAATTCGATTCAAAAGATTAATTAGGATACAAAAATCTGTGTGTGTCGTCTCCTTGACGGTCGGTGAGAGAAGGAAAGTGTCAGTCAGGAACAAGTTAGCTCACACGTCCGTGTACTAAAAGAAGCGTTGCCAGATTCTAACACCTCCCCTCAACGCGATTGGTCCATGATGCCAATGGAATTGGTCAATTGGCGGTGTCTTGGTCCCGGAAGGGCTTTCGTAAATGCGTCTGCCAACATGTGCCCAGTAGAAAAATATTCAAGTTTAACTGATTCATTCTCCAGGTGATCGCGTATGAAGTGATGCTTGATGTCTACGTGTTTCGATCGACCATGATATGCAGGATGACTTGCCAGCTTCTGAGCTCCTTGGTTGTCGTTGTAGATAGTGCCATCAATCAAATCTCGAAATCCAAGCTCCTTTAAAAAACCACTCAAATAGATGTATTCCTTTACAGCTTCAGAAATACTCGCATACTCTGCTTCGGTCGATGATAATGCGACAGATGATTGTTTTTTAGATCCCCAAGTGATCGCCGTTCCGCCAATAGTAAAAGCAAATCCAGATTGTGATTTACGATCCACGACGCAGCCTCCCCAATCTGCATCACAGTACCCTATTAGGCCTTGACTGTTTTCTTGAGTAAACGTGAGTCCATAGTGTAGTGTCCCATTCAAATATCTCAACACACGCTTGGCTGCTAACCAGTGATCATTGCCATGAAAATCGCTGAATTGACTGAGTTTGCTCACGCTGTAAACAATGTCTGGCCGAGTATTTATCGCGAGGTACATCAATGAGCCTATCAATTCACGGTACGGCTTATTATCAGGATTGCTCTTCTCTAATTTCAAGCCTGGTATCATTGGGGTTGTACAAGGCTTACAATCAATCATACCGTATCTCTTCAAGATATCCTTGATATAACTAGACTGATGCATGATTATTTTTCCCTCTTCGTATTCGAATTGAATTCCGAGACAGTATTTTAGTTTTCCTAAATCTTTGATCTCAAAAGCTTGATTTAAATGTTTTACAAATTCTTCAATTAAAAGTTCATCTTTACAGGCAATCAGGATATCATCAACATAAACCAAAATCAGCATCGTATCCTCCCCTTGACCCAGATTGAATACGCAATTATCATACTTAGATACTTTAGCACCAAAATTTTGTATCTCTTCGGTCAGCCTTATGTTCCATTGTCTTCCGGATTGTTTTAATCCATAAAGTGCTCGTTTAAGATGACAGACTTTGTCACCATTAGTCAAATTGTCGTACATTTGTTTTGCTTTTGACAAAATAGCACTTTCGCGCGGTTCATTATTGATTAAATATTCCAAACCTCTTTTAATTAGCGCTGGAGGGTTTATATATATATCTTCGTTCAATTTGCTATTTAAGTAAGCGTTAGTGATGTCTACCTGGCGTATAATCATATTGTTGCGACAAGCTAGTGACACGAGTAAGCGAATCGAACTAAATCTCGCAACTGGCGAAAAAGTTGTATGAAAATCTATTCCTGGTCTTTGAGAGAAACCCTTCGCTACTAATCTCGCCTTCTTTTTTACGGGATTACCATTTGAATCTAGCTTATTTGTAAAAACAAAACGACTACCTATTGCAGTAGCATTTTCTGGACGATCTGTAACCTCCCATGTCTCCAATTTGATGATCGACTTCAATTCCGTAGCAATGGCCTCTAGCCAACTCGGATCGTCCAATACTTCATCATAAGATATTTCGGAAGCAAACGACATTTCGACGCTCTGCATGTCGTCACTGTAGTTGATATTCTCGTGATCAGCTTCAGGCAAATTGTATATCTTTTTAGGTCTACCACGCTTTCCGGTGCGAACCAATTTTGGTCGACCACGTCCAAATTTAGGAACCAATTTTGGCTTACCTGGCGTTCCGGGTATTGAGCTTGATCCAGGTGTATCAGTATCGTTGTCATCGCTGAGATGTCCTTCTGCTTTCTGGTTCTCACTTTCAATGTCGGAATATGGAGAAGAATCTGCAGTCTCATAATTGCTTTCTTTGGACTCATAACCGTCAGCATCAAAAGGATTAGTATCATCTTCCAGACTGAAAAGAGGATAATTAACAGACGGATTATCTTCTACACCTGAAATTGGAATTTTATCACATTTTTTCTCAAGTTTTGCATGGTTCCCAGTAAATTTTATGTCTCTCACGATAGTAACAATCCTTCTGCTTGGAATATACACTCGGTAGCCTTTTGTTTCATCCGAATATCCAACGAATATGCACCTTTCTGCTCGAGCTTCCAGCTTTCCTCGTTCTGGTTCTTTCTTCAAGTAGAATGCCTCGGTTCCAAATTCACGTAGGTGTGATAAATCCGGAGTCCTGTTGAACAAAGCCTCGTAGGGAGTAACTCCATCCAAGCTAGAGGTAGGGCAGCGATTCCTAAGATAGTTGGCCGTCAGGACGGCTTCAGTCCAAAAATTTGAAGATAAATTCGATTGGATTAGCAAGCAACGTGCCATTTCCATTAGTGTGCGGTTTTTCCTTTCCGCCGTTCCGTTCTGCTCAGGACTGTAAGCCACACTCAACCGTCGTCGAATACCTTTTTCCTTCAAAAATGTGTCAAACTGTGAGTTCAAGTACTCAGTTCCATTATCCGACTGCAAAAATTTTACTGTTTTATTGGTCAGGTTCTCCATAGTTGCGACGAACTCCTTAAACTTTTCCAATACCTGCGATTTTTTAGTGATGAAATACACTTCACTCCATTTAGTGGAGTCATCAATGAATGTTACATAATACCTCGACTTTCCTAAGGATTCGCATCTCATTGGGCCACATACGTCGCTATGTATAATTTCTAGAATTTCAGTCCGCCTCCCTGTTGATTTAGGGTAAGGAGTAGCAGTCATTTTACCGCGAACGCAAATATCGCAATCAAAACTAGGTGGGATCCTCGAACCCCGCAAACCCATGCTGTCATTACTCTGTGATAACCTGTAAACGTCTCTAATGTTGAGATGGCCGAGCCGACGGTGCCACGAGGCAAACCTCGCCAAGTCCGAGCTCCTACCATGTTCAACCGAATTTATCTCAGCCATGGCATCAGGGGCAAAATACAAGTCGCCCAGCCTCCTTGCCTCACATACAATTTCACCGTGACTGTCTAAGATTAGGGCATTGTCCTTGCTAAACCGAACTTCAAAATTATTGTCCGTCATTTTCGCGATCGATAACAAATTGTTCTTTAGATCAGGCACAAATAGTACTTCATTCAATATTATATTCGCGTAATTGTCCTCGAACGGAATCTTAATTTTTACAGTTCCTTTCCCGTGTACTCTGACAAAATCTCCGTTTGCTAATTTTATGTTCTTGCACTCCGAACCAGTTATTTCGAAAAATTTATTTTTATCATTGCACAGGTGTGTGGTACAACCACTGTCCAGACACCAAAGTTTTAAGCCCACAGTGGACTCAGCTAATTGTACATTATTATTGGTGTCGCTAAACATGGAATAAGTTTTATTTCTGACGGATTTTGCATCAGTTACCTTGTTATGACTTTGCTCCTTACATTCCGAAGCTTTGTGCCCAAACTTAGAGCAACGGTAACACTTGAATAGCTTCTTAGGGTTGTTGTTCCTCCTTCGTTGAAACTTACTAGATTCTGATCCTCGATGAGCTGCCACCAATGCACCGGGAACTCTCTCTGATTGATTGATACATCTCGATGAACTTTCCTCCAGGATTTTTACCCTCAACACGTCTGGACTAGGTAAATCATCCCTTGATTTTATTGCACAACGAAAGTTTTCGTATGTCGATGGCAAAGAATTCAAAAGCATAATGGACAGTAAATCCTTGTTTACATCAATACCCATGTCTCCCAACTTATCCACCACGTCAAAAAATTTCCTGACATGGTCGTAAACGTCATCGCCCTCCGACATCTTCCGTGTCGTCAAGTTTTCCATGAGCGCTGCCTTCCTTACAGGTCCCTGAGACTGGTAAATGAGCTTCAATTTGGCCCAAATTTCGGCCGCAGTCTTGCAGTGTTTTATTTGTTTAAGTTCAGCAGGCGCGATCGACAATATTATGTCCGCCTTAGCCTTCTCGTCACCTTCACACCAGGCCTCTCGTCCACTCGCTGCTTCCGCCGACGATCCCTCTTTTACCTCGGGTGGGGTGCAGGTGCCATTCACGTACTTCCACACGTTGTTCTTAACTAGAACCGCCTTCATCTGAAGAGCCCACGTGTCATAATTGTCTTTCGACAGTAACTCCAATCTGGTTAGACCAAGTGAATTCATTTCTCCCAGTTTCTTTTAAACAGCGAGGGCACACCTCTTCCGCAGCCAGTTTATCACTGATCGTCCTCACAGCAAATTTCAGCAAACCGCCTGCACCACAAGTCACAGCAAATTGCCTGGGCCGCAAATCACAGAAAAACGCCCTGGGCCCATAACCTTTTAGAATTAGGCGTTTAAATATAAAAGTTAGGCTTCAAAAATATAAAAGATATTTATTAATATAATTCGATTCAAAAGATTAATTAGGATACAAAAATCTGTGTGTGTCGTCTCCTTGACGGTCGGTGAGAGAAGGAAAGTGTCAGTCAGGAACAAGTTAGCTCACACGTCCGTGTACTAAAAGAAGCGTTGCCAGATTCTAACATTAACTACTAAAAATTCTATAGAAGTGATTAACATCTTTTCTGAACCTCAAAAAACTGTCTATACTATTATGAGATTATTACGCCTTAAAATTCTAGTTTAAATCTAAATATTTAGCATTTAAAGAATTCTTAAGGCCTAATTTAGTACCTTTTATACACTGCAAACTCGAGGACTTCTATGTGGATTTTCTACAGCATGCGGGCAATTTAAAAAATGTAGTTTCGAGAAATACGCATTTAAAGTTTGTGTTCTATAATTTTTGAATATAAAACAATTTTACTAATAAGTGTAACTTTTTTTCCTGTACAATTAAATATTAAATTATTGATTTTTTTAATGTGAATGTGTCTATCAAAAAATACTTTCCTGTCAAAAATGATGCCCAGACATTTTAGTTCATTGCTACAAGTAATACAAGAGGAATCTCGCTGCAGATTTTGTGGGGGTAAGTAGACCTGTTTTTTTCCACGAATGAAGAACATTTTTTGGGTCCTGTTTGAATTTATTTTAATTTTCCACCTATTGAAATATTTGTAGATTGTGTCCGATGCAGACTGTAGGTCATTAATAATTTGGAACGAATCACTTCCGGAAGCGAAAAAATCTGTGTCGTCTACATACATAGAGAAGCAGCAGTTGAGGAAAATCAGAGGTATAGTCATTTTACAATATGGGGCCTAAGAGACAACCTTGAGGTACACCAGCTGAATTTTAGAAGTTGAATTTACGAAGTTTATAAACAAGCATGTTGTGCTACACAGAGCCGAAAACTTTTTCTATATCGAGAGGTTGTCGATTTTAAGGTTGTCGATTTTAAGGTTGTCGACATTGAAAATTTACCGATTTTGAGGTTTTTGACTGTGAGTTTGTAAATATATCAAATTTACTATGAATACCGACTGATAGTATCAATTGTAAGTAAGTTCTGCTGCGTTCACTTTTCTTATTTATTAGTTGTTAAATAAATTCTACTAAAACATTAATTTGCAATCTGTATATCACTCATAATTCATATTTCATACATCAAGGACGAGTGCATTGCTTTGAGCTTGAATCATATTCATACGTATTTTTGTGTTAACATTTCTAGACTGGACAAAATCCCATAAAATAGACCATAAATCCGTCCTATTTACAAAAAGGGTTTGGTACGTGAAAGAAATTTTAAGAAATTTCTATGTGGTGCTCTTTCAAATATTTAGAGCGCAAAAATTCCTCAGTGTTAAAAAAGCTCATTTTCCTTACTACATGTAATTGAGAAGCCCCAGGGACTACATCTGACCTTGAAATCTGCATAGCTTCTGTACCTGTTTACATTTTCAAATTCACCTAAACCTTACCTGTGGTTACCGTGACTTTGACTTGACCGACCTGCAATCATTAAAAGAACCCTGAAAAGGAAGTAAGCAGCTTTGAGGGAACAACGAAAACTTGCCGACAAGCGAAAAATAGTTCAGGTAATTCAGCTTCCGAGATCTGAAGCAGGTGCAAATGTATGCAGTATCTGTGAGGTTGTGTCTTTTTTAGTACGCACAGGGTACCTATGCCGCCCCTGAATGGTAGATTATGAGACCAAAAAAAACTTTCGAGGAAGTCCTCATGCATAATTTATTTCTTTGGAGGTGTTTCAGTTTGCCCGGCTGTAAGAAGATGGGCAATGAAAAAAAACATTATGCTATGCGTTGGTGGAAAAAAACGTTCACTGCCAACTTGAGATAAAAGCCAGAGGGCCATGGTTCGTCCTTAGGTTAATTTTGCATTAAAATACTCCTTTTAAAATTACGTTTCGGACTCACATTTGTAAATAGGGAAGAGAGTGAATTAAAAATGCTCTTTGGTCCTTTCAATGGAAATTCTTGGAATTGGGGAAAAGGACGACATTTCTTGAAAGGCGATTAACTATCATAAAATTATAAAATATCTATAACCCCCCTATTTATCATCATCATTATCATTTGCGGGAAATGCTATTACACTATTTTATTGCAAAGAAAAGTGCAGCGGAAACTCATCGTTTGCTTGTGGAGATTTACGGCATGTTCCATCTAATAAAAATTGTAAGGAATGGTTTCGACGATTTCAAAATAATAATTTTGGCACTGAGGACAAAGAACATAGAAAATTACCTAAACAATTTTAACTTTTAACTTGCCAAACTCAATCAGAATTGGCTGCAGCATTAAATGTTGAACGATCAATTGATTGAAAAGCAATGAGAAGGGTTCAAAAAGTTGTTTACCTGGGTTCCATATGAATTGAAAGAAAGAGACATCGATTGACGAAAAACAATTTGTGAAATGCTACTTCAAAGGCAGCAATGAAAAGGATTTTCGCATCGAATAATCACAGGAGATGAAAAATGGATATATTATGAGAATCCTAAACGTAAAAAAGCTTGAGTGAAGCCAGGTGAACTCGGCCCATCACAGCCAAAGAGAAAGATTCACTGTGACAAGGTTATGCTCTGCATTTGGTGGGATCAGAGAGGTGTTGCTTATTATGAGTTACTCGGACCCTCAAACTATTAATAGAGAAGTTTACTGACGACAACTAATGCATTTGAAGGGAACCATAGAAGAAAAACGACCAAAATGGGTGAATAGGCCCCGTAAATTAATTCTTCAACAGGATAATGCCAAAACGCAGGCCGCACAAGTCGTGAAAAGATAGTAAGATGGACAGAACTGGGAAGTGCTACTCCACCCGCCATATTCGCCAGACATAGCTCCTTCCGATTACCACTTATTCCGAACAATGCAGTCAGCAAATGTGTTTTATTTTAACAAAAAAGAGCGGAGTCATATTCACACACCCAATATATTCAATTATATTTTACTTAAAGGAAAGTGCCACTGTTAATAAAAATAGATATACTCTTTTAATCTTCAAAAAAGACTATTTTCAAATCACATAGGTCATGTTTCAATTCAAAAAATTCTTTTTTAATATCAAAAGGTCTTCAAACAAGTTTAAATATTTAACCGAAGTAGTTCCCATTTTTCGAATCAAAACAATCCTAATTTTCATTTAAAAATAGTCCTAATTTTTTAACTTGAAACAATTGCATGAAAGTGTAAAATTTGATTCTATAAAAAATAGGATTATTGATTGAAAAATAGAACTTTTGATTTTAAAAATAACTTTATTGAATTGAAATGTGATCTTTGATGGTATTTTTTGAAATTAAAAAACGTATAAAAACTATAAAGTAATCGAACAAATAAATCACATAAAAACACACAAGCATTAAATGCAACTCTTACACACTAATAAAATTATTTTGTTTTAGTGAAAAAAATAAATATGTGTATATAAATTATAAGAACTCGAAAATAACATATTAAATAAAGCATTTATCCGAGAAGCTTAATTTTATACTTTAATAAAAACACAGCGCGATTCAGTTTGAAATTTTATTGTTTCAAAATAATTTCAAGTTACATTAAATGCTTGCAATAGATAGCAAATATTTTCTGCTTTTTTTTCAATAGAGTTAAATTTCTTAAAACTTTAACAATTCTTCCTTCGTTTTGTTTATCCATTTTTTTTTTTTTTTTATTTTGGATTTTTTAATTAAATATGCATGAGCGCATGTTCACAATTGTTTTTAAAAATTACAAAAACAGCTAAAATGTTGAGGATGAAATTTACATTGATAGTTTTGTTTTTTTTAAGGAAAAGAGGAGTTAGATTAGATGATATAATTACAACTCTAAGATTCCATGAATATTATTATTTACATTTTTTTTTTCTTTGTATAATTATTTTGTTATTTAATTTTTTATTGAGGGAATTTATTTGCTGATCTTTTTTTTTTGGGCAATTAATTTTTTTGGTGTTTTTGAATTTATAATAGGTATAATATAGTAAATATTGCTTTGTAAGTATATTTTTATTCAATTGTTTCGTTTACTTTGTTTGATTAAGTAGTAGCTGATATGTTTGGAAAAGTGATTAAAGTACGATTTATAATTTATTTTGTCGTTTTTACTTTGATGCATGCAATTGGAGATTTCATTTTTGTTTTAAAGCACTTCATCTTTATTGCAGTTTTTTTTTTTTTTTTTTAATAAATCAAATATGCAACAGCGGATGAGAATCACTGATATTTTTTTAATTAGTCAATCCGAAAAAGTGTTAATAGGTTTTTATTTCCAGTGAAAAATTTCATATAGAAAAAGATATATGATAAATATCATCACATAACAAACTGATGTTTATTTAACGATATTTTTATGCAGATTTATTGACGTTGTGTGTCGAATTAGGTGAGATTTTTGGAATTATTATATTTAATCGAAATATCAAACTTCTTTTATTTTAATGTTTAGTCTACCTGTACCAGCCAGGTAGATATCCTTTAAATTGGTCGACGTATTAGTGAAATTAGCTGATCATGTTTTTAAGAATGTGCCAAATATTATAGGCTTCATTTTAGCTACTTATTAATTACACACTATTAAATAGGCAAGCACTTTAAAGGTGATGATTATGAGAAATTTCGATTTTATAAATCTTCAATTAAAGAGGTATTTTAGTGAATGATGTTTTGAACCATCTAATTGTAAATTCCACTAATTTCTACACATTCTCTCCATTCTTTTCGAAATTGATCCTATTTTTGTTGTTTTAAACCTTGTATTGGTACCGTTGATAGTATTATATAATTGATTGATGTTATATTTTGATTTTTAAAAGTTTTTTTTTCGAAAAAAATTGCATATACATAGTAAGAAAATAATAAAAATGTTAAATTTAACTAAAATTATTTAGTTTACTTTATTAACCCATTAATGCCTGAATAAAAAAAAATTTACGGTAACTTCGAGGCCTTAACTTTTATCGAAGAGGTGGTCAATTCTCATTGAGACGTATTTTGAGTCGCCCGACACGATCCAGCAGGTATACAGAATATGCGGAATACAAAAATACAAAAAATACAAGAAAAAAAAAAAAAATACAAAAAAAATTGAAAAAAGAAGAAAATACAAAAAAAAATTAAAAAATGAAGAACATACAAAAAAAGAAGAAAAAAAGTTTCTCGGCGACCGTCTACGCAAAAGACGGTAGGAAATCGAATGAATCCCCAATAAAATAAATATAAACATATATTCATAAAACATGGACTTTATTTATTCATGGTCAAAAATGTTGACAACATTTTGTAAAATTTTTATTTTACTCCGACATACTAGAATCGCTATTTTGAATTTCGAAAATCTGATAGCAAATCCCGTAATCAGTGACCCCAAAAACTCCGGATACCCACTTTTTTCGAAGATATTGAAAATTTTGCAAAAGATTGTCCACCATCTTGGATCCGCCATTTTGAATTACGAAAATCTGATAGCAAATTCGTAATCAGTGACCCTCAAAACTAGTGTATATACATTTTTAGAAATAGTCGAACATAGTGAGATAAAAAAAAGTGATTCTAAAGTAATATTAGCAAATATGCGTAGAAGATAATTTACAATGTTGCAATCTTTATGCACCCTAATATAATAATATAATTTTTTTTCAATTTTCTTCTTAGTTGAATCGTGTCGGGCGACTCAAAATACGTCTAGAAAAGTTAGTCTCGATGAGAATTGGGGTGGTCAATTACGATAAAAGTTAGGGCCTCGAAGTTACCGTAAAATTTTTTGTTATTCAGGCATTAATGGGTTAATAAAATGAGTATTAAATATTGATACAAACTTATAATCCATGACTTAAATAAGTACGTTATTTAAATGTACGTTCCTAATATCACCCGGCACCAATCAAAGGTTTAAGGTATGTTATTTGCTTGCAAAGTATGATTTTGGTTTTTTTTCTTTTTTTTTTTTTAATTCGATATGTTTAAATATTGTAAAATTCGTATTAAAGATAAGTTTTGTAAATCGTCTTTGTAAACACTGAGCGATAATAATAAGAATAATAATAATAAAAAAACTAATAGATTTAGTAAACACTCTGTAAAAATATGTCATACATAACTATATATCAGATGATCCAAAATTGGCCTTCTAGTCTTTCCACTGTCCCGTAACCACAGGTGCAATCAAGGAGGACTTTCATTAAAAATCCCAGGACCACTTGGTGAAACTCCCGCCCTTTTTACGGCTGTGATGCCATCCGGATTCTTGCCGTAGCCCTAGATTTATTGTGAATTTCTGCTGTTCGCAGAGTGATGCCGAAGATGTCCTCATGGTATCGATTTTCGTCCTTGGATTGTCACAGATGCGCGACAGGTAAAAGGGGATGAATAAAAAGAAAATTTATTAGAAAACATATAGAAAATTCATATGATAAAAAGCGGAAATTTATGTCTTTAGACTCATGGAACACACTGAGCAGACGTTTTGCTTGAAGATACTGCGGCAGCTAGGGCACAACTATGCAGATGAATGTGTCTCGCTTAATACTGACACGTTGCGCGTGTTCACCTAGCAAGGACGGCACGTTCAGCGCAATGCTCTCCAGAGGCACTTTGATTAGACAACGACGACCTAAGACAATTGGTCGCGGTGCATTTGTTTTAAATGCGAACGTAAAAGGCAATAACACTAAAATTATTCCACGTCGTGCGTGTAAACATTTGACACCTGCATATGGTCGCTTCGCTGATTAATAATTTTGTTCAGCTCGAATTTTGATTTCACTGACTCAAGTCAATGACGGTGATTAACACGATTTCGGTTTTTTTATTTTTTTTCTTTTAGGGGGGAATGAATGAACTTGGCCTCGGACAATTACCGAATTATTTTTTTCTCTTAAAGGCTTTTTACGAGGGCGATGGGGAAGAACATTTTTTTATTGCGGAATCGAGATGGGCTAATCGGAGACATTACCAGAATTCAAATTAGCTCTGTACGGAGCTGAGGTTGAAGTTGTAAAAGACAACAAAAATTTACTTCCGGTACTATTAAATGCGTTATCATGTCAGTTTTTCAATGATATATCATTCATTCTGAAACTGCATTTCCATTCAATGTACAGACGATTAAATCTTACTTTGCTTTCATCAAAGGTCTGGGTATTGTATGGTGCGAAATCAGTATAAAAGATAATTTTATCAAGTGGAGAACTTCAGAATAATCCCTATTTTTCCATTCCCTGTACCCTGTCTATCTTTTATTTTGGGTTACCCGCCACCAAAATCTTGCCTATCGAAATCTCGATTTTTTTCATCTCGACTAACCAAAATTATCAAAATCTAGAAAAATCGAAATCTCGACCATACAAAAATACGATAAATAATTAAAAATAATATTTCAGTCGAAGTATGTCTAATCGACTTTGTATCAGAACGAAGTTTTTCCTCGTCTAAAACTCTTCAAGTCGAGATCTTGTGATATTTAACTATTTTAAAAAATCTCGATTTTTGTCATTTCGAGATTTAAAAATCTAAATTTCGTACTCCTCCCTTTATTTCAATCCATAACTACTACAATCTACTTTTCAGTTCAACCGAAGGTATAGAAGTGGAGTCAAGTTTCTTATATTTTGTAAAATACGTTAAAATATGCCCCAAGAGAATTCGTGTTAATCCAAACCATGTAAAACCAGATACCACATACATATAAAAAAAATCAAGTTAGATTCCAATAACCTTTAGACCATATAAATCTCATTTTTTCAAACTGCTATAAAACAAACAACTACAACAGATATCGTTTTGAAATTTTGTATGCTTATTTATTTAGATTTGAACATTATATATTGATAAAAAAAAATCTGCACTCATACCGAAAAAAAAAAAATTATTAGTTTTGAGTATAAACTACTGCACTGACCTCACTTTAGGTAAAAAATTTATGTTTTTTTGCACTTTGCAACAAGTTTGCACATATGTGATTTTCGAAATTTTTTCAATTAAAAAATGTTTTGCCATATTTCCAAAAAATAATTTTTTGCTCTAAACTATGGTCAGTGTAGTAGATAAATAGTAAATAAGTATGTGCACAAAATTTTAAGTAAATCGGTCGAGTAGTTTTTTCGCATTTTTACCACATGCATAAAAAAGGACGTTTCGAGAAAAACGCGTTTAAAGCTTTTGATACCGAAAACAAAGAAAGATAACAATGTGAAATTTCAAATAGTTATTTTTGAAATGCTTTTCATTCAAAATCTGCAAGAAAAAAAGTCAAAATAAATTTTTTTATAGGTAGAATAATAATTGAAAGAGATATTTTATGACAAAATGAAAATTGATTCTGCTGAATACTGAATTTCGAAATTGAAGCTCTAGTATTTATACAGGATGGATGTTTCCTTTGTGGTTGTCCAAAAGAAAGGAGGCTATAAACCTCACCTAGGCAAGCAGGAATTTGTCAAAAAGTCAACCGTTTTCAAGGGTGATTATTTTTTAAATTCAAAATTTTTGGTTGACGTTACCATTTTGCTAATATCTTCTTTTTTTTTAATTATCACAGCGACATACGTCTAACGACAAAACATTACTTACAAAATACCCTATCTAAAACAAAAGAGAAAATTTATATACATGCTATCACAACATTTAAAATTCCGATTTTAATCTAAATAAAATTTTAGGTTTTCCCAATTTTTCAAAAAAATTTACGTATTTCTTTTCGGCATGTCTATTTCTTAAAAATTTAAAAACCATGCGAAAGCAAAACCGTCAAAATCAAGTACCGTGGAAATCGAGGGATAGGTATATTCACGATTCAAACAATAATTTATTTTAAACTTTACACTTATAATGAGAAAACCAATATTCTTTCGTTTGCGGAAGCTTTAGTTTTTAAAATTAAATCGTAGAATATATCACTTAACTAAATTTGAATTTTATAAAATTAAGTATGCGTTTTAAAATCTTTAAACGCGTTTCTTTGCAATTTTACATTTCATGCTTTATTGAAAGTAAACTCACCAGAAATTTTAGGAACTTGTGCAAAGCCGAATAAAGGACTTAAAAAAAATTGTAATATTTAGACCCAAGAAAAAAAGGTAAATTATCGTAAATAAAGTCGTAAGTAATAATAAATAATTAAGGCTGTTCAGAAAAAAGGTATTTGTATTAAAACAAAATTAAAATTAGTGAAGAATAGTCTAACTCTGAGAAATGTTTTTCTTACCATCTCCAAGCGATACTAAAGTATTAAATAAAATTAGATTTCAAAGAACCGATTCTCTTATGCGGCAAATCAATATAAGAATAAAGTTTTCCCCAATCGATCGAAAAAATGACAATATCTTCAAATCGTCCAATAAATAAAATATTATTGTTGGCGGCACAACATCACAAAATTCCCTGGAACTAAAAAGGAAACATAATTTGACTTCCCTTGAGATGGGCTTCGAAAATCGCATATTAATTTTCATACGTTCCATAGCAGAAAAGCAAATATCAATTAGTAAGCAAGTGCTTCTATTTCTTGAAACCACATCACGTCCCATCTTGTGATGGCTTTCGATGCGACGACATTGAAATAGGTAAAAATCGTATTAATTAACGTGAACTCTAGTGCGACAATGGGGCGTACTAAAAGAACACCAATGCGGCGATGATGGTCGGAGCTAATTTGCTATTCCCTGGGTGTTCGTTTGAGCCTTCTTCTGACAACGTAAACCGTGGGGAGGGGAGGAAAGTAAACGAAATCTGGAAGTCTACATCATGGGGCTGCTCCGACCGGCCCTGGGTATATTATAGAAGATATACCACTTGCCCTTTAACCGCAGCAACCTCAAAGCCGCACGTCCCATGGCCGGGGCCGCACACACGACTCCGATGAAAATTGAAAATGAATTTTCGCTTACCCGAAGTGTAAGCAGGAATTTCTCGGCCTCTGATTCGCTTTTGCGCTCCTTGACGGCTATGACTTTCCTGGAATATGGTGAAATTAAGGTCCTTAGGTCGTTCGATATAAATACATATCTAGAAGAGACGACTCTCACCTGATTGTTTGATAGACATGTTCTGCCATAGTCACATCACCACAAACATAAATGTGTCCCTTTTCGTTGGCAATTAGCTCATAAAGGTCTTCCGATTCCCGGACAGCTAGATCCTGGACATACGTCTGCGGGGGGAAGGAGGGAATACATTTAGCACATTTCGAGCATTTATTAGAATTCACCTAATTTACCTTGGGGATGTCAGGCTCTCGGGACAACGCTAGAAAGACTCGGTCGAGTATACCTTTTTTCACCATCTCCTCCTTTTCCTCCCGATACAGGTCCAGCTCTTTGGTGCGACACCCGAAGAACAACCAAACTTTGGGCATTTTGATCTTGGGGTCTTCCAGTTTCTTCATTTCCCAGTGCTGCCAGAAAGATCTAAAGGGGGCGATACCTGTGCCAGGACCGATTAAAATTGCCGGTTTTGTCAAGTCCTTGGGCATATGGAAGCTGGGGGCGCTCCTCACGAACATGTACAAATCCTCGTTCTCCTGGATACCCTCCAAGTAATTTGAGCAGACCCCATAGTGTTCAGGACCCCGACCATCTTCACAACGATACTTGACCACAGCAACGGTGAGATGGATCTCATTTCGGTATTTCTTAAACGAGGATGAGATTGAGTAGAACCGAGGCTGAAGCGGCATTAAATGAGCAAACAAAAGCGGAGCAGGGGGTTTGCATGATGGAAATTCTTCAAGGACATCTAGCAGATGAGGCAGCCTCCAATGTCGCCAATCTTCGTAAGCTGATGATTCATTTACTAAGATATTTAATCGTTCCTCGTCCGCTTTATTCTCACAGAAGGAGGTGAGCAATGTAAGAAGTTGCCTAGATGGTGGCGTTGTAATGTCGAAGAATCGCGTTAATAAACTTCGAGCAGTTGCACTGGGAATCCTTTCGTGAGGATCCCAACTTTTGAAAATTCCATTCGATGTCTGTTTTTCTTTTAAGATCTGTAATTGAAGTAATTCATCAGGATCATTGATCCCGGATAATCTAGAAAGGATTCCATCTACGATATCCTTTTTGTTAGCCGGAAATATACCGACATGATCACCGGGCTCATATTTTACACCAGGTGCTAAAATTTCTACCAAAATTGTTGAACGGGCCCCAGCCCGACTTTCACCATGCAAATTTATAGGCCTCTTTTTCGTTACATGCTTCTGAACTTTTTTATTGTGGAATTTTGATAGAAGCTGCTCAAGAGGATCCGTTTCTTTGACGGACACTACTCGCACTGTATTGACGGTGAGGGATTCACCTTGTAGGGCTAAGGAAGCATCTGAGAATGTTTCGTCTGGATCTAGGCAGAAGGTGTCGCAGGCAACCTGAAGAAATTATAAATTTGTAGGATCTGCTCGTGAACATGTTTTTCAGGCAGAAATAAAGACGTTATGGTAAAAATATGATATCAAGACTATATTAAGTTTTGAAAATGTTGTATATCTTCCTATTTGAGACGATTAAACTCGAAAACGGCTGAAGTTTTATTATTTATATTTATATTTATATTTATACTTTAGTAGAAGAAAATCGTTTCTAGAATTTCCTCTTCATTAACATTGTTGCATACAATAATATGCCTTAGTATGGACATATTTATATTCATAATTAAAGAAATAGTAAAATCAATAAAAAATTAAAGCTGCCAGAAGAATATTTGAGAAATATGTCCAGTTTTCTTCGTGTTTTCGTTAAAAATTACCAAACCTATGATATTTTTTTCTTAATTTTAAAGGGTATTTTTTCACAATGGAAAAATTTAAACTTTTCTATATCTCTACAAAATACAATGTCAACGTGTTCTAGGATCATTAATTACAACATATTTCATAAAGTTAAATAATGAAATATAAGATGTTAAATATTAAAGCATTTTCACATTTTCAATTACCTTAAACACTTCTGGAGCCCATTTTCGGAAGGTCTGTTCTTGGCCACACATTTCATCGCCGAATGATAGTTTTAATAATCGTTCACCTCCCAGTTCACCAAGGATATTATCCACATACTTTCCAAAGGCGCAGAAATTCGGATAAGCTGACGATCCCAAGGCGAAGACAGCAAATCTATTCGTATAAAAAAAAAAAAGAGTGCTTTAGTATTTTCTGGGATTTTTATTTTAAAGAGAACCCGAAATCGAAAAATATTAAAGAAAATATTACTGCTCCAAAGACAAAATCGGAAGGGTTTTTTTGCATAGAATCGTGACGGAGGACGAAAAATGGATCCAATATGAAAACCAAAAGCACAGAAAATCGTGGGGCAAGCCCGACCATGCATCAACTTCAACGGCTAAACCGAGTAATCATGACAAGAAGCTAATGCTGCGCATCTGGTGGGATCAGCTCGGAGTGATCTACTATGGGCTACTCCAGCCTAACAAAACCATCACTGGGGAACGTGATGCACAATTGATGCAATTGAGCCGAGTATTAAAGTCAAACGCCTCCAATATGCCAAAAGACATGACAAAGTGATTTTCCAGCACGATAACGCACGGCCCCATGTTTCAAAAGTCGTCAAGGAAACTTTGGACGCGCTTTAATTGGATATCCTACCCCAACCGCCGTATTCACCAGATATTGCTCCCTCCAACAACCACTTGTTGCGGTCAATGACTCATGGCCTGACCGAGCAGCACTTCACTTCTTACGAAGAAGCCCAAAATTTGGTCGATTCTTGGATCGCCTCAAAAGACGAGGAATTTTTTCAGCGCGGAATCCGTAACCTCAAAACTTATTTGTACCCCCAATATGTTTTTCTAAATTTATAGCAGGTTTACTATTAATAAAAAGAAAAGGTAACTGGTTAACTATATTTATGGCAGTACTTTTTCTGCGGAATCCAAGACTCAGTTCATCGACTAAAAAATTAGTCGAAGCACAGATAGATGACTTGTATCTGTATCTTGGTCCCACATTCATGCAGTCTCACCTTTAATTGTTCGACACGTACTGAATAAAGATTTATCCGATTGTGAGAAATCGGCACAAGCCCATTAAGTTCGGTAGCGATAATTAATTCGAATTTAATGCTAATGTCCCGCAGGGAACAAATTAAGAATTCAATTAGTGCTACTTTATCGCCTTGTTAACACAGAAGACCCACCCTAATTCCCTCGTCCCCAGCAGCCTCCTGGTCCTAGTTCTTCCATTACTCTGGTGTTTGAAGGTGTCGTGATTTATAGGAAAATTATTTCATAAACAGAGAGAACGGGGGACGGTAGCGAGAACTGTCTGATTCTATAAATCAAGCCACCGTTCAGCCGAGATAAATGTTATCGGGAGCAATTCATCGCGCCATAAAACTGCCACTCTCCACATGTCTTTATTAAGGCTGATTTAACTGGAAAATCCTGGCAGAATGTTCCGACTCATTGTGTACAATCCATTTCCGCTCCTCCTGGTGGGGCTCACATATAGAGGCAAGGCTCCCCCGAAGGTTCCCAGAATCCCACCCACCCAACAGACGTGTGCCTCGATGGTACTTCTCCCTTGGAAAAGATCTCCGGACCTATCCTGTGAATCTGGTAAATCTGCAAGGATCATGTACTCCACATCTTCCGGTTACAGTCTAACGCTCCTCCGGTTGGATGCGGAGATTGGGGTAACTTAACGATTTTTAAACACCTTTACCTTTGCACACCCACCACCGACCTTCTGGATTCTGCAGAACCTCCAAGTTCTCAGAGGTTCGAGGGGATTCTTGTTGTTGTTTCCTATTTTTTTCCCATGTTTCGCATCGACCTTGCTCGGCCAGCAAAAAAATTGATATTTGATTTATGCTAGAAAGTATGAAAATCTCTCCCCACGACGACGGTATCGGATTTTTTTGTTTTTTAGTATTTTTCTTTTTTCCCCTGGAATCCTTTGCAGTAAATATTCATACTTGGTAAAAAACGTTTGCTACGCTAGCCGCAGGCTGTGTATCCGAGCATCCACCACCTAAAAGTCCTCTGATTTTTTTTTTTTTGTTTTTCGTTTCTTTTTTCCAGAAGTGCCCCTTACTTTCTGGTTTTCGTCTATGACTGAAACTCATCGGAAGCTCAGCTCCATCTATCGAAGCTGCCTGGGGTCTATACTTAAAATAAATTCACATTAAAGTCATATTTATGGAGTTCGAAGGATTTTTTGGCGGGAATGTATTGTAGATAACGTGATTTTATGAGGCCTCTGCTCAAAAGTTCCTCAAAGTTGTTACCTGTTGGCGCTAGAAGCAGTTTGATAGGTAAAAATAAAGTAAGGTAGATTTATACTATGCATAATGAATGTTCTGAATTAATGATCTGCCTAAAGCACTAGCTGAATTACATTGTTCTAGGGAGTCTCAATAGTTCGGTTAGTAGCGCAACGCTAGAGGTTGTGGGTTCAATTCCCACCAGAAACCCTGGTCTCAAAAAGTGGTATCACAATGGGCCTAGAATATAGTTTAAGTGTGTCCTCTGACACCGACATAAATCTAAAATTTAAATTCTTTTAAAGAAAGGAAAACTTAATGAAAGTAATACTTCTAAAAATAGGGATAAAAAGTGCAATAAAAATATAACTAACATAAAGGGTAAAAGAGCGATCGAAAACTCAAATTAAGCGAAAAAGAGTGACCGCAAAAATCGCCTGTTTTTGCACATTTCCAGCGAACTAAGGAAGAGACATAAAAAAGTGTATCAGGTATCAAATTAATCCTCGTAAAAAATCCGGAGAGGCATTACTTTTAGTTTTTCGAAAATATTAAAAAATCACCCCTAACTGAGGATTCAAATCACCCTAAAAGATTAATTTTATCAAAAATGTATTATTTAGTACAAAGATGTTTTTTATTAGATTATTTATATTAAATCAATTTTAAAAATGCAATGTGTTTTCAACAAAGAAGGGTTAAAAATCCACCTATAGGCGCTAAAAATGGGTGTGATCATCCCTTAAATATTAGAATAATCTGGAATATTTTTCAAAATTCTAAATGTAAGATACTTCGAATCATGAAAAACATGTGATTGGCATTTCTTGCCAGTTTTGAAGGAAAAATGATCCTCAACTTAGTGTGGCTACTCTCTAAGGGGGTTAAATTATCCCCTAAACACAAAAATACTGTAAAATGTTTTTGAAAGTCCTGAATATGAAATATTTTTGCTTTTTGAATGAGGAAAAATATGGTACAAACAGTTCTAATGCGTTTTGAAAAAAACAACCCTCAGCAGGGTACAAATACTCTTTAAAGGGGTGAAATCATTCATTTGCGGTTACACTTTGTCCTAAAGTCCAAATCCAATTTCCCTATCTTACATTTCATACTACCTGTCACGTGTAACGAATGTGATTTGATGGAAGAAAATGATACTCTTTTATTTTAATAGTATAATAATTGATTATTGTAGCACACTTATTATCTTCTTCCATGTTTCGTGTCATCGGTCATGTTATGCTATGTCGTGTCATGTCATGCATCATGTCACCTGCCATGCCGTGTACCTTGTTATGTGTCATGTCATGTACCATGTTGTTTCTCAAGTCATGTTGGTGAATAAAAGAGCCCACTAAAGCATATTTCTGATATAAAAAAGAAGTATAAATTAGTATAAAAGTGTAGCGTTTATATATATTAATTTAATAAGCTTGCAAACAAAGAATAAATTCTTTAAATCGGTTCATAAGTTCCTGAGATTGCCCCTTACACTCTCTTTATATACTAGTATAGATTAAAGAGTAATTAGTTATATTATTTCAAAAGTTAAATGAAAGTTATTAGAGCCGGAACTCTAAAAAGGCCTGCTTTGAAAGGTAATATACTAGAAAATTTTAGATTTTTGGGTGGTCATATTTAGGACATCTTGATGCAGTAATTGTCTATAGGACTCTATCAAGAAAGGCTTCAAGCAAATTAATTTTTGGGAATTTTCTGAAAAAGACTCTTATTGAAGTTTGCCATACTGAAAAAAAAAAAGCATTGGTAAAAATAATCAAAATCGTAGGTTAAAAATGCACTAAAGTATAAAATTCGAAAAATATTTAACCCTTTCGGCCCTACCGCCGCCTATAGTCCACGAAACATTTTCTGGGTACGATCACCGCCTAAAATTGACATTTGCAGAAAGCTCTGTGGATACGACCGCTACCTAAAGTCCGATTCAAATGATTGAAAGTTCGGATTCATGGAAAACTCTGTGCAACCATTCTCGTGGGAAGCTTTCTCATACTGGGAATATATAACCGCGATGAACTGTGCCGTACCGAAAGGGTTACTCTGCTGATATGAGCATTTGAACAAGAAAATTCTTGAAGTACTTGCAATTTAAATGTTAACTAACATTTTTATTAGTTAATTTACTATACACAAGATGCAACTACAATATTGATTGTAATTTAATTAATATATTCTTCAAATAAGGAGCTAGTTTCTAGTTAGAAAGAACACATTTTCTGGTATTTTTGAAATGCAATCTGAGTTTTTATTTAATTAAGAATTTCGTGAAAATTTACCTCACAATTGTTGATGAACTATAAAAATAGTAAGTTTTGCCTACGTTTTACTCAATTCGATAGCAGATTACAAAATTGTTAAGTTAGAGTTAGAGAAAGACTAAGACCAAAAAAATGTTTTGTCAAATGTCCGAGTGATCTGATTTTAATGACCTCAATACCAAAGATCAAGATCAAAATTGGTCCTAACATGATCAAATAATGATTACATATTTTTTGTCAAGGACTAAAACACCTCTTAATTTAAAATTAACCCTTTTTTGACACTTTTAAGAAGTTTTGGTGTCACAGTGACCTTAAAGGAGACCACTAGTGTGACATTTTGAAAAAATTTTAATTTTTTTTTTTGCATATTTCGATAGTCTATACCGTTAAAAATAACATACTAATATTTCAAGTGCAAGTCTCAAATAGTTTTTGAGTTAAAGCCATCTGAAGAGCAGCCGCTCATCATATCGAGGTACTGAGAAATGTATGAATTAAACTTTATTACTTTCTCCGTGCCGTAAACCTCCAATTTTCCGGATCGAATAAAAAATGTAATTTTGGCAGGCCAAAAATCACCAAATTTTCGCGCAAAATTTGAATTTTTGTTTTTTAACTCCGCCATTTTTTAAAATTTAAATTTTATTTTTTTGTTCGAGGTTTGTGGTACGGGAAATACCTTCTAGTTTAATAAACTTTTTGGTGTTTTTGATTTCACGCAATATGAACGCCTCTATAACTGCACCAGTGGGGGCACTATTTTTTTTGGAGCCTTGGGAAATTGCGAATAACTCGCTGAATTTTCAAATTTTTAGTCCACAAATTTTATCATGTATTTACTATATATCCACAAATATAGCCTTAAAATATTAAAACATTCCATGCAGTAGTTGTCTATAAAAAAAATTCCAAAAATCACCTCTTTTTCAGGCGGTCACACTAGTGGTCTCCCTTAAAACAAGTGACATACCAATGAGCTCAAATGTTATAACAAAATATTTTAACTATTTAGCGATTCCAAGATTTAGAATCGTCTGTGCAGAAAAAGGGTTGGTGTTCTAGGTAGCTTTTAATGCCTCAGCTATTAAGAATTTTCGGGTTTAATTCGCCTTCAACACTTTAAAATCACAATTAAATTGCTTATTCCAAAATTCGTTGAATTAGAACCATTAAACATTTTATACGTTTTTCATTAAAGTGGATAGGAAATACAAAAATTAGATGATAGTTAAACATTAAATAAATTAAATAAATCACTTTAATTTAATCTTTACTTATTCACCCTATAATTTAGTTTTATACCAACATTTTTGATAAAATCCTTGCTGTAAGATTTTATATGAGATTGGAATTGTTTGGAAGAAATTCACACGCAAACCCATCAACGGTGCAAATCTTATTACCTTTCGGATCCAAATCGGACAGGTATTGTTACAGAATTCATGTCGACATCATCTGTCATCAGCACAGGTTTAATTAAGAAATTAAATCTACCGGCCTCCAGCAGTAGAACTACAAATAAGCTTGATTATATTTGATTTACCTAGTGGCACACTAATAGCTTACAATATTTCACCACTTCTCAGGAAAATTAAGACAATATTCAGTATAATATTTATTAGTCCCTTCCATTGCTCATTTCAGTGAATTCAAAGATTTTAAGGTGAATTTTCGCTTTAAATTTAATTCTGAATACAGTATCTATTTTGTTGGACTCCTATAAATTAGAATCCTTATCGTAATAACTTTGATAGATTTTACTTTATTTTTTAATTAATACATATTTGAGAAGTCATGGTAATTTGACGACTCTTAATTCGAATTTTATAAAAATAATAAAAATTATACAATCGATTCGAACATAAAATAACCTCCAAAAGTTTGAATAAAAAATACCAAATCCTCAAATCCTCCTAACGAAAAGCAACGTGCAATTGAGGACTATTTTCAATTCAATTCAAATAGCTTCTTGCTCATTTGGCTGTTAAAGTAAATAATGCTGAGTCTGGTGGGTGAGAGAAATCTAATTTTATCAGGATTTGTCCTTTGAGCTCTGAAGACGCCCTCCCACACGTATCGTCTTAATGGTCCCAGAGTGCAAATATTCTTTCGAAAGCTCCACTTCAAGAACCTTCCTTTTGCCCCCCGTCGAGTTGAATAAAGTGACTGCAATTTTAATAAAACTAAATACATTAGGGTTATATAGTACAGATTTTTTTCATATGACTGCAAGAAATTCTAAAAATTACTCTGCTTGTTGATTTTCACGAGTGTGAGCATATTAAATTTCCTGAATTATCAGATAATCATGGAATCAAATATTAACACGTTCTATTTTTTGCTTCAGAAAATAGAAAAAGTATTTTAATAAACGACACGATATTTACACATCATATATTTGTATGTTAACTCTCAATCTTCATCAATTTATATTAAAATTCCCTTCGTTTTATTGTGTTTACACATCAAGCAAGATTTTGCCTCAATTTTTATAATTTATTTCTTGGGATGGAGTTGCTCACGTATTTTTATTTTAACACGCACAAAATCTTTACACATAAACAAGATTTTTTGTTGTCTTAATATATAAAATAAAATCCCGCCAGTGGTGCAGATCCTTTGTTTTGGTTCACCTACATACGAGAATATTGCACACTTGTCTTGAATTTTCAAAGGGAACCATTAACCAGAAATTTCATATTCATCAAGAAAAGAGACTTACGAAATGCCGCCCATTTCTTAAACTTTTGAAAAACCTTTTAATAGCTTGGCAGAGTAGAGGAAAAAGTGCATTTCTTAAGATGACCTTGTAAGGATAAAAAGAAACGATTAAATTGCTGCCTGAGTTTTAAAATATATGAAGGAATGAAAATTAGAGCAACTAAATGTTTATAATGTTTTGTATTACACAGGATGTCCCAGTTAGAGACGTTAAAGTGAAAACCAGATGTTCAGTTGAAACACAACTTCTTGAAATTCGATATCATTGTCACTTTTGTTCAGTTCTTTTCATGCCATTTCTACAAATAAAGGAATTTTGAATATTTTTTTTTTTGTATGATAAATATTTCTCAAATATCCCCTTGTTAATTTTATTTAAACAAATTTCAAATCCTACTATGGTTTTTTAACAAAAAAAATAAAGTTTTATTTTAAAATTAAATACATTCGAATCTTGATTCTTCAACTTCATCTCACTTTGGTGCAAAAAATTTACTAAGCCTCTAGTGAATCACCATCCTATATTTTGGCGCATGAAATAGAAACTTTAGAAAGGTATATCAATTTTAATTTTTATACTTTATTAATTTAAATTCAATATGGGCCTATCTTTTTAAAAAATGCGGTTGTAGCAACACATTTTCAGCACCAATTTTCAGTAAATCTGTTCAGTGAAATATTAAATGGAGAATTTATCGGCCCTTTCGAACTGCCAAGGAACTTTAATGAACCGAGTTATATTGCCGATTGTTACAGAATGAGTTACTAGTTAAAAGATGTATGCTTGGAAATGCGGTAGAGTATCTGGTTTCAACAGGATAGCGCATCGTGCCATTACGCCAGACAAGTGCGCTCGCACCTTAACTCATTAACGGCGTAGCGGACATTTCACAGTCGATTGGTTTTTCATCTATAAAAAGCCTAATATGTACCAACTAAATATTATTAGAGAAAAATATTTTCTTAAGTAAAAAGACCTGCTCTTTCATAATCTTCACAAAAAATTAAATATGGCCGCATAAAGATGCCTAAACTTGAAACATTGACTGTCCAATTTTTCATAAACTTAGTATTCATTTATTCTTAGAAATGACGTTCTGAAGTTACTCATATTATATATTTGGTATCTATAACAATAACAGAGTACATGAAGATGTTAGTAACAAATATTTTCAAGATGGCGGATCCAATATGACCGCCATTACAACAAAAAGTTTTTCCTTTGCAAATATATTGCAAGCGGATAATCATTATACATGTTTTTGAGGTCGCAGATTTCAAAAATAGTATCAGATTTTCATTTTTCAAAATGATGGATCCAATATGGCCACTGCAATAATAAAATATTCAATTGTTTTCAAATCTCATGAGTTTTTAAAATTCTGCTCCACGAGAAGGTGAACAGAATGTACTATAGTTTTCCTTCCTTCATTTTTAGTTCCATAAGTTTCCATAAATTGAATGCTGTATTTTCAAGGCTTTATAAAATTTAATATTTTGTGTTTACCGGCGCATATGTTTCTTGCTAAACTACAATAAAATAGTGTTGTTTATTCAGTAGTATGGCTAATCCGATCTCCTGATCTCAACCACATATAGTATTTTATTTGGGGCTATTTTAAAGAAATAGTTTATGTCACAAAGATCAAACTTTGAAGAAAAATTGCTGTGGCTATCTGCACTATTCAGGATATTTTGTAAGAAAATGTAGATTGTGTATTAGAGTAGCTAAAAAAATGTTTGATAAACTTTCGTAATTAGTAAATAAATGATATTTATCAATAATTTTTGGTTTGATATTAAATTTACACATTCAGAGCCAATTTTGTACTGTATTGCTACAACCGCATTTTTTAGAAAAACCGATCCCTATTACATTTAAATAGCAATAACTCGACTTTAAAGGAAAGAAATTAAAAGCGTTGCACCATTCTGAAGTCTCCATAAAATGCGCCAAAAGTTCAGATTATGATTCACTTGAGGTTTAATAAATAAGATAAAGTTGGATAATCAAGATTCGAATGTATTTCATTTTAAAATAAAATTTTGTTTGTTTGTTTGTTAAAAAACCATAGTAGGATTTGAATATAATTAACAAGGGGTAATTTGAGAAATTTTTAAATGTATTTATTTATATTAAAAATTCCTTTATTTGTAGAAATGGCATGAAAAAAGCACAAAAGTGGCAATTTTATATAATAGAATTTAAAAATGTTGGTATATGGTATACCTATTTGCCTTTCGACTGAACCGCGATGAGGTCTTCTAACTCTGACTTTTACTTGGACGTCTCTAACTGGGACACCCTGTATAATATTTTCAAATGCTTGTTTATACTTTTCGTTAATTCCTAATTTGAACTAACATGTTTGCTAATCAATCTCAATAAAAATTTAGTAAAAAGCTTTCCGTGTGTCTTCAGTTTTTTTATATCTGTTTTATTGTACTACTACTTTAATTACGTATCTCTAAATTTATTTATTACCGTGTTAAGGTAATTTAGTATATGAAATACAAAAACACACATTAACACGTGACCAGGTGCTTAAGTGTTAATAGTCGTAACATTTCCTTGTTTCCGTTCAACTGATATACTCATTTTAAACGTACTCAAAGATTATATACAAAACTTTTATCATAAACACTTTTTAAACCCTCATTTAACCTACAAACGAGGGATGACCTCCCAAGAGCCTGTAAAGTTTACCCAAAGCCCAGTGAGCACTTTCATTTTCCACTACCTTATTTATTTGCTCACAAAAGACCGACGACGACGATAAAAAGAACCTACAAAAACCCCAAACAAAACTTGAACTCAACCTAAATTTACCTGACATTCGAAAGTGGTCCAAAAGTTTCATCGGTGAGCGTCTCTGACGTCGAACCTCTGAGCGAGTCCAGTCGATCGATTTTCCTCACCTGTTGCAGGGCCATTTTCCCGAAGTCTTGACGTGAATTGGCCTTCATAAAGGACCTCGACGAGGACACGGTGATGCTGGAAAATTTAAAACAGATATATTTATACATACTATATGTATATGGCTTTCAAAAACTCTTTACAAATTTATCTCATTCACCAAACATATCCCCTGGACCGAAAAAATTCTCGGAGATTTCGAAGGACCGTGTGTGGGGGGATAAAAGTCGTAAATTCACCTCAAAATATTTAGGAAATGCCGCCGTAATCTGCTCTCAGGGAAAAATATGTTGGTAAACGTTTTTAAAAAGTTTGTGAGGAAATAGTTTTATTGTGTGTGAACATGCGGCTTTTTTATGTGCAGAAGATTAGTTACGTTTGACTATTTTATAAACAATATTGGCTGTTGAATCAATATGATTAAAATACACTTGTTCCATCCATGGAATTTTTTTTATTACAATTTCAAACTTTCTATTTGAAAGCAGAACTCGTTTTGTCCCATTTGGACTAACGACTTCCGCTCATTCGAATCCCCTAGACTTACATTATAAAGAAACGAAGCATAAATCATATTCATAAATGGCAGCACTTGTAATTTATGTCAACTGTCAAACGTACTACGTGACATTTGGTTGAAATATTAGCAACATGTGCTTTTACCTCCTTGAAAATGTCTGTTTTCGTTCCAAGTAAACATCATTTACAGGAAGTGCTATTACACTATTTTATTGCAAAGAAAAGTGCAGCGGAAACTCATCGTTTGCTTGTGGAGATTTACGGTGAACATACTCCATCTAATACAACTTGTAAGGAATGGTTTCGACGATTTCAAAATAATGATTTTGGCAAAAAAGGATTTCAATTTTTAGCTTTGCCTAATAATATATAAGATATTTTGTAAGAAAAGATTTTAATTAAAATAAGGACAGTTAATTGAGCACAGTAACGGTCTAATAGTGTTATAAGACCGCCCCAAAGCTTTAAGTTTCGAGATGTATGAAGTTAAAAATGTTAAAGATGTGTAAAAGAAAAAAATTCAGTTGTTTCTGCGACACCAAATTTTATTTCCTATTTTTATGCAACGAACAATGTTATCTTTTAAAAAAAAATTATTTTACTTTTTAGTACATTTTAAATAAAGCCTTTTCCCTAAAAAATATACGAGGTTTGTTCAAAAATAAAGGGACCTTTTAAATTTCGCTGGCTACGTATATTCGATTTTGGTTTTTTTTTCTTTTTGCTATGTTGGTACACATGTCCCCAACATATTTTGACGTTTTCAGCCATTTTGCATTTTTAGTTTGTTTTTGACATATATAAAGGTTAGACGTGTTTTAATGTGCTTGACGATTTCTTGCTATCGACAAAAATGGATCAAAGAATCTGTATTAAATTTTGTGTGAAAGATAAAATTTAGTTCTCCAATGCACTTGAAATGTTGCCTACGGCATTTGGCGACATAACAAAAAGAAAAAAATTGAAAATCGAATTTACATAGCCCGCGAAATTTAAAAAGTCACCTTTTTTTGAACACATCTCGTATATTTTTTTAAAGAACCCTGAAAATGTTAAATTTAAGCTCAACAGTTTTGACTATGATTTTAAGGTGATTTGAATACTTTTATTAAAGCTCTTAAGTAAAATGGTTTGTTTTTACATCAATTATTATAAATTTTCCCTTCTCCGATTACCTGCAATAAATCGCTAAATGCGTCACATACGAAAAGTCCTGGAAACAAGCAGATTGCCTATAATTTTTATGTCTCTCTTATCGCGGTTTATTCGCTCAATCAAAAGGTGATTCGAATGTCGTTAGGCATAATTAAATAACAGTCCGTGATCCCGCTCCATTCTGCGCGCCCACCACGCCGGCCTGATACCACTTGATGAGGCTCCGTTTCAGCTAATTCGATATTCATCAGGGAGCCACCCGGACCGCCCCCAAAATGCAATTCGTCTCCGATAAAGCGCGTTTCGTGCGGGGGAGGATGCTGTGTCAAGGCGACGACGACACTCATAAACACCCCCAAAGCGCCGAGATTACCATGTTTTCAAAAATTACCCGTCTCGGTGGTAAAGGGGGCCACGAAGTCTGCGCCGCCGACCGGTAGGCAGGTAAGCGTAGTTTGAGGGTGGCACAACCTGGGCGCGCTCATGTTTATTATGTTGACTCATGTTCTAAACGAGGAGCTTATTTGCATGTGTCAAACAAATTGGCCCAATATTCCCGAAGGATCAATGAAAAAAGAAAAGAAATATGGGTGTTTTTTTCTTTCTCTCCTCTCTACTGCGGGTAAAAAATGTTCGCGAAGGAGCAAAAAGCTATATAAAATACCTTCGCCGGGATTGAGGATTTTGCTGAGGGGATCAAATCATTTATTGAACAATAAACAGGCGAATTATGCGAACAAGGAGAAATTTCAAAGCATTGCAAGTAGTTGACGCAATTTATGCTACTGCTGCTCGGACGGACGATTTATAGCCCAATATGGAGCAGAGCACCCACTTCAATTTTAATGCATACTTTTGCATGAGCACCACATTTTAGAGGTCATAAAGGCGGGTTAAGTATTAATAGGAAAAGCGTTAATGCCAAATGAAAGCAGCATTTAGATATGTAAGCCTTAGCAAGCTAAGTAGCCAAAGTATTATTAAATTTATTTATTACTCGCACACGTCCTCGATCACTTTTTTTGCCTCTTCACGTTTGGTCAGCATTGCTTCAATGCTTGGGGGTAAAGACTTCCTCTTGAAACGTATACTGAAAGGGAATGATTTTATATCAGATATCTTGTTCATCATGCATTTCTTAAATAAAAAAATATATAAAATAAAAACAAATTTGAGCTATTTAAGTTATGGGAAAAGAGATTTCTAGTGAAACACCATATTTGCTATATCATTGACTTAAGGGACTACTACCGGTTAGATTGCAAAAAAACAGCATAATTTTCAATAATTTTGCATGGTGATTTCAATTATTTCAAATATTACAAAAAAAAAAATTTTTTTATTTTTATCATTTTTTTCCTTGTTTATAGAGGGCGCCGAAGTTGGTAGCTCAAAAAATGACTCGTCCCATGGCGGACAACTCATCTCAGAAACGAAGAGTCTGAAACAAATAAACCAAACGGCATTTTATTAAGGAATGTCCCTTACGTAGGAAAAAACCAGGATATGTCAAAAAATGATTAAAAAAACAAAATGGCGGACGTTTGAAAATTTTTTTCAAAAAATCGCTTATTTTTTCACTTGTTTTCACTTGCTACATTTTTTTGGATTGAATTTTGACTAATATTGTGGTTTTTTCCTGTGGAGAATACTCAAATAAAGAAGCACTCCAAATTTGAGCCCAATCGGTTGGGCCGATTCGGAGTTAGTGTGTCCGCCATTTGATAAAAGGTCATTTTAAGAAAATCACGTTTAAAATTTTTTTTTTAAGTACTTATAAATATATAATAGGCGGGCACGCTTAAACTGCTGTAACTTTTATATTTTTGGGAATATCCAAATAAAATTTTGAGATGTGATTTCTGAAGGTATATTGAGTTGAAAAATGTAAAAAAAAAATTGAATTTTTCAAAATTATAACCGGTAGTAGTCCCTTAATTTTATCACCGCTTAAGTAATTCTTAATATAAAAGGACGTATATGTAAATATAAGCTCCTAGTTAATATCTTATCGTTAATATCATAGCTTTGATTCATCTGTCCGTGCGTTGCATAGTTCACAGTATTTTGGCTCTAAAACCAACTTTCTTAAAAGCACGACAACGAAAAAGTCTGGATATTGAAAGAGTTTTTTTTTTAAAATACAAACCATTAATTTAAAAATATAGTGAAGAACATGAGTTATAAATGATATATATTTTCGATATTTTAACCATCTAAATTGGCACAAATATCCATGTTCTAACGTTTCATTTTAAATGCCATTGACGATCCTCCTGATGTCTTTAGTAAAATCCTTTATTATTTTTGGGTTATTTTAGCAGTGATCTTTAATGTAGCCCCATAAAAAGAAATCACATTAAGGGGACATTCTCATTGAAATGGACAAAAAAATGACTTTTTTTGGAATTTTTTGTTTAAACCCTATTGCATTTATTCAAAAAACTTTTTTGATATATTGAATATATAGGCATTGAAGTATACAAAAAAAAATTTTTTTTTTGTTACGTTTTGCGGCAATAGAGGGTGTAGTACGAAAAGTCCCTTTTTAGCTGGTACCAGTTCCTGCGGTCTTCCTGGAGAAGATAAAGACAAAATTCAAAATGGGTTTTTTTCTTTAGACTTTTTTGTAGAACATAGACCTATAAAAATGGTACTTTTAATTTTTTTAAATTATTTTTAGGACTGTTTATCTAAAAATTTTAAAAATTGGCCATGTTTTTGGGGAAAAGTACGTGTATAAAAAAGAGGGTGGGGTACTTTTATGCATTTTTAAAGGTCTATGTCCTAGTATTTATGTTAATGAGTCGAATGCTTTTTGATTTTTTTAAATCTATCGAGCAGAATTTGAGATATCACTGGTACCAGGTGAAAAAAAGTAGTTTCGAGAAAAACGCGTTTGAAGCTTTTGTGCGACGCTCCAAATCTATAGAAACCGGTCTTTATCGTTACGTATCTATATCTATAACTCTCGATTTGTTTCGAATTTCTTACAACGGTTTGAGGACAGCATTACTATGATATTAAGGAATACTTTGATGTAAAAAAAAAAAAAAAATCGATTTTCTTTTCACGTGCAATGAGAATGTCCCTTTAAGTGAGATCTGACGAGTAAGATGTCTATTCTATTCCTTTTCCCCTAGCAAAGCGTCGGTACCGTAGACCATAAAATTGATTGATGGCTTCAAATACTTCTTGTGTGTCATAAGGTGCTGTTCCGTCTTGAATAAAATAAAAATATTTACCGAGATCTCTCGAAAGGATTTGGTCTCTAACATCCCTTTCTACGTCTCTTCGGCGACGGAAGATTCAAAGAAATGCAGGTAGATACCTTTTATGTAGATGGTTCACATTTAAAAAATATATATCATTAATAATTCACGAGCTTCACTATATTTTTAAATTAATGGTTTGTATTAAACATATTTAATTTTTTTATAATAAAATGGACATGAATTGATCTTTCTTTATTAAAAAGTATTTACATTTTCCCGATCTTTCAATTTGTTAAAAAATAATTACTCATTAGTTTTCACACATTCCTATTGGACACCCTGTAGAAAGAAGAAATCAATATCCCTAAAATTTTAATTAAAAATTAAATTTCTGTCATCACTTTCATAGACTATAAATCTTTTCCTTCCGATTAATATTATGTAACTTTTATTATTCGATAGGACTCAAGGCAATTCTGGTTCGATGGTGGAGGAATAAGAGAAAATCTCTGAATCAGTGGGACTTTGAAATAAAGGATATTTTTTTTATATCCTTTATTTTAAAGCCATTTAAAAGCGAAATCGTGTAAAAAAAAGTAACGTACAAATCTGGGGATAAGTGTTCGCGTTTGTGATCTCATTTACGTTTACGTTCACGATGTCGACCATGATCAGATCGTTGCACATAGACGTGATGCGAACGGATACACATTTATTACAAATCAATCTTTCGTTTTTTCGCTTTGAACTCTTACAGGAATTTATCAGTAAAAGTTAAAAGCGAAAAAACGAAAGAGAAAATATGTTCGTAGTACAAAGAAGTAGCTTTATTATTATTAGCCTTCAGTCATGATGAAGAAGAGATAGAGGTATGTTTTAAATGTTGTTTAGTTATTTTAAAATTAATAAAGTTTCTTAAATTTACAGAGCTCCAACAAGAAAGATCCATTATGTAAATATAGATCACGACATAGTAGAAAATGATCGAAAACGATTTTATTCCATGTTTTTTTAACATTTTTAAACTCATGCATGTGATACAAAATGGGATATTGTTTTATCGTAAAATTATTGTCCAATTCTAAATTTCACTTGCGATCTTCATTCAAAGCATCTAGACGCATTCACAATGCTGAACACAACATTGATCGCTAAACACTTGCGACCTGCATTTTCGCTGTAAAAAGCTTTATTACATTTAATGGTGATCACTACTTGGAAGTAAACGCGAACGCGCTAGTGTGGAACGGCCCTTAGACTGCATTTCTTAAATCGTACATCATTTAGAAATTACTTCATATTAATTCTTTTAGACTCATTGCATACATTTTGGCGGTTATTTTAAAGAACATTATTCTGGGTGTATAATAAATTAATCAAATTATAGTCAAGAATAATACAAAAAGCCACATATTTCTACGTACTTTCTATAATGTCTTAATTTGTAAATAAAATTTTACTTAGGAGTCCAATTTAAATATGTCAACGTTACGAAAATTATTAATTTTTACTCCATTAGGACAGAGACAGGTAGATATAAGAAAAATTCATTTTATTTTTAAGATTATCAAATAAATTAAAAAATAATTACAGTCTTTCGCTAAAATATCAACAAGAGTGAGACGAGCCCTTCTCTATGTTCCTGGAGATGACGATCGTAAGCTACGCAAGACGGTAGATCTCGATGTTGACTGTTTGATATTTGACTGTGAAGATGGAGTGGCTATCAACAGAAAAGAAGCCGCCAGAAACACGATATCTAACTTTCTATCGACTCAAAACTTAAATCACATCCGAACGGATTACAGTGTCCGTGTGAATTCCGTAGAATCAGGTTTTTTAGCCGACGATATGAGAATTATCTACGGGGCAAAGAAAGTACCCGAAACACTTCTTCTACCAAAGACTCAAACCTTGCCAGAAATTGGGTACTTTTCGGAGCAATTGAAGACATTTTTATTAGACAAAAATATTAAACTTAATGTGTTTATCTATGCTGAATCATGCTTAGCAGTCATGGACCTACCAAATATTTGTAGGCGTACAATTGAGTTATCAAATATATCTCCGTTCCGTTTGATTGGTATTATTTTTGGAAGTGATGATTTTTGCGCGAGCTTAGGAGCATCTAGAACCGAAAACTCTCAAGAGATATTCTACGCTCGCCAAAGAGTTGTACTGGTTGCAAAGGCTTTCAATCTTCAAGCAATTGATATGGTACATATCGATTTTAAGGGTAAGAAAACAGAATTATTTATTTACGTTGAGTTTGCTATCAAAAATTCAATTTGTGTGCAGTCAGCTGTAAAATCTTCTATTTTAAAAGCTCTGCAATCGACTTTTCAATACAGCTAAAAAAGAGCAATAGCTGAATTCTACTGTCAACTATAGAAAGTAAATTCTTAAACACAGCCCCCAGTTTGGAACTATGTAATTTAAAACATATTTATAAACGCTGAATTACCTATAAAATTTAAATAAGAATCATAAAAATGTAATTCAGCTACTTAAAATACAAAGCTCATAACATTTAACACATTTACTGCCACGTTTTACTCAGCTTCACATTCAGCTATTGGGTGTCAGCCACGGGTGATTGACGTGGCAGTCAAAGTGTAATAATTCAACTAGAGCAGAGTTTATTGATCCAACAATTTAATTTTTAATTTTGAAAAGATGACGAAGGTCTTAAAAAACAATCAAAAGAAGGTGCTGCTCTTGGATACACTGGTAAGCAGATCATTCATCCTAAACAAATATCAATCGTACAAGACGCATTTGTTCCGTCAGATGATAAAGTGAAATGGGCTAAAGAACTATTAGATGCTTATAAATCATATCAAAAATCAGGAAAGGTATTTCTTCTGTTCTTTTATTTGAAAATATATTTTTACATTCACTTTTTATCTTTTCTAGGGAGCATTCAATTTTAAAGGGCAAATGATCGATGCACCAACTGTTAAACAAGCTGAAAATATTTTACTTACTCTTCGTGCTGTAGCAAGAGATAAATAAAAAAAATTTTAAATAAAGTTAGCTGAATTTGAATATTTAAACAAAATTTCCTTTCCTCATATTCTAAGTTTAGACTTTTTGAAATGCAAGCAATTGTGACGATTGTACAAAAATAGAAAATTAAGAACAAAAACAGAATACTTAAATTAAGTACAACAGCTTTACTGAAATTGATGATTATTTTATAGACAAAACGAAGATTGTGTCTCCTAGGGCTGAATCACGTACAACAATTTTTTTAATGGTTTATTCAGCTATATGAGAATTGTTTCATTTATTTTAGCCTTCCAAAATAAGATACTTGAATGGTACGTGATTCAGAATAAGATTCCAAATTGCCAAGAAGGAAAACTCCCACACTTATTTATTGTATGATATACAAATAAAGGAGTAGTAGAATATAATAGCAAAACGTTTTTTAAGCATATTTCGAGCTTAATCCTCGGGCTTTATCCGTGAAACACCTTTAATTTCTTAAAGACATTAAACTTGAATCATCACCTAAATTGAAGTTTAAGATTGTTGCAAATTCACTCATTTATTCGGTGATGAGAACACTTCAATAAACCATTTTTCCTCAGCAGGTGAATGATGAAAGTGTCGTTTAGTTTTTTATATTGCTCTATTCCGAGGACAAGCATAAAACCAGCATGGTGCAAGAATCTCAGAAGGACATTTCGTAGCTAAGCAAAGAGGATAGCACAAGCATTCCTCAGCGGTTGAAGATATTTCACACCGCTGAATTAGCTCGAATAACAGGAGGAATATAACTAGGTTTTCTTTTATTCTCTAGAATTCGCTTATTGTTGCACTCAATCTTACAAGCCTTGCAGCAACGAGTCCACGAGAATGAAGATAGAACTGCCTATTTAAGATGGTTCCATCGGATTCATCTGAGGGCAAGTTGAGGATCCTTGAGGACTCAACATTTGCATTTTAGTTTCATGAAGTGCACTCGAGGCAAAGTGAACAATTTACGATAAACGCCTGCAAGAATACTTCCAGGGGAGCACTAATTGCGCTATTGTTTCATTGTTTTCTCCGAAGGTATATGGTGAGAATTAACGTCCCTACAAAGGTGCCATTAACTCGAGAATTGTTAAGATGAAATGGAATGTTTGAGGCTCTCAACTAGAGACTCCCAAGAGGATGCATTTTGTATCCTCTGACCGAATCCCCAAGGTGAAAAGCCACCGAACAATGTAAAGTAAGAAAAAAAGGGTCAAACCTTTCTACTCGGGTGATAATTGGAAATACTGCAGAAAATTATTCTATGAAAATGTTATTTACGAGCCCTTAACATTACGAGCAGAAGAGCAACGTTTCTTTCATGCTGCTGGCGTTACTTACATTAAAAAAACCCCTTGAGACTGTTCCCAAGATGAAACTTTATTATTCTACGTACCTCAATAACTTACCATTCTATCCGACATTTTAATAATCAAGACGAAACCGTCTTAAATTTCGCGGTTATATCTCTTCATCAAATCCGCGATATTCGTCATTAAAGTCTGGTGAATCCATCTTTGGAACTCCAGATCCCATCCCGTCGGTCCACAATTCTTTAAAAAAAAAAAAACACTGAATCTCCTGCACTCGCCGGAAGAAGCCATCTTCAAGGAGCAACTTACAATCCTTATTAAGTTTTATATCACTGAAAGACTTCAGCCACTTTTAACAAGTGCCGGTTACGTTACACGGGGATTTTCTGGCGAGGATTGATTCTACAAGATTTGCCATTTATCGTACAAGACGCCCAGTCGTCGTCTTATACGTGCTTCCTGGATAACTCAATTTATGTAAATCTTCTTGATAAAAAAAAAAGGGGCGAATGTCTCCGGTGGTGGTTCAAGAGTGGGCTCGTTACAATAATTGCGATTCGGTAGGAGGCGAGAAAGCTTTCTCTATGGTCCTACGTTAATGGGTCACGTAAAATTACATTTTATTTATTTTTTTTTTTTGGGTAAAAATCAATCGAGGATCAGCAGGAGATAAGTAGAAATTTTTGTGGTGGAATGAGTTATTGGCAATTTGAACTTTCAATTTTTTATTGAAGAATATTTTCCCTTCTCGGCTGTAAGACTTCTTCTTTGACTTTTGAACGTTCAAATGAAGAAATTCCAAAAGGTTTTAAAGTACAAATAAAAATTACTGGTGGCCTTCATACCACACAGTGAGTTCATTTCGAATTTGATTATGGGATTTCAGTCTTTTTGGAGCGGTTGATTTGAAATTGAAGAGATTTTCACCTTTAAGTTTGTTGGAAAAGCACTCAGAAAAATTAATATCTTATATGGTATTTAAGGAAATCATATACTTGAAAAAGGGAAACAAGGAAAAAAATCAAATTTCCTAATTTTAAAGAAATATTCTCTTAAATCTTATAATACTTCTTAAAATTAAAGACTATTTATACTTATTAAAATTAAATTATTAAAATAAGATAATGTTACTACACTTTAGGAAGTTATTTCCTCATATTAAGTAAAAGATTGTCTATTTCAATGCAAAAAATGATCCTTAGGAAAATGGATAAATTTTCAAAACAATGGACATGCATACTTAAATTAAAACACAAACACTATATTGATGCAAAGATAAGTCATTCGTGCATTAAGGGGGCAGTACACTTCTATTTTCTGAAAAATCGATGTTTTCAAAATTCAAATTTGTATACTATGTATACACCTCCAAAAGTAGTTTACAATATGTTAATATGTTAAATCGATTGAAAAGGCATTGCCGAATAAGCGTAAGATACTTTTTTTTCAGAATTATCTGCGAATTGAATAAAAAAAACTTTAAACGCGTTTTTCTCGAAACTACGTTTTTTGACCTGGTTGGCAGTTTTTTTAAAAAACTACTGGTCCGATTGGGCTCAAATTTTGCGGACTTATTCCATATATGTTTGCTTATGGTGCTAACCATTATTATTAATATAGGTTAATATTTAACCCTTTTTTTATAAATATTTTAATAAAAAATAAATAAAAATTAACATTAAAAAATTAAAAATTCCGCCATTTTGTTGTTTTCTTGCCAAAATACTTCATCGTGGTTCACACGATAGCAGCTGACTTATATTTTAATATGGGCTTTGAATTTCTTGTTTCAGACGTTCCAGAGCTGAGATTTCTTACCAACCAGTTCGAAAAGGGTTTTTTTTTAGGCAGCCATATTACTGCCGTACAAACGCCAGAAATTTCGAAAAAATTATTTTTGTTTTCTTTGATATATATATTTTAATGTGTAAAAGTTTCAAATGATTCAATAAATTTTTCTATAAAAAAAAACACTTTTAAAAAATGCAAAAAAGAAGTGTACTGGCCTCCTTGTAAACTTTTATTTGATTTAAGAAACAAAATGTGAAAGCAACTTATTTATTCCATCGACAAACTTAAAATAAAGACATTTTCCTTTGGTTCGCATCGAAGTAAATATTTCTTTAATTTTGACTACGTTTTTACTTTATTTTATTAAATTTTTGTCTGAGTGTGTGTACCATTTAAACTCATAGATTAAGGTGGAATATTTAGTAGAGCAAAAAAACAACTTACAAGAAAACCCTTTTTGCCCTTATTTTGAGCCAAGAAATTAAAAATTCGCAAAAAATTGCAAGTTTTTTTTAAAACTTTCGGTCCTACAGTGGTCCCAGCGGACGATTTTTGTCTCATAAATCTGTAAGTTTTTTGTTTGTTGACATATTTCTATGAAATTTTTTGTACATAATACCAAACATTTTCTGGGTACGACCGCCGTCTAAAGTCGGCATCTGCGGAACATTCTCTGGGTACGACCACTACCTAAAGTGGCAGGATCGCCGCCTCCTTTTCACTCTCGTGCAAAACTTTCTCATACAGGGAATTATATAACTGCAGCCAACTGTGCCATACTGAAAGGGTTAAACAAAAAAAGAAATTTATGGACTCAATAGATATTCGTTGCCTCACATTTTGTTATTTCCTCTAGGGAAAAGAATTCAAATCCGTCCGCAGATATAATGATTAAGTCAGATTACGAAGAACCCTCTTACAAATTTAAATTAAAAAGAAAATTGTTCAAGAGCTCTCCATGTTGTTATTTTTAAATAAATGTATCAGATCTTTAAGAAATTAAAACCGTATGAGCGATACAATAGATAATACAAGATATGTCAAGTTTTGGCACTTGTCATGACATAATTATGACAAATTGGGAACAAAATTATTTAAATTAATATACATCAGGTATAATCATAGTCCATATTGTATTTTAAAATTTTTCTTATAACCGCGGAATAAAGGGTATTGAAACCAAAAAAAAATTACTTCCAAGACTGAAATGTAAACAATTTCAAATACTCAAAAAAATTACTTAAAAGTATTATTTTCTAAATGGAATTCAATAAAATATACACTGTAGCAACTGAATGTAAATTCGCACTGATCTTAAGAGCAATTTTACATTTTTTTCTGTTTAAAAATTTATCACGATCGCAAAAGTACACATTTTTGGTGTAATTAAGCAAAAAAATGTAAAATTATGTTTTATCCATATTCGAGAGAGTGCTCTTAAAAATGCTCTGAGCTAATTTGAGCGATATTAATACATTAATTTAATAATTCCCTCTCGAAACTTTACTTTGCACCTTCGGATCGTAATTTTTAATTTTTTTATTACGGATTTTTCTCCTGAAAAGCTTTGACAATTCATAAAAGAAAACTTTATCATTTTTATTGCAGAAACTGATCAATTTAATTTATTATTATTAATAAAACTCTTACAAAAAAATTACGCTTTAATAAATTTTGCCATCGTGGTGTATTTTGGCATTGTATTCTCTATATAGTGCATATGAGTTTCTTTGACATATTAAAAACACGAGTAATGGGAGATTTCATCGGAAGTTACAAAATCACATTAATAATGTGTCGTTTATTGTGATTATACACGTAGTGACTTAAACATAGATATACATTTCAAAGGTAAACACGCATGGCCCAGATTTCATAGAAATCGGAACATAGGTCTTTAGGTGGTTTAGATTTTTCTCATTTTTCATTTTGTGAATTAAAACCCCAAAAAGTCACATTTTCAAACATCGAAATTGAGATGAGTAAGAACGTAAACGCTACTCACCTAGAATCGGATCCATCGATATTATCTCCCGATTCCTGAAGTCGCATCGCATACAATCCTTGAGCAAAATCCTGCAATAAAAAAAGTTACAACGATTAAGTTTCCTACTTCTAGTTCTGGAAAAAAAAGGAATAAAATACAGAAAAAACTTCTAATCCTTACTTCACCATTCTCGGGAGGATCTCCATTACCAAATGTGGAAGCGATTACAATAAGTAGGGCCTCGTGCTCGATGGACGATATGTCATAATCTGACATGCAGTATACCTGAAAAAAAGAGAGGAAACAATGTTATATATAGTATATAAGAAAGCACGTCTCACTTGGATGGGCACAGAAGGGCCACAAAACTTGCAACCGAGGGGTACATGAAAAACTCTCTCTCTCTCCCTCTGATTACCCTCCAGAACCCATAATCGCCCCTTAGCTTCCAATATGGCCCCATTCCGAAGTGGCAGGGTCAACGAATCAAGAAAAATCAACTTAATAAAGGATACGTGACCTGACTGAATATTGTGATGAGGACTAATGTTGTGTTTCGGCCCGGCTCCTCTTGGGAGCCCCAACTTGTTACGTGGGCCGACACCTACTACCGCCTATACACATCCCCAGAGCGGGGGTGGTTCTGATCTAACGTACCTACAGATTCGTCTGGATAAGGTGCTATCCAATGTCCATTAGGACTGAGGTCAGAAGGATGCCTCGAATGGGTCGACCGACAAACTGCTTGGATGATGATCTCCAGATTACGCCTGAGGACATATAAAAAAAAATATATATACAAAATTCTCCATCGTTTTTATTTTCAGTGTCAACACATTTCCCTTTTTTTTTTTTCTTCAGAAAAGTGTAGGTGGAGGCGATAAGGTAAGCAAGATAACGCAGCTCTGTTGAAGCGCTTTTCAAAAAATAAAAAAAATAAATTTGTATCCGAGTCCATTGGAAATGAGGGCGAATTTAGATTGCCTTCTTAAGTGAATTTCGAGCCACTCACTCGTCATGTGCACACATAACCATAACCAATTGAATTTCTTCGGTTCCGGATGGTTTTTATGTAGTCACCGTAATCGCCACTTGGATTTTATTCAATATTCGAGATCCCTTCACCCCAAACGACACATTAGACTTAATATTTTTTCTGATTTAATATTTTTTGAATATGCTTTTATGGCTTTGAGTGGTTGTACAACACGTGTTACGCTATTGTGTCTAGATTGTATAAAGTAATAATGAGCATAATGTACAAGATACATTTTAGTAATGGTACGAAAGCAGCAATTCAACAAAAAATTCATTTTACGGACCAAAAATGCTCTAAATTGTTCCGCCTTGATCATGTTTTACCTTCGGAGGATAGAAGATATATGGTATTAAGTGTTCAGATAACTAAAACAAAAAATTGAGCCAGAGAAAAACAGTATCGCAGCTTTGTCGACCACTAAAAAATTAGAACGAAGAATTAGAACACTTTTTCCTAGTAAAACATTAGCAGTCCTTTTTCATGACCTACAAAATTTTGGTTTTTTAACTCCTAAAATAATGGTAAGACACCGAAACGGTAGGATAATGTGTTAATCTATCTTAAATCGTTTTATTTTGAGTAGCTTGTAATCTATAACAACGGACTAAATATACTCTTTTAATTTCGGAAAAGACCATTCAACAAAGCCATTTTAAATTTCAAAAGTTCTATTTTCATTTCACACTAGTCCGAATTCCGCGTAAATTGTTTCCTGAGAATCTACATGTTCATTTCGCGAACTTTTATTATTATCTGACGGAATTCTTTTGAGGCTACAGGTTGTGGAATTTTTGGAAGAAAAGCAGACAATGCATATTGAGAGAGATCTACTTAAAAATGAATCTTGGTTATGTAATCTTGCAATTTTAGCCGATATTAGCAACATACTCATACTCTACCTAAACCTACAGGGTAATGACTGATCACTCCCAACTATGTTTAATGTGATCAACAGATTCAAAGTAAAATTAACCCTATTTTTGGCAAATTTAGCCAGAAACAATATCAAACATTTTCCCACGCTCGTAGATATAATAGAAAAATTACAAGGCACTTCGTTTGACATCTCAAAATACCGATTAAAAATACGATCTTGATTACAAGTCTTTTGAGAACAGATTCTATGATTTCGAATGACACTAAAAAGATATTCTACTTTATATTAACCTGTTCCCAATTAAATTGAATATCCAGCAAACATCCAGCTAGAAATGACCGAAATCCAAAACCACACTTCCTCGAAATAGGTTTTTGCTGAAACAGTGTCTTAACAACGTTTTTTAAAATAGGTACCAAAGGAAAGACTTAACAGTGATGTGTGATCTTACCTTGCAGTTCTTAAGCAGGTTTGGCTCAACATATGTGTGTGAATAAGTTTCTTGAAGTCTTATATACGCGAAAAATAAATACTATAGCTCTTTAACTGCAAAACTTATTTTAGACTTCATCATATTTTCAGTCCACCTCCGATTTGAAACCAAATAATGATAAATTGTTAGCGGAAAACTAAAAAGGTCCCACTGATATTTTTAATTAGAATTAAACTATGTACCTAATAGAGTGACGTGATTCGTTTATTTATACACCTAGCCTAACACATTTTATTAAGTATGAATCATTATGATAGGTATTACTTACTAAGCGCGCCGTCGGCTACAATGAATCTGAATTATGACCCACCTGAAAAATTGGTTGGACAACCTTGCTCTACACCATCCAACACAGCATAATCAATTATGATTTATTTCTAAGTGGACACAAATTTCTCTACATTGATATAATTTAGTAACCCATCTTGCATTTTTTGCCCCGGTAGTATTAATTCAAAAATGAATATGTATCTAATATAAAAATGCCTGACATTTCACTCCAATGGTCCTTTTCTGGAAATTCACGTTATTAATAGAATTCTGCCTACAACTCAAACTAATTCTGATTCAATTTTGTGGGGCTGTCGTAATTAATTGAGACTAATAATTGTTAATTTATCCAACAATCATGCTTTCATTATCCTTGAACTGAAGATGGACAGCGTTTGTATATAAGCACTAATTGGACAATAAAATTAATTAAATAAGTAACATAATTTACTAAATAATAGATAATACTAATATATATGGTACTATAGTATCATTTTTCGATTGTTGAAATAATATTGTTTGTCTTTTCGCACAAGCTAATTTAACTGATTTACGAAGATTTAAATCTTAACGATTTTAAAATTACAAAATTAAATGAAACCGCAAAAAGGAAAAGGTTCTTCCCTCAGAATTAAGTTGGAAGCAGAAACAATTCCCGAAATCAGTCTTTTGGGAATAAAATATGCCTTTCCCTAAAAATATTTAATGTTCCAAATATCCCACATAAGTCCTTTCTTTATCAAATTGAATCTCGCCACGTTTTGGGTTTTCAAACAAATAAAAACACAAACATAGTCCCACAAAACATCGCGCGGTACTTAAAGATGCCGGCAATAACAAGCTCCCTTTTGCTGGCATTCAGCTAAAATGCAAAATCGGTTTTACCTTGGCAGAAACTTTGTGGGGGTGTAAGATACTGGGGATCCTGCGGTGCCACTTACCTGTGCATTAAAAGCGTGCCCCAAAAGCTCACACAGCTGCTTCGCGTACTGTTCCGATTTGCCTGTTTCAGTGGCGTAGAGGACTGTAGCTTTAATGCGGCGGGAAAGAGCACGTCCAAACAATTTCGATGTAAATTTCACGGCTCTATAAAAACACAAGGGAAAGAATAATAAGAATGTTACGTTGCGAGTGTACACTGAAAATATATTTAAAGGGTGACAAGACAAAAGTATAAGTGTGTCTGTCGCCTTGTGCACCCAAAATAACAAGGACACATAGCCAAGGATGCTTGGGATACTTGGGAGACTTGGGAGACGTTATCTAAACACTGCCGCCAGAGATGCTAATCCGGCTGGGATTGAACGGAGGGACTGGGCGGGTAGTAATGAATAAATATGGCCCAGAGATTGGGATGTCGTGTTATAAGTTAACAGGGAACCAGACTCCTGAATAATTTATAGAAATTCTGTGGAGGACTCTGACCGGATGCTAAAGGTGGGAAATTGCTTCTGTCATCGACTTACTTACCTGGCAATCTGTTTAAAATGGAATTTACGTCGCGGCTTCTTGCTCTTTCCCTGGTCCCGACCCTTTTTCCAGACATGTGTTTTCCACGCTGGATCTTGATATTCAAATGAGGGCTTCAGATAGTATAATGCCATCTCCTGATGGAAGACCGGTGTAATTGAGCTGGACAGTGGGGGAACAATCCAAATCCAATCAGCAGGACATCCGTTACTGGTAAATTATAAAAGATACACGTTATCAGAATATTGATAAGAAAATCCTCACGTCTAATGTATACTATAATAGTAATTACCGAAGTTTCGATTCGTTCTCAAAGTGCTTCATAAAACTTTCGCTTGCCGTATGGTGGTCCACTATTGTTACATTTTTACTCTGGAAGGAGTGCAACACGGCGACGTTAACTTCGACCAGCGCCTTATCTTTCCAGAGGGATGTAGAAGTACGTGTATCTAGGTCCATTTTCAATGCGACCGTCTGGAACACGTAAAATGCAGATAGCTCCATTATTACCATATTTGCAGGGAGTTGTGTTCTTACAAGTAAAAGTTTAATGAAACGGAGCACCAGATGAATGCTAACAACACGGCAACTTGCCTTGATATCGACCACCCACAAATTCCCCCTGGATGATGAGGAATTTCAAGCTTAGATAGAGTGCTTTGATGTGATGGAATAAACACAAATGACCAATCCCAACGAGTAGATTGTAGCAACTGCTAGATGAATTTGTGACTACTCTATGAAATTATTATGATTCCAAAGTTTTAAAAGATTTCCCACTGGCCCCAAGGTAGGAAAAACACAAAATATTTTTCGTAGATAATTCCGAACCTTCATATTTTCCTTACTGACTATTGTGATCCTAGGGGAACTTTAAATCTGGCTAGTTTGGGATTATACTCTATACTGGAAATAGTTACGATCAAGATAAAACGGTTGTTATTAAAGACTAACAAGAGCTTCAAAGGCAATCAGAATAAGAAAGGAAATTTAAAACTTACGATAAGAAAACTTATTGTGGCAAAAGGCATTTTAAATAGTAGCTCTAATTCACATTAAATGTGCAAATTTTATAAAAGATGTTATGAACGTTTTAAAACGCAGCCGTGTTACAATAAATCAACAAATCAAATTCCTAAATTTCATTTACTAAGAAAACTTAAAACATTACCGCTGACGTCATGTAGCATAACTTCAAAAAAACCTTCGTAAGGTAAGTTTAATTGGTGTTTGTAAAGAGTTAAGTGTGTACAGGCCAACGAACAATTTATTATTTATCAATTTTATTTATAAAAACGTTTTTCTTCCAAATAAATATATAGAATTCTAAAAATATTTTTTATATTATTTTTCTTATTAATTAGACTATCTATTCAATCTATTTTATGCGTAATTTACATCGCTCTGCCTTTAGCGGCTTCTTTACCCCCAGTCGACAGAATATACATATGTATATGTATTATAATTAAATAATTATTATCACCCTGTCATTGCCGGAGTTTGAATAAAATTATTTAAAAAATATGGCTTAAAACCAGAACGCTAAATTTTAATGATATGTAAGACTGTTATGGATTCAGCAGTGTTGGGCGTTAATCAATTAATTTTTCAGTCAATTTGTTAATTGACTAAAAAAGTAATTGTGATTAATTTAATCGCAATTAAACGACTAGTTGCTCATTGCATTTAAATTATTTGGATTAATGTATGTTAATTGTAACTTGCAATTAAAATAACTGTAACTGTAAATTAACTTTTTTAATTGTTCTACGAAACAATTAAAACTAATAATTGACCTACTTATATTTACAGAAATCAATTAAAATTATTATAAGATTTAGAAAATTCTACCTACATTAAAAAAAAATTCAATACTACTCATTGATAAAAAAAAACTGAACAGCAGCCTTCATTATATCCATTATTTATATTATTTTTATTTATTTATTTCATTTGTGCAGCTGTTAATGTTTTTATATTAAATATAACAAAAAATTGCAAGTCGTGACATGTTTGTTTTGTAAGCCCGAGAGCACACATACAGTAATCATTTTCAATTGTTAGTTTTTATTGAAATTCATTAAAAATTTGGAAATTAATTAATTGTTAACTGTTTGCAAATCACGATTGACAATTGGTTAATTGTTAATTGCTACCACTTAAGTTCACAAGTAATCAATTGTTAATTGTAATTTTCTACAATTACAGTTGATCAATTGTTAGTTCTTATGGTCACAATTAACAATTAATCAATTGTTAATCCTATGTAAACAAGTTAAGTTAAATAAACAAAATACTTAATCCATAACAGTTTAATATACCATTAAAATTTAGTGTTCTAATTTTGATCTTAGTGGGCGAACTATTTTGCATCGGGGTAGTAAAAATTGGCTGGAAATCAGCGTCTAAGGGAGATTGCTGTTGCTTCCAGATATCAAAATATATATATTTATGATTATTCAGACTTTGAAAAAAAAATGATTAAAGAAATCTCGTCAGAGCAAAAATTGTATGGTGCAGTAATTTTGTAGGTTCCTAAAAAAAAAAGCTTGAAATCAGAACTATGAAACTCTAAATCGCTCAGATGTGATCTTCAATTGCTTAGAGATATTTGCCTGTTTATAAAAATAATCGCAATAGGCATTTATCTATTTATATCGGTCAACTTTTCAAAATCAGTCTACTCTTGCACTCTTTCACCTTAAGTCGCTAGAATATAAATTAATGGTTTAAGGGGACCTTTACTTTCAAAATCGGGAAAAAACCCACTTTTTAAAAGTTTTTTTTTTGAAAAGACTATTATATTTATGATCCTGAAACCTTTTGTACATTATTGGTAAGATTATGAATAATATAAAAAGAATTTTTAAATGCAACTTTAGTTTATTTTAATGCCTGCAGATGGCGTCAACCAAAAGGCACTTTTAAAACGGCCCCATTTCTCCAGGACTTCCTGTAACAGATAGATTAAAAAATTTTAGTGGATTGTGTTCATAAGACACAAAGCTAGTGCCTAAACCTAAAAAACTTTTTATTTTTAATGAATATATCATTTTATACACATTTTTCTAAAAAAGTTAGAATGGCGTTTGGTTTGTTAAAATCGGTTGAATAGTTTTTGAGATACAGATGGCGCCATTTTCAAAAATGTGATTTCGAGAAAAACGCTTTCAAAGTTTTTGTTATATAATTTTTACATATAAAACGCGTAGAGCTGCCGTTACAAATATAGGTATAACTGTTTTTCTTTTACGAATTTCTTGAAACGGTTTTAGGAGAGTGTTTGTGTGATGTTAAGAAGCATTTTTATGAAAAAAAAAAATATTGATTTTTTTTCCGATTTTGAAAGTAAAGGTCCCCTTAAAAAAAAATTAACATTTGAAACCAACTTTGTCGGATACTAAAAAAATACCACTTGCAATATAAACCCTCTAAGTCATTCCTTTTAGTGTCAGGACATACCAGCTAGTGCAATTTAAAATAAAATCTAGGTTCCTATATCCGGTAATCAGTTTTTCTTTCCTGAACAGCCATAGAAATAAAAAAAAAAAAAACCTTAAAGCCAAAGAAGGAGCAGTTCAATAAGATACACTTGAATTGCTTGAAAAGCATTTCATATCGATTCCTATCGCTACCAACTTTCGTCTACGCAAGCAAAGCATATCGAAATACTTCAGGGATACTTGTTGCTGAGGACACATAATCCAATAATTCAAAAAGAGGCGAAATAAAACGATATAAAACCATCGCCTGCGGATAGAAGATAGACAGGATATAATGTACGATGTTCTAGTTGCTTACCTCGAGCATATTCCGACGATTAGTATCACAGAGATTTCTGCAACCAATTTCCGTTGACATGTACCAACCGCTAAAAGTGGTAGCTGTGAATTGAATGCCACCACAGTCAAAGAGCATATTCGAAACTGCAGGCAGAGCATACCATCTGAGGTCCAATTCTCCGAACCATTCGTATCTGTTTTCGAGGAAAAGAAAATATTAGCATCGCATAGTCGATTCACAAATCGGAATAGTATGTGGATTGACTCTATAAAAAACTTACGTCGGATGAGTTAATGGGACTTCGATAATTAATTCCGGTGGATAATCGAAGTAATCTGGATCATGGCCGTTAGCTGAAACTACCAGTGGTAAAATGTCCCAAGCACCGCCCTTTCCCTTCCAGCCGAGCTTCAGGCAAACCTTTTGGAAGATACAAATTCAGTGATTAACACGACCTTCGCCAGGTGTACAGGTAAAGTTGGCAATTTTCGAACTATATATATGTACCTCCGTGAATTCGACGTTCATAGGATCACCGACGATGGTCCCATCGGATTTTCGATATCCTGCGTACGATATGAGCTGGCTATTCCAGATCCGATAGTCGTGTTTCCCGTCCGTTCGTTGCGGAAATATTGTGATGGCAGACCTGCGGCACAAAATATAAAATTGAATGAGATGGAACTGGTACGTGCTAATTACGCGCATATCAATTAACAGGTACAGCCCAGAGGCGGTAAAGTCACTCACCTGAGATTACCCTTATTTGTGGCGTACTTGATGTGATTGCAAATGGCCTCAAACATTCCACTCGTTGTCGTTACGTACCGGCAGTCGAATACCTGAAAGGCAGCACGTGAAATTTAGAAATCAATTCCACTCAAGTTCTTCTGCATTGGTATACAGGTGAAAATCTCTCGAACAACGATTCTGGGGGCGGTGGTGGCTGCACACCTCAAGTGCCCTCGTATTTTACACCCTCAGAATTCAATCGAGCTCCACTGGCGTTCAGCAAGGTGCTCCGTATGGAGCCTTGGCCACGGATGTCTTTGGGGACACCGAACTCGGACGACCACCTGGCTGGTTTGCACGGTGGTTGCGGAGATAATTAAAGTTCGGTTGGAAAGTTTAATCTGTGAGTGAAATGTTTGCGCATGTAGTTAACTTTGTGGAATTGCTATCTAATCAGAAAGGTCTCCTCAGGTTCGCACAGATGCAGGCGAGAGTGCACTAACCATTGAGATTCATTTCAGGATGTCGAACAGACGCGGAACAGAGGAATCTTGTATAATACATCCTTTGTTCAATAGTGAAATCTTCTTTCAAGTCATTACCAACTTCGATTCAATCAAAACCGGATTATCAGCTTTACTGATGGTACGCTATCGATACTTTGCCGCCCCAAAAACTCCGAATTTGACCCAAATATTGTATAATACCTCGCAATTAAAACTTATAAGAAAATATTAATTTTCATATCATAGGTCGAAAATAAGGCCATTGTTTGGGTCGAAAATCGATTTTCGAAAAACGCATGGTATACCCTATCATCACGAACAATATGCTTATACCCAAAAGCCAAAGGCTAAAGCACTCCATGAATTTTAGACTGAAAAGGTTAAAAAAATGCCAGGAAATGAGTTTTTATCTTTTATTTGAAATGCAAGTTTTTTTCCAGGTTATAAGATTAGTGGATTAAAAATGATAGAATTAAATTTGCTTGTCTAAGGTTTAAGAAGCCGTGTGTCACTTGCTTTTATCTACATTATTTAATTTTATTTTTCCTGATTTTTGTAAATTCTTCCTGAAAATTTGGCGCCGTTTAGAAATTTGCCGACCAACGCCATGGCGTACAACAACAAGCAACAATTATCCCTAAATTAGTCTAGCCAATTTTTTTAAATTTTCGTACGTACTATCAATTAAACACTTCTCAAATCCTTTAGTTTTGTATAAGCTAGAAATTGTTTTAACCAATTCCAAGTTAAGCCGTGCATAGAAATCCTGAAAAACCCTTTGTGCCAATTTTCATGAAACCCTTTGAAATTGTAGAAATATTTGTCGTCTTATTGGATCCGCCACCTTTAAACTCAAATTTTGATAGAAGATTCAAAATCAGTAGCCCCAATAAATCTTAAATGTAATAACCTTTGGTCACCATACTGGATCAGTCACCTTGAATTTACAAATTTTAATATGAGAGAATTGAAACCAAGATGTTTTTAGTAGATGTTAAAACCCATCAAACGTGAAAAATGTTGGTTGACATATTGTGAAATTCTGTGAATAAATTCGAAATCAGCATCCTACAAAACCCTTAGGTACCAATTTTCATGAAAATTGGTTGAAATTTAAATATTTCATCGTCATTTCGAAACTCAATATATTAACTGAATAAAAAGAAGCGTTTATATTAAGTTGGAAAATGTACTACCTTCAGACAAAAAATTAAAGATATCGATACAAGCGTTTAGGCGTAATTGAGAAACAAACAAACAAACGGACTTTAAACTTAATTTGTATATACACATATATAGAAAAGAGATTCGTAATCAAGATATAGTTTTTGTACTCATTTTCATTAAAATCGACACCGTCACCTTGAATTTGCAATTTTGATAGTAGATTCGAAAATAGTGACTGCAAAATCCCCTTTTATTCTAATTTTCATAAGAAGCAATTGAATTTCAAAAATGTCGATTGCCATATTGGATCCGCCATTTTGGATTTAAAAATTGTGATGATTCCTAAAGCCTTTCTTGAAAAAAATTCTAAATCTAGTTAAAAACCGCATCGAAATTTGTCCACGGGTTCCGAAGTTTATCGTAATTACACAAAGAGACAGAAATATTTTTTTATAGAAGTAAAGATAACTCCTAACAGAAACTAGAAATAATAAAGATAACCTTTAATAAATGTTTTTATGTCATAAACACACAAAATAAAACCAAGCTTAATCATATAAATAAATTAACTGCTTAGCTCTTAAATATAAGTCATATTTTTAGCAATGTTTTATTTCACTTTAGTTTATAGTGCATGCCAGCGAAATATTTTTTTTAAAAAATATTAATTTTAGTGTCAAATAGGTGATACATATGTTATTTCTACAGAATTTCTTTCTCAGGGATTACTAGTCCATAAACGAATATGCTTAATTAATATCCTTTTGAAGAAAAATAGAGGCAAAAATACTACAAATTTTGTTGCTGATAACGAATGAATTTATTGAGAAATCCACGTAAGAATAATTAAATATTGCAACCCGCTTAAAGTCTTATGCAAATTAGTGTAAATAATCCAATTAGACCGTCAATCAACTGGGCAACATATTAAAACTACCTCGAAATGAATGCAAATTTACTCTGTTACCATAAAACCCCATCTGCAGGGAACAAAAAAAATTCCTGATTCACTGAATTCATCAGGGACACTGATTGCGAGTAATTGAAAAGGTGCATTTAACATGCCATGTTTATTTTAAAAATACGAAAAAAAGGTAGTGAATTTTAATTGAATTTCATTAAGAGAGTTGTTACGAGCACTGCATTTAAATTTGCATATGTTATAGATGCTCTAGAATATAAAAAAAGTGCTAATAATAACGTGAAGTAAAGAGTTTTTTCAATTTTCATTAATTTTTAGAAAAAAAAAACCTGCCCGAATCCAATTCGAAGCTGAAAAGAAATACCTCACTTTTACAATTTAATTTAAATTTCCACTAAAAGGGTGTAATTTTTCCTCAAAACCTCACAAAATCAAGCTGCAAGTAAAGTCCAAAGTACAGAGGAGAGTGCTGCACTCTAATTTGAATTTCCCCATTTGATTTGAGGTTTTAGAGAATTTCTACCCTCGAATTTTCTTTAGAAATCCCATTTAACTAGCAAAAAAAATATAAAAGGAAAAACCTTCTCACCTGTAATTTGGACCACTGTATCCTCCCAATGCATCTCGATGAATTCCGCCACGCCAACTTAGCACCATAAATAAGTTCTGTTTCAGTCAAATGATAACTGCCACTAGATTCAATTTCCTTTTGCACCTGATTCCACCTTGTCTCATGGGCTGGAGAGGAATGCCTACAAAGGAACGACCACAGACCGTATAACAAGGGTTGTAAAAAATGGAGGAAAAATGAATACCTTCTAATTGAGGTAAAATACTGGTCTAGAAAATCCTTTGCATGGTCTAGAACCACATCAGGTTTCCTCGATTCGTTTATGGCCATGTGGAAAAACATCGTACTGCCCATGCACGTCGATCGGGAGCATCCCAGAATCTGGAAAGAGGAAAAGACACATTTAGAATCTTATTATGTAGTAAAGGTATACTACTGCAAACTGAGACTCAAGGCATTACATCGAAATTTAAGTAAAAAAGTCCTCGAGAAAATTGTGGCGCCCTAATATAAGATAAAATAAAAAGTTCGAAATAAAAATTCTCTGATGGTGAACACGAGCTAGAGAATCCAGTCCTAGTTATGCCCTGCATTCCCTCGACATAGAGTTGTTCGTAGACGAAATATATTATAGAAATAGAATGGGAGAAAAGCATAAGCTATGCAGCGACCTGAAATCTCCTGAATAGTGCCTATTTTAACCCTTTACAGATGGGGACCCATCCGAGCAAGCTCTGCCAAAGACAATGCGAAGGATGACGGCTATGAACCTAATTCAGGCATTTAGTGCTCTTCTGCTTTTCCGTGGGGTGTACAACAGCGTCCCTGTTCCGAGTGAGCTCAATTCCTTCTGCCAGCAACTTTGTAACCCTCAACAAGTGCTTCCCCGAACTCCACAAACGACAAACGACAAACGACACGAGTGCAAGTTTATTCTGCCCCTGTTCCTAGCGCTCCCAGTTGAATTTGCTATAAAGGGACTCGGGCCTAGTTGACATCCTCTTTTCATTTCAACTCAACAAAATTTGGGGTATTAAAGAGCTTTTTGAGGGAGTGTTAAATTTTTGGTGGAATTTTATAAGAATTTGACGAGATTGCAGTTCGGGAAGGAAATTGGAGTGGTTCTGGGCAAGTACTTTATCTTTTTCTTTCTTTTTTGTTTAATTATCTTAACTGCTCCATTCCATCGCGATATGGTGCAATCAATTACTGGAAATTGTCCTATAAAAATGTCACAGAAATAAATTATCACTGGTATTGTCCGTGAAATTATAAGGCCGTATCACCTCTTGGGTTACAACATAATTTCGTAAATGGAAGATATGATCGCTTGTTGGTACCTTTTCTTTGTTTTTTTTTTATATAACAGTCTAATTCATTTTTAAAATAAGGAGGGAAAGATGTTATCACACCTGCTTTAAGGCATTTTTTCTACTAATATAATTGCTTATACACCCATCCCCATACGTTCCAAGAAAAACAGTGTTAATCCAAACCGTGTAAAATGAGATGCAGGATACATATAAAAAAAGAAAATAGATTCGAAGAAAGCTTAAGACCGTGTAAATCGAATCAAAGAATATAAAGAGAAGTCATAGATATGCTATATGATGACACTGAATACGAAGCCAGGAAATTGAAATAAAATATTCAAGAGACTCACTTTTAATTGGGTATGGGACTAACAAATCAAAATCAAATGAAATGTTAAAAACATAAAACTACTCCTCCTATTATTTATTTATACATCTTTTAATCCCCTTTAACATCTTCGATTAACAATCAATAATAATTAGAGTTTGTAGATGAAGTACGTTCAATATTTGTTGGTTGTCCCAAAAAACCTTACCACTATCAACGAGTTAAATATTTTATTTAAAATGAAGGAAAACAACGTACTTAGTCAAGTTAATGATATACCATTTTCCACGCTATAGAAATTTCTTGAACATACATTTTTATTCTAGAAACTTCTACAAGAAACTTTGATTTTAAAACGCGAATATTCGGTAAATGTCGTAACCAGCAATAACTTTTGCGACAACCCGATATAAGTATGTAAAATTATCGTAATTACTAAGATATTTTCAAATTTTCATTAAACTTTTTTCCACTTCAGCTTTTTAATTGTACTATCGTTTCTAAAAAAACGCAAAACCTTTATGGTAGGATCAACAGTGGGAAATATCCGAAAATAAATTGGTTTTTTATTTCTTATGCCCTAGACAGGCAAATAAAGACACATAAATTACTAATTAGTACTAATTGCTAATTTCGGTGCTGTCTGTCATGGGCTTATCATCATTATGGCCGCTAAATGACGAAAAACTCGATCATTTATGACTTGCTAAATGACCATAATTTTGTTTGATCATTTGTAACTAAATGATGGAACGTGTACTTTGCGCTGTTCATTAAAAAGAACAAAAAGAAGAAAAGCATAACGACTATTGAATAACTGACAGCTGATAAATGATGATTAAGAAATGGCTGTCTGTCACCACTTCATTTATTAATAATTAGTGCTTAATGAGTAATTAATGAGCATCCAAAATAAAAATTATCGTAGTTTATCATAGTAAAGCTTAAAAATGTCTTCGAAAACTATAAACTTGAACGAAAATTTGTTAATAGTGAAAATGTTTTATTGTGAGGATTACTCCAAGAGAACTTTCAGACTTTTTGACGACGTTTGTCAAAATTTCGATTTCGTGTTTTTTTTAAAAATCAAAAATTGCATCAAATCCTACTGAAAAAAACTGGATAGTGTTCTGTGCCTAAATCTAAGACATTTTGGATCCTAAAACAAAATTTTCTAAAGTTTATAGTTACCAAAACTTTTTGACATAAAAATAACCGCATATATTTTTAGTTTAGGCATCGAGCTCACGATTTTTATTGGTATTGGAAAAAAATCGAAAGGGAACGAAAAATTATTTAAAACAAAAAAATTTCATCAAAAAATCACGCTTTTTTGGGTATTTTTGATTTAAAAAGCCACTACTACGACCTAAAAAAGAAAGAAAGTTATGGGTATCATGGACTAAAAAAGTATAGTTTGTCTATCTATTTTTGAAGACCATGTAATGGTTATTTCAGCCATAAATTTCACTACTTTAATTTATAATCCTAAAATTATAATAGCAGTAGTAATTATAGCAGAGCTTATATTAGATGCTCAAAATAACACTATGAGAGAAAAATAAAAAATAGCTAAATAAGATACGTGTACACGGCTGGAAAAAATATATTACGAAACAAAGTATTTTGACCTTAGAAATTGTAAAGAAACACAGAGTTTATAGAAGTCAATTTTATCTTCTCAGAAAAAATTAGATAAAGAGATAAAGCAATAAAATACTTTTTCAATTCACCAAAATTATCCCTCTTCATACAATTACAATTAAATAATCGATTCATTCATATAATAATAGGAATTTCAAAATTATATGTTTGCTTGATCGAAATATTTATAAATTATTTTCAACAAACATATTTTTATGTTCTTTCTAGAAAAAAATTAAGCATATTACAAGAGTTTTGTATTTTCTCTTTTTACAAGAATTTTGTATTTTCTTTATCACACCTACTAAAAATAAATATCTACTGCTTTTACTACTTTTTCGAAATACATGCATTTTTTTTTTTTCAAAAAGTGGACTTAAACCGCTTTCAAAAAAAAGGCTCATATAATTTTCTTAAAGCCAACTTTTAATCGTCTTATTATATGTATTATACATGCCCCTATGCAATATAATTAAAAAAAGAACAGGACCATCTATAAGGAAAAATGAAAACAACTTATTTGCGAAGTTTCCATCACGTGTTGAGTATTCATTTGAATTATTTGTCCCTACTCTGAAGAGACATTCAGTCAGATTAAAATTTCCAATGCTGTAAATGTCTTTTTTCGAAGTAAATAAAATAGCAATAGCATTTTAAATACTTAACTTTAAAGTGAACTCCTCTACTACTTGAACTACTTGATACAAGTACCAGGAATAGGAAAAGTTAAAGAAAGTTCTTGAAGCGATTGCTTCGAGTTCGAAATTCGTTTGTGTCTCCTATTTATCTTCAAAGAGTTTGGATTCTGAACATATGTATATTCTAGTTTAAAAAGACACAGTACGAAATTGTTGAATATCCTATCTACGTATATATGTGATTAAGTAGAAAATTTTCCTCAAGAAATATAAACATCAATATTGCATTCTGCTTTCATTTATCACAAAATCTATTGAGTTATTATTCTGGACTTCTCAAATCAGCTGCGTAAATAGATTTCGGGGTATATAACAATCAAGTAATTGATGTTCTTCCTACGTCTTCAACAAACTTAATTGCACATCCCTTTCTCCAAATAAAATAAAAATAAAAAATTGACATAGTACGAGAACATATTTAGCCAATGACCTGCAACTCCACACGTCATTTCGAGAAAACTGGCGTATTTTATTGAATTTACGCAGCCAAGATAAATGTTGAACGATAGTCTGCCGCTCCACAATCATCAGTTGGTGTCGACATCTCTCATAAATATATATTTCCAGAATAGATATGTTTTTTGACCCTTTATCAAATATTTACGGGCAAACTGCTCTGTTCATCAACTATTGATGGGATTCGTTTTGTATCTGCCAAAAGGTTTCAGGATTCACCTTCATCTGGGCCTGAGGAAGTTCCTTGTTATACCGCCGACGTCTTGTCCTAGTTTGGAAGTTTTGGCAGTACGTCCAGAAAGATATGCGATGTACATGCATGCCTCCTAAGAGTGATGAATTGGTCCAGCTGGATGTTAGATTGAGTGGTAATGAGGTTTCCTCATCCGGCATCAGCCGGCATAAGAATGTTCGACCTTAAAAAATTTCGATCAAATCGATTTGTGGATAGAATTTTAAGTATTTTAAGAATCCCACAAGTCAATTCTTCTGATCAAATACTTAACCCCCGACACGAATAGTGTAAAATTAATTCTCTTGGGGAAAACCAGGGATATAGTATATACTTTCCCTTTTTCCCGAATTTGACTCATCATCTGTGGTTCATTTTTGAGCTGATTTCTCCCCCAGATACCAACCAATTCACGTTTTGAGTGATTTCTATTGTTATCAGAGGTGAAGGGACATTGAGCTTTCAATTTGTTCCAACTTACTTTATACAATGTCGTGGATGATAAAGATATACACCAAGCAGTCTAAATTCTCAAAGTGGGATGACGAAAAGTCCCTTAAGTCGAACGATCTATTTGAAATCAGCTTCCTTACTTAACATTTTCCTAGGTACTGGGAGAAGTTTAATTTTCAGAGGCATGTGTGTTTAAAATACATATGTACACACTCCACACACACACACACTCTATTGTAAGAGCCTTCAATGTCAAGGAATATCGACTGGCATACCTTTTCACAACAGGCAAGAAAGACAAATCGCTTCGAGCGTGGTGCTGATTTATCCAATTGAAGATTTTCTATAGGAACGTGATGTTATATAGCCAATTCTGAATTTTGTGGGAAGTTTACATTCAATTTTGCAGGGGTTTATTATAGAAAACGAGAGGTATGGGTTTCAGGAATATTACTTCCTTCCTCTGTAATGCAACAATGCAAGTCTCGAATACTCAGGAAGTATGTCATATATGCATTTACATCTCTGCACCTCTGCAGAATGTCCTCTTGGGACGAAAACCTTCCACAGCCTGTAATAAATTGAATCGGATACTCCGGAATTAATAAAGGGTGGGCAATCGGATGGTTTCTTTTTAAAAATACTAATAAAATAAATACTGTTCAGTATTTTCAAAGGTTTGTTGATTTATTGAAAAGAGTAAACCTTACGATTAGTTATGGAGTAATCTTTCATTTAAATGACTGCACATCTCGACCAAAACTTATTTTCAAAATTCCCACTGTTTCGGCAACACAGCACTAATTTTGGAAATAAGTTTTCAATCTTTCAAAACGTTGTTCAAGCGTAGATTTGTACAATTCGCGCTGTGGAGATATGATACTGTGTTTTTGTCAAATTTGTGAGCACGAAAGACCTGTCTGTGTCAAAATAATATCTAATTTAAAAAGAAACCAACAAATGGCCAACCCTATATATCCAATATGCAATTAAGAGTGAGATAACAGGAAATTGAATGGGAAAGAAGGTTAAATTACTTAAGTTATAAATTAAGTTTAAAGCCAAAAAAGCCCAAAAAAAAATATTTTTGGTTCTGCGGTTGCACTGACTTCATAGATTTTGAAAAAAATGGTTTAAAGATTGAAGATTTTGCCTAGAATAAAAAAAAACTAAGAATTATTGTGGATTGGATACCAAACGAAAAAGACCGATGAAAATATTAATTCAAAATGAAGCGTTAGGAGTGAACCTGGTCAAGTAGGATTTTTGAAAAATTTGTTCAATCATTGTAAAACTATAAATGAGAATAGCTTATACAAAGTCCCAAAGGAAAATAGATATTTTCATTAACATCATAAATTTTTATTTTACCAATCCTGTAAATTTATTATTTTTATTTTGTTTTAATTTCAACTAGAAGCTAAGAGAGCAATTGTTGTAATTTGGCAGGGTTGGCTTTAATTTTTTATAGCATTTAGAGTAAACATAAAATCAAGCAAATATATCTGAAAATGCCAATACGCGTAAATCCCCATTGAGTTGTTTTTCATACTCTTATTAATTTCTCCACGTACAAGATTTAATGTGAACACGAAAACAGTAGACATCAAAACAATTAAATAGTTAAAAGAAGACAACAATAGATTGCATCGATAAGCTGTGAATAATAAAACAATTTCAAAGCAAAAGTTGCCTCCTTAGCGACTCAAATGTATAATTCGTGATTAACATTTTCTAGAATTATCCCTCGTCAATTTAATTCCCGAGGCATTTTCAGCCTGAACACACTCAAAAGTGAATATTTCGTCTTATATCTGTCATTTGCATATCTTAATCTCAGAAATTGTAGTAAGAGGAATTTAATCATGAGCTAAATGGACTTTTATTTATTTTCCTCAGCTTCAACAATGTCCTTTTAACACAATAAAAACCTCCTGGCGGCCATTGGTCCCTTAGTACTTGTTCAAAATCACCAAGCATTAGGAAATGACCGGCAATTTTAGGAAAAAGCAAACTTCTTAGACGATAGAACCTTTCTTGCTCTCATCCTCGCCTAAGGGTGAAATTTTGTAGTCGTCATATGCCAACTTCCACCTATAGCGAATGCTATTGTTGCTCCAAACTTCTCCTTGACTTATTGAAAGCAGTACTTTGGCTGCATCAAGTCCTCCTAGTCCTAGTGCCAGAGCCTCGAGCTGGAGACGTCTTATTTGGGGGGGACTCCAAAACGACCTTGTTGGGGACGGTGAGGCTTTAAGAGTTGTTCCATTTGCCTTATTCACTTCAGATAATGCTGACAAATAGAGTACTTTTAGAAATGTTTGTTTTTTCTGTGAAAATTTTCGCCTGCTCGGGATTAGATACTTCTCTAGCATCTGTTAAAGAGTATTAAGCGAATCCAACAATGGAGGGCTGCTCTCCTCGATAGGGGTGATGACGACAACATCCAAAGAAGGAGTCATCCAGCGCCAAAACTGAAAACTCAAGAAAGCACCACGAAAGTTTTGGGCCCCTTTAAATTGTAAATGCCGACAGAATAATGAGCCGATAAAGATCTTCGAGAACGACTCCCTTGATTGCTAAGGAGGTAGAGGAGCAATGGAACTTTCTGAGAAATAATTTAGCAAAAACAGTGTCAGGAAATTAATTCCAATTGTAGCACACCCCCTATGGTGGGGGGAAATTGCCTGTTGAGGTGACGTCGAATATCTTTTAATTATTGAGCTATGTTGACTTGACACCACCGAACTCCCCTGAAATCGCGGTTTGTTTACGTTCTCAGAGTACGAAAGAGACGATGTTTCGAAAATGTTTCGCCCTTAATTTCACAGATCGGCTTTCCAAGAATTACTTAGAAAGGGGGGTTATTACCGCCATAACTTTAGAATGACTTTAAATATTCGAGCATGCTTTCGAAATTTTAAGGTTGACCTGCTCCGGGGATGATGTGCGGTTTGCCGTCATTAGATTGAAGATGGAATTTTTGGGGCTAAATTTTACTCTTTACTTTCGATCTCAGCCGCAAAATAACGAACGCACTTGTGCTGAGTTGTGGTTGGGGCAAGGTTCAACATCTTCGCATCTATTAAATTCATATAAAAAAGGTTCTGTAATAGAAAAAAAAAAAAAATTATGATTTTTAATAAGTGAAATGTTTATCGGGGAAAAGGAGCATATCCCTTTTATGGTATAGGTCGATTTTCAATTTTATGAGATAACAAAAGTTCGAAAAAACGTTCTTTTTTCGATGGGTAAAAGAAGGGTTTTTCACTAACAACTTAGTAAAAACAAAACCTTTAGGTACGATTTGTTCTTGTTTATCAGTTTATTTACCCAATTATTACATTTCTGAAAGTATGGGTCATCGGAAGCTGTTTCTTCATCTATTCCTATTTCTGTCTAGAAAATTTGCGTAGATATTATAAAACTTTACCGATTAACAAAACATTGTTAATGCGGTTTTGTAAATACTGAAAAAAGGTTTTTTCGAACGTTCTATAATACAAAACTATTTATGAAGTAAACAAACATTTTTAAAATAAAACCTTTTGACAAACCAAACTTAATTCCTACAAAACATTTTACCAAAATGTTTGTAGCCAAGTACAAAAGATGGATGGATGTTGTTTTATTGAAATGTTAGGTATCTAATTTTAATTTTTTAATTTTTTTATTTCTACAATATAGTTTGTCTTTTCTCTTTCTGTTTGAGGTCTTTTTAACACGCTAAATTCAAAGGCTCTTGCTAAAAACCTAAGCTAAAATTAAAAACATGAATTCTAATGACCTGCCTTATAAGTAATAGTGTACAATTTAGCTTTCTAGTTTCTAAGTTGTTTTAATATCTCAGTGTAAAGTGAGGTTACAGTCAACCCTCCCATAACGCGGTTTAAATATAACACGGAGCGAAAATTGTGACAACCCTCCTATAAAACGTTTTCCGTACAAGAACATCCCCACAACTTAAATAGCTTTAAAAGTTTAATCTATAGCATAACTTTTTCGGTGTATTACATTTTTGCGATTGAAATTAATAGGGTATTCCCATTTGTATGAGTAGACATCACATTTATCAATTTCAGTTATAAAGAGATTTTCCTAAAAATGAACAAACGAAAAAAAATTGCTTTCTTTTTTGATTTAGTATACGAATGTTTTTAAATGTGTTCAGATGTATGTGTAATATGTATATTCAATAAACCTTAGTTCAAATATATAAACATTTACATATTCATTGCTATTTATATTATAAAATTGTATTTATTATACGGTTAATATCATACATCAGCACAACTTGGTGCTTTGAGAATGAAATTTTAATATACTACAGCCTTGACCACAAGTAAGGATTAAGGATTTCTTATTAAATGCATCAGTTGCAGTTTATAAAGCCTTAAATTTGAAGAAGTAAATTTGAAAGCGTGATTAGTCATCAGTAAAGCATTGAGTACAGTTGTTTGAAGGTAAAAATACCGAAAACAAGTGAATTGACATTGGGTTCAGAGGAGCAGGAGGAGATTGTTTTGGGGCCACTGGTTCCCATTAGAACACGCCGAAATCGAGCAGGAATTTATTCCGATCCTCGCTTCGAAATCGTAAAAAAACGTCATCTGAGCTGGCTGCTGCAGCGTCGGAAGATAGTGGACGACAAATTTCGGCGAGGACTATCAAAAGGAGACTTTTGGAATCTGGCCTAAGAGGGTGCAAGGCGAGGAAGAATAAAATAATAAATAAAAATATCAAACAGCAACTGGAATAGGCTCAGCGCTATAAAGACTTCACTGAAGAAGATTGGTGGAAGGTTGTCTGGTCTGATGAGTTTTATTTTCAGGTCCGTTGTTGCTTAATACGGAAAAAATCAATTTAACTCATTTGAAAGTTATTAGACCTCATTATGGTATTTAATCCACAACCTAATTTTTTCCTTGTTTTGTAGATATTTGGAACTCCAGGTGCAATATTTATGCGAAGACGCGTGGGGGAGGAATACAGCCCAAAATGTACTGTGCCTACTGTCAAACTCAGAGGAGGCAGCATCATGGTCTGGAGAGTATTTGTTAGGGTCATATGAATATTCAACGTTATATAAACGTACTAGAAGTCTGTTTTCAGCCTTTGTTTTGGAGGATATTTTGAGACGGGGATTACAACGAAGTCATATTTCAACAGGACAATGCCTTCTGCCACATATCTCGGGCAACAAGACAGTGGATGGAAGAAAATGACATTCGACGTTTAGATTGCCTCCTCAATCACCGGATCTAAATCCGATCGAGCATTTAGACTTTAAAGTCTTAGCCTAACCTAGCAGAAATCGTCAATTTACATCAAAACACAGCTTGAAAACCGGTCTACGTGAAGAATGGAATAAAATTACCAAAGAAGAATGTAGAAATTTTAGTCGGCAGTTTACTGAATAGAATAGATGCTGTTATAACGCCAAGGAGGGGGCCTACAAAATATTAATAAACTTGACGTATAATACTTGCTTATAAATACTAATAACTTAATTTCATCCCCATTCTACATATATTGAAGAAATCCAAAGTTATATAGGTGGCTTAATACTTTTGGCCAAGGCTGTATATATGGTATAATGCAAAACAATTCGGTCTGATTTATATACAATTTGCTTATTTCTGAAAATCACTTAACATGGTTTTTTTATATACAAATTCCATATTTCGTAAACTTTTTTACCTTTGACGTAAATTTTTGCAATTTATCATGCAGGAGATTCATAAGCGCTTAAAGTCGTCTATAGAGCAAATAACTCACATTTTGCCAGCAAGGAAAACCATGAACAGCAAAGTGTTTCAAAGTTCTCTTTACGCTTAAGGCACAAAACCTGAAACTTCTCAACATTAGAAGCAGGTAAGTGCAAGTAAACACCTAACAGCTTTAACTTAGGACCACAACAAATGAATTTACTCAAATACTTCCTATACCTTGGTACAGTAAGTCCTGTGAAGTTGTAAATTATGAAAAAGCGTTTATTGCACCTTCTATAGACTCTACAAATAGTATTGTGAGTAAAAACTCAAGTAGAAAATGTTTGAATAAATCTGAATATAGTTTAAATAAAACCCTTTGTTTATATTGTATTAGATAACTTCTTTGTTTCACTCGGCGTAGCACACATACAAATTATTAGACACTTCTCAAATTCTTTAGTTTGATATATCATAGAAATTGTTCCTACTTGAAATTAAGTTAAGGCATCTATTGGGACCCTGAACACCTCTTTATGCTAATTTTCATGGAAATCCTTTGAATTCGAAATATTTTTCGCTATATTAGATCCGCCAGCTTTAAATTCTAAATTCTCATAGATGATTTGAAAGCAGCGGCCCTGAAATCTCCTCAATGAGTTGATTTCTGAGAGATTAAAAAAAATGGGTGCTGGAAATTCCTCTGTATTAATTTTCATTGAGATTTCAATTGGAAAATTTGAATGCATTATATTGTATTGTACTTCGAAATTTCAACAGCAGATCCGAAATAAGCGACCAGAAATTCTATGAATAGTAATTTTTTGTTGTCATGTTGCGCTAATTCCCGAATTTCTAAATTTGGACAGCATATTTTCAGTCAGCATTCTCCAAAACCCTTAAGTACCAATTTTCATTAAAATCTCATCGAATTTAAAATTTTTAGTCACCATTTCGAAACCCTATGTATTATCCGAATAAAAACTAGCCTACATGTTGAGTTGGAATATTTACTACCTTCGCACGAAAAATTATAAATACCGTAGTAAGAATTTAGGCGTGACTGCACAACAAAGAAATAACCAAACGAACTTTTGTTTTTATATATACCTTATGTAGGGAAGGGATAACTTCAAATTAATATTTTTTAAATTTGTCAGAAAGTACTATAAGACAATTTGAAAAAAGAAAATAATTTTCTTATGTTATTAAAAAGTTACTTAAATAATGTCTTACATTTTCCTCAGCTCTTTTATCGATACAAACTTAATTGAAGAAATACGACCATAAAAAATATAAAGAAGATGTGCCTTAAAGAAAATTTATAAGTAAAAAAGTCATGAACCTTGTAATAAATGTCAATTTCTTAAAGCATTGCTGAAAAACCGTCTGGTATTAAATACGCTAATAAATGTTTATACGAACTCTCAGTATGTAAATGGAGTTTTGATGGTGCGAAAATAAGATAAAATTACAAATGGGCTCAAAAGCACCACAAAATTCTGGCAATCTGGAGTCTTTAATTTTGTTTCAGAAAATCCTTCAGATATAAATTAGCATTAAATTGAATTTTCCGGAGAATATCTTTGTAATTGAGTGCCTTTTGTTTCATTATTTAGCAAGAGAAAAAAACAAGTAGAAAACAAACCCGCTTCTCCCTTTTCTGGCTGTTTGCAATAATTTTTAATGCGAGGCGTTCAGAAGACGGCACCGATGGAATCCTACAACGACAGGCAGGATCTCAAAAGGCCAGACCGAAGCTAACCCACATATCATTCAGAGAAAAACCTTTTCCCCAACAAGGGAAGAAATAACGATGCTACCGGAAGGAAAATTGTTTGCCCGCAGATTTATTTTCCCTCCCCCGCACCGACCACCAGATGGCTCGCGGACATGTCCACTGTAGCGCCCCAGTAAGGGCCAATTTTGATGGACTTCTCCCGGTTCCCCATTTATTCTGCGGGAATGTTTACATTGGTGTTTCCTTAGGAGCCGCGCAATCCCCTACTTCGGGTAGGAGAAAAGGCACTCTCTTCAAGACCGACAAAACCTGTTGCCTTTAACTTTAAGCTTTAACAGCCCTCGGGGCGGAGGAGCAATGTCACAGCAAAAGGGCTTATCCCTATCCCAACATTTGTGGACTTGTAATCAAATTAGGTAAGTTCTGCTTGTAAACGTGCAGATAAACGAGGTTAATATTTATTCTCAGGTAATTAATTTGCCAGCGATAATGCTCATTGCGGAAGACACCCCTCCAAAAAATACTTTAGGCCCGAAACGCGTACCTTTTGGTACTCTGAAATGAATCTTTGCGGATGGGATGAGATGACAGAATTTGCTTAATTTTAGAACAGGTGAAATATGTGAATATTCGGAGGCATATCACTCACCCGAACGATATAACCTCCTCGAATGAAGAAGGGAGGTTTTCGGCTATTGGCTGTCTTTTAATTTCGGTACACTTGTTAGAGGATGTTAGACAATCTGTAGAAGAAGAAATTGTCTTCTGTGCATGAGGGCGCTGCGGGTTTTGTTTAAGTTGAATAATGTTCAATTCGACTAAATGAAGGAGCAACATTAATTAACGTTCGCTGTTTTCCAGTCCGCCTGATGTGACGTTCCCATTATTCCTGAGGGGTGAAGTTGTCTTTAGCCAAAAAGGATCTGTCACATATTTTAGCTGGTTGTGTCGGTCTTAGTAATGAGTTCGTTACAAACCATTAGGTGTGCCCAATTTAGCGAGGAAATATTGGTCCTCTTTGTAATGTTGCATGAAAGGACAAGTTCGCCTAAATTGACTAATCTTGGGAATGAGAGCTACTGAAGATAGGTGAACGTCTTACGTCTAATCCTAGAGAAACAAACGAGTATTTCTCGCCAAGTCTAATGGGCAAGTAGATAAACGGGTTTAAGGTTTGGACCTATTACTGGCATAATATCCATTACAAATGCCATTCTGAAAATTGGATCAGAAACCATAAGACGTATATGTAAAATAGAATTGCAGAGTAATAATACACAATTGGCCCTGTTGCGATTGTCATGGCGATTGCAAATGACTGCTTATTTCTTCTGTATTGTCTAAAGAACTTGAATTTAAAGTACTTTTTTAGACGGGTTTTAAAATAAAGGATTTAAAAACAAAAACAGGTATTAACTGCATACATATTTCTACTACAATTTGTTAACTCCGTTCACAATATAAAGTATGAGTTTATTTAGGATAGAAAGTATTTATTAATTTTTACGAATATAACCCGAATGTTGGACGAGCTTTTCGATTACATCGATTTTAATATATTAAAGCTTAACTTAATGTATGAAGAGGTCTACAAAGATTTAACCAAAAACCACACACAATTGTTAAATATTATTAAACTTCGACTGTTCTGGGTTTTTTTGCCGAAGGAAGATTTCAAAGAAAAGAGCTATAAATGATTTTAATATCTGTATAGCTCAGCCAAAGTTTTCATTATTATTTTTTGTAAGTTATGTGTCTTTTCCTAGTCATTACCATCCCTCGATATCACGAATGAAAGGTCTCATTAAATTCCTCTACAAAATGTAACTACGGGTTCTTGAGGTCTATTTTAAAATTATTTCCCAATTTAATATAGCGAGCAATATCGACTTGATTTTTCAAATTACTTCCTGGTAGTCATTTTCACCCTGAAATGTTCAATCAGTAAAATAATTGTAATAATAATAGTGTAAAAGTACATATAAAGTATGAAAGTAAAATGCCTATTTGTTACAGTTTATATAAATTTTTATGGGTTATCGTTAACAAGTAGGGAACACAAACTTGAACGACTGAAATTTTCAATAAAATTGACAGTTGCCATTGCAACTACGACATTTCTCGACTCGAATCTGAAGACGACAATCACAATAGGGCCCAAATAATAGAGTACCAAATACTACCAGACAAAAATGAACTAATTCTTATGCTTATTTAACTAAATTGCGTAAAACTTTATTAACAAACTAATATTTTGCTTCTTCGTCTTAAAAAACAAGACTATGGATAACAAAGTTCATATGTACTTTGACAATAATATAGTTTGGACATAGTTCACAACTGCAAGGCAACTTAATATAAAACAAAACCAAACTGCTATGTCAGGCACTCAAACTGAATCCAATCTAGACTCTAGAGGACCCACTGTAAAAGGAGGCATCCTTTTATCCTTTTTGGGGTGTGAAAAAACAACTTTTCCGAGAAGTACCTAACATAAAAGCTTTTCACGTCATTTCGTTTATCGTCTAAATTTTTCCTCAGAGAGCTATTCAGTGTTAGGTTCCTGTTGGCAAATATTGCTGTAGTTTGAAACCATCTACCGAACTTTTTGGCCTCATCCTTCCAAGTAATCCAGAAAAAACAAAAAAAAAAACTTTCCGAGTTGGAAGACTTAAATGACGCGTGTACAAGTTACGGGCTGTAGAGTGTCCTTTTACAAAGTTCCAGGTGTTGCACACTCCTTGTTTTAGCAATAATTATCCCATGAACGAAATATGTTCCTGAATAGAATATTAATTGGTTATGGTATGAAGTAGTCAATAAATTAGACTACATACCCAATTCTCAGGAGAATTTGAGCCTGTACTCCATTCCAACCAACTCAATACCAATCAAATAGAAACTATCTTCAAAATATTTGATTGAAGTACCATTGTTTCATTATTTTCATTATTGGTTGAGTACCGCACGTAAATTGCAAAATTTAAAGGAGCAGAATATTGCTTCTCTCGTCGAAGTTGATATGAAAGATATTAATTGAAGGTCTGTTTGTCCTGGTAAATTTCCTCTTTGAATTGAATTGACAGAGAGAAGGATGTCCAAATTTCCTGAATCTCACAATTTTCAAAATGATTCCTCATTGTGAAATTTGCCAACAGTTTCAGATAAAGTTTTTGCAACAGACGAACTGTTTGGTTTTCATTAGATAAAAGATACGTGATAAGTCATGTAGCCAACTGAAAATTGAATTTGCATAATATATTCTACTGATTGAGTATCAGAACTTTAGGTCAGTGTTGAGGGGCTTTCTGTAGCATTTCTAGAAATAATTGATTGATGCTATAAGTGGACAACTCTGAAAATAGAAGTGGAAGCACTTATTCTAAAAGGGCTCGATTCAAGGAGTATCATATCTACTTTGGAAATTTCTTAAGTACGTTCTTACTGTGGTTTTTTCTAGTGCAATAAATTTTCACTGAAGGGGCTTTAAAGTCCTCAAAACCAATTTGTATATTAGTTTCTCAGCATCCTTTCAGGTAAAGTCGCACACAGAAAGTGATTCATGACGTATTCTCGTCGAACTGGTCACTTTTAATCTTTAACGAAATATAACTTGCTAGAAACAGAAATGCTTGCCTTTAAAAAATTCATAGTCCTTGTGAAAACGGACACACAAATTGCAAATTGCAGCGACCACTAATGGACCACTTTTTGTGTTCGAAAAAACGCTCGTCTGATGCTTTTCATTAAAATAAAAAAAAGGAATATCTATCTACCCATGATTCTATTTCCTAGAAAAGAATATTATTTTTAACGCGGGATTAACTACATTCAATGGTCGAACGTAAAAACGCGGTCGATAATCGCCTTTATCTAGAGTCTAAAATTAAACCTACCCCAAAACTGCTCTAAAACTACAAGCTAGGAAATTAATTCTAGCAACAACAAAATGCGTCAGTCGTTAAATTTTTATTGATATAAAAAACGAAGAGAATCACAAAATTTTTGAAAGGAAATTGAATATCCTTAAATGTCCACCAGGTGGGCCCAAAATTCCCTTTGATACACCTTTACGATTTTTTCCATAAAATCAGTGTTTACAATGTTTACTTCATTTCCGATACATTTCTAAATGTCTCTAGATACTAAAGATTTAATATTCACGTAAAATATCACATTGGGATTTTCAGGGATTTGCGGCCTGAATCCAGAATTCAAAAGGAGAGTTATTCATACATTTTTGTTCTCCATTGTGATAGCAATTTCATATTTTATTTTCCTGAGCATTTCCTACCTTGTTTATTTTATTTTTTTTAATGCTCCGCTTCTTAATAATACCTATCGATTTTGGATAACCTGTTTTTTATGTCCTCATATTTGAATATCTCTGGGATTATATAGAACGAGGATATACCCAAAGTAACAGCAATTATGTTGATGCTTTTCGAGCTTGAACCGGAAAAGAATTGTACCTTATTCAGTTCGATAAGCACAAAATAGCCTATTTCGAGGTATCCAAAGTTCATGAAGGCTATTTAAACGTTTTTTTTTTTTTTTTTTTTTTTTGTTATCTTCTCAGGACGAATTAAGGGGGTAGTCCAGTGAAAAAAATTTTTTTTTTTTTTTTTTTTTTTTTTGCTTAAATCTACTCTACTACACCTAGAAAATACTCCCTTAAAATATCTAAGCAAAATATGGAATAGTTTTAAAGATACAGAGAGTGTTCGAGAGACGTGTAATCCGAGCGCTCGAAGGTCCCCTGGCGTGTTTCGGAGCAAGGAAGACTCTTGTATTTCTGTTTGCTTCGCCCATTTTTTTTCGGTTTATAACGGTCTAGGTCCTTCTGCTTTGTATTTAAGGTTAGTTATGTATGGAGGAGGCATCCCGTTATGTATGGAGCAGGCATCGCTGACTAAGGTAAAATTAATTTTTTTAACTTTTTTCCGCATAAAAAACTTTAAACGGGTTTTTCTGAAAACAGCATGTTTTGACTCGGCGGACGTCAGATCTCAGAGTCTTTTGCTCCGATTGATCTAAAAATTTAGCTGTATATTTCTTGATTGTGTATCTATCGTCGGAACTAGAATTATTAAAATCCATTGTTTATTTACAAAGTTATAAACAAATTAAGCACCCGAAAAACACCCGAAAAATTCGAAATGCCGCCATTTTGTTATTTTTTATTGAAAATTAATAATTCTAGTTCCGACGATAGCCAATGTTCTACAGATTAAAACCTCGTTTGAATTTTTTGTTTCAAATGAACCGTTGCAGAGATTCGACGTCCGCCAACAAAAATTTTTTTTTTTTGGAGCGGCCATTTTGTCGGGATGACTCATCGAAAACAAAAAACAAATTTTTTTTTGTGTATTTTAATAGTTGTACTATCATACGTCAAAAAGTTTTTTAATAAAAATTGACTTCTAATATGAAAAAAAAATCGTTGAAAAAACAGTCGTTTTCACTGGACTACCCCCTTAATGAGCCATTATACTACTGAATGACAACAAAAACCCGATTTAATCGTAAATTTTGCTTAATAACATTCGAATTATTCATTCCATTATTATCGACGATTTGTGCATGCGGTACGTGATTACAATGATTGTTGAAGTAATCACTCCAAAATTTAATAGGCGGGTATTTTTTGAGCAATGAAAAGTTTTCGACAATAAAGGAAAACATGTCTTTATTTAATATTTTATTTACTCCTACTGGAATAGAACAACAATAGAAATAAGATTTTCGATAACGTTTAAAAACGTCTGCTCTTCAGATTTCGTTTTTGTATGAAAAAAATACATTTGAAAAATTTTTAATTCAATAGAAGTTTTGTTTGCACATTTGGAATTATCATTGTTAAGTTCTATTAAAAACTCCAGAACTCGTTTGTACGCCGAAAAAAATATCAATATTTTTTTCTTGTTAATATTACATTTCAACAATTCTCTCTCAATCAATCCCATAATTTTCTTATGATTTCCATACAAAACATATCAAATTAATAATAAAAATCTCAATTTCATAAGTAAAAGAAATTTACTGCCTTATCAATAGAAATTATCAATCACATATTTTTAGGGTTCCGTAGCCAAATGGCAAAAAACGGAACCCTTATGGATTCGTCATGTCTGTCTGTCTGTCCGTCCGTATGTCACATCCACTTTTTTCCGAAACTATAAGAACTATACTGTTGAAACTTGGTAAGTAGATGTATTCTGTGAACCGCATTAAGATTTTCACACAAAAATAGAAAAAAAGTGGCCAAGTGCGAGTCCCCATACTTAGAACTGAAACTCAAAAATTTTTTTTCGTCAAACCCATACGTGTGGGGTATCTATGGATAGGTCTTCAAAAATGACATTGAGGTTTCTAATATAATTTTTTTCTAAACTGAATAGTTTGCGTGAGAGACACTTCCAAAGTGGTAAAATGTGTGCCCCCCCCTGTAACTTCTAAAATAAGAGAATGATAAAACTAAAAAAAATATATGATGTACATTACCATGCAAACTTCCACCGAAAATTGATTTGAACGAGATCTAGTGCGTAGTTTTTTTTTAATACGTCATAAATCGTAAACCGCAATTAACCTTTCATTCAATCAACTCAAATAAAAAAACAAGCCTATATGGGCTCGCATATAGTTAGATCTAAATCCCATCATTTAGGTACCTAATTATAATGTTTACTTATCAATAACTTAATTTAAAAAAAAATACACTATTATTAAAACATCGATCAAAGTTACAACGAACTACAAGAACTTTTATATTATGTTACTTGCTGCTACGGAACCCTTCATGGGCGAGTCCGACTCGCACTTGGCCGCTTTTTTTTTTTTGTATTGTTTTGATACGCTTCCAATATGAAAAATATATGCCCAGCGTATCAATTTTTGAAGTCAATGCGGAAAATAATTTTATAAGATGTAATATCATTTAATTGCGAAACCTAAAAATATGATACTCAAAAAAATTAGGGAAGCAAAAAATTTTCTGAAATTGTTGCCAATTTAATAATCTTAGTGAAAAATTGAGAGGTTTTTTATCATTAATTTTTTCCGAGTCAAAAGAGTATCAGAATCAAATTTAAACTACCATCAACGGTGATCAGAAGCGTCAGAGTTTCAGGAAAAATTTTTGTTTCAGACCTTCAGACCTCTAACCTCCCCAAAATGGCGGAAATAACGAAAAATGTGGTAAAAATTCGTGATTTTTTTAACTCGAAACATACAAAAACATTGTACATAACAAAAAATGCTCAGAATTATCCAAAGAATACGTCTGTTTTTTCCCATTATTTTAAAGCCATTTGTGGTTTTTTGGATTTGACATTTTTTGCAAAATCCAAAAATTTCCCCAAAAATCCTGAAAAAATTAACACGTATTGTTTGGCAAGCATTTTTTGCCCTATAAAATTTACTCGTTAAATTGATCCTATTTAAGTAGAAATATCACCAAGTCGTTTATCATTTTTGGTTTGATTATTTGTAGATGAACCAGAACCAGATGAAAATGGTTTGATGGTCACCGCAAGGCACAACAAATATGGCGATAACTTAGTCTACAATAAATATTTTGTTTTAAAATATGTGTAAAATAAGGTTAAAACTAATAAATTTATGTTATTTGTTTTATAAAATAAATTAAACTACTGTAAAACAAAATTATATAAAATACTAATTTTTTCACGCCACTAACTACCCCTACCCCTTAAGTAAACATGTAAATATGTACCTTTGTATTTTTATATTTATTTTAAATATTAAAGAAGAATTAAGAAAAATATCACTGTATTAAGGGGAGGCTCTCATCTAGAACGTCAAAAAGTAGGTAAAGTTCGTGATTTTTTTGAAGGCAAATGACAAGACATAGGGAAATGATATTTGGCATTATCTTTTATTGTATATTTATCTGTACGAAAAAAATTTTTTATTAAAAAAAAAAACAAAATGGCGCCCGTTATTCAACTTCTCCGGAGGCATGTTTTTCGAAAATGGCCCAGCTGCGTACAATTTAGGGGTCGCAGATTGGTCTGAAATCAAATAATGATGACATTATTATAAACTAGACTAAATTTGTCTCAGAAAGAGTGGACGACTTTCAAAAAAAAATTAAAATTGACGGAATGGCGCGATTTTGAAATTTTAAGGCCGTTTTCGGCCGTTTTTTTTCATAGTTTATCACTTACAAAAAGGAGATAATGTTACAATTTTCAAAATGTGCTCCACTCTTTCTATGAAGAAAATTGTTTACTTTAATATGCACGAAACTAGAAGTTGATCGGTTGAACCGTTTTTGAGTTATCTTGTACGCAAATTTGAAAAATCTTGAAAAACAAAGTTCCGAGATAATCGTGATTGAACGGCACGGCACAGGCTGAGCGCCCCACTACGATCATGACACCGCCAGAATCAATGGGCTGTAGAATCCGTTCTAGTGCTCGGATCGACTAAATATTTTAAAGCAACATTCTAGACATATTAAACTTTAATAATATGAAATAAAAAAAAAATCGAAAATTTCAAGATTCTAGATGAGAACCTCCCCTTAAAGGAAATATGTTAAAGAAGCTCATTCATAAATCAAAATATAAATTTAAAAAGAGTCGAATAAATTTGATATACCTTCTTATCAAGAATCGTTTACCTTCAATACGTTTCCTCTTATAAAAATAATACGCTGTCAAAACTTAATACGTTTTCATATTGGAAATTTCATGTTATTTCTTTGGGTGTAAGTTTAAGCTGTGATACTTAAATGCTATAAAACATTGTGCTAAATATAAATAATACACTTTTCCTCAACAAATTCTTATACCTATCTTCCTATTTTAGAAAATTTCTGTACTTGAAGACTTTTCTCGATTGTTTGACTTTTAAATTATTCAAATTTCTTCCAGACTTGCCGTATCGAATGCTAAGTTCAATACCAATGAAGTCATCATCTGTCCCCCAAAGAAAGTTAGCCATTCCCATTCTCAAGCAGGGTAAAAAGTTTGACGAAAATTCCATAAAGAAATCTGAATATTGCCATCATTTGATCGCGGCAGGGGAGTACCATAACTGAATAACGCCTAACAGGCTGGACTTTAAAAAGTAAAAAAAAAAAAAATAAATAAAGTCACTTTACTCACCTCACGTCCCTTCAAATGGAGCGTATCATATGTTTCTGCCCTACTGCAGATATTCCTCAATTTGGCTGGTTTTCGCACCATGACGGTGCGCCCTTCCTCATCAATATTCACGAAACTTCCAGTTCTCGGTCTCATATCCTGTGAAAGTTTCCTCGGCATATTCCTGGGTGTTGGGGACAGGTCCCTTGAGCGATTTGACGAAGTGCTAGCAGCAGGAGTAGTCCCACTCCCGGTAGCAGCAGCCTGTACTGTAGCCGAGACCGGGATTGTAGAATCCGCCGGCACACCACTGCCACTTGTTCGAATCTCCCCATTTGGCAGTGATATGCTTGGACGTCTCGCAACGCTGTCTTGCTGTTGCACCTTCTTAATCGTCTTTGAAATATTGCTCTGGATAACACTGGCGACATTGCTGCCGAAACTATTGGACTCTGGACAGTCTTCGCCAGCAGTTTTGTGACTTAGGATTTTGGCACCAGTACAATTTGGGGCCACACCATTCGGAATTCGCCTGGGATCGGCGACATTGTCCGCATAAACTGAAAATTCTCGATCGTTACTGCTCGAATCAGTGCTATCAGCAGGTCTTCCTCCGATTCCCGACTCCTGGACTTGGGTACTTTCATTTTCCGACTTTGTCCTCCTCAGGGAGCCTATCCGTAAGTGCTCGAGCATCGAATTGAAATGGTGGGACATCATGTTTTACACCACACCCCGTTGCTGGTATGTCTGGAGTTATATTGTGTACGAGGTGCCCGACGGTTCCCTGCTATGCACTCTATTTTTATTTGCGTTGTTAAAGAAGCCCGTGGGAGTTAGCTGGGACTCGTTGATGTTCACATTTGCATTAATAAAGAGCCTCCTTTGCTGGTCCCGCTGAGATGTAGATGTCTCCTCACTTTTGAAGGCTACTACTTTCTCGAATCCTCTTTGAGCGGCATGCCCCGTTTCGCGACTATCGTCATCCGGAGCCCTCTCGGTCTCAGATTTATTTAATCAAATCTCAGCACTGCCCCTGGAAGAAAAAAAGAAGAATTCCTTGTTTTAGACTGTAAAAGGCCATTGAGCACAAAGTTTTCATACTTAAACTCCTTTCGAGTGGAACACAACGAAAAGGCATATTAAATTCAAATCAAAAAGAAACAAAATTCTTATTACTCGGATCGTTGGTGGTAGGGGAATTAAGATTTATGTTTACTGGCGCATATAATAATCAATTCGCTTTTTGGCGGAGGGCGGCCAAATATGAAGGCTTGTTTTTTTTCATAAAACTGACTCCCTTAAAAAGGAAAAACCCTCAACCTTAGTGGAATTGAACTCTTTGCAGCTGCAAAGTCTAAAATATCTAAGCCCAAATGCTCCAAATTGTTAAAGGCAAATTATTCACATCATGGTCCACCAAAAGAAGTATCAGCGGCCAAAATTACATCGTTTTAAAATATTAAAGCTAGGACCATGGTATACAGGATGTACCAAAAATGAAGAATTAAAAAAGTATCATAAATGCATAAATAATTAAATGTAGATTAAAGAAATTGCATCGATCGTTTTCAGAGGAAATTAAAAGAGATTCCTCCTGAGCTCTGCCGTTTTCATGAAATATGTGAGTACAAATATATGTTGAGTGAAATTAAAAAGAAAATCGCGTCTTTGAAATATAAAATAAAAATTTTTTTAACTATACACAATGTCTTATATTTGCGCAAAAAGTACCACATCCATCTCAGATAATTTAAAAGAATTAGTAATTAAATATGCAGATGTGACCAAATTATAATAAAGACATTTATTAATATTTAGTTAGCATTCTCTTTGCATTTTTCAAGGGTTGTATCCTACGCGGCATTCCACTGATAGCATTTTTAGCTTTCGTCACCAAATCAACACTATTTTTCCAAACGCCCTTATGCCCTAGAAAGACAGCACACATAAATTACTAATTAGTACTAATTACTAATTTAGGTGCTGTATGTCATGAGTTTATCATCATTATGACGAAGAACTTGATTATTTATGACTTGCTATATTACCATAATTTTTTGATCTAAGGTATCTAAGTTATAAAAAGTGTACTAGAATAAATAATGATTAAGAAATGGCTGTCTGTCACTACTTCATTAATTAATAATTAGTGCTAAATGAGTAATTAGCTAATTATTAATTTAGTGCACTGTCTGTTTAGGGCATTAGGTAATTATATATCCCAACGTAAGAAGCGAATAATATAATTTACAATTTGAGAAGCAACGAGTAATATGTAATACTTTAAACTTTGAAAGAGAGGTAAATCTGGTACCTCTTGAAATTTCATTATTTATTTATTTGGAGGTTATATTTGAATATATAACATATTTTCGGTCAACCTTAATATTGGCACCTCCATCCAAATAAAATAAAAAAAATAGCTTAAAGTAAAAAACATGTTAAGTTGGAAAAAAAACATCTTCCGACTAAAAATCAAAAAAATTAATTTACTTTTAATTTTATTTAGGAATGAGTGAACCAAACAACAGAGATTGGTTTTCATTGTGCCTGTGTATATTAATTATATAGAGATTTATTATTTTGTCCTGCTGAGCTTATAATTCCACTAAATACATTTACCACAAAACAATAATTTAAATCTAATGATTTATGAAATTACAAATAAATACTCTTAAATTAGTTAATCATTAACAAAACTCATACCGACATTTCCGCTTTAAAAATCCCCAAATTATCAGCTACTTGTCGAGACATAAAATAAATCCATTTTTCAAATGATGTCATGGTTTTATAGTACTTGGCAAATTATATGTAGAGATAAAGCCTCCTAAATTTTCTGGTAATTGATGGATGTGCGGCTGTTCTCATCCCTATTTTGGTAGGATGGTTTTACAATTGCTTACAATTTTGTGCTAAATAAAGCAAATGACAAATGGTTCAAGCTTATTCTGTAAAGCCAAGCAAAAGTGATTTAAAGAATTACTTGAATAGCTGGGAAGAACGCCTAAAAGGTTTGAAAGGCTACGCACATTTTCTGAATTAGATTCAAGACAATTTAAAATATTGATTTACTTGTTAGTTTTAAAAGCAGTACAAAAAATTCTGCTTCAAGAAATGATGACTAAATATTTTGACCGTGACATCAAAAATACATTCATTATAAGATATGATTCTTTTTTTTTAATTTTTCTGGGTATCTTTCATAAATCAGATTAATATGTTACGTAAGCTAATTAAAAATTGATCTGTTCTCACACGGATCGACAATCTATCTTTGTTATATTTTTTCAACGATGATTAATCGCATATAAAATCAAAAACACACATACGAAAATCGAACAGAGAAAACTTTTCGTTAGCTCTGGATTTTCCCAATTACATATCCGTCAATATAATTAGATGAAAGCCTTCTGTTTGCACGTGAAGTTGAATTATGATGCCAAACATTTAGCGCCTCTTGGCGGGATTGAGATTTGAACGCAAAATGCCCAATTAATTGATCTGTCAGTTCGGCACGCTTTTGTGGTTTGCCGGCTGCTAATTACATCGCCGAGAAGGTGTAAATGTAATCACGTTCAATTGTTGACGTAGAGACTTATTCGATTGTTGGTTCGAATTGAAATGTTTATTGTTCTCCTATGTGTTGCACATGCGAATGGGAAGCAAATAATGAAAAAGTATTACAAGAAATAAATTAGGAAAAGCATTCGATCGGCTGTCGTCTCGTTTAATTTGTGTCCAATTCAGCAATTACTTTTCTTAAGCTGAATTCAACATCCAATTGCAAAATTGTAAAATCCGAGCCAAAAATAAAATGACATACCACAGAAAGACAACCGCCACTTTATCATTAAACATAAAAACATTAAAAATTAAACAATTAATTAATCATGCAAAAATCATTTATCCAAATTTCCTCTCTTGAAAATCTTCCCCCCTATTAAGTAATTTATTCATTCAGAATTACATTATAATATAAATTAAGGTTGTAAAGCATGTTTAACCGATAATTATTCGCTGTGCAATTAACAGATTTAATAAATGGTAAGTAGCTTGCCTAAAGGAAATCCTACAAGAGGCGGATAACCACATACCGAATTTTCATATTTAATGAAAAATTACAGGCAGAATACACCCAGTTAATGAAACCTACTCTGTATTCGAAATTAATCAAACAAAAAAAATCCTTCCAACCGATAGGAATTAATCTTGCGGGACGATGAGATATTCATACACAAGGATTCATTCAATGGAAATTCATGCTCTGAAAATTATCCAAATTAAAATGTAAAGTAACACAGTTTTTCTCGTTGTACCAAATAATCAGACGGTAATTGAAATGCTTTTCATTTACAATTAATTGTATGATTGCTTAATTTTAATTGAAAATAATCGCTCAATTAAAACTGCTTCAATTCAAGTAATGAAGTAATTTTAATTATTTTCATTATCAGTCATTTGAATTGCTATAATTTTAAAAATAGTGAATCCAATAAAAGAAAATTATGGGATATGTTAAGATAATTTAAGTGTTCGGACATAGGACAGTATGATTTAAAATAGTCACAAAATTGTAACCATCATAACTCAACAAAATATTTACATTATTTATTTTCCTCTTCCTGCTTCAAGCAAAACATTTTTCAATAATATTCCTAAAAAATAAAAAAAAACCCTGAGGGAAAGTCAGGCAGATTTACACATTTACACAAAATTTTTGATAGCCTAATTAATACTTGAGCTTACTTCCTTAGGGATTGCATGATAATTTTGAAGAAAATCTTAAAAACGCCTCCTCGCCTGTCGAAATTGTTTTCAACATTTTGATTAGGGAAAAGAAGTTTCTATAATTAAATTTTACATTTTTCAGAAACGTTAATTAATTTTGCTGTTGTGTTGCCTTCTAATTTGAAAAGTTTAATCCCAACCACATCGCATCGTATGGATTACAATTTTAAGATTGAATGACGTGTCTTAACCACAGATGAGTCTACTTTAAATATTCTAAAGAAATCCAATCGAAGGTAGCATATATAAAATAAAAGATGATTTTTGTATATGAGAGAATAAATAAAATTATAAATTGTTTATGGTCGTTAATAATAAAATTAGATAAACAATTTATAAATATCTAGGAAAACTTATTTTGTAGTTATGTTAAAAACGTATTAACAATGTTTAAAGTATTTTATGATATATAAATTCTACAATGTCTGTGATATGTTTGTTTAAGGTTATTTTCTTTAAAAGGTTTCAATATTTTAAGAAAAATGGTCTTACACCTAAAGAAAAAACTATTGTAAAATCACCTTAACCAGCTAGGATAAAGTATTTTATATGGAAATTTCTAATTAGGTTAAAATTTCACTAATATCTTGTTATTTTCTACCAACCAGGCTTCCTAAGGTTTGATAAATCACCTAAAATATTTTGTTGATTTGTAATTTGGGGAAATGTTTGTTTTAAGTAAAATGCCTGTGTCATTGTATAATTTACCTAAATACTTGATATAACATTGTAGAAGAAAGTACTTTGGTAAATTGGTAAAATTGTACCCAAGGCTAAGACAATTTTCCCAAGCAAATGTGTAATTTGCGATACAAGGGGCACCTACATACACTGAGTGTATCTGAAATTAGGCGCGGAGCAAAAGAATGAAGTTAGTGTGTGTGCGTAGTTCTTAAGTGTGTGTACTGACTAGTGAAGTTTGACAGCAATCGCGCTGCGGAAAGTGCGTGTGTGCAACACGGAACGTGTTTTTGCCTCGCATAAGTAATTTCATAACCTTACTTTGGGCGTATTTTGTGACTAGTTAGTGTTGTTTAGATTAGTCACTGCTATCTAATATTAATCATAATATCATTGAGTTTATGATTTGATTTGTAAATTATTATTATTATTATTTTTTACATATTTCTTTATCAATTAACATGCGATGGGGTACATTCATACACAAGTACAAGGGACACATTCATACTATATAAATGTGCCCTTGCACTTGTGTTTTTTCGCAATTTAATGATACCTATCATTTTTTGTTATACAGAACGATAATGGTTAGAAATTATAAGAATTTATATATATTTATATATTTTTTGCTAGCTAACACGATGTCCAAAAGGTCACGAACAGATATAGATAGATAAAGTTTTTCATTTTGATTATTATTATTTGTTTGTTATTTAAAAGAATTATTTTTTTTTTTTACTGAACTAGTATGTTAAGAAACAATATTTATGACGAATAAATAGTGATTTTTAATCCTTCTTTTATTATTTTTCAAGTGTGTATTAACCTACCTCTTCATGTATGAATGTGCCCCACTAATGGGGTACATTCATACATTTTCCTTTTTTTTTTTCAAAGCATTATGGAAATTCGCGCACGTGATTTTTCAATAATATTATGCTTCTACTACAGTATAAAGTAGTTAAACTATGAATTTGTCATAAATTGAAAGACCTATATGTAATACAGAGCATTCTACAAAGCGAAATATAAAAACTGTATGAAGCTGCCCCAGTCTCCCCTACTCATTAATCATTTTTATAAGGCGCCCGTCAACTAAAACACAATTGTTCTTGCCCAAATACAAAGGGAATTTCAATTTAACAAATTACAATACATAGTATGTTTTAATTAAGTAATATAATATTGTATATGTAAGTTGGAAATAAATACTTGGACACAGTATACAAGTGATTAGCGCTATGTTCATTGGTACTAAATGTTGTAAAAATAAAAATCTAACCCAATAGGGTAGTTCACTAACACGACGAAGAAAAAGGGATAGTCTGGGAATTGGACAAAATTAATGACAAAAGTCAAATTAGAAAAATCTTTCACAAATTCACAAAAATCGCAAATAAATGCAGTAGCAGTCTTCTTCATACACTATATATATAAAGTTCAAAATAATTTAAAAAACGAAAATAATTTCATTTATCATATTTTTAAACTAGCATAAGGATATTATTTTATTTAGAAATATATATATATATTTTTTACGACAAATAGTAATTTTTGTGAAATGGATTTTATCTGCTTATTTATTTATTTTATTTTTCTATCTATTCTTAAACTTTCAGAATTTATTTAAAATGGGGCAGCTTTAAATTACGATATTAGCTGCGTTTTTTTTTCATCTGAATCTGGCTCTGGATCAGGATCAAATGAAAAATAACGATTCAGATTAACCACCGGGATCACGATTTTGGGTTTGAGGAGCTGGAATTCCTGTTTTTGCTAATCTAATAAGAATTGGGGATTAGACGACAGCTTTCGACAAAGAAAACTCAAAAATGGCCTTCAAAATTTTGTTTTTTATTTAATCCCATAATCAGAAAAACGATTTGATTTATTTTGTTACTATAAATTACTTTTTCTTTGTGTGCTCAGAACCAATCGACTACAAATTTCATTGCTGCCATCATTTCAGAAAAGAAAAACTACAACAGCGACTCTGTTAGAAATTTCCAAACTATTCATCCGACACTAGCAATTCTCGTAGAATTTTTTGTAACCACTTCTTGCGGATCATTGATTCTAATCCGAATGAAAGTGTGGATCACGAGTTGTTTTTGTATGTCAATGTTAAGAGATTGATCCAAATCCTGATCCGATTGTAAAAAACGCAGCTATTGTCTATTCAGAAAACACTTTTGGAAATATATTTTTATCATGATCGTCGTTGAATTAAATTTAGTTTTTAGTATTTTTAGTCATCATAAAACTGAATATTTTAAACCTAAAATAACAAGAGTGTACACATGTATATATTATTATACATAATTTGATAATTTATATAAACTATTTGATAAATTGTTCAAGTATCATATTTAAAAATGTTGCCTTATTTGGGTAAAACGTACAAAAGATATTTATAAGAATCATTAGTTCACCTAAGCTGCCTGAATAAGATTGGCCTAATGATTTTCGATAGTTTACTAACTAAAAATTTTACTTTTACTAGAAGCTAAGTAGTACAAGATTGCTCTGGTATTTTTAGGTAATTTGCTGAAATTGTTAGTTAATTCTCCTAAGCTTTGATTTTTAGATGATTTCCCGAAGTTTTTACTTAAATCACCTAAGCTATCCATATACGAATACCTTCATAATTTTAGGTAGTTTACCGAGATTGCCCTAGTATTTTTCTTAAGTAATTTACCGAAATTTTTAATTTTTTCACCTAAACTTTTTGCATAAACTTGCCCAAATGGTCAACATGGTTTTTGTTAGGTAATTTCCATAGAATAGAAAAAAAAATTACGAATTCTTGGAAGAAGTTGTCACCTTAAGTTTTTATATCAAAGAACAATAGGTTTTGAAGAAATTGATTTTTATCCATATTCAGAATATTTCATAAAATATATAGTGAGTGGAAAATCATAACTGGCACACGGTCATGAAAAACTTGCCTCCTAAGATCCTTACAGAACAGCATATTATAGATGAATTGTATTTCCTAAATTTAGGTAAGGATTCAGGCTTTCATTTGAGCTACATTTTGCTATTTGTTAATAAATTTTCAAATAACAGTAAAATAAAGTCGTCTTCTTCTTCTTCAGTATATATAACAACATTATACTTAATTTTTAGAGAGCTATAAATTGGGTATCACAAAAATCCCTTTTCGAATTCTAAACGAAACATGTTTGGACAAAATATAGTGCGATATTAAACTAGATAAGTTAATATATCAATAAGAAATGTATCCCTGTTAAAAATTATTGCATCTACTTCTAGAAAAGGCTACAAACAATTTGCATCGCAAGCAATTTCGAAAGAAATTTAGTATCCTAATTTGACCTATACCTGAAAGAAAACCCATCCCCTAAATTCTAAGAGATTCGAAAACATTTACCTTTTTTATTTGACAAAATTTATGGTGCATAAAGCAAACCACAATAAAACTTACATAAAACCTTTAAACCGGAAAGACCATTGTGCGATACATCCTCGCGGATTTTGTACTAAGGTAGTGCGGGTAAATGAAGCAAATCAGAAATTGGAAGATCACAGATAAGACCAGGAGTTTTCCCACGTTTCATCCTCCTAATCAGAACACGTCAGTTGAGAGCATAAAAGCACGAGAAGAAAAAAAAAATTTTCAATGGTAGCCCATCTTGGGAGATTTATGCCAGGTTATCTTGAAGTTCAGCGAAAAAAATAAGCAAAATCGTACCACCCCCGATTTAGGTGGGAAGGTAACAAAAAAAAAAAAAAAAAAATGCTTGATCAGAGGTTCGATAAAAAGTTTACAAGTCCGCCTCATGTAAATTGCGAGAGTTAGGGCCCCGGGTCGGTTTGATTAATGTTGGGGGGAATTTGCATAGGACTTACACCGACCTATCTGCATATTTATTAACAAAATTTTTAAATTTTATTGACATGAAGAGGCTTCAGGCATTGTTCTCGAGGGATGTAATTTCAAAGACCATTCTCCCTCGAGTGGATCCCAGGAATTTTGTAAAGTGCTAATTTACCATTAATTTTTGTGGTAAAAATCAAGCTACAATGCGCCTATAAGCCTTAGATAATTTGTTTCCATTCCATTTTATGATATAGAACCTTGCGAAATTAAAAATATTCATGAGAAAACTCTTCGTCGTCAAGCCACAAGCACTCGACTCGATATAGAAAATATCTAGGCTGAATTGGATCAAATTCACTCGTTGCTATGACCATTCTGTCTGTGTTTTATCTCAACTCAATTACAAAGAGGTTAAAATGAGCTTCCCGAAATCTGTTCAAATCCCATTTAAATCTAGTTTTAATTACTGAATCCAGCGCATCCAACAATTAGGCAAACAACTTCGAATTGATCCCGGATCTATGCTCCGGCACCACGGCAGCACGTCGTTCCCGACTGTGCCGAGAAGTGCCTTCCAGAACACCGTCAGCAGCTTCCTTTCTTCCTTCCGTCTCGTGCCGAAAACTCGCGCAGATTCCCGCAGACCATACCGGGAGAAGTTATGAATGGAAAGGACACAATATCGTTTTGTTTTGCGACTCCTCTGGGAGTCGTCTCAGCACCAGCCCCAAATTCGCTTAATTTTCACTTTAATCGCCTTGTCGGCCTTTAAAGTGTTTGCTTCGCGTATTTCTGCGTTGTCATAATTAATATGATGCGGCCATAAATTTCCTTCCAGTGCGGAACCCTGCGGGGTTCCTTATACTTTCTGCATACATACCACGTCCATGTTTAGCGACAGAAATTGTTTTCGAAATTGCTGTAATTCAGTATAAATCACTTAAGAGGATTAACCGAGATATAATCATTCAGTTTGCACCCAGCATAAGTTTTAATGATTTCGCAGGATGGGTCAAATGTACGAATAACAGCCATATTCCCACTTTTGCTCTGTTTTATGATTTTGCCTTTTGTTAGCACAGAGGATTTTATGTTCGTTTCATCCTCTTCAAGGGACATTAAATCATTATTCCTACAGGAGATGTCTGCAGACATTTTTTAAAAAAAAACACTCTTTTTCCGTCTGACCCAGCTGCTTGCAATACAATGGCCGCATTTATAATAGTCTGGTTTTATACAGAAAATAGTCGTAATCCATGCACCTACAAAAGGATATGATTATGTTATATTATGATTCTATTGCTATGAAAAACAAAATATAGGGCACAGCAAAACTTGTTATGCGTAGAAAAGGTAAATTTAGAGAAACAAAAGAGTTTTGAGGCAACAAAACAAAGAGCCGAGTGTCGTACTCTAAAATAACCTCAATTTGTTAAGCTTAGCCAACGTAAAAACTCCGAGTTTACGAAACAATCACATTCATTTGCTAATTAAATTATTATTAATATGCTTTTTTATAATAGGAATGTTCTTTTAAAGAGCCACGCTCAAATTTCCAAAACATATTAATTTTGGAAATTTTACAATATCTTACCAAATTCCTTGTTTATTTCTTTATTTTTTACCTTTTAAACTTTAATCGTACAATTATTTTTAATAATAATACTAGTGGAAGCAGATTCACGCTTGTAATCCTTCAATGTTAATTAATTCGGTTCTTTCTTATGCCCTAGGAATTAATGATGATTGCTAATTATTGATTTAAGTACTGTGTGTCATGTACTTATCATCATTTTGGGGGCTAAATTACGGAAAATTTCATCACTTACGATTTGCTTAATAATCAATTTTTCTTAATTATTTATACCTAAATGATGAAAAGTGTACTAAAGTTTAGACCTTTTTGTACTTAATTATCAGTTAGGAGCATTGCAACGCGGCGCTATTCATTACAAAGAACAAGAAAAGCACAAAATTTGTCATTTTCATTAGCTGCCGATGAATAAAATAAAATAACGATTGAAAATCAATTACTCATTGAAAATATTGAATAAATTAAAAGATAAATAAGTTGTTAATTGGCTGAAAATGAAAACCAATTGATCTACTTATGGGAAGAAAATTTACAAAAATTTTACTAAATTTGCAAAATAGCTTCTGTCATTTTCAAAATAAGTGGCATTATTTTTATAAAGAGAAGAAAGAAAAACGTTCTGGAAAATGTAATGGCTGTAATGGCTGATTTTTCGAATCTGGAAATCTGCTTTTACCAGAAAACCACAGGCAATCGACGAAAGATGTGGGAAATCCCGGAAAAAAAGACATTATCAAAAAAAACTGAATAATGAAGTTAGAGATTTTTCAACTTTATTATATTAAGGTCTAAAAACTGGTAAAGCAATCTTTTCACATAAAAGTATCGAGCAGTTGTAAATCCAATGTTATGTTTTACACGCTGACTGCCTGATAACTTGTAGATGGTTATAGCTGAATTTAAAGCTGAATATGATCATAGCAGCGAACGTGTTAAATCTTACACATATGCTGCACGTACAGTAAAAATGATCCCTGCATCAAAATGAAATATATGAAGGCCATAAAAAAATCGGTTCAACACTCGACATGTTCCTTAATGGTATTTAAAAGGCAATTCCTTTCTGCGTGACGACATTCCTCGTGAGACAATAAACTAAAAAGTTTTTAAACAGGCCGACTCGAATCTGCGCGACCAAGAATGAGAAGGATAGACGAGACGAGAGACCCATCCATGTGCGAGGGCAATACTTCCGCGTAGCAAAAGACTATAAACACTGACAATCAGTACGTGAGATATTTCATCCCCTATTTCAGGCGTAATTTTCTCAGACGTACGTGAGAAGATTTGGAGTGTCATATTCTGCGGGAATTCCAAAGGAATTTCCACCTGCTCAACGTGACTTTATAGTGATGTTTACAAATCAACCTGACAGAATGGATATGACTGGTTTTAGGAGATAAAACCTCCATAAATAGACCGAATTTACCGCGTTAACCCCCAGCCGGAGGCATGAAACGTTTCTATTTGTTTAATTTATATTTTGATTTCAGTTATCCAACCCTGGAGACAAAATTTAATTTATTATAAGAAGTCCTCAGGTGCAGGATATACTTTTTTTTGAGTTTAAGACATATCACCACGTCTAGTTCTTGGGAATTTATATATAGTAGCTTTTACTTCAGAGATAAATAACAAAACAGGCATTATCAGGGAATATTCTCATTTTATTTATAGAATTTCTAATAAAACCAATTCAAAAATTTCTAACAAATATTACATGAATATTTCCGTAGAAACTCAAAAGACGTGCAAAATGATTATTACACGAGAAAAATTCTCTGTCTCTGATACGATTTTTTTTTCCAGCTGTCAAGATATTGTTTGTATAGTCGTAAAATCTTGTGATTGAGTCCTTCTATTGTCCTACTGAAATTGCTCATCACACCAAATGAATACTCATAAACATCTGCGCATTTTTTCCGAATATTATTTTGAGCCCAGTCATCCGGGGAAAAGTACTCTACTGCTGGGTGTTTTCGATGTCGACGCGAAGAGGGCACATAAATCAAATATTGAACCCAGTTGTTGCCCACACTCGCTCACCATAGCCATTGATTGTGGAGCCTCGAATGGTACTCAAAGTCTCCCTGTCCACACTACGGACTCTGGTAAATGGCAACATTTATTGTTATTTTGTTACTGCTCAGTTATTATGGCAATATTTGCGAAGCTCCTAAGTCCATTATCAAGAGAATTACAGGCGATTGAGGTAATTATTTTTAGCAATATTGTGATATGACTCGTAATATTGACAATACATTCAATTTTATGTTATGATTTTGAATATTTCGCGCTTACAGTGCATTATTAGTCCTAAATCTATCTGTTTTTAGCACCAAGAAATTTGGACAGTAGTAAACTAGTAGTGAAATAACGACTTGATTGATATTAAAAGATTTTAGCCAACACATCACCGTAAATGACGGTTATTCAGCTATAGATAGCTTCATTATAATATCCTTATATGTTAAAAAAATTACAATTTCAGGATAGTTTAGATTTCTGTTTTTAGAACAAAATATCACTGCTGTTTATGGGAAATTTTATGGCAAAAGATTTTTGTTTGTAGTTTTCTTTGATTTGCACATGTTTATGCTATGTTTAAAATTCTAAGCCTTTGAACAGTAGAAATTAAAGAAAGCTATTATAAATATTATACTGGGTGACAAATGAACTACTAGAAGGTTGGGCTCCCTTAGTTATATACTAGAATGTTTTCAGTTTTTGTTGAGATGTCATAAAGAGAAATACGTGTACTTTAAAATAAAACCTTACAAACGAAGAAATATCTAGTGCTTTTATTCTAAAAATAAACACTATACTGAAGCATATAGAGCCCTTCATACCAAGTTTGGAAGTAAAATGTAGCAAAACACTCTCAGAAGGTAAGAATTAAAAGAAATTAACTATTTGATTTCATTGTATGATTGCATTTATTAATAATGTTTTCAAGCATTTATATAAATAGTTATTCCCTGGCCGGATTTTTGTCAATTTTTTTTAAAATCTCAATAAGTATCTTTCAAAAATGTCTGATTCAACTGAAACCAATTTCAAATAAAAATTACATCTTTACTGAACTCATTTTAAAATTATGAATGACTAGTTTACGCAACTGTCCATTAGTCACCCTGTACATGATAAGTAGTGCATAAAATAGCTAATAATACAATTTATTTCACAGAATGATATACAGGGTGCCCCAAGAAATGGTAATCGCCATCATGTATGTTCCACGATTTTTTGTAATATAGTTTAGTTTACGAATTATGATTTTTCTTCGAAGTTTTTCACTAAACCACGAGCTCGAAGATAGTAACTTGAATAATTGAGATAAATGCCTGATATCTCTTCCCAAATTAGCTGAATATTAAGCCTATCCAACACAAAAAGGTTCGATTCCATAAGTCCATACCATTGCGCTAAAACTGTCATAAAGCTAAACAAATCAAATTTACCAAAATCTTTGAGGGCGATTTAAAAAAAAAAACAGTCTTCAAAAACACTTCTTGGCTTTTTATTCTGTAAATTTTATTGAATAATTTCTATGACATCATACTTAAAATTCGATCAAAAACTTACTAGATCTAAAATGCTAATTTTTGGTACTAGTAGTGGTAGATATAAAATAGCAGGGGTGACCAACAAGTCGATCATGAAACGATTTGGACAGGAGACAATTTTAATTTTAAATTAAGTGATTTTATTTTAAAATGGCAAGAATTGAAATGTTCAGGAAAATAAATTCAAGAAAACAATTTGAATCACATTCCAAATATCACCGAACACCTACAAAAACATCAACATTGCAATTATAACATTGAAAAATACATTTAAAAGGTGATTGAAGAATTTGAGTCACATTTCATGATTTTGATCCTTTTAAAAAGGATTTGAATGTACAACATATTGCTGCATAAATTTCGAACATATGTAATATGATTAATTAAAAATCAAAACAAAATTATAACTTTACAAACTGATCTAATCTTACAACCCAGAGAACTTAAGGCAGATTTTTGGAAATACGTAAATCGAGAAAAATATCCCAATATCACCAAATCTACATTCTTATGTAAATCGGCTTTTTATATTTAAAGTTCACGAAGACTAAATATCCTACTTCTTGAATTATAAATACTTGGTTGGAGGCATTGAGAGTGTAGACACAGACCTCCCATTAATGATAATAAAATAAAATTCTGTATTTCCATTTCCACTTTTATCTTGCCTTTCATACGAAATGTAATTTTCTCCTTCATTTATAGGAAACTAATCAGTAATATAAAATCGGTTTTTTTTATCACGTTAAGCTTTCGAGAAAAGTAGGATTAAAAAATGAAAATAATATTTTAGCCACTTTTTGAAAACAATTTAAAAACAACGGAAAATCGTAGCAGCTCGGAACGTAAGCCAATCAAAGTTTGAATTCTAAACTATAGTTTTATATTATGTCATTAAATCTAAAGTCTTGTCTCCCCAACAAAGCTTGAAAAAGGTTATAATTAACTGATATTGTATAACTATAGTATAGAATTTAAGCATTCATTTGAACTACGTTTGGGACCGCTACGACATCCATTTGTTTTTAAAAAAGAATTCTAAAAATGGCTAAAATAAGGATTTTTTAAATTGTTAACCCAATTTTTCTTAAAAATGTGACATGGAATTTTTTTATTACTTTTTTTTTTTCGAAATCAGAGATACTTAATTAATAATATACTTAATTAAATTTTTTTAGGAACAAGAATTTCGTCAAACTGGTGTTATTAAACGTCTGAGAAATATTTACGAAAGGCATTTGAAGAAATTACATGTAATTTCTCGCTTTACATGAATTTTTTGTTATTTTAGTTTTAAGATATTTAGGGGTAAGAACAAAGAATTTCGAAAATCGCTTGATATTAAAAGCAGTACATACATATTGTAGATATCTTAATTTTCCATTCGATTTTAATAAAATTAATTTTTTATAACCAACTTTGAACGTCTGATAAATGTTGTTCACCTAAAGTATTTTGTTTCAACAAAACACTTTTGTTTCTAAAAATATAACTTATGTTTTAAGCATTTAAGTTTCGTTAAACCTTATAACCTTTAAAATAATAAGTACCTTTTTTCCGAAAGAGTTTCAAAATTGATTATAAATTTCTAAAGAAAAATGATGACCCTTTAATCAGTTTGTTCATGCCCTTTGAAACTTTTCTTTGTACTTCATTTCTACAGACGAGAGCCGTAAAAAACGTAAATGTTCCGAACTTTATTACGTTTTTATCACCCTCTGCGGACTATCAACCTCCTAAGCGGATTGAAACGACGCGACGATTAACAGTTTAACGGCTAGAAAAACCATCCCCTTCATTAGCGGAGGAGTTAAATAAATTTAATTCATTTTATTTTTATACTTTTCCTACGTTAAATATATTTTTTTGTGGTAAATTTACAAAGGAAATTTCCAGTCACCCAAACAAATGAATCCCTAGACTTTGAGTAAAATGAAGAAAAAAAACGCAATCTTGGTTAATCTTAACCCCCTTCCCCTAAATCTGAGTTTCGATTTGATCTCACTTTATTGCCTGTTGCCTGATAGATACACCTTGGTATCATCATATCAAAGAAGGAAGTCATTAATACACCTTTTTTGAAGTTGATTTCTCTGTGATAATGACTCCTTTCTTCCTCCGCATCAATTGTAACGTGCAACAAAACCCAGCCGAGGTTTACTTTCACAAATCCTTCAGGATTTTTATTATTTTCCCCGATTCCCTAACCGCACCCACATCAAAATTTATCTGTGAATTGCGAAGGTTTCCCTAAGGCGAACTCAGTTTTGGTAGTAGCTTCGTCGTTTCGTTTTTCTCAGTTTTTTTTTTTTTTTATGGCCACTGCGTTTTCAATTATAGCATCCCTCGACTGTTTTATGCCTATGTTCAGGTTTTAGGCACATTTTCACAAGTTCCCATCTCAAAAGCTGTAAACAATGTGCCTGCTCGTAAAGTGCTGAGTCAAGGCCCTGGTTAGAGTTGACCTGAATTCCGACAGGGGATCGTTTTCGATTAGAATAGATTTGAAATGGTCGCTGGATAGCTACTATAGATTTTTTTTTTTTTAATTTTTTTTTTAAGCGAGCTCTTTTATGATTTCGGGGGCGTACTCAGTACTAATGAGATCCTAAAGATTCTTGCAGAGTAATGACGGGTCGTGTCTTCATTTAGATGGACAGTTGAATGCTCCATAATTGTAGATGATATGGACAAATCAGTAATGTGATACGATACTTGTCAATTAGATTCAAATATATTTAACAGGAAAGTAAACGTGATTTAATTCAAAATATTTAAAAAAGAGTAGAGTTTTTAAAATATAAACTTAGCATTAAAAGGAGATTTTTGAAAAATAAACACATCCATAAAAAATAGGGGTTTGAAAGCTATTGGAGTTTGATACACATAGCAACCTTTTTGAGAACGAATATCAAGGATCTCAGATTTCAACAAGACAGCGCCGATAGTCACACAGCAGCAACAGTGAAATCTTATAAAACGGCGACATAATTTAGCCGGTAAGACCATGCGATTTAACTCCTCTAGATTTCTTTCTCTGGGATTATTTATGTGTCCTACAAGAAATGTGGTAAAGCTTAATTTTAAAATATCCTAACTACTTTGAGAACTTTATTAGGAAGAGAACGCTTTTATATTGTGATTGTACTAGAAGTAGAAGCCTGCTGACCTCTCTTCGTCAATTGTCACCTTTCCATGCCGATGTATGAAATCGATACATATGTCGACAGCTATGAACAAGCCCACACTTTTGATATTGGTAAGTAAACAATTGAGAAACCGATTGATCGCATACCGTACTCATAAGTAGATTTGTAAGCCGAACTGAAGTCCAAGTAAGTAATGAAATTATCTTTTCCAGAGAGGATTGCAACGACTACAATCGAAGAATAGTGTCTATAATATTAACTAACTGAAAAGGGGTGTAATCATATCATTTTTCTTTTCATTTTTCAATTCTTCCGCAGACTCTTGAAAAATTCTTATCCTTCTTGTTGATAGAAGACTGTATATCGACGAGTACATCTTATATTTATATATTTTACAAGTATCTAAATACTACTGAAAAAAACTGAATGTAAATTCACACTGATCCTAAAAGGAATATTACATTTTTTCCTGTATAGAAATTTATCAAGATCGTAAAATTACACATTTTTGTTGTGATCAAGCAAAAAACTGTGATACTATACAATTTTAAAGCTTTAGGTGTGATATTCACTCAACTTTGTAAATGTTGTGTGATTTTATACCAAATTGGTGTAAATGTGCACATGAATATGTAAAATTACGTCAAACTGACGTAAATTTACGATCTAAATTCTCTCATTCAAACAACATGATCACTTTGAGAAGGTATTCCTTAAAATTAAGACGTGCTATCGAAAATGAAGGGTGTTCCGTTAAAGGCAAAATAGTTAGATTAAGGGACTTTATAAAAATTAAATATGATATGTATTCATTTATACTAATCTTAATAATTTAATACAACGGCGAGAACAACGTTTTTGTTATATTATTTTAATGTACCATAATATCATATGTATTATTTTTGAGTTTATTAAATACTATAAGTTAGTGCGAATTTATTATTAAAATAACCTTACTTCTACTATTTCCCCATTTATTAGAGATATCCCATATTATCCCATTCATTAGAGATAACGTGCTTGTACCCTTAATTGTATTGTAAAAAAATAATAAAATAAATAATAAAAGAATATATTCAAAGGAATATTTAATTCAAAAAATTTACATCTGCTATGTATAAATTTACCTACTTTAAAGAAATAAACAATACACATTTAAGCAGAAGTAGTGATGTATTCTCACCAACTAGAAAATTACTCTATATATATTAATTTATTTATTTGCTATTCAGTCTACAGAATACAAATCTTAGATATTATAAACATGATCTCTTACTAAATATATATATGATCAAACTAGCAAATTCATGTAAAATGATTCAAAACTACAAGTTCCGTAAATTGGGCACGATTCATTGATAAATCAAAATTGTTCTCAAAGACAAAATTGAATTCATTAGAATAATATGTAACAGGCTCATGTTGCCCATAAGAATTTCTGTGACAAGGAATAAATTTAAAACACCTATATCTAAGAGACATAGCAAGTATATAAATATCATACAAAGCTAATAAGTCCGATGAGCAATTTTCCTTCGCACCTCAAGGGATTATAAACCGAAAAGTTTACATCGTACATCATAATTGGGTAGTCCATCAGACAAAGGAAATTTTCTTAAAGCGTATTTGGTAAACGTTTTTTGAATGCGTTCAATTTTTATAATAAGTATAGCACTATACGTATTCCACACAACGGACGCATATTCAATGATCGAACGAACCAATGAAACGAATAATACTTTCAAAGTGAGGATCCATTCACTCAGTCAGTAGAATTACGTTTTATAAGACCTATTGCAAATATAGTCAAGATGAAGGGTACTTCCTAATTTAGGATCGAATAACACCCCAAGATCTAAAATTACATTGGGACGATCAAGCACATGTTCACCAATTAAATAGAAATGAAATAATGGAGAGGATATACGATAAAAACTGAATGTTTTATATTTAGTGGGATTTAAAGTAAGGCCATTCAAACAATGAGCAAATGAGGAATTATTAATCACGTAATTAATAAAAATAATAAAAAGAAACGGACCCAAGTGACTACCCTGGGGAACACCTTAAAGTACTATATGTATACTATAACTTTCTTATAGTTAGGCTCCAACATAACTATGAAAAATTTCAGTTTCATCTACTCTAGGTCTGCTCCCTACCTAGCTTCAAACATGCTGTCCTTGTTAAATTAAACTCTTAATCTAATATCAGTACTTTCTAGTTTTTAGTTTCTTTATAATTGTATTCATTCTCAGTTGCTTGATGTAATTGGGATTTATATTATTTCTGCAGAAATAAATGAACATAGTATAAAAAATTGCACACTTTTCTTATATTTCAATATGGAAGTGCAAATAGAATCACCCTTTAAAAAGCATTCATCATACCACTATCATACCCTACATAAGCTCTAGTATTTTGCCCTAACTGAAGTACTTTGACCAGAATTACTCCAATATCATTATATGGAGTAGTGGTTTGTCCGATCCCTTTCAAGTGTTAAACCCTTTAAATTTATATTTAAGGTTCACTTCGTTACGCAAAAAACTTTAGCACAATATTTTCCCTTAAAATCTTGACTCTCGGATTAAAGTCAAATGTAAAAAATTCATGATTTGACCATAAGAATTTAGTGACATACTCTGTATACATACTATACAATAACATTCGTACGTCACGTGAACATCGAAGTGCCTCGCTTTTCAAGTAGACGTCGAGAAGCCTACATGTAATACAAAATAGGAGAATGTACACATAATGGACGGTCCATAAAAATGTTATTCTTCGCTTTTATGCATTGCGAACCTTTTTCAGAGTTGATTATTACCCAGAACGAGGCTCTCTGCCTTCAGGTTAATGATATGAAACGGTTTTTTTTAAAGAAGTGAGACAAAAAGACAAAAATAAATAAAAATATAAAAAGGTGCATCCCTGCCCGAGGTATATTAACCTTTTCGGTGAATTTAAGATATGCCGTCACAAATTAATATTTTAATGAAAAATGTAGGGCATTTTTAGTCCATTAATTTGATTAATTGACGGAATTCAACCTTTCTCCTGGTTGAAGATTTATTCTTTAAATTTTCAATATTTTTCGTAATTTTTTTTCTCTTGTTTGCAGGTGGATAAATTTCAAAAGTTAATTGATACATATTTAAAGGAGTGGGATTATTTACACATTTTTATTATCTCAGGTGCTTACCTTTTAAAAATTTCTTAGAACATTTTTTATCATATAAAACAAATGTAGGCCGTTTTGTATCATATTACAAATAAAACAACATTTTGGACAAATAATAATCAAGAATATTAATTTATTAATTAATAAAAATCAATCAGAAAGCAAAAATAAGGTTTTTAAAAAGGACCTTTTGTTTCAGTTAAAAGAACAAAAAGTATAAAAAATATGCCTTTTATAATTCTGCTTACGGAGATCTCATCCGAGAAAATAAAATTTTTAAAATCACATTTTCAGTTCCAGAATATACACAGAAATTCTCATACAACAAATTCCAATTTTTATTCCATTTTATATACAACTGAATATTTAAAAAATCAGAAAAAGTAATGATGTAAAAATAAACTGATTTTGATAAAATTCAAATGAATTATTTAAAAAATATGATAATTCACATAGCTTACATTTCCGCAAAACTTTCTTTGCTGTTCAAAAATGTATGGGTACCACAATTAAATTAATCATAAATAAAGTATCATTTAATCCTTCACAATTGCCTGATAGAAAGTGTTTTCATTTCCTATTAAAGAAGAAACCTCAACTTGGGAATTACGAAAAACTTAAAAGAAAGTTAACTTTTTGCTTACAATATTGAATCAAGGAATGTCTAAATACACAATAAATATTGTCGTAAGAAGATATCAAAGTTGTCACAAACAGATACTGCTCTTCTTTTTTCCTATAAAAAATTGTCACTTCTCAGAGTCATTAAATATCAGAAAAAGAACCATAAAACTTTTAGGATATTAAAGAAATCATAATATTTTATGAGAATTGTTTTTTTGTAATTTTCACTTTTTTATAGAAGGATATCTCATTCAATAATATTGAGAGAATTTCTTTAAGATTGATTTTCGTTTGAAAAATTAAATTATGCGGTGGGGTAGTAAAAGATGATTAATGATTAGATTGCCCATTTTTTATGGGATGATAACTGAGTTCTTTCACTCTAAATCTAAAATTTTTATTTAATCAAAATATGTAAAACAAGCGTTACACTTGAAGACGTTCCGAGCGACTTATATATAATGACGCAAAAATACAAACTGGCCTCAACTTAATAATTTTCTTTTATAGAATAATTACACGTAATAGCGCAACCACGAAAAGAGATTGGAAAAAATGACTTGTTTATGAATTATAGCTAATTAAAATAAGCTTTATTATAATTACCATACAGATTAAGAGCTCACCCCAAAAATAGTAATTGTGGGTCAAAGTTTTAATTGTTAATCGAAACAGATATCTAACACCAAATATTAGCCTCCAAAAAATTGAACAGGTCATCAAACAAAGCCCAAATCAATTAATACGACAAGTAAACTAATTTCATCGCCCTTTCCCCAACCCCATGAGAGTAAATTACTTTATGATTTCTTAATGACCATATGTGTTCCATCTTTTCATTCCTCAATAATTGGCCGCAACAGCTTTTCTGATTACAAACCTTTTATAAAGTTACCAATAATAAAATAGCATTTGATCTTATTCCCTGAACATTTTAGAAGACCGATATACATTCAATTTAAAAATTAATTTAAAAAAATATATTTATTACTTTTTCTAATGTTTTAGTATCAGCAGGTGTTCCCTCTCGAACCAGAAGTCACTTCACAAAAACTTCACGAATCTTATCTTAAAGAAAACTTCCCCTTTTCTTCAATAGCACAGCATCACACACGAAAGGAAAATTATTCTCCCGCTTTGCACTTTACGCTTTATCCTTTTTTTTTAACAACGCGAACAAAATTACGAGAAATTACCGAAACCCTTTTAGACTGTAGAGCCTTTTAGAGCAATTTTAAGAGCATTAATTAACCCACTTTTTACTATATTTAAGGAAGTATAAATCTACAAAGGAATCGAAACGAACACCTTTTACAATAGAATAAAATTCCGCGATGTTTAAAAAGTTAACGACTTTCTTTGAAGATACGTTACGAAGAACGCGACACTTTTAGGTTCTTTAAAGGGTGAAACCACTTAAAATATTAATTGTATTATTGGGACTAATTATAATTTGCACAAAGTAGCAAACAAATTCTTAAGTGAAAATTCACTTCTTTGGATAATTCTTAGAGAGATGCTCTGTCCCTGGCCGAAAGCTCTAACCTCGACGACTTGCACGGAACAACTGAGTTACTAAATGCAGCGGGTTCTGTTAAAATACAAGTTCCACAGTAGCCTATCTCTAGTATCTACCACGTTTTTCCCGGGTTTCCCCAGAGTGTGATGTATAGCCGCAGCTGTGGGGCATCACTGGAGCCGGGCGGGTACATAAAGGTTCCCACGTAGACCCACCAGACTACCAGTGGAAGGTATATTGCAGCTGGGTACCTTTCTGGTACATTGGAAGTCTGTTGTGATTTTATTTTGGTAAAGCCTACGCACGTGAAGAGGCCTTCCAATGGCCATTGAGGATTTACAAGGTGCCTTCTGCGCCTGAATCCTAGCTAGATGTATCTGTCTATCATTATTTGAGAGTATGTCACAGCATCTTTTTTGGGGAGAATTTTCGAGCGAAACTGTCGGACAGGATAAATTGCAAATAGCTAGAGATTTCGTATAGTGTTTGATTAAGTCGTATAGCATTTATGAACCTGTAGTTCCATCAGATGGGAATTACAGGAATGAGACAGAAAACAAAAATAATATTTGCATCTAAATGTTTATGGGAGGAATCCTGGAAGCCGAGGAACATTGAACGGAAATTGAGTAAGGTGTTTCTCATCCGATTCATGCACGTGCTTGATTCAGAATTTTAATTCAGTTTGTTTTCGGAGTCTAATTTATAATTTACACACTAGAACTTACTTATATTCCGGAATGATTTGACTATCTTTATTTAATCCTGTAGTATGCTAGACAATCTTTTTACAATCCTTACAGTCCTTTAGTAGATATATGGAACTCTTTAATTTTTCTTTTAATACCTCATAGATGTATCATTTTACAACCTATAGGGATGTATAAAACATAAAAAGTTAATAACTTTGATGTAAAAGAAAAATTAAAAATGGTTTTACGTACTTCTTTCTCAAGATCAAAAATATTAGAGGTTTTTTTTAGGACCACTGGTTGTCCATTTATTCTATTCTTATTATTTCTAGAAAAAAAAAGGAATATAATATACATAAATAAAATACAACTAAACAATTTCTTCCAAATTACCAAGAGAATTTTCATCGCCCGACTTTCCCCTTCTGTTTTTACTATCGGATCTTTGGTTTGTAGGTTTATCTATCCAGTTTTACGCCATTCGGTATTTCCATATGGCTGGCAGTATTATTCACATCCCACTTTTGTTATCCGTTATGTTGCTGTTAAAATTTAACTTGATATAATCAATAATATTGCTTTCAAACTATTAATTTTGTATTAAAATACTAAAAACTATTAATTTTGTACATTTATAAAGAGTGACTACAAACATCGCCTATATTTGCACAGGAATTATACGTTTTGAAAAAAAGAGAACCTTCAGCATGGTACAAATGCTCTCTAAAGGGGTGAAATCATCCCCTAAACATTGAAATACGCTAAAATATTTTTTATACTGCCACAAAGTCAAAATTTTTCTATTCTCTATTTTCTTTTCTTTAATATACAAATAAGATTTGGGGGATGATTTTTTTTGCTGAACTGTTCGTATCATATTTTTCCTCACTCAAAACGCGAAAATATTTCATAATCCGAATTTAAAAAAATATTTTACAGTATTTTTACTTTTAGGGGATGATTTCACCCCCTTAGAGAATAGCTCCACTAGGCTGAGGGTTATTTTTCCTTCAAAACTGACAAGAATTGCCAATCACGTGTTTTTCATCACTCAATGCACAAAAGTATGTTACATTTAGAATTTTGAAAAATATGCCAGAGTATTCCATTATTTGGGGGATGATTACACCCCTTTTTAGCGCCTATAGATGGATTTTTAACCGTTCTTTGTTGAAAACATATCACATTGCATTTTTCAGATTGATTTAATATAAATAATCTTAAGAAACATCTTTATACTAAATGATGATCTTTTATGGTGATTACAACCCTAAATTAGGGATGATTTTTTAATATTTTCGAAAAAAAAATAAATTAACTTAGTTTACTTAATTTGATACCTGATACACTTTTTCATGTCTTTTCCTTATGTGAAATGTGTAGAAACAGGCGAAAAAACGGCCTTTTTTCCGGTCACTCTTTATTTTCTACTTTACTTTAATCTCTTTTCTTCGATTGATATTATACAGGGTATACGGAAAGTTTCTTTCTACCTTAAATGTTAAATTTTTTAAAGGAATTTCGAGGTGGCGCAATTAAACATATATTTTTTTTTTAAGTTCTTTAAGGTATCGTGTTGAAATTTAATCTAATTACTATTTGATCTGTAATCCACCTTTTTCTATACATTCCTTAATTCGATTCTCAAAAACAATTACAATGGCAGAAGAGGACATCAGGCGTAATTCAATTCCACTCTTTTGCAAACTGGTCTCATTTTTTTGATTGGTCTTGAATGCTTAAATACTCAATTTTGAAGTCCATCCAACAAGTTGCTTAATCGAATTATGGTCCGGTGAGTTTCCAGTCCAATCAGTTTATACATTTGAAAACCATTGTTTGGTTTGATTCATCGTTGCCCTGATGTTTTTCTCTGTTAGACACAAATTTCAGTAGTTGCACATAAACATGAGCACCCCAGTAGTATAGCTCCGTTTTCTATCTGCTGCATTCCCTTCCCTCGAATCCAGAGTTGACCTTTAAAATCTTCAATTTCATAAGCATTTAAGCTATGGATTCATCACAACAGGAAATATCTTGATTTTTTCTTTGTACGTCCTTCCTGAAAGCTATTATAAGTAAAGTAAGAGCAAATGGAATAAAACATGAATTCCATAATAAACAATAACAAATGGTAAACAAACCGCATTAAAATAACTTCAATTTTTTTTTTTAAATAAAGGACGAGGAGATAAAAAGATTCTCAGTTACATTTTCTCCACAAGTAATCAAAATCAAAACCTAGTGGAAAATTAAAATTCACCTTTTTAGAATTTTGCAAAAAAAGGCTACCAACGTTCCAAATGATATAATAGAAGACTTACGATTTAGCAATTTTTAAAGTTTATTGATTTCGTGGTTAGTTACATAAAAACTCCTTATTAGCCAAGGTGAAATCTATAGAATTCCTTTAAAAGTGCTAAATTTTCACTATGAGTGTGAACTTTAAATTTCCAAATATCGTGAAATTCAAAATAAATGAACCCAAAAACCTCTGTATTCTGATTTTTTCTTAAGTATTACTTAAAAACAAATCCCTTAACACCTACAGAATAAGGGGTAATGAAAAAAGGTATATATTTTTAAGAGTTGCTTAATTATTTTGTGCGACTAAAAAGCTTCTGACTTACATAGCAATTCAAGTGATTAAATAAAACAAAATCTTCATGGAATCTTATTCCGTTGGGACGTTGCCTTGTTTCGTTCAAAATAAAAAAACATTTCACCCTGTTGCATTAAGCTAAAAAGCAAAACAAATTTATATGCTGCAATTTTCCTCACTCTTAGATGTTATAACATTGCCGATATTGTTTATGTAGATTGCCCGTGTGATTCAGGAATCACGAATCGACCGCGCATCTTCTTATAACAAATTCCCGGTTTTGTGTTTCTTTTGCTGAAGTTTTTACATAAGGTAGATAACCAGAATAAAAACAATAAAATCTCCCTAAACAACTCGTAAGTAGTATCTATTGTACCTGTGGTACACATTACTAATATCCTTTATCCGGGAGCATAAGTGGATTGCATGCATGCACAATGCACACAGCACATTTCATCGGATCCAACCGAACCGTGCGATGTCGGTTGAAAGCTTAAATCCGTTTTAAAGAAAAATCTCAGTGGGATGAAATTTTTCTAAGCTGAATTGGATGCCTGAACTTCTGCATCTCTCTGCAGTAAGCCCCAAAACACTCCGGTGCTATAAAAGTGAATCCAAATTGGCATTGGCATTACTCATTCTATCTATCTACAAAAACTGGGATTTACTAGCTCCACACTGGAGAATTCGATTTATCAATTGTGAGAAGAAGCTGGAACCTTGCATTTGAGGGGATTTTTTCGCGGTCTGAATTAAAAAGACAATGATTCTAATAGTTATTCAGATCGTTCATTGGGATGAGATATACGTTGCGTATATATCTTTTAGTGATTCACTGACCTTCTGAGTTCACCGACATTCTTTGGGAACACAGTAAACAGTGGCTCTTCTATTCAAACCATAAAAACATTGTTTGTAAATAATGGTATGAATAATTTGGGATTTCTTCGGTGTCGTAACGCCGCGCAGCGATTGCTTTTAGCACGTATTCCTTAGCTTTATGTTAAAAACTCTTTTAAGATGACTAATCCGAATTCTTTATAAGTCTAGAGTCAGACATATAATCCCCCGAAAAATAGTAGTTTTAATGCACATACATAAATTTAACTGACCATGCTGCATCCTTAAATAGGGAAATTAAATAATATAATCTATTCAAATTTCACTTATTCTAATTCTAGTTCATCAAATCACATTTTAGAGAAAATGATTTTTCTTTCTAAAAAGAATTATGAATGATATTATAAAGGTATAGAAAAAACAATAGCCTAATGATTTTTGGAAAACAAAATTAGTTTTTCGAAACAAATACTCATTTTCATAATTTTTTCATATTAAATGAAACATTAACATTATCCAGACATAAAAACCATTGTGGCTTGTGAAAATTAAAATATTCCAAATCGGATAGAAAAAGAGAACACAAAAATATTTATCAAATCACAATAAATTAGTAATTCTCATTAAGATTAATTATATATACACAGAGTTCATTTATATTATTCCAAATCAATTAGTGGTTATTTTAATAATTTACTAACGTCCCAGAGAAATTTATATTTTTAGTGTCATTAAGACATGAAGTCACTATAGAACAATTTGGCACGTTGCAAGGTCTCTTGCTAGTTGATAATTGAATTAAAACCAACGATTAAACGAGGAAGCACTAATTAATGAATACACGTAAAGAGCATATAAATATTGCAAGACAAAACACTTCGTTTTCTTAAATTACGAAGAAAATCGTCTTAAAACCTTGAGGTATAATGGTCAAAGTCACACTATAACTATAAATCAGAAAGTCAGGAGATCACCGTGATTCACTTCAATATTAAACTGTTTATTTATCTAATGTCGGTTTTTATTCTGTTTTTAACATAAAGACTTTAAATATTATGATGACGAAATTTTGTATTTCACCCAAAAATCCAAAAAAACAGTAACACAAGCCTTAAAAGTTTTTTAACTCTACACAATTATTTTTTGAAAACCACAAATCCTAACAAATAAAACAATTGTTAAATGACCGCATTCAAATCAAAATTAACATTTTGAATGAAACGGCAAGTAATTAATGAGCTTCAATTGGAATATATTTTTATTTGATAGGCACAAATTCCCGAACATTTCCCGTAAACATTTTAGGGGAAAGCAACTTTCCAAGGGGAATTTTTTAGAGACTGCGCAATATTTTGTTTACATCCTTACGGCCACCTGTTTGAATTCGTTCCCAAATTGAGGAAAACGTGGTTTCTGAAGGTATATAACAGCAACAGCAAAAGGTAGATAGGTACTATGTGACCCCGAAATTAATGTAATATACCGAAGACACTAATATAATTAACAATTCCCACAGGAACAAAACAAAAGTGTTATACTGCTCGATTATTGCAAGTAGGTCGGTATATACGGCTCACGTAAATTTTATCATAGCAGGTAGAACTTTGCAATATAAGGAAATGTACTGAGTAGAATTACCTACCATCAAAATTGTTTCCGAGCCGATACAAATAACTTCGATAAATCGTAATCAATCATCTGTAGAATTTAGATTTCATAAATAAGCTTTGCTTGTTTTAAGGGTTGGGCGCGAAATCCAGAAGGACAAAATCTTAAACGAAAAAATCCAGAACGACAATACAGTTTTAGAGATAAATCTAAATTCTGTTGTTATTTAATTAAATTAAATAAATCCTTAAACGTGGGGAATGTCTAATTCATAAGTTTGTTAATAGAAATTTCCTTTGACCTTTGGACTGATGAAACTTTTTTATTTTTTTCCAATGCTTTACAAAAAAGGTATTTTCATAATGAATAATAAATAAAGCAATTGTACAGGCAGTTCTGAAAAGGGTATATCTCGTGTTTTTTAGCTAATAGCCTTTATTTCACACAACTGTCTCTAATAATTTTCACACATCGTTTTATGCCTTCAGAAAACCAATCACGATTAAATTGTAAGTCGTGAATTTACAAAAAAACTAAATTTATACCTTATTCTGAAACTGAATTGTGTATCGCGATAGTTTTGAAGTTACCCTTATTATTTAACTACTGATATAATACCTGATTTTTTCTAACATTGTGGCATTACCAATTGATTCTCATATCTGTACATTGAATTCTTTATAAGTTAGAGGAAAACATAAAGAAGGAAATTAAATTAAGCTACTTTATAAAAATGAATCTAGGGTTCAACATTTTAAGCCACGCGGTTGTCCTAATGTTAAATTAACTTTTGAGCAGGCATATTTGAAAATACTTAGTTGATTATTCCAGATAAATTAACAAGCCCTCATTGTTAAATCAACTATTATTATTATTATTAGTGGGTCGTTAAGGTACTCTTGGTGCCTCTCGATAGCAGCGCGACCTTGAAGATCTATTGTGTTAGTCCCCTCTATTTAGACCCCTTCCATATCAATGTGCTTGATATATGATATGGTACTTTCGGGCTCCGAAATGTGCCAGACTTTGTCGAGCTAAGGCTTGACATTGGCAGATTACGTGTTCTGCTATTTCTTCTAGACAGAATCGACATGATCATCGTCCATAAAACCTACCTTTTTGAGATAGTATCTTAGGGCACAGTGTCCCGTTAGCAGGTTGGTAATGATCTTTAGATCCGGCTTGTTAAGGAGTTTGATAGTCCTCTGCTTGGAGGGGTGGATGAATCTTTTCGCTTGTCTTAGTCCGGTTTGATTGTTCCAATGTGAGGCTTTCTTTTCTTTTCTTTCTTCTTCCCATAGCCTGAGGTAGAATTTGTAGTAGCTACTGGCCAGGCCAGGTTGAATCAACTCCAAATATGAAATTGAAAAATGGAAAAATGAAAAATACAAAAATTTTAATTCTCACTGAATGCAATAGACTGCATATAAAATTCTTTTATGAGTTCACCCACCTGTCGATAGGAGATATATTTGATATTTTCTTTATTCCTGCGACATCAGACGGAATACCTGCCGTTTAAGGGCATTGAAAAGTCACTGAGAAATACATCGAATTACGTGACCTGACTATAATCCAGTCTCAACCAGCCCTTATCGAGCAAGAAAGTAGTTTCATGAAAGGTACGTGCCCAATACCTGTGCCATTCACCATTCAGTATCCTTGTGGCCCCACGAAAAATTTGAGGCATTTCGCAATTAATTAGCAAGGACGACCGTATTTTAGAGGTTTACTTTATTTATTTCAATTTACGAAGTTTAAGATTTTTTCTTCAAATAAAAAGATTACCCTTGAGCGGCTTAATTGAATAGTAAAAGGTGAGTTGAATGATAAAAAACAAGATCCGTATAGTGCATGGAATATTCAACACGTATATTTAAGTTACGAGTTATTTACTTGGGAGCTGATGTCACTATTTAAAGAAAGAGATCCTAAAGAAAATTTAATAAAAAGTTATACCACTAAAACTTGTTGAGACAAACCTTAAATTTAAATGATATACTTTTAATTATTAGAAGAAATATGCGTTCCGAAAACAAAAAGACTTCCGCATTTATTTCTAAACCTTATTTAAGATAAGACATCCTTACTTTTATTTCTCTAAAATTAACATTGTAAACTGTTTAAGGTAAATCGTTTTTCAAAGATACATTTTAAAATTAGACTTAATTAATATATTGAGTTATTTAAACATATGTTTGGCCTTATAAATATTTCATCAATTTAAAAAGAAATAAATCTACTGCCAGCAGCCTTGAAAAAGGATATCTATTATATTAAATGTTTAGGGAATGAACCTTTGCAACACATAAAATATTCAAGCAGTAAAACCCATAAATCAAATGAAATCGGATAAACGAAACAAGCGGAAGGCTCTTCAATATATATATATAAAAAAAAAAAAAAGAATCCGACTATCCTGTTTAGTATTCCGACAGTATTTTTGGATCGTATGATATTCAATGATTATTGGGGACACTTTACGCCTTTTTCTCTTTGTCATGCAACCTCTGCTTGATTTTGTGATTAATTCAGATTGTCACGACAATTCGTAACAATCGATTTTATTTTACCTCTTATTAACACTGCCCGTAGACTGTTTTCATCCTGGTCCACCTCCAGGATGGCAAATAAAATTTATGCTGTCCTAACAAAGTAGGCGTTCCAAAAATCATTTGTCAGTCGTCTCGATAGAGAAGGGTTCTTTGATGCTTTGATGGACTAAGCATGTTATTTTCTGATTTTCTTCTATTCTAAATGATGATGGTGTTGTAATGTATTCAGGAACATATTTATTTTGATCCTATTTTTCTTCAAGGTTTATTTCCCGGTTTATAGGGGACACGTTATCTTTGATTTATTGTTATAGATAGTATTTGTAAAGCTGTTAGTTTTGCTGTAGAAAGAAAAATTAGACAGAGATTTTATGGAATGAAGCAGAGGAATTGCACTTTGGGGAAACTATCACCTTAATAAGATGAAAGTCAAGCTTTTTGTTGAAAAAGTCAATTCAAATTCAATTATGTTTCATAAATCTTTAAAAATAAAAATAATAAAATTCCCGAACAGGTTGGGCTAATTCCAAAATGTATCAAAACCATTCCGATGCGCAATTCAGCTTCAGAAGAAAGAAGGTATAGATGCAGTTTTTGTGTACTTTAAAAATTGTAACTCCCTTTTGATTGCATTTTAAAAATGTTTTTCTCAAAATACCGAGGTAAAACACTACCACCATAATAAGAATTTCTATTAAGTCCATATTTCTAAAAGACAAAATTTCGAATAACTAAGTGAATGTAATAAAATAGCACCTTTATCAATTCCATGGTCTTTCAATGTTTTCTAAAGTATTTTGTAGCAGGGAACAAAGGAAAAATAATTAAAAAAACCTATCCTGCATAGCCAATAAACATTTTGTGAAAGAAAATTCAGTTCAGTAAAAAGAAAGAACGTCCCGGACAACCATCAACATCGATCAATGAACAACATGTCAATGAAATCAAAGATTCAAAATCGAAGAAGGAACTGAAGGTCATTCCAATCATTGAGTTTCAGAAGTGTTTCGAGGATTGGAAAAATCGCTGGCGTAGGTGTATTGCATCACGCGGGGACTATTTTGAAGGGGATGATATAGATTTGGAAGAATAAATAAAAAATTTCAAAGTTATAAACAAATTGGCTTTACTTTTTGATCACAGTAGTATGATAGAAAGAATCCCCAACAAAATTGGTATGCATCTAAAATGAAATCTCGTAAAGCAGAATAGCCAAAATTAAAATCTCTGAAAACGAGAATTCTTCTTTATCAGTCAAAATGATAACTAAGGTTATTTTCAAGAAATCGGTTTTTCTGCAGCTGAACTAGAGTAATTACTGAATTGCACAATCAACTGCATAAAATGAATTCAAATACAATTTCTTTCAATATCTATCGAACCGGATTAAGTGGATATATATTGTACATAGATATTAAACATTTGCGAAAATCAAGAATATAATTTAACATGAACGCAACATATTGTTTATCATCATTCCGAATAAATCTTGCCTTTTCTAAACAAATTAAAATTCTGAATGATAATCGGCTGCCCCCGAAAGACGACAACACTAGGACCACAAAATTGATCACCCATGCGTCATTTCCTATTGAATAAAAGCAGCGAACCTTCGCTTCGAAACCCTTCACCCTTCGAGCATCACAGTCATCCACTGATGCAAGAAATATATAATTTTCCAGCCCAATAATTTCCGCCAAAGACCATCGATTGACTTTTTATTTCTCACTTTTCAATCAATCGCCAGCCGATACCTCTCTTATTGGGGACGAAGGCGACTCTATTCCCCTTTAATTTAATTATAGAACAATTTAAGCGAATGTCCCCTTTTACGTGGAAACCGCAAACATTTGACGGATTGGAAATTTATTCGTTTTACTTAAATTATTATTATATTTTCAAACTATTTTGCGGTGTCAATCAAGGGAATTGTTGGCGGTTATAATGCTTTTGACAGCACAGGAATTCAATATGGGAAATTGATGAAGGGCTGTTGGGAGGTATTGAGGCACAACAAAATAAACTCTTCCCTTCACTTACCATAGCGCCGATTGACACGGGTATTCGTAGATACAGCCAAGCCATATCAAGCCTTTGCCTCGTCAATTAAAGAAATTTCGACCTCAGGAAAAACCCTTTTATGGCACCTGTCGGATTACTTGACAGGGAACTTGCACAAACTTTTCAGTGTTAAGTAATTGAAAATTTGCAACTCGACTTCTTGATTAAAGCAGTAATTCTTCTATCAATTAAGGGCTTCTTAGGAAACTACTAAGTTATGCTTGCACTACTCACCTTCATATCACGTCGAAATTGAAATTGGTCTGTTCCATATACGTACCCAACTTTATATAGCTGAATGACGTGCTGAAATTCTTAGAGAATTCGTTGCAATTCAGCACACAATGCTAACAATTAAAGCGTTGAGGTTTTCCTAAATATAATACAATCACGCTTTCGAATCGATATGTTATGATTCATCGAAAAGAATGATCGATTACAAATGAACAGCGGAACCGAGTGAATGAAAATGCAAAGATTATTTAAAAATAAAGCCTGAACTAAAGTTGCTACTTAAAAAAAATCCGTCACTAGTGACATACAGTGGTGGAAATTCCTATAAAACCACTGCTATTTTCTTAAGTTATTTGTGAAAAGCGTAACCAAAGTAATAAAGCTTATTACTTCAATATTAGTTAGGATTTATTTTTAACATTGTATAACAAAACTTGATTCTTATTAATAATATAAGAAATAAACCACCAATTTATGAAAATTTTGTAAGAATTCAGTGGAAATTCGTATAAAACCAGCATAAATTTAAGTAAAAAAACTGGAAAAAATAGTACGCAAAGTAACAAAAATGTATTTTTAATATTTTGTAGAAGATCCCCGTTGCGAAATAACCGCAAAAATCCGTTTCGGCATGGAGTCAATTAGTTTAACACATTCGGTTATGGAAATGGATTGCCATGCTTCCTTGATTGCAGATTTCAGCTGCATAACGGTGTCGTATTGTCGACCATTAGCATAAACATGCCTTGCAAGGACTCCCCATAAGTTTTCTATGGGATTTAGGTCAGGACTTCTTGCCGGCCAATCAATGGTGGTAATATTTGTTTGAACCAACCACTCTTTAACTTTTTTGGAAACATGAATTGCGACGTTGTCTTGCTGGAAAATGAAGTCCTGACCACATAAATCCTCAGCTTTTTCCACCATTACTGCTTCTAAGAGCTCAATATATTTTTCCGAGTTCATTTTGGTTGGAACCCAAGCCAGCTCCGTTTTTCCGTTAGCCGAAAATCCAGCCCAAACCATCACACTTCCACCGCCGAAGTTGCGACTCATTCTGACTTCTTCATTGCAACGTTTGTCGTGCCAGTAGAATTGAAAACCGTCTGGACCGTCCAAATTAAACTTTTTCTCGTCAGAAAACCGTACTTGGTGCCATTCTTTGGTCCAACCCATATGGTTCCGTGCAAAGTTTAAACGTGCGGCCTTATGCGTGGAAGAAAGTGGTGGTTTTTTCGCTCTTTTCTTAAAAATCATGTAAGGGTCCTCATTTAAAATTTGCCTAACACGACGACTTGTAACAGGTAAGTCTAATTTTGAAACAATTTGTCCAGAAAACAATTTATTTTTTCTCGCTTCGAATAAAATTAATCGTTTCTGTCGCGAACTTAATTTTTTGTTGTGGTCGTGTTTGGCTATTTTGCCATATTGTTCGCCCAAATGTAAAAAATTCAGCACTACGTTATGGGATCTGTTGATCCGCCTCGATATTTCGCGTACAGAAAGCCCACAGTCCTTAAAAGCAGTGATTTTATTCTTTTCTGCCTCACTCAGTACCTTACCACGTGACATATCTAAAATACAGGCACTTAAATACATAAAATTCAAAAAAATAACGGAAACTATTACTTAACAAGTTGTTTTATTTTTTCACTTCAAAATTAATTTGTTTTTCCCAGATATTTACGAAATTTTAACAATCAACAGCTCTGGTTTTATGTGAACTTCCACAAAAAATGCTTTATTTCATTGACATTTGCTGATATCATAACGGTAAAAACTTGAACAGGACTAAGAAAATGCATAGCATGGATATTAAGCATTGCCAGCTTAGCGGCAAAGATTTTGCAGTAGAAGAATTGGAACTTACTTCACTTCGCAAATAAATGTGCTATTGCAATTACTAATGGTTTTATGGGAATTTCCACCACTGTAGTAATAGTATTCATAAATTTTAATGTATGAATAACTTTACTTAAAATTTCATAGAAGATTAACGTCTTATTAACCTTTTGCGGTCTTTGCGACAAGTTTCGAAATAATATTTTACAAATTGTGTTTAAGTAAAAAAAGTTAAATGTTTTCTTGTAACGCTGTCGAGTTTTTTATTTTAACTTAATTTAAATTATTTTATTTTTTAGAATCACAGCTTTACCTCAAGGAACTTATCAACTAATGAAATTGGTTTTTTGATTTCAGATGATTCCGCCATGCGGTTCACCACAATCCAATTCTTGTTGAGGCATCTGCCAAGACTTGTGCATTTCTTTATAAATATCAGTGAAAACTTGATAAAATATTCTTCAGATGTCATTTTATTATACACTAATTAAATAAAAAAATAAATATTAACTATATCGTCGGAAGAAATTATTAAAAATATCCCTATTTTATAGCGAATTAACCATACCTGTCGAGGGAACATTACGCTCCGAACAATATAAACGTGTCCTGGAAACATCCCTTTTTCCTTATATGGACTCCCTGGCTTCCAGATCTTCCTACACATTTACGCAGGATGGGGCACCATGCCACACAGCAAGATCTGTGAATGATTTTTTCAATTCAAAAAATATTTATGTCCTTTCTTGGCCGGGCAATTCCCCTGATCGCAATCCCATTGAGAATTGTTAGTACATTTTAAAGGAACAGAATGGTCCTTTCAATTTGGCATCAATTCTCTCTAGATCTAGATCAATACAAAACTGCTTTGCAAGGGTTATCCATCGTGTGAGTAAAAACACACTAATTTGCGTAAAAATACTTTATTTAAAAAATTAATAACTGCTGTACATATCTACATACAGCATTGATCATAATGGCTTTGATCAATGCCTTCCGCTTGAGTGGATCTTAAAGAACTTTTTAAAAACATTTAATAAAAGAAAGGAATAACTTAGAAAGGACTAACTCAAATGTGACTGAGGAGGAATTTTTTTGAAGGAAAAATTTGTGTCTTTTTTTTGGAGACTTGGATCAAAGGAAGAAGCAGGAAGTAAGATGATGAACGAAACCAGGCAAGATCAGGGCAGCGGCAGCGTCAACAACAGGCTCCCAAGCTGTAGATTGTTGTTGTTCCCAAGTTATACTCTCTTCTAAGCCTCTGTCACCATAGTTCCAGAGATAGCTGCTTATCAAACACTCTGTACCATTCGTCTCAGACTGGATAGAACCTGGAATCTGGAACCTGAAACCTACTCATTTCTCTAATATGATTTTGATTTTTAAGGGGATTTCCGAACACGAGTCAGGAACAGAATTAATTATTAGAAAGAGATTAAGAATTTTTTTTTTGTTTAAAGGAATTATCACAAGACTGGCTTAGAGAAAGATTAACCCATTCAGGATTTCTTTTTTTTTTAACGCGTTTAACCAGCAGTAGTAGAATAAATAATTGGTCGCTGCTCAAATGTTCGTTCAAGCTCAGATTCACCATCAGGAAGAACAACAAAGAAAAAACAGAAAATATCACAAAACACTAGCATTTGAATAATTCACTTTTTTAAAAGAGTCCATTAATGTCCATCTCATCATAAATACATATATCAGATTTTATGTGATGATTAAACGAAATTCGAAAATTATATCAAGACGCGATCAAAGCAGTTGTCATGCGATGCTTCCGAAGGAAAAAAAAAATCAAACGAATTTAAGTAAACTCGCGGAAGATTACGGATTTCATCAAATTTGTAATACCAGAGTCCTTTTGATTTGCATGCTAATTAAGATAATTTTAAATTTATTCTTTAGTATTATTGAACTTTTCCTTCTGAGTGATCTCGAACCGGTAAAGCCCCTCTTCCATAATTTGGTAGTTGTAAAAGGGTAGAATTCAAGGCCGGATAACGGCCTCTGAAGATCGATGAAGAAGTCATGAGTCACTCAAAAAAGCACATGTGGCTCCAAAAATACGACCCCTTTAGCACCGCTCCATCCTAGCGAAGGTACGCCATGTAATATTCACTCATCCAGAAGCAAAAGCCTTTAACGCTCAAATATGCTTCAATTCTTGCATTTTTTTGGTACATAAAATTATATAACGCACCAAAAAATTACGAAGAATATCCTTGAGATCATCGCGATTAGAAACCGAATTTCTACTCTTCTGTAATTCATTATTCCCCATCGGTAGAGGCATCAATAATTGTGTATTCGATTAAGAACCTCATAATCCCGATTCGTAGCTCCACTTTATGTGATTATGTTGCCGGACACTATATATTTCTTCATATTGTAGGAAGTTTTCCAAACAATGCACTAGCTGGTCTCCTCCAGGCTTGTGGGTATTATTCGCGCGATATAATAAAATCTTATGTGTCGCTCAGTCAACCGCAAGTCGTAATTTCATTTAAGGTATAAATAAAAATATAGATTGTGTAACGAAATTCGTAAAGTAATCGCTGTACGAAAAACAAAACGGCTCCGAGGCGTTGGAGATTTTAAAAATATTAACAGAAAAGTGGGGAAGCCCGATCACTTTTTTTTTCTTTTCTTTTTTAAATAACTTAATTAAAAATACATATAAAAACAAATCAGTGTCTTTAAACGAAAGTCCAGCACTTCACACTTAATCGTCCTTAGAACCTAATCGGGCGCACCCCACTTGTATGTAAAAGCGCTCTCCTTCGAAAAAGTCTTTAAACTCAACACCAAAATTTATAAGAATGTTCCTTAACTTAAATTTCGCAGCCTTTTGGGTTTAACTAACTTTCGTCATATATGCTAAGGAGTATTTTGTACTAAAACATTCATGTGATCGCTTTTAAGGGCGAGATCAATGACGACGACGGCGACGACGTAATTTGATTTTAAATTCCCGCAAATTTTTTTGCGATCATTATTTCTCGTATTTATCTTGGTTTTTTTTTGTTTTTTTTTGTTTTTTAAATATTCGGCAGGGCGGCCATGCAAACTCTACAATCGATCGAGTCTTTGGTTGTTCCAACGTAGTTCAGATTAAAGGTTGAAAGCCATTCACTACATTTCTCCGGTGATTCAAAAGCCAACGTCCTTGTGATAAAATCGACACCAATATTTGGACGATAACTAAATGTATATTAAAAATTGTTTATTTTTTTTTTTATATGAACTGAAGCAAAGAAATGTTTTTTTTTCTAGGAAACCTCTATCATGCATGTTTCAATTTACTGTTTTGGGAATGATGGTAAATGTAGTTATGAAAACAACAATAGGAAACTTATGTAATTTTTATAGGTTATTTAGCAGAGTATGATAGCACTAGTTTTTTGTTTTGTTTAAAAGAGTCAAATTCTAGCTATTAGCATTTGAAGAAATCTAATTAAGTTTGAAAGTAATATTCAAATCCACATTATATTTTTTAATGCGATGAGAAAAATTCTTCAAAAATTAAATGTTCTATTTAATTTATGCCAGGTCAGCGGTGTTAAAAATCCAGAACTAAGCGATGTTCCTTATCAATGAAAAAAAATCATGTCTTTAACGACCTCAAAAAGCCAAACGCGAAATGTTTCAAATACGCACAAACTTTATTATCATTGGCGAGTAATTTTAAATGACTTCTGTAGAAGCTAAATATTGAAACTCTTCAGATAAATGCATGCTACCATACGTTGCATATTTTGTGAAATCGCAATGCAAAAGTGCTACTAAAATCGACTGTTAGTAAAATTTGAAGAAGTTCATGAAAAAGAAACTCAGTGTCGCCAATTAGTAACATAAAATCACGATACCAACTTCCTGAAAAATCCAAAACACTCAAAGCAAGCTTTTGGTTTACACTAGGCAAGATAACTGCTGCATTGCAAAAAAGAAATTATATAAATAGAAATTAATATTAATAAACGCAACGCACTTTTCCATGAACTTGCTTTCTTAAATTACTATTATCACAGGATAATTATAAAAAATCTGAGCACAAAAAGTCGGATGACTGAAAAACAGTGGAATAATAAAGAAATTAAAAAAAGATTCCATACAATTTGTAAGGCTCTACCGAATTTTTGTTACACAGATTTTTTTTTTTCTTTTTTTTTCTTAAAAGGAAGCGACTACTAATATAATCCAATCAGTTACAAATAGACAACAATGAGGATGAAATATACAAATGTAAATAAATGATAAGGAATTTTTTCCAAAAAAGAATAAGTATACGTACGCTTTGATAATATTTTTCAGCGCCACTTTGCGCTCCCTCTCGATAAACCAGTCAATCAAGTAACCAGCCATTAAGGGTGCTGTTTTATATAATTTAAAGAATTTACAATAGTTACCCAGTGCCCATGCAGAGCGAAGCTCTAAAGCATGAGCTATTGTTGAATCTTCTCTTTGTTCCGGAGTTAGTGATCGTAACACAGTTGTAATGTCTGTACAAAAAAAAACAAATAAAATACAAATCAGATTCATTTATTTAAATTCAAATAATAGTAAATCATACCTAATGTGTTTTTGGTGAAGATGTAGTACAGTATCCGGTACGCAGTGAATTCGAGAATATTTTCACCTCCGACTTCGGAGTAAAGCATTTTAAGTTGTGTCTGGCACTGATTAAATTCCTCGTGATCACCCTTTTCCATGGCAATACGAGCGTGTGTCTCATAAACTTCAACAGTAAATTTATCTCTAATTCCCTGGACCTGTAAAAAATTATAAAAAAAAATATTTAATATATAAATAGATAATATTAAAAAATAAACTCACCGTTAAATCCTGCCTAATTGACTTAAGCTGATCACAGGCATAAAAGTAGTCTTGCTTCTCAACCCATTTCTGTTTAACGTTTTGCAGTGAAAAAACCAAAACTTCGACCGGTCGAACTTCACTGGCCGATGGTGCCTTTGTAAGACGTAAGAAAGACTTTTCTAAATCCCTACATGTCCCTACTATATGAAAATCGGATAAATCTAAACTGCTATCAACCGCGGAATCATCAATAAATAGTCGCGAAGGTGTCGGCTGATGATTAAAACGTTTTTTGTTGATGATATTGTTGTTATTTTTCGATGGATTTATTGCGCTCGCTACAGCAACAACTGGCTTTTTCGAACTATTCACACTATTTGGTGGACCAAAACGAGCAGCACGTTGCTGCAACCTAGCTGTATCACCTTCCACTGCTCCACCAATTGTAGATGAGTAGAAGGGTACTTTTTTATTGTTGCCGTTTGCCTTTTGATTTTTCTTTTGATTTTTATTATTTCCTTTATGATTGAATTTTTTGTATCCATTTAGTGGAATGAATTCTTCGCTATCGGATGAAGTTGTACTTGAGCTACGTCTGCTCTTTCGGCGAGGACTATCTGAAGAACTACGTGAACGTGACCGTCGTTTTGTCGCGAATTTTCCACTGGAAGATATTGGAGACCTGATGGGAGATAGCATTTTTTTTAAGTTAATTTTTTGTATAAATGAAGATTCAATAAAAGTGAAGACTAGTTGAAACGTCAGAAGATTGAAGAGCTTTACAAGGCTTAAATGTCAATTTTGAGTAAATGGGAAAAAATTGTAATTATTATTTACAAAACGGAACCAGTTAGAATATTTGCAGCCCCTAGAATTTCCAAGGGATTGATGTTAAGGAATCTTCAAACAAAGTTGCTGCTCTTGTGTAATTAATTAATATCAATTTCTTAATAATTTCCTTCGTCGTATTATTTACGAAAACGAAGGAAACCAAAATAATTTTCAATTTTTGAACTATAAAAGCTAAGAGAAGTTGTCATAGTAAAATAAAATACATCAAAATTTCTGTACTCCAGGACTGGCTTTTTATTTTTGCCCAAAAAAATAATTAAAATTTCTTATTCTTGCCTCAAATAAATAAAAAACAGCTAAAAAAAAATCATAACTGGTTCGGTTCCCGATTTCTAGTCAATTTTCTCGTCCATAATTCTAAAATATATATCAAACTGTACAAAATGAGAGAAAGGATTTCTAATTCTTCTCCCCAATCCGAATCCGAAGTATTTCAACTAGAAGAACCAAATATACGCTTTAATACAAAATTTGTACTCACCTAGATCTGGATCGACTTGAAGATCGTTTTGCACCAGTTGATCTCCGTCCCAATCGCGCATTCAAGCTCTTTGAAAGACCCTTTTTCCTATTCTGGAATTGTGCAATTGACCCAATAACCGGAGGCTTAGGGGGAACTAAAGCATTTCGTTCGCTATGAACACTCGGTATAGGTTCATTGTCCCAATCACGTGTCCACAATTCCCCCTTATTTGCTGCAGCTGTTATTTTACCTTTAAGACAGATGCCAATCTGATCCTTATCCAAATCAGTCTCACATTTTGCATAGCACCTGGCGACGTAATTATTCAAGCTTTCAGGCCACGCATCAGTGGGATTATTAAAAGGATTTGGTTTTTTAAATTGGTTCTGAGTAGCGACAACGTTCTGCTTTAAAGTATTATCATAGCTGGAATCAAAGGAAGTCGGGAGAGGTGGTGGAGGTTTAGACAAATCAGGAGTAACAACAGGAATGATCGGAGGAGGGATACTCGTATCGAAAAGGATGTGAGGGGTAGAATTAAGATCAGTATTTTGGTGCTGAGCTTGTTGCTGTTGCTGCTGCTGTTGTTGTTGTTGTTGCTGCTGTTGTTGCTGTTGTTGTTGATTTTGTTTATTCTTGTTACGCTTCCTCTTCTTTTTACCGCCCCCAGTACTATTTTGTGTAGTAACCGGAGAACTCAGCAGAGGGCTGGTGGTAGTTAAGCGTTTTTGCTGATTTAAATTGAAACGAATTCCACCGAATTGATTCTTTTGCTGAGGAAAGAATGCCGGCCTTTGTAACAAATTACCCGGGGATTGGAGGAGATTAGAAGAGGAGCAATCAGAGGTAGATTGATCAATCGAAGACTCTTGGGGAATGTTATCATTTTTCGCGATAACAGCGTTCCCAAAGCCTGGAGGAGCATTAGAAGTAGTCGTTGTTCCTGGAATTGCATTCGACGATTGGTTCTGGCTCTGGGTCTGTTGGGTTTGCTGTTGTTGCTGTTGCTGCTGCTGTTGGAGCTGGGCGTAGTGCATGTAATAGGGGTGGTAATATTGCGCGTATTGGGCGGTGTAGGCATTATACAAATTCTGAGGGTAATTATACATCCACGAAGCAGCCTGACCTTGTGCTCCTCCCAGCACCTGCGACCCACTTGACTGTGACTGTCCAACTCCGGGCGGAAGGGGCGGCGGAGCCACTGCTGTGCTCGATCCGCTTTTCTCACTCATTTTCCTCTCACTAAACTAAACTTACCTTGGACGAAAAGATTTTTATAATTCTTTTCCTGTAAAACGAGAAATTCAAGAAGTTGAAGAAATGTTAAAAATTAGGCCGCCATATTTGATGCCAGAAAAGTCGCAGAAATTAAGTAACAAAATTGGCCAGTACGAACCTTCTTTCTTTATTCTTCTGCACAGGAATTCACTCTGTGATATATTTCTAATGTTTTTGATGTTGATTCGTAAATATTTGATCAATTAATCTGATACTTTTCACGCATCACTCACTCTCCATTCTGGCACGAAGTTAATTGCGTCATGAAAATTTGTGAAATGTACCGTTTTGGGTGAAGTTGGCGGCATGTCGGTGTTATACACAGTTCAGTGGAATTGAAAATTGTGAAAAATTTTGGACAATTTTTGATGAAACCTTTAACTATTGTAAAATCAGTTTGTTTATAACTCTGGTGTTAATATTAAAAATAAATAATCCAATAAAATTAACAATTCCCGAATTAAACCCTTAAATCTAGTTTTCTCCCATCTCCAAATTGTGAATTTTTTACCAAATAAAATGATTGTGAATCTTTTTTGACATTTATCCGCTGTTCTTGTTTTGGTTCGCATTTCACAACAAAACCGCCGGAGCTCCCCCGTGAAGAACTGAAATTACTTTTTATAATGAGAACATTGGGCTTTAGTACGGTGTCCCGCTGCTTAATTTCAAATTGCAGAACAGTCCGAAATTATGGAACTGGGGTCGGGGCAGTCAAGGCCGAGGAGGCTCCCGAGCGCGTATACCGGCGAAAAATGGGCGGCTGGCAAATTCATTCCTACGGCGATTTGGAGGAGCTCCAGTTCTCTGAGAATTTGAAAATCCCTCCGATACGATCACCGAATGAATTGCTTATAAAAGTTAAGGCAACTGGAGTGAATCCCATTGATATTGCAATGTTAGGTAAGCACTTTTGGGGCCCTGATTTTTTAAAAGAAGGCACTTTTTGGATTTAATTTTATTTAATGTAGTTTTTAAGGGGGTAGTCCAGTGACAAAAAAAAAAAAAAAAAAATGTTTAATTTTTTTTTTTTTTTTGCTTAAATCGACTCTACTACACCTCGAAAATACTCCCTTAAAATATCTAAGCAAAATATGGAATAGTTTTAAAGATACAGAGAGTGTTCGAGAGACGTGTAATCCGAGCGCTCGAAGGTCCCCTGGCGTGTTTCGGAGCAAGGAAGACTCTTGTATTTCTGTTTGCTCCGCCCTTTTTTTTCGGTTTATAATGGTTTAGGTCCTTCTGCTTTGTATTTAAAGTTAGTTATGTATGGAGCAGGCATCGCTGACAAAGGCCAAATTCATTTTTTTAGCTTTTTACCGCAAACAAAACTTTAAACGCGTTTTTCTCAAAACAGCATTTATTGACTCGGCGGACGGCAGATCTCAGAGTCTTTTGCTCCGATTGATCTCAAAATTTAACTGTATATTTCTTGATTGTGTATCTATCGTCGGAACTAGAATTATTAAGATCCATTGTTTATTTACAAAGTTATAAACAAATTAAGCACCCGAAAAACACCCGAGAAATTCGAAATGCCGCCATTTTGTTATTTGTTATTGAAAATTAATAATTCTAGTTCCGACGATAGCCAATGTTCTACAGATTAAAACCTCGTTTGAATTTTTTGTTTCAAATGAACCGTTGCAGAGATTCGACGTCCGCCAACAAAAAATTTTTTTTTTGGAGCGGCCATTTTGTCGGGATGACTCATCGAAAAAAAAAAAAAAATTTTTTTTTCTTGTAACTTAATAGTTGTACTATCATATGTCAAAAAGTTTTTTAATAAAAATTAATTTCTAATATGAAAAAAAAATCGTTGAAAAAACAGTCGTTTTCACTGGACTACCCCCTTAAGAAGGAAGTCGTGAAATTAGATAAATATTTAGAAGTGGGGCTCTAGACAAAACTCGCCCCAAAAAACTTTCCACCTCGTGCAGACCATTTTAATACATGAAAATAGTCAATTCACGATGGAAGAAAACATTTTCAGTAATTGTTTATGCACAGAAATATTGTTTAAACAAAAAAAATTTTTATGAGTAACTTTAATTTTCATTCAATTACGTATTTTAAGCAATTTTTTTTCTTTCTGGTTATTTTTTACGATTTCACTATAAATAATGAATTCCATTTTTCACTCTAACGTTGAAACTCACTAATTATTTTTATCATAAACCATTAAAATAGATGGCCTTGCTTTCTTCAGCTATGTGAAGTAACCAAAAACTTCGCTTTGTTTCGATTTTCTGATGTTATAGTATGATCTTTTTTTCGCACAATTAACACAGATAACAACACGATTTCGAATACTAGGAATGACTCTTCTGTTGCCTTTGTTTATGCATAAAAATAATAAAAAATTGCTTTTGTTTTGTTTTTTTAAAAGTATAGATTATTTTGTTAATTTTTTATCGTTTTTATATTTTATCAAATATTATATTATTTAACCCCTTAACCTACAACATCGAGTCTCACTCGTGGTCGCTCGATTGGGCCAAAAACGAAAACATCGAGCCTCACTCGTGGTCGCTCGATTGGGCCAAAAACGATAACATCGAGCCTCACTCGTGGTGAGTCGTTTAGGGCAAAAATTATAACATAGAGTTAGGCGCGTGGTGCTCGTAGGACAGAAGGGCAAAAAGTTTTTTTTCTAATTTATGTGTTGTGATAGTCCTATGCGCACACAGCTATATTTTATAAATAATTAAATTAAATATTTAAAAAACCAACAGATCAGACTTAGATTTAGATTCGACCCGAAAGGTAAATACAGAATATGCATTTGCATATAATCCGGTGTCTACTTATAAACCATTTGTGTGTTACACATGTCTTTGCATATCATAGGGCGCCCAATTTGGGGCCGATTTGTTGTCTATTGCATGGTTGAATTTGGCCTGCTCTGTTGGAAATTAAATCGTAGGTTAAGGGGTTAATTATATAAAATTTATTATGTGCATAAAAAATCAAAAAATGGCTTTTGTGTTGTTTTTTATTTATTTATTTATTTATTTACTTTGCTTAATACAAGCTACAAAACTTAAACTAAGCTTAGACTAAAACTGATAAAATTAAAAGGTGAAAACGAGGGGACGGGGCAATAATTATGGTGGTGGGTCATGCTGTTAAAGGGCATGTCTGAGGGAGGTTTTATCTAAGTGAAAATTGAAGGCGGGAGAGTTGTTAGTTTTGCGTAACATTCTAGTAATAGGTTCGAAGTGCCCGTAGTTGGTGCGGTGACTGTTTAGACGAAAGAGTGGAAAGGATCGTACGTTGCGAGGATTGGTGTTGATGGATATGTTATGCAAAATTTCAGGACAGTCAATGGAACCAGTTAGGACCTGATGGATAAAGATTATATCGACGAGGTCACGGCGCATTGCTAAAGGTTGGAGGTCAATCAGTTTCAAACGGTCCTCATAAGGAGGAAGATTAAGGTTATCAACCCATGGAAGGCCACGTAACGTGAAGCGGAGGAATCTGCGTTGCACTGATTCGATTCTATTGATAATTGTTGGCTGGGAGGGTGACCAAACTTGGCAAGCGTATTCAAGTAGGGGCAAGGGGCCTGACAAAGCAGATATAAAGAGCTTTAGTGACATAGGGGTTAGAGAATTCCTTAGACCAGCGTTTAATAAAGCCCAAAGCTGAGTTGGCTTTGCTTATGATGTGATCGATGTGAGAACGGAAATTGAGTTCACTATCACAGATGATGCCCAGATCACGGAGAGAGCTGACTGATGGAATGGGTTCGCCAGATAGAAAATATGTCCTAAGAGTGAAGGGGAGACGGTTGCGGGAATACGTGATAGATTGGCACTTGGAGATATTCAGGTCAAGGAAGTTTTTTAGGCACCAGATAGAAAAGTTGTTTAAGTCATCTTGAAGAAATGCTGAGTCAGATGCGTTGGAGATTTTCATATCATCAGCATAAATTAATATATCAGAATGTTTGATTACCAACTCAACGTCATTTATGGATAATATGAAGATTAATGGACCCAGGTGACTGCCCTGGGGGACAACGGAGAGGGATGTAAAGGGTTTAGAAACCGCTGAGTTAAATCGAACCATGTATTGCCGATTATCAAGGTAGGATTTGATCCAGGAGATAAAACGAGGATGAAAACCAAGGATACTGAGCTTAAAAACAATGATTTGATGAGAGATTTTGTCGAAAGCTTTACTAAAGTCGGTGGCAATAACGTCAACTTCGTCACCACTTTCCATAGCTTGCAGCGTTCGTGACACAAAAACTATCAGATTCGTAGTTGTGGATCTCCCTTTAAGAAAACCGTGTTGTATGGGGGAAAGAAGAGACTTACAGTGGAAAAACATGGCGTCGTAGACAAGGCTTTCGAAAAGTTTGGGAATGCAGGAAAGTTTGGCTATGGGACGGTAATTTGAAACATCGTTTTTACAACCTTTTTTATGGATTGGGACAATATATGAAACTTTCCAAGAACAGGGAAATACACCTTTAGAAAGAGAAAGCGAGAAGAGGGTAGAAAGGGGTGGGGTCAAGTAGGCAGAGAATTTTTTTAGGACAATGGCAGAAATTCCATCGGGGCCAGGATTGTAATCGTCGGTGAGAGCGTTGATTTAAAAAGTATAGATTATTTTGTTCGTTTGTTATCGTTTTTATTGTTTTATAAATATTATATTATTTAATTATATAAAATTAATTACATACAGAAAATGCTTTGTACAACATTTATTTATTTATTATAAACAACTTCGCCAAACATCTGACTACTACAATAAAAACAAAAGCCAAAGTAACCTTAACCAAGCTGATTCTTTAACTGGTCTCTGGTGAGTTGAAAATCAATTACGTCAAAGTGTCGGTTAAAAAGGCGTGACATTGACGAAGTCGGACCAAACATACCATAGTTGGTTCTATGAGAAGGGACAGAAAATGTAAATGAGTCCAGAAATTCGGGAGAATTAATCGTTCCCCGCATACAGTCGAATGCAAAAAGGATTCTGGAGTTGTTGCGCCTTGTCTCAAGAGAGAGCAGAGGGAACAGTCTGAGCCTGTCCGCATTATAGCAATTGTAGAAATTAAGTTGATTACGAACTCTTCTGAGATATCACAATTTGTTTACGATCTTATATCTTATATATATCTGCATGTTCCTTAAAGGTTAAGTTGCTGTCTACAATAATTCCCAGGTATTTCATTTTCTCAACCTATAGTTGCCTTAGTTTTGCTTACATTCACTTTTAATTTTATTCATTCCATTCATCTACTTAAACTTCTTAGGTCATCCAAATTAAAAACGCTGTTCCTCGATATGATCAGTAATGTGTCATCAACAAACAACACGGATCACAGAGGGATTGTAACATCTTAGGACTGTTATGACTTAAACCATTCATATTCTTTACTTCTGATACCATATATAGGTACTGAATAAATAACAACTCATAATATTTGCATATCATTAAGAAGTGTTTTACGGTTGGGCTCCAAATAAAAAACAAAAGATTAAGTACCTAAGTCTCGAGTCTTATACGGCATTTAAAAATCCGAAAGTATTTATTTATAATAAAAATACGATTCATATACTTGTACTTCAGAAAATTAAAGCACTATTGTCTTTTAACGTGAATTTTAGAGAAAAGCAGACTCCCAAGTGTTTCTTAACTCGTTCGCTACCACGGTTTCCCGGAAAAAAACCGCCACCGCAGCCCAAGACTTTTTCATGATTATATGAAACCAATTGGAATAAACTTAACGTATGTGTATTTAAAACAATCTAAAAAAAACAAAATAAACATTCTCTCAAACTGACACAAATATGTGATGCTGGGCTATCGATAACAACTTAATAGCAATGCTCGATGCACAACATGTTTAAACATGCCTTAGTAAGTTGACCAAAAACGTCTGTCACACATATGTGACGCCGGGCTGTGGTAAGAAACTGCTGTGTCACATATGTGCGACGGTTGGTAGCGAACGGGTTAATTAGGTATTATGAATTTGATTATAACACTTACCAGAAAAAATTTATATTAAAATCGAAAAGTTAATTTTAGATTTTTGCTCTTAAATGGTATTAAAAAATTGAAAAAAAAATATATATTTTGACATTTTTATGGTAGATACATTTATGCTTGAATTGAATGCGAAATTTGGGTTAATTTGGTCACGTTAATCTTGTTAATCTAAAACAGTTCTAATTTTTTACCTATAATTTTCCAGGAGGGTACGGTTCAAAATTGATCAACTTAACGCGATGCCACCAAGATGGAATCGAATTTCCACTCACTCTAGGACGAGAATTCTCCGGCGTCATTGCCCAAAAAGGTTTAGGATCAAATTTAAATCTTGAAATTGGCGACCAAGTTTGGGGCGTAGTACCTCTCAATAGAAATGGTTGTCATGCTGAGTACGTTGTTGTGCCGGACACATGTGTAAAAAATCTGCAAAACTCTTTTAAAGAAGTTTTTCTATTTTCATGAATTTTCTTCACAGGTTACCCTACAACCAAAAGAATTATCCTCAACTGAAGCTGGAGGCTTACTATATGCCGGTCTAACTGCATGGTCTGGAATATTTCTTACCGGAGCACTAGGAGGAATATCCGGAATTTGTGGACGGCCCATCGAAACAGCCAAGGGAAAAAGAGTTCTTGTCCTCGGTGCAGCTGGAGGTGTTGGTTCGGCGGCGGTACAAATTTTAAAAGCTATGAAAGCTACTGTAGTTGCTTCTTGTGCCACAGATGCAGTTCCTATAGTAAAATCTCTTGGAGCTAATCATGTAATTGATTACACTAGACAAGAAGAAACAGACGAATTTGCAGCTTGCGGTCCTTATGAAATGATTTTAGATTGTGCAGGCTTAGGACCCGAATATGTTCACAAATTTGGGTGGAAGTTCAAATCGTACATTACCTTCACATCTCCGCTTTTACGAAACGTTGATCAGTATGGAGTTCCTGTTGGCATGCTGAAAAATCTTGCTGATATTATTGAATCGAATGCTAGAAGTATTACTTCAAAGCAAGGATTGGTTAAGTGGGCTTATTTCGTTCCATCACAAGCGGGAATTAATTACATAAGCAATTTTGTGGAACGAAAGAAGGTAAGAATATTTAAATTTTCTTTCTATGTTTACATTATTAATTATGTGCTCTTTTTTCCTAGTTCCTTCCACTAATCGATACTACGTTCGATTTTGATTGTGCACCAGAGGCTTACAAGAAAATTAAAAGCGGTCATTTAAGGGGGAAGGTCATTATCAATGTAGAAAAATAAGCGAAAGAATTTTTGCATATACAAATGTAGTAATATAATTTTATTAAAATATAATACATATTTTAACAAGTCGTGTATTGGAATATTAAAGCTCTTGCGTGTCTTCAGTTACGTAAATTTGGTACCCATACTTTTTTACGATATTCGAAATATTATTATTATCCAACTACGATCCTTTTAAAGGAATATTCAAAGCAAAACCTTTAGTCTAATTAATAATAATGAAAAGGAATTTATTCGTTTTTATATTTTTTAATAACTTCCTAATACTAACGTGTATACTCCCGCCTAAATTCAAAAGTTGATAAGGAAAAAGCATCTTATAATGACACTAGTGCTGCTTTTCACAATTGGCAGTTTTAGTAGCCTTAATACTGTCTAATTCTGCGTACATTTAAAAAAAATATCGTCTATGTCTAGACGATGTAAAGAGAATTTTGTTTAGAGAAAATTACATTTATAAAATTAGCAATAATTAAAGCTGTACCTGAACCAATTTTAAGTAATGAGTTAACGAATTACATATTTACCTAATTGCTTTTAAATTATTTAAAGTTCACAAAATGTATGTGTGTATGTAAGTCGTGAATTAAAGATGTTTTAAATTATTTTTGAATTATAGCGATTTTTCTATTTGTATACGGGTCTGATTAATATAACTGTGAAACATATAATTTACAAATATTTATTAAACCTAAAATCTGGCAACTTTAAACTTTATTAGGAAAAAGTATCTTGTTTTAATTGACATATTCCTCTTAAAGCATACGAGGTAAAATTCGTGCGTATTTAAGCCTTAACTGGTCATTTTCTCACATAAAAGATTTCAAAAAATGTCGAAAGGGTTTATTAGCAAAATTATAAATTAAGCAGAAAATTGTGCTTCTAGCGCAGATGGAAGAAGAAATATCCAATATATCAGCCGGGGGAAAACTCTAAAAGATGCGGCAGTACAAATACGAACAAGTATCATGGGTTTGATAGGAATATCAAGCAAGTGACTTACAAAACCCATTTCCGTTGACGAAAATGAATTGATCCAACTACCAAGATAAAAGTTTAAAAACAATGAAGAAAGAGGCAGTCACACAGCTAAAAGCACCCTTGAATTGCTGCAAAAAAAAAAAATAAAAAAAATTTTATTCTCTCTCATTGGTGGAAGCCATTAATCCGGGATGCTGCGCCATGCAATTATTTCTTAAGGGAAAATTTAAAAAGCCAAATAAAGAAGAGGAAAGTGTGCACCATATGAGGTCTCAAAAATGTTATAGTGGAGGAATGCAAAAGATTATCGCTGAATATGATTAATCGAACGTTGCAGTCCTGGCCGAAACCTTGCAGGAAAATGTATTACGCCTGGAGACCCTATATTAAAGAAAATAGCTAACATTTTGAGAAAATAAAGGAATAAAATAGTCAAAAACGTTCACACTTAAAGTAGACTTGGATGTCCTACATATGAATATAAAAAGCGAAAAGTGCTTCTCAAGCATCCATCCATCTCAAGTTGTTCAGCTGCTTTCAGAGCTCTTGACTTGTGATCATTGAATGGGAACCTGTATAAATTAGGTAGATATCACTCCATGCCAAGATCACGCACAGCAGAGCTGGTAGACAACAAAAGTCTGTGGTGCATATTCTAGATAGTAAAATTCCAGCCACTTTTCGTTTATTATTATAACGACAATTAAAAACCCTAGGTATCATCCGATGTAAAACAAGAAATATTGATAACAATTTCTCCCATACTTAATTTCACAGAAACTCTCTAAAGTCAATATAGAAAAAATATTTCTGAATTGTTATTTTTGGTAAAAATTGATAAAGAAAATCACGCGACTGACCTGTTGTATAGTACTATTCCAAAAAAAAAACAAAAATTGCTTTGCACGTACTGTGCGAAAGCTCAAACACGCTATTCTACTTAACTCCAGCGTGATCCCGCAACAGTTTTTCGTGATAACGAAGAATGACCTTTTCTACTGATTTTTGTTTTGCAATCAATGATAAAAGCGACAATTAACAATTTATTAATTTTCACTCAGTTTTCGACAGATCAAAATATAAAATTCACCTACATTTCATGGCAACAAAAGAAGAAATGAGAGAAAATAAAAGCAGACTATTGAAATTGGACACAGATTAAGTGATTAGTTAGACGTTATTTTTATGGAGAACTACTTCACAGATATTAAGAATTGTAATGCAATTCTCTACGGGGGGTACTTCAACGGGGCCCATACATTTTATGCCCGTGACCTTAAGAATTGAGGTGTTATCATTATAGCTGATAATTTTCTGTATGTATATATGTATATAGTAGTGATAAGAGATTGTCTAAGGCAGCAACTGCTGAAAAATTATGCAATAGTGAAAGGTATCAGAAGAGATTATACCTAAAAAAACAAAATCATTTAAAATATGTATCATATTTAAAATCAAAGCTAGCTTTAATAGATTTCTATGGAGTTTTTTTTTTCTCTCCATTTTCCCACAGACTAAAAAGTTAGTTAATAAATCTGTATTTTACCAAGAAAGTATACCTTACAAAATTAGTGACCCTTTTCTCGGACGTTGTAATCTCTAAATATTAGACATTATTTGATATCCAAATGAGATTTTCTGTAGTCTTTCCAAAGATTCCATTTTAGTTAACTCTTAATTCCCTTATCTCTCTATTATCTTATGTTTAAATTATGTACCATATTAATCCAATTTAATCTTTAGTTGTAAATTATACTTGTTTTATGATTCATTAGAGGAATATCAAGTTCATCATGGGACCAAAATTATTATTGATCTGCAGCAGAAGGAAGTTTTTTTAGAATTATAAAGGAGATTTTATTTTAATGCAAGCTGAGTTATCCGGTTTCACCCAGCGTTGCGTAAATACTTATTAATTAAACACTTCTCATTTGCCCTAATAGTCCAGTCAATTTAACCTCTGAAGCGGAAGTATGTGATGGAGTGCTAATTTTTGGATATATTGTTGGGGACGGTGAGAAATGAAGCTATAATTTCTTTCACCCCTGAGGGGTGTTTGCGAAGGGGTGAAAAAGGGTGAAAAAGGGTGAAAACGGTTTTTTGTTTATAACTTTGAATAAAAAAGTCAGCCTGGGTGGGAACGTTAGAGGGTGATATAATAAATGATTATTCATCTTGTATTAAAGTTTCCCCCGGTTTTGTTTATTGCAAAATTGTTTATTAACAATTTCACTCTCCCAAACCGGAAAAAATCACGGCTGATTTTTTTAAAAATACTTAAGCTCGTACGATGTCTTTCATTTTCACAATATCACTAGAAGACGCAATCCCCCATCATATACCAAAAATTCAAAACGGTTCCATGCATTTCACCTGAGATAATCACCCAGATACCTCACCTGTTTTACACCGAAAAATGTACAGTTTTAATCCAAGTCAAGATATCCCCCACGAATCGTCGCCCTCCGACCAGATATCGCTGAGCAGCACACATTTTTCACATTTTTTCCCAGCCCACGGTGGGGAAGAAGAAGATTTGCGACTGATTCAAAAACGGAAATCGCTATAACTTTCGATGTATGTAACGGAACTTAATGTATGATGGCTTCAAAAATCACTTATTTTTTTCTCCATCTTTTCCTCATACACCACTTTCACCTAATATTTTTACTTTTTTTTATATTGAATTAAACTTTAAAAAAAAATAAAAATTAATTACATTTTATTCCTTTTCTCCCACAAAACTAAACTTTTTTTAAATATGCTTAATTTTTTAGTTATCTACAGATTCCACCCTTTATTCCCATAATTTTTATTATTTTCCACAAATCCCCCCTGACCCTCCGAATAAATATATTACCCCTTAAATTTTACAAACAAAAAACTCGCCAAACATTTTATTTTTTTTCTCCCACAAAACTAAACTTTTTTGAAATATTCTTAATTTTGTAGTTGTCTACAGATTCCACCCTTTATTCCCATAATTTTTATTATTTTCCACAAATCCCCCCCTGACCCCCCCGAATAAATTTATTACCCCTTAAATTTTACAAACAAAAAACTTACCAAACATTTAATTTTTTTTTCTCCCACAAAACTAAACTTTTTTGAAATTTTAATAATTTTGTAGTTATCTACAGATTCCGCCCTTTATTCCCATAATTTTTATTATTTTCCAAACATCACCCCCTGACCCCCCCGAATAAATTTATACTATTTACCTTTTTCTTAAATTATTCCCCATTTTTACTATTCAATTTTTTCCACCAATTCTCAATTAATCTCATTTTTTTTTTCACCCACATCTACTTCAAGGTCTTCCGAAACTAAATCTACATCTTTTTCTCCATTATTGCTAATAGTTTGTCCCCAATCTGCCCCCGTGTGTGCTAGCGGATCATTTTTCGGCCAAAATATTAATTTCTCCCCAGTTTCGATTTACGATTATTGCATAAAGACCTACTCCAATTGGGGACAAACTATTAGCAATAATGGAGAAAAAGATGTAGATTTAGTTTCGGAAGACCTTGAAGTAGATGTGGGTGAAAAAAAAAATGAGATTAATTGAGAATTGGTGGAAAAAATTGAATAGTAAAAATGGGGAATAATTTAAAAAAAAGGTAAATAGTATAAATTTATTCGGGGGGGTCAGGGGGTGATGTTTGGAAAATAATAAAAATTATGGGAATAAAGGGCGGAATCTGTAGATAACTACAAAATTATTAAAATTTCAAAAAAGTTTAGTTTTGTGGGAGAAAAAAAAATTAAATGTTTGGTAAGTTTTTTGTTTGTAAAATTTAAGGGGTAATAAATTTATTCGGGGGGGTCAGGGGGAGATTTGTGGAAAATAATAAAAATTATGAGAATAAAGGGTGGAATCTGTAGATAACTACAAAATTAAGAATATTTCAAAAAAGTTTAATTTTGTGGGAGAAAAAAAATAAAATGTTTGGCAAGTTTTTTGTTTGTAAAATTTAAGGGGTAATATATTTATTCGGGGGGTCAGGGTGGATTTGAGGAAAATAATAAAAATTATGAGAATAAAGGGTGGAATCTGTAGATAACTACAAAATTAAGAATATTTCAAAAAAGTTTAGTTTTCTGGGAGAAAAAAAATAAAATGTTTGGTAAGTTTTTTGTTTGTAAAATTTAAGGGGTAATATATTTATTCGGGGGGTCAGAGGGGGATTTGAGGAGAATAATAAAAATTATGAGAATAAAGGGTGGAATCTGTAGATAACTACAAAATTAAGAATATTTCAAAAAAGTTTAGTTTTGTGGGAGAAAAAAAATAAAATGTTTGGCAGGTTTTTTGTTTGTAAAATTTAAGGGGTAATATATTCATTCGGGGGGTCAGGGGGGGATTTGTGGAAAATAATAAAAATTATGAGAATAAAGGGTGGAATCTGTAGATAACTTCAAAATTAAGAATATTTCAAACAGTTTAGTTTTGTGGGAGAAAAGGAATAAAATGTAATTAATTTTTATTTTTTTTTTAAGTTTAATTCAATATAAAAAAAAGTAAAAATATTAGGTGAAAGTGGTGTATGAGAAAAAGATGGAGAAAAAAATAAGTGAATTTTGAAGCCATCATACATTAAGTTCCGTTACATACATCGAAAGTTATAGCGATTTCCGTTTTTCAATCAGTCGCAAATCTTCTTCTTCCCCGCCGTGGGCTGGGAAAAAATGTGAAAAATGTGTGCTGCTCAGCGATATCTGGTCGGTGGGCGACGATTCGTGGGGGATATATTGGCTTGGATTAAAACTGTGCATTTTTCGGTGTAAAAGAGGTGAGGTATGTGGGTGATTATCTCAGGTGAAATGCATGGAACCGCTTTGAATTTTTGGTATATGATGGGGGATTGCGTCTTCTAGTGATATTGTGAAAATGAAAGACATCGTACGAGCTTAAGTATTTTTAAAAAAATCAGCCGTGATTTTTTTCGGTTTGGGAGAGTGAAATTGTTAATAAACAATTTTGCAATAAACAAAACCGGGGGAAACTTTAATACAAGATGAATAATCATTTATTATATCACCCTCTAACGTTCCCACCCAGGCTGACTTTTTTATTCAAAGTTATAAACAAAAAACCGTTTTCACCCTTTTTCACCCTTTTTCACCCCTTCGCAAACACCCCTCAGGGGTGAAAGAAATTATAGCTTCATTTCTCACCGTCCCCAACAATATATCCAAAAATTAGCACTCCATCACATACTTCCGCTTCAGAGGTTAAATTGACTGGACTATAATTTGGTACATCCTAAAAATTGTTTCTGAAAACCTCCTTATGTTAAATTGCTTTGAAATTCTTCGAATTAATGTCTCGTTTAATTTCCAAATTCTGATAAAAGTTTTAAAAGCAGTGGCCCTAAAACTCCTTTGAACTGATTTTGTAGATATTCGAAAAAACAGCGCTGAGAACCTTTTTGTATTAACTATCATTGAAATCTCATAAAATTAAGAAATTTTAGCCGTCACGTTGAATCTTTCCTATTGTATTTCGAAATTCCAATAGCAAATCCGAAATAAGCGACCAGAAATCCCATGAATTGCAATTTTATGACGCCATATTTGAAACATTCTAGAATATACTAAAACATTCTCGAAACTTTTGGAAGATTCTATAATATTCTGGAACGTTCTAGAACACTCTCAAACCTTTTCGAAGATTCTATAACATTCTCGAACATTCTAGATCGTTCTGGAAAATTTTTGGACCTTTCGCAAAATTCTAGAACATACTGAAACATTCTCGAACATTCTGGAACGCTTTGAGACATTCTAGAATATACTGAAACATTCTCCACGCTTCTGGAAGATTCTAAAATATTCTGGAACATTCTCGAATCTTTTGAAGGACTATACAACATTTTGGAACATTCTGAAATATTTGAGAACACATTGAAATATTCTCGAACCTTCTGGAAGCTTCCCATGGAAAGTCTATTAGCGCAATGCCCTTTTTGGACACCCATATCCTTCATATCTAACCCCTGCAATTCCAAAACGAAATCTTCTTCATGGATGGGGGATGGAAGGTTACCACACCATATGGGGCTGCGAATAGACAAACCACATTTACTTTTATTATATAAATATATTGATGTATGATATTTCTTTGATGCATTACCTTGAGAATGATATGTTAAAAAAGTGAACCCATTCCACTTTCAAAAATAACAAATCAGTTGTAAGGTAGAGAGATTGGAATTGAATTTTGAGCCTTGGTTTGAAGAATATTTGAAGACAGGACCTTCTTTTCATCTCGTTTCGAGTTATCGAGCACTCTTTTACCCTTTCTGTTACTTATGTTTTTATTGCACTTTTTATACCTACTTTTAAAAGTCATAACTTACTTAAAAGTGTTACTTTCTTTAGATGAATGATTGCGCTAGTATATAATAAAATGATGTTGTGTTTGTGCCAGCATATCGCAAAAAATACTTGATCGATTTTAATGAAACTTTGCCGTTTTATACCTTTTTTATACCTTAGAGGCTTAGTCATTATATCCAATTAGAGCAGCATTACGTTAAATTCCACGTTTTATTCAGCTACACATTCAGCTATTGGGTACCGGTCCCGGATAACCGGCATAGCAGTCAACGTGTTAATCTATATCTACATATATATGTATATATATAATAAAAAATGTAACCGAATCGTGTCGTGTATTTAGGATATTATTTGTTCTAATAAAATATAGGGTCTCAAAATGACGGACACAACATGTCTATCAACAATTTTAAAGTTCTTGGGATTACTGTAAAAATTGGAACTCGGGGGTTTTGAGGAAACTGATTTCAAATCTATTATCAAAATTTTGAATATCAAGACGGCGAATTCGAGGGAATGTTATGAAAACTAGCACAAAAGGCATTTCGGGACTTCTGATTTGGAATCTATTATCAAATATTGGAAATTCGAAATGGAGGGTCAAAGTCTGTTTGTACGCCGGAATTTATGAAACTTTATTATAGATTTTATTTATGATTTGATAGTGTTATTTTGCTGTAAAATATTGTATCCCTTTGCACTCGGCGATGTTGCATAAGCAATAGCTGAATGGTTCCCCATAGTGGACATCCGAGCACAAAGTTTTAATCTGTATTCAAGCAAATCTTCAGGTAAACGCGAACAAAGTTGCGGGCACAGCTAGTCCTGAATAAAATTTAAATTTAATTACCATCAAAGCAAGTATTTCCGAAGAGATAGCCAAACTCTTAAGCCAAGAGCTTTCTATCTAATAACTAAATCGAAGAGAAATCTTTGTAAACAAACTGAAATTTCTGCAGAGTGCTCGACTTCTTGGCAAAATATTTTTCTCCAGGACTCGGCGTCGGGCGGGGTGCAGTCAGCAGCCTGTACACCGCGGTTGGCGAGGCAGCGCACTTACGTGGGGCAACGAAGCACATGGCCCGGAGAGCGGTGCGCATGCCGCGGGATTCCGACGGCCGGCTGCAATTGGCCGCGAACGGTGGTCTGATTTGAGTCGCCCCACGACGGCACCGGGGCGCGCACAGTTTCGTTTCATTGACTTTCTTCACTTCGTCGTCGCGTGGTCAATAACATTAAGAGAATTGAAAGCACTGGCGAAATTTAAGAGATAATATGCTATCTGATGTTATGCTTACTGAACGTAGGTATAAAATAAAAACAAGGGCGACTATTGCACGAGGAAGTTGAATAATGAGTCATTTTCTATGGGAAATGTTTTGTAGGTACATATAGGCACCATCATTATCATATGTATTTAAAATTGAATTTGCAGGAACAAGTTAGTGAAAATAACTGCTACTACTATTCAACAGATTTTTCAAAAGACATGGTTGGTTGGTTAAAGTGGCGACTCGCCCCTGGGCGTAGTCCAATTAGCGCTAAGGCGCGCCGTTTTGATACCACCAATCCCCCGAAAAGAAAAGAAAGAAAACATTGTAACGACGGAATTAGAAATGCCAAAAGATCAGAGCCAGCCTGTGGAGTTCAAAAAGAGAACAATCTCCCCGATCTTGGCCGAAGATAAAACCCCGACGCCAGCGAAAAAGTGCCTGCCCAGCGCCCGGTACCTTGCTCCAGCTAGCGCCGGGCAGCTGCATAGGAAATGCGAAAGAGTCTCCTTCTCATTGGGATCCTTGCAACTGCGACAGTGGTTATTGAAAGGGATCCCCAGTCTGGCTGCATGCTCCCCTATGGGCCAATGACCCGTAAGCACCGCCACCACCCTGGCAATATCCCCACGAGTTCGCTTGAGAAGCTCTTGTGTTCTACACAGATTGTATGCAGGCCAGGTCGCTCTGGAAACGCGACATGTTTCTAGATTTGCCCACCTATTATTCGCTATTGCTAGAAAGTGCAACTGTATCTTCCTCTTGACGGATCCTAGGGGAGCGTGAACTGTCTCCACACAGGATTCATCGAGAATTGCACCAGCTCTAGCCAGTTCGTCCGCCCGCTCGTTACCCTCTATGTTCCTATGCGCGGGAACCCAGAGTAGAGTGATACTATGGCGTTGCCCTAAAAAGACTAAGCGCTCTCGACAGCGATTGACCAATTCAGATGAAACGCTAGCCGAGTCGAGAGCCTTGATAGCGGCCAACGAGTCCGTGAGGATTGCTAAATTTAATGTAGGTGTTAGGCTGCTTAAAGCGTCGCAAGCCTTCATGATAGCGAGAACCTCTGCCTGGAAGACGCTAGCATAATCAGGAAGGCGAAACGACTCCCTAATATCGAGTGCCTCGGAAAATATACCGGCTCCGACTCCCTTCGCGGATTTGGAGCCGTCTGTGAAGATTGCATGGTGGAAGGTTTGCGTCACATCGCCCTCCCTCCATTCCACTCTAGTGGGGAGCCTCACCTTGAAGTTCTTCCCACCAGGTTGCCTAGGTACCATGTAGTCTGTACGGCAAACTGCCAGATCGTCTGGCAGTTGGCCCAGGATCTTGCAATGGCCATATGGTCTTGCATTCCAACACCCCGACTCTTTAAGCCTCACGGCACTGCAGCTCGCCATGTGCTTGATATGGAGCTCAATGGGCAAGAGGTGCGACATCACATTAAGAGCCTCAGTCGGACAGGACCGTATGGCTCCCAGGGTGCCCACACATGCCGTTCTTTGCACTCTTCCCAGGCTCTTCCGAATATAAGCCTTGTCTAGACAGGGCCACCAGACAAGCGCCCCATAAGTGAGGATAGGACGCACAACAGCTGTGTACATCCACCAGACCATACTCGGCTGGAGCCCCCACCCTCTACCAAATGCTTTCTTACAAGCGTAGAAAGCTATACAGGCCTTCCTAATTCGCTCATCGATGTTAAGTCTCCACCTGAGCTTAGTATCAAGTATTACGCCGAGATACTTTGCGTGCGGGGATAGAGACAGAGTTAACCCGTTTAGTGCAGGTAGCCTGAAGGTTGGGATCTTCGACCTATTGGTGAACAACATCAACTCGGTCTTACTCGGATTGATGCCCAGCCCACAGCTTTGAGCCCATGCATCAACCCTAACCAGAGCCCCCTGCATGATACTGCTTAACATGGAGGGGCACAGACCTGATGTCAGAATCACTAAGTCATCAGCGTAAGCAACTATCTTAATCCCGTCCCTATCCAGGCTAGCCAGGATTTTGTTCATTACTAGCAGCCATAGTAGAGGAGAAATAACACCACCCTGTGGAGTACCCCTACTGACAAATCTTGTTATTTGGCTGTTACCGAGGTCCGATTGAATGATCCTAGTGCGCAACAAGGTGACTAACCAGTCGCTGAGCCCCTCATCCACTCCTAGTGTAGAGAGGGCTTCCTGGATTGCTTCCGTACGGACGTTGTTAAAAGCTCCTTCTATGTCTAAAAAGGCAGCCAAGGTGTACTGCTTGTACTGCAGGGAGTGTTCGATAGTACGCACTACCTCATGTAGAGCCGTTTCGGTAGATCTACCCTTTAGGTATGCGTGCTGCGATTTACTAAGCTGAGATTCGACCAGAGTCTGACGTAAGTATACATCAAGAATTCTCTCTGGTGTTTTTAGGACAAAGGAAGTAAGACTAATCGGTCTAAAGTCCTTCGCTGCTTCGTGGCCACGCTTGCCAGCCTTTGGAATGAAAACAACCCGTGCCCGTCTCCACGAGTCAGGGACATGATGGAGAGCTATACAGCTTCTGAAAAACGCGACAAGCCATGGGACTACAATGCTCTGCAGTTCCTGTAGCATAATCGGCAGAATGCCGTCCGGGCCCGGCGTTCAAAAGACATAAATTTGTATAAAAATTTCGATTCTGTACTATATTTTCTAGAATTTCTAGAAATCTATAAAACCTAGGACTTTCATTATAATTCTCCTGAAAACTTCAAGAAATAATAATGTTCTTGTTTTTAAAATTTTGAACAACTTACAAAGTGTATTACGTTTTTGTAAGTTGTACAATGTATTTATTATCTATTTTATACAAAAATTCTGATTTGAGTCTATTCTATTGTTTTCTTTAATAATTAGCAATTGTTATTGATCAGTGCTGAATTTTAAAAACATTTTTGTATAGTGGAATTGCGCCAAGAGTCATCTTCCATTATGACACTTCAACCGATAGGATTTCCGGGCATGATTCCCTGCGGAAGTTTTGCGTCCGAATTCGATCTTGACTACAACCTTGACCATGACATCCAAGGTCATATCAAGGTCATAGTCAGACTTAAAGTTTTCCGCTCTTTCCACTTCCATGGCCGAAAATATGGTTTCCCTTTCAAAAAACCACCTTGACCTTGATATGACCTTCGTGGTCATAGTCAAGGTTGTGGTCAAGGTCACATTCGGACGGAAAACTTCTGCTCTTTCCAAATCCGCAGCAACAATGCAGGTTCCCCTTTAAAGAACTATCTTGACTTGATATGACCTTCGAAGTCATGGTCAAGGTCATAGTCGGACGTAAAATATTCCGCTCTTTCCATTTCCGTAGTCAAAAATATGGGTTCTCAATTAAAAAAGTCAACTTGACCTTGAAATGACCTTCCAGGCCATGGTCAAGGTGAAATCTAAAATCACCATTGAATAGCCAGGGAAAATTCCTAAAACTTTTGTCTAAAACTTTTTTCTCCAAAATGCATTCCTCGAAAGTTATTTTGCCCTTTCCATACTTTTGGATCACCCTGTATATTAAATTCAAGAGTATAAAGTTTTTTGAATACTACGATATGAGAAAATTATATCAACAAAATTGAGAACCTCTGTTATTACACTGAAAGCAAATTTCTATAAAAAGGTTTCACATGAATTTTAATCTATTTTATCAAAGAGACCAGCTGAGGCTATCTGACGTGACAACTTGACAACCCCTTTGCTAACGGAAATTTAAGAGAACCCTAACAAAAACCTCCCCTCTGAGTTTTTAGGGGATGTTCGGCCCTCTGCAGTGAGTTGCGAATTGCATTCATATGACAACGTTGTTCGCTTGAGGTGTCTCAGACAGTTTTTTGTGTGAAAAAAGTGATATATTAATCGTCCGATTGCCTGAAAAATTCGTAATTTCACGTCTTCTTAAAAAGTGATTGACGATTTCTCCGAAATTGCTGCGAATTCAGCCAACTCAGCTGTTTTCTGTATCGTGGAATTAAATCATAGAAGAAGTTGGTAAGCACCAGAAGACGTAAATCAGCACTTTAATATAGAACTAAATAGAGAGACTATGCTATTTTTATAGAAGCTACAAAAGGTAAGAAATCTTCAATAGAGTTTTTAAAAAAACAATGATTATATGAAAGTTCTTTCGGAAAAAATGTCGTCTTCACTAAAATCAATATTACTTGCCGGCATCGTAACACATCGCTGGGATGATAAAGTTATTGAATTAATTGAAGGTTGCAGGAACAGGGGCAGGGACTAAAAACACTCCGAAACAAAGGAATTTGACCAATTACTCAGGAATGTTGTGATGAGCCTTTTTTATACTTTTATGGATTATTTACCAATTAATTTCCTTACGCAATGAAAGGACACTCCCCGGAGGAAGTTTTGATGTTTGGCTCCGATTGGCCACAGGATTTCTTTCTATTTTTAGACTCTTCAGGTGACTGTTGCAAGAAGTTTGTGTACTTTTCCTATTTACAGCCCTCAGGTGTACCTACATAGTTTAAATATTTATTATCTACACAGAGCTTCAAGTTCACAAATTGATTAGAAAAGAGTTTTAGTATAAAAAACTTAGGAAATTGAATTTTTTAGAAAATGACACCGACATTCGAATTCATTTACATTTTAATTTTTAACCGCCTTTACAAATTTTTAAACTTTAAGAGATCTTACGTTTGATTTTTCACGCAAGTTTTGAGCCCTAAAAGTGGTAAAAATAGTTAATAGTTTATATTGATAAGCTTTGGCATAACTCTTAAGAGATAACTTTAAAAAATGAAAAGTGTTTTTGTGAATGATTTTGAATTGTAATAAAACACATAAAAATTTAACAAAAGACCATACATTTGATTTTATTATCTTTTCAATAAATCGATTGTTTCGGTCGCTGTACGGCACATAGCGCCATCCTGTTGAAACTACAAGTCGTTTACATCAATGTCCCCAAATTTTGGAAACATAAAGTCGCGGATCATTGTTCTTTCTGACGTGTAACGATTATACAGTCCTAAAAATTCATGAAGTGCTCTATAAATTTTTATAACTAAGCCGTTAATTACGGAAATAAATTTCCAGAATTTTGAATTGTTGCTACGGTGTATATTTTGCCATAATGATTTGTTAGATCTTACCGAATAAAAATAATATTGGCATTTACAATAAATGATAGCTCATTTGATAATTATCCATTTCAGAAATCGAGCGCCTCTTAAAAGAACAACCTCTATAATTAATTCAACGAAGGAATTATTAAGTAATAGTCGTTTTGACTGGTCTGAGTAGTTCTAATGTTAAGATCTTAAAAAAGTAAAATAAAATTTAATATGTAACAACAAAACGTATTTTAATTCAAATATTACAAACACGAAAAAATGCTGACTTATAATAATTTCTCATAAATGTGTCACTTTTTTTTTTTATTAAATATGATTATAAAAATAAAAGGGCTAACATAATATGACGCATGCTTAGCACACCTGCAAAACGCACATGATACTGTCTGATGTGAAATACATACGTACCATAATTGCTGGTTGTACGCAATGAACCTAACTTTTAAGGTCTCACCTGAAGTGGGAAGAATGGTTCACCTCACCTTGATCGTTGAAGCTTATTATTTACTATTGTAATGCTGCATCACACTTTTTAACTAGTTGGGGGCATATCCCACTCACCCGAGGGTTAAAAAGCTTGTTGTGTACTTTTCGAGTAGTTTAAGAATAATACGTGGAAAAAAATAGTTTTCCTTGATTTTTGCAATTTTTGAACGAGAAGTTTAGAAAATAAGCTTCAGAATTTCAAAGACCTACCTTAAAAATAATACAATTATAATTTTAATGTACGATTCCTCTGTTGTCGTTATTATAATATTAGATCTTAAAATTTTTACTAAATGTCTTAATTGTCATTAATTATTGGAGAAAACTTGTGATAATGACTGATAAAACTATATAACTTATAGGATTTTTTCCATAGATTTCGAATCCGAAAACGAAAAAAGGGTTTAAAATTTCAAAAAAAAAACCCACATTTTAGAAATGTTTGAAAATAGAAAGTTCAAGTGACGTATAAGGTTCCTAACTATAAAAAAAAGGTACATCAGTTCACTCCTCAATCCAGCTTCACAACATCTAGTCAAAATCTGTCTTCGAAGATTTTCTCTAAAAAGTTAGGAAGCATTTAATTTATGGTTTGGGGTTGCTTTTTTGATAAAGAGAAAAACACAAATAAGATTTCTTATCTCGAAGGTTACATCATGCGTCCATTTGATAGTCCTACAGGACGAATTCGAGCTTTACTTAATAAACACCAAATTTATAAACGTAATTGAAAATATTTTAGTTACGAAGACAACATGCGAAATTTAGCAGATTCAATGCATTGATATTATGATGGCAAAAAGAGGATCAACAAAATATTAAAAGTAAAAAATATTATACCCCAAATCAATGAGTAATCCAAAACAACCAAACAAAATTACGATTTATAAGTTTAGTGTTCACTAAAATAGCAGTTAAAAGAAATACAAAAATAAGTCAAAATCACAATTTAAGATAGTGAAACTAATCAAATAGAATTTTTGGTTTATTAAAATTATAATAGACTTATTTTTCAATTCTTAAGTGGGGAGTATATATTTATTTTTTGCAAAAATCGATTTTTCAAAAACATCAAAAACCCAAACTTTAGACCTGTAAAAACAATATACAATATGGTATATAAGTCAAAAATGCCGAGAAATATAATACATGGTGTCCAAGCGCATGAATTATAGGGAAAAAAACTTTGAAAAATACTTTAAACCACGTTTTTTGACCTGGTTGGCAACTTTTTGAAAAAACTATTCAACCGATGGTCTCAAATTTTCACGGATTATTCCAAACATGTGTGGCTATGGTGTGAACTTATATCCGTTAATATTTTACCCGTTTGTTTACCACACGATAGAGACTGATTTATATTTTAACCCTTAGCGCTCCGATGTCTCCTCTGGGGCACCATTCAGCTATTGCTTATTCAAGATCGCAGAGTGCAAAGGATTAATATCCTGCTCGAATTTTTTGTTTCAGACGTTCCACAGCTGAGATTTTCTGCCAACCGTTTTTTTAAAGGGACCTAATTGCGGCAGCCCTATTTTTATTTTTTTAGAATGTTCGACATGTATATTTTCAGTTCTTAAAATATTGTATCATTCAAATAAATTTTCGTATGATTAGAAAAACCTCCAATAAATATATACCCCCCTTAAGACATTGACTGCGGAATTTTATTCAGCAACTTATTCAGCTATTACGTGTCACGCGAATCTGGGTGACACGGCAGTCAATGTGTTAAAAAGTGCACATTATATTACTATAAAACATAAAAAATAGAAAATTTTTGATTATTCAAAAACTGGTTTATATATTATCACTAGAGGATCATGCGGTTTTGCGTGATTTTTAAAAATATTCATCATTAGAATGCAGATAGGTCTTCTTAGAAAGAAATGAATAGTTTTTCTAGAATAAATAAGTTCAAAGGAAAAAAATTTTGTTTCTACTACTATTTATAAAATAGTGGGCATGAGTTGCGAGTACTTTAATATATGAAATAAATAAATCTTGTATAATAAATTATAAATAATTCTATTATTCTTATTTTTGCATTTCAGATTTTCCATAATCACGTGAAGCATCTTCAAAAACCAGCAATCGATCAGCTGGCTTTTATCGAAAGATTAGAAGAAAAAAATTATTAATATTCAGCGAAAACTTTACAAGAGTATAATTGCGATTAAGCAAGGTCAGTAGAAAGAGTCAAGAACTAAGGAAGATTCGTGACGACGACGATAATCATCTGTAGAAAGTTCTCTCGAAATTTTAGCTCTATAGCGAAAATACTCTTACGATTTTTGCACGGTACGATCACAAAGCGTGTTTGTGGCCGAGCTCTAGAGCACACGAGTCACAGAATCTGAAGCTTTGAAGCTGAAAAGATAGATCAAGACCTGAGATACCCCTTAATACCCGCGCATTCGGGTAAGTGCTAATATATCATAAGCTTCGAATTGCGAAAATTATTCAGTCTTCAGCCGCACTCCGAGTAATTCGGACAGAGGAGCACGGGAGTTAGTCGTTTTTTTTTGGAACGGTGTCTTTGAATATTAGTTTGGAAAAGAAAAATATATAAGTGAAGAGAACTAAGTGACTGTGCTCTGTAAAAAAAAAATTTTTTTAATCTAACAAAAAAGGAGTATAGTTTGGATTAATACGTCCTTGGAAGGAATATTTAAATTGTTTGCCAGAAATACAAAGGAAGTTAAACTAGTGAAGCGAATTGGATCAAAAGGTAAATTATATTTAATAAAGTGTCTACAAATTAGATCGTGTCCTTTTTCCTTTTTTCATTTGCATCACACTGATTTTGCTCGATGCCACAGATTTAGATGCTAAAGGGTGGAAATTAATTAAAATTTTCTACGGTTTCTTCTACATGTCTGGACTGTCTGCAATAGAATGCGTGTTGTTTTCCATTAATAACCTCAAGTCTATTGAATTTCTTAGGCTTTCTGTGACATTCTTTCTCGTTTTGGTACAATTTTTTTTTTTTTTTTTTTTTTTATTTCAAATAAAATCTATACAGTGAGAGAAGCCATTGTGCAGCATTTCTGTCTGCAAAGTGCTTGAACACAAATTCAATCATGCAGTTTTCTTTTTCTCTTTTTTTTTTACAGAATTATCTAGTGAGTTGTATTTGAACCTCGTGGAAGGCACTTGAAAAATATTCTTGTTCAATTGTCGTTAATTCGTATAAATGCACCATGTCCGGCATTAGTGGCACACATACTATATAATTTTTTATAGTTGTTGAAAAAAATAATAATAAATCCTTTTATCGGTGTTAAACTCTCGCTTTTTATCGAAAATAACAAATAATTTAAAAATAGTCTCTTCAATGTGATTTGAGATAGGTAAATACTTATTTCCCTAAGTGCTGAACAGTTCATTGAAATTAGTAGGATTAAGTGAAAATAAACATCTTTAAGTTATATTTTCTCGTTTAATTAGTGCTAAAGTGAATCTGTAATGGAAAACACACAACTTAACAATAATTTACGTCATACAGGTGGCAGAAATTCGTAACAGACCATTTTTTTATATATATATATATATATATTATACATACCTATGAATATAAAAGAATAAATTCTGTTTTAGTTTACATATGGAAAAATGGTGCAGTTTTTAGATTTACAAATATGTATATCAGAAATTTTTATGTGTCCATATGTCATACTGCAGCTGTTACATACATTTTAATATCTTCAATTAAAATTTTTGAGTGTGCAGATGTTTTTTTATTTTTACATACAAAAGGTTATTTGATAAGTTTGAAATTTTCAAAAATATATAGGTATTTCACCTTTCAACATATGCTCTCCTTTTGGCTCGATACACTTTGCCCAAAATCTTTAATCCTTCCAAAAAAGTTTATTTTCTTCTTTGATCTGAATATTTTCTATTGAGCCATTTTTTTTAAGCCTGGAAAGACAAAAGAAGATCCGTTTTCGAATTCTGTTAAAATTATTGTATTTGAAAGATCTACTTAAAATTCGTTATTTTAAAGTACACAATTTTATTTACAATATAATAAAAATTTTACAAAAAAATAAAAACCGACTTCAAAACCTGGCCTATATGTAAAAACTTAAAAATAGTATTTCTTATTACGTTAAAGAAAAGAATTAGGACAATATATAAAATTATTAATACTTAAATATTTATAATATGGCTGATTACCATTTTTGGAATCGGTGCAGCCAAGGCAAGTTTATAAATCAACAGTAATTTGAGGATTTGAGGGATTCATCCCCTAATTTTCTATCCTTAGAGGTGGGATATTTTCTTCAAATTTAAGTAGGACCATTCTCGAGATATAGCCTATTTAATAAAAAAAGAATTATTAAAATCGGTTCACAATCGGCGAAGATATCGCGTAACATACACACAAAAAAAAAAAAATATATACAGTCAAAATGCGAACCTCCTCTTTTTTTTGAAGTCGATTAAAAAATGTGCAAAAATAAAATCGACCAAGATATTACATTCTTTACTCACTGTAAACATGTATAAATTTTTAGGATGTCTTTTAAAAGTTCCATTTCTTTAAATATTGTGACTATCTTTAGCGATATGTTTCTATTTTAAGGTTTATTCGCATATATTTTAACACGTTCGCAAACTGCTACTTTCATAATATTATAAGAATGATGAACGAGCTTATAATTAAATAAGTAAAGTTAAACTTTGGCATTTATATCAAAAACCTACATAAATTAAGGCTGTCCGCGAACGGATTGGAAGGATTAATGCATGACACACATTAATTAAATTAAAAAAGAAATTATCAAAAGATAGCGCCCGTGAATAATCGTTCCAGTGTGAGTTCTGCTGACGTACAGCTCACTTAAAAATGCATTATGGATAAATTCCCTCATGTTTTAGTCTGTAATATCTAAATAATTTAAGTAAATTATTCTGTATAGTTGTATAAATGAAGAACAACAATAATTTTCAGAGCATGAAGATTTATATTTAAAATAAGCGTGCACCAGTTCGTTTTTTTCGTTTGCAAATTCTACCAGTGTTTATGAAGTATTAGTAATATATTGATGTGCCTTCTTTTCTATAGTTTGGTAATAAGTCAGGTTCCTCTTTCAATTTCTTGTTTATTTATTTATTTATTTATTATTTAGTATTTATTATTTATTTATTTATTATTTATTGATTTTATATATCAAAATTGAATCTAAAAAACACCTTATGTTACTTCAAGTAAATATTATCTTATTACATTACTATGATGTATTGTTCCTACTACTACCGGCAAGAGCGACTCATATAAATTCTTTTTAATATATCATTCGAAAAAATGCTCGATTAAAAAACCAGTCCTATAATTAGAATAATACAAAAAATATGATATACCTACGTCATTCGAGTCCTTGCAATCTTCGCGTAGTTTTCCCATCGGGCGATGGCCTTGAGGTATTGCCTTTTAAAAGGCATCTGGAAATTTTGTCGTCATGCATTCGCTCGATGGTTAGCCTGATGTAATGTAAACAACTTCGTTACGATCACCGGACAACGATGGATACTGCTGGCTCTTTTTGTTTTTATATACGATTCAAATCTCATATCTTATGGCAGTATAAAAATTCCATTATTAACCTACGGCCGTACGAATAACGTCATAGTTTGAAGAAAGATGGTCCAATGATACGTTTGTCTGTCATAGAATATTTAAACTAACATTTGATAGTGCAGTTTTTGTTTTTCAATATTCTTGAAAATCTTAAATTTTTTTGTTCTTCTGAGAATAGTATGTTTTATAAAATTTTAAAAATAAACGAATCGTTAATTTGAATATTTGAATTATGTACCCAACAGAGAGGCATAGAAATCTGATCGTGTTATTAACCCTGAGGGTAAACACCTCCGTATAAAACTTGGGGTCAAGCTGACCCCAGAACATTTTCAAACTGCAACGTACTATGCTATTTTTAGAATTTGTGCTATTAGGTTTGTTTGTTTATTTGGCGTCCAAGTGGTCACCCTGTGTAATTCCAGGTTAAATTATCTATGCTAACTTTTTTTTTTTATGTTAGAACTACCCAACCGAAACACATGAATTCTTCTATTTACGATATTCAGTCAATTCTAGAGTTTACCACCTCTTCCAAAATAAGTTTTTAAAGTAGATATAGGGTAGGTAACAATTCTATTTGATTTATTTATTTTATAATAGTTGAGCTTATTTAAGGTGGATACTCTTAAAGAGAAAGTAAATAGTTACCTAAAATTTTTATTAAATCACAACTTTACCGGAAATTCGAAATACCACAAGAATCAACAAAATCAACACCCATTCTCACTTAGCACTTTAAATTAACGAGGTAATTATATGAATAAATAAGATTAATAAATGCTGCTTATATCGTATATCTAAGTTTGCTGCATAAGCTAAACGAGCTTACTTGCTTACTTACTCACTTTACCTAGTTAGAAATAAATTTGCATTTTAGATTTTCTGTAATAATAAACTAAGATAGTGTTAGTCAACGAAGAAGTCTTCATCATCTTGAATGTCATCGTATGTGTATGTTTACTAAAAGTTTTTCTGTTCATTTAGCTAAAGTTAAAATATATTAAATTTAATGCTTATAATTAAATTAATTTACATTACGATGTGACGTAGTTTACTTTTTCCTAGTAGTAAGTTTAATAATTAGCGCATTGAACTTTAATGAATAAACAATTGCTCATCAATCTTACCTTGAGAGACTCAGATTATTAAAAATATTAGATTATGAAGAATTACATGATCTTGTAGAAAAGATCAATGATCATTCCCGAAATTACAAAGACAGAGGTATCATAAAAATTATTTAATTTCTGTGATTTTTAATTATCTACCACATGACAACCTGAATTCATATTTAAGTTTTTATTACAAAATTATCTTCTGTTAATTCATTACACAATAAAAAAATGACGCGCATCGAAAAAAAAAACAAAACGACACCTTCAGAACAAGTGAACCTATTTTTCGCGACGAAAATTTCATGTATATGGCACAGGAAATCGCAACAATTGCATTTTTTTTTGTTGATTACTTAATAAGACGGAAAAGCTTCTTTAATTTATTATTATTTTTTTTTCTCTCTTTTCTTTTTTATTATTTATTATTGCTAAATGAGAAGCGACACGCGATGAAGATCGCTTTCATAAATTATTTAAAGAATTTCAGAGCTTTTACTTGCACCACAAAATTCCGCCTTCACGCAGCTGATCGACGGTGGTGAGGGGAAAAGATCGTCTTGAGAAATTTTTATCTGCTAGAAAGGTTTTTGTTATTTCAATGAACTTGATCGCGTAATACTTGTCACTTAGATCACGCGAGATCACGCCATGTGTGAATTTATTTTTAGATAGCCGGCAACCGGCAATTTTTTTTGCTTGTGGGGAACTTTTTCCTTTAGTGCATACGATATTTTTATTAGTTTTTTTGAGAGTTGGAAGATGTTTTAAGAGAAAAGTTATATGCTGTTACTGTTGGAAAGTTGTAAATAATCGAAAATTTGATGATACCAATTTTGTGTTGTCCATGTTAACATACTTGAAGTTTAACCTCTATAAGGAGGCCTATAAGAAAGCCTTCCACCAAACTTTAGATTCGACTGTGAGTCCACATCAGATCCACAATTTATATGTGATATATTCGCCAGATTCTTGGGTATCATCCTATTTAACAAACCATAAAATGTATGTTGTATTTGCCGGCTGTTCATCTATTTTGTTCCCATGTCCGGTGTTCCACAGGGATCTATTCTTGGTCCCTTGTTATTTATCTTATTTATAAACGGTTTGGTAATAAACATAACATCTGACTGCCGTTTATATGCTGACAATCTAAAAATCTTCAAAGGGATCTATAACAAGGAAGACTGTGATATTCTTCATCGTAATTTAATTGCTTTGGATGTCGATAAATGTTTTAAAATGTGTTTTATATTAAAAAATCCCTAGTATCCTCATTTGCAAGTTTAAGAGACCTTACACATTTTATCCTGCCAGACTATTAGTTCTCAACCTATGTCTTCTGGTTGATAGGAGGCTTTATCTCGATGAGTGCGTTCTTTATCCCAAAGGAGATTCGTGTTTTCAAAAGAGCTGTCTCTGTAATTTGGCAAACTTAGAATATTTGGATTCTATACTTTTTGGATTTCTTTTCCCCTTTTTTTGTATTTAACTTTATATTTCGAAAATTCAGTGTAATTGGAAATTGTTATTTCTGTTCATAATCCATAGCCCAAATTTCGTACAGATAAATAAGTTAGTCACATAGTAAAAATCTTATCAAGATCGGTCCAGCATTTCAGCCTAGAGAAATGTACAAAAAAAAAACAAAATTAAAATAATATCCAAATTAAATTTTCTCACTTCCTTACAAAGAATTAGATAATTATAACACTTTCAACATACTTAAACTCATCTGACTAGATTATAAATTGCCGCCAAATGCTAACCGGATTGACCCTGACTTTCATTTGAGTAACTATTAATTAAAATTTCAAAAATAACAAAAACATCTTCTGTGAGTTTAAATTCCTTCACTTTCTTTAAGTTATAATTTTTTTTTGTTGGACTTAAAGCTAGTCTTGATTTGTTTTAATGCGTCATAATAATCTAAAAATGTAACCAGTTCTATTCATTGCTGACGATAGCTTTAACGGAAAAAAAACTGTAATGTCAACAAAATATAAACATAGAAATCTATTTATAAGTATATATTGTTTTGTCCTCACAATTATCGAAAGGGTTAGAACTTTAAATAACTTCTTTTTGCTTTTTTTAACCGACTTAAAAATTATTTTTAAGATAAGCTTGCGACTGGAAATTTTTGTAGTGATCGTTATATTTGGACTGGAAAGTGCCAACATGAACATTCTGGAAAAAAATATATAATTTTCCATCAGTGTTTATTCTTCTTTGACTATAAAATCAACAATTTAAACAATTGACGCCAAATCATTAATCATTGCTTTTGATGACGAACTTTTTTAAATAACGTCCCGGTATAGTTTTTGGATATTAAAATAATTGACCGGTTATTTTCAAAATAGATCCAAATGTTTTTGTTTTGGTTGCTTAATTATGTAATTTTCCCAAATGTAAATACTTAAAAGGAAGAAAACAAAATATAAATAAAGAAAAATTTCAAAACACTAAAAATGCGAATTTTAAGACTGCCACTCTTCTTTGAATGTTGAAAAATAAGAATTGTGCCAAAATTTATAAAGAAAAATTAGGTGGCCCAAAACAATTCTGTTGATGGATATTTTTATCCAAATTTAAACACCAGAGCAGAAAAATTACTTTCAAGCAAAGTTCAACGCTTTCACCTTCATTTAGAGCAAATTAATCCGTAGTAGAAAATTAAAACTCTGCTGCTCTGTTTCCTATAAATTTTCTTCTAAATCTTCAATTCTCAGATTCATTTTGTAAGTAAAACACCTGCTTAATGTGAACCGGGCGTCTTTAATGCAAATTCTCGATAAGTCACAAATACCAAAAGTATTTGTAATGTGATCCTCATATTAATAATTAATCTATGTAATCTTCATTCAATAAATTCAACAAAATCATATTAATTCCTGGATCAACGAAACATGTTATTTTTCTGCTAGATACGATTTATCATTTTTCATAATTGCAGAAATGCGGCAAACATAAGTAAAAGCTTTTCACGATAACGCATCGTATCATATTCGTTTATATAAATAAAGCAAACATCCGATCGATTACTAATTCGCTTTAACTCAAAAAGCTGAAGCGCCGTGTGGTTTTATCTTTGTGAATGGTTCGAAATCCAATTTATGACGTAGTCGGAGATCGCCTGACTCAGGCGTTCTTCTCTTCTACCTTACCGCCCCGCCACCGGGGCTCCGCAGTGGCTGAACTTGAAAATCACGCCATATGGCCTCATTATGATGTTATGCTTTCGTTCTATAACCATCTCTCTCCGCCTAACTAATAATGTGGCACGATCAACGATCGTATGGTTATCGTAGCGGCTCCTCCATCGCACTTAGTTGCACTTGTGGAGCTCTGCGAAAGCACACAAACTGTGAGGCCCTCGGTGCTCAACAACAAAAGCCGGTCAAATCTCCGGAGCTCCGGTAATAGCTCCTTCCTTCGCAAACTGATGGTCTTTTTACTGTCTGTCTGTCTTCTGTCCAGAGGTGAACACATGCAGAAAGATTTATGCATTTGTGAAATTAGATTCACCTGATGAGTATTTCGGAATTTAGTGGATAAAAAACCGTAACATCACCTGATGTTACCTGGAAAGTTTTTTTTTCTTCATGGTATTTGTTCTTCTTTTCTCATTCTATTCAATACCAGAACTCTTAAGATGTGACGATGTATGTTATGTTTTATTCATGTTTAAAAGATGATAAAACACTCGCATAATGGCACAAGAAACAAAAGAGGAATATAAACATAATATCGTAACAATGAGGAAGTATTGTTAGAATTTAAAACGAAAGCTAGAAAACTTAGAATGAAATGCTTGCTTTTACTGCTTAACTAACAAATCGATTAAATAACTAAAAGCATCCTTCAACAAAAATCTCCCTACAAGCTTTAATATTCTTCAAAATAGTGACTGCGTTCACAAATTTAATTTCAACCAACTTCGCAATTCAGCAATTGGTTTTTCTTATTGTATCATTTCTTGTCCACAAATTAGTAGTCAATTAGCATATTGGCGCAAATGACGGCTATTCAGCTATATATAACTATAGCTGAATAGCCATCTTTTGCAACTATTTGGTAAATCTCTAATCTAAATCCAGAATTTGTAAATTTGTTAGCTGTTAGTGTTAGTTAGATGATCCGTATAAAACAATTTGTAGCAGATCATATTTTTTTATGGTTTGAAAAACAAGATTCAATTTTACAATTTTCGCAAATATGTATATAAAAAGTGCAAAACCAAAACATTGTAAAATAAAAGGTTTACTGTCCTAAATACTAAATATTCACTCTATTTATTTTCTACTTCACTTATACAATACCCTCTTAAGATGCAATGCAACGCAATACCTTGAAAAAGTTATTGAACTCTGTTGCACATCTTCCCGCCATAAAGTTTCATAAACAACTTAGACCGTTTGTCGCCAATTCAATCGTAATTTTCATAATTCAATTAAACTGTGACACTGATCATTTCATTTTACGAGAGCAAAATTAAATTCTCGCAATAAACCTATTATTGATTATTAATTTACAGAACATCTTGGAGGGCGCCACGATTCAATTAAACGGAGGCATCTCAGTCGATACACCATCACCATTAGCAAACGGAAAGAAACGGTCGAACAGACGGAAAAGACGTCGAAACAAACAAAAGGAGAACGAACCAACAGCATCCACAATGCCAGCAAGATTTGCCGACGAGGTCGCAACTGACAATAGATGTAATGGCTCCAGGGACCTAGGGGGCCATTATATTAATCGATCAGTTGAGGATGATGTCGTGATCTCGGGTTTCTCAGGACGATTGCCCGAAAGTTCAAATATTGAAGAATTCAAAAAGAATTTATTTGAAGGTGTTGATATGGTTAATGATGATGATAGAAGATGGCCAAAAGGTGAGTTATTGAATTTATTGAAATCTTCAATCATTATCAAAATTCAAATCTCAGTTTTAGTAGTTGATTGCACAATTCAGCAATTACTATTTTAAGCTGAATTGAACAGTTGACAACAGAAATTGAGATTTTGAACATAGAGATAGATAGTATGGGAAAAATTGCAATCCAAAAAGGAATTCACCTAGAAAATAAATTCATTATTCGAAAAGTCAGTTTCTGCAGTTAATACGCAATTCAGCAATTAATCCATTAAGCTGAATTGTGTATTCGAATACAAAAACGAACTTCTATGAGCAGATATTTTTTAGAAACGAAGTGAAACTTGAGAATTAATGACCCATTCTTATTTAAAATTATTTCTCTAGGACTTTACGGCCTTCCTGAAAGGATTGGAAAAATTAAGGACGAAGACTTAGAACAGTTTGATCAGCAGTTTTTCAGTGTTCATCAGAAGCAGGCAGAATGTATGGATGCACAGCTCAGAATGTTGTTGGAGTGTACTCATGAGGCTATTATTGATGCAGGTAAGGTATCATCTTTATAATACATATTATTGTTGCATTTATTCGAACAAAATGTTTGGCTACTAAAGTAGGCTAAAATTAGGTACTATTACCCCACAAAAAATATTTAAAAAAAAAGTTTTCATCAAAATTAGAGTGGATTTCCTTTTAATGAAGAAATATAACAATTTTTTGTACTAACAACCCCAACACTACTTTCAATAATTTTAATTAAATAGCATTTCTTACCATAACTTTCTTTAAAACTCCTTTTAGGTGTTAATCCCCAAGAAATTCGCGGTAGCCGCACAGGCGTCTACATTGGAGTCTCATCATCAGAAACCGAACAGTACTGGTGCAGTGATCCAGATCGTGTAAATGGCTACGGTTTAACAGGGTGTGCTAGGGCAATGTTTGCAAATCGTATTTCATACACATTCGACTTTAAAGGACCAAGTTTTTGTGTAGACACTGCCTGCTCCAGCTCCCTGTATGCCCTAGACCATGCTTTCTCAGACCTTAAATTGGGCAAATGTGATAACGCTGTTGTCGCTGGAGTTGGACTGATACTTAAACCAACAATGTCACTACAATTCAAGAGACTTAATATGCTTAGTCCTGATGGAGCATGCAGAGCTTTTGATGAATCCGGAGCGGGATATGTTAGATCTGATGGATGTGTCACTATCTTTTTGCAAAAAGCTAAAGCATCACGACGAATCTATGCAACTATTTTAAATGTAAGGACAAATACTGATGGTCATAAAGAGCAGGGAATTACTTATCCTGATGGAAGAATGCAGAATAGATTGATTCGGGAAACATACGAAGAAATTGGAATGAGCCCTTCAGAAGTTTCTTATGTTGAGGCTCATGGTACTGGAACAAAAGTTGGAGATCCTCAAGAAGTCAACTCAATTACAGATTTCTTCTGCAAGGACAGGAAGACACCACTTTTGATTGGATCTGTTAAATCTAACATGGGTCATTCTGAGCCAGCATCAGGTGTTTGTTCTATTGCTAAAGTTCTCATTGCAATGGAGGAAGGTGTTATACCCGGAAATCTTCACTATAAAAATCCAAATCCAGATCTATACGGACTTATGGATGGTCGGTTACAAGTTGTAGACAAAAATACACCATGGAATGGAGGAATTGTTGGAATAAATTCGTTCGGTTTTGGAGGAGCTAACGCACACGTAATCCTGAAATCTAACCCTAAACCCAAGGCAGTGACTCCTATTGAATCACCACCAAAACTAGTAGTACTATCCGGTCGTACGATGGATGCTGTTCAAGAGTTATTGGAAGATGTTGAATTGCACAAGGATGATGAGGAGTATGTTGGAATTATAAACGAAGTCCATTCAAAGAACATTCCACTGCACTACTACCGTGGATATTCAGTTTTTAATAACAAGGGAGTTGTAACTCGCGAAGTTTTGGAACAATCTGACGAAAAACGCCCAATTTGGTACATCTACTCTGGAATGGGAAGCCAATGGGCAAGCATGGCCAAGGATTTAATGCAACTCGACGTATTTAACAAGAGCATTCATCGATGCGCTGAAGTCCTAAGATCTGAAGGAGTCGATCTTATCGATGTTCTTACAAAATCCGATGAAACCCGATTTGAAAATATTTTGAACTCTTTCATTTCTATAGCTGCAATGCAGGTGGCTTTAACAGATCTCTTATCCAGTCTTAATATATCTCCTGATGGAATTGTTGGACATTCAGTCGGTGAATTGGGCTGTGCCTATGCTGACGGATGTTTCACTCCAGAACAGACAGTCCTTGCAGCTTACTGGAGAGGAAAAAGTATCCAGGATACAAATTTAATTAAAGGAAAAATGGCAGCTATTGGTTTAACTTGGGAAGATTGCCAAGGTATGCTGCCCCAAGATATTGTAGCTGCTTGCCACAATAGTGAGGATAATGTTACAATTTCTGGTCCTGAAGAACCAGTTTCAAAATTCATAGAAGAACTAACAGCTAAAGGAATTTTTGCTAAGGCTGTTAAATCATCTGGATATGCATTCCATAGTAAATATATTTCTGAAGCTGGATCAAAATTGAGAAAGAGTCTAGAGAAAATTATTCCATCTCCAAAGAACAGATCGTCTAGATGGATTAGTTCTAGCATTCCACAAAATGCTTGGAATACACCTGTTGCAAAACAGAGCTCTGCTGCTTATCATGTTAACAATTTATTGTCTCCTGTTCTGTTCCATGAAGCTCTTCAGCATATCCCTAAAAATGCTGTTTGCATTGAAATTGCTCCTCATGGACTTCTTCAGGCCATTCTTAAGCGAGCTCTAGGCAGCGAATGTACAAATTTGAGCTTGGTTAAGAGGAACCACGAAAATAACGTGGAATTCCTTCTCACTAATATTGGAAAGTAAGTAATCAGGATTTTATCTAAGTGAATAAAGAGTATTAAGGTATTTTTCTTTATAGACTGTATGCTGCTGGTGCTCAACCAAATGTCCCCAAACTCTTCAGGCCAGTCATTTTCCCTGTTGGACGTGGTACACCTATGTTAAACTCAAAAATTGGATGGGATCATTCTCAGAGATGGCTCGTACCTAAATATGGAGCAGAAAGTAAGTTTGTTTATTCGTTTGATATTAAATGATTAGCATAAGCACTAATAGCAAATTAACGGAAGCTTAAAAAATCGCGATTTTCGCCTGCCTTTATGTAGCTTCTAATTGTATTATCTGCTTTTCAACTATTCTAAAATTTCTATTCCAATTCTTCAGTCGCTCTAATTTTGCATAGCTTCCCACTACAAAATGAGATTAGAAACATTACGCGGTTTAATTCCTTAAACCAACTAGGCAATTCAGCAATTGCTTTTGTTAAGCTGAATGTAGGTAGTGAATTCTTGGAAATAGCCAAATTTTAAAAAGAGCAAAACTACCAATAAACTTGAACAGAAATTTTGTTGTAATTTGTTTCTACTTTTTTACTCTTATTCCAATTTTTTTTTCTTTTATTAACATATTCCCTTCTATTTACAGCGGCATCTGGTGAGACCGTAATTGATATAAATCTCTCAAAGGAAGAGGACGCTTTCCTCGCAGGACACACCATCGATGGTCGTATCCTGTTCCCTGCTACTGGCTACATGACTCTTGCTTGGAATACCTTCGCTAAAATGCGTGGTAGTGAAATGGCACGCACTCCAGTAGTCCTAGAAAATGTTGTTTTCCATCGTGCAACGATTTTGAGCAAAGAAGGTTCAGTTAAATTTGGAATTAACTTCTTCGATGGTTCCGGAAACTTTGAAATTTGTGAAGGAGGCACTCTAGCAGTCTCTGGAAAAATTTCAATCCCTGACAATGTTGAAAGGGAAGAATTACCTCTTAACCCCCTGACTGCTGATAACTCTGCAATGCCCCTAAACTCTAGCGATGTCTATAAAGAGCTCAGACTTCGAGGATATGACTACAGTGGCATTTTCCGGGGTATTTCCCAGACTGATACTCGTGCTATAACTGGTGAACTCAAATGGGAAGATAATTGGATTAGTTTTATGGATACATTACTTCAATTCAGCATAATGGGTAAGGATCTGAGGGAACTTTATCTACCGACTAGAATTGAAAAAGCAGTCCTTAACCCGATTAAGCATTTAAATATGCTCGCTGCTATGCAAGATGAAAATAAGACTGTACCCGTTTTCATGTACAAAGATATAAACGTTATCAAAAGTGGTGGAGTTGAGATGAGAGGATTAAAAGCTTCACTAGCTCCAAGACGCTCTGGTACACAAATCCCACCAACTTTAGAGCGATATGTATTTATCCCTCAACACAACAGCTCTGAACTCGCAGAAAATAGTGAAAAGGCTAAAAATTATGCTGTTAGTACCGCTGTAAGGACTGTGATGGAAAATTCTGGAGGAGCTCTTAAAATTAAAGCTGTTGAACTAGCACAAGGACGCAACTATGAAAACCTGATGGCACCAGTAATACTCAGTACAATTGAAGGTGAACCTACTTTGGCAGCGGACGTGGTTGTTGCCACAGCAAATAATGTGGAACAAATCACCAACGCTGCAGGTGATAGTGGAACTAGAGTGAGCAACAAAAATATCTCTGAAGGTCCTGTGGAACAAAATTGCCATCTAGTATACGCTTGTGATGTCCTAGCCCTTCCGAACAGCTCTTCTCTAATTGAAAATATGCTTGGCTCCCTCAAGGAAAATGGATTTATACTTTTGGAAGAAAATCTCAACAACTACCAAAAGCATGCACAAAATATATTAGAAAAGTACAATTTAACTACAGTACAAGAACAAAAGTACAGCGGCAGAATCTTTGTTCTAGCCCGTATCTCTGTAGATTTTGATAGTCGAAATAAGGTCGTTGTAAATCTTACAGAAAAGAACTTTAAGTGGCTTGACGATCTTAAGAAAAATCTATCAGTTGCCGAAAGCGAGAATAAGTACATCTATCTTGTTTGCCATGGAGAGGAACTTTTTGGTGCTGTTGGTTTCATAAATTGCATTAAGAACGAGACTGGGGGTAAATTTGCCCGAATGATTTTTATTCAAGATAAATCCGCCGAAAAATTCTCACTAACATCAAAGTTCTATAAGGATCAACTTAAGAAAGATCTTGTTAGTAATGTGTACAAAAACGGTTGCTGGGGTACCTTTAAGCATATGAAGCTTGAATCTCAGCCAGATGTTCCCACCTTACAAGTTGAGCATGCTTATATTAATGCCCTTACAAAAGGCGATTTGGCCAGTCTTAAGTGGATTGAAGGACCTCAGCCAGGTCAACAAACGGTAACATCAAATAAGGATTTAGAACTTTGCACGGTGTACTATGCTCCAATTAATTTCCGTGATGTTATGTTGAGTTCAGGAAAACTTTCAGCTGATGCTCTACCTGGAGATCTTGCCCAACAGGACTGTGTCCTTGGTCTAGAATTTGCTGGACGTGATTCAGCAGGAAAAAGAATAATGGCTATGGTCCCTGCTAAATCACTAGCAACATCCTGTCTAGCTAGCAAGAGAATGATGTGGGAAATTCCCGATAGCTGGACTATGGAGGAAGCTTCTACAGTACCTTGTGTCTACTCTACTGTATACTATGCATTGGTTGTAAGAGGACAGATGAAAAAGGGTGAGTCTATTCTCATTCATGCTGGATCTGGTGGTGTTGGACAGGCAGCAATTTCTGTAGCTTTAAGCTATGGATTAACCGTTTTCACGACGGTTGGAAGTCAAGAAAAACGTGATTTCTTGAAGATGAGATTCCCAAAATTAACAGATCGTTTTATTGGAAATTCAAGAGATACTTCTTTTGAACAGATGATCATGCGAGAAACTCAAGGCAAGGGTGTAGATCTTGTCCTCAATTCATTAGCTGAGGAAAAACTTCAAGCGTCAGTTCGATGCTTGGGACTTAATGGTCGTTTCCTTGAAATTGGAAAATTCGATCTGAACAACAACAGCCCACTTGGAATGTCCGTATTCCTCAAGAATACATCCTTCCACGGAATTTTATTAGACAGTGTTATGGAAGGTGAAGAGGAAATGCAAAATAGAGTAGTATCTCTAGTTGCTGAAGGTATAAAATTTGGAGCTGTACGACCATTACCAACATCTGTTTTTAACGACCAGCAAGTGGAGCAGGCCTTCCGTTTTATGGCTTCTGGCAAGCATATAGGCAAGGTTGTCATCAAAGTTAGAGATGAGGATAAGGGAAAAATTGTTAAACCGTCCCAGAAGCTCGTTAGCGCTATTCCTAGGACTTATATGCATCCAGATAAGAGCTACATTATTGTAGGAGGTCTTGGAGGATTTGGTCTTGAACTAACCAATTGGTTGGTGATCCGAGGAGCTAAGAATATTGTTCTAACCAGTCGAAGTGGTATTAAGACCGGATATCAGTCCCTGATGATCAGGAGATGGAGGGAGAAGGGAGTTCAAGTGGTTGTTGATACAAACGACGTTACAACAAACGTTGGATGCAAGAAACTCATAGAAAACGCTAATAAACTTGGTCTAGTTGGAGGAATATTCAATCTGGCAGCAGTACTCAGAGATGGTTTGATTGAGCATCAAACTGAGAAAGATTTTGCAGCTGTTTGCACTCCTAAAGTAGATGGAACTAAACATTTAGACGATGTGTCTAGAAATATGTGCCCTGAACTAGACTACTTTGTATGCTTCTCAAGTGTATCTTGCGGTAGAGGCAACATTGGACAGACCAACTATGGTCTTGCAAATTCTGCAATGGAAAGGATATGTGAAAACAGGCAAACTTCAGGTTTCCCAGGATTAGCCATACAATGGGGAGCTATTGGAGACACTGGTCTTGTTATCGAGAATTTGGGTGATAATGACACAATTGTAGGAGGAACTCTACCTCAGAGGATGACTTCATGCCTGCAAACTTTCGATATGTTCCTACAGCAACCACATCCTGTGCTGGCATCAATGGTGGTTGCAGAGAAAAGGAAATCAGACTCTTCATCCGGTGTAAGTCTTGTTAGCTGCATCGCAAATATTTTGGGTCTTAGAGATACCAAAAATATTCAGGATTCAGCATCTTTAGCTGATTTAGGAATGGATTCTCTTATGGGAGCAGAAATTAAACAAACATTAGAAAGGAACTTCGATATTGTATTGGGCGCTCAAGAGATTCGTCAATTAACATTCGGTGCACTTAAAAAACTCGATGGAAGCGATGCAAGTGCTGAATCAGCTCCAACTGCTGCTAGTCCAGCAGATAGAACAAATACACCAACTGCTTTTGGTGATGGTACACAAGTTGTCTTCTTATCAGAACTGATGCCAACTGAGGCTATCATTAAATTAAATAATCCTAGTCCAAAGAATGCAAAGAAACAACCGATCTTCTTGGTGCATGCCATTGAAGGTTTTGCTAAACCACTTCAGCCTCTTTCTGAAAGGCTAGATTGTCCTGTCTATGGTTTACAGTGTACAGCTGATGCTCCTCTAACGTCTCTAGAGACCTTAGCTGAGTTCTATGTTAGCAAAATCAAAACAGTTCAACCAAAGGGACCTTATGCCATTGCCGGTTACTCTTTTGGGGCATCAGTTGCTTTTGCTATGGTTAACTACTTAGAAAAGTCGAAGGAGAAGGTCAGATTAGTAATGTTGGACGGTGCACCGAAATATGTTAGCTGGTATACACAAGCACATAAACAGAGACGAAATACCCCTGATGAGTCAACTAATGAACAAAATCAAGCGTATGGTTTGGCCTACTTTGGAATGGTGTGCGGAAATTTGGACTATGGTGGTGTAAGTATTGTAATTTCAAATCCCACTTCTGACACCAATTGTTCCGTGTTTCAGCACGAGTTAAGACGGGTATTAAATAATTTGTTCTCAGTCAAAATAAACCGTATTAGCCCGTGTCCAAAAACGAAACAATATTTTAAAAAATATCATAAGTGGATTGTTTTCTTATTTTCATCTGTTTACAGGTAGCTAAGTTACTCCTTAAAATCCCAACATGGAATGCTAAACTAGAAAAGTGTGCAGAACTTCTTCAGGGTGTTGTTAATCAACCAGCTGAATTGGTAAGTTAAATTTTCTTTTATGTACTATTTAGAACAACAGTTTAATCGTTTTGTTTTTGTTGTTATAGATTATGCAAACAGCAAATTCATTCTATCAAAAATTAGTTGCTGGGGACGCTTTCAAAGTTACTGACAAAGTTAAGTGTCATGTAACTCTCATTAAACCCAAGGAGAATTACGCAAAGCTGGAAGAGGACTATGGACTTTCAGAGGTGAGTTTTATAACATAATAATAATGTGCCTTTTCGTTTTAACCTTGGAACCTTGATCCTGCAATTTCTTATTCTAACTGGTAAATAGAAGACTGCACTTTACAGTGTTGTTGATTTAATTAATATCATTAATAAGTCCCTTTATATTAAAGAAATCTCAATTTTCTTTACTATGTTTTATCTTTTTAAAGAAGTAGTAGAAGCAGAATTCACACTAACATTTGTATTTATTTTTATTTTCCAGGTTTGTGAGAGTAGCGTGAAAGTTCTAACAGTGGAAGGCAACCATCGCACATTCTTGGTTGAAGAGAACTCTCTGAAAACCATCGAAGAAATCCTCAAAAGCTTGATATCATAATTCAAAAACCAGATCTCTACATAAGTTTACATCATTTCTCATTTATTTGTGTAATTTAATAGCATTTAATCCCATTAAATAAATATAAGAAAGCATCTAAAATTAGATCACATTCTAAGGACATTGGATTCCGGCAAAAAAATAAAAATTTTGTACTGCACCTAACTTTTAGTAGTTAGTTAAACTTATTAGCCGCACGTTAATGTCCGTAAAACAAAAAAAAATGTAAGCAGTAATCATCACAACCAAAACACAACATTCCAGGAGAATAACTACCATTAGAAATTTGCGAGTTTTTAAGGCGTTCTAGGTCCTTAATATTGCTTTAAACACTCGTGACTATCTAATATTAATAATATTATTTATTTATTTCTGTAATCCTTGTTAGCCAAATCGAGGTTATCTTTATTATATTCCGTGACATTTTTTGGGTTATATATATATATTTTTTTTTTTTTTTAAAGCATTTTACGGTAGCACATTTCAATGTGCTGAGCATATTTATGTAATTTAGAGGATATTTTCTGTTTTAAGAATTTTTAAGTTTAGTCACGTATTTAACGCTTTAAAATTTTTTTTTCTTTGTTTCTTGAGAACTTTCCTTTTATAGGCCAAGGAGCATTTTTAAGACACAAGATTAGGAAGTACTTTTGACTAAGTATACACATAAACTGACTTTTTTCTATCTTGGAGTTATATTGTTGTATATAAAACATATGAAATAAATCTATATGATGTATGTAATTATGTTAATTTTTATTCCTTTTTTTTTTTGAACTTACACAGGTGAGCGATAAGAAATATTTTTCCTGTGTGACTTCGTATTATTAAGGCGAAATTTGTAAGTTTAAAAACTTTTCCCCGATTCAACTCAGCTAATTTTGTCCCCATCCTTTTTCAGCACTAGAATTCTCAAGTGCTGTGTTACCAATGTCGACCTCTAGAAATATAGATTGCTAGTTCTTTTGCTTAAATACCATATACTTGCTTTAATTAACAATGAGTACGTTACAAGTGGCTCAGACAAGATATATTATTAACGGCAGATTCATAATTTGTTACAACCCATAGCTCGTTTTTACGGAGAAGAATATTAGCGTGTCATCTGCATAAAGTACACGATGATTATGTAAGTCAGGTATGTAGAGATGGTAGGCCCCAAGACCGAAACTTGTAGAACAACAATTTTTATCTCGGCTGATGTGCCACGGGAATTTTGGATTTTTTAACCGCCATGCCATCCTATTCATTAGTTATGCCTTAAAAAAGCTCATAGTAACTCCTCGAATCCTTGTAAAAAGTCATGATTAACTGTGTCGAATGCCTCTTCTTTAGGTTGATTAGTACAGAAGCTACATAGCAACCCTTGTCTAAAACACATTGAGAGAAAAATGGCATTGTAAAATCATATTTACATCAATGGTAAAAGGTATCTACCCGCATTTCTTTGAATCTTCCCTCACCGGAGAGACGTACAAAGAGATGTTAGAGGCCAAATTTTTTCCTCATGCGAACAAGAGAGAGCGACCTTTTTATTTTATCCAAGACGGGCCAACACCTCATCACACACATGAAGTATTTGAAACCATCAATAATTTTTATGCCAGCCAATTTTATCACATTTCGAAAATATATATCATTAATAACTCACGTTTTTCACTATATTTTTAAATTAATGTTTTGTATTAAATACGTAGGGTCATCCTGAATATATTTAGACACCCTGTAACTACGCCACTGGGATGAAATTTAACCTTGCTGCTAAATACGAACCCAACCTATGCTATGAAAAAACCAAAGAATATCGATATTAATAAGTAAGGGACACTCTCAACACGCTCTTAAAACTCCAAACCATATGCAATCTCTAAAAAATACACCCAGCAAAATTTCCCATTAGATAAAACAGATCAGGGCTACTACCTCTGTAAATACCTATAACAAATATAGGGAGAGAAATAAGTCACCAAAAAATTCTCACAGACAGCTTTTACAAAGTAAGCTATAAATTGAAGCTTTTTTTCAGAACGCTTTTTTTAAAGGCGCCCTGGTTTGATGCATTGGTATCGGTCTCTCAGTTTTACCTCCCCTCGCAATGCGAAGTTATAAGGAAATGCCGAATCGGAAAATGGAGAAGAGGCAGGTAGCACACACCGAGAATGAATAAGGACGAGATTGTTTACATTTTTTCATTGTGCATTTTTAAAAGCGCCCTGGTTTTAAATTATTGTGTGCTCCGCTCGCATTGTGGTCTTGATTTGTTCGGAAATGTGAACAAGCTTAAAAGCTTTTGAGTAAAAAAGTACTTTTTTAGAAGCAATTAATTAAATTAAATTAAATGTGCTTTAGATAAATGATGGGTAAGCATAATAAAATGTGTTTGGTGTGTGGCTAAGGAAAGGCAGCGTGTAATGTGTTCAAAATTTTGTGAAAAAAAGATTTTTGTGAGGTGCACCCTGCAGGAGTGTTCCACTTTTCGCCCCAAAATTTTGTCTTTCTCTCACCTGTGCCTTCTTTATTACTACCTATTTCTAGCAAAAATTTCCACTTCGTTCCTGTAACGGTACTACGGTAGAAAAAAGATAAGGAAAAACGTCACGAGTTATACTCTTTGGTTTTACGATGTCCAACAGATGGCTACGGCATTTTGTGATACAAGTTTTAGCTTTGGTTGGTATATATGAGAAATATGAAGGTTAGACGAAGGCAGGAACAATGATTTTTAATCTATCTCTGTTATTCATAGGTCCCCAGCTGATTGCCACGAGGAACATTTTTGTGAAAAAACTTAAAATTTAGCGTGATATAAAAGAAATCGGTTCGCGAAAGTTTAATTATTTTTAATTTACGTCAACTAAAACATAATTGTGCGGTATTTTAGAGCATTTTTAATAGCATGACTTGCCCCACGAGGTTTGATCCTGTGCTAAAAATGGTCTCATTTTTCAGACGACGGTTAGCAGTCCAATTCTTTCATGTCAGTGTTGCCGTGAAATAACAGTGCTTCTTATGACGGTATATCCCATTCATTCTGCTCCACAGGGCAAATCTGCTAAACTATTGCTTTTGCGAAAAAGTGATGTTATACTGATTGCAAATGGGGAGGAATACTGTTCTTATGGTACCAAAATCATTATAGGGGCAAGAGCAAAATATTAAAGATATTTGCGTTCAAAAGTTACTCTTACTGCTCATCGAACAAATTACATGTAAAGTCGACGTGCCGCTGATGTTTTGTTCGCGTAAATGGTTAGAGTTATTTTTAAGTGCAAAAACCTCTAATATTTTGTTCTTGTCACTATAACGTTTTTCAGATCACTAGAAAGGTATTCCTCCATAGTTATAGTTAGTAGAAGATCATTTAAAAGTTATTGTTTAGCAGTTCAGGCGAGTGGAGTGGAATATTTCAGATCTTCCGCCATAAGAAGCAATGTTATTTTGCGGCGATTCTCGGACTATTACCATGTTTCCATGCACAGGGTTGAGTTGGAGTTGAGTTTTCGTCGAGTTAGGAAAATAGCCGCTAAACCTGAACTGTTTCCATGAGCAACTTGGAGTTGAGTTGACAAAATAAACTGGAATGACACTTAAAGCTAACCCCAACTCAACTCGATTAGTTTCGTGGAGTTAACTTGGGTTTAACGAAACTCAACTCAACCCGAGTTTCCATGAACACTAAAGGCCCAATTACAATGAATGGATCTGAACGGATAGAAATGTCAAAGAAAGCACTTCAATCCGGCGATTTCTAAACAAACGAAATTGACTGCGCGTAATTCCGATCGAATCCGCTTGTAATCCTTTCAATGTAATCGCTGAGGTAGAAAACGTATGGTGAGAAAACCTATTTAACATTTCATTTCGGTTCCGTTGCGCTCAGATCCGTTCATTGTAATTGGGCCTTAACTCGAGTTCAACTCGAGTTGAATCCTGCATGGAAACACAGTATATATCACTACGTATGCATTTTCTACTTCACGGCTTGTGTTTATATGTATTCCCGGCGCGTTGCCAACCTCCGAGCTGGAAAATTCCCGACAACGGGTTGATTAATTCCCGATTTCGCCAACTTTTCCCAGATTTTCCAAAACTCACCGGAAGTAAAAAAGCTTAGCTTCACTTAGATACAAAATTTTATTTTACTATTTGTTAAAGAAGATTCTGGAGTTCAAGTTCAACAAAACTAACTTTGCGAAAATGGCAAACTACAAAGGATTCTAAATATCTATATTTGTATATTTTCACTAATTAATTTCGATCAAAGCGTATGAGAATACAAGAAAACAATCGAAACTCAATCCCATTCAATAGCAAAATTCACTATATTCCACTACACCATGAACGGAATTGAGTATACATTAAAATATATACAATACCAGGTTTTCGCTCGTTCATTTACGGTCTGAAAACATTAGAAATTAAGTAAGTTTTGCATGAAGAGTTATGTTTTTTCACAAGGACTAAAATTCCCGAAATTAGGTATGTTTTCCCTTTTTCCCGTTTTGATTGGAAATTCCTGAAAAAAGGGGAAAATCCCGGTGGTTGGCAACGCTGATTCCTGGGGGTTTTGGCCAAAGAATATCTATTTCAACAAGAAGCGACACTTTAATACCCTCTCAAAATTCCAACCCATATGCAAGCTCTCGAAAATACACCCATAAAAATTTCCCATTAGATAAAGCAGCTCAGGGCTACTACCTCTGTAAATACCTATAAGAAATGTAGAGAGAGAAATAGTCACCAAAAAGTTCTCACAGACAGCTTTTACAGCGTAAGCTATAAACTGAAGCTTTTTTTATGAACGTGTTTTTAAAGGCGCTCCAGTTTGCTGCACTAGCACTAGATCGCTCAAGTTTACCTCCCCTCGCAATGTTAAGTTATAGGGAAATGCCGAATCGGAGAAGGGAGAAGAGGCAGGCAGCACACACCGAGCATGAATACGGACGAGATTGTTTACATTTTTTCATTGTGCATTTTTAAAGGCGCTCTGGTTTTAGATTATTGTGTGCTCCGCTCGCTTTGCGGAAAGTACCGGGTGGTCTTGATTTGTTTGGAAATGTGATGAAGCTTAAAAGTTTTTGAGGAAAAAAGTGCTTTCTTAGAAGGAATTAATTAAATTAAATTAAATGTGCTTTAGATAAATGATGGGTAAGCATAATATAATGTGTTTGGTGTGTGGCTGTGGAAAAGGCAGCGTGTAATGTGTTCATAGAAAAGTTTTGTGATAAAAGATTTTTGTGAGGTGCACCCTGCAGGAGTGTTCCACTTTTCGCCCCAAATTTTTGTCTTTCTCTCACTTATGCTTTCTTTATTACTAACTATTTCTAGCATAAATTCCCATTTCATTCCTGTAACGGTACCAAGGTCGAAAAAAGATAAGGAAATACGTCACGAGTGTCGCCTCTTGTTAATAGATACTCTTTGGTTTTGGCCAAGTTTTGGCTTAGAGTATGTTTTTAAGTAGTGGTAAGAAACCATGTTTATTTATAATCTTGAGGCTTGAGTCTTATCATTGTTTGCCAAAGACATGTCATTTGATAAGTCGAATAAACAGAGAAAGTATAAAGACAAGTGTCAATTCGTCGGCAATTTCTTAGAATTTTTGTTATAACGCTGCGGACTTTGAATTCGCTATAATTGCAACGTTATTTTCGCTAGATTCGAGTTTTGTGTCTTTAAATATATCTTAAAATCTCAAAATATGGAAGATTTTCTCAGTGAAGACGTACCCCCAGCGGAGTTCGAGGTAAAAACGAAAACACCTCAAGTGGTTTGCTTTGTTTGTGAAGCAATTGCGATTCATATTTTGTGAAATTGCACACAGACAGAACACTCCTATGCTATTAGAGTGGAACATAAACTCCTAAGGTGTCAATAAAACCACGTATTTGATTCGATCATTTATTTCTATTGTAGAAATTCGAACAGAAGTACCAGAAATATCTGGAAGTGGGGAATGTTTTTCAAAAAACTCAATTTGAATATGCCCGGTGCTTGGTCAGGAGCAGTTACACCCAAGACATCCAGAAGGTATGTATGAGGAGGGTAATGACTTCGTAAAATTCGTTTATTCTTCAGGGCATTTTGCTTCTCGAAGATCTAGCCAAACGACATGTAAAGGGCATGATGGACTACATTTACTACCTCGCAGTCGGGAACACCAAAATAAAAGAATACTCTGTAGCTATTAAATATTGCAGAGCCTTCCTTGAGATAGAACCAGAAAACCGGAAAGTTCTGGCGTTAGAGGTAAGACAATTTTCCTTATTATTATTTACTTTACTCGGTCAGGAGAGAAATATAGTAAAGTGAAAAAATTCAAATCACAATGGTTTGTTGCATCTACTTTGCAGCAGCTTCGTAAATAAGTTTTTGATGAATAATTAACCCCTGACGGGTATACATGTTTTGGGGACCTCCACAACGGGTATTAAGTGTCGCTGCGACCCAACCAAGTTTTTCCTTAAATATTACAGTTTCTAGCACACCGATTTTGATTTTTTTTTTACTCTGACGAATACAATAAACTATAATTTAATTCATTTTGGATAATTTAAATAGGTATAATTAGGCTTTAAAGCTTTGAAACGCAAATTTTACGAGATTTCCTTAAAAATTAAATAACTCTACTTTTATTAACGACTTCCATGTCGATAAAACCTCACTGAAGCGTGCTCTTTACTTCCCCTAGCCACCTCCTCCTCCCAATTAAGAATTAGTTAATTAGGCCGTTTTCGAATTCGCATGCACTTGCGCTATTCCCTAACCATTTTTAGTGTACTTTGGAGAACACTTCAAATTCGATAGATAAAATAGTGCAATTGCAAATCAAACTAAGGGAGAGTGGGGCAGTGTGTAACAGATTTTGGAATTTCGGCCTAAGACCCAAAATATGCATGAATTAATCCTGGAATGAAGTTATATATCTAGTTTAGAACCTTACGAAGATAATTTCTGACTACCATGCACACCTAAGACCGATAAGTACCTCCTGGAGCTCGATATTCGCAGGCCTGCGTTTGTTACACACTGCCCCGCTATGGGGTAGTGTGTAACGATATAAGGGGCAGTGTGTAACAAGGGGAGACTTAGGTTCAGGAAACAGCTGGTAAGGATGGCAGTGGTTCCCTCTTCCCTTCTGTGAGTGCGGCTACCATATTATGACAATTATTAGCACTTTTTACTATAAAAAGTTAGGACTGAAACTTAAGATTTCAGGATTAGATTTAAAATTTAAAACATCAAATGTAACTTGCAAAATTAAATTTTAATTGCAAAAGTCAGTTATATAAACATTTTCAAAAACAAATATTCTAAGTCACAAAAAATAAAACAGGGATTAACTTACATGAACAAATATTCTTAAATTCACAGATCATAAAACAAAGATCGAGAAAATTAACAATCTTCCTCAAAAAAACTTAAACAAATATCGTGACTTTTAATGTTAAGCTACATTAAAAATGACAAAGAAAAAATTCCAAAAATCTTAGCCTAACTGAAAGCTGCCAAAATCATAAATGACAACAATAAAAGATTGTTGACGTTTAGTCAGGGCAGCGTGGCTTGTTGGTTTGGTAGAATAGTCTTAATATCACTTATAGGAACTGAGCACAAATCAGGTACATTAGGGAGTACGAACCTATGTTTGGCCTTGGAGGAAAGCCGATAAAATGATACCTCACAATCCCCGTTTTCATCAGCCTCCTTTATTATCTTACCAACATAATATTTCATACCTTTGCAAGGAAACATAACTAGGATATAGTCGCCTTCACTAGGAGAAATTCCCTTATTAAGGGAGAGTGGGGCAGTGTGTAACAGATTTTGGAATTTCGGCCTAAGACCCAAAATATGCATGAATTAAGGCTGGAATGAAGTTATATATCTAGTTTAGAACCTTACGAAGGTAATTTCTGACTACCATGCACACCTAAGACCGTTAAGTACCTCCTGGAGCTCGATATTCGCAGGCCTGCGTTTGTTACACACTGCCCCGTTTGTTTTTGTTACACACTGCCCCGTTTGTTTTTGTTACACACTGCCCCGAGATACAGAGCTTTGGTCTAGGCTCCGTGAGACAAAGGCCCCTCAGGTTATGTTATCGACAACGGTCATTTTGCATGACCAAAGTGTTAAACTTCGATAGAAAATCATTACTTGGGGAGTAATCGAGCCCCGATTGACTCCAACCCGAAAAAATTAGGGGGTGAAATGTTGAGAATTACCTGTTTGCCAGGCGAGCCTGATTTCGTCGCCTCCTCTTCGCCATGACACGTTCCCGAGCACCGCTTTCTCGATTGCAAACGAAAGAGGTCGTCCAATAGGAAGAAAATACACATTCACATTTGGTTTTGGACGCGCCATATTCGAAATGGAGCCATCTGTTACACACTGCCCCTGTTACACACTGCCCCATTCTCCCTTACGCGTATTTTCGATCGCCCTACGCACTATTCAGAGTTTTTAGGAGAACTTTTAGTGAGAAAAATAGATTTAAGTGCAAGTGCATGTGAATTCGAAAACGGCCTTAGTAGCTGTAATTAGTATAATCATGTGTCTTCTTTTTTGTAGCTTGTATTAAAAAAAAAAAAAAAAAACAAGCCCATATTACATTACAAGACCTAAAAACTGCTTTATTTCCTTTCTGTCTGTTTCCTTCCAATTCTTAAGTGGAGTACTTCGGTTAACTCTAATGCTATTAAAACAATATCGACGGGAAGGGTATTAATACCTTTTATGCAGACTGGCGTCGAAAGGCGGGTCGGGTATTTATACATTTTATGTAGGAAATTCATTTTTTGATGCGGGACATACTCTACACTGTTTCTACTATTAGTTTTGAAAATATTACCGCCGATAGTGTATTAAGTACTCTCATTTTTATTGGTTTCTTCAACATAAAGATAAACAATATCACCAGTGAAGAACAATTGGTAGTAATCAAAAAGGCTACTTCCTTCAGGTGATATTTTGCAAATCACAGATGGTATATTATCAAATTTGTTTAAACTGCTCCCCTCAGAAGGTGAGATCCAAGAATTATATTTTTTTTTTGTATTTTTTTTTAAACCCTTAAAGTGTGTAGGACAAGTTTGTAAGCACATTAGAAGGAATCAGTTAAGTACCTTCAAATTCAAAATTAGAACAAAAAACCGCAACAACTATTAAGATCTGAATTATATGATTTAAAAAATCTTTCAAAATCCGAATTACTTTTAATTTCAGGCGTACGTTAAAGCTAAAATGGAAATAGAAGCGACGGTTAACATAACTTCGCTAGCTCTTATGTTCAGTGCCTTCATTGGATTTGGAATTGCCATGACAAAGAGATAGAAAATAATAGTCAAGTGATAAAAGGTGACATATTTTTATTTGGCTTTTTATTTCACAATTTATCTATAATCTAACGAAGTCTTTTTTTATCTAATACATATTTTCATTATCAAACCAATGATTTTTCTCTTCGTATTTTGTTTAGAAATTTAAAATATTAAGAGCATAATTCAGCTCGATTTTGTAACCTGTAAAACTTTATATTTATAAATAAATTGTAAAAAAAATATATATCACATTATTATTATTATTATTAAAACGGAAAAAAGTAGTTTTTTAAAATCATGTAGATTTACTGTTTCTAATTAAAATTAGTTCAAAGTGCGTTTTTCTTAGCTCTTTCAAACGAAAGTTTTATAGTCTTTACTCAATCATTTTAAAATTTTTTGATTGGTGGATCTATGTGTGCATCTTAATCTATGCATTTTAATTTTTTGGTAGAGATTAGCGGTCGAAAATTTGGCGGCAATTGACTTATAAAATTTATTGGGATGCCATTTACAATTTTGAAGCCAACCGAAACAGACGATTAAAGTAATTTTTTTTTTACTTCACTGTATTCAAGTTAAAATGATAAAAACTAAACACCTGAAAAAGAAATTTAAAGTACAATATTAAAGATGTTTGTCAAAATTATTTATTTATGATAGCTCCTCTATTATCTCCTCCAAAGACATTTTCAAAATTCAACAGACTCGCTTTGGAAAATTGTTATCAATTCGTTTTTAACTTTATCGATTTCGCAATAAATTTTGGTTACTCCCGACTTGAAATTAGTGATTCTCGTACTCGCATTATTATTTTTTAGGAAGGTTGTAAGGGTTAATTTCACAATTTTTGTGACAATTATAAGAGGAATTTTATCAAATTATTTTATCGTAAATCAGGAGTTTTCCTTATATGGGAACCGCTCTTCAACCGAAATTCATGTTATTAACATACCTACTTTTTATTTTTTTTAAGTTGCCTATCTAATTACCTTTCCAAAAAGGTGCAACATGTCCAGGTAAAAAGGGGTTGCAAAAGTCCTGAAATTAAAACATCCTCACAGGTACCTAATTAGTTTATTGCACCATAATGGAAAAAGTCGTTAAGTAAACAATTTTTATGACAGCAAGTTCGGAAATGTTTGTTTAGGAAACACAGGTAATACATTTTTATTATTTCAGCAAAACAGTAGTAAAATAATAAATGTAATCTCGTTAAATAGAGTTATTAGTTTATTATATCCAGTATTGACTCCTAAGTATCCTGACGCTCCGTTTCTAATACCTCCTATGAATTATGGTATAAAAATGGGTGAGTTTGAAAGGACATTGACCACAGTTGAAGAAGCAAGCGAAAAGAACGGGTGTTTAATAGAAAAAATTAAGATAAAATGGCAGAACTCAGTGTTGAAGAGTCTGCCGATATAATTTACGTGTAAGGTTTAGTAGACGGAAATGATAGTGAGGCTGTACGAGAATACCAAAGGAGATTCCCGAATCGGTGGGTACCCGACAGAAGGGTATTTTCAAGGACTTTCAGAAGGTTAAAAGAAACCGGAAGTGTAACCGCCCCCAGAGCAGAAACGCGAGCAGGAAATTCGGCCGATTCAGCGGACACCGACCAACAAATCCTCAACATCGTCAGGAACAGCCCTGAAATAAGCATCAGGCAGGTCGCACGAAGGTTAGGATTGTCTTCAGGGAGAGTTTGGACCGTTGTGAACCGAGAGGGACTACATCCATACCACCATATCCCGGTCCAAGCACTACAGGAAGGAGATTCCGAAAGACGATTGCAATTTGCACTTGGCTGTTCGAGTCTGACATCAAAAACAGAAGGTTTCTAGACCGAATTCTGTGGACGGATGAATCGCAATTCACCCGGGATGGCATCGCACACTTCCACAACCTTCACACCTGGTCAGATGGGAACCCACATAGGACAAGGTGTCGGTCCTTCCAGCAAAGATTTAGTGTCAATGTCTGGGCTGGCATCATCGCAACCAGTTGATAGGACCCTTCATCTTGCCCCAAGTGCTGAATAGTCAGCTATATTCGGACTTTTTGGAGAATACCCTTCCGGATCTGTTGGAGGACATCCCCCTAGCCACCAGAAGCGCAATTTATTTACAGCTCGGCGGAGCACCTGCGCATACTGGGAACATTTTTAGGGCAAGGTTGAATGAACTTTACCCAGAGCGCTGAATTGGACTAGGTGGACCGATTCCTTGGCCTGCTAGGTCACCGGACCTTACTCCACTGGCCTTTTTCTTATGGGGAATGATGAAAGATGAAGTTTACTCAAGACCAATCAACACCAGAGAAGAATTAGTTACCAGGATTGGGACTGCAGCCACGAAAATACGAGAGAGACTGGCCTACCATAGACCTCCAACGTGAAATAAAACGAAGGCTACTTGCATGCATCGAAACTGGCGGAGAACATTTTGAACAGTTTTTGCAGGACATAAGTTTTAATTGTAATTAGTTTTTAAGCGAACAAAATGTATTTTTTAGTTAATTTAAGTATAATTTCTTAAAAATTCGAATTGTCGTGATATTCTGTAAAAGGATTTTTGTAAATAAATTTTCGTATCCTTTTCCTACCTGGGAATGTTGCACCTTTTTGGAAAGGTAATTAGATAGGCAACGTAAAAAAAATAAAAAGTAGGTATGTTAATAACATGAATTTCAGAGAAAAGTGGTGCGAAAGGTGAAAAATCGTGAAATAAAAGTTAATTTTTTCAACTTCCAGGGGGGATTGTGGCCAAGGGGTTGGGGATAGATTGAATGGGCCATTCCACACGTGTATTCTCGCAGCAGTATTCAAACCATTTTGACAACAGACAGTGGAGAGTCAGCGTTTCCACACGGGTATTCCTGCTGCTGATGCACATTGCTGTACGAATAAGAATTGAAAATGTGTGTGTGGCGTATTATTTAAAAATCTATCAAATCAATCAATCAAAACAACCCGCCTGCTCGTTTCGTTGTGTTAGTTCATGACAACACGATAAATAGATTCGATTTGTGATGCACATTTACTCTCCAAAGTTCAGCGCTTTTGTAGAGATTTCTCCTCGCGTCGCTTACTTCTCCCCTATAAAATCGGTTTGAATACGCTGCGAGAATACACGTGTGGAATGGCCCAATAGATTGAACTTTGATTATTTTTCTTCAAATCTCTACAACTCAGAAGCATTTTATGGCACAATCTTGGGCAATGGTAGAGTTTCTTCAGAATTGAATACTCTACAAAAGTGTAGAGCAAAAGTATTCACTTTTTCTATACCTCTTGTTGTTTACGAGACAGGGGCAAAAAGCGAGAATTTCGTGGAAAAATTGGGGTCAATGACCCCTACTACCTCGCTGGTGGGAGTTAGGGTTACACCGCAATGGACACTTTTGTAGAGCATTCAATTCTGAAGAAACCCTACCATTGCCCAAGATTGTGCCATAAAATGCCTCTGAGTTGTAGAGATTTGAAGAAAAATAATCAAAGTTCACGTGTATTTTATATGGGAAATCTTTATGCGTCTTGGTCTGGTACTAAATATTATTTTTAAGGGCTCCAATTTTCAGGGAATGTTTGTTTAGGTATAAGCCACAAAATTTCGAGGTGGGACTGAAAAAAAAAATAGTCGCGAAAAAAAAAGCACCCTAATATATATTTGTATGAAAAAATAAATCTTTTTTTAAATAGCCAAAAACAGATATGTATAGATTTAATGGTTGAATAACTTCAATTTCATTGTGTATAAAAAAATAAAATTGCATTTTTCTATTCCATAAAAAATGATAAAAAAAAATATATTCGTGTATACAAAAAACTAAATTAATCCTCGTCAGGTTCATCAGTCGACTTCGTTTTCGTCGCTCTTCAACTTCATCTTCTTGGCAACTATCATTTTCATTGTTTATGTCATCTAATTATGTAATAAAATTAAAAAAATAAATAATAAACTGCTGAATAATCAGTAACTGAAAAAACATTAAAAGATTACCTTGGCAGGATAACTCTTCAAAAGATGGACACTGAGGACCATCAAAGCAATTATATTCAAATTTGCCATCAATTATTATCCATCGATAATTTTCCGGTGTTTTTTCAGTTGGGCTGCGCATGTGTGCATTGCATTATATGTATATTACTTATCTATTGAGTCCTTTTGATTTGCTGCAATAATTCTTCTTTCGTAGGTGGTAAACTGGAGGCATATGTAGGATATACTAAGATTTTTTTTTACAATTTCATCGTTTTCATTATTGCATTTATAGCCTTTTTCAAACAAGTCGTACCGTCCTTTGTTTATAACATTTTTCGTTTCTAAAGAAGACATCCTACACATGTACTCTTCAATGGTTTCAAATACTTCAGGGGCTTCAAGATGGAAGTCGGTAGGTGCTAAGTCTGGTGAATACAGTGAGTGGGATAGAACTTCCCAACCTAGCTATGAAATAGGTTCTTGTGTCATCTTAGCTACGTGGGGTCTAGCATTGTCGGAGACGTTTACGCCTTTTTTGTTTAATAATTTGAGCCAGCTTTTGCACTTATGCAGAGTAAGTCTCTGCCTTTATTGTGGTGTTGGATCGCAGAAGTTCGTAATAGAGCATGCCCTCAGAGTCCCACCAACAACAGTAAAATTTTCTTCATTTCACGCGGCAGCTTAGGAGTCGGTTCTGGTTTTTCCCCTTTCGGTAGTCACTGTCTCTTGCGTGTGTGGTTAACATAGAGCATCAAGCTTTCATCTCCAATGACTATTTCTTGAAGGAAATCATTTCTGTGCTGACGATGTAGGAGTGAAAGACAAATGGACATGCGTGCCGCTTTGTTTGATTCGCTAAGATCGTGCGGTATCCAAGACGAAAAAACTTTACTATATCCCAGCTCTTGTAAATGTTGAAGAATCGTGGGATGGCTACGTCCGAGTTTGTTGGCTAATTCTCGTGACCACGTATTAGGCTTTGCCTTTATAAGTGCTCGCAGTTCTTCATCGTCGACAGTTGATTTCCTGAAGGACCTAGGTTCGTCTTCAAAAGATGTATCGCCAGAACGGAAATGCTGATACCAACGGGATACCGTTGAATGATGAACTACGTTAGCCTTGAACGCTCTGCTGCGGCTCTAGCTCTAGCGGCATGGAAGGTTCTAGACCAGTCTTGCATTTACTACTCTCAACTGTACTCGAACTTCTTACCAGACTAATATAATAAAATATTCAGCATCAAGCAGCACGTTATAAATGTTAAAGTAAGTTTTGTTATTTTTTTATCAAGTCATACCACTTTTTTTTTGTACACACAAAACGAAAATTTAGCCTGTTAGTAAAACACAAAAAGGGTGATGTACTGCGGACTATAAGGACTCAAATTATCTATTCTATCTTTTTCCCTATTGGGAACTAAGTAATGTACATAGTGTATATATTTACTTACCGCTCGTTGGAAAGGACCTCTGCATATAAAAGTTAAAAACTACTGAAAATCATTTTGATTCTGACTAACAGAACGATGCAGTGCAATGAGATTCGGTTTTTTCCCATACTTCAGAGACCTCTACCAGAAATATTTGTCAGTTAATTACACACAGCTATCAGGTCAGCAAGACAACTGTCAGTTGTTTGTCCACTTCGCCGGGGATTTTTTAGAATTTTTGTTTTGCTGCGTTATTTTCGCTAGGTTCGAGTTTTGTGTCTTTAAATATATCTTAAAATCTCAAAATATGGAAGATCTTTTCAACTTTGAAACTGTGCCGCAAGGGGATCAAGAGGTAAAAAACGAAAACTCAAGTGGTTTGCTTTGTTTGCGACGCAATTGTGATTCATATTTTGCGAAATTATACGCAGACAGACTACTCCTATGCAATTAGAGTGGAATATAAACTCCTAAGGTTTCAATAAAACCACGTATTTGATTTGATCCATTATTTCTATTGTAGATATTCGAACAGGAGTTCCTGAGAGATCTGGAAGAGGGGAACTTTGTTCACAAAACGCAATTTGAATACGCCCGGTGCTTGGTCATGAGGAAGCACCCCCAAGACATTCAGAAGGTATGTATGAGGAAGGTAATGACTTCGTAAAATTCGTTTATTCTTCAGGGCATTTTGCTTCTCGAAGATCTAGCCAAACGACATGTACAGGGCAAGAGAGACTACATTTACTACCTCGCAGTCGGGAACACCAAAATAAAAAAATACTCTGTAGCTAGTAAATATTGCAGAGCCTTCCTTCAGATAGAACCAAATAACCAGCAAGTTCTGACGTTAGCGGTAAGACAATTTTCCTTATTATTATTTATTTTACTGGTCGGGAGGGAAATATAATAAAGTGAAAAAATTCAACTCACAATGGTCTGCTGCATCTACTTTGCAGCAGCTGCGTAAATAAGTTTTTGAGGAATAATTAAGATGAGACATAAGCTTTTCTTGGATATGATATTTGTTTGAAAACACTGGCAATAACGTAGGATTATCAATCGGTCAGAGGTTCGAAATTAATCGGCGGGTCACCACAAGATTAGTTAAATCTAATTAATAGTCTCTCGACGGTTTAAATCACTCAAAGTTTAATTTTGCGCGTAAAGGTTATCACCTACTTCATTTTCAAATAAATTAGTAAAGATATAATTTCTTTCCAAGCGGAATTATGCAGTAGCCGAAGTCGAATTACTTCGTCTTAGAATATATCTGGATACCTTGCAAACACGATCTCATGTAGCTTAATTATTTTGCTTTTGTAACAGTGTAATAAAGCACTTTATAAGCGCCGATTGAGCAATTTCATTTTTATTTCTTCTCGCAAACAATTCAGCACAAAGTAATTTTGTTTAATATTTTTCTTGGCTTGCCACTTTATTGACAAAAAATAAAGTTGATTTATCCTGAAACTTCTTTAAAGTAAGTAGACGTAACATTGCTAGAATGATTTCTATCTGTGATATTTTGACTGGGCGTACCGACAGCCCTGAACTTTTAACGAAAATTAATATTTCGGTCCCTGGTCGTTCTTTGAAAACTCATGACCTTCTTCAGGTGTCATATCACCAAACTAATTACGGTAGCGAGGAGCCACTGTCCTCGATGTCACGTGTTTTCAATGAGCACAGCAGTCATTTTTATTTTAATTTGTCAAAGTCTATTTTGAAAGGTCGGCTAAGAAAATAACTTAGAGTTGACTGTTGTATTGTTATTGTATTGCTATTTTGTAAGTAATCAGTTATTTTATGAACATCATGTAAAAAAAAATACTGATACTTCTTTAAAGTATTCTTATCTCGTATTGTTATTAAACACTTTTAATATACATAATCTTATACGCTGCATCTGCTGCTGAGTCTAACACTGAAACTCTTCGTGAGAAAGTCCATCTGCTCTCCTCCTGCTGGAAGAGTTATACGCTGCGTTTTCTGTTTCCGCTTTGTCTGCATCTATTATGCCAGTGGTTGAAGACGTCTGCCATAATTTGAAGTTTGTTAAGGGCAATTTCGGCTGTCGTTCTCAGGCTGTGGCATCTAACACCAAGCTTTTAGGCACCATCTCTGATGTCAATTTAAGCCCTAATCAAAAACCCAACACTATCATTAATTCTAACTCATTCAATTCCTCTAAGCCCACATCTACAACCCAGGTTAAGCCAAAGTCCCGCAGCAATCCTCCCCGCGTTACCAATCCTCCTCTTATTGGATGTGTGAATATGACTCCGCCCTTTTTTTGTTAAAATAAAACACATTTGCTTTTTTAGAAAATTAAAGAAAAGTTTATTCAAAGTATGCTCCATTGGCAGCTACAATCTTCGCCCATCTTTCAAATTATCAATCCTAATTTTGATACTTTTGTATGAAGTCAACCGTTCTCCCGTAAGATCTGACTGCATTGTTCGGAATAAGTGATAATCCGAAGGAGCTATGTCTGGCGAATATGGCGGGTAGAGTAGCACTTCCCAGTTCTGTCCATCTAAATATCTTTTCACGACTTGTGCATTATGCGATGATGTGTTGGCATTATGCTGTTGAAGAATTAATTTACTGTGCCTATTCACCCATTCTGGTCGTTTTTCTTCTATGGTAAACGTAGGGTTCGAGCAACTCATAATAAACAACACATCTCTGATCCCACCAAATGCAGAGCAACCTCCCTTGTCACCATCGACGTCGATTCTTCTCTTGTGGCCACTAAAATCAGAGCTCTCGGAGATGATTTTAATCCCGGCCTTGATGGGATACCCGTTATTGTTTTAATGAATTAAATTCAATCACTTACCAACGTTTTCTTACTTTCTCTCTCACAGGGAATCTCTCAGTTTTTGGAAAGACTCATATATTATCCCAATCCATAAAAGGCTTGCAAAAATGAAGTATCAAATTATCGTCCTATAACCAAACTATCTTGCATTCCTAAGATTTTCGAAAGTCTTATCTATGACTCCATGTGCTTCCACTGCAAGTCCATTCTCTCCCCAGTTCAACACAGGTTGCTCAAAGGGAGAACCACAACTACCAACTTGACAACCTTCGTGTCGCGGACGCTACAGGTAATGGAGAAAGGTGATGAAGTCGACTTTATCGCCACTGATTTCAGTAAAGTATTGGACAAAATCTCTCACCAAGTTATAATTCACAAACTAAACTTTCTTGGTTTTCCACCCCGTTTTATTTCATGGATTAAATCTTACCTCCCTCTGTGATCCTGGTGTCATATGCGATAGTGAACTCAACTTCCGTTCCCACATAGCAGGGCCAATTCTACTCTTGGCTTTGGCAAACGATGGTCTAAGGAGTTCTCCGACCCTTACGTTACCAAATCGCTCTTCATTTTCTTCGTTAGACCACTCCTTGAGTATGCCTGTCAGGTTTGGTGTCCCTCGCAGTCTTCAACCATCAACAGAATTGAATCAGTCCAGCGTAGATTCATTCATTTTGCCCTGCGCAACCTCCCGTGGTCAGATCACCTCAACCTCCCTCCGTATGAAGACCGCCTAAAACTAATCGACCTTCAACCTCTCTCCTTCCGTCGTGATATCGCTGATATCGTCTTCGTCCACCAAGTGCTAGCTGGTCTCATCTATTGCCCTGACCTCCTACATAGCATATCCCTTAACACTAACCCCCGCAATGTTAGATCTTTCCCCACCTTTCGTCTTGCGACCCACCGTACTAATTATGCCCACTTCGAACCCTTCACTAGACTGCTACGGAAAGTCAACAACTCTACTGCCTTCGATTTCCACCTCGACACCTCCTCCCTTAAGCGCGCCCTATCCCTGCCTAATCCACGCCCCCTTTGACTAATTAATTTAGGTTAATCTTATTCTAGTCGTAGTTTAAGTAATTTTCTGTAGCTTGTATTACGCGAAACAATAAATATAAATATAAATTTACCTTGACAGTCGCCAATATAGGATTCGCTTTACGTGATCTGGGTATTATCTGTGACAGTGAGCTCAACTACCGTTCTCACATCGATCATATCATTAGCAGAGCCAACTCAGCCCTTGGTTTTGTTAAGCGTTGGACCAAGGAATTCTCTAACCCTTACGTCACTAAATCTCTCGTTTTTGTTAGGCCACTACTAGAGTATGCCTGCCAGGTTTGGTTCCCCACCCAATTCACGCTCATTAATAGAATTGAATCAGGTCAACGGAGATTCATCCGGTTTGCCCTGCGTGACCATCCCTGGACTGATAAGGTGAATCTTCCTCTCTACGAAGATCGTCTAAAACTGATTGATTCAGCCTCTTGCTTTGCGTCTTGAAATCGCCGAGATAATCTTTGTCCATCAAGTTCTAACTGGTCTAATCGATTGTCCCGAGTTCTTACACAGTATATCCCTAAATACCAACCCCCGCTACTTTAGATCTTTCCCTACTTTTGGTCTTGAATGTCATCGCACTAACTATGGACACTTTGAATCCTTTTGCAGAATGCTGCGGAGAGTCAACGCCTCAGCCGCTTGCGACTTCCATGCCGACAAAACCTCACTCAAGCGTGCTCTTTACCTCCCCTAGCCACCCCTACTAAATCGTTGCTCCTCCCAATTAAGAATTAGTTAGTTAGTAGTCATTAGCTGTAATTAGTATAGTCATGTGTCTTCTTTTTTGTAGCTTGTATTAAGCGAAATAAAAAACAAGCCCATATTACTTTACAAGACCCAAAAACTGCTTTATTTCCTTTCTGTCTGTTTCCTTCCAATTCTTAAGTCGATTACTTCGGTTAACTCTAATGCTATTAAGTACTCTCATTTTTATTGGTTTCTTCAATAGAAAGATAAATAATATCACCAGTCAAGAACAATTGGTAGTAATCAAAAGGGCTACTTCCTTCAGGTAATATTTTGCAAATCACAGATGGTATATTATCAAATTTAAACTGCTCCCGTCAGAAGGTGAGATCAAAGAATTGTATATACTTATATATACAGGGTGTTCAGAGTTAAGAGGTCAATACTGCAGGGGGTGAAAGGTCAGACCGAGACAAGCAAAAAATCGTATGGGGGGGGGGGGGGGGGGCATCTCGCACCGTTTGGCAGTTACAGGGTGATTCGTAAATCAGGATTTTGCCTTATATGGGAACCGCTCTTGTATTTTTATCTTTTTTTCTACGCATCGCAGCGGCCCCAAACTGATTTCAAAAAATCACTATGTAGAAGCCCTTTCCAAAAAAGTTTACACCACCCCCCTATCCCCAACCCGTTGGCCACAATCCCCCCTGAAAGTTGAAAAAATTAACTTTTATTTCACGATTTTTCACCTTTCGCCACACTTTTCTCCGAAATTCATGTTATTAACATACCTACTTTTTATTTTTTTTAAGTTGCCTATCTAATTACCTTTCCAAAAAGGTGCAACCTGCCCAAGTAGAAAAGGGTTGCAAAAGTCCTGAAATTAAAACATCCTCACAGGTACCTAATTACTTTATTGCACCATAATGGAAAATGTCGTTAAGTAAACAATTTTTATGACAGCAAGTTCGGAAATGTTTGTTTAGGAAACAGAGGTAGTACGTTTTTATTATTTCAGCAAAACAGTAATAAAATAATAAATGTAATCTCGTTAAATAGCGTTATTAGTTTATTATATCCAGTATTGACTCTTAAGTATCCTGACGCTCCGTTTCTAATACCTCCTATGAATTATGGTATAAAAATGGGTAAGTTTGAAAGGACATTGACCACAGTTGAAGAAGCAATCGATAAAACCGGGTGTTTAATAGAAAAAATTAAGATAAAATGGCAGAATTCAGTGTGGAAGAGTCTGCCGATATAATTTACGTGTACGGTTTAGTAGAAGGAAATGATAGTGAGGCCGTACGACAATACCAAAGGAGATTCCCGAATCGACGTGTACCCGACAGAAGGGTATTTTCAAGGACTTTCAGAAGGTTAAAAGAAACCGGAAGTGTAACCGCCCCCAGAGCAGAAACGCGGTCAGGAACATCGGCCGATTCAGCGGACCCCGACCAACAAATCCTCAACATCGTCAGGAACAGCCCTGTAATAAGCAACAGGCAGGTCGCACGAAGGTCAGGATTGTCTTCAGGGAGAGTTTGGACCGTTGTGAACCGAGAGGGACTACATCCATACCACCATATCCCGGTCCAAGCACTACAGGAAGGAGATTCCGAAGGACGATTGCAATTCTGCACTTGGCTGTTCGAGTCTGACATTGAAAACAGAAGGTTTCTAGACCGAATTCTGTGGACGGATGAATCGCAGTTCACCCGGGATGGCATCACAAACTTCCACAACCTCCACACCTGGTCAGATGTGAACCCAAATAGGACAAGGTGTCGGTCTTTCCAACAAAGATTTAGTGTCAATGTCTGGGCTGGCATCATCGGCATCCAGTTGATAGGACCCTTCATCTTGCCCCAAGTGCTGAATAGTCAGCTATATTCGGACTTTTTGGAGAATACCCTTCCGGATCTGTTGGAGGACATCCCCCTGGCCACCAGAAGCGCAATTTATTTACAGCTCGACGGAGCACCTGCGCATACTGGGAACATTGTTAGGGCAAGGTTGAATGAGAATTACCCAGAGCGCTGGATTGGACGAGGTGGACCGATTCCTTGGCCTGCTAGGTCACCGGACCTTACTCCACTGGACTTTTTCTTATAGGGAATGATGAAAGATGAAGTTTACTCAAGACCAATCAACACCAGAGAAGAATTAGTTACCAGGATTGGGACTGCAGCCACGAAAATACGGGAGAGACTGGCTACCATAGACCTCAAACGTGAAATAAAACGAAGGCTACTTGCATGAATCGAAACTAGCGGAGAACATTTTGAACAGCTTTTAAAGGACATACGTTTTAATTGTAATTAGTTTTTAAGCGAACAAAATGTATTTTTTAGTAAACTTAAGTATAACTTCCTAAAAATTCGAATTATTATTATATTCTGTAAAAGGATTTTTGTAAATAAATTTTCGTATCCTTTTCCTACCTGGGCATGTTGCACCTTTCTGGTAAGGTAATTAGATAGGCAACTTAAAAAAAATAAAAAGTAGGTATGTTAATAACATGAATTTCGGAGAAAAGTGGGGCGAAAGGTGAAAAATCGTGAAATAAAAGTTAATTTTTTCAACTTCCAGGGGGGATTGTGGCCAAGGGGTTGGGGATAGGGGGGTGGTGTAAACTTTTTTGGAAAGGGCTTCCAAATAGTGATTTTTTTAAATCAGTTTGGGGCCGCTGCGATGCGTATAAAAAAAGATAAAAATACAAGAGCGGTTAACATATAAGGCAAAATCCTGATTTACGAATCACCCTGTAACTGCCAAACGGTGCGAGATGCCCCCCCCCCCCCACCCATACGATTAGCTAAATAATCCATGAAAAGTCCACACTACCTCAAGTTCAAAGCCCAATATCTCAAGAAATATTGATGTTAGCAATTTGGTGTTCAAGAACTTTTTGGAGGAAATTGAATTTGCTACAAGTTTGTCATATTCACTTTTTCCGTACCTCTTGTTGTTTACGAGATAGGGGCAAAAAGCGAGAATTTCGTGGAAAAATTGGGGTCAATGACCCGTACTACCTCGCTGGTGGGAGTTAGGGTTACACCGCAATGGACACTTTTGTAGAGCATTCAATTCTGAAGAAACCCTACCATTGCCCAAGATTGTGCCATAAAATGCCTCTGAGTTGTAGAGATTTGAAGAAAAATAATCAAAGTTCACGTGTATTTTATATGGGAAATCTTTATGCGTCTTGGTCTAGTACTAAATATTATTTTTAAGGGCTCCAATTTTCAGGGAATGTTTGTTTAGGTATTAGCCACAAAATTTCGAGGTGGGACTGAAAAAAAAAAATAGTCGCGAAAAAAAAGCACCCTAATATACATAGTCGTGCCATAAGTTCTGTCCCAAAGGAAAAATGAAAAAAAGCTCATATAAGAAAAAAATAATTAAATTTTATTTATTATGTTTAGTAATATACTTATTCTAATTTACAGTAATGCAGACAATTATTCGAAATGCCCACCCTTTGCAGCTACACATTTTTTTAAACGTTTCGGCCATTCATCAATCGCAGTACGCAACACATCTAGTGATATTTCCTTCGCTGCTTTCATCAAACTTGCTTTTAATGACTCAATGTTTCGATGTTGAATAGAGCAGGCCTTCTCCTCTAAAATATTCCATAAGCGGTAGTCCAAAGGATTTAGGTCTGGGCTACCGGAAGGCCAATCTTCATCAGAAATGAAGTCAGGAACATTCGATTTTAACCAGATTTGCGTTTTCTTGTCTTTATGAGCTGGTGCTGAGTCTTGCTGAAACACCCAATGCTGACCATGGTACATCGTTGTGTTGAGCGGCTTCACCATCTTCTCCAGGATGTCACTTTGATAGTTCTTTGCCTTCGTTTTCACGCCTTGCTCACAAAAATGCAGCTCCGTAGCACCGTAATAGCCAACTCCCCACCAAACCATGACTGAGGCGGGATGATGGCTACGCTCTACCTTGGGTATCTTCTCAGCCGCTTCCTTAGAGCTATGCGCGTACACTCTGTCATTCTGTCGGTTAAACTTCTCTTCAATAGTAAAAAGTTTTTCGTCTGAAAAAAGTATTTGTTGGTATTTTTTTCCCGCGTACTTCTTCAAGAGACTTTTAGATCGCATCTCTCGTATCGCACGAAGCTTGTCCGTAAGCCGCTGCCCTGTTGACCGTCGATAAGCACTAAGCTTAAGCTCTTCCTTGATAATACGAGACATCGTCCTTTTGGGTATTTTCATCTCCCGTGCCATCACCTTTTGTTTCCGGAGCGGATTTCTCAGTATGCGGTGACGCATCGCTTCTACTGCTGCTGGTGTACGAGACGTACGAGGCCTCCCGCTCCTGGACCTGTCATCGACAGAGGAAGTCTCACGGTATCGTTTGATAGTACGATGCACAAATTTTATTGTAATTTGTAGTGGCTGAAGAAGCTCAAATATCTCCTTTGCTGGCTTGTTGCACTTAAATAGTGCAATAACGGCGATCCTGTTCTCTTTAATGCCCCACTCCATGTTGCTCCTTCGAAATCCAATGACAAAATGATATTTTTTTAACAAAGCGGGAAGTATTTAAGCTAATTCGCGACAGGTAATCGGGATGCGTCGTGAGCCTTTTAGTGGAGGGGAGGGAGACAGAACTTATGGCACGACTATGTATATATATATTAGAGATGCCACGAATATTCGGCAACTATTCGGTATTCGGCTATTCGGCCACTTTTTTTCGCTATTCGGTATTCGGCCGAATATGGTTAACCATTCGGCCGAATACCGAATAGCAATTTATTTTTTATTTTTTTATTACTAGCTGTTTTCCTGCGACTTCGTCCGCGTAAATTATAGCCAATGTCCTTTCTAAGGCTCTAGAGTATCTGTGTACCAAATTTCATTTAAATCAGCAGTTCAGCAGTTTTGGCGTGAAATCGTCATAAACAGATTTATTTTCGTATTTATGATAAAATATAGTAAGGATTACCAAATAAATCATGAAAAAAGAACTCAAAATATTGCTCACAAAGATATTTATTTAACCAAAAAAAACGAACTAACAAATTAATATTTAAAATCTACCAGTGGTAAGTTATGATGAATGAAAACAATTTTTTCAGCGTTTGTTGATAGCAGACGATTGCGTTTTTCCTCATAAATTATACCTGCTTCCGAAAACAGCCGCTCACTATACACACTGCTACCGGGAGATGATAAATAAATCTTAGCAAATTGTGAAAGGGTTGGATATTGTTTCGCGTTTGCTGACCACCACTTGTAAGGGTCTGCTGTCCGATCTAAACGAACAGATGCCATGTAAAAATCAAGTTCATTTGCAACAGAATTTTTCTGTTCCACACCTTCATCTGAACGAACATTTTCTGCAGCGACGAGTTGTGATTTGTCGCCCGCGGAAAGTACAAAGTGTGGCCGAATATTCGGCTGCCGAATGTTCGGCGCTTCGGCCAAGAACCTCGCCGAATATTCGGTATTCGGTATTCGGCCAAATTACTATTCGTGGCATCTCTAATATATATGTATATATTTTTTTTTAAATCTTTAAAATGTGTAGGACAAGTTTGTTAACACATTAGAAGGAATCAGTTTAGTAGCTTCAAATTCAAAATTAGAAAAAAAAACCCCAACAACTATTAAGATCTGAATTATATGATTTAAAAAATCTTTCAAAATCCGAATTACTTTTAATTTCAGGAATACGTTAAAGATAAAAAGGACAAGGAATCATTGAAGACATGGTTTTTGCCAAGTATTGTGTTCTTTACAATCTATGGATTTGCATGTGGCATGGCGCGCCATTGTAAATAATTAATAATGAGTCTCTTTTTTTAGTCGATCGAAGTCAAGTGATAAAAAGTGATATATTTTTATTTGGCTTTTTATTTCAGAATTGATATATAATCGAACGGCTCTGTGTTAAAAAGCTAATTACACACACACACACACATTTGTTTCCTACGAAGTCTTTTTGTTTTTCTAATATTTACTTATATATATTATATATATTTCTAATATATACTTATCTATATTTTACAAACCAATGATTTTTCTTTTTGTATTTTGTTTAGCAATTTAAAATGTTAACAGCATAATTCAGCTCGATTTTGTCACCTGTAAAAGTATATATTTATAAATAAATTGTAAAAAGTAATGTATCGCATTATTATTGTTATTATTGTTAAAAAGAGAGACGTGCGGAAAGTCGACTGAACAAAAAAATTTAAATTTAAATTCAAAATTGAAACAATAAAGTCAATAATTTGGTATTGAAATAATGGTCATACGCCCGCGAGTGTCGTGATAATTATTAAAATGAGTTTATCATGCAAGTCATGCGATCGCGTTTTAAAAAACGCAAATCTTGTACAGTGCGGCGGAGTGTGTGCAGTTTTTCATGCAAAGTGCGTGGACCTCACTGAATATGATGCGGATTTAATAAATAAGAAGCAAAATGTATTATATATGTGCACCCAGTGTAGAGACTTCGTTAAAAATTGCATAGAAAGCATCCCAAATAAATTAAGTGAATTGTTGGTTACTGTGAAGGAGCAATCCCGGTGTCTCAATTTATGGGTGGGTAAGGTGTCTCAATGTATGGGTGAATTAACTGCCCAGAAGCCAACGGCTGCAAAAAAATCAACATATGCTGATCGTGTTAGGGAACCTCAAATTTTATAGTGAAACCCAAAACTCAGCAAGAAAATTCGGTAACGGCCAAAGCGATTAAAAAAACAATTAATCTGGCAAGCCTATCCGCCAGGGTAAACAGTATGCATAAAAGGCAAAATGGAGCAATAGCTATAAGTTGTGGGGATATACCTTCGAGAGAAAAATTGCAAAGCGAAATCGTGGAGAAAATGGGTGGCAGTTATGATGTGAGCGTACGGAAGCTGAGCAAACCTTGTATGTATATTGGTGTGTGGTTTAAGTGAATCCTGGGAGAAAGATGAGGTCGTGAAGGCTTTAAAGAGCCAGAACGATCTAGATGGGGAAACGAAGTGTTGGAGAATTTACAGTAGCAAACAAAATTCGTCGTTTAAGGCAGTGATTGAATCAGAGAGAAATTTGTATAGGAAAATAATGCTGATGAAAAAAGTTAATATTGGGTGGGATAGATGCCATTTTTTCGATTATGTTCCTATAAAAAGATGTTTCAAGTGTTGGGGTTTTGATCATATGGCAAAGGATTGTGATAAGGAAGTGGTATGTGCAAAATGTAGTGGTAATCACGAAACAAAGACCTGCGTTAGCACGACATTGAAATGCAATAATTGCCTAACAGCCATGGGAAAGCTGGGAATACAATTAGATTCAAAACATGATAGTCGAGATAAAACTTTCAGTGTATTCCAACGTAAAGTTAAGATGACGAAGAGCGGAGTGGATTATTAGCAATTACAGTCCATCAATTGCCTATACTTCAATGTCCAGGGTCTAATAAATAATTTCAATGAACTCGAAGAAATAATCCAGGAAAGTGCATTTGAAATGATTATGCTTTCCGAAACACACTTAACTATTGATATTGATAATACGGAATTCAATATTAAGAGTTACGATCTGGTAAGATGTGATAGTGTTTCAAAACATACCGGTGGAGTGGCAATGTATATTAAGAAGGGGTGGCAGTATCAGGTGGTCCATGAATATATGCATCAAAAAGATTTTTGGTGGTTAACGGTCAGATTATCGGTTAATTTATTTAAAATGTTCAGTTCAATTTCAGTAGTTTATAAGTCGTCAAAGGCATCAAATAAGTTATTTTGCGAGAAGTTTGAAGATCTTATTTTGAACCTTAGTGAGGTGAACTGCGAATTTGTCATAGTGGGTGATCTGAATATTAACTGGCTAAGTGTTAATGATACTTACAGAAGAGAATTAAATAATATACTTCAAGTAACTAACGCAAAGATGATATTGGGCAAACCGACGCGAATAACTGGGATATCTAAAACGCTGATTGATTATGTAATTACAAATATGAGGAATATAAATGCGGCAACGGCGTCTGAATTATGCGTAAGTGATCATGAAAGTGTAACTATCGATATACCAATCCAAGTGAAACCGGTTATCAAAACAGAGTATTATAAGCAGATAATATATAAAAAAGAAGAGTTCATAAACAAAATAATGCAAAGTGAACTAATGAAAATCGAAAAGGATTTCACGGTGAACGAGGTAGCTGAAATAGTGAAAAATGAACTTACGAGAGTGTCTAATGAATATGTTGTGGTGAAAAGAATCGACAACAAAAATAAGCAGTGATTTACGAGAAGCACATGCAACCGAAAATTGGAAAAGATAAGGGCACGACAGCGGGCGGTTTTCACGAATTCAGAAACTGACTGGGATCGTTATAGGTTGTAAAGAAGTATAAGTCAGAATTACGAAAAGCAAAGAGTGCATACATAAAAAGAAAGTTGAATGAATGCAAGGACCAAAAACATATGTGGAGGACACTAAAAGAGCTGGTTTTAAAGACTAAAAGGGACATCATTGACCACATTACTGTTGTGACAACCGAGGATGAAATGGCGAGCCAATTCAACCGTTTTTTCGCTGAAAGCGTTGGAGAAATTCATCAGTCCATTCCTGATGTATCGTACCTGGATAATATTAGTTACTCGGGTAGTGTTTTTACCATGAAACCAGTAACACTTTTAGATATTAAAGAAACTTTAAAAGGAATGAAGAATAAAAGAGACTATAACTTTATCAGCCCAGGAATAATTTTGGATGTTCTCGACGGAATTGGCGATGTGCTTTTGAATCTCATAAATAAATCACTCGACACGGGTGTTTTTCCAGCGTTGTGGAGGGAATCAGTCATAACGCTGATAGCGAAAGTAAAGTTTCCAGAAAGGTGCGAAGACTATCGCCCTGTCAACATGTTAACTATTATCGAGAAATTGTTGGAAAAGATTGTGTACAAGCAATTAATACGTCACATAGAAGAAAATGATATTATCGAAAATCAGTCTGGATACAGACGACGGCATTCCTGTGAAACAGCTATAAATATGGTGTTGGCTTCATGGAAGAAAGAAGTTGCTGCAAAGAATAAAATAGCGTGTGTGTTTCTTGACTTCAAGAGGGCATTTGAGACGATCGACAGGAAGAAACTATTAAAGAAGCTTGAGATTTGTGGAGTACGGTCTAAGGAACTGGCTTGGTTTCGAGAGTTTCTGACAAACAGAACCCAAAGGACAAGAGTTGGTCAGGCCACGTCTGAGCCTACTGCCGTGGACCTGGGAGTTCCACAGGGATCAGTTCTGGGTGCTCTTCTGTTCGTCCTATATATCAACGACATGGGAACTACTATAAGGCATTCCAAATTGGCACTTTTTGCTGATGACACCTTATTATATATCGCGGGAAAGGACATGAACGAAATCAGACTTAAATTACAAGAAGATCTGGATAACATGTACTATGTTTCCATGCACAGGGTTGAGTTGGAGTTGAGTTTTCGTCGAGTTAAGAAAATGGCCGCCAAACCTGAACTGTTTCCATGAGCAACTTTGAAGTTGAGTTGAAAAAATAAACAGGACTGACATTTGAAGGTAACCCCAACTCAGCCCGACTAGTTTCGTGGAGTTGACTTGGGTTTAACGAAACTTTTTCAATTCAATTGTTTTATTAGCTCAATTAATCCATTACATATAGTAGAAGGCCTATTTTAGAGTTCAGGATACTTTCCTATACAACTATGATGATTAAGTTAGCTAGCTGAAAGTTTATTTGGTTTGATGTGTTAGTTGAGGAAAAATAGCTATTGGAAAAAAACCTCCAAGAATTTAACGAAACTTAACTCAACCCGAGTTTCCATGAACACTAACTCGAGTTCAACTCGAGTTGAACCCTGCATGGAAACACAGTAATTAACATCTGGCTAAAAGCGAATAAGTTGATACTCAACACTCAAAAAACAAAATCGATGTTCGTGAACAGTGTGGAGGAGCTAGGACTATATGCGGATGGAGAACGGATCGAGACGCTAAAGGAATTCAAGTACAGTGGTACCTCGATATACGAGTGCCCTAATATACGAGTTTTTTGAGATACGAGCCGCCGAGCGAGCGATATTTTGCTTTGAGATGAGAGCAAGATTTGAGATGCGAGGAATCGCACACTACACCTCTGCACACGACCCCAACATGCGGGGCGCATGTTGGGGTCGTGTGCAGCGTCTAACAATTTCTCCCACCTCAGACTAGACCTCGGTCTGTGTGCCTAACTCATTTCCGCAATATCCTGAAAGAGAGGAAGAAACAAACCTCCTTGGACAGTTTTTTTAAACGAGTGAAAGCAAGTGAAAATGAGCAAAGCGTGCCGAAAAAAGCGAAGACCAGTGACGAAAATTAAGCGCTTCCGTAAGCACTTCACTTTTTTTTTATTATGTTTTTATAGAATATGTATTTGTTATTTATAAATAAATGTTTCTTCTTGTAAATACATTTTTCTTATTCAAAAACACTTAACAAAAACAACTGAGGTGGTGTTTTGAGAGCTGGAACGGATTAATGGCATTTCAATTAATTTCAATGGGGATAATTGCTTTGAGAAACGAGCAATTTGAAATACGAGCAAGGTTACGGAACGAATTAAACTCGTATGTCGAGGTACCACTGTACCTAGGAATCTTAATTGATAATAATGTAAAATTCAAAGTTCACGTGGACAACATAACGGCCAAGATAGGGAAGAAAGTTGATTTCTTGAAAAGGATTCGCTGTAATATATCGACACTCACAGAAATTAAGATCTACAACATTATTGTGAAACCGCACTTTGAGTACTGCAGCACTATACTGTTTATATGTAACCAGCAAATGTTACGGAAGATGCAACTCCTTCAGAATAAGGCGATGAGGACAATTCTGCGATGCGAGAGATACACGCCAATAAATCAGATGCTCAGTTCGTTACAATGGCTTAGTGTTAAACAGAGAATAATGATGAACGTTTTTTTTTTATTCTCAAAGTGAAGTTCAATATGATGCCAAAGTACCTAACAAACTATATTAATTTGACAAGGGACATGCAACCTTATCTATTGAGATCAGGGGACGACTTTAGATTGCCACAATTTAAAAATGCCGCTGCACAGAACAGTTTGTATTTTAGAGGGCTACAGAACTTTAATGAATTACCAATAGATATTAAGACAGAAAATAGTTTCAGATTATTTCGAACTAAAATTGTTCAGTACGTGAGAGAATATTTTGTATAAGATATTTTTATTTATAAAATGGCTATGAATATGCTAATAAATTACTATTATTATTAATTATTAAAATTTTTTAAAGATCATATAAATTCAGTTTCCTTTTCGAATTAAATTTTTTTTTAAATAGACAAAAACAGATATGTATAGATTTAATGGTTGAATAACTTCAATTTCATTGTGTATAAAAAAATAAAATTGCATCTATTGCATAAAAAATGATAAAAAAAATATATTCGTGTATACAAAAAACTAAATTAATCGTCGTCAGGTTCATCAGTCGACTCTTCGTTTTCGTCGCTCTTCAACTTCATCTTCTTGGCAACTATCATTTTCATTGTTTATGTCATCTAATTATGTAATAAAATTAAAAAAGTAAATAATAAACTGCTGAATAATCAGTAACTGAAAAAACATTAAAAGATTACCTTGGCAGGATAACTCTTCAAAAGATGGACACTGAGGACCATCAAAGCAATTATATTCAAATTTGCCATCAATTATTATCCATCGATAATTTTCCGGTGTTTTTTCAGTTGGGCTGCGCATGTGTGCATTGCATTATATGTATATTACTTATCTATTGAGTCCTTTTGATTTGCTGCAATAATTCTTCTTTCGTAGGTGGTAAACTGGAGGCATATGTAGGATATACTAAGATTTTTTTTTACAATTTCATCGTTTTCATTACTGCATTTATAGCCTTTTTCAAACAAGTCGTACCGTCCTTTGTTTATAACATTTTTCGTTTCTAAAGAAGACATCCTACACATGTACTCTTCAATGGTTTCAAATACTTCAGGGGCTTCAAGATGGAATTCGGTAGGTGCTAAGTCTGCTGAATACAGTGGGTGGGATAGAACTTTCCAACCTAGCTATGAAATAGGTTCTTGTGTCATCTTAGCTACGTGGGGTCTAGCATTGTCGGAGACGTTTACGCCTTTTTTGTTTAATAATTTGAGCCAGCTTTTGCACTTATGCAGAGTAAGTCTCTGCCTTTATTGTGGTGTTGGATCGCAGAAGTTCGTAATAGAGCATGCCCTCAAAGTCCCACCAACAACAGAGTAAAATTTTCTTCATTTCACGGGGCAGCTTAGGGGTCGGTTCTGGTTTTTCCCCTTTCGGTAGTCATTGTCTCTTGCGTGTGTGGTTAACATAGAGCACCCAGCTTTCATCTCCAATGACTATTTCTTGAAGGAAATCATTTCTGTGCTGATGATGTAGGAGTGAAAGACAAATGGACATGCGTGCCGCTTTGTTTAATTCGCTAAAATCGCGCGGTATCCAAGACGAAAAAACTTTACTATATCCCAGCTCTTGTAAATGTTGAAGAATCGTGGGATGGCTACATCCGAGTTTGTTGGCTAATTCTCGTGACGACATATTAGGCTTTGCCTTTATAAGTGCTCGCAGTTCTAGGACCTAGGTTCGTCTTCAAAAGATGTATCGCCAGAACGGAAATGCTGATATGTACCAACGGGATACCGTTGAATGATGAACTACGTTAGCCTTGAAAGCACTGTTGCGGCTCTAGCAGAATGCCCTTGCAATAACTCGCAATATGCGATTGCTAGACGTGTACTTTGATCCATCTTTGCTCATACTGTCTGCGCGGAACAACTGACTCGCTTATATACCCTGCGGCATGGAAGGTTCTAGACCAGTCTTGCATTTACTACTCTCAACTGTTCTCGAACTTCGTTATTAGAAAAAATATTTTAATCGAAAAAAGTGTCGCCAGACATTCTTACCAACCTAATATAATAAAATATTCAGAATCAAGCAGCACGTTACAAATTTCAAAGTAAGTTTTGTTATTTTATCAAGTCATACCGCTTTTTTTTGTAAGACATTAGCAATAGTGTTCCCCACACTAGATTCCCAAGAGAAAAAAAAATTAAAATTAGGTTGTTAGTAATGAAAAACAAATTGCCGTTAATTTGAAAACTTCCGCTCGTAGGACTAGACAAACATACCCAAATGTAGGATAATATCGTCATTTGATTTTAAATACTTTCGTTAAGCGATACCAAAAAAAATCAGGTGGTTATTTCGACATGTCATCAAACCATCGGTTTTGTAGAACAAACGTTTTTTTCGTGTTTATTATCACATTATCTCTAGATTCAACTATAAAAATAACTGTTAGTATATACAATTTTGCATTTACCAGATCGACATGTCTGAGCTCCCCGCAATTTGTTAGCTACCTCTACTGAGAATTTTCGCAGATAGAAAAGTTGCGCGTCTCCGCGAAAGAAAGCTGCTCACGAAAATTTAGCCTGTTAGTAATCAACAAAAAAAGGGTGATGTACTGCGGACTATAAGGACTCAAATTATCTAGTCTATCTTTTTCGCTGTTGGAAACTAAGTAATGTACATGATTTATATATTTACTTACCTCTCGTTCGAAAGGATCTCTGCATTAGGAAAGTTAAAAACTAGTGAAAATCATTTTAATGGCTAACAGAACGATGGCAATGCAGTGCAACGAGATTCCGGTTTTTTTCCATATTTGAGAGACCTCTACCAGAAATATTTGTCAGTTAATTACGCACAGCTGTCAGATCTGCAAGACAACTGTCAATTGTTTGTTCCCTACGTCGGGGATTTTTTAGAGTTTTTGTTATTACACTGCGGAATTTGAATTCGCTGTAATTGCTGCGTTATTTTCGCTAGATTCGAGATTTGTGTCTTTAAATATATCTTAAAATCTCAAAATATGGAAGATTTTCTCAGTGAAAACGTGCCCCCAGCGGATTTCGAGGTAAAAACGAAAACTCCTCAAGTGTTTGCTTTGTTATTCACGCAATTGTGATTCATATTTGCACAGTGGAACATAAACTCCTAAGATGTCAATAAAGCCATGCATTTGATTCAATCATTTATTTCTATTGCAGAAATTCGAACAGAAGTACCAGAAATATCTGGAAGTAGGGAATGTTTTTCAAAAAACGCAATTTGAATACGCCCGGTGCTTGGTCATGAGCAAGTACACCGAAGACATCCAGAAGGTATGTATGAGGAGGGTAATGACTGCGTAAAATTCGTTTATTCTTCAGGGCATTTTGCTTCTCGAAGATCTAGCCAAACGACATGTAAAGGGCATGATGGACTACATTTACTACCTCGCAGTCGGGAACACCAAAATAAAAGAATACTCTGTAGCTATTAAATATTGCAAAGCCTTCCTTGAGATAGAACCAGAAAACCGGCAAGTTCGGCTGTTAGAGGTAAGAAAATTTTCCTTATTATTTACTTTACTGGTCGGAAGAGAAATATAATAAAGCGAAAAAAATCAACTCACAATGGTCTGTTGCATCTACTTTGCAACAGCTGCGTAAATAAGTTTTTGAGGAATAATTAAGATGAGACATAAGCTTTTCTCGGATATGATATTTGTTTGAAAACACTGGCAATTTAAATCGGTCAAAGGTTCAAAAATAATCTGTGGGTCACCACAAGATTAGTTAAATCTAATTAATAGTGTCTCGACGGTTTAAATCACTCAAAGTTTAATTTTGCGCGAAAAGGTTATCATCTACCTCATTTTCAAATAAATTAGTAAAGAGATAATTTCTTTCCAAGCGGAATTATGTAGATCTACAGTAGTCGAAGTCGAATTCCTTTATCTTACAATATATCTGAATAACTTGCAAACACGATCTCATATTAATTATTTTGCTTTTGTAACAGGGTAATAAAGCACTTAATAAGCGCCGATGGAACAAGTCTAGATTAGGGTAACCTTTCGGATTTTAATGAAACTCGGTAGGAACGTTCGTCTAGGCTTAGAACGAACGAATATGCAAAAATTTTCCGAGAAATTCAACTTTGAATTTCTAAAAAAGTCGCTTTCACGACAAAATTTTCACGTTATTGCTCCCGAGTTTCATTAATTTCGCGAACGGTAACCGCACTACACTACACTAAACACTATTTATATCCTCCTAGTCCACAGTTGCAAGCGTAAAAACCCCTGAAAATATAAAAATTTGCGTTATTTGTTGTGCACTTACCTTACTCCTGATGACATCTCCCTGGAACTGTCATCTTTGAATCTCTCAGAAAGTTGAGCTTTCCGACAAAAATTTTTTGCATATTCGTTCGTTCTAAGCCTAGACGAACTTTCCTACCGAGTTTCATTAAAATCGGAGAGGTTACCCTAATCTAGAGTTAAGCCTCCTTGTGGTAAGGCTTTATTGACAAAAAATAAAATTAAAGTTGATTTATCCTGATACTTCTTTAAAGTAAGTAGACGTAACATTGCTAGAATAATTTCTATCTGTGATATTTTAACTTGGCGTACCGACAGCCCTGAACTTTTAACGAAAATTAATATTTCGGTCCCTGGTCGTTCTTTGTGAACTCATGACCTTCAGGTGTCATATCACCAAACTAATTACAGTAGAGAGGAGCCACTGTCCTTGATGTCACGTGTTTTCAATGAGCACAGCAGTCATTTTTATTTTTATTTGTCAAAGTCTATTTTGAAATGTCGGCTAAGTTGCCAAATCAGTGGAATCAAGAATTTTCTTGGCAGACAGCTTGATTTAATTTTTTCTATTAACCCAATAGACTCTGTGGTGGTCAAAAGTAATCACCTTCTCTCCACTCTTGACCTTCACCACCCGCCTCTGTTCCTTTCTTTCTTCTACGAATCACCCACCAATCACACCTATTCCGAGCCCGTTTTACGTCACAACTTTCATAAAACTTTCAAATTTCCCCTCAACCACTGACATGAAAGAACTGGACTGCTAACCGTCGTCTGAGAAATGAGACCATTTTTAGCACAGGCTCAATCCTCATGGAGCAAATTATGCTATTAAAAATGCCCTAAAATACCGTACAATTATATTTAAACTGACGCAAATTAAAAATAACTGAGCTTTCACGAACCGATTTCTTTCATATCACGCTCAATTTTAAGTTTTTTCATAAAAATGTTCCTCGCGGCAATCAGCTGGGGACTTATGAATAACAGAGATAGATATATAATGCCTTTGTCTAACCTTCATATTTCTCATATATACCAACCAAAGCTAAAAGTTGTATCACAAAATGAAGTAGCCATCTGTTGGACATCTTAAAACTATTCTAAAAGCTGATTGCAACGGAAAATGATGAGTTGGCGGGCAACTTGTAAAGGTTGTCGTGGGTAAAAGTGATGTGCACAAAGCATGTGTTTACTTTTATTTATCTATTGGGGATATCAAAAAGATGTATCAGACGCGAAGATACTAGAAAAAACCAAAAGGAGTGCACATACATAGCGTCACCTTCATTTAGCTATTGGACATTTTTTTTGTAAAGGTGTCTGCCTGCGGGACTTAAGCAAGAGCGAGATAGTTAGAATTCGGTCAAAATTTGGTCCTACTTTTGATGTGAGTTTTTGTACGGGATCAGCAGTCCAGTTCTTATATGTCAGTGCCCTCAACCGTAAACAACTTTCAATGCATAAATAATTGTGTTGCACTCTTTTACACTGAACTATTCAACTGCTTCATTCAATGTGTTACCCTCCAACCTATAAAAAATCGCTCCTCATCACCGCCTTGGTATGATAAAGATCTCCGCTCCCTCCGTAACAAACAGAATAAACTATGGCATTCCTACTTCATATCTAGGTCTGACTATGATTACTTCTCATATCTTACCGTATGTTCCCTTTTTTTCTGAACGTTGCGAAACCCTCTACAGAGACTACCTCAACCAGTCTAAACTTATCTCAGAGCCCAACAATTCTACAAAATCGTTAATATAAAAAGAAAATCCAACGGTTAACCCCTATCCTTAAGCTCGGTGACACCTCTTCATCTAGTCCTACTGTCATTTTTAACGTTTTTGCACAACAACAATCTTTACGATTCCGACCCTGACATTGATTATTTCTCCTTCATGCAAAACTGCCCTCAAACCTCCCTTGTCACTATCGACGTCGATTCTTGTCTTGTGGCCGCTAAAATCAGAGCTCTCGCAGATGATTTTAATCCCGGCCTTGATGGGATACCCGTTATTGTTTTAATGAAGTGTGCTTCCCGTTTAATTCAACCACTTACCAACGTTTTCTTATTTTCTCTCTCACAGGGAATCTCTCAGTTTTTGGATAGACTCATATATTATCCCAATCCATAAAAGGGTTGCAAAAGTGAAGTATCAAATTATCGTCCTATAACCAAACTATGTTGCATTCCTAAGATTTTCGAAAGTCTTATCTATGACTCCATGTGCTTCCACTGCAAGTCCATTCTCTCCCCAGTTCAACACAGGTTTCTCAAAGGGAGAACCACAACTACGAACTTGACAACCTTCGTGTCGCGGACGCTACAGGTAATGGAGAAAGGTGATGAAGTCGACTTTATCGCCACTGATTTCAGTAAAGTATTGGACAAAATCTCTCACCAAGTTATCATTCTCAAACTAAACTTTCTTGGTTTCCCACCCCGTTTTATTTCATGGATTAAATCTTACCTTGACAGTCGCCAATATAGGATTCGCTTTACGTGATCTGGGAATTATCTGTGACAGTGAGCTCAACTTCCGTTCTCACATCGATCATCTCATTAGCAGAGCCAACTCAGCCCTTGATTTTGTTAAGCGTTGGTCCAAGGAATTCTCTAACCCTTACGTCACTAAATCTCTCTACATCGTTTTTGTTAGGCCACTACTAGAGTATGCCTGCCAGGTTTGGTTCTCCACCCAATTCACGCTCATTAATAGAATTGAATCAGTTCAACGGAGATTCATCCGGTTTGCCTTGCGTTACCTTCCCTGGGCTGATAAGATCAATCTTCCTCTCTACGAAGATCGTGTAAAACTGATTGATTCAGCCTCTTGCTTTGCGTCTTAAAGTCGCCGAGATAATCTTTGTCCATCAAGTTCTAACTGGTCTAATCGATTGTCCCGAGTTCTTACACAGTATATCCCTAAATACCAACCCCCGCTACTTTAGATCTTTCCCTACTTTTCGTCTTGACTGTCATCGCACTAACTATGGACACTTTGAATCCTTTTGCAGAATGCTGCAGAGAGTCAACGCCTCAGCCGCTTGCGACTTCCATGTCGACAAAACCTCACTCAAGCGTGCTCTTTACCTCCCCTAGCCACCCCTACTAAATCGTTCCTCCTCCCAATTAAGAATTAGTTAGTTAGTAGTCATTAGCTGTAATTAGTATAATCATGTGTCTTCTTTTTTGTGGCTTGTATTAAGCGAAATAAAAAACAAGCCCATATTACATTACAAGATCCAAAAACTGCTTTATTTCCTTTCTGTCTGTTTCCTTGCAATTCTTAAGTCTATTACTTCGGTTAACTCTAATGCTATTAAGCACTCTCATTTTTATTGGCTTCTTCAACAGAAAGATAAATAATATCACCAGTCAAGAACAATTGGTAGTAATCAAAAGGGCTACTTCCTTCAGGTGATATTTTGCTAATCACAGATGGTATATTATCAAATTTAAACTGCTCCAGTCAGAAGGTGAGATCCACGAATTATAACTTTTTTTTTTTTTTTTTTTTTTTTTTAAAGGTGTAGAACAAGTTTGTAAGCACATTAGAAGCAATCATTTTAGTACCTTCAAATTCAAAATTAGAAAAACCCCAACAACTATTAATATCTGAATTATATGATTTAAAAAATCTTTCAAAATCCGAATAACTTTTAATTTCAGGAATACGTTAAAGCTAAAATGGAAAGAGAAACGATGCATAGCATTTTTTCGAGAGTTTTTTATTTCGGTGCCGTTATTGGATGTGGAATTGCCATAATGGAGAGGATAAAATAACTAGATTAATAATGAGTCTCTTTTTTTAGTCGATCGAAGTCAAGTGATAAAAAGTGACATATTTTAATTTTTTGGCTTTTTATTTCACAATTTATCTATAATGGAACAGCTCTGTGTTAAAAAGTGAATTCCACACACACACACATTTGTTTTCTACGAAATCTTATTTTTTCTTTCTAATATTTACTTTATCAAACTAATGAGTTTTCTTTTCGTGTTTTTTTAGCAATTTAAAATATTAAGAGCTTAATTCAGCTCGATTTTATTACCTGTAAAACTATATATTTATAAATAAATTGTAAAAAATAATGTATCGCATTATTATTATTATTATTAAAATGGAAAAAAATAGTTTTTTAAAGATCATATAAATCCAGTTTCCCTTTCGAATTAAAATTAGTTAATTTTTCTTAGCTCTTTGAAGTGAAAGTTTTATAGTCTTTACGCAACAATTTGTAGGCATATGTAACAACATTTTCTTTAATTATGCTTAATTTTATCGGTCAAATATAAAGTTTTTTGATTAGTGGTTCTGTGTTCAAACACTTTAATTTTTTGATAGAGATTAGCGACCGAAAATTTGGCGGCAATTGACTTATAAAATTTATTGGAATACCATTTACAATTTTGAAGCCAACCGAAACAGACGATAAAAGTAACCCTTTTTTTATTACACTGAATTCAAGCTAAGATGATAAAAACTAAACACCTGAAAAATAAATTTAAAGTACAATATTAAAGATGTTTGTCAAAATTATTTATTTATGATAGCTCCTCTAGTATCTCCTCAATAACGACAAAGACATTTTCGAGTTAGCTAAAGATGTAATATATAATGTTATCTGCTTTAATGAGTACTTTTGCAAGAAAAGCTGGTGTCTAGTTCCCCAATAAGCTGCTATAACTACATCATAATCGTAACAAAGATACTTCTTACCTATTACTTACCAATAGTAAAACAACAATGAAAATATATATATATCTAGGAAGAAAAGAAAATGATGCGTTAAAAAAATAGATTATGAATAAAAAGATAAAATTACGAAAAATATTAATAACAAATCGTTCAATTTTAAATCGGAACATTCACAGATTTTCACTTAACATTTCGCGCACTACTTACAGATTGTAATGTTTATTGTGTCGTAATCTTAAGCGCTTTCTAATATTCATCATGATATCAGGAACAAAATTTTACCTCGCAATCTTAAAACTAAAGGTAAGATGAACAGATATAAAAATAAACAAAAATGCTTTTCATAAATTATTAAGCTGACCACGGAATTCTATGCAGTAACTTAACACTTATCCTACAATAAATGTTTCTACTTCCCGCTATGTTACAATTATTAAAATATTCTTTTTCTTTTTTAACATAAAATGTATAAGGCTAATAATAATGAACATATACTAAATTATATAATTATAAGTTCTTATTTGTTGGAAGAAAATTTGTTGCAAATTCTTTTACTGAGTTTGAAAGAGTTACATAAAGGGTGTGATATCACATGTCTACTTATACCTGAATTATATGCTATTTCTTATTTATATGCTGAATTTACTATAATAGTTCTGATGTCCTCTTATTAGAGGACTTGGATCAATAAAATAAAAGAGTCTCCGACATTTTTAAGCTTGTATTAAATTTGAATTTAGTTATATCATTACGCAGAGCTGCAATGTCTTTTGAAATTGAATTTGCAATTTCGAAAAGCGCATATCTCTGAATATTTAAACTTTTCGGGAAATGAAAAAAAAACTAATTATTTTGTAAAGAATGTAAGATTTGTAATATTTAAAAAAAATGTTTTGTTAGTAATGAAAAACAAATTGTCGTGTAGGATAACATCGTCATTTGATTTTAAATACTTTCGTTAAGCAATACCAAAGAAATCAGGTGGTTATTTCGACGTCATCAAACCATCGGTTTGTAGGACAAACGTTTTTTCGTGTTGATTATCACATTATCTCTAGATTCAACTATAAAATTAACTGTTAGTATATGCAATTTTGCATTTACCAGATCGACATGTTTGACGCCCCCGCAATTTGTTAGCTACCTCTACCGAGAATTTTCGCAGATAAAAAAGTTAAGAAAAAAAAGCTGCTCACGAAAATTTAGCCTGCTAGTAATCAACAAGGAAAAAAGGTGATTTACTGCGGACTATAAGGACTGTATTTACATATTCTATCTTTTTCGCTATTGGGAACAAAGTAATGTACATAATGTATATATTTACTTACCGCTTGTTCGAAAAAATCTCTGCATATAAAAGTTAAAAACTACTGAAAATCATTTTAATACTAACAGAACGATGGCAATGCAGTGCAATGAGATTCGGTTTTTCCCATACTTCAGAGACCTCTACCAGAAATATTTGTCAGTTAATTACACACAGCTGTCAAGTCAGCAAGACAACTGTCAGTTGTTTGTCCACTTCGCCGGGGATTTTTTAGAATTTTTGTTTTGCAGCGTTATTTTCGCTAGGTTCGAGTTTTATGTCTTTAAATATATCTTAAAATCTCAAAATATGGAAGATCTTTTCAATGAAAATGTGCCGCAAGTGGATCAAGAGGTAAAAAACGAAAACTCCTCAAGTGCTTTGTTTGCGACGCAATTGTGATTCATATTTTGCGAAATTGCACACAGACAGCCTACTCCTATGCAATTAGAGTGGAATATAAACTCCTAAGGTTTCAATAAAACCACGTATTTGATTTGATCCATTATTTCTATTGTAGATAATCGAACGCAAGTACCAGAGAGAACTGGAAGAGGGGAACTTTGTTCACAAAACGCAATTTGAATACGCCCGGTGCTTGGTCATGAGGAAGTACCCCCAAGACATTCAGAAGGTATGTATGAGAAGGGTAATGACTTCGTAAAATTCGTTTATTCTTCAGGGAATTTTGTTCCTCGAAGATCTAGCCAAAAGACATGTACAGGGCAAGAGAGACTACATTTACTACCTCGCAGTCGGGAACGCCAAAATAAAAGAATACTCTGTAGCTATTAAATATTGCAGAGCCTTCCTTCAGATAGAACCAAATAACCAGCAAGTTCTGACGTTAGAGGTAAGACAGTTTTCCTTATTATTATTTATTTTACTGGTCGGGAGGGAAATATAATAAAGCGTAAGTAAGTTTTTGAGGAATAATTAAGATGAGATATAAGCTTTTCTTGGATATGATATCTGTTTGAAAACACTGGCAATAAAGTAGGATTATTAATCGGTCAAAGGTTACAAAATAATCTGTGGGTCACCACAAGATTAGTTAAATCTAATTAATAGTGTCTCGACGGTTTAAATCTCTCAAAGTTTAAATTTTGCGCGTAAAGGTTATCACCTACCTCATTTTCAAAAAAATTAGTAAAGAGATAATTTCTTTCCAAGCGGAATTATGTAGATCTGCAGTAGTCGAAGTCGAATTCCTTTATCTTACAATATATCTGGATAACTTGCAAACACGATCTCATGTAGCTTATTTATTTTGCTTTTGTAACAGTGTTATAAAGCACTTTATAAGCGCCGATTGAGCAATTTCATTTTTATTTCTTCTCGCAAACAATTCATCACAAAGTAATTTTGTTTAATATTTTCCTTGCCTTACCACTTTATTGACAAAAACTCTTTAAAGTAAGTAGACGTAACATTGTTAGAATGATTTCTATCTGTGATATTTTAACTGGGCATACCGACAGCCCTGAACTTTTAACGAAAATTAATATTTCGGTCCCTGGTCGTTCTTTGAAAACTCATGACCTTCTTCAGGTGTCATATCACCAAACTAATTACGGTAGCGAGGAGCCACTGTCCTCGATGTCACATGTTTTCAATGAGCACAGCAGTCATTTTTATTTTAATTTGTCAAAGTCTATTTTGAAAGGTCGGCTAAGAAAATAACTTAGAGTTGACTGTTGTATTGTTATTGTATTGCTATTTTGTAAGTAATCAGTTATTTTATGAACATCATGTAAAAAAAAAATACTGATACTTCTTTAAAGTATTCTTATCTCGTATTGTTATTAAACACTTTTAATATACATAATCTTATACGCTGCATCTGCTGCTGAGTCTAACACTGAAACTCTTCGTGAGAAAGTCCATCTGCTCTCCTCCTGCTGGAAAAGTTATACGCTGCGTTTTCTGTTTCCGATTTGTCTGCATCTATTATGCCAGTGGTTGAAGACGTCCGCCATAATTTGAAGTTTGTTAAGGGCAATCTCGGCTGTTGTTCTTAGGTTGTGGCATCTAACACCAAGCTTTTGGGCTCCATCTCTGATGTCAATTTAAGCCCTAATCAACAGCCCAACACTATCATTAATTCTAACTCATTCAATTCCTCTAAGCCCATATCTACAACCCAGGTTAAGCCAAAGTCCCGCAGAAATCCTCCCCGCGTTACCAATTCTCCTCTTATTGGGTGTGTGAATATGACTCCGCCCTTTTTTTGTTAAAATAAACACATTTGCTTTTTTAGAAAATTAAAGAAAAGTTTATTCAAAGTATGCTCGATCGGCAGCTACTATCTTCACCCATCTTTCAAATAATCAATCCGTAAGATCTGACTGCATTGTTCGGAATAAGTGATAATCCGAAGGAGCTATGTCTGGCGAATATGACGGGTGGAGTAGCACTTCCCAATTCTGTCTATCTAAATATCTTTTCACGACTTGTGCATTATGTGATGATGTGTTGGCATTATGCTGTTGAAGAATTAATTAACTGTGCCTATTCACCCATTCTGGTCGTTTTTCTTCTATGGCTCCCTTCAAACGGATTATTTGTCGTCAGTAAACGGAGGGTTAAAGCAACTCATAATAAACAACACCTCTCTGATCCCACCAAATGCAGAACATAACCTTGTCACAGTGAATATTTCTCTTTGGCTGTGATGGGCCGGGTTCACCTGGCTTCACCCAAGCTTTTTTACGTTTAGGATTCTCATAATATATCCATTTTTCATCTCCTGTGATTATTCGATGCGAAAATCCTTTTCTTTGCTGCCTTTGAAGTAGCATTTCACAAATTGTTTTTCGACGTTCGATGTCTATTTCTTTCAATTCATATGGAACCCAGTTACCAACTTTTTTAATCATTCCCATTGCTTTTAAACGCTTTGCAACAGTTGATCGTTCAACATTTAATGCTGCAGCCAATTATGATTGAGTCTGATAAGAATCCTCTGCCAATAATGATTCCAATTCAGCATCTTCAAATTTTTTTGGTGGTTTTCCATGTTCTTTGTCCTCAGTGCCAGGATCATTATTTTGAAATCGTCGAAACCATTCCTTACAAGTTCTATTAAATGGAGCATGCTCACCGTAAATCTCCACAAGCAAAGTTTCCGCTACACTTTTCTTTGCAATAAAATAGTGTAATAGCACTTCCCGCAAATTATGTTTACTTGGAACGAAAATTGACATTTTCAAAGAGGTAAAAGCACTTAATAAGAAGCTAATACTTCAACCAAAAGTCACGTAGTGCGTTTGACAGCTGACATAAAGTACTATCGAACACGAGTGTTGCCATTTATTAGTACACGTGAGCTGAAGCGGTTAGGAATTTATAGGGGATTACCAGTACATAAATTTGTAGAACAATAATTACAAATAATTCAATATTTATTTAGACTATTTAGCAAGCGAACAATTTGAATTCTTAGAATAAAACACGTTTTTAGGCTACAGCTGTAGTGTCACAAAACAAAAGTCAAAGCCTGACTGCCGGTAAGCTAGTTTGTCAGCAAGTACCAGGCTTTGCCACTCGGAGCGCTGCAGTTATCTGGGAGTAGTAAGGCTTCTTGTTTTCCTTAGGTCAATGCGGCCACAAAGCAATACTAAAAACAACATCTGTTGGGAAAGGGTGGAGTCATATTCACACACCCAATACTTCTACCTCGTCCAACTGGCAACTAAAAACGGTCTTATTTCCTAATTTCAAATTGAGTACCCTTATAAAGTACCCCAACTTTACCTGCTCTCATATTTTAAACCCATCCGCTCCATCCGTCTCCATCCCAACCCCTTCTAACTCTGCTCCCTTCTTACCTGAAAAGTCGCCTTCCTGTCCATCACGCTCTTTGCACTTCTAACATTCCCCATCATCTCCTCCCCCGATTTCTACGAAACCTTCATTCATTGACACGCTTCTTGGTCCTCTTGTCAAGCTAACGATGCAATCAGCTGACTCTTCTGACGGCCGCTATCTGCTTTCTCGCCTGCGTGATCACAACATTTATGTGAATGTGCGTCTGTACCTGGCTTACCTCCGCGACAAGGCTAATGATATCTGTATTGCTAGCAAAACTAATACTAATTTGATGCTCTCCATCCAAAAAGAAGGTCTCCCGACAGACCCCACTTCACCACCGTCAAATACCACGCAGCATTTAATATCTCCCCAGAAAGTTTCCGAAGACCTTTCCTCCTATGCTTCTTATGTCAGTTCCAAGCGGATTTCCCACCTGCAAAAATCCCGCAATGACTCGAAAAATTATTTTCGTTCCTAACCTCAACTCCATTACCTACTCACACTCCACTCTGCCCCCCAAAATCGACTCATCAAATTGCATCTCACTTTATTACCAGAATGTCAGAGGACTACGGTCTAGAACCCGTCATATTTTCCTGAAATCCCAGTCTCTTCCTTACGATATCTTTGCACTAACCGAAACGAACCTAATACCCGGTATTAACAACAACAAATTATTTTCCGATGGTAGTTTAAGTGATTCTGGCCCCTCCAGTCGCGGCGTTCTTTTTGCGGTTCACAACCGTTTCAGCACGTCCCAAATCAATTCTTTCGTTTCGCCATTGTTCGAGTGCGTCTCTGTCAAAAGTACCCGTAAATGTCGTTCTTTGTTCATTCTGTGCTGCTATATTCGTCCAGCGCAGCCTCTAGATGCCTACAAGCATGCAATTGATTCGATTGACGCCTTGTCTGCTCTCACCAATCTTGTGGATGATATTATAGTCCTGGGTGATTTCAACCTTCGCCACCTGCTATGGTCTCTCCTCCGATTTCCCCACTAACGAGTCTTCCGCAACCGAATTGCTAGTTATTGATCACCTCTCCGACTCGGGTCTTTGCCAAATCAGTGGAATTTTCTTGGCAGACAGCTTGATTTGATTTTTTCTACTAACCCAATAGACTCTGTGGTGGTCCTCCTAAGCAATTAAAATTTCCCCTCAACCGTAAACAACTCTCAATGCATAAACAATTGTGTTGCACTCTTTTACACTGAACTATTCTACTGCTTCACTCAATGTGTTCCCCTCCAACCTATAAAAAATCGCTCCTCATCACCACCTTGGTATGATAAAGATCTCCGCTCCCTCCGTAACAAACAGAATAAACTATGGCATTCCTACTTCATCTCTAGGTCTGACTCTGATTACCTCTCATATCTTAACGTATGTTCCCGTTGGGCGTTGCGAAACCCTCTACAGAGACTACCTCAACCAGTCTAAACTTATCTCAGAGTCCAACAATTCTACAAAATCGATAATATAAAAAGAAAATCCAACGGTTAGCCCCTATCTCTCCTCTTCATCTAGTCCTACTTTCATTTCTAACGTTTTTGCAGATTTCTTCAAACAATCTTTTAATGATAATGATTATTTCTCCTTCATGCAAAACTGCCCTCAAACCTCCCTTGTCACCATCGACGTCGATTCTTGTCTTGTGGCCGCTAATATCAGAGCTCTCACAGTTGATTTTAATCCCGGCCTTGATGGGATACCCGTTATTGTTTTAATGAAGTGTGCTTCCCATTTAATTCAACCAGTTACCAACGTTTTCTTACTTTCACTCTCACAGGGAATCTCTCAGTTTTTGGAAAAACCCATATATTATCCCAATCCATAAAAGGGTTGCAAAAGTGAAGTATCATCAAATTATCTGGGGGCACGGTAGTGCCCCCGCCAAGTCGAGCAAAACGGCACGGCCGGGCCGTTGCCATCCTTTTCTCGAAACAGTTCAGGCCATTTTCGAAGAAAAGCTCATAAGACAGAGAGTGGGCTTTAAGAAAATCCGTTGTTGTAATTCAAGAAGTAGAAGGTACCGGAAGGGAAAAAAAGTAAGACTATCTACAAAAAGAAATTAGATGCCATCAAAAACATAACTTGTAAAAAAACCAAGTCTCGCAACTCAGTTCTTCTACCGTAAAAAGTTGTGAGATCCATATAATACCATGTCGGTTAATTTATTCAGTCCCTACTTAAGGGACCTTCTGCCTTAAGTTAATACGTAATTAGGTAACCTAACAACATCTTATAGTGACCATATCATATTTATGTTTTAAATAAATAGATTGACTTGGCCATCGCATGAAAACACAATGTATCTCACAAGTAATACATATTATATTAAATTAGATTGTTTAGTGCGATTGCCAAGTCAATCTATTTATTTAAAACATAAAAGATTTTTAATATTGATATGGTCACTATAAGATGTATAACCCCAACTATTAAGATCTGAATTATATGATTTAAAAAATCTTTCAAAATCCGAATAACTTTTAATTTCAGGAATACGTTAAAGATAAAATGGAAAAGGAATCGTTTAAGTCATGGCTTTGGGCAAGTCTTGTGATCGGTACAATCAGTGGATTTGTATTAACCATGGTGAAAAATACAAATCTAGGAATTTAATAATAATTCTCTTTTTTTAGGCGGTCGAAACCAAGTGATAAAAAGTGATATATTTTTATTTGGCTTTTTATTTCACAATTTATCTATAATCGAACGGCTCTGTGTTAAAAAGCGAATTACACACACACACATATTTGTTTCCTACGAAGTCTTCTTTTTTCTTTCTAATATTTACTTTATCAAACCAATGATTTTTCTTTTCGTATTTTGTTTAGCAATTTAAAATATTAAGAGCATAATTCAGCTCGATTTTGTCACCTGTAAAACTATATATTTATAAATAAATTGTAAAAAATAATGTATCGCATTATTATTATTATTATTATTATTATTATTATTATTAAAATGGAAGAAAATAGATTTTTAAAAATCATATAAATCCAGTTTCCCTTTCGAATTAAATTTTTTTTTAAATAGCCAAAAACAGATATCTATAGATTTAATGGTTAATAACTTCAATTTCATTGTGTATAAAAATAATAAAATTGCATTTTTCTATTGCATAAAAAATGATAAAAAAAGTATATTCTTGTATAAAAAAAAACTAAATCAATCGTCGTCAGGTTCATCAGTCGACTCTTCGTTTTCGTCGCTCTTCAACTTCATGTTCTTGGCAACTATCATTGTCATTGTTTATGTCATCTAATTATGTAATCAAAAAAGTAACTAATAAACTGCTAAATAATCAGTAACTGAAAAAACATTAAAAGATTACCTTGGCAGGATAACTCTTCAAAAGATGGACTTTGATGACCATCAAAGCAATTATATTCAAAGGCCATAGGGGGATAAGAAGGGGTAAAGTGCCCCCGCGCCGATTATGGCCGTTATATTTTTTTATTATCAGGACTAACACAAGTAACAATTTGGCCAAGTTTCATCCCTTAATAATTAACCCCCAAGGGGTGAGAATTAATTTTAAAAATTTCGAAAAAAATTAAAAAGATATTAATTTTTTCCGAAACTTTTAAAATTAATCCTCACCCCTTGGGGGTCAATTATTAAGGGATGAAACTTGGCCAAATTGTTACTTGTGTTAGTCCTGATAATAAAAAAATATAACGGCCATAATCGGCGCGGGGGCACTTTACCACTTCTTATCCCCCTATGGACTTTGCCATCAATTATCCATTGATAATTTTCCGGTGTTTTTTCAGTTGGGCTGCGCATGTGTGCATTGCTCCATATGTATATTACTTATCTATTGTGTCCTTTTGATTTGCTCCAATAATTCTTCCTTCGTAGGTGGTAAACTGGAGGCATATGTAGGATATGCTACGATTTTTTTTTTTACAATATCTTCGTTTTCAATACTGCATTTATAGCCCTTTTCAAACAATTTCCTTTGTTCATATCATTTTTCGTTTTTAAAGAATGCATCCTACACATGTACTCTTCAATGGTTTCAAATACTTCACTCGATGTTGTTAAAACAGTACGTCCATCTTGTAGGAGTTGCATAAAAGCAAGAGAAATGATACCCTTTTAATTCGTTATTCCAGCTCACCGTTATATTTATGATTATAATGCTTTCGAGCATTTTCAAAAGTACAAGAAAGCCAAATTACTTGAGACATTTTTTTAACGTCTTCTCTTTTTTCCCCAACATTAGGTTTTTCACTCAACACATTGCATAGAAAATACTCCATTATTACGTATTAATAAATACTACTTTCGAAGCAAAAACGGCCGACGTGGCGAAAAGTCTTTTGAATGAGTATTTACCCTGTAGTATATACTACACTGCCGACGGGAAGTTTGCGGACAAGAGTCTTGTTTAGTTTTAATTAGCGGCCACACGGGGTAACAAGCTACCCCAGGCTCAGAAAAAGGTCTAAAACCTTTACAGGTCTAAAACCTTTGAAATTGATACAAGTAACTACATCTGCCGGTAGTAGACAAGTGTGAGATGTGACTCCATTACATAGGAAGCCGGAAAAACGCGTGGCGGCGCTTTGAGCGTTCGTTTTCTCGGCGTGGGGTGTAACTAGTTACCCCAGTGTGGCCGCCACCGTTGCTCGGCACAGTTTTTTTTTTTTTCTAAATCGACTTGGTTATGGTCAATAGACAAAATAAAGGTAAGTTTTTGATATTCTGGTAAAAAAACATTTATTCAATCCTAGTCGTTATGGAATATTGTCATGTGAAATAATTCAGTTTAATTTTTATATGATATTTTTTATTGAATAAATCTAGTTTACGTTTATTGTAGGATAACACGTGGATTCTAGGCTATGACAATTGGATGTATTAACTTAGTTTTGTTCATATATATCAATTTTTATTATGTCTCAAATGTCCATAAATAAAAAAATTGACAAGATACTTTTCAAAACATTTTTTTTAATAAAAATCTATTCCCGCGTAAGAATGTATACGTGTCCACAGGCAATGAAGATAGAGTCACATAGAAGCGCACTTCTTACCGGCCGTTTGAAGCCTGTAGAAGACCGGTTTGCGAGGAACATCGGTTCCCTATGTGCATGAGGTGTGCTGATCAATAAAATAGGATTCAAAATAAATTTTTTTTGTTCAAATATCATAAAAATAATATTTTTTTCACTTTTCTGTACATAAATATATATTTAGAAGCTAATAAAACACAAAAAAAGCAAATTTTATGATTTGTAATTTTTTTAATTTTTCCCTCCAGTAATTTTGCAAAATAAATATACTTTTTTAATGATCGGCGGATACTGTTATTTTTTAAGTGGTATATGTTGTGCGTACAATCCTAAAATTTTAGCCCTTAATATTGAAAAATGAAGTAATGAATTTTTTTCTGAAAAAAACCATTTTTGCTGAAGTTTCACATATATGACCAGTTTTTAGAACGCCACCTATTAATTGACCGATAAAAATCATTAGAAATGTTGAAGAACTCTTCAACAAACATGAAACAATCGGTTAGAAGTCTTAAAACACCCATATGTCTTGTACAACTAGGTTTTTCAGCGTGGGGTAATGAGTTACCCCGTGTGGCCTGGGTGAGGTGTGGCCGCTAAGGGTTAACGTGAAATATTGCACTCAAACGTGTCTATAACGACGATCCTATCTCAGTTTATGATTGTGTCATTGACTTACCTCTTTGAGCCCGTGAACTTTTTATATATACTTATTTAATATTTTATATTAGGTTGGTAAGAAAGTCTTGCGACATAAAACACAAGTAAAAAAGACAAAAACACTTTATTTTAACAATAAAAGATTATACAGTAATATAGGCTCCCTCTGCAACAACAACTCGTGCTCAACGATCTGGTAGACTTTGCACGCCCGCAGTCCAGAATTCTTTTGGCCGTGAATTAAAAAAGTCCATCAGTGTATTTTTGATATCCGCGACATCATCAAATTTTTATCCTGTAAATAATTTTCCAAAGCTCGAAACAGATGGTAGTCGGTAGGTGCTAAGTCTGGTGAATACAGTGGGTGAGGCAGAACTTCTCAACTTAGCTACGAAATAGGTTCTTGTGTCATCTTAGCTACGTGGGGTCTAGCATTGTCGGAGACGTTTACGCCTTTTTTGTTTAATAATTTGAGCCAGCTTTTGCAGTTATGCAGAGTAAGTCTCTGCCTTTATTGTGGTGTTGGATCGCAGAAGTTCGTAATAGAGCATGCCCTCAGAGTCCTACCTACAACAGTTCTGGTTTTTCCTCTTTCGGTAGCCACTGTCGCTTACGTGTGTGGTTAACATAGAGCACCCAGCTTTCTTCTCCAATGACTATTTCTTGAAGGAAATCATTTCTGTGCTGACGATGTAGGAGTGAAAGACAAATGGACATGCGTGCCGCTTTGTTTGATTCGCTAAGATCGTGCGGTATCCAAGACGAAAAAACTTTACTATATCCCAGCTCTTGTAAATGTTGAAGAATCGTGGGATGGCTACATCCGAGTTTTTTTGGCTAATTCTTGTGACGACATATTAGGCTTTGCCTTTATAAGTGCTCGCAGTTCTTCATCGTCGACAGTTGATTTCCTGAAGGACCTAGGTTCGTCTTCAAAAGATGTATCGCCAGAGCGGAAATGCTGATACCAACGGGATATCGTTGAATGATGAACTACGTTAGCCTTGAACGCTCTGCTGCGGCTCTAGTAGAATGCCCTTGCAAGAACTTGTAATATGCGATTGCTAGACGTGTACTTTGATCCATCTTTGCTCAAACTGTCTGCACGGAAAAAACTGACTCGCTTATATACCTTGCGGCATTTACTACTCTCAACTGTTGTCGAACTTCGTTATTAGAAAAAATATTGTAATCGAAAAAAATTACAATTTTACATTTACCAGATCGACATGTCTGAGCCCCCCGCAATTTGTTAGCTACTTCTAACGAGAATTTTCGCAGATAGAAAAGTTGCGCGTCTCCGCGAAAGGAAGCTGCTCACGAAAATTTAGCCTGTTAGTAATCAGCAAAAAAAGGGTGATGTGCTGCGGACTATAAGGACTCAAATTATCTATTCTATCTTTTTCGCTATTTTGAACTAAGTAATATACACAATGTATATATTTACTTACCGCTCGTTCGAAAGTATCTCTGCATATACAAGTTAAAAACTACTGAAAATGATTTTAATGGCTAACAGAACGATGGCAATGCAGTGCAATGAGATTCCCGTTTTTTCCATATTTGAGAGACCTCTACCAGAAATTTTGTCAGTTAATTACACACAGCTGTCAAGTCAGCAAGACAACTGTCAATTGTTTGTTCCCTACGTCGGGGATTTTTTAGAGTTTTTGTTATTACACTGCGGACTTTGAATTCGCTGTAATTGTCACGTTATTTTCGCTAGATTCGAGTTTTGCATCTTTAAATATATCTTAAAATCTCTAAATATGGAAGATCTTCTCAATGAAACTGTGCCGCAAGCGGATCTCGAGGTAAAAAACGAAAACTCCTCAAGTGGTTTGCTTTGTTTGTGACGCAATTGTGATTCATATTTTGTGAAATTACACGCAGACAGAATACTCCTTTGTAATTAGAATGGAACCTACAAATCCTAAGGTGTCAATAAAACCACGTATTTAATTTGATCCTTTATTTCTAATGTAGAAATTCGAACACAAGTACCAGAGAGAACTGGAAGAGGGGAACGTTTTGCACAAAACGCAATTTGAATACGCCTGGTGCTTGGTCAGGAGCAGTTACACCCCAGACATCCAGAAGGTATGTATGAGGAAGGTAAAGACTTCGTAAAATTCGTTTATTCTTCAGGGCATTCTGCTTCTCGAAGATCTAGCCACACGACATGCAGAGGGGAAGAGAGACTACATTTACTACCTCGCAATTGGGAACGCCAGAATAAAGCAATACTCTGTAGCTATTAAATATTGCAGAGCCTTCCTTCAGATAGAACCAAATAACCAGCAAGTTCTGACGTTAGAGGTAAGACAATTTTCCTTATTATTGTTTACTTTACTCGGTCGGGAGAGAAATATAATAAAGCGAAAAAATTCAACTCACAATGGTCTGCTGCATCTACTTTGCAACAGCTGCGTAAATAAGTTTTTGAGGAATAATTAAGATGAGACATAAGCTTTTCTTGGATATGATATTTGTTTAAAAACACTGGCAATAAAGTAGGATTATTAATCGGTCAAAGGTTAAAAAATAATCTGTGGGTCACCACAAGATTAGTTAAATCTAATTAATAGTGTCTCGACGGTTTAAATCTCTCAAAGTTTAAATTTTGCGCGTAAAGGTTATCACCTACCTCATTTTCAAATAAATTAGTAAAAAGATAATTTCTTTCCAAGCGGAAGTCGAAGTCGAATTACTTTATCTCAGCATATAGCTGAATAACTTGCAAACACGACTTCATGTAGCTTAATTATTTCCCTTTTGTACCAGCGTGATAAAGCACTTTATAAGGGCCGATTGGGCAATTCCTTTTTCTTATTTCTTCTATTCCATCTATTGTTATTAAATAGACACTTTTGATATACATATATTAACACGTTGGCTGCCAATGCATCACCGGTGAGCATGCTTAAAGCTATTGTCTGTAGGCCAATGCATCACCAGATATGCACGGGCTGGTTTTACTATATATTTCCAAATTCTAAATATAATTCCAAAAAATTAATTTTTTTGATCAGAGGAAAATACGATATAATATTTGCACATGTAAATTATATTTCATTATTATTTACATAAATTCGTTGTTCTTCAAAATGTTTTAGATATAAAAATGGTGTTTCTAGACATTGTACCCAATACGTGTCTACTTTTTTGGGTTTTCTGTGGCCTGCTACGAAGAAGACGATTCATATAAGTGAATAAACCGTACAAGAAGTTGAAAGCGATTTCTGGGCATTACAAAAGGAACAAATTGGTTTAAAAACAGTGTGGATTTATTTCAGTAATCTTCAATTGTTGGGTACTTTATCAAGCCCATATAGTACATTACAAGACCCAAAAAACTGCTTTATTTCCTTTCTGTCTGCTTCCTTCCAATTCTTAAGTCGATTAACTATACTACTGTTAGTTACTCTCCTTTTTATTGGTTTCTTCAACAAGATCAAAAATATCACCAGTCCAGAACAATTGGTATTAATCAAAAGGGCTACTTCTTTCAGTTGATATTTTGCGAATCAAATCAAATTTTGTTTAAACTTTCTCCCGTGAGATCCAAGAATTATGCGCATTATGCGCCACAATGTCTATATACGAATTTAGTTCCATTTCTTCTTCGAAACTATAACTGCTAGTATTTGAAGAATAATCTTTACTGCCATCTGGAATATAACTACTATCGGCATTACTAAAGTCACGGCCAAATTCTTGGTCACGATCACTTTCTTCGTTACTGCTCATTTTAGTAACTAATGTTTATTGAATAAGAACTACTCCACAACTGAACTTTACAAATCGAAAGATTGTGCTCACTGGTAATGCACTGATAATAATATAAACAACATTTATGTTTTACAAATCTAAAATAACTTCTAATTTCAGGAATACGTTAAAGATAAAATGGAAAAAGAAACCATGAAAGGAATGGCTGTGGCTGGCGGAGCAGCTCTTGTGATCGGTGGCATCGTTGGATTAGGAATTGCCCTAGCGAAGAAGTCCTGAATTAGAAAATAAATCTACGAGATTAATAATGAGTCTCTTTTTTTAGTCGATCGAAGTCAAGTGATAAAAAGTGACATATTTTTATTTGGCTTTTTATTTCACAATTTATCTATAATCGAACGGTTCTGTGTTAAAAAGTGAATTCCACACACACACACACACATTTGTTTCCTACGAAGTCTTCTTTTTTCTTTCTAATATTTACTTTATCAAACCAATGATTTTTCTTTTTTTCGTATTTTGTTTAGCAATTTAAAATGTTAAGAGCATAATTCAGCTCGATTTTGTCACCTGTAAAACTATATATTTATAAATAAATTGTAAAAAAAAAATATATCGCATTATTATTATTATTATCAAAACGGAAAAACGTAGTTTTTTTAAAGACCATGTAAATCCAGTTTCTCTTTCTAATTAAAAATATTTCAAAGTGCGCTTTTTTTAACTCTTTCAAGCGAAAGTTTTATAGTCTTTACTCAATCAATTTAAATTATTTTGGTTGATGTGTTCAAGCATTTTAATTTTTTGGTAGAGATTAACGGTCGAAAATTTGTAGGCAATTGACTTATAAAATTTATTGGAATGCCATTTACAATTTTGAAGCCAACCAAAACAGACGATAAAAGTATGCCTTTTTTTATTTCACTGTATTCAAGTTAAGATAATAAAAACTAAACACCTGAAAAAGAAATTTAAAGTACAATATTAAAGATGTTTGTCAAAATTATTTATTTATGACAGCTCCTCTAATATCTCCTCAATAACGACAAAGACATTTTCGAGTTAGCTAAAGATGTAATATATAATGTTATCTGCTTTAATGAGTACTTTTACAAGAAAAGCTGGTGTCTCGTTCCCCAATAAGCTGCTATAACTACATCATAATCGTAACAAAGATACTTCTTACCTATTACTTACCAATAGTAAAACAACAATGAAAATATATATATATCTACGAAGAAAAGAAAATGATGCATTAAAAAAATAGATTATGAATAAAAAGATAAAATTACGAAAAATATTAATAACAAATCGTTCAATTTTAAATCGAAACATTCACAGATTTTCACTTAACATTTAGCGCACTACTTACAGATTGTAATGTTTATTGTGTCGTAATCTTAAGCGCTTTCTAATATTCAGCCACTCACAATACCTCCATCAGTTGCAGTTTCTTTTTTTTTTCATAATTTTTCCTGGCTACTACGTTGAATATTGAAAAAATCCATTGGGCTAAATTTAAGGTATAGAAGTATTCTTAAGCGAAAACCTATCTCACCCCGCCTCTTTAAATATGCTTCATCAGGCATGCATTTGCAGTAGTTTTCCAATTTATTTCCACTTTCATGCCTATTATATATTTTTTCTAAATAATTTTATTAGAATTATTACTTCTTTCGTTAAATGATTAATAGTGTGTATATGCCAAAATCTGCTTATAGAGATACTACTTCGTGGTATGTAATTCTAATTTTTACTGAAATAAACGAGAGGACACAAATGATGTTCAATTTCTTTAAATCCCAGGTGAATTAATTTCCTTTAATTTCAGTTCATTTTATTATCATTTAACATTTTATTTATTTATTGCAATAATTTGCAAAAATAAATTTCTTGCAACGATGTCAACGAATATTGCTTTTTCTAGACTTTTTCCTTTTTTATCATTTGCAAATAAAAAATATCCCATTCACCTTAGACAATCGCAAGAAAGCGCCACAAATGTATAAAGAAAAATTTAAGAAAAGCCTCACGGAACAAAATTTAACCTCGCAATCTTAAAACTAAACGTAAAATGAACAGATATCAAAATATGCTTTTCATAAATTATTAAGCTGACCACGGAGTTCTATGCAGTAAAAATTCTATTCAGTTCGACTTAGTTCAATCTATGTATAAGGCTTGTATTTCTTAACCTACTTCTAAATCCTTATTACCATATTTGGTGTGTGCAATATCCATTTTTCTTTTAAGAACCTTACCTTTTGCGATAATTTAGATAATTCAATGTAATATTTAAAAAGAAAACTACTGCGGAATTACTCTACATACTTTTCTCTTTCTTAACACTTATAATACAATAAATAAGAAAGCCTTTCGAGGCATGTGTTTCTACTTCCCGCTAAGTTCCAATTATTAAAATTTTCTTTTTCTTTTCTAACATAAAATGTATAAGGCTAATTATAATGAACATATATTGAAATTATATAATTACAAGTTCCAAGTTTTTATTTTTTGAAAGAAAAATTGTTGCAAATTCTTTCACTAAGGTTGAAAGAGTTACATAAAGGGTGTGATATCACATGTCTACTTATAGCTGAATTATATGGTATTTCTTGCTGAATTTACTATAATAGTTCTGACGTCCTCTTATCAGAGGACCTGGATCAATCAAATAAAAGAGTCTCCGACATTTTTAAGCATGTATTAAATTTGAATTTAGTTATATCATTACGCAGAGCTGCAATGTCTTTTGAAATTGTATTCAGCTTTAACTCGAAACTTATTCAGCGATGTGCCAATCTTAACAAGATTATTTGATATGTATTTATACAGGGAGCAATCTGAGCAGGGCAACAATCGCTTTTGTTTTTCTGTTCAATCATGCTTTCTGTTGAAACATGCTTTATATTCAAATAATTCAATCATTCTGTTTCCATTGCTCTACAGTTTAGTTTAGCAAAATAAATGTATGTCCCTTTATTTGTGACTAATTTAGGATTTTACCTAGAATAGTTCAGCTAAATGGCTTACTTCCAAACACTGTTACATATCGAATCAGGGATTTATTCTTTTCAAATATCCTTCGAATTATTCCTATCATCCAAATTTCACGTATATATTCTTTCCGTTACCTGACATTGGCTAATTATATAATAAAAATTTGGCCATAAATTGCTATGATTTTCAGGTTAACTTAAGCTGAGACGCTAAAAGTTATTTAAATTCCGTAAAAATCGACAAAATTTTATTTATGTTGCAACAATTTTTCATACATTTCACAAAACAAAATCACATACGAAGAGACAACAGAATATAATAAAAGCTGCAACAACAATAAAATAACCAAATTCTTTACTGAACGAAAGCTTACAAATAACATTGCTTCTTTTTACCTGTTTAAATATGCATTAAAGAAAGTGTTTTTTCGTTTTCTGACTGTATGTATATGAAGATAGATGTAAAAATGAATTAAACAGAATTTCAGTTCTTGAAAATTAAAATTAAATAACTTAACAAATCGAAATTCCTATCACCCAGTGCGTTTTCGGATATCTTTGGAACAATGTTAGCGGGAAGTGAACACTTACTCAGCTAACCCCAACCGCTAAAATTTGTGACTTATAATAGTAAGCGCAGATGCCGACGAGTATCGAGAAAGCTGTTGTCACAAGGACGGAACGTTTCAATAAATATCTGTTGATAAACGATGAATTTCCCGCCCGTCTTCTCATGAGTTGCTTTCTTCGTAGGGCGGCTTGTTCTTCGTCCCGGGCATGCTGCTCTTTCCTGTAATCAATATTAGGATTTTTAGAATAAATTTAACAATAGTATTAATCATGACTATCTTACTCTCGTTTTATCATTTCCTCCACTTCAATTTCAATTTTGCTTGGCGGATACTTCCGATAAAGCTCATTTGCATGCTTAAGAAGATATTCGAAGGGGAGGTCTTCAGGGAGCTAGAAGAATACAAATTTATAAGATTTATGCAACTTCTTAATTTTCAATAGAATTTTTACTTGTGACAAAATACAATGGATGCTGGCCATGTCGCAGTCCTCCTTGAATATGTCGTCTGCACGATACAAAACGATCGCAGCAGTTACATAAAGTGGTAAAAGGAATGGTGATGCCAAAAAGAAATCGTATAGCCTCACAACAGCCCTATAAGAATTCAAACTGTGTCCGAACCACGTTAAATACCATGGCAGGGCAAATAATGTTCCAACCGATGATTTTTGAAGAAAATTGTACAAAGCCTTATTCTCATGCTCAATAATTGGATAAAGAAACATTAATCTTTTTTGTGTTGGCTCCATCGTCTCTTGCATGCATTCTACCAAATGATTTGTTGATAAAATCTCCATTACATGGTAGGCCATTTCTTCGCCTACAACCAACAGAAATGTGATTGCAACATCATGATACCCCTGATAGTATTTCAAATGGGGATGTTTTATAATTACACGTAAAATAAGAACAGTCAATTGATCTTGAAGGGCTATTCTTTGCTCATATGGAATGCCAGGAGGAAATCTTTTTAATGATCGATTTACATCAAGTATAACTTGATTGTATTCGGGATGTGCTTTTAAATCGTCCAATTTTGGTACTGGTTCGGTGTTATCTGTATCGACACCAGCCAAAAATGGCCATATTCTTTTTCGTAGATCGTCGTTTATTAATCCATAATCCGAAAGTGCATACTCTTGCCATTCATTAAGAGTTGTATCGGGATTTTCCAAAGACTTTTCGATTTGCTTCCGTTTTTCTCGTTCTTCTTTGTTTTCTGGAACTGTAAATAAATATCCATGATATCTAAGAAATGCAAGAACAAGATTTTTTCTTTTTTTCTTTTAAATTTATATAATTACACAAAGATAAATAAGTGACAATGTTTTAAGTATCGTTATTACGACTGCGCTTTAATAATATATACCTTATTCTAGCTGTAGCCGAAAGCGGACAGCGTTAGTGAAAAAGAATGAGCAAACCTTATAGAAAAAAGCATAGAATCCTATCCAAAATTGATCTAGGGGGCAGCCATGTCAATAAGAGGTTATCTGCATTTCTTTAAATCTGCCGTCATTGAAGAGACGTACAAAGGGATTTTTATTATTTTTATTATTAACTAGCCCAGTACAGAACTAATACAATTTCCAGTTATACCAAGCAACTAAGCGTGAATACAATTACAAAGGCTAAATTAGGAATTTAATTGAACAAGGATTGTATGTTTGAAGCTAGCTAAAGAACATCATGGTTACGTTGAAGCCTGACTATAGGAGAGTTATAGTATACAGCGAGTAAAGGTAAATCTCTAAGTGGTGAGAAGACATCACTACTTTTACTTCCAAGTAAAAGACCGCAGCAGAATTTCCTCTGCACAGATTCAATTTTATCAATTTTATTTTGATGATACTGAGACCAAACCGGCGAGTAGTACTAAAGAATACTTCGCACTAGAGTCAGGAATAGCAGTCTCACCGTAGACTGATTTTGAAGATAGGTTGAGGTTTGCGTAGAATAAAGCCAGCAAGGATAGGATAAGCAGTTTCATCAATATAGCTGATTACATTCAGGGTATTAGATGAACATTAACAAAGCCGACCTTTAATCTGGCTTTTGGATAAATGAAAATCAATAACAGGGTAATTTAAATTGAACAAACGCGACATTGAAGTCAAGGTCCTTAGGTTGAAGAGATGTCGGCGGGAGCAGCGTCAAGTGTGTAAAATCCGTAGGGCTAATACATATCACAGGAAGTATCACAAAATGCAGTCTTGAAGAAATCCGCGAACAGATTGGAAATTATTCTAGGGTCACTACTCTGGAAAGAGCCAAGAGAAAGAAGGGAAGGGTAACCGTCCGAATTACGTTTAGAATTGACAAATCTCCAGAACTGTCTCGGGCTATCATGCAGCAACGTCTTCATATTAGCAACATACGCATCATATGAATAATTTACAGCATTAACAAACTGATCACGCAGTATAGTGTACGATTGAAAATCGCCATCACACCTTGAGGATAGAACCTCCTCCAAGCCTTACTTTTAAGATTTTTTAAGTGCCTAATTGCACTATTAAGCCATGGCTGATTTTTAGAAGATTTATCAGACCTTTTTACTGGAATGCAATGAGCGAAGCACAAAGACAAAGTGTCGTAGAAAGACATCAAGACCCCATTCCAGTCACAAGCAAGGAGCCACTCGTCCAAAATGGAAAATCGGCTTTTTTAAAGTCATAACAATAATTACTAGGAACAGAAGAGTCAACTACAACAGAATCAAAAGAATATAGCAAAAGAAGAGCTGGGTGGTGTATTGATTCAGGAAGCAGTGGTGCCGCGCAGCGCTTGATCGCAGTACCATCGGGCGAAGTCCAAAAATTTATTGTTTTCGTTGGCAACTGGATTGCATTGCGATAGACTCGAAGATTATAATCCATCAAGAAAAGATATTATATGTTGCGGTGCAGTCGTAGTGGAAGGCATCAAGTTGCAATCGTCCAAGTGAGACCAGTTCACCGAAGGAATGTTAAAATCGCCAATCAGAAAAAGCCCCTCCGAAAAAGAAATATCACCCGAAAGTTTGTCAGTAAACAAAGCGAAGTGTTCATACAATCCAGAAGCTGAATTCGGTGGAATGTAGGCAGTAACAACGAAAACATTCTTCTTGGGGAGACGCAAGACAACACATACAAGCTCCAATCCAAGGCACGAAGTATCTATCTGCTCACAATGTAAGAGATATCGCAGATGTGAGCATCAAAAGTTAACCTATTGTCGAAAGTGACCCCGATATCCTTAAACTCAGTAACCTCTGGTAATATCACCGAACCAAGGTGATATAAAGGCAATGTTAGGAAGGTCTCGTCAATTTTTTTTTTTAATTTATGCAAAACGGAGCAGCACATCGCACACAAGAAGTATTTTAAACAATCAATAAAGTTTATGGCGATCGAATTATTGGCCTATGGACTATGCGAGGGGAACAGGAATAGATTGGCCACCTTAATCACCAGATTTCACTCCTTGTGATTTCTTTTTATGTGGCTACATTAAAGATCACTGCTATCAAAATAACCCAAAAACAATAGAGAATTTAAATAAAGAAATCAAGAAGATCGTCAATGGCATTTCAAATGAAACAGAACTGTTTTTGTTTTTAATAGTTTTAAAAAGCGTTTGGATATTTGTGTGAATTTAGATGGTTTGTATTAAATAGGTGTAATTTTTTTTTAAATAAAATTAACATTAATAGAAAATAACTACTTTACATTATTAAAAAAAAAATTTATATTTTCCCCAATTCCTCCATTTCTTAAAAAATAGTGACTCATTAGATTTCACACATTCCTATGGGACACATTGCGTCTATAGACTATCTGATTCATTTAACATTTTAAGTATAAATCCTCTACTAGAACAGACAGAAATATAAATAAGAGTGATAATAATATTTTCTGACAAGCTTATTTAATTGACTTGATAACAATTTGCTTTAATCACAAGCAGATTAAGAGAGTAACGTTTCATCCAATATTTGCATAATTTTAGAACCTCTGGCTGTTTATGTCTAATTATCTATTAATTGTTTATGTTTAGTTATCTATTAATTTACCATAAGTACTGAAAAAATCAAGAAATGTAGAAAATTACTAAAGTAATAATATAATAATATTCTCTAGATCATAAAATTTTCCTTTCTAGATTCGATAACTGGCAGAATAAATTGAGGAGCAAGATTAAGAGTAAGATACAAAATTTCATATAAATTCTTTTGGTAAAGTGTTATTTTTATGATAATTAAAAAACGGTTTGCTTTTAGAAAATTACACAAAACACAGAGGATGATATTTTCGTTTTCAACTGTGTTTATTACTTATAAGATAGAGCATTAACTTGGAGATCTTCAATGAGTCATGTTTTTATGACTATAATATGTTTGGATTTATATGATAAGGCTTGTTTTTTCACTGTTTGTTCATCATTTCTTGTATTTAAAATTATTCTTCGCTAAAATTGTATAATATGGAATAATAAGGAAAAATTGATGGGTATATCGATTGAATAATTAAATAGCTATTTAATATCACTTTTGCGAAAGTCTATTAACCTAATTAAATCGTTTGTAAATTAAGACTGATGCACAGCACGAAATTGTCTCCCCCGAAGATCCTTACAGGGGATGACATCAGGTCTAAAAATAAATTGTTTACCGAAGGGAAGCACAACACCTACTGAGGCCATCTTCACTTAATTCCCTTAGAACTCGGTCTAAAGTTACAAATGAGCGCTGATACACAAAAACCGTGAAAACACCTCGATTTCTACTGACCACGTAAATTTTCCGGGGTCTGCACTTTTTAGAGGTGGTCTACTTACATTTTTCAAAGCTCAGCTCGGGGGGTTCATCGGACCGCCTTTCTGTTTTATAACTACTATTATTAACATTATTCCTGCAATCACAGAAATTACTCTTTCGATCGTCTTGTGTAACATTGTCTATGCAATTCGCAATAATTTCCACACCATCTTCGCAATTTTCCTGTTGTAGCTTTTCATCACTTTCACCGCAGCAGCCTTCGTTGTAATTTTGATCGGGCAATTTTACCTTATTCTCTTCCATTTTAGCTCATATTTTATTTACTTATTGTTAAATTTCTTATTTAATTGCACAAATTCCATGGAAATTTTATTTAAATTGGGTTTTTTAAACTAATATTTTCGGGATTTTTATTGAATCAAGAAAAATTTGTGTAGGTAAAATGTCAAAACAAACGGACTTTTGACATTGCATGTTGACGCATTTCACGAGCTAAAAGAGCAGAATTTTGGGAGTGCCAGATGAAAAACTGATGAAAGTTGAGTTTTCTCTTCTTAAAAGTGACTGATAACATCCTCAACGACCTTGATTTCATTTTTAATCGTTTAAACTTTTGAGATAAATCCATTCCTAGAAAAGTTGCTTTGTTGGAGGAGAAATTAATCATTTCTTACTATACGTATAATTTAACTTAAATTCCAAGAAGTCAAAAGTGGTAAAAGTGCGACTCTTTTCCATAATCATTATTTAATTTTTCCTACAATAATAAGTAAGGAAATGAAAATAAATTCGATTTAAGTTGTCTATTACGCGTACGCTCCCTTGCTTCCTACAGTTTTAATGTCATTTTCACAGGTATATCAGACAAAAATATTAAGAATTCGCAATTGGAGATACTAAAGAAACTATGATTATGATGTCAAAAAAAAAAAAAAAAAACTTTACTCGCGAATATTTTGAAAGGGAAAGAAATAACTGAGTTTTGTAATCTTTTAGATAGATTTAAAGATACATTCGAAGAGTACAACCAACATTTTTTTGTTACAAATTTATCGAATATTTTATAGAATAGATTTAACTGCCGATTCCTGGAGCAAATTTGTGAAATTGGAGGGCGTGATCTGCAATTTGCCATTAGCCATAGAGAATGGCCCGGTGAAGAAAATCTCAAAAAGTGGTACAACATTCCATGAAGCGACGAAGCAGCAGGCGGAATGTCCGAAGTCCAAGAGGCAAACGATATGATCCTAGATTCACAAAAAAGACAGTCAAACATGGCGGGGGAAGCATCATGGTACGTGGCGATTCTTTTCTTGGTACGGTGTCGGTCCCATTATATGAATTAAGGAGACAATGACTAAGATTTTTTGTAGGAACAATCGGCAAAATGTGATGCTCCCTTATGCTGAAGAGAATATGCCCCTTCGGTGGCGATTTCAAAAGGATAATGATCCCAAATGCTCATCTATATTGGCGAGTGAATGGTTTACGGTTTATAATGTTAATGTTCTTCCCTGGGCCAAGTCAATCCCATTGAGAAGTTTAAAAATAATATGTAAAACCTATTAATTTGACCAGCAATGTATGTTCTCATGCTCATAATATGTATCTGGGATCGGTTGCATTTCTAATCAGAAGGTCACAATTAATTTTATTTTAGGATTTAAGAATAAAAGTCTTCTAGGAATTTTTATTTTAAAATTCAAAAATAAAAATCTTCTATGGAGTATTTATTTATTTATCAAAGCTTCATCAAATACTGATTACTACAAAAATTTTTTTTATATCATCAAGGAAAGTAAACCTAAGGAAGCTGACCTCTGATCTGGCTTGAAATCAATTTTATCGAAGTCGGGACATCGATGAAGCCGGCACATTCAAACCATAATTTGTGTGGTGTGGCGGAACGTAGAAAAAGTTATAACTCCTCAAGGAGACATTTATTTTAAAAGAATCAACCAATTCTGGAGAGTTAATGGGGCCTTGCGAAAAGCGAAAAGCGAAAACAATCTCCTCAAGGAGAGAAGGAATATTTCCCTATATAGGGAAGGCAGAGAAAGGTGCTTTGGCCTATCGGCGTAAGGTGGGAGAGAATCAGGGTTGACCCCAGGAAGCCCACGTAGAGCAAAGCGGAGAAATCTCCGCTGAACGGCCTCAATGCGATTGATATGCACCGCGTAAAAAGGTGACCAAACAGGGCTAGCGGAGTCTTATTTTCAGATTTATAAGTAAAACTCTTCTAGAGTCTTTTATATCCAGATTTAAAAATAAAAATCTTCTAAATCTAATAATTATTTCAATTAAACTTTTGAAGTTTGGATAGATAAAAGATATCGCAATTTGATGAGTTTTTTGAAAATATTTACATCTTTGCTTTGAGATCAAGGTTTAAAAACTTCAATTCAATGCAAAATTCAAGATCCAGATGAGATCATTGAAAAAACGCTGTTTTAATTAGGCGCGAGCGAAATCGCTGCAAATTTGGCAGTTAACAGTGGGGTATGAAATAATAATCGTCAATTTGTTGACCTCTCGTGTGGCATCACGCAACAGCCATCATGTCCGAAAGCCCGAAATGTCGGTGATCTGTCGTTGATTTGCCCCTGTGACAAGTGCACAATGGCCTTGAAGAGTGGCAGATTGTAAAGAAACGGAGTCGGCAGTGCGAGGAATCAATTTGTTTTCATCCAGCAACAGTGGCGATTAATGTAAATATGAATCCCAGGAACAGCGGCTCGTGTGTGGACAGTTAATGTGCCGTGGAGGGGGGACGTTTGGCCAAAACAAAACAAAAAGAAAAATGGGCTGCATCAATAGCAAGAAGGACCTAAGTGACATTAGTCCAAATATCTACCGTGTTGTAAACGTGAACGAGGAGGGAATCGCACTGTGGAGCGGTCAATTGGAGATCACCCCGAAGGAGTTGGTCCTCTATCGGAAGGGTAAGGAGCCGACACGGTGGTCCCTGCAGCACCTGCGACGGTACGGTTTTGATGCCGACATTTTCACATTCGAGGCGGGAAGACGGTGCACAACGGGCGAGGGCATTTACGCATTTAAATGCCGCCGTGCCGAGAGTCTATTTCATACGCTCCAATCGTACATACATGGGATAGCTTTAAGCGATGACAGTGGCCATCAAGTGGGTGATTTCGTTTCGAGCAACTCATCATCGAATGGACCCATTAATCAAATCCGGTCATCACGTCCGGTCGTTTCGTGCGTCCGGCAAACAGGGCTTGGATCTCAGCAGAGTGGTAATTATGTTATTCCTTCGAATCGACCAAATTCAGCGGGATCGAATGGAGTAGTTAGTATGGTCAATTCCAGTCGAAGTGTGGACGTTCTATCGACGGAGAGTAATTATTTAGAGCCTACACCCTTACGGGGGAATAATACCGGAGGTCGGCATCCCGCCGGTTTAAGGCTGAGCTCTGTTGGTAGTGGACCTCTTAGTCCTGAACCGAATTCGCCGGGATCACCGAATAGTTTTACAATTATTCTTGAAGTCACCCAACTAAATCAGCATCAGAACACCTATCAAAATAGCAACGTATACCAGGAATTTCCAATAAGATCAAGCGAAAACAATAATAACCTTTTAAATAAGAAACTCTCCTTAGACATACCACCGCAGGAGCCAGCCCCTGCAATTGCAGCAGTCCAGCATATCGGTGTGGCTGTAGACGGCTACTCCCCAAAAGTATCACCCACAGAAAATGATCCTTCTCATATGTACGTTAATGTAACACCAGGAGAATTTGAAGGTATCCTTAGAAGTGGTACACCAACTGTGAATTCTATAAGCCAAGCAAGCAGTTTTGCTTTCCCGAAAATCTCTTCAACATATTCAATTGATCCAACAACACGTTGCTATGAAAATTTAGAATTAGGCGATTTTCGACCTCTAGCAAATCGTACAAGACACTCAAAACCTGATATATTTGCTAAAGTTGATCTTCCAACACATGGTCTTCCCGGGGCATCAGATAAATCTGAACCTGCGACACCAATAAGTAAAAAAGAACATAGAAAAGTTAATTATATTGAACTCGATTTGGATCAATCCCCATCATCAAATTCAATTGTAACATCGGGCTCATCGGCGAATAGTTTAATGACTATAACAACAAGCGCATCTTCAAATTCAACCAGCACAACAGTGCAAAGCTCAGTGAATAATAATAACAATAATAATAATAATATTGTTAAAGTAACGACACCAACAATAACTACAGGGCCTAATTTATTACCACCAGAGAGTCCTAAAAAGGCAGCTGGAGGATATGCAGAAATTGATTTTAATAAAACGGTCGCTCTATCGAATACAACAGCATCACTAGAATTGGATAGTGAAGGATCACGGAAGACAAGACACAGCTCAACGGCAGCAGCCAGACAGAGTAATTCCGTTAGCGACTAAGAAAATTATCCTGAGGGATAAAGGTATGAGACATTTTTTAACTAGGTGCAATTTATGTAAAGATATGATATAGTTTACTGCAAGGGTTTTATAGCTTCTTTGTTGTGAGAAATCAGACGATGATGAAGCGGATTAAAATTTTATCAACTTTATTTTAGAAGGCTCCATCGTTCAGGGTAAAACCTACCCAATTTTTATGATTTTCCAAAAGGTAGAAATGTTTTCTCGAGCTAACCATAATTGTAGCAAATATCGAATTTTATTTTTGGGACAGAATGGCTTTGTAGGATCATTTTAGTATGAAAAATTAAATATCGTTATGAGAAATTTACACTACATATTACAATCAAACAATTACAATTTTCCAACCCCAAATACATACCTGATTTCCAATTCAGATCTCTTTAAAATATGGAATTAATTTTGACCTGCGAAGATGTTTGGATATTACTATTTACCTGTTATTCGTTTTAAATGTACGAGAATTTAATCGTCGTCAGAGAGTAACAAGGTCCTTACTTTTTCTAAAACTTTAGGTAAAGTTGGGCTAATGAGGGGTCATTAAATCACTAGATCAGGACACTTCGCATTGTTACCTGCAGCCAAAAATCTTGTTTAAAATTATCTGAACTAATATAAAATAACATTTAACACAACAAATAGCCTGCAGGCCTAGTTTTAGAATGGAATCAATTACAGGCAACGTTACTAGCCTAGACTGAATTTTATTTCTTTAAGTTCTACTTTTATGTAGGCGTACTTTTGTAAAAATATATAATTAAACGCATTGTCTGATTAAAAAAGAAGCTATAAAATCCCAAAAAAAAGAAAACCGAATAAGGGAAATTTTTGGATGAAAATGTATTGTTGAAAACGTACTGTACATCGAATTACTGAATATTGTTTCCGGTAATTTTATATTTATACGTAACACAGATTTTTATACAAAAAAGGAAACTGATGTTGTTACAGAACGTAACCAATATTGGTACTTATGGTATTCAGCGTAGAAATGTGATGAAAACAACATGCCGCTATTTAGCGACTGCTAGGCCACTTCAAAAGTAAGAAGACACACGGCACAATAACGTTAAAAAAAATATATATATAAAAATAGGGAGAAAAATACGTGTGTTAATATATACGATTAAGTAGGAGAGCTGTTGCTGTTGTATTATTTTGTAAAATGAGCAGCATCTGGCCACTCTTACCTGTTAATCGCTGTTGCTGCTCAGAATACTGTTTTATTGTATAAAAGAAAAAAATAAATAAATATAATACAATACTCTACGGAGCTAGGTATGTATTTGTAACACGAAGGTAAATTATTACTTTAAAAAAAATATATATATTTTTATTTGTTTGAGATGGTAAAACGCTATGAATGTTTTCTTCAGTATTTCAAAAAAAAAAAAAAGCACAAACATAATTTAACATCTGATGGAAAAGTTGTGATTTTTTTCGGCACAAACAAACAAGACACTGAGGCTTTCAAAGTTAATTAATGTGATACATATTTGAATGCAAATGAGGCCTCTAAAAGATGTTTAAATGGAGGGTAAAACAATTGTAATTAAAAACGAGTTAGACAATACTTTTTATTTATTAGTTTGCAAAGCAGTAGTAGCCCCTTTTTATATATACAATATGAAATTAAGATATACCCTCAGCAAATCTTTGGTTTTAATAAAAAAATGTTTAATAATTGTTATGAGTTATACCATCGATTTATTTGTTAAGCAATTTAATAATTGTAATATTCAAAATTATTCTATAGTAACTGTAAAAGCAAAGAATATTAAACATATAAAGAACTCATAATCAGACGACCTAATTTATTTTTGACTACGAAAAATCTATTGCTGATAACAGAATATAAAAAGAAGTCAACACTTTTGTACTACTGTTTGATAGGAGTCCTTTGGGTTTAATATTCGTTGGATAAAAAAATTCTTTAACTGAGAAAACAGGCAGATAACATAAACATAAAAAAACAATATTTTCAAATTAGCTATATTCTATTATTTTAAGTAAGTTACAATAAAATCCTAGAGAAAAATAATCAACTTTTAGTAGAAAGGTTCACACCAATTTTCTGTGTTGATTTTAGCTGTTAAGTTAGTTCGGCATTTATCTGTTTTTTTTTTTATATTTTTAAATAAAAATTGTTTAGATTTTATTATAGTTTACCTAAAGCCAAAGTTTAACACCACTGATAATGTTGTAATGTTACCAAATATCATTTTATTTGCTAGCTTTGACTTTGCCACCGCACAACTTCAAATTATTTTTATTATAATTATTTTCCTCCATTAATTGCTTTTAATGAACCCTTGGAGGTGTGATTAAGAAATGTAAATGATTTACCAATGCCTGAGTAAAGTAAGAGTGCTTAATGATATAATTGAGATGAAGAACTTATTCATTAAAAAAATAAATAAAAATAAAAAAAATGCCAAATTTTTGTTCTAGAATATTAAGAAGTTTTTTAAAGACAAAATTTATATGAAAAAGAAACCAAAAAGTAGCTCTAAGAGACTCATATTTAAATATTTGTAAAAAAAAACAAGTAAAAGAAAAACAACTAAGAAACATGCATCAAGTGAGAGATAATTGTATAGATATTTTGAAAATTATAAACATGAGATTAATACAGATTGTATTTATTATAATAAAAATGTTTTATTTATAATTCCTACAGTCTAAAGTAAGTACCTTTTATTTAAGTATTCTTATCTAGACATTATTTTCTAAATGTTTGGAAAAATAGATATAATCAATAACTTCTACTAACGATATACTACTTTTTTTATTATTTCTATATTTTTAGAGATATTATCCTATAGTTTTGGATTTATTTAAAGAAATTGAAAAAACAAATATCCGTTTGTTTCTGCGCGAAAGGTCAGATGACAGTTCTCCTTTTTAACAAGCTGTTCGTTGAACTGACAAGCACTGGGGCGAACCATGTTTTGTAACAATTCTCAGGGCGCCACGGGTTTCTGAGTTAACGAACAAACCTATTAATTGTGTTTTGTAGTTCTACCTTTGTCTTCCCAGAGTAAAAAAAAGAGTGTCATCTGCATATATACATAACATATTGGGTTGTTCGGAAAGTAATTACGTTTTTTCCCAACAGAAGAATTAATTGTAATTTTTCACAGCCAACTTCACATCTAAGCAGCAATGTCATTATATATTTGACAGCAGATATAGCAAGGCTTGTTTGTGAAAAAGTTCGTTTCATTCTGTACAATAGTTTTTGTTTGGTGCCCTATTAAATCTGGAGAGTTGAAAGAAGCATTTTCGGCAATTTTACTTTTTTACTATCGAAAAGGTAAAAATGCTGTTCAAGCAAGAAAAAAATTAGTTGATGTGTATGGAGAATATGTATTGACAGAACACCAGTGCCAAAATTGATTTTCAAAATTTCACCACATTCTGGAAGGTCAATTGAAGCTGATGAAAACAAAATAAAGACATTGATTGATGCAAAGCGTCGAAAAGCAACTCATGAGATCGCTGAAAGTTTCAATTTATCGTATTCTACCGTTCATGATCACGTCAAACGCCTTGGTTTTATTTCAAAACTCGACATATGGGTTCCATATGATTTGTTTCTCAAACGTCAAGAAAAAGATCAATTTTTGAAGCGAATCACCACTGAGGACAAGAAATGGGTTGTCTACAATAATGTTAAACACAAAAGGTCATGAAGTAAAAGAGATGAACCGGCTTACAGCACTTCGAAAACCGATATTCATCAAAAAAAGGTGATGCTGTCTGTTTGGTAAGATTTAAAAAAAAAAAAAAATTTTTTTTGCTACTACGGGACAGTACCACGATCGATTCTGAAGTGTACTGTCATAAACTGGACAATTTGATTAATTCACTCAAACAGAAAAGGTCAGAATTGATCAATAGAAAAGTTATAGTGTTCCACCAAGATAATGCTAAACCTCACACAAGTTTGGTAGCTCGCCAAAAGCTTTTGCAGCTTGGATGGGATGTACTACCACACTCAGCATATTCCCCGGATCTGGCACCTTCGGATTATTATTTGTTCTGGTCCCTACAAAATTTACTTTACAAATGAGGACGTCAAAAATGACTTGGATCAGTTTTTTGCCAGAAAAGATCAGAAGTTTTATGAGCGAGGAATCATGCTTCTGCCAGAAAGATGGCAAAAGGTATTGGACCAAAATGAAGAATATATACATAGTCGTGCCATAAGTTCTGTCCCAAAGGAAAAATCAAAAAAAGCTCATATAAGAAAAAAATAATTAAATTTTATTTATTATGTTTAGTAATATACTTATTCTAATTTACAGTAATGCAGACGATTATTCGAAATGCCCACCCTTTGCAGCTACACATTTTTTTAAACGTTTCGGCCATTCATCAATCGCAGTACGCAAGACATCTAGTGATATTTCCTTCGCTGCTTTCATCAAACTTGCTTTTAATGACTCAATGTTTCGATGTTGAATAGAGCAGGCCTTCTCCTCTAAAATATTCCATAAGCGGTAGTCCAAAGGATTTAGGTCTGGACTACCAGAAGGCCAATCTTCAGCAGAAATGAAGTCAGGAACATTCAATTTTAACCAGATTTGCGTTGTCTTGGCTTTATGAGCTGGTGCTGAGTCTTACTGAAACACCCAATGCTGACCATGGTATATCGTTGTGTTGAGCGGCTTCACCATCTTCTCCAGGATGTCACTTTGATAGTTCTTTGCCTTCGTTTTCACGCCTTGCTCACAAAAATGCAGCTCCGTAGCACCGTAATAGCCAACTCCCCACCAAACCATGACTGGGGCGGGATGATGGCCACGCTCTACCTTGGGTATCTTCTCAGCCGCTTCCTTAGAGCTATGCGCGTACACTCTGTCATTCTGTCGGTTAAACTTCTCTTCAATAGTAAAAAGTTTTTCGTCTGAAAAAAGTATTTGTTGGTATTTTTTCCCGCGTACTTCTTCAAGAGACTTTTAGATCGCATCTCTCGTATCGCACGAAGCTTGTCCGTAAGCCGCTGCCCTGTTGACCGTCGATAAGCACTAAGCTTAAGGTCTTCCTTGATAATACGAGACATCGTCCTTTTGGGTATGTTCATCTCCCGTGCTATCACCTTTTGTTTTCGGAGCGGATTTCTCAGTATGCGGTGACGCACCGCTTCTACTGCTGCTGGTGTACGAGACGTACGAGGCCTCCCGCTCCTGGACCTGTCATCGACAGAGGAAGTCTCACGGTATCGTTTGATAGTACGATGCACAAATTTTATTGTAATTTGTAGTGGCTGAAGAAGCTCAAATATCTCCTTTGCTGACTTGTTGCACTTAAATAGTGCAATAACGGCGATCCTGTTCTCTTTAATGCCCCACTCCATGTTGCTCGTTCGAAATCCAATGACAAAATGATATTTTTTTAACAAAGCGGGAAGTATTTAAGCTAATTCGCGACAGGTAATCGAGATGCGTCGTGACCCTTTTAGTGGAGGGGAGGGAGACAGAACTTATGGCACGACTATGTACATAATTGAATAAAATATTTATACACTACAAGAAGATTGTCTTTCATGCTCACAAAAAAAAAAAAAAAAAAAAAAAATTACTTTCCAAAATTTTTCCAATGAGATGTGCATTGTTCATGTTATGTATATAGAGTAGGTATAATATAGGTCCAAGAATTGAGCCCTGAGGTACTCCCATCTGCATAATTTTCTTATCACTTAAGGTGGTCTTTATTTTTGTTAAAATAAATAAATAATGAAATTCTGGCAAAATAGAAATTTGGCTTTTTGGTTTTTTGAATTTTAAACTACCGCCATCTATGAGCTTAATTTGACGCGTTTCAAATTATACTGTAATTGATAATTATGAATGCGATACATAATTAAGTTATGTTATTTTTACATTTTACAAGAAATCAGTTACTTCGACTTTTCTTGAAAACAGGTTTTAAAGTTGTTAATATTTGAAAACTAAATGTTAATCAATTTATAACGGAAACTCTCCAAAAGTTACAGTTCAATGATATTGAAGTACGTTATACGATGAATTGTGGCCAACTTAATATAAAATTCAGTGTTATTACATGTGTGAGTGAATGCGTTTTGTCTGACATCGTCGCGATTGAAAAAGTAAAAAATTTTTCTGCAAATAAGTATTTTTAATCAACAAAAATTCATCAAACAAGCAGTTGGTACATTATTTGAACACATATTGTTTCACACAGTGGTAAAATACGTGCTTGAATGATAATCGGAGGATCACCAGCCTGCCCCTAAAGTCGGTCATTGCTTTCTTCATCTTGAGCGAAAAAAAAAAAAAAAAAAAAAAAAACCGAGCTGAGAAATGAGAACGAGGGAGATTTTTCCTCCTGAATGAAAGTCAACAGAAGAAGAAATGTGTTTTCGAATGAATGTCAGAGGCGATGTTTATTTGATATTGTGATTTCAATACGGTGCATTTATATTCTTAATCGGCGGCAGGACCGCTGGGTGGTGCGCTGGAAAATTTTTATTGAAGCGACAACGGGACGGGAATTTTGCTGGTGGTGCGCCCCGCACCGAGAAAAGGCGAATGGTGGAGATTATGGCGACTGAAAGAAAACATGTGTGCAAGTTCGTATGTATGCTTCTTCTGCTGCTGCTGGATGTATCTACGCATTTTGTTGATGCTTAGGACTTTTTCCCTCCCCGAGTAGTTTTCTTGATTTTATTCAGTTTATAATTTCTGATAGGAGCGCTCCGCTCCGCGTCCGATCAGCACCGCCGTCGCCGCAACCGCATGCTACCGCCGCTTGCGGGTGAGGAATCGTGGATTTTTCCTTTTTTTTTTTTTTGATTTTTTGGGTGCAGGAGGCGAACCTCCGCGAATCGAGAAGAATAAAAAGAAAAAGTGTCAGTTCCGCGAGGAAATTAAAGAAAACACCTGAGAAAAATTGGTGTGTTGTGTGTGCGTGTTTGTGTTTGCGTGCAAAATTTTTGTATTTCCTTTATGGAACGTATGAAATTTGGATTTACATGAGAGTCTTCTCTGTGTGTGTGTGTGCGCCGCTGGTAGAATTTCAATTTACCGCGGCGGAGTTTTTGGATAGTTTTTCAGGCACATCTCTTTTTTGACCAAAAATGCAATTGGGAAACTGTTTGCGGTCTGATTAATGCATTGAGTAGCTCTAAAAACGATTAACAATTTAAATTGTAAAGTTATTTCGGCTAGATAGCAAAAGCGGGGGCTCCACTGGGTCGAGGTGCTGATGCATAACGACCAAATAAACAATATTCAGCCGACTGGAGTATTCTCCGCCGACGCTACTGATCGCAAATGCTTTCCTTAAAATATTTACACAAAAAAGCCTTATTCCCGCCTTTTCTTCCGCGCGCAATTTAATCGCTGAGAAAAGCTTTATTTTTCTGGTGGGGGGTATGGCGGCTGTGCGAATTATTAGAAAATATATTGCAATTAAATTCAGCAAAAGCAGCGTATCCCTCGTCCAGAATTATGACGTAATTCTATAAATTTGGACCTCTGCTTTTCAGGTGGAGCATTAGGAACTGCGACATTAATTTTTTGATTGTAACACAATGCGCGGTGCATCAAGAGAACTAAAACAGCTAGAAAAGAAGCATGAAGCCGGCTTAGGTTACATTCTTTCGAGGACTTTAGATAGACTATTTCTTATAATTGAGCAAAATTTGCACTTTTAAGAAATTTCAGCTTTGTGGTTGATTTTTGCCTCAGTCAGCTAGTTTAATTCAATATATTTTTTGTATAGGAGATTGGACAATTTGCAAGGGCAATTTTTTTTTTTTTTTGAGGTTGTTTATCACATGCAATAAACAGATCATTAACCTGCGACCTACTGCGAAAAGTTTGTTAGTTTATTTCAATTGAATTGTTGAATCGCTTTTTTCGGTGTTTTTTTGTTTGCAAAACTGACGTTATTGAGGTATGCATCAAACTTTCTTTAAGCTTTTGTTTATCTTAGGAATTACTTGTTTAAAAAAGTTACGAAATGTTAGGAAATCAACGTTCATGTGGAAACTGATACCCAAATCAATTGATGTGGTGTTTCGATTTGAGAAAGGTTTCTAAAGCATTTTGTAGCAGGGATTAACCTTTTGCGGTAGTATTAAGGTCAGAATTAATTTTCGTTAAACGAAAAGTAATACATAATATGCAATATTACGAAGGGAAATAGGTTTTAATTGGACGTAAATGGTTATTTTCAAATTTCTGTTCTATGAATTACCGATTGCTTGAGTAATCAGAAATTTCTCACAGAAAATTACCAAACGGTTAAGTATTTTCCAATTTCGATGAATTACCGATGGCTTGAATAATTACAATTTTTGGAGGGCAAAGTATCGGTATTTGAGTATGCATAAATAATGTTACCTGACCAATTACAGATTATTTGATCAATGGACAATTCTAGAACTATGATTATTAATTCGTTAATAGTTGATAATCGCAATTTTGTGATTAGAAATTTTCTGTATATTGAAAAATCGAAACTAATTTCCGATTCCTGTTTTATGGGAAGAGGGGAGGTATGGTTAATTCGCTATAAAAAAGGTATATTTTCAATAATTTGTTTTGACGATATAGTTAATATATATTTTTTTAATTTATTCATTCCTGCAGGGTGCACCAATAAAAAATATTTTATCACAAAACTTTTCTATAAACGCCATTACACACTTTTCCACAGCCACATACCAAACACATTATTATATGTTTACCCATCATTTATCTAAAATATATGTAATTTAATTTAATTAATTGCGCTTAAAAAAACACTTTTTTACTTAAAAGCTTTTAAGCTTGTGCACATTTACGAAAAAATCAAGACCACCCTATACTTTGCTTAATCCCGCTAAGCACACAACAACGATCCTTTTGTCCCGCCTTTAAAAATGCATTATGAAAAAACGCTTCAGTTTATTGCTTACGCAGTAAATGCTGTCTGTGAGAATTTGTTGGTGACTATATCTCTCTCTACATTTCTTATAAGAATTAGCAGATGTAGCCCTGATCCGCTGTATCTAATGGAAAATTTTGCTGTGTGTATTTTTTAGAAATTGCATATGGTTTTTAGTTTTAAGAGCGTGTTGAGTGTGTTCCTTCTTGTTATTATCGATGGCTGAGAGTAGACATACAACCGCAAAGGTTTAAGGGAAAAATGGTGAAAAAATCTATCTTGCATAGTTTTCGAGATATTGATAAATTTGATAATTTAAAATACACACAATTTTCTATTCAAATCCGAAGGTTTTTCTTTTTGCTAAACGCCTATTGACTAAAGAATTTCCATATACAAAAAGTATATTTACTGAACATTTTCTTTTCACACAATTTTTATTAACTTTGCGAGATAGATTTGTTTCATTATTTTTCCCTTGTTCCTTGATACAAAATGCTTTAGAAATAATTCTCAAGTAGACCTGCCCCTAATCGTTATATGTTCTTATCTATGTTATCTATGTTAATAATTAGGCCCAATAAAAGCGATCAGTGAGTATCTTTCGGAATCTTGCAGTAAACTTAAGGTTTGTCTGTAATATATATACTCCCTATACTCCTTTCACACAAAACTTCAACACTGAATCTTCATCTATGATACCCTTTAGAGGTAAACCTAAAGTGTTCAATATGTTTTATTATGATATTTTCTATCATATTATTAACCCTAGAAAGATAATCATATTTTAATGTACATTAAAGATAATCATGCGTAAAATTGGTGCATGAGTTAAAAGGGGTGATTTTATATATGTAAAATTAATGGGCACAAATCAAGAAGTAATTTTTATAATTATAAATCACGCGTGCATACTTCAATTTTATTTATATTTTTACTTGATTTAATGTGTACAGATAGTAAATCTTACAGATCTAGTATATAAACAAGAAGAGCAGTTTTTTTGTATTTCACTTCATCGGGCGGCAGTAAAAATCGTATTTTGTTTTATCTGGCGGCGCCTTTCACAAAATATTTTAAAAAAATCCACAAAAACAAATAAATATGTAAATACATTAAGTCAATTATTATAGCCTACCTGTAAAAATAAGTTCTTCAAATTTTCAATAAAAAGAATTATTTTTAACTACATAAAGTTTTTTTTCATCTAACAAAACTATAGCTAATGTGAGCCACCGGTGGTACACGCCGGCGTTAAAGTGTTAAATTACTTTCTTGACATTATTTAATTGTATCTGTATTAAATTTTGCGTTGACGATCTTTCTAGAGTTAATAAAATCACGTTCCTTTTTGTTGTAAAATATGTAGCCAATTTTTGTAGCGCGGTGTAGCCTGTTCTTTTGTTATATGTACTCATTGCAATTGCGGAATAAATATTTTATCACACTTTTAAATAATAAAGTTAATTTCTGTTCGTCTGACTCTGATTTTTATTGGTTTTAGCCTTCTATCCTTAATAATCTTCTACTAAAAGTTATTATAATAAAATATTGACTTATAGAAAAGGAAAAATAAATCCTCTTATTCGTTGTTGCTTTTAAATTATTGCTCCTATAACAATGTTAATTTTGTTTTTACCTACTTATCTATAAAGCGTATTCTAAGCATTTTATAATTGAGTATGAGCTCGCCATAAATTTGAAAATCATTGGACCAATTTTGGTAAACATTACAGTTCAAATTTTTGTAAATTCTTAAAATATGGCATTTTTCACTTAAAACTATTTTTCTTAAAAATTTCAGATACATTGCATTCTTAAAAAAAATTGTTGATTGAAATTTGATTGATATTTAATGCTCGCGTTTTCGAAAATGTATTAGTATAACATGGTAATTTAAAATTATAATTCAAGGTTCAAGCTCTTATTTGAGCCACGTTAAGTTCTTGCGACGACCCTTAATTTTTACAATTTCTCAATAACACACTTTTCCACTTCTTGGCCCTACTTTTTTTTGAAAAGATGACAAAAATTCTCATATGCAGAATTGTAATTCTTAGAACCCGTCCCCACATTTCCAGCGCCCCATAATTCCTAGTAACTTTTGTTTTCTTCTCACAGTGTTAGATTTCATATCCCAGAATTTATTATATACATTAAGATCTTTCATATGAATCAAATTTCACAAGGGTCTTTTATAATGCTTATGCGAATTAATTAGTTCTCTAACTTTTGGTAGTAGATCTGTTTTAACCCGAATCAGCGTTATCTCATACTTAAGTTCAATTGGAAGTTCATCATATCTCTGAAGATTCTAGAAGAGTACAGAATTCTCGAATCCCATACGATCGTATAGTTGCCACTTTCGATCCCTTACACAGGTATAAAGGCTTTTGAGAATTCTGCGTTCTTAGAATTCTAAATGCAGTAACAAGAAATAAACAAGGTTAGTATGCAGTTCATATAATTTTGGTTAACTTTCCTTTCTAGACGAAGGTACTGCATTCAATGTAACACTGTAATTTCTATGTTTTCTGAAGTACTTTTCGTGGAAATTAAAATATGTATAAATTTTAATTTTCAGATGATGATTGTTTCTCCTTTTCTCTACAGTCCAGTCCCAGGGTAGGAACTAATTCCATCTCATATTGTGACTAAGGAAAAGAATTAGATTCTATATTTTAATTAGAATGGTTTAAGGTTTAAAAAAATGTTTTTCGTACTGCTGTTTTGTAATGGTTAAGTTCTATCACCTTATTAAAATATTTATGTCTAGAGGGTTTATCTTACAGAAATTTCGAGAAGGTTGATTGGAACATAATGAACAAAATTGACTGAATTATAAAGTTTTAAAGGTTATTTAAATTCAAATTAAAACTACTGTCCAGTTCTACTGTCTTATTTCGTTTACAGGCTCTAAAAAGTAATATTTAAATAATGTGGGCATAGGGCAAACAGTGTGAATGTACTACTATGCATTGTTGCAATGATCTTTAATTGTATCTTATTGTTAGTGATATTACGAATGTACCAGCTGTTTGAGTTCTGTTGAGTTGTGAGCTCATGAAATTGTAACGAGAGTATGCATGTTACGAAAAAATGCTCTGGAATTCGGCTAGAAGTGTTATTTGTTTGTATAATTTGTATTTGAGTCTTTAGAGCACTGTATTGGATGTCTTTACATGAATGCGATTGTTCTGGAAAGTCTGTAAATATGCTGAGAAATAATTTTTGATTTTAAGTTTTAAAAACAACAATGATTTTTGTGCATTGTAAAATATAAAACTGTAGGAATGAAAGGAATAAAACTAATAAGTTGAAAATATATTAATAAAAAAGGATAGATAAAGTGTTTTTGCAGGTGTTTCCTTTAAAAATTAGAAAGAATCATTAGGAAAAAAAAGCTCAAAAATAGCCAGAAAATATAAATTTACCTTTTCAATAAAAATTCAAATCGATTAGCTGAATAGCTAATAAACTATTGTAGACAGTACAATTAATCATTCACTGGGAACATAGAAGACGCATACTTTCAAGCGCAATATTTCGAATTTCGCAATATGTCTTATAAATTTTTGGATTTAGTTTTTTATGCCAAAATTAATAAATTTCATAAATTGACTTTGCTAGGCTTAATTTTTCTTAACGCAAGGGCTTAGCTATAGTAGATTCTTATAAGAGTTTTTAACACGTAATTTAATGTCAGTTTCAATCAATCAAAATCTCTTAATAATAGTTTTGACTATATTATTACAGACCATAACACATATCAAGTTCTAGAAACAAAATCTGTTAGTCCATAACTATAAAAATTCAACTGATTTATTTTAATCTGATCTGGGAGCTTATTATAAGAGCCAAAACGAAGCACTTCGTTTCATTAATTATAGCTGAATTGCATGTAATAATTCTTATAAAAAGTGGTGCATGCAATTCAGCTAAACGATCGTCTCTCACGCCTTTATTGCTGAATAACAACTTTTGTTTGAACTAGAAAATTGGGTCTTTGAAGCAAAATATAATTATGAGCTCAGCATGGAGTTGTTTATTAAATAAGTGAATGAAACGAGACATGATACAACAGTGCTCTGAAGAACTCAAATGCTGTGCAAAATTCCCGCCGTTTTATCTCAAACTACAAAACTAAGATTTCGTATTTTTAAACTAATTTCAGGTTTTGTGAATGGTGCGTATGTGAATTGGGTAAATCTAGTTGACAAGATAATCATTCAGAAGCCAACATCAACTTTACGATTTAGCAACAAACAAACATAATTCCGTTTTTCTACACATTACTTAAAAATACAATACTACCGAAATCTTCAGAAAAAAAAAAAGAAAAAAGAACAAAACAAATACGCTACTACCAAAATCTGAGTTCAATCATAAAACTGAAATAGAATTAATTGAAAACTGATTAGCAACCGCAGATTCATAGCCTTGGAAACAATTCAAACGAGGTATAAACCAAGCACCATTGGTAATTAATTTTTGAGCTCGAACAATTCGAAAAAAACTCGTAAAAAATGGCGATGATTATAACAACGGAGGAAGCTAGCAAATTATTGGATTTTAATCAAAAACTGGATATTGGCCTGCTTGATAATATTGTTGGGTGCCTGTATACATCTCAAGGGGAACAGCTTCGTTTGGCTCAGGATGTCTTAACAACACTGAAGGAACACCCCGATGCATGGACGCGCGTCGATAGCATTTTGGAATATTCCCAAAATCAGCAAACAAAGTATTATGCCTTGCAGATTCTTGAGGAGGTGATTAAGACACGCTGGAAGATCTTGCCACGTAATCAATGTGAAGGTATCAAGAAGTATGTAGTCGGATTAATCATAAAGACCTCATCGGATCCTGAGACAATGGAAGCTAATAAGGTTTACTTAAACAAGCTTAACATGATTTTGGTACAAATTTTAAAGCGTGAATGGCCTAAGCATTGGGAATCGTTTATCAGTGATATTGTGGGAGCATCTAAAACGAATGAGAGTTTATGTAAGAATAACATGCAAATCTTGAAATTACTGAGTGAGGAGGTATTTGATTTTTGTTCGGGTCAGATCACACAGACAAAAGCTAAACATTTGAAGGATAATATGTGTTTGGAATTTTCAAAGATATTTCAGCTATGCTCCTTCGTTTTGGAGAGTTCCATGAATGCTCCATTGATTGCAGTGACTCTTGAGACCCTTTTACGTTTCCTCAATTGGATTCCACTCGGCTATATATTTGAGACGCAACTGATCAACACTTTGATTTTTAAATTCTTGAATGTACCGATGTTCCGGAATGTTACATTAAAATGTTTGGCCGAGATTTCTGGGCTTAACTACTCAGATTACAATCCGAACTTTGTAACGATGTTTAAAGACACTATGGAACAGCTCGATGAAATGATCAATCCTAACACAAACATGAACCAAATTTATATGAATGGAAGCGATATGGAGCAGTGTTTCGTCCAGAATTTGGCAATGTTCCTTTGTACATTCCTGAAGGAGCATGGAAAATTGGTCGAAGACTCTCAACATATTGAATACTTAAACAAGGCGCTCCTGTATCTTGTAATGATTTCAGAAGTTGAAGATGTTGAAATATTCAAGATCTGCCTCGAATATTGGCACAGTTTAGTATATGATTTGCATTCATCTGAGCCATTCGCCCAGTGTAATGCTTTCGCCAAGAGGAATGCCGTCTCCCGGCGTCGATTTTATGCTGATATCCTTTCTAAGGTACGCTACATTATGATTTCTCGTATGGTTAAACCTGAAGAGGTACTCATTGTTGAAAACGAGAATGGAGAAGTTGTACGAGAATTTATGAAGGATACGAATGCGATTAATTTGTACAAAACCATGCGCGAAACTTTAGTGTTTTTAACCCATTTGGACTATGCTGATACTGAGCGTATTATGACTGAGAAGCTTATGAAACAGGTGAATGGGATTGAATTTTCTTGGAAGAATCTGAACACACTCTGCTGGGCGATTGGATCTATTTCAGGTGAGATATTTTATTTTTATTTATCTTATTAAAGAGCATTAGGTCTGACCTTATATACGTAGTTTCATATTACTCAGAAAGTTTCGTTTAGACTTAAACATATCACTTTGAAATTGAACAATTAATAAAATGAATTAATTGGGCAGCTAGAGGTTCGAACATTTTTTCTTAGTTACCTATTATTATTATTATTGTTATGGAGGTATTTTGAAATGGAAGAATTTGCGGTATGTCAAAGCCAAATGCAAAAATGTTCAGGAAATGAGATATCCTTCGCTCTTAATATGTTAGAGCTTCTGGTTTAAAATATATATATAATTTACGAAAAATGGGTTCTCGATTAAATTAAACTAGTTGAACATCGGATGCTTTTACAGATGTTCAATATTTATCTTATTTTATCCAATAAAATAATCCTGCTTTCAGAATAAGGTCTAATGCTCCCTATATTAGAGGAAGGTGCTCCTTATTTGAGCACAGGTGTATTTTAGAAATATTCTTAAACAATCCTACACTTATAGGAGCATTTTGTGAGGAAGATGAGAAACGATTCTTAGTCACCGTCATCAAAGATCTTCTTGGATTATGCGAGCAAAAGAAAGGCAAAGATAATAAAGCCATAATTGCCTCAAATATAATGTACGTGGTTGGTCAATATCCTCGCTTCCTTCGTGCTCATTGGAAATTCTTAAAGACGGTTGTAAATAAACTGTTTGAATTTATGCACGAAACACACGATGGTGTCCAAGATATGGCCTGCGACACATTTATAAAGATCGCCATAAAATGTCGACGACATTTTGTAACGATACAACCGAACGAGGTGTGCACCTTCATTGATGAGATTCTCAGTACAATGAGCAGCATTATTTGTGATTTGCAACCACAACAGGTAAAGGATTTGTTGTCTTTTATTATTACTATTTTTTTTTACTTAAGAGAACATAATTTTTGTGGTTTGTTATAAAATAGGTTCACACCTTCTACGAAGCTGTAGGCTATATGATCTCCGCCCAGGCCGATCAAGTACAACAAGACGCTTTAATTGAGAGATATATGTTCTTGCCAAATCAAGTTTGGGATGAGATTATTTCACGAGCATCCAAAAATGTAGATTTCCTCAAAAATATGGCAGCTGTAAAGCAATTGGGGAGTATACTAAAAACGAATGTAGCTGCCTGTAAAGCTCTTGGTCATGCTTATGTTATTCAGCTTGGACGAATTTATTTGGATATGCTGAATGTATACAAAATTATGTCAGAAAATATTATTCAAGCGATTGCAGTAAATGGAATGAATGTGAACAATCAGCCTCTCATTAAAGTGATGCATGTGGTGAAAAAAGAGACATTAACACTTATATCTGAATGGGTTTCACGATCCAGTGATAATCAGATGGTAATGGATAACTTTATACCGCCACTATTAGATGCCGTTTTACTTGACTATCAGGTTAGTGATTAGGCTTTTTCAGTTTTTAATTGAACAAAAAAATATTTTATTTTATTTCCCCCACCAGCACTGTAAAATCCCATCAGCGCGAGAACCGAAAGTTTTGAGCACAATGGCAACTATAGTAAACAAATTAAAAGGTCACATCACAAATGAAGTACCAAAAATATTCGATGCAGTGTTTGAATGTACCCTAGACATGATTAATAAGAATTTTGAAGACTTTCCCCAGCATCGAACTGCTTTTTATGAGCTATTGCTAGCGGTCAATGCACACTGCTTTGAGGCATTTTTGAATATACCGCCGGCACAATTTAAACTTGTGTTCGATTCAGTTGTATGGGGTTTTAAGCATACTATGAGGAATGTTGCTGATATGGGTCTTCAGATTTTAAATAAGGTGTGATATTAATGGACCTTATTTTTAAAATAGAATTATATAATATTTTAACGAAATTTTTACATTTTTAGATGTTACAAAATTTGGAAAATCATCCACAAGCAGCCCAGAGCTTCTACCAAACATACTTCACTGATATTCTAATGCAGATTTTCTCTGTTGTGACTGATACATCTCACACAGCCGGATTGGCTATGCACGCCCTTATCCTGGCTTACATGTTTTCGCTGGTGGAAAATAATAAAATTACAGAAAATCTTGGCCCAATACCTGATAATACTCTTTATGTTCAAGAGTATGTTGCGTCCTTGTTAAAATCTGCATTTAGTCATTTAACTGATAATCAGATAAAAGTCTTTGTAACGGGATTGTTCAACTTAGATCAGAATGTGCAGGAATTCAAAGAGCATTTGAGGGACTTTCTTATTCAGATTCGAGTAAGTTCTAGTTGTGTTATCAAAAATTCAGTTTCTGCATAATTCAGCAATTGCTTTTGTTAAGCTGAATTGAAAAAGTGACTACAGAAACTGCATTCTTTACAACAGCATGTTATTTTATTTTAAAACTTTTGAACGAAAACTCTTAACTCAACTCCGATTAATTTAATTAGGAGGTCACTGGTGAGGATGACTCAGATCTTTACCTGGAAGAACGCGAGCAAGCGCTCCGTGAAGAGCAGGCCAACAAAAGACATATGCAACGAAGCGTGCCTGGTATATTGAATCCCTATGAATTGCCGGAGGACATGCAAGATGAATAATGGTTATGGCGGCGCAGACGTAAAAAATCCCCCTACCTTGTAATGTTAATAACGAAGAGAAAAGTACTTTGTAAAAGGAATGGAAAAATTTACAGAAGAATGAATGTGTATTTAACTAAAGCTAATCTGTAGTATCCGAATCCGAATGTTCTTCGACACGAATGAGTTTTTTTAATATAAATAATAAAATTAAATGTAAATCCAAGAGAAGTTGTTACAAAATAATGCAATGCAAAGTTAGAATTTTATTTATCTCAAACATTCGCCCGTTTTTTTCTTTTCTTTTATATATATTTTGTGTTATGTATCCTTCGCAAAGAATTATTATCGGTTCGGTCACTCACTTAATTTTTTTATTTTTTTTCATTACTCATTCGCGCCTGACCAGCAGAAACATGCAGGATATGTGCTCAGCATAAAAGTAGCTGATCTAAAATAGATTTAAGGATTGGAGAATGTTGTATATTAAGGATGTGGAGCGTTCTGTCTTTACTTTCTCTCTTTTACTTTTAGTATTTGTTGCCCATTTAGCGCGTTGTTTTTATTTAGGATAAAAGAAAAGAAAAAATCACTTTGTCGGGTGGACAAAAGGTTTTTTTTGTGAAACTAATTGTAAAATGCACCACGCAAATTATAGAGACTTAGAATGTTTTATAGACGCCGCAAAACAAACTACTACATATCCTGCATTTTTCTTTTGTTTGAATTATTTTTTTTTTTTTGTAGGTTTACTCGCTTTGACCTCGTTTCTACTATCTTTGATTATAAAATGCAAAGACAAAGAAGAAAATAAATCAACAGTAAGAGAATGCTTCGCTCAGAAGACGTTTGTGTGTAGAATTTGTTAAATGCAGAAGAATACAAGTGTAGTGAAACTCTTTCAGTTATTGTTTTTTACACATAAAAAAAAAAATCATTTAACAGATTTATAAAAAAGAAGAAAAAAAAGTGAAAAATTTAATATATTAAAAAAAATCACAAAAGTGAGAAGATAATACGAATTATATGTATGTGAGCGCGTAAGAGAGTTTGAAGTCTTGAATATAAGAATTTGTTGCGTGTGCTGCTCTTTATCATTACTTTTTAATTATAGTGAATAATATGATTAAAATTGAAGAAAACTGTAAGCTATGTGTTTCAATTCTTGTTTATACTATCATAGGTATTTTTTACCCATTAGGGGTCTGCTCATTGTTAGTTTTATGGCTCTATTGCAAAGGGCAGAACCTTTAAATTGTTAATTAGGTAGTAAAGTTTATATTTGGTCATCAGAAAAAAAAATCGAAATACAAATCTTGCGCTTTTACATTTGTTTTTTGCACTAGTTCCTTGGAATTACAATTTGTTAGTTGATTTGTTGAATTCCATAGTACTAGACTTGGAGAAGTTTTCAATTCCATTAGGGGAAATTGTAATTGATAATGATCAACTATTTAGTAATGGGCTTGAATTAATCGTCAGTTTCATTATAAGGAATTGTAATTCCGTTTTTCTCCATTATGTGTAATCAATTATTCGAGGAATTTCAACTTCTAAAAACTGATTCCAAAAAAAAAATAATTATTTTTCTCACTTCTTAATACAAACTAGTGAATTTGTAAATTTCATTGGAATTGCAAAGGGAGAAGTTCTGCTTTATTTAAACTCAATACAATATTTTGAATTAAAAAATCTTTATGTAGTGGGTTGTCAAATTTCTCTTCGTACCTTATTCAAATAATATAAATAGAGTCATCGTTAGTAGTACTTAATACTTATTTAATTGTGTCCATTAATATTCGAATTGCTTTTTCTCTTGCAGTACTTTTGCCAGTCAATTGCTAAGGAATTCAACATATTAATTACAAATGGTAATTCAAGGTAATTGGAATTTTAATTCCTAAAGGATTGATTCCGACCCAGCTCTGACTTTGAGGCCCTATAGAAGAAACCTGCATATTACATAAACAAGATTTAAAAGGCCGACTTTAAAAGCTGAATGTTGTGATTAATATAGGAATTTTATATGCAATTCAGCTGTTAATCATCGACTTTCGACTTCAGATAGAAAAAGTTATATGACACGTTACGTGCAGAATATGATGATTTTAAATTTAAATTCGTTATTTTACCTTTATACTTAAACATACTACGGGTTCAGGATTTGCTTTTTGAATGCATCAGAGCACCCCGAATCAATGAATTTCGAAAATCATCCTTTTATTTGATTTTTCACTATTTTAACCCATTAGTACTATCGCCGCTTATAGTCGGCATTCACAAAACATTCTCTGGGTACGACCGCCGCACTATGGTATATCTGGGGCCCTATTTTCTATTACAATATTGTTCGCTTGAATTCGAATCATAGAATTAAAAGTTTAACCTAGTGGTCAGTCTATGGTCATCCGGAGGTCATTTCAAGGGAATCACCACGAAATTGCCTTTTTTCCGCAGTCTGACCGAGAAAAGAATTGTAGATCCTTAAGGATTATCGGTCGTGTCCACTCTGATTCGATTAAGAATTTCTCGTCCCCCATGGTGGCTATACCAATTTTTATGGAAATCCGGTCAAATTTGATATTCTTGATCCGCTATATTGAATTGCTCAATTTTCAGAGCAGATTTGTAATCAGCAACGCTAAAAACCCCTGTATACTTAATACCAAGCATATCTGACGGCATTTAGAATTTTGACCAGCTTTTTGATGATTTGGAACACTGCGAGCGGCGCTGCAATTCATGTTTTTTTCCCATGGGCGGCTACAGTTAAAGCTCTCCGCTCTATCGGATGGGAGCTAATATAAAACGTAAAACGAAAATATATCTGAAAGGGGAGCCGTTTTCGTGCATTATTCTTTTAGCGCTATTGCAGTTATGTGTGGATTGAATAGGCGCAAATCTTCTATAAATTCTCTTCAACCATATGGCAATTTTTTCTAGTTACTTAACCGTCAAAATTTTTGGTGTTACGCACCGCCTGATAGTACAATCAGCCACTGGTGGTACACGCCGGCGTGTTAAGGCATTTACCTAATAAAGTCATAGAACACAACAGGATGCGGTAAGGGGAAAAAAGGTTATTCTCAAAATGAAGAGCATTTTTCAAATAATGGGGTAGTGCTTCTTGAAACAGAAGCTTCAGTTCGGGTTCAAAGCCTAGCTATAAACAAAAGAAACATGTCAAATTGACACACAACCTAGAAAATACATTGAGGTCTATTTTGGGGAGATTTGCCGCATTCTCGCTTTCATAAACAGTGGAGTGCTCCTCGTGTTTTTGTTGATACTTTTGAGGAGCCTAACAAAATGAGTGGAACAAATGAAGATAGTCCAAGTGACGACGAAATTACTCTTCCTGAGGACACTATGAAAATTCTGAATGAGTTCCTCCTTGAGAAACAGGAACGAGAACGGCAGGAGCAGGATAGTATAGAACAGAAACAGGGAAAGGATGTTAATTTTGAAGAAAATTGGGTGAGTACTATTATTTTTATGTTTGCAGCTATAATCCTCCGATTCTGGGATCACGGAGTTTCATGTAGAATTTAGGTTACTATCGCAGATGTGAACAAAACGACCCTACGCCCTTCAAACCGCTATAACTTTGAAATTGTTCGACTTAGGAGGAAGTCTGCAGAAATATTTCTTTATTAGTATGGGTACAAACTTTTACAATCTAAGAATTCATTAAACAAAATTCAACAAATTCGAAAATACATAAATAAGTAGTACTAACTTAAAGGCCGTAGCAGGATAAGAGTGGGTGGGCTGTCCCCGCATGTATCTTGCCCATTTTAATGTGGGATTAATTTATGCCAAATATCTTTTTCAAAAAGTGTTTTTTACACTAGTTATAACGAATTTTTGGAAAATTAAAAAAATGAATTTTCTCGAAAATGGCTGTACCGATCATGATGGCTAAAATTTATGTTATACAAGGTACCAAAGTAGTCTTGGAAAAAAATTCGGAAATTAATTTCGTTAATTAGAAGGGGGTAAAAAAAAAATATTTAAATTTTCAAAAAATAATTTTTTTATGAAATCCCTTTTGTACCACCGCCAATTTTTTCCTGTGGTGTACATAGACCAAACGCTACAACATATATTTTTTCGGAAATTATCGAAAGGGTACTTCATAGTTAAAAAATTTAAGGTTAAGATTTTATTTTGTATTATAAAAGTTATTGTTGGGATTTTGCAAAAGTTAACTTCCAGAAAATGAAATTGGTTGATACATATTCTAAGAGTAGATGTCCTCTTTTATAATAATAACTAATAATCAGTTGCTTAAAATAAAAAAGATCCAAACTTCTTATTTGATGAGTTTTTACGAGGAATTGTGGAGATGCAATAAAACGCCTTTAGTACGTCTGAAATCTCCCAAAATGTATTAAAGGCTCAGAAAGGTAATGTAGATCTTGTACCTCAGTTAATAATTTAATTTATTATTGATTCCGAAAGGAAGGCTACTTTTACATAGGACTTTATTACTAATTAATTATATTTTCTTAGCAACTTAGTCAGTTTTGGTACAGTGATAAAACGAAAAAGGACCTAACGCAGGCAATCAAGCGAATAGCAAAAGATGACGACACGATCGGTCTTCTTTCCTGCCCATCGCTCTATCCCTCGATCAAGGAAGTCCATAGCAAAGGTGAGCCTCTTTTAAATAAATTTAAAAATTAGTAGTTATATATAAACTTTTACTTTTTATAGTAAAGATTTTTGAGTTCGACAATCGCTTCAGCTCGTTCGGTGATGATTTTGTATTTTACGATTTTAATCAAGGAGAAGACCCCGACTACTTAACAGAGCATCACAAATCGTTGGATTTAATAATAGCAGATCCGCCTTTTCTTTCTGAGGAGTGTGTACAAAAAATATCCCTAATAATTAAATCCTGTAAGAAGGAAAATGCAAAAATACTCTTCTGTTCTGGTGAGGTCGTGGAGCCATGGGTTAAAAAATATCTCAGCCTAAAAAAGTGTAACTATAAACCGGAGCACGAAAGAAATTTAGGCAATGAATTTGTATCGTATGCGAATTTTAATTTAGATGAATTCTTATAGCATTAAATGTTTTTTTGAGCTCATTTGGAGTCTGCATCTTTTTTCTGTTGCACTAATTCCCTAAGACTGTCCTCCTGCTCCTTGAGACTCTTCATTAGATACTCCTTCCGTTCGTTCAGTTGGCCGATGAGATCCTCGAATTTGTCCTGTTTCAGCTTGAGATCTTCCCGCATGTTGGGGACGGCGGTGAGGACGAACATCCGACCAATGGACGAGAAAACTCTGTTTAATGCGGGGGAGAAAAAGCGAGGTTAGTTCCTCTTTGGTGGAGTGACTCGGAGGGTGGCTGTTCGTTACCTTGTTTGGTCATCTAAATCGCTAGTCCCGCGCTCTGTGAGGATGCACTTTTGTTTCGATTTCCGAAGCACATCGCACTGGATATCGATCAGTTTTAGCTTTTTTGTTGTCTCAATCTTGTTGATTTGCATTTCGGTGAACGCCTGTTCGGGCGGATTGTGGGTTAAAATCGGCGGTTTTAAGAGGGAATTTAAAGTTTACCTTCTTTAGTTCCAAGTCTGTTGCAGCCATTTTTATTGTGTGGTGTTTGTTCTGTGTGAAATTCGTGCAGAAAGGCTTTAAAATCAAACAAAATCCCCCAGGTGCATGCAGGGAATGTACAGGAGCTCCCCAACGTCAGAAGTTAGCGGCCGATGTCAAAGTGACGGATGATTAACTCCAGAAATTCACAATTATTCGTAATTTACTAAGCATTGTAAACTCCTCTCTGGAGCGGAATGTTTTTTAATTCGGGAATTAAGGGAGAAATATCGCTCAAATAAACTCTAGGTCAAAATATTATCATTGTGGGATTTAATAGTTTCCCTTTTCTACACTTATTTAAAGTAAATTTAGTAGAAAGCAGTCCAGAAAAACGCACGATAAAACTGCTGTTAAAGTGGTCTGAGTATGAGCTAGATTTTGTAAATTTTTGCCCTCGACGTATATATTCGTCATGAATCTAAATAATTCCCGGAGTTTTCCCGGACGTCCTGCATAAATAAAAGGGGAACGCAACGAATAAAAAATTATTTTTCCAATTCATTGGAGGAACCAAATATTTCTAGTGTTATTTCTTATATAAGGACTGATGACATAAAAATAATATTTAAATGTTTGGTAAATTTCGATTTTGACTATTTTAAATACTTAATAATAATAGATTTTTTCTAAAATAATAATAATAGATTTAATATCGCCCTTCTTAGCATATTGCTGGAAACGTTCACCTAATTCTGAGCTGCCTAGGCACTAGAATTTAGGCCCTGCGATTTCATTTTCTGAAAATCCTAAAAATTAAATAACAAATTTTAAAAATATAAGTTAATTATATTTTGTGTTCCGCAGACAAATAGTATTTGGTATAAGGGGTCACACATGGATATAATAATATTAATTTTTCCGCTTCAATGCTGCTTAATTTTTTGGATATAACAAACCCGCAGGCGGGTACGCAATACAACTGCCACAATGTCACTGCGGCAGTGAAAAACGCGGCCGTTGTGGCAGAGGAGAACCGCGGCTGCATCAACGATCGGCTGCCGAAGATGGCTGCACGATCGCCGTCATTGACGCCCTGGACGCTAGAGGGATTGTGGGGTTGCCCCCGGTTAGGAGGGCTCCGGGAACCCCACACCTGGCACCAGTGTTACAATTTTGCCCGCCGAGCGGCTGGCCAGCAAAATTACACCATCTGCCTTCGCTATACTTTGGCGAATTTGCCAACGAACGGACAGACAGACGGACTTAGGGACATTTTTTTAGGAATATTACTCGTCCACCGAAGTAGACGAGCCCAAAAAAGATCGATGAGTGTTTCGATCCGAGAAGCCAAGCTGATCTCGTCAGTATGGCGCTTGGCTTCTCTGCCATAGACACTCACAAAGGAGGGATCGAAAGCTAATCCCTATATCTGCCCGATCGCAACTTCAAGTGTGAAGTATAAGCGAAGGCAAATTCTGTAACAATATATTGAAAAATAAACAAAATTTATGTATATAATAAAATGGAAAAATTATGGAAGTGTATAAAATAAATGTCCTCCATTAATTCATAAATATGTTTTCAAATCATTTTTTGCAAACAGAAAGTTAAGAGATTTCCCTAGGCCTAGAGGATATTGACTACGTGACAAAAACCTAAGCCCCCTCCCCCGCCCCTGTGACCAAGCGTGGTATTTTGAAGACCCCCCCCCCCCCCCCCCTCCTGAACGGGTCACGTAGTATTGGTACGTTCTCTAAGCTATTATAAGAGTTCTCTAGCTTTTGTCTTGCGAATCTTGAAAAGCGCAAACAAGTCGATTTCAGTAAGGCCTTTGATAAGCTCTCCCATAGAATCATAATTTTTAAATAACTTCGACTTAAATTTTTCAGATCTTGCTCAATGGATGAAGTCATATATTTCAAATCGTTCTTTTAAAGTTAAATTTTCTTCTGAGTTTTCCGACAACATCCCTGTTCTTTTAGGCGTTCCACAGAAAAGTTATTTCGGGCCCTTGCTTTTTTACTCTTTTTATAGCCGATTGAATCTTCAAGTGATGCTTTGTGCCTCCAGCATGATCTGAATACGTTTGCGGTATGGTATTCAAATAATCACTTAAGGTTAAATATTAGTAAGTGTAATTTTATTTCTTTCAGCAAGAAGTGTTCCACTTTTGACTGCTCGTACAAAATTTATGTACCCTTTAACTCGTTTAAATTGTATTGTGGATCTTGGCGTATCTATCGATGCAAAATTTAATTTTGATAACCATATTGATGAAATTATTAGTCGATCTAACTCGGCACTTGGGTTTGTTAAGCGTTGGTCTAAGGATCTTGCCGATACTTATCTCCTTAAAGCCTTATTTTGTGCTTTCGTCCGTCCGCTTTTAGAGTATGCCTCACTACGATGTACATATAAATCGTATTGAGGCAGTGCAGAAACGTTTTCTGCGCTTTGCTCTCCGCGAATGTTGGAATGGAACCAATTCTAATCGAACCCTTACGAGGTATATATGAAGCGAAGACCTTTTTTCTTGAGAACGACATAACTAACGATATTAAAACAAATTGGTTTTGTTTAAGTAAAATAACAAAATGGGGCAAAACTGAGCCAATGGAAATTTCTGACTTATTTAAGAACGATGTTCTGTTTTAAAAAAAAAAAATAAAGTTTTGAATTAAAATGTACAAGAAACTGCGATTATTGGTTGGTTTGCTCCTCACCATATATCTGATTAAATTATAGATCCTTGAAAAGTCGAAATTCTACAAAATCCCTGGACAAATCCCGTTTTTTCTATGAACAAGATTATAAACAAGAAATATCGAAATCTCAATGTATTTCTAACCGAGAAAGTATTTTGAAATGAGAAATACAACGGCCACACTTAAACCTAATTTTTGGTCGGCTTGGTGAAATGAGGAAAAGGAGAGCACCTTACTTCTGGTTAAAGCCGAGCCGATCGAAAACACTTTGCTTGTCCGCTGAAAATTTCTTAGATGACGCCAGGGAGACCTTCCCAATTCTGTCGGTCAACTTGGTGAGCTTTGAATCGGTGATTGGCCGCTTTTTAAAGGTGAGATCTAAGCGGCTGTGGACTGGAACAGATCCTTTCTGGAGCAATTCATCCGACCGCATTCGAAGCCCTGCTTCGACCTGCTTAGCAGGCCTAAACCTTCGAACAGAGGCCGGTTGTAGTTTTATCTTCTTAACTCTGTGAAGCAAATCATTTTGTGCTTTGACTGTAGATAAAAAAAAAAAAGGTTTAAGTATAAACAAAGAAACAAATTAGTGATTGAGATATTTACCATGCGACCCTAGACGCGCTTTAACTCCCAAATTCTGATGAGATTTTGGTTTAACCACAACTCGCCGAGGTGCAATTTCTAAGACTTCGTCTTCTGAGGAGAATGACACCATTTTCTCCCCCGTTTCCATTCGGTCTGGAGCACTGTACTCATCTGCTACCATTGTGGCCGCTTTTGCAGGTATCTTCTTCACAAGCATTACATTCTGTCGATCTTTTACAACCTTTTTTGTGATGCCTCCTGGCTAGAAATTGATAAACAACAATTTAGGTCATATTCTAAAGGAAGTTTTTCTACCTTCTTATTTACGGAGTTCTTTAAAATACTGGCAATTTTCGGTTCGTCCACGTCTTTACCACCCAAACGAGAGAATATCGATGAACTCATTGCTGTTTTATCTAAGCCTATTATGCGTACGAGCTGTTCTGTGGTGTCCTCCTCCTGTAGAGAGAGCCTGTCGAATACCGCCGATTTGACTGGAATTCAAGTTCAAAATTATTAAAGTCTTTTAAAAGTGTTTTTAAATATTAATACTTACGCAGCGCTTTCTTTGCAAGAATTTCCTTGCTCCTCGGCGTTGAGCCAGATGGCAATTTTATTTTATATTTTCCCTCGTGTTCTGGCATCACCCTGCGGGGTGGTTTTGGGGACAACATCTCCCCATCAGATTTTGTGGGCAGCGGAGCAACTTGAGGAGCTGGAAACGATGATAAAATTAAAGAAATAAAGCCTGCAAGATACTAGAAAGGGCTAACGTTTGAGGGATATTTTCGTTGAGCTCCCAGAGGATTGGTGGGCTTGTACCGCTGCGACAGGTACTTTAATTTCACTGGATAGAACCTTTTCTCTAGCCGTTTGCTCATTTACTTGTTTTGCGTGTCTGTAATAGAAGTTATACTGCAAATTAAAAGGTTTTTCCTCCTGCAATAAAAGTGAAGGCTTACCTGAGGATAGCAATGATGTCCCCCATGAGTGAAATCCCCATTTCACGGAGGTATTCCTTATTCAGATCCATTAACATATCAATTTGTATCCTGTTCTCGACGAATATGTGGGCATAAGTCGCCGCTGCGGGGTTCGGAATCCCTGCTGCATTGAAAAATTTCACCCATTGCCCTAGAAAAAATAACCACAAAATTTCAAACAAACTCGTAGGCGTATTTTTATACACTTTTTGTTTTAAGTCTTGAATGCAATCTTACCTGCGCTTGCAGTAGACATTTTGGGAGTCCGGAATTTTCTGCTCTATCTCACTTAAATTCGGTGCTTTTCCTCGTTTTAGTTGAGCAATATTTTGTTAATAACACAGTCTGCCATTAAACGTCAAATACCAACAACCGGCCATCTTTGTTGTCCAGGGCTGGTAAAAGGATATTAGTGAAGAAATTTTATAACGATTTTCCAAATAAAATAATAAAATACCTCATTTATACCATAAACCATCACTTAATTGACTAAATATGAACAATTGATTTGGTAATAACTTCTACAAAGGCTGACAAATTATAAAACAACACATTTCACAGAGGACTGTTTTTCAGAACTACCCCTTTTTGTGAAATGTCAAAATATGTTATGACATTTCAATTGAAAGTTGTTTTGGCTCCGGCGATTTCTTTGGAGCCCCGGAAGTAGAAACAATTTAAATCGGGACGGGAAGAGCACGAAATTAGTCTTAAAATGGGTGACTGTGATTCGGACGAGGAAATGTCCCAGTACGAGAAAATATGCTCGGCGAACGTTAAACCGGGCATGTTCGTTAGTGGCTGGGATGATCCCAACGATTTTGTAGAGGAGGAGAAGAATCCCCATGGTAAGGAAACTAACCGCTTTTAAGGGGTCTTTTTAGGCAGTTGAGATTCAGGCTAGAATTATAAGAAAGCTGCATTAAAACCCAATAAATTCCAAGGGTAAAACTGCCCAAATCAGGATTCTTTGGCTTCCGGGATAGGTTCCGATTCGGGGATGTATTTTTAGCATTGCATCTAATTCTGTTTTTACACACAGGGCGTTTTTCCTTCTCGGTGGAAAGACTCATTCATCATCTTGGGGCACGGTAGTGACCCCGCCAAGACGAGCCAAGCGCAAGGACACTACCTGTTTTTTCTCGAAGCGCTTCGTCGTTTTTTTTTAACCCTCTTAACTTGGGTTTGGATTATACCAGATAAACAAAATTCTCGGGATATGATGTCAATAGTGCACTTATTAACCATATATTATTTCAATTCCATAGCTCTTATACTTTAGATTTTAATTGATATCTAAAAAACTCCGATTTCGTCACTGACTTACTGATGGTCATTAAAATTCTTAGGGTACTTTCTGAAGTCCTAGAAAGCCTGAAATTTGGTAGTATTAGTACACAAACAACAACAAAAATTCTAAAACTTGGAACTTTTACCCCCCAAACGCTTAAGCTAGGGGATGGAAATTTGTAGGAGACTTCTGCAAATATTGATGCTAGAGGTCTGAAAATTGATATAGGGACTCCTTGTTATTAAATAATAAAATACATATTTCAGAATTTTTAGTAAATAGTAAATCACCCCCCGCCCCCCCCCCCCCCCCCCCCCCACACCCTTTAAATTAGGGGATGGAATTAAGAGCGCGCAAAAAGAAAGAAAAAATCAACAAAATGAAAAAAAATATTGTAAATAAGCCCTAACTTCAAAAACTCTACACCTTAGTGAAAATATGTGTCTTGGCCGTTTTGTTAGAAAAGTAATGAACAGTGAATACATTTTTCATCTTACGCCCATGTGACGGTAGCGAAACGGCCAAGCCACATATTTTGACTAAGGTGTAGAGTTTGTGAAGTTAGGGATTGTAGAGTTAGAAGCTTGGCTCTACATGAGATCTGATAACTTTTTGACAGTGCGAGCCATGTTTTTGGTGGAATCCCTATTTACAAAAAGGGCTGTAAAAGTGATGTGTCCAACTACCGGCTCATCGCCAAACTGTTTTGCATACCTAAACTTTTCGAACAAATTGTTTATGACTCCATGTTCTTTCATTGCAAGTCAATTTTTTCCCCTTCCCAACACGGCTTCTTTAAGGGCAGATCAACTACGACTAATCTCACCGACTTCGTCTCCAGAACATAACGTGTTCTTGAAAACGGCTACGAGGTCGATGTCGTTGCCACCGATTGCAGTAAAGCCTTTGACAAAATCTCTTTCTACCTATACCAACGTCAATATAGCGTTCTCTTCAGTTCAGTAAACTCTTTCCCTTTCGTAGCACAGTCAAGGGTTCCTCAAGGTAGCTATCTGGGCTTCCTGATCTTTATTCTGACTGTAAATGACGAATATGTACTACCCTCGTATAAAGGGTGGATTTGTATATTCATACATTTTTAGAAGTATAACCTCTAATATTTTGTATAACGAATCCAATGCTTTTTGGTTTTTTTTCAAATCATATGATAAGAGCCTGCGAAATCTGTCCTACGACGAGTTCAGAAAATGTAGTTTCGAGAAAAACGCGATTAAAGTTTTTATTCGATAATTTTAAGATACGATAAGCAAAAGGTACTGCTAAAAATATATCTATAATTTTTTTTCTATGTTGAATTTCTCAAAACGGGTTTAGGGGAGTATTTCTGTGATTTTTTAGAAGTCTTTTATGCAAAAAAAAAAAAAAAAATCGGCTTTATTTCAATTTTGAATGAGAATGTTCCTCCGCCCCTCAATTCACGCGGTACTTTTTTTACATGGAAAATTATACCTCTATATACGCGTCACTTTTTATATGCGTTATAGATGTACGCGGTCAGATAATCCTCATTTTCTATAATTTTCCATGAAATTTATTATATCTAAAAGTGACGCCAATTCTTACTTGAACGTATCAATTGTATAACTTTGACCTTTTTTTGTTTTTATTTTTTGTCGTGATAATGTTTAAAATTGATCGTATGAGTGATACTAATTTTTGCTTTTCCTGTTTCATCTTTTTAATTTTAAAAGTGGCAGGTTTAGCAATTTATGGCGAATAAAATTAACTTTGGTTTTTTGAAGCGTAATTAATTTTTTGTTAAGCTATTTGAAATATATTAAACATTTATTTCTACAACTTATACTAGCTTTTATTTCCAATATTTTTCCTTTTTTTACTGACAGACTCAATTTACGCGATTTCCATTCACGTGAAACGGATACTCCGTGTAAATTGAGGGGCGGGAGAGTAATTTGAGAGGCTACCTGTATTTTAAGATTATAAAATCTGCAAAATATGTTAAATTTAGAGATTTGCAAAAAAGCAGGATTTCAAGGTAAGTTTTTATTAATCACCTTTTGATCACAAGCATACACAATTTTTGGGCATATTTTAAAAATTATTTAATAGATTTACTAATTAACTCTCCAGGCTTTCAAATGAGTTCTCAAATATTCCTCTCTCATATTCGTTGTAGAATAATAAATTTTTTTTAAATCTGAAAGCTGGGATTTTATTTTATGTGTACTTTGTAAACGAACAATTTTCATGAGAAAGCACGTAAATAAAATATCATTATGACTTAAATTTTCGAATAACAACAATATAAAACAATATGGAGAATCACAATTTGTTTGTTAAAATAAATAAAAATAAGGTGCACTTGTTATAAGTAGTCGTAAGCAATTTTTCTGCTTAAAAGAACACTTTCTCAAGGGAAATAACGATTCATTCAGGAGTAACATCAGGGAGTTCACTGTACCTCCCTACTTTACTTATTATATTCTTTTCATCTAATTAATTAAACTTCTACAATTTGCTGACGAATTAAAGCTCTATTCCACTGTGACCTGTAGCTAAGACAATTTCGAAATTCAAAACGATTCCAACAACATAGAATCTTGGTGTATGGGCCTTTCTCTAAATATTTCTAAGTGTAAATCTATGACTATTTCATGATGCAAGAATTCTATTAATTATAAGTCTTTGGAGAGAGTTAGTGTATAAAAAGACTTTGAAATTGTTTTAGATATGACATTGACTACATAATTTCTAAAATCTTTAAAGTGATTGGATTTATTAAGAGAAATGTTAATGATTTTAATGATCCTTTCATATTTAAGTCTTCGTACTGTTCTAGATCTATTTTAGAATACGCAGTGGTTATCTGGTTTCAGTTCTTCTAATAATAAATAATAATCAGTTCAAAAATCCGACCTTCAAGAAATTTGTTAGTAAACAATTATCATAGAACAAATTATGATTTTCAAGCGCCTATTTCAAGTGCTACTTTATGTTTCAATGAATATAACAATCTTATCGACTTTAGCTTAGATCTCAATGAACTTAAACTATTCCTGTATTATGGTAGTTAAGTTTATTCATTATTTAATAACTATTAGTCTGTAAGATTCGATCTGTATACTTGAAGTAAATAAATAATTGATTAAAATCAAATGTTGCAAAAAATAGCTTAATTTTATGCAAATTAAATCTCAAAAATTTCATTATGTACCAGATTCGAAAATTCTAGGAGGCATTTACTCAAAATAACAATTTAGATCACTAATTTATTTATATAAATAAAGTCATATGTAAAAAAAACTCGTCTTTCTACAATTCCGTCTCGGAACCAGTGTTAAACTGATATAGTGCTAAAGTTGTTCATATATTCTAATATTTTAGGTTTTTTTATATCATAGTCGTGTTTTTCATTTCATCACGAGTTCCGATTGTGCTTGCTATATTATTAACAAATCGTATTGTTTATATAAGAGAAATAAAGAAAACATGTATTTAAGTAGAGATCTTAGATTATATATACTTTACTCTATAATCTAAGGCTGCAATGAAATTTTGTCACGAACTACAACTTCTGATAAAAATTGCATTGATTACAACTCAAAATACACAACGAAATTCAATTACCGATACGTGTGAAATGCAGCGGTAATAGACACGTGATACCAAAAGCTTTATAATTTATTTCGAAGACCGGTTAAAAAATAATCAAGGTATGAAGGTCTTAATTCCTGGGTAGAATGTAATATTTTAAGCAGAAGCTAAAAGAAAAAAGTCCAGAAAAGAGTGACCACAAAAATCGCCTGTTTTTGCAAATTTCACAGAGAACTAAGGAAAAGATATAAAAAAATGTATCAGGTATCAAATTAATCGTCGTAAATTTTTTTTTCCAAAATATTAAAAAATCGCCCCTAATTGAGGGTTGAAATCACCCTAAAAGATTAATTTTATCAATTATCATTTAGTGCAAAGATGTTAGAAGAAGAAAGAAGGGTTAAAAATGCACCTATAGGTGCTAAAAAGGGGTCAATCATCCCCCAAGTATTGGAATAATCTCAATAATATTTTTCAAAATTTTAAATTTAACATACTTTTGTGCTTCGAGTCATGAAAAACACGTGATTGGCAATTCTTGAACAGTTTTGAAGGAAAATTGACTCAGCGTACTACAGCTACTTTCTAAGGGTGTGAAATCATCCCCTAAACATAAAAATACTATAAAATATTTTTGAAAATTCTTAATATGAAATATTATTACTTTATGCTTTTGAAAAAAATAACCTTCAGCAGGGTAAAAATACATGGAAATAATTTAAAATATTTCTCTGCCTTTTTTTATGCCTCTCTTGAATTTTTACGACGATTAATTTGATACCTGATTCCTTTTTTTTTATGTGTTTTCCCTAGTTCGCTGTGAAATGTACAAAAACAGGCGAAAAAACTGCCTTTTTTGCGGTCACTCCTTTAATAAGAGAAGTAATCAAAAATTGCCCTCACATGTAAATTTTTTTATAATTTATTCGGAAAATAAAAAATAAAGCATGTATTTCAGCTATAAGTTGTTATACCAGTTAAATTGTCTCGAAATTCAGAATAAAAATTAAAAAAAAATTGTGGTTTCGTGATTCTTTTAGTTTTAAAAATAAATTACTTTAAAATGTCGAACCATCCGGAAGACTTTGTCGAAAACCTTATGAAGAATGAATTATCTAATTTCTACAGAGAACTGCAGTGAAATTGACACATTTCTTATAAGTAATAAATATATAAATAAGCAAAAAGAAATAATAAATAATGTAAAAACGATTCCCCAATTCGTCGAAGCAAATATAATAAAAAGTACATTAAACCTTCTTAGTTTTCTTTTTATTCAAGTGTTTATTTTCAAATAAACTATGTTGGAAAGACCGCTGAATAGTTAAATACTAGATAATTTATGTGTGAGTCACAATATAAGTTTTCATGCATCTTCATACGTTTTAAAAAAGCGTAGGAAAGTTCCATTGTTCTTCTATCATGACTTGCATTATTGTAAACAATCAAAAACCTGTTTGTCTTCATGAAAATCGGATTACTTACCCAAGTTTACAATAATGATTGCAAAATTGTGGATTTGGGTAGAAATCAGGCAAGAAGACGTTGCAATGTAAAAAGTTCACGAGGCGTTTTTACCGGCTTGCTTTTGCATAGGCGTCTTAATATTTTTCGAGAAACTTAAATGGTGTGGACTGTAAGACATGCGAAAAAAAAATATATTACTACAAAGCTAATCAAAGGTAACATTTTTTATTTCTAGAAAATCTTGAAAAAGAAATACTGTGGGCCGCTGACAAAGGGAAGATAAATGAAATCAAAGAAATTCTGCGATTAGATCCAGAGTGTGTTCATGCAACTGATGCAGATGGTTATACACCGCTTCACAGGTAAGAAAATATAGAACAAAAACCAAACCTTCAGTCCCGCTTACAAAACAGAGCCATTCACATAATGTAAAAATAGAAATAGTTTATGTAATAAAAACAATGAGTGGAAGATAGTCCATCAGTATATACCATTAATGTTTCAATGAATTTGCGATCATACTCCGTGAACGATGCTGTTCATCTCTGTTTAAGATCGCACAGAATATGGATCGTTGAGCACATTACCCAAAAAAAGTTTAATTACATAATATACTTTCTTCGATCTCTTCTAGAGCATGCTATAACAATTTTATTGAAATAGCCGAACTCTTATTAAAATACAAAGCGAATCCGAACGCTCAGACTGAGCTGAAATGGACACCTTTACATTCAGCATGCAAATGGAGCAATGCCGAGTGTGCTGCCTTACTGCTGCAACATGGAGCTGATGTTAATGCTAAATCTGATGGTCTGCAAACACCTCTGCACATTGCGGCGACTGTGTCCAATTGTAGGAATACAGCCACAGTACTTTTAATGGATCGGAATATCGATGCCGATGCAGAAAATAATTCAGAGGAGACGGCATTAGTTATAGCCAAACGGACTGGACTTACATTTCCAATTTTTGAAATGGGACACCATGCGTACAATGTTGAAACTGGATTAATTGATTAATTGTGCAGAATATCTGAGATTTATTTTTTAATTGTTAATTATAATTACAGAACTTAACTGCAAAATTAATAAATGTGTATGGAAGCTACACATTTCTTTTCTTTAAATGTAGCAAAGCATGAGTAATTATCGTAAAGGATGACAAATGAAGATGAAAATCATTTATAATTTTAAAATGAGGGTTGGAAAAAAATAAAAATACATATAAATTCAGTATAGAAATCAGTTCCAGTTGAATTGGACATTTTTGACTTGATTTTTTGATACTTACTGAGATTTAAAAAAAAACACAATTTGGTCATAACTATTAATGGTAAATATTTTCGAAGTGTTCTCCATCTGAATTTGTACAATAATCAAGTCGTTTTGAAAAACCATGAAAAAAATGATTAATTTTAGATGAAAAAATACAAGAAATTCATTGTTTATATACTTTAATATAGTTTTTACCTTTAATACAAAAGTACTCGATGAGATACACTTTTTCTTCATTAGTAAGGTTACTAACGTACACGTATTGCTCTTTATGATGTCTCAATAGAAACTGACAACACTCTAGTATAAGGAGAATGTCGGCAGAGTCGCGTCGCTTACTTAAGGGTTCCAGATCGATCAGTTTCAGCGATCTTCATACGGCGGTAAGGCAAAACGAGGGAATCTACGAGGTGTATTCAAAAAGTAAGTTTCGCTGCGTTGGGAAAAAAATAAAAAACAAGTTTTACGCTATAAAAATAAATTTATTTTATTCTTTGACTCTTAAACTATTTTTCTACATAGTCTTCTTGGACTTCAATACATTTTTGGTATTTGTTCGCAAGCTTAAACAAACCTTCCTTAAAAAAAGGCGTTCCCTGTTTCTGGAGCCATGATTTGACAACCTTCTCGATTTGTTCGTTTGAAGCGAAGTGCTGGCCACCCAAGCTTTCTTTCAACTTTGGGAAAAGGAAATAGTCACTTGGTGCGAGGTCTGAAGAGTAGGGTGGGTGATCAAAAATTTCCCATTTGAATTTCTGCAGTAAAGTTTGTGTTTTTTTTTTGGCAGAATGAGGCCGAGCGTTGTCATGAAAAAGCAAGACTTTTTTGATGATGGCATTTCTGAGTTTATTTAGCACTTCACAATATCGATCCGCATTAATCGTGGTACCATTTAAACCTTTTGCGGTTAAAAAACGGATAACCGCACGTAATTCACAACTGGACACGTTTTGCACTGGTAGCTCCATGATTGCCGAGCTCGTACTGCTGAGAACAGTATTCTTGGCCACTAAAACTAATTCCACACTTATCAGCAGACCCTAAACCAAAACTATGTTCGGTGCGAGTCCGCTAGGTGGCGTCCGAGAGGAACTCCAGACTAGAGAAACTTACTTTTTGAATACCGCTCGTACATTGGATATATTCAATCCTATTGATATAAGTTGACTGAGTGGAAGACCTACCTGACTGGCATATTCAAGGAGAGGATGGACAAAAGAAATGTATAGGGATTTCACGACGTATGGGTTATTAAATTCTATGGATCACCGTTTCACGAAGCCGAAAGCTGAGTTTGATAATGTGTTGTCGATGTGAGAACGAAAGTTGAGTTCCCTATCGCAGGTGACGCTGAGATCGCGAATCGAGTCAACCGAAGGGATATGCTCGCCAGATAAAAGATATATTCTAGGGGAGGAAGGGAGTATAGGAATAGGTAATGGGTTTTGGAGACGTTTAATTCCAAGAAGGGGGGGTCAACTGAGAAGGAAATTTGTTTAGAGATCTTCTTCATGTCATCAGCGTAAATTGAAAGGTTCGAGTGTTTGATGATGCACTCGACGTTATTTACAGCTAGAATAAAGATTAGGGGGCCCAGATGGCTACCTTGAGGAACCCCTACGAAAGGGCAAGAGTTTACTGAACCGAAGAGGTTGAAATTATCGTTAAGTGCGTTAATATATTAAGTAATGAAAGTAGAGTCGATTTTAATGGAGACCACGGAAGTTTGAGGGCGAGATTGCATAAAGTGAAAATAGTTGAAATTGGGTTCAGAGGAGTGTTCGCAAAAGGATTGGCTGAAATAGTTTGCAAAGAGGTTAGCAATTATTCTGGGATCAGCTGAAGACACATCTCCAAGTTTCAGGGTTGAAGGATAGCCACTAAATTTTATTTTAATATTAATGAACTTTTAAAATCATTTGGGGTGAGAGATGAGGTAAAATTGCATACGATTAAGGTAATTGTGGTAAAGGGATTTGCTGCGTTCGGAAAACAGGATAAATTAAATTAAATTATAAATTATTTTATTATTAAATTATATTCACTCTCGGTTGCTTAGTGTAATTGAAAATTGTATTATTTCTGTACATAAATAAATATTTTGTTGTTTTCTATAGAGAGCATTGTAACATACTAATAAACTCATACTACTACATTAATAAAATTAATAAAAAAAATTCACGAAATGAGATTTTTGTCAGGCATCACAGCGCATCAAATGAATAAGACGATGAGTAGTTATTTAGCAACATAGATAAAAGTTGTAATCCTCTTTATTTCTAAATAAAACACGAAAGAGCATCACATTAGCGCGTCGTAAATGATTGTTAATGTTCTAATGGTGATTTTACATTTTTATGTCGCTAAAATTAGCTAGACAATTTTTTACCTGTTGTAACTATATTTAAATTTTAACCCAAAACAGTTCAAGCTCCACTAAACTCTTAAAAGTCGATGACCGTATTTAGTGCTGAAATGTAAAAGCCGGCGTGGTATTGTGACGGATTCCGCGTTTTTATTATTGCTAAAGAAACATGAAAGTAAAAGTTAAGAATGGGGACTAAAGTAAGTAATTGTGGTCTTCGATGTCGGGATATGCTTCAGTGCGTTGTTTTCCGGTCAGCAGATTACAACTACATAATACATAGCTTACATACACAGTTCCCCCTTAACATGGCCTTCTTTTACAACCTCCCTTTTCCTGCTTGTTCATTCAAGCGACTTTTTTTTGGTGCAAGCATGACTATTAAACTTCAGTACCTTCATTGTGCAGTTTTCTGTTCTCTGCTAAATTTCTTTCTTTTCTGTGTTACAGCAACTCTGGGTTAAATTAAGACTCTCTCAAGTATGTCATGGGAGATCATTCAACGTGGTATAATAAGACAGATGACGCAATTCTGGGGGCCAGTGCTATTGCTAAAAAAAAAAACCTTTGGTACACTTTAGACTGATACGCAGAAGAAACCAGTTTTTCTAATAAAAAGTAAATATAATTGATCAAACAAAGTTAAAATGTTCGTGTGAGCTTACCCTTTTTTAAACTTTATAATTGAAATTGATCGACAAAAACCTACCTAAATCTAGAATAAATCTCAAAAAATCGATCGGATTTCCTTAACTACAACATAGATCATATGATCAAAGTTAACGATAAATTTGTTTATTAAAAAGCAAAACCAGTAACTCGAAGTTTTGATGAGATTCGATATATTCTGCTACATAAAAGGTAGTAGATCAACTGAATGTAAAGTTTAGAATAATATTAACCTATTAAGAAGCTTGTCTTCAAGTATATCCCTTGAAGTGGTTGCCCTCTAGCCTATCTCTAGCCAGTCTAAAAGGGGATGGTATTTTGCTGGCCTCCTCATAGTTGTTGGGGCAGTTACTGACCGTCTAAAAAATCAGTAAGAATTGGCACTGATCGAGAAAAAAAAACGATCTTCAAGGTCGATGGGTTCACTATGTTCAATTGTCGCCAGCTAGTAAGCTGGCGGCGCGGCTTTTTGCGCAAAGAAGAAGAAGTAAAACGAGATTTACGAGGACGGTGCGGGGGAAGGGATATTATACCAACTCTTCATGAGATAGATGTGAGTATAATCTAAGAAAAGTATATAAATATGAGCACGCTCAACAGATTTTGCTAAATGTTCGTTGTGCATTCGAACGACCTAGTTTTCTGTTTTTCGAGCTAAGCAAAAGAAGCGCGCGATTTTATATATTGTCTGTTATATAATTTAATCGGGACGAAAGTAAAATTAAGAAGTGGTCTTTTGGGAAAGTAAAAGTGTTCTAGTTTTTGTGATTTAACCACATAATAGAAGTTATGAAGCTGTTTCTGATTTCTGTTGCCCTTTTGGCAAGTGTTGTTTATGTAAAGGCCGCTGAGGATGGATATCAATTATGTGAGCAAATTATGGTTCTTTTACCTTTTGCTGAACTGCATGAATTTTGTGAATATTGTGTATAGCCATAGTATTGATAGTGTTTCGCACATCTCTCACATCCATACTTCATAATAAATTATAATATGATGAGGATTACACTTCAAAATGTTAATAGTTTATAGTCAAAGTTCAAGGTGATAATTATTAGCATGAATTTTAAAATTGTACGTTTTTAGCGGAAAATGTATTGCTATAATTAAATATTTAAGTTTGAAATTGGATATCAACGGTCAAGGTTTGTTTTGCGGTATCCATTTATTTTTTTGAATAACTTACGGATTATGGTTTTTTTTTTTAAATATTGCACTTTAAAATTAGCATAGGTAACTAGTGAAGAAAAAATAGAGAAATTAGTAAATCCTTACTTCATTTCCTGGGTACAATCATTTAATATAAAAGCAATTCCTAATAATGAATGAATTTTCATATCTTTTTGATCAATATTTAATCAAGCTTTATTAATTTCGGTTATACTCCCGCATACATTTATTTTTTGAATAAATCGATTTTTCAAAAACGTCAAAAACGTAAACTTTAGACCTGTACAAATAATATACAATATATAACGTGATATAATACATGGTGTCCAAGCGCGAAACCACATTTTTTGACATGTTTGGCAACTTTTTGATCAAAACTATTCAACCGATTGGGCTCAAATTTTCAGCGATTATTCTACAGATGTGTGGCTATGGTAACTAGAGTTACTAATATCTGTTAATATTTTACTAAGAAAAGGAAAAAAAAAAACTCAATAGTCCGCCATTTTGTTTTTTGTTTAACCACTTAACTTTATTCTAGTTCACACGATTAAGACTGATTTACATTTTAATATCCTGCTCGAATTTTTTGTTTTAGACGTCTCACAGCTGAGATTTTCTGACAACCGTCATTTTAAAGGGACCTAATTGCGGCTGCCCTATCATAGCCCTATTTGAAAAAAAAAAAGTTAATTTTCAGTCCTTAAAATATAGTATCATTAAAATAAATTTTCGTATGAAAAAAAAACATTTAAAAAAACGTCCAATAAATGTATACTCCTCCATTAAAATTTGGATTATTATTGTTATATTAGATATATTTTATTTCTTATTCTAGAATTTCAAAAAATCTATAAACATTTTAAGGTTACTTCTATGACTGCCAACAAAATTGTTCAATAGTTGGGATAAGATAAATGCGGCCTAAAATGTTGACGACTTCTTGTTTCAAAAAAACACTAAAAAAATTCATTTTTAAAAACAATTTTCTTCCACCTCTGAATTCTTACTTGTTACTCTTGTTACCCCTATGGCAAGTTGTTAAACAAAAGCAGTCCTCTATATGAAACTGCTTTTTGAATGTTTACACGATTCCATCTTTCTAGATTGAAGTTTTTTTCAAATTCGTACATTATATGGCTAAATCTTCAATATACATACATACACTATATTGTCCATTAACCAATCAGTCATCATTTCAACGCATATTTTAAATATAAACATAAAATAAAAATAACTTTCGTAAAAACAAAATGTTGAAAACTTTATGCACATATCCGTGAACACGGTGGAGAAAAAATGAAATTTATTAATATCAGTAAAAATATTTCTAGAAAAACTCGTTTGATTGTCGCATTATTTTGCGTTCACTTTTTGTTGCTATTTTTAATCACAAAAAATACCCAGTTGCAGTTTTAATTGCGCCTTTAAAAACTTATAAAATTTTATATTCACATGTTTTTTTTCTGCCTATGATAAATCAATGTTTTTACGTGCTTTTTAATTAAAAGTTTAATCTCCTTCTTCGCCTTTCGGTAATGTAATAAATTTTATTTGATTAAGTTTATAATATACATATAATGTAGAATAGTTTGTTGGTGTATATTTTAGCAGTATATATATTTTTTATATATGTACAACAAAAAACTTAAAGTATTTTTCATTTATACAAATCTTAAATGATGTTATAAAATTGAAAACAACTTTTGCATATTAATTTCATTTTGTTTGTGCGAAAAGATGAAATAAATAAATGTTGTAAGTGCATGAAGAACTAATTAACCCACACAGCTTGTTTTTATAGTGTTCTAAATTCCAGAAATATATTTTGAATCTTTTTACTTTAAATTTATGAATTAAAAGTAATTTTCTCATCTACTTAGTTAGTTTAATGTATTAATTTATGTTTAAACTTATATATATGTATATGAAACCAAAAACTCTTGGTTTTATTTTCGCACTTATTCTACTTATAACTAATATATTTTATAAATTTTCAGCTGAATCTATAACGAACTGTGATCAAGAGGATCCAAACCTCAATGAATGTGTTAAGAAGGCTATGCAAGACTTATGGGCGTCTTTCCATGTGAGTACATAAAAGAATATCATACATTAGGGTGCTTTTTTTTCGTGACAATTTTTTTTTCTCATTCCCACCTCGAAATTTTGTGGCAAATACCTAAACAAAAATTCCCTGAAAATTGGAGCCATTAATATTAATATTAAGTACTAGACCAAGGCGTATAAAGATTTCCCATATAAAATACACGTAAACTTTGATCATTTTTCTTTAAAACTCTACAGCTCAGAGGCATTTTATGGTATAATCTTGGTCAATGGTACGGTTTCTTCAGAATTGAATGCTCTACAAAAGTGTCCATTGCAGTGTAACCCTAACTCCCACCAGCGAGGTAGTACGAGTCACTAACCCCAATTTTTCCATGAAATTCTCGCTTTTTGCCCCTATCTCGTAAACAACAAGAGGTACAGAAAAAGTGAATATGACAAACTTGTAGCAAATTCAATTTCCTACAAAAAAGTTCTGAATACCAAATTGCTAGGTTAGGTTAGGTTGCCGTGGCTGCCTGGCGGCGCACTTAGACCACAAGGGCCCATTGTGATACCACACGGGGGCTTTTCCCATAAAAACTAGCTAACCTTTGAACCACTTCGTGCCTTTGATGAAGTGTTCCAAATTGCTAACATCGATATTTCTTGAGATATTGGGCTTTGAAGTTGAGGTAGTGTTTCTACAATTTAGCTCAATAATCCATGAAAATTCCACACCACCTCAACTTCAAAGCCCAATATCTCAAGAAATATCGATTTTAGCGATTTGGTGTTCAAGAACTTTTTGGAGGAAATTCAATTCCCTACAAGTTTGTCATATTCACTTTTTCTGTACCTCTTGTTGTTTACGAGATAGGGGCAAAAAGCGAGAATTTCATGGAAAAATTGGGGTTAGTGACCCGTACTACCTCGCTGGTGCGAGTTAGGGTTACACCGCAATGGACACTTTTGTAGAGCATTCAATTCTGAAGAAATCCTACCATTGACCAAGATTATATCATAAAATGCCTCTGAGCTGTAGAGTTTTGAAGAAAAATTATCAAAGTTTACTTGTATTTTATATGGGAAATCTTTATACGCCTTGGTCTAGTACTTTATATTAATATTAAGGGCTCCAATTTTCAGGGAGTTTTTGTTTAGGTATTTGCCACAAAATTTCGAGGTGGGACTGAAAAAAAAAATAGTCGCAAAAAAAAAAGCACCCTAATCATACATAGAATAGTTACTCTAATTTTAAATTATTATTTTTCTACAGAAAGGAAACAGTGACTATGGTATCCCCGAATTAGACCCTTTCACTTTACCAGAACAGAGATTCGATTTCAACATTTTGGGAGGAATCGATGGGTCTTTATGGCTCAAGGGAGTTAAACTCTATGGTGCAAGTCGTGCAACGATCGAAAGGACAAATGTAGGAATTACGGATGATGGATCATCGATGGAAATTGATCTCGTTGTCCCAAGAATTTACGCTGAAGGTAAATACAAGGCGAATGTAAAAATCAATAATTTTGAAATGAATCCAAAGGGATACTTCAATCTAACTATGGGTAAGCAATTAATAAATAAGTATATATATTGAATAAAGAATTTATAATATAATTCTATTAAAGCTGATATTAAGATGTCTGCCACAATGTCTGGAAAGTTCAAAATTACCAATGGCGAAAAGTATTTGGTTCTTGATAAATACGACACAAATTTGGATAGTGGTGATATGAAATTCTATGCTACTGGTTTACTTCCTGATCCACAGCTGAGTATGATTATAATTCGATAATTTAAAGTAACAATGAAATTATATTTTAATGATTTTTCAGATAATATTGCATTGGACTTGGTCAATCAATACTGGTCTGAGATCTTAAGGATAGGAATCCCCGAAACTAAGGATCAATGGGCTCCAGTTATTATGGATGCTATCAATCAATTTTTAGCAGCTGTTCCTTTCGATAAATTGCTATCGAAAAAGTTGCAGTGAAATATAGATATATATGTGTAAAATGAATTTAAGTTTTTAAATTTTGTTAGAAATGTACAAAGAATTTGTTAATATGAGTTTGTGTATGAGAAATTGTTGTATTTTTTGGATAATTTAAGTACAAGAATGAATGACCCTTGAAACGGTCAATAAAAATCCTCGAAAACTCACTTGAAAATTTGATTGAGTACTAGCAATTTTTTAAAAAAGGAAATAGTACAACTTACAATAAATTTTTCATTTTAATAGGCTACAATGTCCCCAAAATATGGTATATTCTGAAAATGTTGAAAAATTGACTTGAAACTTTGCATGTTTATTTTTAATATAATTATGCAGAGGCTGAGAATGGGGATTTTATTTTTTCTTATAACATATAATACTTGTCCTTTTGTTAAACAATAATTTTACTTTAAATCATCCAAAGACTCTAGTCTACAAAATACCTTGCTGCATAAATTAGAATAAAATTTTTAATTTTGGACGAGTCCGTTTCGAGATAAAGTGATTATTGCAAAACAGCTAAAAACAAGAATCATCTGAATTATGTAGATTTCTCAAAATATTAATAAGATGTTTTTATAACAAAATACTGGAAAACAACTTAGACTTTGTACTATCGAACTGAACAGATAAAGTTGCAATAATCATGCATTATTAATATTCCTGAAAACCGCCACGTTTTGACTGCATGACAATGAAACTGCTCAAACAGGAACAAAATTATTTTACTCCTAAAAAGTTGGTTTTTGTGACTTACCATAAATGAAAAAAGAGAGATTTTATTTTTTTATTTTTACGAACCATCAGCTTAGTCAAAGCCTTTAATGCATGCTTACTTACACGAACATCAAACAAATCAGCATTTCTATTCACATTTAACTTCATGCGATTAATAGGTTGGAAAAACTATAGTTATTTTTACATAAACTAGTTTGTAGAAGCGACACCACCCTAAGATTACGCTCGTTCGATCTGAAAGTGAATACGCCTTTAAGGGAAGCTGAATCAATATTACCAATTAATAAGTGGTCAAACAAATATAATGTCTGCAATCTCCCGACGACGCTTGTGCAGAGAGTGCATATCAAGAAGCTTCAGATGATCATCATAAGGAGGGAGAAGAACTGGATTGCTCCAAGGTAAATCTTAAAGAGCGAATCTGACAAATTTCCTTTACACAGATTCAATAGAATCAATATGAACTTGATAATGGGGGACCAAACTTGACTCGTATATTCAAGAATTGGTCTAACAATAGAAAAATAAAGCTGTTTGAACACAGCTCTATTGGAAAATTCACGTGATCATCTTTTGATGAAACCCAACATAAAGTTGGCTTTAGTCACAATTGAGTTAATATGCAAGCAGATTTTATAACGTAAATTGTTCACTCATTCTTTTCTTATATAAATCTTTTTCTTTCTACTCTTGTGTGTGATGTTCTATGATATGTACTTTTAGCTATCAAAATTATTATAAAGCTTGCCGGGATTATATACTATTGGCTATTGTGCCAAGTTATTGAAAATATAGAATATTCCGCAATGTAAAACAATTGAACACCAGAATTAAAATTTATATTAAGATTAGTACAATTTATGGAAAAGCTAGCTAACAGAGAAAAATAATTTTTTAACTAAGATCTCAAAATATTCAATTTTAGTAACGTCTACTACAGCTAAATTTTTAATAAGAATACTACAATACTTACAATTATTTTAATTTGTTTATATTATATTAATAATATATAAAACGTTACAAGTTTTTAAAGAAAATTATTTCCTTGATATATTTTTAAAGCAATCACTATTACTAATTATCGCTAGCAATACGAAAAGAGTAAAAGTCCGGCTCTGAATAGCTTTCTTCAGATTTCTTGTCCTTCACTCAGGCTTTATTTTTTTATGTTTTATCTTCGACTGCTTCTTAGGTCAATTTCCTCATCTCAGAGATAAATAAATAATTTAAACGCCTTGTAATTAATTTTTGTATTTTTTTGGATGGCAAATCATATCGTAACTCTTTTACTATTTTTTTGATCTTGTACTATATTTATTATTTAAGCTGTAAGTTTTGTATTTTTTATAATTATATTTTATTTTTATTTTGAAGTTAACGTACTTACGCAAATTTTCTGTTATTAGGAAATTGTAAAAATCGCATACGAGTGGAGGAATAATTAAAAATTAGAAAGATCAAAACTAAGCTTCAGCTTTTTATGATCCGAAGAAGAATATTCTTTACAAATGTTTATATTAACTTTATATGCGAATTTATGTTCTAGTAATTTACTCGCTAACTATTTATTGATACGGTTTGGAGTGTTAAACCAACTGAAAACAAATGAATCGTAAAATTATAAAAGTGATTTACGTGCACTCGCTTCTATGATTTATTTTTTATGGACACTATGAAATGTCTGCTTTTGCCTACTTCACTTTTAGCCAATTTATTTGTAGACGTTGCTCTGTGCTGACTTTCGTACGATACTAAAGAAATAATTAAATTTTCCGAGTCCCCAATATCATTAAAAAATTATTCAATTAGAAATTAGTTTTTCCTGACTCTTACACTGAATCGAAAAGTTGGAAATTTAGAGCCCTGCTTTGCAAAGAAGTTAAACTCACTTATAAATTATAGAAGAATCGAATAAGAATTTATTGAGGGGACTTTTAGTTTCATTTTTGAATTTTTATATAAAAGTGTCACAGAACGACTGTCCTAAAACTGTTTTAAGAAAATCGTACAGGAAAAAAAGTTACACTTATCAGTAAAAGCGTTTTACATGCAAATATTATATAATAAAAACTTTAAACGCGTTTTTCTCGAAACTACATTTGTTAAATTGCCCGCATATGTAACTCGAAAACTACTCAACGGATTCAAAATACATTCGATTCGTTATGAAAAATACTAATAACTAAATCTTTAAAAGTATTATACTACATACCCCAATTTTACCCCCTAAAAATATTTTTTTTATGATTTTTCAGAAAAATATTTTTAATTTGATAAAAATATTTTAAAATAAAATGTTTTTTAGGTTAAGTTACTAGTATTTAGTCTTATGAATACAATCCCGTTGGAATCTCCAGGAAGTCCTAGAGAAATACGGGCGTTTTAAGGGGCAACACTAGTGTGACCGCCTGAAAAAACGGTGAGTTTTGGGAATTTTTTTTAAAGACAACTACTGCATGGAATGTTTTAAATAAGGATATATTTGTGGATATATAGTAAATACATGATAAAATTGTTGGGCCAAAAACTTGAAAATTTAGGGAGTTATCCGCAATTTCCCAAGGATCAAAAAAAAAAAAAAATGCGCCCCTGCTGCAGTTATAGCGACAGTGCGTGAGATCAAAAAAACCAAAAGTTTATTAAATTAGAAGGTATTTCCCGTGCCATAAACCACGATCAAAAAAAAAAAAAAAAAATACAAATTTAAAAAAATAGCGGAGTTTTAAAAAAATGCAATTTTCGCCCGAAAATTTGATGATTTTTGGCCTGCCAAAATTACATTTACGGAAAACTGGCGGGTTATGGCACGGAGATATATGTATGTATAAAAGAAATTGCAATAAAAATCAAATCGATCGGATGATTTGTCTTCGAGCTACAACTACAGCAAATTTGAAAAAAGTAGTTTCGAGAAAAAAGCGTTTTTTAATTCATACATTTCTACCCCGATACGATGAGCGATTGCTTTTCAGATGGCTATAACTCAAAAACTATTTAAGATATGCACTTGAAATTTTAGTATGTTATTTTTAAAGGTATAGACTATCGAAATATTCAAAATGTCACACTAGTGGTGCCCCTTAAAAACAAGACATATTAAAAATGCAAAAAACAAATTTCTTTATATTCTCCATATGTTCTACTTTAATATTTTCGGTTTTAGTTCCCTCAAAATTTTCCAAATAAATCGATTTTTGTTGTTGCATTTTTTGATTCCTTGTACCTTCAGAAATCATCTGCCAAATTTTTATAATGCACACATAAATATATCGTAAACGCGTTTTCATCGAAACTACTTTTTTCAAAACAGCGGAAAGTCAATCTCCGGATTGGCTGAACCGATTTGAATAAACCTTATAGCGTTTTCTTCGTTAAGGTCTATTTTAGGACAATTCGCCAGAAAATTCCGAAAAAGTTGATAACAAAAATATTTGCAAACCGAACAAAGAGAAAAAAATTCGATTTTGTCAACTGTTTTTTTTTCCAACCTCCGCCATTTTTTTTTTTTTTTTTTTTACTGTTTTTTTACTAATTGTGGTGAATTGCTTCATAAAATATCTTCCTTTTTAAGATGTTTTTTGTTGTTTTGTTTCCAACTTGCCGTTTCTGAGATTGAGTGTCCGCCATGGAACCCTCTTTTTTTGGATATCTCTTTTTTGAGAGCCCTCTTTATATATAATAAAGTACTAACAAAAGAAAAACAATTTTTGTTTGTCAATCTCAAGACTTAAATTTTCAAAAAAAAAAAAAAAGTTAGTTGAATTTATAATAAAGTAGCTTAAAAAAATAAAGTTTAAATGTCTATTTTTTCCTATTCTACAATTCCTTAAAAGAAATTAGTTTGATAAATATAATGACTTTTTCACAAAACAAAGAAATTAATATGTATATTTTTTTTCAAAAATGAAACGTGAAGTCGCCTTAAACCAATATACAGAAAGTAACACAAATTCATAGATAATACATATGTACAGAGATTAGAAGCTTCGTTCTTTACAGACTGAAATTTAATATCGGGCGATAATTATTATGTTGCATTAAGTGAAGGGAAAATTCATTAAATACAAAAACCTTTACTAAATTTTGACTTATAAATTATTGTTATGTGAGAATATATTTCGTACCAATGTGAAAATTACTAAATGGTAGGTGACTTTAAGACAAACAAATTATAGAACTTTAGTTTTTACGATGAGCAACGCAATTTCTATAAAAACGAACATTTTGTGATTCAAATTTTGTTAATTGTAGTCATAATATTTTTATGCACAAATATCTTATTTTTATTGTCGGAAAATTATATTAAAGACAATTAAAACTATCAATAAAAAAGACGTAGAAAAGAATAATAAAATTTTATCACTTTTTAATATTTATCCTGCTGTAATGTTCTTTTAAAAATCAATAACTTCTAAATCCCCTAACTTTGTTGGCTATTCAATAACAATAAAAATAGTAATAAGTTTACTCTTCGTCATGCTTAAAAAAAGTTGAATATTGTTATTATATGAGTGTGATTCTAGATTTATTGTATTATTTAATCAGTCTGAAGTAATGGCTCGTTGTCCTTATATCTTAGACTGTCCTCTCTTAAGAAAAAAGCTATGTTTACTACAATAAAGTTCAAATACTTTCATATACATATATAAATATTAATATTTTATTAATATAATGAAGATGGCGCTATAATCAGGAAATCTTCCATATTAATGTATACTTCAAGGCAAATTAGTGAAGGTGAAAAAAAATGTTAAAGAAACATAAAAGATATTCTCCAAATGTAAAGATTATAGAAATTATATAAATATAAGTTGAGCATGTTGCAGCCGATCATTTATTGTTTAGCAATCCACATAGCTAAGTTTTCATTGGCACTGCAGTTACGCATACAATTTTACGATAAGTGTTGCATAAAATAATTTAAAAAAAATAAACTATAAGGTTATAAAAGTAAAAGTGATTTAGGTGTTTTCGTTTTCTGTGATTTGTTTTCTAAGGACACTATGAAGTTCGTTTTGCTTTTTGTTGCACTTTCATCAAATGTGATTTTATTTGCTGTGGCCGCGAATAATGATTATCGATTATGTGAGTTTATTTCATATGTTTAAAGTTTTTTTGTATAATTGGTGAATGTTGATATTATAGTAGTGACCTCGGTATTATGAATGCATAAAAGAACAAAATATGTATTTTTAGTATGCATTGTATTATTGTATTTTTTATTTGCTGGCCGAACATATTGTAAACAATTAAAGGGTGACTCCACGTCGACCCCAGGTCGGGTTTCCGACTTAGCTGAAATTTTTTTTTTCAATTTTCACGTGTTTTTCGCGAATTTGCACGAGTTAAGAGTTTATAATGCATAAAAAAGACTTTGGAAAGGCTGATATCGTTATTAAAATTGTCCGTAGAATTCAAACTTGCACTCAAAAATTCATTCCAACATAGTGGTGAGCCTAGAAATAGGAAAAGAAGCGAAAAACTCGTGAAAATTCGCGAAAAACACGTGAAAATTGCAATAAATCGTTAAAATGTCGCTGTACATTTTTTTCCCCGTGCTTGTGGGTTGTTATTATCTAAAAGAACATACATGTTTCGTCTTCTATCAAATAAAACAAAAAAAAATTAAAAAAGGAGTTTTTTAGAAATCGAATTTTCAAAAAAGAAAAAAAAAACGGGTTTTCCATTTTCCGGCGTTTCCACAACTTGTTTGTTAATTCTTTGACGGGATTGTGTTCAGCGGGAAATTTTACATCGGAAATGATATGGCTGATATTTTTTTTGAGCAAATGGATCTTAATGCATTGAAAATAAGCAAACGAGTCAAAAAAACCCAAAACTCCAAATGCCCATATAAGCCGTCATTTTGAATATTTTGGACTGATTATTTGCAAATCATAATATTTCGTAGTCTGGAATAAGTGTGCAAAATTTCAGCGAAATCGGATACCTGACCCAGCATCGATTGTACAACCGACGTGGAATGACCCTAAAGGGTTTAATAAAATAATAAAGAATAAGAGTTAAAAATAATATCGTAATTTAAATTCTATCGGTTTTTTTTTTTTTTTTTTACACAGCTATAACAAATTTAAATAAAGGCAATTTATGTCTCTATTAATTTAAAATAAGCTTTGATTTATAAGAAATGAAAAAAATAGTATTTTCATTTTTCATTTTGTAAAACGTGAAGCTGTTCGCATCTTAGTCGTAACACGCAATAGCTGAATAAGTGGCTGAATAAAATTTGACAGTCATCGTGTTAAAGCATACATCCGTACTTGTCAGCAATTCAATCTGTTCTGTCAGCCGAAACAAGATAACTAAACTGTGCTATAAATAATAAATAGATCCATTATCAAAGAATGCTGGTTCCCAAAATATCAAAGAGAAAATCAAATAAAGAATGGCGCTGAATCAATGTCTGTTCTTTATCACGATTACTTTCTAGTCTCTGAAGGAGAAAATTGTATAAATTATTACAATTTCTTAACAAATTCTTTTTATACTTTCAGCTGAAGCTTTAATAAATTGTGATCCAGAGGATCCAAATCTTGGTGAATGTATAAATGAAGCTTTAATAACATTTTTCCCTACATTTCGTGTAATTATATATTTTAATCGTATAAGCAAAATTTACAATAAAATAACGTCTTTTTATTTAGGAAGGCCACAAAGAATTTGGAGTTCCACCACTAGACCCTTACTATGTGGCAAAACAAAAGCTCAATTTTAAAATATTAAACGCTATCGAGGGTTTTGCTCTGTTGAAAGATTTTAGTGTTTATGGGGTATCTGATGCAAAATTTCATAAAACTATTGCACGCATTACAAAAGATGGTGCTGCTTTTGAAACAAGTTTGACAGTACCACACATTTACGTTGAAGGAAAATATAAGGCTGGAATTAAAATAAATGACTTTACAATGACACCAAAAGGATACTTCAATATTACTATGAGTAAGTGCTAGTTATTTTTATTTATATTTTTATAGCTAATAGGTAGTTGCTTTTCGCGAAGTTCGGTTTTTTAATATTTCATTTATTCCCTTAAAGCCAATGCTAAAGTTAATGCCAAAACATCTGGAAAATTCAGGACCATCAACGGAGCAAAGCACGTTATCATGGATGAATTTGATGTTGAAAACTTTACAGCTGACATGAAGGTCTATGCAAGCAGTCTGCTTCCTGATCCCGAACAGAGTACGAAAAATGTTTTGAAAATGGATCCATACATATTTTAATTTCATTTTACGTATATTACAGATGACATTCTTCTAGAAGTAACGAATAGATACATCCCTGAGGCATTAAGGGTTGGTATTCCTGCAACAAGGAGTCAGTGGGCCCCAGTTGTTTTGCAATCAGTAAATGAATTTCTGACGGGAGTTCCTTTCGATAGATTATTGTCTAAAAGAATTTATAATTAAATAAAAGTTATATGTTATAATTATGGATTCAGAATTTTCTGGTATGGGAACTAATTCTTGTTCTTAATAAGCAATTTTATTCGTTGGCAGCAAAAATAGGAATTGTTTTATAATCCTGCTATTTATGTTTACTATTCCTAACATGTGTATGGATATAAAGGTTTCAAAAGTTACATAAGGCTTCTGATTATTAAAACAATAGAAATTTGTTTTAAAAAATAAAAAAGATTAAAATTATTCGATTTTAGTTGATGGAATTGACTGTGGTCTAACACTCTAGGCTCTAAGTTTTCGAGAAATGCCATAATATCATTTCTGTAGAACTTTTTCGGAACATTACGAATTTGCAAATGAAAATATGCCGTTTTTATATTTTAGGAGATTTTCATTAAAATTGGAACTTTGGGGTTTTGGGGGATGCTGATTTCAAATCCGCTATCCAAATTTAGAAATTTAAGATTCTAGGATATAACTAAACCAATTTATAATAGATATATAATATATAAGTATATCTATGTTGCGGCCGAGCTAAGGCTCTACATTTACAAGAATTTGTTACGAATTTGTCCGAAAAACAGACCTCGAGCCGTCAACATGCGGCCGAATAAAAAATTGAAAGTGCAGACGTGTTGCGGTCTTAATAATTTTAAATATTTTTAGTCGGGTACTTTTCAAAAAATCCTATATAAATATGACCTGTTCGGTACAAAATTAAGCATTAATTTTTGTTGACCTGTGTTATTTTTAAGTTATTCTATTGCAGTTATAAATATCAACCGTGAAATTGGTAAGTAGTAAGATTATGAGGCCAAGAATGAAATATTTTAATCGTAGTCAGAAACAAGTATAATTTACCCAAAAGTGTTAAGTAAAGGCCAAATAACAAAAAAAATAAACTTGTGCTGAAGACAAAAAAATTAATGAATAAAACCAATTTTCAGATAAAAAATAAAAATAAAACTTAACTCGTTTTTGACTATAAGGTTAGTTAGTGTAGGTGAAAATAAAGCGCAAAGAAAATTTTAAATATTATATGAGGCTGCGTTAATCGAGCGTTTATTATTCAGCAACCCTCTCACATATTAGTTTGCATTAGATGCGGTTTTAAGTGCTATGTAAAATATATAATTGGAAATAATTGAAGAAAAATATACTATAAGGTTATAAAAGTAAAAGTGAAATAAGGGTTTTTTCGTTACAGTGATTTTATTATTTCTAAGAAGACTATGAAGCTGCTTTTGGTGTCCGTTGCAGTTTTAGCAAATGTGATTTTATTTGCTGGGGCCGCGAATAAAAATTATCGATTATGTAAGTGAATATGAATGTTGATTTCCATGTTTACATGCGATTCCGGGATAATGCATAAAAATAACAACATCTACTTTTTTTACTAAGAGAGAATTTTGTGAATTTTAATCATTACATTTCGCTCAATTTTTATTTGCCGTGGATAATGTAAGCAAACAAAAACAATTGATTCATTATTTTATTCCTTTCTAGATTTATAGAGAGATTAATGCATGAATTAATACAATTTGTTAACAAGTAGTACAATGCTTTTGTAATTTCAGCTAAAGCTCTAATAAATTGTGATCAAGAGGACCCAAATCTCAGTGAATGTGTGCATGAAGCTTTAAAAACCTTTTGGCCTACATTTCGTGTAATTATTAAATTAAATTAATTATATAAAAAATTAATATTTAAGTATTACCTTTTCATTTAGGAGGGTCACAAGGAATTTGGAATTCCACCACTAGACCCCTACTATGTGGCAAAACAAAGGCTCAATTTTAAAATATTAAACGCTATCGATGGATTTATTCTGTTCAAAGCAGTAAAAGTGTACGGGGTATCTGGTGCAATATTTAATAAAACAATCGGTCACCTTACAAAAGATGGCGGTTATTTTGAAGCAAGTATCACAATTCCCCACGTTTATATCGAAGGAAAATATAAGGCTGGAATTAAAATAAATGACTTTACAATGACACCAAAAGGATACTTCAATATCACATTGAGTAAGTGTTACTTGATTTCATTATTTTTCATTTCACTTTATTTATTCGTATTGAATTTTATATTTATACATTTTGAGATAAACCGATTTTATAGAATACAGTCTGAGAAGTTGTTTTTAATTTTATCTTAAAGCTGATATTAAAGTAGAGGCCTCAGGATCTGGAAAATTTAAAACTATCAATGGTAACAGGCATATGATCGCTGATAAATTTGAAATTGAAGATTTCACAGCCGACACGAAAATCTATGCAAGTAGTCTACTTCCTGATCCCGAACAGAGTACGAAATCGATTTTGAAATAAATGTGTATATTTATTAATTAATTTCAATCTATTACAGATAATGTTCTTCTAGAAATAACGAATAGATATATCCCTGAGGTATTAAGGGTGGGAATCCCGGCAACGAAGAGTCAATGGGCACCAGTTGTGTTACAATCAGTAAATGATTTCGTTTCAGTTGTGCCTTTCGATAGTTTATTGTCAAGAAGAATTTATGAATAAAATAAAATGTTTATGTTGATGATGGATAATTTTTCTGGTTTAATTGGGGCAGTCATAACACTGAAAATAATAATAGTCATTGTATATTATTCTTCAACATATGAGGATTCGAACCAGAATCAATGAAAGCAGCGATTCAACTCGATATCTACAACTTAAGTAAGTATCGGCTTAAAAAAAACATAAAGCAGATTAGCAACTATATAATAAATACCTTGATCAGTTGTTTAGAGAAATTTTAAATTAAGAATCAAGAATTTCACGCTTTTTCACTAGAAATCTTTTGTTTTGTCGTGTAAACTAAAATTAGCTTTATATATGTATGTATAAGTGGGTTCGGAAACTAAAGTGAGCGTTAATAAGAAGTGGAAACTCATCTAGAGTAAAAAACTATAAATTTAATGAATATTGTATTGGGTCTGGGAAAAAGTTCGTGGCGTCTTTCCCGATAGATGGCGTCAATTGCAAATAACTCAGGACACAGACCGCAGCGACACCACTCATTGGAAAGGTAACAGTTCGATCGTTTCTTTGAGTGTACACCGACATTAGTGCTGTAGTTGGAAAATTGTTTGCGTTTGAAAATGGAGATAAATAATGAAAAATTGCGCTATATTTTGCAATATTATTATGACAAAGGGAAGAACGGTGCGTACGCTTGTGAAAAAATTTATGTTGTGTATGGCGAATCTGCTACTTGGATATGGTTCGCTCGCTTTCGTTCCGGTAATTTTGATGTGAAAGATGAGTTCCGCTCTGGTCGTCCAATTACTGAAAAAGCAGATGAAATTCTTGAAAAGGTGTAGCAAGATAAGCATATCAGCAGATTTGATGCAATGCATCTACCATATAGTCCAGACATAGCATCCTCTGACTATTACTTGTTCTGATCCCCGCAGAACTCTCTCAATGGAATTAAGCTGGTTTCATAAGAAGCCTGTGAAAACCACTTGATTCAGTTTTTTAAACAAGAAACCAGGGAAGTTCTTTACTAATTATGGTTCTACCCGAAAAATGGCGAAACATTGTCCATAATAATGGAACTTATTTGGTTTAAATAAATTCATTTTCACACTATAAGAAAACCAAAACTACTACTACTACTAAAAAAACGCCACGAACTTTTTTCCACACCCAAAATATAGATTTATTAGGGATAACCTAATGCTTCACATAGTAATAATTTTTTTCTTCACTAATAGTACTTTTACTATGTTTTTTTACTGTTAAAGTTGACAGAGTAGTCATCGACTAAATAGTAAAATTTTCTTCAAAGCTGTGTCATTCACCTCACAACGTAAGTAAAATATCTACATATAGTATTTTTTTCTTAGGCACAATGTTGCTCTTTTGACAGCATTCAAATAACGGTTAACGTGTGGCGTCACTCTTAGCGTAACCCTTGATGGAAAACAGTTTTTTTAAATATATTTAGGTGATTCCAATGGGTACGTATTATCTTTGCAAATTCAATGGTATCGAAATTGTAATTTGCTCCGTTATTGCTCTAGAAATACATGATTTTAATACGATTTTTTCCATTGCACAGCCTATTCATTAGGCCCTAATATAGGTTGTTTCTAGTTTCGAAATTCAAAATGTCGGATCCAATATGGCGTACCAAAATTAAAAACTCGCAGGTAAATTATAAAAATTTTTGCAACGGGGTTTTAGAACTTGCTGACTTCAAATATGTTATATACTTTTTGGAATTAAAGATGGCATATAAAATATGGCGGCCCAAAATTGCTATATTATTATAGAAATTTAAACATATATAATTTTTAGCTATAAAGTTTTGACATAAGAATTAAGTAAAATTACTCCTACAGCTACTGGAAACTAATTTTTGTGAATGAGCATCCACCATATTGGTTTCAAAATGTTTAACTTCTCCATTTTGATATCAGAATCGATATAAATGACCCCAAAACAACAATAGTTGCGTTTTTTTCATCTGGATCTGGTTCTGGATCAGTATCAAATGAAAAAAACGATTCAGGTTAATCACTGGGATAACGATTTTGGGTTTGAGGAGCTGGAATTCCTGTTTTTACTAATCTAATAAGAATTGGGGATGAGACGACAGCTTTCGTCAAAGAAAATTCAAAAATGGCCTTCAAAGTTTTGTTTTTTATTAAATCCCATAATCAGAAAAACGATTTGATTTATTTTGTTACTATAAATTAATTTTTCTTTGTGTGCTCAGAACCAATCGACTACAAATTTCATTGCTGCCATCATTTCAGAAAAGAAAAACTACAGCAGCGACTCTGTTAGAAATTTCCAAACTATTCATCCGACACTAGCACTTCTCGTAGAATTTATTGTAACGACTTCTTGCGGATCATTGATTCTAATCCGAATGAAAGTGTGGATCACGAGTTGTTTTTGTATGTCAATGTTAAGAGATTGATCCAAATCCTGATCCGATTGTAAAAAACGCAGCTAATGTACGAATTTTTATTTAAATTCGTCGAGTTAAAAATTTCTAGTCTGCCATTTTGATTCGGCCATATTGAATTTGAGAACTTTGATACCGTAACTGAAATAAGTCACCCTTGAAACCAATTTTTATGGAAATCTGATCAAATTTTATATTCTTGGTTTGCCATTTTTTATCCTGAATTTTGAGAACAGATTTTTTATATCAAAAACACTAAAAACCCCTGTATACTCAATTTATATAAGCATATACGACGGTATTTCGAATTTTGGCCAGCTTTTTGATGATTTGGAACACTGTGCGTCACCATGCGGCCCAATAAAAAATTGAAATTTTTTTCAGAACTTCATATATGGTGGCATATTTTTGTTTGCGAGTTCATAATTTATGAATAAATCCTATATAAATTTGACTTGTTCGGTGCAAAATTAAGCATTCATTTTTGCCAACCTGTGTTATTGTTAAGTTGTTTTAAATGTCGTAGTAAGAAACAAACAAGTATAAATTCACCAAACGTGTCAAGTAAAGTCCAAGTAACTAAAAAATTAAACATGTGCTGAAATTATTGAATAAAAACAATTTTTTGATAAATAAAAATAAAAATAAAACTTAACTCGTTCATGACTGTAAGGTTTAAGTTAGTGTAGGTGAAATTAATGCGCAAAGAAAATTTGAAATATGAGCTGAGGTTGCGTTAATCGAGCGTTTATTATTCAGCAACCCTCTCACATATTAGTTTGCATTAGATGCGGTTTTAAGTGCTATGTAAAATATATAATTGAAAATAATTGAAGAAAAATATACTATAAGGTTATAAAAGTAAAAGTGAAATAAGGGTTTTTTCGTTACAGTGATTTTATTATTTCTAAGAAGACTATGAAGCTGCTTTTGGTGTCCGTTGCAATTTTAGCAAATGTGATTTTATTTGCTGGGGCCGCGAATAAAAACTATCGATTATGTAAGTTAATATGAATGTTGACTTTCATGTTGACATGCGATTCCGGGATAATGCATAAAAACAACCACATCTACTATTGTGTTTATTAAGAGAGAATTTTGTGAATTTTAATCATTATGTTTTGCTCAATTTTTATTTGCCGTGGATAATGTAAGCAAACAATAAACAATTGATTGATTACTTTATTACTTTCTAGATTTAGAGAGAGATAAATGCATGAATTAATACGATTTACTAACATGTAATTATGTTTTATACTTTCAGCTAAAGCTCTAATAAATTGTGATCAAGAGGACCCAAATCTTGGTGAATGTATAGATGAAGCTTTAAAAACCTTTTGGCCTACATTTTGTGTAATTATAAAATTAAATCAATTATATAAAAAATTAATATTTATTTTCATTTAGGAGGGTCTCAAGGAATTTGGAATTCCACCACTAGACCCTTACTATGTGGCAGTGGCAAAACAAAAGCTCAATTTTAAAATATTAAACGCTATCGAGGGTTTTGCTCTGTTGAAAGATTTTAGTGTTTATGGGGTATCTGATGCAAAATTTCATAAAACTAGTGCACGCATTACAAAAGATGGTGTGGCTGTTGAAACAACTTTGACAGTACCACACATTTATGTTGAAGGAAAATATAAGGCTGGAATTAAAATAAGTGACTTTACAATGACACCAAAAGGATACTTCAATATTACTATGAGTAAGTGCTAGTTATTTTTTATGGACTTCACAAGAATTAACGAATTTTTATAGCTAATAGGTAGTTGCTTTTCGCGAAGATCGTTTTTTTAATATTTCATTTATTCTCTTAAAGCCAATGCTAAAGTTAATGCCAAAACATCTGGAAAATTCAGGACCATCAACGGAGCAAAGCACGTTATCTTGGATGAATTTGATGTTGAAAACTTTACAGCTGACATGAAGGTCTATGCAAGCAGTCTGCTTCCTGATCCCGAACAGAGTATGAAATAGATTTTGAAAATGGATTCACATATATTTTAATTTCATTTTACGTATATTACAGATGACATTCTTCTAGAAGTAACGAATAGATACATCTCTGAGGCATTAAGGGATGGTATTCCTGCAACAAGGAGTCGGTGGGCACCAGTTATTTTGCAATCACTAAATGAATACCTGACAGCAGTTCCTTTCGATAGATTATTGTCTAAAAGAATTTATAATTAAATAAAAGTTATACGTTATGAATTCGGAATTTTCTGGTATGGGAAAAAAATCTTGTTCTTAATAACCAAGTTTATTCGTTTACAGCAAAAATTGGAATTGTCTTATAATCCTGCTATTTATGTTTACTATTCCGAAAAAGCTATAATATCATTTCTCATTACGAATTCGCAAATGAAAATATGCCATTTTTGAAAAAAATAGATTTGAAAAGTACAGAAGACTATATTTTGGTCATTTTTGAAAATTAATTAAAAAATAACCGATTTTCGCAAGATCTTGCAATGTAGTTCAAATAAAAGCTTGAACCTTTATATCTCTATATAGATATATGTATATAAAAATGAAAATTTGTTTGTTTGTTTGTCGCTTAATCACGCCTAAACGCTTGCATCGATATTCTTCATTTATTGTCCGAAGGTAGTACATATTTCAACTTAACATATAGGCTAACTTTTTTTCGGCTTCAAAATGGCGGATCCAAGATAGCGGCTGAAAATTTAAATTTTAGGAGATTTTCATTAAAATTGGAACTTTGGGGTTTTGGGGGATGCTGATTTCAAATCCGCTATCGAAATTTAGAAATTCAAGATTCTAAGATATAACTAAACCAATTTATAATAGGTATATAATTTATAGTATATCTATGTTTCGGCCGAGCTAAGGCTCTACATTTACAAGAATTTGTGACGAATTTGACCGACAAACAGACCCCGAGCAGTCGACATGCGGCCGAATAAAAAATTAAAAGTGCAGACGTGTTGCGGTCTTAATAATTTTAAGTATTTTTAGTCGGGTACTTTTCAAAAAATCCTATATAAATATGACCTTTTCGGTGCAAAATTAAGCATTAATTTTTGTAGACCTGTGCTATTTTTAAGTTATTCTGTTGCAGTTATAAATATCAACCGTAAAATTGGTAAGTGGTAAGATTATGAGGCCAAGAATGAATAATTTTAATCGTAGTAAGAAACAAGTATAAATGCCCCAAACGTGTCAAGTAAAGGCCAAATAACTAAAAATTTAAACTTGTGCTGAAGACAAAAAAATTAATGAATAAAACCAATTTTCAGATAAAAAATAAAAATAAAACTTAACTCGTTTTTGACTATAAGGTTAGTTAGTGTAGGTGAAAATAAAGCGCAAAGAAAATTTTAAATATTAGCTGAGGCTGCGTTAATCGAGCGTTTATTATTCAGCAACCCTCTCACATATTAGTTTGCATTAGATGCGGTTTTAAGTGCTATGTAAAATATATAATTGAAAATAATTGAAGAAAAATATACTATAAGGTTATGAAAGTAAAAGTGAAATAAGGGTTTTTTCGTTACAGTGATTTTATTATTTCTAAGAATACTATGAAGCTGCTTTTGGTGTCCGCTGGATTTCTAGCAAATGTGATTTTATTTGCTGGGGCCGCGAATAAAAACTATCGATTATGTAAGTTAATATGAATGTTGATTTTCATGTTGACATTCGATTCCGGGATAATGCATAAAAATAACAACATCTACTTTTTTTTACTAAGAGAGAATTTTGTGAATTTTAATCATTATATTTTGCTCAATTTTTATTTGCCGTGGGTAATGTAAGCAAACAATAAACAATTGATTGATTACTTTATTACTTTCTAGATTTATAGAGAGACAAATGCATGAATTAATACAATTTGTTAACAAGTAGTACTATGCTTTTGTAATTTCAGCTAAAGCTCTAATAAATTGTGATCAAGAGGACCCAAATCTCAGTGAATGTGTGCATGAAGCTTTAAAAACCTTTTGGCCTACATTTCGTGTAATTATAAAATTAAATTAATTATATAAAAAATTAATATTTAAGTATTACCTTTTCATTTAGGAGGGTCACAAGGAATTTGGAATTCCACCACTAGACCCTTACTATGTGGCAAAACAAAGGCTCAATTTTAAAATATTAAACGCTATCGATGGATTTATTCTGTTCAAAGCAGTAAAAGTGTACGGGGTATCTGGTGCAATATTTAATAAAACAATCGGTCACCTTACAAAAGATGGCGGTTATTTTGAAGCAAGTATCACAATTCCCCACGTTTATATCGAAGGAAAATATAAGGCTGGAATTAAAATAAATGACTTTACAATGACACCAAAAGGATACTTCAATATCACATTGAGTAAGTGTTACTTGATTTCATTATTTTTCATTTCACTTTATTTATTCGTATTGAATTTTATATTTATACATTTTGAGATAAACCGATTTTATAGAATACAGTCTGAGAAGTTGTTTTTAATTTTATCTTAAAGCTGATATTAAAGTAGAGGCCTCAGGATCTGGAAAATTTAAAACTATCAATGGTAACAGGCATATGATCGCTGATAAATTTGAAATTGAAGATTTCACAGCCGACACGAAAATCTATGCAAGTAGTCTACTTCCTGATCCCGAACAGAGTACGAAATCGATTTTGAAATAAATGTATATATTTATTAATTAATTTCAATCTATTACAGATAATGTTCTTCTAGAAATAACGAATAGATATATCCCTGAGGTATTAAGGGTGGGAATCCCGGCAACGAAGAGTCAATGGGCACCAGTTGTGTTACAATCAGTAAATGATTTCGCTTCAGTTGTGCCTTTCGATAGTATATTGTCAAGAAGAATTTATGAATAAAATAAAATGTTTATGTTGATGATGGACAATTTTTCTGGAATAAACGAATTTTGGGCACTGAAAATAATAATAGTCATGCTATATTATTCTTTAACATATGAAGATTCGAAGCAGAATCCATAAAAATAGCAATTCAACTCGATATCTACAACTTAAGTAAGTATCGACTTAAAAAAAACATAAAGAAGATTAGCAACTATATAATAAATACCTTGATCAGTTGTTTAGAGAAATTTTAAATCAAGAATCAAGAATTTCACGCTTTTTCACTAGAAATCTTTGGTTTTGTAGTGTAAACTAAAATTAGCTTTATATATATGTATAAGTGAGCGTTGATAAAAAGTGGAAACTCATCTAGAATAAAAAAATATATAAATTTAATGAATATTGTATGTACCAATGTCACTTATTCATCAGCATTCAATAAATTTTTCAATAAAAACTAATTATGGATTGGTTTTGCGTAAACCCCAGGCAAAAAAGTTGAAACGTTCTCATAGCAACCAAATTATTGCATATTGAACATCCAAAAAAGAGTCTAAAGAGGAATCTGCTAATATTAACTTCAATAAAAACAATTTCATCTTGTAACTCCAATTAACTCGATTTCTGCAATCGACTGCTTAATTCAGCTATAACATAGCAATATTTGCTGAATTGCGCAGTAGCCTGCATAAGCTGGAGTTCTTAAAAGCAGTAGTTAACTTATATCATCTTGGACTAGTATACATTTATTTCTATATTATTGTATTATAATGAAGATGTTAATGTATTACTTCAAGGTCGATTAAAGAAGGGGGAAACAAAATTTTTGGAGAAATAATACATAAATATGAGCAGCTTTAACGGCCGCCGAGCATTTATGTAGATATTCTCAAGCACATAACTATTAATTGGTACTAGAGTAATACATGCAGTTTTAAAGTGTTGCAGAAATTAACTGAAAACAAATAAACAAATAAAAGGAAAAAGTAAAATTGATTTGGGTGTTTTTTTTCGTTTTTTTGTGAAATTTTTTTTTTCTACGGACATTATGAAGCTGCTTTTGCTGTTTGTTGTACTTTCAACAAATGTGATCTTATTTGCTGTGGGCTTGGATAAAAACTATCGACTATGTGAGTTATTTCATATGTTTAAAGACTTTTAATAGTTTGTGAATGTCTAAATTGCAACAGTGAGTGACCCCGGCATTGTTAATGCATATAAAAATAATAAACTATTGCCGTTTTCATGGGCAAAAATAATGTAGTACTCTAGAGTCTAGAGTATAGAAGCAAGAATTATGTGATCTCATTTTTCCTTTTCTTAACTCGAACAAGTTTTCTTGAAAAGATTAATTAAATTTTGTTGTACAAAAATATATAATTCAAGCAAATTGTTGGTCGAATGAAACATTAATTTTATACTATACATTTCTTGAACTATTACTGCTTACCATGAAATTTGTACCCATGACGAATGGAATTTTTCAAAAGTGGACTAAGCAAGTTAACCCATTAATGCGCAAAACGAGAATTTTGTGCACGCAAGTTCAATTGTACGATTCGAATAGAAAAATGAGGCGATTTTCTTCCAAAATTGTATATAAGGGGTTTTTGGGGATGCTCTTTCAGAATCTGGCATTTGTTTTGCATAAAAGCTTCAAGCTTCGTATTATTTTTTGGGTTTTTTAGACAAAATGCGTTTTTTGGTCTTTTTTCTTTTCAAAGTCGATTATCTTGTCGAAGAAATTCCGGTCCGAATGTCTAAACTTTCTCAAATCCAGACCAAAAATCAGCATTTTGTTTAACAAACCCAAAAAATAATAGAGTTTTTGAAGTTTTTATGCAAAACAAATGTCAGATTCTGAAAGAGCATTCCCGTTTCTATTAATTCGCATTCGTTTATATAAGATTTTGGAAAAAAATTGAATAAAGCCTAATTTAGTTTTTTATTAGATTCTTCGCTTAGGCTAGCACATTAAAACATGTTGGAGGGAACAATGCAAAAAACTATCTAGGAAATTTCATTTTTGAAAGTAAAGCATTGATCAAGCTTCCTGAAAAAAAAAACTATTTATTTGCTTAGTGTTATTTCATTTATTAAAATTCACTTGTTGCGATTGTAATTAGCTTAATTTTAACACTGATTTTTTTACATGCACGTTAAGATAATTTTGTATTGTAGAACTATACAATTGCATTTTTTATTTTTATTTATATTGTAAACTTTAAAATATATTAGAAAAGGAAGATTAGGTTGAGAAAATATCCTAAATAACGCTGTAAAACAATTAAACAACATGAAATTATGTTTTTCCTGCTTACTTAATAATTTTGAAATGAATCATTAAAATTTACTAATAAGTATTATGTTTTTGTATTTTCAGCTAAAGCTCTAATAAATTGTGATCAAGAGGACCCAAATCTCAGTGAATGTGTGCATGAAACTATGAAAACTTTTTGGCCTTCATTTCGTGTAATTATAAATTTAAATCATATTAAAAGTAATAATAATAAAATATCACCTCATTATTTAGGTGGGTCAAAAAGAATTTGGAATTCCACCACTAGACCCCTACTATGTGGCAAAACAAAAATTTAATTTTAATATATTAGACGCTGTTGAAGGATTTGTTATATTAAAAGCAGTTAATGTCCAAGGAATATCTCATGCAAAATTTCATAAAACTATCGCTCACATAACTGAAGATGGTGCTGCTTTTGAAGCAAGTTTGACAGTACCACAAATTTACGTTGAAGGAAAATATAAGGCTGGAGTTAAAATAAATGACTTTAAAATGACACCAAAAGGATACTTCAATATCACATTGAGTAAATAAAACATTTTATATTTTTATTGTACTCACAAGAACGAATGATGATGTTTATCATAGTGTCCAGATTTTATAATATATATTACAATCTATAATTATTAATAATAATTTAATTATTTTATTCATTGTTTTATAGCTGATACCAAGGTAGAAGTTGCAACATCTGGAAAATTCAGGTATATCAACGGTGTTAAGTACGTTATCATGGACAATTTTGATGTTAAAGACTTTTCATCGGACATGAAGGTCTATGCAAGCAGTCTTCTTCCTGATCCTGAACAAAGTATGAAATCAGTTAATTAGAGGTTGATCTAAACATATATTAATATTATCTTATTACAGACAATGCTCTTCTGGAAGTAACAAATAGATATATGCCTGAGGTTTTGAGGGTCGCTATCCCTGCAGCAAAGAATCAATGGGCTCCATCTGTTCTAAAAGCCGTAAATGATTTTCTGGCAGATGTTCCTTTCGATAACTTAATTTCTAAACGAATTTATGAATAAAATAAAATGTTTATATTAATTTTAATAATGGATAATTTTTCTGAGGCAAGGTATATTTTTAAAAACGATCGAAGTATCACATTTAAGAAAACATTAAAAAGTGTAACACTTTTTTCAGCTGGGTGAACTTTGATTCAACACAACTGATATTAAAGAAATGTGTCTTATGGTATAAACAATTGCAGTACTATTTAATCCCTTAAAATTAATTTTTATTTTTTATGGTTTCGAATTATTCGAACTAAATTTGAGTAGTTTTACGGCATCATGAATTTCACTTTGTTTAACTCGTATCCTGAATTTTATAGTCCAAAATTATATTTACACTCACAAGGAAATGGATGGAAAATTTCGTGTATAACACCTATTATATACAATATAAAGTTGGCGATAGGACCAATATTGAAAACTATCGGGGCGTCTCAATTACGAATACTAACCCTAAGCTATTAAATGCTCTGGTTGCTTCCAAAACGATTTCATTGGCTAAGCATATTATAATATTTTTCACTGGTAGATCCACTATTTCGAATCTAGCGATATTTACACTTTTCTAAAGCGTTTGATAAAGTATAAATTCCGATTTTACTGGAAAAAATAAAATATTTTGGATTCAATTGATCAATTTTGAAGTAGTATCTTACCAATCGTATACAACGGGTAAAGACAAGAGACCTTTATTCTAAAGATATTATTGCCTCATCCGGAGTACCACAAGGGAGTCATCTTGGACCTTTATTATTCATATTATTTATCAATGATTTTGTTGAAATATTCTCTTTTGCTAAGGGCTTAATTTACGGTGATGATTTAAAATTGTTCGCCTCAGTTAGATCCTCAGAAGATTGTGCTAAGCTTCAAAATGATTTGGATATGTTACATAACTGGTGCGTTAACCCTGTAAGATGGGATTATAAAATTAAGAATTGTTCAATTTAAAAGGTAGACAAATATAAAGACTTGGGTGTTATCTACGACTTCAAACTCACATTTTCATACCACATTGATTATACCATAAATAAGTGAGTATTGACGAAAACTGAAAGTGGGTAAAGATAAAGTTAATAAGAAAATTTAACTCGTGCAGAACAAAATGTAAATAATCTAATGAATATTGAATGGATGACTTTCAATAAAAACTAATTATGGATTAGTTTTGTGTAAAAAAAGAAAAGAAAAAGAAGACACGTTTTCTTTCTTATGAGATCGTGTCGTCTTTTTTTTGGTATATGCTGCACATGCATACCCAAAACCAGTCCAAAAAAGAAGTTGCTAATATAAAGTTCAATAAAAACTTCATCTTGTTTTCTCATGAAAGTTTATAAATAACTCTTACCTAATTATTATTATAGTGATTGCATTTCAAAATTCGATCCCTGCTGAATTCAGCTTAAAAGAAACAATTGCTGAATTGCGTAGTAACCTTCAGAAAGTGAAGTTCTTAAAAGTAGTCAAAATGCCCTTTATTACATGAGGAGCCCTTTTTTTCGTGGATTCTCTAAAACATATACTAAGATATACATATTTATAAAAATATTTTTTTTAAATATTATAATGAAGAGGGCGCATAATGAGGAAGTCTATCATTTTAAAATTATATTTCAAGGTCAATTAGTGAAGGTGAATAAAACTTTTAAATAAACAACATACAAGAGATATTCTCCACGTGTAAAATAAAGAAACATATAAATATAAGCTGAGGCTGTCTCAGGCAAGCATTTGTTGTTCAGAAACTCACATAACTATTCATTGGCACTCCAGTTACCTATTTGGTTTTAAAGTGTTGTATTAAATAATTTCAGAAATATAAATTTTAGTTAAGTTATTAAGTGATTTGTGTGTGTTTTCGTGTTTGTGATAAATTTTACCTGAGGATACTATGAAGCTGCTTTTGCTGTCTGTTGCACTTTTTGCAAATGTGATTTTATTTGCTGTGGCCGCGAATAAAAACTATCGATTATGTGAGTTAATTCATATATTCAAAGTTTTTTTGACGTCAGTGACTTTGGAATTATTAATACAGAAAAAACAACGAAAAACTATTTTTATGATATTTTGTTGTATTAGAAGAATTTTTATGGTGGAATTGTGGTTTTTCTTTGCGTAGACATTCAAATTGATAAAAACAAAAATAGATTGGAAAAAGTAACATAACTATTGTAAAAAAAATTATGTCTCTCTTAATTTTAAATTAGATTTTTTCCTGCATATATAAATAATATCTTTAAAAAAACATGTAATTCTATTTTTACGTTTTTGTAACATGAAGCTTCGGATATTCTCGGATATTCGTTGATTCTGGCCAGAATTATAATATTAAATTATATATGTATATGTGGTACTGGCCAAACTCGATTTTTGGATAAATAACTTTGTACTGCGCAATTTTTACAGACAAGCAGTAATTTGTGCTTTAATTAAACGTATTTATTAAATTAAAGCAGAAATGTGTGAATCTCGGAAAGAGTGACCACAAAAAAGGGTTTTTTTAGCCTATTGATCAAACACGTGTAACTTCGATTGGAAGGAAAAATTGTTGTCTCTAGTCATGAACTTATGCAAAAAGCTTGATTTATTATTTTTACATAACGCACGTGCGAGAAAAAGATTAATTGTTTATTATTTTAGTAGTTAATATTGTTTGTTAGTTATGCTAATAACATTCATTGATTATTTTCATGTGATCGTAAAGTCGTACACAAAACTACCCCTATAGAAGGGGTGTAATCAAACGCTTTAAAGGGGTTAAAAATAAAAAATAAAAAATTCAAAAAATATATCTATCAATTTTAAAAAAAATAAATTTTTGTGAAACATAAAAAACACGCAAAGGGGTATCAATCTTGGATTTGATGAAAATTCACCCCCACAAAGAGGGTTAAACTACCCCCAAAGTATCAGAAAAGTAGTAAATCATAAAGTATCTTAAGAAAAATCGAGGTAAAGAATTTTAGGTATGGAATATACCAGTGATGGTGAACCTTTTTGAGAAGTAGGTCAAATTTTGATGCTTATTTTTTTAGTGCTAGCTCGTGGGTCAGCAAGTCAGTGACGTCACTTGGAAAGGAAGATGACAGGATGATTAATAACTACTTTTTAAATCTTCTAAAAAGTTTACATTTCTTTTTTGTTTTACAATTTTTACTTTTGCATTTCAAGAGCAAAAAATAAAGAACGAATTCCAAAAATTTATATAAATGGGGTAATACCTTGAATTATTGCACCAGGTGACACCATGTCCATTCGGCAATCGCCCCTCGCACTGAGTATTTGAATTAACAAGGAATAAAGAAAATATACAAATGAGGTTGCCTACGTCCGTTGTTAATAATATAATATTTTGTGAATTTTTCTAAACAAATTTTGTTTTATTTAATAAATATACATGTGTTTAAATTGAAATGTAATACCCGTAATTTGGGTGCACCATTATGAACACAAAAAAATTGAGATACATTTGACACTTGTACGTCATACACAGGTGCAGTGATACGATAGAAAATCAGCTTGGAAATATTTTTTTATCAATTCGACATTAGATATATCAGCTGTTATTTTTGAAAGTGGTATAAGTCCATTTTTGGAAAAAAATGAGTTAATGAGTCACAGTCAGTGGTGTAAAATATCCTCACTGTAAGGTGAAATTTTACAAGCTACATTTAAACACGCTATTTAAACTTTTGTCGTTATTTTTAAGTTGATTCAAACGCAAATTCTTAAATATCTCAATATAGAAATAAATGGACTTATACCACTTTGAAAACAAACGGTTCAAAATTTTGCATAGTTCGTTATTATTGAAAGCGGTATAAGTCCATTGGTTTATTTTTTTAAACAATTTTATTAATTATATTTTTGCATAATAAAATTTAATAAGATTATAGTATTAAAAACATTACCCGAATTGATTAACTTTTACCATTATTACCTTAAATATCTCATGAAAAATCTATTCATGAAAAAATTGACATATACCACTCTCAAAAACAACAGCTCAATACTTTTTTTTTTTCTTAAATATTTGTGATTGTCTGTTGTCTCTTTTTTGTTATAAAAAATAAGTTCATAAAAATCAACGAGTGGGTCATTTAAAAGGCCTTTGTGGGTCAGTGTCTGACCCGCGGGTCATAGGTTCGCCGTTAATGGTATATACTCTGATGATGTTGTAGGCTAGTTAAAAATGATTTTATAACAAGATTCTGTTTAAAAGTCTATTTTCAATTATTTAGTTATTATTTACTAGTTTTAAAACAAATTATTACTATTTGATAACAGGTACTATGCTTTTATACTTTCAGCTAAAGCTCTAGTAAATTGTGATCAAGAGGACCCAAATCTCAGTGAATGTGTTCATGAAGCTCTAAAAACCTTTTGGTCTACATTCCGTGTAATTATAAATTTAATTCGTACATATTTGACCAGCAAAATCCGATTTCGGGTCATACATGTGTTTCGAAACACCTCGATATTTTATATCATTAAAATATTTAGTCAATCGGCCCATGCAATAATATTACATTATATAGGTGAAGATTGTCGATCCTAATAACTAATATGAACTAACTAGTTTGACCTCAAATCGGGTTTTGCCGGTACCATAGTCAAGAGTAACAATAAAATACCACTTTTCTTTTAGGAGGGCCACAAAGAATTTGGACTGCCACCATTAGATCCTTACTATGTGGCAAAACTAAAGTTGAATTTTAAAATATTAGACGCTATCGAGGGATTTGTTATACTTAAAGATGTTAAAGTACAAGGGACATCTAGTGCCAACTTTCATAAAATTAAAGTTGGTATCACCGAAGATGGTGTTGGTTTTGAAGCAAGTTTAACAGTACCTCACGTTTACATGGAGGGAAAATATAAGGCTGGAGTTAAAATAAATGACTTTAAAATGACACCAAAAGGATACTTCAATATCACCATGGGTAAGTTAGTTTTTGTTTGATGTTCGTCATGGTGCTATTATTCATTCGTTGTGTTTATAAATAAATAGATTTTATAGCTTCCAGTTTATGAACTTGTTTTTCGAGAAGAATTGTATTTTTATTTAATGTTTTGTTTTAAAGCAAATGCCAAGGTAGATTGTACAATATCAGGAAAATTCAGATACATCAACGGTGTTAAATACGCTATCATGGATCAAATTGACGTTGACGACTTTACATCCGATATGAAGGTCTATGCAAGCAGTCTTCTTCCTAATCCCGAACAAAGTATGAAATCGTTTTATTAGAGCTTGATATTTTAATGATATATTAATATTATCTTATTACAGACAATGCTCTTCTGGAAGTAACAAACAGATATATGCCTGAGATTTTGAGGGTCGGTTTGCCTGCAGCAAAGAATCAATGGGCACCAGCTATTTTACAATCAGTAAATGATTTCCTTTCAGTTGTGCCTTTTGATAATTTTTTGTCTAAACGAATTTATGAATAAAATAAAATTTTTATGTTAGATTCTTAATGATGATTTATAACAAGTTAAAATTTTTTATATATCAGTAAGGTACGTTTTGTTATTATTTTTATATATATATTTTTATTAATACATGTATGTACAAGTTTAATAGCATTATTTTTATGGAAAAATAATAATTCATAATTGGGCTTAAGATCCTCTTTCAAACTTCAATATTTAGTTGGATAACCATTGTTTCTAAACACCGACTTAGGCATTGGCATAGTTCAAAAAAAGTACTGATCGAAATCCTCTTTCCCATAAAAATTCAAATTTAATGGTTTATCATCCGAATCGTGCTCCAGAGGTTCTAAATAAGGTTGAGATCACGTTTTCTTTTCCGTAAGCCATTGCTTCGTTAACCATAAAGTATGCTTTTGATCGTTGTCGTTCTTCCATCGTATGTTCCAGCATATCTCTGTACTTGTACTGATTCAATATACCATATATTTTAAGTATTGATCCAATACCACGCCAAGACTTGCACATCCAACTATAAGACTTCCACCCTCGTGTTTAATTGTTTTTAAAACAAACCTTTGTATTTTTGGTTTGACGGACGTCGAACATAGGTTTTTTCATCGGATCCAATCCTGTTAAACTTGAACTCGATGTGTCCATTTATTCCTACGTTCATAAGACGATGATGAACATTTGGCAGATAATTCAACATTAAATTTGTCTTTAATTTCCTTTTTTATTTCAAGAGAAGTTATAAAAGGATCAGACTTGTATGGTCGAACAATTGTTTTTCTTGGTTGCGGATTCCAAAATTTGGTTGTTTGTGGTACCTTCTATTTTTACATGTTTGATAGCGTTTTATACAATTTTACCTGAAACAAGTCAGTAACCTTACAATGGTAGAGTTGGTACGGATCATTTCTCTTCATAGTTAAAATCGCCAGAGTGTTGTTACTGTACTTTAATTTTTGTAATTTAAGTGTATATAATATTTATTTGAATTTATTTATATTTAGCGAGTATTAAAAATAAAAGTTTGATAAGTTGTTGATTCTTGTTAATTTTATATTATTCTTTAAGATGTAAGAGCTTAAACAAATAATGTGGTAGGCAAAAATAGTTATCCAACTAGATATCTAGGACTTTTGAAACAATTGGATAATATATATTTCTTGAAAGAATTACAGGGTGTCTAAAAAGATTTTTCTTTTGAAATTCAAGGACTTTTCAAGGATTAATTTTAGGAAAATTCAAGCACCAAAATGTATTTAAATAATGGCAGTATATTTTTTATTCATTAATGACAGTATATTTTTTATTCGTCAAGATTAAATTTTTCAGGATTGCCAAGATTCATTTTTTCTGTTTTTTTTTATGAAAAAGTAATTTAATCTTTTAAAAATTCAAGGACAATTTCACTATTTTCAAGGGGTTTTCAATGATATCAAGGACAACAAATAAATTCAAGGGGTTTTCAAAGATTTCAACTATGCACCATAAAAGTTCCCAATTTTATTCTATGGGTTTAATTATGGTCCAACACTCCATAAATATATATAATCTGCTAGACTATAAAAGAAGGCAATTTGGACAAAACTTTTATGTCGTTGTCAAAAAGAAATTTAAATTAAGTAAAAAAGACTTTTCCATTACAAATTCACTGAATTTTTAAATAGTCCTTGTATGATATAATAAACTGTCTGATATGGGTTTATTTTTGAACAAGCAGATGTTGTTTTTTTATGTAATAATTCATCGAAATAACCTCCTGTAGAAAATTATCATATAACCTTCACCGGAAGTGAATTTGATCAATATAAAAAAATATATATATACAAAAGCTATGACTAGCGAGTCACGTTTTAAACAACTTTAAATATTTTTTTTTCGGAAATGTTTGGGGGTTGCCCATCTATTGGTCAGAGTTTTGGAATATTATAGAGCATAATATTCAAAACAGAAGGTGATTGAATCTTTTATTTAAGATCCTTCTAGAATTTTACGCCGGTAGCAATGAAAAAATTTAATTAATATTATTTTGCATATCTCGATTTCATCCGGTAAGGTTTACTTGATCTCAACTTGTTTATTTATCTGTTTCTCTGATATCTTAGACATTTAAATATAAACTTGAAATCTTTTAGTAATCAGTTTATTTTCATCTAACCAGAAAAATAGTTTTATGGGCGAACAACTTAAAATGTGGAATGTATTCAGATTTATGAAAAAGCAACCTATAGTATAAATGTAGGCGTATTTCTTTCCTAAAAGAGCTTTTCCAAAAGCTGCTTAAGACTGCTTGTTAAAACGTTACCGGTGTTTGTAAGACGATAATCAAACAAAAGACGGAAAAAGCTAATTTAATATTATTACAACATCTAGGTTTGTTTATAAAGTACCACGATCGCATCCAATTGGTAAATTAGTGTTCTAGTAAGAAGTTTCTTAGACCGTTGTAGACCTTTTGACCCTTTGTTTTGCCAGTCTGACCCTCTTTCTATCTTTGATGTTAAACCGCATAAAATCTCTCTTCGGCTTATGATCATAAAATTAGCATATAAAGATATTACGTTATGGCGCCATAAATGTGTAGGCGATGATCTTCATCTTTTGCGTTCGGATGCCAGTGATCTCATAGTGATCTAAAAATGCTAACTTATGAGATTCCACACCCGAGGGATAAACAGGAATATTATCATCCCAGGGGTTGGTGGTTTTTGATAAATACTATTTTTTTTTTTGCATTATTAAAACCCAAACAATTCGAAAAATAGCAGTCACGAAGCAAAATTGACGATCGCGTGGAAGAAAGGAAACCACAAAGAGAATTGGTATTCACGGAAGCTTTAAAAGATTTGTGCTGAAGAAGCAAAAAGTCAAAGACCCTAGGTGGCGGCTACAACAACTCATCGATGATCGGATAGAAGATATTGCCGGCACCTTAAACAGGTGAGAAACATAATTTTCTTGTGGTACGATCGGCAGATCAGGTATTGATCATTTGCGCTGGAATGTTAGTTATTTTGATTGATGCACTACAAATTTTTGCTACTGTTTGGCTGTTGAGTTGTGGTGTGTAAGAAATTCAATGAAATTGAGAATGGGAAAAATTTGAGGAGGTCCAATGTGATCTTGGGATTCATGGAATTTTGAAGTAAGCAAGTATTGTCGGTAAGTGGGCGTGATTGATTATTTCAATTTGGATGATAAGATCAAGTAAAGCTAATGGGGTTAGTGGCTCAGATGTTCTTTACAAAGTAATAAAGAGGTTCACGACTTCGAGCATAATTCTAGTAGAGTTTGGGAGAGTTAAAATCAGGCGAGGACTAGGTAATCTAAGGTTTTGTCCCTTTTGATAAAACAACTTTAACTCTCATTATATCAAATGATTTATTTTCAACCCTTATTATTCCTATGTCCTACTATTCTTACAATTTTCTCAGCTAACCAGCTAGCAAAAAGGGTTTGATTACATAAGTACCAACAGACGAAATAGACAGTCAAAATAGCTTCTTCCAATTGTTCCACATTGTCTAGAAGACATCGAAGAAGATAAAAACGTAGGTAGACAAAAATTACACTTTGCACTGTGAAATACTTCTTCAGAATTATTTCTTCTTCTGCTATCGTAGCGTTCGGTTTATTCGGGACCAGTAAAGAACAAAATCATTTTCATCCAACTTTCTTACACCTTGAAAGAAGAAGAAGTGGGGGGGATCTGTATACCTTGTTTGTGTTGCCTACAGATTTTATATAAGAGTCAAGGCAAAGGCCAAGGTGGATTCAGTGCCAACAAAATAATCATAGAATTTAGAAGAGCGTATAAAATAAAAGCGTGCAGGAAGAGAATTTCTTACGAGAACGGATAATATTTATTTTCTTAAAGAAATTTCGGAATGCTGGCAACTCTGGTGTGAAGATATATTTTATTAAAAATTTGTGTATTTTCGATTAAGTGATAGTGCTTCATTTAAAAGATAAGTGAAATACGAAAGAAGACCATGACAATAGGATTTCTTAAGGTGCTTTTCCTTGTGATAAGCACGATTTATGGTTGCGTGGTTTATGCAGAAACGCAAGGAGTTACTGAAGATGCGATCATTATTGAAGGTATAAAAATTTACGATGGCTATTAAATTACTACCAGCCATTCATTGGATATTCTGGTGTGAAGAGGTTTAAGTGAAATTCAGTTTACTTTTGAAGATAGAAATAGAAAAGATAAAAAAAAAAACTAGATACGTGTTTAACGGTTGCTTTGCTTACTTTTGTCCTTAAAAAGTCTTTTTAAAGAAGCATCGTTTTCTTTAAGTTGACCTCAATAGGTTTCAACAGAAAGGTAATACGCTAAGTGAAGCAGTGAAGATGTCTACAAATTTACAATCTTCAGTTTCTTACAATTTTAATGTAAATATCCGGGGTATATTAGCTTTCTATTTATAGAGTGGGTGGCAAAAATGGTTCGCTAAGTTCTACATCTTCTTTTTAATAAAAAACAGAGAAGAAGACACGATATATGATAATTAGTGATTATAAATATTAAATTGGAATAACCAAAACCGCCTATGGAAAAAAGTCAAGGAGATCAAGAAACGTTCTCCTTTAAGCATCATAAGAAATCTGCTCCTTCTTCTTTGAATGGCTCTTCTTCACGAAGAATTAAACCGCAAAATACTAATCCCCGCGAGCAAAAAGGCAACGGTAAAACAGCTTTACTGTGGATTTTAAACTTGTTGCATGATAACCTCCTCAGATGGCCACAAACAATAATGCGACTATAAGATGCAAAACAGAAGAAAACTTCTTTCTGTTCGATCAAAAACGATTGGTCATGCCATTGACCGTGTCCTCTTACTGCTGCTTCTTGGATAATAACCCTAGTTCTTTTAGGTTGTATTTTATTATATTCCGAAGTCTGAAAAGGTTATTTGCGAACGATTGAGTTTATGCATTTTAGCCCAAAAAATTTTATATACTCCAATCGGGACGTACGTTTACCTCGAATTTTAATGACTTTACACTGGATACCAGGATAAAGAGGCGGTGACCAAAAATTTATATTTACGAAGAGAACGTAATAAAATACCAGAATTTCAAAAATAACATGTATCGTATAATTCAGACAAATTATAGCTTGCATTATTGTGGTTCTGTTCCTTTTTATGGTTTTACACCTGCAAAATTTTACCCTTATATTCTTTGATAAGATAGTTATAGCTATAGTTAACAGACGACTTTATTCAATTTAATATGGAAATCAGGATGTCTAGGAGTATTTACATATCTAACACTTAAAGTGAGAAACATAAAATTTTGTTAGGTGCCGCTTCTCGACGCTATTTAATGGAAATATAGTAATGCGCATGCGTGATCAGCTTATCAATTAGGTAAGTTGCGCGCGCATTTTGAGGACTGGTCAACGAAGTATCAGGGGAATTCCTTCTACCTTTTTATGCATTGTTTACAAGGAAATACTTTCGCAGTGATGAATGCGAAACTAAAATTTCATACCTGAATCATCGTTAAAATTCATTGTGCACTTTCTTCTTAGTAAAATATTCAGAAAACAAACAAATGCCTAGGGCATTCAAAAATTCGAATTTATCGATGATTAATTCTAAAAAAGATAAATATATAAAAAAAAAAATCAATCAAAATTAGCAGGTGTAAAAGCACCCTCTAATTCAGTTATCAGTCAAGAAACTTTTATGGAAAAACACCTTTCTCCAATTATAATGAATTAGCCATTGATCTGGTCATTTACCGCAAAAATTTGCTAAACATTCGTAGGAGATGAATAAGTCGCATTATAAAAAAAAGTGCTTTGTTTTTTGTGTGGATAATCTTAAGAATAAAACAGTGGTGATAACTTGGGAATAACTTTATATTGATTTCACGAAAAACTTGTAAAGTAGTCCCATTAAGAGCTCCAGATAGGCGCTAATCTCGTGCGCGCCTCTTCTCAAACCGGTTCCACAATTAGTAGTACTTCAGAATTCACGAAAGATTAAAAAGATTTAACAAATCCATTAGTTACGACTAAGACACGGGGGTCGGGCGAACTCTTGTACATTGGGTCACCTACGCAGATGCTAATTGGGCAATAAAAATCATAAAATTTATTTCCAAAATAAAATGTTCTAAATATTTGTGAACATTCGGAAGGAGTCATTGATTCTTCTTCAAAGATGATTTTATTTTTTGTGTTTTATTTTTAGTTACTGAACTATAAGCTTAATGTAAAATTTAAATACAAACTATGTAGAAAATTTCACTTATAACGGGAGGGAACAATTTGATAGGAATGGAATATGTTGTAAGCGTTAGTCCTCTATGGGTTATTTATTTATCTGAAAAATACGGAACAGAAGATCAGTGATCTAGTACACTAATATATGCGGAAAAGTGGAAATTCAACTATGAAAAAGGCTACAAATACGGCGGTATTATTGATCAAAGATAAGCGACCTTTTCTTGTGACTTCAGTGACGTAACAACAGCATTTCATACCAGAGCTAAGTTTAATACCAAAACTCGTAACATTATCAGAGTAGGGAAAAAGGAGACCGTTTTTTTGAGACCAATGCGATATTCGGTCCAAATCAAGATTGAGTCTTTCCATGCAATCTTCTTGAAGAGAGACTGAATAACACTGACTATCTCATTAGCAAATAGCATAAAAAGAAGAGGACCCATTATCGAACCCTGCGGAACTCCGTAAGGAAGAATCTTAAGCCCTAGACATCGATTTACCAACACGTACCTGTTGTGTTCTGATACACAAGAATGATTTTAATAGCTTCATTGAGAGGCAACTAAATTTAAAATATACTGATAATTTATTTAGCAAGCGAGTGTGGTTGATGCAATCAAAGGCCTTGGAGAAATCATGCAGACTCAGAATAGCAAGCTCATCTCTGTCCATGGCAGCCCTATTATCCGACGTAACCTTTACCAGTGCCGTTTCACAGCTGTGAAATGGCCTAAAGCCCGACTACAAATTAGAGATTAATTTCAGAGACGATACATAGGTCATTATCTGAGTAAACATTAATTTTTCCAGGGCCTTAAAGAGGAAATAAAGGATACTAATTGTGCGAAAATCTGAGATTTCTATCCATGCAGACTGTTTTGGTATGGAGATGATTATGGTAAAGAGATTTAATGCAACACTTCTTCGTTAACCGAGATAATAAAGCCCAAACTTTAACTTGCAACTTAAATACTAGTTCAGTTTGTTGAAGAAACATAACACAAAAGAGAAACTTTTTTTTTTTTTTTTTATTTATATTAAGAGCACAAAGCAGCGGAAAGTAGGAACCAAAATATAATCAATGTATATAATCATGCTTTCATGAGCTAAGAAGTTGCGAGACTTGCCTTAAACTGCCCTATGGTATACAATTTCAAAACATTTTGAAGTTTGAAGGCATCGTAATGAAATAAGCTTTCAAAAATGCGCGGTAAAGTTTGGGCTTATCTTGTAAGAGAAGAAACGTTGCATAAAACCTCTTTGCTATAAAACTAACCCCTACAACATATTTAAAAATTGTTCAAATCCATTCCTATCAAGTTGGGTTCTGTTCTTGTTAGATATATTATAATGAGTAAACTAAAAATATAAGATTAGAAAATAATCTTCTGATAATATTTCTTAACGCCTCTTAAAATAGTTTTTCAAATTATACAGAGTTAAATTAAACTGAAAATGGACTTTAAACGTTCTTATTACTTTTAAATTGTTCTTCAATTATCACAAAACTATAGGAAGACTTGAATATTTGATTTTGAATTTTCCTTCTTGATATTTCATTTTCTGAAAGATTGATTTGTCTATAGAAAATATTTATTTTAATTTCTAGCTGCGGAATCACGTCAAAATCGGAACTTCCCATTCCCTCGTCAAACATGGGTCGAAGCTCTAGGCGAAGGAAGTCCTTGTCTAGCTTCAACAGGAATATTAGGCTCATGTACATCCTTCCGAAGTTGCTACCCGTACGTAAAAATACCAAACGTAAGTGTCTGGGAATCGTGGCTTCTAGGAAACTATGATACCTGCACCTATTTTACAACTGAAGGACGACAAACATTCGGTGTTTGCTGTACAAATCCCAACGCAGCTCTTCCAGGATCTGATACGAATAATACAGAAACGGATAGTGAAAAAAATCAACACACCGATAGCAAATATCAAAACTGGCCTCCAGCAGTGCCTACTCATCCAACAGGAACAACAGCAAAACCATCTTCAACATCATTCCAATGGCCACCTCCAATACCGACCCATCCACCAAATCATCATTATCCTACTCATCCACCAGGAACGACATCGAGCACAAGACCTCCTACTACAACAACAAAACCTTGGGAACGTCCAACTACCACAACTAAACCATGGCAACCTCCGTCAACAACGAAGCCTACAACTTCGTATCCTTGGCGCCCAACAGCTCCAACACATCCAACAACCCAATGGCCATCATATAACTTTACAACTACAACTGCTGGCCCTATTCTGGATGATGGTTTTTCAGCAATGTGTGGTGCTAAAAATGGAAATTTGGTAAATTTTTGAAAATATTTTGGAAGGAATTTCATATCAAAAATCTTTAAATCTTAATTATGGAATTTTGGTAAATTTTTAAATATATTTTTTGAGATAGTCCCATATTTAAATCTTCTCGTTAAAATTTTTTAAGGATCAAGAAAGAATAGTTGGAGGTCAAAATGCTAGTCCGAATGAATGGCCCTGGGTTGTGGTACTATTCAACAATGGACGACAGTTCTGTGGAGGATCTCTTATTGATACTAAACACATCCTTACAGCCGCTCATTGTGTAGCTCAGTAAGTTTTTAGGGGATATATTCTTTATAAAAATTTGTATGTGCATCTGCCAGTTATAAGACAACGAACGAACAGATCCAAATCGTAATCTAAAATAGAGTTTGACTTCAAATATAAATCACATCAATTTGATCCCCAATTCAGCTACAGAAAATAATGCGCTGAATTGGGCATCGAAGCAGTTTTGATGTATACATTTTACAAGGCTTTTTAACTTTACCTTTTACAGAATGAGTTCGTGGGACGTTGCCCGTCTAAAGGTTCATTTAGGGGATCACAATATTAAGCAAACTAACGAAGTAAAACACATCGAAAGGAAAATCAAAAGAGTTGTTCGTCACAGAGGATTCGATTTCAGAACTTTGGTAAGTCCTTTAAATCTAATAAAGGGGTTTTCTGTTGCTAAAGTTTCAAAATTAAAATTTCGAGCACCACTAGTGGGTGTGTAAATATGACTGCGCCCTTTTTTGTTAAAAAAAAGTTTATTCAAAGTATGCTCCATCGGCAGCTACAACCTTCGCCCATCTTTCAGGTAATTTACGTATTCCTTGCATGAAGAAATTCTGGTCTTTGAGCTGATTCAATTATTAATCCAAATTTTGAAACTTTCGTATGAAGTGAACCGTTCTCCCGTAAGATCTGACTGCATTGTTCGGAATAAGTGATAATCCGAAGGAGCTATGTTTGGCGAATATGGCGGGTGGAGTAGCACTTCCCAGTTCTGTCCATCTAAATATCTTTTCACGACCTGTGCGGTATGCGGTTTGGCATTATCCTGTTGAAGAATTAATTTACTGTGCCTATTCACCCATTCTGGTTGTTTTTCTTCTATGGCTCCCTTTAAACGCATTAGTTGTAGTCGGTAAACTTCTCCATTAATAGTTTGAGAGGCTGCGGTCAACTCATAATAAACAACACCTCTCTGATCCCACCAAATGCAGAACATAACCTTGTCACAGGGAATATTTCTCTTTGGCTGTGATGGGACGGGTTCACCTGGCTTCACCCAAGCTTTTTTACGTTTAAGATTCTCATAATATATCCATTTTTCATCTCCTGTGATTATTCGATTTAAAAATCCTTTTCTTTGCTGCCTTTGAAGTAGCATTTCAAATATTGTTTTTCGACGTTCGATGTCTCTTTCTTTCAATTCAGATGGAACCCAGTTACCAACTTCTTGAACCATTCCCATTGCTTTTAAACGCTTTGCAACAGTTGATCGTTCAAAATTTAATGCTGCAGCCAATTCTGATTGAGTTTGGCAAGAATCCTCTGCTAATAATGCTTCCAATTCAGCATCTTAAAAATTTTTTTGTCAGTCTCAGTGCCAAAATCATTATTTTGAAATCGTCGAAACCATTCCTTACAAGCTGTATTAGATGGAGCATGCTCACCGTAAATCTCCACAAGCAAACGATGAGTTTCCGCTGCACTTTTCTTTGCAATAAAATAGTGTAAAAGCACTTCCAATAAAACTGAAAATATCTTCTCGATTTTAGTACCACGATGTAGCTGTGCTTACAATGGATCAACCTGTTACGTATTCAAGGACAATTCGACCAATTTGTCTGCCTACAGTATCAAATAAGGCATACAATGGAAAAGTGGGAACAGTAGCAGGATGGGGCAGTATTCGGGAGAGTAAGAACTAATTTTGTCTATTACATTTAAACACCTTTAAAAATCCACATCCAATAGATGGACCACAGCCAGCTGTTTTACAAAAGGTCTCTATTCCGGTATGGGCAAATAAGGAGTGCGCTAGGAAATATGGTGCTGCAGCTCCAGGAGGTATCATCGATTCTATGGTTTGTGCGGGACAGGCGGGAAAGGATTCCTGCAGTGTAAGTGTGCAAAATTTAAGACCTATTTATTAAAATTACATCTTTGCAACGTGCGCTCTTAATTGTGTGATAAAAGAGTAGAAACAGTGTTGCAGAGCAGTTGGGAATTTAAAAGCTAATTGTTTTTATTTTTAGGGTGATTCAGGTGGTCCTTTAATGGTCAACGAAGGAAGTTGGACCCAAGTCGGAATCGTTTCATGGGGAATTGGATGCGGTAAGGGTCAATATCCAGGCGTATATACGCGAGTCACCTCTTATATAGATTGGATTAAGAAAAACCGCAATTTGTAGTGCCGCGAAAATAATAAAAAAGAGAAAATCTTGTGCCTTAAAAAATACTTCATAAGTAAAACCACTGTACATTAGCGAATAGACACATGTGAATAAATAGGCGAAAATTACAGAAGATAAAAAAATGAAGCAAACGTATTTAAAATACTTATCTTTATTTTGATTCGTGTCTTATAGTTTACGAATAGATTTTACAGAGACGTCTTTTACAAATACAAAGATATTAATTATATATAATAACAATGATGTGTTAAATTACTCTCACGCGCAATCTTAATCTGCGCCAAAGAGAGGACAAGGGAATAAATAGGAAAATGAAAACAAATTAGTCTTCCAGAAGGAAATAAATTGTAAAAAATATAACAGAAATTTGGTATTTCAAAGAAAAAAAATAAAGTTTATATTATCACGACGCTTTGCAGGAAACGGACTCACCCCAACCTGCGTGAATGTGCAAAAAGTCGATTAGATGGAAAATTGTTGCTGCAAGTTTTCGCAGTATTTTTATAAGCAATTGACTCGAGTTGTGGAAAGCAGATGATTGCTCTAGAACCACTCCATCTTGAAACGTTATTTTTGTTAATTTCTCTTACGACAATTTCGAATACGATGGCGGTGAGAATTTCTTCCTCAGGAATTTTATGATATATAATGGTAGGCATGATACTAGCGTAATTACAGATACCTTCCAGAGAAAATCGTATGACCAAATAAATTCCCAATCTGAAAAGGAGAAAATTATACAAACTAAATATTGCTGTTTAAAACATATTAAAAATTCTTTTACTTACCGAAATATTCATGTAATACAGCTAGAGATAAAAGATACAGGATCAGACTGAAAATCTCGGCAAGTACCATCAACCTGTAAATATAGAAAAGGTTTAATGTTTTTAAGTACAAGCTGTTTTTCATATAAATCTCATACCTATGCCAGGTCCTTATTGTTAAAGCCACCATGATCAGCTCAGTTAGAATTAATGCTGAGAAGCTGATCGCAACAATGTGGATAAATTCGTCTTCGAAAAGTATAAGTGCTCCATACATAATAACCCCGCCTTGATATATGCTGATTAGGACCCAAATGAAGAATGTCTTATAGCTGAGACTTCGCCCTTTCGACAACTCCTTGTAAAGCTCAGGATAGGTAACTGCAGTGAATGAGCTAATATCTTGGTCCAGAACAAGAGAGAAAACTGGAAACATGGTATATAGTGTTGCGTATCCAACCATTAGGAACCCTTGGTACAAGGCCACAGAGCTGAGATAAAAGACCGCAGAGAAGACAGCTTGCATTGTTGAAATGATCAAGCCACGATGAATAACGAATTGAGAAAGGGCAGCTGATCTCTTGTAAGATCTTCGTCCATGAACTAAAAGTAGCTTAGCAATATGCGAAAACTGTGGAATACTAAAATCCCCAGCTAATGAGGCTTGCCGGCCCTCTCTTCCTTCAATACCAACACCTGCATCAGATTGTTGAATCATGCTAACATCATTTCCTCCATCTCCTACAGCACATGTTCGTTTTCCAGTGTGTTCTTGGATGAGATCAACAACTTGCGCCTTTTGTGTAGGACTACAACGGCAGCATACTACAGCAGGGCAAGCTGTGGCAAGTTCCATAAATTCAATTCGATAGAATTGTAAACAAACTTCCAAACTTTCACCGGAAACGACTAGGGCACAGCCTTGTTTCTTTCTAAACTGATTAAGCTCTAAATGGGCATCTGTTCTTGTCTGAACACTTTTTAGAACATGTAGCCCTTGATTGCGGCCAATAAGTTGGGAGCTCTTTGCAATACAGCAGGCTGTTTCCAACTTATCACCAGTTAACATCCAAACTCTTACTCCAGCATTTCTGAGGAGCTCTAATGTAGGCCTGACCCCTTCTTGGAGTCGATCTTCTACTCCTGTTAGACACAGAAGCTCCATTTCTCGTTCAAGCGATTCAACAACTGAAGATACCTTTGCCACACGATCTGTAACACTCAATCTTGCGGCATTGTAGCGTGTTTCAAAATCGTTGTATTGATCTTCTGTTAAAACTTTTTTAGCCACAACTAAGGTACGAAGACCTTCTCTAGCCATGTTACCACTCTCCTCATTTAGCCAATCGTTATATTGTACGATTGAAGACATTACTGTATCGGCGCCTTTTAGATAAAAACTTATTTCACCAGTATTAGCATCCTTTACAATAATTCCCATTCGCTTGGTTTCACTGGTGAATGGGAACACCTGTAGAATGTGGAATTTAAGCATTCCACCATTTCCAGTTATAGAGCTTAAAGAAGCAGTGCTGGCCATACTGCTTGATGGCGAAGGGGGTTCACCACTGTCTAAACTACCTTTACCTTTTTGACCGCATTTAAGCTGCAATGTGATCGAATTCAAGTCTCGAGCAATTAGGGTAAGCCCTACTTGTTCTGTCCACTTAACAAGAGCGATTTCATCAGGACTAGAGGCTTGGTATGTTATTTCCTCAGTTTTCTTCTTAGAAGTCTCCATGTTAACTACAGATCTTGTGGGTGATCCCCTCTTTTCATCCTTCTTTTTTCCATCATCGTATACTGGAGTTACATTGTGGCATAGAGCAAGGGCTTTAATAGCCTCCCACTCCCTCCACCCTTCGGGGCGACGCAATCTATTACCGGAGTAAATAGTTGACGGCTTCACTGGTGAAGTCTCATGATTTATATTAGAAGCGAGTTGTTCTATTATCTGTGCAACATGGTGAAAAGTGTCCGCATCATGGGAAACAGTACCTAAGTGAATTTTCTTAAAAACCATTTCATTTTGCGTTAAAGTTCCTGTTTTATCTGTTAACAAATAGGAAATACGACCAAGCTCTTCTGGTATGGTTGTTGATCGTACTACAGTGCCTGCAATTTCTGGATCATTTTGAATTTGCCAAGAATAAAATGCTTTTCCCATATCCAAATTTACACGAAGACTTATAGGAATAATGTAGGAGAAGAGGAGAATAAATCTGAACATGTATCTGTAAAATACGATCGTTTAAAACCTATTCATATGTAATGAATTCTATAAAACTACCTGTACCAAGGACCTCCAAATCCTTTTAAGCACATCATAACAAGAGAGAGTCCAATCACTGCGCAGAACAAAACCTAAAGTTTATAGTAAATTGTGAAAAATGAAGAAAACATAGTGGTAAAAGCGAGCTTACTTTTGTCAGCCCATTAATTTCAATATCAAGGAGACCGACTTTAGATCGCGGTTGAGAATTATTCATTACGCTGCGAGTCTCACAGCCAGTGTAAATTATGATTCCTGTAGCTGTTCCAGCGGCAACTACTGTGTTTGCCCAAAGTGTATTCTCTACATTTAGACCAGCTTCCTCAGTGCCGTCTTGCTGCAAATTACGAAATTGATTCTATAACATATTTGAAAACTAATCGGCACTATGGGCTGCAGTAAGAAAAACTGCCGATTAAGAGTTTCGGCTTGGTCCATTTGCGATTAGAACGCTTATAGATACCATAGTTAATTCGACAAAATATTGATTTGTATAAGACTTATATAATAATAGATATGTCTCTCCTCACTGCGAAATAAATTTTCCGTCTCGCTCTTGTTTTGGTTGACATGGTCTTACTTTTCGTGTTACCTATCTTTTTGATTTAGGTGCGGGCTATAGCTATAAATGTGTACAATAACATATTAAAAAATCAAAGCAATCGGCTAAGCAGTTTTTCTTAAATCATCTCAACCGGGTCAAAAATTATGGTTTCGAGAAAATCAAGTTTAAAATTTTTAGAAGGATATTGCACTCGTGGCCTTTGGCCCATATGGCGTACAGCATCATAGATTTAGTGTAGGTTTAGATTACGGTTTCAAAATCAACCTATTTACGAGGGAAGTTTAAATTTAAGGTGCCTCAGAAGGCGAAAGAGGATAGAATTGTCTGGTTGGTTAGGGTCAAGTAGGGTTACGAGGTTTGGAGAAGGGATGTAGCTAAGGGATTAGGATGTTGACAGGTGGTTAGGATGTGCGTAACTGTAAGGGGTTGTGCACAGTGTGGCCAAAGGGGTTGGTTTTGCCGACGTAGGAGATGTTCGTGAGTAAGCCGTGTGTGCCCAATTCTAAGTCTGAGTAAAGATACCATATATTTTCTGTTTAGTTCTAGGTTGTAGAATGGGGGTTTTGCAGTGTTAATTTAATGCTCTATATAACGGTACGGAACTCTCAGGGCGCGAATCCTACTCGTACTTGTCCGTATTTTTTTTTTAAATATAGGAAGAATTCTTTGAAGGAGATTCTATTTTATTGCTTATTTTGTATGATTTAGTGCGAACTTACTGTGGAGAATGTCCCAATAAATGAATGAATATCGTTCTGTGGTTTTTCAATATAAATGCTTGCTTCAAGATCAAACAGTTCGGAATCAGAAGAAAGACCTTGAGTCGTTGGAACAGCCAATCTTAGTTTCCAGTCCGTTTCACCTAAAGGATTGAATAAGTTATTATTATTTAGATAACTGCATAAAACATGCTTACCATCCAATTGATCCGTTCTTACGAAAACAGACCCGCTTTTATCACTAGTCCTCAACAAAACCAGATCCGCTGGGACACGTTCATCCTTCTCCACAATGATGATGTCCCCGACTTTGAGTTTTGATGATGGCACCATTTCAAAAGCCCTTTCTCCAGGGACGAGCCTCTTATACTTCTGCGAATTGACTTCATGGTCCCTTTGATGTCTACGCAAATCATCGATAGCCTCCCTACAAATTGTAACTGCGAGAACGAAGCACAGCGGCCCCCAATAAGTATACGGATACCCGATTCTTATATCCGGAATAAATTGACTCATCGCCATGAGAAGGAAGTACAAATTGAGGAAGAATCGAAATTGTTCGAAGAGGACCAGTGGCAGAAATGAGATTAAATTATATTTCTGATTTCGTATCTCGTTCGGTGGGAATTTTTCATCTGTAGATCGCCCAATGTGTACAGTGCGGGCTCGCAGCTCACGGGGGGCAAACCATTTCCTCCATGCCCACCCCCAACAGCTGGAAATTTATAAAATATAAAGAATTTTTAATTTAATTGTAAGTAGTTTATCGTAGAATTTTTGGTGAGGATTATTGTTTTCAGGGAACGACTGTTGAGATTACTCATCGAAGAACAAATAGAAAAAATGTCGGCACCTTGAGTACCATCTTTGTCTGGGCCTATTTATCAGCGGAATGTTCTCTTTAGCGATCGGAGTTGTCGGTGTGCTCTGTGCCGTCTCCTCCATTTTACCCACAATATTTCTTCACCTTGTAATTTGACCGCACAAATTTGTGTTTTATTTCACTCGAACGTAAAATTGTACGCAATTCGTAATAGCCATGTCTGCAGTGAAAACACGAATGTCAGAATCAATAAAACTTTTTGACAGTTCAGTTGGCATTTCTGGCAATTTAACGAAAGAAAGGGAATTTTGTCATGTTTACATTTTGACGTTGACATTTTAACGAGAGGATTTTTACGAGGTTGATTGTTTTTATAAATTCACAAGCATTTTATTGGCTCCGTTTGTCTCTTGTGTGTCTTAAAATAGAAATTTGCTACGTCCTGGCTCTGAGGTTTAAGTCTGAATGTCCCTGGAGATGTTATTACTCCCTTTTTAGCAATTTTCTTAGGTTGTAAAAGAGAAATTAAAGGATATAAATTATTTTACGCTCACCCGCACAAAATTCTGCAACAATTCCCCAGGGTTTTAGTTGTTTTCCTTCTATTACGCGGAAATAAACTGCCCGAATCGGGGGGCAACAGCAAGACACGCTCACAGCCTCGGTCATTCCTGAGGCGGACTTGTCCAGCGGTGATCTTTGCAGTGCTCCCCGCCGCCCCCCGTGGATGAATTAACAGCTCAGTTTCTGAGTCACTCATCTCAAAATCTCTGAGCTGGAGGTCCATGGTGGGGCAGGGGCTCCTCAGTCCACCGCTCTAGTCTGGGGAGGAGGATTCGATTGAGTGCACCACCTTTGCGCCACTACTTTTTCTTTTCAACGCCGTTCTCCTTCCGTTTTAACGTGGTCAAATAAAAAAAAAAATGCTTTACTCTTTTAAATGTAATCAGTCCGCAAATATGATGAGATGAATGCACCAATCATACGGCCGCTGAAGATATACAAACTTTTCTCTTTTCATAACTACACTGAGAATTAGCGGCCAACGAGGCCGTGTAACTTAAAAATTTAAAGAAAATAATATCACAAATCACAGAGAATTTTTTAAATAGACGATAAGAAAATCGCACGACGGAGAATTGTGCAAATTGTGCAGCACACCGACCGACGACAGCCGACAGCAGGCTCAGGTGTTCAAGTTCAGCTGTAAAAAGTTGACAGTTCTTCAGATGACTGCGTTCGATTATTTCCCCACGGTTTCAGCGGGTTCGCGTGCACTTGACGAGCTTTTTTTTGTCTTTCCCCTCCTCAAACCAGAACAAAAAGTGACAGCTACCCCCCCGAGCACCACAGGAATCGCTCAACAAAGACAACAGCTTTTTTGTTGTTGTTGCTTCCACTTGCTGAAAGCAAACCGAAATTGCGAACTGCTGGAAGCTGATTCGTTCGCGTTATCGCGTCTAATAAAACAAAGTGGCTTTGTTCTTCGTCCGCGGGAGTCTTATTTTCAACAGAAACAACAATGTCCAGTAGTAAAACCGACCCAAGGAAGATGCAGGGCTTCAAAGTAACCGACAACAAACGAATGAAAAAATACGGAATCGCTGCAAACAGCCTTCAAATGCTGCGGGAGAAGGCGTCAGTTAAATTTCAAGTAAGTCGCAGAGTTTTTCATTAATTTTAATCGTTTATTAGATTCTGCATGATAAGATAAATCAGATTAAAGTGTGGGTTCAACGTCCTTCTGATAGGTTTCAAGGTCAAATCGAACAGGCGCGGGGATTCGGGCTGCGGAATATTGACACTTGTTGCTGACCCTCCTGAATTCTGGAGGCGTCCTTGTGCCATTTCAGGGAAATAAATTGGGACTGTGTAGGCTTCCAGACCTATCCTGGCAGTTTGCCCAGTTGCAGGAAGTATTGAGGGCGGAAGGGATACAATTTTATAAAAGGATCTGTTGTCCTCTAGAAATGTCTCTCTAAAATGTGATTTTGCTCCTTTTTTTAATAGTAATCAAGACCTCCACAGAAATAGACCACGGGATTGTTTTCTGATTCTGATATAGCACAGCCGATAGTATAGTTTTACTAACCCCCCGCAAAAGAGTTGCACAATGGGGCCAAATCTCAAAAAGCTGACCAAAAGACTTTAAAAGAAAGTTTTTAGTTAGGGATTTTTCTTTCTAAAATTGGCTAAAGTGATCCCTAGTGAAATAGAATCGACTTATAATAGGACCCCAACTGAACGCTCGCCTATAGAATGCCAGTGTGAAGGTAGGGGAGCAGTGTTCCGCGTTGTTCCGCTCTGAAACACATTGGAGGTGATAAATTAAAGCATTAGAAATTAAATGAAAAAAAAATCAGTTGCTTTTATCTGCTTTTCTGTGTTTAATCGAATTTTTTCAAAAATAAATATATGCATAACATGGACGACGCAAGTGTTTCTATAGAGTTATTTTATTACTTGTGCATGCCATATTGGATCAGTTATTTAAAAAGTAGATATGATAACATATTCGTAAGCTGTAATACTAAAATCTCCCAAAAAATTGATTTTTTATACAATAATTTACAAATTTTCAATACTCTTTTTCACAATGATAGTCGCCATATTGGATCCGCCGTTTTAATTATTGAAATTTTGATAATGTATTCGTAATCAGCGACCCCGAAAACCTAAAAAATGATACCCTACGCAATTACGTTGTGAAATACGCCATATTTAGGGCCCTATTATGGATGTCGATTTTGTTCGACTCGACTAGCGAAGAAAACATTTTCAAAGCTGAGATGCTAAGAAAATTAGTGTCCTTACTAGTCGAGCCGAGTGAAATCAACTTGCGTAATAGAGCCCTTAATAATATGGGGTGGTCGATAAGGGGTGAAGGAGATAAATTTTTTTACTTTTGATATAAAATTTGTTATCAGAGACCCCGAAAACCTCCGAGTGTGGAATTTCAAATCAATAACTTAATTTTTTTATTTTTGGCCAGCTTTTTGGCGATCGGCCCCACTGTGTATTGGCCTTCCCGCTTTGTGAATGAGCACTTCTAAGAAGACACAAAAGTATTCAATTCGATTATGGAATCCGACGGATCAATTCAAGCAAGAGCAACCTTTTGTAACCTGTAGAAACTTTTGTGTGGAAGCAGCATTAACATATTATTTGCGGGTCATAGATAAAGCTGTACTACTCACACGGCTAGTGGGCGAAAATCAGAAAATCCACTATTTAGAAAATATTTAATATTTTCTAAACTAGCGCCAATACTATTCGAATCGGATTCGCCGATATGGTTCCAAGTCTCCTGATGATTTTATCTGAGGAGCATGAGAACAAAGGGAGACAAAACCACTTTTACAAAATTAGGTTTTTTGTATTCCATAAAACATAGACTGTTGTCTGGAATACCAGAAGTCTAATTTCTGATAGCTACTTTCTAAAAGTTCTTAACTAAGACGCAAAACAGATGCAATCCAGAATTGTATTCTAATTAAAAGTTACGAGGTGCTCTAAATGGATTCTTTTGCTTCCATGCTCCTCAATTATTCATACCTTTTGTTTGAGAATTGCCCAATTCAGCTATTACTTTTCTTAAGTTACAGACGATATGCAATTATATTTATCTGTACATAGCATAACATCTTTAATATGAATTTAAATGGGCTGAGTGTAATAATTTATTGTTCAATATATTATATTTTTTTCAGATCGAAGGTTGCCATCTATATTTAGCCAAAGATGGATTCGAAGTCACAGAGGAAGACTACTTTCAAACTCTACAGCCGCAGACACTATTTGTGGTAGCCGGACCAGATGAAGAGATTCGAACAGGTAAGCATGTTCTCGAACTACGAAAATAATAGTCTCATTTAGCAGGCTAAAGGTCTGCATAGTCTTAGATTTTTTTTTTCTTTTTTCATTCAGGGAAAAATTTAAATAAGTGGCTAATATTAGAGTAGATTAATTTTAAATATTTTCAAGGCCCTCAGTCTGCTCAATGAGCCTGTTAAAACTCTTTTATCAATTAAAGTGCTAAAATAGTTCCTCTACAGAATCGGAGCTTGCCTTTGAAAAGCTAAAACGAACTTCTCCAATGATAAGAATGACTGATATGTTCTACGATTTCATCGAAAGGCATCCAGATAAATTTAAGGAAATGATTACAGAATTTGAGAGCCGCAACTCATTAACCAGCGACAAAACGCACTTAAGCTCAAGGAGCGATCATGAAGAATGGTTTGAAGAAACTGATGAACGCTGCAAAACAAAAGAAGAAGCTTTAGCAAAGCGAGGTCAAGATAGAATTCGTGGATATTACTATCGAGTGAAGGAGGAAATAATTAAGAGCAAATTATATCGTTCAAATCAGAAAGCAAAAATTATGTTTGAAAAGATTTTAGAAAAATTCCGATATCTTCTCATTGGCTGTGATTATTTTTCTATGCTTTTTAATCGGAAGCATCCCCGGAAGTATCGTCGGTATGAAGATCAAACAGATGCAAGACCGCTTCCAAATAAGCGACTGAGACAAGCTATCAAAGCATATACGTCGAAAACTGAATTTTGTGAGGAATGGTCGGTTTCGCTTTGTGATGATGAAGGTGAGTTTGTGTGTCAAGGAAGCTACGGTGGGAAGGGTGTTTGCACGAGAAATCACCGTACAAATCCATACTCGACCAAGGAAAGCTTCATACTATTCCAGATTTGGAATTTGGATCATCAAATTGAGCTGACCCGAACAGTAATACCTTCCATAATTGAGAATGTTCGTAGTCTGCTACAGAAACCTGATCAACTTTGTCCAGAACATAAAAAGAAGGTAGTCGACCTCAGTATTATCGAGTATTTTTTGGAGCTATTCAGCGCTAAGAATTTGAGGCTTGTTCACATTGTTTGCCATGATAAAGCATCGAGGGAGAATAAATCAAACGGAAGACTGATTTGCGAGGAATGTGATGAGTATAAAATACTTAAGGATATCATAGATATTTCATGCCCGGAATTAGACGAAGATGAAATCGATGGATTTCCTGTGAACTTCAACATTTGGCTCCTGTAGATTTAAAGGATGATAGGCTTAAGCGCTTTTCTTCGTATTTGCTGTTGATGGAGATTTACCGCCGGTGAATACACTGTTACAGGAACTGCCAGTGGTTTTCGCATGTTGGTGCTATCAGGTATTTTAAGATAAAATTGTATTGTGAGTAGTTGAGTAGAAAAATATATTCAATTTAAAAAAAAAACATTGAATAAAGTACTATTGCTTAAAGAATTTTAGCTTTCAGCCCCTACCGAAAAAGTCAATTTTCGGAATTTCTTATTTATGGATAATAATGATCACAAAATATTCTGTCCAATCCTCAATAAAATTATTGTGCTGTGTAATTTAGGTTTCCTTTATCTTGGTTGTTCCATTTTGTGTCCCAAAACAATTCATTATTTTTTGTATCTTGTTGTCTTTCGTTTCAAGCTCTCTTAATTACTTACTTTTGACTCGCCAAATGTATTTCTGTCCTTTTCATTTCCTCGATTTCTTTAATATGGTTTCTTATGGTTTACATTTTGAAAAGTATTTAAATAATGCAGCTTTTGGATGAGACGAAATACAACGATTCGACAAATTTTTATAATTATTAGAATTTATGTGGGTTTTCAAAAAAGTAAAAATACTATTTTTTTTTAGTTTAATCCATTTTATTACGAGTAAAGGATAACATAAAAAAGCAGATTTGCTTTCGATGCGCGCGAGCAATACCTTAAAACGAAACAATAGTTGAACACCCTGCACTCGCAGAATGAACTTAAACGGAGTAATAAATATGATTCCTAGGCTAACATTGATCCTTAAAAAAACAGAAAATAAAATGTGTATGGCTGCAATACACAGCATATTGAGATGTCTGAAGTGGTTCCTCCCCCTTATGACTATATAAAATTTTTTTTTTAAATGCCATCAACAAATCTGTTTTATTCGTAAAAATTGAGTTTTACGGATTTCGTTGCTTGCTGGTTTTTTTTTTCGATATTGTTGGGTTGTGGGTCTGCTCTTCATATTTTTGGACGAGTCCACCGACTATCTATCAATGTAGTTTCTACATCATATGAGAAATACTTATAGATCTGACTGTCCAGGACCTGAAACAATAAATATCAGTTTAAGTTAGGGGCGCTTATATAAATACACCAAATAGATCTTTTGAGTGAGTAAAAATGTGTTCCGCTTTTGAGATGAAAATCGGAGCACGCTCATGCATTAAATTAGTTATCGAAAAACTACACACAAGGTAAAATTAGTTAAGTCGAAGGTGAGGTGCTGAGGGAATTGATTATTCCTTCGCGTAAGCAATTTATTATTATCGCTGCAAGTGCTCCATTCTAAAGCTTGGCGCGTGCCAAACGTGTGTGAGCGGTGGTGCTGGTAGAAGAAGTCAATTCATCGCCAATATGGGGCAATATTGGGGTCGCAGGAAGCGTTATTTCTTATATAAAAGCAATAGAGCACATTTAGTCAAACGAAGTGAGAGTTGGATGCAATTTTGTGGGTGCCGGTTGGGAACGGCGCCTTTTTTTTAACAAAAAAACAAAAATTGGAAAAAAAAAATATCGACAAAACTCTGGAGAAAACTTCACCTTTAGTTAATTGCAAAAAAAAGAAAAGTAATAATAATTTGAGAAGGCCAAATTGTGAGGAGTTGGCGGAATTGTTTCGAGGCCATTGCGGCATTAAACCTTGTGTTGAAGTTGTGGATAGCGAGCCAAGCGCGCGTATATCATCGGGAATGAGATACAAAACAAACAAAACGAAATACTGCCCAGTATCACTCAAGTCGATGTCGAACAAAAAAGATATTGTCGATTGTCGTTTTAGTTCAATAAAATTGATCTAAGAAATTGAAATCGGTAGATCGTTTTCGTTCGATTTAGAAACGCAAATCGATGTTTAACATAAATAAGGGGTAATTTATATGAGTCGATATGCCGCTTTTGTTCAACATTGAAAGGTTAGTCGATGTCGAACAAAAACAAAACATCAAATTCTACTAAAAAACATCGATTTGCGCAAACTGGTTCAATGTAATTGTGTCGTTTTGGTTCGACACCAACTAGAGTGAACTGAGACCGCAAAAAAGGTAACAAAGGTGGAGTTTGCCCAATGGTTTTGACCAGGTTACTAAAAATGTTATGAGCCAAAAAAATCGTGCTGCGCAGTCGAACCTGAGCTAACCGAATTATTTAGTCGCTAGTATTCAACTTTTGTTCAGCTGGACTTTATCAGCGGCAAGCAGGAAGGGTAAGGTGCATATTAAACGCATTTTTGATATCCTTACATTTCCATTTTGCACTGGTTCAAAACAAAAGATAAGGACGTAAGACAAAATGAAACAATTGGCGGACACAAAAAAACAAAAAGTGGATCTAACAACAATTTTTTTTTCTTATTTTTGAATACCTTGGATGCAACGTTTATTTTTGTAATATTCAGTGCGAATGGCGTGATCTTAACAATTTCCAGGACACGGGCGGTCACGGGGGAGCATGAGCTTGATGAGGGCGGGATGGTGATGAAAGATGCAAATGAGGCGGGATATGAGTACTGCGCGATGGGCTTACTAAACTACAGGCTAACCATCGTATAAAAGTACAAATTTTTGTAAAAAATAATTGATCGTACAAAAATAAATCGATCTTAATTTTTTTTTTTTGAGGTCTCTGAAGGATTTAATTCGATCTTGATCTCAGGAATTGGATCTGGGCTAGACGCTTTATAAGATCTCCTGGCCAGCAGCTTGCGTCTCTCGGGCAGTTAATTTCAGCTAATACTAGAAAGGCGGTGTCAGTCTGGTGCGGTTGAGATCATCGCACACATTGCCTGTCCTACCGGATAGATCACAAAATCATTTTTCCTTATTGTATACGAAGACTTATTCTTGGCATTCTCAGCGATTTGGCTTTCTAGGCGAAAAAAGTAAATTTAGAAATTGTTCACGCCTACGTTTCCAAACTTGAAAGAGATCGTCCTCGAATGAATTCGATATGCTTGTCGGGTGTTTGTCTCGCTAGGCTAGCGGATCGGTACATTTCTGGTGATTCTGTAACTCTAGCAAGATCACGGTGAAGGGTTTTCGAGCTTAGAACCCTTGGACACCTTGCAGCCCAGGCTTTCCTTCGTCCAGAAATACTCTGTTCCTGCAGAGTCTTAAAAGCCTTAGAGGGCAAAATATCATAGTCGACTTCATTTTGGGGTTGACTATTTGCGTTCCAAGTTTCGTAGTATTCTGCATATCCCGAAGCTTCTTCAGCTTTACTTTCTTGTGGTGTTAAGGCTGGCGTTGAATCAAGAGACGTATTTTCGAGAGAATCCAAATCTTCTTCTAAAACCTTTCTAGCAGCTGCTTGTAATTTCTCCATAGGTAGATTTCTCAGATACCTACTCTTCTTTTTCAGCAACAAGCTTTGGATTAATTCATTTACTATTTTTTCGGTATTAATACTGGATCCAGTCGGTGAGGATGGTGAATTTGAAGTAGACAAATTATCAGCATCTATACTGTTCGTCTTCTTCAGTGGCAGTGATAGTCGTTCCCTACGCTGAGACATAGTTTCAGCTTCTTTAATAAGATCTGGATTATTCTTTCTTGCAATGGAGACATTGTGGACAACCTTCTTCCGGGGTTGGAATGTGTTTTTCGGCATTACGCACGTTGCTTCATCATCACCTGTGTCTTCAAAGCTCGATTCATCTTGCAGTAGTTTAAAAAGACGCGAATGAGTTGCAGCTCTTTGGTATCTGGTCATTTTCTTCAGTTCTGGGAAGCACTCTGATTCGGTGTCAGTCTCTGAAATTGGTTTACTCATATCTGTTACCCCTGAGTCATCTTCTTCCAGTTCGGATTCAGATTTTTGTATTGAACTATTTCGGCTAAGGACCTTCTTCTTTTGGGACGTATTGTTCGCTGAGATTTCCGAAAATGTTTGATCTAATTTAGAAATTTGACTATTAGCATCTGATGTGGCTACTGCTTCGAAGACAGCAATGCGATCTCGTACAGATATCTTAATTTCTTCTTCAGCTTCTTGGGTCGTTATTGAGTTTGTAGCATTGGAATCGAAGTTGAAAGGATTCTCTGCAGTTCCAGGAGGGAAAACACTTGTTGGAGTTTGGTCTTCTTGGTCCTTTTCTGAATCGGTCGATTCAGAATCTTCTTCACTTTGTTCTGCCTTTTCTTGTTCCTCTTCTATTTTTTTGGTGTGGACTATTGTTGATGGTTTTATCTTTGATACTTCTTGTTCTTCTTCAATTTCGGACTCAGAGTCGTAAGTTTCTGTTTCGCTTTCTTCTTCATCCTCTACTTCTTCTTCCTCTTCATCTTCATCCTCTTGATCTTTATATTTACATAATTCGATTCCTTGATTCGTTATCTTTTCTGCCTCTACAACTTGTTTATTTGGTTCTTCTTCTGTATCTTCATCCTCTGATTCTGTTTCTTCCTCTTCCGTGTCATTTTGTTGTTCCAATTTATTTTCTTTAACTTCCTGGTCTAATTTTTCATTCAATACATCTTTTATTTCTTCAATTTCTTCCTTATAAGTCTCCTCTTTTATAACATCTCCATCGCACGAAGAAGGAAAAGAATCCCAATCCCACGTATCACAATCTTCTTCCCTTGCAAAATTCCTTATGCTTCTTTCGGTCTTTGTCCAATCTTCGTTTGAATTGAAGAAAGCATTGCTTTTAGAAGACACATCGTCCGGTTCAGATTTTATCGGTTGATTTATTTCTAATTTAACATCTTCTAATTCTAAATTACTCTTTGTATCAATTAACTCCAAAGGACCATCGTCCTTTTTAACTGGTAAAACGTCGTCATCAGGAGCTCCCAATTCGTCATCGTCTGCTTCACTCTCAGATTCTGAATCCTCTGAAGAAATTTCTTCAATTAATTTTCCATCTTTCGACGCAAATTTATTCCTCTGCAACGGTAGCGATAGGCTCAGCGATACATCTGAATCTGAATTGCAGACTTCTCCTGGTTTAGTTCCTTCACTTGATGATTTTTTACCAGGCTCCATTGAAGAACTTCTTGTAGACACTAAGCTGAATGTAACACTAACGTCTCCTTCGTTATCATCGTTTTCTTGGACCGCGGGTTTCGGTTGGCTAGATGAGCGCTCATCTTCAATCTCACTATCTCCGACTACAACTGTTGCGATATCTTCATCCTGTGAAGATCGGCTGAAGGACAGCTTCAGTGGAAGGCGGACAGTAACGAAATTCTGTTGTTCATCAAAATTTTCAAGAGCTAAATCGTCAACCTGTTCAGTTTCGCCATCAATAGACTCTTCATTAGCAATAGTAGTGGAACAATCACTTAATGTTGATCCAGCGCTTGCTTCGCTTTGTCGTCTCATCCTAAAAGCTCCTACGTCACTAACTGGTAGTTCACTTTCTTCTGAGATAATGCTTAAACCTTCCGGTAGTAAAATATCAGTCTCAGTAAAATCATCAGCTGAATCACTGTCTTCGTTTATTTCATTGTCCTGAGTTGCTTCTGAAGAGCTGTCTTGATGATCTTCTTCGACTTCTTGGTCAAGCAGGTCCTCTTTTGAATCGTATATTTTAATATCGGTTACTGATTTTATAGCCTGCAGTCCCTCTTTGCTATCATTGCTGCTTATTCTTCGTTTTCTCAAGCCTGTTACAGATTCTGAAGATGACGATGAAGAAAGACTATCGTCGTCTGAATCCTCACAATCATCTAAGATGGTACTGATCTCTGATAGTGTATTATTATTGATTGGTGATAGAGAGCAAATTAGTTGTTTGTTACCCTCCCCTACGTATTTCTTATCATTGTTACTTAAATTTGTTTCAAGATCTGGTTTTCCATTTAGCTGATTTAGCTTTTTTGAAAGCATATCTAGGGCAGTTTCGTTTCCTTCATTACCTTTTTGTTCTAGCCCTGTTTGTTGAGTATTGTCTATAATGCTTTCAATCTTTTCTAGCCCTAAATGATGAATTTTGTCTATATCTTTTTCGTATTCTTCTGATCCTGATTGGTGAGTTTTTTCATCATCATCCTCAGGGGTAGGTGTAACAATTATATCAGGCGTTCTTAATTTTCCCTTGCCTTCTGGTGGCGGTATTCCTGCACCGTATGGTGGAAACATATAACCGCCAGGAGGGATATTTCCATTTTGCGAATCATAGTCTGAGTAGTAATAGTAGAACGGTATGGGTGGATATGGATAGTGCCAATTAGGATCAACTGGTGGATAAAAATAGGGCGGATATTGATAAGGGTAGGGATATGGCGGATAAAAGTTTGGTGGAATTTGCTCATATTCAACACCCGAGCCTTCCATCTCGGCTACAAAAGAAAAACGAAAAGAACGATACGAAAAAATGAATGTGAGTAAATCGTTTTGCGATTATTTGTTTTTTTTTTTTTTTTTTTTTTTTTAACTTAAAAGTGGTGAAGGTGAGATGATGAAATGGTATGCACATGTGGGTGCAGGTTGCGCTTTTATGCGGCACTCTGTGATGCTGCAGAAAATTTGGCGGTAAAATGAGTGTTTTTGAAATGGCCCTATGAACTAAAAAAAATGGCAATGTTACTCAACACAGGCTTAATGCTAAATGAACCGAAACAATATGAATGAAAGGTATTGGAATTTCACAAGAAACAATAAACAATATATAAAAAGAGCTCAGTTGCTCAGGAAATTCCTCTAAAAAATAAAATCAAAACAGAACTCAAGCTGAGTCGAACTTTATGTACACAACAAAAAAATGAAATGTGGGCAGATTCAGAACTAAGGTACTTCTGTGTGCCAAATAAAAGCATAAATATATTAGAAGCAGAAAGTAGTAGAAGATTTAAAAAATAAAATTATAAAACGTCGGCAGCGAAAAAATTGCAAAAGCATTTACAACAGCATAAAATCTGCAAAACATTGCAGAAACTTAAAGTGTGCTTTTGTAATCAGTTTTCGCTTCATACGTTTTTCTGCACAACCAGAGCAGAAACTTTGAAGCTTTTTAAAAGCTCTGGTTTTGTGACTTTTGGGCATTTGTAGATTTTTTTTTAAACTTCTAAGCTCTACTATTTTTTAAGATTATTGCATTTTAATTTTCTCTGCCATTGTTTTCTGCTTCTAATTTATATTTCTGCTTCAACCCTTAAAAACAATATCTTTTCAGAACAGAAGTGCCTTATTTCCATAGAATGCATAACGATCGTCTGTTCCAGGCAGTTTCAGACCACTGACCCAATAACAGCGCAATTGTTATGTAATAAAATCGAAGATGCGCTTTTATGCAACAGTGTTTTAACGCAAAATTATATAATCACTTTTTTGGGTCTCTTCATCTCGTCTCATTAAGATTTTACCTGCATTTTCTGGAGTTGTCATGGCCTGGAGAATTTTGAAAGATCTGCTCGGTATAGCGCTGCCCATATATTTCTTCGGTTCGGGGACTTGTTGTTCGCTGGGATGCACATACATCTGACGGGGATCTATATATGTTTTTTTTTTTTTTTTATGAAGGGGTTAGAAATGTTAACGTAATTATGAAATAATTTTTAGGGATTTTTTGTTACCGTCAGCCTGGGAAAATGTTAGTTGCTGAGTAAACGGCGGCTGCACGGGTCGATGTATTGGCGCTGAAAATGATAAAATCGACAGTTAAGTTAACAAAAAAAAAAAACAGAGAGGACGTTAAAAGGGTTGCAGAAGCACATATAAAATTAGGAAGAAAATAACAACCGACAATCTGAATTAAGACGAGAAAAAAAAAACAAGTAACAAGAAAAAAAAAAACACGTTTTGTAAATTATAAGCGATGTTTTGAGCACTTCCCCGACCTGGTGTTACTTCCCAGGAAGGGGGCTGATAGTGTTAAAGTGCTTTTAACTAAATCCTACCCTGAGTGGCTAGATCATCTCCAGGTTTAATGCCGATCATATTTTGTAAAGCTTTAAACGACTTTGAGGGAATAGAGGCGCCTTTATACCTGGGGTCTTCTACGTTGTGCAAGAAAACCTCTTTATCGACTTCGGTGTAGAATTAGAATTATAGGCAAAAAGTAAGGGTAGAAAATTAAAAATCATAACCTACCTGCATCTTTTACACGGTCACTCAGTTGCATACGCTTCATTTGTTCTGTAGGCCCATCAACTTGCGTACTTCCCAATTGGCGGGAGTAAAGTGGTCGTTGAAGTTGAGCAGGTTGCTCAGCTTCGGCCGCTGCTGCTGCTGCCGCTGCCGCCGCCGCCGCTTTGCCTTCCTCCGTGTCTGTGATTTTTTGGAGTATTCTGAAGGATTTCGACTGGTTCGGAGCTCCATTGCTCCACGAATTTTGGTGTTGCAAAGTGCGGGGATCGCTAGTAGAGAAAAATTATATCAAATTCAACCAAAATTTTTTCGAGTAATAAAATTAAATAAAGATGATGAGAACAGTGACCAATAAACGATGAGAACATATGAAGACAAAAACGGACAAGTAGCGAGAGGACCTTTTCAAAAATTCAGCGATGTACTGCAGTATTATATACAATAGCTGAATAAGTGGCTGAATAAAATCAAAAGTGCATAAGCCTCCGAAGTTCTAGTTTTGGATCTTTTATGGTATATTTTTGTGGCTGTTTTATAGAATTTAGCTTCTGCAGCTGAATTCAGCAATTACCCTTGTTGAGCTGAATTGAGCTACAGAAACTGAATTCTTGAAAACTGCCGATTTTTATTTTCTACCTTATGTACAATATTTTGGTAGCATTTAATAGTTAAAAATTCGAATGTTCCCTGCAATTTTAAAATCGATTTAATTTCCAGGTAATGTGCAGATGCTGCAATTCTGAATAGGTCCAAGGTCTAAACTTGATCAAAAAACTGTTCAAACTGTTCAAAATAACTTCCGACCAAGTGCAGATGACAATCGCTTCTATTGGCTCTAAAAAATGACGGACAGTGACAAAATGAAGAAACATAGCAAAAAGCATCTAACATTCAAAAAAATTAGCAAAAAAATGAATGAATGAGCCACATTTTTGCTGATGATGTTAAAATAAATATAACTCGGCACAACGACGAACGAAGTACCTGAGCCTACTCTTTCTGTAACGTATCTCGGCCTCAAGCGGGCAGTCATGTACTATGAGTCTATAACTTCCACTAAATTGCCATAATAATTGTTAAGGAAGAATGGAAATAAAAAAGCAGTTGAGTATAATCTGTAGCATAATCACGATAAAAGCAAACTCGATTTTTAGAGGTTGATATGCTTTTGTCCTGACGATACTTACTTTTGAATGACCATTGGAGATTGTGAAATGGGACCTCGAACTGCTTGAGGATTGAAGGGACCATCGCGCCCCTCTATGGCAATTGGTATGATTCGGGTTCCAGCTGACTGTGGGGACTGTTGTTGCTGTGCTGGCGGGGAGGTAACCCGCTGCGGTTGTTGTGCTGGCCATGGGTAGTTGTTGTAGCCCTGGTCAACAAATTGGTTCGGATTGCGAGCGACGAAGTTCGGTTGATTTGGTCCTGCTGTATTTTTTTTATTATTAGTTAAAACAGGTTGTTCCTTTTAATGAAGTTAACTTACCACTTCCGGGTGTAGACGTTCCAGAACCTGCCGAGCTCGGAGTTTGGACAATTGCCTGTGTTGCGCCGTAGAAAGGTTGTGGTCCAAAACTAGGTGTGCCTGGTGTTCTAGTCGGTGTGGACGGTTCTATTTGAATCGGTACGATGCGTTCCTTAAAAATAATTTTATATGAAAACTTGCTGGGAAAATTTCATGGAAAAGAAAACCAACTCTTATGAAAAATTTTCAGACGTTTTTAAACTAATTTGAAAATCAACACACGAAATTCATACATTGAATGAAAGGAAAGAGACATAAACTTATCCGCTTTCAAACGCTGTTAAAAAAATTCTATTTTCCAGATCTTCTTAATTTATTTTATGCATAAAACGAAAAAGCGCCTCCGATACAACTGAATTCAAGAATTTAGTTTCTGCGGACGCTTGTTCAATTCAGCTTAACAAAAGAGATTGCTGAATTGCGTAGTAGACTACAGAAAGACAGTAATTTATCAAACAATCCTCGTATGAGTGGTTGAACAACTTATACTAATTAATTTAATTAATTTTAATTAAAAAGTCTGATATCGAAACGTGTTTAATAGCTGAATTGTATAGAAGATTCCAATATGAATCGAATACACTACATTCAGCTATATAATGTCATTTAAAATTCGAGTTTACTCAAAATAAATTGGGGAAAAATGGTTACTACTTCCAAAATTTATACTGTTTTAAATAAAGTAATACCTTCGAGTTCGGATTGTTTCCTGCGAGTTGGAAGTTCATTACAACTGCTGGTGATGGTATACTGCCACTGCTGGGAGGAGTTTGAACTGCCTGTACCCGTTGAACCCCTGGTGATGGGGCATTATCCTCTCTAACCCATTCAGGGACATCTTTCGTCGCTGGTTTCTGAGCCATCCATCTCGGTGTAGGTGGACTACTTACAGGAACCTGCCTTTCAACTTCGGTTTGTGGCTGCCTATTAGCAGCCAAATTTTCAGGTGCTACTGGTGGGATATACAAAGATCCCACTTGAGCCTGAAAAATGCAATAAATAAAATAATTAAAATAAATCATCAATACAATCACTAATCAAGGTCATTGGTCAAATTTCAAATCTTTCGAAGCTATTTCCGTATTTCTTGTATATCTGTTGCGTCAGTCATGAAACACTTGCTTTCACCTCCTTCCTGTAATCTTTATCTATTTCTAGTTCTAGTAGTTATGTATAAAACGTAGCGCACGCATAGAATCTTCTTCATCTCAAAAAGAAAAGAAGAAAAAAAAACTTGAGAAACTCGTGTGGGGCTGTAGCTTCTCGTCGAAGAAAATGTGTTTTTATGAGAATATTCTTAAAATAAACCAACGTCTAGGCGGCCTGTTGCCAATGCAACAAAACGTGATGTTTTGTGGGTACGACGAGCAAATCGTATGAATTTTATTTATCCCATGAGACAGAAGAAGGAAAGGGTATTTTTGAGGATGATTGCCTAAGGTCAAGCATACTTACATTGCGTACTGGCTGCTGAGAAAATTGTCGTGGCTGCTGCTGCTGCTGCTGCTGTTGTTGTTGTTGTTGCTGCTGTTGTTGTTGCTGCTGCTGCTGTTGCTGTTGCAATTGTTGTTGTTTCAACTGCTGTTGTTGCAATTGCTGCTGTTGCAATTGTTGTTGTTTCAATTGCTGTTGTTGCAATTGCTGTTGTTGTAATTGTTGTTGTTGTTGCTGCATTTGTTGTTGTTGCAATTGTTGTTGTTGATCCACAGAAGGTGTCGCTGGTGGTGGTCCCCACCTATTGCTAGGTGGAGCCTGTCTAGGAGCTGCTTGTGTATTCTGAATAGGTCTTTCTTCCTGTCTTTGTTGGTATTGTTGTTGAACGGGTGTTGTTGGTTGTGGTCGTTGTTGTTCTTCATAATATTGTTGCCTTGGTGGAGAGGGTGGTTGGTATTGCCTTGGTGTAGTAGGGCTCTGTTGCTGTGATGGAGCCTGTACAGGTGTATGATGATAAGAATCGTATTGGTCACTTGATGCATTAGGTTGAGTGGCTGTAGAACATTGTGGAATTTTTACATAAATTCTAAATATAAAAAAAAAAATGAAAAAAATAAGTTTTACCTTGATTAGAAGTAATCACTTCCGGGGTACCAGATCTCTCTTTGCGATATTCCTGAATCCAGAAATCATTTTTCTCCTTTGGCTTAGGCACTTTCTTTAAACTGGCCATTGGATTTGGTGGGATTTTGATTTCTGGACGACATCCTAAAGGAGGTGGTTCAAAATTTTGAGGAGATGGTGATTTTCTTATATCAGATGGTTGTGGTTTAAGTTGATTTAATGGTGGAGGTGGTGGTGGTATACGTCCTGCATGCGGTTGAGGTGGTGGTGGTGGTGGTCCACTAGGGAAAACTTGAACAGGCATTCCAAGAGCTGAAGCTGGAGGTGGAGCAGCTGTAGGACTGTGCTGATTTGCATTTTGTTGAGCTAAAGGTGATGGTTTCGGTTGTCCTGTAACACCTTCATGCTGAGCATTTCGAGCTATTCGTTTTGCCATTCGCGGTGATTTAATTTCAGACAAATCAATTCCTCCAGGTGTATAGGTGAAGGGTTTTTTGTCTTTTGTCATCATCGCGTTTTGGACGCACATCGGTGGCTCCGGTCCGCATCTGTAAATCATGATTTAATTTAGTAAGACCTATTGCAAAAGGAAACGGAACTGTATAATGATGAAAAGATCTATAGACTGGTCATAAAGATGTCGCGGCTTTGAACTACTACTCGTCATGTCTTAAGTAGCACAAGTTCATTCTCGATATGACGAAAATTGGATTGGTCCCAAATAAAAATTTCATTAATAAGTAGGCGGATGCTTTAAATGCTATGAATCTGTTTTACATGTCAGCACCCTAAATATTCTGGCAAGGCCAACATTATGTTTAGTGATATAGAAAATTTGGCAAGTGCGTTAGTTCGGCACGTTTCGGAGTTAAAAGCCTTTTTACCTATCCTATGTACACGAGCTGCATACATTTCCAGGTGATGGACTAGTTAAACGTCTTTTTAAAAAAAAAATATTCACCATCTTTTTTCCTCCCCCATAATACTGAAATGCCACGGAATATATTGGCGGACTTGAACTGAAATAGTAAGTAAATCCCCCGAACATTTTTCAGAGTTTTATTTCTGGCACAAGTTTTTTATCTGAGCGAAGCATATGCTCTACAGTATAAAGCCACTGACCTCAGGCGAATATTGTTATCTTAAAAAGATCTTATGATTTTTTCGATATTTTGAGATTAACGAACGGGGTGGTCTAATTCTAATTCTTCCCAGGAGGTTTTTAACCCCTCCCAAGAGATAGTCCATAGATCGCACACGGTTTGGCCATTAAACGCACACGCAAATGTCTTGATCGTTTTATGCGATTATTACACCGATCCTTTCAGATTGTAATATATCTTTTTTAAGCGTTTGACACCAATCTATTTTTTTTTTATTCCCAAAGTATCCAAAAATCTACATATTTTGCATGCATGTGGCCTTATCTACGCCATAAGCATGGTTAAAAAAATTTGGGGAAAAAAATTTATATTTAGAATCAAAGAATGAAGTACGGTGTTAAAAGATTGATGTTTCAGTTCAAGGTCAATTAAAATCCTCACTAGAATTTTCGTATTATTCATCGGCGTTTGTGATGACAGACAAGTTTGTCCTAATTCGAGGTATTTTTCGAAATAGTCGTTAAGTGAGAATTTTCTAGGTCATGCTAATGTTGTACAAGCTCAGCTTTGACCCAGGTTATTCTCATGTAGCTTACAACTCGCATTGTTTTTTTTAACTAGATTTAATTACTTCCTTGCCATTTTGACCTTATATTTTGCATGCACATGCAATCGTACAGCATTTTCACGTTTTCTCATTAATTTTGCAACATCGCAATTGAAGCAATTCGCAATTTATTTAAGCGCCCAAGTGTTGCTTCTGATCTCGAAGAGAAAACGGATTCAGACAGAATTGCCTCTGGATTATGCTATTTTAAGAGGGATTTCATTAGCTTAGCTTACTTTTACAGGAACTTCCTGGAGTATTACATTTTATTCCGGAATATGACGACGACGAGTCAGACCTATTTCTGGAACAGAAGCTAAAAGTAAACCACTTGCTGCTTTTTCTTGCTTGCTTGCTGATGGGGCGAAACGCAACCGTCTTGAGAACAAATTAGCTTTTATATAAATTGTTTTGCTGTTGCACACAAACACTTGTACTTTCTTTTCACTTTGTTTAATTAATTTGTGGTCTGCGTGTATCTTCTCGTGCGGATTTTATTAAAGTAATAATTGTGGGTGAATTTGAGCCAAGATTAGATTATACTAAAATTTCTTCCAATATCGCATATAATTTATAAGAGAAAAAAACTCGCTGGACATTATTCTCTGATTATAAATTCGTTCAGCTACCGCTAAAAAAAAAAATACATGGAAGTTCCCAAATATATTGCATATTTTCGACATTTCCACTATTCTTGTTGCGATTACAGTGAAATTCAGTGATTGAGGGTTTTTGTGATCATTGATCTTCTGAAAACTAGATATTTTATGTTATTGTACCCAAAGGACATTTTCATTTTTAAGTCCCTCACGGGGTTCGTAATTAAAATCAAGTGATGACGAGTATACACGTCGAAAGCAATACAAATTATTCCAGAATAATTTTTACTTAAAAATCAAAGGATTACATTTTTATTGGATTAAAAATTAACGATTCATTGCTCAAAATGATCTTGTTATTGAAAACATAAAAATTACCAAGAAATAATAAAATTCATAATACAGGAATTAAATTGTTGACCAGAAATTCCGCAAAAATCAAATGAAGCTCTAATATTTTTGCCCGTATCCCATTGAGATCTTTCAGTTCGATCTTCTTCTTTTGATCCACTATCACTGTACTCGTAAAGTTCGTCTTCAAGTTCACTTGTACTGGAAAAATCATCTTTTGATTCACTTTCGCTATAAAAATCATTTTCTGAGTCATTACTCTTGCTTTCGTCAGAAGAAATGGCGAGATCGATTTTTGCGCTTTCTGATATGTAAAATTTCTCTATCATCACTATCACACATCTGGAGGGTAAAATTTAGCAATTTCTTTTAGCTGATTTTTATACCATTTCACCTTTTACTTTATTTTAATAATATCAGAAAATTGGAATTTAACCTTATTATTTTTTTAAAATTCGTAGCTGGTTTGCTGTTAATATAAAGGGAACATACCACTAAAAGACATCTCTATTGCATCTTAATGAAAATTTGAATGAAAACTCAAATTCGAATGGTAATTTTTGTTTTTACGTGACGTACATACACGTCAAAATGTTTAATACTTTTAAATGTAAAACCCATAAGGTCATCGTTTTCTTCTTTTATAGCAGATCTTCACTGATCTTGGTCTAGTAGCCAAAATTGTCATTGTTCTTATTTATCATTCATCAGGGTGAGTAAATGAACTTCCAATAATAAATATTAACAAAACCTCGCTTTTATTTGCACTATATGAATGCTTTGCATACCTTGCGAACTGCAAACTCAAAAAAAAAGAAGAAGTTCTAGATAAAATGCCATTTCAGCACAATAAAATTAAACGTCTTATATCTTAAGAGCTGATTAATTGCGACACGAGATCAAAAAAACAGAAAAAATAAATAAGAATAATTGCAAGCTGCGGTTGTATCGTCGGAACCGCAGCAGCACCAGCAGCAGAGCAAAGTTTTACTAGTATATGATTGTTGGAAAATTTCAGGGGTCCACAGGAAGCCGCTTTATGGCTATGCAGCAATAGATCTTGATTTGCTCATATAAGGTGCACAATAAACATAATACGATCGTACAAGGTTGCGGGAAATATGGCTTAATGCAGTTTAACACCGATCGGCGAACAAGACACTTTCCAGATTTGGGTATGATCTTAAACAATTTTTATATCTTTGATCGTTCTTAGTCATTTGATTTAGTGTTTTTTTTTCTTAATTTTCTCATTTTTATTTAATGGGTTAAAACTCTTAAGAGGCACACAATTTTAAAGAAAATAAATCCAAAATTGCACAACATTTTGTTTCTTAAATATAAAAAGTTGAAAACTTAATGAGTAACTACCCGGCGTTGTACGGGCTGGGAGGGTAAAATAGTGCACGAAAACTCAAATAAAAAGAAAGTGTTGTCTTGAAACATGGTTTAAACCAAGGCCCAAAATTAAAGTTCAAGTTTTCTATCTTCTAAATAATTTAATAACTTCTAAAGTTAATTCTTAATGTGTAAATTAGTGCTCAAGCAATTTTTTAAATAGTTGACCGAGCACAATATTTAAAAATTTGTTTTCTATAAATAACATCAAATTGACATGACTTACACTTTTGAGAAAAAAATTATTTTGAAAAATTGTGCATGGATGAAAGTCATAGCAATTTGATGCACAATTCCGAAAATATAAAATCGACATTTTGGGTAATTGTTAGTAAGCATCCGTTCAAGACAAAATCTTGTAATTTTCTGGATAGACGAAAAAAACACGGCTGATATTTAGATTATATAGATATTATTGATTTTTGTATAAAAAGGTAGTGTAAATTAGTGTAAACGTGTTTATTCGTCTTTATTTATAGCGTATATCCACCGGAAAGGTGGAAAGCCTGTCAAAGGTGGAAAAATTAGTTAAATCGGTTCAGTTGTTTTTCAAAATATGTATTACATTTAAACAAACTCTCTCTGATTACTATATATTAAAAATTTAATTCTTGTAGGAGGGTTAACAAATATTCCACCATGCATAAAAACCTAAGCAAAAGGGTTGGGACTGTTTTTAACCCACCTAACGCGAAAGAGTTAATGCATTTTACTCAAAACAGACTCTTTAAAATCTTTGCTTACAATTTTTTTAAAACTATGATACATATTATTTAAAATAAAACAGATAGTCAGTAGTTAATGCAGGGATTGATTTTTCTCACACTAGTTGACAAGATTTTTGTACCCTTAGAAATTTTACTAAGTAGGTTATTATTAAGATTCTCTGATTTCGAAAAAAAAATAATAAAAAAAATTCCATCACGTCACATTTTCAAGAAAAATTGGGTTTAAAATTTTAAAAAATCGTATTTTACCCATTTCTAGAATTCTTTTTTAAAAATAAAGGGATTTCGGTCCCAAACGTAGTTGAAATGAATGTTTAAATTCTATACGATAGTTATAAAATATCAGTTAATTAAAACCTTTTTCAAGGTTTATTAGAGAGACAAGATTTTCGTTAGAGTTCCACTCCTACATATCGTTGGTTCATTTTATTTATATGGCAAAAGGAAGATTCATGATAAACTCGTTTCCTGAATAAATCTTAATAAAATTTACTAATAACCTATTATTATAAAGCTATAGTTTAGAATTCAAACTTTGATTTGACTTAAGTTTCGTGCTGCTTCGAAATTCCGTTGTTTTTAAATTTTTTTCCAAAAGTGGCTAAAATATGGTTATTTTCATTTTTTAAACCCTATTTTTCTCGAAAGCTCAACGTGATTGAACAAAATCGATTTTATATTATTGATTAGTTTCCATTAAAGGAAGGACAAAATTAAATTTCGTATGAAGGGTAAGAAACAAGTTAAAATTTATAAACTAATGTTATTAATAAAAATTGCCAATTTTTACTTTAAAATCAAGGGTTTTACCTTAAACTAGAAATATTGTTTTCCTTCAAGTAGAATGTATTCTAACGACTTTTTATTTCAGAGTAAATACAGAAAATTATGTTTTAATAATAAATAAATAATGTTCTTTTAGTTATTATCAAAAAGAATTTAAAAGAGAAAATCCGAAGACGTTTTCAGTTTCCACTGATCAATTTTCTGTACTCAAGATCATTTAAATTGGGTTTAAAGTTATCTTTGATCACCAGTAATCGCTTGCTAGGATCTATACAGTCAGTTTTAATTTAATTCCAATTGCTTTACTTTCTCTTGTTTACTCAAGAAAACCGATTATCTATCACTCTTAATTTCTGGATGATATTTTTCAAATTCGAATAGAGGATCAGTACGATCACTACTCACCCATTTTGATCACTATCCTCATCTTGCCCGAAGTTAAAACCTCTATCCTCGGTAACCATATAAGAAGGTAGTGAATTTATGATACTATTCGCCTTTTCATTATAAGATCCCAACAATTCACGATACTTAGAGTACACTAATCTCTTTAGTTGCGGTTTAGCTTGAGTTTGCATAGTAGTTGCCATTTTTTATAAGGATCACCACTTTCTTTTCTTTAATCTCTTACACACAAATCACACCGAAATGTTATTTAAGCAAAATAAATTTTTTGTTTTATTTAATCCTTGAATAATAATTGATCGCGTAACGAATCTTGTCTTTTCCTTGAAACGAAACAAAGAAGCTGTTTTCAACTGTAAGTGGGCACTTTAAAACTGACACAAAAGAATCCACGGCGGCGCCGTGCCGGTTCGAATATGAGTCACTTCGATTGGAATTTGTGATTAAATAACCAAAAAATGAAATTTGAACACTTTGAACCGGGTGGGAGAGAGCAATCAGAAAAAAAAGTTTACAATATTGATGGGAACGAACTCCAGGTAGATGTTGAATTTTTGTTCCAGACACAAAAAACCGGGTTTGGTGTATGGTACGGAACTTGAATCTTCTTCTTAGGTCGTTATAACTGCTTTAGAGACCGAGGAGGCTTGATCAGCGGTTACGAATTAATCCATTATATGAGTCATTCAATAAAATATGTATAACACACGCGTTTTTCAGTTAAAAACCATGAATGAAACGTTCTTAATGAACACCTTCGCTGTAATGCCTCTAGGCGCGCTTGTTCACTATTTTCATTGAAATAAAATAATCGCACTGACGAATATTAAAAAAAACTGACTATTTGAGGACTGTTCACCGGAGACAAGCTGACTAAATACTGTGGAAAAGATAGCGAACTGTTTCCCTCATATTCAGCCTACTGTCTCTCGTTTATGTTGGGGTAGTGTATTCGTATTATTCGTTGCAAAAGTGAAGATAGATAAAAATTGCAATATAAAGTGCTGCTTGTCGAGTTTCGTTTGAGTTGTGTATGAAACTGCAACTTAACCGAGAGCGGAACGAATTTTCTCTGGCGACTGGTTCGTCCAGACAGAGCTTGCGAAGTGTTGACCCTCGAAAAATTGCCATCGACGATGCAAGGTGGGCTCCACTAACATCGAGGGCGGGTGAGACCGCCAAACTGGCTCTAACCACTTCTTATAAGATGGTATAAGATGGCACGCAAGAAAACTCGACCTCAACGGCCGCACTGAATCTGAAACTGAGTCCTCTGCTTAAAAAGATCAACGGAACACAGAAAAGATCGTAAGATCGTGGTTAAGGAGGTATAACCTGAAGAAAAGGCAGTTTGGCGTTGGTTGGTGTCTTTATTTATTTATTTCTTTTATTAATAAAAAAAAAAAAAAAGAAACCTTCTGGTTCACTTCATGGAGCACAGAATCTTCTCTTGCTGTGAATTTCGGTCATAATACAGATGGATAGATTTCTGAGAATCCTTTTAACTTTTAGTGATCGAACAAAAGACATTTTTTTTGAGGCTAAAGATCACTGATCAAATATCGTATAGAAAGAAATATTCTTTTGTAATGTTTTTTTTTTTTTTTTGTAATTGTTTTGTTGTGGCCGCGACAAACAGAAAGAAAAAATGAAAACTCGACAGCGAATAATTTTTCTATTTAGCCAGATGCTTGGCGCGGCGTCGGCGTCTATAATATCTCTTTTTAACAAAACTCTCACGCAAAAATCTTTTCTTGGACAGATTTGCCCGCAAAGTTCTTTGCGGCTTGGAGTTCGTCTCTAATCATTTCCACTTTCGATTTTATTTATAGGCGCAGTATCGGCTTCTTCTAAAGTTGTATGCAGACAACATACAGAAAAAAGCGCGCGGATATTATTTTTGCTTTTTTTTTTTAACAATTTATTTTTCAACTTCTTTTCGTTTCCTTTCAATTTTTCTCTTTTCTTTTCTTCTGTTATTGAAGACACAAAAAATAAAAAATAAAAAAAATTTGAAAAATAAATACTAAAAAAGTGAGTAAGAAACAAATTTTATTTTTTATGCGTAGTTTTGCAGGAGAAGGAGAGTAACCTTTCTCATGCCGTTTCGAAAAATTTCAGTGTACTGAACTCAGCTGAGTAATGGATAAAAATAAAATTTTGATTTCCGTGATTAAGGTCGTTTTGATATTTTTTTTCGATCTTTTTAGGTTATACTTTTGCCAATCGATGAGGAAGATTTTTGTCGTTTTCATTAGAGCAATTTTTCATACCCCCACACGTTTTTAGAAAATAATTCATTTTTATAAAAATATCTCCCTGGCAGTGGCCATCAGTTTATTTTTAGGAAGAGTCTAATTTGCAATTCAGAAATATGACTTGTAGAAATTAATTCTGCAGTCATGACGGTCTTGAGTATAATTATACGTAACTTCCAAAATTTTTAAGATTAAGACAGTACTTGTGCCTCAGAAAAAATTTATATATTATTTGTATTTAAAACCGAGACGCAGTGGGAGAATTTATTTAAAACGCAGACAGAATCGAAATTTTAATTTTATTTTAAACCCATTCGTCCCACTAAATTATACCATATTTTGATCCTCAGGCTTGGATTTGATTAGAATTTGTTAACTCTATTTAGCAATTCTATGTCCCGATTTTAGAATGAGATATTAGCTCTAATTTGATCACATTTCATTATTAAATAAAATTTAAATTATTTTAAAATGGTCCCCAAGATTATTAAAAATTACAATTATTACATAGAAATTTTATTTATTAACCCATTAATGCGCAAAATGAGGATTTTGTGCACGCAAGTTCAATTGTACGATTCGAATAGCAAATTGGGGCGAATTTCCTCCAAATTCGTATATAAGGGGTTTTTGGGGGTGCTCTTTCAGAATCTGGCATTTGTTTTGCATAAAAACTTCAAAAACCCTATTATTTTTTGAGTTTTTTCAAAAAAGTACCGATTTTTTTTGGTCATTTTTCGTCTCAAAGTCGATTATCTTGTCGTTGCTGCTATTGAATGATCATATAACTACCAGAAATCGTGGTCCGAATGTCTACACTTTTTCAAACCATAGTTTTGAATTTTTTTTTTCGCTTTGGTTTTTGCAAAATGGCCATTTTGTACAGCAATGTAATAAAAAAATTCGCGATTTTTTTACACGAAAAGGATCAACTTTACAAAAAAAATGTATATGACAAAAAGTGCTTATAATTAGCCAAGGAAAACATGCAAATTTGTTCAGAATTGTTTGGACTATTTTTGGTTTTTTGGATTTGGCCAATTTTTGAAAAATCCAAAAATGTCCCGAAAAAATCACACGTGTTCTTTGGCTAATTATAAACACTTTTTGTCATATAAAATTTATTCGTATAATTCGTCCTTTTTGAGTAAAAATATCACCAAATTTCATCATAACAAAACTTGGTGATATTTGTACTTTGATTCTTTAAAACTTTTTCAACGATCTAAAGGTTCAAAAGCAGAGTTTAATTTTGAGTGGTGGGCCGAATAAAAAATAAATCGTCTCTAAACACAACTAAAATTTTCAGTCATAAGATTTTATTTTTCAGTCATTAAGATTTTAAAAACCTAATGTTTTAATTTTTATGACTTTCATTTTATACCCCAAAAAGGGAGAATTTTATATTAGGGTATACAACTAAAGAAGAGATATCTCGCATTCCATCGATCTTCGCAATCTTCTCGTTAATATTTCCGTATGCCAAGTATTGATAAAACTGCAAAATGTGCAGATGTTTGCCCCATAGTAGTACAAATGACTTATTTTTTCAGGAAATTACTACTGCGGAAGTTACTACGACGGCAAAAATATTTGCCGACAGCTCATTGGGATTTTCTTTGGTCATATAATTAAATTGATAGTGAATCTCTATTTGCTTACAAATTTTGAAATATAATCCGTCATTGCTTATTAATTGAATCACGTATCAAATGCGCAAACATCTTCTGACGGCATATTCTACAAATTAAATTTATCATTATCTTAGATTTTCTGTAATATTAGACACTTTTTGTCTTTAAACTGCTTTGTGTGCATTTTTTTGAACAGTGGGGGCCAGTGGGAAAGATAAGAAAGGTTGCATATTGCATGTTTTTCCTATAACATTTTCTGAACATACACTACACTATCTATAAATTTTTATCGAATTTTATGGGTAATATTTTATTATGTTTAAAGAATTTGATTGATATAAAGCATTTTTCTAGTTAACTTTTATTTATTCCTTGTTTTTCACAAAGATTATCGTCTGGAAACATAATTTATGCGTTACATTAGTGCAAAATGATCGTGGTGCGATCAGTGATCTGCAATTAATAGGTATTAGTGCACTCAAAATACACCCTATAGAAAACATTTTAAATTGTATATGCTTAAGTTTAATTTATCGGCAATTAACAAAACCCTCATAAAATGCTAAATTTATGGGATTTAAGTTGCGACGTAAAGAAGATATGGATGCCCCGCTTAAGATTTGCCTTCGAGAATTATGAGTCGAGATCGATTTGAAAGCATATCGTAATTTTTTAGTGCACTTTCGAATATGAACTTGATTTTTAATTGAAAGTGGATTACGAATGGTAAAAGGGGGCAATCACAAAATTATTTTTTTGCGTTTCTTTGACCCGGACATTATCATTTAAATTCATGTTTTACAAAAATAATTGATATATCAGAATCAAATCTTTTCCTTAGAACTGTGAGAGTACTAGAAATAGAAAAATTGTTCGAAAAGATTTTAGCAGAGTTGAATTTTATAAATTATTTCTGTAAAAATTAACATTGGATATTATTTGAAAGTAAGACTCAAATTTATAGAACTCCTTTCAGCATAAATTTAATCTCGAACCGAAAGTGAGAGTAAAAAATCAAAACAAAGAAAACAATGTAAAAAAAAATTGTTATAGACGTATATGTATAATTTATAAAAGCTTTTAGCGTTACCATTTCTTTTCATCTAATAGCTATTGTAGATATAACTTGTCATTAGTTGTCTATCTTAGTTAAAAGTCTCAAGCTATTATATTATACATTAAAATTTTAGTTTTTAGTTTTAATGATTTTAAACTTTTTAATCTGTATTTGTTTTATAGGTTATTGTAATGTACTCGTCAAACCCTTTCATTTGATACCCATATTAAGGGGGCTGTGAAGAAAAAAGGTAATCCGCTATCTTCGGGCGTCCGCCATATTGGATTTAAAACGATATTAATTATACTACATTGTATTGTCACGAGATTTACGTAAGTCTGTCAAATTTCATCAAAATCGGATAATAGGAAGTGATTTAAAATTCGAGTACAAATTTTGAACCGCAAAACATACATGCGAACGATTCAAGTTAAATAAAAACTTGTAAAAAGAAACAGATTTTGAACTTTTTTTCTTTACACAATATTTGAAAAGAAGAAATGATGACATCACCTCAGAATGTTAAATTTGTTTGGTTTTGAGTTTATGCATTTCAGAGAAATTGTGTAAGGCTCACACGTAAGACGTATTGATGGCCAAATATTTTTTTATGTTGAATATTTGTAATATTTGCCATATATATATTTTTTTATTATGTGTGTGTAGTACCTGATAAGAATACTTATAAAATTGTCTTCGACTGATAAAATCAGTCTTGTGACGTATGTCTGTATCATATATGAAAAGCGTATCACGATATTTATCTTACAAAACAGCTGACGGATTCACCTTCTGAAATTCTCTTAAACTTTTCTTTCTAGAATTTGGAACTCACGGATACTGAGTCTACTTTTCTGTCTTTTACAAAATTTTTATTGTTATTTATTTGCATGATTGTCTTACCCTTTTTTATTTCCCTTAATAAAACCGCAGGTGTGTCTATGAATCAATAGCATCCAGCAGTTTCGCAAAACGACAAATTATCGTGTACAAGTGATTTGATGCAAATTTTGTTATTTAAGTAGATGTCTCAATGCATACTTAATGTGTGGAACCTCTGTTTCTATTGTTTCTCCTTAACTCGAATGATTGTAAAACTTGGTAAACTAAAAGAAAGTGTCTCATAACAAACAGTGGAAATTCCTTAGATAACAAGAAAAACGTTGAATAGTCATTAGCCATACTGGCGGCCGTGCAATTCATTATTCAACTTGAAGCGCAATTTCAGAGCTGATTGTGCCAAGTTTAGACGCCATCAGAGCTCCGTCGAAAAGATTACGAAGCTTTAATAAATCTTTTTGAGGATATTTAGCAAACTGAGATTTACTTTTTTATTTATTTTTTATTATGCAGAGGTATGCAGGTAAACATACAAATTGAGTATTGTTACTCTTTAGTCTGAGTTGTCGAACTTTGTGGGCAATTTGTAGAAGATATTTTCAGCATCATGTCAAATAAACAATTTTGTATTGAGGACGGGTTGTTCAACTGTTTGTCTTTTTTAACATCTTTTGAAATTTTACGTAGATGTAGTTCGACAGTTTGACAAAAAGCTACAATATTGTATTTTGGTTATTTATAAACATACAAACGAAGATACAAATTTTTAGATGAATTATTATTATGATTATGTATATATTTTTTCTAAAATTAATGATTTCCGGCAAATTGTAGTTGTAATAAATTGTTGTCATTTGGTGTAGAAGTTGAATATTCACACCTCATAAAAAAAATTGCCTATAGTCTGCCGCCAGAACTTTTAGAGAGTAGAGCACCACGCCTCCTCTGTCTTAATTATTCGAAGAAGAGCAGGTGGAGTGTGCAAAATGAAACATTTCCCGCTTTCATTATATGTTCAAAAATAACTAAATGTTTATTTATAATTGAAGAATAATTTTAAAACTGCGTTTTTTTAGATGACTAATGTCGTCGGATTGAGGAAAAAAGTGCGCAACAATTTTATCAAGGTTCGTATAGAATTTTTAGATTCTTCGGAATATATTTCCGGTCGAGTTGATGAATATCATATATAAAAATTAAGAATAAGTTTTAGCACGTGGCCACCTCTCTACAAAATTTTTGCAGACGAATATGTGGGCGACGTGAATCATTTTATCCAGGCAACATTTTTATAGGTATCGCACTGACCAGTGGTAGCAGCTTTTTTCTTTTTGGCGCTGAGAATCCTTTCGAAGAAGTCTCTTCTGCGCTACCCATGAGGGATATATGTACTCTCATTGTATCTGAGTAGTTTGCAATTTACGAAATTTTCATCTATAAATAAAATTCATCTAAATTTAGAACATGTCGCATGGTAGTCCATTTTGCAGAGAGTGAATGCCTTCAAATGAGAGAGAAGTAGTAGCTTTTAGGAAAAATTAAAAAAAAAAAAAATTTTTATTTCATTTATGAACCATGACCAAGTAGCTTTTATGGAAAAATTTCCGAATTAATTTTCGAATTAAAACCATTATCCACTTACCTTATAGAGGAATCCATATTTTTTATGCGTCAACGACGAGCGATTTGAAGTTATAAAAATCGCAACCAAACTTAGAAAACGCAGCAACGAAGAGCTTTTTATTTTATTTTATATATGTATTTTTTTCTTTTTTATAAAAAGCAAGACCTTTTACTGCAAATAATTTTTTAAAATATTATAATTACATTTGTATATAACGATCACAATTTGGTAACAATAAAAATAGTATCAAAAGCACATTTAAACTTAAAAAAAGTTTTGAATATAGTTTAGAACGAGCACGATAGAAGAAAACAAACAGCGTATTAAAATATTGCGATAATAGAAACACTTATTAAATTATTTTTAAATTTTATTTATATTAAGTATATTTTTATTTAATATAGCGATTACTTTTTGCAGCGAGTTCCACCCTTCGCTTCAGATGTACTTTTTTTAATGACACGTTCCGTGGTCCAACTTGCACTAATCACTGAATAGATGAACTCAAAAATCCTGATCCCGAAAAGCTTCAACCGAACGAAAAATGTTCTGATTTATTAGGAAACGGGTAGCACGCGCAAGCAGTCCCACTCTTGTCTTTCAAATAATCAAATTCGATTAAAAAGATTTTGAAAATTTCTCCCGAGTCTGCTGCTTTAACAAATACAAATCTCCCGAAAAATATACTATACCTCCGTCCGATGTGTACTATATAGCGGAAAGAGAGCAAAACTTCTTGCGAATTTGAGGTCGAAAATTAGTCAGTTTGCGTATGGGATACCATGAGGTGGGCATTTTGGTCCTGTGCCAAAAAACAAAAAATCTAATGTGTCTGTAAAAGATGGACATGTCCAAGAGCAAATTGCGTATCCTGGCTATACAAAAAACAATTAAATAAATTATAAAATGCCGGCATATAAAATCCCCTCCAATATATCTCTCCACATGCAATTTAAATCGATATAATGTTAATTATATTAAAACGATTTCGACATGCGGAACATTCCGTGCGTTTGTAGCAGCTGAGTAAAATAAAAATATATTTGTAGCCGGAGGGAGAATTGCTTAAATTCAAGACATCTTGAATTTGTGGCAAACAAACACTCTGCTGAGCGTATTCTATTAATATTTAAATCCAAAGTTTTCCCCGCAATTCGTTTAGCTTCAGATTGTTTATATTCTCTGTCTGCCTTCATTTGCTTAAATCGCTGATCGCTAAGAAGCTTAAATAATTTCAGGGTGAAAAGAACGGATACAACTTTGGTTTATGGTTTTACACATTCAAATAACTCTTTTTTCTTTTGGATCGAAAATATCAGTAGAACATAACTACTGATTATCTATTGATAACCTTTTTTATACATTTAATATCTTACTATTTTTTCGCAGAATAATTGTTAGTTTGTATTGATCTAAAATTAAGCACTATATTTTAAATATAATCATTTTAAAACCACGATCGCGAAGGAATTCGCAAAAAGTGTACTGTTGGCGCCATCTTTTCGAAACAATTCATGAAGATCGGATTGAATCTTTGCTGAATGATTTTATTAAGCTTGTAATCAAGTGCAAGTAAGCTTTAACTTAAAAGAACAATGCTTCAAAATCGAATTTTATAAAGCTTGGGCGTGATCGTGTTAGACAGTGGTTCTTCAACTGTTAAAATTATATTTTCGATGTTTAAATTTAATTGCGATCATGTCCACGAATTATAAATAGTAGTGATCACGATCTTACGATAGAGTAGACAATCGCTATAGTATCTTGCAGTTACTGTTGAATTCAGCAATTGATCCTGTTAAGCTGAATTTAATATTACTTTGTTTTGTGCCAGTTCAAATCAATTCTTGATTTTTCATTCAGGGAAATACTTAATATTTCTGGTGTGCCTCAAGGTAATCGTCTGGGTCCTCTTCTGTTTATTATATACAATATATTAATAACGTGTTTCTGTTTCTTTCTGGTTCAAGAATTCTTTGTTATGCCGATGACGTTAAGATCTTTGATGTTATTTCTAACGAGCATGACATTACAAGGATTCTGTATTGTACGATTTTCAGAGTCATTCTTGAATATGAATGCGCTATTTTATATTAAGCATATAAGCCGTTTGGAATCAGTCCAGCGAAATTTGTTTCGATTCGTAATCTTCCTTGCAGAAACCCTTTGCTATTTCGATAGACTCAACTTTTTTTCACTCCAACTGCTGAAACTACGAGCCCTTACTACGAGGGACCAATGTTTTTTCCGGGTACCTTCCCTATGCACCAATTATGGTTTTAATGAAGCTATGTTAATAGCGATTTCATTTATCCAGAATACAGTTTAAAAGTTAACTTCGTTGAGGTTAGTTTCATTTCAATCTTGTATTTTTTCTGTAGTATTATATTATATGTAGTTAGTTTATTGATGAGCCGTTGGTAAATAATAATTCAACTTCTGCAGTCGACTGTTCAATTCAGGTTAAGAAAAGCAATTGCTGAATTTAGCAGTTGACTTGCAAAAACTCCCCCTCTTCAAGAATTCAATTTCTGCAGTCAAATACTCAATTCAGCTTCAGAAAAGTAAGTGCTGAATTAAACATTTGACTGCAAAAATAGAATTTGTGAACAGGACGATTGCATTCTCGAATACAGGAAACCAGGGAAATTGAATATTTCTTAATATATAAATCCTAAAAATTTTTACAAGTAATTCAGCCATAAGGCGGTGAAGTTATACCCAATATAAACGACTATTATTATCCGAGAAGCAACATCAAAAACAAAGGGCCATCGGTCAACTTGATAAACGCTCATAAATCCCACTTCTGAAGTTTTTTAATTTCCCCAAGAAACCGTGAGGAGCACGCAACATAAAAGGAAATAAAATTCCGGGCAATATCAGCCACATTGCTCCATAAGAATGAGGGTCTATGCTATAAAAAAAAAAACTACCAGTCAAACATACACACAGACAAACACCCCTTCGTTTAACATTTGTGAAGAAAAATCCCGAAAGAAACTAATCCGCAACCAGGCCAAGGATCTGAGAAAAGATAATAATTAAATATTGATTCCCCGGACGATTTTATCCCGGACTCGCGTAGACCCATAGTCCAGAGTATAGAGCTTAAGAAGTTCTTTCTGACTGGCTAACACTCTACTCTTCTCCTCCCCCCCCCCCCCCCCCCCCCCCACCCTTCTTGAGTTTATGGCTCCAACTCCATTTTGCTGCTCGACGAAATAAAAAAATTATAAAAAAAAACCCTCGCATCTCAGATCCAAGGGATATCAATTGACAGCCGTTACGTTATTTTTTTATTGTCCTTTTTAGTGTTACCGGAGGGTTTTTTTTTCTCTTTCTATACTATTGTATCGTTTGATTTATGCCCCCCTTCCATACCCCCTTGCATCTATGGCGTGATTTATGATCATGAGGAGCAAGTTTCCGTAGGATGCCTCACCTCTGAACTATGTATATCTTGGGGCTGGGCGATTCTTAAACGCATTCAGATTAGGGTTGGGATTTAGTATTTTTATCTGCTCAGTTGGCCCCCAGCACAGATCCTTCTGTATCCTGAAATCTGTATATATTTCTGCTTGCTAAGGAGCACTTGGGGGGGGAGTAAGCAGATTCATAAAAATTTCTTTTGTCTGCAACGTTTCTGCGCTTATTGAGAGCCGTAAAAACACAGTCAGCCTATTTGCGTGTCTTCTTCACCCTCCAGAGATGAAATAACTTTAGGACCCCAAATGAGTCTGAGAAAAACTTTCGAGTCTAACGTACAACTGCCATCGACTGCACATATATATGTAGGAGTTAAAATGAGAAAAATATACATATATCTTTAAGATGTTTGGCTGTCGACAGCGGGCAGATGCAATTTCAACTCCGTCAAAGGGCGTAGGAAATAAAACTTTAAGTCACTCACCGGTTTTCAGATAGTCAAAGTCTAGCAATAAAACCGTCATCATCAGGACTCAGTAGGTCTGGGCCACTCCCTGCATTTAAAAAGGCTTCGAATTTTCTTTTTTTTTTTATGACCTCTACTTGCGTTTTATGCGCCCCCCAAAGCGGAGCACCATCGCCACTGGGAGGTGTGAATAGAACTGGCCAATTCATACTTATGGACACCCATAACCGTCCCATAAAGACGACGGTGTAAAGTTTGTTCTAATCGAACTGGTTCAGACGCCTTGACCGTTTTAGCCCATTTTTAGCTTCCAGTATTTGTATTCTTCGTCAATAATTCCCAATACATACAGTTGGTGAAACTAGCTATTATATTTATTATAGCAAAAAAAAAAAAAAGCGAAAGTCCTCACGTTGCACTGCAGCAGACCTCCCCTTCTTCTAAAGTTCGATTTTATGGCAGGGCGCATCAGAATCTTAGCACCCTCTCGGTTTCTTCAGCATACCGCATCAATGTGTCGCCATTATGTTAATGTTATGTATGCAAATCTCTGGTGCTAAATAATTGAAAATGTTCCAACCCCCCACCGAACGTTGGTGGTCCATGATTACGACAAATTGTGGCTTTTGGGGGCATGAGGTGAGATCCTTCTGAAACGTAGTTACTACACTTAGAAGGCGATAAACTAAATGGCGGTTAACAATTTTAGGATTGTTTTCAAATGAGAACCATTACACCAGAAGGGTCCCGCCTCATCCGGATTACGATAGCAGAGTAAATGGGATTTTGCAGCCCTCTATGTACGGTGTCGCGGGATAATTTAACAATCTGGAAATGGATATGCATTAGTTTCTAGAAATTTATGTTTTGTATGGGATCGTTTAAATGGCAGCGAAGGCGTTGCCTTCATCCTCCAAAAGTTGATAATGGGGTCGTAATTGCGATATGAAGATATATAAAGTTTTCCCTATCATTTACCGGAAAAATGATATTTCTTGGACTTGAACAAGGATTTCCTTCATTTCAAAGTTCTTGAAATATCTGACTTCTAGGAAAATTTGTTATAAGAAAATCAGTGAAATTTCAAGTATCTTTGATGTTATTGTTGTTGGCAATTTTAATTTGTGTACCACACTTGGAGCTCCAAAATTCGTTCATGCATCTTAGGGCTTCAATAATTCCAAAAATCACATTATAATGCTAAGTAGCACTTTTTTGATCAGGGAATTGAATTTCCTACAAGTTTGTCATTTACATATTTTCTGTAGCTCTTGTTAAGTTGAGGTAGTGTGGAATTTTCATGGAAAATTGAGCTAAATTGTAGAAACACTACCTCAACTTCAAAGCCCAATATCTCAAGAAATATCGATGTTAGCGATTTGGTGTTCCAGAACTTTTTGTAGGAAATTGAATTTCCTACAAGTTTGTCATTTACGTTTTTTCTGTAGCTCTTGTTATTTACAAGATAGGGGCAAAAAAACGAGAAATTTATGAAACTTTTGTAGAGCATTCAATTCTGAAGAAACGCTATCATTGACCAAGATTATACCACTGAATTTTGAAGAAAAAAAAAAATTAAAGTCTACATGTATTTTAAACGGGAAATCTTTGCACGCCTTGGTCGAGCACTTAATATTAATATTAAGGGTTCAAATTTTCCGGGAATTTTCTTTTAGGTAATTCCCACAAAATTTCGAGTTGGGAGTGAAAAAAAAAAATTGTCGCGAAAAAAAGCACCCTAAATTATATATATTATACATATTCATTATTAGAAACTTCGGAAAAGAATCGAAAATGAATTAACTGTCGGACTATTTCGATTTTCGTAAGTGAATCATTTTAACCTCGTGAAACTTTCGAGAAAAACGAATGTAATTCTTATATACTCGTGAAAACTAAAACTTAAGAGAATTAAATTCATTCAATGCATTTACGATTTAGTTTTCGTGAGTAAATAAGGAGAATCTATTATATTTATTTCGTTTTTTCTCAAAAGTTTCACGATTTAGTAAAGAATTGTTTTGAAAGATTAACTAGTAAAAGTTCAAATAGTTTTTCGGAAAAATAATTCTTTTTCGATTCATTAACGAATCGTTTGATTTCCTGGGCTCTAGTCCCTTTATTTGTATTTAATTGTGCAGCTGAAAGCTGTAGAAACTTAATTCTTGAAAACAGCCTGTGTCTTGATCTAGTTAGGTTGATGTGTTTGTCGAAATACAAAGTTAGGGCATCAGAGGTCCCATTGTGATACCACTTTTTGTGACCAGGGTTTCCGGTGGGAATTGAACCCATAATCTTCTAGCGCCCTGCTGGGTCGCAGCCAACGCGTCATGCTACCTATTGAGGCCCCTGTCTTGATCTAAGATCTAAGTGATCTTGGTGCCAGTACATAACATTAAAGATTTGGGATGGATCCTGAACCGTAAATTAAATTTCAGGCAACATATCGACTATTTTATTAATAGAAGTACCTCTATCCTAGGTTTTATTAGACGATGGTCTAACGAGCGTTCTGAAAGATTTGTATGTGGGACTTGTTAGACCAATTCTTGAGTTTTCATATGCTGTGCGATTTTATTCTGCTCATATCTCAAGAATCGAGCCAGTTCAAAAGAGATTTCTCCGTTTTGCAATAAAGGATTTGCTTTAGTAGAATCGTTTGGACTTACCGTGCTATAAGAATAGAACAAGGATATAAACGGGTATTTTAAAATTCACAACCGTTTGGCCTCTGTAAGCTCTTATGTGAAATACTGCATATCAGTGAAAGGACCTAAATTTATCTATTTGCGGTTTAAAGTCTTTTTTCTCAATTGTGTCTTTTTTAAGTTTAAAAAAATTTAATATAGTTTTCGTTCAGATATATTTATAATAATAGTTCAATCTAAAGAGCAAGATGTTAGGACTTCATCAGGGTGTGAGAAAGTCTGTGCACAGTGATTGTATATATTATTTTTTTTCAGAATCATCCATACATACCCCCAAAATGTTCAGGAAAACTGCGAAAGGGGTCCAAACATTGCTAAAATTTAAGGACGCAAAGGACACTACTTCCTCCTTAAAGAATAGGTTAAAATAGGCGTAGATAGTAAAATTAAGATTAAGGTACCTTTTATTTTTATTTATTTTTACTCTTTGTATTTATTTTTCTATAATTATGTACAGTCAGGACAGACGTCTGTTGCTTAAATAAATAAATAAGCTAATAAATCTTGTAATAGTTTAATCCTTCCGAAATGCTCTTCATGAGATTCTTATGGCAGTTTGATTTCATCTCGTAAAATCGGAAACGACTGCTTTTAGTGAAAGAATGTGCCAGAGGATTTAAGAACGAATAAACTTCAACGTTTATTTCAGGAGATCATTTGAAAGTAGTCCCGGCAAAACCTAATAAAAGAACTCCTAGTCGAGTTCGCTAGCAGGATGAAACCCACGCTTTTTGCCGGTCTATCGTTTATTGCTTCAGCCTCTACTCCTCAGCTCCTCCCTGTCTTGCCACTGGGTGTCTAAAATTAGGAGCAGATTTCTTGAGGTAGGGTATTTCAATCAATTCGCAGTCGGGAGAACATTTTTCATCAACAACATCCCAACTCAAGAAAATTTTGTTGTATTAGTACGAACAAAGTCCGCAGGGCGCTGCCCACGTTTCTTTATTACCACCAGAGAAACTCAACCACCTCCTTGCTCCTGCCCCGCGACCTTTGTAATCCAAGAAGGATAGTTTCTTTTGCTTTAATCTTAGCCAGCGCCCAGCGGGGACTATCCTCTAACCCTGGGATTGCCCACAAAAGTCTGTGTCGTCGTTCGGTGGGGCAGACCTGTCTATCAAACGAGCAATCTGCAAGGTTAACAACCGCCAGCGAGTGGGCTCCAGGTTGCCCCAAACTCGTACTTCAACAGGAATATATTATAAATCCTGTGGGCCTAAGGTATTCTCAGGCATTAATTGAGTTCATTAAAGGAGTTAGAAATTCTTATTCAAGGTATTTCTATCCTTAAAACTGTGCGGATGGTAACAGCAACATGAGCCCCATGTGGTTTAGATTTGATTGCCGACAAGTTTTGATTTTGAACCCAAATTGACTCAATCTGTTCGCTAGATTATAACGAAGGTATCATTTTAGGTGCATATCAAAACATGCCAAAGATACGGGATGATTTTTGGGTAAAGGAAATATTGTTTTACCCTTATCAAGTCATAAACTCGAAAGGCACATACCTTGAAGGATATGTCCAGAAAATGTCAACTCTATGCTCGTAAACTTCCACTTACTGTCTGTCGACAAGTTTCATATTAAAATCAGATATTCGTCTCCGACAAAGAGGCAACTTAATCCTTCGGGGAAAACTTTTTAAGGAGTTTAATGCGCTAATAAACGAGATATCGATGAAGCTCTTTTAGGGATAATCTGGTCTTAAGAGTTGCGCTATCGCAAAGGTTCGTTGAACATTGAGGAAATTATGCCCGGAAAAAAAAAGTCTTTATATTGGAAACCTGCAGAATTATTGAAAAATCATTTTTATCAGTTTATTGGCTTGTAGTTATAAGAAATTATATTCAATAAAATATTGAAAAATAAAAATATCAACTATATCATCAGTCTCCAAAATTTCTTTGGGTAGTGTTTTTGAGAATAATGCATTTAAAGTTCATCTGTTAACATTGTTTTTTAAAATGATAATTATTTTTTCCATTTTCAACCAAAAAAAAAATCTTCAACAGATGAATGGCGTCAACAATTACGAGATTGACGAGTAGAAATTAACGTCTTTTACTATTTTTCCAAATTCAAACCATTTCAGTCAAACTGTCCAATTCAGCTTAAGGAAAGCAATAGCTGAATTGAGCAGTTGACGTAGAAACTTAATTTCTTCAATGCGTGGTATTATAACATTTTCAAATTAAATTTTGTACTATTTCATGTTTCTATTAACTCAGAGATCAACTCATTTTAGTGACTATAACCTTTATCATTCAAATTTATTTTGTTTAAGCAGCTGTAACTCATTACTATCATAATCAAAATAGCAATTCTTCAAATAAGCCTATTGTAGATGAAAGAAAATCCTTTTAAGCTGCACACAGGCTAGGCCACAATAATTAATTACATTTATTTAGTGACACTATTAAGTAGGATAAATTACAAAGATTTCCTTGAAACATAAGAACAAGGTCCAGTACCTCCTCTCGGGATTCGTTTCCTGATGGTTTTACGTTTAAGTGCCCTTAAAGCTACTCGAAGAAATCTTCCCATCGCTATAGAGATTTTCTGTTCAACCCAGACCCAATCAATTATCTCAACGGTCCAATTAAAATGATTAAGATATCAGCATAAGAAGCAGCGGCAGTCGAGATGAGATTACCACCGCTAAATGAAGTCAACTGGAGTTCCCACAATGACCCAACCTAATGACGTTAGGAAAATCCCTGAGGTAAAGCAGCTTTTTCGGAAGACTTCCTTAACTTCAAAGTCTTAAAAGGGATTTTAGGATGGAGATTCAATTTTGGTGAGAATTTTGTAATATGTATCAATATGTATCAATATCTTATTCAGCGCAGAAGTTTTGAAGCTGAATTGTGCGACGGGGTGGTTTTGATATATTTTATAAGTCGTTCGCCCTTTTTGAAATTATCAAACAATAACTTTTAATTAAAAAATTAGTTGAAAATAAGCAACAAAAACCTTACTCCGAAATTCAGTGCTGCACTGCAGTATTATTAAATAATACAGGTTGTGTAGCTAAATTTATATCATTTTAATAACTCACTTTGCATTCAGGAAGGAAATGTAAGCTTATTATACCAAAATTAAGGCAGACATACCGTATTTTTCGAATTATATTATTTACTTTCAGCACATTATCATTATCCACCATGTTTTCACTTGTTATAAATTTTGATTAAACTTTATTCGGTGCAAAAAGGGGTGGTACAAAAACGAAACGTTTATAAAAATTAACGTCCAAATGAAAATGACATTTTTCATTTAACTTTGGTTTACTTTGATTTCAAAATAACGTAGGTTTTAGTAGGAAAATGAGTTTGAAAAATTAGATTTAATTTTTTTGAAGCTTTACAAGTTGCTGAATAAAGTCGTTTGCTTAATTCAGACATCACAATATCAGAAATATTGGGCTAAGTTCAAGAATTAAATTTCCGTAGTTTTCTGCTGAATTCAGCTGAAGAAAAGCAATTGCTGAATTGCACAGTTGGCTTCAGAAAGTAAATTTTTGAATACACATAGCTTTTTAGTTTCTATTATACTGAACAGAATATGAATGAAATTTGGAATATTGTGCACATTCAGTTTTAAAAATATCTTGGAATTTTTGAATTTCTCATGAATATCCAGGCAAATATTTTGACATAAAAGACACAAGAAAATAACAAAATACATAAATTCTTTTAGAATAAATTCATCACAAGATCAAAGATTAGCTGCATTTATCTAGAAACTTGTATGTAAGGTTTCTCGGGGTCGCTGATTACAAATCCACTGGCAGATTTTCAAAATTCAAAATGGCGGACAAATTATTTTAGAGAATTTCAATTTTCATGAAAATTAGTATATGGGGGTTTTCGAGATTGCTAATTATGAATCCGCTGTCAGATTTAAAAAATTAAAAATTGCGGATTCTTATATGAGATTGTTCATAATACTGAAATTTTTTTAAAAAATTCAAAATTCGTTCATAATCTGTCCAGGGTATAAATCTATTTCGGCGAAATCTTTACAAATTGATTGTAGAATTGGATTACATTTAGAGTCTACTCAAATCTAAAATAAATCAGGATAAATTTACCTACATTATGTATGCTCAACAGTCTAAAAATTGTATCATTCCGGTTCTGATTCCTGAAGTTAAAGTGATAATACGACTGGTGTTTGTCATTCTGAATAATTCATTCTTTCGTCAATAAAGTGCGTCGAACCCAGATGGAGCCCACACACCATCCTGCAAGGGAGAGTCGATCTACTGAATCATAATGCTGATTACAATCGACAAGGGAATCGATGAGGAACCTCCGCTTCGTCTGCGAGCATCCATTTGATTTGTAGCTCCAACTCGGTGCTCCAGCAGACTCAATAAATCTAACGGAAATCAATTATTGCTTTCGAAATATTCCTGTCATACATTTTGGGGAAGAAGAGCTCCCGGCTCAATAAATAAGCTTCCTCCTTCCGCTACCTGTCAATGAGCAGCAACGGAAGGATTTTCTTTCATATCTAAAAATTTGGGATTAGAAAACGCCTCCACGCAATAGGGAAAATTTCATATAGAATCAAGGAATTTGCTGTTCAACTTAAATTTATTGATAGGCAACGTCTTAAAATAATTTTCAATGACTTGGCCCTACACCGATTTGAATTGGGCAATTTTAAGGGATTCAGGATTTATCCCGAAGTTTTGATGGGTTGATGGGTCTCCTGTCCGCAGTTTGTTATTGAGTTCGGGGCAATATCCCCCTAATTCAAGTGGTCGTTACATTCTGGAAATTTTCGACTTTTTGGCCATATTTTGCAGGTTCGTCTGTTAAGTTAAGGGAGATTTATGTTCCAAAATCGCAATTACGCGGGATGGTAGTTAATATTTCTTTTTTTTTTAAATTTAGAGGGTACATACCCAGGTTTTTTTTTTTTTTTGGGGGGATATGTTCAGTGAAATAAATGACCCTTAAATTTTTTTTGGTTCACGCTTTTTTATTCGACAAATTTTTGTTGCGAAGACATAAAAATTTAATGAAGGTATACATCCACCAGCTCTAAGTAGTTCCGATCCCATTTCGCTGTGGCTCATCAATTTTACGCAAATGGACATTCATGCTGGTCAAATTTGGTTATATTTTTATATATAGTCGAACCGAATCCCAAACGGTGCTGGTTATAGCATAAAGAAGCCATCAATTATGTTCCTCAGTCGATATAAAAGCCTCATAGTAAGGGGCACTAGTTGTGTTGGAGGAGTCTTCCGTTTTCTAAATTGATCGCGATTTCAGCAATTTATTACTTGATGATGTAGCAGAAGAGCCTTTTGTTTACTTTAAATGCCCAGGGAATTATTAGTTTTCGCCTAGAAAGAGACGAGCTCCCCAAAAATGATATGGGGATCTATTGAAGAGCTATTTCTCAGTATTTCCATCAAAAACAAAATTATGGGAGGACAAAGCAATATCACAAATCCTTGCGGTTTGAATGGGCTTTTCGCGAGAGGCATATTGGAAGCTTAATGGGGGCAATTGTTGACTATTTAGTTTCTGTTGAGGGATGAAAATGTGTTAAGCAAACAGATGGATGTTTTAGGGTTGTACTTTCGTGTGTTTATTGGGAAAACGTGAGTTGTTTTAAGCATATATCTTTCACAATGATCCCTATAACCTTGTATTAATTTTATTTTTATTTTTAGGCACAAATTCCTTGTGATAAAAGGATATGACGCAGCTATTCTGAAAGGAAGGTCATCCGTGAAGGTTTCTGAATGAAACAAAGACAAAAAAAAAAGGTTTGTTCATGACAATTAAAACGTACTCAGCATAAAGATTACGTAATTTCAGACGATTCAGCAGAATTCCTGTGGATTTTCATAAATAAAGGACATAATTACTAGTCCAGACCCATTTACTGAAAGCTTTCTGATCCTGGAGTAATATTTGCTGTAATATGGTGGGTGATTCCTAGTTCCATGCCTGTTCCAGATGTGAAAGTCTATGAAATTGCAAAGATATGGTGGTGCAACCAATGCAATTCTAAGTAAAACAATTGCAAATGGGTTAGATAACTACTTTGTGGGGATGACTGAAAAACAGAGTTTTCTAAGTGTATCACAATGCTCCGGCGCGATGCTCAATTGCATTGAGGGAGAAATTGACGGTGAATCTCATTTCATATACATAGCAATCTTTAGAGGGCTTTTGCCTCCCATGGCTAGTTTGCATGCAATCGAAAACGAGGTCAGAAAAGTGCAATAAAGTGCCGCGAATGACACCAGCTGCAGAAAACCAGCTACCAGGCAACCACTATACCCAGGGCTCTCTAATGTGCAAGAAAAATTTAATCGAACATTTTCCCTGGAAGGAATCCCACAATGTAACTGACACAATCAATCTCAGATAGAAGCAATTTCCGTTCGCCCCGGTATTCGTGTGCATGATAACTGCACAAGTTTGTATGGCTCCTCTGGTGCAAAAAGGGATATATATATATATATATAGCATATATATAATAAGGGTTTCTCCCGGTCCAATAAAAAGCTCCTTTTCAGTATCACACACTCCAACCCCACCAAAATATCTTATCAAAAATCTCCAAAGTTATTTCATTTACATGCACAATGCAGCTTAAGTTTGGGGTCCATTCAAAACAATTTTTGGGGTTATACTATCCAAACCCCAGAGTAAATGAGCAAACAATTTGCAGTGGTTTATGCACTTTACGAAAACTACCATTTTGGTGGGTCCAGTGGGTTTAGGGATGAGTTTAAGGATGGGTTTTCGGGTACATCACCCCATTAGGTGACCATCCATGGGAACTTCCTTGATCTGATGGTCGAGGATGCGACATATTTTATTATCACAGGATTGAAACCCTTTGTGCAGTTGGCTCGTCATCTATGCATATATATCTACATATTTATATATATACCGGAATATTATTATTGACGGTTGCCAAAACTGGGGATGGACATTTGAAAAAATCATCGATGTTTTTTGTCGATATAACACATCGATAAATATCGATTTTTTTCGATACATCGAATATCGGAAGCAACTGAATGGGATCGAATGAAAATGCAAAGATTATTGCCTTAGGCTTACCAGTAAGCCTGGACTAAAGATGCTACCTAAACTATTCTCAACACTAGTGACATAGTAGATGTGCACCAATCCCTTTATTTGTATGGTACTGAATTTTAAAGAAAAATTCTAAAATGTCTCTAAGTTAATTCGATTATTTTTCATACATACATATTTGAACACACTTTTTCCACAAAGTGGATTTATTATTGAAAGCACCTTTTTAATCATATATTAATCACAGATGTTGAAGATAATGAGAAGATGTGTAAATAAATAATAAGAAGACTACTTTTATGTTTTTAAAACTTTTTTAAACAAAATTATAAAAAAAAAAATAGAAAAATAGTTAAAAAGGCAAACAATTTAACAACTTTTAATATTTGTTATGAAATATATTTATGTATATATATACATATGGTAATATAATGTTTCTTTGGGATATTTCTTATTTATGTGGATTTATTTTTAAGTTTAATAAATGAATTTAAATAGTACATAGCGTAAAAACTGGTCTCGTTTTACATAGTTTCAATTAGCACAATTTTTTTGTGGAACGTATCTACAGTGTAAATTGAGGGATGGGTGTATTCATAAATTTTAATGTATGAATGATATGTAGAAGATTAACATAATTTTTTGCTGTTTGGTTTTTCAGCGCGTGATTCGTGGCATGTGTCAAAGTCAAAGTGATTCAGTTCAATTCATAATGGAAAGACTTACACCCGAACAACGCTTACAAATTATTGAATTTTATTATCAAAATTCGTGCTTTGTGAAAAATGTGTTTTGCGCCTTTCGACCATTCAGTGATGAAGTAAATTTCGGGTTGAACGGTTACATTAATAAGCAAAATTGGCGTATTTGTTCCGATGAGCAGCCACAAGCAATACAAGAGCTGCAATTGCACTGTTTGGTGTGTTTTATGGGCTGCTGGAATTATTGGTCAGTACTATTTCAAAGATGATGATGAGAACAACGTTACAGTCAATGGTGCTCCCTATAGTGCAATGATTTCTAACTTTTTATTGCCCAAAATATACCAGCTTTATCTGGTTGACATGTGTTTTCAACAAGACGGTGCAACATGCCACACAGCACGCGAAACGATGGACCTATTGCGCACTCATCTCAAATTTAAAGATATCAAAAATTACCTAAAAAAGAAACCAAAGACTACAAGCCAGATCCTAAAATAATTTTGTAAAATTTAAATATTTACCATTTAATTTTCGATGTATCGGATGAAAAATATCGATACATATACCGAATAAATCAAGAGATCGGTTATCGATGTATCGTTCGATGTATTGTTCGATGTATCGTTCGATGTATCGTTCGATGTATCGTTTCTTAAACATCAGCGTTTCCAATGTATCGATGTAGCGATGTATATCGTCCAATTATAACCAAAACCGATTCAAGAAAATTTATTTGTTATTATATGAGCTGGTTGGGTCAATTTGTTACGTCAGCGGCTAATTTAGATAGAAATGTTGCGGGGGCTAATCGAGCAACTATTTGCCATATTTAAAGTTACCTAAGCCAATTCGTTAACAGGTAAATTGGCAGTTAACCTGGTTTTTCTTTATATTTGAAATTGTTCAAATTACTCATTAGACCAAAAAGCTCGGGGGAGTCATGTACGCATGCGGTTGCAATGACTGCGCGTGAGATTTTTTTTTTCTCCAATATTAGCAAATACAATATGAGTTTAAGTGGAATTGAGTATTCGAAGAAGAAAACCGGGTCACTGGCTGCTCCTTCTTAAGCGTACGCATGTTGTTTTATTTGTGTATGCCGCAAAACCGCTTTAAGCCAAACGCAGCTGCGCTTATTTTATTCCCGCAGCCCCTTTATCTTCGTTTTAGCGGCCACGAAGGTCGCATGTTTCACAGCCACTTGCCGTGCCGTGACAAAACGTTTCTTCATGTATGCCTTTATAATTTTTGCTCTTTCAGCGCAAATCCATTCAAGTGAATCATAGAAGATTCCATCTATTGATCACAACCGCTCAAAGTTGCAATCTTTTTCTGTGCAGACAAGAGAAGAAATATGCTCCTTTTGAATCATATAAATACATATATAATATATGTATATTTTTCTTTTAATACATACACTTTCTCTTCTTAATTCCGGTGAAAATTTATCATGTCCAATTTCTTCCACGTAAAGCTTGAGGTGTCTTCCAACAGACTTGCAATCATATATAATTCGTGGTTTGTGCCAAGAAGTAAGACTTTGATAGCGGGGCATAAATTAAGAGCTACATTCGTACACTGCAGTTGTACATCTCTTGAGTAAAATTTCCTTTGATCTATCCCATTCCTCTGCATGTTAATTAGCCTCTAAATCTTCTAACACCTCAAACTTAAGATGCAGCTGTACGACGACGAACGAACGGAGGTATTTTTCTTAAACGACATGCAAATAATCAATGTCTTTGCTAGAAAGTTAGTTAGCACAGATTAGTAGCTTTATCTACAGAATGCAGACCTTGTGGAGTATTAATCGTATGTGAGAAGGAAAGTTTAATTACTGCCTTTTTTTCCTTTCCGTAGAAGACAATATAAAATAAAAGAATCATCGAATGGAGCTCTTAGTGGAGACGATGAGAGGTATCCACTTGTTGCTTGCGACTGTTTAAGCTTCCCACAGTCGAGAAAATTCATAGCGATGTTGGCATGTTCGAATAAAGGAGCAAACTGAAGTAAATATGCCCGGTCGGAGAAGAATCAGATCCACGTGGATCCGGAAACTCATTGGCTCCGGAATAGCTGCTGCAGGAGAAAAGCATTTCACCGTCTGAGGTAAGAAAGAAAGCTTCTCTACCCTCCCCCGGATAGGTATCACGTGAAGAAGTAAAAAGAGGGATGAGACGATTTATAAATAAGTTTTTATAGGACATATAAATTTTTCGCCACAATTGACAATTTTTTATAAGTTTGACCATTCGCCGGTGCTTGTCGCTGATGTCTTTTGTTTGTGCCAGCTCAAAACAACCATAAAGTTGGCAGTTTTAAGAGTGTGTACATATAAGGTAGGCGAATTCTTTTGCTATTTCCTTTAAAATTAAAAGAAAAGAAACATATATTACGAATTAAAAAATAAAAATAATAAAATATACATATAAAAGAGCTGTAAAGCATACGTTGCTTGCGATAAAAGACAAGTTTATTGAGACTTTAAACTCTAGACTCTATAAATTGGTAAAGATAATTCAATAAAATATTGAAGAATAATCTTTTAACGAGCTCTAAAAGTATTATATTGGCAATATTTTTAGAAATATTTTACTGATTAAAAAAACAATTCTTCTATGCCTGTTATTTTCGTCTTTTACAGGACCTCAAGGGAGTTCTTTTTAATAAAGAGTGGGATATCGGCTCGTTTCTTTTTAAAAATGCTATAAAATAAACACTGATGAATATTTTTCAAAGTTTGTTGATTTGTTGAAAAGAGTAAACTTTCCGATTAGTTATGGAATATGATGTTTTCATTTAAATGGCTGCCTTAACTGGCTTGGCAGTAGCCTAACCTGTGAACCCAATTATGTAGGACATTTTCGATGATTTGAGGCCCTATTTCACGAGTAGTTCGATCGATATTCTTCTGTTTTCAGTACATCAATTGTTAAACATATTATAAATATTTTCATTAGTTACTCACTCAGTTATTCGATTTTTCCTTAATTTTAACTTTATTGTTTTCGAGGTTTCTACTATTGGTAGAAAATGATGTAATATATTAATAATATTTCCTAGTATTCTCTTACATTCTTATTTTTACTTTACCTTTTTTTTACCCATCTTCAATTTAATTATTAAATTTTTGAAATTACACAGGTAAAAAAAATGTTCATCTTTGACAAGTTACAAATCATTTAAATATAACTTTTTTCATATACAGTAAAACCCGCTTAAATGCACATCCAATTTGTCAGAGAATTTCGTGCATTTAAACGGTTTGTGCATTTAAACGTTTTTAAGATAAATGCACATGTTGTGCATTTAAGAGAGCTCGGATTACTTTTTTTCAGTTTGGTTAATTACATAGCGTTCTGTTTTCGTCCTTACTTTACAAATTTTACCAAAATTAAACAATTACAATCCGCAATTTACAAGATCCACCCGCCAACTCAAAAAGACTGAAATGTCAAAGCAAAGACTAACGAGAAAATGTTCTTCTTCTTCTTTGCCTTTAAATGGTAACCACCGAGGGGACAATGTAAAAGTACTACACTTCTACAGAAAACGAATTTTTGACATTACATATTTGTTCATTTAAAATATGTACATTGCATTTATCCGGTTATTTTTTAATTCAAATAGAAAATTCGTGCCTGAAATTAATGTGCAAATAAGAGGTTTGTGCATTTAAGAGGTGTGCAATAATGCGGTCTTTGTTTCTACACATTAATAAGGCAAAAAATTCGGTGCTTTCGCATCGTGTGCAATAAGAGGAATTGTGCAGTAAAGCGGGTTGCATTTAAGCGGGTTTTACTGTATTACGATTTCGAACTCGAAAATGTTTCATCATATTGGGTTGGCATGAAAGTAAAAACTCTACTCATGTTGTTTTTCTAATCAATTGTTTTCGACCATATTCTAGTATGTTATAGAACATTCTAGGTGCTTCAGTCCTAGGGGTATATAAAAGCGCACGCACGATTAATTCGGTCAGATTGAAGAATGGAGGATTTGGTCACAGGGGACGAGTCGTCTACGAAAATAATACGCGCCGTACCTTCTGGCTGCCACCAAAGGAAGACCCACCAACTCAACCAAAGCAATATCAAAACCGCGGCGAAAAAGTTCTATTGTGCTGCTTTTGGGATTCTCAGGGCATGCTGTTTTATGAATTATTACATAATGAAACAGTTAATGCTAACACATATGCGGCGCAGCTCGATAAACTAGCCACAGCTATCAAAGAAAAAAGACGAAAAAGAGCCAACGTCATTTTACTTCATGACAACGCTCGCCCGCACACTGCATCCACCACCTGCCAACAACTGCAGGGCTTAGGCTGGGAGACGGTACCTCATCCACCATATTCCCCAGACATTGCTCCTTCAGACTATCATTTATTCAGAGCCATGAAAAATGATTTGCGTGATAAACGCTTTAACATTTTTAATGAAGTTGAAACCTACGTAGGCACCTTCTTCAACTCACGGCCCGCTGAGTTTTGGGCAACAGGCATCCAGTCCTTGCCTGTACGTTGGCAAGAAGTCATAGATGCTCACGCGAGTATTTGATTGACTAATTGTATAGTAAAATAAAAATGTTAGAATTTAAAATGTAAAAATAAACTGTCTCATTTCTTTCGTGCCAACCCGATATATTGTTTTTGAGAAAAATATAGTTATAAAGTAAAAAGTCCGTATTTCGTCCTGTTTTGGAAATTCGTACAAACATAATGGAAGGTTGAAAGAACTTGAAACGACATTTAAATCAGAGCTTGGATACTATACTATAAATATACTATATATGATTTATTTGTATTTACTAAGGTTATTTATTGTAACTTATTATTTATTCTTAAATGTAACTTTTGTGATTACAAAATAATGCTTTAAAAGGTAGCATGTGTATTATAATAAAAATTATGAATTCTAAGTCGATATTCGAAGGTTAGCTATTACATAAAGATTGTTTTACCATTTTTTTGTTTTTCAGTTTATTTTATTTGTAATTTTAATTTTTTTGAGAAAGGTTTCCAAAATTTAATCCACTCTAACTAAAACTATCTAGTCTAACCTTTTTTTTTTTTTTTTTTGTATTGTAGTTTCTTAGGCTCAGACTCATTATTGTTTCAGCCACAGCCACAGCCTTAAGCCTTTCCCCTTTTTCCCTCTCTGGGAAACTTGTACTGAAGTGGATGATGTTAAAATCAAAATTATTCATTCAGATTAAAATCTATCGCTTTATTTCTCGTGCAAATATGTACATGCTATAAACTACTGATACCTTTTGACTTTTCTTTTATACCCTCATTATCTAGGTATACTATATAAAAGCCTTTGGAGGGATACAACTCGTTTAATCTAGATTTTTAATCTAGATGGCACGCCATCTGACACATTTTCCACACGTATTCGGAATCCGGAGTTCGAAATTTCGAAAGATAAACTCGAATGCATTGTCTTTCCCATAATTTTTCCATATAAGATGGTCTTATGTTAAACCAAACAGGACATCCATATGTTATAACTGGCCTGTCCAGCTCCTGGTATCGAACTATTCCGTAAGAGTTATTCACGCTTTTTGCATTTAAATTGAGTTAATTTTTGTAGCTCAAAAAACCCCTTAAACCGAGGGATATAGTACTAAAAATTTTAAATTTAGAGATCAGTGTTATTTTTACTATATTTTTGTACCAATGGGGATTATTATATTTAGTACTATAGAGTTTTCTTAACATCCTTTTTAATAGAAAATACAGATGATCTAAGTAAATAAATAGTAAAGGATACCAAAATCCACAATGGAGACTTTAAAGCTAGACAACAGGAATTGATTTGAGTGCTCATCACTGATACGAATATATGTGAAGAAACTTTCTCAAACTTAGGACGATGAAAGGAAACAAAAGCCCTAAGGATTGGTCTTAACAGTTCCCTAACTTAAATTGCATTTAAGGGATGTTTTGAAGCCGCCAATATTATGCATCGTTGCATCCTGAGCGCTAACTTTGTTAACATAAATTTACGTCACCCGTCCACAAGTAACTTGCATGACCCAGTTATAGTTTCATTCAACACACACTCGCATACACCGCTCAAGTGTCTATCGACACCTCAAGGTCATTCGCCCTTTGTCCCCGGAACTGAAGGAGTAATCAGAGTTCAGTTTTGTTTTAAGTGAAGTCCTTCTGAATGGTCCTCGTAATCACCTCGGAAGCGAAGCGGTTTTTCGCACGATGGCAACGAATTTTAAGGATACTTGCTTGTTTAACAAGTTCCCAGAGTGGTCCTGTAGTGGATCCTGTGAAAACTTCCGCTGTTGGCTTCAATGTGTGTCGCCTGCTCTATATAAGTGGCACTATTCCTGAGGGGTAATGCACACTGACTGGTTTTCCTCCTCTGTGCCAGCCAGAAAGTGCTCACGTCATTGGAAGGGATGAGCACCTTTTGGCCCCATCCAACGATGCTCGGAATGGTGTTTAATTAAACGAACTTCACAAAACGACACCGAATTGCGGCTCCAGCTTGGTGCCATATACGTGAGTGATTTTAGCAAGCGGAATAATAACCATTATGGGGCTGCGGTGCTCCAAAATAACAGCGATAATTTCGAGGTGCATTTCTGCAATGATTGTTTTTATTTCTCCCCCCTCGCGACTTGCTAATTGCAAATTTGCAATTCACAGGTATTCGCTTCATAAAAAAGAAAATATCTTACTTGTTTTTTGTAGATAAACTCTCAATCTAAATTTGGTATTATCTCAACAAAATTACTGTCGATTACGAAAGTCTGTACAATAAAAAAATTTGGTTGTTTACTTTACTCTAAACTAAATTAGACTATAATATATCTTTAAATTTAATCCAATCCAATATCTCTACAACTACTCCAAGTAAATTCACTTGTAATTTCCGATAGTCTGAAACTATCAATCTTCGTCAAACGGTGGTCGCTTCTTTCGCGTTTTCGAGTGGTGTTCCGTTTAGCGTATAATTACTTTTCGTGAGTCACCACAATTACTCCATTAAATCTTTGAGAGCGTAATATAAAATATTGCGCTGTAATTACGGGCGGCAATGGAATTTAATTTTCAGCTCATTAATTATATAGGAGAACCCTACGACAGCAGCTCACCCAGTTTGAGTGAAAAGAGGTTGACGTTGTGTACTATCGTTTGTTTGGATTAGAAGGGATTGTGATGAGATCCGAAAGGCTAAACTGTAATATATCTTCATCTTGAAAGGTTTTTTTTTTTTGGGTTTTTTTTATCAAAGATTACAATATTTTCATAATTTTCGCTGACGATGATAACGAAAAGTGTTGCATTCAATAATGACCCTTAACTTTTGTGTGATGGTTTCGTTTCTTTGTAAGAAAAATTACGCTTTCAGTTTGAAAGTTTGAAAGATTATTTTCATAGACCCAAAAATGTTTCAGATACAGATAAAGGGTCTAGCTGATTAAGAAGGTGAAAAGTACCCCCAGCGCTTTTGAAAAACAAAAAATTTCCTTATATAGTACATGAAAAAGTACATGTTTGCTGAAATTTTCAGACCAATAGACATAACCTCAAAAAAAAATTTTTATACGTGTACGAAATCTCTAAAATTCAATTAAAAAAAAAAAACTAAAACAATAGTAACGCCGAAAAAAAAAATATATTTCAAATTTATATTCCAGTTTATATGTGGATGATAACAAGGTATAACTAAGGATTGACAACAAAAAATAATCTAAATATGGCTTAAGGTACGAAATGGCTTTAAAAAAATTCAGACTTAAAAAAGGTAAAAAAACTCAAAAAATGCTGAAAAAAACGATATTTTGATCCTGTTGCACCACATCTAAAAATCTGCACAAATTCATGAGTATAGCTTGACATCCAGAAAATAATATATTTTTTTCGGCGTTACTATTGTTTTAGTTTTTTTTTTTTTAAATTGAATTTTAAAGATTTCGAACACGTATAAAAATTTGAATTTCCCGCCAAAAATTTCGAAAAAATATCATATTGTAGCTATCAAAAAACCCTACAAGTTGAGAAAAAAAAGAAGTTTCTACGTCCACAAGAAGCCGAGATATCGCCAAAACACTGAAAAACATGTTTGAATTTTTTTTGAGGTTATGTGAGTTAATTTTAGATTAGGTGTCTATATTATTTTCGAAACTTAGATATCCCTGAAATTTGTTTGGATTTTTCTTAGTATTTATTTATAAAATTCTGGTGTCCAATATATGGTTAATATAAAATTGGTACAATTTTTTCGGATTAATTGAAATATTTGTTATAATTTTAATTTCTTAAATAAGTTTCCGTAGAAATTTAGTAGTAAGACGTATAGTAGGAGAGCCAGTGACATTTTTCAGTGATGATTTAGTTAAGGTCTATTTTTTGAGAGGATGTTGAGGAGGGCCTAACTAAGTGCCATCCGCGAGGATTAACCCTGATTCTAGTCATAAGAGGGTGGCAGAACGCCCCCAACATGTAAAAAAAACGGCATCTTTTTATCATTTAGTTAAGGCTGAAATTTTTTCCAGCAGTCCTTTGATAGCCCACAATCATCGATATTATATTTGCAGAACGATTGGCCAGTCATAAGGGGGTGGCAGAACGCCCCTAACATGTCGTGTGAGTGATGAACTTTTTATTATTTAGTTAAGCTTCATCTTTTAATATGTTGTTGTGACAACTATTCCAAGTGTGAATGTCAATTTGCAGAACAAAATGGCGGCATCAACACCCTGGCAGAATGATTTGAAGTTTTTACATTCAACCGCAAATATCTTTGAAACTATGCTAGATACGAAAATACGACTGAGAGATTTTTTGTGGGAAATTTAATTCTCTACAAAAAAGGTCTCTTGACATTTCTTCATATTTTGATTATTTTCTGAGTTATACTGAAAATGAAGAAAATTTACGAATATTTTTTACGTTCAGACGCACATATCTTTGGAACTATGCTAGATTCGAGAATACATAATAAGAGGTTTTTTGTAGGAAATTCAATTCTCTACAAAAAAGGTCTCTTGACTTTTTTTCGCATTTTGATTAGTTTCTGAGATATACTGAAAATAAAAAAATTTACGAATATTTTTTACGTTCAGACGCACATATCTTTGGAACTATGCTAGATTCGAGAATACAACACGACATGTTTTTTGTAGGAAATTCAATTCTCTACAAAAAAGGTCTCTTGACTTTTTTTCGTATTTTAATTAGTTTCTGAGATATACTGAAAATAAAGAATTTTCTTTCCATTGCCGACAAACCGTTGGATACGTACTAATTAATATTTCCCTAAAACCATGTTTTTTTCATTCCTACAATTTGAGAGACGTCGACAAATTTCATTTTCATCAAAAAACCCGATTGTCATGGAAAAAAATTATGATAATTTTTCGAAAAAAATTGAAATTATTGAAGTTCCGCTATCTCGATAGATAAAAAACATTGTAAATGTATGTTGAATCATTAATATCTTTATTTGATCATATCAAAAATTCTCTAAGAAAGAAAATATACGAAATAAATAAAAAATCATAATCATAATTATTTTTATTAGATCAAATAAATGTTGTGCAACTAAGGAAATTTTTGAATAATAACGATTTCGTGATTAATTTTTTTAAATTTTTATTTGAATAACTTATGATAATAAATATAAAACAGTTGATGGTATGAAAGAGCAAGCATAAAAAGTAAGTAAAAATAATTTTTTTTTAACAATCCTCTTGCCAGTCGGAATCACTCTCCTCATCGTCTGCCGAATCGAGATCACTCGATGCACGAGAGTCCATATCTATAAAATTGAAAAAATGGATTAGAAAAATGTAATATGTTTGTGTTTATATTTGCTATAATATCTACATACCTGAATCATTGTCACCCTTGTCATCTTTGCTGTTTTCACTGGAGGTATCAGTGAGTACATCACTAACATATTGGGGTATTTGATCTCCTTCGAACCAGACGAATTCGTATTTATTTTCATTGATAATCCATCCGTAATTTTCTGGCAACTTTTCCGTCGACTGCTGCAAATGTGCATTGAGCCAAATACTGGCAATGTACGAGCTTCGCAGTATTTGTTGTCTTAATTCTGAAGAACATGGTGGCAAGTTAGAGGCATCACAATTCCGGATATTCTTAAAAAATGATTCTTGACTATAACCCTTCATTATTCCGTAAAGGAAAAAACAAACCTCTTAAATTATTGAAGGCGTTCGAAGACTATCAGAAGGCATTCGCAGATCTAGGCGAAGAAAACGTTGATACGTCCACAGTATTTTCCATCATAGAAGAATTTATCTGCCGCATGTATGGTGTCAAAAATGTAGAGAAAGTTAACGAAGCGCGGTTGGAATTATTCCATGAAGCTTACAACACCAATGATAGTCAAAAATCATTTGTTAAGAAAATCCGGAATTGTGATGCCACTAATTTGCCACCATGTTCTTCAGAATTAAGACAACAAATACTGCGAAGCTCGTACATTGCCAGTATTTGGCTCAATGCACATTTGCAGCAGTCGACGGAAAAGTTGCCAGAAAATTACGGATGGATTATCAATGAAAATAAATACGAATTCGTCTGGTTCGAAGGAGATCAAATACCCCAATATGTTAGTGATGTACTCACTGATACCTCCAGTGAAAACAGCAAAGATGACAAGGGTGACAATGATTCAGGTATGTAGATATTATAGCAAATATAAACACAAACATATTACATTTTTCTAATCCATTTTTTCAATTTTATAGATATGGACTCTCGTGCATCGAGTGATCTCGATTCGGCAGACGATGAGGAGAGTGATTCCGACTGGCAAGAGGATTGTTAAAAAAAAATTATTTTTACTTACTTTTTATGCTTGCTCTTTCATACCATCAACTGTTTTATATTTATTATCATAAGTTATTCAAATAAAAATTTAAAAAAATTAATCACGAAATCGTTATTATTCAAAAATTTCCTTAGTTGCACAACATTTATTTGATCTAATAAAAATAATTATGATTATGATTTTTTATTTATTTCGTATATTTTCTTTCTTAGAGAATTTTTGATATGATCAAATAAAGATATTAATGATTCAACATACATTTACAATGTTTTTTATCTATCGAGATAGCGGAACTTCAATAATTTCAATTTTTTTCGAAAAATTATCATAATTTTTTTCCATGACAATCGGGTTTTTTGATGAAAATGAAATTTGTCGACGTCTCTCAAATTGTAGGAATGAAAAAAACATGGTTTTAGGGAAATATTAATTAGTACGTATCCAACGGTTTGTCGGCAATGGAAAGAAAATTCTTTATTTTCAGTATATCTCAGAAACTAATTAAAATACGAAAAAAAGTCAAGAGACCTTTTTTGTAGAGAATTGAATTTCCTACAAAAAACATGTCGTGTTGTATTCTCGAATCTAGCATAGTTCCAAAGATATGTGCGTCTGAACGTAAAAAATATTCGTAAATTTTTTTATTTTCAGTATATCTCAGAAACTAATCAAAATGCGAAAAAAAGTCAAGAGACCTTTTTTGTAGAGAATTGAATTTCCTACAAAAAACCTCTTATTATGTATTCTCGAATCTAGCATAGTTCCAAAGATATGTGCGTCTGAACGTAAAAAATATTCGTAAATTTTCTTCATTTTCAGTATAACTCAGAAAATAATCAAAATATGAAGAAATGTCAAGAGACCTTTTTTGTAGAGAATTAAATTTCCCACAAAAAATCTCTCAGTCGTATTTTCGTATCTAGCATAGTTTCAAAGATATTTGCGGTTGAATGTAAAAACTTCAAATCATTCTGCCAGGGTGTTGATGCCGCCATTTTGTTCTGCAAATTGACATTCACACTTGGAATAGTTGCCACAACAACATATTAAAAGATGAAGCTTAACTAAATAATAAAAAGTTCATCACTCACACGACATGTTAGGGGCGTTCTGCCACCCCTTTATGACTGGCCAATCGTTCTGCAAATATAATATCGATGATTGTGGGCTATCAAAGGACTGCTGGAAAAAATTTCAGCCTTAACTAAATGATAAAAAGATGCCGTTTTTTTTACATGTTGGGGGCGTTCTGCCACCCTCTTATGACTAGAATCAGGGTTAATCCTCGCGGATGGCACTTAGTTAGGCCCTCCTCAACATCCTCTCAAAAAATAGACCTTAACTAAATCATCACTGAAAAATGTCACTGGCTCTCCTACTAGTACAGAAGATTTTGTCTGGAGTTTTTGCATCGCAGTTCATAAAAATTGGTTATAAGACGATAGAAAAGGTGAGTATGCATGCAATTATTATTGAAGAAGTATTAATAATTAAATTTTTTCTTTTGCTAGTATGAAATTTTAACCTGCATCTCACATTAAAACTAAGAAAACATGGATAGGAAATCTTGGATCCGCCATAAGAATTTAAGTTATCCTTTAAAAAAGTTCGAAGTCATTAAAGAACAAAAACTGGGCCATAGTAATAAAACTAGAGCCCTTATCTTGGCTCACCTTGATGAAGGTAAGGTTAACAATGAATTAAACTTTATTTTGCACCAACTAATTTATCTTCTGTTTAAGCTGAGGTCTCTCACCCTTGTCATTTTTAAGTGTTTGTCCCGGAAAACTTAAAATTTACAACTTTTGAACTAAATCGTGCTAATAACTCAGGAAATTCTCAACAGAAATAAAAAACTTTCCTCGAAGTTCTGCTGTTAAATTTTTACGGTCTTAGACTGAGTTTAAGCCTCTCTAGAAATGGTATATGCATGTAAACGAGATTTCTGGACTGCTTTATTTAATTGAATTTATAATACCAGATATCGTAAAACTAACTCCGCGAAAAAGGAGTTTCCGCCAGACTGTCTGCTCCACTCAAAATGAACAAGGCCGACTCGGGAGGCATACAAAAATTTGTTAGAGGAAAGTAGAAAACATTCCTAACAAGGATTTCAAGGACTTCATGAATAGTTTCTTGAGACTTTAGCCAAGAAGTAATTGTAGGTATTATTTACCAGACAAAGGAATTGCCATATAATGTAAACCCTTTCAATTTTCTGTGGATGATAGTTGCGGCTAGTTTGAACTCCTTACAAAATTGCAATTATTAAGCTGGTGAATCCCATTCTAGTTTACAGATTATGTTAATACAAGTGATTTTCCCAGCCCATTGTATCGTTGTTCAGATTGCCGTGGACTGTATTAATCCCGGGCACGTATTAAGGGTCAATTTATATGATCATAAACGCTTAAGTGCCTGCATGTCTGTGGGGCTCGCTTCTTCAGTTCCTCGAATTTGTATTACGATTTTATGCGGGGCTCTTGCGCCCAGCGCTATTTCTCGCGCTGTTTAGCTTTAATAGCTCTCCTTATCTCGAAGACTTTGTCTGCTTTGCACTTTTCAGAAGGGAAAATCCAAAATTTATTTATTCGATGCGAATTATTCGTTTTGGCGGGTGTTGTCGCTATTTCGAGTTTTGGTGTGACTTTAATTGCGTACTCACGATGGTTCGACGAAGAATGTCAAGTAGCATTAAGAGAAAATAATGAAGCGAGAAATAAAATACTACACTTAATATTACACTTTATCATTTCAACATTTTTAAGGATATTCCTGCTCGCCCTTTACAATAACTAAGAATTGGATTATGACTGTTTCAATAAACTTGTAACTGGGGGAAAAGCTATAGTCTGTTAGTAGCTGAATTACATGTAAAACCTTTAATGAAAAGATCTATTAAATATTCAGCTATAAGAAAGTCGATAAGATTGGAAAACCAAGATTGATAATAAAATTTCTAGTTTATCGACTTTATTGTAGCTTTTTAACCCATTGACTGCCAACTACGAGATAACACGTGACACGATCATATTCAGCCTTTAATTCAGCTATACCCATCAATGAGTTATCGCGAAACTGGCAGTCAATGGGTTAAAAGAGATTTTCAAGCACGAAGTGACTAAACGCTGATTCGGAACATACGGGTTACACATTTTTCTTATATAATACAAAATGTCTTTTGATTGAAGAGTTTCCTTACATAAAGTGTCTATTTACTGAAGATTTTCAAATTTTACAAAACATCATTTGTGGGAAACGCTGCTTTTTTGTTTTAATTTGAAGAAAAGTGCAGCTGATGGACATCAATTGCTGTGTGAAAGCATATGAGAAACATGCTCCATCAATAAAAACATGTGAATAGTTCCATAGTTCCGGCGTTTTAAATTTGGCGATTTTGACATCAGCGACAAAGAACGTGAAGGGATGCCAGTAAAGTTTGAAGACGCTGAGTTGGAAGCGTTATTGGACCAAGATTCATGCCAAACTCAAGAGGAGCACGCTGAAACCTTGGGAGTGACTCAACAAGAGATTTCAAACCGTCTCAAGGTCATAGGTATGGTGCAAAAACAAGAACATTGAGTTTCGTATGAACTCAAGCTAAGAGACGTCGATAACGATACCATCACGGGGAAACGTTTCCAACACCAATTGATGCAATTGAGCCGAGTATTAAAGTCAAACGCCCCAAATATGCCAAAAGACAAGACAAAGTGATTTTCCAGCACGATAACGCACGGCCTCATTTTTCAAAAATCGTCAAGAGAATTTTGGAGGCACTTCAATGGGATGTCCTCCCCCACACGCCGTATTCATCAGATATTGCTACAATACTTCCGACTACAACTTGTTCCGGTCGATGACTTATGGGCTGGCCGAGCAGCTCTTCACTTCTTCCGTCGCCGGAGGGATGTACAAAGGTATGTTAGAGAACAAAAGACGAAAAAGAGAGGTCTTGTTAAATCTTTTCATTTTTTTCAAGACAGAGCAGCACCTCATCACACACAAGAAGTATTTGAAGTCAACAATAAATTTTGTGGCAATCGAGTTATTGACCTAGGATACCCACGCTTTGCTAGGGGAAAAGTAAGAGAATAGCAACCTTACTCGTCAGGTTTCACTCAGTGTGATTATTCACACATCCCTATTGGACACCCTGTATATTGAAATACAATTAAATTTAAAAAATCCGTAGAAAATCGATTAACTAGTAAGAAACTAAAAAAAAAAGGCATCGTGGAGGTCCATATCCAAGTGGCCTATTTGTGCAGAAATGTCCGAAGAAATATCTGCACGTCTTTAAAAGTACGGTGTCAAAATCATGCAATTATGCAAAGAGCCGACTTACCTTGGCCAGGAATGCTTGTGAGTCCCACACCGGAGCCCGAGAGCCACAACAGTGCCGGTGTTGGGGGTCTCCTAACAAGCAGCTGATATTAATTATCACATAAAATGTGGGTGACATCAGGCGAATATGACTCTGCAGGTTTCCGTATTCTCGCTCCAATTCTGTCGCTATGAATTGGAGTCAACGTCGTCATAGTGCCCACTAGTAAGCACTAAAGATAGCCTACGTCTTCCCACATATTAGTAACCCATATAAACTCCATATATAAAATTCGGACAGATAAGATTCCTTTTACTAGAAACGACTGTAGATTTTTTTTTGTTGCGTGCTCTCACCTACATCTAATCGGAGTCACTATCAAAAACGACCTGTATATGTCAGGTAGGCGGTCATTAAGTGTGGTACCCCACTAAAGAGTATAACATATATATCTTAGGAGGGTACCAGAATTCAGGAGCATGGAAAAAAGATGAAGGTTTTGTCCCTGGCAAACATTTGATCAAGATTAAGTGGGACATGCCGTAGAAATAATTCACGCCCTTTAAGGATATTAGCGTGGATCCTTTTAGGGACTGCTACTGGGCGGCTAGATTCCATTAATTTTAATCGGTAACGGCTAGCGCCGGAAAAACTTTTATTCGCCATGGATGCGAAGTAAAGTTCTTCTATAACTTATTCTCAGTTCGTACGGGTATACAATAAAACTTTCTACCCAACTCCCTTATACCTTATTATACGAATCCTAATTGGAACCCATCTCGACTGGATACAGTCGGAAATTGCTTTCTAACTTACAGGAAATTAGAATTCTACCGCTGACTGACTAAATTTCATTAGTGCCACAAAGTTTTCTCATGGTGTTGTAGAGATTAAAAATCGCCTGGAGTATTTTCCCTTCAGGACCCGTCTCAAACCTCAAAAAACCAGGAAAGGTGTTCAAATTCTCTTCAAGTCTTATGTTGGTGGGATGTTTCCCGTTGATAGTCGTTATGACAAAATAATAAGGACCCTATCAATTTTCTTTTTCCCTTCCCCCCAAAAAAAAATATCCTTGATTCAGAGAAGTGCGAGGATGAAGAGTTCTTTGCTGTGAAACCGATACGCCTCGACACATTTTGGGTCCCTCATCGATAGGATATAATATATAATATGTGTATAGGAATCATCTCGCCATCAATTATAGAAGCAACAATATCGCCCCTTATATAGCCACAGGAGCAGAACCCCACTGTCGAGGGAAGTCACTCTTCTTCCAATGCCAAGCTGGAAGTGATGGGACATTGATAAATTGCCGAGAAAAAACTTATCATAGAGCAGAAAATCGTGTGCTTCCATATAGGGCCATTTTCGCGGATTTCATTTTTTTTTTCTCTCCATAGGGCTATTTTCGCACATGTCTTCGACGGGGAGATAAACCGAAACTGACAGGAAGTGTTTTTTTTTTTTCTTCCTCTTTTCAGAGATATACCATCTCTGTCGCTTATCGCAAGGATTTATTTGCACCTAATAGGAGCAAGTTTCGTCTTAATTGCCGAAGAAGAGAAAGATTGGCGCTTTCACTAACTTTCTGAGAATATCAGCAGTGGGATTGTCCGTCCATTTCTTTATAGTACGGAAAAGGAACGGGGAGAGGCTTAATGAAATTATTCGTGTTGCTATCCTGTCTTCAATGATTAGACAATGGCTCCGCGTCTAATTTGTTGCCGCTTAACTATAGAGATTTCGCTACAGTGTAAGCAATAATGCTGCCATAGTCCAAGACGTGACAATGCGTCTTAAGGATAGACGTGATTTCTTAATTAAACTGAACGTAATGGAAAAGTTGGACGAATGATGGTAAACTTGGACAATCTAATTGCAAAGAGCATAGTGCTTTTATGCAAAAAAAAAAAAAAACCAACTAAATTTTTTTTGTATGTCTTTTATGCAAAACCACTTACCGGTCGTGGGCTCCAATAGTCTTAACCGTGTGTTTCACCTGTTGGCCTTTTTTGCTCATTTTGTCGATTCATCGCACGCCCTTACATATTTACCTTGGCTGGCGGCGACACGGCGAGTTTCTTGGTGATTTTCTCAGGTCTTTCTTAGTCTACCTATTAAAGATATTCCAGCCACGCATTGCTTGCGACGGATAAGTTACGATCTGATAAAATTCCCTATGAATATATTTAACCGCCCACAAAAGCGGAAGGGCTTGTTGTCCTAATTGGCAATGAATTGGAAATTAATTTATACTATACATACACGAGTATCAGGGATATCCTGATAATCGGAGCAATTTTGATAATCCCTTATATCGCAACTCTACTTAAGAGGGATATCTTAACAATTTGACGAACTTAAGACTACTTCGAAAACAATTTCGAACTTCTTATTGAATTTATTGTAAAAAGTATTTGGTAAATCATGAAAACGAAAATAAACAGAATTTCAAAACTCTACCATCGCATAGGGCGGAATTGTGTTTTTGCGCGCATAAAACCTTTTTTCAAAGTATTCTACTAAAAATGTCACTTACCCAAATTACTTCCACCCGAACTGTGCAACGATTCGAGGGTATACACTATATATATACATACCATTTATTCGTTGAAATCGTAAAAAATTGCTTCATGCACAACTCGTATAGTAGAAGTAGATGTGGTAAAATATAAAAAAACCGCCTTAATACTGTAAAATGAAGTGGGACCACTCCACCCACCTCTCGATTAAACTTATTCAGAGGCATAAAAATGCAAACAAGTTTACGATACGATGATGCAAGTTATTTTTGTAGATGGTGGAGGAGACCAAGTTACGTTCTACCACTACCATTCAATTTCAGACTTCTTAAAGAAAAGCTTAAGGTAGAAAATTGACTCGTGGGTGTTCAATTTAGTTCCTGCAAAACCATTCTACCCACTCTCACTTACCGATAATAATGCGAAATTTCCCTGTTTCGTGGGCGAACCACAACAAGGGTACGTACAGTTTAAGTCCAGAGTGGATTTTAGGGCGGATATCCTTTTAGCAGCTCCTTGAGCTTCAACACCTGCAGTCGTTATCTTCTTTCATTATATCTTGCGACTGATGTCAGACACGCAACCTAGTTAAACTTATTATTTACAGACAGTGACAAAGTGGTGGGTGTGATGGTCATTTTCGAATATTTCTAGGTTTTGGGGGTGGGTATAACGAACCCACTTCCGTTCATTGCCCAACAGCTAACATAATAATTAGGTTAATTGATCCTAATTTCAGGAAATTCTAGTGATTGCCCATTTTGATTTATTCGACTGGTCAAGTTCTCTTCCGCTACTAGTTCCCATATTATTTCCTGCAATTCTCTATTCGAACAGAACAGACAAAGTTTTCCTACAAAATATCTGAGAGTTGTATTCGCAATCCCCTAAAAGATATTTATGTTCTATATAAGTGCCAATGAAACCCATTAAATTTACATTCCACGTCTAACAGCCGCAATATTTATTTCTATTAATATGCACCATGTTGCTTCAAAAGGATCCAGAACGGAAGATGAGTTCGGTTCCATTAACAATGGTGAAATATCGCCAGTTAATTAGGTACAGCTTTCATCCGTAACCAATTCCAGACATAGGCGACTTCTAAAAATACAATTGCACTACAAGTTGAAATCTTAATGGAATTCATGCAAACTAATTGAATCTGTTGTGGCGAATTTTCTCGGAATAGTTTTGCTCTACAATTGAAAAGTGCATAATAAAATTATGTCTCATTCCAATTATGAATACTCTTCCAATTTTATTGTAGGGTTGCTTTTCACTATGAGTTTTGCTCTCATTAATTTCTCAAATCGTTGCTCCGACACTGTCCCCATAGTCGCAATTTTTCTTCTTAAAACTTGTTGACCACTCTCCAAGGAAATATTTTTTTGGGGGAATGGGCAAAACTTATGCAGAGGTGGATTAGATAATTTATCAACCCCGCACCAGATGAAGAACTCAATGAGCGGATGAGTTTTTCGCTTTTGGCTCCTCTGGCGCCACTTGAGAGACGGCTTGTCTTTTCGCGAAAAGATAAATTTCGTCTTTCACTTGTCTTTTAGCGCTGTTAATCCTATAAAAAATTAGAAAACAATTTTAAGCTTTAATTTTTTGTTGTGGACATTATTAGAGGAAGGTCATTGAAGCGTTGAAGATTAATGAGAATATGAATTAAAACCGATTTTGTAAACTTGCTAAGCGAGGAAGATTTTTTTTCTAAAATGTTTTAAGATGACTTAATGTCAATGAGCATTCAAATATAAGCTCTCATTAGAAAATAACACATTTAAATGCATCTTATGGACATTTCTGATTTTAGTATAGGTTTTAGAATTTTGTACATGATAAAATTTAGCTACACTGTGCAAATTTAAAAAACTGGAGCCTTTTAAAATTAAAAAAAAGTTAAAAATTGGTGTTTTTTAAAAAGGCGGCGTCATTTTTTGATAAAGTAGACACTTTCCCAAATAGGAAAAATTGAAAGTTTAGCCAAAATGTAGCTTCTTGAAGAAAGTCTTGCTTTTGTAGACCTAAGAACATCTGAAACGAAATGTGACATGGTTGTTTTCATTGATTTTTGATTAACACCACAATTATTATTTATTAACACCTAGATAATAAATAACACCAGAAATTGATGATTCGCGTTCACAGAAACATTTGAAGAAAAGTGAATTTAACAATATTTGAATAATTTCCTTACTTATTTTTATATTCATAACCTCTAGATAAAAAGTGTTATCAGAAATGGTTTTCTGGTCCCAAGAAACATCTAAAATGATGTGTAATAAGCTTGTATTTAATGATTTTCAACTAAACCCTTCGTTACTTCCTTAAGTCCTATAGAGAAAATAACATCAGAAATGAATTTCTAAAACAAAATTTGTTCAATGTTTTCAAGAAGATCGATGATTTATTTTTCGAGCCTCACATTATTATTTTTTTATTTTTTTTTAATATAATTTTGTTTTTCATATACATATTAAGAATACAATTTTAAATGAATTAATAATCCACACTTGTTTTTTCTTTGTTTCTGATAGAAATTGGTTTGTCTCAATCAGAGCCGGATTATAAATATTGCCAAGTACGGGCCAAGTAAGGGCGACAGATTTCTAAAAAAATTTCCAGAGCGGCAAATTTTCAGGAAAAATTTACAAAAACTTACAAAAAAATTGAGAAAAGCTTTCGGAAAACTTTCGATTTTTTTATATGAAATTCGGCAAATTCTTTATTCAACAATATCACTCATTTTAAAAATCGCGCAAGGTAGGCTGCTTTATTCAGTTGCTGTAAACAAACCAGCAAACGGAATTTGCTTTAACTTGGCATTATAATAAAGGACAGTACTGCCAACCTAGGCGAAAATGAATTTTTGAAATCCCTTTAGCGCGGGCTGTTGAAATTGCAAATTCCCGGTACTTTTTTGACATATTGCAGTTTTTTCCAAATTCGGAGTTTTTGGGGCGGTAAATGATTTAAATATTAAATTGAAAATCATGAAAAATAAAAAAGGGTACATTTATTTCATGTTTAAAAATCACCCAGTAGTATAATAAAGTAGTTTAATTAAGCATATTATAAAAACAATTTTTTTGATTTGTTATATTTTAAATACTATTATTATACTAAAAAGTCGTAATTTTTTAAACAGCTGAAAATTTAAAAATAAAATTTTAACTTGTCGGAAAGTCGGGTTAGTTAAGCGAAAAAAATGTTTTCAAAAGATTAAGAGTTCGTTTTTCGAAAAAGTAGGTTAAAATATTATTATAAAAATTTGTTTTATCTTTTAAAATTCTTAGAATCTAATTTTAAGATTTTTCCATGCGTCATCAGCTTTCATGATACTCTAACATGCCGTCAACTTTGACTTTGAATTTTCTCTCTCTAATGGAGGTATCCTGATGTCTGCTTCAACGTTGCAAGAGAATATCATGAAAATTGGTACTTAGAGATTTTCGGGGTCGCTGATTTCCAATCTACCATTCAAATTTTGATGAAATAAAATATGCAATTGAAGATAATCACAGAACAGTGTAAAATTAATCGAAAAGACAAAATCCTCAAATTCTCGAAGACCTTCGGAACAAATAATGAAAATCTCTTGATTGTGTTGAGAAATAGCAGTAGCTTTGGTTGTAAATACGGCGCCATATAAAAAATCCATAAAGCTTCAAGTCGTCTCCCCGGAGGGAGAAGGAACATTTGATTTAAGACGTGCACCTCCCACTTGGCTTCATCTTTTGCTTTTACGACGATATCTCATTCTGGTGCGTTCTCGACTTTTCAACTGTATCACTTTATGCGCCACGTAAAGTCACAACCTTGTTAAGGACCTCTTCAAAGTGGCTTTAAATCAGAGATTCCTAACAGTGGTACACACTATCCAACAGACTGAGCCAAGTGGGTGGCGGTGACTTAAGGCGTACTCGTCACTTTTTCTTGACGACTTTTTAACATCATCCTAACCCCTCAAAACATTCATCTTACTCTGGTTCAAGTTCTAAGATAAATCACTTACAAGTACTGAGGTTTGAAAAGAAAAAAAAAAATATATATATATGGTGTAGTATAATAAAAAGAAAAGGAAATAGAAAACCATTGCGTAGTGTCGGTTTGTCTTGAGGGTCGTTTTTGCAGGAAGTGCTAAAGTGCAACTATCTTCACAATCCTGGGAAATGAGATTGTCCTGCAGAAAATAACTGAGGACAGAAAATCACGTCCTCAGATGGTACAACCATTTCCAATTAGGACGCTGCATCACGGAGAACTTTTAAACCTTAGTTCCTTACAAACCACACGCATTTCTCTTTTATACCAGTATTAATATTTGAAGATGTGGAGAAAAGGGAAACGGTGTGTGATTTTTAGCAAATCACCGGTCGTAAATAAGCCCCAAATATGACACCGCTCCATTTCCTGCCATTTAAACGTTGTAGAAAACGTAAAATATTTGTTTGTCTCCCAATAAGTCGGGTAGTGCCCGGCGGGCTCTTTGGGGTCCCATAGGAGCAAGTAGGAAATTCCAATCGCATTCTGGGCACGTACGAATGAAATAGGGAAGTTTTCCCCTTTATTTTTGTTATTTTTTTTTTTACTTCTTTTGCAGAGATACTTCCTGAGCTACTTAGCCGAAGCGAAGTACATGTCCTGGAGCAAGATTCTATTTACTTGACGGTGGTGGAGGAACAACATTGGGAATTCTTTACCCGGAAGAATGAAGGTCGTCTGACGACGACACGGTGGTACGATGTCATAGACTTTCTGTTTCTTTAAGTGATTTGGGGCGTGATAAGTAGGTGAAAATCCACTAATTTTTTTCAGGTGGGTAACCATAGCTGATTCGATTTTTTTTTTCCTTTTAGGTAAGTAAATAAGACTAGGAGGCAAGCACCGCTACAAAGCAGAATGAGGTAAAAATAAGAATTGTACCCAAGTTTCAAGGGAAATTTAAAATGCTGCTTTTTAAAGGACTGTCTTCAAACTCTTTAAAAAGAAAAAGGAATGAGCTTTAAGAAACTAGGTAAGATAAGCAGGTGGTTGTGATGTTTATAAAGTTTTACATCTCTGTAATTTAGTTGAAAGTAAATCTCAAACTTTCATTCAGCGGAAAACGAGCTAGTTTTTAAAGATATTCAGTTTTAAGTACTTCCTATCTATCATATACTATATATAAATATACAAATGTGAGTCCCTTAGTGGGAGTACTATTATATGTATATGCAAATACTGAAATTTAAAGTAGAATACCACAAAATGTATGTAGGTTTTAACTTTGCTGAATATGTATTCCGTAACTTTATGGATCTAATTCCATGATATGACAACTTATAGCTGAATTACGAAGAAATTTCCTTGTAAGAATGAAAGCACATAATTCCGCCATAAGCTCTTATGATACGGAAAGTGAGGTGACAACCAGATTTAGGCCCATAATATTTCAAAATATAATACATATTCAGCAAAGTTAAGGCCTACATATTTAAAATAAATTTGTGAGCAGTAAAAATCCTAGAATAAACCTTAACGTTTTAAAATATGAACGAACTTCAAAATGCGTTAAAATCCCAGGAACTTCAAATTCAGCGTAGTGCTTTCTGAAGCTGAATTGGTTATTAATGCGGTGTGATGCATTTTAAGAGTTGCCTTGTATTAACCCATTGACTGCCGAGTTTTATTCAGCTATTACGTGCCACCCGAATTTGGGTGACGCGGCAATCAACGTGTTAAATAACTAACAGAGTTTCACCCGGCGTAGCGCAAATAAATTATTAATTAAAACCAATAAAATTGAAAGCTATTTGTACTTATAAATATTAACAACATATTGAAATTTTAAACATATTGAGGAAACGAAGTAAGCTTATATGGCATATAGTACAAAATTGGAAACTTTAAATTCGCATATCTTCTGATCGAGTGATCCGATTGCGATAAAATAAAAATTAAATGATACTTCTAGTCAATGTTTTAATATCTGTTCAATTCTCTTCGCTTCAAGTTCATATCTAGAATAAGCTATAAGCTATAAGATTAATTTTATTTGTTCAAAATATAATTAGCGATTTATTTTTGATTTTCAGACAAATTCAGCTACTAATTTTTCGTATGTTAATTCAAAAATGTATGAAGCAACGTATCTTGTCATGATATATGACGATTAGCAGATTTGCTTTAAGTTTAATACATTAACAACTTTAACTCTTTCGTGTTTAATCAAGTAAATCCGACTTTCATAAAATTATAAATTTCTTAAGGGTCATTCTGTGTTAATTAAAAAATGAACTAATATCAATAATATTCAAAATTCAGCTTTAGAGAGTATTTCGCTGAATCAAGTTTATTATTCTGCAATGTTCACAAGAAGTTAATTTTTTTTCAGTCGATTGTACAATTCAGCTTAATAACACAAATTGCTCCAAAAATAAGAAATATTTCATCAAAATCTCGTTAGTTACAAAATTAAGTGAGAAGGAAGATTCCTATTAATAAAAGTCAGTATATCAACAAAAATCCTTTTCTATTAAAATCAGCTCTTTTATTATATTACAACGTCGAGCCGGGGGGTTTATCTATCTATCTGCTTGCCCAAAAGATTTATGGGTCTCCTTTGGGCGAATACTGAAAATTGTTTGTCCAAAACTCTCTGATACGAAAATTGGTGTGGTTTCAGGGGGTTGACTTGGGTTTGGTTGGGAAGGGAAGTAGTATATGTGCGAAAAGTTGTGACAAATTGAGGTGCTTCCCTGCGACACAAATTTTCGGCCACTGCTTGGCCACAAATTACAAGAATCAGTGACACAACAACGGAAATGCTCTGGTGGCGTCGAGGGCCACACCGTCTGCAAGAGACGAAATCGAGCGAGCGAGACGTTGAACTCTCCGATTGACAACAAAAATAGAAAATTTTCGGTGATTTTGTATGATATCAAAATAAAATAAAAAAGTAAAATTAAAGATTCCGCCCCCGTAAAGTGCAGGGGTCGCGGTCGTTTTAAACCAAAAAAAGAGGAAGCTACTACAAAAATAAATGGTTTGTGGGGGGTATGTGGTGTGGCGTCTTGTGGATAGTCGGTTTTTTGCTATGGCTTAGTCATTTTTGAAATTCCTCATGGGCCTCGGGCGCTTTCCCAAAAAAAAAAAAAAAATATATATATATATATATATAGTATGCATATAAAATGAAATAAATTCCAATCTCACATAATCCGAACTGTGAAGAGGGCGGCATTTAATTGGGATTTTATGAATATGCACAGCGACGTTGGTCGGCAGGGGGAGGAGATCTTTTGATTTGCACATGTCTCACTGCTGCTGCCGCCCCGTCCTGCTAGAATGGAATGCTAAAATTGTTTCACACAAAAAAATAAAATAAAATAAATACCGCCTGGGGAGCTCCTCAGATATATTTTATATGTTGTTGGCAACATTTTTCTCGCCACACAGAGCACGTGAACATGTTGCGATTGAGATGTTTGGAGTCGGCGCAAGAGTTCGAACAGATGCAACCAGTTGATGATGGTCCATATTTTAAGCTCTTCTTGCCCCCAAAAAGTTTCTTGTTTTCCACAGGGGGCTACCGAAGGACGACCCAGAGGACCATTATGCTCGCTCCAACATAGATAAAAGCTTCGCGCGACCGACCCGTTAAATCTAGCTCAGATTATGATTGAACTGTATACGGACAGTCTGAAGCGTGACTTCACCTGGGATGGTTGTCGCGAGACGTGAAGTACACTATACAACGCGAGTTTTAATTGTGACCCAAAAGAGAAGAAGTTGAACCTGAATTCAGCTTAAAAAAAAATAAATAAAATATGGTCAAAGGAGTTTTGTGGAAGTTCGCTGAATTATAGTTAGACTTAAATTTTCGGTTGATATCCATACGATCACTATACATTCATAATTTTATAATACCACGAAATCGGTTCAATCCCACTTGGAACAAACCACAAATAATTTCACGTGTGCACCGAGGAGAAAAAAAGATACATTGCATATGATTCGGATGACTTTCCCAGGCATCGAAAGTGTGCCGCCGCAATCATGTGTGGCTGAGTGATCGCGGCGTGATCGTGTGAGTGCAACAAAACCAGGCATTTTCAGGTAAACTTGATGCGACCATTTATTATTATTACCTGGTGTGTTATACAGTGTTTAAATCTTTCGTGTCGTAGTTCGTGACCATAAGTAATATAACAATTTACAATTACGTACGTACGTGTTCGTGAGCAGGTGCTGTTGCGCAGGTCTAAGTCACTTAAATAAAAAGCTTACATGTGGAACTTGCGCAAATTGTGATTTTAAACATTATAAATAATAATAATAAAAATAAAAAAATGTGATGTACTTGTGCCAGCCTAAGGATACTTCTCTTACTTAACTTAACTTTATAAACGTGCGCCCCCCGGGTATTATTTTTAGTTAAACAAACAAAATAAATGCGAGAATTATTAAATATTTTGTTCTGGTGATTTGCTGCAACCCAGCTAAATGCACTTTGAGAGTGCACGCTTTTATGGGATAGGTCATGTTTTCTAGAGGCTGACTAGTTCGGCTTGTTTTATGATCTAGTTATTTACGAGCTTCGACTTCTACAATTATTAGGACCCTAGAAAACCTAACACTTTCTATAATTTTATTGCGTTTCACAAGGTGCTTTTAATTGAATTTTCAAAACTTAATCTCAAGTAGATACTGCTTGTTTTATTTCAACTTCTCAATATGAATAGAAGGAATTGCGCTGAGGGTTACTCGAATAAGCCAATAAAAAAAACAATTATTGCAGCATTCGCTTTTGATTACAAACATCGTTTATAAAATCGCTTTTCTACTTGATGTTAACACTTTCAATGTTTATTATCATTTTGTGAGTAGTGTTTGCCTTCGGATGTGTTCTTTCTAAATTTTAATTAATGTATTCATTTGTTCCACTTCAAATTATTTTTTTTATCATTGTTCGAACCAATTGAGTTTCAGATTTTGTAAAGAACAGATTTTGGAAGTTACAGAAAATAAAAAATTCTACACTTTAAAGTAGGATCTTTTCTTTAGATAAGACAAATCTGCTGTTGTAAATTTAATTTCAATGAGCTATTGTTAAAGTTCAATTCGATATTAACAAATAAATGTTCAATTAATAAAGTTAATAAACGTGGAGGTATGACTTTTATCATTAAGGGGTTGTAAATCACCCCTAAAATCAAAATTTTTACGCTAACTCGTTATTTTATGGATTTTCCTGAAAAAATTGGTTTTGCCTTTCGAAAACAGGTGAAAATGAGAAAAAATATAATAGGGAGGATAAGGATCTCAATTATTTTGTTATCTAAGGTCAAATAATTTTTCAGGTGATATTCTTAAAGAGCACTATTGAAAATACTCGGGTATTAATTTTCAGAACTTTTTAAAAATAAATAACAAAGTTGTGCAAGCTTAAAGTTGACGAACAAATTGGGATAAAAAGGGTTAAGTCATAAATACTGCTTCTTGTTTGATATAATTTATTAGAATACCATAAAAAATTATTTAAATCACTTAAATTCTGTAAGTACTAATTTATTGTTCACTAGAAGCAAAGTTATTCTTTTTAGTTAAAAAAGTTTGAAAGAAAGTTTTTAATAAATGCATAAATATTTATTTCTGTAATATATTTAACAAAATTGCTAGGATTTTGTAGTACAACTTGAAACCTCTTAATTATAAAATCCAACATCTCTCTATCTGTCTGTCTGTTTCTCCATTAGTGCGCTTATAACCCGAGAACCACTGATCCAATTTACTTTTTTCTCTGGGCAGGTTTTAGAATATATTTTTTTAGGCCAGATTATTTGATATGACACGTTACATGATGCATGATATGGCATGACATGATATGACGTGACGTGGCATATATAAAGTAACACATTCTGACTGATTTCATAATCGCCGAGCTGAAACCACTGAAGCTATAAATATGAAATTTTGTCAGTAGTTTTATTTTATAATGTAGAGACTCACTAAGAAGAGGTTTTACAAAATTAAACCCCTAAAGGGGTTTACATTACAAAAACATATTTTTGGGCGGATTTTATTAAAACTTTGCATAAATAAATAATGAAAAACTTATTTTGGCATCTTCCAAAATTGAATCCCTTACTCTCATTTCAAAGATTAAATTATAATCTAATAAATGGACTGAACAATTGACTAAAAACTCATAAATAAGGGATATGTAAAAAAAATCTCTTAAGATATATCAGTGGATATTGTACTAAAATTAGTTGTACCTTTATGCTGAATTCTGTAAAAGAACCCTAACTCAGGTAAGGAGGCACCAAGAACAAAAATCAATTTTCCTGGAGTATGTTTTGATTGATTTAAAATAAATTATGAACAGAAATTAACAAAAGATTAAAGATTAACTTCAGTACTGTTTATCTAATATATGATTTCCAAGTAATGTTGTACGGTAACACAATAAAGAAAGTGATAATATGATTTTCTTGCAACCCGATCTGAGGAGTAAGAAGAAATTCTGATAATATACAGAAATTAATTATTCATAGTCTAATTGATAGAGTCTTGTCTTCATCTCCCTATATTATGTTCAAATAAAAACATTTTCATAGTACTGCTTATGAAGTTCTCATGGTTTTTGTTATTTTGTTTATATTACATCATAAATAATTTTAAAAGAAGCTCCAGGAAAATATAAATTTAAAATGATTTAGTTTGATAAAGTAAACAGAAATAGGGACTTAGTTTGATAGTCGTTTTGCGACAGTTTTGCTTAGTATTATAATTTTTACATATGTACGTCTTTAATAAAAGTTATATAGTTATAATTTGTAATTTCTTGTTGGATCTTGCTAACGTACAGCGTTTCAAAAATTAATTTTATTACCTTTACGTTTTGTACTCAAATTCGTGAATATGCTACATCCTGATTTATTCCATAATATTATGAGATAATTATGATACATTTTGTTTTCTTCTCTAATTTTCTAAAGGAAGCTAATATAAAATAAATGTGAATTTCACCCATAAATCTGAATTGAGACAGAAATGTTCTCATTCCTTTAATAAAAATTTATGTTTATTTCTTTTAAATATTTTTCTCGGAAATAAATTTGATAATTTATTGCTTACGCGTGGGACAATTTAAATGTATGATCTTTTGATAGATATCTTTTTCTAACTATGAAATAAATAAATTAATATTAATAAAAAAAAATATAATTCAGTTAAATCAGTGTTTAAGAAGTTTTTTCCAAAAAGTGACCAATATTTGGAGATTTTTGAGATATTCGGGATCTAGAGTTTTATGTTCCTTAAAATATAATTTTAAAAAAAAAGATTAAAATCCACAAAAAAATGATTTATTTGAATAAAATTCATTAAAAAAAATTAAAATTTCCATCAGGTTTTAAAAAGACTCCAAAAGACAAAATGAGAATAAACTAAAAAATTCCAAGTAGATTTTTCGAAAAAAAATAAGTTACTCATTCAAATTTAAGAAAATAAATTTAAAAGTTTCCATTAACTTTAACCAAAAATTTGATACCACGATGAGGCACATCACATAATTTATTTGTTTCCACGGTTATCAATTATATCAATTGATATCACTTTCACTGCTTACCGCATTTTTATTGAATGCTTTATTTGCGTCAGAGAATCGCTACGAAAATCAAATAATTATTTCTGAAAAAAAGGAATAGGAAAATTCCATTCATTTCTCTCAAATGTAGGTGTAGAAGGATAAATTCCTATGAATAGACAATTATTTTCGTAATTATATAGGGAAAACACTGGACAAATTAATTTTACCCTAATTCTACCAAAATTTTTATTGTCTATTTAATCAGTGATTTCATAGAAATTTCTCACAATCCGAAGTTATTGCACATTTATTATTAACACATAAACACGCGGTCACGCTTTAATGCTTGTTTGCGTACGTTATACCTCTGATAATTGCGGGGTGTTTGCTTGCAAATATAAAAAACAAATATGTAGGAGATTTCTAGAAATGTTTTTTAGACTTTTCGTATCGTCATCGAATCAAATTTTTTCTTAGTTTTTTTTGGCAATATTAATTAACATGCGTTTTTGTTTTTGTTATCTATTTTTTTTTTATTCAAGCAATATAGTGAAGTTTAAACCTTTTAAGTTTTTCGAATGGAAGTGAAAAAAACCATTATTAATGTGAATCAAAAAAGTTTAAGAATTTATATAAGCTTCCGATTTTGTTCCAAATTTATTCTATCAACGTATTTTATATTTTGAATTGTGACGAAGAGATTATCATGGTTAAAAAATATATTGGAACAGTTTAAAAATGTTGTAGCATATTTTTTGGACCTTAAATAACAAAGTAAGGCGAGTAAAAATTCCACATTTTGTTTTATGATAAAATGTAGTTTTTGGATTGGAGGTTAACTTAATGAATATATTAAACTAGTCTCATTATCTGTACAAATTTAATAACAAATTTAAAATCAATTTAACGACAAAATTGGACATTTAAACCAGGGACCGAAAATAATGATAAAAATCATCACTTTATACTTACAAGGAAACGTTCTCAGGTGTGTCACACCGATTTTGTTGAAATTTAAATATGTATGTTATAGAGTATCGAAAAATAAGAGACACGTATTTTTTTTTATCTGCAGATACGCACATTTATGAGGTGAAAACCACCCCTAAAGTTTAACCCTAAAAACAGTTTTTCCTAAATATTTCAAGTTCTAATGAATTTTTTCGAATGAAACAAAGTGGAAATGATGTCTCATAAATATACTAACCTTTTGTAAGTAATCCGGTTCCCGGGAGTGGCAACCCTTATTTTTTATTGCAGAAAAACGATTTTTTGTTTTTATATTTTTGCGTTACAAAAATAATAGTTTTAGGTAAAAATCATTGAATAATATTTTTTTGACATACGATTTTGAAAAATAAAGTTGACGTGTTTTTGGGTTTTCGTAAAAAGAGCTCCTCAAGTGGGTAAGCAACCCCTAGCACTAATACGTAAATGATGTATATTCTTTCAGACATCAGTTTTTTTGGTGAAAACCAGTATTAAGGGGTTTTTGGAGTCGCTGATTACGAATCTGATGTTAAATTTAAAAAATTCAAAATGGTGGATCCAACATGGCGGACAAACTTTTGAACACAAATTGTTATTAAAAAAAAAAACAATAAATAAAAGGACCCCCTAAATGTGCATATCCGCAGATAAAAAAAAAATACGTGTCTCTTATTTTTCGATACTCTATAACATATTTCAATTTCATCAAAATCGGTGAGACACACCTGAGAACGTTTCCTTGTTAGCTAAAATCAATTACTTCATTTATAGTCTTAATTACATATATTAAGTAATACTTTTTATAAAAGGTTTAATTTATTTTGGCTAAATAAAAATTATAAATTTGATAATAATGGTTAGGTAATTTTTACTTTTCGATCGCTCGATAACGATTAAGAATTAATTTTTATTTTTTGATTTCATTAATTTCCTTCTTTTAAGGAGTAGAAAAAAAAAAAAAAAAAAGATATGATTCAGAATCAAAACCTCCTCTTTTGTTTAAGTCGGTTAAAATTCGTATCTTAATATTTGTGAAGTAATCGAAATACATATAATAAAAGCTACTTGATCGTTAAAAACCAATGGAAAAATAAAAGTCACTTGATAATCATTATTTTGTAATTAAAGCCCCTGATTTAAATCGCGGTTAATGTTTGTTTATTGATTGACAACGGATTTCAGAGAAACCAGACTAATAGTATGAAAATCAATAAGATTTAACAACGTAAAACCCAATTTTATTGATACAAAACAATTTCGTGATTCTGACGATGATAAGCAGGTTATAATTCAGTTTTTACAATGATTTTCACAAAATTGTTTTATTGACCTGCTAAAATTGAATTTTCAGATCACTATCCGCCGTCAAGCGCTATGAATTGAATTGTGAAGAAAATCGCTCATTTAATTGTTGAGTGAGCAGTTGTTTTGCTTCCAGAAAAAATATTGAATATATCAATTCAGGTTTATGTACTCATCACATATCAGATCGTTCCTCGTCGAACCGAGCCCAAAACCTCTTGATCCCGGTTGGATCGTGGGACGTGTTTGTAATGGTATGAGGGCCCCAAACCGCCTGTCAGCGCCGACAGAAGCAAAAACAATTAATCTCCGCCTTCTGCCCCTAATGGAACAGATTTCAGCCGCCTCAGATTATGCGTGTAACCCAAAAAAATATATAGCGCGCGCGCTTGGTCATTGATCGTTCTCATACGGGCAAAAATAGCTCGATCACAGGCACACGGGCTGCAATCGCTTTTGTGCCAATCAATCGAGAAATCAACATAAGGCATTTTAGTGTTGAGGAAAAGAAAAAAAATTTAAAATTAAGAACGGCTGCTGTTCCTCCCTCAGGCGATATCGAGGATCATCGATCATCGATCGTAGATTTATGTTTTTTTCCCTAGCCTCGCATGGGCCTCTCTTCTATTGACGTCAGAAAGCCCTGGTGAAGTCGTTGGCCGCGTTCTGAAAATTGACTGAATGAAATTGACTCCTTCCGCGATGATCTATCTATCATCGTTCTTCCTCTGCCTGAATGCAGCATCCATCCAGTATACTAAGCGTGAGAATCATTTGTATGCAGATGAGCATACCAGCCCCAAAATGTTCCACTGAGGGGCTCATTCAGCTGATTTAACTAACTCGGGCAGATTGAGAGCACGAAATTAAGTGGAAAAGTGCCGCCGAGGTTGCACTATGTATGCCCCATACCTCAAAAACCCCCAGGCGCTTCCGACAATCTGCGACAAACCGAGCTGAATGCATTATCTTCCCACCAGGTGCAGAGCCAGCTAGACGCTGATAGACACGCATTTACCCCATTATGCAAATCAGCCCAAAAGATAAAACCAGGAGGGATTTCTTAGGTGTGGGCCCTTTCCTCCCTCTGTTCAACATCCCCACACACACACAGCTTGTTGCAAAGGTTTTTCTAGGCTTTCCGGGGCGGTATGAGGTCCCAACCTTACACGAAAACGAGGGTAAAACACTTTGCAAGGCTTCGCTGGTGCCTTTAAAACGTGACCTATTATCAACGTCTTTAAGATTTTATAGAAACAGAAACGAGCGTCCCTGGGCTTAGGTGAAGAAACTGAAGCAATGTATTTTCTTATTTTTCATTTAGAATAAAAAAAAAAGGATTAGCTTAAGGCATCCAATTGGCCCTTTTTGTCGGAATGGTGCCAAGGATATTGCGTGAAAATAACATTCAGTTCAATTTCTAGTCCTATGCCCTCCCACACAAATTCTCCAAAAATCTTGAGAAAAGGTTAAATGAAATGGAATATTTTTTCTCAGTTTCATCCCAAAGAAAAAAATAGGGTGGGCTGGTCGTTCCTAGAGATATACGAAAACATTTGTTATTTTATTCTGGTTTTCCTCTATTTTTATTTTTTTTTTTGCCGAAATTAGCTGTACGCGTTATGAAATAAACGAAAGAGCCGGGATTGGACTTATACCATTAAGGAAATTGAAAACAACAGCGCGCCACACTACAAACTGATCTAAGAGGCATCTAATCAAAATCACAAATGGATCTAAGGAAATCGCTGGCAATTTCGAAAATAGCATTCATTTTCATGGACAAGTGGTGGTGGATGCTTGGATTTCAGGATTTCTAATGAAAATAAAGAATGAATCCGTGGTTCTGTGTCTCCAATGATGTTGCCTACAAATTTCCTAGAATAATTCCGGGTTTTATATCCGCTGGAAATAAGAGGGAATGATTTTGGTAGTTAAGTATTTAAGAGGTCATAAGTTCGTTTCTAGAACCGATAAAATTTAGTTATAAATACATAAACCAATATTAGAATTTGGTGAATATGTACATAATTCACGCATATTTTACTCTAATCAGAAAGTTAATTGTTTAGGGGATGAGTTCATAAACATATAAAATAGTAATTGACGAAAAAGAATTACACATATTAGCAATTTTAATGCGTTTATGAACTCATCTGTATCAGGACCGTCTTAAGCCATGTAGGAGCCCTTTTAGAAAGTTAAAAATTTGCAAAAGAATTTGTTAAGGTATATTTGACGATTTTATTAGATAAGTTTCGCGATTAGACCATCACATGGTTTCCGATTCTGAGGATTTTGATCTAAAGGCATCTTGATATAATAAAGTTGAAAAATCATTCTGTCTGTTAGTTTCTCCAGAAGCAGGAAATTAAGTTAGTTTGGATTATTTGCTGGTATTTATATCATTGTACATTTTGACAAACTTCTATGCTATCCAAAAATTTCTAATGGAAAAACATATATATATATGGTACAGATTTTAATATCAATATCATGATATATCGCGGCGGAAATACATATCGGCTGAAAATAGTCAGTTACCTCAGTGAACAATTGACGTAGAGAGTATTTAAAAAGATACAAATTAAAGGGCAATAAACAAGTAACTGATCTTTACATAAGTTTAACTGACAAAAATTTTTTCAAGCCGGTGGACAAATTTATTTTTTATGATTGCCCGAAAACCGTAGCTTACAAAAATGTTTGGCCAAAAGATCTTAAAACTAGAGACTTCAAGCTTCAAAATACTTTTTGTTTCATCTCGATACTACAATTTTTCACTAAGATACTGCTGTTCAAAAATTAATTTAATTTTTTTGAGTAGTGTATAGTATATTCAAAAATGCGCGCGCACTAAAACTGCTATAGGTCTTGGATTTTTTCGATTTTCTTTGTAAAAATTTAGCAGATAATTTCTGAAGGTATAGGGAATCAAAAAATAGAAAAAAAAACAAAAATCGATTTTTTGGAAAATTTATGCTCCTCAAATCATCAACTAAATATTTATTTAATTCAAGAATAACTTATCTTACATCATAATTTAAATATGCCTAAACTCATCAAATCAAGTGATTTGTTCTTTAATTTAAATATACTAAAATTATCCATTTTCCCAAGGATCATTATTTGTATTGAAATAGACAATATTTTACTTTATTTGAGGAATTAATTTATTAAAGTGTAGTAACATACCGATCCAAGTTATTTTAAAGATATTGGATTTTCTTATAATTATAATAGTAAAATTATATCTTTAATTTAAGTATGCATTCCTAAATTCAGATTTTATCAATGTTTAAAAATAAATAAAATTATTTTAAATTTGAAGAAATATTATAAGATTTAAGAAAATATTTCTTTAAAAATAGGAAATTTGATTTTTTTTCCTTGGTTCCCTTTTTTAAATAAAAGATGATAATTTTTCTAGTGTAAAACCTTCTTCTGATACAGCAAGAAGAAAATAAAATACAAAATCTGCACTTGTACTATTCCGTAGGACAGCCTCTCTTCTTAAAGAGTTAAAATTTTTAAACATGCAATATCTTCAAACGAAATATGATATCTATACATATGTATGTACAACGAGAACCACGGTAGGTTTTAATATATTTAAATTCGAGTAAGTACTACACAGAATTTGTTTTATTTTACATCATTACAGAATGTTAATAGAGTAAAAAAATTGAAATCCTGAATTCTGGGAACCCCAGGTTTTTTTTTTTTTTGTAAATTTTAATATTTTTAAATTTTTTCAGAAAATATAACATGAAATAGAATAAAAAGAAAATTTCGAAAATGTATCTCTGTTATGGTTGTTATTAAAACTTAATTCAATTAAAAGTACGAATGCTACTGATTTAAAATTTGCAAATATTTTAGTAGGCATAATGAGTCATGCAAGTAAATATCCATGTGGTGAACTTAGAACCATAGGTAATTGCCTGAAAGAAAGACCAACAAACATATTGAAATTATTGACTTAATTCCACCCACCTGAACTTTACTTATTATTTGGAATCATTAAAAAATTATACGAAAGTATGTTATTTGAGGGTTACCCTCTGTTGGGTACCGGGACATTCCGGCGTTGAGGGAAATGAGGTTGCTGATGAACTTGCCAGGGAAGGTTCATCTTCTCGACTTAAGGGTCCTGAGCCCTTCTGCAGCATTGGCTGGTCTTCGTCCAAAGCTGTGATAGAAGAATGGGTCAGGAATCTACAGTGCATACACTGGGATAACTTCCCTGGGATCCGGCAAGCTAAAGAGCTCGTCAGACCCTATACCTACACTGAAATCAATGTTTTGAGTAAAGCGGATCTCAGACTGTTGGTAGGTTACCTAACTGGCCACCATGGGCTAAGATACCACCTATATAAAATAGGTCTGTCAAATGAAACGGAGTGTCGTCTGTGTCTTGAAGACGACGAAACTACATCACACATTTTGTGTGCTTGTCCGGCTTTAGCACGGTTAAGAAGAGGGATCTTCGGTCAAGAGTTCCTGGACTCGGCTGAAGCTCGTTCATCTTCTGTAAAAGACCTTCTGGCGTTCCTTAGGGTAGCAGATCGTCTTTTACTGTAAAGGGGATTCGGCACAAAAGACCGCCTGGTCGCAGTGCCCACCATGAGGGTCACCCCTAACAATAATAATAATAAATAATAATGTTATTTGAATCCGCCAAAAAAATGAAGAATGTCACGTAAGTAGAAAAGTTTACTACGGAAAGCCATCATTCAATGGTAACTCTTCTAGAAAATTATTGAAAAATGTTGACATTCTACGAAGAATCTCTGAAAAATACCGTGGAAAATGTATGAAATATATTAAATGTTTTCAAGATTTCCGATTTGTTGTTGATTCCTGTTTCTCCAATAAAATTCAAAATTTGAAATATACCTTTTTATTTAAAATATTTAAGATTTAAAAAAAACTATGTTGTCTTAGGAATAAATAACACTCCTAAAGTTCATGCTTTAACCCATTGACTACCAGTTTTGAGATAACTCATTGATGGGTATAGCTGAATTAAAAGCTGAATATGATCGTGCCACGAGTTATCTCGTAGCTGGCAGTCAATGGGTTAATTACACATGTTCCTTATCTTCGAAATACAAAAGAGGCCTTGGCTTTTATAGCGAACAGGCCATAGAATTTTTCCACTCAGATTTTAAAAATACGTGGGGAAAAATATTGCGTCAATAAAATACACTCTGAAAACTCCAAACGTTTGTTAAAAACAATTTGTTAGTACAACAATAGTCATTTTTCAGAATTTCATTTTTCTATTCTATAAATATTCTGTAATGATGTAAAACTAAAAAAATTGTTGTGGTACCTACTCGAATTTAAATTTATTAAAACGGGAACTCTAATTTGGTCCAATAAACGAGACGAATTCGATTGTTGCTGCTGAATTTGGTTCAAATTTTCTCATACGAATTATTATAATCAATTCAGCTATATGTATAAGAAACGAAATATAGTTACTGATTCATAATTTATAAAAGAAAAGAAGATTTTGGAAAATTAGATATTGTTTTTTTTTGTTGCCTTTCCTTAAAACTTTAACACTTTGGTTCTGACGATGACATTCAGCCTTGAATTCAGCTATACCCATTAACGAGTTATTTCACAGCTGGCAGTTAACGTAATAATTAGTTGAACAAAATTCATATATCCTTGGAATCTTTGAGAAGGGTTTCAAGAGGTAAAGTCGGGGATGGTATTAGTCGACAGCAACGTAACTTTCATGATGATATGATGATGATGTTTTATGGGGCGCTGAATACAATAAATGTATTTTTTTTGGATATTTAAGGAGTGAAAATAGTGAAGTGTAGGGGATAAACCGAAAATGATTTAACATAAACATATAGTATAGTACATCGTTTTAGAAGTTTCTTTAGATCTAGAGCCTAGTAGGGTACACAATACTAAGTTTTACCCTTTTGATCCTTAGGTACAAAAAAAAAGAAAATAATTTTAGGGCTCTGAAAACTCTGAGATCGGAGGGTTTATTTAATATTTTATTTATAACAAAACCTAAATCGGGTCTCCAACTCACAGTGCGACGGCAGCGTGACGGCGGCGGCGCCTGATTCATGAAACTGGTTCCAAGCCGTGTGTGTACCTTTTCTCACCGCAAAACTTCCACTCATGATAATTGCACTGCTGAGAATTATTGACCAATTTTTCTCACACAACAGTTTAACAGTTGTAACCTGCAATTGCGCCAGCAGGTGGTAGTTTTAATTTTCTAATTACATGAAATTTCACACATATCTTCGCTCCAAAAAATCTGTTGAGCAATTTGAACCAATTTAACCAGTTTATTTCATTTTAACTTGATATAGGTATCTAAGGGAAACAATTTTTGTTCGTCATCTCACCGCAACTTTTCACCTGGTCCACCTGGTCATATGTGGGGCATAGAGTTGCTATAATAACTTAACTCGGTGTCGTGACCTCGTCACTGTAAAGTAGTAAAATATCTTGGCAAGTTCTCAGGCAGACAAGCGGTCGTCGTCATCGTTGTCTGGGGTAAAACTCTAATAGATAAATACCCAACAACGAAAAAGACATACTATACATTTATTCGACGAAGATGGATTACTCAACGGATAAATGCGACAATCAGACAGAGGTAAACTGGGGCTACGCATAACTTTAAGCTTCGTTCATTTTTCTAGCATACCGTCAACGAACGACGACGGGACAGCGCTGCGCAGCGGTCTTATGAAAAAAAGCATAACCAGCGGGCGTCCAGCATAAACCGCGAACACCGCAGCAACATGAGTGTCCGAACAATCACGCCGGCGACTGCTGTTGCCATCGGTGAGCGCATTAATTGCAGTGACATAAAATTTAAATTGTTCGCGTCGATGCGGCAATAAATCTTTTGAGTGTGCGCGCTCGTTCGCGCGGTGTATGTTTATCAGTTTTACTTAAAATCTGCATTCTGTCGTCGCTTGTTCGTTCGCTATTTTGATCAAACCCTCCCGCCATAAGAAAATTTTCTGTGATGAATGTTGCATCTGCACGCAATTAGGTGAAATATTCTTAAAAATAAATCTCTCGACAAGAAAGATACAACCGCGAAAATCCGCTGAGGCATGGCCGGGAGGGCAACTCGTGCTGCCACTCGAAATCATAGTTTTTTCAATGTCCTTATGATTTCGGTCATAATTATGTGCCTCGATGCGGTTTTGGTCTCTACAACAACTCCTGTCACCATGTTGACGAGAAGTGTGGACGTGTTGACGAGTGATGATGTGATTCGTGAATCGGTGATGATACCATCGTCTGATTCTGAAAAGGAAGCACAGGAACTCTCTCAGCAATTCTTGAAGGAGTTTGGTATTGTGGAATTGAAGAATATTTGTGCATCATGGGAGGAAAAGAAGTGTATGTGTACGGGGAGTATTCATCAAGTCACCCTCACCTGTCGTGGAATTGGACTTACAACAGTACCTTCAGATATACCAGAAGCAGTTGTCCATATGTGAGTATAGCTTAGTAAAATTGGCATCTAACTATCTATCTTATTTAAATTTGAATTAAAGTATGAACAGCCAGAACTACCTGGCAAATAAATAAATTATATCTATTACTCAGCATTACCTAACAGTGCTCAGCATTTCTAAGTAATGCTAAGTACTGCTGCTGAAGTGCGGTAATGGTGAGTTACCAATACCATTACTTGGTAATAGTAATTCAATTTTTTAAATTACTAATTCGCCATTACCAGTATTAGTACTTCAAAAAATTTAATTACCATTATCAATTAATGATAACTGGTAATGGTATTGGTTTATCTTGCTCCCATTCCTTGTACTGGTAGTTATAATTTTAATGGTAGTATTTTTTTCAGCTCTGAGTATGAATGAGTAGTAATATTTTCCTTTTTTGAATGATAAAACAAAATTTAATTATTTTGCTGCAGCAATTAATAAACAATTCTTTTCGTAGACTTAAAAGGTCAAAAAGTATGAACGATTATCCCTGGAACAAGCTTGTTTTAGCTTAAAATTCCCAACCTCACGTAGCTGAATAGATAATATAATATATAGAGTGATTTTTTTTGTGGTACCTGAAGTTTTTTTTGAATAACTCTGACAGCATTTGTCAAATCGTCATTTGGCAGCTTCTGTCATAAACTTCAGTCCAGTACAATTTTTATCATGGAGCATTACACACTAAAAGAAAAAGCCGAAATCGTGAAATTTTATTTTCAAAATCAGTCCTCTGTTATGTTAGTGCTACGAGCGTACAAAGCAAAATATCGTTCAAAAAGAGTGTCAATACCGAAGACATTCCGACGTTTAGTGGTAAACTGTCATGATAGTGGTTCAGTGGAAACTGAGATTCCTAAAGTTAAAGCACGTCCTCTTCGAAGTAATGATGTTGTACGGACCGATGTTGAACAACATCCCCAAAAATCGTATCGCTGCCGTGCTTACCAGTTTGCCTTGCATCCATCCACTATGAGTTGGACAAAAATGGAATGGAGCATTATTGGTTTCAACAAGATGGCGCAACATGCCATTCTGCACGCGAAACCATCGATTTGTTGAAGGCGATGTTCACTAATCGATTGATTTAAAAAAACGGCGATTACGACTAGCCACCACGTTCACCTAATTTGACCGCTCCTGATCTTTTAATGTAGGGATATTTAAAAAGCAAGGTTTATGCTAATCGACCAGATTTTCTTGAACAATTTAAGGTCAACATTCGCAACGAGGTCGCTGGAATTTCACATGAAACACTTCAAACAGTGATGAAAAATGTCGAAAAAAGGGCTGATTTGTGTGTGGCTGCAAACGGTGGTAATTTACTAGATATAGTTTTCAAGAAGTGAAAGAAAATATTGTGCTTCTCTTCACTATTCCTGATTTTATAGATTTTGCGAAAACTGATCATATATCAAGAAATTTAATAATACATTTAAAGAAATAAAGCTTAAAGTTAATTTTTCTGCGTAACTTTAATTAAAATATTACACGAAATATCTTGAAAATTCCTAGGTAATTAAAATTAGATAAATTAACAAAAATTTCTCTGTTAACCACGAGCGAAAAGTCTTCGGTTTTTTTTATATCGTTCCAGATTTCAACATTTAAACAACGAAATTTTAATTTCGGTCTTAAAAAGCACTCATAACAGAAATTGTGTGTACAATAAATCATAAAAATTCAGATTTGAGCTAAGCTGTTGCTATGCAAATTTCCTAAACATTCAATTCAAACACAACTTAGCCATTGTGCTTTTCTTACATTTTTTTCAGCGAATTGTTTCGGACAATGAAAAATAGTTTCATTGTAATTATCTACAATGGAAGAGAGTGTAAAGTGTCCTCGACCAATATCTCAGTGACAATAAATTCAAAGGTTCTCATTTACTCATAGTCCAGCCACATTTATATAATATATATAATATTTGACTGTAATATATTCAGTTTGTACATCTCTGCATAATCTGGTGTATTGATTTTTTTTATAAGAATTTTAGTAAAGGGCACAGGAAAATCAAGATTGCTTACAATTTTCTAGATAGAAAAACAAATTTTTATAAGTGGAGATAGCTGTGGCAAAAAGTGTTTTCAGAAAGAAGTCTCCCATTGGTGCCATTATTTTAAGATTTTTTCGTCTCCAGTCTTTAATATTTATTAAAGTCGACAATTTTCATAGTTTGAGGCATTTATTTGTAACAAAAATTAAATTTAGACCATAAAGAATAGATTTTTTGATCCTGCGTCTGGTGGAAATTAAATCCATTCAACTGAGCTATCAAACTATTCCATTATTAATAGAAAAATAATATAAATTCGTTTAAATTAAGTAGGATCATAGAAAAATAAAGACAAGAAGTCTCATCTACAGAATAACAGAAGTAGAACACATATTTGAAAGCTCATTTCTTAGCGATGCCTCCAAATTTGAAAATGTTTTGAAATTGCATACCACAAGGCTGTTTAATTTGATGAAAAACATTTTAAAATGGGAATGTCTTTTTTATAAAGAGCTAAAAGTGTTGGCAGAAGCCTGGGGAAATTAATTATATATAATCAATGTGTATGTATAATCATGCTTTTATCAGCTAAGCTGTTACGCGATTTGCCCTAAACTGCCTTATGGTATGCAATTTTAAGAATTTTTTAGTTTGGAGGTATCGCTAGGAAATGAGCGTTCAAAAATACGTTTTACTTCTGTTGTTCTAGATAAGATTGTTTATTTTTACTTTTATATGGTAGAATGAAAAATATATGGAATAAAAAAGTATCCTATTTTTAGATATGAAAGTGAATAACGCTTTTAAATGCAAAAACTTAATTGAATTCTCCGCGGTCAGGGTTAAGTCCACAAAATGTGCATTTCTAGTTGTCACTGAATAATGGAGGCTTTATAATTCAAGGGACAAGTGCTGGTAACTGGTCGACAATTAACTACTTCCACAGTTGTATAACATTTAGGATACAGCAGGGAATCTGTTTCTCTTCCAAGTCGTTGGCTAATTTACAAGAATCGATTTCACCAAGTCCTATAACTTAAACAGGACGTGTGTCTTGTTTACAACACTTTGTGGAAAACAATTCTGCAATCTGTTGTATTAGCTTTTCCAGACTATTTAGAAGTATAGATTTCTTGTCGTACATATCACGAGAAGAGGACAAGGACGATTTAAGATTATCCAGCTGCTGTTTGTAACTTTAGAAATGTTCTAATTGAAAGAAATTCAATTCTTTCGACCTCCATCCACTAGGGAACCACAAAATTTCAACAGGATTATATGTGAATTGGTGACGATATGATGATTCACCCAGGTCCCAGGGAGTATAAATCAAATCAAATTCGCAGAAATAGCAGAAGAAGAGTAAAAAAGTTGACATAATTTCGCATTAATTCCCAGTGGTTTCTCACATTCTAACGAGGGCAATAAATCAATCCTTTCAACTGATGCTAAAAATCTCTCCATCGAATTGCGCTCAAGTGGAAAATTATCTGGGTACAACACTGTGTCCGAGATTTTTAATGGCATTCGAATTGATGTCTTAGTCCCGGCCGAACTCTGGTACACTCTTGGCAAATGATGCTGCTATATGTATATGATGCGTTCATACTTATGGGAAAATTACCCAGGAAATTTTGCAGAGTAGAATGAGTTCAAAGGTGGTGGAGTATGTAAACCAACTCAATTTAACTTTTGGTTGCAGACATGCCTGCTTTTAACCCTTTTGGCGACGTCTGTCGAGGATATTGTCACTATAAACTGTTTAGGAGATTGACTAGCTCCATACAGTTCAACGAGACATTGCCTCTTGTATAGCTATTGGGATGATCACTGATAAGATACATGTGGGCCCTCATAAAACGATTTCTTGTACAGAATAGCAGAGCATACATCTCACGGGGTTTTGAATCTGAAAAAGTTTATAGGGTTGAACAAGGGAGCTATATACATATATCCAAAATAGACTGGCAATTTTGTGCGATTTTGGTACGTTGTTTCATCCACAGATAGATTGGAGACTGTGAAATTCGTCAGTCGACATCTCTTTACTGTGTGTATCATTCAGACATCCACTCGAGACAGTTTACCCCATATCTTAGTTTTCTAAATTTCTTTAAAAACAAAAAACAAACGAATTTGGAAATGCAAATTCACAACCATAATTCAGCGAGAACAGACTGAATTGAATGCCGGTGGTATATAAAACAAAAGCAATAAGTGTAAAATTTTGTTCACAGCACACCTCCCTTTTTAATGGGAAGATGAATAGCTACGAATCAGGCAATTCTGGGCACGTCGCTTAAGGCCATCATCGTTTTCATCGTCATCGTTCGCCTCGCCAGAAACTGGTGGTGCTGCTGCGAGGAGAGGTGCACCCAACTCATATTTTAATGGACACCTTCTTGTTTTTTTTTTGTTTGTTTCTTTTATTATTTGTTTTTGGCTGACCAAACCAAACTGAATAGGCGCTGATTGCTATTCAGGCCGCCGCCCAATATGCAGCTATTAAATTTCATTGCCTTTCGGCGGCCAGTTGGCGGTATCGCACTGATAATCTTATTCAGCGGTGCTCTTCTATACTGGAGGCTTCTTTTAGGTACTTGTAGAAAATGCACTTAGAAATGCATGTGCACTATAAAATGCTCAAAACCGTTTTCATTTCATTAACCACATTAAAGATTATAGACACTAGAATAATTTCACTGATGATTGACTTAAAAATGGAGATGAAACTAGTTTTGGTTAATTTTCTGGTTGAATCAGGCAAATTCAGGTGATTTCTTAACTATTAGTTCATTAGTTTTTATAAAAATTACATATGCGCTCTTCAGTACATTCAAAAATGCAATACCAGCAATCAATAGTTCTATTCAGCTTAACAAGATCAACTGCTGAATAGTGCTGAATAGGACTAGAATACCAAAAAATTAATTTTTAACTGCAGGACATATTTTTAACAGTTTGCTGAATTATCCTAAAAGAAAAAAAAATTATTTTTGACTTTCAGGGTATTTACTAGATTGATTGAATTACGCTGAGTTACACTAAAACAGAAAAAATAAATTTTTGATTGCAGAAAACTTCTAAATACCAAAACTAAATTTTTTGCAACTCATATTTTAGAAATTTATATGGTTCTCTCCGTAGTGTTTTGTGCGAATTCGTAATCTATAGAAAAAATCCTATAGCAATATTTATTCGTCAGTAGAAAAACACAAAATTTATAGCCCTGTGTTATCTAAAAGATTATATTCGTTTGCTTCCAAGATTATATTCATTCTTTAATTCAGCCATTGCCAATCAATACTCACAGTTGGTAGTGAATGAATTAAAAAATTCCTTAAATTAGCATTGATTTGTAATTCAGCGCAGTACTTTGTACAGCTGAATTATGTATTGAAACATATATACATATAATGAGTTTATAAATTCAGCTAGTACTTTCCAATAAACTACATGGTAATCAATTGATTTTCTCAATAATAGTGATTTCTTCACTATTATTTCATTAGTTTTTATGAGTACATTTAAAAATTAAATTTCAGCAATCAGTAGTTCTATTCAGCTTAACAAGACCAATTGCTGAATTACGCTGAATCACACTAGCATACCAAAAAATGAATTTTTAACTGCAGGGCATGTACATTTTCAGTTGCTGAATTACACTAAAACAGAAAAAATAAATGTTTGACTGCAGAAAACTTCTAAATACAAAAACTAAACTAAACAAAAGTTTTCGCAACTCATATTTTAGAAATTTATATGATTCTCTCCGTGATGTTTTGCGTGTTTGAATTGTGTATAATAAAGCATTGATTCGTAATTCAGCACAGTACTTTGTGGAGCTAAATTATGCATTGAGACGTATATATAATGAGTTTATAAATTCAGCTAGTACTTTCCAATAAACTACAGGGTAATCAGTTGATTTTCTCAAGAATTCCCTTAATTTTTCATAAAATGGCATGAAAGTAGAATGAAGTTTTTATCATTTCGAATTTTTCAAACATTAAATAGCTCCTCCTCTCAGGGCTGACACTGCGACGGATTTGTTTCCGTGATAAAAAATTTCCAACAAAAGAAGAGCACTCGCCGACCTGCGGAGGTTACATTCGCTATAATTCAAACAAATTGTCGCCCTGCTCAAGCCATTATTCTGGAAAAATTTCTACTTGCCGAGCCTCAATTCACTTCGAAAATGTATGGGTAAATGGATGTACTTGTGTGTGTGTGTGTGTGTTAGCCTAGGATGCATGTGCGGACTTCTGATTTATTGCAGGCTCCTCTAAGATAACTTGACACATCGCGTTTGATTAATTCAACTCATAGCCCGTTTTCTACACCCACCGAGGTTGATATCTTTTCTCATCGTTCTCCTTTTAATTTTTTTTTGCAGGGATCTTAGTAGTAACAACATCACGGATTTGCCAGCAAAATCGTTTGATGTAGCGCCCAACATTGAGGAGCTGTAAGTATAGGCATAATTTTTTTCATTTTTGTGTTTTGCTTTTTGTTAAATTCATTTTCTTTCCGAGGATAAAAGCCCGCTCGACGAAGATAGAGTGCCAATTTATATTAAGCTGAAAAAACGTTTTCATTTACGGTGATGAAACATTTTGTTTTTGCGCGGGGTAACAATAACCAATTACTCTCTTTGCTCGTAAGGATCAGGGATTCAACCCCGAAAACAGTGTTTTTAGGGAGACATCATGTTGGCTATCTTTATTATGTTATTAATAATCATTTTCTCTCAATAGGATGTAGAATTTATTTTGTTAATTTTTTAAAGTGGCCACTAATAGCATATAATGATTTATTTTATAAGGTATCTGAATTTTTGCTCAGACTACTAGAAAATTACAATAGATGGATTATTTGAAATGCATTAGGAAAAATATAGATTACAACTTTTAAAGATTGATAGAGTTAATTGAACATTTTCTTTAATTGGTAATTTAATTCCCGTGTGTACAAGTATATGGTCAATTGTGTTTATCATAATGCCTTATATTATTGGTAATTGACTGTAAACTATTGCGGTTTTCTGTAGCTTAAGTATGGGAACTTTTATTGTATTCTTTATTCTAGATCTCCGTTTGAGATTTACGTTTCTGGAATATCTAATATATATACAATATTTACAAGGGTGAATGTTAAAAAAAATATTCCAACGCTTTAAAACCATACATAATTAAATTCTCTTAAACATTGTTCAGAAAAGGAGAAAGATAGAAAAAAAAAACAACCCATTCAATGTTAATTTGAATCACAAGTTGGTTTTGATGTAACCAGTGAGCATCTTTGTTTTGTTCAATTATTTAAAAATATTCATTATTAATAGACAGATGCACATTTATTTAATAAGTAACTACTCACGAAAATGGAAACATATTTTTTGAACCTAAATTGTATGTATGTAAGAACGTAATAACTGGATAAAAGGTAAGGATCTTTATATTTTTGGGTGGACAAAATTAAATATGATGGTTTTTGTACAAAGAAATGACAAAAAGTTCGTTATACTCAATGTTTATAATTTTTCTTTAGATATAAAACGCTCAAAAATCTGAAATTCTCTTCAAACAGCGATGTATAAAATTACTGATGTTTAATGGGACATTTTTTTATTCACATGTTAATGACTTTTTCTTTCAATATGGCGGCTAGAATATAAAAATCCCCTCAAAATCTGCATTTTGCATTATTATTTCCTGTTTATCTTATCATTCAAAGTTTATGATAATTATCAAGTTTCCCAACGATTGTCTATTTCCTTTCAGTTTCCAAAATGGTGGATCCAATATAGCGGGCCGGAAAGAGCTACAATTCAGTAATTTCCTGAATTTTCTGAAGTATTATTCATTTTTATGAACATTTTATGAGTATATTTCTTATAGTTTTAAACGAAATTGCTATCCAAAATGGTGGATCCAATATGGCGATCTTAAAGCAGCAGAAATATGCACTTTTCTTCAAGTGTTTTTAAATTTTTGAATTTTTATGGACGAGTTGAGATTTATATGTTGTCCAAATTATTTTCTCAAAGAAAAAAAAAATATAAAGTACAATTAATGCATCGATGTGTGAAGAAAATTCCAGATTTTTGCGCCTTTTATACTTTTTGTACAAAAACCGCCATTTTTAATTATGTCTTAAAAAGTTATCAATTTTGAGCCTGGATTCTGTTTCAGCACACCCGAAAACATAAAGAACCTTACCTTTTATCCATTTATTACTTTGTTACATACATAAAATTTAGGTTCAAAAACATGTTATACCATAAAATCAACGATCATTTAACCAATTCGTAAGTTGTGTAGGAAATGTATTTATTTATTTATACTAAACCACAGGTATACACCCATAATACAATATATTACTATATAGTATAACAAAATGGTATCATAGTAAAAACAATAAAGAAAACATAATAAAATAAGGTAGAATATAAATAATAAGAAATAATACAAAGATAGCATATCAGTCATAGTTTAGCTTTATATTATGAAATAGTACAAACTCTGTAACGTAAATCCGTAATAATATAAACCCCCAAATCTACATATACTACAGTAAAAATATTTAAATAAGATTTTTGGCATATATAAAGAATTCAGCCATAAGAGACAAATTAATGTTTCATCTCGTCTTTGAGATCAAGGCTGACTTTTATAGAGAAAATTTTTTATTTTTTTTATTTTGTAAATTGTTATGTTCATCGGTTAAGCAATTCAGGCAAAAATACGCATTATTCGCCAAATTTTACTTTAATTACTACTTCACTAACAAATAAATAAAAAGAAAAGGTCCTACGACACTTCCTCGTGGTACATCAGAACTACAATAGTAGCAATTTCTTTCAAGGTAAAACGTTGGAAAGTCATAAGGAAAAGTCAAACATTTATTGTTATATAATTTCAAAGCAGTACGATGTTTGAACAATTTTATACCCACCATCCAGGCAAATTACTCCAGATCGAATAGAACTTCTTTTTTCTTTTCAAATTACTATAAAACATTGTGAAAAGGTGCAATGAAATAAAGATTTCAGGATACGGCAATGTGCTTGACTTGATGGCATCAAATTTTCAACACAATTCTAAAGTGAATCAACGTAATATGCCCCTTAAGAATATTACAATGATTCGAGATTGTGCAATTTCACCACAATTCCGAAGGGTGTTCCTACCTTGAATGAACCAATAAGTTCCAATAAGGGTCTATTTCACCTTGTGATTTGTTGGGATCCATAATAGAGGACCGTTTGCAAAGGTTGTGAAGGCATTCGATACAATAAAGCACCTGGATGAGGTTTTATTTAACTTTCTACCAGAAATGGAATATTAAAGTATGAAAATTGCTGGGCATTTAGAGAGTTTCATCACCGCACATACTACCATTAATTTACGAGAGAACATTTAAAGCGCAAATGGGGCTCCTGGGTGGTCTTGTTGGAGTGCTTTTAATTTTTGTAAAATTTCTTTTTACATCACACAGATTGTTCTTTTTAATGCGAAATTGTTGTAAATTTTGTCTAAAAAAGAAATAGGTACGGGAGAATTTTATCCTTAAAAAAAATATTGAGTGATGAGGTTCTTTATGCCTGCCTACACGATATTCTTTTGTAGTCAAGGGAAAATAATATATAACTTTAATCCTTTTTGATGTATTAACTTTTAAGCATTCATCATACTTTAAATCTGATATGCTGTAATATCAGAAAATGAACAGAAAACCCTTTTCTACTCCGTTCTGGTTCGTTTCAGCAAAAAACATATTTACATTTTGCAGTTGTTTAATTCAAAATGAATATATACAAAGTTTTTCGGTAGCCAATTTCGGAATGAAAAAATTAATGGAAGGCTTTCTACCCAAAAATTAATACATATTGAGGATTTTAGATTTTCTATCGAAATTCAGAAATCTAAATGTTAGTTCCAATATACAAGGAATACATTAATTGTTGGAATTAATAGTTTGGAGAATAATAATAGAAAAAGATTAATTTTACTCATATAAATTTTTTTTTACAGGATCTTATCGGACAATATCCTGCAAAAAATTGATCCAGATGCATTTCTAGGACTAAGTAAGTTGAAACGCTTGTCTTTGCAAAACTGTGGCCTTACAGTGATACCTGGAGAATCATTCAAATGGACACCAAATTTGATATCGCTGTAAGTATCTTTTACGATAGAAAATTAAAATGCTTTTCGATAATATTAAATCAATGGGTCGTATTCAAAAAGTTGGGAATTTGAAATTGATTTCAATTTTTGAGATAGAGTTGGTTTTTCTATTCATAAAGTTTAGATGTAAAATCGAAAAATGTGAATGTGGACTTAGACAAGATATTGATCTCACTTTAAATCTCAGATTTGTAATCAGCGACCCCAAAAATCCCTCAGTGCCAATTTTTGCTCAGATCCATGTGATTTTAATTTTCTTGTCCGCCATCTTGGATGTGCCATTTTTATCTTTTCAAATCTGACCTCAGATTCGCAATCAGCGACGCCGAAAACCTCCTAGAGCTATTTTATGCTCAGATTTATAAAATTTTAATGTCTTTGTCCGCCATCTTGAACCCGCCATTTTGAATTTCTTAAATTTGACCTCAGATCCGCAATCAGTGAACTCAAGAACCACCCTGTATAAGTTTCTAAATAAATCCATTAAGAACTTCTTTTTTAATAGTCATAATATTATATGTCATGGAGTTTTCGACTTTCAAACGTCATTTTGGTTACCAACATTTTCAATTTCAAGGCGTACGCATCTGCAAATTAAAGAACACCGTCCATGGACGCGATATTACTGCTTTTCCGCCAGATTTTTCACTAGTTTCGAGCCATAAATAATGATTTTCTAAAATTTTTTTTTTGAAATGCGTCCGTTTGGGCCTTAATGGGTTACAGAAATTAAAAATTTTCCATGAGACAGTTTAGACTGAGCTATAAATTAAAACTTTATGAATATGAAAATAAAATTGATCTCTCAGTCAGAGTTCGGTCTCATTGATCGAATTAAATCTCAGAGCTCAATTTCTGAAATTGATTTAAATTTTCTGAATACGACGAAATATGTATATATATGTATATTCTTTTGGGCCTTCGTCTAATTTTTCCAAAAAAACATATATCGTGAAGGCAGTTGAATGGCAACAGTATCACTACCATGGATAGAGCCAGCCTCAAATACCTGCAGAACCTTCGAACGTTGCGGCTTGAAGGGAACCTTTTCTACCAGGTGCCGACCACCGCCCTGACCGGACTCAAATCCCTCGAGGCACTGTGAGCAAAAATCAAAAAAAAAAAAAAGATTTCTGTTTTGTTATCAAATTCTTGTGTTGATTAAGATACAAAAATGCGTCCAGTACTTTTCAAGTGTCCCCAACGGGGGAGGCTCCACAACACAATCTTTTTTCCAATTATTGGCTGCAAACTTGATTGGCTGCACAGAAAAAACACTTGAAATTCGAAATCTGGCTATGTGAAGAGTACTTGCCGTAGAACATTTCCGCTCTTTAGTTGCGCTCCAGGCAAACAAATTTTCCGGAATTTTCAGTTCAATGGCAGCTTAAAAGGAGGAAAACACTTCAGTTTTCCGGTTTTGGCATTGAACTGAAAGAAGGATCTTGGAGCAGTTTTTTATTATTTTTATTTTTTACATAGTACACTAGCAGACTAGCAGTCTGCATCCTTAGAGGACCTTACTGAAAAATCTCATTCCTCCTTGTCCTGTTTTTCAGGAATCTCGGCAACAACCTGCTGACGGTGGTTACTGGAGGGGACTTTCCGCTGATGCAAAACCTCATCGTGTTGTAAGTGCTTTTGAATTGAAAGTTACCGCATTCAGGTGCATAATATTTTCTTGCAGGTTACTCAAGAGGAACCAAATAATTCAGGTGGCGCCAGGAGGGTTTTCAAACCTCACAAGTATTAAAGTTTTGTAAGTATCCTTGAAGGTGCAAGAAACCCTTCTCCAGTAAGTCATACAGGGAATGAGCAAAAAGTAGATAGTATGTATTCCCGAAACCTAATGAATGATGTCACGGTTGCTGGGATATTTCTGGTTACTAGGGAGAAATTTTAATGTTTGTTCTATGTTGGTTTAGACATAGTAATTTATCATTTTCTGACATGTAAAAAAAGTTGTTATTTTCTGTTAACTTGATATGTTTTTTAAAATTTAAGATCAATCAATTAAATTACACTATTGCATCAAATGAAAATTATCTGATACTTCTCGAGATATATTGGGTGTGTGAATATGACTCCTCATTTTTTTGTTAAAATAAAAAACATTTGCTTTTTTAGAAAATTAAAGAAAAGTTTATTCGAAATATGCTCCATCGACAGCTACAACCTTCGCCCATCTTTCAGGTAATTTACGTATTCCTTGCATGAAGAAATCCTCGTCTTTTGAGCTGATCCAATTATCAATCCAAATTTTGATACTTTCGTATGAAGTTCTCCCGTAAAATATGACTGCATTGTTCGGAATAAGTGATAATCCGAAGGAGCTATGTCTGGCGAACATGGCGGGTGGAGTAGCACTTCCCAGTTCTGTCCATCTAAATATCTTTTCACGACTTGTGCGGTATGCGGTTTGGCATTATCCTGTTGAAGAATTAATTTACTCTGCCTATTCACCCATTCTGGTCGTTTTTCTTCTATGGCTCCCTTCAAACGCGATACTTGTCGTCGGTAAATTTCTCCATTAATAGTTTGAGAGGATTCGAGCAACTCATAATAAACAATACCTCTCTGATCCCAAGAAATGCAGAGCATAACCTTGTCACAGTGAATATTTCTCTTTAGCTGTGATGGGCCAGGTTCACCTGGCTTCACCCAAGCTTTTTTACGTTTAGGATTCTCATAATATATCCATTTTTCATCTCCTAAGAATATTCGATTCAAAAATCCTTTTCTTAAGCTGCCTTTGAAGTAGCATTTCACAAATTGTTTTTCGATGTTCCATGTCTCTTTCTTTCAATTCATATGGAACCCAGTTACCAACTTTGTGAACCATTCCCATTGCTTTTAAACGCTTTGCAACAGTTGATCGTTCAACATTTAATGCTGAAGCCAATTCTAATTGAGTTTGGCAAGAATCCTCTGCCAATAAAGCTTCCAATTCAGCATCTTCAATTTTTTTTGGTGGTTTTCCAAAGAACATGGTCCTCAGTGCCAAAATCATTATTTTGAAATCGTCGAAACCATTCTTTACAAGTTGTATTAGATGGAGCATGCTCAACGTAAATCTCCACAAGCAAACGATGAGTTTCAGCTGCACTTTTCTTTCCAGTAAAATAGTGTTATAGCACTTCCCGCAAATGATGTTTACATGGAACGAAAACCGACATTTTCAAGGAGATAAAAATATTTGTTGCTAATATTTCAACCAAATGTTACTTAGTGCGTTTGACAGCTGTCATAAAGTACTACCGAATACAAGTGTTGCCATTTATTAGTACACGTAAGCAATACTAAAAACGACGTCTGTCAGGAAAGGTCGGAGTCATATTCACACACCCAATAGATGTCTTTGAATAGATATCAGAAAAAAAAAATTGAAAAAGTAATTAACATGAAGAACGAACATGCATACTAATAGAGTTTTTTATTTTATTCAGTATATCTAGTTTACACCAGGAGAAAACATATATAGTTTCAAGTTATAAAAATGCCACCGAAAAAAAGCTTTAAAACAAGAAATTTGCTTGGATAAACTATGATTAGAGTTGTCCTATTTGTAACTTGTTAAATATTAACCCTTTGCACTCGGGAGGTGACTCTCGCTCACCATTCAGCTATTGCTTATTCAAGGTCGCCGAGTGCAAAGGGTTAAAAAAAATACTTACAATTTTAAGCATGTAAATGACTCCTAGAAAATCTCTTCTTTAGCTTAAAAATTGTCCAGATTTAAACGCGAAATAAATCTCTTTAAATAAGCTTTAAATAACTTTGTTAAATTATAAAATCATACATATATATTTTTTTATAACAAAAACTTCAACAATTTTTGGAAGATAACATTTAATAATTTTGAAAAGATAATTTAAGATTTAAAATCCATCCCAATTTCGTTTATTTACATTGATAAATCTGTTTGATTTAGTTTAGTTCATTACAAAAAATTATATTTAATCATCATTCATAAAATTAACATTTAAAATTGAAAATTATAGTTTAAAGTAGAAGTTTATGGTTAATATACTTGCTGAGAACATTTTTGTTTTTCAACTTGTGGTCTAGGACAAAGATCCTATAAAGATCGAATTCTATTTGTTCTTCTATAAAATTATGATGATTTTGCTTATACCCCCTGTTCAAGAAATCAGTTTCTGCGTTTGTCTGCTTAATTCAGCTTCAGAAAAGCAATTGCTGAATTGAGTAGTAATTTCAAAACTTGTAAGTTTAGATTGTCTACCACTGAATAATTCCTTAGCCACGTTTTCTAGTATGTAATAGATAAGAAAATTACCTAAAAACTTGAGACACCATAGTTAGAATTTAAGTAGAGAGTTCAAAAAAAATAATTTAAATAATTTCCACATTGCTCACACTTTTGAGGTTATTTCGCTGAATATTTGATATATTTATTGATTAGTTAAAGAAGCAAATTATTAGCTAAAAGGAGAATCCACACATTGACCATTTCCCAATATATTTCGTCTATAGAGAATTGGACGACAATCTTCTTAGTTCGTTGCCCCAAGGACTGAACAAGTTGCGACATCTGCAAGAGCTGTAAGTAAAGTGAACATATTCAAAAAAAAACTGCCAACTTTCCCACTTATAGGACTCATTTCTGATTGCTACCACTCGGGGACATAGCCACCGCAGAGGTTTTTCCGAGCCAGCGAGCGTTATTGTCAGCCATTGAGAATGGCCAGCGTTATTATTCACGTCTAGACATAATTCGGTCGAGTCACATTTCTTAATTGTGGGGAGGGATCGAACTGTTGGCATAAAATGCCATACAGACGACAAAACGTAGCCTGAAGCAGCCGCCTTTAAAGCAGGGGCTCCAAAAGACGGGTACATCGTCCAAGAAATGTTCCCTTGAACTGAGGACTGACTCTTAGGCCTTGGACCTATAAATTTGTGTGGACATTTTTTTCAAGGGGATGTTCTACTGCTAAATGATGGAAAATATACAAATTTGTTTAAACATTTTAGAAAGATATGAAGAAACAAATTACACTTCAAATTACTATATTACTATTTAAAATTGCTAGATGCACAAGATACGAGATACGAGAAATAATTCTCATTCTGAGGCAAAATTCGATTTTCATGTAATTCAGCTATAAGACATGAAACGAGACTATTCGTCTCTTCTTGCGAATTATGGCCTCAGGTTATCTAAAATGGGAAATATCAAATATGATATCGTTAATGAATCCTATGTCATTTACTAGCTGAAATTTAATCAGTACATTCTTGAGACAATAAACTATGAAAATAAGAAATTGAAAACATTTCGATTCGTTCATTATTTAACAGTAGCAGACATCCTTAAATGTTGATTCCTGCCAAATCCACTTTTTCCTCTTCAAGAAGAATATCTAGACAATCCGATAAAGGTAGATTTGAGTAATCAAATAGGGTGTTCTTCTAGTGTAATAGCATTTAGAATTTGAGCAAAACAAGATGATACACCAGCGGAGGTCTCTTAACCCAAAATAAGCTGCTTAAAATTGCGATAGTGTGGAAATCGAATTTTTCCCCCGTTTACTCCACGTTTCCTAGATATAACTATCCTTCGTTTTTGCAATTTGTAGCAGGAAATCTTTTGGCTAGAAAGCGGCTAGCTGCTTGCTGCTATCAGAAGCGAAAGTATTCCCATTTGTTGCCCCTCCGCCTTCTCGAACAGATCAGGTCCTGTGCTCCCGTTTGCACACTACCCGACCGATTTTGTAGGGATCCTTGGAATACAGCAGATAATTACATTCGAACTCATCGTACATAAAATCGAATGGGTTTCCCGGATGTTGCTGCTGCTGGTTTTTTCTAGTTCTCTGGTTTGAGGGAAAAGGTCCTGGATTTCGGGATGCCAAGTTACAGTCCAAAGTGCACCAAATTGGAAATAGTAGAAAAATTGGGCGGGCGAGGAGAATGAAAGAGAGAGAGTTAGCTGGCAAACTGCATTCCGAGCTGGTTTCAATGAGATTTCTATTGTCCTCGATTGCATTGCTGCAAGAGGAAGGAGGTTTTCATTGCAAAAAATTTCCAACCATTTGCCTGCAAATTTGCTGCTGGGGACTGCTTTCCGGGGATCGAAGGCATCCGGTCCAAGAGATGTGATACTGTTGGGCAAGTGTCTTTAGATCTGTTGAATACCATCCCTCTCCACCACCGCATTCCTGTGATTTGTCCCATCCTCCTCCCGCCTGAAAGAAAGGAGATTATGACTGCAGCCCTTTATCGACATTTCGTCCAAAGAACACGACGACACAGGATGTTTTGTCCATTAAAGCCTGATATATGACGACAACTTTGTCTTGTGTAGATTGGGAGGCGAAAAGGGTTTAGGGGCAGTTAACTTCGGGATTCCGTCTGAAAAATGGGAATTTTATGAAAATTACGGGAGCAAACTAACGATCCGTGATGCCGCATAGCATTGGAAATAATGCGTTCCTTGGTTGCGAATGAAATCTTTTCAAGATTATGTCGGCGACATGCAGGGGACCCGTACATAACAAATTGTGGCAAAAGGTAATCGAGTGGAAATCAATCAGAATTGGGGGCCAATTTTTTGATACAAAAAAATATTTATAATATATAATTATACCCATGTATTTTTATTTTTTTATTCCAGCTCAATATCTGCAAATCGTATTCAAACATTGAATGAAAATGAACTACCACAAGGACTACAAATGTTAGACCTTCGGGCAAATCCATTGCAGGCTATCGAACCTGAAGCGTTAAAAGATATGACCAGGCTTCGTAAACTGTAGGTAGTCCCTCTTTGTGATTTCCTAGAATACTGGGGAAAAAAGAAATTTCGAGCAGTTGCTCATAATTTTATTCAAGAACACTGTCGGACGTCCGAAGTCTCAAGGAGTTTCCCAATCTTGAAGGATGTATATCACTGGAGATTCTCCGTTTGGACCGAGCCGGAATAAGTGAAATGCCCACTTCCCTGTGCCGGAATTCACCGAGATTGAGGAGCTTGTAAGTGTTTTCTTTTTTTAAATATTTGTCCGTCTTAAACTAAGAATACTAAATTTTAGAGAACTTAAAATGAATGCATTGACGAAAATCCCAGATTTGAAGAGCTGCAGGGAACTTCGGCTCTTGTAAGTGTCCCTTTCGATAAATGGGCCTTAAACTGTAACCATAGTCTGCCCTTCTTGTCTAGAGATCTTTCCAGTAATAGAATAGAATCTCTCGATGGAAAACCATTTCAAGGACTGAGCTTTCTACATGATTTGCTACTGTCGTACAATCACATACAATTTATACCTAAGGACGCGTTTGTGGGTATACAACAGCTGCAACTATTGTAAGTTGATATTTTGTGGTCATACTCTTGAAGATTCTTTTTAAACTAACAAATTTAATTCTTAAGTAGTTGGGTTACCCGGTTTTACCCGGCGTTGGGTAAATACTTACTAATTAAACACTTCTCAAGTGTTCTAGTTTGGATCCGCCATCTTGAATTTCCAAATCTTAATAATATTCAAAATTAGTAACCCTAAATTAATCATTGTACCAGTTTTCAGTAAAATCCGTTGAAATCGAGAAATATTGGCCATATTGGATCCACCATCTTAAATTTCTAAATTTGTACAGCAGATTTGAAATCAGCATTCCGCAAAACCTCTATGTACCAATTTTCACGAAAATCACTTCAAATTTAAAATTTTCAACCGCCATCTTCGGTCCGCCATTTTGAAACCCTATGTATTATCAAAAAAAAAAAAAATTAACCTATATGTTAAGTTGGAATATGTACTACCTTCGGACAAAAAATGAAAAATATCGATGCAAGCGTTTAGGCGTGATTGAGCAACAAACAAACAAACAAACAAACAAACAAACAAACAAACAAACAAACAAACAAACTTTCATTTTTATATATATATATAGGGATAGGGATATAGGGATTCAATCACAAGGCTTTGTGTGATTCAGCTATAAAGCCTCAATAAATTTATCTATAAAGTCTTTTATATTGTATTTTCACTCAGTTAACCTTGTGAAATTTGCGGAATTCAGCTATATGCCCTGGCAAACTTCATCCTTAAAATGACAATTCAGCTATAGCCGCTCTTCGTATAATTCAGCTATGAGGATTAATGAAATTTGTAGAATTCAGCTCTTAGATTTAATGCAATTCAGCTATAAATCAGTATTCAGCATTTAAATTTTACTCAATTAAGCTATGTGTTGTGCAAAAAGTGGATGATTCAGAGCGAAGCTGAACTGTGCACTTAACCAAAAAAAAAAAAAAAACGACTATTTATTTTTTATATACCCTTTTAGCTATAGTAAAATATAAAATAAAAATAAAATACCAACTTTTTTCCGTATGAGGCCTAAGATAACTAAGTCTTCCAGAGTATGACCTACAATATTTTGCGGAAAGTACTATAACTTAACTCTTTTCAGAGACCTCGAGGGAAACAAGATCAGTAACATAGATGAGAAAGCTTTTGCTAGTTTTATGCAATTGGAAGATTTGTAAGACTATTACCAATATTATGAAACTATCTGACTTTCCTTTTATTTAAAGGAATCTGGGTAAGAACATCTTCTCCCACTTGCCATCAACTGGCTTACAACGACTCCTACATTTGAAGACATTCAACAATCCAAAATTAAAAGAGTTTCCACCACCAGACACATTTCCTCGGATTCAAACTCTAATTCTATCATACGCTTATCATTGCTGCCCTTTTCTTCCACTCGTAAAAATGTCTGCAACGAGGAAACCACCTCTAGTCCAGGAAAAGGTTTTTTTCCCATCCGATTCTGAGTTTGATATGAGCCTTTGGAACAACAGCATGTTGGATATTTGGCCACAATTGCGTAAGATTGAAGTTTTTATTTTTTAAACTAAAGGTGCTTGATTTAAATTCAAAAAGCCTGATTAAAAATCAATAGCTGAATTGTACAGTCGCCTCAAAAGTTATGGATGATTTTTCCTTTCTAGATAATCTCAGCAAGAAATTTGGGAGCCAGATCAACGATTTATGGGATACCTTTGGACAGGATTTTATCTATCCAGGAAATCTTCCGACTTACGTAGAAGAATACTTTGAAGAAGATGTTCCAATCTTGACCCGTAACTTCGGTTCAAAGTTTGCACCTGGTGCTATCCAATGTTTGCCTCTACCTGGCCCATTTCTTCCCTGTGCCGATCTTTTCGACTGGTGGACCCTACGCTGTGGAGTTTGGGTAGTCTTCCTCTTAGCAATGCTCGGGAATGGAACTGTTGTCTTCGTGCTGATCTTCTCTCGATCAAAAATGGACGTGCCTCGATTTCTAGTTTGCAACTTAGCAGCTGCTGATTTTTTTATGGGTGTTTACTTAGGCATCTTGGCTATTGTTGATGCCTCAACGTTAGGAGAATTTCGAATGTATGCAATCCCATGGCAAATGAGTGTAGTTTGCCAGATTGCAGGATTTCTCGCAGTACTGTCTTCAGAATTATCTGTTTATACTCTAGCTGTTATCACATTGGAAAGGAACTATGCTATAACTCATGCCATACACCTGAACAAGCGGTTATCACTCCGTCAGGCAACCTATATCATGATCTTCGGATGGGCCTTTGCTTTAACGATGGCTGTTCTGCCTGTTGTCGGTATCTCAGATTATAGAAAATTTGCAGTTTGCTTACCTTTTGAGACAACAACAGGTGTTGCTAGCTTAACATATGTCGTTGCGCTGATGTTCATCAACGGTTGCGCATTTCTCACCCTCATGGGATGCTACCTGAAAATGTACTGGGCGATAAGGGGCTCACAGGCGTGGAACACAAACGATTCAAGAATCGCAAAACGAATGGCTTTACTTGTTTTTACAGATTTCTTATGCTGGTCTCCGATCGCATTTTTCTCATTAACAGCGATCTTCGGGGTACAGCTAATATCTTTGGAACAAGCAAAAATCTTTACAGTATTTATTCTGCCGTTAAACTCTTGCTGCAATCCTTTTCTGTACGCGATCATGACGAAACAGTTTAAAAAAGACTGCGTCATGATCTGCAAAGCGATCGAGGAGTCTCGTGTAACAAGGACAATTGGAAGATGCGAAAGGCCAGCCAGGGAAATTCCACCACTTCTACCCTCTGCCGGGTGTAGGTGTGTTAAAATGGTACCGCACGATTTACCAAGACGTACTCAACGTGTCGAAGAAAGTATATGGACACGTACATGGAATCGTCTTATATGTAAAAAACGGAAACAAGAAGAACGACGAACTCCTCGGCCCGATCAGTACACTTTTCAATTTACTGATTTCCAAAAAGGTAAAAAACAGCGAGCTAGCTCGATATCTAGCGAAAATTTTTGTTCATCAAGATCAAGTTCCTGGCGGAATGGTCCGCCTGCACCTCATAATTGTGCCATACCCATGAAAATCATGGACTCTAGAAGGCGTCATTCCGCCTGGCTTATAACCAGGAAAACCTCACAGGACTCGAACTTATCCAGCTCGAGAAATGATTCGTCCGCCTCAGCAACAACTGCTAGTACCTCAACATTTAGATTGTCTAGGTCAAGTGCAGGCAGTACTACACCACTTCCGTCTATTATTGGTAAGTGGATAACTATGTTTAAATTATGATATATTTAATAAAAAAAAAAAAAAAAATTGAGGCAAAAACAGAAATCGAGATTTTTACTTGTTTTAAAAGTTTATGCAACAGCTTTTTTATTGTTGTTCTGCTTCTGCTAAAATTATCTGCTTCTAAAGATCTTAACACAATAAAATCAGAAATAAAATCAGCCGTAGGAGCAGAATAAAGAAAAAAACAGTCATTGAATTTTTTTGAAGATCAAACTTCTTTTTTAGTTTTTTTTTTGGTAATTTTCTTATTTTCTATTTTTATTTCTTCTTTTTTTAATTAATCAATGAATTTAGAATCAGGAAGCACTGGATAACTGAATTTCTGCCAAAACAGAGTTTTATACTGCAAAGAGCTTTATTTAATCCTCAAAATCAGCATAAGTTGAGATCTTTGTAAGGTTTGTAGTCTTTTATATTTTTGCAGTATTACTTGAGCATTTAGCTTAACAAAGTTTAAGAAATCGCTCAACTTCCAGTGTTTTCTGCTTCTAAAAAGCTTAGCATATTAAAAACAAAAATCAATGGCAAAAGCAGAAAATAAAAACTTAGAATGTGCTTTTAATAAAAGTTTAATTATATTTCTTTTATATCAGGCAATTATTAATAATTCAAAATTTTTTTATAAATAGTGATTACCTCTCTGTGTTATATTGGCTGTTTTAATTTCTGCCCATTAATTAATTTACATCTTTGATAGCTTTATTTTCTTAATTTTCTTCTAGGTTGCAGCAGTAAGCAATCGTCCGGTTCAAAGCCACGTCTAGTTCGGCAGCAAGCTGTCCAGGAAGAAGAGGATTCCTCACCACCACGACTTGGCGTCCGGTTCCTTCCAACAATTCCATCAGCTGCAGATAGTAGTGTTGTGCTAGAAGAGGAATCACATGATCAGACCGCCTCTACACAATTCTACACAGTTTTACAGAGCGGCAATGCAAAGGCGACCTTGTCTAGTCCAAAAGACACAAATAAACCACCATGAGTGAAATTTTCACAATCGGTTCCCCAGCATATTTCCTTCCTTTCATCGCTTAGTTCGCTCTTTTGTAAAGACGTCTGGCGTTGCGGCTGCCGAGCGGAACCCGCAAGTATCTACTACAGCCCAAGAATAGCTCTAGTTCTAGTGTTAAGTAACCGTGATATACTATACACTGTTCATTAGGTGTAAGACCCGTAGGAAATGGTCCTACTTGTGTACATTTTTAGAGTTCATAAATATTTTGTCAATAGTCAAAATTAGGTTTTATCTAAATGATCCAGTCTCCTTGTCCAATTTTTCTATTCCAGCGGTTATAAAAGTGAATCACACATTGGGAGTTTTAGCTGAATGGGGTGATTCAAAAAAAAAAAAATGTTACTTAAGCTTTAAAACATATCTTTTTCTTTAATTCTAATTTATCCCATAGGTCAAGTTCAAAGTGATCGTACAATTTATTGCACGATCACAATATTTATCTTTTTGGGGCTCTATTTCTGAATACAAATTTGAATTGTCTTTCGTATCTTATAACTTTTGCATACAATTCAGCTATAAGATAAGAAAAGGTTAATTCATATTCTTGTTCAGAAATAGGGCTCATCTAGCTCAAGATCGATCGTGCAATCAAAATTCTTTTATCTCGAACAGATTGATTAATAGATATTACTATAATATTCAGAAAGCCAGTCTTTTCCCTCTGTATCCAAAATAAATTCCATAGTTCTCTAATCCCCATTTTTAGCACAAAAAGATATAGAGGCGCCTATGAGTCACATTGCAAAATTCCAGCTGAATTTCAGGCATTTTTCTGAGAGTAATTGGTGATAAGCTCCTTCTTCGGGTAGTCACTGGACATTGATATACTTGGACGCCAGGCTTTGTGTGTCATGAGGCCCTTTTGATATCTCCAAGGTACTGATTCTCAGCCTCGAAACCGGAAATCGTTATCGGATATTGCGAAGCAGCTGCTCCGCGATGAATAGAAAAGATGTGGTTTTCAGTGGCAAGAAATATGTTGTTCTGGATGCTAGTAATTTTCGCGAGTATACTCCCCGGATCTGATCCATTATTGGTTGGTTCTGGGGTTTGCACAAAAGCTATCTTCTACCCGGTGACGATCGAGAAGACCCATACTGTGTTGAGGAAGGTCACTTTTAAGAGGTGGAATGGTAAAATTGGATTTCAGTTGAAACCGATCGTTGAGACCTTCAAAGATGTAAGTGCGAAGTAGTTTTTTGTTGTTGTTTGTTTGGGATGTATTTTTTTTTTCCAACAACCGATAGGTCGAGTATAGGACAAAGACTGGAGAGGTTTGTTGCCGAGGATACACCCTACTTCGAGGAAGATGTGTTCCACTGTGTGATCGTGTCTGTGAAAATTCGCAATGTACTGCTCCAAATACTTGCACCTGCGACGAGGGATATGAAAAGTTTAACGATTTCAGGTAAGCTCTGAGTAATACGTTTTTTTCCCCCCTCCCCCATTCAGCGAAGTAGAGACCTATCTAGCACCTCAGATATTCAGCGAAATATTAGAGAATATGAGACCTTAAATATATTTATTTATTCATCTCTTAAATAACCGATTTTTAAAAGTTTTAATTATTATTATTGGATAAAACTTTTATTTCTTTTTCAAGCTAAATTTTAAAGAAATATTATTGATCTGTAGTAGTTTTCAAGGAATCGAAGTCATTGAATGAAAGCACTATTTATTTATGCAACAAAAGCAGAATGTGAACTTTTAAAAACAAAATTCAGGGTGAAAAATATGAGGCAAAAAGTACAGAGCCTAAAAACATTTTCAGCTATTGCGTGTCACACGATCATCATGATCATATGACTCTGATCTGTTTTCATACTGATTTCTATCTTTAAAATATTTCTACTGAAATGCGGGATTTAAAAAACAATGTAAAAACCGCTTGTAAGCCTAATTCAGCCTAAGAGACTATTGCGCTGAATTTAGAATTAATGCAATTTTTATGGTTTTATGAATTCATTAGTTTTTTAAAGATTAAAATAGATCTGTTTACATCATCCTTCTAAATTTTACGAGAAATATTTAATAGTAAATTTTTTACAGGTGTATTCCACACTGTGATAAGTGCATCCATGGAAGCTGTGTAGCGCCAGGAGTTTGTGAATGTTACAATGGCTACGTGAACAACGGAGAGAACGTTTGCATGCCACAGTGTGATCCTCCGTGTAAAAATGGTATCTGTGCCTTACCTGATACGTGCGAGTGTTATAAAGGGTTCGAACTATCCCAAAATTCAACTTCCAATTGCTTACCTGTTTGTAACCCACCCTGTAACAGTAGAATTTTGGGAAGTGAGTGCACAGCACCAGATCAATGCACCTGCCCCGAAGGATTTACCCTAAAGGGAGCTGAATGTAGACCAGTTTGCTCAAATTGTTCAAATGGTGAATGCATCGCCCCGGAAGAATGTCAATGTTTTGAAGACTATGAAAAAACTCCGGATAGCGAATGTGTATCGTTATGCGAAAAGAAAGGATGCTCCAATGGTTTCTGTTCGGGACCACGGAATTGTACCTGCAACGATGGGTATGAGAACCATAGCGAAGATTGGCATCGCTGTATACCGTCTTGTGAGAATTGTGAAAATGGGGACTGTATCGATCCAAACGTTTGTAAATGCTGGGATGGTTATGAGGTGAACGACTATGGGGTATGTATGCCCAACTGTTCTCCACCTTGTCAAAATGGATATTGTACAGGAGGGAGTTGCACATGTCTTCCGAATTACGAACCAGACCCCTACATCGGAAACACCTGTGTGCCCAAATGTGATGGATGCTTGCACGGGGTCTGTTTAAAAGCCAATTTTTGCAGCTGTTGGGAGGGATACGAATGGAGCAACTCTCTCAAAACGTGTGTATATATCGGAGAAGAACTTGACAATTTGACCAAAATAATTAGCACTACCTATCCGGACTTAGCCAATGAAACATGCGATCCGCTTTGTATAAATGGTAGTTGCGTAAATGGGTCTTGCCAATGTCAAGTGGGTTACTCACCTGTAGACGATAGTACCAATGAATGTGTCCCAAATTACGAAGTTTCCTGTCTTAATGGAGTTTGCGACAGCAATAACGTCAGCACTTGCTTGAACGGCTTTGTTAACGTCGATGGCGCTTGCGTAACCCAATGCGCTGTAGAATGCGTAAATGGGTTCTGTATCGATCCTGATGTCTGCGAATGTAAAGAAGGTTATGTCCTCGATTATAATCAGACAAATGCAAACTACTGTATCCCACTTTGTGATAGTTACGAAGATGGATGCATTAATGGAAGCTGTATTGGTCCAGATTTATGTGAATGCCATGAAGGGTTCCAACTGAGTTCGGAAAGTATATTCGTTTGTGTCCTTGCAGAACCTACTTCTGTATACGAAACAGAAAGTCCTTGGTGGCTGATGTACTTATGTATTGCGATCTGTTTATTTGCCTTACTTGGATTCATATATTTTATGCGCGGGAGATTCAGCGAGAAGGCTTATGACGTCGACAGTAAGGGTAAGTTTTATAAAAATTTAAAAACGAAAAGTTTTATCTAAAATGTTCTTGATTTTAATTTTTTTAGAACGACGGATTGGAGTGGTCACTTATAATAGGAATGGAGAGAATGTTGCTGTGATATAAATATACTATTAATTATTCGATAGGTGCGTTTTTGTTTTTTAATTATAATTACTATCCCATTTCTCTCTTATGTATTATATTTTATTATATTACACCAACAAAATTTACACGAATACAATAACCGCATTAAAATCATATTGATTAATAATTCAGCTATTACGCTAGGATAGTGCTGAATTAGACATTGTTGCAGTGTATATCCGTTTTTAATTTTACTTTTATATATTTCCTTACATATTTACTTAATTTTAGGTGGAGCTAGTTTAATATAATTTTCTAGCACACAAAAGAATGGGAGAAAATGTTCTTGAACTTATCTTGGAATTATGCTTTTTGTAAAAAAAAGAAATGCTACTTATCGGAGCGCGAGTTAACGATGTGAAAAAAAATAATCACGGCAATAAGCTCGACTGAGTCTGCTGGTGTGATAGCGTGGCATACTAAAATATATATGCAAATTTTGTACTGTTAACAAATTATCTAGACTGTAGGTCACACCCATCACATGTTTTAACTTAAAATTATTTGAACGATGATCGTTGTCAGTTTTTAATAATTCAATTTATACAGACTAATTTACAATTCAGCTATTGTTTTTGTTAAGCTGAATTAATTAGCTGATGTTCTAGAAATTCATTTTTGAAAGTTTACTTTGATTGCTGAAGGATAAGGGTTAAAAAAGGGTACATTGAATTTATTGCGTATTTTTAATAAAGAAATCAAACTTTCAGAGAAATACAGTTTTTTGCTTTTCTTAAATTAGATAACATATTTATGTGAATTGGGAGAGACTAGAAATGCAACATACCATACATCAGTTTTTATAAGAATATTGTAAAGTCAAGCAATTTTGGTTTGCGATATTAAAAACACCATATTGAATTTTAAAATATACTACAACATGGTCCGGAGAATTTATATGAAAAATTAAAATTTATAGCACGACAATGTTTCGAAATTCGATAAAACTGCCACTTTTGGTCTACAAATCAAGGAATTTTGAATATTTGTTTTTTGATAAATATTTCTCCAATATCAACTCGCTAAATTATTTTTAAAAAAATTAAATTCCTACTATGGTTTTTTTCATAAAAAAGGTAACCTTCTAGTGAACCATCATCTTATCTTTTGGCGCATTTAACAGAGACTTCAGAATGGTGCAACACTTTAAAATGTTTTTCTTTAAAGTCGAGCTATTGCTATTTAAATGTATTAGGGGTCTGTTTTAAAAAAAAAAAATGCGGTTGAACATTTTCAGCATCAATTTTCGGTCGACTTGTGGAATGATATATTAAATGGGGAGTTTATTAAACCTTTCAAACTGCTCAGGAACCTTAACATTGAGCGATATTGCCGGTCTTTATAGAACGAGTAACTAGTTAAAAGATGTATGCTTGAAAATATGGCAGAGTATCTGGTTTCAACAGGATAGCGCATCGTCCCATTACGCCAGAGAAGTGCGCACGCATCTTAACCAAGCATATCGAAATAAATGGGTTAGTCTTGAAGGTCCATTAGAATGACCAGTCCGATTTCTTGACCTCAACGCCATAGATTATTTTATTTTGGGGCATTTTAAAGAAATAGTTTATGTCAGAGAAGCAAAGATCAAAAATTCAACTTTGAAGAAATTTTGCTGTGGCTATCGTGCACTATTTAGGATATTTTTTAAGATATCGCTATCTATTCACGTCTTTTATAATTTTTAAAAATAGTGTGTATTCCAGTTTCAACATTTTCCCATGTTTCGTTTTTAAAATTCATTTTCTTTACTTTCTGAGGTATCAACACGTTTGCGTTACTTCTCTTCGTTTTTAAAATGTCAAATTAAAACTTATGAAATAGTAATCTTAATTATTTGTTTTTCTGCTCGTCTGTTCGTCACTTTATTTTCGAAACTATAATAGATATATAATATTTTGCATTTAACATTTCCTCCAATCGATCTCTTACAATTTTGTTGTCTAATCATATATTTGAAAAACAATTTGAATTTTATCATTTGAAAGGACTTAAGGCAAATACCAAAAATAATTCTGTATATAATATTTATTTGTATAATGTTTTCTTGAAATTTTAGTTTGTCTGACAATCTTATTTTGAAAGTAATGAATTGAACTAGTGAATCATTGCACCCCACTTCTGTTTTTATGAATAGAAATTATTAAGTACCCACTCCAAAGTATGAACACTAAAGCCTGAATTTTAACAAAATAAAGAAAAACTCTCTTCGCTTAAGTCTCATGAATAAATTAGAAGCCAATCGATATGCAATTTGCTGCTTGTGTGCAACATGCAATCTAATATAGTTGAAAAATAGTACATAATTCTTTTCATGTATTTCATTCCACAAGTCGGATTGTGTGCTTTTATATTTGATGACGAGTTCTCGGGTTTCTAGTTGTTTAAAACATAAAATATAAATTTGTCTACATTGAAAGCAGTACAAGAAAATAAATCCAAATTATTTTTTAAGAAAATAACAATTTTGGAGATTTTTATAATCATAAACAACAATTAAGTACACTAAAACTAATCTACATATGTCATTTTAATTTGGAATTTAAAATGACGTGCATCTGAGAACTTTGCTCCGGTAAAAAATGATTCTCCGTCATCAATTAGCTAAGCGAAATTCCCTCATTAATTAGACAAATGATAAAAATGAAAAGCATCGTCTTAACATCAACTTTTCGCATGTCACAGAGTCAGGGGAAAGCCAAAATAATCGGACTTTTGCCACGAATAAACTCTTATCAACCGAAATTTATTTAATTTTGCAGTGCCGATATTTTGTAATCTTTCACGCAAAATTGCGGTTCCAAACTATATAATGTGCTATAATATCTTCTCAAGTTCAGTGGTGGCTGGCATTGAATTCGTGGAACTAGGTTTGCAAAAATTGGTTATATATTTTTCCTTTCCGGAAGTTCTAACAAGCTGCACAAGACTTTTACGATATCAACTCAGGAATAGTATAAAATAAAAAGCGGAATTCTATCGAGGAGCCAGTCCAATTTTAGAAGGACCGAAATCAGAACTACGGCTTAAGAAAGACGCGTATCTAAAGTTCGCGCCAAGAATTTTATCAAAACGGGCAGAAGTCCGAAGAATTTTTGACTGAAAAGTTAGTCGATAGTTGATCAGTAGTTTGGGTGGGACGTTAATTTAAAATTGTGGATATATTTTCGATTTGTGCTATTGCTTGTGAGTGAAGAGTTTATTCAGCAAAAACATGACGTGGACGGTTTCTACTGTCCTTGCTGTTGCACTGCTTTTGCTGACTGCAACTGTAGGAGGAACTCCGGGTGTGGAAAGGTATCAAGATCGTCACAGCAAAACTATTCAAAATCAACAGAGCAAATCAACGCCATGGGTTATGACGAAAGGAGTATGTCCCAAACAGGTGCCGTAAGTAACTTGTTTAATCAAATTTAATAAATAACTTTAGACTATTCAAGTATTTAACAAAACACATGCAACAGCGCACAAACTTTCAGATTTCAAGAATTCAGCTTCTACAGTCCATTGCGCAATTCACCAATTGCTTTTGCTAAGCCGAATTCGGTAGGTGTCTGCAAAGGCTGTTTTTATGTTAAACGCATGCGTTTTTAAAGAAAAAGCATACTATTTCTTACTTTAGTGATATGTAATGTTCTCTCAGGCTTTAGTAGAAAAATTATATATTATTTTATTTTCCCCCAGGGTCGTGGAAATAACCAGAGGATCGTACCAAGCCATAGGAAATTCAAGTGATCCTACAAAAAGTACAATATTCGATTGCTGTAAGGGCTACAAAAAAGGCAAGGAAGGTGTTTGCGAACCCATTTGCGAAAAACCTTGTCGATATGGAAAGTGTGTGAACCCTAACGAGTGCAGGTGCTTTAGTTCATTCGTAATGAATTTGGACGGCGAGTGTGTGACCACTTGCCCTTTCGGTTGCTTGAACGGACTCTGCGACTTATCCGGGAACTGCAACTGCAATCCTGGCTACATTCTTGACGGCACGAACAAATTCTGTGAGCCCTACTGTGAAAGGTCCTGTGGTATTAATGGGAATTGCACAGCTCCAAATACTTGTGGATGTAAAAAAGGCTATGGCTGGAATGCAAAGTTGGAATGTGAGCCACAGTGCCATCCTCCTTGTGGTACAGGAAAGTGCACTGCTCCTGGAATTTGCCAATGCAGCCCAGGCTTCAAACTTATAGACAAAACTTGTCAGGCTAATTGCAGCAGGTAAGAAGGATCCTCGAAGCTTTACTTACTATTTTTATTCGACGGGATTGGGTTTAAGGTCTCCGACGGATTTTGATTAAATGTTTTGAAGACTCTTTGATTTTTAAAATATTTATAGTTTCGAAAAATTAAATTTTGCCAGCGCGAATACACTCGTACATAAAATTTCCTTTGCACATTTTTTAAATACCTTAAATTAAAGACGTTTCCACCTTTACAATACAAGAAAATGATGATATATTTAATCCTTGATATTAACAAATTAAATCAAAATATATTTTCGACTTGTCGACGGTGACAACCACGCATTTGTCTTTTGAAGTTGTATCGAAGATATGAAAAATTTTACCATTTCCGGGTTTTTTGCGAAATTATTTATAGAAGAAAGATGGAAATAATTTTAATTTAAGAATTGAACGTTCCTATAATTATTTATTTATTATTATATGATTCCTTCTTGTTAAAACGTATTTTTGAATAAAATTCAACATACAAATTAATTATTGTGTATATTTTTGTTGTATTCAAATAATCTAAATATTCATTTTGATTTCAGAGGTTGCGAAAAGGGTCGATGTGTGGCAAATGAAATCTGCAGCTGTGATCAGGGTTGGACTCTGAATAACCTCGGAAATAAATGCGAACCTGTATGCGAAAAGGGCTGCCAAAATGGAATTTGTGTCGCTCCAAATAATTGTAAATGTTACGATGGATACAAAAAATTGTCACTAACTAGTAACGAGTGTAAACCGGACTGTAAAAGGTACTAATTTTTGTTTTTGTTTTGATAGTCTTGAGGTCTTATATAAATCTATTATTTTTACAGACCTTGCATAAACGGCGATTGCGTGGCTCCAAATAGATGCAGTTGTAAGCCTGGATATACTCTAGACTCTTCCGGCCATCGATGTAACAAAGTGATGAATGAATGGAATTCACCTCCCTTATTAGCACCATTTCCAGCACCAGTTCACTCGCCACTTACAGCTCAAAATTCAGGTACACCACTAGGAAACCCGAATTTAGGAGTAATAATAAAATTGCCGGACATGTCAATTCCACGCTCTCTACCTCCAACAACCAATACAGGTTCTGGGCAATATCGTCAGCCTGAATGCATTCCACAATGCGTGAATGCAAATTGTGTGGGACCTAACCAGTGCCAATGTTTTTATGGATACACAAGAGATATAAACTACAGCTCTATATGCCACCTCCCAATAATGACTGCACCGATTCAAACTCCACGCTGTTCCCCAAGTTGCATCAATGGAACTTGTGTGGGTCCCAACCAATGCAACTGTCTATCTGGATACACTAAAGATGCATATTACGGCTACAAATGCATACCTGTGTGCTCAAGTGGATGCCATTATGGTACATGCGTGGCCCCAAATGAATGTCGGTGTAATAGCGGCTTCGAAAAGAGCGGCAACATCTGTGTTCCAAAAGTAGTAACTACTCGAAGACCTGATCCGGTATGCAATAGAAGATGCGTAAATGGACAATGCGTAGGATTTAACAAATGCAAGTGCAACCCTGGATACATTACAGATTCAAGCAACAACTTTAATTGCCTTCCACTTTGCAGTGGTGGTTGCACAAATTCCACGTGTGTTGCACCGGAAAATTGCCAATGTTTTTCAGGCTACCAAAGGAAGACGAATAATGTTTGCACCCCTATTCCAAAATGCCAAAAGCAGTGCATACATGGACAATGTGTAGGTCCTAATAGGTGCCAATGCAATAAAGGTTATGCTATACAAGGAACACAGTATCATATGTGTGAGCCGGTTTGTCACGGAGGATGCAAAAATGCCACATGTGCTGCACCGGAAAATTGCCAATGTCTTTCAGGCTACCAAAAGAAAACGAATAATGTTTGCGTCCCTATTCCAAATTGCCAGAAGATGTGTATAAATGGACAATGTGTGGGACATAATAAGTGCCAATGCAATAAAGGTTATGCTATACAAGGAACAGAGTACCATATGTGTAAGCCCATGTGTCACAGAGGATGCAAAAATGGCACATGTGTTGCACCAGAAAAGTGCGAATGTTTTCCCGGCTACCAAAAGAAAACGAATAATGTTTGCGTTGCCATTCCAAATTGCCAGAAGCAGTGCATAAATGGACAATGTGTGGGCCACAATAGATGCGAATGCAATAAAGGTTATGCTATACAGGGACGAGAGTACCATGTGTGTACGCCCGTGTGTCATGGAGGATGCAAAAATGGGCATTGCACCTCGCCCGGTCTCTGTCTTTGTAACGCAGGTTTTCGCAAGGTAAACAACGTTTGTGTGCGTTTGTAGTTCAGGAGATTCGATTTTCTGTATCGAAATTAATGAAGATAAAATAAATAATTAAATTTGTTCAATTTCCAACTGTTTGTCTTGTATTTACTGATTTTTTTTGTCCATAATCGAAGTTTAAATCAAAGAACATTGTTTGTGTTAATTCAGCTTAGCAAGAGGTATTGCTGAATTTCTTAGTATGCTTTAAAATGAGTTCTTGAATTGGAATAAACCATGTAATTCAACACAAAAGTTATCTACCATATCTCTAAAATCGTTTTGTAAATTCTGCGAATTTTTGATCAAGACTCAACATTTCTTGATTCCATTTTCAAACATATTGTAAACGAATTTCTATTGTTACAGATGTTGGTTTGAAAACAGGATTATTTCAAAATTTGGTATTTATATTATTTTATTTACTGTGTTTATGGTTAGATGTTTTGAAAAGGAATTTTAATTAAAATGGGCAGAATTAGGTGGACTTCTTTCTTGAGTATGGGCATACATTTATCGGTTTTAGGGGTAAATTAAGTTCTACTTATAATTCATTTTGTGTAACTAACATATTAAATGAAAGAGCACATAAAAAATTAAACAATAACTCTCTTATAAATCTTTTGCCAAAACATGTTTTTTCCAAAAATAAAGTTCTATTGAAATTCTATAAATGAATTGAACTAGTGAATCATTGTACCCCACTTCTGTTTTTATGAATAGAAATTATTAAGTACCCACTCCAAAGTATGAACACTAAAGCCTGAATTTTAGTTGAATAAAGAAAAACTCTCTTCGCTTTAGTCTCATGAATAAATTACAAGCCAATCGATATGCAATTTGCTGCTTGTGTGCAACATGCAATCTAATATAGTTGAAAAATGAGTACACAATTCTGTTTATGTAATTCATTCCGCATTTCTGACTGAGTGCTTTTATATTTGATGACGAGTTCTCGGTTGCTCCTGTAAAAAAATATTCTCCGTCATCAATTACCATAGCTAAGCGAAATTCCCTCATTAAGTAGACAAGTGATAAAAATGAAAACCATCGTGTTAACACCAACTTTTCGCATGTCACAGAGTCAGGGGAAAGCCAAAATAATCGGACTTTTGCCACGAATAAACTCTTATCAACTGAACTTCATTTAATTTTGCAGTGCCGAAATTTTGTAATCTATTACACAAAATCGCGGTTACGAATTATATAATGTGCTATAATATCTTTTCAAGTTCAGTGGTGGCTGGCATTGAATTTACGGAATTTAGTTACCAAAAATCGGTTATATATTTTTTCTTTCCGGAAGTTGCACAAGAACTTTACGATGTCAACTCAGGATTAGTATAAAATAAAAATCGGTATCTTATCGAGGAGCTAGTCTAATTTTAGAAAGACTGAAATCAGAACTATTGCAAGGAAGACGCGTATCTAAAGTTCGCGCCAAGAATTTTATCAAAACGAGCCGAAGTCCGAAGAATTTTTGACTGAAAAGTTAGTCGATAGTTGGTCAGTAGTTTGGATGGGACGTTAATCCAAAATTGTGGATATATTTTCGATTGGTGCTATTGCTTGTGAGTGAAGAGTTTCTTCAGCAAAATCATGACGTGGACGGTTTTTACTGTCCTTGCTGTTGCAGTGCTTTTGCTCATTGCAACTGTAGGAGCAACTCCGGGTGTGGAAAGGTATCAAGATCGGCACCGCGAAACTATTCAAAATCAACACAGCAAATTAACGCAATGGGTTATGGGGAAAGGAGTATGTCCCAAAGAGGTGCCGTAAGTAACTTCTTTAATTACAATCTAATAAATAAGTTTAGACTATTCAAGTATTTAACAAAACACATGCAACAGCGCACAAACTTGCAGATTTCAAGAATTCAGCTTCTACAGTCAATTCGCAATCCAGCAATGGCTTTTGCTAAGCTGAATTCGGTAGGCGTCTGCAGGGACTGTTTTTACGTTAAGTGCATGCGTTTTGACAGTAAAGCATAATATTTCTTACTTTAGTAGTATTTAATATGCTCTCAGGCTTTAGTAAAAAATTATATATTATTTTATTTTCCCTCAGGGTCGTCGAAATAACCAGAGGATCGTACCAAGCCATAGGAAATTCAAGTGATCCTACAAAAAGTATTATTTTCGATTGCTGTAAGGGCTACAAAAAAGTCGTGGAAGGTATTTGTGAACCCATTTGCGAAAAAACTTGTCAACATGGGAAGTGTGTTGGCCCCAACGAGTGCAGGTGTTTTAGTTCATTCACAATGAATTTGGACGGCGAGTGTGTGACCACTTGTCCTTTCGGTTGCTTGAACGGACTCTGCGATTTATCCGGGAACTGCAACTGCAATCCTGGCTATCTTCCTGACCGCACAAACAAATTCTGTGTGCCCTACTGTGAAAGGGACTGTGGTATTAATGGGAATTGCACAGCTCCAAATACTTGTGGATGTAAAAAAGGCTATGGCTGGAATTCAAAGTTGGAATGTGAACCACAGTGTGATCCTCCTTGTGGTGCAGGAAAGTGTGCTGCTCCTGGAATTTGCCAATGCGGCCCAGATTTCCAATTTAAAGACAAAACGTGTCAGGCTAATTGCAGCAGGTAAGATGGTTGAAGCTTTACTTACTACTTTTATTCACGGGATTGGGTTTAAGGTCTCCGATAGATTTCGATTAAATATTATGAATTATCTGTGACTTCTCAAATATTAAAAGTTTCGAAAATTAGTTATTGTGTCTATTTTTGTTGTATTCAGATAATTTAAATATTCATTTTGATTTCAGAGGTTGCGAAAATGGTCGATGTGTGGCAAATGAAATCTGCAGCTGTGACCAGGGTTGGACTCTGAATAATCTCGGAAATAAATGCGAACCTGTATGCGAAAAGGGCTGCCTAAATGGAATTTGTGTTGCTCCAAATAATTGTAAATGTTACGATGGATATAAAAAATTGTCACCAACTAGTAACGAGTGTAAACCGGACTGTAAAAGGTACTAATTTTATTTTTTATAGTGTTGAAGTCTTATATAAATCTATTATTTTTGCAGACCTTGCATAAACGGCGATTGCGTGGCTCCAAATAAATGCAGTTGTAAGTCTGGCTATATCCTAGACTCTTCCGGCCATCGATGTAAAAAAATGATGAATGAAATAGAGAATCCTGGTCATTCACCAGTTCCCATTCCAGGACTTGAATTTCCAGCTACAGAAAAACATTTAGGATTAATAAACACTCCATCTCAAACAACTAATAAAGCTCCTGAGCAAGTGCTTCAGCCTGAATGCATTCCACAATGTGTGAATGCAACTTGTGTGGGACCTAACCAGTGCCAATGTTTTCATGGATACATAAGAGATATAAACTATAGCTTTATATGCAACCTCCCAAAAATAAATCCACCGATTGAATCGAATCATCCTTTTCGATGTTTCCCAAGTTGTATCAATGGGACTTGTGTGGGTCCCAACCAATGCAACTGCCTATCTGGATACACTAAAGATGCACAATACAGCTACAAATGCAAACCTGTGTGCGTAAGTGGATGTCAACATGGTACATGCGTATCCCCAAGTGTATGTCGATGTCATAGCGGCTTTGAAAAGAGCGGCAACGTCTGTGTTCCAAAAGTAGTAACTACTCGAAGACCTGATCCGATATGCAGTAGAAGATGTGTAAATGGACAATGCGTAGGATTGAACGAATGCAAGTGCAATCCTGGCTACATTACAGATTCAAGCAGCAACTTTAATTGCCTTCCACTTTGCAGTGGTGGTTGCATAAATTCCACGTGTGTTGGACCAGAAAATTGCGAGTGTTTTTCCGGGTACCAAAAGAAGACGAATAATGTTTGCGTCCCTATTCCAAATTGCCAGAAGCAGTGCATAAATGGACAATGTGTGGGCCATAATAAGTGCCAATGCAATAAAGGTTATGCTGTACAAGGAACAGAGTACCATATGTGTATGCCCGTATGTGAGGGAGGATGCCTAAATGCGTATTGCACCTCGCCCGGTCTCTGCCTTTGTAAAGAAGGTTTTCGCAAGATAAAGGACAACTTTTGTGTACGAAAGTAGTTCAGGAGATTCGATTTTCTGTATCGAAATTAATGAATATAAAATAAATAACTAAATTTTCTCAATTTCCAACTGTTTGTCTTGTATTTACTGATTTTTTTTGTCCATAATCGAAGTTTAAATCAAAGAATATTGTTTGTGATAATTCAGCTTAACAAGAGGCATTGCTGAATTTCGTAGTATGCTGCAGAAACGAGTTCTTGAATTGGAATAAATAAAATTGTTCTATAAATTCTGGGAATTTTTGATCAATACTGAACATTTCTTAATTCTATTTTGAAACATTTTGCTGTTGTTACAGAAATTTTTTTAAAGAGAGGATTAATATCAAAATTTTGTTCATATAATATTTAATATGGTTAAATATGAATTAAAATGGACACAATAAGGTGGACTTCGTTCTTGAGTATGGGCATACATTTTTCGGTTTTAAGGTTAAATTAAGTTCTACTTATGTCTTTTTGTGTAACTAATATATTTTCATTTAATACAAATATAAAAAATCAAACAATAACAATTTTTAATTTTTAAATGGATGAAAATGGAATTCCACACAATTTTTTCTTTTTAAATTTATTATGAAGAATTTAAGACCGTGTTATTATTTTTATTTAGATTAAATGGAAATGATTGGACCACAGTACTCCGAGGTGACAGAAAAATTAATTTCTAACTGGCATAATGTGAATTTTATATAATAATTTTTTTTGCTCTTAAAAGGCCGAGTCCAACTGTAAGAAATATATGTTTTATTACGTTCTGATAGATTACGGGCTTAAGCAATTTAAAACACAAAACCACATGGGATAATATTTAAATTGAGCGAGTAACACATTTTTAACTGAAATTTAATTTCCTAGTTTTATTATACATACTTGGATTTAATTGAAGATATCAAAATTTGCTAAAGATAGAGGAAAAGCAAATCTATCGTGAAATTCTTACATTAAATTATCTAGTTGTCTCACGACAAGTTAGTTAATGCAAAAAATATATAATACTCTAAGAAGTTTAATGAATTTTCTGATTTTACTTGGATTTATCTGCAAAAATTTATATGGATTTTACAATACGAGCGATTAGTTAATAATGTCGCTAATCTTACGAATTTATAAATATTTAAAAAAATCTGTAAGAAAATCCCTATATATATATTAAAATGAAAGTTCGTTTGTTTGTTTGTTTAATGCTCAATCACGCCTAAACACATAGGGTTTCAAAATGGCGGATCCAAAATGGCGGCTGCAAATTTTAAATTTGAAGCGATTTTCATGAAAATTGGTACATAAGGGTTTTGCGGAATGCTGATTTCAAATTCGCTGTCCACATTTAGAAATTCAAAATGGCGGATCCAATATGGAGACAAAGATTTCTCGATTTCAACGGAATTTTAATGAACATTAGTACAATGATTGTTTTGAGGTTACTGATTTTGAATGCTATTAAAATTTACAAATCCAAGATGGCGGATCCAACATGGCACCAAAAATGTCTCGATTACAACGGATTTAAGTGAAAATTAGTACAAGGATTACTCTGAAGCACCTAATTTCGAATATTATCAAAATTTCCAAATCCAAGATGGCGAATCCAATATGGAGACCAAAATTACTTGATTTCAATTGATTTTAATGAAAGTTAGTACAATTTTTTTAGGGCTACTATTTTTTAACATTATTAACATTTCTAGATCCAAGACGTCGGACCGAATTTCGGACGGAATTTCTCGATTTCAAAGGGTACAATAATTACTATTAGGATATATCAAACTAGAACATTCGAGATGTGTTTAATTATTAAGTATTTACGCAACGCCGGGTAAGACCGGGTAACCAGGGTACGGAGAATCAAAAAATTTGATTCGTTCGTTTGCGAATGGATCCCAAGCGAATTAAATTTTTTGATTCGCTCACGAATTTTATTATTCGATTCTTTTTCTAATAAAATTCGACTCGCGAATTGAATCGAAAATTTCAAGAACTGAAAATTTAATTCGTTCGCGAATTTATCGCAAATGAATGATTTGGGAATCAAATTAAATACAACCGAATGCAGATACCCAACAACATAATACGCATATACTTTTATTCATAAATTTTAAATTTATTATTAAATTTAAAAAAATCACGTATTCTATCGCAGTAAATTAAACTCTTTCACTCTGGTCAAAATAATTGCAAAAAATAAAATTTCAATTATCATAACAATATATTTCGAACTTAGCTGATCGGTTCCAAATCGTCGACGAGTATTCTGCATGCCGTAAAATGCGACTAAACAGCTAATGACACATGATGTGACATGCAACATGACATGTGACATGAAATTTTTTTTTGCACCATGTTGTAGAGCGGGTCCGATAACCCCCCTTAGAAACCCCGAAGGGGTCGAAAAAGCCCTAGGAGGCCAAAAAATAGGCCAAAACATCATTTTTGTTTTGTTTACGAATGCCAAATTAACGACGAGTCTATTGCAAGCCGTAAAATGTGGATTAACGGCTTATGACACATGATGTGACATGCAACATGACATGTGACATGAAATTTTTTTTTGCACCATGTTGTAGAGCGGGTCCGATAACCCCCCTTAGAAACCCCGAAGGGGTCGAAAAAGCCCTAGGAGGCCAAAAAATAGGCCAAAACATCATTTTTGTTTTGTTTACGAATGCCAAATTAACGACGAGTCTATTGCAAGCCGTAAAATGTGGATTAACGGCTTATGACACATGATGTGACATGCAACATGACATGTGACATGAAATTTTTTTTTGCACCATGTTGTAGAGCGGGTCCGATAACCCCCCTTAGAAACCCCGAAGGGGTCGAAAAAGCCCTAGGAGGCCAAAAAATAGGCCAAAACATCATTTTTGTTTTGTTTACGAATGCCAAATTAACGACGAGTCTATTGCAAGCCGTAAAATGTGGATTAACGGCTTATGACACATGATGTGACATGCAACATGACATGTGACATGAAATTTTTTTTTGCACCATGTTGTAGAGCGGGTCCGATAACCCCCCTTAGAAACCCCGAAGGGGTCGAAAAAGCCCTAGGAGGCCAAAAGATAGGCCAAAACATCATTTTTGTTTTGTTTACGAATGCCAAATTAACGACGAGTCTATTGCAAGCCGTAAAATGTGGATTAACGGCTTATGACACATGATGTGACATGTAACATGACATGTGACATGAAATTTTTTTTTGCACCATGTTGTAGAGCGGGTCCGATAACCCCCCTTAGTAACCCCGAAGGGGTCGGAAAAGCCCTAGGAGGCCAAAAAATAAGCCAAAACATCATTTTTGTTTTGCTGGAATTTTTCAGAAAATTAGAATTTGAAAGTTTTTGAAATTGAAGATAGTAGTCAAATCATAAAACTTCAAATATTTTATTAAAAATTGCTGCGAGAGGGTTTTCAGGGTTGCTCATTCCGATTTTTCTTGGAACTCTAGATGTCGATTGAAATACAAAATTCTATGGATTTGAAAATTAGTATCTAGGGTTTTCTGTAGAAGACGAGGAGGGACATTTTTGAATCAAAGTCGGATGATCAAAAGTGGTGAGAAAAATAAGTAGGTCAAAAGATTTAAATGAAAGTTAATTCTAAAATAATAACAATAGAATTTGTTGTTGTTTCATATTGCCAGTTAATTGTCCTTTTAATTTTTTTTTCCGCATTCTAAATACGTCGACGTCTTGCTATCCTTATCATAGCAGACGTATTTAGAAAATACAAAAACTTTAAGTCGACCCATTCTTAAAATTACAATTGGTTGCACCCTGAAGATGTATATATCAGTGGCTAAACAGCTCACAAGAGTGACTGGCCTACCTACTACACAGTCACAGCTGACGCATCGCCAACAAAGAACAGCAAAAAGCACGAGAAGAGAGCGAACCGAAAAGAATGATTCTTTTCCATTCATATTCGCTCGTGAACGAAATCTGAAAAAGTTCATTTGAATCATTCTCAGGGATGAATTGAAAGCTTTAAGTTCTTCTCAAAAAATTCGCTCACGAATTTTATAAATTTGATTCGATTCGCGAACGAATGGAAAGAGAGGAATTAAATTTTTTCGATTCGCGAACGGAATTTTTCCGTACCCTGCGGGTAACCCAGCTAGTATATAAATAAAAATCGATTTTTTATTTCACAAAACATAATAAAAATTAATTCATTAAAAAACTGATAAAGTAAAAAAGAATATGCTTCAATTTCAACTTAGCCTTGAATGAAATTAAGTCTTATTTTACCAAAATTAGCTTTAGTAGATGGACTAAATTATTATCAAATAATTTTATGAATTTCCTCAATCTCTGACGCTACTGATTTTCCCATGAGTATAGATTTATCAACATAGTCTGTCTTATCGCAGGGTTTAGTTTAATTTTAGAAAAATTGCAACTTTTAGTCAGATTGCCGAAAAGAAGACGGAAGACGGCACAGATAATATTGGGAATTTTATGTAAAAAAGCATATATAAAAGTGTAAAATTTAAATTTAAAGGTCAATTGAGTGTTTTCTATCTTTTAACTATGGGATGCAAAATTCCTGCTGCTATAGTGTTACTTTTAATTGCAACTGTTGGAGTTGCATCTGAAGTGGATACCGTTTCAATGTGGCAAAACGAGACAATCATTCCGCAGTATCAACACATATTCAATACATTTGGACTGGGAGAGGGAGTGTGGCTTAAGCAGGTTCGGTGGGTATTTCTTCTACGAAAAAAGGGTTTTTTGCCTCAATAACCGAATGTTTTCCATAGGATTTCGGAATTATTCCAAAAAAAATACAGAGTTCTTGGAAACACCGACGATCCAGAAGTGAAGATCGTCTTCGATTGTTATCCTGGCTACAAAAAGCTTGACAATCTCACATGCCAACCCACCTGTGATGAACCGTGTCGAAATGGACAATGTTTGGGTCTCAACGATTGCAGGTGTTTCTTCGGTTTTGTGAAGAACCTGAACGGTGATTGCATCGCAACCTGTCCCTTTGATTGTTTAAACGGTCGATGCGAAGGATTCGATGGCTGCAAGTGCAATCCTGGCTACGAACTTGATCATACGAAAAGTTTCTGCATACCTGTGTGTAATAGAGATTGTGGTTTAAACGGAAATTGCACTTCACCAGATCATTGCGGATGCAATAAAGGGTACAAGATGAGTCTCAAAACGCGTAAATGCGAACCAGTTTGCAAACCTGAATGTGGTTCAGGTATTTGTGTTGAACCAGGAAAATGCCTGTGTGACACAGGCTTTAAGCTGATAGACAACACCTGCCAGGCTAATTGCTCTCGGTAATATATTTTGAAATTTTATTATATTTTAATATGAATTTAATTTGAGTGTTATCAATGTGTAAAACCCGTTTAGTGACTTAGAAAGAATTATTTTAAGCAAACATACAGCTTATAAACCATATCGAAAATTAATAAGTTGGCGGACTATTTGGAATTTCGTCAGTGAATCGTTCTAAATGATTTTTTATTGAGTTCTGATGGGAAACTCTAGGGGAACAAAACGAATGAAAATTTTCTTATTTACACTCTATTTTAAAAATCGATTTAACTTCATTTTAAAATTTTTTGTTGAGTAAGCAATAGTTGAAATTATATCAGGAATTAAAGAGTGACCGCAAAGTTAGTCTATTTTTTAAAAACCTGTAACTTTGATTGGCATTTATTAAATGTAACGTATAATAGCTCAAAATTTGTGTCTAGTCATGAACTTGTGGAAAAATAAGGGGGTAGTTAACCCTTTGTTTAAGGGCATATTTAGTTTCTAGAACAATAAATCTTGCTATTTGTTAAAGTTCACTCACGGTCACTCTTTCTGCAGTCAAATGCTTAATTCAGCGCTTGCTATTATGAAGCTGAATTGGGCAGCCTGGTGCCAGGTGTCTTTTTTAAATTTGGTGAATTCAAACAATACTTAGTATAGTTCAAACATCGAGTTTCGTAAATAATGTAATACTTTTTTATTATTCAAAATAGGGATCAGTTCATAATTTGAAAAAAAAACATAATGGCTTTTTTTTGCAGGTTATCCTTATATATATAAAAATGAAAGTTAGTTATTTTGTTTGTTTGTTTGTTTGTTGCTCAATCACGCTTAAACGCTTGCATCGATATTTGTAATTTTTTGTCCGAAGGTAGTACATATTCCAACTTAACATATAGGCTAATTTTCTTTCGGATAATACATAGAGTTTCAAAATGGCGGATCCAAGATGACGGCTGAAAATTTTAAATTTGAAGAGATTTTCATGAAAACTGGTACATAGGGGTTTTACGGGATGCTGATTTCAAATCCGCTGTCCAAATTTAGAAATTCAAGATGGTGGATGATGATGAGTCTAACGTGGTAGCCAAAACATAGGCTCGAAATCTTTATCTGAATTCGAAAATTCCTGTAATAATACGACAATTGTTTCATCAGTTCCAATTTTAAAAACTGATTTCTTGAACTTTTAAGAAGTTTATTTTGCTGTGATTTTTCAACTAAACATTTGAAACATTCTTTTTCTAGGAATCTATTTTATAGAAACATCATCATTTTCAAGATATTATTATATAATTAATTAAAATAATAATGAAATTATTTTTCAGAGGTTGTGAAAACGGTCGATGTGTGGCAGAAGAGAGATGCAAATGCGATTTTGGTTGGGTACAGAATCAAGGCGGAAATAAATGTACGCCAGTTTGCCGAAATCGTTGCATATTTGGTGACTGTGTCGCACCCGATAAGTGCAAGTGCTATAAAGGATACAAGCACCCAATTGTATTAAGTACAGGAATTGAAATCAATAGCATTTGCGAACCTAAATGTGAACCGTAATATTTGTGGTCTATATTAATTTTTTCATTTTTAAAATTTTGGTTTTCTTCATAGAGCCTGCATAAATGGGATTTGTGTGGCCCCCAACTCGTGTCGTTGCCATTTTGGGTATTTCCTCAGGTTTAATAACTACCACTGCCAGAGAGTCCGAGTTCGTCTGCCGGGATTTGGGATTCGATTACCAAAGGCCAGACCAAAGATGAGTAGTAGTAAATCGACAGGGAAACAGGTAACTTCAGATGAAGAGGACTCTTCAGAGGAAGACTTTTCCACTACCCCTTTTTTTGATGATACTATTGATAATCATACTGCTGCCGATGGCTTTTACCCCGCTTCTGATTAGTTTTATAGCTGCATATAAAATGAGAAATTAATGAAATTTGGAAATAATTAATAATACATTTTAAAAAAGTTGCAAAGTTATATGTAAAAAAAATAAAGATGTTCACAAATGCTATAAATAAAAACTTACAGAGATATTTTATTATTTTCAGAAATAAACAGTATATTTATATTTATGGCATATGTTTAAATATGCTATATTGAGTTATGGTGGTTAATCCTTATTTTCCCAATTTGTCTGTTTTTGTCTGTCAACTTTAAAAAACTAATAAACTAATAAAACTAATGCTACAGATTTTCGAATTGCCAACCCTTACTGATCCTCTGCCACCCTTTTATACCACAAAGAAAAGGTTGTAGAGCTTGAATATGTAAAAATTTTAAAATTTCAAAAAAGCGTAATAATGAGGTTAATATTTTTTTATTATTCATCCAGCTACTACTTTTAGATAATTATTACTATTATATCAAAATATGGTACTACTTGCATGTTAAATTTTCTATTGTTATCTTTTATTAAGACATTTTGTTATCAATGTTTCTAAGAATAAAATTTGTGGCTAGATATTGCAACAAAGTATGCCAATTATTGAAATTCTGAATGTTAATCGGCACGAAGTTAAGTTAAATGAAATTTGTAGTCGAAAATTATATTCTACAATGTTTTATTAAACTTGCAATGTTTGTATGTATGTATGTATATTTGTTTGGCTAGGTAAAATCTTGCAACTGAATTTTGAACCATTTCCTCCCAGCCGATTTTGCTGAAATTTTGCATGCGCCTTTAGTTTTGGTGACAATGCAATATGCAATACTTAATATTGTAATATTTTCAAAATGGCGGATGGTATATATTTTGTCAACCCTGTTAATATGGATATCAAATGAAAGAGCTTGAAGTATAGGAAACGATAAAATGAGTGACGTCATTTTAAAATGACCGAGATTACAAGAAGGCCGAATACATTTTTTTGTCAGCCTCCTTAATCTGGATATCAAATCAAAGGGCTTGAATAGTAGAAAACAATAAATTGATATGACACTAAATTCAATATGGCCGCCGCTCCAAGATGGCGGACACAATTTTCTTATTTATCATCATGGGTATCAAATGAAAGGGTTTGCAAAGAAGAATACAAAAAAAAAATTAATAGTAAAAAAAAATCATTTTTAAAAACTTTTTTAAATAAACAACAATACAATATGCAAATTGATGTTGACACAAGTAATTCTAAAAAAAAAAATGTGTTTATTTAATAAAATAGATTTAAATAGGTGAATCTCGCGAAAAGCTTTTATATAATATGTATAAATTGTATAATGTAATAAATTGATGGGTTGGATTAAATTTTAAAGTTTATTTTTTTCTTGTTAGAGCATTTAAACAAAAGCTTGTTTTAAAAAAATGTTTTTCTACTATTAATTTTTCATGTTTGTTCGATTATTTGATTGACTTGTAAAATGGAATTATTTGTTGTTTTGTATGATTTTTTCTTGTATCTGTAGATTAGGCGTTGTAACAAAAAAATTTTAAAATTAAAAAATTAGTTCGACATTCGACTTTTAATACATTAATTATTTATTTCTACTTCAAAACTGAATAAATCAATGGAATAAAGTAAAAAATAGAATATTATTTTAATTTATATAAATTAAATTTTTAAATCCAATTTCAATAAATTATAATTATAGCTCTTTATGTAATTTTTCGAATGTATTTTAAAAACGTAAAAAAATTTTGGGGTAAAAATTAGCGCCATCAGTACAATAATAGATTTTTTGTGTTGCTCGGATTTCGTGATCAGAGACCCAAAAAACCCCCTATACCAATTTTGGCGTAAATCTGTTGATATTCAAAATTTTCATCCGCCATTTTGAATTATGCAAATCTGACCTTGGACTCGTGATCAGAGACCCTAAAAACTAACCTAAACCAATTTTGGTGTAAATCGGAAATATTTTCAAAAATTTCGTCGGCCATATTGGATCCACCATTTTGCATTTTAAATCTGATAAGGGATTCTTGTTCAGCGACCCCCAAAACACTTTTTTGAGTAATTTGGTTAAAATTATTGAAAAATTATAATTTTCTCAACCAATTTTGACTGAAAAATGTCATTTTTTTGAGAAGTGCCTCACTTTAAACAGTTTTTTTGAGATTAGAATTTTTTTTTTTTTTTCAAAAACACCAAACGGCTTTAAAAACTAGACTTTCTGACTGGGAGGGTGGCTGATTTGAAAAAGGATTCCCCATATATATGTATATATATATTAATATGAACAATAATTGTTTGCATCTTATTTTAAATATATTTTTTCATAATTAAGGCAAGGTTACAATAAAATAAGAAATTTTCTAAGAAAATTACATTAAAAATGAACTGTAATAATATAGTAATAATCATTTAGTTCAAGATTGAGTTCTCAGAAGAGCTAGAAAGAAAACGCGCAATGAGACCGTACTTTGAAACTCAAAACAACATTTGTTTTGTTACAAAAAAGCGGTATGACTTCATAATACGCCTTAAGCATTCATAAGAAGCATAATACCCCGCATGATCAGAGATCAAGTAGATATGTTGGAAGCAGAAAGATATAAGATACAATTATTTTGCTATCCACAAAAACCAAAGTCCTCCCACGGCATCCACCTCTTTAAAAGGCAAACATTATGCAAATGTAACCGACCATTAGTCAAAAGATATCTAAAATAGCGTTCTAGTTTTAATCACCCAAAAACAATTCGTCTGCAGTGGGTTTTGCCCTGATAACTGCCGGCTGCACCCAATTCTTACGATAAAACATTGCGGTCCGAGTGGAGATTTTGCTTCAATTTTTCTTGGGAAAACAAATAAAAGTTCTTCTTATCAAAATATACCAAAAAACGATTGCAACGACACTGTTTATGGAATAAAAACTTAAAAAATGCCCTCGATCACAATATAAAAAGAAGTTCGCCAGAAATGGGCCAGTGAGTAGATTTGCGTGAAACGAGGCTGAGAGAGCATCTTAAAAAGTCTTAAAGTGAAACCCACTTCGTTTGTCGATTCAATTAAGACGAATCGGTGGAGGTAGTAAGAGAAAAACAGCACCTCAAGGTAGTGCGGGTGTCGTAAGATCAAAAAGTTAGACTTAAAGTGAGTCTTGTTCTGAGAATAGGTGCGGTGGTTTTAAAGAATAGAAGTGATCATGTTTTACGTGTTTGTGATTTTTGCTGCCCTTCTTCATGGAGGGATGGGTCAAATTGGGATTAAGACCCATAGACCAGTGTCTGGGAGTCTTGTTATAAATGAAACTGCTCCGATACCCATTCCATATCAACCGTATCCGATTAATCCACCAAGGCAACCTGGTCTAGCCCCAGTTCCCATGGACCCTGTGACCTTGTTTATTAACCGAACTCGATCTAGGATGGCTTCTGGAATATGCTTCACCCAAGTGCCGTAAGAGATTTTAATAAAAAAATTTTAATCTTAGGAGTTTTGATCAATTATACTCATCTTTTAGAACTGCATCGCTTCATTTAGACAAGAACCAGCCTGTTCCTCATGGAAATGGTTCGGATCCGTCTCTGAGCAGGATCCAAATTTGTTGCGAAGGCTACGAAAGGAACGTTCACAACTATCAACAGTGCGATCCGATCTGCGTAGATGAGTGCGTAAATGGGATTTGCGTGGCCCCAAATGAGTGCCGGTGCTTCCCTGACTCGATCAAGAACTTCGGCGGATTCTGCGTTCCGGTGTGCCCCATCGGATGTGGGAACGGCGAGTGTCAGCCCGACGGCAGTTGTCGGTGCAAGCAGGGTTACGTCATCGAGCCGAGGGAAAAGAAATTCTGCATCCCGGCTTGCACCCAAGGATGCCAGAATGGAAATTGCACCGCTCCAGATGTTTGCCAGTGCAATCCTGGATACGAAAATTCTCCCACTGGAAATTGCCAGCCTAAGTGTGATAAGTGTGAGAATGGAAAATGCACCACCCCTGGGGTTTGCCAGTGCAATCCAGGGTATATTAGGCAGTTGGATCGTTGTGAACCAGTCTGCTCCAAGTAAGTATTGTCATTTTAATGAAACTGCTTTTTAGGATTCCGTAGCCAAATGGTAAAAAACGGAACCCTTATGGATTCGTCATGTCTGTCTGTCTGTCCGTCCGTATGTCACAGCCACTTTTTTCCGAAACTATAAGAACTATACTGTTGAAACTTGGTAAGTAGATGTATTCTGTGAACCGCATTAAGATTTTCACACAAAAATAGAAAAAAAAGCGGCCAAGTGCGAGTCCCCGTACTTAGAACTGAAACTCAAAATTTTTTTTTCATCAAACCCATACGTGTGGGGTATCTATGGATAGGTCTTCAAAAATGATATTGAGGTTTCTTATATCATTTTTTTCTAAACTGAATAGTTTGCGCGAGAGACACTTTCAAAGTGGTAAAATTTGTGTCACTGTAACTTCTAAAATAAGAGAATGATAAAACTAAAAAAAATATATGATGTAAATTACCATGCAAACTTCCACCGAAAATTGGTTTGAACGAGATCTAGTGCGTAGTTTTTTTTTAATACGTCATAAATCGTAAACCGCAATTTACCTTTCATTCAATCAACTCAAATAAAAAAACAAGCCTATATGGGCTCGCATATAGTTAGATCTAAATACCATCATTTAGGTACCTAATTATAATGTTTACTTATCAATAACTTAATTTTAAAAAAATACACTATTATTAAAACATCGATCAAAGTTACAACGAACTACAAGAACTTTTATATTATGTTACTTGCTGCTACGGAACCCTTCATGGGCGAGTCCCACTCGCACTTGGCCGCTTTTTTTTTTCTATAAATTTAAAAAAATTTAAAAATTCAAAATTTCCGAATAACTAACATTATTTTTAGGTTAGCATTAATTTTTGAAAAATCAAATTCAGTTAAAATTCATAAAAATTCCAAAATAAAAATCATAGAACAATTTTATTACAAAAAAACTATGCTTTAAATTTTCAGAATAAGCGATATTATTTAACCCATTGCACACAAATGACGGCTATAGCCGTCCAATTTTTGGCGATATGTAGGAAAATGACGGCTATATCCGTTCTCTATACTTTCATTAATAGTACGGACTGAATAAATTGTGCTTGTATGTTTGTATAGCTTGTATTAAGCTTAATAAATAAATAAATAAATAAATTCATTTAGTTGTTAATTCCTCAGTAATACAACAAAATATGATGTAACATTCTAGATAACATGTAAGTTGAATTTGTGTACGATTTAAATAAGTGTATTTCTGACTACGATTTCAAATTTGAAAGAGTGTGGCAATGGGTTAAGGAAATTTTTTTTGAAACATGTTGTAGACCAAAAAAGTTATGCGTAAAAAAATTACTTGGTTTGAATAATTGTGTTGAGTAAGGCATTATTCGAAAAGGTTGAAAAATTCTTGTTATTTTGATTTTGTGTTAGATTTTAAAGTATGTTAATATCGCTCGAAATTTTAAACCACATTCTTATATTAATTTCTACATACAAGAACGTGATGAGATTTTTATATCGGAGGTGGGTTAAAAAAAATCGTATTTAGTTTTTTCATTATTTACCAAATGTTGAAGAGTATGATTATTTTTAACGCAGTATTTCCAGAGCTTGCAAGATTCTAGCCACTTCTCTAAACAAAGACGAAGGAATTCTAACTCATTAGACTGTTTTCCTTTATCAACACATATTATTATAATAAATTCATAGGGATGCTGTGTCTGAAAATATATTAAAATGTTATTTAATGTTAATTGCAATACGTTTTTATATTTTAATAGACGTTCATGTTTAATCAAATTTTATTGAACTATTCAAAACGTTTTTACGTTGTTTAAAGAAGCAACTTAAGATGATTGATGTTCATTATATTGGGTTGTTGCAAATGAAATGGGGGTTAAGATAGGCTAAATCGTTATTTAATTAACTATTTAAAAAAATATCTAATCAAAATAGTTGCCTTCAGCTTCACCGCACTTTTGACAACGAGATGCTAAATTTTATTTCCCGGTTTTGTAAAAGTCTGTATTTAGAGATACGACAAAATTCATAAAGGCTGTTTCAACTTCAGACTGGTTCGAGAAGTTTTTTTTCCTCCAAAAAGTGACTCAAGTGCCGAAATAAGTGATTATCCGTCGGAGCCAGATCTAGAGAGTATGCTGGATGTGGCAATTTCTCAAAGTTTAATTCCTTAATTTTTTTTTATGACTGATTTAGAAATGTGCGGGCGAGCATTATCATGCAACAATATGACACCATGCCTGTTTACTAAAACCGGTTGCTTTACTGATAAATTGGTGCGAACAGTTTCAAGTAACTGACAGTACTTTTCACTGTTCAGAGTCTCACCGGGTTCTAAAAAAGTATAGTGGACTATTCCAGTCGCAGACCACCAAACTGAAATCATGAATTTTTTAGGGTGGCTACTTGGTTTCGGGATGCGTTTTGGCAGTTCTTTAACATCCAACCACTGTGTCTTTCGTTTATTGTTGTCATACAATAATATGATGCAAAAAAGGTTAATTTTTGTTCCTCAGAATTTAGTGATACGCATATTTCGAATCGAGATATTTTATTTTTTTTTATCAAAGTATGTGGAACCCATGAGTCCAACTTATTTAGTTTTCCTATAGTCAGAACATGTTTTGATACGGTTGATTAATGTACGCCGAGAATCGCTCCTATCTCACGCGTATTTAAACGAAGATTACTCTCGACAATTTCCTTCAGAAAATCACTTGAAATAAACAAAATTTTATATATAGAATAAAGGACCACAAAAATTGGTGGAAAATTGATCAACTATCCTAAAAAGGGCTGTTGTTATTACACCTGAACATAAATCTAAATAACTAATATATCCTAAAAAGGACTGTTATTTAAAACGTACTGACGTTCAAGAGTATCTAATATTTAAGAAAAAATATCAGTAAAAGCCAAGTTTGGTGGGAAATTTAGCTTCGTGTTCTTATACCTTCTTAGGTGTATTTCTCTTGCGGGTAAGTTACATGAACCATGCGACACCTAGATGGTGGATCCAATATGGACGATCTAGAAATCTAAAAACCATCCTAAACCAATTTTGGTGTAAATCGGAATTATTTTCAAAAATTTCGTCCGCCATATTGGATCCGCCATTTTGAATTTTAAATCTGACAACGGATTCTTGTTCAGCGACCTCCTGAGTAATTTGGTAAAAATTAGTGAAAAATTATTTATTTTCTCTTTTTGACTGAAAAATGGCATTTTTTTACGAGGTGCCTCACTTCAAAAAGTTTTTTTGAGGTTCGAATTTTTTTGTTTTCAAAAAACACCGAACGGCTTTAAAAACTAGACTTTCTGACAAATTTTTTGGTGTGCTCAAAAAATTGTTTTCCCCAAAATTGTAATGGATTGGGGGGGTTACTGATTTGAAAAAGAATTACGTTTACATTAGAAAATTATAGATGGTATAAAGAACTGTTCAAAACAATAGCTTTTCTAGTGCTGAGAATCCCTAAGGATGTTATTCCTTTTGCCAAATACAGAAAATGGGTACTTTTTTGTCAAACTCAACTTCCATGGTATAGTCGCTAAAGCTATTCTTTATGATTTCAGTACTTTTATTTTATAATTTTAATAAATTGAATACAGAGCATTCCCTTAGGCCCTTTTGACTTTTTAAATAAATTTTTGTCTCTTTTCCTTAAAAATCAAATCTGCGAATAAGTAAAACCGCGACTTCATTTAATAATATGTAATTCATATTACGTGGCATTCATTGGTATTACATTTCATTACACTAAGTGCTAATAACAATTAGAATTTTTATAAAATATAATATATTTAGTTTGGTATTACACTTGATCGACTAGGTACAAAAAATAATAATAAATTGGTTATTGTAATTTCGAGGTTGCCATAGAAGATTTTAAAAATGTTCTTACACATACTAAAAGTTTTATCACGACTTTATTTATCAAAATCTCTTAGGTTTTAGATGGTCACAAGAAACGTATATTTATAATGTTTATATGTATATAAAAGCATTTGGTTTCTTGGGATTTATTAAGAGGAACTCAAGGGATTATTGTAATCTTATTACTCTTAAAACCCTTTATGGGTCTTTGGTTCGTTCTCAATTTGAGTATGAGTCAATCGTTTGGAATATTTCAATCTTCACGTATTGAATCAGTATAGGGGTCATTTATGTGTAGATTTCACGGTCCAAAAGTTTCATTGGTAAAGTGGAATGCTTTCTATAAATCGAGATGTAAGTATACTTCTTAACATACAGCCATTAAAGACGCGACGTTCTATAGTTATAATTGTATTAATTTGCCGATGGACAGAGCTGCTTTTAAATTGGAACTTGATTTTCAAATAACACTTTTATGTTGAATTGAATTTTCTGTTGGAGTTGTACTCTGTAGACTAATAAATAAATAAATAAACATACCTTTATGGATAATAATACTTAACATTTTTTTTGTTTAAATCTCCAGAGGATGTCACGATGGAATCTGCTCAGCTCCTGATGATTGCCGCTGCCGTCCAGGCTGGACTTTGGATCCCACAGGAACGAGATGCATGCCCCATTGCGAGCGAGCCTGCCTGAACGGGTACTGCAGTGGATCCAACTCTTGTGCCTGCAATTCTGGATACGTTCCTGACGCCAATAATCCGTTCATGTGTGTCCCGAACTGTCCCAGCGGCTGTCCCAATGGCTACTGCACCGCCCCGAACCTTTGTCTCTGCAAGCCTGGTTTCATCAAAGAAGTCGGCGTTAAGGGAAGGCAAAATTGCGTCCCTGTTGTATAAGATGTCGCTTAGTTTCGTTTTTGTTTGTATGATTTAAATTTTTTAAAAAATTTCAGAATAAATCAAAGTTGAATATAAAGTTTTTTTAATTTATGATTTGTTCAAAAATTCCTTTAGTGTCCCTGGTTTTTTTAGATTTCATTGATCATTTCAAATATTTTACGCTTAACAACCAGAGTGATAAAATTTTCTGTTTAGAGTCCAAAGATCACCGTTCAAAATTAAACTCTACTTTTGAATTTTTAGATCATTGAAAAAGTTATAAGACCTTATGCATCCCCCAAAGCATATCTAAAGTACTTCCAAAATTGTAGCCAGGTCTTTTTTTGTTTTTTTTTTTAAACCCTGTATTTCTTTGATATTTAAAAGTTAAGTTAAACCTCTTAGTAATTTTGGGCGAATTTGTATGTTGATAGTTTTCCACATGTACTAAGATAGGGACAGAGAGGTAGTTGAGAACTCATTACAACGAGCATGAAGCTCTTTATAGATGATAAAAGCTCCTTCGAAAATCCCTTATTTATTAAAAATTGTTCAAAAAGGTCAAATAAGTCTTTTTGTACTTTTTAACCATATTTTTCTCGAAAGGGCGAGTTAATATGTAATAGGTGTATTTTAAATAAACACACTATATTTTTATTTTTCTGCAACAATTATAAAGTTAATAGACGTTTTCTAACAGACCTCAAAAAAAAAAAAGAAGGAGATTCTCAATTCGACTGTATATATATATTTTTTTTGTATGTATGTTACGCGATATCTTCGCTGATTGTGAATAGATTTTAATGATTCCAATTTAATTGAATAGGCTAAATCTAGAGGATGGTTCCATTTCAATTTGAAGAAGATATCCCATCTTTAAGGGTGGTAAATTAGGGGATGAATTCAGTTTATTGAATTTCATCCACTTCCTGTTAACTAAAAATTTCTTCGTTTTGTTTTTTGGTTTATTAATTTAGAATTTTTCGTTTTACTAGATGGAATTAAACAATTTTTAGAAGTATGCAATAAAATTAAAAAAAAAAATACCACTATAAGTGTGTCTGTCTGTTTGTTATAAGCATTTTTTTAGAGATCGTTCAAGATTAAAAATGACAATTTGCTATATTATAAATTAGTGGTTTAAATATATAGTAGGTCTAAAATACTAAAAGGCCGTAGCAGGATAAGATTAAGTGGGCTGCCCTCGCTTGTATGTTGCCCATTTTAATGTGGTAACTCGCTATTGTGATCGAAATAATTTATGCCAAATATCAATTTGAAAAAATGTTTTTTACACTAGTTCTAACGAATTTTTGGAAAATTTAAAAAATGAATTTTCGGAAAATTGAAAAACTGAATTATCTCAAAATTGGCTGAACCGATTTTGATGGCTAAAATATATATTAAACAGGGTACCAATCAGTCTTTAAAAAAAGGAATAAATATAATTTCGTTAATTAGAAGGGGATAAAAATTTTTTTTTTTTAATTTTCTATGTAACCCATAATATTGAAAAAAATTGCATAGAAAAATCTGAAGAAAAAAAATCTGGAATTTTGGTAATGGCGAGATCTAATATAATTAACATTGTATTACCTGAATTAGTATTTTTTAATGATGATGCGAGTTTAACTTACACGTTATCTATTTTTTTAGTTCAAGTGTGTACGAAACAAATAAAGAATACCAAAAAAAAATTTTTTTGAGCTAATAACAATAGCAGGGTTAACGCCTTCAGATCATATATTAAACACTTAGATTAAACGATTCCTGAAGTTTAGCGTACACATTTTTTGTTTTTTGTTTTATAGAGACCCTAGTCTGATCCGTGCCTTGTAAAATCGCTTAATTGCTCTTGAACTTGTAATAAAAGAATGATAAGGCTTTGGATCTTATGAGCATCATCGAGTCACCGCCTCGCGCGCAACAATTTTTGCCAATTTTATTTATCGCGCACTTTCTTGCGCATTAGATGTGACGAAATTTTTTCGGACTAAAGAAAAGATCTAACTGCGCGCGCATCTTATTATTATTTTTTTCTTATTTCTTTTTTGGGGGGGTATAAATGTATATAGCAGCGGCGGACAAAAGAAAACATGTTGACGATTGTATGTATTTTACTTTGAATCTCGGGGGTCATTGTGGTGATTTTTCCCTCATTTCCAGTCAATGGCCGGCATGGTAATCGTGAAGAAGACCGCTGATATCTTCTACACAGGTCGCAAAAACAGATAGACACAATTGTCGCAACCCCGAAGTGAACGAAACGTTGCAAAAGATTATATACATATATATTTTTATTATTATAAAAGAAGCGGACCTATCTCTTGCTGCAGTTCGAAAAAAGATTTAAATACGAACAAAGAGAAAGTGATTGTGTCAAGTGCATTGATTTCGAGGATCTTTTCGCCTCTTTTAAGGCTATAAATATTTCTTTAACGAGATAAGGGGCACAGGCCCAGCGGGTACATCGTCAATTGAGGCTCACAATTCAGACAGTATTACTTAAACGCGCAGCTAAAATGCATCTATTGTACGTTGTTGTGCTAATTCTAGCCGGCTTGGAAATAGTCCGTCCTTGCACCCTCATAGTGCCGTAAGTAGCCTGTTTGGTGCTAATGCCAATCTAAATCCATATGGTTTCGTGCTTATCGTACTTAAAGGCAGGTGCGAACGAGGATCAGTTTGGTTACAGTGCGAGAGTCCTGGGATCCTCATAGGGGTTCGCAAAAATCGTGTCCTTGGTGCTCCGGAGACGAGTACCCACTCAGACTTAGGAGCGTAAAAGAGGTTTGCCGCTCTAGGACCTCAAATACTTACTCTAAGTAAGCATAAAACGAGACATTTCTTTGCAGACATACACCTCTCATGAGCAAGTGTGCTGTGACGGATATATCAAATCGGAAAATGAGTAAGTATAATGGAAAGTAATCATTACTTTTGAAATTACTTTTAATCGCATTTAATTACCACTCTTTGTAATTGAAAATTTTTTCATTACATGAATTTTAAATTAATATCATGAGAATTATCAATGCAATTATCATTTCAAGTAATTAATTATGTAATTATAATTATTTTCTAGTATTTTTTTTTTACGAAAACCAGCTCAATATTTCTTTTGTTTCTATGATACTTTGGGTGATCAAAAAGTAATTTTTTTAAGAAAATATGGTTCTATATATAAAAAAATTGTAATAACTAATTTTTCCCATAAGAAAACAATGTGCAAAATGTGAATTACAGAAGTGAATAAGATCACAATTCAAATTTCGAGACAGACTGAGTTTGTGAACTCCTCACTGATTTTGATGAAACGTTGTAAAAATGTTAATTTGTGGTCAAAAGTGATGAATATTTCTGCATATGGGTAATTCTTTTACAAACCGAACACCTTTTTGACCGACACATCTCCGATTTGGCTGAAACATTTTTTTCAATTTATTCGAAAAGTTTGAGGTTATGTCGAAAAGTATTTGAGACAAGAATTGTAGGTCTTTTTATTATCTACAACTTTTATATTTCACTTTTTTTGATCCGAGCTATAATTTTCTTTTTATTAACAAAAAACCGGTTTTTTTGACGTGTCGCGCTATATAAATTAATGTTTTAAAAATAGTAATAATAAAGGCTCCATATTTTGAAAACATGTTTTTTATGTAAAATATGACGGAGAATACAATAAATATACTAAAAACTTGCTATGAGGTGGGGGCAATTGTTAAAAATTGATTTAAACAATTAAATTGTTAATAACAATATGAATTTGTTAATAATTTTTATTAAAATTATTTTTTTCTCAAAACTCAGTCCTTTAGATTTAAAATGAAAAAGAAAAGAAGTTTGTAGCTCAAATAAAACCAGAGTTATAAATTTTTGAAAATGAGTCTCCAAGCCAAAAAATTCATTATTCTTACATTTTCGATCACTAGTATTATCGAAAATATGCGGAACAAAAAAAAATCCTCGGACACGTATCTCTTATTTTTCGATATAGAACCCGTAAAAAAAGCCAAATCGGAGACATGTCGGTCAATTTTTATCAAAATCCGTACGGTTTGTAAAAGAATTACCCATATGTGTAAATTTAAAATTAAAAAAAAAAAAATATTTCCAAAATTTCTTTAAATAACGAATTAAAGGAAAATATCTTAGTCGATTTATCGACGGTGACAAGCACGCATTTTTCTTGTGAAATAGCAGATCGAAAAAATGTGGAGATATCAAATTTCATTTAAGCCAAAATTGTTATATTGCATATCAGTGTGTTATGCAAACTAGGGGGACAAAAATATGTATTTATATATGTATTTTTGTTTATGAGAACAATGTTTTCTAAGATATTTTTTGAAATTTAATTTTTCTAAAATGTATGCCACATTTGTGCAGCTCTAATTCAAGAATAAACAAAATATTGTTTCAAGTAAAGTTTCAAAGTATATCGGAATTATATGAGTTCTTGGTAGATTTTTTAGATTTTAAATAGTATTTTTTTATCTATTCCTGTTCCCCTAGCAAAACGCGGGCTCGATTTTCATAAAATTTATTGATGGTTTCAAATATTTCCTGTGTGGGATAAGGTGCTGCTCCGTCTTGCATAAAATAAAAATGTTTAACAAGACTTCTCTTCTTCGCATGAGGAAAGAATTTGGTCTTTAACTTCCCTTGCTAATGCATGTAGATGCTTTTTATGTAGATGGTTCACTGTGACTATTATTATAAAAAATTACATTTTTTTGATACTGAAAGATACAACTCATTTTATTGGGTAGGTCAGAAAGTTCTTGCTGTTTTAAGCGCAACAATTAAAAGACTGGTTTTCGTGCTTCACAAAAGAGATTATTCAATAAAATAATCTCCATTACAATCAATGATCTTCTGCCAACATGTGGTCTTGCATTATCGTGCAGAAAACGGACTTTACGATTTTGAGGGCGTACTACTGGTAATCTGTGAGTTTCAAGTTTTTTTAATTGACTGCAGTAAAATGCAAGGGTTCATTGACTTTTATATACGTTACTATAAATTTTCTAGAAAGTTCCTGACTATTCTTTCTAGAAAAATATAAACAACGGCAAGAATCTTCCGATCTACAAAATGGAAGGTAACAAGTTGTAGCAGCATAATCCTATATTCGGAGAATTGAACTTAATAACAAACTCGAAATCAGTCATCTTCAAAAATATTTAAGGACTCATTTTCATGTTGATGATTTAATTTGAAGTCATTTTCATTTTTGTTCGCGGATTCGTATAATATTATATAATTTATAATATAAATATTCTTCTGAAATTATTAATTACAATTCGCAATTACTCATTGCTTCATTATTAATAAATTTGAATCGCGGTTAATATAGTTCTCATTATTAAATTCAACATAAATCGAAATACAGCATATTAATGTGACTTGACAAACCCAAATTTTCAAAAAATCAATATTTTTTTTTATGATGGGTTTTGATAGAAAATACCTTGAAGAATAAGGTAAGATTTTCCTTTAAAAATATCTTTTAAAAACTTTAAACGCGATTTTCTCAAAACTGCATTTTTATAGTTGGTGTATCGGTCTGAAATTTTGATATGTTATTTGATACAGGATTTTCTAGGGATTGAATCACGTACAAAAAATATTTTCCGGAAATTTTTTGATTTTCATAAGATTTTCCGAGCCAAAAATGTGCGTTTTTCGAAAAATCGCTGCAATTTTGTTATTTTTCAATGAACATTTTTCCTTTTGGTTCAATCGCTAGTAATTTTCATATCAATTAAACCCCTTTGACTCAAAATCGCGTACACCGTGATTTTTTTAGATTTTTTTGAGAAAATTCCACCAATCAAAAAATAGCATGGAAAAATCTAAAAGGAGAAGACTGAGAACTAAATATGCAAAGTTTCATTAATATATCTCTTTTTTTTCCTTCATTTTTCCAATTTTCCAAAAACAAAAATTTCAACTTTTGGGTGTGTCAAATTCCCTTAATTCCTAGAAATGAAATTCGGCTGGAAATGATTAATTTAAAGTCTAAAAAACAAGTCTGGTCATAGGTCACACAATCTTCATCTTATCTGTTGATACCTTTTTTTTTCCAGTGAATGCGTTCCCCAGTGCGACGACTGCACTGCACACGGAAGATGCCTTCATCCGGGAATCTGCCTATGCTCTTCTGGATACACGAGTATACCCGACCGAAGTCGATGCCTTCCATTATGCTCTGAAAAATGCATCCACGGAAATTGCACGGCTCCCGACACGTGCACGTGTCACCAGGGCTACACCTTCGAAAACGGCAGCACCTCAGTCTGCACCTCGATCTGCAAAGACGAATGCGTAAACGGATTCTGCTCCTCGCCGAACACATGCACCTGCAATTTCGGTTTTAAAATCAATCCGACAACGAATCGGTGCGAACCGATTTGTGAAGAGCCCTGCATCCATGGGTCTTGCACCGGTCCAAATGAATGCACCTGCGAACAGGGCTACAATCTGCGTTTGGGGAGCATATCAAAATGTGATCCAATCTGTTCGAAAGGCTGTCCTTACGGACTCTGCGTAGCTCCAGAACATTGCTTATGCAACAGTGGCTACAAACACAAGGATGCCAACAAATCTTCTGAGTGTGTGCCCGCATGTTGGCAACAGTGCATCAATGCAACTTGTACCGCTCCCGATCAATGCACTTGTCTGCAAGGTTTTGGGTTTAAAACGGATAGTCGAACTGTTTGTGAACCTACATGTCCTAAAGGTTGTGAAAATGGATTCTGCAAGGAGCCAGGACAGTGCGAATGCCATTCTGGATATGTTAAATCCGAACCTCATAAATGCACTCCAATCTGCAATGAAACCTGTGTTAATGCACTCTGCACGGGACCGGACACATGCACCTGCAATAAAGGTTATGGCTACAAGAATGGTTCTAAAATTATTTGTGAACCAATCTGTACAAGAGGATGCAGAAATGGATTTTGTTCTGGTCCTGATCAATGCACTTGTAATACAGGATACCAATCCCTTTTATCCTACCACTGCATACCGATTTGCAGAAAAACCTGCAGTCATGGAATTTGTGCAGCACCAGATGTATGCCGTTGTTTTAGAGGTTACAGACCGAATGAAAAAGACAATTTCCAATGTGATCCTATTTGTAATTTAAATTGTGGTTTTGGAGAATGCATCGCTCCAGGAATTTGTAAGTGTAAACCTGGATATAGGAAAAAATTTTATACCGGAAAATGTGAACCTTGGTGTGATAATAGATGCAAAAATGGATTTTGTACAGAAGGGAATGTCTGCAAATGTTTTGAAGGGTATAAATTCCGTGAAAATAGCACAACCATCTGTGAACCAGTGTGTCCCACAGGGTGCACGAATGGGACCTGTGTTGGACCGAATGTTTGTGAGTGTCTTCCAGGATTTGAAGACACTAAAGTGAGGAATATCTGTGTTCCAAAATGCAAACCGATGTGCGATAATGCAATCTGTGTGGGTTCCAATAAATGTGAGTGCCTTCCCGGGTATACAGCTTCTCTTAATAGCACTACTCCGCATCGATGTAATCCTGTTTGTAGCAAAACGTGCGTAAATGCAGAATGCACTGACCCCGAAACTTGTACCTGCATTGATGGATTCAAATTTGTAAAAGATAGTAACACAGAATGTGAACCTGTTTGCGAGGAACCCTGTTTTAATGGAATTTGTGTTCGGCCTAACACTTGTCAGTGTTTTGATGGGTTTGATAGTGTAGCTACCGAAACTGGCACCTTCGAATGTACGTACCTTTGTGGAGATAATTGTGTGAAAGGTACCTGCAAACGAGGATACTGCAACTGCACTCAGGGATATGTTTTTGATGAACAAGAACGGATTTGTGTTTCAGGTGGACAGATTGTTATTGAAAAGAACGGGTAAGTTCATAACAATTGACATGTTCATAATTGCAATCTTTCTAAAAAAATATTCAAATATCTTTGCATTTTTTTTATAAGAATATGGAATTTTGTATTTATAATTCCCAGGGCTTTAAAAAATCATCTCCATAACTATTAAAATTGCATAACAAGTAATTTAATTAAAAGTACAATTAATAGTAATTATTTTGAAAATATGAAGCTATTTTCAAGAAAAATTTACAAAATCCTGAAAAAAATTGAAAAAAACTTTTGGAAAAAAAATAAAAAAATATTTATCAAGTAGTATAATATTTTGTGGGTGTATCTAAAATCAAGGAGGAAAAATTGATGAGCCCAATAGCCGAGAGGAAAGCGAGAACTACACTCCTTAAACCATATCAGGGAAATTTAAATTAAATAACGTAGATAAAATCAAGTGACAGATAGTTTCTTAAAACCTAAACAAGAAAATTTAATTCTGTCATTTTTAATTCACTGATCTTATAATCCAGAAAGAGCCTGCACTTATAAGTATTTCCATTAAGGGTTTATTAGGTTACGATTTACAAAAAAAAAAAAAACATTTTTTTCAATAATTTTTTTTACAGAAAGAAAACAGATATCATTTTGAAATTTTTAACAGATATTTAATTACACTTTAGATATACAAAAATATTTTTTTCAGATTTTGGGGATCGGTTTTTGAATTTTTATGATTTTTTGAAAAAGAAAAAAAAAAAAAAAAATGATGGCGGGCATGATTTCAGACGTCTGAATTAATCCTTGTTCAAATGGCTATCGTGTGAACTAGGATACTTTTTTTTCTACCAAAAAATTACAAAATGGCGGCCATTTGAAAAAAAAATTTTTTTTTGAGGTTAGAAAATCGGCTGAAAATCTGTAAATTTGTTACCGATCAACACAATTCTAGTTCATACGATAGCCATTTGAACAAAGATTAATTTGGTTTTTTTTTTTTGCTAGACAATCCAGACGCCTGGTGTTTTTTTTTCAACAAATCATAAAAATTCAAAAACCGATCTCCAAAATCTGAAAAAAAATATATTTGTATATCTAAAATATAAATAAATATCTGTGAAAAATTTCAAAACGATATCTGTTTTCTTTCTGAAAAAAAATGTTTTTTTTTTAAAATCATAACCTAAAAAAAACTAATTTCCTGGCATTTTTTTAACTTTCGCGGTCTAAAATTCGAGGAGTTTAAAACGATATTAGAAAATCGAAACCATGGCTTAATTTTCGACCTATGATATGAAAATTAATATTTTCAAAAAGTATTAATTTTTAAGTATTATATTTGGTCCAAATTCTGAGTTTTTGGGATAAGTAAAACACTTCAAATTTTACAAAAAAATTGATAATTTTTAATTATAATGGTGAACATTTTTGTTTTATACTTGTCTTAAGAAATTTGGTTATGTTTTCAAAATATTTTACTATTTACTCTTTTCAAAACAAATTAAGGGATCATAAAACAAATTGTTCTTATTTTCAAAATATAAGTTAAGGTGTAAATTAAAGTTCTTATTAAAAAGTCCTTCACTCAAAATTTCTAACCCGAACTTAAGCCTTAAAAATGCATTCAAAGGAAAAATAAATTGATTAAAGGGTCTACGGGATGAGTTGATTTTTTTTGATACAAACAATAATAAAAGTCGTAAAATTTGGGTTTTTCCGAATAATTTCCTTTTTTTTTAATCGCTTGCGATCTTTTTTAATCGAGTTATTAGGTTTAAAAAAAAAACGCTTCATTCAAATCAAAAAATCACTTTTTCGTTTCAAAGAATAATGCAAATTTTAGGGGTTTTTTTTCGGAATTTTGAAATTTTTTGAATTTTTATAATCTCAGACTAACTTTTAAAAATTCATATGAAGGAAAAAGTAATTAATCTCTTAGTTTTTTTGAAGTACAATTGAAGTAAAAAGGATTGTTTTTCCAAAATGTCGTCCGGTTGAAGGGAAAAATTCAAAATTGTTTATTTTAAATTTTTTAAGCAATAATAAAACAAATTAGAAATTTTTTGTCCTAATATAATTTTGTAGGAGAAATTTAGAATTTTTCAAAATTTTCAGACGTATTTTTGTACGATCATTTGTTTTCGATTTATTCAGGTTCAAAGTTAAAATGGACATTTTTCTCAACCTGATAAATGATCGGAAGAGATTTTTAAGAAAAGCAAGTTATTCGGAAAACTCCAAATTTTACGATTTTTATTGTTTTTCCGAAAAAAAAAAAAAATTCGATAGACCTTCAAAAATATAGAAAAAATTAAAGGGATCAATTTATTTTTCCTTCGAATGAATTTTTAAGGCTTAATTTTAGGTAAGAAATTTTTAAAGAAAGTAAATAAGCTTTAATTTTCGCCATGACTCATCCTCATATGACCATTTTTGGCTGAGAATCAGTTTTTTGAAATGTTGAAAATAAAGAAAAAGAAATATATTTAAACTTCTAGATACTATTTCTTTTTTTTAAAGATCTTACGTGGAGGAAAAATTTCGTCTGCCGATTTATAATCTATTATGCAAAAAAATTCTTATCAAAATTACTTACCGTTTTTTTAATTACAAAATTATTGTTAATTGCTATTTTCATTTTCACTTTACTTTGTCTTGAGTATCAATTTTTCTCACCTTGACCCACCTTTGACATCTCTAAAATTTTTCTTATACTTATCTTAAATTGTTGTTTTGATGAATGTTCAGTCAAAAAATTAATTTAATTAAAAAAAAGTCCCATCACCAGAAAAATTGAAATCAGGTCTTCACAAATATTTTTTTTTCCAGGCTTGTTCTGCCCGCTGTGATGTCATCAGCTGCGGTTCTCCTAGTCGTAGGAACTGCGGCCGTAGGTCTTTTGGGTTTCAGCAGATTCCGCAGAAGGCGCCTAAGAAGAATCGAATCCGAAACGAATCTTATTGAAAATCCCACGTACGGAGCACAACCACCCGCAGATGTTGGAGAAGGAGATTAACTGAATTCGCTTAATTTAGCCTTAAAGTTTAGTTTAAAACACAAATCGTGACAATTCACAATTTATATATATATATATACATAGGTCTTTTAAGTATCCAATAAATGTCGAGATGTAGAAATCGTTTTTATTATTCCGCCAGTGAATCATACCCAAATGAGGCTATTGCAATTTAAATGGGGCTCGTGTCACTTTCTTATTGTTAGTAATCTTGGCCAGACAACAATTGTCCGGGGGCCCCGATGGTCATATCATAACTGCAGGCCACCTTATCTCTCTCGAAGCTCACAGAAAATTGAACTTTTTGCTGCTTGTTCATATGCAAAATAGCCACCTACACTCGAAGCAGTGGATTCTAAGAAAACTTAATTATGAATGAAATGCAAAATAAGCTTAGGTTGATCGTAGCAAATTTCATGTTTATGAAACATTTTTGAATTAGAGGTGAGGGTAAAACGAAGAATGTTTGACCTGCGAATTTGTAACACTGGTTTTCAGTGTCTATCTTCTATCTATCCACTATCTTTGTTCTGCACCTGAAGTCATTCTACCTAAACGCAAAGGGTTAAAGCATAGTTATATATTAATTATACCCCAATTTTATCTCATAATTAAAATTCAAAAAATTAAATAAATGAACAATTGCTGATAAGTTAATCATATCACAAAAATGCGGTCAGTAAGTGATCCGTGCGAAAAGCAAGATATTAAAATTTGCTTAGGATCGGTGAGCAGGTCGAATAGCAACAGAAAACAGCAGGTTCTATGTTGATTAATAAACTTTTCTCTTACAAGTTAAAACAGTCTTTTTTTCAGGAATGGTAAATAGAAGGCTCACTTTTTTTGGGCCAGCTTTAATTACAGAAAACAAAGCCTGTCCAACCCACAAAAAAAAAATTTGTTTTTAAAGTTTTTACAAAATACAAATAAAAATAACTTTCTTAGCAATTTTTAGTACACTTTCATGTGTTCAATGTTTAGGTTTAAGAAGTTTCAGTATTAGTGGAGGAGTATCCATTATATATAAAAAATTGATATCTTCAAAACCGACTTAATTTGCTTCCTATTTTTATATATGAAATTTCCTTGGGTCTTTATGACTTCATCACTTTTTGAAAAAGGGTTTTCAAAAGTTTAAATTATAGAAAGTAATCCTAGAATTTAAAATTTCGGTTTTGAAGCGAAATAATATTCAACTTACATTTAGTGAGCTGCAAAAATAGACAGGCGATTATTCTGCTATTAAAACTCGAAAAAAGCGTATGAATTTATAATTGCTATATTAAAATAAATACAAAAGCTTTCGATTTAAATTTTTTTATGTACACTGCCCGACAATAGGATAGGTTCGATTTAAAAAATATACCTGCGCCAATTATTTTGCATCATTCTTAAGGGATATTTTTTTTATATGTTGAAGGGTTATGAGAGATAATAGTTCATAGAAAATGCTAGGTAATTACCTGAGTAGGAATTTTTTTTCTGAAAATGTGCCTATTTGTCCTAGAATGTTCCCAACTTTACTTTTATTATACGATTTTGCTTTTAAACTGTTCTTAAAATAATAACTATTGGTAAAAGTGAACATTTTAACTGCATACATATTTCTACTGCCATTTTTGAATGTCATTCACAATAAAAATCATCTAAGTAAGGTTTTATTTAGGATTGAAATTAGGTAATAGTTTTTACCAAAATAAAAAGATGTTCGCTCTAGGGTTTTCACCTTGTTTCGTAGATTGGCTTCGCTCATAATTGACAAATCGTACCCAAAGAGTATCATTCCGTGGATCTCTATCTGATGAGATATATAATTTCTCTGGGGTACCTCAAGGTAGCCATCTTGGCCCCATCTTATTTATTATTTATGTAAAAGACTTGTCAATTTGTTTGAAATATTTTTTTTTTTTGGCTCTTTATTTCTTTTTTCTTTGTGCATTTACACATATATATTTATATATATAGACAGTAAAATTAAAAGTGATCAACCCTTGATAACCATTTTTATTGTAAAGTAGTAAGCCTTTGACGAATTTGTAAATAAATAAATATCGATTCAGGCAATAAACCAGGACAATCAAGTAAAGAATTAACTATTTTAATAACTCGAATGATGAACGAGCTCTTTGATTACATCAATATATTAATAAATACTTAATTCAATATGGGGAGGTCTATAAAGATTTAACCAACAACCAAAACAATTGTTAATTACAAATTTCATTACCAAATCTCACCGATTCGAGATTTTTTCTTATTTCTCTACTATCGAACCAGAATCATCTTAAGCCCTTAACCCCCCAAAAGAACATATTTTGTCGTTAGTCTTTGAGCTCCAAACCTTATGAATATGGCGTTACTATAACTAAAAATCATGTATTTTACTATTTTAGAAAAGTACCAAAAAATGACAGATTTTTTCCACTAATTTTTTTCGAGTCAAAATAGTATCAGAATTAAATTTAAACAGTGATCAACGGTGGTCAGAAGTGTCGAAGTTTCAGAAAAAATTTTTGTTTCAGACCTTAACCTCCTCTAACATCTCCAAAATGGCGGAAAGAATAAATAATACTTAGTATTATTCAAAGAATACGTTATTTTTTTAAAGCCATTTTGGTTTTTTGGATTTAGCCTTTTTTTGCAAAATCCAAAAATGTCTGAAAAAATTCACACTTGTTTTTTTACTAATTATAAGCATCCAAATTTTGAGTTTGTCAGCATAAAAAAGTTAGAAGTAATTTTGGTAGTTAAATCATTAATAAATAATATAATTAAGAGCGGACCAAGAATTGATTCTTGTGGAACACCAGTGAAAACAATATTCATTTTACGTTCAGATAGATAGGGAGAGATTGAAGACAAAAGAGAGTGTCATTACCCATGTTTACCAATTTTTTTTCAAAAGCTGTATTTTTATTTTTATCCACCGTATTTATTATTTATTTACAGGTATAGATTTTGACGATGGTTGCATAAGAGGCCTTGCACCCCCTCGGCTAAATATCCTAGTTACGTCTATGAGTAACATAAGTAGTAGTTTTTGAACATTTCAATTAACCTAACATTTCATGCAAGATAACATTCATCTCCCGTAAAAAGTCACGAAATTTTCCTTTATACCATTATACCATAATTATCTAACTCAATTCATTGACTGCTATAATTTCTGCAATGCAATTAATCTGAAGTGCCATGTCAAAATATTTATTATTAATTTGCTACGCTTGATGCTATCAAAATCGCATGCCCTGCTGACTGCTGCTGATCTCTTTCGTCAGCTCGAATGCCCGAGATTCGGAGTTCTGACACGCCCGAAGATATTTTTCTCCAGCATCTCTGAAAACGTGAAAAGACTTTTGATTACTGCGGAAATATGCTCGAGACGATAAGATGTCTTAAGTTGCGTCGCAAGCCAGTGGTTTGTTGCGTTTCTTGAGAAATATTTGTTTTATTTTTGATAAGTTTTTTTCTAACTACCCCTTTTTGTTTCGAATGGATTGTGCAGACTAGCAAAGTTCAATGAGTTATTTTTTTTTTATTTAAATATGTTCACGCGAATTTATGAAACGTAAACTTTGATTGCTCGCGTTTTAAAATTTTTTTTTTATTGATACAAACATAGAGTATTTCGTAATGAGAATTGTCTATCTTAAGGAATTATTCTAGTTTGGAAGCTTAAAAAATAGCTGATTTTTTAGAATTCCTCTTAAAAAATTATGAAGCTGGCAACACAAAAAAGAAAATTAAATTAGGTTTTAATACCCGTATTTGTACGTAATTATCGTTTCAACTTTGGTATATACTAGATTTAATTGATGTTATTTTTTGTGCTGATATAAGTTGGACAAAAATACCAAATTTCTATATTAGAACGTCGTATTTCAGCTTAAGCCAAATCGGTTTATTTTTTTTTAAATAGCTGAGCCAACCGCATAAACGCTTATATTTCATAAAAAAATCCGTCCAAAATTTGCAGCGTTAGTAAAGATTAAAATTCGCAATGGAACATACTTCCATTAGTAATTCAACGTATTAAGAAGTCTGCTCTATGAGCATTTGATTAATAAATCTCGTCGTATCGCTTACGCACTGGGTATTCTTAATTTCTTAATTTACTTTTCTTTCTACTTCTAATCTTCTTTTTTTCAGTAATCAGTACAAACATTGTAAATAAACCATATGGAGACTTTTTTAAGAACCATATAGTTTTTACGTGCTGCATATTTTATTTTATATAGATATCCTATTAAATAACAATGTATTATATAAAGCAAATTTTCATCTGAAAAGAAAAAATGTCACTAATTCATCAATACCCTAAAGTAAAAGCTTTACGAATTGTGAAGTAGTTGTGGAGTTATTAGAGGAGTAAAGTGAACAAAAAGATTTCTTAGAATGGAAGTTAATCGTGTTAAATCAAAACAACTAGTGTAAAATAAGAAAAAAATTCGTTTTATAATTCGTGTTAAATCAAAATTGTGTAATCATTGGAAATTTCGCGGTATACATTTCATAAGTTTATATTTTGTGCTTTTTGAAAATTTAATAATATTACCCTTTATATAAAGCATTAGTACAACTTGTCATTTGAAAAATATAATTGTTTAGACTATACAGGTAATTCTAGGACTCATCAAATTTCATACGAAAGAGCTTTCTTGTTAAAAATTTATTTTGCTAAAATAAAACAATATACTCGTATACTTACAATTTAAGACAGAAAATTTGTTTATATTATTTTTAGACCTATCTTATACATATATTCGCATATTCCAAATTTTAAGTTCTAATTCTAACCTTTAAATTGGATAGCTAAAGGGTGCTAGAAATGAAATTAATACATTTTAACCAAAAGATATTTTTTCCGAGTAAAATACTCGTTTGTCGGACAAATTTGACCACACGACGGCCGCACGAGCACGACGTACGCAGGACAGCCGCTCCACGGCTGCACCAAAGCCACACGATGGCTGCACTGTAAAAAATATAAAAAATGGGACTAGTACATGTAAAGCCGTTACTCCACCATTTAAAGGCTACCATAGCTGAACTAATTTAGAAATATATAAATATATGGGTAATTCCAATACTTTTTGACAAATTTTATACCGAGGGGCCAATGATTTCCACCAAATTTTAGTATGTTATAATACCTTAAGAAAAAGCACTACAGCCCAAATTTTAGGACTCTATGTGCCTCCGGGCCCGAGAGAGAGGTCCTCAAAGGCCTGAAAATAACACTTGTTAAGCCTATTTTCAAATTCGCGATCCTGTTGGCTGAATTCAATTTTACAATCGCTAAAAAACGCTATTTTTACGAAAATTACGATATTCAAACGGCTGTATCTCGGCTTGACCGATTTTAATAATTTTTCGATTTTTTGCAGTTTGCTAAATCATCCCTCAAAAATGAGGTTATATTTTGAAAATTTGTTCATAAATACTTGATAAAATAACGACAAAAATGAAGGTTGTTAACCTGTTAACTGATTATGTCGTATGTATATATGCGTCAATGTCAAAAGTTTCATATTTTTGCATAAATCAGTTTGTAATTATAAAACTACATTTAATGTTGAATCAAACCCAATTTAAAAATATTACACTTTTTCAACTTTTATAACGCGTAGTAATTTACTTTGCTTATGTCGTAAATACGCGTCTTTGCTTGAAATGAATTCAGCACATATCGAGCTTTCTAAGAACAACTAATCAGTTAACAGGTTAAATTAAAATCGGCCAATAGGGTCACGAGTTATGACAGTTTGAAAATAGACTTAAAAAGGGTTATTTTCGGGGTTTTGAGCACCTCTATCTCGAGCCCGGGGAACCTAGAGTCCTAAAATTTTGGCTGTTGTGTTTTTCCATCATGTGCTATAATATACTAATTTTTGGTGAAGATCTATGACACCTTGGTACAAAATTTGTTGAAAAGTATTGGAATTACCCATATATTTATATACATATATATAAAAATGAACCCCTGTTTCCGTTGGTCACGCAATAACTTGAGAACGACTTTACCGATTTTATTCATTTTTTCTTTAAAAGTTGTCTAATACTTTGTAGAAGGTTCTTACGGAAAGAAAAGTTAAGAAAATTGCGTAGAAAATTGGATAATTTCAGGAAACTTAACGACTATTTTAACTTCGCGAGTCTGACAGTTCGCCTGTTCTCGATTTCAACGGATTTTAATGAAAATTAGTACAATTATTGTTTTGAGGTCACTGATTTTGAATATTATCAAAATTTACAAATCCAAGATGGCGGACGCAATATGGCGACCAAGATTTCTAGATTTCAATTAATTTTAATGAAAATAAGTAGGTACAGTGATAATTTTGAGGGCACCAATTCTGAATATTATCAAAATTTACAAATTCAAGATGGCGAATCCAACATGGTGACAAAAATGTCTTGATTACAACGGATTTTAATGAAAATTAGTACAATGATTATTCTTACTGAACTAACCCCTTAATTCTACAGAAAAGTTAAGAACTCTTATCTTAACCTCTTAATTGTTTTGAAAAATCCCTTTAACTCAAGAGATGGACCTCTTTTTGTGGAAGAATTCACAAATTATAAGAAATCAGTGTATTTCTAATGTTTGTTCAATAATATGGTAGCATATTAATTCCTTTAAAAGAATTTTTGATAATAGTTAAGACGCTAAGAGCTCTTAATTTTGATCCAGAATGGGGGGTAATTTAGAATATTACCATAATTTCCAAATCCAAGATGGCGATTAAAATGTCTCAATTACAACAGATTTTAATGGAAATTAGTACAATGGTTATTCTGAGGCAACTAATTTAGATTTATTATCGAGATTTCCAAATCCAAGATGGTGACCAACAATTTCTCAATTTCAACGGATTTTAATGGAAATTAGTACTATAATTATTCTGAGGCCACTAATTTTAATGTTATCAATATTTCCAAATTCAAGATAGCGGATCCAATATGGTGATGCATATTTCTCGACTTCATCGGATTTTCATGAAAATTAGTACGATTTTTGTGGTGCCACTAATTTTGATCATTATCGAATTATCAAAGTTTCTAGATCCAAGATGGCGGACCCAATATATAAAAAAAATTTCTCGATTTCAACAAGATTTAATTAAATTTGCTACATGTGTTAATGCCACTAATTTTTAATATTATCAAGATTTGGATATTCAAGATGGCGGATCCATAAAGGGGTTTACGGGTTGAATCAATTTCTAGGATATAACAAACGAACATTTGAGAAGTCTTTAATTAGTAAGTATTTACCCAAAGCCGGGTGAAAGCGGGTAATTTTCCAATATTTGTGCAGTGTAAAACGGTTTACTTAATATTAAACAACGTGTAAGTTTGTTCAATAAATTAATTAGGGATATGAAACGGAAACACTGTTTTCTTATATTAATGGTATTATTTGTAGAAACATGCGAAAAGAAAGAAGACGATCAAATATTGGTCGACGCACATGGCATAATGAAAATGTAGCGGAAAGGGCAGTACAACGTCTGCCGGGCCAGCTAGTAGTATATATATGAATTGGTTCGGCCGTGGTTCAGCTGAGATGCGGCCGTTGTAGTTTATACGAAAGTTCATGTTATATATGTAGTATATTAAACACAGCCTTAGATTACAACATACTCAATATATTTTTCTCCCAGAATACAGGTAGAGTGATACGGGAGAACAGATATTCTCGAGTTAGAAAAGAAACCCGTATAATTTCTACTTTAATGAGTTACACATAATTCTCGGTATATATTTTCTATCCTGCCGTCTGTCTGCTGAGATGCAAAGAGTTTAGAAATCCAAATTCTTGGTCCATTGCATACAAGTGCCATCATTCTTTACAGCGATACATTTTGTTTCACCTGGCGCTCGGCAGTTACCCGAAGCATCGAATGTTCCATTGATGCACTTGCAGTGGTTGGGAGCTACGCATTGTGATCCTCCATTGCATCCTCTAGAGAAAATATATTATATTATTTTTGTCAAAAGTGTAAATATTTTAGTAAATTCAAGAACCTTACTTCGGACAATCTGAGACACAAGATCCATTAATCGCTCTAAATCCCTTGAAGCATACGCAAACATTTGGCTCTATGCAGGTTCCATTGATGCAATGCTCACAGTACGGAATACAGCTGGTCAAATGGGGTTCGTAGAAGTATCCATCGTTACACCTGCACACATCCTGTTGCGTGCATATCCCATTATAGCAGCGCCTGTAAAAGATTATCATTTAAGAACTACTTTAAGAAATAGGTAGGACTGCCGTCTGTAACATCCTAGCAGGAAAACATGCACTTGGATGGCCCTCCTGAAGCGCTTTTTCATGACTATTTTGTTGTATGGTTTTTGTTAGATTTTATATTTTTTTCTCGGATTTTAATCAATGATGAAAAAATTCATGAACATAGTTGACCTGTTCACAAAACATGTGGAATTATTTCGTAATTATTAGAAAATATGACATAACCTAATTTTATTCGTTTTTTAAATATTTTTCGTTTTTTTCCACAAGGTAGCTGCAGGGCCAATTTTCTGTTTTTTTCAGATTTCTCCAAAAACTCGAAAGACCCTCAAACCCGATTATATGACATTTTCAGGGCATTTTTATTAATATTTGTTATTGAAAACTCATTTTGGTAATGCAAAAGTTTCCAATCATGGGAATCGAAGAGAATACAAGTCCATAAAAAGAGTAATTTAACTCCAAACGCATCTTTTAAAGAAGATTTTTCGTGATTCTTACCATTTATTTCACTTTTGTGACCTTTTTTTGCATCGTAGCTTTTAAAACAATTATTTATAGAATCGAGGTTACAAAAATGGACATTCCACTTGAAACAATGCCAAAAATCTACTTTTTTAGTCGTTTTTAGGTTATGTTCTCAGTCGTTTTTGTCATTTTCAACACATTATTGGACTTTCCTCGAGCCTTAGTACCGAAGTAACACTATAGAATTTTAACACATTTTAGGTTAAGGTTCCTGCATGAACTAGTTAAGAAACTACACTTTTTGATATGTATCGACATGTAGAGCAGGTTAACTATATTCATGAATTTTTTTCAAATTTTTTTATCGATTAGAATCCGAGAAAAAAATTGAAATGCAAAAAAACACGAATTTGAAGGGGTAACATGATGAATTATTTTCTTTTAACCCTTAAAACAAAGTTTTCATGGAGAAAAAGGATTTTGCGGATGAGAGCAACAACAAGTAGTATAAAATTAATTCTAAATGTGATGTATTTAATAACCTCAAAATAGCTTTTCTAATTTTAAAATTCTTAAACATAAGATGAGAAAGTAATTTTTGGTAGGATTTCTAATATTTGAAGTTTTGTTATTAATTCATAGATAAGATAATATCTGTTAGAAAAATATTTTAACAAAGGTGAAGGTATGAATTTTTTTTTTTTTCATACTTGAAAATTTATTTTAATTTAATATTTGATTTTGTGCTGTTAGTCATTTATGAAATGTTTGAAAATACAATATTTTTTAACACTAGATTGCCGGATGTTTGCAATATTTCTATTTTGCCTGAAATGAGTCAATTTGATTCAAATATCAAAATCGAAGTTTTTTTAAGAAATAAAATATTATTTTAGAAAAACTTTATTCGAAACAATTTTTACATATTCATTCTGTTTTTAAAAGACATTTTAGCACATACACCCCCTACTTCTATTGCTTTGATGAATTTTTGAATTCAATGTCCAATTTTGCAATCGATTTCTAACTAGTAAATTGGTTTTGGATTGTTTACATAAAATTTCTACACACAAGAAATAAGTTACAAGAGTGTAAAATGACCAACTTTAAAAATATTTAATGAGTCATTTTGACTCACATCCGTCAAAATAGGTATAGCACATACGGATTTTTGGAACTAAGGAGTGGGAAGGGGAAGGAATTAGTATTTGTATACATTTCATAATTCTATTAAACTCCAACATGTTTTAAAAAAAATTATATAAGTAATAAAATTGTAGATGAGTCAAACTGACTCACTCCGGCGGTCTAGTGTTCAAAAAACCCAGTCCAAGTTTCTATAGTAAGGTTAGTTTTCCTTAGTCTACATAGAAAGGGTTAACTTACTGATAGCAGGGAGCTTGACAAACGCCATCCTTAAGTTTGTATCCTAGATCACAGAAGCAGATATTGGGTCCAACACATTTCCCCCTAAAGCAGCCATTATCGCATGTGAACCTGCACTCACCATTGTGGTCTATTCTGTACCCCTCCAAACACTCACAGACATCTGGATGTGTGCAATTTTGGTTGAGGCCGCAACGCGAACGACAGACCGGCCGGCAAAATTTGCGCGAGCTGTCAAGTGCGTAACCATAGTTGCATTTGCAGACTCCATCGAAGGTGCATTTGCCGTTCAAGCAGCCAAGCGGGCAGGTCTGGACGCATTCGTCGTCGTCGTTCTTCACAAACCCCGGGAAGCACTCGCACTCGTTGGGCTGGACGCAAACCCCGTTCCTGCACTTGCCCCCGCAGTCAGGCACACAGACGTTCCAGTCGTGCTTGTAGCGCTTGTACCCGTCGCAGCACACCTCGTACCTGGTCCAGTACCCGTTCGAACCATTGCCCTGGATGCGCTGCGACTCTTCTGGTCTGGTCAGTATGGTCCTAGAATAAAGGTCTAGTTAAGTTTGGAGTTTAATCATAAAGCTTAGAACACAAAAGGCCTTTCAGTTGTTGTATAAAATCCCAATCTCAAAGTATAAAAATCAAGATCCCGAAAATAATTCTCAAAACCAATATAAATTAATAAAACTCTGAAATGCGTGCTTGTCAGCAAATTTGAACGCACGATTTTTTTATTTGTATTAAAATTTCGCAATATTTTGTTGAATTTTTGCTTTTTAAATTAACTTTTGTGTACATTGGTATAATTTTTTTAGTTGTACTAAATATACATTTAATTTAATCTTTTTTTCTTTTTTTAATTGTTAAAAGGTCCTCCCCAAAATATTGCCAATCTTAAGCTTTGAAAATGTACTCTATTTTTTATTTTGTGAAGAGTATTGGTGTTTTTACTACAACGCTTTTATTAACTAACATTCGCTGTCCGGGAAAAATCTTGCAATCAAAATTTCGACTAGTTCTAATTAAGCTAGAGCTTTGAAATTCTGCACACATGTATAAGTCTGGTGACAATGAAATATGGTACACGTAATATCGTTCTAAATCCAACATGTCGGACGCTCCAAAATGGCGCATTACCTTCTTCTTCACGATATGGATATCAAATGATAGATTTCGATGAGTAGAAGGCGAATAGAGCTATATGACGTCGTTAAAATTAAAACTTAAATTACAAAATTCACTACTAAACCCAACGTCAAGGTGTGAACGAATTTAGGTACAATCAGGAAAATCATCTTTTTTTTATCATATAACGAATATTTTTTCCAGTTTTTTTCCCACTGACACTTAAAAAAAATTAAAATGTCAATTCTTATATGTTTTTTGTAGGTTGACTGTACGACGTCACCAACATTTTTTTCTCAGTCTCAGTAAAGACCTAGGAAAATATATATTGTAAAAAAGTTTGCCAGAAAGTCATAATGATGATGGTTGTGCCAAAATTCCAAATGGATGACAATTTTTTTTGAAAAAATAGAAAACATTTTGTTGAGTTTATATTCAATATTCATGTGTACCGATTTTTTCTGTGATACGCCTTAGTGACATCTATAGCATGCCAAAATTCCATACAAATTGGTCAACAAGTTCAGAAGTATTTTTTAACTTTTTAAAATCTCTTGGGGGTTAATTATTAAGAGATAAAACTTGGTCAAATTGCTACTAGTGTTATTCCTAACGATAAAAAAAATATAACAGCCATAATCGGCGCGGGGGCACGTTATCCATTCTTATAAAAATCATTCGTAGAAAATTTATACATATAACATACAATAACAATGTTCATATTACCCAAGGACTATTGAAACGACTTCCAGAGCATCTTTATGAGCGTTTTTAATTTTGATTATTTATACCAGGGATAGCCAACTTCTGTATACCATATACATACATTAGGGTGCTTTTTTTTCGCGACTATTTTTTTTTTTTTCAGTCCCACCTCGAAATTTTGTGGCAAATACCTAAACAAAAATTCCCTGAAAATTGGAGTCCTTAATATTAATATTAAGTACTAGACCAAGGCGTATAAAGATTTCCCATATAAAATACACGTAAGCTTTGTTTATTTTTCTTCAAAACTCTACAGCTCAGAGGCATTTTATGGTATAATCTTGTTCAATGGTAGGGTTTCTTCAGAATTGAATGCTCTACAAAAGTGTCTATTGCAGTGTAACTCTAACTCCCACCAGTGAGGTAGTACGGGTCACTAACCCCAATTTTTCCATGAAATTCTCGCTTTTTACCCCTATCTAGTAAACAAGAAGAGTTACAGAAAAAGTGAATATGACAAACTTGTAGGAAATTTAATTTCCTACAAAAAAGTTGTGAACACCAAATTGCTAACATCGATATTTCTTGAGATATTGGACTTTGAAGTTTTCATGGATTATTGAGCTAAATTGTAGAAACACTACCTCAACTTCAAAGCCCAATATCTCAAGAAATATTGATGTTAGCGATTTGGTGTTTACAACTTTTTTGTAGGAAATTGAATTTCCTACAAGTTTGTAATATTCACTTTTTCTGTACCTCTTGGTGTTTACGAGATAGGGGTAAAAGGCGAGAATTTCATGGAAAAATTGGGGTTACTGACCCGTACTACCTCGCTGGTGGGAGTTAGGGTTACACCGCAATGGACACTTTTGTAAAGCATTAAATTCTGAAGAAACCCGACCATTGACCAAGATTATACCATAAAATGCCTCTGAACTGTAGGGTTTTGAAGAAAAATAATCAAAGCTTACGTGTATTTTATATGGGAAATCTTTATACGCCTTGGTCTAGTACTTAATATTAATATTAAGGACTCCAATTTTCAGGGCATTTTTGTTTAGGTATTTGCCACAAAATTTCGAGGTGGGACTGAAAAAAAGAAAAATAGTCGCGAAAAAAAAGCACCCTAACATACATATATGATCGAATTTTTTTTAATTAAAAATCTGTCACAATCTATCTTCTAAAATCGACCTACACATTCAATCTGAAATACTGAATAAATGTTATTTTGTGTATTATATTAATGGGACGTCTGCGTATACATATGTATCTCCAATCGAGCATTCATAATTCAGAAAGGTAAGAAATTTAGTTTTCGTGAACTTTAAATATGAAAAAGACTTACAAGGTGACGGCACAATCGTGCGGTCGGGGATTTGCCCGAATTTTTTTGTGGTGAAAGAGGACCCCTAGCACCTCACATGGTTAAAGCAGTAAGACGCACTACTTGGAAAATTCCGAGCAAAATCGATTCGAAGTTTCCTAGGCTCCTTATGAGTTAAAAATGTCAAACGTTTGTCGAGCCGCTGTCTAGTCTAGACGGTTAAGGCTCTTATGTGCCGGAGGTCTCGCGTTCGATTCCTTCTTCGGATATTATTTTTTTTCTTTTTTTTTTTGTTATACTAACAATTATTAAAAGCGTTTCTTATCCCTATATTATTTCTTAATATTTATTTACATTATTTTTTTTAAATTATTAACAAATTATTAATAGAAACTTCAACCGTGTTTTGAAATTACCTCCTGTCGGTTTTGATCGACTAATGTTATGGATTTTGATTTAAAGAATCTATTTTCAATTAAAAAAATGTATACAAAATGAGATAAAAAAACAATATCACGTATCGAGTTTTGGAAACACTTTTTTCCTATGGTGTTTTCCCTTTTTTTTTAAAGTGTGGTTTTTCAGTTTCTGCATATCCTTCAGATATCTACTCTAGGTATTGAAAATATTATCCGACAATTTTAAGTAGATCGAATTAAAACTGACTAATGTATGTGTATGTACTATGTAAGTTAAAACGCTGGCAACATGTGGTACAGAAATTGTTAAATAAATTATATTAATTCGAAATTAAATTTTTCTTAAAATCACAGTTGTTCACCTATCTGTCCAAAACTTTGTTGGACTTCTTTCGTATATCGCGAGTTTCTTTATGGAATAAGGGTTTAACGCTTTTTTTTTTTTTAAATTTACGAAAAAACCAACATAAAATGTTGTTTGTAGATTATTCCGCCGCCACTATGCCTTTAATTTAAAAAAATGACAACAACACACCACACCTTCGTTTAAGAATAAAGAAGACGCATGTAATAGAATCTTTTATATTTTTAATTCAAATGAGTTATCTTGGAAAAATCATGGTCTATTGAAAATATTGTCGTTTATTTTTGAACTCATTTCAACGAGCTAAAATATATTCTGTAAATTGCTGAATATACTACATAATAATAATTATTTGTAGGAAAAACCACTTTAAACATTTAAGAACTAAAATACCCAAAACCACGTTTTGTTGTTATTATCAACTAGCCATGACCCCTATAAACAAAATTTTTATCAACAGATAGAATTCTTTCTATGTGTTGCACTGAAATATGATTTAAAATTTTTGATAAACCACCAATAGACCATCTTGTGTCCAATCTTCAGAGGGGTACCTACGGCACTTCCTTGGTACACTTATGATCATAACTATCTCCACTTTTCGGCAAAGACAGGCCTCGAACCATTGAATCGAAAAACTCTTGATCATTTTGATTTTGCACTGCAACCACTAAACAAATCGCGAACGCACTGACAATCTGCACCCATTTTAGCAATCTATCGCAAATGAACATTCTTCTAAAATAAGTAGACAGTCAGATTCGGAAAAATGGAAGGAAGACACTGAACCAGCTTAAGCTGTTGACGCCGAAAGATGATGATTTTATAATCATCGCGGCTAGATAAGGGTTCGACGGGTTACGAAGGCGGGAGAGCGCTTCCGCTATTTTTGTGGCTCGACCTTGATCGAAATTAAAAGATAGGTTAATTCTAATTCTATTATCAACGAAATTCTTATCAGTGTCATAAGTAGGAGTTTGAAATGTTTGGACTCGTTCCACAAAGTTAAAGAGGTAGAATTAAAGAAAGAAGTGAGTTAATGTGGATCTTTTTAAAACAGAAGTGGGATACTTATACAAATTTAAAGATAAATTAAGTACGCCACCAAAAAATGTGGTCAGAACGATAGAGTTCTTATCGCAGAGCTTACACAGCGCAGAAGGAAATTTTTTAAAGCAATATTTCAAAGTATTTAGTTCATTATTAGAGGTCTAGAAATGATGCCAAATCGTGGGATAAGTTGTGTTTTAATACTATTAGCGTTTTTAACGCTGCAAATAGATGCACAGCAGCATGGTTCTCACTACTTCAGAACGAAGGTACTTGCTGAGGATAGAGCGAGACAAGCAAGACTTAATGAGTCATTAGAAACTCACCCACCAGTAAGAATGAGGACTAATATGAGATTACAGCAGTTGGTCGATATGAGGACAAAACAGATCTGCACAAAAGAAGTACTGTAAGTAATTTGGGGTATCAATTATTAATAATTAAAATTTTTTAATTTATATCTTCCTATAGTACTAGCACTTTAATAACCGAACGTGGCCAATTTTTGAAAGGAAACGGCTCAAGTCCCTATCTTTCAGTGATAACGACTTGTTGTGAAGGTTTTGTTGAAAATCGAAATAATCCAGGTACATGCGTACCTGACTGTGGAAATAAGTGCTTTAATGGTGAATGCGTAGCACCAGGTGTGTGCTACTGCTTTCCTAATTATGTACTTAATTTATCACACGAATGCGTAAACACGTGTCCTTTGGGCTGTATAAATGGACTATGCCATTCGAATGGTACTTGCATCTGTCATAAAGGGTATCGCCTGGAAACGAAGGGCAAATTCTGCATACCTATCTGTGAGGGTGGTTGTGGACCAGCGAAGAACTGTACCGCCCCCGGCAAGTGTGAGTGCTACGAAGGTTATGCTCTAACCAAAACTGGACAATGCGTGCCTGTCTGCAGGAATGATTGTCTTCATGGAGCGTGCGTGTCACCTGGAGTTTGTGTTTGTAATCCAGGATATCAAATGAAGGATGGATCATGTCAGGCGAATTGTTCACAGTGAGTATGAGTTTATTAAACAAATTTTAAGGTGCGGAGCAGAGTCGATTAATTCAAGAATTCAGTATCTGCAGACGACTTCTCAATTCAGCTTAAGAAATGCAAGCGCTGAATTGTGGATTCGACTGTAAAAACTGAATTTTTTTCAAAACATAAATTTCGGATCTTTAAGGAGATTGGGTATTTTAGTGTTAAAAAAATGTTGATAGATTATTTTTCAAAATTACTCTTTCAGAATATCACCAAAAATTAAAAAAAAAAACACCCCTTCCTATAGTATTTTTGGATTTAAAAAGAAAACACCGCTTTTTGAGGATAAAAACCTAATGCTACTGATTTTCTAATTTTTAACCCTTATCAACCTAGGTTTTAGAGCTAGAATATATAAAAATTTTGAAATTGCATACCCAATAATTTTAATATAACCAACTATTAATTTTCAACTTTATATAGCTAATACCGTGCCTCTTCTGGTTTTCATCCCTTATAACAACCAAAAAGGAGTTGGAAGCATTTTTAACTCTATCATAAACATTGACACTAGTATGTAAGACCAAAAGTTACACTCTTATTTATTTTCAGAACTTAATTTACTCACAACTCTTTAGTTCTCAAAACATTGTTTTTGAAAAACCCCTTTTGGTCTTTTTCTTGGGGTGGTGATAAAATTTGACTTTAGATAACAAAAGAATTGAGGTTCTTATCCTCCCTATTGAGAATTGAGGTTCTTATCCTCCCTATTATGGAATGCAAGTTGACTGCATCTTCACTGATTTTAGCAAAGCTTTTGATAAAATCAGTCATAAGATTCTAATTTATAAGCTATCTCTTCTTGGTTTCCCCGCTGTTTTTGTGAATTGGCTACTATCCTATTTGACTTGCCGCACACAAAGAGTGATTTTTCGCAATGTTCTCTCCTGCGAATTTACTGTTACATCCGGCGTTCCTCAGGGCAGTCATCTTGGTCCCCTTCTCTTCATTATCTACATCAATGATGTATCTCTCATTTTGAAAAATTCCAAGATTCTCTGCTATGCTGATGACACCAAGATTTTCCGCCGCGTTTCTAACGCTGTTGACTGCGAAACTTTGAATTCCGATTTAGACATATTTTATGAATGGTGCTCTATCAACTGTCTTCCTCTCAATATCAACAAATGCAGTTCCATGACTTTTTCTCGCAAAAAGATTCCGTTGCACTTCTCTTACACCCTGTCCGGCTGTTTTTTAACGCGTGTTGATAAAATTAAGGACTTGGGTATTTGGCTCAACGTCCGTATGTCCTTTGATGACCATATCAATGTTATCGTTGCTAAGGCTAATGCTACCCTTGGCTTCGTTAAGCGCTGGTCCAAAGAATTTGAGGATCCGCACATCACGAAACTTTTGTATTGTACTTTCGTTCGTCCCATACTGGAGTATGCAAGTCCCGTTTGGTCGCCCTTTTATGCGGTTCATATTAACCGTATCGAGGTGGTCCAGCGTAGATTTGTTCGATTTGCTCTTCGCGGTCTCCATTGGGATAACCCCGTCATTCTCCCGCCCTATGAGGACAGGCTTAAGCTTTTTCCCCTTTCTTCTCTTGAGACTAGACGAAACAACGCCAGAATTGTTTTTGCGTTCGACTGCGTTCAAGGATCGATAAATTCTCCTGAATTGTTAAATATCTTTAATATTTCTGTCCCTGCTCGCTCCCTGAGGAATTATGACTTCTTCCATGTTCCTCAGCATAGTACCAATTATGGACTGAACGAGCCTACCTCATCTATGTCACGCCTTTTTAATTTGCATTATGACAATCTGGATTTTAACCTTTCAAAACACCAGATTAAAAATCTGCTTTGCTAAAGTTACTTTATTTTTTTTTTTTTTTTTTTGCTGTAGTAATCAGTAATTTGATGAATGTGTTGAATAAATATATATTTTTTCCCATTTTCACCTGTTTTCGAAAGCCAAAACCAATATTTTTCAGGAAAATCCTTAAGGTAGTGAGTGATAGTGAGAGTAAAAATCTTGATTTTAGGTGTAGTTTACCCCTTAATGATAAAATTCATATCTCCGGGTTTAATAACTTTATTAATTGGACATTTTCAGCCAGAGATTTTGTGGTTTTAGCCTTTTACAAAACTTCTTTCATATCGAAAATATCCGTTTTTTATAAAATTTAACCTAAAAAATTGGTATCTCTTTTTTAAATTCAAAACTACAATAAGAAGGGGTGATTTTTTCAAATTCTGGGAGAGCACTATTTTTATATTCTGAAAGAGAACTATATTTGAATTTTCAGAATTTTTAAAAAATAAATAACAAAGTGTCCGAGCTTAAAGTATGCCTATTTTAAAAGTAGGGGATGCAGAACTTCTGAAACTGTTATACAATTTAAAGATAAGTCAAAACATTAAATAATTTGTATTAAGTTTAAGGATAAAGTAAATATTCAAAATTTACAAAATAATTAGTGAATAGTAAACATTTATCAAATTTTTTAAAATTGCAAGACATTTTTAGATAGAAGTAAATAAATATCTAAAATTAGCCAATTTTTGCTGGTTTCAGTTTGGCAAAAGGTAGTTTAAAATTTTTAGATAGAAAATAATAGATAATTTTTTTTTTTAAATTTGTTACTATTGAAATTCACTGTTACTGCATTGACCTTTTACATTTTAAATTAATTATTATTATTATTATTTTATTTTTTGTTTTATCGTATCATATATACATATTTATTTACAGAGCAGATTTTTAAGATTAAAGAGTTTCGATTTTCCTATTCATATTTTTCCTTAAACCTTAGATATTTTAGTTAAAGAATTTAGTATTTACTAATATTGTTATTAAATTTTGAGGAAGGATTTGTACGAAAACCTCATGAATTATAACTTACCCTATCTAACTTACACTATACTATCTAACCTAAAACTACTTAGCCTATATTTATTATTTAAGCTAGGTAAAGTTACCGACTAAGGGAGTTGGTGTTGTATTCGCATTTGATAAAAACTTGTTAGTCAATTTACTTACTTAGACATCTAAGAACGAATTATCTTACATTAAATGCAACCTTTTTGTTGAAAAATGCCATCATAAAGTAAGTATACTTTTGAGAAGTTTATTTGTGGCAATTTGGAGTTTTTTTTTAAATTAATGCTTTCACAAATATACCAAATGGGAGTTCCATATGTAAGTATTGTTTAGAAAATCACCTTATATGTAAGGAGTTTGTTATTCAGGCTTAGGTCTCGTTTTACAAATAGATATAATATTATGGTAATAGTTTTTAAAATGTATAACTTATAAGTCAGAGTTTTATCTAAAGTTAGGTAAGGAAGTTTTTCCATTTATAAAAATATTTGATCATTATTTGGTAAATAAATAACATAATATGGGTCCGAGTATTGATCTTTGGGGTATACCAGCAGCTATATTACATGCTTCAGCAATATCGACGCTACACATAGTCTAAAGTATCTATCTATGAGGTAATTTTGGATTATAGGAAACTTATATTTAATCAATGAACGCTTCTGAAAACGTATTCTATATTAAGCAGAATGTTGTTATCTTCTATATAATTTTTAATTTTATTTTTTATAATTTTTTCAACTAGAAGCTTCATCTGCTGGCTTACCGGTTATGTAGTAAAAAAAATATTGAATTGAATATAAACGTTAAATATAAACATTTTTAAATTAATATTTTTCAATAAGCTATTAAATATTATCCAACCTCAAGGAACTGCTTGAATGGTCGTTGCATTGCTCCAAATCGCTGTTTATGCAACGAAGGGTACTACTACGATCCATCCAGAGAATTATGCGTTCCTAGATGCAAACATTGTCACGATGGTGCCTGTGTTGGTCCAGAAGTTTGCAAATGTTTCGATGGTTATAAAAATACCGAAGATCGAAGTTCCTGCACTCCACATTGTGAGGGGTAAGACTGAATTCAATACAATTTAATTTTAAATTTAATTTATTGCAAACTCCTTTTTATTTTACAGTGGCTGCCACGGTGGATTATGTTACGCCCCTGGAAAATGTGATTGCTCCTTTTACACCCTTAACGCCTTTGAAAACTGTCGCTCTACTGGAAAATGCTATGTTTTTGTTGGTGGTTTATGTGTCTGGTGGCATGATTATTAAATGATCTAAAAAAGGTCCTAACTCCATTATTATGGGTCTAGAAAATAATTCGAAATTTAGTGGACTTTTTTTTATTGGAAAAAAAATAATGTAAAAAGTACAAAAATGACTTATGGCAATATGGATAAAAAAAAATAAATTACACATTAGAATTATTGATTGGTGGGTACTTGATTTCGTCGTAGAGGTGCTCCAGACTGTGCTTCCGGGGGTAGTTTTTTGAGACGACCGAATATAAAGAACCGGATGTGTAGGAGTATGGCATTGGGGTCGGTCTCACTGCTTTATTATTTGTCGGCCGGTCGTAGAACTCTGGAACTATACAAAAACTGCATCAAAATTGAGGTTGAGTAGTTTTCTGAAAGGTTGAAGAACGAAGAGGTATTGCTGAAACTTTAAGATTTTTTGTTGACTTCATACATATAATTTTAATTTAGTTAATTTTAAATGAGATGAACATTGTTCCAATTTTTTGATTTCTAAATATATTTGATTAGCTTGAAATATTTGCTTTAAGTTTAATAAATACTTTAACTGAAACGCAATTAATAAGCATTGTTTATTTTTTTTACTTTAAATAAGAATCATGCTGATTTCATAGACTTTATAGAAAAAGCTAAATAGATGCTGACAAGATTTCTTTTATAAAGTTCAAAGTATCTATTCTTCTTGTACTTCAATTTTATTTATCTATTAAATACAAAATGTAAAATATAACAATAAAATAAAAAAATATAGAAAAGGAAAGCAAATTTATATAATTACTTCAATCGAGAAAAATTCTATTAAGTTAATAGTAAAAAATATTACCTCTAGTCTTTAAAGAAACTCAAAAGCCGACTTCTCAATTGACGAATAGACAAATCAAAGTCCAAAATATCACGATGTAAATTAAATAGCCTTGCAATGAGCGGTATTGGTTTATGTAAACCTTAGTTGGTTCGATAACATAGCCTTAAAGCATTACAATATATAATTTTGGAAACAGTGCGCCTATCCTGCAGTGTTGTTTTAAGTGATCTCTTTAAGGTGGTAGGCACAGGGGATTAACCCAAGGAAGATCGCCAAGGGCGAATCGTAGAAATCGCTTTTGAACAGCCTCAATTCGATTTGAGTTGAACATGCAGGAAGGTGACTAAACCGGACTAGCATATTCTAATACAGGTCGTACAAACGTGATGAATAAAAGTTTTGTGATATACGGATCATTGAATTCCTTAGGCCATCTCTTGATGAAACCTAACACCCAGATCTTTCACTGAGTTAAGTCGACATAATTCAATTCCATCCATTAAGTAGCAAAAATTTATTTTTATTGTGATTTTGTTTCCTTGAAAAAGACATGAGTGCATTTACTTATATTTAAAGGCAGAAATTTCGAAGAGCATTATTCAAACAATTTAGTTAAGTCTTCATTAAGTTGCAAGCAATCGTTTGAATTGTTAGTGATTCTATAAATTTTAGCATCGTCAGCATAAATAAGCATGTTCGAGTGATAAAGAACATAACTCACGTCATTAATAAGTAAAATAAAAAGAAGAGGACCCAACTGACATCCCTGTGGGACTCCCGAAGTGTTAAGGATAGGTGAAGACAATGCATTCCGAAACGATACAATTTTCAGTCGATTGGCCAATTAGGTTGATAACCAATTTAAAAAGACCTTCTCATCTTGAAAATCAGTATTTTGTGATTGATTATATCAAATGCCTTACTAAAGTCAGTATAAATAAAATCAACCTGTCCACCATCTTCAATAGCATTAATACTTTAAGACGAGAAGGTTAAAAGGTTAGACACAGTTGATCTGCCCTTTACGAAACCATGTTGGTTCTTTTTGATTATGGATCTACAATGGAAATACAAAATGTCACAATAGCCTCGAAAAATTTACCTAATTCTGAAAGCTTAGCAATTGGTCTGTAATTAGAAATATCATCCTTACGATTTTTTTTTTGTCTAATGGTATAATGTTAATATTAAAAAATACATTTTCCACTTTTTCAGCCCTTATTACTGTTTTAAACTCATTTTTCTTCCTATAATTAGTTTGAGTTTTTACTTATATGTAACTACAGATGTAAAACATAGGGCAACAAATCTTTATATTTTTTTTTCTATTGCCGAAAAAATCTGATTTCATATGTGTAGGATTTTTTCCATTGATTATGAATTCATAAACGAATATGTGCAATTAACTCTTAATTAATTTTAACAGGAGCTCGAAATATGACTTAAATGGAAGCCTGAATCCTAATCTAGAGATATGAAGAAGCACTAATCTAGAGACTTAAGTGAGATCTTCATTCGCTATCTATTGTATGAAATTAGTTTATGGAAAAATGATTTCCAACAGTATGTTTCGAAAAGTTTGAAAGACTTAATTTTTTATAATAAATTAAGATTTAAACTTTCATTTTTTTTTTGGCAGCCTTTTATAATTTTTTTGGCAGCCAAGTTGGTGTTGAACTATAAAATCAACCAATTTTTCTACTATTTCTACTATTTTTAAAGAAAACCATCAATAATACTTACTTTCTGTTTTCGTTAAATTCTGTGTAAATGCTGGCAAATCTGGAAGAGGTTTTGCAAAAGTTTTCTGCCTTTGTATAGTATCAAAATCTGCCGGAGGATTCTGTTCTCTATTTCTTATAAGATACTTTCGATAAAGCACCACAAAAGCGATTGCTGCTCCTAAAACCACCACAGAAAAAATAACTAGCACTGAAATTACAGCGCTAAGATTTTGTGATTGATTAGCTCCTGAAGGATTATCCTGTTTTGTTTCATTCTGAGCGAGATCCTTAGTTTGGGTCTGCCAATTTGTAATAAAATGAATAACCTCCGGAGGATTTGACAAGATCTCTGTTTGCTCGGGTCCTGTAACAACAGTCGGTTGATGAACAAAAATCGCTGGTCTAGGATTTTCTGGCTTTATGAGGATCACTTCTTGGATTGATCTAGCTGTTGTGATCTCAACAACTGGATCAGAGATTAAAATTGTTACTTGGTCTGATGGTTTTTCTAAGGTTCTATCCAAATTTTTTGTTAGTTTGTCTATATTTTCGGTTAAGTTAGCAATTGTTGAATTTAATGTTTCAATTACTGATGATGAGTTGTTGTTAGGATTGTAGAGTTGATATTTTTCATTTTCAAATAATCCTTCTTTTGATGTTGTCTCTGTTTCTACTCTAATCCATTCAGTTGCGTTAATTCTTTCGTTTGATATTTTTGAATTGCTTAAAACTGGTTGGAGGGATGTATTTGTAGAATTCGGCACTGCATAGAGGGATGTTATTTTTGTAGAGATCACAACAGGATCATCTGGAATACATTCTCCTGTTTGTGGGTTACATCTATTCGAACTACATTCGCAAACAGTGCGGCATTGTGTCCCGTAGAAGCCTTGAGGACAGGGTTTTTCGCACCTTATTAAAAGTTACAATGTTATTAGTTCAATTTCGAAATAATTCATGAATTGAAATACTTACAAATCACCCATCCATCCATCTCTACAAAGACATAGTCCAGTTTGATTATCACAAATAGAATCATTTCTACATCTGCAAACTTTTGAGCAGCTTTCACCCCATCGATCGTGAGCACATCCTTGAAAAGATCAAGGTATAATATTTTTTGTAAATTATAAAATAATGAAATTTAAAAAAAAAAAATATTACTTTGTGTGCAGTGACTTCCAGTGTAGCCAACATCACAGCTACACTGATTTGGGGCTTGGCAGTAGCCTCTACCGCAGCCTCCTCGACAAATTGGCCTGCAAACAGTGTCGTTTCCTGTTGTGATCCTCGCATAACCTTCACAACAAAATTCGATCATGCGAGTCTTTGTGACGTTCTAGGGTTGGGAAAAGAGAAATTAATATTTGGAAAATATGTGGGATTTTTATTTACTATAAGTAAGTTCCATTTCTTTTACAAAATACATTTCTGCGATCTTCTAAAGGGTATAAGGTATATAAAATTTCTTATTAAACCATTGGTATTGTAATGAGAATGAAAAATAATTTTTATTTTATTATATTTGTGTAAACAAATTCAACGTACGTTTACATTTCAAAAACAACCATATCAATAACAAAAACAACCAAATTAAATTCAATTATAACAAAATCAAAATCAAAAACAAGATCAACCTTTGATTTTGATTTGGTTGTTTTTATCATTGTAATGGTTGAATTTGTAGTATAAAGTTCTATATACGCTAATAATACATTTTAAAAATATTTAAAAGGCATTTTTACTTATTCTGCAAAAAGTGATCATAATTGCCTGTTTCTGCACCCCTAGCAAAGAGGTTTGGTACTCAAAATTCCTCACAAACAACTGAACCAACTGAGTTCAAATTTCACTTAAAGGTAGGAAACAAAACAATCAAGTCTTTATTATAGAGATCTTTATTTAATTCGATCTGGTGTTTTTCTATACCACCTCTTTCTAACACTTCGGAGCTTAAAAGCTGTTATAAAGAAAATTAAATCAAACGAGACTAGACACTAAAAGATGTGAGTTTGGAAGGCTTCTAAGTGTTTTTAGTTATAATTTTATAATAATTTTGCGATCATAGCATGATCACTTTTGTAAAGTACTGTAAAAGATCATCAAAACCATCTAAGCGTTTAAAATAATGCCTAAAAGTATGCTACACGCAAGTATGAGGTATTACCACAATTTTCTCTTCGCTTATAAATTAATTCCTTCACTGATCTTCACAGAAAAAAAGCGGCGCCCATTAAGAAGATCATTTTCTGTCTTTCCTTCCATCCATCTCCAACGCATTCATAACTTGAATTATTTTTATTGCGGAGATCTAGTTGCTTTGCAATGAATGGCCCGGTTTTATGGAATGTATACCACTTAATCGGGTCTTGCAACAATTTTATGAGACAATTTTCCTTCTCTACCTAATTTTCATCTTACGAAATCATTTTTCCGGTAGCCGCGTAATCGCATGTTTATTCAAAACAACAACACAACAGCTTAAATAAGTGTTTTAAAGAAAAAAAGAAAAAAAATAAGATTTTTGCTTGTAATTTTCTTGACGCATTCACTCTACTTTAGTTGTTATTATAATTATATTATCGAATCGCCGAGTAGAGCATGGTCATTACGAGTATTAAAAATCATACAGAGAATGTTGTAATTAGTATGTGATGAAACGTGTACATTTGACCTCGCACTAGTCAGGCAATCCCCGGATGTTATTGGATAGTAAATACTCCCGTAAATCTCTAACTATGGCATAAGAGGCAAAGTGCACGAGTGCATAATGTTGACTATTGACTCTCGACTGAAATGAAACAGATCAACTTCCGCTTGATCTCTGTGTAAAATGCGAACATGCAGAAATGATCTTTGTATGCTTGGTGATCGGATTTAATGCAGAACAGAGCTCAGATCCCCTTTCTAGGGTCTTTGCGGACTTACGAGTGGTACTCTAACAAAAAGAAGTGCTTATCACATCCGGGTTTATTTGCTAGAACTCGGCTGCAGCTAAGGGTCCAAGGTCTGTTCAAGATCATCTTGAGGATCAGAAATTAAAGAGTTTTTTATTTGTTTTGTTCTTAAGAGGTCCTATTAAAGAGTTCTTAGCAGAAACTCAACTTGATCATTAAAATTTCCTGTCGGTACTACTTTTAGCGATTCCTGTTAGCTTTCTAAAGTATGTTCTTTTTGCTTTCATTCCTTTAATAGAAATTAATCACTCATGTTTTCAAGGAACCACATATAAAAACATTTCAAAAATAAGAAATGAAAGCTTTAGTCCTATACTGTACCTTTAAAATATCAGTTAAGTTTATGTAAGTATTGTTAAGATTTGTTTAGGGAACGATTTCTTCATCAATTCCTTCCTTCTGTTATAAAGGTAAATAAAATGAGGAGTATAGAATTAAGAATCAATCGTGATCGCACTTCGTTACAGGACGAATTTCGTGAAGGTCGTCCAAAATCGGCTGTTGTGCCAGAAAAAATCGATGCCTTGTGTAAACTAATATTGCAAGATCGTCATGTGACATACCGTCAGATTGAGGCACGCTTGGGCATTAGTTCCACTCGCATACATTCAATATTGCATGAACATTTGGTCGTCAGCAAGATTTGTTCGCATTGGATACCGCATAATTTGACAATCGCTCAAAAAACGGATCGTGTCGATTGGTGCAAACAAATTCAATCGCGGTGCTTCAAAAGACGTCTATAAGATCGTGACGGGCGACGAATCATGGATCTATGCATATGAACCCGAAACTAAACAACAATCGACTGTATGGATCTTCCAGGACAAGCTAAATCCAACAAAAGTTGTTCGCGCACGAAGCACTTCGAAGCAAATGGTCGCCTGTTTTTTCGGAATAACAGGACATATCCCCACCGTTCCATTAGAGCAACGTAGAACGGTCAATTCTGAATGGTACACCACTATTTGTTTGCCAGAATTGTTCGGAAAAATAAGGGAAACCAATTGCAGAAGACGAATCATTCTCAACCACGACAATGCAAGCTGTCACACATCAAAAAGTGAATTTTTGAGCATTCAAAACATAGAATTAATGGGTCATCCGCCGTACAGTCCTGATTTGGCACCTAATGATTCCTTCTTATTCCCGCATATCAAAAATAAATTGCGAGGTCAACGTTTTTTGACGCCTGAAGAAGCGGTTGATAATGTTTTGGAGGTACCTCAATCGGACTGGAAAAAGTACTTCGAAAATTGATTCAAACGCATGCAAAAGTGTATTGATCTTCAAGGATAATATTTTGAAAAACAATAAAGCCATTTTCGATTATAAATATTTGTTTTTACTTGTTTATCTCAAAACTTAAGTAGCAACCCTCGTATATATATTTACAAAAAAAAAAAAAAAAAAATATGTAGCTTAATTACAAAAAGCGATACAGAGTTTGCTAAAAATTTCTTTCGTATGTATTAAAAATTCTAATCAAGTTAATTTCAGTAACATCCTTTACAATACATACTACTGTGATCAAAAAAATAGTAAGACATTTTAAATAAAACACAAACGGCTTATTATTCTTCCAAATTTATTTCATCCCCTTTAAAGGATACCCCTCCGGATCAAATACACTTATGCCAATGTCTTTCCCAGTCTTCCGGAAAATTTTTTGAATTCGATTTCCGGAATGGATTTCAAAACCTTCTTCTATTCAAGTGAGTCAAAATGATGTCCTCGGAGCGGTTTTTGGCGTTTAGTTTCGAATAACCAATGCAGTGTGAGAACCTGCATTGTCGTGATTCATAATGTACCACATCACAATAATAAAGTCTTACTATCTTTTGATCACAGTGGTATATATATTTCATATAATCAAAATATCGTAATTGAAAAGTTTTACTTTCATCTTTAATTAATTCTAACCACAATTTGAAATCTTTTGGAACAGTGATCCGAAAACCCGAAATTGGAGCAATCGATTTTCCGGTAGTATACTACTGGTCCAGTGATCTCAGTATAAAGAGAGATCGTTTTAATTAATAAAATAAGGGGTTCAGTAGAAGGAAGTGTGACTACATCTATAAACACGATTATTAGTCCAGTGATCTTAATTGAAATCGACTGAAGCCGATCTTATTTTTAACAGGAAGCAAGGCCACTATCTATTAACGCGAGGTACGGTGTTGTGGAGCGATTTATCGTCAATTCCTCGTCTGAGACCAGAGGCGATAACAAAACTATTTTACGATGTGATCACGCTTCCTGACGGCCCCAAACCCCACTCTCTGAGAAGTCGCACATTGGGGCTTAACTAGTGACTAACTAGATGAGCTATAATCGGGTGAAAATTGCGCAATCGAGTTGAAAAGAAAACACCCAAAACTGCATATCTTATGATCTTATGGAACGCTCGATCGAGCCTGCTTTGGCCTGTTCCGTGGTCGAGTTTCAGCATAATATTTCACTCGTCGCTTTGGCGTATTTTGCGCGTCGGAACGCATCAATCAGTTGAAAACTTCCTGTAGTCTGCAGATGCTAGAGGCTAGCGACGAAGGCTGGCCTAGAGCATGGTATCGTTGGTAACTAGTTTTTTTTGAAATTATCTATGTCTATGGTATGTTCGAGTTAAAAAGTCTTGGTGTCACCACTAACCTGCACCTTAATGACTTCCCGAATTTCAGTTTTATAATTCGAACATCTTGGCGGTATGTCCAAACACCAGTTGGACGATCTAACTCGGACCGTCTGTTGGACAGGCATCCGAACCTGCTCCGAATAAATCTCTTCTCGGCGGCAAATATGATCCACATTTGTGATACTATCGGCAGAACATTGAACTAGAATCGTCGTTAACACCTCGAGCACCAGTAGCGTTCTGATTTGGATCATTCTGAAACTGAATACCAAAAAAAAAAAAATAATCTCACGCACCTATGAACGATTAAATACCACTTCTTCCAAAAAACCGAACTGCTCTAAATCAACCACCGAGTAAAGAACAAAAACATCTCTGGAGGGGCTCCACTGACTAAAAATCTCAGCTACTGCGGCTGCGACGATTGCGACTATAAAAACGTGAATATTTTTCATTCATTTCGTTTGGGACGCCGCCGCACCGCTGCTGCTGCGGCTGTGGCGTCCTTAACGAGGCTCCACCACACTGGGGCGCTGCGTTGTGGGACCGAAACGGTCATAAATTACCTCGAATTAAACTTAATCAAATCAAATACAATTTTGCTTCGGTTTCATTTGTTTATTCGATTAAAGTGCAGGCCCCGCACCGAGCCACAATTTAATGGTTTCGGAACCCGCGTCCGTCTGTGCGTGCGTGTGTGCCGGACATGCCTACGTTGCGCGATGCCAGAAACTGTGAGCTGAGAACTCGCGGCATCGTCGTCAGGTGCGGCGCTTGCATTAAAATATTGGCGTTATTGAAGATAAAATATATTGCAAGTTACCGACGCAGTCGTCGTCAAGTTCAAATGCCGAAGGTGATCCTCATCTCAGCAGCAGCAGCAGCATCGTTCTCACTGTCCCACCTGAGGTGATTTGATCTAAAATTAGAAATTTATATGTGACTCCCCGCATGATCAAGTGCGGTGAGATTTCCAATCCAGGAAGTATCGGAATTGAAAATACAATGCTGGTTCTATAAATCTAGCTAAAGATATAAAAATAGCAATAATAGGTATATCATTTAGGGCTGTTTTTAACCCTAAATTCAAGAAACAAGATTTTTCATTCGAATGCCTAATTCAGCAATTGCTTTTAGTAAGCTGAATTGAGCAGGCGACTTCAAAAATCGGCTTATTCAATGCGGAACTGGGTTTCTGTAGCCCACTGTCAAATTCAGCCAACTCAGCAATTGCTCTTGTTAAGCTGAATTGAGCAAACAAAATAACCTTTGAACTCACCCAATTTAATTAATCTCATTTTAAAGACTAATGTTTTTGCATTTGGTGCAATTACTTAATTCAGCTTAACACGAACAATTGTTGAATTGCGCAAGTGGTTTTAGAAAATGAATACTTAAAATTATATATATCTAAAACAAATCAAGATATTAAGACAGAAATTCGTAAATACGAAAAACACACAGATAAAACAAATTTAGAAACAAACCACCTGCAAAACAACTTTTAAAATAATATCGTAATTTCGATGAAATATTTTCGAGATTATTTACGATTTGGATTGGCATCAATTTTTCAATTTCACTGTCTACTTTTATTATTTACACCTCAGTTGGTACAGACTCGATCTCGCTGATTGTAATTAGTCTATTAAAGTTTATTAGAGCTCATTTGTTTTTATGATCTAGTAGTCATTATTTTTTATTATTATACTGCCAGTTTTTATCGTAAGCAACCTCTTTTAACAGTAGTTGCAAAATGAATTGTTTCTTTTCGTTTTCTTTTCAAATACGCTAATTAACATTTTATGTAACATATAAATTTTATGGAAACAGATCGTAACGGCAGCAATGTTACTTAAAATAAATACAACTCTTGAACTTGTTATTTTTAACCTTTTGAGTATTTAACTTATATCTATTTTAATTATATTTAAAACGTTTTAGTTTAAACTATCCAGACAATTTTAACCAAAAACTATTTTGCAACACTGTTTGCTTGTGAAAGATATTTTGAAATATTAGATATTTTAAATTTTTATTTCAGTTCTTTTAGAAATATGGGTAGATGCCAATTGTTTTTTGATTTTTAATTGTTTTGTTAAACAAAATTATTCAAAAAAATTGCTCGATCGGTCTCGAGACAGAGGCCCAGAGCATGTCTGGAACGCACATGAAGGTTGTGTAGTGAATAATAATACCAACATTATGTATTATTAATGTGCAGGACACGAACCTGCGACTTTTGGATTTGCGGTCCGATTCTCCAACATACAATTTGGAAAATTCAATTCTTAGATTTTTAAAAAATAAATCGTTCATTTAAAAGATTTATCTAAAAATCAATTGCAATAGCGTATTTATATTTTTCCTCCCAAAGAATTGGTTCTTATCATACAAGGAGAATTCACCCTTGGTTGGTGTTTCTTAGAAGTAACATTGACTTTTCAGACTTTATTATTCTAATTACTGTCTTACAATAGTTAGTGTTTTATAAGAAAATTAAGAACACATTCTTGTGAGAGTTTAACTTAAAACTTTTTAAGAACAATTTACTGAACTCTAAGACTACGATCTTATAGGAAATAGCTACTAGAAATCTATTTTAAAAACCTTATAACTTTATATGAAGTTAAAGTAAAATTGTAACAAAAATAAGGATTTTCTTGACTTTCTAGAAGTAGTTTCATAAAGATTTAATGGAAGACACACACATTTAGCTTATTTAAAATATATTTTAATTTTTCAATTAATTGAAATAAAAATAAAAATCGTCTTCTATCATTTCATGTCGATTAATTTGACAAATTTTGAGAGTGATAAACATTTTTTTAAAGTGTTTTAGAGGTGTTACGTAAATATATATAATACACAAACTCTCAAAATGAATATCATGTATATAACAAAATACACATTGTGTAAATAATACTCTTAGTTTTGCTTTAGGCAATTCTTAGAAGTGATCTGAAGAACTCTTCAGGAAATCTTTTAATGCCTTAACAGATTCATTTCATACGCCACTTCTTGGCTAGTAACGGTCTTTAAGAATTCTTAAGGAGTTATTTTTTGAATATATTATTTTAGCTAAAGCCCATTTTAATTCTCATATAACTATTGGAGGCATTTATAAGAAAAATATTGTTTGTCGGGTGAGCTACGGTAGCCGGTTGCCGGTTGCCGATGCCTTCAAGTAATTGTGAGTTCTTATGAGAAGTACGATCGATCCCACATTAATATTCAATCATTTAATTATTATTTTAATTTATAATTACAAAAAATATGTTCAACTTAATTACAGCACCTTTCAACTTAATGTTATTTAATATGCACACATTCTATATATTTAATAGTTTCTATTTTGCCATGAACCTTGTCAATTTTCCAGAAAGGATCTTTTCTTAAGTGGTTAGGCGTGAAAAAATGAGTATTTGAAATATTTAATGTTTCACAGTAGATTAATTTATTTTATAAAAAAAATAATACATAGTTATTATGTTATGTTTTAACTTTATTCTACAAACAAATTTAAAACAAAATATTTATTGTAGACTAAGTTATTGCCATCACCACATCCAAAAAGTCGTGCTTTGTGTAGACCATCATACCACATTACTAGTTTATTTTATCAATCAAAAAAAAAATAATAATAATAATAATAAGTAGTTTAATAGTTAATCTAGTGCCTGATCGAATTTTTTTTTTTCCTTTTGAAAATAAACAAAATGGCGGCCTCTGTATAATTAATTTGCGTATTTTCAACGAAAAAGCACTTGTTTATTGTTTATAAAAAATATAAGTTATAATTTAAAAAAATTTCTTCGATCAGGCACTAGTGTTTTATGTTTTCAATAAGCTGTATAAATTTCATTCAAATTAGTTGAATGGTTTTTAAATTAGAGTGGACTTTGAAAATATTTATATATATCATTTAAAGTTTTACACTTGATTTGCAGCTACCGCCAGCTACCTGCCGTCGAGGGGTGGAGAGCCCTTCAGTAATTGTATGATATCTCGAAAACTATTTATGGGATTTACTTGAAATTTTCAGATCAATTTTTTGAAAATCCGAGCTATCCCTACCTTTAAATATTCGTTGAAAGGACTTCCTAAGAGCTATATTTATGCATTTTATCAGAGATTTTATACTTTTTTTATTGCGTTTTGAAAAACACACCCAACAATGCTTTACTTGAATTTTTTCTTTACTTTCCACAAAATTTGTTTGCGAATTTCTTTAATTTCTTATTTTGGGTGTTTAATATACTTTTTTGCAGGTAATTTTATCCCAAGGGAGATTAATATTGCTGTGATCCACAAACGGAGGAATAGATGGACATAGCGAAATTATAAGGATTCCTAACTAGCTACGGAACTCCAAAATGTATTTATTTAATTAATTAACAAATTCCTTGAATGTATTTGCCGACTAGGAGAACTTAAATTAATTTATCAAGCAAGTCTACATGACCAGTTAGGACATCGAATGCAAAAATACAGGACAAGTAACATTACGTTTTTCGTCCAATGTGGTAAATCCAATAAGAAGGGCAATCACTCCAAAAATTCAGTTTCTAGGCCATAAATCTGGTAAACGACCTCTGCACCGATTATAATCTGTTAATGTAAGATTTAGACTAAGATCTGACTAAGGAGAAGTACAGATTCTTAAATGATAGAATTATCCCAAAAATTAAAGTTACAGATCACTGATCCTTCATGCTTTCTAAATGTGGTTCGAACTTAAAAACATTACTATTAATAACTTCTTATTACTGCTAATACATTCTATTCTGTCTTTTATGTAATAGTTCTGCATACTGCGGTACTGAGACTGAAATAGAGTAATCTCAAATTCTTATATATGACGAGTTTAGATTCTAGGAAAGTGGTTAGTTTGCTGAATGAGTCTATACTGATTTTCAGGTAGGTAATTGAAAAGCATACATACAATTTTTCTAGACTTTACTAAAAACGTTTACCAAGTGTTGACTATTAGTAATAGAAAGTATACTACAATCAGCGAAGCCTTATTATTAATGACTATATGTCCCTTATTGTAGAATCCGCCATAAACCTGAAGGTTTGCAGTTTCAATGCTTCTCTTGCAGTAGTCGCCGTCATAGGTCCAGCCGACAAACTCCTGATTCCTGAGGTTCTCGTTACGCAACCATTCCTCAAGTGGTCGAAAATAGTCCCTTAGAGCGGTTCCATCAAGCCGCGCCTCTCCGATCGCCTCCTCAAGCACCCGCTGCCACGGTTGTGAGGCTCCTTTCTCCATCAATTTCCTGAATGACCAAATTAATCGTTAAATTTCATAATAATCGTCACCTTAATTTTTTTTTTTTTACCTCAAAACATTCCCGGCTTCGGGCTGCCGGTAAACATCGCACTTATGCAACGGCTTCTGAGGATCCTCGGGATCGTACTGGCGCGCAGCAACACACATGGCCCGGTAGATCTGAAACTGGAGGACGGTGCCGACGAAGTACCTGAAATTGCGAAACATCAGGTTAGTAAGATCAAGTGGGTCAAGCGCTGGGCGAATGTGTGTCTCGATCAATGGACCTAGATTTTCCGATCGATAACATAATATACATAATAATGTTGGCAGTGGCGGGAGGTAAGAGGGGTTCTTGGGATCGCTGATCGGTGATCGTTCTCCTCGTTTCGTTGGGCAAAGTTTACCCAGGAAAAGTGATCGACGATCGTAGGGGCCGGGTACAGGTTTCTTCAACGGCCAGTCACTTTTAGGGCGGTTAGAGTCAAACCAAAAAAAAGGTGGTTTATGCTGCAACCTTCTTGCATTAGATGGATTTGATATAGTGAAATAGTAAAATACCTCCTTACGCAAAGAGAAATTAATGAGAGACATTGCACACGTGGCGGCAGATTGGGACTAATCCGAGCAAAAATCACAGATGGTTGCGTGTCAGCATGGACATTTTTGTGCGTCTTTTACTTAGGTAGAAGATTGGTATTTTTATAGGCAGTTACTACTGACGAATGTTAAACCTAATCACCGAGAGACGCACATCGATCTCGGGACAAACTATTAAGAAACTAGTTCGAAGACAACTGGAGCAAACAGTCGTCGCAATTTAATATACAAGCAAAATATGTTGTCCGCTGGCTACTTTTTTTTGTTTTCAAACTAATTTAAAGTTAATCAGACAAGATGCCTTCCTTAATCTTACTTGCTTTAGTTTTTAAGTATGTATCTTGTTTAGTATGGCGTGTAAAAAAATAAAAAAAAACCAGGCGAAAAATTTAGGTCACATATAAGGAAAAAAAATAAAATTCGAAAGGTCTGTCGAGCTGAGATGTGTGATATACTTTTTAAAATGTTTATTATATGCTAAAAACTGTCCAAACTGGTGCGCAACACTTTGGACACGCATTTTATGATATGTTGTTATTGCAAAATATCTTAAGATGCAGTGAATAACTGATTTTATGCCACTCTTGATCTGATGCTGTAAATATTGCAACTATGTCTTATTCAGAAAACTACTGGTTTTACGATTTCGGTTATCTAAAAACAGGATATAAGAAAAGTGGTGATCGAGTTTTCTTTCAATTTCAATATTTTCTCTGTACAATTAAGGATAGGAGACAGAAAATTACGTCACATAATTTTATAGGTATTTTTAGTATAACAGTCCAATTATAGTATTTGCTAAAGAGTGAAAAATTCAGCTACAGTCATTTTACCCAATTTTAGTAACAGTAGAACGTAATACTTAGCGGAAGAGTCTAGCCGGTTAAGAAGGTGAAAAACAAAAAAAATATCCTTGAAAAAGTACATCTTTGCTGAAATTTTCAGACCCATAGACCCTCACATAACCTCAAAAAAGTGTTTTGGCGATATCTCGGCTTCTTGTGTACGTAGTATGTGATTTTATTTCTCAAAACGGTGGGCTTTTTTGTCAGCTATAACATGACATTTTTTTTCGAAATTATTGGCGGGAAATTCAAATTTGTATACACGATCGAAATTTTTAAAATTCAATTTAAAAAAAAAATAAAACAATAGTAACGGCAAAAAAAAATATATTATTTTCTGGATGTCAAGCTATATCCATGAATTTTTTCATATATTCGCATTCGGCGTTACAATTGTTTTAGTTTTTTTTTTTTTTTTTAGAGGTTAAAAATTTCGAACACGTATAAAAATTTTAATTTCCCGTCAAAAAATGTCGAAAAACTACTATATTGCAGTTGACAAAAGTCCTATAATTTGAGAAAAAAAAGAAGTTTCTACGTCCACAAGAAGCCGACATATCACAAAAATACTGAAAATCACGTTTTATTTTATTTTTTGAGGTTATGTAAGGGTCTATGGGTCTGAAAGTTTCTTCAAAGATGTACTTGTTCATGTACTATATATGGTTATTTTTTATTTTTCAAAAACGCTGGACCTTCACCTTCTTAACTGGCTAGACCCTTTAACTATTTAACTGTCGTACACAATCATCAAAATTTTAAATCTTAAAATCGACCAGAATCATCAAAATTTTAAATCTTAAAATCGACCAGAATCATCAAAATTTTAAATTGGCTGGAGCAAAGTATTTAGCTATTTTCTATACTATCAAATATTTCGTTAAATTATGATAATCAAGATAAGAAAAAAATAAAAGAGTTGATTATTAATTGTTTCAGATATAGTTGTGGTTTAAAAACTTTTATTTCAAAACAAAGATAAACAAATAAATTCATGAATTATAGTAACCCGATAACTAATAATATGAAAATTGAATTTTTATTCGTGTTGATAAAAATTATAAAATCTTCTTTTAAGGTTTTTTGATATTTCGAAAGTATAGTCTTTCAAGAATATACTGTTAAATTTTTGTAAGGATAGTATTTCAGGTTCTACAGCCTTATTGCAGGGAGCCCGCTGCCATACTTAAAACTTTAAACCATTTTATCTCGAAACTACTTTTTTTTTGCATGGTGTTGTGAAAAAAGAAAAAAACTATTCAGCCAATTCATCTGAAATTTTGATATGTTATTCAGAACACCAAAATTTTAATTCGAAAACTTTTTTTTACATTTAAAAATTGTGAAAACAGGCTTTTTTCAAAGTTTCAATTTCAAAAGCACGTCATTCTGTCAATTTACAATTAATTTTTTTTTTGTTCTAGTTCCAGCCATTTTTGCACTCATACTGATTAATAATTTCCTTAGTTTTTAGTTTTCAGATAAATAGAATAGTGAAAATCTACTACACCATCCCCCTTTTTTTAGGGGGTCTTATTTAGCGCCAATTTTACATAATTAAATTTTTTTTTAATTTCAAAAAAATTGCTTTTGTATGCAGCATGAGTACTATAATATACCTAAAACGTTTCAATATCGTTGTTAATTAATTTAACCTTAAAAACATATTATAAAAATACCTCAAATTTCCGAGCGCTAGATTTAATAATTGTACAATAATATCCAACAAAATCGAATATTCAATTTAAAGCCGTAAAATAATGCAGTATTTTTGGAATGCATTACCATACTCAGTACTATACTACAAGCAATGCAAGTAATACAAATTACCAGTACAAGCATTACTCTGCATTATATCGCATTACTTAGCAATATCTTGGCATTACTTAGAAATACTCAGCATTACCTAGTGTTGCTTAAGAGCACTTAGCATAAGTTAGCATTACTCGCTGAGTATTTCTAAGATAATGCTGAGCAATGCTTACCATTACTTGGTAATCGTAATTAAATTTTTTTAAATACTGGTAATGGTTCAGGTAATTTATCTTGCTTGCATTACTTGTACAGGTAATTGTAATTGTAATGGTACTAGTTTTTTTGTAGCTCTGATGTTCATCGTTATTGCAAGATTTTAAAAAAGTTATAATACACCAGAAACTTTGAAAAAAAAACTCTATATTAAAATTTGAAGACACTCACAAGCACAAAATCGTTCAAATTGAAAAAAAATAAAAATTCGGAGTTATATTTAATATTAGAAAATAGACTTTCTCTGGTTTTTAACAATTTTTATCTGCTATTTTGAAATTTCAAAATTTTTGTTGCAGATACGTAATCAGTGATTTTGAAAATATCTTTTAATTTATGTTCATTTAAGGGGTTAGGTGGGTTTTGAATTCCAAAAAAAATCACAATTTTTCGGATTTTTTTTTACGAAAATTATAAAAGTGATTTATTTCAACTATTAGGATATAAAAGTACATCGCTTTAACAAGTTGTAAAAAAAAATTTATGAAAAAAAAATTAAAATTGAGCCATTGAAAGATGGTTTACGAAAATCGATGATTTTTTACCGTGGACATGATTTCTCAAAAACTAATAATCCAATCTTACCCACTATGAAATACGTATACGGTCGCTATATTGCGTTTGTCATATTGAATTTACAAAATTCAATAACAGACTCGAAATCAGCGATCCACAATTCCCCTGAGTACCAATTTTCATGACAATCCCTTGTAATTTAAAATCCTCGTTCGCTATATTGATTGGGCCAAAAATTGTTTCTTAACGTTACTAAATATAATTTAATACCTACATACGTAGGATCTTAAAATTTCATCAAACCCCATAAAAATCCGATCAGCAGTTTTTACGTGAAGTGTGGTCAACGGACAGACAGACAATCAGTTCCGGAACTCATTTTCTCGACAAAATATGTAATAGTAAAAACAGTTTTGCCTTTAAAGTTTTATTATGTATAAATTTAAAATCCGTGAGCGATATCTAAGAATTTTTCAATATTCTGGTGTTTCTCGAATTTTATTTAAGTGCCCTATTATTTGGTATCCGTAGAAATGACATAGTATTTGAGAGGTAAAACATATTTTTGATATTGTATTTACATGAGCAACGTGCTTAGCCTAACCTAATTATAATTAATAATAATAAATAACCACAGATTGGCTATTCGGTTTTTCAGGATTTCATGCTTTGGGGATTAGAAGAAAAGAAATATAAATTCCAAACAAATAAAAAACGCTTAGTTTAACTTTTACTTTTGTTGAGCAGAGATATTACAAATATCATTTTACTATTCAAAATTTTATAAAATCCATTTTATTAGATACCGAGATATTTTTCATAATAATTTTTTTATTTTATTTTGTAAAAGTGCAACAAACCACCAGTAGATGATACCGATATCCAGATGACCCAACTGATATCGAGTTAAAAAAAAAAACTTATATCTTAACCAAAGTTACCAAACTACCCACATGATTGCAAATTTATCTTTTATTATTAAGATTAAAAATTTGCGAAATTTGCCACCAATCGATTTCCATCCGACGACGACATCGGAGCTCCTTTTTGAAATCGATGTCAGGGAACTTATCGATTGCTCGTTATCCGAGAACGATGTGTACTTGAATTCAGTGCTGCTGAAATCGACGATCGTGGGTCTCTTGAGACCCAGCGCATATAACCTGCATCTTAATGCTGTATATCTGCGACGACTGGGGGACTTAATCTAATGGAACTGGCCGCGCTTAATTGAATCCGCAGCAGGCACGTTTCCGTGTTTAATTGTGCAATAGCTCCGATGCCCGGCGAGATGACTGTAAAATCGCGGGGTCATTGGATTTTTTAATGGATGGGGTGATGCAGGAAGCTGGGGCTGACGGGATCACTGGGTTACAGCCGCGAAGCAGAACCAAATGCAATTCGAAGCTGCAAATTAAAGCTACAAAGTAGCGAGCATAGCCATAAAGAGTGCGTCGATCTCGGTGTTTTGTAAACACATGTTACGTAGACTAAAGATCACTGATCTTCTTCACTTGAAAAGTGGTAGAAAAGAGGCGGCAGTTAAAACGTGCTTTAAGCGGTGTTGATAACTGGGACCGTTCCTAAGATTGCTCACCTTCAAATGGATAAATGTTAAGGTTGCGATCAGGGACGGCTCTAGGTGTGTATGAACTACAGGATGAGCTTTTTACAAACAATGCAGGAAAAATACGATTGTATTATTAAACAATATGTATTTTAAGAACTAAGGATAGTCAGTTTACTTTCGGGAACAAAATCAATAAAGTTCTGTTCAGTACAATCATAGCGTATGGTAATTCTGCGATATCACAAATTTATCGGCTATGTATGAATAATTTATTCAACACCGGAATTAGGGGAGGAATTTTCTAAATTTTTGTATTTAAGCTATAATTTTTGACTAAAACACTATAAATCCAAGTTTTATAATTTAAAAGATGTTAGGGTTTTATTGTAAGACAATCAATGTAAAAAGATTTTTAAAACGTCTTAATTAAATTAAACGTTTCTTACGTTTTATCCAAATACAATAAAACGTTTTTAATGCTTTAACTGACCATGCAGAGTATACAATTTCATAATTAAAATAATTTAAAATTATAATAGTCTAATTATATTCATAGTAGTGTATTTCCTTCTATAAAACTGCAATAAATAAAAATAAATGTTTTTCATATATTCACGTGTTTCGTACCATGTTTATATAAAAATATATTTTGCGGAAGAAAATAGGTTCTAATAAAGTTAGTTAATTAATAAACATGGTAGAATTATTACAATCTTAATTTCCAATCAACATTCCTACAATCCCTATATATATATAAAAATTAAAGTTTGTTTGTTGCTCAATCACGCCTAAACGCTTGCAACGATATTTTTTATCCGAAGGTAGTACCTTATTCCAGCCTAACATATAGGCTAATTTTTTTTCGGATAATACATAGGGTTTCAAAATGGCGGATGCAAGATGGCGGCTGAAATTTTAAATTTGAAGCGATTTTCATGAAAACTGATACATAGGGGTTTTGCTGATTTCAAAACCGCTGTTCAAATTTAGAAATTCAAGATGGCGGATCCAATATGGCGACCAATATTTCTCGATTTCAAGGGATTTTAATGAAAATTAGTACAATGATTATCTTGAGGTTATTGATTTTGATGTTATAAAAATTTACAAATCCAAGATGGCGAATCCATATTTCTCGATTTCAAGAGATTTTAATGAAAATTAGTACAATGATTATCTTCAGGTCACTGATTTTGAATGTCATCAAAATTTCCAAATCCAAGATGGCGGACCCAACATGGCGTCCAGAATGTCTCGATTTCGACGAATTTTAATGAAAATTGGTAAAATGATTACTCTGAGGCCACTAATTTGGAGTATTATTAAGTTTTAGAAATTCAAGACGGCGGATCTGTAGAAATTGAACTTAAGGGGTTAGGTGGGTTTCAGAGGTTCAAAAAAAGGGTATTTTTACAATTTTTTTTTAATATATAGAATCATATATTTTATTTAAACAATTCAGCATATCAAAGATACATATTTAAACAGTATTTTGTGAAATTTTTATTTAAAAATTCCGAAAACTCAGCCGTTGGTACCTCATCTCCCTTGACGTCTAAAAAAAAAATGCTTTTGCCGTGGACAGCATAACTCATTATTGGTTCATCTAAAATCAAAAAACCAAAAATATTTCGATGGTACATGGATAAATCTCGTTAATGAACGAAGCAAAAAAAAAAAAAAAATTAAAATTTGAATTTTTGACAGACTTTGAACAAAAAAACACATTTTTTGGTCAAATTTTCGCCATGTATTGGCTCGAAAAAATTAGTTATAATAAAAAAACAAAAAAAAATCCTTCGTTCATTAACTAGATAATGTTATTTCAAAGATGTGTGCAAAATTTGAACAAAATCGATTCATAACTTTTCGAGAAATCATGTCCACCGACTTAAAAAATTGAGTTTTGAGATAAACGCGTTTAAAGTTTAAAGCGCTGCACTGACGTGGCCTGATGGGCGGAACTTCCGAAGGGTCTATCTGTTAGAATTTTACTCGGATCGATTTGAAATTTTAGGAGAATATTTTAAACATATTGTACTATTTAATAAGATTAAAAAAAAAAAATCGATTTTTTGAAATTTTCAAACCCACCTAAACCCTTAATAAAAATTAATCCTTGGGCCTTATATTATTGCTAGAATCGCTTTCGCTCGATTTTTTTCGATTCTATCGGGAAAGCGTTAAAATCATGGAATCTTCTAATTTTAAAATAGAAAATTATAGTGGAAATTTGTCAAACTCATGTTGTTTTAAAGTGATTTACATTACAATCAAAAGAAGTTCAAAATACAGTTTGTGTGATTTTTAGTATTATACAAAATAAATAAATTAATAATAAAAATGAGTTTTATTTATTTATTTTTGAAGACGAAATAGAAAGCGTTCAAAGAAATGATATTTTGATAACCCTTCACAGGACGAAAAATTAGAAAGTAGCTTCTAATACTCTAGAAAAGAATGAAATTTTAAATTCACATAAAAATTTTAAATAAAATGTATTTAGATTCAAGAAGAGTTCTAAGTTTACAAAAAATATGTTCGGGAAAATATTAGAAGAAATTGAACCAAAAATTGAGGAGACAAGAAAGAATATCATCAGTACCAAAAATAATATTTTAAATTCCAGGCATCATCGAAAAACACATAGAAATACGAGTACCTAACCAGAGGTTGAAACAGTCTTATTATAATAGAAAAGGCTTCTTCAGCACCAACGCAATGCACAAATTGATTAGAAATCATTCAAAAAATGTCAATAGAATTGATAAAAGTACGAAATAGAAAAATTTCACTGGAAATCGACAAGAAATGTGTTTTTAAATGTCAAGTCCTCAGTTAATAGGCGACAAAATTGTGAATTATAATCTTAAAGACATTTAAAAAGTATTTTGTATATGGGATGTTAAAGTCGAAATTTTTTTTAATAATACTATATCTCGAAAATAATGCGAATTGACTTTTTTTTCCATTATTTTTCCCTTCTATCCTCCTACAAAATGTTTAGAACTTCTTCTTCAAAACGAAGATTTTCGTAAATGACAAACATGTCTTTTAACCCCTTCTGGCACCAGTAATCAAAAATCCTTTGAAAATATACAAAATTTAAATTTTTTTGAGAACGAATCTTCTAGCCTTCCTATTTTTTAATTTGTTTTACAATTAGACAAATCTTTCGTATTTCACGAAGTAAAATTCTTATTTTTTCCCTCAAAAACCTGAATCCTAATCGTGATCGTGATTTAGTTTCAAAAGAATCCGCCAACATCCGGATTAAGAAAGTAATTTGCCTCTTGGGGCTTGAAAATGTGAAAAACCTGTTGGAGGTGATGCTCCAACTGGGGTCCGCATTTGGACCCCATTTCAGCAACAGCAGCTGCAGCTGCACTTGATCTTGATCGACAGTCTGTCGAAGCCGCGGACTTCCTTCCTGTTTTAGAAAAATCTCCGATTAATTGCACTCGCTCCATTTTGGGGCAAACGAGAGTGAGACACTTCCACTTTTGCTGGTCTTTTACGCAATACCTTTTTCGGGAACAGCCACTGCTCGCATATATGATTTAATTGGACTGCTACAGATGCATACTAAGTGACCTTAAGTATTTTTATTTTTCCCACTGTCCATTTCGGCGCACGATCATGTCTCGCGGGGAGGGGGAGGGGAGTCCCAGCCGAAAAGAGGAAGAAAGTGAAAGAAAGAAAAAACTCTTCGCGGAAATTGAAAGCTGTACGTGATTGGGGTCCTAAATCGTGATGTGGTTCCGCTGCCTACGTCATACCTGTCCACATTTTTTTCTCACCTTGATTTATTGGCACGCACAGAAGGTTGTCGATAAGTGTATTTTCGATACATCGATAAGTGAACGATAACGTGCGTCTAAACCATCTGGCAGGTATCCAACCCGACTTCCAGTTCCGACTTGTCGCTAGTGCTAGCGGGCGATTCGAACCCGCGCCAGAGAAATCCGCAGTAAAGACCTTCAGGCGCTGAATGAACATGGGGCTTGCGCCAACCGCCGACATGATGGTTATAATTTCTCTCTCTAGGTCAGTCATTAACCCAATGCGCCTCTGGGGACGGCACGTTATCATCACGTCGACTCGCGGGCACGCTTCGGCGCATGGAACGTTGGGCTTGGGAAATTGACCGGACGACAAGACGGACGCCGGCGGTAGTGATGCATTTCTGCGCGTTCGTTATGTTTATGATTTGGGACCTACATACCCACAGGCTATAGCGCAAGACGGCTTAAAGTCAGTCAAGAAGGTCTAGTTTTCTAATGTACGTAGGTCTAGGTGTGAGGAAATCGTGAGTAATTACGTGCAATTTCAATAACCAGGGGGGTTATACTTCACTACTTTTACATATGGTAGACATAAAGTGAGACATTTTCAGGAAATGTATACTCAGAAGAATAATGTTGGTCAATTTAAACAAAATAAATTGTTAAAAAACCACATCATACACATTGGTGAAACTCATACATTTTTAAACATTTTCGTTGTTCAATATTAATTATCAAATGTAGTTAATTCCAATTTTTATTCTTTAGCAAGCCACGTTATTGGGATCTGTCGAACTTGACAGTTTTAAACGATTTTAACTCCTCATATTGTTGCTTAACCCTTATTGTCCCAATTTGCCTGTTTTTGTCCGTCAACTTTAAGCTCGGATAACTTTGTTATTTATTTTTAAAAAAGTTCTGAAAACTCATACCAGGATATTTTAAAAGATGCTCTTTCAGAATATCAGCTGAAAATTAAACAAAAACCCACTTTCTAATGTATTTTTGAATTTAAATAACAAAATATCGATTTTGGAGGGTCAATTTAATAAAAAATTTATATTTTCGATATGAAAGAAGCTTTGGAAAAAATCAAAACCAATTAATAAAATTATTAAACCCGGAGGTATGATTTTTATCATTAACACGTTGACTGCCACATTTTACTCAGCTTCACATTCAGCTATTGGGTGCCGGTCACCGGTGACCCCCACGGCAGTCAACGTGTTAAAAGGTTGTAAACCATCCCTAAAATCAACATTTTTACGCTAACTCACTGTATTATGGATTTCCCTGAAAAAAATTGGTTTTGGCTTTTGTTATCAAAATTCGGCAGTTTTTCAAAAACATAGTTTTGAGAACTAAAGAGTTAAATTCTGAAAATAAATAAGAGTAAAACTTATGGTCTTACATAATAGTGTCAATGCTTATGATAGAGTTAAAAATACTTCCCACCACTTTTTGATTGTTATAAGGGATGAAAACCGGAAGATGCACGGTATTCATTATACAGAGTGATCCAAAAGTATGGAAACGCCAAAATAACTTTCGAGGAATGCATTTTGGAGAGAAAACTTTTAAACAAAAGTTTTAGGAATTTCCCCTGGCCAAGGTCAAAGTGGTTTTTTGGAGGGGTAACCATATTTTTGGCAATGGAAGGACTATCACCTTGAACATGATATCGCAGGTCATATCAAGGTCATAGTCAGGACGTAAAATTGTCCTCTCTTTCTATTCCATATTTTTGCCCACATATGGTTTCCTCTTCAAAAAACCACCTTGACCTTGATATGACCTTTGTGGTTAGGGTCATATTTGGACGAAAAATTTCTACTCTTTCCAAATCCGCAGTAACAATGCAGGTTCCCCTTTAAAGAACCATCTTGACCTTGATATGACCTTCGAGGTCATGGTTAAGGTCATAGTCGGACGTAAAATTTTCGCTCTTTCCATTTCCGTGGTCAAAATATGGGTTAACAATTAAAAAAGTTAACTTGACCTTGAAATGACCTTCAAGGCCATGATCTAATTTTTGTTAATTTCACGCAGTTTTAGTATTTTTTGTTGTTCTTTTTTATTCACAACGAAATAAATATTTTTTATGTAAAATAGTGAAGAACGGGTGACTTATGAAAATAAAAATAAAAACAAAATAGGAAATTTTTTACTGCGTTTTATATAAAAATTTAAAAATATGTTTGATGGGCTAATGGAATTTAAATCACTATATTTGTCTAATTGCTATGGATAGTTTACCTAAAACCCATGGAAAATTCTCATTTAAAATCACCCTAATTCAAAATAGACAAATCAGCGAAATGGTTTAGCTGACTGAAAATCACCTACAGAAAATAGTTGAGATTCCTATTTTTTTAGGTCTTATATTGAATCACATCTTTCGTGGCCATGGTGTTCAAATATTAAGTCTGGTTAGTAGGTGACTTCGCTATAGTATCGTGATTTTAATGCCAATTAAATCCTGAGGATTTCCTTAAAAACGCAGCATCAAAGAAGGTAGATTACATCCGTCTTTCGAAATGGACTTCTTCGACTACCAATAGCGCGTTAACAGCTCAATGAACACCAGACGCTTCGAAAACTCAAAACAGAAAGATAAAAACCCGAGTTGCACTTAGTATGCATCAATTACGGATGCGATTGCAGCATGCAATTTCTCGAACGATTCTCGAGTGTCCCAAGAAAATTGCGGGCTGTTAAAGACCTCGTTGCAATCACCTCGCTTACCCCAGTGACTTATCTTCTGGATTATCCCGCAGCCCAAATCGTTGCTCAAGTAATGAGATGGTGCATTGTTACGTGAGCACGCTAAGTGGCCCCACGACGACATCTCGCAAGAGCGATTGCTTGCCCGGCTCCTTGGGAATTTGTATGTAAATTTGGCAGTCGACCGTTTTAAAAGCGCGAGTGCCTTCGGGCAGGTGTCAACCAGCGAGCGGCGCGGCAGAGTGGATTACATTAGGCTTGCGATTGCTCTTAAATGCAGCCAAGTGTCATAAATTTTGTAAGTCAGCAGCAGATTTTATGCTAATTCCCATTTCGAGCTCGAAACAAGGCTCTTTTTGTCGCAAACTGCACAAATAAGTGTCGATTTCCGCAAGCGGACCGGCTTCTACATGCGCAAAGAAATGAAAGCGTAGGTTTTTACCAAAAAAGGAAATTATTAGCCTAGTTAGATTCAGGTGGACAGCTTAAACTGATGCAGCATGCGCACTAGATCTGCAGAAATCTGCACAATCAGCTGTTTTTAATCGTTGAAAAATCTTGAACTGAATTTCTCTCTAATTAAGGGAGAGTGGGGCAGTGTGTAACAGATTTTGGAATTTCGGCCTAAGACCCAAAATATGAATGAATTAATGCTGGAATGAAGTTATATATCTAGTTTAGAACCTTACGAAGGTAATTTCTGACTACCATGCACACCTAAGACCGTTAAGTACCTCCTGGAGCTCGATATTCGCAGGCCTGCATTTGTTACACACTGCCCCGCTATGGGGCAGTGTGTAACAATATAAGGGGCAGTGTGTAACAAGGGGAGACTTAGGTTCAGGAAACAGCTGGTAAGGATGGCAGTGGTTCCCTCTTCCCTTCTGTGAGTGCGGCTACCATATTATGACAATTATCAGCTTTTTTTACTATAAAAAGTTAGGACTGAAACTTAAGATTTCAGTATTAGATTTAAAATTTAAAACATCAAATGTAACTTGCAAAATTAAAATCTCTCGCAAAAAAACTTAAACAAATATCGTGATTTTTAATGTTAAGATACATTAAAAATGACAAAGAAAATATTCCAAAAATCTTAGCCTAACTGAAAGCTGCCAAAATCATAATTGAAAACAATATAAGATTGTTGACATTTAGTCAGGGCAGCGTGGCTTGTTAGCTTTGGTAGAATAGTCTTAATATCACTTATAGGAACTGAGCACAAATCAGGTACATTAGGGAGTACGAACCTATGTTTGGCCTTGGAGGAAAGCCGATAAAATGAAACCTCACAATCTCCGTCTTCATCAGCCTCCTTTATTATCTTACCAACATAATATTTCATACCTTTGCAAGGAAAGATGACTAGGATATAGTCGCCTTCACTAGGAGAAATTCCCTTATTAAGGGAGAGTGGGGCAGTGTGTAACAGATTTTGGAATTTCGGCCTAAGACCCAAAATATGCATGAATTAAGGCTGGAATGAAGTTATATATCTAGTTTAGAACCTTACGAAGGTAATTTCTGACTACCATGCACACCTAAGACAGTTAAGTACCTCCTGGAGTTCGATATTCGCAGGCCTGCGTTTGTTACACACTGCCCCGTTTGTTTTTGTTACACACTGCCCCGAGGTACATAGCTTTGGTCTAGGCTCCGTGAGACAAAGGACCCTCAGGTTATGTTATCGACAACGGTCATTTTGCATGACCAAAGTGTTAAACTTCGATAGAGAATCATTACTTGGGGAGTAATCGAGCCCCGATTGACTCCAACCCGAAAAAATTAGGGGGTGAAATGTTGAGAATTACCTGTTTGCCAGGCGAGCCTGATTTCGCCCCCTCCTCTTCGCCATGACACGTTTCCGAGCACCGCTTTCTCGATTGCAAACGAAAGAGGTCGTCCAATAGGAAGAATATACAAATTCACATTTGGTTTTGGACGCGCCATATTCGAAATGGAGCCATCTGTTACACACTGGCCGTGTTACACACTGCCCCATTCTCCCTTACTCTTGAAAAATAAAGCGTTTTTCAATAAATCTAAAATATAAAATAGATTATCTCCAATTTATTAAATGCATTTTAAATCATTGATGGAATTGAAATCTAATACAATTGTATTAATTGCTAATATTCAGATAATATCAAGAATATGGGCAAACAATATATAATCAGAAAATAGCCGAATCACAGATCATTAAAAAACCGATAAGGGAAATTTGTGAAATGTGCATTCGAACCTATTTTCGCTAATTAGAAAATGCCAGATTTGAAGCGTGAACATTTTAAATTGGGAGTTCATTGAGCAAAGTTGTAGAAATTGATGACCAAATTTTGCAATTTCTGTTGAATAAACCTTTTAATAGTGCCCTGCAGTTCTGGTGTTTTGCTCTTCAATTTACAAAGAACTGAATGAAAGAGAAAAATGCACTGGTCTTTCTGTGGATACAACTAAGGCATTCGATATAATATATACAGTAGATCTCCAAAAACAAAGTTCAGGACACTTGATACTATCCTAAGTAGTTCGAAAATTATAAACATAGGTGTGCCTCAGGGATCCGTCTCTGGTCCTCCGTTGTTTCTTATCTACATTAATTCTTTATTCTATAGACTGTTTATAGGTAAAGTTACGGCCTTTGCAGATGATTTCGGGATTGTTTATGGTTCAGCCACTCCTTGAAACTTAATTTCTGACATAAAATTCGTCATTTCTTTACTAATAACATGGTTTGAGAAACACAACTGAGTGATTAGTGGAAAAATGTAGGGATTAGGGAAATAGTAACGCAATACAAATAGTTAGTTGTTGTTATTATTGCGTTCTTGCACACGTTATTCTTATTGTTTCTCAAAAAATACTGTGATAATAGTAGCCTAAAAGCAGTCTATTTTGGATTATTTAAGTCTAAATTCCAATAGGGAATAAGCTACTGGGATCAACCCTTTAGCACACTCTTTGGTGTTTGAAAAATTGAAATTCTTCCAGTTACACAATTTTATATTACTATAAGGTTTTACAAATGTTCTTTGAAAGAGGTGGTTATATGCAAACTCCAATGTCTTATGCATACAATTGGCGAAGTATATAGTAACTCAAGATATATTGTCAAAATTTCTCTTTTTCGGATAATGCATTACAAATCTTCTAAATCATTGTATCCTGCAAATTGTTTAATAGGTTTTCGTTAACTATAAGAATCATTAGATCAATGTCTATATTTTTTAAAGCAATAGAAATATGGTTACTCGCTTTTGACAACTCTGAAATTTATAAAATAAAATAAATAAAAATGTCATTGCCTATTCCACACATTATAATTGTTATAATATATTATTTGAGAATAAATAAATAATTTTATGATTGCTTAAAGACATTGATGTTTTTGTAGAAAATTTCTAAAATTTCGCCTAATCTGGATAGAGTTCCAAATAAAAAGTTATGTGGGGAGATCTATAAGGGTAATTCGTAACTAAGTGTTCCAACATATACCAATCGATTCTCTAAAGTATCATGATGAAGATTTGTGAGAACAACTTTCCTCTCAGATTAACCCTTCACCTTGAAAATAGCGGAAAATTTTATATTATTCAATGGGACCTCGCTGATATACTCATAAATCGTTATAACTTTTTTCAACGATATTGCAGGGTAACAAAGACGGGCACGTTAGAAAATAGTTATTTTTCACTTTTCAATAATACCTATGATACATACGATGATGCGTTGATAAATGATGGAGATAATAATTACACAGCCCCACAAAAAAAATTTTTTTTTCTGACCAGCCCTATGTTTTTTTAGACGCTGATTCTGAACCCGAGAAAGAAAACTCGTACACGCCACAAAATAATTTGTTAGAGTCAAAAAACACCCCCTGAATAGGGTGAAAATGAGATTAAGCTCCGAGAATAGTTGTTCGATCTTAGTGAATCGAATTATATAAATTTTCAGGTGTATCACGATTAAATTAAGGGTAAACACTATCGTCCATCCAATAAAATTTGAAAACAACCCCAATATTTTATCCCATTGATTAAAAATAACAACAGCCGCTGAAAAAAGCTCGAAACGTCTAAGTTTTGACAAAGTGACAAGAAACTGCTAACTCCTCCATTGAAGGGGTAAAAACAACCCTTAAAGTTAACCCCCAAAAACTATTTTTTTTAAATATTTTGAAAACTAATTAAAATTTTGCAACAATACCAAATGCGCTTTTTAGGTTGTATAAAAATACGTTGCAAGATGCATTTACCCACAAAATTACTTAAGGGTTGCAGCCATTTGGCTCCAAAGTCAGTTCACAATATTGCTTTAATATAACATAATTAGTGCAATTGATATTTTTGCAAAACATTAATTAGTTTTCAAAATATTAAAAAAAAAATTTGTTTCGGGGTAAACTTTAAGGGTAGTTTTCATCCCTTAAAAGGAGAAGATGGTATTTAAAAAAAATACATGTCTAATATTTTTTGATGCTCTACACCAAACCATGGAATCAGGAAAATTGACAAAATCTAGCTCTGGTGCAAGTCGGTGGTGACTTACCCCCGCTCACCCTCTTAAGATTGATTATTTTCAAATCTCCTAAAACACGTCAACTATATTTTTCAATTATATACTTTATCCAATTATTTTGGCTCAAATTCTAATAATTTAGGAAGTTTTACACATAAAAAATACGCTGAAAAATAGTATTTACCCTCAAAATTACGTAGGGGTTGCGACCCTTTGGGTCCAAAGTAGTATTTGCAATATTTTTATAATAAAACCTAAAAAACGCACTTGGTATTGTTGCAAAATTTTAATTAGTTTTCAAGATATTTGAAAAAAATGGTTTTTGGGGATTAACTTTAAGGGTGGTTTTTACCCCTTCCATGGAGGAGTTAGCACGTAAAAAAAAAATACGTATTCAATATTTTTCGATGCTCTACCACATATCACAAAAATCAAGAAAATCGATGAGGTACACCTCGGGTTCCTTCCTTGTAAGTTCAGTAACGTCCTCTTACGGGGTGAAAACTACCCCCATATAATTCGCAACTCAAAGAAAAACAGCAGTGACTGCTGAAAAAACTGAGGTTTGCTGAGGTGAGAAAAAATTGCAATAGGCTTGGAAACTACCCCTAAATTCGAATGATGCAGGAGAAAGAGGGAAAAACATTAAATCTAATAGGATTTTCATTTTCATGGATGATAACATTGATTAAAATCACATGGTACTATGACTTGGTAATAAATACTCATGTTCCATCAATGGTATTCAGTGAAGCACCCAGAGAGGGTCAAAACTACCTCCATTTATATTTAACTTGTTATACTGAAAAAGTTCTATTCGAATGATCGCATTTTTTTTTAAATTATGACCTTCATAAAGTGCTTTTAAATAAAAAAAAATAACCAATCAAGAACCCTAAAGTCCTTCAAAAGCTATTAATAATTTTTTATTTATTATTACAAGAACACCAAAGTAGGAAAAAATTTCAAATATTCAAAAAGCTATAACGATTTCAAATATTCTCCCAAAAATTCATCAAGACACTGGCTATAATCGTTCAGTATGCCATATGTTGGAAAATTTAGTTACAAATTACCCTGTATAGATATTTAAAAAAACACGGCTAATTTATGAAATATTCTAAAGATTTCAAAATTTTGATGTATTTATTGTATGTATAATAAAAATCTTCTAGGATAGTTTACCGGCAGCTTATTTACCCCAAGTAAGCAAAGATCTCTATTAAAAAGTTTGGAATGGCCGCGAAAGATAATTACACCTTTGGTCGATCTTAAGGTAAAAATACGCAAAAATGCCAAAGTCAATCTTCATCAAGCGAAATGGCCCAATCACGCGAATGAATGAGGCATGGGCGCCGATGGGTAAATTGCTCTCCGCGCCAGTGTCACTCCGCGTCATTAAAGCCAGACCCAAAGGTCAAATCCTTCAATCCATCTCACAAGCCCAAGTCGAGACATCGCAAAAGAAGTTGGTAAATCGTCTTTTGGGCGAGGGTCCATTAGGTCTTGTGGTGGGTAGAAAATAAAAATTCGTTAAAGAGCCCCACCAAATGTTGCTTTTGTATTGTCTTCCGCACCCAGGGTCTCTTTTGTTGATTCTTTTTTTCTTTTGATTTAGCAACATTACGAACGATTTGATTCAAACAAGCACAAAAACCCTTCTAAAACCTTTTGGCCCTGTCGCGGCGTGGCATCGACTGCAACTGGTCTATTCTTGCCAGGCGATAAATGGTAATTAAATATTCTCCGTCTGGGACAATAGACAAGTTTGGGAATATTCAGAAACAAACAAGCCAATTGCGAAAATCCCCTCGTTGTACCACCCCGCGCGCGCCACAGGTTGGCAACCGGAACCCGCGCGAAATCCATTCTCAGGCGCTGACACTTCGGTAATTAACATGTGGTCGTTCGTTGGCATGATTTAAATTCACCACACTAATTACCGCCTGGGAACGAACGACGATTGCCAGGGGTCTCAACGTAACAACGAAACGATCGACTTGGCAATCCGACAAGAAGTGAGGTGTCGAGCACCGCGCTCAATCGACCAGGTAACCTTGGCTACTGTTGCGAGTATAACAACAATGTTTTTCGAAAATAGAAGTAGTAAGAAAGGTTTTTCTGCGACTATTCCACGGATATTTGTACTTCCAATTTAAGTTGGAGTCTATGAATTCCCAGGATTTTAATCCTTATGCTAAATAATTGAGAATCGAAATTCAGAGTAATCTTGCATCATACCACCAAAATGTTACTTTCGAACATTTATTTTTAAACTGGCTTAATTACCAATCAATCAATAAATGTCTGTATTTATTTATATATTTGAGAAAAAAAAAATAGTAACATCGATTACTATTAATAAACATAGACAAAAAAATATATCTGTGTGCTGATAGCAGCTTTCTGGATTGAGTAGTTTCATTACTTTCAGGTTTGTTAATTTAACCAATGCTGAAAGCTATACATATATATTTTTGAAAATATATTTCAGGAAACATACCTATCCCTCGATTTACACGGTAGATACGTTCCTGAAAAAATCGTGCAAACAAAAAACCGTCTAAAAAGGGACACATAATTCATACAAAATGGAAGGATATGTTCAATTAAACTGCAAATCCTGTAAATCGATCTTAAGAAAATAGAGAAAAGTTGAGGTTATGTTCTTTATAACCGTGTAAAATGAGATAAGGATTAAATAAAAAAAAAGGGAGTTAGTTCATTAATTTTAAGAGACAATTTATCTTACAAATAAAAACAATAAAATAATTCAAGCATAAAACAAATGAATTTGAAGCTTGCGATTGAAGTTTTTGAAAAGGGTACCTTAACCCTTAAATAGCGCAGTGTTGTTTAAAAACAACAGACAGTAAAATTTTATATAAATTCGGATATACTTTTTAGAAATAATCTTTTTTATTATTGCTAACATTTGATTGGGAAATTAAAGCTATGTATTGGAAATACAGCTTATTATTTTTTTTCCCCTCTATGGCCTTGTCAAAGTGACAACTACTAATATCCGGAAATTTTGGCGGTAGATAAAGATTTTTATAAGAATTATCTGATGAAGTTTGCAGGTAAGAATATGAAATAAATATTATTGTTTATTACATAGAACTGTTTTTTGTTGTGTTGTTTTGTTTACATTTAAAAACCGTGTAAAAGCGAAACTGTGTAAATTAAGTACTGTACAAATCGAGGGATGGGTGTATAATGTATATATGTAATTCAGAAATCATTATCTTAAGTTTTGATACTTCTGGACTATAATTCTTAAATAGCAAAATAATGCTTTTTTAATTAAAACTTGCAATACATTTTTTTGAAGCATTATTATTATTATTAAATTGAGATACAATTGATATTTTCTGAAATTTGGCTAACTATAGCACGCCGTTTTGCTATTTAATAACATAAAGAGAATTTATTAACCGAAAAATATTTTTAAAAAAATTTTACGCAGGGAAACAATAAATTACAATAATATTAAAGCACAACTTCAACCGAATAATTAATAATCATGTATAAAAAAATATTAAATTAAAAATTTGTATTGCTCGACAATAAAATTTAAATTCAGTTAATTATTATTGTATTGTAAAATCATAATAATTATTCTAAATTTCAATTAAAATTCATACTATTCTAGTTATGCTACGGTATAAAATAATTGAAAATTAAAATTTTGTATCAAATTGTTATTTCTGAATTAAACTTATGTACATAATTTTAATTCTTGAATTAAGATTTCCTCATTAAAATTCTTGAATAAAAAATATGTATATAATTATAATGCAGGAATAAAAATTCACGAATTAAAAATCACGAGAATAAAATTTCACGAATTAAAATTCATGAAGTAAAATGATATAAATAATAAAAATTCGATAAATTTTTTCTTGTAGCATAATATAATGAATAAACGTTTTTGAAATTAATTTTGTGATACAATGATAATTGATTTCGGTAAGTGGAATTTACATTTTGTTATTTAAATTAGGAATTTAATTTTCACTACAGTATCATAATAAAACATGACATTTTTCTAATGATAGACCGGCTTAAAATAATATGATAAAACCATTGTCGAAGTATAATGAATTAGACAAATATTATGTCTATACAATAATAATAATTCAGAGTTTCTCCTATCTTTCCTATTTTCTTGGAATTCATTTTATGATAGGCATAATTTTAATTAATTTTTATTATGTTAAGACATAATAAAAATGTTTGCTATTAAACAGCAAAACGGCGTACCATAGCTAACTTTTCTAAAATTCAATTTATAATTTATGAAATTCAATACAAAAAGTGTCTTTTAACATTTCGATAAAATTATGAATTCGTAAAAACGTTTGGTTCAACGTAGAGTAGACTTGTTTTTCATGGTTTTTAGTGTTTTATTTAACGCTAATACATATTAGAGATTCAATAAATTTTAAAATACGAAACGGCGCACCATAGACTATCAGGCGAATTTCTTTTTCAAAAGTTTTTATCTCTATGAAGATTTAAAATATCACTGTATTTTTCCTTTTAAATTGAAGCTCAGACGATCTAGAATACTGGAAAAATAAGAAAAGTTGTTGAAATAAAAATAAAATTCTGTAACATAACCTCAAAGTTGCATTTTTTTTGTAAAAAATTAAATAGGCACACACCAACCAAAAAAGTGATATTTATGTCGTTATTTTAAAAATGCCAGTACGCATTTTATGATACCTAATGCACTAGTAAAATAAAAATATAAAAATCTGAATAAGAAACCTATGAATGGAATAGCTGAATACATGGCTGAATAAAATCTGACAGTCAATTCGTCTTTGTTTCGATTTAAGTGATAATTAATTATCTGTAGGCCTATTACTATTACCCAAGTCAATTAAACTCCTTGCATTTTAGCCTTAAAAATGTGTTTTGGATTTCGAGTCAACTTCAAATTGACTCATTCGAAAATTTAAGCTGTGTTAAAGAATTCAATTTTTGTAACCAAGTGTTAAATTCAGCTTAAAAAAAGTAATAGCTAAATTACGCAGTTTGCAGAAAATAAATTCTTGAATAACGATATCAGTTGATATATAGTCGACTTTTTAATTCAGCTCATAAATTATAATATAGGGCCTAAGTCCTTTAGATTTTTCCAAATTAAATTAATTTTTTTTGTACTTGGATAGGTTTTAATGGATTATCAATTTGAGGCTCTCTCAGTAAAAATATTCCCTTTAAATATATTCTGTTTTGTATATTATTGTTAATCAGTAGTATTTTAAAATATAAATATATATAAATATATTTGCGGCGTGTATTTCCCTATTATACACTGTTCTATTTAAAAAAAGAAGTAGTTTCGATATAAAGGTCACTAAGGTGCTCAGCAGCACACCATTCTAATAATCTTATGTATATTTATCTAGTCCACAGTCTAGCTAGCTCCACATTCGCCTCGAATTATTATAATTTATGTTTTTTCTTATACGATCAGCGATCCTCAGATCCGTTCAAACAGTCCAAACATAGCGTCCGCCTTACTAACAAAAACATTAAAAAAACACGAAAAGGCTGCGGAGCACCCAGCCGGTTCTTGTATCCCTTTTGCATAACATTTACCAAACCGACTCCTCGTGACTGTTAATCATGCCACTGATCATGATTTGTCAATAGCGCTAGCTAGCGTTCACTCGGCCGTGCCTGAGATTTCTAGCTCTAGCCAAAGGGGGGCTCCGGAGGAGGAGCACCCATTGTTACTTGGGCACATAAGTGCAAGGTAACTTGGTCACAGTTGGCGAGATGATAACACGTAATGGGTGCCTGGAATTTTTCCTTTTTATGGGTCAAATGAGTCAAATCGGTGCCGCTGTGTGCCGTGTGCCTTATGCTTAAGCTATGGATATATGTACATTGGCGGAAGGTGTCTAGAGTTAGGTCAATCGGGTGATTCAATCAACGTAACAAAAAGACGGATAGTGTTGGTGATTTATGATACAAGGTTCGTCGGATTCAAGTCTATAGTTGGATAATCTGCAAGGTAAAAGACATGAGTATAAGAACAAATTTAAAAAAATATTATATGCTTCGAGCAATAGAGCACACGACTCACGATTGATACCATAAAACCTCAGCTGGTCCCATGAGTGGTCGTTAGCCATCCTGCAAGTATCAAAATCGCACGATGCAATCAGATTGTCAGCAGACATCCAACATGTGGAATTGCATCATTGGTCCAGCCGCGACGACGACGTCGATGTTGCCGATGGTTGGTCTATGTGCAAGGTGCCTCCGGCTACTATTGGCTATGCTATGCACGGATCCACCGCGCTGCAACAATCGAACATAAGGTAGCTGCACTCGCGCCTGAACATAAACGGAGGCGACCCAATTAGGGTGGCTAAAGCAATAAAATTGTTTATGGGTATGCTCAACTCTATAGCGCAATCTTTGAGGAATGTGCGATTATGCAAAAAACATTGGACTTTTAGCGTCCTGTTCGTGGTTCTCTTTCAGGTTTCAGGATCTTATTGGAAAAAAAGCAAAAGTATATGAGATACACGAAGCCCTGTTGCGAATTTGCATAACGTGAGGTCGATGTTTGCGGAAATTTAAATTTTCTATATGAGTTCCACACAGTAACAGTGCGGTTTTATGAATACAATGAATGCTTAACTGAATTGAGGCGATAATCAGATCTTGATTGAAATTCCCACCGATTAGCCTTCGGTGGGCTCGAGAACAGCAGCTGAGTTGGTTCTCATATGTCTCATGGCTTGTCCTCAGCACAATTATCATATTAAGATCCGCCAAGGGTTTTGCTTGTTCTGGACAAGGTTTTGCGGACTATTTGTCTGGTCAATGGGTTCTTTAAAAGACCTCTAAAGAAAAATAATTGTTTAGCGAAAAATCACCCAAGGTTTGAGTTTTTTGAATTTCTAAAAAAAACATTATGAAATTTATAATTTTAATTTTTCTTGTGATACACCAAAAAAATGGGGCATCAAATTAAAGACTATAATTTGCACTATTCAGTCAAATTAATACTTGAAGACAGGTCATTAGACATATATTATGCAAAATAAAATGCAATAAAAATTTGATGCAGAAACATACTGATTACATAGTCGACTGAATTTGCAACAGACCTTTCTACATAATTTAATCATAAGAAAAAATTAAAAAAGGTCAGATACCTTTCACGAAATTCTACACGAAATCCTCTACTACAGAATGAAATAAATTACTATCTACAAAACTGTGAGAAAGAATTACTGAGACAAAATAGAATAATGATTTTTCTTAAGATATATAACTAACTTTTTTCACAACAATTTTGAGATAGAACAATAATTTTTCAGGTTGTAATCCGACCACATTTTCTGTGAAGGCCCAACTGAACTGAAAAGACGGAGATTATTTTAATTTTACTATTTTAATTTAGGAATTTTTATTCTATATTATATTAAATATATGCATAGCAATATATTGTTGTTTACAAACAAATCAAAAATAGAGAACTTGAGAATAACGAAAAATTGTGGTATTGAATTAAAAAACCTTGGAACTGTTTTGCTTTTGAAAGCTATATGTACGTATTTACTGATTTTAGTAAGGCTTTTGACCGAATAAATGAAATATTAATATACAAGCTAACTGCTCTCGGATTTCCATTGGTGTTCATTAATTGGATCCGCTCATATATATCTGGTCTTGTTTCATTTCGTGGCTCTTTTTCTGATCTAATACACAATACCTCTGGTGTACCTCAAGGGAGTCATCTTGGTCCTCTTTTATTTATAATTTATATTAATGATATATTCGCGTGTATCAAACACTCGGAAATTTTATGTTATGCTGATGATGCTAAGATTTTTCGTATTGTGTCTTTTGTACGTGAACGTGAAATTTTAAACTCTGACTTAGACTTCTTCTATAAATAGTGTTCTATTAATTGTCTCCCTCTTAATGTTGACAAGTGTACGACTTTGTCTTTTTCTCGTAAGAGAACTAGTATTAGCTTTAACTATATGATTAATGCCTGTGTACTAACCAAACTTGAAAAGACAAAAGACTTGAATATCTGGCTAAACTGTTGTTTTACTTTAATAATAAGGCTAACTCTACTTTAGGTTTCGTTAAGCGATGGTGTAGGGAAATTGAAGATTCTTACATTACGTGTATTTTATATTGTACCTTCGTAAGGCCTATTTTAGAGTACGTCTGTTGTGTTTGGTCACCTTTTTGCATTATTAATATTAATCGCCTGGTAGACGTACAATGTAGATTTGTTCGCTTTGAACTTCGCGTTCTTCCTTGGAGCAATCCTATTTCGTTACCTTCTTATTTAGATAGACTTAAACTTATTAAACTTGACACCTTAGAACATCGACGCAATGCCTTCAAAGTTGTCTTTGCCATAGATTGTTTACAGGGTTGTATTGACTCTTCACTCCTTGTCACTCCCTGAGGAACCGTGAATTCTTCAGCGTTTATTATCATCGCTCTAACTATGGTTTCAATTATCATTTTATCTATAGTCCAGTCAAATTAGGGGTTTCACCTCGGAATGAGAGATAATAAGCTGAAAACTTGTATACACCTTCATTTTGACGTTCTAAATGTTGTGTCAAAAGTCTCATAAAATCTCGTGTCTGCGTCGTAAGTTATTGAAGGTCAAAGGTCACAAAAATCGGTTTTCTGAGATTATCTCTGTTTATACATCATTTTTATAATACTTTTATACTATAAATTTGCAAACGAAAATGTCCTATCAAGATACTTTTTATAACATTACAACAGCAGTTTGTGAAAAGAACTAAATTTGTATCTAAATACAATAAATACAATTTTTCTATAGAACTAACTAAGCATCTCTCTAACTAAGATTTTCAAGAATGTGCACCAGTTGTGATCTGATCGTTATTCACTCTCTTTTACGAGTATGAAATAAAATGTGTCTCAAAACCGATTTTCATTTTATTTTTTTAATAAAACGTATATTTCATTTGAAATGTGAAAATATTTTTATATCAACATAGACTATTGATATAAAGGTTCCGTGTGGAACAAAGTGTTCGACGAATGACAACCTAGACTCTGTTGGCAAACGTTAACTCTTTTGATGAGATTTTCGATCACATTTCGTCATAATTGCGGCTGAATTTCGTCATTAACATGTTGAATTTACGTCTTCAGCTCCAGAATGGTCTGTGGATTTTTTACATACACTTTTCCTTATAAATTTCCTCATTCAGCGCAAGACTACACGTCCAGGAAACTTTGCTATATTTTCGTATCGTCTCTGCAAAATTTCTACCATATGGGTAGTTAATTTCTACTATATCTATATGTTGCTCATTTTTAAAATGCTGCATGATTTAACCTCAAAGCTTGCTGATGACAACTACGAGATGTCAGCGTTTCATCTTTGACATAACGAAAATGATTCAAAATTCAAAATGAAAGCTTTTTTTGAGACACCTTTTTGCGAATTCGGGATTCTACGGAAAAAAATCGTTTAAAAAAAATGTATCTCTTCTTGATTGCAAAATTAGGGTAGAACTTTGTTATGTTTAGTTTTTTATATTTAAGTTCTTGTCTAATAAAATAAAAATTATTATTTATTAAAAAGATTTGGATATGCTACTATTTGAACACTTCCAAGTACATTATATATTATTATATTTAAAAACCACAGGAAGGGAAAATTAGAATTTAAAATCAAAGTACAACAGATATCCGCTACTGTATGAATTTATTTTCATGGACATTGTTATTCAAGGGGCCGTTTGCATATCACGTTTTTTCTAAACAATAATTTATTAAATGAATTTTTAATGCTTATTAATCATTTAAAATCATTAATATTTATGTCACAATTATTTATTACTTGTTTTAAATTATTCTTAATTGATAAAGCTAAACTAATAAAATATTCTATCTGTTTTTGAAAAAAATCAAGTATCACATGATAATCAGCTAGGGGTGGCAATTAAAGAAAAAATTATATTTAATCACGTGGGGGAGAGAAAAATCTATCTACTGATTTATAAATAAGCCCAACCTCCACTTAGACTTTTTTTTAAATTAAATTTTCATTTATTGGCATAGCATAATTAAAACGAAAATTCAGAGTGTTTTAGGACCCCTGAAAACACGAAATGTTCATATCTTTTCAAAAACGTAAATTTTATGATGGGCCTCAAACTACAATACTCACATTAAAAAAAATGTTAAATTACTCCTTTCCTCATAATAAATCGACTGACAAAAGCAAGTTTCATCAAAATCGGTGAGGGTCGGTTCACACATTTCTCCAAAAATTTTTGGCAAATTTCGTTGGAATGACCCTGGCGCCATTAGATTCGTTGGATTGGAACGCTTCCGCTGCGTTGGTACAGCACGGCTACGCGCAGCTTCCTGTGTGCGCGTTTAAAGTAGGCAAGGCCGTTGAAATGTTCCCAGACCCCAGTACCCTCGCGGGCATATAAAAATAGGTCTATTGTCCGGTGAAGTAACCTCCTCAAGATATTGATACCATGCGAGTTGCGGATTGCGCTAGTGCGAAAACCTCGGCTTGTCGCAAGCGCACTTCCCCAGCCAGACCGCGTTTCTAGGGTTTCATTGAGACCCCAGGAGTAGCCGGCATCAGGTGAAACACAAACACACCTGGGGAATCAAAATAAACCTCAGTGAAATGCGTAACGGCATCAGTTGTGCACCGCGGCGCGGCGGCATACAATTTACTGCCGAGTGCTCTGCGTCACTGTCGAGAGGAAAAGTTGAGTCTCTGCTGCGCCGCCGCCGCTGTCGTGCGTCGCCACACGAAGAAGCCCAGAGAAGTGGTTTTTCTTGCATTCAGCCGTCTTCGAGATCGGGTTTCATGCTGCAATAACATATAAACAGACAAACAAAAAACATTGCTCCAGACTCGGCGAATGCGACGGATTGGACAAGAGGTTTTGCTTGCGGGCTTCATGCACATCCGCAGCTATGGATTACCTAAGCAATTACAGCGATGTTTAATTGGCGCTTGGCCTCGTTCTCGCTTATTTGGATCGTTCGTTGTGAATTTGCGTCAATCAGCTCCTTCAAGCTTGCATTTTGAACAGCAAAAGATACACCGCCGATCAAGCGAAAATCGCATCAAATACAGCAGCGGCGCTGGAAAATTGAACAGGGTTTCCCTCTGCACGATGCAATTAAATCAGTGTGCAGGATTTTGATATCCACGGGGCAATAAAAACGCAAAGTTATGACACCTTAAAGCTGCTGCCAAGTGGCAAAGTGAAGGCCAATCTCAAGGCGAAAAGGCAGTAAGGAACTAAAGAAGTTAATTAATTTACACTCCCACCTGCTGAAAGCTGCACGCTGACGATGATGACTCGAATGAAATCGAGTTCTTCGCTATTTAGAAAGGTTCTGATGCTGTCGTGAGGGACCTTGCTCTACGACCTTCTTGAGAACACTTGAGAAAACTTGAGGAAGATCACTGCCAATTAAGAATTAAGGAAGATCGCTAAACGATTATCGCATTTTAATTTTAATAAATAGAATTTTATGTTTTTTTATCGAAATTGTAATTAATCATAATTGTATTTTTTATGTTGATTTCTTCTATTTATTACTAAGAATAGGCCAAAAAATGGATATACATATGAGATTTTGATCTAAGTGTTTTCGTAGCGCAAATCAACAGTTTTAACTACACTCACAACAAATCAAACTTGGTACATAAATCAATGGTTTTTGCCCGATTATTTTTATGTGCCGAAAATTAATAAGAATTTTTTTTTATGATGAAATTTGGTGATATTTTTACTCAAAAAGGATCAATTATACGAATAAATTTTATATAACAAAAAGTGCTTATAATTAACCAAAAAACACGTATGCGAAAAATGCTTCAAAAAATTCTGAAAAAATTTACATGTATTCCTTGACTAATTTGAAGCGTTTTCTGTTCTATAAATTTTTGTTGTAAAGTTAATTCTTGTCGTGTAAAAAAATCGCGAAATTTTTTATTACATTGCTGTACAAAATAGCCATTTTGCAAAAACCAAAGCAAAAAAAAACTTTAAAAACCATGGTTTGAGAAAGTTTAGACATTCGAACCGCGATTACTGGTGGTTATATGATCATTCAATAGTAGTAAAGATAAGATAATCGACTTTGAAAAGAAAAATTACTAAAAAAAATCAGCACTTGTTTGAAGGAATCCAAAAAATAATATGGTTTTTGAAGCTTCCAATAATATAAAAAAAAACATTAGAATTAAATTAATATAGCACAATATACCTTTCGAGACACACCTAGAGTGCCATAACGACCCACTAGCAATAATAATAATAATAAATTAATATAACTATTTTTGAAAATATGCATCAAACTGCAATGATTTTAATCGATGTAAAATTTCAAATCTTGAACTGGAAAATGTTCAGAGTAGTTTTTGACAACTCTTGAATTATTACTCATGAGAAAGTAGGAATTTAGGAAATTTGCTCCAAGCATCTAAGACATTCCCAGACTATTTTAAAAGTTTCTACATTTCGAAATTATTTAAATTTGTGTAAATAGGAGTGAATATAAAACCATTAAAAATCTGTACCACGAACACAATTTTACAAATTTAAACTTATTATAATAAAAGAAAGAACAATATGAATTGTAGGGAAAAAGTGAAAACAATAAACTCCAAAAACTATAAATATGAAAACTCTTTTTTGAAATCTGTAAATGGTTAGAAGGTTGTGTTTTGAATATCTGAAACAAAATGTTGTAGAACTATCAAATAAAGGCTCAACGATAAGGTTTTTTGTTTTTTAAGCTTTAATACAATATCAAATGGCAAAAAAAAAAACAATTCAGGATTTTTAAATATTTAAAGAGGATCACTTTGGGACATTCCACGTCGGTTCCAGGTCGGGTTTTCCGATTTGGGTTTAAATTTGCACACTTTTGCACTTTATCTCTATTAAAGTGGGAATGCATAAAACAGACTTTGGATAGGCTGATATCGATATAAAATTTCCCGTAGAATTCAAATTTGCACTCAGAAATTCATTCAAACATAATGGTGTTCCTAGAAATGGGAATAAAGCGAAAAACTCGTGAAAATTCGCGAAAAACACGTGAAAACTGAAAAAATCGTCAAAATATCGCTGTACATTTTTTTCCGTGCCTAGACATATTTCTATCTAAAAGAACATAAGTTCTTACGTCTTTTGTCAAATTTAAAAAAAATAAAAAAAGGTGTTTTTGAGAAATCGAATTTTCAAAAAAAAAAAAAACGGGTTTTCCATTTTCCGGATTTTCCTCAATTTTTTTGCCGGTGGGATCGTGTTCAGCGGGAAAATTCTCATCGGAAATGATATGGCTGACATTTTTTTTGAGTAGATTGATCTTAATGCATTGAAAATAAGCAAACAAGTCGAAAAAACAAGAAACTATGGTTAAAACTTCAAACTTAAAACGCCATTTTGAAGATTTTGGGCTTAAACTTTGCAAATCATAATATTTCGTAGTCTGAAATAAGTGTTCCAATTTTCAGCCAAATCGGCCTAGGATCGACTGTAAAACCTACGTGGATAGGGTAATTTTGGCAGGTAAAAAAATCAAATATTTTTTCTTGCATATTCTTAAACTCGTCCTTGTTTCAAAACTCGTTATGTAATATGTTTAGTATTATTGTTAAAATTAGTTTTCTATGCACAAGGGAATTTGTAAACCTTTAAACTTGTACTTTTAAGAATATATCTATTAATATTTATCCCACTTCTGTCACCTCTACTTTTTTTTATTTGATTTGAGCAGATTTGCCCGGCTGAAAATCAACGGATTGGCAACAATTTGACATCTCATGGACTACTTTTTATGTTCGACAGAATAATGTTTGTATGGTTCCTTAATTCCTTAAGCTATAGCTTTAAAAAACAACCGGCGAAAAGTTTGGCGACAGTTGGACCAAGTCGACGGATTACTTTTTGTGTACTTTATGAAGAACAAAAAAAAAGAAAAAAAATTCCACCAATTTCCCTGAATAAATCTTTTGATCTTGAACTTACCTGCTTCGTTAGATCACGATCGTATTCATAGATCATAACGGTACTTTATAGTAAAGATATTTCATTAATTGCTGAATAAGCTATTTACCTATAATTATGGCCTTTGTAAGAATCTATTGAAGTTTTTCCGCTTCTTTTGATATTTCAAAATCGATTACTTTGTGCCTGCTGACAACGTCTCAATTCCAGCCAATTAGAACATAGCCGCCAATAAAACTAGTATTAGATAAGTTGCATGCTGTTGAAGCACTTTGGACCATACCTAATTGTGGTTTTTTTTTTTGCTCTGTAAAATTAAATTCGCTAGATTCAAGCAGATCAATAAGTATTTCTTGAGCTGCAGTAGACCTCAATCCACCTTGAATTAGCTGACCTTGTGGAATGGCAGAAAAGATGAAGGAAAATCCTAAGTCATTCTTAGGCACGGCATCTCGTCGATCGTCAGGCACTTTAGGACTTTTATGTGCTTGATTCAGGTATTAGGAGAGAAATTAGCAAAATGCCTTGAGACTGAAAATTTTGTCACGGCCGTCGCCGTCGCACTGGATGGACTTATTGAAGCAGAAAAAAGAATGCGGCAGCCGCAACAAGCGCAGATTGCGGACCGGATCACATTCACTTCTGCCGGTGCGGTGATCTGCAGGCCGCCGCGCCGGTCACTGATGCGAACGATGCCCCGCTGACATGTAAAACGATATAAATTCGACATTTGGCCTGGATATTACTTGCCACGCATTGTGCATCGAATGGAATCCACATTATATTATCCACATATGGTCATATTTTTACCTTGCGCAACAGCACAATTGTGTGGGTGGATGTTAAGAAGAAAATTCATTAGGTAATTTCTCTGTTGCACCATTTTTTACCGGCGAGCACCACATCGCACACATCGCGTACTCAGTCGGCGCGCAAAGTAAATCGTCAGGTTTGTTGCGTTTTGCAATCGATGGAGTTTATACGATTCAGATATTTAGCAATCAATTGAATGCACTTATTTTACTATAAGATTTCGATTATGAGCTTGTTAAGCACTTGTTTTTGTTTGTTTGTACATATTTCTTTAAATTCGCTATTGGGGGCTTAAACGTAATGATTGCGCTGATCTACTCAAGACAGACGAGACATTCAAAGAGGCCAGAAGCTGTTAAATATAAAATTACAAAATATTGCAGTTTACATATTTTAATAATTGTTTTCAGCAAAAGACTTACGACGGAATTCATAAAAATATCTTTAAAGAGCTCTTAAGCGTTCATTACCTACAACACCTTTTAAGACTAATGGACGTTTTAAATACATAAACGCGATGTAAATGTTAAAATGGAATCAAAGTAGATTTAAACGTTGTTAAGTTGCAAAAATGTGTCAATTTGTTAAATAAAAACGTCCGGCAGTTTGTCGATTGTCTTGTACAAGAAATTGTTTATAATGGTCGAAGCAGGAAGCAGCTCTTTAAAACGAAAATTGGCTGGATGAAGACAAGATGTGTAACTACTTTTACTTTTACAAACAAGCGAATTTAAACCCATTTATTCCCCTTAAATCACAAAGAAAAAGGGTTTTAATTTAATTTAAATCTCTAGGAATTGAACCAAAAGGACAAATTTTCATCGAAAAATAACCAAACGGCGGCGATTTTTCAAAAAACCCATATTTTTGACCCGAAACATCGGAAAGTCCATGGTTCAATCCCTGATCAAATCGAATCATGTATCAAAGAACATATCAAAATTTCAAAATGCTCGGTCCAATAGTTTTTTTTTTTTTTTAAATTTGTACACCAACTCTAAAAACGCGGTTTTGAGAAAATCACTTTTAAAGGTTTTAAAAGAATATTTTTTAAAGGAAAAGCTTATTTAAATTTAATCTAGAATGCCTGCACCGAAACCGAATGCGACTTAAATATAATGAAATTCTTACTCTTGAAGGTATTTCCTATCAAAATCAATCATAAAAAAAATATTGATGTTTTTGAAAATTTAATTTATGTAACTTTTCTTTTAACTTCTAGCGTAGTGAAATTAATACTTTATAATTGAATTTATAACCTGGCATTTAGAGTTAGCGTCTAGATTACTAGATTCACAATATATCGAACATTGTCTTTAGAAAATCGATACTTTTTTCTGAACTCGTCATCACGAAGAATCAAAAATGACTGGAGTTCCCCAAGGCTCTGTTCTTGGGCCAATACTCTATTATATAATATATACTTTATGATCAAAAATAAACAGAAATTCCTAATTTGAACTGCCCGTAATCGGTATAAAATTGTTGCAGTCACGTTTTGACAATCTGTCAAAGTTTGACGGCGATCGAATGTTTAGTATTTTGTCAGCGTATATTTGAGTGAGTCGAAAAAATGTTGTGTGACGATTTGTACAATGGATAAAAAAATGAAACAACGAGCGTGGCTCAAATGTTGTGTTGCAGATCAAATTTGGTATACTAAATCATTGAAAATGTTGAAAAAAGCCTTTCTCGAATCGTATATGTCGAAAACACGGGCATACGAATGGTATAAGAGGTTTAAAGACGATCGTGAATGCTTGGATGATGATGAACATACTAGACGCCCAACAATGTCAGTTACCGAAGAAAATATCGAATTGGCAAAGCAAATCGTATTGGAAAATCGATGTGTACCAAGCGAGAGCTTGCTGTGGTATTGAACATCTCATATGGATCGATAGAACACATTTTGACAGATGATTTGGATATGAAAAGCGTCGCTGCCCACCTCGTCCCAAAAACACTGAGTTTTTTCCAAAAACAGCGTCAAATTGCTGTGGCTAATGAGATGATTCCCAAAGCAAATAGCGACCCCATATTTATCAAAGGCATCATAACTGCTGACGAAACGTGGATTTATGAGTTTGCCGACTGAACAACGATCTTCCGAATGGTGCTTCAAAAATGAGCCAAAATCGAAAAACCCCCGTCAAAGTCGCTCGAAAATTAAAGTTGTGTGGTGTGTGTGGTGTTGTGCACTATGAATTCCTTCCAGACGGTCAAACGGTCAAAAAGGAATACTATTTAGGCGTTATGCGCTATGTGCGTGAAGTAATTTGTATATTTTGTGGAAGAGCAGCTCGTGGATTATACATCACGATGATGCGCTATGTCTCATAATGTGTTGATTGTTTCGGAGTTTTTGATCAAAACATCGACTAATGTCATCAATCAAGCATCGTATTCTCCAGACTAGGCCCAGTGTGATTTTTCCCTTTCCCAAGACTCAAATTGCCATTCAGAGGAACGCGCTTTGAGACGATTGATGCCACAAAAGAGAATTCGCTACGAGAGCTAAAGGCTATAATTTTGCAAGCCTATAAAAATTGCTTAGATAATCGGGTTAAGCGTTGGCATCAATGTATCATTGCATATGGTGTGCATTTTGAAGGGGAGAATAAAGAAATGTTTGTTTTACCAAATTCCCATTTATTTTTGATCATGAGATACACAACAGACCTCCCTTATGTACCTTAATTTCTTTTATCGATATTCGCCGATGACACAGCAAATTTTTAGTTCTCATGAACACCCTGTATCCATTTGTAAAAATTTGCCAAACTAACTAGACATTATCCAAGATTATTTCCATAAATGTAAATAAAAGAATTAACCCCAATAAATCTTATGCCATGTTCTTTATGCACGTTTTTGGCCTAAGAATAATCTTAAACTAGCACATAACATCAGTTCTTAGCCTTCTGATTAAAACTACATATACCCATTCATGAACAGAAGATCAACATTAAGCCTGGAAAATAAGATTATTATATATTATATAAATTCGTATTTCGAGCCCTCATGATCTATGAAGGTACCATTTGATTTCAATGTGCGCGCAAACACATAAACAAATTACAAATATCCCAAAACAAAATACTTTCATACAAGTTTTTGCTAAAAAAAAAAATTTTCGAGGGCTTCATTCTTAATGGAATAAAATTACATAACCGAAACAAAATTGGGTGTAAATGAAATTTTTATGTGAACAAAATTTTCTTTTTCTAAAAATGCTTTCCTAATTCAAAACAATTTTCGAATTATGTACTTAAATTTAGACTATACTAAGAAAACAGTTCTACCTTTGTATAAAGTATAAAATGAGAGTGCTACAAAGTCTAGAATTTCAAAAACGAAGTTTTGTATTTCTAAAAGTATTATTTTCCTAAATAGCTTTTCTATGAAAGATAGTTAAAAAAGTAAAGACATTTTTTGTCATTCATTCTTAATTTTTAAAATCCTAATATAAATCTATAGCTGAATCAGATTGCCTTAAATGATGTTAGCCAATGATCCAAATATATTATCAGCTGCTAGTTTATGGCACGCTTATTGAAAATATTTCATTCATTTCATAACTTCTTGTTTTTCCCTAGGCAGCAGTCCATCTTACGTTTTTTGTCAGCGAAAATGCCAGACTGTTCGGACCCAAATGGAGGTCTCATGATTTTTAAAATTAAGGTTCTTTTTTACTCGACTATTTGGCATGGAATTTATTATCATGCATGTAAGTATTGCTTACAAAAAAAATGACCCGCCTACACGATCGATCGCTTAATTGTATTAAAATTAAATCTTCAGGGTCCCCATTAACTTTTTCTTATAAAAATCCATCCAAATATTGATGAATTTTTTTTCTAATAAAAAGAGAAAAACGAAAGACTTAAGCGACGAACCTTCACTACTTCTTTAGTTGGACTCATTGTTATCGAGGGATTTTGTGAATATTCCAGTTTCTTTGAAGGTCTCATTGTCATCCCGCGATCATTGGTAAGCTATAAGATTAGTAGACTGTACAAAAAAAAAAAGGAAACAATAATCCGGATTTCTGCTGGTCACTAGTCTAGATTAAGTCTCGTCCTCAAGGTCGTGTGTCAGTGTGAATTGCAAACAAAATTGTTTTTATATTTTTCTTCAGACTGAAAATAATGAAGGTCTACACCACACCTGAGGGAAAAAGAGTATAAAATTGTTAAAGGGGAAATCTCTGTCAACAATTTCTTGTAGTTTTGTTCACGACATATTTACTTGAAGTGAATGTACAAAGGTCACCGATTTATAGAAAAATTGCACACAATGTACCACGTGACGATCCATAAATTATATCTATCCATATATAAGATGAATAAATTAAATCTCATTAATTCGATTGTGAGAATCTGGAACTAGATCGTTGAAGGACACCGAGAAAGATCGAAACCAGTACCTTTCAGAAGGATGTTGGTAGGATCGAAGGTAATAAGTGATCGCTTACCTAATCGATCAATGATCACCTCCTTAGTGCCCTCTAGGGGCGGAGTTTTTATCGCTTCTGAGCTATTACATGATTTAATCTCCGTTTTGCATCTGTTTACCTGACAATCGCTTAATTGAACACCACTACAGCATGCAATTCACTTCCTTGATTAGCCTTGGACAGGCCCAAGTAAGAAAGCTTTTTTGCGATATAAAATGTGATGCGATTACCTGTGATATTGCAACGGTTTCTTTCCCTTTAAAGGCAGACGATACGTCACATCATAAACTGAGGAAAAATATTTTCGCATAACTTCAGAAGGTGTGAATAAGAAAACCAGAAAGATGCCGGAAAATGTTAGGAATTTTCTCAGTAAAAATAAATTTTTTCTTCTTAAGAAGTCCGACAACTTCTTTGAGGATTTCTTTTTACCAGAGCAAATATTGTCGCTCGGGAGGCGGTAGTTTTTATGCTATTGCTACTTTTTCTGTTGTTGTTGTTGTTATGTCACACGGTCTGTTGGTATTGTGTGACGTGACTGGGGCTCAGGCTGTGCTGTGCCACAACCTGGAAGAATGCAAAAGACTTATGGATGCAGACCACTGTGAAGGCGGCTTAACATACATTGAGATTGCGAAATTAAACTCCATATGAGAGTTCCACGATATATATATACCATATATGAAATACGGGAGCACCAGCCGTTGTGCCGTCGTCGTGCATTGGACGGCATGGTGCACTATCATGTTGAAAAATAACAGGGACATGGACAACAAGAGCCAGAGATCTTTGTGTGCTCTACTTCTTGTTGTCGTCGTCCGTCGAAAGGGAAAACCCCTTGGAAAGTGCACCGATCGCAGTTAAAGAGGAAGTGATCCGCCAATGAGGTTTATCACTCAACATTAGATGCTGTCTGTCAACGCACAAGTGCCGACCCGCCTTAGATATCTTAAGGCGGTTGCATAACTGGCGGTGAAATTATTCTACGAAGTTAGTCCGGCAGAACTGATCGCAATGAACAGCTAGTGATCAAGTCAGTCACATGGTGATCAGATTTCATTGGTAATCCAGTTTAAGTTTCATTTTACGAAATTATGTTATTATAAAAGGAGATCTTATATGTAGCTTTCGCCTACGAGAACCGAACGCCTGGACATTAATCTATTCCGATCGTATGTTGGTTTTTAGATAAAATCTAGAGGATACCAGTTCTGATCGCAATATATGAGCCATTCATTTACCAAATCGATTACCTCTACATCATATAAAAATTCAAATAAATATTGTCAAATATCAACTAATTTTAAGCCTAATTATGAAATTTAATCGTGTATTAAGATTCAAAAATTTCCTAAAGTAGAATTAATCATTTTGATCGACTGAAACATTTATCATTCCATTCCAAAACTGAATTCGTCTTAGTTTTCAATTTTTTAAATTATTTTAGATAAGGTTTTATGAATTACCCTATTACATATCATTATATTTGCTACCTTTAAAACATCATCACATTTATAGTCTATCAATCAACGTTTAAGTAGCCACTCAAAGATTTCAATAATTAATTTTTTTATGTTTTTTTTTTAAATTGCGACGTTTCTCCAAAAGTTTGATTTTTCAGATTTGAAGGCTTATATTATAAATCGAAAAAAAAAGGAAAATTTAGATCACTCATTTAATATTCATTCGAAAGCCTTGAATGTCTGTCTATCTCTGTATAATGTTTGAATCATGTTGAAATTTTATATGTTTATAATAAGATATCTAATTCATTCAGCCTCGCCTACGATTTTTTCTTATTTTATTATTATTTTTGTCTTTGCTTATTTTAATATTCTCAAAGATTTTTTAATTTTTGTTTTGCTTTCCTTTTTATAAATACTTTCTTAGTTTTTTTATTAAGTACTATTTTTCGGTTTAATTCTACATCTTGTTCTTTTGGATTATGCATACAAATATTTTTGGAAAAATATATTTTAAAAACCCAAAAATTAACATGATTTTCTAGTCTTCTAAATCTAAATAAACCCCACAACTTGATTTCCAAAGAAAGCAGGACAGCATTTAAACAGAACAAAATTTAAATAATTAATAAAATAGTAAGTGAATTTATGTTAGAATCTGTGAATCTTCGTAATTTTATTTGAAGCGTTAATTACTACGTCATTTAAATATGCTGCATCGTCATGCATATAGAAAGATATATAGATGCATAAATTGAACAAAATCACTTTCAATCATATCAACATATTTTATGCATAATCCACATCATAAATTATTTTAAACAATTTCGATCCTATAGTAAAATAAGTCACACTGCTGAAAACCTATACATGGATTTCATTAAGGTATGCAGCAAAAACAGGGTGCGACTTTTTCTCAAGACCAAATTTCAATATTTACGTTTTTTTATGTTTTATCATGAAACTATGTAAAGATTTTTTTTTAAAAAAAAAAGTTGTTTATGCTTTTATATTGAGAAAATAAAGTAACAGATCAGATATTTGCATGCGTTTCGGAATCATAACAAAAAACACTATTGTTTTATAAAAAGAGAAATAGATATGTAGATTTATCTCATTGACAAAGAAGTAATGTGTCAGAAGTGGGATTTGAATATAGATAGTTATTATTAAAGAAAATAGCAGATTCGTTGAATGTATTTCGTAATATTAATAATTCCAAAATTCAAAAATAACTCATAATTGTAGTTATATAATATTGCAAGTAGTACTTTAAGGGATAAGCTACTTATCAATAATTATGACTCTCAAGAATTCCTAAATTTCTGACTTTGATGATACCGATACAAATTTTACGTAAACTAATTTCTTTATTTGTTTCTTTAATTATTTGACTTCATGCCTGATTTTGTCTACTATTTTCTGTTCTTTAGTATTTATATCTTTGATTTTCTCTGAAGCTTTACGTTTTTCTGTTTTCAAGCTTTCAAAGTCTTGTTTTTTCTTTAGTTTTTTGGAAGATTCTTGATAAATCATGTATATTTCGGTTTTTTATTAATTAATATTTTTATGACAAATTCCTCGGAAAAATTGTTAATTAAAAGCATTTCCATGTGAAGTAATCAAAACGATTTAAAAAAAAAAAAGCGTAATTCATAATTATACTTTTTTTGGAATAATTTCAAGCCATAAATCGTCAACTTGATAGTTTTCTTCTAACGAAAATTACTACTATTATATTCCAGATGGAATGGATGTAGCAAAACTCCCGGGAATATATATAAACATAAGCCGTGAAGTAGGAAATGCACATGTAGCGCGAAATAACATTGTTCCTTATGGCTGTAGACCCTGTGGTATGCCACTCCACAAGCCTAAACTGCTAAACTAGAATATTTACGTGAAAATGATATTCTACTAATTATAACTAGATTGAAATACCTTTCTTAGAATTTGAAAAACATTATAGTGTCAAGAACAAAATATTAAAGATTTTTGGCATTTAAAAACAACTCTAGGACTATTCATGGTAATTTGTTCAAGTGATTTGTAAGAGTGACTTTTGAACACAAAAATCTTTAATCTGTCTTGTCCCCATAATGATTTTGATACTATTAGAATAATATTCTGCTCTAGATGTAATCAGTAGAACATCACCTTTCCGTAAAAGTAATAGTTTTTGAAATCCGCCGTCTGAAGCGGAGTGAATGAGGTAAACCGCCATAAGAATCAATGTTACTTCGCCTACATCACCTATATAATAATAGTTATATATTTTTTCCACCTATCTGGATCAGGGAAATTATGCATAAAATTTAAAATTAAATAGCAACAATTTATAGCTGTAATTTTAGATTTTTAAACAAATCCACTAAATTGCCATGAATTGCGTACACAAAAATTGATAAAAATTTTTATATGAAAATTTTGGGTTCAAGTTTTGACTGTTTGAATGGAAATTTGATGGTCTTTATAAAAATAAATCTAAAATTATTGCTATAAGTAGCCGCTTTTAAATTCCAAGTTTATGCAAAATTTACTTTATACAAATCCTGAGGCGGATAGATGAAAAGAACATAGTTAAAATACCCTATAAATGTGGTAGTGAAGAGGTCTACTTTATAGATTATTATAGAGTATTCCGGGGGTCTTTTATTCATTTATTATTTATTCAAGGATTCATCAATAGCTGACTTCTATAGTAGTTAAATAAATTAAACTTTAACAAAGCTGATTTTTTAAATTCCGTTTAGTTAAATTAAAATCAATGATATTTAATTTATTATTGAAAAGACGAGACATTGAGAAGGTTGGCATGTGCATCCACTAATGAATACTGCCCTTCTTACAAGGGGACGGCACGACCTTGGGGAAACGGATTTTAATGAATTTTAGTCTAGTGGTAGTATGCCATGTGGGTACTACCGCTGTAAAATATTTCAGGCCAATGCCCAGTAGAAACTGAGAAAAAAAAGAAATAAAAAAAAAGTCAATCAGCTCTGGATTTGAACCCGTACATGCTGGAGTACGGGTCTGAAGCATTACCGCTTACGCCACGGTACGCTTAATCAGTATTTAACATAACTTATATATAAAGTGCGGGGTGAACTTTAGATGCATTTTTCTCAGCTTCTACTGGGCGTTGGTCTGAAATATTTTACAGCGATAGTACCCACATGGCATACTACCACTACACCAAAATTCATTAAAATCCGTTTCCCCAAGATCGTGCCGTCCCCTTGTTAGATATAGAATACGATGCCCTGATTTCAATAAAAATTCCCTCAATTTATCCCGGTTTTCCAGAAAGAAAGTGACCAGACTGAAAAAAGTTACCAGCTACACAAGATCTGAATTTCAGGACTACGAAAACCATAGGTTCAAGGTCAATTTGGAATCAGATCAAGGTCCAACGCGCTTTCCACTGAGCGATACCGCTGCCCAACCAGGTTAGCAATTTTTCAAAACAAAACTTATACTAAAAATTCCCTACAACTTTCTAAAAAACAATTCAAAATTATTACACCTCAATAAAACTCGTTATTGCCCCAAGATAATAAATAAAGCAATTATCGCCAGCTTACTACAGCTATTAAAATAATAAATCGTCTTCACCCGTGAGCCCATAAAAAAAACATCCAATAAATGCGAGCAGTATCCGAATTATCCAAAAAACTTGCACAAACCACGCAGAAAAGATTGCACACGTCGAAACGCAACTTATAGTGCGTTGCAAGTAAATTTTTACGACTTACATATTTTTTTATGCCCCCCAAAAAATACCTTTTATGGTCCAATTAGCTGCAAAACGTCTCAATCGTACGATATTGAAAGCGCGAACAAAATTCCTTGAATGGCATTTTGAATGTGAGTGCGTCGTCGCATTCTTGAACAAATCACACTGAAGGCACTGCACTTGCCCGAGTTCTTGCAAAAAAGTTCTTGAACACTTCTTTGAGTACAGAAAAGAACCCCAAGTGGTCTTAGATAGATAGTCTGATTTCACATTCCCTGCATCTATCGATGTTAGGAGAAATATTCTGCGATTTATTAGAAATAAAAATTTTTTTTTTATGTATTATCGAGCCGCCACAAACAACCTGACGACGCACGGTTGCGTTGTCAGGGACTGCGAAAGGTCATTAAAATTGCAGAAGCTCAAGTGTCAACCGTATCGTATTCAATTATTGCAATTGAACGGGAATAATGTTTTTTTTTTTTCTATTTTACTTTATATTTTTTGCTTGTATTTTTTCTATAATGCGCTCTACATAGGGAAAAGGCTGTAGTGTAAAAAAAAATATATATAGACCCACCTCCCCGTAGAATTCAGCTTCTACAGTGGTTTCTATGTTTATTCACTTGTTATGTGACAATTTTCTGTGGTAATTACGACAGTTGTCGTACCTTGTCCCAGTAAAACGACATCCCCTGACTTCCCTGACCCTACTTTTGCCTTGGTATAGATCGTCAATCCTCAACTACCACCACCACTACATAAATTGTGGTGCTCTGCATCTTCTAAATACTCTCAATTTCCTCCTCCATTCATCGCTTGTTATTTGTATTATTGTATTAATTTGATCAAACCGATCACGAATATGAGCTCTAAAAACCTGTCGTCATCATTATCGATCGGTATGAAAAAGACCTCAAAAGCTGCACAGCTGTTGGAAGAGACCTCCCCATTGCGGCGGCAAAACGACATGATGCGGCCACAGTAAAAGAGCGCACTCAATAATCCATTCCGTCGTCAACCTTCTTGAGATTTTCTTGGGAACTCGAATGAAAGTGAACTTATTTTTGTATGCATTGATTTTCTTGAGCATAGTTGTAGCAACAGAAGCAACGATAGCAACCTCTATGTTGATGGTATTGGTTGGTGGTGGTAGATGCCCTCCCGCTTTGGCCCGCCTTAAGCCCCCACCTCCCCGCCGGCACCACCGAGACATATTTTGTAGGTATGTAACAACGGTGGCGGTATCATGACCACTTTTTTTTTCATTTTAAAAAAATACATTTTTATTTGTATCTTTAAGAGACCATCACATGGTGGCGTGCACTAGCAAACAAGCACAGCGCACCACCGCCACCGCCGCCGTTGCCGCTGTCTTCATCGTCGTCGTCGCGCCGCTTACAACTTCTGCACGCTCCCCGCGCTTAAAAATTTTCCCAACTATCTATGAAGAGAGTATAAAAGCAGGTAACTGACCATACTCAGCATCCAGTCAAAGGTACGGAATCGAAACGGTTCTTATCCTCCAAAAGAGATTTATTCAATTTCGAGGATCACTAAAAAACCATCTTAAAAGCGCTGCTGATCGGAGACCCAAGACAAAAGGATTAGCTGAAAACAAATCTTCCTTTTAAGCTCCACCATCCTTTAAAAAGGACTTATGATGAAAGCAATTGTGAGTATTTTGTGATATATAAGTGCATTTAAAGGAAGTGATCTTGTGTTATCTATGTGATCGATAATTAGTATCTTTTTAAATTTAATTTTAAAGAGGATGTGTATTCAGCACATTTATATCATTCGTTTTCTATTTTTGGTGCCTCGAAGTCGCTGAAATTGAATATCTCTACTCAGCGACGTGATTGTTTTACAAAATTATACAAGTGAATAAATAAAAAGAGAGTGAAATTATTTTGGCCCTCTACATAGAGCACGATCACTTTCACATAAAGACTCTTGAATTTTTCATGATCATATTAAAAAAATTTTGTTTTTTTGTTTTTACCTTAAAATAAAAATTTTAAATAAAATAAAATAATAAACGTAATTTTATAAATTAAATTCTTACAGTTGTGCGTCACAGCACTTCTTCTGGTATCAGCACTTGCTGAATCCGGAGATAAGAAGAAGGCTGTTCCACTCGAGAAGAAGCTCGATAAACGAGGACTATTAAATTTGGGTTATGGATATGGAATTAATGGATTAGATGTAGGATATCTTGGAGGTGGACATGGAGTTTATCAAACTGGTCACGGTGGTAGTGGACTTGGTTATACTGGTTATGGTGGTGGACAAGTTCTACTCGGTGGACATACAGATATCTTAAAAACTGTTACATTAGTTAAAGGAGTACCTGTACCATATCCAGTTGATAGACCAGTTGCCTATCCTGTTGAGAAACCAGTTCCTTATCCAGTTAAGGTTGCCGTACCACAACCCTATGAAGTTGTAAAACATGTACCATATCCAGTTAAAGAATATGTTAAAGTACCAGTTCATGTACCACAACCTTATCCAGTTGAAAAGAAAGTACCATATCCAGTTCATGTGCCCGTCGATAGGCCATATCCTGTTAAAGTTTTAGTTCCACAACCCTATCCAGTAGAGAAACATGTTCCATATCCAGTTAAGGTACCAGTACCACAACCTTACGCAGTTGAGAAACCATATCCAGTACCAGTAGAAGTTAAAGTACCAGTACCAGCACCATATCCAGTTGAAAGGAAGGTGCCATACCCAGTTCATGTTCCTGTCGATAGGCCATACCCCGTTTCAGTACCAGCACCATATCCAGTACATGTAGAAAAACCAGTACCCTACATTGTTGAGAGACCAGTTCAAGTACCAGTTAAGGTACCCGTTGATCGTCCTTATCCAGTTACAGTTGAAAAACCAGTACCATACCCCGTTAAAGTTCCAGTCCCAGCCCCATACCCAGTTGAAAGACACATTCCATACGCTGTGGAACGACCAGTCGCCGTACCAGTTAAGGTACCAGTCGATCGTCCTTATCCAGTTACAGTTGAAAAACCCTATCCAGTTGCTGTAGATAGACCTGTTCCGGTCCATGTTAAGGTACCCGTCGCTGTGGGACACCACTACGGAGGAGCCTATACCAGCTTCAGCAGCGGTTTAGGACACGAATACAGCTACCACCATTAAGCCAATCAAATGTACAGAGAAACATTTATACACCATAGCTAGCTTTTAGAATACACCAACACCGGCCGTAGGACTAAGGATGCTCTATGAAAAAAAAAATATTTTGTTTGTTTGTTTTAAATATACTTCTCACCGCCAATAGTGCTACAAATCATCAAATCACCTGCTAACTTAGTGGATTAGAGGCGACGCCAGATTTTATGCCCTATTATTACGCGAAAAAGTCCGAAACCATAAAATTTATATATAAATAAAGGAAACCGATCAGCAGCAGCTAAATCTAGGCAAAATAGATCGCGCGAGTGATCTCAGCCAGTCCATAAGGATCTCATGTGATAGAAAATCCGAGATTTCACCAGGACGGCAAAAATGTGTATCAGAACGCGATCTAAGCACGCGCTCTCATCTCATCATCAAAACGACTTTCATTTTATAATGAACTATTTCTTTTCTCTTTGTATTTATATTTAATTTAACTTAAGAAATAAATGAGAGTTTTGTAAGAAATGATCAAACTGTTTTACAACTTATCAAATTCCTTGAAATACCATAGATAGAAGACAAAAAAACCCCTTTCTTTTTTTTTTTAGGAAATGAAATACCAAATTTTTGGGTGACAAATAAAAAAAAACCATCTCCTCCTACAAAAAAACCAAATAACTCTTAATTTGCACTTGACACTGTGCGAACAAAAAAAAGATACCAAAAAGATCGCGTGGTAGAAAAAACCCCAATCAATGATCCGAATTTTTTACTTTGAGGTACCATCAACCGTGACCGCAAGGCATCAAGGTGTTTAGGAGAAAAAACAAAAAAAATACGTAATCGTATTAGAGAAGAGCAACTTCATTAAAATGCAATGCAATGCAAATTCCACTGCATTTTATTGCAGATTATAACATCAAATATACTCTCTTGGATTATGAATTTGTATAGTACCACATTTTCAATGTGAAGATGATTAAATAAGAAACAGTTCACACACCTTCAATGTTCCACTTTTGATTTTTATTGCATAAAACAATTTAAAGAAAAAAAAATTAAGATAAGAGAAATTTTATAAGATGCCACTAATACCCCATGATTTGACCCCGAAACTCCGATAACGAGTATCCGTCTAATTTTTTGGACGAGGTTTTTTTTTTTTAAACCTGCTGGCCCTTACGCAAGCGGAGATTCCAATGAGACCACGATTGACCCACTAACCGGAGTTGCTGTTGAATTAGTTTTTTTTGAGGAAATTGAGATCTTGAGAAATCTTAAGATAACATACCTTACATTAAAAGGTCTTTTGAAGGACAGAGTAGAGGGAAATGAACTATTATCATTGTGGTTTTTCGAACCCTACATTATATTAGAATGTGGTATTGTAATTTTTAATAAAGACCCATATTCAAGTAGTTGACTGCAAAAATAGCTTTTTTTTAAAAACTTCCTGGCGATCAAAACAACAGATAATTGAAATAAAAGAACTATAAACTATAAAAGTTCGGTAATTAAATAATAGCAATTTTGTGATCAAGGATGATCGTGCCACTCGATAATTAACTTGAAGGGCAGTAAATCGTATCGTTGTATTACGTTTCAATGTAACAAATTAGCGCTAAAACTTCCAAAATTAAATTGTGGCAATTTGTGATCAAGGATGTTAATATCTTCTTGAAAATACTCGCTAAAAGGTTATTTGAAGGTCAGAAAAGAGAATATCGAATTATTAAACTATCAACAACAACCTATCAAGCATTTACTGAATATTTCATTATCGTATGACGGCAAAATTGGCGCCAAAAATTGCAAATTGAATTAAATCTCTTAAAATGGTCAAATGTTACCTTGAAAAATTAAACACGCATCCCACGAAAAAGATCAATTCAAGGGTAAAAATGTAAGAAATAAAATATTACCAGAAATCTATCAAAAATTCTGTTTGTTCCGCAATTATTAGACAGGAAAAACTTTAAAAATTGAAATCTAACAAGAATTTTTGATAAATAATGATCATGAGTTGATCTATAAAATATAATATAAAATTCAACAAATTTTAAAGGTTATCGATGTTTATAGCTAGATCACTCAACGGTTAAAGAACAAAAACTATAAATTATCAACAGCAACATATCAAGAATTTACAGAATATTTTATTACCTTATGACATCTAAATTGGCGCCAAAAAGTGCAAATTGAATTAAATCATTTAAAATGATCAAACGATGCCTTGAAAAAATAAACATGTATCCCACGAAAAGACAAACTCAAGGGTAAAAATGTAGGAAATAAAATATTACTTGAAATCTATAAAAAAATTCTTGTTTTTCAGAAATTATTAGACAGCAAAAGCTTTAAAAATGAAGATATAACAACAACTTTTAATATAAAAAATTATCATGATTTGATCTATAAATTATAAAATTCGAAAAATTTCATTAAAAGGTTAAATAATATATAAAACTGAAAATTACAAGTAATAACGTCCTAAAATTAAGATTAGGTATATATTTTTTAATAAAAATGTTATATGTTTTGGTTTTTCAAAAATCCTACATATTTCTTCCATTTTTTATAAGAATAGAAGAGTTGCGCAACTAAATGATCGCGATCAAGAGAGATCACATCTCTAACGATCGATGATATCTCATGAAAAGTTCACTAGAACTATAATTTATTACGCAATGGATTGACGCCAAAAGTTTTACAATTAAAATACTTTGCTATTTTATGACAAAGGAAGAATCATGTCTCCTTGAGAAAATGGAAATTAATTGCTCCTCAACGACAGTGGCACGATCGTTTATCGCAAACTGTGCGAAAAACAGCGTAAGCTTTGCAAAGTGTGCGATTTAGAATGCTCCGGAGAATAATACAGCAGCTAATTGCTTGGCAAAAATGTCAGACCATAGTGTACTTAGTCATTGGTATCGTGGAAATAAACCTGCACAAGCAGCAGCCTAACCAACATCTTATAAGATATGTATACAAAACAAACGTTCACTTAAAGAGCGCCAAGAACTTCTATCCTGCAAAAAACTAAAAAAACAACAGACAAAAAACCACGATAAGTTCCCAGGCCAGGTGAGGTCTAATGGCGCGCAAAACCGACCAATAATAGAGCTTGACTTATTTGCGGTTGGAGCGTTTAAAAACGCCTTTCCCCTGTGGATTACAAAATGCCACTAATGCCAGCAATTGCAAGATATGAGAGTAAGAAAAAACAACTAGGGACCCATACGATTATTTTTTTTCCCTCTAGATACAAGCAGAGCTCTGTGAAAGAGTGTCTTAAAGAAAAAAAACACCCTCCGATTGTGACATCGATCAAGTTCTCATAGGTGTCCTAAACGAAACAAGCAGTAAGACATGCATGCAATTAGTTCAGAAAATTTTACACTAATTACCTTATAAATATGTCACGTGTAATTACACGCATGTCAACGCAATCGTAAGATCCAATTAAATTCAATTTTATTCTATCAATGCAATGCTTAAGATACTTTCCAACCGACTAAATTGCATCTATCGTTTGATTATCGATCTTACCATCGATCTTGCCAACAGGTGATGAAAGATCCGCCGCCGCCCCCAGGTGTCACGAAATTAGCGAAATCTTAGTGCCCCAAAAAATCCACTTCTTCTAATCTTCGATTGCGCGGCGGTGGCCCCACGGTTCAAGTTCAATGTCGCGGCCCCCGATCTCGACGGATGCTCGCGCGAGCCGGATGACGCTGATGATGATGATGATGACGATGATGAGGTAACTCGCATTTCCTTTCGATTTCTTTTCTTTCCTCGGCCTGATCTTGCTCTTAAGCCGAAAGCCGGCTGCTGGATGCTGCATCTGGGTCTCATCTTTTCACTTTCGTTCGTTACCGCAGCACCCGTTTTACCTACGTCTGCGCGTCTGGCGCGGTTTTCATTCAGAGGCTTCGCAACGACTTGAGATCGTTTCGTTGGGCCACGATCATAGCACGTTTCAGTTTCTGAGTTCAAGCTGAGATTGATCGCGTGCGGATTGCAGAGTTTTAGGCGATTCAAAAAAAGAATCAAATCAATTTAAACTGGGTTTTTTTAAATTGATTATTTATTTGGATCTTGTGATCCGTATCGATAAAGATCAACGAAGATTTTAGTAGTAAAGATATATAGAATTATATGTACATTCAGATTTTTCAAAAAAAGAAAAAATGTTTAATTATATAGGCCAAACCTAACTCACATCAAATTCTTATTGGTCCTAACATAATACAGTTGCTAGAAGACTTGTATTTGCTACAATATTAAATCTAAAATTATTTAATATTCTTAAATGTTATCTACAGATTTCTATCTAATATAACTGACATCAAGAGCTGCTTTAAAAACCACTGTAGCTACTACATAAATTCACTTATAAAAGCTGTTTTTTTTCGTCTATCCAGAACATAAGGAAATTATCCCTTAAATTTAAACATCCGGGATTTATATATATATATATTTATTTTTAAATACCACCAAATTGCCATAAATTAAAACCACTTTTGAATCAAAATTTACTCTGAAGTCTTTTCAGTACAAGATTTGAAATTTTGCATAGATGAAAACAATTTGAAGCATATTTAAAAAAAAAAAAAAATAATTCAAATCTTAGTTCTGATTAGCTGTTAGTAAGCTGTTAGTAAGTGTTTTATTGTTCTAGATATACGAAAAATGCAGCTAAAGTAAATACGAACATAAATTTCTTATTACATTAAATAAATTTGTCTGTATTTAATTTTTTAGGAAATCATAAAAAATATTGAATTTGCCATTTAAACCCACAGGTTATCTTTTAAATTCTAGAACGAAGGGCTGAACCATTTGAATAACCTTAAATTAGATATCTTAAAGTCGATTTTGTTGTGATCGGATATGTTTTTGTTATTCAAAATCAGCACAACTTTCTTATTTTGTAACGGTAAACAAAAATGGACTATATAAGAGTTAGCCAATTCAACTGTAGCCCTAACAAAAGTGTACTTACAAGAGAAATTTGTAATCACGGACTAAGAGTAAGAATTTCATAAATTATGAATTTCAAAACTTCTTTAACTTTCCGATTATGAAAATGAAACTGTGGCTGCACCTCAACCGCATCACGGCTGCACTGTTTTCCAGATGGCGGTATGACAGCTGTGCACGGCACGGTCCATAGTATTTTTGTAAAATATGAAACAGCTGCACAACGGCCGCATAAAATAGAAATAATCTGTAAACGTGTTTGCACAATATTCACAAATAATAGGATTTTGCAATTTGTAAATGGTATGATATTTATGAGTTTCAGAATGCTTTAACATTGAACAATTTTGTTTATAATATAATATATTAATAATATTAACATAATACTTTTAGTTTTTCAAATTTTCAAAAAAGAGACCTTAAAAATATTTTTCATTTATAAAAAGTAAAAACTTGATAAACTGGAGAATAATTCATGAAATTTATTCATAATCATTGACTATGTTTTTTTTTCACAAAGAATTTATTCTACTTAATTATCAGAATTATGATCTTTTAATGCATACTATGTTATTATGGTTTTATATCACTATGAAATCTATATATCAAATTTTAATTTATGATTATGGGAATTTATACTTAACCCATTAATGCCTGAATAACAAAAAATTGTACGGCAACTTCGAGGCGCTAACTTTTATTGAAGGGGTGGTCAATTCTCATCGAGACCAACTTTTCTAGACGTATTTTGAGTCGCCCGACACGATCCAACCAAAAAAAAAAGTGAAAAAAAATTATTATTATTGTTTTTTTGCAATATTACGTAAATAAATACCTTTTTCAAGTCATTTTTTTCGAAAAAACGACTGATTTAGTGGAGAAAAAGCAACTTTTTACTGCAATAAAGTGCATAAAACGTGTTATTAGTACTTAAACTTCAAAAATATGCAGGTATTTTTTTCGTTAAAAATATTAGGCTGCATAAAAATTGCAACAATGTAACGCATATTTGCATTACTTTCGATCACTTTTTTTTATCTCACTATGTTCGACTATTCCCAAAAATGTATATAAACTATTTTTAAGGGTCACTGATTACGAATTTGCTATCAGATTTCCGTAATTCAATAATTTTTGGCAAAATTCTCAATTTTTTCGAAAAAAAATTGGGTATTCGGAGTTTTTGGGGTCACTGATTACTGATTAAATGCCTGCATATTTTTGAAGTTTAAGTCCTAATAACACGTTTTATGCACTTTATTGCAGTAAAAAGTAGCTTTTTCCCGACTAAATCGGTCGTTTTTCGAAAAAAAATTACGTGAAAAAGGTATTTATTTGCATAATATTGCCCAAAAATAATAATAATAATTTTTGTTCACTTTTTTTTTTGGTTGGATCGTGTCGGGCGACTCAAAATACGTCTAGAAAAGTTGGTCTCGATAAGAATTGACCACCCCTTCGATAAAAGTTAGCGCCTCGAAGTTGCCGTACAATTTTTTGTTATTCAGGCATTAATGGGTTAATACAGAAAAATGTTATATACACAATATGACTTCAAGTCGTTATCTATATGATAAATATTGATTTTAAGTCATAATGCATCTATCTGTGTTTTTCTCCGTTTATGAAATGTTGTTCTTTATTATTATTATATGTACATCATATATGATAATTTTTCTCTCCGTGTGCAAACTGCGAAGATCGACCTAAAATTATCATAATTTTTTTTTAAACTCATTTAGGAACTTTGCATTAAATTTGTTGAGGTCAACTCTTTCATTTAATGTCATAAAATGCAAAAATAAAACACTGTATAAAACACAATGTAGGTTTAAATATTCATAAGAAAATAAGAATAAAAGTAAGTTACTCAATCATTAATAGATCAATCAAATTGGTTGTACCTACAATATAATATAAAATATAAGCTAAAAAATACTAAAACATGCGAAAACTATAGAAAAAGAATAAAAATTGATCATATACATATATAAATATTTTTTTTTAAATCTGATATGTAACTTTTTGTAGTATTAACAGAGAGATTAACTGGGTTAAGTGCGCACGAAACTACTGCGTAATATGACATAATTTGACTTACAAGTTACGAACTTTCCATAATTTTTTTAATTCGTAACACAAGTGCCGAGGTTATTTTGATATAATGTATTAATTAATAAGTATGTACTTCATAATATGCATCAACATATCCACTTATTTTTAGGTTGCATAACCTACTAAGGAGGCGAGTAAAAATGGATTATATTCGCATATTTCTTATATTTAGTAGAACTTATAAGTAAAGCGATTAATTGACTGAAAAGGAATCAAATTTTGAAAAACTTTAGAAAAAACACTTTCAAATTTGCAGCACAAATTCAATTAATATGCCAAACCAATAAATATTTTGTTAAGATTTTATAAAGTTCTGAGCATTTAAACTAATCCCGTGTTAAAGATAGGATCACTTTTTTAAAACTAGCTAAGTAGTATATACTATATATACTAAAAATATATCATTTCATTTATAGATTTTAATTCCATTTTCATCAAGATAATGCCAAACCACATATTTTACGATGATAAACAGACAACGGTGTAATGCGGTGGAATTATAATTGATAGAAATTGATTTATGCTCTCGTACAAAGTCATTGAATCTATTTTCAACAACCATCAAGAAGATAAATCATCCTATTTCGTGCCTTATAGCTGAATTTAATATAATTTGTCTTACAAGGATTAGTACATACAATTCAGCTATAAGAGAGAAAATAAATAAATGTATTTAATCTTCCAGAATAGGGCTCTTAAACTGCCCAATTAAATCAAAAATTAGCTGCCAAAAATGACTTCAGGTCCTAAAAGAGTAGTAGCACCTAAGTTGTTTACTTATGGTCTTAAGATACAAAAAATTATATGTATCTAACTACCGCAGGTGTTAACAACTTACCGCTGCATTGTTTGGATATCTTTTCCTAATTGAGCGCCACTTCAATGGGCACTAGCAAGTACCATTCGGACCTCTTAACTCCACTTCTGCCACCAGAGATAGACAAAATGAGTATTTGATTTTCAGTTGGATAGTGAATGGTTTTGCTTCTATAATTTGAGGAATTTAATGAATTTAACCGCATAAGTGGTGTCCATTTGTAGAGTACCCAGAACTCGAGCTGTTCGGATCCCCAAAAGATAGGAATCTCTCAGCGACGAAGAAGGAGCGCGCGCGCAAACAAAGGCCCCAACTGTCTTACATTGGCAGCGATTATTTTCACTTAATACGATATTACGTTACGTTACGGTCGTAGGTACGAGGGTTTACGTCATGCAAAACATGTTCTTGTCTTGCGCCGCCATTACTCATGCTCTAGAGGGTCGCGTTGAAGCCGTTACTCGCTCGCTGGCTCGCCATAACTCCATCAAAAAAAAAAAAAAAAAAACTTTTGCTTTTCGTTGATCGTTGATCGTTAATAGGAGACTCGTCGCGGTCGCGGGTAAGGGACCTCCTTACTCCAGTTCTTCGCGTGTGTCAGCACTTTTTGTGCGGGATCTGCGATGCGATGCGGTGGTGCGGTGCTGTTACGCAACCCAACGTCTTTTATATGTTATGTGAACAGAGCCTTTCTTCTTTGGTGCAATCGCTAAGAAGGCGATTTGTGTATCACTCGGCAGGTGATACCAAAAACGCAGCACCCAAGATTGCGCTCCGATGGATTTGTGAATGTAAGAAGAGTCGACGACGGACATCGCGCGCGCGCGGTCTGCCTCAAACGAATCTTGGGTAGATTTGTCGATTTCGAAATTCGAAAGACCGACGACGACGCGACGGCTTGGCTGCACTAATTTGTAACAAGCGCCTGAGTGCACAGCAAAGTTGGGCAAGAAGGAGCTCCTTTCGAGACACCCCCGCTCACCGACAGTCCTGACCGTCCAGCAGAGCACCTATCAAACCTCCTCCAAGGCTGGACACGACTTTGCGCGACACCAGCACCATAGCCGCCACCAAATCAAAATCTGGACCTTACTCAATTTTGCAGATTCGAAAAAAAGAAAAAAAAAAAGAAGGCACACGATTAAAAAAGAACCTTTAACGTCTTAACCATGCTGCATTGAATCTGACCCGATCGAAACCAGCGTCTCGGATCGTTAATTCCTCTCCATCTCTCGGGGGGCTGATTAACTGGTCGCGATTTATAATTAGCCGCGCATTGTTAGCCACAGCCAGTTTCAGTTTCGGATTATGCAAACCGAAAAAGTGCGCCTTTTGCCTTTTGGGCAATCGAAAACGATCGACGACCTGCCTTTTGCGTATTGCCTCAGGCTTGGGGCATAACTGGGAAATCATTAAGACCCACCATCCCCAGTGGCATCTTTTTTTTACGTTATCTCAACGCCATTTAAAAGGTTAAAATTATCTTGAGGATTTTTTTTTTTTTTTTGTGATGGTCAACAAGCCCCGGACCAATTGGACCACTTTTGCAGCCTACTAACGTTGCAAAAGAGCGATATTGGACCAAAACAAGTATTTTGCAACTTTTTGAAATGTTGTCTTTAACTAGGTGAACAATTTCAGGAAACTTAAAAATACCCAGAGGGCTAGGAGCAGCTCCCCTTTAAAAAAATATAAATAATGCATAAAAAACGTTAATTGGAATTCAGCACAACACTCTTTGAAGGTTTTTATAAGTCTTTCTTTAATGCTTTCCCTTAAGCATGTATGTAACTTCATTTCCCAATTCGTTTTCTAATCCGATGACAACCAGACATTTTTAATTCTGTTTAAAACCTCAAGATCACGATTTCTATTGTATTTGGGTCTGCCACTCTAAATTTAATTCTACGTTTGAACCTTTACATTCTTGAAAAAATTTTAAAAGATCAGAATAGAGCTTATTTCTTATTACCATTTGTTTCTTATGTAATTTTTAACACATTCGAGGCTACCACTGCATATGCAGCAAATTATGTTTCTCTAATTTTCATAGTTAACATAATTGAATTGTCGCCATGCAATGAATCAGTAGCCACTGTTTCCTATGTTTTTGAAGGTGTTCTTTAAAATGGTGATGGCTAAAATTACTCCAGAAAAAATGTAACCATTAAAAAATCAAAAATCCGCAAAAATAATACGTTTAAAACGATTTTTCGTCCCCTTTCGATTTTTGTTCCTACCTAAAACAAATAAAAATCACGACCTTCATATCTGAACTAAAAATATATATGTAGTTATTTTTATGTAAACAAATTTTGGTAAGACAAAATAGCGGCCAGAATGAAAAAAAAAATTTTTTCCAAAATTGACGAATTTTTTCCTCGAAAACTATAGACTTTAGCAAAAAAATTGTTTTAGTCGGGGTGCCAGAGGTTCAAAAAATGGGTTATTTCGTTGTTGGACGGAATTTCATGAAAAATGGCAGAAAGGGAAGGTCATTGCCCGTACAGTGACCCATTAAAAAAGTTAGAATGAGCGATGTCGGGAAGGTACTTTGTTATTGCAAAATAACTTTGATAACCCGTTATTTTTCAGTTTTCTTGGAATAACTCGAAAACGAAGCGTTTCAGCGAAAAATATTAAATACAAAAGTTGTTCAGCTGATGATTTTACGTAGGAATACGGTTTTTTGATTAATTAAAAAATTGTTTTTCCGACCGAAAACCAGCAGAAAAGTAACAAAAATGCAAAAACAATAAGCATTAAAAAATAAAGGAAAAAAACGATTTCCATCGTTGATATTTGGGTTATTGATAGGTATTGGTATTGTTAACCAAATGCACCCGGTCCGGTTTTTCAAAAACAATATGGCGACCTATTGCAACATTGTTAAGTTAAAACTTTGGAACGCTGTAAATTCTGCATGAACAAACGGATCTTGATGAAACAAATTGGAATCGGTAGGTATTAACGGCATCTTTGAGTGTGCCAAATTTCAAAATTTATTAACCAAAAACCATTTGCTGTGCTTCGTAATTTCGTCAATTTACAACATTACAACAATAACAAAATTCATTTGATTACTCTTAACATCCTACAGTGGTGACTAAAAACGCGAAAATAGCGAGTTTTGATGATTTGATGCATTTTGTTGCAAAGCTTAATGTTGTAAATTGACGAAATTACGAATACACATTGGTTAATAACAAAAAAAGTAATTGTTGAAAAATTTTGAAATTTGGCACACTCAAAGATGCCGTTAATACCTACCGATTCCAATTTGTTTCATCAAGATCCGTTTGTTCATGCAGAATTTACAGCGTTCCAAAGTTTTAACTTAACAATGTTGCAATAGGTCGCCATATTGTTTTTGAAAAACCGGACCGGGTGCATTTGGTTAACAATACCAATACCTATCAATAACCCAAATATCAACGATGGAAATCGTTTTTTTCCTTTATTTTTTAATGCTTATTGTTTTTGCATTTTTGTTACTTTTCTGCTGGTTTTCGGTCGGAAAAACAATTTTTTAATTAATCAAAAAACCGTATTCCTACGTAAAATCATCAGCTGAACAACTTTTGTATTTCATATTTTTCGCTGAAACGCTTCGTTTTCGAGTTATTCCAAGAAAACTGAAAAATAACGGGTTATCAAAGTTATTTTGCAATAACAAAGTACCTTCCCGACATCGCTCATTCTAACTTTTTTAATGGGTCACTGTACGGGCAATGACCTTCCCTTTCTGCCATTTTTCATCAAATTCCGTCCAACAACGAAATGAAAACCTCTGGCACCCCGACTATTTTAGAATTAATCGAAAATACTCTAATTTTTTTCAGTAGGATTTGATGCAATTTTTGATTTTTCAAAAAATCACCAAATCAAAAATTCGACAAATGTCGTCAAATAGTCTGCAAATATTCAATAGTGTTCTTTGACTAATCCTTACAATAAAACACTTTTGTTATGTTATTTTCTGCTTTTAACGTCTACATGTAATAATTATTAAATACTTCATGTTCGAATTCATCTAACAAACATTTAAATTATTATAATTTTATATGTATATCAGTGGCGTGGGGTGAAATTTTTGAGAAGGTAAGCCGGTGCAAAAATCAGAAACTTAATAGCGAAAAAAAACTCACCAAATGAAGTCAGATATTACAAAATGTGTTCAACAGTGACTGCGTGTATTCTTGTCAAATTTAGTCGGCCACTTCTATCATACTTAAAGTCATTGGAAGTTAAGTGCTATATGAATATTATGAATAAATATGCACATACAATGAACTTCAAGAATAATATAAGTGGCTTTGAAAAAAACCGTTATAGTCGCGTGTATCGTGCAATCAAACTAAAGCAGTTAACAAAAACTGTGAAAAGTTGATATGAAATATAATTAATCTTACTTATACTCCAAAACTAATCTACGATTTTTTTTTTATAAATTCGACCAAAACATCATTGTAAAAATTCGACTGATTTCTAATTTGTAAAAGAAGGTGTTTTTCTATCGATAAGAGTGCTAAATTTGAGAGCCTTTCTTCGGTTTGAGAATTTCTTAAATAAGTATGTATTCTCTTAAGGGCTGAAAAAGATCTTTCCGCGGAAGCAACTGTAATGGGAAGAGTTAAAAATATACAACACAAGTTTAAAATTTGAGGAAAAGTATCTTTTAAAATGCCACATTTAATATGCGAGTAAAGCGCGAGAATATCAAATTGCCGTAATGAAGAAGTGGTATATAAAACGTTCGATTCATTTTTTAAAGCAAAAAACTGGAAAATTCCCGGGAAAACTGTAATTGAAGATGATATCTTTTCGTTAGGACTTGATTGAGCAAAATAATCATATTTTGATTTATTAAGTAAATCTAAAAATTTTAGTTGACTAAAGGAACTATACCGAGTTTTAATCTGAGAAATGACGAGAAGCCGGATTCTATCGTGTTATCGAGAGGTAATAAAATAGCACCACACCACACTCATAAGTCACAATCCGTTGAGCACCAAGGCAAAAAGAGACACAAGTTAACAATTTTTTTATTAAAATATAATAAACAAAACCACAACACCCCTCCCTTCCGAGAATACGACTTCTGCCGTGTTCTTGTGAAATAAGGGAGCATTCACTCCTACAATTCACAGCCCCTTCACTATCACAGAGATTTAATAACCAAACCCACCCCAACCAACCCCACTCACCCGAGAAGCCGCTTTCTACCGTGTTATAGAGCACCACTACACTCACACCCGTTCATAGAGAAGACACGAATCAGCTGACATTCTAAGAAATAAACAACCACCCGCCGAAGTGACCCGAATTTCAACTTATGCATAACAAAAACAGCGGAGAAGCCGGTTTCTATCGTGTTATTTTCTTATAGGATTTGCCTTTAGTGAGCAAAGGATATCACACACGATTTCTTTGTTACTCGTGGAGAAAAGTGTGGGCTTGAGTAAGCCGTAAAATGACCGGCTTACAGAAGCAGCGAGCGAGCACTTCATACCCGATGCAACCCCTTGATAGAACCTGCTACGGTGCGACGGAAGGTTCCATCGTAGTGCAACAACAGATTATGGTTGTTTTTGGTTGTAACACTCGTTTTGCCATGTTTTCTTTACGAGATGAATTTTGGGAGCGCTTTCCAGGAATTTTACAGGCATAGAACAAGTTTTAAATTTACGGGAATAGGATGAGTTCCCAAAAGGGAAGCCGGTAGGAATCGTGTTATATGGACCCCACGCCACTGATGTATATAGTGCTCATATCAACACCCTACTGAAATACAACGCGTTTCGTTTGCTTTCGCGGTGCACTTTCTCACTTAATAGATAACACATCTGGCGTACCTCAGGGCAGTCACCTTGGACCTTTGCTATTTATCATTTACATTAATGACTTATCTTTTATCATCACCTAAATAGCTAAAGTTCTGATTTTCACAGGGTTGTTTAATTAAATTATTTAAAAAATAGTGGTGTCCACCGATAATCGTGGGGCGTTTGGGATCTCTACCACCCCTAACATTTTGCATGTGAATAAAAGAAAAACGCCCCGGCGCGGCGCCCAAATGCCATATACCTAATTCATCGGTGCACTCGGAATTTATTTATTTATTTATTTATCAACTTTTTTTGAGACCAATGTACTGGGGGATTACAATAGCACGAAATACTCCAACAAATATACTGTAATCTAGTGCATTCATATGCAAAAAATATTTCAATGTAGCTATAAAGTATGTTAAAAATATTTATTAATAACCCATAATATTCTATTGGGCAAATTTTACCCATAAACACATTGTAAGTTAATTTTTTCGAACACAGGATGATGTTTAAAATAAAATTAAAATCCCGATTTGGGATGATCCTGACCTAAGCAATTAAGGTCTATTCAAAAACTTATTTGGTTAAATCTCATGCTCAATTCAGCAATTGATTTTGTTTAGCTGAATTGTGTAACCCACTACAAGAATAGAATTCTTGACAGACAATTTTAAAAATTTCGAACGCGTATAAAAATTTGAATTTCCCGCCAAAAATTTCGAAAAAAATATCATTTTGTAGCTGACAAAAACCCTATAATTTGAGAAAAAATAATAATTTTCTACGTTCACACGAAGCCGAGAAATCGCCAAAACACTGGAAATCAGGTTTTAATTTTTTTTTTGAGGTTATGTGAGGGTCTATGGGTCTGAAAATTTCAGCAAAGATGTGCTTTTTCATTTACTATATAAGGATATTTTTTGTTTTTCAAAAGCACTGGGGGACTTTTCACCTTCTTAATCGGCTAGACCCTTTCTTGAGAAATTGTATATGTCGATTTCCAGTGAATTGTGATGCAATTTAGGGTTTTGACTGTCTAGTCGGTTAAAAATCGACTATCGGAACAATCCATCAAATGAATATTAATAATAATTTCAAGATAATGTGATAATTTTGAAATTTATTATACTAGAAATTCTAAATTTCGTTCATAGTGTTCTACATCACTGATCTTGGAATACGTCTAAAACTAGGAAATTAAGCAATTATTTTCTGCTGAACTAAAATAAGAGGTTTCACCTTGCTTAGTTGCTAGTATCAAAGTTGAACTACAACAAGGGCCCCTAATTCCCTGCCCAGGCCGACCTATTTCCGACCTCCGATTACCTCAGCCATGAATTTTACAGACTGATATATATTTTACCCTAGGGCGTAGCTGCAACCATTTATCCGGTTCAAAATCTGCAATTTGCAGCGTGACTGATTTTGAAAACATCTTACGTAATCCTCCTAAGCGATTAGACCCCGCGCAACGACTAGACGACTAGAGAGTAAAAGTGCACAAAGTCGAAAAATTAGCTCAGTGCACCGGAATATCCGCAAAATGCACTTTTGCATTTCTTGCAAGGAAACGCTGAGACGGTTGGCAAATTAGCTCTGTTGCACCGGTTTTCCTTTGCCCCGGGGTCTTGCAATAGCTACTACTAATATACATTACATTATATATAGTATATGTATTTGATCTTAAATGCAAACCTAAACTATTTTCGCGTGGCGGAAGTGAGTGCCTTAGATATTTTTTGAACGCGAGCTCATTTTCAAAGATGTTTGAAAGGCCGTTGGGCAAGGCATATACACAGTAACAAATATTAAAGATGCAGGGCACCTCCGCCTTAGAGATCGTTTTCCTCCCATCCTTTTGCAAGAGGTGTTGAACGACTTGATGTGCAACTTTCACAATAATATTGCCTTCCCGAAGATATTCGAGCTTGCGATTGCGAATATTGTAAAAGATGCACAAACATCTTATGTGTCTTTACGTGGAAGAAACCGCCCTTGCGAGTGTCTTTACTTCCATTGGGTAGGGCTTTTTCATTCACTTTTTTGTTTTTTCAGACTCACTTCGTACACATCAGTTGTACACTTTCGAAGATATTACATCAGATCGGATGAGATCGAACCCGATCTTCGTTCGATCAATCCTGAATGTTATGCAAGACTTTTGGTAGTTGGAAGACGGTTTGCGCTTGCCAAAACAAAAACTTGCTACAATTACTCAATTGAATGGACGCAACAAGAAAAACTGCCTGGAAGTAAAAAATAAAAAGTAAAACGAAACCAACAACTCGGGGCGATCTTTTCCGACTATGCGTTTTACTCGTTTAGAAGTGACTGGGGCCCCCCAAACAGTGAGCGCTTTCTCGTAATTTTCGAGTGACTGGACTCTGATCAGTACCATGATCATACCAGAAAAAAGAGATCCAAACAGAGAGATGGGTCGGACGAGGTTTAGTGCTTTCAATCCGGGGGTCTCTATTGCAGAGGACTAGACAAAAAAAAAGACCAAAGTCAATAATCCTCTAATGGATTTTGGGCCCCCCGCCCCCCGGTCTAAGGCTAGGCTCTGCGGTCACTTATTTTACTATTATGGCTTTGCGGAAAATTCATACTATGTACTATACCAACTTTTTGAAGTACATAGCTTTATAATTCGCTATCTCCATGATTGACCGTAGAGGCACCCGTACCTTTCTTCAAGCACGCAAGACCAATGTCAACTGTGGAGGCAATCGTGCATGACGGAGGTCACGGTATGGCTTAATTGAAGAGTTATGGCAGTCACGCCGGATTTATTCACCTTTTCGCAAGGTAATACCATCTAGGGAAGAACTGCCCTAATTGCTCATATGACCGAGCCAAAAATTACTAAAGATTTTTATTCTCGTTGTTACACTTGAACGCATATGGTGCAGGGAGTATTGTGCCATCCGGCCTTGAGTTGTGTAAAGCATTTTTATCCACAAGTCGAAATAATGGATAAGTCGTTATCGATTTCGAAGAAAAAACGACAAATTTAAAATGAATTAAAACATTTTATACTATTTCACATGAGAATTGAGTCATTAACATTAAGAAATTACGTTCCGGAAATCCAAACCTGGAGAAAAAGATTCAATATGGGTTTTTCGTGAAAACAATGTTTTGGTAATACTTTCTCTACGATAGGTCGAATAATTTTCAATATTTTCCTAATACAAAATTACTATCTGTATGGTATTTCGAGGGCATCTTTTAGAAATTACATACAATACTTTAATTTAACATATTGTTAACAAATCTATATTAGATTATATTATATATTATCTAGAGAGAGTTTGTTTATGTGCAAGAGGTAATTTCAGAAACTAATGAACTGATTTCACTAATTCATTCAAATTATGTTATGTTTCAACATGTTTACACAAATTCACACTTCTTTTATGGCCGAAATATAACTTGTTTTTGCTTTTGTTTACTCTTTTGTTTACTTTGGCAAAGTACAAGGTACAAGTCACATGACATGTTACATGATAAGACGATGCATATGACGCGATACATGGCATATGACATGACATGACACATAACATGACACAAGAAATGAAAGAAGATAAGTAAAGTGATACAAAAATGTGTTATTATATTATTAAAATAAAAAGTATCCTTCTGTTATATTATATCAAATCACATTTGTTACACGTGACGAGCCATTATTTATAGATGTGGTATATGTATTATATGTGCATTTTTTAAAAAAATCGCATGAAGTTACACATTAAGATTTAACTTGAGAAGTTGTTAAAATTATATGTTAAAAGAGTGACTCAAATATAAGGTAGGGAAATTGCATATGAATTTTGAGCCTTGGTTTGAAACACTTTAAAGGGCAAGATTTTCTTTTCATTTGAACTTTTGTTCAACTACTTTTAGAAATCATAATTTAATTAAGTTGATTTTTTTTAGATCATGAACTATGTAGGTTCAACCGAAACACACAAAATTAATAGCAGCTTGGTATTTATAAAATATTAATTTTAACGATTTCTTGCCAAAATATAAAAAAATATCTAGAGTCCTTTATAAAGGTGTAGACTTTAAAGCCGAGTTGGAGCAGTCCCAAGAAGTTAAGTTTGGAGAAGAAATGTAACTAAAAGATTTAAGACAGGAGGTCAGAATGTGGATACTCAGTTTGACTAAAGACCCAGGAAAATATATATATTGTAAAAAACTACGCCAGAAACTCCCAAAAATTTTTTGGCGATTTTGCCGTACAGTCCTAATCTACAAAAAACCAATAAAAATCGACATTTTATTTTTTTAGGTATCACCCTGGAGAAGAAAACATCTGGAAAAAATATAGGAAGCTATACAGAAATTTTGATGATTGTACCAAAATTCAAAATGACAGAAAAACATTTTTGAAAAACGAAAAACATTTAGTTTTTAGGTTATATTCATTTTTCAGTTCTACTGATTTTTTCTGTGATGCACCTCACTGACATCTACAACATATCAAAATCCCATCCAAATCGGTCAACGCATAAAAAATTAATTAATTTTTTTCGAAAATATATAACGGCCATAATTTTGTTGTATTAATTTAACTGCTAATTCGCGTTTTATTGACCTGGTCTTTTTCATAACTTAACATGGTATGTATGACATATATTTTTAACAAGCATATTATATAGTCGTTACTACAAAAGGCCTCATAAATTACTTTAAAAAAGAGCCTTGTCTGGACTAATTCTGCCAAACCACTTCAACCAGACATGTAGTTTAAATAACAAGGTGGTTTTGTAATTTTTGTTTAGCAGACTTCTCTAGTGAATCTTGGTAGGTGACAAAGAAAAGCAAAAGTAGTTACATAAACCACGAAATTACCTGTTTGAACAAGGTATTAAATTTAATGCATTTAGTTTCTTAGATGATAATGAAAAGAAGAGCCAATCTCTGAAATGCGCAGAGTCTGTATAAAGATGCTGTTTTTCAAATTTATCCATCGGTTTTTAACTCGGTCGGATGTATGTGCTGTCTTAAAAACTTAGATACATTTTTTTCAAATATAGAAAAAGATTTTTGTATGGTTATGATTTCTAAATAGAATCGACTCGATTTTTTTTTCGATTCTATCGGGAAAGGTCATGGTATCGCGTAAAGTTATCGAGCAACTTCAGTATATGAACCGCAAATAAACCCCCAATTATTTTTTTCCAATTTTTTGCAAACCTGCGTCAAAATTCAACAAGTCCATCCCCTTACTAGGGGTTGTTTGTTCAAATTGCGTTCCAATAAGTAGCAAAAATAAACGATTCCAACATATGAACCATTTAAACCCCCATTCAAAATTCCATCCCCTGAATAGGGGTGGTTTCTTCAAATTGTGTATTAGTAGGTATCATGAATGAGCATTTCAATATACATACCGTGAAAAATCTCCGATTACTTTTTATACATATTTTTTTTCTTATTTTTACCCGGAGTCCAACAACTCCACCCCTTAAATAAGGGTAGTTCTAGTAGTATTTATATATAGATATACGACAATAGGTTCAAAGAAGTACAACTCTATAGCGTGAACCATAAAAAAACCTCAAATTATTTTCTTTTAATTTATTCAGTTTCACTTAGAAAATCATGACATTTCACTCCTAAAAAAGGGGTGATTTTGCAAATATCTGTAACATCAATATAACACTTTTTTTTTAAAATATTTTAGTTAATTGAAATATTTTATTTTTAATACAGGGGTGTGTACCCCTACGCAGGTGGTGTCTGTACAATCTCCTTTGCGTGTTTGTTAAGGTTCTGTAGTCAAGGAATCTATAAAATGTGTGTGAGGAATGAATTCCTCTCTAGAACTTGGAAAATTCACAATGTCCTGTATTTTAAATTAAATGTTGCATATTTTTGAAGAACATTTATAGCCAAAATGTATTTAATTATTCAAAAGTGGAAAAAGAGGAAGCTAGACTCTTTCTATGAGAAAAGTGGACTCGCAAGCATCATCGATGTATCAACAGAAAACACATAAAAATAAGGTCACATGCTCTTTGGCTAATTATAAGCACTTTTTGTTACATAAAATTCGTTCGTAAAATTGATCCTTTTTAAGTGAAAATATCACCAATTTTCATCATAAAAAAAAGTGGTGGAATTTGTATTAAAAAATTATCAATTTTACAAATTAATGTGAACGTGTGAATTTTTTCAGAATTTTTCGAGACATTTTTGGATTTTTCAAAAATTTGCCTAATCCAAAAATACGAAATTAGTCCAAAATCTTTGAAAAAATGTATATGTATTTTTTGGCTACTTTCAAGCATTTTCTATTCTAGAATTATTTTTTGTAAAGTTAATCCTTTTCATGTAAAAAAATGGCGAAATTTTTTATTACATTACTGTACAATGGCCATTTTGCAAAAACCAAATCAAAAAAAAAATAAAAAATTTCCAAAGCATGATTTGATAAAGTTTAGAAATTCGGACCGTGATTTCTGATGATTACATATATTATCACTCAATAGTAGCAACAACAAGATAATCAACTTTGAAAAGAAAAATGACCAAAAGAAATGAGCACTTTTTTTAAAAAACCCAAAAAATAATAGGGTTTTTGAATCTTTTATGCAAAATAAATGCCCAGATTCTGAAAGAGCATCCCCAAAAACCCCTTATATACAAATTTGGAAGAAAATCGCATACCGATAATTTTGATCGGTTATTAGAGATAGGTATATATCAATTCTTGGTATATCTAGTGTTAAGGTAACGTTGTCGATTTTTTTTTTCGATTTTAAAAATTTTTAGTAACACTTAGAAGTCAAAATACCGATTTTTCATAAAAAAAAATCGAAAAATTTGTTATTTAAAAATAAGGAAAAAAAAAAATAAATAACTCGACAGCGTTACCTCGTAATTTATATGAAGAAAGATTGTGTAAAATTTCAAAAGGATTGGTGCAGAAGATTTTGAGATTGAGAGCTAACCAACTTTAAAAATGCAAAGTGTGAGAAAAACGCCTACCTCTGCCGACTCATAAACATTTATCAATAATTGTCAAATACAATCACCCACAGAAAAGATGCAAATTAACGACTTTTACCGCATTTACTGACTTTTCATTTTCATAAAATGCCACCAAAGGAAAGATATGAACAACACGAAACAATCGCAAAAGTGCCTTTCTTTCCCCGATTGGGGCTCTAAAGCGTAGCGACAACGCCGGCGCACTCGCTAAACATAGGGCTTCAGAATCAGCAGCTTAGCTAGGCGGCTTACTAACGGCGGCGATCATGGAGATTGTGGCTACTGCTAAAATGATCCACTTTCCGGCAGACGACGAAAGAAATGGAAAACTGAAGTGAGCTCGAGGAGAATGGGAGCATGCGCTATTATGCAACCTGCGCGCGGTTCAATTGGATCAACACGAAAGGGGCATTTGTAAGATGGATTACGCGCATACGTAAGACCGGGCAGTCTGGAAAGAAAAGATGTAACAAAATGCAGAAAGACCAATCGAATTAGATAGTAAACAGAGGTACGCATTAGATATACATGCGGAGATTAATAGACTTTAAAGACTGAAATCGTCTCAAGTGAAAATACCCAGGAAATTTGATGATCCTCTTTTAAACGACATCGCGACAGTAGATGTTAGATTGCGCATCTTTTAAAGTAGCTCGTCTTTTCCAAGGTGCGCACGTGCAAACGGCTTAAAATGTCCAAAAATCATAAAACCTGCGCATAAACAGACCTGACCTGAATGAATCAGATACACGCCCAGTAGGAGGAAACTTCAAGCGAATGTTGTGAATCAGATTTTTTAATATTTTACGCTTTTCTTCAAGTGTTACCATGCCCAGCCCTCTTGTTTTCTTTGATGGTAAAACACCTGAACGAGGTGAGGTGATTTATGAGAAGTAGCAGAAATGCTGTTGAGCATTCGTGGAATGCAGACAGGGTGATATTATAGATAGAAAAGCCATGAGAGCAAAAAAAAATTATATTACGAGTACAGGCCTATTTGGGGCATTTTTTTTTTGCTTCTCTACCACTTTTACGTCATCGAGCAAAATCCATAATTGGACCAATTGCGTGAAGAAGATTCGCATCAAAGACTCACATATGTATGTATTTTTTACCTTATGTAACTATGGCATGCAATTCTTGGGAGCTCCCAAACAAACCGGATTTTTCGATTCGGATTTTGTAAAGCTATATAGATAAGTTTGTCTATGGTTTGTCTATAACTTCGCGAGGTATATGGTTGTGGCTGTAAAAGAATTTTAATTGAATGTACATATATTTTTCCAACTATATCGTACCCGATCGATCGATCGATCGGAGGCAATTCAATTCGAAATATCTTTGGTGCTCGTTTACAAGAATTTTTGTAAGTAAAGGCTTCCGGGTTACCTTAAGGCCGAACAGCTGTTTCATCAACTGTGTAACCGGTTGTTCCTTGGCCCAAACAACACTGGTGAATACTTTATGTAAAATAATAAGATAGTGATCGTACTGGTCAAGATCCTTATTGGTATTTTCTGCAATTGTACAGGAAATGTGAAAATGCATTAAAACAATTATTGAGGTCATTAAATAATGAAAAATAGTGATCCGGGATATGACGCACTTTATTGTGATATGTTTTTGAAATGATCATTAATTAAATATCAATGACATGATCCTCACATTAATTGAAACGATTTTTCTGGTTTAACCAGTTAAAAATTGGTTTATTTTAGTAGCTCTTATAAAAATTGTCCAAAACAAAAGATAAATTCATTGATCATTTCTAGAGAAACTGAAAAGATCCTTTTGAAATTAAGATATCAATACATTGCAAGATTTTTGATTTTAACCAACTTGCAACGTTTATTTTAGAAGCTAACAAAAATATAAATTAGTCTATTTAAAAAAAAATTGTGTAAATTCAGAAAGCCTATAAATTTCTGCTTCAGTGGTTGCTTGAAAACCGAATGAGCTATTTACTTTTAATTGTGTTGTATTATTTAATAAACGCAAAAAATTCAACTTTCTTAGATACCATGAATTAATTTATCACACTTGAGCAGTTAAACCCACAATTCGCTTCCTCTTTACTAACAATGCGAATCTAGAAATTACCTAATTACTTCAATAACATTATTCTATGTATTAAAAAAATTTACAAAAAAAAAAAAAAAAGTCTTAAATCGTTTAACACGATCACGTATGCATCAAAGAATAAAATTTTAAAATTAATTATGTAAAGAGTGCTTGTAAGTCTTAAAACATACTGGCGATTATTTTTTTTTTTTTATTTTATTTCTCCAGCAAATTCCATTTAAGTATATGAAAGTAAAATCATTACGAAGACAGGAGGTTGTTAAATTGGAATCATATCGGATAAACTGCTGTGAAAAATGATCAGTGATGGCTCAGTAAATGAGTTGAACGGAGGCAGATGTTACGTAACTTAAAGTCACCGAACACATAAAGTCTATGTACAAAATATAGATAGTATACCTTAGATTGATTTTTTGCAAGTTGACTTTTTATCTCTATGATTATAATTTCTGTACGTCAACAATGTTGAGACAAAAACACAAGTTAGGACTGGTATCAACAGCTTGGCAGCATTTAATATTGACTTATATGAGGCAAAATTACATACTATAAATTTTTTGTCACACGAGACATTTTAATTTAAGTAAAAGATATCTTGACAGACAGGATTCGAACTACACTAAAAATACTATAACTAAAAAAATTAGCAATTACTTACAAGGGAGACGGCACGAGCGTGGGGTCGGGGATTTGCCCGAATTTTTTTGTGGTAGATTGTAGATTTTATTAATTGTTATGATAACAAAAAAAAAAAAAAAAAATCCGAAGTAGGAATCGAACGCGAGACCTCCGGCAAATAAGACCGAGCCTTAACCATCTAGACTAGACAGCGGCTCGACAAACGATTGACATTTTTAACTCATAAGGCGCCTAGGAAACTTTGAATCGATTTTTCTCTGAATTTTCCAAGTAGTGCGTCCTACTGTTTTAACCACGTGAGGTGCTAGGGGTCCTCTTTCACCACAAAAAAATTCGGGCAAATCCCCGACCCCACGGTCGTGCCGTCTCCTTGTTAGTGTCTTTGTGTACATATAAAATGAAAAGAAGTTTCGCAGAAAAGTGACAATTTGTTTGTATTAATTTATGAATACAAAATAAAGGTAACTGAAATTAAAGCTTAGGTCTAAAAACTTTTTAAGGGTTGTTTCGGTTCCTAAGAAACTTAGAAGGTTTGTCGTTTATTTCCTTTGCTATAAAAAATACGAGTAAGGTCTAAGGACATATTTTTGAACTTTCACTTTCACTAGCTAATTTTTATCGTGCAAATTTATGTCTCTGTTATTTTCGACACATACATATCTTGCGATTACAGAATATAAACTAAAATTTGCTTTAAATCGATTTTCTTTTATTTATCTACAATCCTTCCTAAATAAGTTTTCACAAAAATGTTCCTAAAAACCTCGGAATAGCACGAAGGTATGGCGATTTATAGACAAACCTTCAAGTGTAGAGGTATATAAATATGAAATTCAAAAGCGTTTCCAGTAAAACTAATTCTTTAGACATTCTCCACGATAAATCAAAAACTTATTAATCTACTTAGAACGCGTCAAGACTTTTTTTTATAGCCAAAACTACAATCTTATATATTAATAGGCGAAGTCAAAAATTGTAATCCTTTTTTAACATATTTCCCGTGCACGTATTTTAATGAAACATGAATCAAGCGAAAGGTATTTTTTCATAGATGTGCAGAATATACGTTTTATTCAGGTACGTGCATAGGGAAAGGTCTGGAAGCCAGGTAAAGTTTTACCTATACTGAAAATTTTTTTTATTTACATACGCACTAATACATTTTGTTTCGTTTCATATTCACTTTGCACCCACTGTTCATATACATTAGGGTGGTTTTTTTTCGCGACTATTTTTCTTTTCTTTTGTGGGAAATATCTAAAAGAAAATTCCCTGACAATTTTAGCCCTTAATAAATATTAATATTAAGTGCTCGACCAAGGCGTGCAAAGATTTCCCGTTTAAAATACACGTAAACTATAATTTTTTTTTCTTCAAAATTCTACAGCTCAGAGGCATTTTATGGTATAATCTTGGTCAATGGTAGGATTTCTTCAGAATTGAATGCTCTACAAAAGTGCCCATTGCGGCGCACTATGGGCTAAACGGCACTTTTTGTGTTTAAAACCTAATGTCTCCGAAAAAACGAAGATATTAACTTAATTTTTTTTTTAATTGTGTCAACAACTATTCTGTCAATGCACTTACTTTCACTCATTATTCAAAATTAAGTTAATATCTTCGTTTTTTTCGGAGATATTAGGTTTTAAACACAAAAAGTGCCGTTTAGCCCATAGTGCGCCATATTGGATCCGCTATTTTGAATTTTCAAAATCTGACTTCAGATTCGTGATCAGCTACCCCAAAAACCCATGTATACGGTTTTGAGTCGAAATTCGATCAAATATTAAATTTTTGGTCCGCCATATTGGATCCGCCATTTTGAATTTTCAAAATCTGACTTCAGATTCGTGATTAGCGACCCTAAAAACCCATGTATACGGTTTTGAGTTGAAATTCGGTCAAATATTAAATTTTCGGTCCGCCATATTGGATCCGCCATTTGGAATTTTCAAAATCTGACTTCAGATTCGTAATTAGCGACTCCAAAAACCCATGTATTCAATTTTTAGTCCAAATTCGATCAAATATAAAAATTTTGGTCCGCCATATTGGATCCGCCATTTTGAATTTTCAAAATCTGACTTCAGATTCGTGATCAGCGACCCCAAAAACCTTCAGTTAGTGTGTTATAGTAAAAATTAATTTAAGCTCGTCTTTTGTAACTCAAAGAGTTAAAAAGGCTTATACCAGGCACGGAAATTCTTCATTTTTCTGAAAACTGTAGGGTGGGGGGGCAATTCTGACCTCGGATTCGTGATCAGCAGGTTAAAGTTCATCGGATAGCATATATGACATTTAAAATAAAGACCAAGTTTTTTGTTGGTGTGAGCCTATTCAATTTTTCAGAAAAAAATGCAACTTTGAGGTTATGTTACATAGTGTTTATTTTCATTTCAGCCATTCTGGTTAATTTTCCAGTAATCTACATAGTCTCAGCTTCAATTTAAAAAAAAATTTACGTTAATATCTTCGGTTTTTTCCGAGATATTAGGTTTTAAACACAAAAAGTGCCGTTTAGCCCATAGTGCGGCGTAACCCTAACTCCCACCAGCGAGATAGTACGGGTCACTAAACCCAATTTTTTCATGAAATTCTCGTTTTTTTGCCCCTATCTCGTAAATAACAAGAACTACAGACAAAATGTAAATGACAAACTTGTAGGAAATTTAATTTCCTACAAAAAAGTTCTGGAACACCAAATCGCTAACATCGATATTTCTTGAGATATTGGCCTTTGAAGTTGAGGTAGTGTGGAATTTTCATGGATTGTTGAGCTAAATTGTAGAAACACTACCTCAACTTCAAAGCCCAATATCTCAAGAAATATGGATGTTAGCGATTTGGTGTTTAGAACTCTTTTGTAGGAAATTGACTTTCCTACAAGTTTGTTATTTACATTTTTTCTGTAGCTCATGTTATTTTCGAGATAGGGGGAAAAAAACGAGAGTCTCATGAAAAAATTGGGTTTAGTGACCCGTACTACCGCGCTGGTGGGAGTTAGTTAGTTAGTGTTAACAATGGACCTCGATATCTAAACTAATTCTGACATATCGTTTCCACTAGATAATGTGGTTTTAATAACAATATAGTTTTATAATTTGTAAATAGATTTACTAGAAATCTTGTTAGGGATAAATCGTAAGCAGAAATAGTTAAATGAACCACGAAATGTTTTTTGAACACTAAAAATCTCTTACGAATGTTAAAACTAAAATCATATAGATCGATATTTTAATTCAAAAATAAATTCTCAACATTTACCTACTTTTCTACGGTTTTTTTCAGGGGAACTAAGCATAAGTGTAAATCGCTGATTCAGTTGCGTGAGGTAAAACCGAGAATGACTATTTTCCAGAAAATTTCGACATATAAATAAGCCGTCAGGGCCCCCGGATTTTATAATGATTCAAAAATTCCCATCTTCTTCAACCTTGACCAAGACTAGAGTGCATCATCAACCTGCTGAGACAAATCTGGATTAATACTTAGAGCTGATAGATAATCAATTCCCTTTGGCGGCAACCGATGATCGCTACCGTATCTGAGTAATATCGATACAAGGTCTAAAACCGCGCGGTGCATTATGCTACTCTTTATTATAGTTTTCTAGGCATTTCTTAACCTGAAGGAATTTTTGTTTTTATGATCTGATCGTGTCACACTTCGTCAGGTCCGCGGGCATTTAATTGATGGTGTCGCTGCGGTGCATTTGGTGTGAGGCCAGACGTTGTTCGGTCTTACGTTTCCCTCATATATTAAAACCTGCTCCCGCTGGGTCAGTTCCAATTAATTAAAAACGAAGTTTCACAAAAATTGTGGAGGGGGGAACAGAGGAAGATAAATAATTTCGCCATACCCCCAGCGATTGTGCTGAATGGATAAAAAATTAATAGTAATCACCTCCGATTGACACACAAGGAAAAAATATGTGTGGCAGCCGTGCCACTCGGCAGCACACGCTGCTACTTGAAGGAGGTAAAAACGCAGAAAAAAAACGCAATGCGCACGGAAGAAACATCAAAAACCACCCAAAAGAAGCAGGGTGAAGATGTGAAATCCGCTCCGCTGCTGCGGCATGCGCTCAAGGAAAGCAGTCGAAATTACTTCGAAAAAATTACTTGGCCGCGGCGGAGCTGATGTGCATTAGGCTTAAAATTATTATTTTTTTTTTCTTCTTCTTTTTTAATGAAAGCGAAAGCTTAACCCAAATACCCAAAGAAGTTGCATCGAATCGAGGGGCTCAATATTGAGCAGCCAGCTCTTCGTCCCAAGGAGGAGCTGATGGCTACGCCGCTTCTTCTTCGTCTTGTTACTTTTTTGATGATATAAGACAGCGAAACGGCGAAAGAGGCGATTTTGCGATAATAAAAGACGGCAAAACCTGACTGCTACTCATCAAAAAGGTGAGATTTCATTAATGCAACAAGCAATCAGGTTGCATGCTCAATGGCACCCACTCTGCGTTTCGACCGAACAACGTGCGCATTTCCGCTTTTAAGGTAACTTAAATTTTTTTGAAGGTATCGGCAATTTATATATTATTTATTTATTGCATATATACTTTTTTTTTTTTTTTGTTTGACTCTCTGCACCTGCACTGGACGGACCGAAAACTACTCAATTATACAAACAGCGTGCTTGCGATATGATGCGCTGTTGCTTTCAAGGGGGTCTTTGTTGCAGCAAATGTGCGAAAATTTCGTACATTTTTTAAGATGAAGTGGGTTGGGCCGATATCGTTTTTAAAAAAAAATAAAAAAAAAATAAAAAAAAAAACACCTTGCGATTGTGTTTCACCACTTTTTTCACAATAATTTGAGTTATGACTACACGACCTTATCACTTCAGAAGGCCAAAAAATGGAGCTTTCTAAAAAACGATATACACCAAGTTCGTCGCCTAACTCTTTCGTTTTTTTTCTTTTAAACAAAATGTGATAAAATTTTATAACAAATCATGAAAGATGACTGAATAATCTTCTACTTAAAGGTGTTTAAAATAACGAGTAGACTAAATAATGTTACCAAACACCGAAAAAAAAAAAATTTGGATTAAAAAAAAAATCTACAACCAATTCACGAAAGTTTTCAGCCATTATTATTTATTTTATATCAAAAGGTTACGATAAAAAATCTGATATACATATTAATAAAAAAGAAGGAAAAAAACCCTTAGTGACAAATATAAAGGTTAAATGGCAAGTCAACGATTTTCAAAGTCTTTCTAACAAATTTGAGGTCAATTACAGAGGAAGAAGAATTGCAAAGTTTAGACATATGGTTGACATTGGTTCAAATGGTGCTCAAGAATGTAAAGACAATTTAATTCTCTAGCGAGGTCGGGGATTAAAATTAAAAAGGCTTAGGAGATTAGGAGAGTCTATAAGATCAGACTTAAAAGCCCCAACTTACATATCTTTATATGGAGAAAAGTTATAGGGATCATTCTGCACTTCCTTAATACGATTTATATGTCCAAACTATGGATACCTCTTCCAAAATCGGGCAGACAAAAACGCAAAATAAGGCTTTAAAGAGATGAGGATCGGCAAGATCCCTAGATCAACGAGTTATACAGAGTCTAGTGTCAATATGGTTGTAAGAATTAAAATTTTTAATCAATAAATACGCCAAGGTCCACAACACTATCTAAACGGATTAAGGGACCGTTTATAAAGCCAAAAAAACCTTTATTAAATATCATTATGAAATTTTTCACTTATAGTTATTATAGCTTTGAGATTACAGAAAAATTTGTAGAGGGCGCTAAAAAAAAATGAAAACAATTGGCAGAGTTTTAGTAAAAAAATTTAAAAATATACTTTTTTCACTTTTTCCCTTGTTAAATCTTTGTTCATTAACTTTGCCCAAATTGTGATTAATTACCACGTAGGACACCTTAATAAACCAAAAACGACTAAGATTTATTAAAATCAGTTCAGTCAATCCGAGAAAAAAGCGGGGTATCAAAAGCTAAAAATTCGCATGACGTCATTTGCAGATGATCCCACACCTGCGGTAAGCAAAATAGCTCTTATCATAGATTTTTATAAGCAGTCGAAATTTAACCACATATGATGAAAAAGTCACAAATTTGGTTAAATTTGATGATACCGCCTTAATATGTCTACACAGACCTAGAGATTTCTTCAAAATATCTTGTTCCACACCTATAGCAAATTCAAGATTGGTTATCTACCTGCAGAATCAAAGTAAATGGATCGGAAAATACACATTCGATGTTTACTCTTAGAACAGAAACATGCCGTCAAATAAAGCTTTTTGAACAACATATCCCGCAGAAAAATTAAGTTATGTATCTAGGTGGATGTCTTGATATACATAGAAGACTGACTTGGAAAAAGAACATTTAAATAACTTAAACATAAAACTATTATTATGGCTAATAGGCAAACATTCCAAAATAATTTTCCGAGCAAATCAAACTTCAGCAACTGCATCAAACATAGCAAAACTGCAGCGAGTACAATCAAAAATATTGAGAATAATCATAGTGGCACCATGTTACATAAAAAAATAAAAGTAGGTATGCATAGGGACTTAGGAATCTAATACCCATATTTAGCAAAACTGTGAAACCAGCCAAAGATTCTGCCAACATTTATCGCTGATCATTTAATATCCACGTAATTTTTACAAATATTCCTAAAATTATGCACTATCCAAAAGTACATCAAAAACGAAATTCATTACAATTTTTTCATTGTGAATGAAATTAAGAAATCGAGATCATCCTCTAGTTCCAGTTTTTACCAAAAACACCTATGCAAGCTTGTACAAGGCTAATTTAATTATTATAAAGGCTAAAAGTTATAGCTGTCTTGATAGCTAGTTTTTTTTAAAGGAATTCAAATATTTTAATATATATTTTGATTTTGAAAGATATAAAATTCAAAGTCGTCTATTCTTCTCCAAATAAAAAGACTCTTGTCACGAAATCATCATCTTAAATTAAATGACTCGCATATTTGCCTACAAAACTAACAATTTTAAATTTTTTTGCATTTAATACTGTATATATTTATAATAACAATGGATCTTCGATTTTTATTATAAATAAAAAAAAAAGTAAACACTGTTTCATAAATTTTTAGAGCTTCCTACCCTTTGAAAGATTTCAATTTTTTTTTATGTAAATCATTTTTTATATTAGTTATCAAGGATAGAGATTTTATTTTTTATTTAAACTGGATATACTAAAGCTTTCTAACAGCTAACGAGGTTTGAAATTTCTTGAACATTGATGCAATCATCAAATTGTTATGATTTTTATCCATGTACAACTTCAAATCTTAAACCGAATATTTTTCATATTAATTTTAACTTAAAAGTAGTTAAAAATGAAAATTTGATGGTATTTTTCGGGAATTTGAAATCTTTATGTGTAACTCATGAAACATTTCAAATCAAGTGATAATTTCTTTTTAACCCAATTATGCGCAAAACGAGAATTTCGAGCACACGTAAGTTTATTTCTACAATTCGAATAGAAAATTAGGGCGATTTTCTTCCAAAATCGTACATAGGGTTTTTTTTTTGGGATACTCTTTCAAAATTTGGCATTTGTTTTGTATAAAAGCTTCAAAAACCGTATTATTTTTTGGGGTTTTTAAAAATCATATAACCACCAGAAAGCGCGTCTAAGCTTTCTCAAAATATGGTTTTGAAAGTTTTTTGGTTTTTGCAAAATGGCCATTTTGTACAGCAATATAATAAAAACTAGAGATGCCACGAATATTCGGCAACTATTCGGTATTCGGCTATTCGGCCACTTTTTTTCGCTATTCGGTATTCGGCCGAATATGGTTAACTATTCGGCCGAATACCGAATAGCAATTTATTTATTATTTTTTTATTACTAGCTGTTTTCCCGCGACTTCGTCCGCGTAAATTATAGCCCATGTCCTTTCTAAGGCTCTAGAGTATCTGTGTACCAAATTTCATTTAAATCGGTTCAGCAGTTTTGGCGTGAAATCGTGATAAACAGATTTACTTTCGTATTTATGATAAAATATAGTAAGGATTACCAAATAAATCATGAAAAAAGAGCTCAAAATATTACTCACAAAGATATATTTATTTAACCAAAAAAAAGAACTAACAAATTAATATTTAAAATCTACCAGTGGTAAGTTATGATGAATGAAAACAATTTTTTCAGCGTTTGTTGATAGCAGACGATTGCGTTTTTCCTCATAAATTATACCTGCTTCCGAAAACAGCCGCTCACTATACACACTGCTACCGGGAGATGATAAATACATCTTAGCAAATTGTAAAAGGGTTGGATATTGTTTCGCGTTTGCTGACCACCACTTGTAAGGGTCTGCTGTCCGATCTAAACGAACAGATACCATGTAAAAATCAAGTTCATTTGCAACAGAATTTTTCTGTTCCACACCTTCATCTGAACGAACATTTTCTGTAGCGACAGTTGTGACTTGTCGCCCGCGGAAAGTACTAAGTGTGGCCGAATATTCGGCTGCCGAATGTTCGGCGCTTCGGCCAAGAGCCTCGCCGAATATTCGGTATTCGGTATTCGGCCAAATTACTATTCGTGGCATCTCTAATAAAAACCTTAGCGATTTTATTACTAATTTTTTTTTATAGAACAGAAAATGCTTGAAATTAGCCAAATAAAATGTGTGAATTTTTTCGACTATTTTTGGTTTTTTGGATTTGGCCAATTTTTGAAAAATCCAAAAATGTACCAAAAAATTCTGAAAAAATTCATCTGTGTTCTTTGGCTAATTGTAATTATTTTTTGTCCAACAAAATTGATTCGAAAAATTGATTCTTTTTGAGTAAAAATATCACCAATTTTTTTTTAAGATGAAATTTGGTGATATTTTTACTCAAAATTTTTTATAGAACGAAAAGTGCTTATAATTAGCTAAAGAATACGTGTGAATCTTTTCGGATTTGTTGGGACATTTTTTAATTTTTCAAAAATTTGCTAAATCCAAAAAACCAAAAATAACCTAACAAATGCACGCGTATTCCAGGGCTAATTTCAAGTACTTTCTGTTCTATCCACTTTTTTGTAAAGTTGATCATTTTCGTGTAAAAAATCCAAGGTTTTTTATTATATTGCTATACAAAATAGCCATTTTGCAAACGTAAAAAAGACCAACAAATCAACACTTTTTTTAAAAAACCCAAAAAATAATACGGTTTTCGAAGCTTTTATGCAAAACAAATGCCAGATTCTGAAATAGCCGATTTTGAAAGAAAATTGTCACAATTTACTATTCGAATCGTACAATTAAAAAATTCTCGTTTTGCGCATTAATGGGTTAATCTAGATAGACAAAAAAACCAAGCGTGTTCTGGGTCACATTTCGGTTATAGTGGGAAATCTTAAAAATAGTTCTTCCAAATCGTACAATTTTCAAAATCTAAGTTCTTAGTAAAATTTTGTGAAAATCTTTTTAAATTTAACTTTTAAGAGTTCGGACTATATTGTAATTTTAATTCGTGAATTTCAAAAATTCTGAATCAAATTATTATTTACAACAACATCCAATTAGTCATCTTGTAAGAAAACAGAGAAATTTATCGTTAATAGATCCAAGATTGTGATTCGCTGTTTCATAAAAAAATTAAAATGAGAAGTGGCACTTGAATATGCCATTTTAAATTGCCAATATTATGCACTAAATTTAAAATCATCGACCCCAAATTGTTATAAATTTTTTGGATATGTCAATAAAATTTAGCTTTAAACCAATCTGACCTTAATTGATAAATTAAGAGCATTTCAAATTAAATTTTTACCACATATATGTGAAATTCAATCTTAAAAGGCCATTAGCCTTTTTAATTGTTCTCTGACATTTCAATCTAAGTCACATCTGAGCCCACGCCAACAAGATTCACATTCGATTTATCTTATCAGAAAGAGGCGTGGGCTAATCCGCTTTTATCCATTCTCGGATGCACCGATCGCTTCCAAGTGCAGCGCTAAGATGCGCGTGTCCTTGAACCAGTACCCCGACGAACTCGCGCGAGTAGCTTCACTACAATCGCCGTTATTTTTCTTGAGCTCAGACAGCGGCGCGCGCATTCCAATTTGAATTGGTAATGGATATCGCGCCGGTCCGGTGCAGCGATGAGGCGAGTTGGAGCGATGCGCTTAAGATGAACTTTTGCAGCTGAACATTTTATGTCACTGGCGCAACAAAAAATTAATTTCTCAACGCGACCGGCAATAAATTTCGTCGTCTCCGTTTTTATCTTCGTTTCGCACCATTTCTACGAGGATTTGTCATAGAGCAATAAACGTATCTATCTTTCAAGTTTCAGTGCGTTTTTCTTTGATTGAGATCGATGAAGCTGAACAAAATGTGCATTTCCTTAAATTAAAATTACTATTAAAATAAATATTTTAATTATTTCCTAGTTATAACTTGTTGCATATATCAGCTACGATCACTTACGATCAGTTTCGTATGTGGCATAATCGATCCATTCGTTTAATCTTCCTCTCATTTTTCTTGTGGGGGTCGGGCTATTACTTGAATTCAAGGTGCTTTCATTTTAACTATCTCCCAAATGATAGCCTGGATTAACAAAAAAAAAAAAAATATATACAAAAAAAAAACTTTATAAAAACCAATGATGAAAAACTAAGACAAAATTAACCAACAATTTTGCTTGCATTAGGCAAACAAAACATCGATGAAATATTTCCCATGGATTCTTTTTCGAAACCCTTTCGATCGGGCTAAAATAAAACGACACCAGCGTCTAGTTAGTTAGCAAAACAAACCAATCAGGCTGAAAGAGAGTCATGAGGGGGCCGGATCATCGAGCGGTGGCTTCGGCAGCTCACAATATCAAGATCATGCTCCAATCTGGACGTCGTCGGCGAGAAGCGGCATCTCTTGCAAAACACGTTCCAGCATGCCTTTAAAAAAAAACATTAACCACTGGAGTCAGCCGGTGCACGACGACGACTGTAATGTAAGGAATCTATCTACTCTTACTTTCCGTGAAATTCGGCCGCAATGAGCTGATTGTTTGTTTGTTTGTTGCTCTTTTGTCAACCGCTTGACAGACGGACAATGACCAATTATCTTTACCCCCGCTGATCGTGGAGTTGCGATGAGATCTAGTGACATAAAATTATTGCAAATCTCGCGAACAACTGCAATTGGGGGAAGCAAATGCCACCAAAGTTAATTAGCTTGTAAGTAGGTTACGAGGGGTTTTTGGGTTAAATCGTGCGCAGATCAAAAAAATATAAGACTGTGCAGAAATGAAATATGATGATCCGCACATTTTTTGGGAAAACATCATTTTTTAAATAGCAAGAAGTTTAAGCCCAAAAATCCTACATCTAGGAGATTTTGAATGAATTTTTCTTATCTGACTTCAAATATTTATTATCATTCCCTCGCTATTTATTGATTCAGATAAAGCTTAATTTATGAAGTCTTCGTAAAATTCAAAATTACTTAAGTGCTATTAAAAATTTATAGTTTTTGTCATAAACAAAACGAAAGACTTAGGCGACGAACTTCGAATTTTTTTAAAAGATTTGATATTTCTATAACGAAAGATTTAAGCGACGAACTCCGTTTATATTTTGCTATTATAGTTTGCAAAACTATTTTGTACAGTATTCAATGATATCTAGGGTAAAGATACCAAATAATGGATAGTCTTTTAAGTATATAGCATTAGTCTATCATTACTAATTTTCAAAAAATCGATTTTTTTTGTTCATTTTATTTTTGTATAAACCTTTTTAAATAATTTCCCACAACAATTTTCTAAAATCTTAAAAATTCGAAAAGGTATTAAGGTTTATAGACAAGCACACTTCGGCCGATAAATAACTGGAGGTTCGCAGCTGTCGGGTCGTCTATTGTTATGGCAGACACTCGTCGGAGTCCATAGACATGCAAGATCAATAAAAATAATCAATAATGCTAATCAGCAAGAGATGTGTGCGTATAATGAAGATTTATTATATAGCCTTGAAATTGCTGCTTAACAGTAAGTTGAAAATATTTACTTTGATTCTAGTAGAAATCGTACTTGAAGCTTGAAATGCGTTTCCTGAAAAATCACTTTTATCTAAAATTTGCCACGTAATAACTCAAAAATTAATTAACCGATTCTTTCGTTGGAACTAGGATCATTATTAATCATTCTGGTTCCAGCAAAATTTTGTGAAAATGTTCTTCCAATGTCAATAAATAAGTTTTAAAACATTAACATGGAAAAAAATATTTTTTTTACCGAAAAACAAATTTTTAAAAATCATCGATTTTTCGGGTCATGTAAGAAAATGTTTTCTTATAACTCTTTAAAGCAAAAGAAGCTGGTAATGAAGTCAAAATACCAGTAGATGTAAAATTAGGGCAAAATTTGAAATACTTGAACGAAAATTAACAGAATGAAGAAAATAGGTACATTAAGAATTAGGTTGAGTTATAAAGTTATTTATTTCGCTGTTCAATCTTAATTAAATTCAATTTATTTAATATAAATCGATTGTTTCAAAATTCTCTCCAAATGATTTTAGCCGTAATTAAACCCACACTTTTTATTACAGTGAAGATTAATAATATAATTATTATTATTATTCATGGGTCAAGACCAAAGCCTTTATAACTAGTGCATCAAATTTACACTTAACTATTGTAAGTGACATACAAAAATTCTATATTATAAATAAACCTCATTAGAGCAAGAGGATAAATAATGCTTATAATTTCGAAAATTAGACTTCGAGTTAATTGAAAAATATTGGATGCCATTTCGAAAAATATACTTTCGATCACCCAAGAAATCGGCAATTTGTCCTAATTTTTAAACCGCTGTATGTTCACGAAAAATTAACAGATTTGGATGAAACAGAAAGCTTGTATTTTATACTTTAATTGCTTCTTTGGGTGAATAAATCCAAATGAAGCATTTTAAAGCCAGCACTTTTCATTTTTTTTCAACTGAGCTATGAGCTGTCAAAGCAGAAACGTCATTTTTTAATTTTGAGCTTACATAACTTCTAAACTCATGACCGTACGGCGTACAGTAATCCGCCAGATGTCATTAGAAAGCTGAAGGTATTTTCGTGCAAATGTTTTCGCTCGATTTTTGCAAAAATACATATATTTTTTTTTAATTTGTCTTCAATATTTTGTTCATTATTTTTTAAATCGCTGTATCTTTGCTAAAAAGGAACGGAGTTGGATGAATAATAATCCTTCACTTGGATTTATTCCCAAAATCATTTTCAAGCCTACATAAGCCGCAGTATTCAACTAAAAATTAAAGGATCATGATTTTTTTCTTTCTGGATTTTTTTATGGGGATTTTTTTATGAGGATGAAAATTATTTTTAATACATAGGTTTCAAAGTAGAGATTATAAGTTTGAAAATGATCTCTTATTCATCCAAATCCTTTAATTTTTCGCGAAGATACAAAAATTTAAAAATTAGGAAAATCTCCCGATTTTCTGGGTGATCTCTTCATTTTGAACTCCAGTGTATTTTATACGTTAAACTCTAAAGACAAAATAACCTTGACATAATGCAATATGAAGAGTATCGGAAACAAATAGATAAAGTGCATTAAAATCAATCGAATCTGTCGATAGTCCAAGCTAAGGAGATTTAAAAAACAAATAACAATGATTCAGTGTTAAAGGTAATAAAAATCACTTTTATGAATTGAAATAAAATCCTATTAACACCCCTAGCGTCACAGATTTAGATTAAGATAGCATAAAACCAAAAATTATGTAATGTAATATTCAACTAAACGACTTTCGAAAAAACAAAATTATACGAATTGAGGACATTGAAAATAGTCGCTTGAATGAAATAAATTCCTTCTGTTCAGCTACGAAACTCTAGAAATTCAGTAATTATTTTTTTACAGCCCAATTCCGTCGTTAACTTAAAGTCCATAAATTTTTGCAAGGATAAATAACAATTATTTTTTATTGTTTTAAAAAGGGGGAAGCATTTTTTAATGGAAACAATGGTCTCCATATATACAATGACGCGTATTTACACCACTTTCTGCATCCAAAAAGCAGAATCTTCGTTTCCCTTCCCTTCCTGCTCGATGCATTTTACATAATATTGTTGACGCATTTTTATTACATCCCAAGAGTCTGGTGGTTGGTTGCTCCTTTTGCAACACTTTTTAGCCATTATGCAGTACACTGAATGCTGAAAATCGTATATTCGTCCATTTGTGGTTTAGTGCGGGGCGCATAGACGAAATTCCAAAATTGCTTGCTCTGTGACCACTACGACGACGACGATGGACGATGTCTACGTTGAGGGTAATGGAAAAGAAAGAGGGCAACTCATTGATTGCAACAAGTGTCGAGTGTGAGGTACAATAAAAAAAATATATATATATATTATACAAAAAAAAAAAAAAATATTTACACTATCTTAAGCAAAGCAGCGCAATAACAAAACACATCTGAAAAGACGTCCAGTATCCAGTGCCATTGGCTGAAAAAGGCGCAATTAAGACAAAAACGCTGAAAAAAATCACATATTTTCTTTCTTTTTTTTAGTGATAATAATACGACTGCAGCGGGTTCAGCATAAGCAGCAGCAGCAGCCGCACCAGCAGCAACCGTCGCTGTGTAGCAGCAGCAGCAGCACCACCAACTAACAAATACAATTATGCATCGAACACATCCATACCATTTCGCGGCGCGGCAGGGAAAGTAAATCATATCACAATTACACGATTGCTGCGGGTATTCCATACCTTGTCTTGAGACTGTCCGTCCATCCGCGGATAGTTTGGGCATATAAAAGCAGGTGAATGCTTGCAAGATCCATCCAGTACCTTTCCTGGGTTTGTTGAATAACCCCCCAAAAAATCTTAATACAAATTTTGTACTTCAGCTGAGCGAAAATGAAATCGTTGGTATGTTTTAGCTGTGATTTAATATTTTTTTTTGGTATCATCATCATCTTTATAATATCAAATCGTGCAAATAGTGATCAAAAATGTCCTAGTGGATTTATTTTTATTTCGGTGGTTCCTGAACGCAATATTCAGTGATATTCAAAATTTTTGTTTTGAATCCTGATGGACTTTTAATTCTGGAGGACCTAAAAAATTGTTGTGATAAATAAAAATATATTAAGTGATCTTGTGATAATGAAGCTAACAAAATGTGCTTTATCTAAGAAAATTTAAATCTATACAACTGTTGGAACCGTTTACTAGTGAAAAATTTTATTTATTTAGATAAGATTGATAAAATCTTCTGAGATATACTCAGGATCATACCAAGTTTGGATTTACTTTTAACACCTTGACTGCCACAAAAATTTATTCAGCCATGATATTCAGTTATATCTGGGTAACATGGCAGTCAAAGTATTAAAATAAATTAAAAATATTTAGCAATAGATGTTCTAAATTTAATTTAATCATCCCTAATTGCTAAATTTTTTGCAAATTAATTGAACAATTTATAAACAGACTGATCTAATCAGATGAACCGTTTTTCATACATCGTATAAGTTCAATTTTTGAAGAAAAAGATAAAAAATTCATGTACTAAATAGGATTTAATGGTAAATGGAATTTACATGTATCTTTTTCTCAAAAATGTCGATTTAAACTTTCAAAAAATTGGTTTATATAATATCTTTAATATATGATCATGTCTTATTAAACTGTGAACGGTTCTTGTACAGTAGCAATCAATTTTCGATAACTATAATCTATTATGATTGTCGACTTTGAGCTAAATCAAATTAGAAGCTTATTACGATACGATTGTCGAATTTCAATCAATGATAATTCCTTAAATATTATGAATATCGGTTTTTAGTCGAGATTTCTAAATTTTCAGTCGATTCAACTTAAAGGCTTGTTACGATTATCGATATTCAGTTGATTCAATTTAAAAGTCTTAAGAGTTTATAAAAATATGTCGATTTTTAGTTGACTCGCCTTAAGATGTTATTACGATTGTCGATTTTGAGCTGAGTCGAATTAGAGGCTTATTATGATACAATTGTCGAATCTCAATCAATTCCACTCAGATAACTATTGCAGTTGACTCGTGATAAATATTATGAATGTCGATTTTTAGTCGACTCAACTCATTAAAGTTGTCGATATTCAAATGACTCAATTTAAAAGTCTTAAAATTTTATAAAAAATGTCGTTTTTTGCCTTAAAGTCTTATTATTATTGTCGATTTTGAGCTGAATTGAATTAGGGGCTTATTACGATACAATTGTCGAATCTCAATAAGTTCCACTCAGAGAACTATTGCAGTTGACTCCTGATAAGTCCTTAAATGTTATGAATATCGATTTTTAGTCGACTCAACTCCTTACTACTTTCGATATTCAATTTAAAGGCCTTAAAGATTATATAGAATGTAGATTTTCAGGCGATTCGACAGCCAAGATATAAAACTGCTTTTTAGCATTAATAATCTATCATATCGTAACTGTCTAGTCGACTTAAAATCGAGAATCATTCAACTACCTCAACTAACTATCAACTCTTAAAAAAAGGTCTCAAGTTCCTTGACCTATTGATTAAAGTTCACATAATTCACACTCTTCTTCTAAAAAGCTCAAAATTATGTGACCTACAACCCAAGCTCAAAGACCTCAAAAAAAAGCATTCCCTCAAAATGTCCCTGAAGATGTACGATGATGCAGTTCAAGATCTTCAGACCTGTTTGACTTCTTATTCCCAGAGAAATCATAATCTTCTCTGAGCCCCTAAAAGACTCAGATGTCGTGCTCGTACCAAGTTTCATCCTTGAACGCGCCACACCAATCTACCCGCCAAGACATCTAAGCCGTGTCTTTGGTTTTGTCGAAGAAAAGTGATTCCGTAATCGAAAGTGATTCTTCTCTGGGGTACGAGTGAAATTCAAAATTTCTAAGATACGCGCCGATGAGACGACGACGTCAACGGCGACGACGAGGAAGACGACGATGGCGGGAGCTGGAAAGATAGATGGCAATTGGCAAAGAAGGCGCACTGGAGACCTCCCTGGGGACCAGTAACTCAAGCTGGGGCCACGGTTGACATCGAATCCGCAACGCGTAATGCGATCGTAAATATTCACCCAGTGTCGCGGTCTACGTTCTGCCGCTGACGGACGTTTTTGATCTTGCACCAAATGATAACTGGGTTGGGCTCCGGAGTCTTAGAGACATCTTGGCATGGTCACTCAGCTTCACATTTGAATAATAATTAGTTTTTCTTCATCTTATTCTTTTTTTCTCAATTTCTCCCTCAATTTTATATATCTTTTTTGCGTTTTTGTTGCAGATATTCTTTGGAATTGTCGGGGCACTGCTGATACTCAGTGCCAGCGCCGAAGAAAAAGATACCAAAAAAGAAGCAGCAACTCAGGAGAAGAAACAGGAAAAACGAGGCATTTTCAGTTCAGGATATGGCGGAGGTTATGGTGGTTCAGGAGGTGGTGGTGGATACATCGGAGGTGGTCTAGAAGGACATAGTTTCGGCGGTAGCGGAGGTGGTTTCAGCAGTGGTGGAGGTGGATATGGAGGTGGTTATAGCGGTGGTTATAGCGGAGGTTATAGCGGAGGTTACGGCGGAGGTTACGGCGGAGGTTATGGCGGAGGACATGTTAAGACTTTGACTGTCGTTAAAAATGTTGCTGTACCTGTACCAGTTGAGAAACATATTCCAGTACCAGTTGAAAAGCATGTTCCATATCCCGTCAAAGTTCCAGTGCCACAACCCTACCCTGTTGTTAAACATGTTCCATATCCAGTCAAGGAAATCGTTAAAGTGCCAGTCCATATTCCACAGCCATACCCAGTTGAAAAACAAGTCCATGTACCAGTTCATGTACATGTAGATCGTCCAGTTCCAGTTAAAGTTTACGTTCCACAACCCTATCCAGTTGAAAAGAAAGTACATTACCCTGTAAAGGTTCCAGTACCAGCACCATATCCAGTTGAAAAGAAAGTTCCATACCCAGTTAAAGTACCAATCCATGTACCACAACCCTATCCAGTTGAAAAGATCGTTCACTACCCAGTTAAGGTACCTGTCGATCGTCCAGTACCAGTTCATGTACCAAAACCAGTACCAGTTCCAGTTGAGAAGCCAGTACCATACCCAGTTATAAAGAAGGTTCCATATCCAGTACATGTACATGTCGATCGTCCAGTTCCAGTTCATGTTGAGAAACCTGTACCAGTACCAGTCAAGGTTCCAGTTCCAGCCCCATACCCAGTTGAGAAACATATCCCATATCCAGTTGAAAAGATCGTACACTATCCAGTCAAGATCCCAGTTGAACGTCCATACCCAGTTCATATTGAGAAACATATTCCAGTCCCGGTAGAAAGACCAATCCCTTACAAGGTCCCAGTACCAGTTCCAGTTCATGTTGATACCTCAAGCTACGGTGGATCTTCATTCGGAAGCAGCGGCGGCGGCAGCGGATACGGAGGTGGTTATGGAGGTGGTTATGGAGGAGGATACGGAGGAGGTTATGGAGGAGGTTCTGGAGGCGGTTATGGAGGTGGTCATGAAATCAGCAGCCACGGACATTACTAAAACATGCCAATTCTGAATGTTGTGATAAAACTCCCCAAAAACCCCTGTTTTTTATGTCTACGTAGTTTTTAAGGCTCCTAGGGCCCGAGCGCGCCGGCAGTAGTGTATATCCTGTATATGTTTTTTTTGTATTTTTCACCGAAATCACGGCTGCCAAATAATTAATTTTGAGAACGGCGCCAGAGCACTTTAAGGAAAAACCATCGACCATTCACCCGCCCAATCCCAAAACTCTTGCCCAAAATGTCTACTCTGGAACCATTGTAGCATCTTCGATATTCATTTTTGTTTTATTTTTTATAAATGCAAATTTGTAAATAAATGAGAAAATGTTAAAATTGAAATCTTTTTATACCAAAAACATAAATATTCCCTCATTCAGCCCTTTTTTTTATAAGTCCATAGTGGACAAACTTCTTAATATATAAGAAAAATTTAAAACGCAACTCATTTCATACTGTAGATACAAATAGACCATCATTCACCAACTTTTTCCTTATAAGTCCACAATGGATTTAAAAATTAGAAAGCATTTAATTTTGTTTTATCCGAAACCTTCGTAAAAACCAAGCACTCCATATATTACATATAAAACATTCATCCCGCCCCTTAGTTCCGGTTGTTTAAATTCGAATACTTTCGCTTCTCATCTAAAAACCTTGCAATTTCTTAAGATAAAAAAAAAAATCAGAAAAACGATGCTTTTACCTGATAATTGGCGACTTATGAAACAAGTTTTACACATTTCATACTATATGTAATATTTGAGTTTTCATAAAATCATTTACCAAAGTGCAATTGAATTATTGAAGACTTCTCTGGTGCAATAGGACGTTAGGTAATTAAAGAAGAAAAAATAATTATTGCAACAACTCTTTTCGGTGGAATCGTTCGACGTGACGAGCTACCATGCAACTTCTTACTTTTTTTGACTTTGTAAGTTTTCTTGATGTGGTGGAAAAATTTTTTGTAGAAAAAACAGCTTAAAAACGAAGAAATAAAGAAAAATATGGAGCAGCACACGAATTGGCACATATCGGTGCTTAAATGAGCATAATGTCGGAATCTTCGACCGGGCAAGGCATGCAAGGTGAACCCCACAAGCAACGTTTTTTTTTTTTTTTCATTTTGTTCGGCTCAAGAAAAGCGAAATGAAAATTGTGAAGGAGACACGGTTTCCGACCAAGCCAAGGTCTTTGCTATTTTCTAAGTTTTCAAAGGTACCATATCAACTGCTGAAATATGTTAAATGGGCGGAAATTCACACTTTCGTTTATTAAACGTGAAGTTTGAGAATGTTTCCATTGTATTACGGAAATCGATTGTTCTAGTTATGTATATAGACTGGGAAATCTGTTGGTTTCTTTTTAAATTATATGTTATTTTGAAACAGACAGCTCTTTCATGCTCAAAAAATTAATGGTAACTCAGTATCATATTCCGTGGTATGAAATTAATAGATTTAAGCTTGAATAATGTTGGGAAATATTGAAAACTGAATGTGAAATTTTAAATGAAATTTCGGATGTAATAATGCACCAACCGTATTGGACTTTTTTTGTGGGGTGCTGTAAAATACCGATATTATGTTGACAATTCAGAAATGATTCAGGCATTTAAGTACGATATTGTGCGAACTATTCGTGAAATAGGTCCCCAAACCATAGAAAAAGTTCTTCAAAATTGGGTTGCAAGGATGAGTTACTGCCAAGCAAGCTGTATTCATATTCATATTCCAAAACTAATGGGAAGATTTACTCTTTTCAATAAATGAACAAACTTTGAAAAAGATTTAACAGTGTTTATTTTATACCATTTTTAAAAAGAAACTAGCCGATGGCCCACCCTATATATACAGGGTGTTCAGAGGTGGGTGGTCAATACTGAAAGGGGTGAAAGGTCAGACCGAGACAAGCAAAAAATCGTATGGGTGGGGGGGGGGCATCTCGCACCGTTTGGCAGTTACAGGGTGATTCGTAAATCAGGATTTTGCCTTATATGGGAACCGCTCTTGTATTTTTATCTTTTTTTCTACGCATCGCAGTGGCCCCAAACTGATTTCAAAAAATCACTATTTGGAAGCCCTTTCCAAAAAAGTTTACACCACCCCCCTATCCCCAACCCCTTGGCCACAATCCCCCCTGGAAGTTGAAAAAATTAACTTTTATTTCACGATTTTTCTCCTTTCGCCCCACTTTTCTCCGAAATTCATGTTATTAACATACCTACTTTTTATTTTTTTTAAGTTGCCTATCTAATTACCTTACCAAAAAGGTGCAACATGCCCAGGTAGGAAAAGGATACGAAAATTTATTTACAAAAATCCTTTTACAGAATATCATGATAATTCGAATTTTTAGGAAATTATACTTAAGTTTACTAAAAAATACATTTTGTTCGCTTAAAAACTAATTACAATTAAAACGTATGTCCTTTAAAAGCTGTTCAAAATGTTCTCCGCTAGTTTCGATTCATGCAAGTAGCCTTCGTTTTATTTCACGTTTGAGGTCTATGGTAGCCAGTCTCTCCCGTATTTTCGTGGCTGCAGTCCCAATCCTGGTAACTAATTCTTCTCTAGTGTTGATTAGTCTTGAGTAAACTTCATCTTTCATCATTCCCCATAAGAAAAAGTCCAGTGGGGTAAGGTCCGGTGACCTAGCAGGCCAAAGAATCGGTCCACCTCGTCCAATCCAGCGCTCTGAGTAATGTTCATTCAACCTTGCCCTAACAATGTTCCCAGTATGCGCAGGTGCTCCGTCGAGCTGTAAATAAATTGCGCTTCTGGTGGCCAGGGGGATGTCCTTCAACAGATCCGGAAGGGTATTCTCCAAAAAGTCCGAGTATAGCTGACTATTTAGCACTTGGGGCAAGATGAAGGGTCCTATCAACTGGATGCCGATGATGCCAGCCCAGACATTGACACTAAATCTTTGCTGGAAGGACCGACACCTTGTCCTATGTGGGTTCACATCTGACCAGGTGTGGAGGTTGTGGAAGTTTGTGATGCCATCCCGGGTGAATTGCGATTCATCCGTCCACAGAATTCGGTCTAGAAACCTTCTGTTTTTTATGTCAGACTCGAACAGCCAAGTGCAAATTGCAATCGTCTTTCGGAATCTCCTTCCTGTAGTGCTTGGACCGGGATATGGTGGTATGGATGTAGTCCCTCTCGGTTCACAACGGTCCAAACTCTCCCTGAAGACAATCCTGACCTTCGTGCGACCTGCCTGATGCTTATTACAGGGCTGTTCCTGACGATGTTGAGGATTTGTTGGTCAGGGTCCGCTGAATCGGCCGATTTTCCTGCTCGCGTTTCTGCTCTGGGGGTGGTTACACTTCCGGTTTCTTTTAACCTTCTGAAAGTCCTTGAAAATACCTTTCTTTTGGGTACATGCCGATTCGGGAATCTCCTTTGGTATTCTCGTACGGCCTTACTATCACTTCCTTCTACTAAACCGTATACGTAAATTATATCGGCATACTCGTCAACACTGAATTCTGCCATTTTATCTTAATTTTTTCTATTAAACACCCGGTTTTATCGATTGCTTCTTCAACTGTGGTCAATGTCCTTTCAAACTTACCCATTTTTATACCATAATTCATAGGAGGTATTAGAAACGGAGCGTCAGGATACTTAAGAGTCAATGCTGGATATAATAAACTTATAACGCTATTTAACGAGATTACATTTATTATTTTATTACTGTTTTGCTGAAATAATAAAAATGTACTACCTCTGTTTCCTAAACAAACATTTCCGAACTTGAATCATAAAAATTGTTTACTTAACGACTTTTTCCATTATAGTGCAATAAAGTAATTAGGTACCTGTGAGGATGTTTTAATTTCAGGACTTTTGCAACCCTTTTCTACCTGGGCATGTTGCACCTTTTTGGTAAGGTAATTAGATAGGCAACTTAAAAAAAATAAAAAGTAGGTATGTTAATAACATGAATTTGGGAGAAAAGTGGGGCGAAAGGAGAAAAATCGTGAAATAAAAGTTAATTTTTTCAACTTCCAGGGGGGATTGTGGCCAAGGGGTTGGGGATAGGGGGGTGGTGTAAACTTTTTTGGAAATGGCTTCCAAATAGTGATTTTTTGAAATCAGTTTGGGGCCGCTGCGATGCGTAGAAAAAAAGATAAAAATACAAGAGCGGTTCCCATATAAGGCAAAATCCTGATTTACGAATCACCCTGTAACTGCCAAACGGTGCGAGATGCCCCCCCCCCACCCATACGATTTTTTGCTTGTCTCGGTCTGACCTTTCACCCCTTTCAGTATTGACCACCCACCTCTGAACACCCTGTATATATATATGGTACTTTCTTAATTTAAAAAAAAATCATTTTCAAATCACAAAAATCACTATCAATTCAATAAAGCCACTTTTAAAATGAAAAGATTTGTTTATTGTTTATATTTAACAATTCGATTTATGTAACTCTAACTACCTCAATTTTTCAATTCAAATTATTTTAGATGAAAATATACCTTGTTTTTTTTTTAAGACTAAATCGGTGTTTAACTATCTAAAATGTGGATTTTAAAATTTAGGACCAACAATATACACCACACAAAATATTGTTTATATATCCTATAGCTGAATAGTGGAAAAAATGTCCTAAATATTAATTCAGTTGCATAATTAAAAAGAAATAGACTTAATGGGATACTAATAAACAGTTTACTGAATTGTGTTGATTAAGGTTAGTAAAAGAACTTCTATAAAAATGCATACGTATTTAAAACTAGCGGCCCGTCCCGGCTTCGCACGGGTGGACATAATTTTTTTAATATTTTTACATTTTATTTATATACATACACACAAAAATAAAAATCTTTCCTCTTTATAATATTAGTGTAGATGTAGATTAAACACTTCTCAAATGTTTTAATTTGTTATATCCTAGAAATTGTTTCAACCCGAAAACCCTTTTATGGATCCGCCATCTTTGATTTCAAAATCTAAATAATATTCGAAATTAGTGACCTTAATATAATCATTGTACTAATTTTCATTAAAATTTGTTGAAATCGAGAAATTTTAGTCTCCATATTGGATTCGCCATCTTGAATTTGGAAGTTTTGCTAATATTCGAAATTAGTGGCTTCAGAATAATCATTGTACTACTTTTCATTAAAATCAGTTGAAATCGAGACATTTGGTCTCCATATTTTATCCGCCATCTTGGATTTGCAAATATGATAATATTCTAAATTAGTGGCCTCAGAACAATCATTGTATCAATTTTCGTTAAAATCCGTCGAAATCGCAACATTCTGGTGGCCATGTTGGATCCGCCATCTTGGATTTGGAAATTTTGATAACATTCAAAATAAGTGTTCTCAGAATAATCATTGTACTAATTTGCATTAAAATCCGATGAAATCGGGAAATCTTGGTCGATATATTGGATCGGCCATCTTGGATTTGTAAATGTTGATAACATTCAAAATCAGTGACCTCAACATAATCATTGTACTAATTTTCATTAAAATCCATTGAAAGCGAGAGATATTGGTCGCCATATTGGGTCCGCCATCTTGGATTTGTAAACTTTGGTAATATTCAAAATCAGTGTCTTCAAAACAATCATTGTACTAATTTTCATTAAGGTCCGTTGAAATCGAGAAATATAGGTCGCCATATTGGATCCGCCATCTTGAATTTCTAAATTGGATATAGCCTATGTTAATCAGGGTGAATGTGGCTTTCTAATGGTGAAAGAATTTTTGAAATCGGCACAGTAGTTTTTGAGTTTATTCATTACAAACATACACACAAAAATACAAATCTTTCCTCTTTATATTAGTTTAGATTAGATAATGTAATTTCATAGGTCAGCAAAGATCTTGATGAGTTTGAAAGTTATTAGTTCGGAATTCTTTTATAATTAACTATGTTGGAGTTACAGACAATGTAAAAAGCTAAACCCAATGTAAAAATACCAACCAAACCAACATACCGAGTTATTAAGGTTGTCTATGCAACTATAAGATATAAAAACATATTTGGAGTGCACAAACTCTTATATCCAATTCTTTGAAACTTAATGCAATTTACTAGTACACAAAAGCTGCAAGGACGAACATAAAAAATCAGTATCTAGCCTAAGTAAGAAGCATGTCTTTTTAAGATTTTAACCACATAATTGAAATGTTTATTAATTAACCTCTACGTGGTGTTTTTACCATCAATTTATTTGTATTTGACGAATTGTGGACAGCAATTTGGTTTTATGGCACAATTACACAGATCGAAATTTTGTAAGTTATAAAACTATTTATGCTACCGCTTTGAAAATCAAATGTAAATCATCCTTCGAATTTTATTGATAATAAACGTAATTTGGAGCAATAAAATTGCACCATACGTCGTAAACCTTTTTATTCAATACTCTATAAAATCAATTACTAAATACGATTAAGGAATTCAACAACTAGCACAACAGTGATAATGAGAAATAAATAGCGCTTTTGGAAAGATTTTAATTTTCAATAAATTTTTAAAATAAAAACCTTTCAATGAACGTTAAACCCCTAATCATTAAAAATAAAGATGCCCTTTCTATTTTGTCCTAACGATAAAACAATCTTCGGCATAATACAAAGAGTCTTATGTTGGCCAACATTTGCCAATAATATATTCTTTCACTCTTACGCGTGTGTTCAAAGCAATCGCTCATAAAAGCCGAAACATCTCAGCTTGATGCCAACTCAGAGACTCTCAGATTTCCGCGGTATCGGTGGTGTTATTTTGAAATTATCATAACATTTTTTTTTCTTGTTATATTTCATAGTGCACACGCTGGGGGAATATTACAAAATCGGACGAGTCTTCTGGAGGGTAATAAAAGTATTTTACCATCATAATTTCTCAGCACCTCAGATAAGCGGAATGGCTAGTTTAAAAAAAAAAACGTCCATTAAAAAAAAGATAGAAATTGTCTGGACAATGAATTGCATTCAGAAAAATTATAGATGCATCAAATGTAACAACTTTGATCTCAATCAAATAAATAGCCTCAAGGGTTTCGTCGAGAAGGCGTATTTATATTTCGAGATTATTTGATTCGATAACACCTACGAACGTGGCCCTCAATTGTGAACATGGTCAAAAAAAGAAATTATAGGTCCATACCTTTCCGGATCACTTCGCGGCCTCTACTGAGTGAAACTACTTATTTTAGCCATTTTAGATTTTAACATCTTAAGCTATTGTCCGAAAGCTTTTCAACGATTTAATGAGACCCATCAACAGAACCCTCTACTTAATGCGGGTCTTCGTTATCCAGCAATTAAACTCCAAGGCCGTCTAATTCAGCTCAAAATGTAGTGAATGTATAAAATGGATTATGCTGAGGACCACTCGTGAGGTTCTGTAATCACATGCAATTACGTGGAAATTAGCGAAAGAGCCATTAGAGGCCAGTTGAATTTATCTATTTGCATGCCCTGGCGAATACCGCGAAAGTTATTTGACTCAATATCCGAATGGTATATCCAACGATGCAATATGCAATTGAACCTATCTCACCTGGGCCGTTGCATCAAAGTCAATATAGTTGCAGATTACCGCCCGATGTCATTAATCGTGGTGGCAAATGCTAGCGCTAGTTTGGCTCGCGATCCGTGCAACTTTTATATAACCTGAGCTTAGGCTTGGGCTGAATCTGCACCACGAGGACGACGACGGTAAGTGAGTGCAAATCAGTACAGCATACCGCGATTTAGGTCTCTGATGCATTTATAAGCTGATTAATAGCTGCAGAATTACTACACGTATACACAAAATCGAGGAAGAGACGTGATTGAACGAGGGGAAACATCTGTTTTAAATTTTAATCGATAATGAATGATGTGTTAATTAGCAAACACTCAGCACTGAGCCAAATTTTATGTGATGTTAATCACTTATCGTCTTTATGGAAGATACTTTCCATTTAAATATCTTACAAAATTACTACACAAAATATACAATAAATTTAATTTACATAATTAATAGAAATTGGCTATAAAGCGATCGAATAAAATTTGCCATTTTAAGGGGTCAAAATTAATGTAAATGGACATAAAAATTTGTACTTTCTAACAAAATGCTTCAACCTTGTATTCATATGTAATTCAGCGTAATAATCTCTATAGCTGAATTATGCAAAAGAAAATATTTTGATTTTTCCGGATATCTCAAGCCAGAGTAGTCGATTTCTAATAGCTGAATTATGGAAAAATTAATTCTGCCTCTCTATATCTCTCGGTTTTAAAAACAAAACAAAAATACCAGCTGAATACAAAACTTAGCTTCAGAAAATATTCCGCTGAATAAAAGGTGTCAATGCTGAAGTTTTTCAATTTTCCAATATTTTTCCTTACATGAGCGCCAAAAATAAATCAGCAACTTAAACTTAACTGTGGGACGCATTGTTAAGTAAAAAGATTTAATTTTTAGCACAACGTTTAAGCCCAAACAAAGACATAAACCAAAAGTTAAGATGTGCTTTAATTTGAGGTTGAGGCTTGGAAATATGCCGAAGCTTTTAATTTTCAGACTTTTAAATCACACTTTAAGCTCTATTTATTTTTAAGCTTTAAAGTATCAGATTAAACTTTAAGCCACTGATTTTAGTGTGGCCATACAGAGAATAAGTCTACACCCAGCGGGAAAAGAAGCAGTCCTAGATGCAAGTGGAAGCTACTCCTGCGAAGGCATGGATGCATGACTCTTTGTTGCCCACTTCATTTCATTTTAACATTGCATGTCATTAGGAGGAAGCAGTAAAAAAGCTTTTCTTTTGCTTCCTCCAAGATCCCATAGGAGCAATAAGGAATGCATGACCAAAGATAATCTAATCATATAGATTTCCACTCTAGAACAATGAAATCGGCCGCTGTTTTCGTAAAGCTTTTTCTGCCTATGCACAACTACATAGGAGACTGAGGTAGCGCTCTCAATCTGAAATTTCATAAACAAACACAACAACAATGCCGTAGTGAATGCATTAGGGAAGAGAGCAAATTTTTCGTATGCGTAAGTTATCTTTGCTGGGTGGAACCCCCTATGCACCCCCCTAACCAGCTACATATATGAATGAAATTTCTGTTGAGACTATTGAGTTGAGATATATTCGAGTTCTTCGAATCCTTTTAAGAGACATGCGATAGATCACAGTGGGATTCTTATTATTTAGCGTATTTTCAGTATATTTTTGATTCTAAGATTTTTCTATAATATTTAATATTATATATATTATAAAATTATAGTTTTAAATTATTTTAATTTTGTAGTTTCGTAATTTCGTAGTTTCGTAGTTTTGTAGTTTCGTAATTTTGTAGTTTCGTAGTTTTGTAGTTTCGTAGTTTTATTAACCCATTAATGCGCAAAACGAGGATTTTGCGCACGAAAGTTCAATTGTACGATTCGAATAACAGATTGGGGCGAATTTCCTCCAAATTCGTATATAAGGGGTTTTTGGGGGTGCTCTTTCAGAATCTGGCAAATTTCATCATAAAAAAACTGGGTGATATTTTTACTCAAAAAGGATCAATTATACGAATAAATTTTATATGACAAATGGTGCTTATAATTAGCCAAAGAACACGTGCAAATTGTTTCAGAATTTTTTGGGACATTTTTGGATTTTTGAAAAATTTGCCTTAAATACAAAAATCCAAAAAATTCGGAAAAAATTTACATGTTTTCCTTGGGTAATTATAAGTACTTTTTATTATATAAACTTTTTTTGTAATTTTGATTCTTTTCGCGTAAAAAAATCGCTGAATTTTTTATTACATTGCTGTACAAAATGGCCATTTTGCAAAAACCAAAGCAAAAAAAAATTCGAAACCATGGTTTGAGAAAGTGTAGACATTCGGACCGCGATTTGTGGTAGTTATATGATCATTGAATAGCAGCAACGACAAGATAATCGACTTTAAGAATAAATTACCAAAAAAAATCGGCACTTTTTCAAAAAACCAAAAAAATAATAGGGTTCTTGAAGTTTTTATGCCAAACAAATGCCAGATTCTGAAAGAGCACCTCCAAAAACCCCTTATATACGAATTTGGAGGAAATTCGCCCCAATTTTCTATTCGAATTGTATAATTGAATTTGCGTGCACAAAATCCTCGTTTTGCGCATTAATGGGTTAAGTATAGCAGTATATTTGTATTATGAATAATTGTACTTTAACCCATTAATGCCTGAATAACAAAAAATTGTACGGCAACTTCGAGGCGCTAACTTTTATCGAAGGGGTGGTCAATTCTCATCGAGACCAACTTTTCTAGACGTATTTTGAGTCGCCCGACACGATCCAACCAAAAAAAAAAGTGAAAAATTATTATTATTATTGTTTTTGGGCAATATTATGCAAATAAATACCTTTTTCACGTAATTTTTTTTCGAAAAACGACTGATTTAGTCGGGAAAAAGCTACTTTTTACTGCAATAAAGTGCATAAAACGTGTTATTAGGACTTAAACTTCAAAAATATGCAGGCATTTAATCAGTAATCAGTGACCCCAAAAACTCCGAATACCCAATTTTTTTTCGAAAAAATTGAGAATTTTGCCAAAAATTATTGAATTACGGAAATCTGATAGCAAATTCGTAATCAGTGACCCTTAAAAATAGTTTATATACATTTTTGGGAATAGTCGAACATAGTGAGATAAAAAAAAGTGATCGAAAGTAATGCAAATATGCGTTACATTGTTGCAATTTTTATGCAGCCTAATATTTTTAACGAAAAAAATGCCTGCATATTTTTGAAGTTTAAGTACTAATAACACGTTTTATGCACTTTATTGCAGTAAAAAGTTGCTTTTTCCTCACTAAATCTGTCGTTTTTTCGAAAAAAATGACTTGAAAAAGGTATTTATTTACGTAATATTGCAAAAAAACAATAATAATAATTTTTTTTCACTTTTTTTTTGGTTGGATCGTGTCGGGCGACTCAAAATACGTCTAGAAAAGTTGGTCTCGATGAGAATTGACCACCCCTTCGATAAAAGTTAGCGCCTCGAAGTTGCCGTACAATTTTTTGTTATTCAGGCATTAATGGGTTAATTGAATAGTTTTTAACTTTTTTTAACACGTATATTTGCGATAATGCCTGTGACTAGGCGATAATACTGCATTTGTCTGTAGTAGCTCTTCGGCTACGAAAGCAAGATTTTTCAAATTCCCTGTTAAAGACACTAAAAAATATGAAAAGTGGATTTTAAAGTGTTGTGAGTCATATGATTAGATTAGGAATATATAGGGTGTCCCAATATTTTTTATTGATTCAAAAAGTATACAGTATAGGGTTATGTATTGAATAGAATGTCAGGTTAATGGCCTACTTGGCTTTGCTGGCACATACGAAAACCAATTCCAATTACTGCATGAATTATTGCCTGGTCATGAAATTTTCAGAATTGGTCACCCAGATCATGCGATTTAACGCTGCCGGACTTTTTTCTTAGGGTTTTTTTTAAAGCCTAAGTTTTATGCCAATAAGCGCACGACCACCTACGCTTTGAAGGAGGAAAAAAATTACAATTTTTAATTACAAACCTGTGTTTTCTATCAAAGTTAATTCTTGCGTGAATTTTGGGACACCCTATATTTTCATATTTCATGAAATATAGGAAGTTTACTCGCAGCTTTCATTATTTGAACATTTTATTATTAAGAAAAAGAAACAAAAATATTAAAAGAAAAAGAGGATATTATTGATATTTCCTATTCATTATTTATTAATATGCGCAATATACACATATAAAATTCAATTCCAGTTTTCAATTCGGCGTGCGCAGTTATAACTCCAAAGTTTTGGTACGTAGAATAATTTATAATTAATTTTTTATCTAATTTTTTAATCAAAGAAAATTGTATTTAATTAAATTTCAAACCTAAACTGGGCAAATGTATTGTATATTTTATTTTAAAATTGTATAATCATTATTCATCAATTTAAGCATTCATGAAATCAAAACCAGGAGATTCTAAGAAAAAATTATAAACCTTCCCTCAGAGGTTTGAAACAGAAGAAAGTGTTCCCTAGTCAATTTTCACTAAGAATCACCGCAGACGAACTACTGTTTTTGGCAGACAATTTTAATGCGAATAGAATTTCGGCGAATTAATACCCACTCATTTTTCAGGGTCTAACCTGTCTACCGCTCTCCAGACAGTATCTCTCTTGTGCGATAATTCTGAAAGAGCCAAACTAGTGAGAACTTTGGTTGTGAGGTCTGAAATATTCTGATGTCGCATGAACACAAGAACTGCTTGTGTGCGCGTGCGATCAGAGGCCAAGAGCTTTACTTCAGAGGCCAAAAATGAAAAGCTCTACGGCCGTTTTTGTTCCTCTAGAGTAGATATCTATATGATTATGTTGTCTGTGGCATGACATTAACAGGACATGAGATCTATTTGGAATCAAAGTCTCCTACCGCTTCCCCAGAAGCATCCAAGAAATCGACTCCTGGGTTTGGAAATTATAATGTCAATAAATGAAACAACTCTATTAACCAAAATTCAATTAATTATTATATTATTTTATAATATATTATAATTCAATTTGGAAAATAATACAACATAAAAGGCGGGATAAAGCACGCACAACCTCAACTCAAAGTACAAACAGGAATGAATTATTTTCAACCGGTATTCACGAATTGCGTCTTTGAAGAACTCGATCGGAAAGAGCGAGAGTGAGGAGAAAATATACAAGGAGCTTTCGTTCGCGCTTGTCCTTCCACCTAGCTTCCATGCGACTAATTTGGAATTAATAGTGAAAATTGTTCTTTGCTTCCACAAGGCTTCCGTTGGAATGCCTGACCAAAATTCCCGCTGGGCATTTTGTTATAAATCGACAGTTTACTTCGAATAGATTTTTATCCATTATTTTATTATATTATAAATCGACTATTTGTTGTTGACTATAAAATTTTATTCAGCTTCGTATTCAGCTATTCCATGTCAATCGCAAAGTTTTATAAAATTCATAGTGATCATTTTGTATTTATTCAATTTCGCCAATGACTGATTACTTACAAGAAAAAAAAAAAAGAACAAGTAAATTGAAGGAAAAAGAGAGAATATCGTAGTAATGGAATTTCAAAATTCTGTTCTTAACACTAATTTTCGATAAATTAAAATCAAAGCTATCATACTTACTATTGAAATAACGAGACAAGACATCGAATGTTTGGTTCTCAAAGAGCGAGGTATCGACAAATTAAAAGAAGACAACAACCTCGAGGAGTCGATGTTGTCTTGTAGAAAACATATACCCAAGTCTTTGGTCTTGTTCAGTCGGGTCAATATAGAGTTATTTATGTTATAGTCGAAACTAATAGATACTCTTTTTCGTGAGAAAGACAACGATGATGGTTTATAGAGCGCCATGTATAAAAGGCATCTAGGTCAGAATTTAAAAGTTCGAAGTCATTCACAGAAGATACAACACATCGTCAGCATAGCACAGAATTTTAGAGTGTCTACGAAAATGATGAACAACAGTGGTCCAAGATGACTTCCCTGAGGTACTCCAAAGATATTAAATATTTCTTTGGACAGAGTTCTACGGAACGACACCCGCTGAGTGCGTCCTGATAAATAGGTAGCAAACCCAATAAACAAATTTGGAAAACCAAGTTGTGTAAGTTTATGAACTAAAATGTCGTGGTTGATTCTATCAGATGCCTTATAAAATCTGTAAAAATTCAGTCAACCTATTTACCAACTTCCAGAGCAGAAACACAGAAATGTAAAAATTCCAGAAGGTTAGTCGTTGTTGCCCTGCTCTTTACAAAACCGTGATGAAAAGAGCTTAAACATCTTCGCAAATTTGTTATAAAAATATTTTGAAAGAAGCTCTTATAAAGGGTGTCTCTATAAGCATTGAAAAGAAGACATGTTTCGATTAAATATGGAATAAAATATCCGGCAAATGGCCTCCGCGGCTCTGGTGACAGGCCCTTGCCCATTTCATGAAATTTTCGATGACGTTTTCACAAAGATGTGGGGCTATATCTCATCGATGACGCGTTGGATCTCGGCCTTGAGCTCAGGAATTGTTTCTGGTTTATTCGCATAAACCTGAGATTTCACAAAACCCTAAAGAAAAAAATCGCACGACGTTAAATCACATGATCGTGGTACCCAATTGACATCAGAATTTCGTGAGATAAGTTGGTCTGGAATTCGTTGTTGCAATAAATCGATTTTTTCATAAGCGGTGTGACAGGCGGCGCCGTCTTGCTGAAACCACATATCGTCCAGATCCATACCGTCCTGTTGTAACTGTCAAATTTCACAGTAGCCAATTGCAAGAAAAAAAATTACACCAAATTTAAAAAGAGCGCTCTTACATAGACACCCTTTAGAACATTCTACGTTGAAGCATATTCAGCTATTAAGACTTGTTTCTTGAAGAAAATCACCTCTTTTCTAACTTAAAAATATACCAAGCTGGTATTTTGCACAAAAAAATAAATTTCGTAAAAAATCTCTTAGAAATCTGTTTTCTGTCTCAAAATAACGACTTAATGAGACTCTTTTTTCGCAAAAAATTATTGTCACATTGAAGCAACATTTAGCTTTAAGAAACAAAAAAAAAATAATTCGCACACGACATTTTCTGGATAACAATAAAATTGCCTGATTGTCTTTATGTGCAACATAAATGATTTAACGAGCTAAATTTCATAAGACAGTAAGTGCACTTTGCTTCAAATTGATCTCGTCGCTTAGATTATTCTGAAATGGCCAGTTAATTTATATTTATGCCCTTCGGGTTGAGTAACTACATTGCCCCAGTTTACCCGATTGGATGCTGTAAAAAGTAAAGCATTAAAAGATCTCGGAGTGCCCTAAGGCAACGAGGCGTGAACTGAACTGATTTAGTTACCTGGTTACAAAATTTTCATCTAATGGTAGTCATCTTAAAGACAAACGTCCAAATTATATGGATATAAGTGTATCTAAATATTTTTTAAAATTACACTCCACTGACCCCATTAAATGTGAATGAACTGACCTTGAGATACATTTCGATTAAAATTGACTCTAATGGATCTCAAAAATTACATTTCTTTCTTGTCTCAATTTTAATCCATTTTGTCTATTGGACAAGCTCGACAAGTTTAAGATAATTTCAAATTGTTGATAATTTCCTGGTCCAATTTGCGTAATTGTTAAAACAACATGACGAGCTTAGCTGCTCCAATTTTAAGGATTACATACAGAAGAAAAACATACCTAATGAAATATTAGATTACTCTGTCTGCAGATTATCGTTGAAATCAAAATTAGTTCACCTCAACTCCGGGTGAATTAAAAATGATGAAACCTTTCATTATCTTCTAATAGTAGAGGTATAGAGCACGTTCGTACCAGGAGCATTTCTAAATCGATGATAAAAAGAAATTTTTACATAAATACGTAAGAAATCAAGAATCATATATTTTTTTTTTTAACCAGCTTTCGTCACATAATATTCAGTTGGTTACCAGAATGCGTAACAGAGCGGTAGAACGTAAACGAGTGACTTACTTTTCTCATATATGCAAATCAGTTCAGCCGGTTCACTCTATATTCTGCGACGTTAATTTACGTAACATCTTTCCAGTTTTCTTCATAGCCCCCCGCGGCCATAAAATGTAATGTGCAACGCGAAGAAAGTAGTCTTCGCGTCTAATTACAAGCGAGTCGGGGTATGTGTTATACGTGGAAAACTCGCCGCCAACTTAATATACCTTATACTAAAAAGAGGAATGCAAATATATTTTGGTTTTGATTTTTCTTTTCGGTAAAAAGAGCAACTTTAATTGATTCAACCAGTGGCTGCGAGATCCATTCAGCTGTGAAAGAAATTTACATTTTATATATGGTCAGGTTATTTTGCAATAATGCTGTCTGAGAGCACTGGAGCACCGAAGCACACCGGAAAGGTTTCTTGTCCCAGAGGATTGACTGAAATCATACCTTAAATGAGGTTCTGTTTGAAACGCTAGTTCGCTTTTTCAGAATTGAACTTGCTACTTGGCAGTAGCATTGGCTTTCTAAATCCAGAAAAAAGTGAAGGTGGGCTAAGGTTGTTCGTTTATACCTGTTAAGCTATACTTTGCTATAACTTGCCCTGCAAACACCTATAGGAAGACGGATAAGATGTTATATACTATGATACACGATGATGCATTTAACTATAATATTTATAGTGAATGCGTAGCAACTAGATAGTGTTTTTTTTTCTGCTTTATAGCTCTAGTTATGCAGATTATCAGATATTAAACACGTACGTACCCGTCCAGGCGTAGAAGATTGCATTAATTAAATAAACTGGAAAGAATTAATGTTTACTACATTTAATGGTGGCTTCTTTGATTCGATCATGATTGAAAACAAATTATAACTATCCCTCGATTTTGGCCGTACTTGATTTATATTTTTTACCTAAATATGTATTATATTGACTCAACAAACTCGAATTATTATTTAATTTATTTTATATGTTAATCGCAGATAATAAATATATTTTTATGTTATTATTTGATAACATTTTATTACATAATAAAGTATATCGCCCGATTAATTTTAACAAAAAGAAATGAAAATATGAAATCCAAACAAAAAAAAAAAAAGTTTATTCTTTTTCTTTTAATATTTATGATGTAATATGATATATCATAAAATTTTTTGTTTTCATTGTTTGTTGTTTATTATGGAATGTTATTAATTCATGTTTTTTGCTTTTCATTTTATAAAAAATGATTTGAAATAGCAACTAACGCAAAAAATATGAATCTGAATATTTTATACAATAGGAATGTGTGAAAAGTAATGAGTCACTATTTTTTAACAAATGAAGAGATCGGTAAAATGTAAATAGTTTTTAATAAAGGAAAGTCGTCATTTTTATTTCATGTCCATTTTATAATAAAAAAAAAAATCTATTTATTACAAACCATTAATTTAAAAATATAGTGAAGATCGTTAGTTACTTATGATATATATTTTCGATATTTTAACCATCTAAATTGGCATAAATATCCAAATGCTTTCTAAAACTATTAAAAACAAATTTTAACGTTTCATTTTAAATTTCATTGACGATCTGACCAATGTCTTTAATAAAATCCTCTATTGTTTTTGGGTTATTTTCATAGCAGTGATCTTAAATGTAGCCCAATAAAAAGAAATCACACTGAAATTTATTGATGGCTTCAAATACTTCTTGTGTGAGATAAGGTGCTGGTCCGTCTTGAATAAAATAAAATAAATACTTCTCTTTTTCGCATGACGAAAGGATTTGGTCTCTAACATCCCATTGTACGTCTCTTCGGCGAAGGAAGATTCAAAGAAGTACAGGTAGATGGTTCACATTTCAAAAATATATATCATTAATAATTCACGTTCTCCACTATGTTTTTAAATTAATGGTTTGTATTAAATAGATTTAATTTTTTTATAATAAAATGGACATGAAATGAAATTGACGACTTTCCTTTATTAAAAAGTATTTACATTTTCTCGATCCCTCCATTTGTTAATAAATAGTGACTAATTAGTTTTCATACATTCGTATTGGACACATATTTCTGGTAGATACTAGAATACTATTAGATAGTAGTGCGGCTTTATTAATTCACCTGTTCCGCATTTTCTGTTTCAATCAAATAAATCCTAGTTCATCTAACAAACAAGGATAGGTCACACTGTGTAGATCATCGATTTGACCGAGACTCCATGTATTTAAAGAGGTTCACTAGTGTACTAAATCCCCAAGGCCCTAGAATGCAACACTCGGAAATAAGGGAGAAATTTCTCTCGAAAGTTTTAGGCTTACCATTAGAAGTAGAAGCTTACCATTATACTATTGGTGAGCCTAACATTTTTGAGAGAAACTTCCTTATTTACGAGTGTTGCACCCTAGGGCTTTGGGGGTTTACTACACTAGTGAACCTCTTTAAATATACGGGGACTCGGCCAAATCGGTGACCCACACAGTGTGACCTATCCTTGATTTTAATATCAATTTTACTAGAGAATAGTTAAAATAATTTTACTAGAATAGATTTGTTAATTTTTAAACTTTGAATTCACGTTAAATTAACTAGGTATTTTTGATAACTTAATGTGATCACTATTTTTTTAACAAGGATACATGTATAGTAATTGCTATTAGATGTTTGGTTGCTTTAAACGTATTCAAAGCAATACTAGCCAGCCTTCTTGTTAGATGTACTAAATGGAACGTGTATTCTTGTTGGTCAAACAGAAGCCTGGTCTACTGAATTATGGTAGTTACTGTCTTTTGCTCGGGCTATATTTCATAATAACTAGTTGAAATGGAGTACAAAGTGTAAAATTTACATCTAGGGTTAAAACAATTTATTGGAATTTCAGTGCAGTGAAAAATACAAAACTTAGTCTCCTTCTAAGCAAGAAAATTTAATTTTAACTGCTTTTTGGGAGAAATTAGTGACACCAGTTTAAACAACATAATTTCGAGCAATTTTTGAAATACAAATTGGAATATCTTTTGAGATTGTTTAATATTCAATTTTTAAAAAAAAGGCTCTCGCGTTTGTCAAGCCAATAGGCTCGTAAGTTATTTCAACAATGAACCACGCTCAGCTACTAGCTCCATATCGATTCACCAAGCTACACGTCCATTAAACATGCTTAGATAGATATTTGAACAGTAGACCTCATTGTGTTCCACGTCGATTCAACAAGCTCGAAATTTGAATTTTTAAGTCAAAAGTCTCATTGATTAAACTATTAAAATCATGTTGATTCAACAAGCTCGTTGGTTGTCTATAATATATATAATAAGCCTCGTAGTCTCAATTAGTATCTTTATGATTATTTAACAAGCACGTAAGTTATTTTAACAAGTAGTTTTATAATTTTTAAATAGATTTCGCTAGTCATGCTTACCAGCAATCTTGTTAACTGAAAATTATAAATAAAAATAAGTTAAATGAACCACGAAATTAATTATTAGCACAAAGAACTTTTTTGTAAAAACAAAGTTATGTAGAAGCTCTTATTTTCATAAGCTTCTTTTAACAATTTGAATGTAGTATAAATAACATGTGTGTGACATGCAATAGCTAAATAAGTGGCTGAATAAAATTGAGCAGTCAATGTGTTAAATAATAACTTTCTTCAGCGCTATTCAGCAATTACTTTTGTTAAGCTGAATTGCGCAGGTTACTCTAGAAATTGTGTATAGCTTTCTTATATCAGGAATGCAAATCAAAGATTTTCATAAAAAATCGGTATGTATAATAGAATTTTACTGTTTTCAAAAATTTACTTTTTGCAGTCATCTACTCAATTCAGCTTAACAAAAGTAATTGCTGAATTAGGTTACAAAATATTTTTATTTTAATCTTAGAATCTTTAATAATATCCTCAACAGTTGAATCTGCTTCAATGCATTGTGTTCTTGTTTTTTTTTTTCAGAAGAAGAAGTTTTGAGATTAAAAAAAAGTGTCTTTAGAAGCTGTATTTGCGTAAATGAATTTTTTTTTTAGAATTAGATATGTTCTTTAACAGCTGAATCTGCAACAACATATAATTTATCATGAGTACTACTATTATAGCTGAATAATTTTCATTTGCAGCAATATCTTAAGACAATTTTTTTTTTTCCTAAATGAATGTAAGAACAAAGTCTGCAATTTTTTCCTTGCTAAAAGATAAATCAAGTTTATCTCCAGTCATTACGGATTTTAAGCGGTTCATTGGACTCAAGCTCAACCAGCCGCATCGTACAAAGCCAGATAGTAACGTGCAAAAACTGACCACTACTTTGATGACAAAATTTGCAATTTAACTGCTTAATTGTTCATATTTTTGTGACTTAACCACATCTAAAAAAAACCTGTAAACAAATTGCTTATTTAACAGGTTTATCTAATGGCCCTAATTACTGTCTAAAAGTCGGTCAGCAAAGCCGGTCGGGTTCCCGGTTACTTGCCCTACGATTTAACAAATTGAAGTACATGCTCACCTGACACGGACACTTTTGCCACGGAGGCTTTTGGTCACGCCAAAGGCGGTTACTAAGGCACTGTGCAAAATGGACTTGCTAAACAGTCGGCTAGGCTAGACAGATAGACGAACGATAGAGTATAGAGCAGTATAGAGAGTCAGAAAAGACAGGAACCTATCGAGAAACCCGAAACCTGCGGACGTTTCACTTCCATTTCCTCATAATAGTGCGCTAGCGCGCGCTGCTCAAATCGTTGGGTGAGTGCGCACATTTGAGATATTCATGGGAAGTGAATATCAAAGTAAGTCTGTCTGGCTTCACTTTAGACAATATAATGAGTCGTTACGGCGTTTGAGTTTATTGGACAATTGCGCTTATATAACGAATTAATGATTTGGAGTAAGTTGTATTAATCACGATTCATTTAGATAGCACAAAGCGTGCCAATGTGTCTTGAGGCGCCATGCCGTGCTACGGGGGATATAAAAAAATTTGTATAAGTTATTAAAAAAAAAATACAATATCATAAAATTCCCCGCATTCTTACCAAGGGTAAGCAGAGTTCCCAAAACTCTTTTTACATACAAGAAATTGTTTCCTAACCACTTCCCGACCATTGTCACCAACATTGCTCGGAAGTGAGTAACTTAATTTTATATTTCTTTTACGCTGGATGAGGTGGCATTTTTCTAATTGGATTGTTAGCACCAGATAATCGCACATTCACTTTGTTTTTTTATGTTAATTACTCCGAGCATGTGAAACGGCCAAGTGGAATTAGTCTGAGTATTTTTCGTATGCACCTTAAATTTTTACTTAAAAATGGAGGTACCTGCAATCTACTGGGCCGTTGATAATTAAATTGCACTATACTCTGCATAATCCTTTTTTGCAATTCAACTTTGCGGAAAGAAAAATGTGTTACAGTTTTTTAAGTATGATTGTGGAATTTATCGCAAGTATTTCTTTTCTGGTAGATAATCAGACGGGGTGCAGCTAGGGGAGAGATATGCTAATGTAGCAGTCAATTGTAAAAATCTAAAGAAATGTACAAACAAAAAATTCTATATTTGGTCAATTTTAGATAAAAGTAAAGAACTCTTAGCCCCTTAACTGCTATTAAAAATCACTTTAAAGGAATTAAAATTCTATATCAGCACTTAAGAAATGCTAGAAATATAGTACGCAGTACTCTTAATATTTTTGCATAGTTCTAAAAACATTTATAGCATAATAACTAAATTAGCACATATAGGTGAAAATAAAATGTTAAAAATTGTTCACAGGCAATTCAGCTATATAAAAAGCACAAGCAAATGGTTTGCCTCGGACCTTGCTTTTATATTTGTTGTTAAAATTCACCAAATCGTTTTAAGGATTATTTTTGTAGAAAATTATTGCCCATAAGTAACGAAACGAAAGAAGTTTATTTTTAAAATAGTTGCTGCCACGATCATATTCAGCTTTTAATTCAGCTATATCTATAAACGGGTGATGTCGAAGCTGGCAGTCAACGTGTTTAAAATCAAAGACGATGCTCGAAAGAAATTCAGCTGGAAGAGCTTTTTCTAAAGCTACATAGCTTTTTTGTAAACATTTTTTTGGAGATTTGTTAATGCATTAATTGATAAAAATAAAAATTTGCTATCCAAAACCTAAAACCTGTAATGCAGTTTAGCTACGAGAAATAAGGCCTGACTTACTCTGGAAAATGAGACATATATTTTTTTCTAGCATGATAGCCCTTGATATTTTTATATGTAATTCAGCTATAAGAGATAAAGCACCACAGAAAAAAAGGAAATCTCATCTCTACATCCAAAGTACTAAAGCTACCTCCATTTAAATAGATTTTTCTTATAAAATAAGGAGTCTTTTAAGAAATTTCATATGCACTGCAACTGCAACAAACATGAAGCTGAATACTGCCATTACAGTGAAGATATAATTTTCGGTATTTACGAAAGTGCACTTATTTTCATTCATTTTCATTCAGCAGTATAAAACATTGAGCTGAATACTAAAGGGTATTTTTCTTAGATGCGCCCGATTTCCGATAGAGATAACTGTCAAATAGCTGTCATTTGTTTTAAGTGTCAGTGTCACTTTTATTCGATAAAGTATAACAAATTGTTATAGAATTATATACACCGTAGTAACGATTCCTAATCGTGGATACTTTTTTCCGAAATCAGCTATAAAAACTTATAGAACCCTTCGTGAATTTTATGAACCAAGAACGTGCTATTACTCGTATTATTGAAAATGTCTGCTCTAACTTAACGCTACATGACTACATGCCATCAACAAGAAGGAGACTAGTGCGTTCCGAAAATTACAATATATCGCAACTGCTGAAGCCAGTGATACTGAAGACCAAAATTGTTTGTGTATGGATTGTTTCCAAAACTTCATTGATGTTGATGACTTGTAATTTCAACAGAATGGCATAACGTCTCAGCTACGCTACAGCTACCATAACAATCGATTTATTGAAAGGGAAATTTGTCAAAAATCTTATTAAATTGATCTGTTTTGTGGGGATATTTGAAATCACTGGTCTATGCTGATAAACGATTTCCAAATGCTCGAAAAACTGACTAACAGGATGCGTTACGAAACTAGTATCCGCAGTGCTCATTACATGTGAACAAATTATCTTTCGAATAAAACCAAATTTATGGTCACTTGTTCAATTTTTATGTGTTTTATTTAAATTCAAAATCCGGACGTGCTTAAAAAAACACCCTTTAATAAATAATACAATCCTAGTAAATATGAAATTTTCGAAAAGACTCAACTATTGTACCCAATTTAACTATAAAAGCTAAACTAAAATGATTTTTCTCTCGTTTTCATATCTTTTGTTGTTGATTTAGGCTATCAAATATATTTTCAACATTTAATGTACTGCAACTCCAATACACAATTCAGCAACTTGTCTTGCCAAGCTGAACTGCCTGAATTATGTAGTTGGATTAAGAACTAACGAATATGGTATAGTATAGTATAGTATAGTACAGTATAGTAAACAGATTTATCTACCAACAAAGTGGACATCATCCCTTATTTCATCCCAAATCAGTTTTCTAGTCCACCATCATTCATCATTCAAAAGTCAAGTCCCTTTTGAATGAAACTCGAAGTCATTCACTGAAGTTGATTTTCAAAAAAGGTACGTGAGCCTCTCTCAGATGATCCAAAAGGGAGTCTGTCGTATAACCAAAGTGCCCAAACCGCACCTGCAACTCGGTGAATGACTGAACGAAATTCCAATGCGAAATATGTCCACATATGATGGCATCGGTCGGCATGCCGCATAAAGTGAGGAAGTATAGAATCTCCTCATCAAGCTGAAGTACGGCAAGTGGTTGCATAACAGCAGCAATCAAGAGCACTTCAAGCATGGCAGATTTCCCTAAATATAGGAAATCGGTGCTGCACTAGCTATAGCAAGTTCCGCAGCCCGAAGCCCCTGCTACACCACTATCCAGTGGTAGTACAGGGCACAGCCTCCCCACAGCGTCTTTGTTATCTTATGCACAGGTAAAGTGGTGATTTTGTAGATGCGGTGACACGTTGTTTCTGTGAAAATTCATGTCCAATGCATCTACTGAAAATTATATACAATTCGAGCGTGTATCTTAATCATGGTAGCATACCACCACCACCAAAATCTTTCCACGTTTGTTTTCCCTGTCGGAAAAGTCTTAACCGGCATTTATCCGTCTCAAGATACAATTTTACATTATACTGGTGGTAGTGGCGCCCGAACTTATTTTCTTTTACCACCATGAGGGAGCCAGAAGCAATCGTCGCAACTATAAAAGTGCTTAAGGTAGCTGACGGTCTATCATTAACCTGTTTACTCTCTAGCTATTCACTAAAAAACTTAGTTTTACTTTACGTTGAGACCCCAAACAGACAGAGGAGTCCGTTGAGATGAAATTGCTGGTAAGTTGGAGGAAAGGATGGACAGATCTAGTGTGGTGGTTTTAAATTATTCAAAGAAGTAAAGATAGTCACGGTTTGCTTGTGATTCAGCGTTCTATCGTACTATCGTACTAAAAGTGAACAAAAGTGAAGAAAAAGTGAATTCGTGCAGACACTGTAAATATCTAGCGAAATTTATTGGTGCGGAATATTAAGAAGATTTATGGAGAGCCATTCATTTTCTCTTAAGCATTCAAACTGACTAGACTTGGTTTTGTGGTCGCCTGTGGTTTCAGCTATTGTACCTAATTCTCACTTAATATGGAATGCGCGAAGATTTCTGCTAATTTCACAGATGAGTGCCTACGCATTATAACGAATTAACGTGATGAGTGCTTATGAATGAGATGAAAATTGCAATAAAATGCTGTGGTATTAATTTTTAAAAGAAAAAAAATCTGCAAGCAAAGATTCAGTCTGAATATGGGTTTTTAATACTATTCAAAATTTAATTTCCAAAAATTTGGCTCTTAATGGGCAATATATTGAATTTTCGCAAGGTTTTAAGAAGACGATATCTTTTAATAATTTCAAGCAGAAATTGTTGTCAAGACAGAATAATATTAGATTCCAAAATAAACAACAAGAGCAGAATGGTATAACAAAAGCAGAATGGCATAACAGAAGCAGAATGATATAATAAAAACAGAATGGTATAAAAAAAACAGAATGGTATAACAAAAGGAGAATGGTATAACGAGAGCAGAATAGTATAACAAAAGCTGAATGGTATAATAAAAGCAGAATGGTATAACAAAAGCAGAATGGTATAACAAAAGCAGAATGGTATAATAAAAGCAGAATGGTATAATAAAAGCAGAATGGTATAACAAAAGCAGAATAGTATAACAAAAGCAGAATGGTATAACAAAAGCAGAATAGTGTAACAAAAGCAGAAAACGGCGACAGAAAAGGAAAGAAATAACAGAAGGCAGAAAGTAGTAACAAAAGCAGAAAGCAGAAATTGAAGCTGAACTAAAGCAAAACCACTACAAGAGCTAAAAATAAGATTCAAAATCTTTAATAAAGTTCTATTTTTGTGGCGTTTCCGCTGTTTTTCTGCTTTGGTTGCTTTTACTGTATTCTGCTTGTCTATTAAAAAAAAGGTTATAAAAGCAGAATATTCTAACACTGCTTTTGGGGCAGTTTAGTTGTTTCTTTGCTTTTGTAATATAAAAAAAACAGAACTACTATAAAAACTGAGAATTTATCCCATTTTCTTCGTTTTTCTATTTTTATCATTTACTTTTATCTGTTGTAAAATACAGCAGCAGAACAAGAGCAGAATTATTTCAAAAGCAGAGAAAAACTGTCTCAATCTTGTGTAGCTTCCAAAAGGTTTTTTGTTTGTATTTTTTAGTGTTTTATACTTTTTATTAATTAGATTTATTTTATAATTAATCGTTTTACTTCCTATTTTTACAGAGAACAGCGTGCCTCCTGGCATTGGTTATACTATCAAATGCAGAGGAGGAGAAAAAATCCGCAGAAGAAGAAAAACCTGAAAAGCTAGAATCTTCTTCTGGAAATGAAGAAGGCAAGAAACAAGATAAGCGTGGATTACATGGATTTGGTGATTATCACGAAGGATATCATGGTCATGTACATGAAGAAAAAATCATACATGTTGTGAAAAAGGTCCCTGAACCATATCCAGTGATTAAACATATTCCAGTACCAGTAGAAAAAACTGTTCATGTTCCTGTTAAAGTAAAAGTACCAAAGCCTTATCCAGTAATTAAACATGTACCATATCCAGTTAAGGAAATTGTTAAAGTACCATATCATGTTGATGCCCCATATCCTGTTGAGAAAAAAGTACACTATCCAGTTCATGTTAAAGTTGATCGACCTGTACCCGTTAAAGTTTACGTTCCAGAACCCTATCCAGTTGAAAAGAAGGTACATTACCCAGTAAAGGTGCATGTCCCAGCACCATATCCTGTAGAAAAAAAAGTTCCCTACCCAGTAAAGGTTCCTGTTCATGTAGATCAACCCTATCCTGTAGAAAAGATTGTCCACTATCCAGTTAAAGTAAACGTTGACCGACCTGTTCCATACCATGTTCCAAAACCAGTACCATATCATGTCGAGAAACCAGTCCCAGTTCCTGTGATTAAAAAGGTTCCGGTACCAGTTCATGTTAAATACGATCGACCAGTTCCTGTTCATGTTGATAAGCCTGTTCCAGTACCAGTTAAGGTTCCTGTACCCGCTCCATACCCCGTAGAAAAAGAGGTTCCAGTTAAAATTGAAAAACACGTGCCGTACCCAGTTAAAGTCCCTGTAGAACGACCAGTTCCTGTTCATATTGAGAAGCACGTGCCTGAATACCATGAGAAACATGTCACCTACAAAGTACCCCAATATATCGCTGTTAAAAAGGAAGAGCATCCTCTAGAAATTGGGGAACACCACGAATCAGGTCATGGAGGTGATTATGGTGGACACCAAGAATATAGTGGACATGATTTCAGCAGCAGCGGTGGTAGCAGTGGCGGCGGTGGTGGCGGTGGTAGTGGTGGTGGACACGAATACTCATCTGGAGGAGGTGATGAAGGTCACCATGAATTTTCTGGAGGTGAAATTTCATCTTCAGGATATGAAGAACAACACGGCTATGAGCATCATCCTTAAAATATAATCCCACCAGAGCCAGGCTCGATCACCAACGGCTTGTATTATAATTGTTTTTAGACTAAGAAAGATAGAAAAAATAGTCGAGCTGCTAATTTTTGGGTGGGCAGCCCCGGGTTGCTGTGTCTCTGAGATTTTAATATCTCGCAGTCTCTGTTAAATAATTTTTACGATTTTTATAAGTACTATATTTTTTATATATAAAAATAAAATGATGCTCATGAAAGTGAAATTTTCTTCATATAAAATCAAAAGAAAGGTGGAAGTCGTATTCAAAGATTAGTGAGTGTGGCTGAAGAAAGAAAGAAAGTTTTCTACACTTCAATACCAACCCAATGAAGAAATAGTCTATTTACTATACTGAGGGAAAACTCGTTGCAGCATCCAAAACAACATCGTACTAGATACGAACTAGCCGCAGTTGTTCGATCGTTTTCTTCGATTACGAAATAAAGTAATAATTGGCTCACGTTAAAAATCCCGAAGCCGTTTAGATTGAGGAAACGTGTAAAATGCATGCAAATGTAGTGAACCCACAATATCACAATTACCTGGCCATTCAGAAAAGTAGATACATTCAGGTACGTTACGTAATCGCAACATTCGTAATGGTGCACGTTACGCGAATCTTATAGAGAAAATTTAACATTACGTTGTTTTGCGGCACGAGCCCCATTATGGAACCACAATACACTTTCCTGGATTATGTCGACCACCGCACGTGGTACCATGCAGAAAATTTTAAGTACCACCGGTTACCACAAAAGCATACCTTTTCTGAGTCATGTAATGAATGGGGTACCCCAAGAAAACGAGTATTGTCAGTGGCGTACTATAGGGCAGTTGGACTAGCAAAAATCAATGGGGTTTGAGCTTAACGACACCTTGCAACTGCTAAAGTTGAAAGGATGAGCGTCTCATTACTTGATAAAAATAGTTATCTGTTTCAAATACACTAAAATTAGTATCATTTTCATCTAATCGTTTTTTGTAAATTTATTTTTTTACAAACAAAGTTATATTATATACACATAAATTTTTATAAAATTTTATATCTAATCGACTTTAATAGTGCTATCAACGCACAAACATTTATTAAGCTAATTTTATGGGATAAATGTTCATCACATTTATTGTACAAGCAAAGTAGGTTTAAAAAACCACATTTTAGTCATTTTTGGGATTTTTTAAAAAAAATAATAGGATATTGTAAAAGCTGGAAACATACCTTAAATAAAATATTAAATATTTAACTTTAGATATATGGTTTCAGTTATTCAGTTAAGAGTTATTAAAAGGGTCTAGCCGGTTAAGAGGGTGAAAAGTCCCCCAGCGATTTTGAAAAACAAAAACATCCTTGTATAGTACATGAAAAATTACATCTTTGCTAAAATTTTCAGACCTAAAGAACCTCAAATAATTTTTAAAAAAAATTAAAACGTGATTTTCAGTGTTTTGGCGATATCTCGGCTTCTTGTGGACGTAGAAAGTTCTTCTTTTTCTCAAATTGTAGGGTTTTTTGTCAGTCGAAATTGTTTGGCAGGAAACTGAAATTTGTATACGCGTTCGAAATTTTTAAAATTCAATATGGTCTCTTTGTGAATTTCAAAAATTGCTTGGATGATTCCAAGATAGGATGTGACTTAAAAAAAATTCGGACTTAAAAAAGAGGTAAAAATACCGAAAAATGCTGAAAAAAAAAACGGTTTTTCGATATTTTGACTCTGTTGCACATCTAAAAATCTGAAAAAATTCATGGACTTAGCTTGACTTTTGTGGACTTTTTTTTCGGCGTTAATATTGTTTTAGTTTTTTTAAATTGAATTTTAAAAATTTCGAACTCGTATAAAAATTTGAATTTCCCGCCAAAAAATTTCGAAAAAAATTCATATTCTAGCTGACAAAAAACCCTACAATTTGAAAAAGAAAAGAAGTTTCTATGTACACAAGAAGCCGAGATATCGCCAAAACACTGAAAATCACGTTTTAGTTTTTTTTTGAGGTTATGTGAGGATCATTCCAACCATAGAGTTTCAGAAGTGTTTCGAGGATTGGAAAAATCGCTGGCATAGGTGTATTGTATCGGGCGGGGACTACTTTGAAGGGGATGATATAGGTTTTGAAGAATAAATAAAAATTTTCAAAGTTATAAACAATTTGGCTTTACTTTTTGATCACAGTATTATAGAAGCCATTGCTTGCTCAGATAATGTTTAGCCTATTCTTTAGCTAGTAATCCTCTATGTATGTGTACAAAATTTCATTAAAATCGATTGAGGGGTTTACATGTTATGACCGAACAGACAGATAAAAAACCATCCATTACAATTTTATTATTAGTATTAAATGATTAATATTTTTGGATTTTAAATATTAATATATGTTTTTTATTTGTTTGTTATTAAATTGGTTTATATTTATTTTGTTAACAAATTGGGTTAGCGTCTATAGTTGCTTCAGAATTAAACTTCTTAATTATCGAACAGAAAGAAGACAAATGGTTTTTAGAAATTTTGGTATATAAAATGATGAGCTTTGTTGTCAACAATTGTTAATAATAATAAATTTCAATTAGTTTGTACTCTGATATTGTGCGAAGAAAATAAGCCCAAAATCAAGAGGATACCTTAAAGATTGTGATTTGTATTGATGGCATATGGGTCATTCTACAGAAAATCATCAAATGGTCAAAGCCGCACTATTTTTGATTTCGACGAAAATTGGTGGGTATCTTTGTTTAGATGTCAGAAGAGAAAATTCACCATCATTTAATTTTTCTGATGTCTCAGCTCCGGTGCGCGACCGCTAGAGCATTCAAAAAGTGTGATTTTTACGCTCTATTACTATGCGCTGTCAAAATTGTTCTATTAGAGATATTTGAACATTTGTGGTCGCAGTTGAAAGCTACAATATAGTAGTTTTAGGAAAAAAATATGGAAATAGAAAAACATTTTTATTCTAAGTATACTAGCATCCTGAAAATACGATTTTTTTCACATTTTTATATGATTTTCAAATGGCTGTAGTGTCTTTCCTGGTAAATTAAAAAAATTTAGTTTTTGTGTACATCATGTCCATATATTAAACAAAACAACAGTCCATTATAGACTCGTTCGACAAATGTTTTATATTAAAAAAATAAGCTTGAAATTTGAAAATTTCTGAAAATTGCATATTTTGAGCTTCAAAATGAAAATGTGGGACAGGAGATAGAGAATTGAAATTCTCAGGAAATTTAGGTGTAACCTTGAACTTTAAAGACCCGTTGAGTTTGCTTTGTTTTTTGCATCCCTCTAGTAATTACAGCCATTTCAATACAGCTAGTAATGCAGATTTACCTTTTTAATTAGTTTCTTTTCTTATTTCACAATACGAGGAAACAATAATGTAGTAATAAAAAAAGAACAATATGCAGCAGGTACTCCGTAAATACTAGCAAACAAATGAGATCAAGCCACTTTACATCCTTTTGTAGTATATCATAAAAAAGATAGTTTGATTAAGTTAAAAACATTTTGTGTAATGAGCGACTACTTAACCCATAGTACTGTAGCTTTCTATTCATTTCAAAAAGTGTTCATTCAATACATCAAAAGATATTATCCAGGATTTAAAAAAGTTAAACATTTCATCGATGGATCAGCGGCTCAATACAAAAATAAGAAAAATTTTGTTAATCTATGTCGTCATAATGATGATTTTGGGTTGGAAGTAGAATGGTATTTTTTTGCCACTTCTCACGCGAAAAGTCCATGTGATGGTGCAGGGGGAACGATCAAACGAATAGTGCGGAAAGCTAGTTTACAACGAATTGAAGATCTTCATATATTAACTACTAAAGCTATGTTCAATTTTTGTTCCGAACAAATTTCTGGAATCGAATTTTTTTTTTCGTATCCAATGCTGATGTTGAAGCTGCGGATAAATTTGTATGTGATAGATTTAGTAATATTGTTACAATAAAGGGAACAAGAATGTTTCATAGTTTTGTACCCATTTCTCAAAGTAAATGGAAAGTTCGTAAATACTCGGCTTCAAATAATTCAGAAATTATAAGTATAACTATGTCTAACATTTCAAGCAATATAATATAAAATATTAATAATTCATTGTTGTATTAATAATGATATTAATATTAGAGTAACAAAATAAAATTCTGATATTTGAAATCTCATTCTTCATTTACGATAAATTGCATTCTTCTTTTGGGATAAATTTATTTAAATCGCCTTCTTCATTTGGGATGTATGTATACGGAGTATCTACTACATATTGTTTTGATTTTTATTGTTTTTGTTGTTCTTTTTTATTACTGCGTTGTTGTTTCCTCGTATTGTGAAATAAGAAAAGAAACTAATTAAAAAAGTAAATCTGCATTATTAGCTGTATTGAAATGGCTGTAATTACTAGAGGGATGCAAAAAACAAAGCAAACTCAACGGGTCTTTAAAGTTCAAGGTTACACCTAAATTTCCTGAGAATTTCAATTCTCTATCTCCTGTCCCACATTTTCATTTTGAAGCTCAAAATATGCAATTTTCAGAAATTTTCAAATTTCAAGCTTATTGTTTTAATATAAAACATTTGTCGAACGAGTCTATAATGGACTGTTGTTTTGTTTAATATATGGACATGATGTACACAAAAACTAAATTTTTTTAATTTACCAGGAAAGATACTACAGCCATTTCAAAATCATATAAAAATGTGAAAAAATCGTATTTTCAGGATGCTAGTATACTTCGAATAAAAATGTTTTTCTATTTCCATAGTTTTTTCCTAAAACTACTATATTGTAGCTTTCAACTGCGACCACAAATGTTCAAATATCTCTAATAGAACAATTTTGACAGCGCATAGTAATAGAGCGTAAAAATCACACTTTTTGAATGCTCTAGCGGTCGCGCACGGAAGCTGAGACATCAGAAAAATTAAATGTTGGTGAATTTTCTCTTCTGACATCTAAACAAAGATACCCACCAATTTTCGTCGAAATCAAAAATAGTGCGGCTTCAATTTTTTTTAATTTTTGATGATTTTGTATGGAATGACCCATATGCATCTTATATAGACCAACAACAAACTGCATGTTATACAGTGAACACTATTATTATTATATAATTGGCTAGAAAAGATTAAATGTTTAAATTCGTAGCTACGCTACTGAGTAAAAAAAAAAGATACAAAAAGATATACAAAAACGTGTACTCACTTCATATAAGGGATATTAGCTGGAATGTGATACTTCGCTCCCACATCGAAATCCATCTCTGATCGTAGGACAGGGGGTTTAATACCTCCATATTGCTCTCTGTAGGAATTTGAGGAATTAGTTCTCATGCCAACATAAAATTAAGACTTCGCTTTCACCTGAGGTCCCAATAGTGGCAGTTGAGCATTTCTCTGTTCGCACGTTTGCTGAACGCGTCGTATCGCCAATTCTCGAGCGCAAGAGCGAACGGGAGGAAGACAACCTGGAAATGTTTTTCATTTAATTGAATCACCTTTCTTTTACTTAACATCTTTACATCAACACAAACCGCTTCATTACTATACTATATAACATACCTTGTCCATGGCCATTGCGAACAGGTAGTTTATGTCATAGCTTGTGTCTTCTACCGACTTCTGGATTAGGCCCAGAGTTTGCAAGTGCTTCGGTGTGGACACCGAGAGACCGATGGCGTCTCCAATTGCCTCATGAAATCCCGGATTAGCCCCGTCCCTGTAGACCTTCGGCTGGTGTCGATAGTGCAAAAAGTACTGAATGTGGGCCATTTCATGGTGGGCAGTTACCAAATCTTTGTGGGTGATTTTCGTGCACATTTTCACCCGGAAATCTCGTCTGTTGCAGAAGTCCCAAGCGGATGGTTGGCATATTACAGCACGATCTGGCGGCTGTTCCAGAATTGATTGAATCCAAAAATCTGGCGCAAGGCTAGACATGTTTAGGGAGAGGAAAAATTCCTCGGCGAGCTGGAAGATAATTAGCGGGGTGTAGCCTTGTTCCAGCATACGAGGAGTAACATCTATGAAATTCTTTCCAGGATAGGGCACTGTAATGTCTAGAATATTGAGCCAGGACTGTCCGTACATGTTGCCCAAAATGTGAGCGGGAAGTGGTGCATTCCTGTTGATTTTATCCGGACCGTAGTATTCACGCAATTTGCGCCGAACGTAGGCATGAAGGAGTTCATAAAGTGGCTGAATTTGCCTCCAGACTTCTTCGATATCTTGTCGAAGATTGGGAGATTCAAAAGTTGAGAACCAATACTCGCCAGCGTTTGTGAAATCTTTAATTTAAAAAAAAATTTAAATTATTAAAATTAGCAAGAAAATACAAAATTAAGGAATAAATAAAAAAATACCAAAAATCTCCATTAAAAAATAAAAGATATGATTTAAAAAGAGAATTTTGAGTAATTCCCCACTAGCGATGTATGTTTTACTACTACGATTTTAAACATTTGGGAAATATACTGGCAGTTAATTTCAATTTTTTTTTTCACATTTCGATAGATTAGCACTTCAAGAATATCTGTGTAATCGATATCTAAATAATTTTTCTTTCTACAGCTCTCACAACACGTTCAACTACGATTTCGGAGCGCGCGCGGCTTTGTAGCCGCATGTATTACCTATTCTAATACTTTTTAAATGTATATCACATAATACACTAATACATAGCTTCTTATACTATTATAATTAGAAGGTACCCGGGATTCGCTGATTAAGAGTTAGTTGAAATTTTTTTTACTTATGTCACAAAATTTCGTTAAGAAAACTTTAAATGCGTTTTTTTCAAAACGCTCTTTTTCGGTGCGCGTCGTGAAATTATGAGAACACTATTGAGCCGATTTACTTAAAATTTAGCATACACTTTTATTTAATATTTAACTATAGAAATAACCTTTTATTAAAGTAAAAAAAAACAAATTTTGTTGATTTAGGACCAACTTTTCCGTGTTAAAAAATAACGAAAATCGATACATCAATGTTCGAACGTGCACTAAATAAATCATCAGATTTTTTTTTTTTGCCGGAACAATAGGTTTATATCCTTTATAATAAATATTGAAGGATTTTTCTTTGGTAAATGTTTGCAGATGCATACTTTGGCCAAAATTTTACAAGGTGCAATTTGTATTTATTTTTTTTAGATTGCGTGCGAGCTGCATCATGACGACCGCCATTTTGTTAAAAAAAATTTTTTTATAATCAAAATGTAAACTTTAGTCTTCAATAAAGAAGTGTGGAAAAAATCAAAAAGATACCTCTGATAGTTTTTTTTTAACGATTTTTTAAAAAAAGTTCCATTTTTTTTGGGTTTCAACAGTGGGTTACCCCCTTAATATGTAAACGTTTTAGTACGTATTTTCCAAACATTTAACATCGTAATAAGTCATAATCAAATAAATTAAACAAATACTGACTTTGGCAGCTTTAATAAAGTTATGACCGGTCTATTGTAATCAAAAATTAATAGTATAATAAATTAGTTATGACTGGAAGATTTATAATCAATACAATTGGTTACAATCAGATCTTCTAAAAGACTCTGTGTAAAATATATGAAAATTTAAGCTTTAAATTAATTAATAAATTCAAAAAATTATGCTTGTGTGCAATAGTATTAATTATAAACCCACAGGATATTTTGAAATCATTGATATCGATTTTTAAAATCTCTTTCGAAAAAAAAGACAGATTTTAAAAAATCACCTAATTTATTTTAGTTAATTTGCTTTTAAGTAAAAAAAATCCACAAAATAAATTAATCACTTGATACTATTCAGTAAATTTACAATTCCCTTTAGGTAAACCACTTATATTATATTTAGAAGAGCTAAAAATACTTGCTTTTCACTTAAAATGGGATCTAGACTTAGGTAAATTATCTGAAAATGTATCAAGTAGAAATATCATATACAACACACAGTTTTTTGTCTGTTTCAATTATTTGCTTAGTTAGATGTAAAGTCGTTATTACATCTACTTTGTGTAGTCATTTTACAATTTGAAATTGGAAATTATCTATTTGGAAAACTGTTTACATTAATAGTGATTCCAGGTATACGATTTAAACTATGGGTTATTAGAGATATTATGATATTCTACCCACATAACTGTGTTCATTATTATTAAAATAAATTAAAATATTATTAAAGGTACTCTAAAATTACAAGGAACCTTCGGGGCAGCAAACATTTTCGGAACCATTTGATTTTATGCCCCTTCTTAATTTCCTGAGAATTTCTGCATCCACTGAGCTATGTATATATCCTCTGCTGTTTTATATGTGTTCCATTTTATTATTTTAAGTAACACAAACAGGGTGAGTAGAACTATTTATTACGATGTATCATATTTACTTCACTTTGTAGAATATATTCCTGCATGTTCTAGTAAATTTACTTAAAAGTCAATAACATAATGTAGAGAAATTGTCTACATCTTGTCTGCAATTTGTAGGAAATTTGTCTACATTTTGTAGAAAATGTTTTTACATTCTGCAGAAAATATGGGAATATTTGCCTAAACAAGTTAGAAGAATGACCTATAAATTGTGGGAAATTTGTCTAAATTTTGTAAACAATTTCTAGAGAGCTTGAAAACCAAACCTAGGTCAGTTATATAGAAAATTGTAGGAATTTCTATAAACAATTTAGTTAAAATCATCCAATTTAAAATAGACAAATCAGCGAAACGGTTTATCTGGCTGAAAATCGCTCACAAAAAATAGGGTGAGGTGCCTATTTTTTAGGCATTATATCTAACATTTTCAACAGAAATTGGATTAGTTATACAAATTCAATACTACTATAAATCTCGATCTAAGGTACTTTCAAACTTTCCTCAAATTATAATGCTTTCAAAGTATACAAGAAATTGTGCAATTGTACAATTTACACAAATTTTTATTAAAATGTTTTACTTGTACGATCAGAATATCAAAAATAAAAATATAAAGCTTGAAAAAGTGATCGTTTCCTTATTTTATTAGTGAACACTAATATTTCGAAAAACTATGGTTAGACTGTAAAATTAGAAACACTTACTATTCGCATAGGAGACTTCATTGATCAACTCAATAAGCTGCTCATAGAGATCTCTCATAGATTTTCCAGTTTTTCTCCTATACTCAGTCCATACATATTGGAGTTCATCCCAGTCTCTGCTTCTAGCCATAACTTCTTTAAGATCCTGCTGTAGACGTAGTCCACATCTAAAAGGCTGCTGATATTCACAGATCGACGCACTATTGTAGATCGCAAGTAAATCGTTTATTAATCGATTATACTGAAAATAAATAAAATTTTAAAATTTATAAAATAGAAATTAGCATTTCGTTAGAAATAAACTCACTCGATCTAGCTGATCTGCAGGAAGAGCACTAGCACCAACATTCGATAAAATTTGTAATTGCCGCTGCAAGTTTTCATCGAATACGATATTACGATCGATACCTCGAATTTGTTCGACGATAAAATGTTGGTAGTCTGCATATCTTTGTTGTGAAAGGAGCTGTAAAAAAAAAAAATTATGGATAAACATATAGAAAGGGTATAACTAGAAATTTAGGGTTTTCTTTTTTTGTACCATACACTTGTACAACTTTTTCAAGAATTAATACCAATATCTTTTTTAAATTACTGATAACTGAAATTTCTCAAATTTAATTCGCGATGTACTATATATATAACAAAACCACAAATTAAAGATTATAAGAACACAGATAAGTTTCTTAAAGTTTTAATTTCTCATTGTTCAGTTTTTCATTTAATCCCAAAAATTCCATTTCGCCAAATAACTCTTTATAAATTCTTCTCAGTATTCTCTAAATTAAAGTCCTTCGCAAGGACGAACCGACCAAAAGGTCCAAAGTCAGGAAGCAGCCAATTATTCTATCTCTCGTGAATTCAGCGGCAGTAAATTCTTAAAACCACAAGAATCTTTCCGCCCGAGTGGCCTCTGAATCATGCTCACATCCCCCAAACAATGGGCGAATATGATTAAATATCTCTGTGGCCAGCTTTCCGCGGCTGAATTTTCCCACAACAAATGGGAATTAATTTAGCATTTTTGTTTCTTCTATTTTTTCATTTAATTTTTCCTCGAATTCGCGAATGCATGCATTCCAACAAAACGGAAAAGCCAACGAGCTAAAGAGTCTGAATATAGTAGCACGCGACACATTGAAGTTGGCGTCGTAGTTTTCTCTGCTGTCATGTGGACAGTTTTTTTATGTCAATGCCAAATCTGCTCAATTTGTTTGGTTTTAATTGGCACCACTGCCGTAAAAAACGTGACATGAAGATATTTTAAATTTTATACAAGAGATGAAAAAGAGTTTCACACCTTCTTCAGGGTTGTGGATCCACTTAAACGCAAAACGTCATAAATGACATCTATTCAGATAAGCTGAATATCTGTCTTTTGCGGCAATATATGACTATTATTCAGCTATAGCTGCATACAGCTGAATAAATGTCCTTTGTAGCAATATGTTACGACTATTCAGCTACAGATCCATATGGCTGAATACCTGTTGTTGGAGGTAATGTGAGTTGACTATTCAGCTCAAACTACACATAGCTGAATAGCCGTATATTTGTGGCAATATATTTAAGATCATATTAGAATGTCTATTTTCAGTCGACACACATTTTTTGTATTTTAACTAATTTGATTTTATTAAATGTGATAAATTTCAAGATTTTCATTTCTATTCGCACTTACCGCTTCTGATTCAGTTATCTCACTAACATCCGTCTCAAAAGCCCATTGAGCTGCTACATTTGCTGTGCATTCGATAGATCCTCGATGATCGGTATCAATTAAAAAATTTCTAACTTTTTCAACCTCAGCAGCATACCGGCGATCTTGATCTTCGTAAGGGTTTTCATTATATGGTCGATTGTAAGGTACTCGGTCAAGACTTCTATTGAAATTGCCATTACTGAATGGTCCTGTATTTCCTCCCTGTTAAATTACATAAAGTTTTAATTAATTAATAAAATCTCAAATGATCGTGCATAATTTTAAAAAAATATATAGTATTCGATCTGACTGGAAAGTTTAAATGTATTTTTCTTAAAACCGCATTTTTCATCAGATCAGGAAAATTATGTTTTTTTGACGTTATGTCTGAGCTAGATCGCTGATCGTGCACGATTTAAATCTTGAAAATTCAATTCATAATGCTAGTTTATAAAATAGCTCACCCTGAAATCATTCACACGATCGTCCGTCTCATCGTTGTTGTACGGTGGACCAAACCTTAAATCCCGATCCCTATCTGAATTGCTTTTATCACCAAATCTGTTCAAATCGCTGTCTCTATCACGAAATCTATTTGAATCTCTGTCTCTATCACCAAATCTACTAGGCGTATAACTATTATAAAATACATCAGGACGCGTCGGAGTCACTGAAGGGATCGGTGGAACATTCAGCTGAGGACTAGCAATACCCCAACATGTATCCTGCATAAACACTAAAACCAGGAACCATAACAAAGCACTCATTTCACTTTTTCTTATCACCTTTTCTAGAGCACTCACATAAAATTTAATTTAAATTTTAACCCAAATTCGAGGTGCGATAGGTGCGGTTAAAAAAACGCTTATACGCTTGAGGTATTCAGAATCACTGTCGTGCTAGCACTAAGCTAGCCACTAGAAGACGTACCTACTCAAGCAATATTATTCCATCACTTTGGTTATCAGGTAGTTGCCGCGCAATCAGCCCCTTGGCCGGTTACATGGGCATTGTTTTCCGCGAGAACTTTACGATGGCATGTTTTATGCGGCTCATTGCCATTGCCTGTCGAGACCTAGACGGACCCCTGACCGTTTTTTGTTTTTTAAATACTAGCCTGTGCGACATCGTATTCACCATCTGGTACCACGTTAGAATCTAGTCGCCAAGGACGTGGATTTCTTTAGGGAAATTGGTTTAGGGTTATTGTAGGAAAAGAAAAGTATAAGTGAAAAATGTGGCTACCTTGTTAGTTACCGTCTCCTAATTAAAGATTGTGTAGAAGGCGCCTTGCTAATTGGCTGGCGCTTTGTCTAGTTTTAGCAAATGTGGGGCAGTTGCACATCTGTTAATATTCACACCAAAGGCTATTTGAACCAAAGAACGACCCTTTCCCTAAAAAATTTTATTAGTATCTAAAATTCTGCCTAGTTGAAGAAAACATTGACATTTTAGAACCCGTAAAAACAAATATATTCTCCAAGAATTAAAACTCAATGATAAGTAAATATTCAAACGAAATGTATTATACTACCGTGATCAAAAAGTAAAGCTAATTTTGAATTTAAATTGCGCGGGTACATCGATTCGAGCAAATCTTCTTGTTTTTAGGTTTACAGCACTGTCATTCATATCTGTGTAAAATTTCACGCCAGTATGTCATTTGCTTGGTTAGTTTAGTCGTGTTTTCTGAGCAACTAAAATTGAATTTTTCGATTTTTACAATGTGTGATTTTATAGAGCAAAGAAGTTACATTAAATTTTTTTTGTGGAATGAAATTTCTGCTGCAGAAATGTTAAGAATGTTGCAGAAGGCCTTCGACGATCAGGTTTTGTTTGAAAGAAATGTTTACAAGTGGTATAAAAATGAAAAAAATTCTGTAGTTGCTTAACTTTTGTTCTCAGCTCAAGAAAACTTGTCTGTCTTTTTATAAATGACAAAACCAGTGGTAGTATATATTAAGATAATATTTTAAGAATAAGAAAGAGCCTAGAACTTTCCGTTGGGTAAATATTCATACTATTATATATTAACTCTGTTTTAAAAACATAAAAATAGGGTACGTGACGTGATAAAGTTTTAACTCTTTGGGATTAAGTAGTTTAAAGACTGTCAGACCTTTAGCCTAGTTTTTATGCATGGTGGGTTATTTTTTAACCCACTTAAAAAAGTCGAAATTGCTCATACAATTTAATATTTAAATGTAAAGTTCTCCATTTGTTGTATTAAAACAATTTTTTGTACCTCGAAAATATAAGCCAAAAAGTCTTGAACTTGCTGATAAATGAAAATTTCAAGGAATTTTTTCACTCGAAATGTCACGCTGTCCTCAAAAAAATATCCTAATAGCTAAAATCTTATTTAATCCCAGAAAAGGTTTCTATCTTTTCAAAATTATGAAACTATAGCTACACAACATCACTCGGTTTTTTTCGAGGATTTATAAATAAAGTACCTCATTCACCATTAAATTAAAGAAAAATTCATGAAACAAAACATGAATATGAATAAGAATTTTTTCCATACCTTTTTAGAGTGTTTTTTAACTGAATTTCACTCAAATGTTGCTCAAGTGGTGATGGTCAACACTTCGGCGATTTTATCATTAAATTGATCGATTTTAAAAATGGGAAATAAATGTATTAAAATATTATTGATCATAATAAATTTATATATGAAAAAAACCTCCATATGTCTTCTTTTGAAAACAATTTGAAGCATCTTTATACCTGCATGCATTTCAAAATAATTGCTGATTAGTTTCAGCAACTTCCCGTTGGACACTCTGTATTTATCTATCTATCTATCTATCTTCTATCTTCTATCTTCTATCTTCTATCTTCTATCTATCTATCTTCTATCTCTCTATCTATCTATATGGCTTGCTACGTTTCTCCGAAAATAATCAGTTTTATGGAAATTTCAATTAAAATTCAAAAACTGAGAACATTTAGTGAACATTTAAAAATATGATAGCCTATGACACTCCCATTCATATAGAGACTACGTACTATAAATTTCAAGAAGATGGGTTCAGCGGTTTCGGAATCTAAAAAAGACAAACAAACAAACATTCATTTTTATAACGACTATATTAAATCAAACGAAATAATTAAATTGAAATCTATGAAAATTCAGTTTAACAAAGCAATTGGGAACATTGAAAATATTAAGTGACAGCAGCTGTCAAGAAGCACGCTGTCCGGCATGATGAATGTTTAGTATTGCGTGTGTTTAAAATATTTAGTATAGCGTGTGTTGCTTTAACGTCCAATCGATGGCACTGTTTTAAAAAAAACAAAAATAAGTATATACAAACACGCGCGTATTCGAATGCAACGATGCGTCAAAATTGCAAAGAAATCGGTGAAGAACTTTTGGAGATTTAAGATTTTAAAAAAGCGGCCAAGTGCGAGTCGGACTCGCCCATGAAGGGTTCCGTAGCAGCAAGTAACATAATATAAAAGTTCTTGTAGTTCGTTGTAACTTTGATCGATGTTTTAATAATAGTGTATTTTTTTTAAATTAAGTTATTGATAAGTAAACATTATAATTAGGTACCTAAATGATGGGATTTAGATCTAACTATATGCGAGCCCATATAGGCTTGTTTTTTTATTTGAATTGATTGAATGAAAGGTAAATTGCGGTTTACGATTTATGACGTATTAAAAAAAAAACTAGGCACTAGATCTCGTTCAAACCAATTTTCGGTGTAAGTTTGCATGGTAATGTACATCATATATTTTTTTTAGTTTTATCATTCTGTTATTTTAGAAGACACACATTTTACCACTTTGGAAGTGTCTCTCGCGCAAACTGTTCAGTTTAGAAAAAAATGATATTAGAAACCTCAATATCAGTTTTGAAGACCTATCCATAGATACCCCACACGTATGGGTTTGATGAAAAAAAATTTTTGACTTTCAGTTCTAAGTATGGGAACTCGCACTTGGCCGCTTTTTTTCTATTTTTGTGTGAAAATCTTAATGCGGTTCACAGAATACATCTACTTACCAAGTTTCAACAGTATAGTTCTTATAGTTTCGGAAAACAGTGGCTGTGACATACGAACGGACAGACAGACAGACATGACGAATCCATAAGGGTTCCGTTTTTTGCCATTTGGCTACGGAACCCTAACAAACGAACATTTACATTTTTGTTTATATTGATAAGTATACACCAATCAAATATTTTGGATAATAGAGCCTAGAACTTTACGTTGAGTGAAGATTCGTTGAAAATATATGGTATAAACGAAAAAAGGATGTTTTTGCCTTTAAAGAAAATTTCTAATAGTTTTAAATTTTACCCAGCTTAAGAAAATATTCCTATTTTTCCCAAATTCATAAAATGATGAAACAACTTTACGTAAATATTTTGATCAACAGATCTTAAAATATGCTGGTGATTGAAAGAAGTTTTGACGATCACCTCCAGGATCTCCGATAGTAAAACAAGTTTTAAATTATTTTCGTTATACAACTTGATTAAGATATCTTCACTGCATTTAGCAATAATTCCAGTAGCTAGAACGATCAATTCTAAATTGAATGGCAACCAGAAAACCGTCTAAAAAAAATTCAATAAACGAGTTTTTGGCGCCATAGTATTTAAAAATGCACCTGCCATTGCTCACCTGACTGAGTAGACCAAATTTTTCCGATCTTACCGCCAAACTAGGTCTTACAGGTTGTTGGCCAATCTCAGTTAACAAGTTCTTAAACTGACGCTGACCATCTATCTGATAGAATTACTCTCTTAGCAATTGTTACACCCTGCAAAAGATAACATGTTCATTAAACCGGATGGCCTTCGGCGGGTTCCTGACGTTAAAAATCTCAAAGTACATTAGCTTTATGATAATTCTGCAAGCTCTGAACACGAAAAAGATTAATTTTTGTTAATAATACTGGACGGAATCGGTGTGATCAGTTGATTCGTAACCGTCCGATTGTTAACTACTTAAAATTTTACGCGCGATTACGAAAAGTGATCTGAGAGTAGGTCAAAGTGATCTTACACAGGTGAGAAAAAATATCCATTTAAAAAAAAGACATTCATTTTTGTGTCGTTAAACAATTAGTCTTTCTTAAAATAAAATCGCCAAAAACTAAAAAGTTAAGTGGAAGGTGTTGTCCCATTAATGTGACCATTGTCCATTAACAGTGTCTTGTAAAATCGCGGCAGTTACGTAATTGTGGTGTCGCGGTTGTGACAAGAAGTGACCGTGAATAAATAAAGATTCGATGCATTAACCTCTGTGATGCAAATTAATGCGGAATTATATAACTATAAAAATAATTAGACAAATTGTTCTATTGGTTTATTTATACCACCACGCGGAAATAAAATTTTAGTGAATATCGTGTCTCTTTTCTGGCAATATCCCATTAATTTTCTAATACAATTTGGGATAGTGCATAATTTTGGTGTTATTTATGAAATTATCTCACAACTTTTAATAAAATGTGCAAATTTTTAATTTTAATCTTATGTGGTTAAATTTAATGGCAAAAACGTTCATGAATTCATTGAGGATTTTTATCATCTATTTATGATGACCTTTGGGATTTACCAGAAAAAGTTGTGTCCAAAGTTTATAATTATTAAATTATTTTTGGCGCCTTTACAAACCTATAAAGAATCTGAATGAGCTCAAAAGAAGTTTGAAGACTGGTTACTTTTTTATATAATTCTCAAATATATTCATTCAAAACCTGTGCAACTGGATGGTTAACTTTTAATTAAAGTCTAAGAACCTCTGAAAGGCGGTAACATTTTTCTCAAGTAATGACGTCGGCGAAGACGAGGAAGGGGTTTGATTTTATAAACAATTAAAAGCTCAAGACGATGTTTAAAATTTCTGTGCATCTAATCGCATGATTTCAAATAATTGCTTGCTTTTAACGAAGTCAGTAAAATTTTGCTTTATGTTAAACTAACTTGTGCCATTTGAGATTTTGTTAATTTGTTTTTAAGAACCAATTATTATTTATCGTTTTCTATGAAAGTTTAGTGTTTTACCAATTATTGTTTGACTAAGTGAAAGGGGTTTATTATTGATTCCTTCTTTTTTACATTAAAAGCGACATAGACGATTTTATGTACTTATAGTTAATAGATAGTTAATTTATGTTCTGTATGAAAGTTGTTTTCTTTCGCGAAAGTAAGTAAAAGTGCTTTTTGTACGTTAAAATAAATTTCCTTATTATGAAGTTAAAAATTCGACCCTGAAGAAGTTAAAGATTTCCACAAGTGTCGAGAGTAACATCCTAATTTAAATAACAAAAAAAAAAAAAAGAGAATTTGCCATATAAAGGACAGATTTTGAAATATTTACCAAAAAATGATTAACAAAATTGCGGCTGAAGCATAACCTTCTTCCACTGATCCTCAAATAATTTTTAAAGGTGCCAAATGACGTCAACATAAACAGGAAACTCATGAAGTGACCCCTATTAATTTTTTGTTAGAGCATTTAAAATTAAGAAAAAAGAAAAATATCGGACCCAACATAGTGGCCCCCAAAGGCCCGAAAATAATCTTTTTTAAGACTATTTTCAAATTGTCATAACTCGTGACCGTGTTGACGGATTTCAGTTTAACAACCCTTAATAAAAAAAAAAGTATTTATTAACAAATTTTCAAAGTTTTCAAAATTTTCAATTATTAACGTCCTTTTTCGGGATTATTTAGTAAACTGCAAAAAATCGAAAAATTATCACACACATTCAATGAAAATACTTTTAACCTCATTTGAAGCGTTTTTTCATAATCTTTAAAATGAGTCCCGATAAATTAAAATCGGTCAACAGGAAGCGGAGATACAGCCGTTTGAAAATCGTAATTTTCGTAAAAATAGCATTTTTTAGAATTTTTGAACAGCTATAACTTTTTTCTGACAGCTTTTAATTATATCAAAATTTAAGTGAAAGTAGTTTTATATGTATATAACAATCCTCTAAGTATAAATTTCTTAGCCAGAGCCTTTATCTACCTCTTTCGAACCTTTTAAAATTGAGTATTTAGCTTCGTAACACCTCTCATCATTTCGAAACCACTGAAGTATTTGATAAGCTACGGATTATGAAAATAGATGCCAAAACCTCCAATATGAGTGGCGGTAAAAGTCTCTAGGTGATCTAGAACCAAATTTATGGCAGTTTAAAGATTTTTTAAAATCACTCATTTTTATACTGCTTGATTAATTTTACTTTACTTTACTAACTTGGCTAAAATAATATTGTATAATATAAAAATAAATTGGGTTATAATGTTTTTTCATAAGGTACTATGACATACTAAATTTTAGTGAAAATTCATGACCACTCTGCACAAAACTTGTCGAAAAGTATTGAAATTACCCGTATATATTTTACAAACCTATTTAATAATTTCAATGTGTTCTTTGCGACTTTTAAATGTTCTTTATATACTATTAATTTATATTTTATTTTATAATATACTATTTTAACATTATTCATCTTAAATTATTTGCCGCTTGTTTCAACATGAAAGGGTTTAGAATTACATATATAGGGTGTTTTTATTAGAGGCGGAGAACTTTAAATTGAAATAAAACACAAAATTTTGTTTTAATTAACCATGAAATTGTCTTTATTTGAAAGATAATATTTTGGCATTAATATTTGAATATGATATTGGGTATGTGACCGCCGCTAACTAATTTTATGTGCCATAAAAACCAACAAACTTTATAGTAAACAATATATATTTATAATTAACCTTAAGTCTAACCGATTCTTTCTTTCAAGCAGATAAACCATATTCTTCATAAGAAATAATCACAATGAGGCTATGCCTACTTACTGCAGCCATTTTAGCACTGGTAATATTCAGATTTTTAAATTTATCAAAAAAACTAATCAAAAATATTTCACAGGCATTACCAATCTATTCTAGTCCATACCAACTTGACCAAGATCCGGACGATGCTCTTCGAAATTTTCTCCAAAGGGTCAACAATGATCTTGCCGACATTTACAATGAAGACTTCACCGCCAGCTTTAACTATGAAATTAACGAGCGTCAAGAAGATCTCGTGAAGGCCGCTGCTGCAACTAAAAAATTTATGGAATACGTGAAACAAATCAACGAAGAAGCAGAACAATTTAAGCACACTCAAATTAATGACTACGATCTCTATCGTCAGTTGGATAAACTACCAAAATTAGGATACAACGCCCTCAATAAAGAGGATCTTGAAGAAATTCAGGAAGCATCCGGCAACATGAGCATGATTTATAAAACTGTCCAACTTTGCGAATATAAAAATCCAACAATTTGCAATTTAACTTTAATACCTGGCATCCAAGATACACTACATATTACTGGTGATTTGGACGAAATTGAATACTATTGGCTGGAGTGGAAAAAAAGAACTGGATCAGGACTTAAGGATTCTTTTCAAAAATTTATTGATCTCTACCAGAAAACAGCTGAGTTAAATGGTAATTGGAATAATATGTATAATTCATTATAATCCAGTAAATTTCTGCTGGTTTTGTAGCATTTGTGTGTTTTTGCTTCTAAAAGCTTTCAAAAGTTTCTGCCGCCAACTTTTGCTTTTAAAAATACGAAAAGTTTATTTGTAAGAAAGCTTCAAGAGCTTTTACTCTGCTTTTGCATTTTCAGCCTCTACATTATGCCTTAAGCACATTAAGATCCAGATTTTATTCAGCCATGTATTCAGCTAATGCGTGTCACAAATATCTAGAAGACAGACAGAGAATCTTTACAGGACTTATAAGTTAAATTTCAATTCTCATTCTCTAGGATTTGATAAGCCTTCTAAGATGTGGTTCAAGAATTTTGAAGAGGACAACATTTTGGATGTTCTCGAAGAGGTAATGGAGAAGATTCATCCACTTTTCGAACAGTTTCATGCACATGTTCGGTTCTTACTAAGAGAGAAATTTGGTTCAGATCTTATAAAGCCAAACCTACCGTATCCCCAACACTTATCTGAATTATATTTGGGAGATGCATACACCTATCTAGAAACTGGGAAATTTATGTTCCCATATCCAGAAGCTGGCTTGCCTAACATCACCGAAGCCCTTCTGGCTCAAGGATACACCGTCGATAGGCTTTTTGAAGATGCCTCAGATTTCTTCTATTCTATAGGACTTCCTAAAATACCACAGTGAGTAGTTGTAGATCATTAAAAGCACATGTTTAATGATATTTGTCCTTTTTAAGCAATTACTTACAAACAAATGGTAAAATGGTTGCCAACCCCGAAAAACAAGTTTTAGGGTGCTGGAATAAAGCGTGGAACTTCTATGGGAGTGAAATGGTTAAGGTCAGCTACTGTCCTGAGGTCAACTTCAGGAAATTTATGGATATGCACGAGCTGGTTTCGAACATCCACTATTATCAATTCTGGAAGATTCAGCCGACCATTTTCCAAAGTGAGCCTCTTCCCAGTTTTAGTGATGCTGTGGGAAAAGTAATTTCAATGAGTGCATCCACTCCAAGGCATCTGGAACGATTAGGGATAATCCAGGAAGGAACGTTTAGTGATGATGCAAGATTAAATCGGCTCTATTTAGAGGTGAGTATCTTTTGGTTTTTCGAAAATTACCAAATATGCCTGATTCGTTTAAAAATAAAAGAATCATCTTTTTGGAAATATTATTATTTTTAACATTTTCCTGGTTCATGATTCAAACATAAAAATGCCGTTTTCCTCTGATCATGATTAATTATGCTAAAAATTATAATAAAGAAAAAATAGCAAAGGGAAAGATCTGATATCAAAACTATGTTCAATAAAAAAATGTTGCAGTCAATTCAGTACCAACAAACGAAACGAAGCAATGGGAAATTAAAAAAATTGAATTTTTTGAAAAAAATGTATTGAATTTTTAAATTTCTCGGTCAGTCTAGTTTTTGCAATTGCTTGTTGTTTCTGCCTTCAATTACTGGGGATTATTTTGGAAGACACGAAATTAAATACAATTCGGCTTATGCCTAATTCAGCCATAAGAGCCAAATAGCAATGTCTTCCAAAATATGAGAATCCATATTTGTTTGTATTAAATTGAATTTTTTTTTCGAATTGTCTTTTACTTATTAATAATCTTCCTTTTCTTCAGGGAATGCAACAATTATTCTTACTACCAGTGCTATACGTCCTAGACAAATACAGGGTGATGGTGTTCGACGGAGAAATACAAACGTGGGACAACTGTAGATTTTGGGAGTTAAACGAAAGGTACATCGGAGCCAGAGCACCCGTAGAAAGGGGTTCTAAAGATTTTGACCCACCTTCCAAGCTTCTAGTGGGAGTTGATGATGAATATTCCAGGTAAGATTTATTTATTTATAAAATTGGAAAAAACGTCTTATTCACACTCTTTTCTTTTCCAGCGTTATTGTAACTATCATTGCCCAATTCCAAATCTATAAACACTTCTGTGAGATAACTGGCGAATATATTCCTGGGAATCCAGATCTACCATTAAATAATTGCGATTTTGCCCTACATAGCGAACCGGGAGAATTACTTAGGTATGTAATATATATATAATTAATAATTATGTGGAACCCTTAATTTGATTAATTTATTTATCTTACCAGGCAGGCCATGGAACTCGGATCATCACGACCTTGGAGAGATGTGCTAGAAATTTTAACTGGCACTCGGGAACTTGATGTATCTGGATTTCTGGAATACTTTGAACCTCTATTCGATTGGCTTAAAACGTTTAATGCTGAAAATTCTGCTGAAGTCGGATGGAGACCGTCAGGAAGTATGTGATTTTTTTTATTTATTTCCACTATGCTAATTTATATTTTATAATTTCTCTTTTGTTTTACAGATTGTCACTAACTTAGCTTTGTTTTAGTAAAGAGAACGAATAAGAGTTTGTTTTAAAAAAAGAAAATTGTTTATCATTGTTTTTAACCCATTCTTTCCCTAACTTACTTTAGCTATAGCTGAATTCGAAGCTGAGTATGAGCGCGACAACGAATGAGTTAAAATAGGCCAAACGTCGCGTTTTGGCAGCTGATTGCGCAATTCAGCAATTTTTTTCTAATTTTAGACAATATCAAGAGTTTCCATGTATCTTATACATATTATAAGTAAGTTGCCTCTTTTAAACTTAAAAATATTAGTCTGTTGTTTAACAGTTTTAGTTAAAAGTCATTGAAAAATATTTGTTTACATACGATGTTGAAAAATAAAGTTGACCTGTTTTTGGGTTTTCCTAAAACAAGCTCCCCAAGGGGGTAAACAACCCCTAGCACCAATTCGTAAATGATGTATATTCTTTCAGACATCAGTTTTTTCGTGAAAACCAGTATTAAGGGGTTTTGGGAGTCGCTGATTACGAATCTGATGTTAGTTTAAAAAAATTCAAAATGGCGGATCCAACATGGCGGACAAAGTTTTGAAAAATACACCAATTTTTATTTTAAAAAAACAATAAATAAAAGTACCCTCTAAATGTGCGTATCCGCAGATAAAAAAAAATACGTGTCTCTTATTTTTCGATACTCTATAACATATTTAAATTTCATCAAAATCGGTGAGACACACCTGAGAACGTTTCCTTGTGTCCAATTGCTGAATTGTACATTTATGTAATTGCAAAAACTAACATCTTGAACGATGTTCTTTTATATTCGTAAAACTAAAAGTGATATAGATGCTCCAAGATACATTAGACGTAATGTAAGATATGTTTTTGCTTACTGAATGATTCAGTATTAGATTGCATTAAAAGCGTCAGTTTTTGAAGTCGTATGCACAATTCAGCAATTTTTGCGCAATAAGCTGAATTCAGCAGTCTACTGGAAAAAACTAACATTCTGAGCGCGGCTTTAATAATTGTTTTTACGCTTAAAAATATAATATGATGATGAGAAAGAACTTTTTACAAAATAATTTATTCATAATAAATAATACTATATATGATTTTGAAAAATTATCTTCTTCGGTATTCAAGTAATAAAAAAACACCCTGTAAATTATTGTTAAAGAAATAATTTTATTTCTCTGAATTGCGCTTCACTCTACAATCGTGAGCAAAGAACACAAAAAAAATATATAAGGCTAGAAATATCAAGTTCGTTCCTCCCTAAAAGCGGAACTATATAGGACTAAATGAAATTTTGGCTACGATCCTGTGCTCAGCCGCATTCTAGAAAATATTGAGAATATTTAGAAGTCCATTAGCAATCATTAAAACAATTAATCTTACTGTTCGAAGCCTCCCATCCAATGTGCACATCATTTTTCTTATTCTCCTGCTCCAACCAAGTTTTCAGTGGTCCAAAATACTCGATCATGGCACTTGCAGTCATCTTGCGCTCTCCTGTAAAGATCTCCATTGCATCTGGCCATGGTTTCGATGATCCCAACGACAGCATTGCTCTGTTGGAATAAAATTTAAAATTTTAAATTAAAATAAGGGGAAAAATTGCCAAGGTTTTAGGGGTTACTTGAAAGCATTTCCAGCTGCTTTACTTCCGTAAATATCACAGTTGTCTAAGGTCTTCTCGGGATTCTCGGGGACATATTGACCGGCCTTCTCACATGCCGCCTTGTAGAATTGGAATTGAATTATGTAAGAGACGAGGTACCTAGAAAATAAATTAGAATTATTATCGCATTAATCACAGCCATTGTTTTTTATTAGCTTATGACGTTATGCGGTTTTATAGATTGCAACAAATACTAATTTAAATAATAGTCAACTTTTATTGGGAGCGCAGACTTTGTTATATAAAATAACAACTTTAAACAGCTGAAATTCATGTATAGGATTACTATCAGAATTTTATAATTAAAGCTATAAAACACGTTGACTGCCCAATTTTATTCAGCCACTTATTCAGCTACCGTGTCACGCATATATGTATGCTCAAGTCTTTTTAAATTAAGTTAAAACGTATGACATCATAATGGTTTGCTCGCAGATTACTTAACCAATATATTAAAGTAAAATATAAGTTAATTTATTACTATTTACCTCAAATACTCAACGTCTGCTGAAATGTGGTACTTAGCCGGAGGATCAAAATCTTTTTCAGTTCTCTTTACAGGCGGCTCAATGCCAGAATACTGCTCACGTAATTTCCAGAAGGCGCAATTATACTCCTCTGGTTTAATCGTTCCTCGAAACACTCCCCACCTGTACTTATCCAAAGTGAAAGCGAATGGAAGGAATACAATTTTGCCTAAAGCCTGATATAAAAGAAAAAAAAATGTCTTTAGTATCCCAATCTTTTTTTAGTAATATAATGTGAATACCTTTAAGAATAGTTGGTTAATTTTAGCTTCTGGATCTTCTTTGTAGTCCTTGAGAAGTCCAATTGCTTCCAGATGTTTTGGAGTTGAAACGGACAAAGAAAGAACATCGCCTACAGCTTCATGGAAACCTGGATTAGCTCCCTCTCGATGAACATAGGGTTGGTCCTTATACTGTAGATAGTATTGGATATGTCCAAGCTCGTGATGGACAGTGAAGAAATTATCCATGTTAACTCTAGTGCACATTTTAATCCTAACATCGGTGTCCTTGTAAAAGTCCCAGGCACTTGCATGGCAAACGAATTCACGTCCATCTGCTGGCTTTTCAATGATACTCTTTTCCCAGAAGGATCTAGAAAATAAAAGAAAATATTTAATTTCATGTTCGAACTGATAAAAAAAAATGTATTTTACTTACGGAGGAACTCGGGTCATGTTGATCGACTCAAAGAAATCATCCGCCATTTGGAACATTTTAATAGCTGTGTAGTTTTGCTTGAGCATTTCATCGGAAACATCGAGCAAAGGTTTGTTCGGGAAGGGTTGAACAATACTAGCAACATCAGACCATTCCTGTGCCCACAGGTTTCCTAGTAGGTGCATGGGAATTGGACCCTTTTCTGAAACTACCTCATCACCATAATGTTTGCGTAGACGCCATCTTACGTAACCGTGAAGTTGTTCGTAAAGTGGGCGGAGCTCATCGAAAATAGTATCCAAACGAATTTCGAATTTGTCGTCTTCATATTCAGACAACCAGGCTTCTGCACCTGAGGGAAAATCTGAAGAACAAAAAATGGTATGGTTTAGTGGAGAACTGTATAGAATTGCTGAAATAGCTGAATTTCATACAAAATTCCAAAATAAATCTCATACACGGCAATCAGCTATTTAAAGTTATTTGGAGTTAATTTGTAACAAATTGTATGATTTTGAAGAAATGTTTTGAAGCTTTGCTTCCTTTGGGACGTTGTGCGGGAGATTCGTTCACAATTTCCGACGGTAACGAAAAAAAGTAACGAAAATAATATTAGCTTCCTTTGGGACGTTGTGCGGGAGATTCGTTCACAATTTCCGACGGTAACGAAAAAAAGTAACGAAAATAATAACAATAATACAGTCATTCGAGTTTATACACATTATCGTTCTCTCTTTCTCTCTATATTCGTATATATATACGTATATGACAATCTCGACAATCAAACTGACAAACGTGACAGTGTCTCTCTCTCTCTCTCTCTCTCTCTCTCAGAAAAATACACTTCATTTATTTTCACAATATTTTAATAATATCATATGCACTTATTGACTTTGAAAAAATATTTCTATAAATATTAGTAGGAAGCAAAGCTTCCATCGGCCAGTCCCGCGACTGCCATGTTTTTTTTATTGAATTTTCGCCTCTATTGGCTGATATTAAAAAATTCACGCAAATAACTACTATTCAGCTATAGCTGCATATATCTGAAAATAGCAATTTTCGGCAATGTGCGGCTATTCAGCTATTGCTATATATGGCTGAATAGCCTAATTTTTGATAAAATTCACATACCATTCAATTCAGCGGCTTTCTTGGTCAGTTCGATATATTTATCGAAATAAGGCCGAACAGGTGTTCCAGCTGCATCATACCACGCCTGCCAGTAGTACTTAAGCTCCTCAGGATCTCTGCTCTTCGCTATAATCTCCTCAATATCTGGGTTAAGGGTAAGATCACACTTGGTACGATCTGTGTAGGAGCATATTTTCACCTTCGAGTAGTTAGCCTCCATTTTAGCAATATTTTCCTTAATAATTTTGTATTCCTCCTCAGATAGAGCAGCGTACCCAAGATTCACAAGCTTTTTAAACGCTCGCTTAAGGTCCTCATCCTTGAAGTTTTTGTAGTCGAACTCCTTCATTTCCGCGACCTTTTCTTTATGGTATTTTGCAACATCTGCAGATACTTCAAGGAGTTTGGCCTCGTTCGCATCAGTTATGTTAGTTTGATGTGCCCATTCAGCCTCCGTTTCAAGATTTCTCTTCCGACAGAATTCATCATTAAGATTCTCCAGATATGAAGCAGCCTCACGCTCCCTATCTTCTAAAGATTGGTCAGTTCCATAGACTGCCTGTAAAGTAAAAGATATAAATTTTTAATTAAAATATTTAAGGGTTTAATTAATTTTATACCTACCACTAGGAGCAGTGAAACAATCGTCCAGGTACGCAGATACATTCTGACTGACTGACAAATGTTCTCCTAAAATGGAAAAGAAAAAAAGTGATTGTCGTAAAAATCAATTTCAATTGCTCTGTCTGACACTTTTATTTATTTTTATTTTTTTCAAATGTAGGGGGTATGCTACGATTGTAACGACCGTGTGCTGATGCGATGGTATGACGCACAGTTCGCTAATTGCAAAAATCACTTGATCACCACCAGGTACCAATCACTTATGTGGTCGACAGGTGGAGGACGGATAAATCAGCCTCTATTGTGGTCTCGTGCGCCCGCCGTCGGGGGGGAATCGAAGGTAATTAGATTTTTCGCTGGACTATAATCAAAAAGAAGAGAGAATCAACCTATCTGGGAGTGGGTGAGGCAAAACAGGCCGTTTTATTTTATTTCATTTTTTTTCTTTTGGATGAATGAACGGAAGCGGCTCAGGTGTCGGCGATATGCTCCAATGGCAATAGCACGCTAATTGTAAAATAGCTTCTTTTACCATACTAAAAAGGGGATTTGGGGTCCGTTGAAAGAGAAAGGGTATTACAAGTTTGTTGTGTACACTCATGAGAATACCATATGTAAATTAATTTAATATAAATGGAAAAAATAAAATATAAATAAAAAATTAGGGAGTATAATAATATCAAACAATCAAAGACGTATTACAGTTTTAAGACCGTGATATCTGAAAGGTAGAAAACAGCGGCAGAAAGATAATATGTACCAACAAAACTGCTCCAAAAACAAAGCAGAAGCTTTGGAAGCTTACAAAAGCTCCAAATTTTTCAGTAGCTTTATTGTTTTTATGTTTCAGGCAAAATACTTAATTCAGCGCTTGCTGTTCTGAAGCTGAATTAAACAGTGAAATTCAGAAGCTGAATTCTTGAACAGACGGTATCTGCGTTTTTTTAATGATCTGTATAGATCTTCCCATACAAAATTAAAAATCCAGCTTTTTATCTGGATCTCTATCCAGATCTTGGGAAAGGACCCCGCAGGAAATACATGGAAAATGATCTTTCTGTAAATGCTTCTGAAATTTTGCATTAAGATTTTTTTTTAGCATGGTGGTCAAAAGATTCAATGGGCCCAAAGTCCTAAATGCCCACTCGTGGCCGCTAGAGGTCGCCAAAGTGTCAGATACTACTATGGTATACTATATAAAAATTATCAAATAACCGGGCGCGTTCGGACCTGTGCCGGTTGTCGAGGGGACAGAATACGTCAAGTGTATTTTACTTTGAATACTAAGTACTGGGTATTTGATGCTAAATACTTGATATTGATTACTAAGCTTAGGGTATTCTGTACTAGGTTCTGGGTATAGAATATTCAAATATAATTCAGTGTTTAATTCCGATTACTTAGTATTCAGTACCTAGAAAGCAGTATCCAATACTGTATGCTCAGTACTCATATCTAATACTCAGTATCGAATACCCAGTATTTAGTATTCAATATCCAGTATATAGATATACTAAAATACGTTTTCTTTTCAGCTCATTTGTATCGCTTCTGAGCCATAGTAGTTTCTGACAGTTTGGCGACCTCTAGCGGCTACGGGTGTGAATTTAGGACTTTGATCTTCACTTTAGAACTTTTGATCGGCATGCTAAAACCTATCTTTATGCAAAATTCCAGAATGATTTACTGAAAGACCATTTTCCATGTATTTCCTGCGGGTTCCTTTAGAAATTTCCCACTTTTCAGAATGTGGCAAACTTCACAACTTCACTTTGCAAATGTCAAAAATGTCACTGATTTGCAAGAAAGACATGACTGAAGAAACTTTGTAAGTAAATATTTATCGAATAAATGAAAATTTAAATTTATTATTTAGTAGAAATCGCTTCATACTAATTATTCGTTTCTAACAATACCTTCAACTTTAAATTCCTTAATTTTCCTTGAAGTATGACACTTTCACTAAGCAGTGAAGATAGCTTAGGTCCCACACTTGATAAATTTCCCTTGTCGTTTTTTTTAACGATCCGGGTCTAGATACTCTAGATCCGGATCCAGATCATTAAAAAAACGCAGCTGGTGAAAGTAACCATTATTATAACAGATTTATAAATAAATTAATTGATAATTTCATTAAATATTGACCATTTTCAAAATAAGTATACCCTGACGGATTATGGATATCAAAATTTTATTTAAATATAGCGAAAATGGAACAAATTATGACAGTAAGACAGATATTAGATTTTTAAGTGTTGGATTATTTGAATACATTGAAAGAAAATCAATTCTTTTGCTATAATTGCCCTCTTAATAATATTTATGACATAATTTATCATGTTGTTTTATAATACTCTGTACCTCCTTAAAAGGCTGTTACAGAAAGAATGCGTGTTAGTTATTATAATTGTTTTAAAATGACATATTGATTTATTTATGACTTTTTGTTTCCTATAGATTGTAAAAAATTACAGCTTTTCGGTTTTAGGGTCATTAATGTCAAGTTGAACAATTTTCATCAAGAGAGTAAAAAGCGTTAAAGAAAAGTGATTCTGAATATTCAAAACAATATTTTTCCACCATAAGATTTTTACCATAATCATTTTACGACATTCTGGCAATAATTTGTTTACGAATGAATTTTTTAAATGCTTCTATAATTTTCTCTAAATATCTTTATTCATGAATAAAAACTAAAATAAAATCAGTGTGAATCGAAATTTCCTCGGAGTCAAAAAACTGATAATATTTTTTAAAAAAATTTGTAGTATTTAGGTACTGTGTAGAATTAACAGAAAATAAAGATTTTTGCTCTGCACTTATAAAACACTGGTAGCCTGGTAAAAGCTTTTCATAAGCCAAGAATTAATGAAAGCTATTATATTTAATATACATTAGCTTAGCTCTCTCTAGAATTTATAACATGTTATCACATTTCCAATTATATTCAGCTTTAAATTCAGACATAGGCAACTATGAATTATCTTGGGGTATGGTATTGAATGTGTTATACTCATTATCACTGGGACGGTAGAAGTAAATTATCATTCTTATCGTTCATTAAATGCCTCTTTTGTGTCTAACAATAAACATTTTCAATTTCACACTAGATTTAGCTTTTAAATTCTATCACGATCACTTAGGCGCACTATTAATGCAATGGAAGTTTTCACTGACCTCCGATGGTAGTAGTAGTAGTAAAAAAGTAGTTATACTTCGAAAAATTGCAAAAGCTGCAAGGGCAAGTGACCTTACAGCCGTTACACTCGTAGTTCGAATAAGACTACGAATTCGAGAGACTTTTGAAGAGCTTTCGAGAAATATTGGGGATCGGTCGCTGATCAAATATCGATCACTATACCTCGATGAACCAGCGGCAAACTGGTTAAGTTAACCACTAAAAACCACTCGAATTCAGCGCACTAAAAAGAGGTACTGATCCAAATTTTTGTTCAGAATCAACACAGGTAGCAATCATAGCCGTTACGTAAGATTTAATATAAGAACGACATAGACCACGATCATTACGCGCCAATTTCACTGCACTCTACTAAAAACACCCCTGACCTTGTGAATTCCAGAAGAACTCCACGGACTATCGGTGCTGGAACCGCGACGTAATTGTCGTGGGCTGTGATCTGGTTTATCCTCTATTAAACTCGATTTTTGAACCTATTTTTTTTTTGGAGGGCACGTGCCGCAAAACCGCCTTAATGCCGAAAGGAAGCCTCACCACTGAAAGTTCGAACAGGCAGCACTCGATTTTTATGCAGCGCGCCCGGTGGCGGCGCCGCGCTGATTATCACTCGTCTCTTGGGCTTGATTCGGGTGATCGCACTCTGATGATGATAAAATCTGGCCGCGCGAGTAGCGCGGCCAATTCTTTTTGTGTTACCTTCCGTTCGCGGGGTTTTATTTATAAACAAGAGAAGCATCCGATGATATTCTGCCGGTCTATGGTGCGCGGTATTGGAGGCTGCATATATAATCCGAAGCGGCCGATCGAGAACTGGAATTCTTCCTTGATTGCGATCACAATTCTCGGATTGCACCAGGGCCGTGTCTTTTGATTGGTATATAGAGAAAAAAACAGACCTCAATCGTGAGGTTCTTGCACTCCCCTTGGATTGGAGACCCACACACAGGTGTGGTACTGGGAGCACCCACGCCTTCGTTTAAAAGCCAGTTCAATTTAACTTCTGGTGTGATTATCTCAAGGAATTTATTAACGATTTCTCTTCCTTGATTATTGTGGCTTTTTCGAAAACTAAAGAGTCCTTATCGTGAAGAATTTATTGAGACCCATATGCTCTAATGCGAAGTTTGTTTTTATTTTGAAGGTCTTAAAGAGGTGGTTGCCATTGGTCACTTTCGGACGAAGAGCAGGTGGTTCCCCTTTGAAAGAAGTCATTAAAACGCGAACGAGTTTAGAAACGGAAAAGTACCTGCTGGACGCTGAATTACATATACCATATTCGTTTCTACAGAGCTCGGGCAAAAATATGCCGGAAAACTTTTCCAATCTTTGAGTTTTGGCTCAGTCACAAGGTGATAACGGGGGTGATATCTGATAACCCTTAGATCAGAGTTTTCGTGTGACGTATATCAGAGGTCTCTTGTGGTATTTTACATTAACAGAGCTAATTTTGTTATTAAATTTAATAGAAACATTTAGTATTTAGAACATTTACGGTTTTCTCAGGGGATTAAAAGTCTAATGCTGAATAAAATTATTATTTTCTGTTTCTATGTCTTTTTGGTTTTGCTTAGGTCTTTAATTCAATGGTATTGATTAGGTTAAAAAAAAAAAGAACAAGATAAGACGAAGATCGTTAAATTTGAATAAATTTAGTCTGCTGAATAAAGCCCAAAATCTACTAAATAAAACTTCTGGCCTCTGAATAAAGCTCCAAGACCGCGAGTAATGCAAATTCTTTTATATTTGAGTAAATTGACCTTGTAAAATGCTAATTTTTTTTTTTTTTTTATCTATGTAATTCTAGAGAAAATATGTATGCCATAAAAAATATTTGTAATCATGCGACGTTCCAGTAAATAATTGTTTTCAAAAACAGAGTTCAACAATTCAGCTTAACAAAAGTAATAGCTGAATAACGCAGTTCGCTGCGGAAACTGAATTCTTGCAGCAGCCAATGTATAAGAATTTTAAATAGTGACCTTAGTTGTTAAGAAAATATAAAAAATATTTTTTCCTTCTAATAAAATCATCTTTCTCAGAGTGAAATAAATTAGACTGTTGAAGACTGCATTTAATATGATAATGACTTACTTAAATAGAAACGTATTCCTATCAAAATACCCATCAGCTGCAGTCCCAGATCTCTATTCAAATTATAAAGCTCTTTCAATTTCGAAGACCAGTTTGGGGGGTCAGTGCTCTTGTTATATCTCAAATATCATCCGAGGGATGTCCACTGAATTTTGCATAATATTCCCCAGGCGTTGACCCATTCCACCTTTCCCGTCAATCAATCACGTGAAACGCCACCTTCACTTGGGGTCACATCAAATTTCGCTTAAACTCGTAAATATACCTACCTAACCTATACCTCTCCTCCTGAGACCACATTTGAATGTTAATTGAATTCAGCTAGTCTCAATAAATCCACACTGTAATCGAATAAATCAAGGGAAATCTGTTCGATTACACCTTGTTTAGGGGGGTATTTGCAGAAGGACCTCAACAAAAATATCAAAACTTATTTCTGATGCTCAACACAACTCCTCACGAGTGCAAAATGTGGATGGTATGAAAGCGAAAAAAGCAGCACGCGTGAGAGGGACACAGCCTCGAAATCGTACGCACCTTTCCGCATTTAACTCGTGCGAGGAGGCTAATTGAAAATCTATCAGCATCGGAGGCTCCGGCAAGAGACCTGGTTTTCAGGTGCATACTAATTGCACAATTTCGGTGACGTGAACCCCACTTCTGACGTCAATGTTTTGCTGCTGGGGCTCTTGCATGCTGATAAATATGATAAAGTTCATGGGTTTGTAGGGAGTTTCTAGAATAATTTATATACTCATGGAGAAATGCGATTTCATTAAAGTTTATCATTTCTGAATTTCTGATATTGACAAATAATCTGTTTAAAGCTGTTATACTGGTTTTGATCCTAATGAGATTTCCCTTGAATTTAAATAAAAAGTTAAATTTGTCTTCTGATGATAGCCAATAGAGTCTTAGTCATTCCTACTAACAATGTACATAATAAAATTTGATTCTGAGAAGAGGTCTGACGACATATTCGGATTTAGTTATTTCGCATTCAGCATACACTACCATTAGTTTGGAAATTGTAGAAATTGTCCCAAAACTATCGTGATTTGTATTCCAATTGTTTAGCCAAAAGAATGGCAGCTCGTAAAATTAAACAAACATAATATCTAAAGAGATTAATAGAGCTCCAGCTTAGTCAGCTACACGTTACATCACGTCAAACAAGATGGACTAGAAATGATACGCGTATATAAAAATGAATTGGATCTTGCGCGTATATAGAAATTTGTTGATACAATTGAAAAGCACAAGCGTGAGATCGTCACGATCAAGAGATCAATAATGTTGAAATGTAGTTCGTGCAGTTGTACGATTATAACGATGTGATTAGAATGGGGCTTAAAAATGAGTTTGAATCAAATCTAGATATTGTCAGGAGTAGTCTAGTTAACATGTCATTTTCGGCAGTATAGTTTCTATGATACTATGAATTATGCAAAATATGCTGAATACAGTTTAATATAGCTTATAACTGAATTTCATTTAATAAATTATTATAGACAAATTTGTCATATTAAAGTAAATGTGTTAATGTCTCTTATAACCAAACAAAATTTTGTCTATTAGTCGCGTTAGTTAAGCTGAATTGTGTAATTTGCTGAGAAAATTATTCCTAATTTAAATTTGATGGTATTTTAAAGCTGAATAGCGTGTAATACTAAATTTTATATTATATTTTCACGTACAAGTCAGTTATAAGAAGGAGCGAATTTGTATCGTATTCAAATAAAACCCCTGAGTTTTTTAATGCAGTTTAAGTTAAATTAACGAATTGTCAGTGAAATTTTATGACTTTCCAGATCTTATTCAGTCATACATTCAGCTATAGTGTGTATCTTATTTGTGTGTTGACGCAGCAGTTAAAACGTTGCGGATGTATCACTAGAATTCTCGTGTTTTCTGTTGAGTTCCACTTCATATTATAAAGTGTTTTACAAAGTATCATAATTCAAAAAATATATTACCTTGTAAGAATATGTAATATATAACTTTAAAATGCGCTGGGTATTTAATTTTAAATTGTGCTTTTACGTAAAACGTGTTTTGTTCACCAAAAACAGTTGGCACACCTGAGTAAAGTTAGCAATAAAACAACTGGTCTAGAATGTGTTAACATTTTCTGTTTCAACTACCAGTCTCGCTGGCATAACAAGTAGTACATTTTGTATTTGCATTTATTTTAAGATATATTGAAATTAACTGAGTTCTTGACTTCATTCTCGTTAATAAAAAGTGCTTTTGTAAAAAACTGCTGCATTTTAATAATACAAAAACTAAACAGTCGTTTGCATTTAGCTCAGATATATTGGTCCCTGGATTCAAAAATGTTTCTATTGCACCCTGTACCGCCGATATGAAGAATAAAAAGTCATAAAACAAATTTTTTTTTTTTGTTCTTAAATACATATGTTATAATATTCAAAATAAAGTTTTTCAATAAATAGTATAGATTTTTTTTAAAAAACATTTTTAAAAGTGGGTTTTTTTCCAATTTAGAAAGTAAATGTCCCCTAAAAAACAATATATACAATTATCTGGTAACAATCAAGGTTTTCTTTGGGAATTGTGAGGTGTGTTACAATTTTACTTTCAAATATTTTCCTATTTATTCTTTATACATTTCTTTATTTATTTTGGTTTTAATTTTTTCTTGTTATTTAAAACAAATTGTGCAGTCTAATAGTCTTTCGATTTATTATCTCTTATATTTATATATGTATATGATTTATATCTACTGGTAGGATGAGGGCGTTTGCGGCCGATAATCCCACCGGCAACAGCCAGCGAAACCATGGACTACTAGTTTAAGTACAAGTATATAAATATGAATTTTTTAAATTCTGTAAGACATACAAAAACCATTTTGGCCCCAAATTTGCCTCCCTTATGCCGTTATTTCTTCCGAAAGTTTATTATAAATATCAATTGCGCTGTTGATGAGTCCTGTACGGTTCCTTTCCATTGTCGCCTTATCCATTCTTATAAATCCCCTCTCTCTCGTGTTATAGCTGTGCACCTCATTGTTTCTTATAAGCTTAATATTGTTTTCTTTTCTTTCTGTTTATTACTTTGTGCATGTACTTTGCCTTTTCTATATAAATTACTTCCTTCAAGCTAACATTATTTGTGAAACTATAAACATGCTTTGTTGGTGTATCCCGCGAAAGAAAAAACTGTTTAATATCACAAACTAAAGCCACTGTAACGGTTGTAAGCCACGCTAAAAGCGTAAAGGCACTTCTCAAGTAAATCTGTCAAATGTCACAGCCGATGCAGCCGCATTATTCCGTTTCGGCAGCACCGTCGGCTGTCATCCGCTCAGTAGTGTGAAATTCACTTGAGACGAACTTCAGTTTATTGCCTGACAACTCGGAGTTCGTGAGCTTGCTCCGCTTCGTTCCGGGGATTTTTGTGTTTTTATCACTTTATTCGACTAGTAAATCGTGCGAGATTGGATGTTTTATGTAAGCAAGGCGTCGTGCCACAGTCCCAAACTTTTGGGTTCTTAAAACAACCTCATTGTGGTCTAGTGAGCCCTTCTGTTGGGTCCCTGCGATGCCCTAAAAGTGCCCATCGAAGACGACACAAGCGACGGCGACGTCTCTAAAGAGCGCCTCCTCTACACTGTCCAAAGGAAAAGAAATATATAAAAATTTTTTGTTGTGTTCAGTGTGCCAGGGTCCAGTGTCCGGGGAGAAGGTATTGCAAAAATGTTATTTTCGTGCCGCATGCCGCCCCATTAATAATAGCAGCTTAATTTAATTTATTTGTTTTGAGACCCCGAGATTTTGAACCTGTGCTCTTGATTGCGTGTCATCCGTCGTTCGTATTTTGGTTGCCTGTGCTCCGGGTCCGTGAGATTAATATATTATATTTTTATTATTATTATTATTGTTGTTGTGTTGTTATTTTTCGGTTGGTCATATTACGTAAAATAAATAAGATACGTGCCAGCCAACTTCATAATTTATGTCTGAGGTAATGTGAAGTGCGGTTTTTTATGTCTTGAAAAAAAAGACGGCTTCCGTCTACTCAGCAATGTTCTAGTTCGTCGAACGCGCGCGAGTTTTTGGATTTTGTCGTGTGTGAGGAGCCAACAGCCAACCTAAAGCCCAGGGTCAAGCCGGACAGAACGCGGTAAAGACGGCGGGCGGCGCGGTACGGCGTCACCCCCACCCTAAAGTAGTTGGCAACAAAATGAACAACCCGCGACCGAATGCGGCTCACCTGCAGTCGTCGTTTATAAACAACTCGCTGGCGATTAGGCAGGAGATTCAGCGATTCGAGAGCGTTCATCCTTCGATCTATGCAATCTATGATCTGATCGAGCTCATCCCTGATGTCCAGGTCGCTCAACAGATTCGGGATCATGTCGTCTGCATCGAAGGTGAGTGGGAAAACTTTTACTTTTATAAAGACCACTTGTCTTTAAGACACTCTTCAGAAGGTGATCGTGTTGATAGTAAAGCTCTTGTTTACCAAGACTTTACGTCAGACAGATCGCGCTGTTGAGCTCTAGAGCGTGCGACCTGCTTTATCAGTCTAGCCTAACTGAACAAGGGGGGCTGGGTCTCAATGAAGATTCCTCAGTCGGGGGAGATAAGTGAGTTTAACGACCCTAGAATACCTTATCTTTCAATGGTGTGTAATGGGTGTAATTGAAGCAGGTCAGTCACAAGATACAACTTAATTAAGACAGGATTACAGCGAAGATCACGACCCGACTGACCGAACTTGTCGAACTTTTTTCCCTATTTTCTATTGTTCATTTCCTTTAATTCTAATCGGACGTACAAGATCGTTAATTGTTTGAAACGACAATTTTTACGATCATATGACTTGATTTTACTAATCGGTATGCATTGTATTGCATAATTACTGGGTACTTTTTTTTTATTCTGTTTTAAGTCTCTCTTATGTAAGTTTTTTAAAGTATTATTCCTATTTAACTCCATTCTTTTGTTATGCATATTTCACAATTAGCATATTGATTAAGTAATTTTATTCAGCCACGTATTCAGCTAATACGTAATAGTGGAAAATATTAACTTTAAGCAAAGCATTATTACATCGTTCTGAAAAAAGCAGAATTTGTATTCAAATGATGTTAACTTATCTTAATATAGTCAGGTATATAAAATCACAAAATTTAACACCTGTTTTATTTAAGTGGGTGTTTCGTACAGGTTACACTATACATTATTCATTTAATCCAAGGTCAACCTTGCAAAGAACGCTGAGCATGTGAGCACATGAAATAAAAATCATAATTCAGCAAAGCGTGGTAGTAACGTAAAACAAAACTCTTCGGCATTTCAGCAGAATATTTGATGTTTAGTTCACTATTTTATGCTCATAAAAACACTTAAACAAAAATTATCGCGCGTTGTCATAATTTTCATAATGCAGAAATAATGTGTAATAACAATGATAATAGTATTTGCCATCTAGATAGTTTTTTCCTTCTTCCAAGCACACCGAAACACACACGAAACACACACCACGCATTGACATAAGGAAAACGTCAGTAAAAAATAACAAAATTTGACAATTGACGCAATAATACCACTGTGATCAAAAAGTAAAACCAATTTTGAATTTAAAATGCGCGGGTACATTGATTCGAGCAAATCTTCATGTTTTTAGGTTTGGTTCACGCCAGTACTTCATTTGTTTAGTTAGTTTCTTTGTGTTTTCTGAGCAACTAAAAGTGAATTTTTCGATTTTTACAATGTATGATTTTATTGAGCAACGAAGTTGCATAAAATTTTGTTTGCGGAATGAAATTTCTGCTGCAGAAACGTTTAGAATGTTGCAGAAGGCCTTTGGCGATCAGGTTTTCTCTGAAAGAAATGTTTACAAGTGGTATAAACAGTTCAAAGAAGGTAGAGAATGCGTTGAAGACGAAAAGTGTTCCGGACAACGATCAACACCAATCAGTGAACAATATGTCAATGAAATCAAAGATTTGGTGCTCAACAATTGTCGGTTGTCAATTATAGACCTTGTTGATACTGTAAACATTTCATTTGGATCCAAACCACTTTGAAAGAACATTTGTGTTTGAGAAGAGTCACATCTCGATTGGATCCAAAGCACTCAATTTCTTGCACTGCACTGCATTGGTACCTCGAGACTTTTTCATCAAAAATTCGATGTATTTCATTCCACAACCAACGTTTTCGCCCGATTTAGCTCTATGTGACTTCTGGCTATTCTCTAAGCTCAAAAGACCGGGGACACCGTTTTGAATCAACTGATGAGATAAAAGAAAAATGGAAGAAGGAATTGAAAGCCATTCCAATTATCGAGTTTCAGAAGTGTTTCGAGAATTGGAAAAATCGCTGGCATAAGTGTATTGTATTGGACGGGGACTACTTTGAAGGGGACGATATAGATTTGGAAGAATAAATAAAAATGTTCAAAGTTATAAAAAAATTGGCTTTACTTTTTGATCACAGCAGTAGGGTTGCCATAAAAAATAACAAAAGATTACCAAGTATAGTTATAGATTTTTATGGTAATACTTGTTTTCAAGATTATTTTATTTTAAGTACTTATTTATGAAAATCAAAAAGTTAAGTGACTCGTTATATAGATATTTTTAATATCGGATAATTTTCTGACCAAAACCTATGCATTGCTAAAACGTACAGATGCTAAAAAAATACAATAAAATGAAAAGAAACCAATTACAACAAATGCTAACTCAAATACGGCCTTGGTTTTGTCTCTAAAATAATTATTATTCCAATAAACTGAAGTCGATCTATTTCCGTTCTCCCCCAATTACCTTGAGAAGTCCCAATTGCGCCCCAAATGACGTCAGCCGAATGCAGAACGCGAAGCTCTCCAATTACCGGGGAATCAATTCACCGGCCAAGTAAATTGCCGCGAAGCTATTCACGGAGAATTTCCCACCATCAGCTTCGGGGAAGCTTCTCAGGCTTCAAATTTTGCCCCACAGCAGCGATATCTAACACAACGGAGCGTCCCATTCAATTTCCATCAATCGGAGGAGATGGAGGAGATCGGAGGAGCCCTAGAGCCGCAGCTCTCATACGAATGGGGCGCAGAGTGGCTGCAACATTTGTGGTAATCGGATTGATTGTAACCAGCCAGTCCTCCGTGTCCATCGTATCAGGAGGAGTCCAAGAGGTTCCTACCTAGTTACATTGAAGCACCATCATCCAACCATGCAATTGACCCGATTCAGCGCTCCGCAAGGTAAGCTCTATAGTCTATATATAGCTGAATGTCGCTGCGAGCGGAAAGAGGGATTTATTAGAATTGAAGAAAGGACAACTCGACGGATGCAATTTGATATTTGGTTCTTTCCCTGCCGCCGGATCCGTTCCCGGTTTCCAAGTTTATTCTCGGTCTTCAGGTTTGTTGAATTATAGAACAGGCGCAGCCCAACAAAAGGAAACTGTGTGCACATACAGTGGACGTGGATGAAAGGAGCTTTTCAGTCTTGTGAAGATGCGATTTCTTGGATTTCTCCTTTTATAGTCACAACCCCAGAACGTTCTGTCCCATCCCAGGGATTCTCGTAAACGGGCGGAGAATTTACAAAGTAAGTTCCATTGTATCTTCTTCTCGTTTATTTTCCTCTACCCAATTTTTTTTTGGGGAGGAATAGGAGAGAAGAGGAAAGCAAACCGAAGAACCTTAGAAAATGGCATGACCGCCTCAGAAGGTAGGAAAAAGGTGTCGTAATCATAAACTTCAACGACAATTCATTTTTATGCCCTTTACTCCCTACGGGGGCAACTGCTTGGACCAGCCCCAGTCATATGTGTTTTTTTTTTTTTTTCTTCCCTAGATCCTTTTAACGCACTAGGAAAAGAAGTCCAGTCTAGAGGAATTGCCCCTCGGAGGCACAGTAATTGGTTACTCAACATCCATGTCCACCCTCTTTCTGATTTATTTCACTGAGTCCCAAAATAAATATTTACTCCATCGACCATATGGTCACTATTCCGGGCGCCAGAGAAAAAAAAAAGGGTTCTCTGGAATCGGATGAAGAACTTTGGATCCCACTGGACTGTTTACCAGGACGTAGAATAACCCCGAAAACCCAACAAAGCTCCAAGTAGGAAAACTAAAGGGATGACTTAAAGGGCGGAAACTTCATAAAAGAGTGATAGAATCACTTTTGGGACTATTTAGAAGGTTAAATTAATAGTCGTCGTCTAGCCGGTGAATTGTTATTATTTCACAACATGGTACTATTTATTTTGTTAATTAACCTACCGTATAAAAGTCCCTCGCCATCTGAAGGCAAAACGACACCAATTTGAACCTAGTTGGTTCTAGGGATTCTGAAAAATGATACCTAAATGGAAGGGTTTGCATGATTTTATTTTTATTTTTTTTTTTTTTAATAAGGATAACTCGTGAACGCGTCTAGACGTCCACTTGTTCGTAAATAAATAAACCCTTTGATCTGGACCATCTCACAGCTTCCCTCTGTTTATCCAGGAATAGAGTACCGGAACCTATAGAGCATAGAAAAACGTGGACAACATGCCCATCATCTGGCCCTAGAATTTATTCCACTTTGTGGTTGTTGTTGTTTTTTTTTTTTTTTGTCCACATAAAATCGCTTTAAATGAAAGGACATTGGTTTAAAATTTTAAGAGCATATTCAGCGCTTTCCCCCCCTTACAGCTGAATAAGCCGCAAAGTCTTTTCAGCCCATCCTCAACCCAGTCGCATTTACTTTTCTCGGTTGGATGAACACAACGGAAAAATCTCGGGAAGATGATCTCATTTTGATACTGGAGGAAATCCGCGCATAAAATACCCGATGCAAAATGAAATTGTATAAACGAAAAGTTTTTTTTTTCAGGAATGAGAAATCATACCCTGCGGGAGTACAGAGTCGGGGGAATAAAAAGGAATCAACAATGATGAACTGGGGAGACAACACCCCTCATTACAAGAAACGACCCAATTTGCAATAATTTTCCATTCATAAGTCTGGGCGCTACTTCTTTTTGCTTGCTTTCCTTGGGTCGGTTTTCTTTTTTTGAAAACTTCTTGTCTTATTCAGCACCCCGGCCTATCCCCTGGGAGGTCGCTGAAGACAGAAAAGTGCCCTATACTCCTAGTTCCCAAAAGGAAAAAAATAGATCCCTCCAAACACTAAGAGAAGAGTACATTTCATTGCCAAGTAGCTCCTTTTCTAGGGCTCCTCCAGTATAAAATAAAAAAGAAATTAGGGCTGGGTCTGCAACGGAATAGTCGAGCACCTTGTGATGAAAAACACAAGAAGCCGCCCCCAACCGTCAACATACGTTAGTAGAATGGTGTGGCTATAAAAATGGGGTTCTTGTCCGGCGGGAAACATCCCTTGCTGACACCGGAAAAAATATATGCCCTTTTTTTTTTTTTTTTGCGGAAATATTAAGCCGTCGTTATTCATCCCTTTTATACGGGAAGTGCTGCTGTTAGCTACACGGCTGCGGACAGAAACTCTGCGAAAATAATTTTTAGTCACCTAAATGGGTTCCGCAGGACTAAAAGGATTGATGAGGGTTGGAGTTCTTCTGCAGGACGTGTGACAGACATTTAAAAGGTTTGCGGTTTTTTTTTTGCGAGGAGGAAGGTAAAGGACCTTTTGATTGCGATGTTTAATGATGGCGAATTTTTGCGAATGATATGCTCTTTTTCACTCAAGATTATTCTGAGTTAGATTCTGCGGGTATTTAGCAATCTTCTTAAGTCTTAATCCGAAAAGATTATCCAATTTTTTTTTTTGGTTGGCCTTACAAAAAGAAGTAATTAATCTCTCTTGATATAAAGCCGCAAAATTCCTCTATCTGTCTATAACTCAAGATGTTCTAATCCGACTTTAATGGGATTCGAAGGAATTTAAGGGATATTTAAATATATTAGTCATTAGGTGACTAAGATTTATACTCATTTTCTTTAAATCGATTATTAATTCTATAGTTATAACGATAATTTAGGTGAAAAGAATTCTGAATTGTGATTTATTTTCCCAAAAATTCGTGGTTACTAATGGCCTGTCCGAATCGAACTCTTCGTCTTCATGTTATTAGGACAGTTCGTGACAACAGACCGAGCTAAGCTCTGTCCAAATTCATGTCTATTACCACGTAAATATACAGGGCTCAAAGATCGAATTGAGATTGACATCGACATTTTATAAATTTTTAGCATACCTATACAATTTTCCATCGAAAAGCTTCTTAACATTAATTTCCTTCATCGTATTCCCAAAAATTACTTTTCGGCACTTTTATGTAAAAAACCACACCACAAATTTTTTTTTTTTTCAATGTCTTTTTTTTTTAATAGAATTATTCCCGATTGAAAACAGAAATTCCAAAAATAAAATTCCTTTTTTTTTCGTTTTTTTGACTTTAAACTCACACCAAAAATTCAATAATCGAAATAAATAAAAAAACTCGACAGCGTTACCTCAAGAAACTTATTAACTAACAAAATCTTTTAGGTTTTTTTGTTTTAGATGATCCAGCTATCAGTTATGTGTCTCACCGCATATCTACTTTTTTTTCGGAGCGTCAACTTACAATTTATGTCAAACACTCAATTTTCAATATTTTTTAATAACAATTTTTTTTAAAATACTCTTAAAAAGTCCAGAGAAATTAGACAGAAAAAAGGCCCAACTGAGGAAAAATTCCCAGAAAGCTGGATTTTGGTATGAACCTTGATATTGTTGTTCTAAACAAAATGTTAAAAGTCCCAATCAATCCGAGTGCCGCTAAAAATTGTACACGGGGTCAAAGGTGACCCAAAACGGTTTTTCGTGAATATTTCATTGATGGTCACTTTTACAGAAAAAGTGTGTATTATCAAACTTGTAGCTTAAGAAATTTCCTACTGTGGAGGGGAAAAAAAATTATTCTGGTCAAAGTCCTGAATTGAATCTAACTGAAAATGGTTAGCTTCATTCAGGTTGAAAGTTGCAAAGTATCGTCCTAATCATAGTTTTCGGTCATGTGCAAAATATTTAGGATTATCGGAAATTTCCAAAATATATAATTTTCTTTATTTCTTGAAAACTGCTCTAAAACGTAATTTTTTGAGAAAAGCGCAAAATGCGAGGAAATTTAAATAAGTATGTATTTTCTCTAAATTTAAATACTTATCAAAATCTTTTACTGAAAGAAGTAGCGAACGTAACTTAAAATTAATACCTAAGACCGGTGCGGTAAAGGTGTAAAAATCTTAGCGAAAGGTGAAATCGACACGGCTTAGGCGCCATGATTTAAGGGCCCCTTCACCTGGAAAAACTCTGAAAAGTGAAAAACGAAATTGCTGAAGCGATTCCTCATCAAAGTGGCAAAGTCCACCAGAGAGGTCGATATCACTTTTCAAGGAAGTGACGACCAATTTTATCTGATTCCTACGCAAGGCCGAGCCCCAGACATCGAAAACGCTACTAGAAATCGGATTTTCCGATGAGGCTCCCACATAAAAAAAAAACAAAAAAAGTTTTTCACGTTTCAGCGCTTTCGCTGCAGAGAGAAAGAATAAAAAATTGCCCATTGCTGGCTGCGAACAGGGCCTCAATCGTCCGATTCTCGACGGAAATTGGAAGGCAAACGCATGGAGGCGGTTACTGCGCGCTGCGCCTCTGACGATGATGAATGACGTCGTCGTCGTGTCGGGTCGGTCGGGGAGTCCTGTGGGGCACAAAGGACGAACTCCACGGCCGAATGGGCAACGTGCCATTTATAAAGCCTAATTAAACCCCTCACAAAACCGATAAATACTTGATAGGCTTTTGAAGAGCCCGGGCCGAGTGCTTTACCTGTGTAAACGGGGCGGGCCAGCCATAGTATGCAATTATGACCCTAACGTCTCCCCGGAGGGTCGTCCGACATTAAATGCAATTACGACAGCCCACCTTAAAGCAGGTGTAATCTGCCGCAGAGCCCTACATAACATGAATATTAGCCCTTTTCGGAGACCCCGCACTATCCGCGGCGACAGTTTGCAGAAGGAAACAATTTTTAGTTAAATTTGCAGTATTCTCGCCCGCTGTGACACTGGGGCGATATTTGGGAACCTCCGCCCCGACCTGCACATGCTAGCATCCCCCTGTGGCGGCAACCCGAGCAATAAGCCGAGAAAATCCGCACATGGATTGAAGACAGAATAAACAAACCCCATGTTCATGTAGTTTGGTCTGACCCGGTCCAATCCGCGGCTTCTGATGATCCCGCCCGGATAATGAGGGGACAGGGGCTTAATTAAATTGATTCGAATTTAATCAAGAGAAGACCTGGTGGATTTGTTTGCCCAGGGCACCGCTCCAAAGGGGGGCATTCGTTTGATGGAGGTGTACTCTATCGGATGAAAGGGTAATCAACATTTACATTTCTATGAGTCTGTTTCAAATGTAACTTTCTCATAAAAAATTCCATTTCCTTTACCGCTAATTGATAGGCATTCATTTTCCATCCTTCAATTATATTAATCGGTAAATATTCCAAATATTGGGTGGTTGCATTAAAAGTTGCTGTTTTTTTATGTTTTTTTAATGTTTATTTCTATGATAAAAATTGTAATGATTTTAATGAAAATATGCGCCTTCGGCAGGTACAACCTTCTCCCACTTTTCTGGCAACAATTGAATTCCGCGGCGAAAGAAAGCTCTATCCTTTGAGGCTATCTTCCTAATTTTTAAAATGCCTGTCTTCTAAATCATGTTGCATCGACCGAAACAGATAATAGTCTGATGTAGTCAGGTCTGGAGAATACGCTTGATGCGGAAGGGTTTCCCACATTCAAACTCCATCAATTTTTGTTTGACCTTGAAAGCAACATGAGGACGAGCGTTATCATGAAGAAGAATCATTTTTCGTCGATTCGATGCAATTGATGGTCTGTTTTTCATCAAATTTTTGTACAAATTATTCAACTGTTGGTCATAACGCTCAGCGGTAATTGTTTCTTTCGGCTTTAACAACTCGTAATAGACAACTCCTTCCATATCCCACCAAATGCAGAGCATTGTCTTATTAGCGTGGATGTTCCGCTTTAGAGTCGATGTTGTCGGTTGGCCAGGATCAACCCATGATTTCTTTCGTTGTGGATTCTCAAAATAGATCCATTTTTCATCTCCGGTAACAATATGCCATAAGAAACTCTTCTTTCTTTGCTTTGCAAGTAATGAAATGCAGATGTTTAGTCGATTCGCAATAGCACTGTCGGTCAATCGATGTGGTAGCCATTTTCCTTCTTTTTGTATCTTTCCAATGGCATGCAAACGTCACGATACAGTTGATTTAACGACTCCAAGTTGTTGAGGTAATTCTATTAGCGATTGGGCGAGTTTATCGTCCAATAACGCTTTTAATTCCTCATCTTCGCACTTTTTTTCAAATCGAAATAATGCAGAAGTACACATCGGAAAAACAACTTATCGTGATGCATTTTTCACTGTATATTAAATATCACTTAATGAATATAAAAATGCCGACTGTCAACAGGATTTTATTAAGACACCTTCAAGCTTCAAAAATGTACATGTTACAGTAATTATAGTTCAGTGTAAGAATTGCTACCGACATCTATATGCGAAAAGCGGGAATTAATGCAACCACCTAATACTTTCATTATAATGTACTATAAGAAGAAACAAAAATCGATTTTTTCAAAATTTGAAACCCACGTAACCCCCCAAATGGGTTTAAAAGTTTGTATTTTCCAATAATATGTTTCTAGATAAAATTTTAATCTTGTCTTGCATGCGATACTCAAAGATTTCGTAGTAGGAGTTGATTTTGCCATTTTTGATGAAGAAAATCCAAAAAAAGACATCCTCCATCGACCGTGAAAAACAAAAAAAAAACCCATTCCGCATACTTCCGCGTCCATCAACCGCTGCACCACCGTTCTGCCGTGAACTTGCGCAATCCAAAAATAGCCGACGAGGAAAACTCTCGCAAGTCCAAGTGATGGTCTGCCGGCTGCGATAGTGTGTTACGCATTGCGTGCGGGTCTTAATGAAGACGCTACACCATCCCGAGAACGTCCCGCCGCCACTGGTTTGCCTCGAAGTTTTCTAATAATGTGGTACAAAAATGGGAGTATGACCAGAACCCCATGACCAAAAACCGAGAAATGCACGCGCGTGCTGTAGGCGGATGATGTTGTTGTTTTTTCCCTGTATCGGGCAGATGCGCCAATTGCGCCATCCACCGTCACGATGCGATGGGGCTTATTCTCATATATCAAGCGCGCCTTAGTCGGAGACACTTGCTGACCACTAGAGTTCGACAATTCATTTATCGTGATCAGAATTTATGGGGCTAGATTAACTAGGGCGCCCTTTTTAGATCGATATAAAAAGAGAAAGGGCAGCAATCGGTGTTCCGCGCTTTTTTGTGTTGTTGTTGTTGTTGAACCGCTTAAAAGGGATCGACGGTTTAAGTTAAGCGATGGAGAAATAGTTTAGGCAAGATTTATGGGCTCCGGTCACGAAAACGTTTTCAAGGCTGTAATATGGTATAAAAAAAAAACAAAATGCAATAATCCCCTGAAAGTTCAGGTCACGATGTCGCAAAATAGTTGACGGAGGGGAGAAATAGAGGTGGACAGGGGAGGGGAACAGCAACTTGATGCGTAGGCGGTGTCTTTTATTGGCGATTGCTCATTAAGATAATCGCCTAATTTGGTCTCGAAACTCGAGGCAGAAAAATTGCGTAATACAACCGAATTGGGCAGATGCTGTCCGCCTCAAGGTTGATTTTGAGGCTCTGCCGTTTTCGGAGCGATATTTCACGACGGGAAGACAGTCAAAAAGAGACATTTTTATTATTATATTTGCCCTCGAGGAGGAAGTACCCCGAAATGACTTCATTCCGATGAGCCATTTGCTAATGGAGAAAATAGAGAAAGTTGCGAAAAACTCGCAATTGCGGTCTTAAACCCTCAGGTTATCTTGGATAAGATACAAGACCTTTTAGAAAATATTAAAACGATTCTACGACGCTCCGCAGGCGAAATGGTGGTTTAGATGGGGAATTAAGTCTGGTTATGAACGTCTGGACAGGAATGGGAAAATCCTGCGTATACCACACTAAGCTATAGGGATCTGTTGTGTGCAGCAGCAACTCCTCATTAAGCTGATGAAATTTGCTTAGATACAGAATGCAAACTGAGTAAACAAACCAACCCTGAAGCCATCCTTGAACTGTTTCGTCCTGCTCCACTTCTTCGCCTTCTGGAGGGATGCGCCAACATCAGCCAACTAATCTTTGAATGCCTGGAAGGCATAAACGAGAGAAGGAGACCTGCACTAACTGATGGTAGGGCCTTCAGGCTAAATTATGTTGGCGTAGATTTTAATTTACTGATACCAAATGTGAAATGGCGGAATGGTGCAAACCATTCCACTACACAAATTGTAGAGATATGAACCTGAAAAGGGTGTTCTATCTAACCGCGCGCACTTCAGCCAACGCCAAGATATAGGAATTCTTATGAGCCTTCTAGGACCTCACTAGTGCCGACTAACGAGGCAATTACTTCGCCAAGGTGAATGAATAACTCTCCCCAAGGCAGTTTACTTTAAAGGGAGACATTTTCCGCGTATAAAGAGCCCCACCTGGGCTAACTTGAGGGTGTCGTCTTATTCTTGTGGAGGGTTGTCTACTTGCCTCAATTTCAAGGAGCTCCGGCGAAGGAACTAGGGCATGTGTTTTATGCTCCTTAAGGGACCTCTCTTATAGAAAATTTGCATGTAGAGCTTCGTCTTGAAGTGGCACAGAAAAATTATCGAAGTCGTTATAAACACAGAAGAACACTTACTAACAGCCTTATTTTTAGGTAAACAAGCTTATAAATTGAAGAAAACGAGAGAACAACAAAATTAAAAAATATGTCGCGTTAATTAACACTATAACAAATTCTATTCAGCCACGTATTCAGCTATTGCGTATTTTAGTTATATGGCATTGAAAGTATTAAATATTTGTATTTATAGAAGCATTCACAATTTAGCACAAAGTCCAGCAACAAAGTGAATGTAACAGACCTTGTAAAGGGCGGGCCATCTGTTGGTTTCTTTTTAAATTACATGTTATTTTAATACAAACAGCTCTTTAGTGCTCAAAAAATTAAAAAAAACACAGTATCATATCTCCGCAGTATGAAATAAATTAATAGATAACGCTTGAACAACGTTGGAAATATTGAGAGCTTATTTCCAAAGTGAGTAATGTGTTGCCGAAATTTTTTACGAATTTAAAAATCGATTTTATGCTGACAATCCAGAAACGATTAAGGCACTTAAGCACAATATTGATCGAGCTAAAATAGACCCCCCAAACAAACGAAAATGTGGCAGCAATTTAAATGAAATCATATTCCATAACTAATCGAAAGCTTTACTCTTTTCAATAAATCAAAAAACTTTGAAAAATACTGACCAGTGTTTATTTTATAATATTTTTAAAAAGAAACCAGCCGATGACCCATAATATATTAAAATTTAAAAGTCAACCATATCTAACATATAGCATTTATTTTATTGCTACAATCTTTTGAACACAACTCAAAATAAATCAAAGTATCATTTAAAGAAATTTGCTTGCAAGAAGCATTATATACAGAGTGATTTAATAAATGCATAAAAACTGCACTGTTGCACAATTCGGCTGCAGAACTTACTACGCTGCAATTATGCAATTTTGCAGTTTTTATATGTTTTTTTTTTTAGATAGTACTTTGGGGATATGAAAATATTTTTAGCAGTTTTGCTTTGTCTAGGCATTTTTCAATTTTTTTTCGCTTATACTTGAGTAAGTTGTATTTCATTTTACAAATTCAAAATCTGTTGTATAATCAACTGATGAAATTTTATATTCAATGAACTGACGGAATTTTTTAAAGAGTGTACTTATCCTTTATAAGAAAATACTACAAATTTTCTTCGTAAGAAAATACTAACCAGTTTCTATTTGTAAGAAATTAACATAACCTTTGCTAATTTTAACAATTTTTGATTTTATTAAAAACTGAAAATTTGTTCAATTAAGGGGACATTCCACCTTCAGATTTAAAAAAAAAAATTATTTCATTGGGTTATTTTTAATAGAAAAAAAGGAGATATCTTAATGAAACTTTGCATACATGTTTTATTGATCTTTGAGTTTTTTTTTTTTTTTTCATTAATATCGTCTGCTATGATTTTTTGAAAAACAACGTTTTTCAAGTTGGCGTGCATGATTCCAGAAAAAGTTTTTATCCGATCATTCTGAAATTTTAATATGTTGTTCTACACATGTTACTGCTTGGAATGAACTACGGATAAAAAAATTGGCATTAAAGTTTTTGAGTTACGACCCTTTTTCGGGCTAAAAAAATCTAAATTTTCGAAAAAGAGCCGCCATTTTGTTAATTTTCAATAAAAATTTTTTCTTTTAGTTCATTCCAAGGACGATTTGATGCTGATTAAAATCCTGTTTTTTTTTTTTTTTTCATACTTTCCAAACTGGAGTTAGCGTGCACGCCGCCGTTTTTTGGACTTTTTTTCAAAAAATCATAGCAGACGATATTAATTAAAAAAAAAAAAAAAAAAATTTTTTTGTAAACTCAAAGATCAATAAAACATGTATGCAAAGTTTCATTAAGATATCTCCTTTTTTTCTATTAAAAATAACCCAATGAAATAATTTTTTTTTTTTAAATCTGAAGGTGGAATGTCCCCTTAAGTAATGAACATTTTGTTAAAATATATAATAAATAATTTCTACAACAAAATTCGTAAATATTTTACTCGCAAGTAATATATATGAAAAACCGCATTCAAAATTTCGAAAATGTCTTCATTTTCAAAATACATATGTATAATATTTTGATTTATTGATTTCTAGCTACAGCTTTAAAGTCTTCACAATTTTGAGAAATGTCTGCGTAAGGTTATATAAAATTTCAAGTTTATTTAAACAATAGAAATGTTCTTAACGAAAAACTATAATGAAATTACTTTACATAAATATTTCGAGTCATTTACAAGCCCCACACAAAAACGCAGACAATTTTAATCCAAAAGAAATTCCTTTTCCTTTTGTGATTCTTAAACAAAAAAGGTGTTATAATTCCATTTTAGAAATAAAAGCAAACAGGTAGTCTACATCCTGAATAGAAATGCAAATTTTAACTCAAATCAAAAACATGTTAATGAATTCCATATCCAATTGAATTAATTAATCCAGTGCTAAATGCATGAAGTGGATTCAAAAAAAAAAAAAAAAAAAAAAGTCTTTCAAATTATATAAGTTTTTTTCAACAAAGTTCAATTGAATTCAATCAAAAAAACCCCTCTGGGGGTCTTTACCCTGCCCCAAATCATAGCACACAATTGCTAAAATATTTTTTCACACAATGACGAAAGTCAAACAAGTGTTACGATTTTTTTTTTTGCGTACTTTTCAGTCGCAGATTATCTCTGACTTAATCTTTCCGATTCTGCGCAGTGTTAGCGCGCCAAATATGTTGCGAATATTCTCGCCGGCCGTGGCGCAATTTAATAACTGACAGGCAATTATCGTTGATTTTTTTTATTACAAAAATAATGTAAGAAGCGGCTCCCCACTTAAAAAAAAAAAACAATTTAGGCTTCTGTGGATTTTTTCTTCGTATTCTTTTTTTTTTATCATTAAAAAAAGCTGAGTCGATTCACTCTCAAACTCCAGTAAATATTTGTTTGGAGGGTAATTTCATATAGATTGGGAAATAAGTAAAATATTTTCGGAGTTGTAAGCAATTTCATGCCTTTACTGAATAAAATCGAAGCTTGTATACTTAAGCTTCTTATTCGCAAATTCTTGGAGATATTAAGATATGCCCCTCCTCCCTGAGACAGCCACTGATATGGGTCATGCTGCTTTCGGATAAACTTCCCGGAATGCATCCTCCCAGTACATAAAACGAAGTATGCACTTCCTGTCCAATGGTGCCGGTGGTGGTAAACCGAGCAATCGTCGGAGCCCCAGAGCCTCCGCAGTCAAGAAAATTAGCATTGGGCTATAGTGTACAGTGGCGGCGTCGATGAGGCTATTTTTAGTCCTGCAGTCAAGCGCAAAAATGAAATTCTCGTAAGAGGCGACGTAAAAGGAAACAAATCGATAAGATCGAAAAACACATAGTTCGGAGCGTTCTTCCCTCCGGGGGGCTCCACTTCCCGTCGCAGTCCCATATGATGGGGCTCTGGAGCAAAGTACCTTAACAAAAAAAAAAAAAACGAAGAAAAAAGCAAAACCAAACCCGATTCACTCTCGCTTTTATGTCTCAATTTCCACTTTTGTACGTTTGATATGTGCACATAATTTTATGCTGGAATCGTATCGTTGTTGGGGTTTTTTTTTTTTTTTTTTGTCTTGCATGCTGGAGAAAAAGCCCGGAATCCCCGGGTTTTCTCTGGGTTGCGCCTTTTGGGGGGTTGGAATGGAGCTGTGAACAAATAGGAAACCAGTCCCTTAATAGAATGGGGTGTGTGAATATGGAGCCTTTTCTCTCGATGTGGCTCCCGCCGACCCAGGCGACGGCTCTTATCACAAATCTGGGGCAAGAGCACGTAGGTACTTTACACCGGAAATTTGCATATCAAAGTGAAATTTGAAAGCGGGAAATCTTGTAAACCCAGCGGAATGTATGTGCAGCGTGAACACAGTGTAACAGCTTCCGGTATGGGGCTCCTCCAGTGACGAAACGCGGGGCCTACCTTTGTTTAACCTCGGCGGGTGCGTAACTGATGTGTAACCAAATGCTAATGGAAGCAGGCCAAGCCGCTCCCAAGCGCTTATGAAAATTATACAATAGCCCACCAAAATAGTAGAACCATCAATACAATTTTTAAATGAGGCTGTTTGAAAATTACCAAAAGGTTCTTAATGAAATGAGCCGTTTATTTTGAAAATGGACCAAGTCCAAATGATCATAAAGAGTATGTTTCTATATTCTTGTGAAGTAAAGACAAATCTATTAGCCATTTTTGAAATAATTGTACTTAAAGATTCTTGACTATGTTTTTATCAGTCACCCTGTTACATTCTTATTATTATTCAACTTACAAACGCAGTTGTGACCTTATTCCAAATAAAGTAATTTGGGTTTTTCATTGATTGCTTAACCAGCTTTCTGGGAGTGGTTCCTATTAAATAGGGCCTCAATCGCGTCAAACATTTTAATTAGGTATGGACATTTCGAGTAGTTTACATCGGATTAAAAAAAAATTATGGACAACAAAAAATAAGTTTATACAGTCGTCTTCATACACATATAGGCGTTATTGCAACAATTTATGGGAGTACCTGGCGAAAATAATGTTGTACGATATATTATAAAATATGGTAACTTATGTAATAATTCTAGCTTCAGAAACAAACCCATAAAGATGAAAACAATATTTTTATCAGGATTTGTGCTATAATGCAACATAATGTTTGCTATTTGAAATATAAATAATTTTGTATCTCCTATATATCTTTCGTTTTAACATAGCTTAAACAGCAATAACATTTGCTGGTAGAAACATTTCTTTAGTGTATTCGTCTGAAATATGGTAATAAGTTGAATCTATTACTTAGAATTGGGTTTCACTAAAAATGTGGCGAGTCCTACAAGATAAAAGTAATGCTTTCTGCAAAGTTGTATACCACATAAAGCTATAAATAAGGGTATTCAACGCTATATTTTTATATCTTTATTAATGCAATATGTAGCCCCTTTTAACCTCCTTTGCCTTGAAAAATCTAAAAAAAAAACATTGTGATATTTAATACTTTTTATATTTGTAATTTTGATGTTTTATTTATCATCTGTACCTAGTAGGTACTCTGTTCTACGCAATATTTAAAATAAAGCCAAACATTAAAAGTACGGAATTCAATAGTTCTAGTTTATTTATTAATCCCAAATTTGACTTTATTTTGACTAATTCACAAACTACTGCACTGTTTATTGATTTAACGATATTGGAGCTCAAATACAAAATTTGTAGAAAAAAACCGCACTGCACAAATATCAAATGTTAAATGATACGAAAATTTGAAGAATTAACCAACAAGACTGACACCAGATTGTTTCCAGAAATTTGACCAGTATGGCAGTCTGTGAAAAATTTGTAGAAAAAGAGAGCATACTTATCTGATTCTTAGATTTTCTTACCATGCCATACGAACAGTTGTAGCCGTGATAGATTGTTTAGATATATCTGATTAATTAATGATTTTGGAAGGTCGTCAAACGTCACAAAAGTACATCGATCTGCTGGAGAATCAAAGAATTAAAATTAATGTGGTCTTCGAGGAACAGCGATGGACTTTCCAACAAGATAATGCCAGTATCCATACTGCGGTTGTTGTAAGGAGGTGGTTTTAAAATAATGACATCCGAGTTTTTGACTGACCCGCATTATCTTCGGATCTCAATATTACTGAAAACCTGTGGGGATGGCTCTCACTCAAAATTTACGCCCTAAAAAGACAATTCAGCTCTAAAAACGACCTAAAAAGAGCACTACAAGACGCATGGGAAGAAATTCCTTTAAATTTAATATACCATTTGTATGGTTCAATTGATGTTATAAAAAATAATGGAGGGCATGCAAGTTATTTAAAATAAAAAACAACAAGAAATTATTTACCATTTTTCGCGTTTTCTGTAGCTGAGGGTAATCAAGTGCTCCGGTTTAAATAGCTCAAAAACCATAAACAAATTTTAATAATTCTGGTGACGATAATTTTGGCGCCATTAATTGTGCATTTTGTCTAGTCTGATCTTTTATTGCGGTAATTAATTTCTGTAGGTACCTCTCATCCTCAAGGATAATTAAGTGCTTCGGAGTGTATAACATTTATGTTGTAGATTCTCTTTGTAGTAACCTACGCTTTTTATTATTGTGATTTAATTTTGCTAAATTTGTTGGAGCATTAGCTATATTTAACATTCTTTTGTATAATAATACAACATGTATGGTTGGCTCTTATAATGCCAGTACAATATTTATAGCATCCTTACCTACATACATTTTTTTCCGTGTACATAAGCAATTTTGTGGTATGAAGTAAATTCGCGCCTTAGTTGAGATTCTGTATAAAATACACTTTACCTTTTTCTGTGGAATTCATGATAGGTTAGCTGGTTTAGTACTATGACATTAATGATATGCATGCTTACTTACAATAAAAAGATAAATAAACTAATCAATCAATCAATACTGAGTTAATCACAGTAGTTAAATCTCAGCATAACTCCGGAAACAAGAAGGCATTACACTAGATATTTGATATGATTTCTAGCTTCGAACTTCGGTAAGATATCTACAAGAAAGAAACAATTTTTAAAATCATGTATTAAAGCAAAGCCCATAGTTAAAACATTTATAATTACCAAGACCCCCAAATTGACTAGTACTTAAATCCTTCCTTGAATAAATTACATTTTTCAGAGTTATCTCTTAAGATTTATTCTAAAACTTATAATATAGTTTATAACTATGCTTTATGCTAATATATTGTAATCCCTCATTTGGTTTTACCCGACTACGGCAAAGCCAAAGAAGGGTTATGATTTTAGCAGTCTATGTATGTATGTTTGTTCTACCATAGCGCCTAAACTACTGAGTCGATTTTGATGAATGAGGTATCAATCGATTCGTTATTATGGTCTGAGTGACATAGGCTACATTTTATACGAACAAAATCAATATGGTGGATGTTACATCCAAATGTCTGGGGGTCTTTTGCTATCGTATCGACTGGGATATCAAATCAAAGAGGAGAAAATTCTAAGAGCAAAAATATAAATATAGTATATTACATAATTGGAAACATTTAAAATAAAAGAAAAAGTTTAAAAAACTGCAGCCCGACTACGGAAAAAAATAAATATCCTTAAGAGGAAAAACGAAATTTCAAAAACTCAAAAATTCAACTCGTTATTAATAATATAATAACGTTATTAATGTGAAACTTCCAGAAGTAAGTTGTTTCTTATTTTTTAGTTTATTTTATTTATGTATCCCTAGTCGGGTTAAAGGTTTTGGAACTTTTTTTCCCCTTAACTATATTTACTTTTTTCTGTAGTCGGATTACAGTTTTTTAAACTTTTCCTTTTGTTTATAACAATTTTTATCCTTCGCAACATAGGTGCTATGCAATTTTGAATTTTCAAAAAACTATACCGAACTATTACATTTTAAATTTTACAAGCAATCCTTAAAAATTGACTAAAGCAACGAGAAATTGGCTTAATCAGTTTCTTGGTTTTCTGCTGAAAATCTTCCGATGCCTATTGGATTGAAAAAAATAAAATAAAAACCTCATGCACAAGAATTGCACTTTCTGTAGTCAACTGCTCAATTCAGCTTAAGAAAAACAATTGCTGAATTGAGTAGTCGATTGTATAAACTGCAGTTCTTGAGTACGGGAACAAATTCCAAATGAGTAATTGATTATATGTAGTTATTCTCAAATAAGGAAAGAAGTTACAAAAAGCCCTCACCGCGGTCAATTAGGGCTCCGCTTTCATGTTGCGTGAGGTACCAGAAAGTCTGCGTTTCGCTGTCACCTCGGCTCCACTCGGACGGCTGAACTCTTTCGCAGCTGTAATTTTCCTAGAGGCACTGGGAAGCGGCCGGTCGGAGCTCCATGTCACCCACACGGCCCCTTCTTATTAATATTAAACGAGCGTCCTTCCTTTAGAAACGTGCGTCGACTGCCGCCCCATGGCTGGGACCCTGGGGGCTGGGGCTCTTGGGGGTGGTGTTTTCGCCCTATCCAGCGATAATTTCCAGTCCATTTGCGACCCTAAAAAATTTCGCATGAAAGTGAAACATTTAGAAAAAAAAAAAAAACATACACACTGTCGCCGCAGCCCTCGATGTGTGCTCCTGTATACTAACCGGGCGCGCGGAGCCACGAGGGGGCTAATCAGCACATTCCCATTTGGGGCGCTGAGTATGCGTCTCACGTACTCCCGTCGAATGCGTATCGCACATAGGTTCACCCATCCAGGAAGCAGGTTCTTCCCTGGCGCGCCCCTCTCCGGTAACGGCAGTGATAGCTTCTCGGGCTCCGCCACATCGATTCCACCACCGGGGCACGTTCGGAATTTTCCTTTTTATCGCAGTCACCGCATCGCATCGCAGTCTGATGTGCTTGCGTCCCGCTGCGGCCCGCTCAGGTATTCATAACGCATCTTCCGGGCTGATTGGTTAGTGAAAATTATCCAAAAGAGGCTCGACGACGGGTGTGGGTAATTCGAAAATTGCACTTGAGCCCTCGCTGCGGTGTGCCCCCACTCGGCGGGAGTGTACAGTGGAGCACCACTCGAGAAGTCATTCCCCGTTCTTCCCTGCCAATCTATCTTCTGGCGCGACCTCAACCACTTCCTTTAATTTCCTCGAGACAACCTTCACAGGTCGATTGGCGGCGGGGTTTCGGTGCGATGACCTTGTGTGAGAAAAAATTGGAAAATTGAAACTACTTATGTAGTTTTAGAAAAAATTAAATCAAAAGATGAAATAGAACGTAGATACAAAAAAATAACTTGGACTGTTTTCAGTAATTCAGTTTATGCAGTCGTTTGCTCAATTCAACTTAACAAAATCAATTGCTGAATTTCGTTGTATGCAGAAACCGAATTCTTCAAAAAGACTGTTGTTTTCATAGCGCAACGACAATCAACTTTGTAAGCAACTAATAATTAATTTTAGATAAATCCTTGGTCAGAGTCTTAGAGATAAAAATCATTACGCAGAAGAGTTAAAAAAGTAATAGTAAAAAAACACTTTTAAAAAAAACTTGAATTTAAATACTCTAAAAGGCGGCGATATTGAATGTAGTGTGATGTCACTCACTTTATTGATTTCTAATCTTCCTTTTTTCATTTCATATTCAAATTAATTTAATACCTGTATTCAGGAGGTTTATAAAAAAAAATGTAATCCGCTATCTTGTAGCCTCGGCCATTTTAAAATTACGTCACTCATTTTATCATTTCCTACTTACTCTTCAAGCTCTTTCATTTGATACCCATATTAACAGGGTTGACAAAATATACAACATCCGACATCTTGAGGCGACGGCCATTTTGAAAATATTACAATATTAAGTATTGCATATTGCATTGTCACCAAAACTAAAAGTGTATGCAAAATTTCAGCAAAATCGGTGGGAGGAAATGTTTCAAAATTCAGTTGCAAGATTTGATCTAAACATACAAACATTGCAAGTTAAATAAAAGCTTGTTATTTTTCAAGACCAAAAATTGGCTTTCTTCATTCAATTAAAAAATAGTTGAATTTGTTATTTTTTCACCATTTTTCAGATTTAAAAAATGATCACCTCAGAAAAATAGTAAAATTTCATAGTTGACTGAACTACGATTTGTAAAGGAAATTCATGTACTATTTATTAATAGCATAATTTCTACTATTTAATCATAGAACAGTGAAATATTTTTGTGTAGTTAGTCCTAGTCAATCGTAAATAAACGTTACTAATTCGTTTCATTAACTACTAATATTTATATAAGTAAAATTTAATATTACAATAACATATGGCATCGTATTATGTTATTATTTCATTAAAACCGACAATGTACTGAATCTCCAAAAATCTAAAAGAATGAATAATAATCATATTTTTATAAAAATAGCGAATGGATGCAGTTTTGAATTTGCTGTATTCAATGTCGTAATTTTAACCATGATAAATACACGAATTATTTCTACATTATTATTAAATCAACTTTGAAAAGTAGTAAAAGCATAATGATTTGTTATTAGTATTTTAAATGATGATCAGGAGTTTTTGGGACTACATTTAAATAATTAGGGGTATCACTAAGAACGTTTTATTAAAATAATTATTGCTGTAACTACTTCAGTTTTTACTTACGAAAATAGTTCTAGTAACCACTCACTTTTTGCTCAGTGTTCTCTTCTTGTATTTAAGAAAAATAAACTTAGTAAATCTAATATAATAAAAGAAATATATAAAAGACGACCTTTTCTAGAAAACTCTCACAGCTTGCTTATTTATTTATTACATACTTTCCTTAAAGCGATTAATTCAAAAGAAAAAATAAGAAAATGTGATACATTCTGATAGTTCTCAGAAAAGCACACAAAGTCTTCGATATATTTTTGGACAAAAAAGCAAGAACAAAAGAGGCTTTATACATCTTATAAGTGGGTTGTCTTTATAAAGGTATACAAGGAGATTACCCAAAAATTCCATCTATTTTTATTTATCTATTTATATATTTTCTTCAGAGGTATGCTGGAACAAAAGATAATTTAAAAAACAAAAATTACTGTCATGAGAATGCGTATACAAATGATCACATATTATACTTAAAATACCCAGATATTATTTTTTAAATAGTGCATTACTACGGAATAAGAATCGAGATGAATTTTTGCATAGAAGAGAAATATTTCTTTACTAGTAGACACTGTTTAGAAATATGTATATCTCAACTAAAAAATCATATTTCGGCATAATGGATCCACCATCTTGAATTTCTAAATTTAGATAGCGGATTTGTAATCAGCATCCCCCAAAGGTTCCGATTTTCACGAAAATGGCTTCGAATTTAAAATTTTCAGCCGCCATCTTGGTTCCGCCATTTTTAAACTGAAAAAATTAGCCTATATGTTAAGTTGGAATATGTACTACCTTCGGACAAAAAATTAAGAATATCGATATAAGCATTTAGGCGTGGTTGAGCAACAAACAAACAACAAGGGAAAACAACAAAAAGATAGTAGAATATCATTCTGCTTTTTGATACCAGATGGCATTCTTATGTAATTTTTTTCCAAATTATATTCATTTTTCATCATTTTGATTTTTCAATATGAACTGCTTTTTGCTCATAATGACTTTCTTTCTTTCTTTCTTTCTCATAATGAGGTATAGTCCATCATTAGCATAAAATCACTTTTGTTTCGTAACTCGATACGAAATCTACTCTTAATTCCTTAACACTGAAGTACGAAGAAGTGAAATGGTCCCAACTGTGTTATTTTAGGACCAATTTTACTGCCATTTCGTCCGTGACCTGCTTTAGGGAAACATTTTAATATATATTGATTCGTTGGTATCTTTTATAAAAAAAGGTTTTGTCCACCAAATTACCAAAAATTAACTACTTGGATTTTTTTTTACGACAAAATGCCTTTTTCATGATCCCGAAACAATATTTCGTATCAAGGACAGTCGAAGAAATTGAGGAATTTTTGTGTTTGTTTTACTCTTTATCAAGCGAAACATTTGGCTTCCATTTTATATCGTTTTCTTTTATATTGTGTTTTTTATATTAAAAATTAATTTCATCGTAAAGTTTGAGGATACAATGAAAAACTTTTTATCTTTAACCCTTTCTTACATTTTTTTTCCTCAACCCGCTTTGAAGCTCTTTTTATTGCTTTCAAGAGTAAGTTACCCCCTTAGGTCTTGAAGGCTAAAAATGGGGACGTTGAGACCGTCTTCCGGCATTTTTACGATCGCATTTATATTCAGGGGCGGTTCACAACTTGTTTACAAGTTCTCCTCAAAAAAAAGAGCCGCGTCCCAAATTAGAAGCAACGAGGCGAAAGGTGGCGATCCGGCAGCAGGCTGCCTCTAACCCCCTGTCAGCTGAGGTAAACAAATTGCTGACGGAAAACTGGAGATGATATAATTTATGACCCGGCCGGAGGAGCTCCCCGGGAAGAAAAAAAAAGTATGCTAACCACTCTCAGGGATGTCAGCCAGAAATTAAAACGCATTGATCGCGAGTTAATTATTACGCGAGGACCGGCAGCAGCCCCAGGTGCTTGGGTGGCTCATAATTGAGCCATTAAAATTTTATGCCTCCCCGGAGTTGGAAATTGCGTCTGTCGGCTGCTGGCTTAGAGACTTTTGGAATCTGATTCTGGGCTGGGGAATCATGAAAAATGCACAATTTGTTCTAAATTTTGTGAATAAAGCTCCCCCAGCGTGAATTTGATTTGCACGGGGAATTATTGGCTCCGGAATTTGCATGTGATTTTGTGATAGAGGTAGCAAAATCACCTTTGTTCGCTGGTTGTCGCGGAAATGGCAAACAATTTGCCGCAATTAGCGATTGAGGTCTAAGCAGTGCAATTAGAACCAACAGCCTTGTCGCATCCACAGGCACTTCACGAGTCAATGCAAATATGTATGTGATCTACAAAATTGAAAGTTCCTTTGTTTATTTGTTTGCCCCTCAATTGAGTCTATTTCAGTATTTTCAGATTTTTGCACAGATGAGAATCTAACATATAATTTTTTTCTAGAAATTGACACACGATTCAGTATAACGAACGACAATTTAAATTTTCAAATAAATACCATGGAATTTGACTCTTAGGGGTTTTCGGAGTTTCCGATTTTGAATATACTATCTAAAATTGAAAATTCAAATTCGCTGGTTAGCGCCCGAAAATTTTCATTATATAGAAATAAATATTTAAAAAGGTAGGTATAACTAAAAAGTTTTCATAGAGTAAAAAAAAAAAAATGGTTGTAACCTCATTCTGACGTAGCTCTTTCTTTTCTTTTAAAAATTTAAAATTAAGAATACAAAATGCCATCCAAAAATTTTAAAATTCTATTAATTGTAATGTACATGTAATGTAATGTGCACCCCACACCTGGCACCATTGTTGTAATTTTGCCCGCCGAGCAATTTAAAGTGTGAATTATAAGCGAAGGCAAATTCTGTAATAATATGCACTTGAAATTTTAGTATGTTATCTTTAAAGGTATAAGGTTTACGTGTATTTTAAATGGGAAATCGTTTAGTTTCAAAATTTTTGATGAATTTGTAATAGCCCAAAATGTGCGAAACCCAAGGCTCGCTCGTTACTAGTTTTCCTGATAACTTGGTGCCTAGTGATTAGCACTACTGAAAACCATCATTTATAATTTTTAATTTCGCAACAAAAGTAGACTAGCATCCCCTTAAATAATAAATATTTCAATTATTTACTTACCATTGTTAAATTATAATAATTTCACTAAATAAAAACCTCTTTTCCTTAATTAAATCTTTAAAAACCAGCAACTTTTCACAACCCTTCACTTTCATTGCTTCCTTTAAACTGAAAACATTAATCTACCTAGAAATTAATGTAATGAACAAACATAAGAGGGTTAATTGTACCTAAAAATAATTTTCTGGAATTTCCACCTGACCTGTGTTCTTAGAAATCATGAAATAAAACACAACCTAACCCGAATTAGGCAGACAGAATTCAGCAATGGCTGAATTGAGCAGTCGACTGTTAAAACTTAATTCTCGAACAAAGGCATATATATAATCGTTTTGTACAAGTATGCTTTAACGTTAGTATTATATTTTTTGATGAATATTGATCTACAAGCTTGTGCAAGTATAACTGAGCGTGTGTACGAGGCATGTACAAGCAAACGTACGCACGAAACGTTGATGAACGTATTTCCGTATATTTTAAACGTTTCACGCCAATGTCTTCCGAATCTTCTGATCAACGAAAAAGTATAAGTCTCTTTTTCGAAAAAATTTAGTGTTTTTGGAACCAAACCAGATGCGACGCATCTGAGGCACAAAACATCTTTTAAAATGGTTTGGGTTGATTCAAATGAAATGCTCACAGCATCAGCAAGGTCTCTAATTGTCAGTTGACGATTTTCGAGCACCAAATCTTTGATTTCCTTGATGTGGCTTTCGTCTTGAACAAGTTCTCGGCCTTCTTTGAAGTCTTTGTACCACTTGAAAATATTTCTTTGCTACATAGCCTCATCACCAAAGGGCTTCTGCAAAATCCTCAAGTTCCCGAGGCAGAATGTTCATTCCGCAAACCCAATTTAATGTAAATTCTTTGCTCCACAAAATCATACAGCGTAAAAGTCGAAAAACTCTCTTTTGTGTGTTTACAAAAACACGTGTAACTCTGCATCAATTGAATATATTGACATAAAACTCTGCAGAGATGTCAAAGACAGTACTACCAACCTACACAAAAAAAAATTACATGATTTCATAGTACCCGCGAAGTTTAAATGAAAATGTCACCTTATTTTTTGATCATAGTAGTACACAATTTTATATTGATTTGCATTTGTTGCCAAATAATTGTCTAGTCAGAACAGAGATTCAATCTCGAAGCTGAAAATTTGTAAAAACCTTTAAATCATCATTCTAAATAAAATATCAAAAGTCCCAATTGATCCGGTCTGTGCTAAAAAATTTTATTCATGGTCAAAGATGGCAAAAAACTGTTAGTTTTTTGTAAAAATAGTTTATATAAAAAGTATAGAGCATGCGATTATTTCTACACCTTTTTTCTTATAAATAATTGTTTGTGAGTTATCACAATTTAAAAAATTGCAAATTCATTTATCATAATATCTATTTCTGCTTCTGACACCAGTTTTTTTGAATCGATTGCAGTTTTCTGCTTCTGATATAGTTTTCAGTTTCTAAATTTCTTTCTGCCTTAAGACTTAAAAGTAAAATCTTTTGTTAATCGAAAGATAAAACAGTTGTAGCTACTATTTCGATATAAAGCAAAGAATAGAAACTTCCCTAAGAGGGCTGCGAAATTAATCGAGCAGCAGGAGGCCTCATCTGCCCCGCGGTATATCTGAAATGACTTTCGAATATCGCCCTCAGCAGCAGCACCAGCAGCAGTCCAAATGAATCTGAAAGTCATTCTTTTTCTCAGATTTGTAATCCCTGAAACGTTCAAGATAAGAAGGCTTCTGAGTGCCAGGCGGACCCCGACTGTGATAAGACCGCAAACGAAGTCGGAGTTCTAACCCCAAAAAGAGAAGTTGCTAACTCCTCCAAGTTCTTATACTATATATACTATTTATATGATTATATTTTCATTTTACGTCTAGTCGGCCTTTCTCGCGATGGGACTGATTGGGGCTGGGTAGGAGCACCCAAAGAGTATAAAAATAAAAAATATATAGAAAAAACTGGAGTTCTAGACGTCGAGTTTGCTTCTCGTAAACCGCACGAAATGTCGCAAAAGTGCCACTGGCATCGCTCCGGCTAGCCGAATGAGGCGCAGAGTAGAGCGACAGCAGCAGCGGAGCACCCCCTGCGGCCCGCTGAGAAGGAGATCAACGAATCTCTGCTGGCTGGCGGCCTTGTGACACATTCCTCCCGGCTGTTGGGGCTCCTCTCGGATTTTCCATAGAGGCGCCTCAATGTGGATATTTGCTGATTTTGCCAACTTTTTTATATTCCGTCGAGCATTCAGTTGCAACTTTTTTGCTATTTATAGTCTGAGAACAGTAGCTGCACGCGATAGGCGCTCTCCCCTAATGGAAAGAAATTCGCGGGGCTACAACGACTGATGGGGAGCCCGACACGGACGGCCGGTGGAGCCCCGAACGTGCGCGTCATACAACGACCGACTCAGGGCAGCCTTAATTAGACTTGATGGCAATTTTCCACTCGGGCAGATATAAGATGAAAATTATTTTCCCCGGATATAGAGAGGAATTTTTATATATAATATTATATATGTAGTATATATCGAATGCTTTTGTCTGATCTCTTTAGCTTGCGTTTTTTGGGGCGTTTCCGCGATTAGACGTCGGAACGGCACGAGAAAACACTCCGGGGAATTGTTACACCATAGAAAACTTTATACTTCTTAATGCGGCCTCGATACAATAGAAAAAAACATATATAGGGCAAGCGGGCATTTTTCTGCCCATCATCAGCATTTTTCATTCTGTTTTTCAGGCTATTCTTTTTATCAAGACATAAGGGTGGATTTCCGCGACTCTATATCCCACATATTCCCCCCCAGTTGGGCTCTACCATATATATACATGGTTGGGGGTGGATTGCTTTTTCCAAGACCACATTTCAGCACCATACGCGGGCTTCATCAATGTTTCCCGCCAGCATACGTTTTTTTTTTCCCACCCGCACAATGCAATGTGTGTTGTCGGGGAAATTGTATGAAAGCCGCTGTTGTGCCAACGCAGCAACCCTTTCCTTTGGGGCTCCAACGACGACGACGTGTTGAGTTATTGTCCTGCAATTTCAGTCATTCACGCTCCGGAGATATTGCGAGTTTTAATCGCTTCGGGGGAAATTCATCGAATGTCGCGCGATATGCACAATAATGTATATTGTGGGCATTAGCCTAGAATGCTAGGGCACTATATTTGTTCTTTTTTTTTTTGTATTTCATTTTCACACAGAGGGAAAATGTGATTTGTGTAAATTGCACTGGGCGACATAAATTGGACTCATTCACCTCTGATTCCATGACCGATAAAATGCATTTTGTTGTAGTACATATGCTATCTAGAATGCGCAAAAAGTTAATGAATATATTTGAGACTATAGCTGAGTTACCCGGGGCGTTGTCGGGACGAAATCATTCTTTTAAAGTAATGAAAATTTAAACGTAAGAGAGTGCTCGAAAACTCAAAAGAAGGGAATTTTAGTCTTGTCCTAAAAAATACTTCAAGTCAAGGCCCAAAATTCAAGTCCAATTTCTATCCAAAATTTAATATTACTGTATAATTTCCTATAAAAGTTCCGAAATTGTGATGTATTTTGATAATTTTTCAGTTTCAGTCCTTAAAATCACACAGCACTCACTTTAGAAATAAATTTTAAATATTTCCCAACGTTATTCAAGTATAAATCTATTCATTTTGTACCGCGGAGATATTATACTGTACTTCTGTAAATGTGTTGATCACAAAAAAGGTGTCTGTGTGAAGATAATGTTTAATTTAAAAAGAAACCAACAGATGGTCCACCCTTAAAATGCTTGAAATAGAAATTTCAATGAATATGTTATAGATAAGTAGATAAATACGACAATTTGGCATAAAGCATTACACCAGATAATTGTTCCATACCTCTTTGTATAGGTTTTTGGGAAAGATATTGGTTTCAGGGGTATAAGCGTACTTGGTAGCGATAGCGATCTCAATTAGTATGTAAAATAAAATAAACAAAAATGGAACTTTTAATGCACTTCTCTCAAATCTAAAGTAAGAGCGAAATTATTAATTGCCGTGTAAATGCGTGACACGTAATAGCTGAATAAGTGGCTGAATAAAATTGAGCAATCAATGTGTTAAGCTTTAAAGTTGTTTTCATTTCTTCCACACTTTTCATTAAAAAAAAATAAAAAAACATGGAAACAGCATTTAGTGAATACGTTCAAATTAACTTCTTTCGACATGCATTTGATGGGCTTTTAACATTTTCGTGGTTTTCGTTTAAAAAGAAGCTAATCATAATTGTGTAAGATGATTTAAAATTGATGGAAATAAGTGTAATACTTGTTTTTATGTAACACCCTTTAATTTCTTAAGTGACTTTAACATTTTAACAGCAGGGAAATGTAAGTGAAAATCGATTTTTTATTAGACGAGAAATTTATAAATAAATTCAATGAATTTCTTATGTGGAGTCTCCAACCTGACTGCTGATCGATATATCGACCAACCCCGCTGGCAAGGTAAAATTCAATGTAACAAATTTTGGCTCGAAGGTTTGAGAGTACATCTATTCCTCGATTTACACGGTAGGTAGATTCCTTAGAAAAAAGTATTTAATTCATTTTACATATAGAAAGAAAGAAAAATCAATACCCTTAAAAAATCTAATCAGAAATCACTTTAATAGACTATTAATCTTTTTGCCTTGATGTCACTTTCATTACTCGATAGTATTTAATGCGATTCTGGTTCGATGGAAGAGGACTAAGAGACATTCTCGAATCGGTGAGACTTAGTAATGGCTTTTGGTTAAATCTTAATAACTTTGAAACTATTGAGCGTTGCGTGAATTCCATTTGGGTAATTACTCACTTACTCAAATATAACAACATATATAAAAATCATTGAAATCGGAGGTGGACAATCCTGGCGGTCTCCTTGTAAATTTTTTCTTTGATAGAATTGTTAGGACTTCTCGAGTTTGTAGTGTATAAAAAGTACTAAATTAGGTGTTAAGACTTCTTTAAATGCAAAATATTTAGATTTAAACTAGAATTTTGAGGCTTAATAATCTCATAATAGTATAGATAATTTTTTGAAGTTGAAAAATGATATTAATTCTTACATTCATAGAATTTTTAGTAGTTAATGAGCCTATGAAGTGTAAAAAGTCCTTATTTATGCGCTTTTAAGAATAAAAAGTATAAATATAGGTCTGTTTAAGTATGTAAAGTTCGACACGCGCAAGATCCTCTGACTTTCGCTCTTTGTTTTTTTTTTACACCTTTACGTTATACAAGCAAATTAGTAAACAATTTTAGTCGCCTGCAAGAAAGAAAGAACCGAATGCTAACCCTCTGGTAGTGGTGCTAACGATAATTTCAATTTTTGGCTTTGAATTCACCTTGGAGATGAGTTTCGTGATATGTGTTATTATTTTTTGTCGTATTCAGCGCATCAAAAAATGTCGGTATGCCAAATTTCACGCTGAAATAGTGAAAAAAAAATATTGACCTTGAAATGGTGATTTAAAAGGTCAAGAATGCTTCCAGGAATTTTTACACAATTTTCCCCTATTCAAGGCATACAATTTTCCCTGAAAACATATTAAATAATATGTGTTCCCTGGTTGGTTCATATATCGACCACTTCCATCGTTAAAAGTCTAAAGATGGAAGTTGAATAATTTTATTCAGCCACATATTCAGCTATTACGTTTCACCCGATACGACTCAAAGTATTACAAAGTTAACAAATTCAAGTCATACATCAAAGAATATGATTTAAAGTGAATGGATTAACACTTTGGCTACCATAATCATATTCAGCCAACTGAATATCGTAGCTGGCAGCCAACGTGTTAAATCATTTCATTATCCCCGAGTGTGGTGTTTAATTATCACTAAAAAAATTATGCAAAAATAAATTAAGACCCACCTGCTAAAGGAAAACAATTGAAGCGCAATAATCGCAAATTGGGTCCGAAAACAAACAAAAAAGACACGACCAGAGCCTGGACAGAGGTCAGCGCAACACGCTCGGAATTAAAATGATTTGAGGTGTAACGGCCCGCGAATCACAGACCAGGTAACCGACGACGCGACGTAGTGTTCACGTCATCCAGCAAGCACATCGTGTGCCGGCGGCGCGTTATGGTGCTGGCTGCTGCTGCTGCTGTAACCTTATCCTTGGCGACGTAATCCATTTTAATCTTCTCTGGTAAATGTTTTGAATGCTTTGACTCGTTTTCGCCCGATCTAATCCAATTAACGATTGAGGACCGCGCTGGACGGGTGTACGGTTCTATGGTGGGTAAGATTGCGGTAGCAGAACCTTTTGCTAGAAGACGGCTTTTCGAAGAAGACACGAAAGAGGCACAGATATTTATTCACCTTTCACAAAGTAGAGCTCATAATAGTAAAATATACTTCCGGGGAAAGCCTAGAAAATATGGTTTTCACCGGACAGTGGACTTAAAAGCTGGAATAGGATATTAACCCTCTCGGGAAAACCTTATACTATCCAGGATGCATTTATGACCACGCTAAGTATATATACGTGAGTAAAACAATTTGACCGGTGACGACACGGAATACAGAATGATGAAATTTGCGACTTTTATGGATAATTTCATTTTTAGTGATATTTTCATCTTCTCGGTCATAAACCGAATTGAGACGTGCCTGTTGCTTTTTTATGGGTACTTTTTTCCGAATTTTGACTTTTATGTGGTACTTTACGAGACCACTGAAACCTTGAAATATTTCCTTATAAAATACTGAAAGGGGAAATTACCGAGAGACTTCCCTATAGACACGAACGAGGCATTACTTTGGTTAAAATCAACTATGAAATACCGAAAATTTACGAAATTCTATAAATATTTCCTACGATTGAACTACGAGGATAGCTTGATTAAAAAAAAAAAATCTTACATTACCCTGAAAAATGCCTGCTGAAATGCCGACGCGTGTTACTTTCCCAACAACTTTGCCCTTCGTTCAGTCAATTAAATATTTAATCAGCTTTTGAAAAACCGTCGGAGGCGCGCACCAGATATTTTCGAAACAATCCCCCTTCCCTACGCGAACCACATCTTTCCAACTGCTGCGCCCCTTTTCAAGTCTCGTTATAGTGCTTCCTATGTCGCGAACCCTTTCTGGCAGTTTACGAACCCATCCCACTTCTGAATTCAGCCAGTACCAAAAACTCCCTACCCACCCTACAGCAGTCCCATTCGACTCCATCGAGTTAATGAATTTACAACTGCCGAGGTTAAGCTGAACAAACTGAAATGCCTGAAAACCCTTCCTATAGATAGCTAAAGCATATTATATAGTACGGGGGAGGGCCTACCCCTGGAATGGGGGGGTACTGGAAAACACTTTAAGATGCCAGGAAGGGAAGTGAACAAGTTTTACCAGTTTTGTGAGTGGGTAAACTTTTGGGTATAAGGTCTGTTCTCTTTCAAATTATGTCTGTTGCAGCTTGCAAGTTTTTCGGGATCCTTTCCTTTCTCTGCGCCTTTCTGCTTCAAAAGAATTTTGTATGCAAGTTGCGCTGAAAACATTTGACGGGGGGGATGCAAAGGGGGCAGAAGATTTCAGGCTAAGCCTCAGCGCTGGCTAAGAAATTGAGGCAAAATTACTTCCTTCTGCAAACAAAATTGCAGAAGGAAGAAAAAATGGCATTCGACTTAATTTGCTGGAGTTTTCTCTGGCAGACAATAAGAAAACGGACTTTAGTTTGTTCTACTTGCCTTTTGTTAAATGTAAACTTCTTGATCCCAACCATAGATTTGTAAAAACCATTTTGGAAAAACGGAGCTCATCGGCTTAATGTAAAATTGTAAAAGGTAAATCTTATAGCCAAAAGTTCAGAAAGTATACCTCTCTAAAAACTCTTATTAAACTTAAAAGCAGACTACATCTTTCAGCTTCTTGAAGAACTACTTTCAAAGTTCATCTCGAGCATATTTTCTTATTTATAATCGACCTCAAAAAAAAGGAGATTCTCAATTCCACTGTATGTTTTTTTTGTATGTTTATGTGTGTATGTTACGCGATAGCTTCGCCGATTGTGAACTGATTTCAATGATTCTTTTTTTATTGAATAGCCTAAATCTCGAGGTATGTATTTAAGTTTATGAAACCGCCTTTAAATTGACTGTGCGGTCATTAGTTGTTGAGATATCGATGATTAAATACAAAAGGACACTTTTTCATAAAAACTCAGATACCTCAGCGAACAATTGACATAGAGAGAATTAAAAAAAAAATTAAAGCTCAGTAAACAAGCTAATTGACCTTTGAATAAATTTATTAGAAAAAAAAAAAATGTCCAAGCCAGTGGACAAAAAAAACAAAGAAAGTTGCAAGTTGAAAAGTTGCAACATTTCGTTATTTCTTATGATTGCACGAAAACCATAGCTCCAAAAAATGTTTGGCCAAAAGATCTTAAAACTAGAGACTTCAAGCTTCAAAATACTTTTTATTTCATATCGATACGATCATTTTTCACCAAGTCTAACAACTCTAGCTCAAACACTAATTGCTCTTTCGGCGTGACACTTAGAACATATTTTCCATATGCCCTAGACAGAAAGCACACATAAATTACTAATTTGAACTAATTACTAATTTAGGTGCTGTCTGTCATGGCCTTATCATCATTATGACGAAAAACTTGCTCATTTATGTCTTGCTAAATGACCACAATTTCTTGATAATTTATACCTAAATGATGAAAAGTGAACTAGAATTCAGCTGATTTTATATTTCTATACCAGTTGTAACTTTACTTAGCGCTATCCATTACAAAGAATAAGAAGAAGAGAAGCACAAGCACTATTGAATAACTGACAGCTGATAAATGATGATTAAGAAATTGCTGTCTGTCACCCCTTCATTAATTAATAATTAGTGCTAAATGAGTAATTAACTAATTATTAATTTAGTGCACTGTGTGTATAGGGCAATAATTACCAACGTGTTCACCGTGATAGTAATTGCCCCGACAGTGTTGCCACTTGACAAGCGAGAATGCAGAATTCCAAACAAAGAAAACATTTTTAAAATCATAAATATAAAATTTAAATCGACCACCTTTCAATGGTACCTTGAAACTTCACCCTTTTGAGGGCAGCACAATTTTTCTCCGCTTTCATACTCCCCTTGGAGCTCTAAATATGCCCTTTCGAATAAAGTCTGACTCTTCCCTCGATTGGTTTCTGAGCAATTTACGGCTCCCTGAAGGTGAATCGTGGTCGCCATAAGTCCTCGTGTGCTCCTTGTAACTCCCGAGGACATCGGATCCACGCTCCTCAAAAACTTGACGATATACGGCACCCAAATGGGAAGTAATGGTACATTTTCAATTTCTCAAAGTAAGAAGAAAAAATACTATATAGTATATATATATATATTATATGGTGGTGTACTTCTTGGAGTTCTAGTGCTCCATCCGGACAGACGTAGGTAACCTCTTTTTCCTTAGTAACACGAACCATTTTCCCGGATCGCATGTCGATTCGATTGGAATTTTATGTGGTTACACCGTGTGTCACCCTGTGCGGCGGCCGGCGGGCGGTGTTTTTGGGATGGAATAGAATCCCTCTTATCGTTTGGGAGGGAGAGATAAGCCCCAATGTTCCCCCATGCTCCATGTCATGACCATCGCATGTAACCGCAGAAACAAAAGGCGAGTGAATATTGCTTCTGACACGAGCAGATCCTATGTTAAAGGGGGGACTCCATTGTTCCTTTAGAGGACTACCGGGAATCGGGATAATAACAGCCGACTGAGCACTTGTTCTAATAAATGGAATTCTCACGAATAAGATATTTTCCTCTATCTATTCCTCTCCACCACAAAAATCCTGCGTTCCGATCAGAATATTGTTGTCTTATTGACCCTAAGGGTCAAGCAGCTTAACCTCGTTTCGGGGGAATCAGAGGGGGCGCTTTTGTGTTCTATTTTCGATTTTGAGGAGTAGCAGGAGTAGAGTAGTCTCCTCTGACTTACACATGTTCGACTGGTTCTCATCAATGGGGACCATAAGCCCCAAATTGCCTGTTCGACCGAAACTAATTCAGTCCTCTAATTCCAGAAAAGGATGGTATCATTATATCGATGGAATCCCAGAAAATATTCTCCCCTTATATAATAGTATAAAGCCCCAAAGTCAACCGAATCGATTCCATCCAGATAGACAGACGAAGAAGGGAGAAGTGTGGAGTAGATTTAGATTTTCATAAAATGGGCCGTTAAGCAGTAGAAGATTAACCATCTTTTGGATTATTTGCCCAGAATTAGTCTCTTTCTGTCGTTATAGAAGGCGTCTTTTCAAATACACACTCCTCCACACAAGCTTGAAACCATTTCACGTTTCATTTCATTTAATTAATTGTATTATACAACCTTATTTTTCCCTTACCTTAAAAATTTCCTGATAATTCCTGCCCTTGTAAGTGCCCCTTTAGATGGTGGTGCTCCTTCTCTGCCACCTATCGTGGATTGTTCCTTTTCCAGGAAATCGTACTCTACCTACTTTTAAAGGGGAGGGGGTGACTTCCTCTCATAAGAAAACATGACATCAAATTAACAACTTCCTTCCGTCCTTCCGACCTTTCTCTGCCCTTTCAGGCGTTTTCTTGGGTCGTTCCCGTTTTCGACCTCAATATTCACGCGGATCCATCAATCCATCCAAGAATCCCAGTCAGTCCTGGAGCCCCATTACTAAGTTAAATCTCAAAAACATCCCTGAAATACAAACATAAAGTGACGGCAAAGTTTATGGATGGAGGACACGGTTGAAGTCCTGAATTTTGAATCCCTTAGTGGTTCTCTCGTACTGTTCCCAATTCATTACATATACATATACATTTTGTCCTGCCACCACTATCATATTCTTCTCGTATCGCTTACATTCTGCGGGATCTGGAACATTTTTCAACCCACACCTGGCACTCAGTGGTGCTGGTTTTAAATTTATCTCAGATCCCGAACTTAGTTGTCCTGAATTCAAACAAGACGACGACGATGCTGACACAAGGCAAAGAGGGAGGCACTGTACATTCCACTCAAAATGTCCCTTCCGTCATCGTCGTCGTCGTCGTCGTCGCCGTCGCCTGCCGCCGGCACCATCCTTTTAAGGGAGCTGGAGCTCTCTGGAACAGGGAATCGGGAACTCACCTGGTATTTTACCCCTTTCAGATGAAAATTTATTGTCCACAAGGTGAACCCCAGGTGAATGGGACCAAGAAAGGCGAACGAGCACACCTGATATAAACCTAGAATTCAGCATTCTATGGAAAAAAAATGACATAAACCCCACAGGAACCTATTCCCTTAGAGCAAACCACCGGTGAAAAGGATCCAACTGGCGCATGAAACTTCCATAAATACGGATCCAAGGGTCATAAACTTTATAAGACCCCGCTCTCATGTGAGTGGACATTGGACAGAAACATTTCATGCTGACTAAAACCCTAATTTGCTTCTATAAATAGCCGGGAAAAAAAAGGGGCTGAACGCACTGCAAAAACCCTTTTTCACCGACGCAAAAAAGAAGGAGATTCTCAAGGTTTTTTTTAACGCATAACTTTTTACAGAGTAGTCCGATTTTGACGATTCTTCTTTTATTTGATAGGTTTTACCTTGAAGTCGGTCCAATTTAAATTTGAAAAAAAATTCCATCCTTATGTGTAGGAAAAAATAGGGGATGATTGATTGTTCATCCACTAAATTTTTACCTGTTAATCGATTCTACCACGTATAACTTTGTACTGGGTTATCCGATTTCTATAATTATTTTTTTATTGAATAGGGTATACCTCAAAGTTGGTTCAGTTTGAATGTGAATAAAAATAAATTTACCCTTAAATAGTAATTAGTAGATTTTAGCCACAAACAATTAAATAAATAATAACTTTTCAACAAAAAATTAAACCGATGAAAAAAGGAACTGAAAAGCGAAAAATAAAATGAACCTTTTTAGTCTTAATAACTAACAGGGTGTTTACAGATTCTTGAAATCTTTGAAAACCCCTTGTAAACAGTGAAATCGTCCTTGAATTTTTAAAAATTTATTATTTTGTCATAAAAAAAAAAAAAAAAATTTAAACTTGGCAATCAAGAAAAATCGTATCCTTTAGTTAAATTGTAATTTTTATATTTAAAATGCAAAAAATCATAAGAATAAATATACTGCCATTATTTAAATACATTTTGGTGCTGTTAACCCATTAACGCCTAAGCCTAACGCCTCCTAAGGGGTGAAAATGGGGTGTGAAATGAATAAATAATGTTTAATTAAAACATGGTTGGACAAACGTTAGAAAAAATCGTCCACACAGCTCAATAACGGTATGTTCTTACTTCTTTTGATATAAAATAAACAATCTTCACTTATAATGCAATATGGTTGACCTACCAACCTTTAGTAAGGGGTGAAATAGGGTTTTTTTTCTGAAAAATTAACAAAACTTATTTTACTATATTTGTATCAATTCTATGATTAATTGGGAATATTTCAGACCCAAAACCGTCAAAAATTATGTGACAATCCCTCAAAAAGCGGAAATACACCCCTATATGAGGGAGGAAAAAAATACCTACATATGAAACAATTAGTTTAAGCTCGCAATTGGTTTTCACACTATTTAATTTTATTTTCAAACAAATTTATACACTAAGCATAACTTCAACTCTTTTTTTAAATGCGAATTATGGTTGTTTTTTGGAAAAAAAAAAAATATTTTATATTTCAAAACATGTTTTATTCACACTTCCTTTGATGCGAGCTTGCTGATTTATGCTTATATTAAAAATTGTGGTTGAAAAACTACCCCCTCGTGAGGGATGAAAAAGGGGGTGATTTTTCAAAAATCGTAATTTCTTGTTTTTGTTTTGTTTTTATTATTGTTTGTGCTTTTTTTGCATCTATTTCAATTTATTTCTCCACGATGTTTTAATTAAACGCTATTTCTTCATTTCACACCCCATTTTCACCCCTTAGGAGGGGTGGTAGCTAAAAATTAACACCAGAATTTGAAAGAACAGCTCATTTCACGTGTGGGGTAGCGTTGTTTTTACTTTAACTAGATGAAAAGATATTTTTTTTCATCGAATGTCCTAAAAGAGTCGCTTAGGCGGTAATCTTCATGAAATTAATCTTTGAAATACTTCAAAAGTCCTTGAATTTGAAAAGAAAAAACTGATAGACACCCTGAATTAAGCTCCTAAACTAATGTACGTAACTAATTTTGATTCAGCGCCAAACAAACCATCAACGAATATTATTAAATTACTTTAACATTAGATATACCAAGAATTGATATACACCTATCTCTTCTAACTAGTCAAAATGACCGGTATTAATTATTAAATGTGATTAGCCGAACCGTAACTACCGCGGGGGAGGGGGAATGGTGGGGGGAGGGGTATTTTTGTTTGAGGGGTTGTCTAGATACATAAAAGATTTAGCTGAGACAATTTCTATAAGCGTTAATGCATCAAAATAGTGATGGAATTGATTGTAGATAAAAACCCAAAAAGAATTTCAAAGAAATTTCAAGTCCTTCCTACCAAAAAATTTAGGCCGAAAACCGGCCTTATTGACCCTCCTCTAGGCATATTATCCTTTGTAGAGTTGTATATGTACATCGAAACAAAAAAAACGGAATCCTTGTTTGTTGTCTGTCTGCCTGTCTATTTCAGGGCCGGGCAAAGTTCCCCTCCAAGGAAGCCATATTCCTGCCTTAATTTCGGGTCGCTTCATAAGCCCCATGAGTTCGAATGAGCAAGAAATATCTACCCATATTCTTCTGTATGGAATGGAGGGGACTTTGGATTGGAAAGTAGAAGAAAAGGATAGAAAGATGAGTTTGTCACTCGCACTTGCAGGAGCAATAGACCTGAGGGGAATTGACCTTGGGAGATATCGGGAGCCAAAAGAGCGGAGTTTGTCCGGCTCTGGTCTATTTGACCGTCAATACCGCTTTTCTCAGAAAGAGCTTTAGGTAACGAGTTGAAATGAATACCAAATCCTACTAAGTCTAAAATAGTGTACAAAATTCTAGTTTCTGACTCAATACAATAAAAAGATACGGCCTTGCAACGTTTTGTTTTCATACTATCAGACTAATTCACAGACTAACTAGCATATGAAAACCTTCAGGGCACTTCCTGTGGACCTAGAATCTTGAAATTTGGTACGAGTCAAGGTCTAGCAGTAGTCTAGTTAGAATTCTAATTCTATATAGAAATATTACTTTTTTGCGGTTTTCTTCGCGAATTTCCAAAATTTATTCAGTTTCCTATATCAAGTCACCCCACAAAATTCTAAGAATTAATTTTTTAACACCCTGTATAACGATTGGAAAAAACGTTCGTCTCATTTCTGTGTGTACAAAAAACGGGGGAATACCCAAAAATGAAAAATAAAATCCTAACACTCAAAACGACGTAAAGTGATAAGAATAGGGACTTACCCGGAAAGACATTGAAGAGTATGAAGCTTTATTAGTTAGTACTCGGTAAAATTATCTGGAAATATTCATAGTACCCTATGAAATTATAAACATTAGTAGGGTAAGTGCTCCTGGTATTGGCACTGCTAAGCTTTTTTTTTTCTTTCACGACTGTTATCTGAAAAACTATTGAACTTGAAGAAAAACTGAAAATTTCTTTCGATTTGGCATTCCTTATAGATCAGATTCTAAGATTTGAATCCTAATTTAAATTCATTAGATTAGCAAAAAAATTGGTTAATTAAAAAAAGTTCCATGTTCCTGGTATTGGCACCTTTTGTACCCAGTTTTTGGCACCCTTGTTCCTGATTATTGGCACACTAAAATTTTTGAAAACAAATCGAGTTTTAAGATTTAATCATGGCTTAATATTATTAGAAACAAAACATTTAGAATTATACTTGATAGATTTGACCAGATACCTTATAAATTAAAAGTAAACAATAAAATGAAAGATCACATCTAAGTAAACAAAAATAATTATATTTGGTACATTTGACGAGATTTGTAGGTAGGTACTTATAAATTAAAATAAACGATAAAATGAAATTGAGGAAATCGTTCCTAGTATTTCTTTATGGACCAAAAACAGAATCCGAATACGAGTCTTCATCATCCAGCTTGTAGCAGTATGGACAGATAAAATCATCCGAATCGTCGCTATCCGGTATATGTTCTTCAAAAGTGTTGGGAAGGCATTTTGTATGAAATATCTGTGTAAATTTAAAACATAATTTAAAAACTGATATAGAACTAGGTATGTATAACTATAGATTTTAGAATGAAAATTTACCTTTATGCAAGATGAACAGCTCGAAAACGATTGCTTTTCGGTAATGTTTTTACCACATTTATAGCATAATCCTTTAGAAGCGGCAGATTTTTTTGGAACTGCTTTTGAAGTGGATGGTTCGGAAGTTGAAAGCTCCGACTTTTTCGAGGTAATAGTTCCGATTTTTTTTACATTTTTTTCCTCCAATTTCTTCTTTTTCTCTGCTTCCGCCTTGTCCTTTTTTTCTTGACGCTCTTGTTTTTTAATTCGTTTTCTCTCGATGTTTTCTTCCTGCTCCCTTATTTGGCTTTCCGTTAACAATTTCCATCTTTGGCAAGTAATAACATACGGCATTTTTTTAATCATACGCTTGCACTTTTTTTTAGGCGATTCTGGCCAGTGTAGAACTGTAGCTAGGATATCAGCGCTTGATTCCTTATGCTCCGATATCTGTTTTGGAAATAGGCATTTTTTAACCTTCATACCTAAGGTATTTGCACTACATCCTTCACCAGCAGTTTCCTTAGAGAATAAGCCTTCTTCTGCAATAACATTCAAAGTAGAAGACTCACTGTATTTGCTAGTTTCGTTACTCGATGTTGGTTTATCATTTATGGAAGTTAGAATAGTGTCATCCGTCTCTTTCTCTATATTTGGCGCCACAACATTTTCGTTTTCAGTTTCCATTACTTCTTGAACACTGAACGTGGTCTCAATGTTTTCATCGTCGATTAAAAAAAAGAAAGTTAGAGAAATAATCAAAACAAAGTAACATAAAAATGTAATGTGAAATCCCCAGCGAAAAACAATAACAGCGCCGATTCAAAATTAGTTTAATTATTTAGGAGTTTAGTTATTAAGACCAAAAAGGTTTATTTTATTTTTCGCTTTACAGTTCCTTTTTTCGCCGGTTTAATTTTTTGTTAAAAAGTTCTTTAACTAAACGGGTCAAGGCGAAGACGCGCGCCTTGTTCTGTATTTTTTTTTTGGCGAGATTCTCCCCAAAAATTACGAAAGCCGCTCGCCCGCTCATAACCCGATTACGCGAGCAGTCTGGTTCAGGGTGAAAGCTCCGCGGAGAATTACATAATTGCTCGGCTCGGCGGCGCCCGGCGCAGGTAAACACGCCCAGGTGCGTGCAGCTGTTTTCTCCGCACCGCAGCGCAGCGCCCCGGGGGCTTTCGGCTTCAATTCGCCGCCTAGTTTTCGCACCAAATCGCCCCGTGCACTTGTTGAGTTCGTGCATCGGGTGCAGGCGAATTCACATCGGTACGGCAGTTCAAGACGGTGTTGCTCTGCGTTTATGGGCAGATGGCGCTGCAACGGCCTTTTTCGAGCTTGTTGATTTAAGGAGAAGTTGAGCTTTCCGCAAGTTCAAAACGTTACAGTGCAGACGAAAATTATTGGACAAGAATTCAGTTTGAATTGAATTCCTGTTTGTCGTTTCATAGATTTCGTATACTATCACCTGTCCATCCCTTTTAAATCATTTAAACATTTTTTTCCCCAAGGCGATTGCTCCATCTTAAGTAAAGTGGTCTTAAAGCGATCTATCGTTTGTCGCTGTTTTCAGCTACCGGTCTCGACGAGAAGTACGTTATTTAGATCGGAAGTGCCTTTTTTGAATGGAACATGCATATTTTGACCTCGTATTCGGATTCCACAATGAAGAATACACAACTTTCCTTTAATGTTTTAAAAAAATAAAGTTTTCGCCCTCTAAATAACCTTGGAAGTTGTGTCAACCGGAAGTAAACCTTTTAGTAGGTAATTTCTAATTTCAATAAAAGAAAGAGTTTGAGCTCCAATATCGAATGAGATAGGGCTACAATAATTTCAAAGATGGTTTAATGTTGAGACGGTTGCTTCAAGTTTACTTAATATTACATTCGGGTCCACTGAGATTGTTCAAATTGCTGTGTCATCAGCAAATAGGCCAATTTCGCAATTTTTGGTTTTGAGTATATCGCTAGTGTAGATGTTGTTCAGTACCGGACTGATAGAGGATCCTTGAGGCACTCCAGCCTTGATAGGGTAGTTATTAGTAGCTGTTCCGTTGATACACAGAAGAATCTATTTAGAAGGAAGCTCTGAACGATTTTGATAAGGTATGATATATTGGAAAACCGAATGCAAACAGCTTGTGGATGAGGCCATCATGCCATACCATGTCAAAGGCTTTTTTTTTGTTTACCATATTGTTGATTTTCAGCATTTGGTGGGTTTTTAGAATGTGAGTCCCAGAATCCATATTGTTCGTCTTGTAGAATACTTTTTTTCTTGCATTGTTTTGGTTAAATGCTGCTTTATAACTTTTTCGAAGACTTTACTAATGCAACTCGGTCGGTAGTTTTTGGGATCAGAGCTGCATTTATTTATATTACGAATGGGGACTCCTAAGGCAACTTTCCAATCGACAGAGACCAATTTTTAGGCAGTTGGTGAAGATTTTTCTCAGGTAGATAAATCCTCGGAAGTGTTTTTTAGTAGTGCATTTGTAATACTGTCGTGCCTTGGTGCTTTGTTAGATTTTGCAGATTTAAGAATTCTGGCGAGATGGTTAGATTTGATTAAAGGAGAGTAGGAATTCATAGAGTTGCTTATATTGTAATATGAAGACTGATTTTTACTGCATGTTGGGTTTGAAGATTTGTTTTTGTATTTGTATTTTGTTGGCCCGGTGTAATCCACGCAATTCAGCTTAAAAAGAATAATTGCTAAGTCATGCAATAAGTTGTAACTACAGAATTCAGCAATTAAGTACTCTTTTTAAGGGATCACATAAGTCCAGCGCCCCGAATAATGAGCGTATATTGAAAAGTATCGATTACATATTATTTATTGGTTCTTGAGATACAAAGACACATTTATAAAAAAAAAAATGTTTTATCAAGCAAAAGTTCCCTAAAATGCGGTTGTTTCCAACATTGACATGAAAATGCCTAGTCAAAACGGATTGGACAAATTCCAAAAGATTCTTGTAATATAAGACAACAGTTAGAGTTTCGAACCAATATTTTTTTCTTTTATACAAACAGTATATGAACTTTTAAAAAAATTTCGTTTTTCATGGAAAAATTTTACTCTTTAATTACACAGCCACACAAAAAAAGAAAAGTGGTCTGTACTTTACATGCGCGCTGAGCACGAATCTGGAGTCAAAATTGAGCCATCACATCACAGTTAATTCCTAACCTCAAAAAACAGGTAAAAAATAGCAAAAATCCGGATAAATGTACAAGGTAAAATACAGGAATTTCTTTTTTTTTTCATATCCAGATGTGTATTTTTATGTAAAAGAACCCCGTGAATTCAAATCCACTGTCAGAGTTGAGATGGCACGTCGTGCTTTTTTCCTAACCTCAAAAAACCGGGTCAGAAATATCAATTTCCAAAAGTTAACCGATTTACGCTAATTTCGGTGTGTGGGGGTTTTAGGGGTCGCTGATCACGAATCTGAAGTCAGAGTTTATAGTTTAGGATTCAAGCTTTGATATGACTAACGTTTCGAACTACTACTAAACTACTTTACAAATTAGTGTTATTAATTTTTAATTTTACTTTTTTTTCCCAAATTATGATTCATGGAAATCTAGCACATTTTTTAAAGTATTTCATTATATTTGGCGAAATTTTTGAACCTTTAACAATGTTCTCTTTTCTTATTATGTCATGTATAAAATTTCCCTGGAAGTTTTCCATTTTATTTTGCTGTTAAAGGGGCCTTCTACAAAATATAAACTTCAATAATTGTTGATGTATGTATAAAAATCCAACAATGTCTGATTTGACTAAGTTTTAATAACAAAGTTTATTTTCTTAAAAAGATCTATGTATTTAATCTGATTGTAAGCTACTTCGTGGGAAGTGAAAATAAAATTCATTGCATAATCAGTGACTTAATCTTGGCTTATCCATTTCTTTCTCAAGAGAATGGTCCTAAGAAAATATAATTACGAGTGTTATTCTCTGTACATTGTGTTGGTTTGCATAAGCTCTGAATCCTGATTTATTTTAGTTAACTTTCCATATCCTTAAAGTCCTTGGAGGAGCGAACGGCACCTCCTCGGTGAAGCACTTTAAACTTTGCAAGCAATAGCAATAGAATGGATTCTGGAACCCTCAACTTCGGAGTGAATCCTCAAGCGACCCGACTAAGCCAGGGATTTGCAGGATTGGCACTCCCTTTCCTCTCCCCCCTTCCATTCCCCGAGAAGGTTGGTATGTTCCATATGGAGCAGCATAACTCCTTTGACTTGGACTGCTATAACGCAAGTTGACTTCCTTCTTCGGGAACCCTCCAAACGATGTACCTTTTTACGTCGGCAATCTTGGTTCAAAGCTCAAAGGATATTCCTCCTCCGAAGACTGGACAATTCCCTGGGAGCATTTCCAGCCCCATCGGGTCGAGATGGCCACAATTACAGGACTGCTCCAAAGTAGAAGAGCGCACCAGGGATGGTGGGAAGGTGGGCAACATTACTCCTGTTGTTCTTTGGCAAACAGACGTCAGAGGAGCGTTTTGTTTACGCATACCATTTGACGTAGAGATTTTTCTTCATTTCCAGAGCACTTATGCGGACTGAATACCAAACAGGCGGCGATTTCCTGAAATTGGTTTCTCTTCTCCTTCTCCTTCTCCTTCTTCTTGTTGTTCGTTTTCCCCGCGTGCAGGAGCGTGTGGGGGGGAGGTCCCCTTTTTCGTTGTAAGCTTCTTCCGAGGAAAGGGTTAAAACAGGTTCCTCTTCCTTCAGTCGGCAACAGTAACAGATCCTTTCCTTCGGGGTCCTTTAGACCCTAGATAGAGGCTGAGGAGTGACACTTTGTATAGAATTGACTTCGTCCCCTTTAACGAGGAAGGCCGGGTCATCTTCGTAAGTGATTGCGAAAATTAGCATTCGGGGTCCTCTCTCACTCCTCCTCCGACGACGACGACGACAACAACAAGCGAGAGTCGTTTTTTCCCATTGTTGCACTCGATGTCGAACATCCTTTTTTTGATGGTGGTGGCCGCCGTGCCACGAGGAGAAAAGTTGTCGGTCAACTCTGACCATAGCAAATCCTCTGGACAATGGGTACCAAGATCCGATGGTGAGGATGATCCCTTCAAGTTCACCTTAAGGAAACGAGTTCTTATCATTTCCTTGTGCGAAAAACGCTAGGAATATTAGAAGACGAAATTTTTGTCGTCCTTCGCCAATTCGTGCCTGTAAGGACATTTGTTGCTTACTTGGCTGCTTGGAAGCTGTTGGTCCAGGGAAACGAGCGAACCCCACTCATGATGCTATTAACAGCTCTGGAGGGATATTAGCAAATTGTTTGTTTGCGCAACAGACCGGCCCTCCTTTTGTTGAACCGACAAAAAATTTATTTTTTTCGCGGAACGCTAATTTGTGAATTCGGGCTTGAAATTAGAGGGAATAAATTTGATGAGAAGTGATTTGGTACTTCTGCAACGAAATTTGCTATATTCCAGAATTTTTTTTTTTTTTCTCTTTAATGTACAATACATCAAATTTCACACAATATCTAGTTTATTTTTTTCGTATATCTGTGTTAGAAATTATTCTAAGCCGCTTTTGAAGAAACCAAACGTAAGATCCTTCGAAATATTTACAAGGAAGGTATCCCGACGTGTCCTACCCAATTTTCTTCCGACTGAAATATTTTATTCTACATCAAATCTTAAGAGATACATACTTTTTTTTTGCGGATAAGCATTTTTTTTAGAGTATATACTATGTACTGTCATGAACTCTTATTTAGGGTCAGTTTGCACTAAGAACAGGTATTTAATATTTTTTCTGCTCTTTCAATTGCAATTGGTCTACTTAACCCGTAATGGCGATATCTTGAAATAATAACGTATTAGTCATATGGGGTCAAACTGACCCCATGCAGAAAAATAGTTGCCATTTGCGTTCTATCACATGTATGGACATAAATCTTGTTAGAGATTTTAGGTTAATGTCTGTTCTTTGTAATCTAATAGTTTTTATAAACATTTTTACACTTTAAAGTGGTGAAAACGTCAGAAGAAAGAAAATTTTAAAAATTTGACTTTTCACGAAGAAATTCATAAAAATTTCACATTGTACTCTTGAAATAGTATGCTTTTAAGAAAAGATTATAGTTTTACTGAAAAAGATTTTAGTTTTATTGTAAAAGTATGCTTATTTATATAGAAGTTACCAATTTTCGGAAAAATAGTAAAATCAAAAAGGAAGGTTGAACATGCAAAAAAAGTGAAAAAACAGTGTTTCTGTTAGTTTTGCTCCAATCGACCTACAATTTTTACTGGATACTCTTGAAGAGTTGTACTTTCAAATACAAAAATAAAAAATAAATGCAAAAAAATAGGCGTTTAGGTATTGTTTGTGCGAATGTATTGTAAAAAACACTGCGCGTCGTTCTAAGTGGACGATTTCTTGTCAAAATATGTCGCTATAAACAGTTGGTCGCTTAAACCGGAGTCGTACTAAACGGACATGTTTTCATAGTAAGTCTATATGAAACCTAATTTGAGTTTACATTTTCGTCACTAAAAACGGTTGGCCGTTATAAACGAAGTCGTTATATCCGGATTCTACTGTATATTCTTTCAGACATCAATTTTTTCGTGAAAACCAGTATTAAGGGGTTTTTGGAGTCGCTCATTACGAAACTGATTACTTTAAAAACAGAGCATCAGTAGAAAAAAAAAAATTACCTCTTATTGCTGAATTGTAAAAGTTCTAAATAATAAATTTTAATAAATTTAAATAATAAGTTTTGTGAATTGCTTCTTCAACAGTTTTTTATTATTATCTTATAACTTTTAAACAGTGATTCCTTTCTGCTTCTAACATAGGCCCATATTGATGAATTCGTTTCGAATCGTATTACTTACATTAAAAATATCTGTTGATATGATTAATTAAATAAATTTTATTATAATCAAAAATGAATATCTTACTGATCTGATAGGCATACTTTTGTTCAATTAATTTAGTTTAAAAATATTTTTGTTAAAATTTCATTTTATTTATATTAATAGAGATTTCAAATGTTACTTATTTAAAAAACAAATTGTGGTTAACTTCGACAGCTTCAAAGATTACTATGCTGAATTATGAATCAGTATCGTTCAAACACGCTTAGGAACTTACTTTATAATTTTTTTTAATTAATTTAATTGTTACTAATTATACCATTAATTGGTAATGCAAAATTCATACCATTTAAAAAGGAATGTATGATTTATTCAATAAAGATCAATGAATTGATTATTTTATTATTAATGTAAAATAAAGCCTATCATTAATATAAATACTTTCGATACAAACCTAATTTTAATGCCCCCAGTAACAACGTTTTCATTAAAAATTTATAAATTCCTTTAAGAAAAATAATTGGCCAGTAGACTGAATAGAATGCGGGGAATGCCTTCATTCGAAGAAATGTCACGTTCAATTATGTTCAAATCCCTCCCCCAATCGCTGCTGTCTTCTCTTAACATGAAATAATTTGAGAAATACAGACGTAGGTTTTGCGCAACCCCCGCTCCTTAAAAACCTCTGCTTACATGACCCATTAGTTTTCGTCCTTTTGTCAGGATTTTATGAGAAGTGACATGAACCCTCCGAAGGAATAGAATGGCGAATTGCAGCACTTAAAATTTTTGCTGGCGCGTCTTATCCCATGAGGGTCATGATGATGGCGAGAGTTACGGAGGAGCACGCCAGAGCCCCATAATTTGCCATAAATTTCGCGTCAATGAGACATTCATGGGTTTTGTCTTGAGGGATAAACTGCGACAAGATTCTCACATCGTTAGCGTATATCAGAAGCTGTGGTGGGGAAGGACCAAAGAAGGACCAGCCATCAGGTTGTCGTCCTAAATCACGCTAAAGTGCTCAGGACACCAGGAGCAAAACAATAGGGAACAATCAAAACTTCATAAATCGGATACAGTCCACTGCTCCAGTCGAAGATGAAGCTACTTTTGAGCATATATGAGTCTTATTCCCTTCCTTTTGGGTGTCCGCAACTGTCAGGATCAGGACCAGGACCATCAGGATCTGATCGGACGTCCTGCAGGGAGGGAACTCATAGCTCAGGATTTAAATGAGACGTTGCGACGACTTCAATCCAGGCCGAGTGCTGCACCAAAACCGATTGGACTTTAGCCAATGAAATAAATCCGGACAGATTCGGAATTGGATGAAGCCAACGAACAACCGAACCCACCACCGCTGGCCCTATCTTTTCAGGCCTAATTCCGGGTGAGTTCATTTTTGTTTTTGTTTTTTTTGCCCGGTCGGCTCTTCGTATCCTTCGGAGTGACGCTGCATGTCGGAAACATGCAACATCATGGACTTTAATTATGATTTACGATTAGATTATGGTCCCCGGTGTCGTTGGTTATGACACGTTTGACGGGATCATCCCTGAGGCCACTCAGGACTATATTCAGCAATAATATCATCCACCGAGGGATGATACTGGGCGACGTCGCATTTTCTGGCTCTGGCATCAGTAGAACTCGGTTTTCATTATTTCATTTTCGCGGAAATTTTCTGCTAATTTTTGGTCGCCCGGACGTGACAACGTTCTGCACAACAAGGCGAACTCTCCTCAACCTAAATTTTCCCTAGTTGGCAATTATTCAGAAATTAGTACGATGGTAAAATCCTCTTTCGCATGCAAGCATGTCCTGAAAATCTAGAGTATCATTTCAGCTCCAAGATTGCCTCCAAAACGAGGACACCCGCTTGTTCGTCAAGCCTTCGTGCTCCAGGACAGGATTCATTTGCGGGTCACACGATTTGAGGTCCTGACAGCGTACCAAACGTTTATCCTCCCTTTTTCGAAATGCAAACAGAGAGACCTGAATGACCCTTATCACTGGGGCGCAGACCATTTGACATGTTACCCTTCGTGTCTTTTCATTGTTTTTTAAAGAGAGAAAAAAGGATTCCTCGAGACGTGGAGTCTGAATCTTGCTCAAAAAGTCCATCAATTTTCCAAGTCGCTATCTCGTCGGCAACTGAGTTCGATGCCCTTCGTTTTTCTTCTTTCTTCGAGAAAATAAAAAGTGTATCAGTTTTCCTTCTGAAGAGATCGTCGTTTCGTCCTTTCGCTTCAGTGAGCAACAATAATTAGCCGGTTCGAAATCGGATACGATACGGCTGGCTCTCCCTTCCCTCGGGAATCCCTGATGGACAAATTAAAAATCGATCAGGACAAGAGCAATGGCCCTGATTTTCGCAGGATATTAAGGACTCTTTTCTGATTCGGGAAGACGAAGGAGCTATCGAAGGACGTTCCAATTCAGTCAATTTCTCAGCTTACTCCTTAATTTGGTAAATAATTGAAAGAAGGCGAGGCTTTTCCTTTTTTTATTTCCTTGTTCGCATGTTTGAAAATGTAACAAAATATTTATTTTTGTGGACACTTATTTCAATCCATAAAGATTTTCCCTTTTATACAAAATTGAGCTAAAAATGTTACAAAATAAATTTGTTCAATTCAATTTTGTTGGTTGGACGAGAATAGTTTTCACAAATTTGTCCTGTAATAAATTGTAATAATTTTTCTTATAAGGGTTTTAACATTCAATTCAGCAATAAGAGATACTCATTGCTTTAAAATATTCACATAGGGTTTGTGGAGTTTTTTTTAAAAGACTACAGGATAATTTCTTTGAACGTCTTCTATTTTATCCTTTCTGTTTTAATGATACAAATAAATGGTATACAAACGTAACAAGTAGAAACCTTTCTGCAAATAGATTGTGGAAGAAGATAAAGGTGTTTAAGATAAAACCCGCCAGTCTAAGCGATCTGGTATAGATGTCATGTTGAAACATTTACTAACATTTATGGTCAGAAGGTTAGAGCTGTACCAATCACAGTCATGTTCATCGTTTATCACTCGAAAAATCTTGAGATCGTTTGTGTATAAAAGACAGTCTGTTAATTTTTGTAGTCAAGTCATTAATAAATAGCAGAGCAACAGTAGCGGGCCAAGAATAGATCCCTGTGGAACCCCAGAGGATGGAACGAAATGAAAGGTTCACGTTCAGACAGACATTCGTATCTTGTTGCCAAAATATTATAATATCTTCATCCTGCCCAATGTGATTTTTAAATGACAGTTTAAGGGGACATTCCACCTTCAGATTTAAAAAAAAAAATTATTTCATTGGGTTATTTTTAATAGAAAAAAAGGAGATATCTTAATGAAACTTTGCATACATGTTTTATTGATCTTTGAGTTTACAAAAAAAATTTTTTTTTTTTTTTTTTTCATTAATATCGTCTGCTATGATTTTTTGAAAAAAAGTCCAAAAAACGGCGGCGTGCACGCTAACTCCAGTTTGGAAAGTATGAAAAAAAAAAAAAACAGGATTTTAATCAGCATCAAATCGTCCTTGGAATGAACTAAAAGAAAAAAATTTTATTGAAAATTAACAAAATGGCGGCTCTTTTTCGAAAATTTAGATTTTTTTAGCCCGAAAAAGGGTCGTAACTCAAAAACTTTAATGCCAATTTTTTTATCCGTAGTTCATTCCAAGCAGTAACATGCGTAGAACAACATATTAAAATTTCAGAATGATCGGATAAAAACTTTTTCTGGAATCATGCACGCCAACTTGAAAAACGTTGTTTTTCAAAAAATCATAGCAGACGATATTAATGAAAAAAAAAAAAAAAAAAATTTTTTTTTGTAAACTCAAAGATCAATAAAACATGTATGCAAAGTTTCATTAAGATATCTCCTTTTTTTCTATTAAAAATAACCCAATGAAATAATTTTTTTTTTTTTAAATCTGAAGGTGGAATGTCCCCTTAAAGAGCGTTTTTCAAAGCTTGGGTAGGACAAGATTATGACTGACCTTATCGAACGCCTAAGAAAAATCCGTGTAGATGATATCCACCTGTTGGTGTTGTTCCCAAGCATGGGAAACCAAATAGTGGAATTCGAGAATTTTTATTGTGGTAGATTTTTCCTTAAATTCATACTGTTCGTGCGACATTAAAAGTTGAAGAATTCCAGAGAAGTAGTTATACCCCAATCTATCAAATATGCAAATTACGCCGTTTTAAGCCAAATTTTTAATATGAACTTAAGAAATTATGTGCGTATCGTAATTATCTGTCTTTGTATCAAATTTTAACTAAATACATCTAATCGTTTATGATGCCTATGAAAACGGATAAACGAACACACGATTGAAATCATTAAGTTCTATATTTTGTTTTTAACAGGGCAAATTGGAAATTCAACACCCAAAGTAATTCTGTTAGCATTAAAATTAATCAAATACCTCAAAAACGGATACGCATAGCTATTTTTAACTAAGAAAAACCCAGCTCCGATTGGGTGCGCTTGCCCTAAGTAACACTTCGGACTATCCCATTAGGACTAGAGTCGGAGAAAAAGAATTTTAAATTTTTTTTTGTGTCGTACATGACTACACCGATTCAGGGTTTTGCAGAGTAACCCTTCTGTGACATGACACGAATAATTTGTTTGTTTTCATCTCAGGTTTATGGGAAGGAAGCGAGCGTAACCGAGCTCTCATAATTACTTTTGAAAAAGAACCGGCAATTGAAGGCAAAGGGTTGCGCTTTGAGATTGCTTCAGTGGTTCGTTGGGCGCGATGTTACGTAAAGGCGCTAATTAAAAAATAAATAAAAAATTAATAATAAGAGTAAAGAACCCCGCACAAAATGTATGGGAATAGAACACCGGTCAATTTGTATGAAACTTCGTATTTTGATAGCTCTTGTTATGCTGATCAAAAGTCTCAATAGGCACGAAGCCCGAAAGCCCCCCCAACTCCCCCAAAACCGCCCCTAAAGGTCAGGGGCTGTATTTGATAGATTTTATTGGTGAATTGCCTTACCGAAATATTTTACTACTGTAGTGAAACCTACGGACTCCATACAGTAACTAGGCCATTCCCAGAACAGTCAAACTCCCCCCCCCCCCCCACTCCTCCCCACCACTCATAGCTCGACAGCGACTTTTCCCCGTTTACCGGCTGTGAGAACGTTTCATCGTGCCACCTAAACGATCACTACTCAATACCCTTCGACCCCCGAAAAATGAACCTCTCACCCTAACAATAACCCGGGGGGGTGAAACAACCCCACTCCGTACCAAACATATGAATTATTCCTGCTTACAGGTTCCCAAACTGGGTGACCGTGATTTGCATTCCATAGCCACCTAAGCATTCACTATTCAATATCCTTCGGCAGATTTTGGTACGGAGTGGGGTTAGTTCACCCCCAACCACGGGGTTGCTATTGGAGTGGAGGGTTCAATTGTCGGGTGTCGAAGGTTGAGTAGTGATCGTTTAGATGGCTGTGGGATGGAATTCTCGATCAAACGGTTTCACACCCCGTAGGCAGTGAAAAGTCATATGGCAGGTTTTACGGGCTGTGGCGAGGGTTGTGGTGTGTGTTGGTGGCGGGGGTTCGAAAGATATTGAATAGTGGACTCTTGAGTGGCTCTGGAATGCAAATCACCGTCACCCAGTTTGAGAACCCGTGAGCAGGAATAATTCATATGGCAGGTTTGGTACGGAGTGGGGTTGTTTCACCCCTCAGGGTTAGTGTTGGGGTGGAAGGTTCATTTGGCGGGGGTCGAACGGTATTTGAGTAGTGATCGTTTAGGTGGCTGTGGTATAGAATTCACGATGAAACGTTCTCACAGCCGGTAAACGGGGAAAAGTCGCATGTCGAGCTATGAGGGGTGGGAGAGGGGGGAGGGGGATTTTGACTGTTTTGAGAATGACCTAGATACTGTATGGAGTCCGTAGGTTTGACTACAGTAGTAAAATATTTCAGTAAAGCAATTTACCAATAAAATCTATCAAATACAGCCCTTGACCTTTAGGGGCGGTTTTGGGGGAGTTGGGGGGGTTTTCGGGCTTCGTGCCCATTGAGACTTTTGATCAGCATAATAAGGGCTATCAAAATACGAAGTTTCATACAAATTGACCGGTGTTCAATTCCCATACATTTTGTGCGGGGTTCTTTTCATTTATCAAAAACGAAATTATATGTATTTTTTTTGTTTAAGTCCAGACTGGAAAAACAGGGATTACAAGGTTTTTATACTTTTGGAGTGTTAGCCACAGATTTTATTCAAGGATAGCAAAAGAACATATTTTCCGTATTCAGCAATCATCTGCTAAATTCAGCTTAACAAAAGCAATTGCTGAATTTCGCAGTTGACTGCAGAAATTGAATTCTTGATATATATAAGTGACAGGTAATAGCTGAATACGTGGCTGAATAAAATCCGGTAGTTAAACTATCAAATCCGTCAATTTTCAGTTTTTTTTCTTACTTTATCGTTTAACGGGCATCAAGAAATTTTAACTATAAAATAATTCTACCTATTTAAAATTTATTCACTTTTCTCATTACAACTCAAACCTCTAGATACAAAAATCCTCAACCAATATCTAACGTGCTGAAGGCACAGAAATTAATTAGCAGTCATAAGTGCTTACACATCAAAAAAAGGGTTCACGATTATTACCCCCCAAAAAAAATTTTAATTGGATTTTAAATTTGCCTAAAACAAACGTATGAAAATTACGTCGATATTAAGAGGCTCTTCTACTCTTATTTCGCTGAACACGTGCATTCATCGCTCTGAAAACTTAAGGACTCTAGAAGGGCTCGATTCCGTCTTACTTACCTGTTCACTGAACGTAAACTTTTGTTTGCGAAACAATTCCGATATTTCGAGAAGTGTACTTGACTTATTTGAAGGCTTTTAAACATCTATTAAGCCCTGAAGGCATAAAGTGATTTTGTTTATATATGTGCTGGAAACGATCCTTGATTTTGTTGAAGAAATTCTACCTCATTTGGTTTTTATTGTAGATGGGGGTTTTTCGTTTGTTTTTATATCGGTTAATTATTCGACGAATTTAAAGGATATGTTTTTATGTGTTGCTTTAAAATTTCTCTGTTTTCTCTTTTTCATCTTTATTAATATTTATTTTCTTCCATTTTCAGAAATAGAGAATTTCAATGAAAAAATGAAGAAATTTCTATTCGAATGTGATGTAAAAAATTTTTTTTATAAGCTTCGGAGCTAAGAAGAAGTAAGCTGAATTGAGTTAAGATGAGCTGAATTGAGTTAAGATGAGCTGAATTGAGTTAAGATGAGCTGAATTGACTTCAGATCTAAATTTTGATGAGCTTGAAGTAAATTGAGTTGAATTGGGCTGAATTGATTGCAGCTGAATTGAGTTAGACTGAGTTAAGAGCAGAATTAAATTAGACTAAGCTGAATGGAGTTAAGTTGAGCTTATTTGAGTTGAGCTGAATTAATTTTAGACCTAAATTTAGAGCTGAAGTAAACTGAGTTGAGAAAAGCTGAATTGAGTTGAGCTGAACTAATTTGAGTTGAGCTGAATTGACTTTAGATCTAAATTTTGTTGAACTTGAAGTAAATTTAGTTGAATTGATCTGAATTGATTTCAGCTGAATTAAGTTAGACTGAGTTAAGAGCAGAATTAAGTTAGACTGAGCTGAATGGAGTTATGCTGAGCTAATTTGAGTTGAGCTGAATTGATTTTAGATCTAAATTTTGATGAGCTGAAGTAAATTGAGTGAAACTGTAGTAAATTGAGTTGAGATGAGGTTAAACTGACTTACACAAGTAAACTAAAAAATTACGAATAGAATCTGTCAATTCAGCAATTTGTCTTTTGAAGCTGAATCAAGCATTTTTTGAATTAATTCAGTTTAATATCGCCCATTTATATTAATCTATTAATTTTCGACTACTAAAAACACGTCAGCAATATTATCATCGTTTACGGCATCGACTGCCCAGCCCTAGGGTAACTTTAGGTCAATGCGTAGTCCTACTAAATTTCAAGGCCTGTCACATCCCAAAGGGCTTCTGCTGGTTATTATTAAGGACATTTAAGGGGTCATATACAGTCAGGAGGCCCAAAAAAGTCGATTTTTCAAGAATTTTTCTTGAGATGATCTTTTAAGTTATTAATGTATAATTCTGTACACATATAACGGTAACTCTTGAGTGTATTTTAATGTTTTTTATTTGTAAAAATAGTTATTTTAAAAGCTGCTACAGCTGATCTCCGGGAGCAACTCTAAGAAAAAGCGTTTTGCGGTGTGCACGATATCTCTAGACTGGATCATCCAAAATGGAAAAACCAAAAATATTTCGTTAGTATATTGTTTTATCTCGTAATTAATCGAAGGAATAAGCAAAATAAGAATTTTTAACAAAATCGCGGCTTCTTAAAAAAAAAAATCGATTTTTAACAACAATTTTCGCTCTAAATTGTTTATAAAATGGAAAATATTTATCGGTGAGCAAAAAGCTTCGATTAATTACTAAAAAATATACTTAAGAAACTTATGTTAAAATTTGAAACTGATCCGTTCAGCCGTTTCCGAGAAATCTTGCTCACCGACTATAAGAACACAGTTTTGAGAAAAACGCGTTTAAAGTTTCAAAAGCATTTTACATTTAGTACAAAAACTCGAACACGTCATTACAAATATGCGTGTAACTTCGAGAATATTCACCCGATTGACATGAAATTTTCTGTGGCTGTACTTTAATATATGTACATTACAAAAATAAAATAATAAAAAAATCGATTTTCTAAAAATCCTGACTGTATATGACCCCTTAACCCCTTTGCGAATTCCACCAGTCGTTTTCCATCCAAAAACGCAAAGCAATTTCAGGAAAAAAACCGAATTCATGACTTTGTGCTATTAGTCCTATTGGCCCAGAAGTGGCTGTGCTGCGCCTTTGCATATTCCGCGAAAATCAATCAGAAGGAAATGTTGTGGCACGCGTCCACCGGGAGTCTCGTGCAAAATTTAAATTACCTCGCCCGTTGCGTGTCTTTCGTGCAAATTGTATTAACTAAACCGCTTTTGCACCTGAAGTAAAAAAATGTTTAACGTCACCACCAGTTACAGTGATGTGGTCATGGACAGTTGCCTTTCGATTTGTAGGCTTTTATATACAAATTGAAGAAATGCGAGAAATGGGACCTAATGAGGACACCTTAATCCAAACCTGAAAAAGGAGATTATCTTTAGCAAAAAGAAAAAAAAAGAATTCTTGCGTATGATTGTAATAGGTGAGCAGAAAATCTTTGAAAATCTAAATCAGATACTTTCTTGCGTTTCTTAAGTATAGGCTGGTACGAAAAAGAACTAGGGTAAAAATAAGACGAAAAAAAAATGAGGGACTGAGGAATTGTGTGAATTTTTGGCCGTCAAGGCTGTCTGCAATTTCTCTGATCAAATTAAGGGCTCGCTCGCAATTTCTTTGAGGGTTGGGCACCTTAATCGAATTTTCGTTTGTCCTTCGATTTGATTTTCTTTTTGTAGCTTAAATTTACGTTGCCATGAGCCACCACACATTTTGCCTTTGTGTTCCCCCAGGAGAAATTTTTCATTTTTTGGGAAAGGCGAAAAAGTGATCACTCAATCCCTGTGGGAAGAATAAGAGTATATCTTGTGGTTTTCCTTCCTCTATTCTTTACATATATAAATCCTTAAGATTGTGCACACGTTAAGAGGAGGAGAAGATATACAAAAGAATTCGAACTTATACTTATCGCGATTAATCTCAATAAATGTCGCATCCGCAATTGGACGGGTAAAAAGACACAACAAAGATAATAGGGCGTCCTGTCCTTCACCCTTCTTGCCATTAGTCAAAGTCTTTGAGTCTCATCAAAATGAAGGAAAAAAAGATGTATCCGTAACATGACGTGACAATAATTACCGGGGCGCACACTGTATGTATCTAAAGATATTTTCTAGTGTCATCATCCCGCCGCTGGGGTTCTTGTAGAAACCACAAAGACCAGGAGTCGACGACATACAAAAAATCAGATCGAATAAGAAAAACCCAGATTTTTATCTAGATCGCTTTCTCCGATACAGTGCGCCCCGCACAGTAGACAGACAGACACCGAACCCATCATTATCCCTGAGGGGTACCCAGCGGGATGATGTTTTATTTTGTGTCTTTGATAACCTCCACTCCTGGAAGCGGGAACAGGAAAAAAAAAAAAAGGTTTTCGCCTCGAGGTGAAAGTACCCTTTTCGATTTTCTAGCAGGTCATATAATGAGTATCGAGAACGTGTCCTCATAGAAGGATTTCGCTTAATAGGACCGCGTTAGAAGTGCTCCACTTATTCGTCGTGACAACTATTAAAATTGTCACCATAGGTAGGGTAGTAGTATATTCATTTGTGCACGCACCCACATCAAGTGACGCACCCTCCCTCATTAATTGATTAAATTGATGCACTCAGACACCCCAGACACAGCCACACAGAGGAGAAGGTGTGTGCACTGTGTCTAAATTAAAGAAAAAAAATGAACCCCACGAGAATATGTAATGCTAATTTGTTGTCACCCTCTTCAATCTGGCGCAACGCACGACGCCTTTGTCTCAAACATAGGTATACCCCCTTATTTAATATTTCGGTGGTATATGCGAGCGCCCCAAATAAATTATACTCCTCTTCTCCTGACGAATTGCATTCATTTTCATCGCATTTTCTAAGATTTGTCAGAACCCCCTCAGGACAAGGGTGGGCGAAAAAGAGGCGGTTTTCAGAGAGGGTAGGGCAATAGCAATTGCAACAGAGGACTTATCTTCTCTTAATCTCTTCCCTTCCAAAGAATTATATTAAATTTTCAGACGCTTCATTCTAGGTAGACCTTTGTGTCCATGTGACGTGGCCTTAATTAGGGACAGGGGCCAGCACACAACGCAGGAAATATCTTTTGTTGCTTTCAGACTTAATTAGTTCGAATAGGGAAAGTATAGTAACTTTATCTCTGGAGTTATTGTGCACGAAAGGGGAGAACGAAAAAAAATATACCAAAAAATTGTAGGTTTAATTCTATCTGAAGTACCTTAATAAATATTTGAACAAAAAAGCATTTCTTCTCTTGATAAAATAGGTAATTTGCCCCGAAGGAACTCATATAAAATTCCACGAAAAGAAAGGGACTTTTGCTTACTTGAAAATTCGTGGGAAGCTCAATTTGGTTGGTAGTGTTGTTTGTTATAATTTTTTTTTCTCAACATACCTGGAAATGTCTAGTTAAATAATAGATATAATTTCAGGATGTGCCCGGAGATAATATTTTTCGTAGAAGAATCCAAATTGCATGTTAAATACGAATTTTATATAAAATTCCTGGAAAATAAGGAATTTACTTGTTTACAAAATTTTTGGATTACAAATAAATACACGAATTTATTTCTTGAACAAGTTGTATATCTTATTTAATATTAGATTCTCTATTCAGCTCTGTTAAACTCAATTCAGCAATGTTTTGTTCAATTCAGCTATGGAACCTTATACCTTATTACAATATTTTTCACTCGAATTCGAATAATCAGGGTTTAAATTTCAAGACAATCTTGTTAAAATATTAACCTGTGATTAACAATATCGTAATAACGAAAAGGATACCTGATTAGCTCAATTTAGCAATACTGAGATAAATTCAGCTCAATTTAGATCAATTCAGCTCAACTTACAAGTATAAAGCACCTACTCGTCATCACCGATTTCGCTCAAATTTATAGCACATGTAGGGCTTGGCTAGAAATGAAAGTACCCGAAGTGGGAACTCGAGATGGCCAAGCGTTTAGAAAATAATAGTATAACAAATTGTGATCGGTGATGACGAGTAGGTGCCTTCTCTTTGTTAGATCAATTTTACTCTTTGAAGAGAGCACAAAAAGAGGAAAAAGCGTATCCACCTACGTTTTTCTTCTTATTTTCCTCGAGATGCCAGGGGCGGCATTAAAACTTGTTGACATCTTAAATCCCACAACAAATAAATCTTCCCCTTTTTTAACTACGTTTCTGCGCCAAGCTCCCAATGCACGATAGTTGTAAACAAAAAGATTTGCTAGACATATTGAGCTGAATTTCTCGCAATAAAAAAATTTAATATTTATACTTACATGTGAAAAAATTCTTCTACAGGTTTGTTGTTGCTGTTATTTTTGCGTAAACCTACCAGGCACTTCATTCCCTATTTTCTTTGATTTCTCTTACTTTCAGGACGTATAGTTAAAGACTTTCTATTAAAACCCAAAAATAAAAGCACATAAATATTGATTGATTATTGCATTTACCATATATAAAATTTTCTTGGGGTACAATTAATAAATCTTCCAAAATCATTGAAGATTAAAGATGGCGAAAAATTTGGGCTACGCTGTCATTCATATGTTTTCCTATAGATTGCCATCTCCTTTAGTTCTTTACTCAAAGATTTAGCGTTACTTATCGCAGCTAAATTAAACTCTAATCAGATCTGCTCAGCTCTAATCAGTTTATATTAATTCAGCTATTCGGTTAAGGTACTATTACCGTCTAGAATGCTAAAAAATGACATATATTCAACAATTTTTTTTTTCACTTTCTATATTATATATTGTTATCAAAATTTTTTTTGCAGTATTAAACAGTTCTTGAAGATTACGAAAAAAATTTTTATTTTTATTTTCTATTAACTGTAAATTTAATACAGGGCGCTCAAATTTTCTTCTCAAAAAAACATTGCTGCATGGCGGACAGTTAATCTCTGGAACGGTAAGTCTGAAACATAAAATTCAAAAAGAGTTACAAAAAGCAAGTGCTCTTACGTGATAGTTTACCAGAAAAATTGAAAAATCATTAAAAATAAAAAAATGGCGGACATTTCAAAATTTTTTTCAAAAATCGCCCTTTTTTTCGACCTTTTTTCAGGCTCAAAAATTTTATATATTTTTTTTGTGGTCAAATTGTGGTAAACTATCACGCAAGATATAACAACGAACAGAATGCTTCAAAGTTTATTAAAATCGGCCCAGTAGATCCGGAGATTAACTGTCCGCCAGTTAAAAAAACCTAAACTCGAGAAAAACGCATTTAAAGTTTATTTAGAACATGGGAACAGCCGAGAGCGCGCTTCAATTGAGTCGTCGGCACTGGCTTCGAATTTCGATTTAATATTTTAGACAGTTATTATTGAAGGTATAAAGAATCTAAAAATGTAAAAAAAAAAAAATTCATTTTTTGAAAATTCTAGACGGTAATAGTACCTTAAGCACGATTCCGCTTCTTTTATCTGCATGAGAAATAATCGATTAGATAATTAAATGTAATATTCAATTGATATTTCTTGTGAAAACCGTATCATTCAATGGCCTTCAATTAAATTAACTATCGTTGATCGCACATAAAGCTTACTCTTAAAAGTTATTGATGCATTATGTAAATATTCTCTATGACACTAAGATCTAAAATTGTAAGAACTATTGCTTCACACAGGGTCAATTGACTGGGAATAAATTTCATTCATTGGAAAGCCCCGAAAAGTGTTAAATGAATGGACTTTCCAAAATTAACCCAATAGACCCTGACGGGAATATATCCGGTAGCATAAAAAAGACCGTCTGTTGGTATTCCCAAAATGAAAAATTCAAAAATAAAATTGAGTTCATGATCTGCCCACTGCTCTGTCTCTCAGAGCGGCACTAGAAAATATTCCAGGAATATCGCGGAAGACTCAATCACTGGACCATACACCGCTCTATTTAGAGCATGTGACAAATGAAACTTTCTGCAGACAACTAATTGGCGTCATATGGCCCATCATTGGCCCCAAAATAAAAAATGAAAAAAATGAAAAAGTGTCCAACCCACGACACGCGGCGGCGCCACAATTTCATTCACAAATTTCTTCAAGTGGCTGTATCTTATTTTTGTTGTTGTTTTATCTTTTCGTTCGTTTTACTTATAACCAGACAAGACAAGACACGTCTCGTGCATCACTTAAGCGTGTTACTCTTTTCTCAAGTAGGGGGCGCTAATCAGACACTAATGAGATAAGACGTTGACCGTTGGTCCTGCCCCCTGAAAGAGGAGGAATATATATTTTTTTTGGCTCGAGTCCAACCAGACGGCGATTTAATAGCCCCAGCCCGAGTACACACCTGAGGTATAAAGAAAGATTGAAACGTGAGATCTAGCTGAATCACGCTGAATAAAAAGTAATTGGCAAAGTTCGGCTAATTTCTTGATGAGGCAAAAGTAGCAAGCGTGTCGTTTCACTTTCTCGTTTTCAATCTTATGATTTTATCACATCCAGGTAATTATGTTGTTGTATGCTTTAGACTTTAGATGAAGACGCCCGGTCCGCCCAAAGGAACTTGTTTTTCCTTCCTTTGGAGCTGGTTCTGGTAATTGACTTGTTAAAGTCCGACAGGGCAACTAGCTAATCTGCGTTTGATGCATTGCAGGATGGGACTGTCCCCGGGATTTCATTTAGTGGTTTAATAGATAGATATTCAGGTGGAGGCGGTTAGGACCAATAGCAATCGCAATTGCGAATCTGGTGGCACTTTCACCTCACGCTGCCACTATTAAATCGACTCCCATTGCGCGAGGCGGCTAACGAGCGAGCAACCTGAAGAACTCGTTTCCGCAACTTCCTCCGCTCGTTATATGTGTGTTTTGAGCTGCATTTGGGGCACACAGAAGCGCCAATTTTACCTGAAGGTTTGCATCTGAACCTCACCTAACGAGGCGTTAGGTGATTTATGGAATTTCACTTATGCCCTAGCACTAGGATTCTGTCTTGTATGTTTGTATTTAACTAACGCTCGTAAGTATTCAGGCGGTCCTATTTCACAAAATCAATGTTCCATATTTCAAGCATTAATAACTGCAACGTGTTATTTGCTTTACTATAAATATACATATTTATTTAAATATTTAAATACAAAAATTAATGTTCAGACATTACACCATGATCAGACTATGAACGAAATTTTAGAAAAGCGTACTCAGTTTAAAAATTATCATATTGCCTTTAATTTTTCAAAATTGGATACCCATATTTCTTTCTAAAATGATGATTTTTTGATATTTTGGATTTGAAAAATAAAAATTTGATTAGTTACTCATGGTAAAAATTTGTATTTAAGCCCATTTTGCGTTGAAAAATTAATCCAACAATTTTTTCAGTTAAATATTTGAAGTTTGGATGGGTAAAAACTATTGCAATTTGATGCGTTTATTGCAAATTTTGAAATCTTTGCTATAGATCACGTTTTACAATATTCAGTTCAATGCAAAATACCAGATCCAAGTAAGATCAATAAAAATACGCAGCTATAATCTATCCACGGAATTAAACTCATTAGAATCATCGTCCTTATTCCTAAAAATTAATAGTAAAAAAAAAAAAAGTTTAAATACAAGCTTTGATTTTAATGCTCTAAAAAGAAAAAAAGAAACTTTAAATTAAATCAAACCCATCAATTTATTACATTATGCAATTTATAAGATATAAAAGCTTGTCATGCTCTTTCATTTGATATCCATATTAAAAAGGTTGACAAAATATCGGGTTGGCACGAAAGAAATGAGACAGTTTGTTTTTACATTTTAAATTCTAACATTTTTATTTTACTATACATTTAGTCAATCAAATACTCGCCGTGATCATCTATGACTTCTTGCCAACGTATAGGCAAGGACTGGATGCCTGTTGCCCAGAACTCAGCGGGCCGTGAGTTGAAGAAGGTGGCTACGTAGGTTTCAACTTCATTAAAAGTGTTAAAACGTTTATCACGCAAATCATTTTTCATGACTCTGAATAAATGATAGTCTGAAGGGGCAATGTCTGGGGAATATGGTGGATGAGGTACCGTCTCCCAGCCTAAGCCCTGCAGTTGTTGGCGGGTGGTGGATGCAGTGTGCGGGCGAGCTTTGTCATGAAGTAAAATGACATTGGCTCTTCTTCGTCTTTTTTCTTTGATAGCTGTGGCTAGTTTATCGAGCTACGCCGCATATGTGTTAGCATTAACTGTTTCATTATGTAATAATTCATAAAACAGCATGCCCTGAGAATTCAAAAAGCAGCACAATAGAACTTTTTCACCGCGGCTTTGATATTGCTTTGGTTGAGTTGGTGGGTCTTCCTTTCGTGGCAGCCAGAAGGCACGGCGCGTATTGTTTTCGTAGAGAACCCACGACTCGTCCCCTGTGACCAAATCCTCCAAAAACTCCTTCCGGCGCGGTCGAAGTAGTAGCGATTGGCAGAAGGCGACCCGAGCAGCACGAATGGCGTCTGTGAGGGCATGAGGTGTTCATCGGGATAAAACTCTCCTATATCCGAGCTCGTGCAGGTGATGTTCTATAGCGTGATGGCTGCAGTGGAGTTTTGTCGCTAATTCACGAGTGCTTGCATCCGGCTTCTGTTGCTGTTCACGGCGCAAATCATCATTGTCGAAAGCTGGTGGTCGTCCCGAGCGAGGCTGACTTTCGAGGCATCGGTCTCCTGTACTGAAGCGTTTGAACCAACGAGACACTGTTGCGTGACTTGTAGTATCTGAGCCAAATGCAATGTTGATGTTGTCTGCCGCAGCTCGCGCACTATGGCCTAACAAATACTCGTAAAGGTATACAGTTCGAACTTGTCGCTCATCCAATTGTCTTCAAACTGACTGAATTAATCGTGCGTGCGCTTTTATATACCCCTAGGACTGAAGCACCTAGAATGTTCTATAACATACTAGAATATGGTCGAAAACAATTGATTAGAAAAACAACATGAGTAGAGTTTTCTAGAGTGTCGCATTACTTTCGTGTCAACCCAATATTCACCATTTTGCGGCGGCCATTTTGAAAATATTACAATATTAAATATTGCATATTGCATTGCCACCAAAACTAAAATTGTATGCAAAATTTCAGGAAAATCTGTTCGGAGGAAATGGTTCAAAATTCAGTTGCAACATTTGACCTAAAGAAACAAACAAACATACATTCATAGCAAGTAAAATAAAAGCTTATAAAAATTACATCACATATCCCAGTTTCCTAGTATCATTTTTCTCTATTATAGTTTTATCCAGAGATCTTGTTTTACGAACATTTCGATTGGGCTTATCCCATAAGAGATCGATTGGATTAACATATAGTAATTGTGGGGCTTAAATTATAATTTTCAGCTTTTCTTTTTAGCGCTTTTAGTTGAGGAGTATTGTATGTATAATTTCGATTTTTGGAAAAAAGAGTTCTTGACCAACAATTTCTATTTAAACAAATAAAAAAGCGTTTCAATATCCTTTTGCAATATTCTCTAAATCAGTATCGGTTTATATTTAGAAGATATGATTTCTAGAAAAAGCAGTCTGATTTAACACTTTGACTGCCGGGTCTCGCACATGTGCGTGGCCTGCAATAGCTGAATAAGCGGCCGAATAAAACTCGGCAGTCAATGTGTTAATCTTTAATAAATCTATTCAAAATATCATTTGAATCGTGACAATCTTAATAGTGACGTTCTATATTGGAATAGACCACTATTGGACACTTAGTTTTATTTTTTACTCAACTATGCAAAGATTAAATTAAGAATTTTATTTTTTTTTTATAATAAAAACAAGCGTGTTTTTTAGAGCGAAAATTGATCTTTTAAAGCCTTCAACCAATCTCCAGAATTACTTAATAAATCACCGCACAGATTTCGAAAAAAGGATCATAGTAATGGTGATCATTATTCCAAATTTTTTTTAAATTGTTTTATAACAATTATATTATCAAATCAAACAAAAACATGTACACAAAGAATTCCTGAAAATTACCACGGCTATCACTTTTACTTGTCAGCATTTTATAGTGTTAAAATCTATTGACAAGCACGCATCAACACATTATTAATTTGAACCACAAATTCGTGATTATCGTTATAAATAATACTAAATTTCTTAACCTTTTTAATTTCGTTTTCAACTTTTCCATCTTCTTGATATCCAACAAGAAATTATCAACATATTTTGTACCTTTGTATTTCTATTTTTATCATCTGCACTCAGCGGAGCCTCAAAAGAGTCATAAATAGAGATTTTGACTAAAAAATCATCCATCCCAAAGGGGGTTATGCATAACCACTCTATCGTAAATTCGTTATTTCTGCCCTATAAAACTTCGAGCCTCTTCTGAAACTGGGCCAACAGTGGGCCGTAAATTGATTTTTCGAATAATGTGAAAAGTGTATAGAAAGGTGTGTACACGCCAGCCAGCTACACTATCCCAAAAACCTTCCTTCCACATCCCAGAAAACCCCGACCTCACTGAGATATGGGTTTTTGCGTGCAAATAAATATTATTTTTCTGCTCGAAATGCCAAGGAGGTAAATATATAGTATATATATATATATATATGAAAATGGATATAATAAAAGCCAGCCTCCGTCATCAGAAGGAATGTTCAAGGCTCTGGAATAAATTTTTATTTCTACCGAACCGTGTTTTCACTTTGCTTACCTTGATATACACCCGAAGAGAGAGTGAATAAATCATCAGACCTAATTGGTAGCTGGAGGAAAACTAGGACATCTAGTTTTATTGGCGAATCTAATCGTAGATATACCTGGCATACCGGAAGGATGAGCTGAGATGATGTTATCCTTCGTTTCCACCTCGTTGCATCCTGTTGTACAGAGTGAAAGTGGAACGAATTGTCAGTTGCAAACGTTGCTTTAAATCGTTTTCTTCCTTTCTTTTCCAGCAAATTTTGTACTTTCACAACGACTTGGTTAGATAGAAATGTTGTAAGTCCTTATCCTGTACCTACTTATTGCTGGCGTTACAAACCCTGCTGAATAGTACTCCTGGTACTCCTGGGAATGGATTCAGTCGTATTTCGCACAACTATCCCCCTTTAAAAAGGTAAAAATGGGCCACTTCCAGGTACTCTCTCTTATCAGGTGTGCAAAATGCATCTTTTCATTTGTAGAGAGTTGAAAAGTCAGGATCGTTCGACATAAAGTGGGCTCTTGCAATTCCTAGTTGGTAGTCCAGGAATAGGTTAGAATGTTTGCTTAGAGAAGCATTCTGGGTGCGCCAGGATGACGGATAAAACAAATTGCTACAATTTATCAGTAGCAGCAGTGTTCTGGAAGTGACGGGAATGAGGCCAAATACCTTCAGGCAATGTTGCAATTCCCTCAGAATCCGGGAAAAGGAAAAAAAAAAAAAGGAATTTTTGTGTCCTCCTCTACTGCTACTGTTTCTGTCGGGGAATGGATAAATTGATTTCTGTGGCCCTTCATACTGTTCTTCTATACACAACATTATAAACACACACCTCCCTGAATTTTGTTGTTTTTCGGGAAGCAATATGATTCCGGGATCATGATGATGATGAAGGCACATATATACCTGGGGCTCTGTTCTCGATTTGCATTTTTAATAACAGAGAATTCCCATCAAAATCTCTTGTTCCCCTGTCAAGTTACATGTCGGTCATGGTTGAGGGAATTGTCTTAAATTGAAGGAAAACATTTGTAAGATGCTGCCCAAGAAAAACAAGCGAGTCCCTTAAGGAATATATTCAGCCCTTAATATTACCTCCTTTTTTTTGGGATGTTGTATGCCTTCGTGACTCTTCGAATCGTCGGCAACAAGCCTCACAGCATCCAGCAGCATCACCTGCAAAGGCGCACACTTCCCGGCAAATGCTCTGATTTTTTTTTTCCTTATTCGATGCATTAGCTGAAAAAGTAAGAAAAAAAAAATAAAGGATTTTTTTTTTTTTTTCGTACGTTCTTAAAGAACACTTCAAGGACCACGTCAGTCTGGTCTGGTAGGTGTCCTGCTCGACATCTGCAAGAGGAGCCCTGCTCACTTACAAAAGGTAACTGCTTAAGGAGGCATTCATGTGCCTTTGCTGAATGGGCGCAAAATTTGAAGGTCTTTGGCTGAATATGCGACTGAAATCTCCCTTCTTCTTTGACTGTATAGATATATATATTTTTTTTTTTTCGCAAACTTTTTCGATTTGTAAACACAGTTAGAGTCCTTGTAATCAACTCTAAAGAATTTAATTTGTTCTGAAAATGGACTCGGTTAGGATAAGGATATATTCAGCATATTGTATACATACCCCTGTCCTGTCCGTTCGTTTCGCAGAAGCCGGCTTTTCCTGCTTCTTTAATTAAATTTCAATCAAAACATCCTCATGCTTCACGGGTCCTGTGTACCATATATATAAATATATGTGGAAAGAAGAAGGGCTAATCCAATTCTATTGTATGCCACAAGCAGGAAATCTAAGAGGCTTAAGCGGGAATCTCTCTCCGCAATTCTAAGGAATTTTTCATCTCCTTCCAATGGCCAAAAAAGAAAAGGGTTGACATTTTTTGGAATCATGAATTTTCTCAAATACGATTCCTATCGCCTAAAGAGCAGAGGGCATGTGATTGTGAGCGAGGTCGGGATATTTCTCCTACGTTTTTGTTTTTTTTTTTCATTCCATCGTTTTTTTTAAATCCCTCGTAAATTCAACCGCGAAATTATTCCTTTAAGAAAACTTTCTTATACCCCCATAGCATATCCTACCACCAGTGTGTTATAAAAGACGCGGCAAATCGCTTCAATCTATGGATGAGCGCGTGCCACAACTCGATCATGAGCAGCCTTACTTTATCCCATTTTTATGAGCTAACTCTATCCTCTGGGAGTGGTACCTTCAGCTCATTATCTACGAAATTTATTGGACAGTTCTACGACTCGGCGCCGCCGGCCGCCACCGGTGACCAGGGCACGTCCGCTGAATATGATTTCGTTTGATGAACTTTGAAGGGTGCCATGACACCAGTTTAATTTAATGTGACCAGCAGATCCTCACGAATATTTAAGGTGTCACGTTCTTGTACAAATTATTTAGAGGGGATCATATTTTATGACACTGAAAATAAAAAAGTAAAATTTAAATGTTTTTTTTAAAACATTAAATAGAGTCTTTAAAAAAAATTTTAATAGTAATCATCAATGAACACTTTTTGTTAAATAATACACAATTTTATAAAATTTACAAACTAGCATTTAACACACTGGCACTACTTAAAAAACGATCGTATTCAGCCTTTAATTCAGCTATACCCATCAACAAGTTATCTTGTAGTTAACAGTCATCGTGTTTGTTAAGTTAATGAATTTTCTTAAAATTGATAAACAATTCTTTTGTATTCTGTGATAGTTTCTAAAAACGTACAATAAATTTATTAATTTAAATGATGATCGAGTATTCTTAAAAGTTAATTTATTATTGTTTATGTTTCCGTTTTTAAATGCTAATAAATCTAAATTGTAGTAAAATTTTCATTTTTTCAATGGATTAAAAATTTGGCACTTTAATATATCAACATCAAGACTGTGATCTGAAATAAATCTAGCTTTCACTTAAATCACTTAAATCATTCACATATCTTAATTATATATTTTTTTTAAATGCTTTTAAACTGTTTAGATTCGCAAAGTGGGTCAAATAAATTATTTATAAATATGTTCACGTTCTATTTTTGTTTTGGATTTTTCGGAAATTAACTTAATAAATTAAAATATATTTCCTCGTTAAAATTTTTTCCCACTCTTAGCTATTTATTATTTATGAACTGGAAAACATGATGATAAACAACCGCACCACATTTCTATAATTTTAGGAAATATAATGAATTCAAATAATATTTTTCTGTAAATCTAGGGCAATTGGCATTAATTGATTTGATGCATGAATATATCGTAAACAAATTAAAAATATATAAAAATGTACGACCTACTGTGATCAAAAAGTAAAGCCAATTTTGAATTTAAATTGCGCGGGTACATCGATTCGAACAAATCTTCTTGTTTTTAGGTTTGCGGCACTGTCACTCATATATGTGTAAAATTTCACTCCAGTACGTCATTTGTTTGGTTAGTTTCTTTGTGTTTTCTCAGCAACTAAAAGTGTATTTTTCGATTTTTACGATGTGTGATTTTATTGAGCAAATTGTTGCATTAAATTTTGTTGGCGTAATGAAATCTATGCTGCAGAAATGTTTAGAATGTTGCAGAAAGCTTTCGGCGATCAAGTTTTGTCTGAAAGAAACGTTTAGAAGTGGTATAAAGAATTCAAAGAAGGTAGAGAAAGCGTTGAAGACAAAGAGCGTCCCGGACGACCATCAATATCAATCAATGAACAACATGTCAATGAAATCAAAGATTTTGGGCTCAAAAATCGTCGTTTGACAATTAGAGACCTTGCTGATACTGTAAATATTTCATTTGGATCAGTCCAAACCATTTTGAAAGGACATTTGTGCTTGAGAAGAGTCACAGATTGGTTCCAAAACACTCAATTTTTTGCACTACACTGCATTAGTTCTTTGGGACTTTTTCATCAAAAATTCGATGCATGTCGTTCCACAACCACCGTATTCGCCCGATTTAGGTCCTCATGACTTCTGGCTATTCTCTGAGCTCAAAAGACCGCTTCGGGGACACTGTTTTGAATCGACTGATAAGATAAAAGAAAAATTGAAGAAGGAACTGAAAGCCATTCCAATCATCAAGTTTCAGAAGTGTTTCGAGGATTGGAAAAATCGCTGGCATAGGTGTATTGTATGGGGCGGGGACTATTTTGAAGGGGATGATATAGATTTGGAAGAATAAATAAAAATTTTCAAAGTTATAAACAAATTGGCTTTACTTTTTGATCACAGTAGTATAGTGCTTTAGATAAAAGCATATTTTAATTTTCAAATTACAAAGAATATTAAAGGTTTTTTTGTAAAGTGAAATGAGACAATGTTTGTGCGTATGAGCAACAAAAATTGAAATATCAATATCTAACTTTTCAAATATTTATTAGTTTCAAACTTTTGGGGCAATCCCACTGGTATTTACGTTCCTTAAAGTTTCAGGCTTATTTATGAATATATTCTCTATTCTATATATGAATATATTATCTGACAATACTAAATTATGTCCATTAAAATTTTCGACGATGTAAACCAACCGCTCTCCAGAGACCACTGCATGAGCGGAAGGATATTTCCCATTAAATTTAGTTGATTCCAATTTTTTTAAACATGAAAACTAATTAATCCTAGCAAATAGGTGGACAGTAGTACTATCATTTATCCTAAATGTCCAGGCGATTCTGGTCTATCTAAGCGTTTAATAATACTCTCGAATATCGTTCAAACTATTAACCGACCGCTGGCTACAATCAGGTAATTATTACGTCAATTAAACACGGAAGTGCCGCGGAAATTCGAATTACATAAACGTGCCTATTATGTGGTGTGGCATCAACCCTCGTCGCGCAATCACGCGATAGCTATCACTGGCAGCTGTGGGCAGCCTTTGGGTATAGGCTGATTTTAAAATCCGATAGTGGTGAACGCGAGCCCATCAGCAGCCTGCAGAAGCAGCCATCATCCCGCAGATAAGATATTAAGATACGAGATCTCGAACGCTCATTTAACACAGCAAAAGGAAATGCTCATTTTCTGGGTATCACCTTCGCATTATTTCCGCGGTCTCAAATTAATGGTGTTTGCGGTAAGCAACTTGCTGCCTTTCAAAGACCTTAAGACAAGCGGGCAGACGTGCAGAGACTTACACGGTGGCTGCTGCCGTAATTTAATTACGATCGCGCGTACAACATAGGGTATACAGGGTAATATATAAAATAATCACCTGAAGATTTGATTAAGCAGAAGAAAAAGTTTAGGTAACTATGTTTATAATCAGGTGTAATAAAATCCTGTAACGCTTCAATGGATCCGTTTATTTTTTAACGTTCTATTTCTTGAATCACCTCTTTTGCAAGCCATGTGCAAAGACCTATTAATAGACAGAATTGGATAGATCATAACGATGTTAAATTGTTAATTTTTTTAATTAAATCCATAGGCAAAACTATTCCCTTAAATTTTTCTACCATATTTTTGGTAGTTACTGCTTGTATTATTTATAATTTATAATTTCTTCTGAAAATGCGACATTTAATTGTAGCGGATTCCCGCACTAAAAACTGCGATTTTAAAGTATAATCCAACTTTTGGAAGCAATTTATTATTGTATCAATCACTTTGTCTAACAGTTGATATTTTTGTTTGATTATACCATGTGCAGCTTCCACTACCCAGTGAACTTTTGTTACAAAACGAGTCTGATTTGATTCTTCAATTGGAAAATGATTTCGCTTACCGTTTAAAGCAGTCATAAGTACTGTGGACTTTTGATTCCAATACGTTTTTTCCACCTCAAAAAATACGATCGAAGACGAATATTTCACCTTTATGCATTAATTCACTCATACCATACAGAACGTTAATAAAATTTGGTATAACATCAGCGTCATTCTGATTTGCATAGTCTGGTCCTGTCATGTCAATTACATGCATAAGGGAACCTTTTTCTGACTCTTAAAATTGTAAAATCTTTATTCAAATTCAAATAAAGGTATTGAGTTTCTTTATGTATACCATAACCAACAACTTTTCTTCGGTTTTTTAACTATGAAGTACCTTTTCGATAATTTCCACAAATATATATGTTTTAGCCTTTAAATTTACTATAGTATAGTAAGAAATTGGCGATGGTACAAAAAGGGAGTCATTAAAAAAAATTTTTTAGATAATTTAAATAATTTTTTTACCACCTTCTGATTAACGAAATTTTATTTTCTGACTTTTTTTTCAAAACTGCTTTGGTACCCTGTATAATATATGTATATTTTAGCCACCAAAATCAGCTCAACCAATTTCGAGAAAATTCATTTTTTCATTTATCCAAAAATTCGTTATAACTAGTGTAAAAATCATTTTTTGAAATTGATATTTGGCATAAATTAACCCAATCACAGTAGTAACTTACCACATGAAAAAGGGCAACATATGTACAAGCGGGGGCAGCCCACCCACTCTTATCCTGCTAAGTCCTTTTCGCCTTCATGTATTGTTTATTCAAGTTAAAAATATAATATTTTAAAAGATTTTTCTGAGAAATTAGTATGCTTGTAATAGTTATAAATAGAGCTAACTAGCTTTCGATTGTCCTTTACAAACAATCTAATTTTAACCCTTTCGACACAGAGCAGGTTGATGCAGAAACTCGTTTTCTTTTTTGTGACACCATATTATTTAAGGTATAAGGTCTATAAATCAAAATTCACTATCTGAAATTAATGAACGTTCAATTCCAACTACATCTGTATTCGCCGATAAGCCATGACGAACTTTTAAGTCGCTTTAAAGCCAAGCTTTAAGCCAAAATGATTTTATTTTTACGTTTTCCATGCAATGCCACGCTTTCTAAACGTTTGCAAATTTTGCAAAAAAAATGTTTTGACGACAAACGAAAAAAGTCATCAGAGATAATCAAGGACCATAGTCCCCTTTTTGCGAAAACATTTGTAGCGTTTGTATTGAATTTGTTTTGAAGACCTCAACCAACTTTTCTTCAAGTTTTAGATAAAATTTTTTTTTAAATATTAATATTAGCAATAACAAAGATTATTACGAAGTTGTAAAAAGTTTGCATATAGACAAAAAATTTAAATAAAAAATTGAAAAGTGCCCCACTAGAATAAAACTAGGACTAGATTAAGGACCTGATCAGAAAGCCTAAGTAGACACGGATCAGGTATATAACGCCATTTCTAACGCGGCAATCATCCGGCTGTTAGATCCTGGACTATCGTATCAGACCCTGATTAAAAAAGTATATTTGACCCGGATCAATTTAACTGATAGCACAATAAATAATGAACAAAATTGATAGTATAGCTCGATATCTCTTCGTGAATGTAATCGATAGTCAGACAATTGTATCAGGATCGGATAAAATCAAAACCCTCTATAGATCATGTAATGGCTGGATGTAATGAACTAGAGTTGACCCTAAATTGGTTCAAAGCAGGAGACTACATCAGGGTCCAATCAGCTTCATTAGGGCCGTATAAGATCCTGAGAGGGTTAGAATCCTATAAGCCTATATGTACAAACTTAAAAGTAAAAGTAAAAAGTTAAAAATAATATTTTTTTATTAGTTTAAAAAACCTACAGTAATTTGAGTTTATAAACTTGCCTTTGGTGGCACCGATTCCAAAATAAACTGATAAGATATCGTAAATATTTAAGTATCAATAATTTTTTATAATGTCCTTTAATGCTTTTTCCTTTAAATTAATAAAAAATATTATTTTTAACTTTTTAGTTTAAGTTTGTACATATAAGCAAAGTTTTCAAGTCAGTTTTTATTTTTTTGTAGAAATTGGAGCTGGAATTGTTTGTTCAAATTTAAATAGGACTTCCCCCGAGATATAGCCTATGCAATAAAAAAAGAATCATTAAAATCGGTTCAGGATCAGCGAAGTTATCGAGTAACATACACACACACACACACACAAACATAAAAATACAGTCGAATTGAGAACCTCCTCCTTTTTTTTTTAAGTCGGTTAAAAATAGAGATTGTCGTATTAAGAGAAAGGATAGGGATATTAAATTCAGGCCTAATCAAGTTATTCCATATTAAGACCCAATCAGGACCACGTGGGATTTTTCCTAGTAGGGCATGACCTTTTGTAGCCTGATCCGTCCCTGGCTTAACTCCGGCTTGCCCTAATTTATTTCTAGTCGGATTAGTATGGCGAATGTAAGAAAAATGTCGATATCTTTTATTTTTCCTAAAATTCGTCTATTCTTTTTGTACTTTCTTGTCTTTACACTAATCCTCCTTGAAATTTATAAAGAAAAATTTTTGCAAAAACTACTTCAATAGTTAAAATTTTTATTTTCATAATCGTCCAATTAATTTCCACTGTACAAAATCTAGAACAATTAGCAATTAAATTTTACACTAGCAGACGAACAGATGTCCAAATTGTATTCATCAACTCCCTTTTTATCCTGTACTCAAAAACCGACGGGGGAAGGTTTATTTTCATTTTCTTATAAAAAGTACAAACCGCAAACAGGATAAGCCGGGGGGATTTTTAGGTCTTTAAGCGGCAAATTAACCTCAGTACCTTAAAAGGGTTGAATTGAATGGACACATACATGGATCTTCCATTATTTTCGAATTCTATGCACTTTTCCCATATGCACCCCACTGGTCGATTTAATTACGGATAATAGCCACGCTTTATTCTTAAATCGACCAAGAAACCTTAACAAATTTGAAATTCTCAAGATGCTGCAGTCCAGTGGTTTAACAGCATCCTTGTGGACCTTTTGTTTGACTTGATTTTTAGCGCCTTATGAGTGTATAAGATTTCAGCTTTTCAAAGATTCTAGAAAAAAACCACTTTTTAAGTAGTTTTCTGGAGTGACCTCTTTTTGTGTGGGAGGGTGCGATGTATGTACCTAAAATTGGTTTTTGGTGAAACTTTTCTCACTATTTCGATGTAATTGTGGAAATTAGAGACTATGTTAGAGATACATATGTCAGTTCATTTCATCATACATAAAATCTTGCAGTTGTGCTCCACTTGCAGAAGCATAGTGGTGGCAAATGGCCAAAGAGTAGGAGGACCAGTCACAGGGCTGAGACATGCGCTGGTGCCCATGTCCAAAAACATCTTCCTCGAAAAGTCTGGTCCTAACTCAAAAGGCATTTTTTTGGTATGATATCTGAGAAGTCTTTCGAAAAGGTAAAAGGTAACAGACAGTCCAAGTTCAGTTCACCCTGTGAATACTATATATAGTAGTGTGTTGATAGTATTACCTGGCGTATATCTATAATGTATCTACCTGGGGCTTGTCACAGTCACGGCCTACTATAAGATACGAGATACGAGCCGGAAAGTGATAAGCCTTCGCTGCTGCTGCTGCCGGCCTAGAGCTCTGAATGGGTTTCATCGTGCCGTGCGGCGTGCCTACGTTTCGGGGTTACTCACTGCCTGGCGAAGTCCCCGAAGACGAAGCAAAATGTGTGGTGGGCCCCATGCAGCCCGACCGAGTCTGTTTTTCTGTTGTATAGTACGCAAGGGAACTTGGTCGCAGCAAGCAACTTTTTCAGTCCAGAATGGAACGTGGTCGTGTTAACAACGTCGGTAGATGGCTGAATATGTTGCTGCCTCTCAGCATTTCGGAAAGATTTCGTGAGTTATAAAAGATGGATTTTTAAGATCACATCAGTGATTTTAGTGGTTCTTAAACCCCAAGGCCGTTTAGGATGGGATGTCACCTTTGTCTGGCTTCTTAGATTTAAATCGCAGTGATTTCGTGAAACGAGTATTTCTTATTCTTATGTCACTCCATTAGTCAGCGACACAGAAAAAAGTGCTTTCTTCATACTTTTGTGCAGTGGATATGATGAAGCGCAGTAGTGTCTAACGAAACATAGTGATTTGTGGTCTATAAAGAAAGATACTGTTTTATTAAGTGAACTTCTTAAAGGATATACGTATAAAATAGGATTTATGCTTACAATAAAAATATGTTGGCTGTGAAGAACTTCTTTTTACCCGAACGTAAGGCTCCCGATGCCCCACCGCAGAGGTTCTCGAGGATGCCTGAGGCGTTCCTTCGCTCCATCCGAAGGAGGTCCCTTCGTGTTAAGCGCGCTAAAAGTCTTGTCGTTTCCGATAGGGAAAAACGGAAATCGGGTGAGTGATATCGGAGGTAGAAATTATCGTTTTTTAGTTATTTTAAGAAATATTTTTTTGAATTTTAACAATTATTATATAAAAATATTAATTAAATAATAAAAACATCTCTTCAGATCGTCAAATAGATGTTTTTCGGAAGGTTTTTAATTAAAATGTTATTCTTTTTCATGCGAAAATTTATTTTAATGATATAACATTTTAAGACCTTAAAATATAAATATTGAACTTTCTAAAAAAAAATTGTTTTGTATTTTTGATCCCAAATAGGGCTGTGATAGGGCTGCCACAATTAGGTCCCTTTAAAAAAAACAGTTGGTAGAAAATTTCAGCTGTGGAACGTCTGAAACATAAACTTCGAGCAGGATATTAAAATATAAATCAGTCTCTATCGTGTGAACTAGAATTAAGTATTTTGGTTTCAAAGAAGAAAAAAAAAATGGCGGACTTTTGAATTTGTTTCTCCTTTTTTTAGTAAAAAAATTGTTAAAAAATTGGTAATTATTTTTACAGTAATGTTTATGTTTTTGAAAAATCGATTTTTTCAAAAAATAAATGTATACTCCCCCTTAAGAAAAGTAGAATATATACGCCAAAATTTTTCACTATTGTATACTTTATTTTTTTTTTAAATTTTAATTTTCATCAAAGTATCTAAAAGTTTACCAATTGTAGAAATTTTTATACAAGGTCGATTTAATGTTTTTGAAGAATTTAGAGGTTTTCACAGCCTTAAGATATTTAACTACAATTTTAAGTAACTAATAAAGTAGGAAAATATTTTCAAACTATATTATTATTTTTGAAATTTGGCTACTATTCTGTGTAAATAATTTTTTTCTGAATATCCATTCATACAGATTAAAATTTTTGAATTTTGAAAAATTTAGAAAAGAAATTGAATATCTTTTTAGTGAATTTCAATAAAAATTTGGCTTTTATGTTGGGAGAAATTTAACACTTTTTTTATATTGTATGTATGACCACACCAATTTTCCTTTTAACCCATTAATGCCTGAATAACAAAAAATTGTACGGCAACTTCGAGGCCCTAACTTTTATCGAAGGGGTGGTCAATTCTTATCGAGACCAACTTTTCTAGACGTATTTTGAGTCGCCTAACACGATCCAACCAAAAAAAAAAGTGAAAAAAAATTATTATTATTGTTTTTGTGCAATATTATGTAAATAAATACCTTTTTCACGTAATTTTTTTTCGAAAAACGACAGATTTAGTGGGGAAAAAGCAACTTTTTCCTGCAATAAAGTGCATAAAACGTGTTATTAGTACTTAAACTTCAAAAATATGCAGGCATTTTTTTCGTTAAAATTATTAGGCTGCATAAAAATTGCAACAATGTAACGCATATTTGCATTACTTTCGATCACTGTTTTTATCTCACTATGTTCGACTATTCCCAAAAATGTATATAAACTAGTTTTAAGGGTCACTGATTATGAATTTGCTATCAGATTTTCATAATTCAAAATAGCGGATTCAAGATGGCGAACAATTTTTGGCAAAATTCTCAATTTCTTCGAAAAAAAAGTGGGTATTCGGAGTTTTTGGGGTCACTGATTACGATAAAAGTTAGCGCCTAAAAGTTGCCGTACAATTTTTTGTTATTCAGGCATTAATGGGTTAATATTTTTGTGTATTAAAAAAAAAAATTTAAACTCATATTTTTATTATAAATCAATAAAGAAATGCGGTTGAATTTTAAACGGTAAAGGTTTAGAATTCTAATTTCTAAGGATTGAAAGCAAAACCCAACTGAATAAAATATTCATGAATACTTTTGTAATGCTAGAATATAGTTTAAAAAATAACGAATAAATTATTTTTAATTTTTTATTACTGGGTTTTCTATTAACAAAAATAAATTAACGTGTCAATTCCATTGTCTGGGGGTAATTTCAAAGCAATTCAAATCCTCATTTAATAATTCTGTTTTATCAACCTCACACAAAACAGTAATAATTATTTTTTACAAAAGATATACACTTAATTAAGCTGAACTTCGGACATTTTTCTTATTTTCGTAGAAATCGCATCTACATATAATGATAACCACAATCTATAAAAGTTTTACTAAGAACTTTATCATCGTTTATATTTATCCCAAGAGGAAATGCGTTTTAGCAAGCGCAGAATCGAATTAATTTGTATTAAAGTTAAGACTACAATGACGCTAAAAATATTCGAATTCGTATATAGCATATAATAAATTTAGTAATATCTATGACAAAATTAAATTTAATCTACAACGACACATATAAAAAATTGCTTTAATCCATAATAAAAGATTAAAAAGTATCCGCAAATTTTCGACCTTGTACTTTCTATAGTAAAAAAATTAAAGAAATATATTAGAGAATGTAAAATCTTTTGTAGAATCGTTAACTTTGAATTAAGTTAAAGTTATTCATTTTAAAGCTATAAAATGTCTAAAACATTAATTATTTTATCCAATGGTTAACGATGTTCCACAGGGTTCCATTCTTGAACCTTTATTATTTATTTACTTATTATTTTACGAAATAATATATTTTTTGTTATTTTTTGTTTTGCATTCGCAAGGAATATCAAGCGTTATTTTAGTTATCAGAAACATTGTTGATCATATGGAGACTTATTTCAGAGCTACCATATGAAAAAAACAAAAATTCTAATCCCAAAATTCCCCTTATTGCTGCTATAATTATCAACTGGGTAACTGATTAAGTAAAAAATTGTCTTTATCTGCTAAAGATATCACGTTATTTTTCAATTAAACTTCGTATAGTGGATTTTTAGTCTAGAAATAAAAATAGCACTCTGATTTCTCTTACACTAGAAGACCTATATTCATAGAAATCTGTCCAATTGCTCGATTAAAAAATCTTTCATCTCTACCAAGCATCTTGCATCACATGGCAACGAATTGCAAAATTTCTTGTTGTTTAAAAATGTTAAATCTTCATCATAAAAAAGGCCTTAAACATGCAGACTGTAGACTTTTCTGTTATCAGTGAGGAATCGTGCGATTTGTGCCCTCAAGGCTTCCGGCAAACTCAGCCCCGTTCGCCGATAACAAGCGTCGCGTCGTTGGTGCAAAATTAGATCATGTTTACGAAAAAACATATTTCATTGCCTGTCTTGATCAAATATTGTAATTTGTCGATTAGATTAGTTAAACTGGTAAAAACGAGAAGCTGATCGTCATGTCCGTGTACAAGTTGCAACACCGGTGCTTTTATCTACAGAATATAAATAAAAATGGGGAATTTCAGCCACGTTAAAGGATAGTGCATTTTGAGGGCACAAAATATAGAGAATATAACAAAAAATGCAATTTACCATGAGACTGCAGGCGTATACTGCATTTTTAAAAGAGAATTTCATTTTATCGGTGAACAGAAGCGCAATATTTGGTCGCATATCGCATTTTTTTGTTCCTTCTTTTTGAAACTCTAAAGCTCCAGGGCGACCCACTTTAGCTCTCGATGGAGCAGTGGCGGGCACGTAACTATATACACCTGAGGGAATACGGTAGGGGGCAAAAAATAATTCATCACGTTCCCAAAAAAAAAAAATATAAGATCCAATGGAGCCGGCAATAGACGAGCTGCTAGTGGGGTCACTTCAATTTTTAATCAGCTAAACCAGGTGAGGCTGCAGAGGCGCACCACCGCTAGCGTGTTTACTAACTAAACCCGTCGCCGGCGCTTGAGTATGCAACTTTACCAGAAAATAACATATATGGTGGAGTGGGTGGATGCTTCTAAGACGTTGTTAAGGAATTATTTATGTCCCCCCTCACTGACGAAACACGGAAGGAATACGAAAGGGACTCTTTCCTTGAGCCCCTCTTTAGGGTCTGTGTTCCACACCGTCGAGTGGTTTGAGCTATACCTTTAGGGGGAAGGTGGCACGTCACTCAGGTAAATGGCTCCTCTAATATCTGCATCGAACCATAAATTTTCGTCCGACGATGCATAAATTATGTTGCTGTCCACCGGAGTCTATTTCGAAGCTGTAATAGATTTATGTAACCGCGCGTGCAGTGTTTTCGCGCTCATGAAAGAGGTCAGTGAATTTGTTTTCACGTCACACCTGACTTAATTTCAAGAAAACAAAATTATGTATATTTTTTTCTTTCCTCGCCTCAAGATGAAAGAAAGTTGAAGGAAAACAATTGAAAACACACGATGAGAAAAAAATAAACGAAGAGTGTTATCTAATTTCAGGTGTGTTTTCACATTGATTACGAGTTTACGCAGGTGCACACTCTTTTCTTTCCGACCTAATTAGTATTAGACTTAAATAATTTTTTCCCTAAGGACGGAAGTGTCCAAGTTTGTTAGAGCAAGCGTGCGTATATTAGCCTCTTAATGAAGGCAATCGTAATGCGAACTTCCTCCAAAGACGTGCCCAACACGCTAGGAAGGCGTATAAACTTCGTCATCCGCTGGCCCTGATCAATTGCTATTGTTCTGAAGATTTATATCTACGTCATACCGACGATTCTGCTCTTGTTATCACCACCGATGGGAGCACCTCTCGAATGGAACTCTTCATATAAAGGTGATTGAAAATTCGAATCATGACACAAAATCCATTTTTGGGGTACAAAGGAAGTGTACCCATTTTTTGGGACAAGCCTTTTCTAGACTTTTGTGGGTTAGGCTGGCGATCGATCGTGTGAGGTGCGACAAACCGCTAGATCGAGTGCAGATGTGATCGCACAGCTAATTTTAGGTTCTGATGTAAATCACAAGTGCGGCGGCGGTAGTGGCGACAAAACGTGCCATGGCGCAGGCCCATTAATTGACCCCGGAAAGCCCCCCGCCGTCTGTCGATGACCATACGATCGCGAAATATGATCACATCGAGCGGGAACAGATGAAGACGGGCTCGGCTAAGTGATTTGAATGGGTCTAAAAGGGTTTGGGTTAAGCAATTTGGCTCGAGGCTAACTTTTTGCAAAAGTTAACATCTGCTGCTTTTCGATTAAGCGGAAATCAGGAAGCACCTTACGGCGGGATTTATTTACAGCAGATGGATCAGGCGGGTGTTTCGGTTTTTTTGTTATTCTGCTGGTGACTGTAGGAATTTTTTGTAATATCAAATTAGGGCATACATTACAGAGTTCAAAACTGCTTAGAAACTGATTTTAAAGAATTTTCTTAACAGTGTATAGTCTGAATTATGTAATATTGCAATTCTTCTACATTATATTGCGAATTCAATAGTCCCACAAACATTTACTCGACCTTCTAAACCAGAAATCAGACTATATAACGCCCTCAAAATTGCTCCATCAAAAAATTACCTCGTGATGCAGCATAACATCAAATATAGCTAAAAAATGGGTTTTCTTCCACTTTTAGATAAGAATTCCTCGAAATCCTGACGTGATGAAGCAATTATGAGGTTGAATTTGGATCTAGTACGTGAAAAACCGTCAGAAAAGTATAATCTGGTTTCTGGTTAAAGATTTTGTCAGCTGGTGTTATCTCTCTTCGGGTACACAAATGGAAGCCAATTTCAACCTCCTTCCATTTACCTTTTAAATCACTGTTTTCATTTTTTTTTTTTAAATCCTTCCCAGTAAACCAAACGATTCGAAAATGACTCGAAAAAGACTTACTTTAAACGAACATACTATATAGTTCGTTAAAGATATCGAAAACGAATCAGCTATCAGACTATTTGGATTTTTCGCTAGTGAATCGTTTTAAATGATTCTTTACTAAATCCTGAAACTCTCGGGGAAAAAGCAAAATGAATTCTAATAAACATTCGTTTTTCTCGAAAGTTTGACGACTTACAAGGAAACGTTCTCAGGTGTGTCTCACCGATTTTGATGAAATTGAAATATGTTATAGAGTATCGAAAAATAAGAGACACGTATTTTTTTTTTTATCTGCGGGTATGCACATTTAGGGGGTGAAAACCACTCCTAAAGTTTACCCCCAAAAACAGTTTTTCTTAAATATTTCAAGTTCTAATGAATTTTTTCGAATGAAACAAAATGGAAATGATGTCTCATAAATATACTAACTTTTTGTAAGTAATCCGGTTCCCGGGGGTGGCAACCCTTATTTTTTATTGCAGAAAAACGATTTTTTTTTGTATTTTTGCATCATAACAATAATAATTTTAGTTAAAAATCATTTAAAAATATATTTTTACATACGATATTGAAAAATAAAGTTGACATGTTTTTGGGTTTTCTTAAAAAAAGCTCCTCAAGGGGGTAAACAACCCCTAGTACTAATACGTAAATTATATACATATATTCTTTCAGACATCCGTTTTTTCGTGAAATCAAGTAATAAGGGGTTTTTGGAGTCGCTGGTTAAGAATTTGATGTTAAATTTAAAAAATTCAAAATGGCGGATCCAACATGGCGGACTAACTTTTGAAAAAAAAAACAATTTATATAAAAAAAAAAAAAACAATTTATATAAAAAAAAAAAAAAACAATAAATAAAAGTACCCATTAAATGTGCGTATCCGCAAATAAAAAAAAAACGTGTCTCTTATTTTTTTAAAATTCATCAAAATAGGTGAGACATACCTAAGAACGTTTCCTTGTTAGTGAAGAATTATTTAAAATGATTCACTTGAGAAAATCCAAATAGTTAATGTTCGATATTTTTAATAATGTGAATTTATTAATTTTTTTTTTCTTATAGGATTGCTTTCGATATTAAGCGGCGCGACTAGTGCTTTTGCATTTTTCGATAGTCTATACCCTTAAGAATAATATATTAAAATTTCTTAGTGTGTACCTCAAAGAGTTTTTGAGCTACAGCCTTTTAAAAAACAACTTCAAACACAAGTTGTAGGATTGTTCCCTGGCTATCCGCTGGTGACATTGGATTTGACCTTAACCATGATCCTAAAGACCATTTCGAGGTAAAGTTGATTTTTTGAACCTCCAGTTTTTCGATTGAATGAAAAATGTCAATTTGCCATCAGATTTAAGTATTTATAAATGTAATTTTGAATTTTTTTTCAAAACACTGTCATTTTCTTGGATTTCAATATTTTTTTCACAATCGAGGTTCACAGTCCAGGAAATATGTTCTAGTTTAACAGACTTTTTTTTTTTTTTTTAATTCATGCACTTTGAAGGTCAAGGTCACAATCAATGCAGCAGTGGAATAACTTTATTTTTTTTAAGGCTCAGGAGATCGCGCATAAGTCGCAGAAAATTGAATATCACAATTGTGAATTGTCAAACTAGTCGTGCCCCTTTAATTAATATTATTTCATATTTAATTTTTTCATATTCGATACTTAAACTGAAAATATATTTTTTAATATTTCCATATATTTCGTAAAAAGTCAACAAATTCTTCGATTCGTATTTTTTCTATACCTCTTTAAAAACGTTCACTTTTATTCGAAATTTAAAATTTTAACCCTCATAAAATTCATTGTTGGGTTGTCTTTTGTATTACTTAATCAAAATGTCAGAAATACATAGTTCTAAAGTTTCTACTTTATTCAGCCACAAACAAAACCAAGTGCTGAATTGCACATTTTTGAAGCCCTCAAGCTATTCAGATATAAGAATAAGAAGCATGTGAACTCATCTTGTATTTGATAATCAGAAGGGGAACATAATACACCCAGAATAGGTCTACTCTACATTCAAAATTTCCATAACAAGTTTACTGCCAGATTTTATTCAGCCACGTATTCAGCTAATATACCTATTATCCAGGGGGACTTAACAAGGAAATTAGCACAATTCAGCAATTGCTATTGGTGTGCTGAATTGAGCAGGGCGAGTGTAGAAATTGATTTTTTTAAACAAAGACAACAGCAAAGACAAATAATAAAGCTTTTCTTTAGCTAGCATTCTCCATCTTAATAACTTGCTATCTGTAATTGGGCTATGTATCTTAAAACTATCTGATCACCTAAAAATCGTTGTGAAAACACCAATCTGATTATACACATAAAAATTCCAGCACATTTAATAATACCTTACTTGAAGATAATAATAATTTTTAAATCAATTACTCTCACAACGTGCGCGGTATCTTTCTTGCTGCAATCTTGGCGCCTTCTCGAAAACCAAGATCAAGTGAGGCATGTTTATGCTTCCAGTTGAAACGTGGTGCCGATAATTTAAACCGGGAAAGGAAGCGTAGGTGAACAACACCGAACGCATGCCCATTTTAAGAGGTCTATAAGTTAAATTACACCGCAACTCAGGTTCGGCACACGCTGCAAAAGAACTCGTTCTTTGCAGATTTCTGTTTTGGTGTGTTCGAACTCTTGCAGAGCTCTTTAATTACCTGCCGCAGCGGGAGCCTGCGCGACCATATCTTGGATTGGAAGTGCTTATTCGCACTTGGAGCTCTTAAGGTGCAGATTTTATTACGGCACGATTACGTAAAAGCACAGAACCCTGAAACCACGCGGATGTGTCATCGCATTAACAAGTTTTTTGTCTTTTTAGTACGAGATATCCATTAAAAAAAACTCTTTTTCGCTCCACCTTGCCCCCAGGCCCTGCACTCTGAGAAACTCGAAATATGGAGGAAGTTCAAGGAAATCTTTGAAACACGCTACAAAAAATAAAATCTAAAACTTTTTGGCAGCTGTTGTGATCGTAGTTTCTTGGAGGAGAGAGAAAAAAAAGGAACAATTTCGTTATTATGTTACAATAACTACGCTTTTGATGTGAGCGAATTGAGTTGAAACACAGGCCATTCGCTTCGGTGATTTTTTGGCCTTGGTTTCCTCGCCTTTTTAAAGGTTAAACGTGCCGCCGTTCGGTGCTGTTTTGTGCGCAGCACGGACCTTAAGAAAACTTTAAGAAAAACCTACAGCGATCCAACTCTCCCGAAACAGATCTCATTGGTCGAGGTGGTGCGGATTAAGAAACAAGTTCTCTTGCTTAGCCGGACAAATTAAAACAGACAATGACTATAAAAGCTAGTGCTCATTTACCTGTGAAAGGTAAATTACGGCGTTAAACGCAGAGATGTCCTCGAATCTGCACCGTAGCATCCAAATCTCTGATGCTCTACTACGTCGACATTGTTTTTGAATTTTGCGTTGTTGAGGCATATTTCATGGTTCGTTTGCGCCATCCAAAGCGTTTTGTACTATCACCTCAAAGGCTGCTCTAATTCACTGGGGCTTCATTGCAACTTTGCACGGATCAAAGGTGGTCCCCTCCGGTCACAGTGTTCCAAATTATTAAAAATGCTGGCCAAAAGTAAAAAAACAGACGTGATTTTTTTTTGCTTTAATTCTATATTTTACTATGTTTTTTTACCCTTAAAGTATAATTCCAACGGAAAGACATTCTCTAATCGACTGTTAATATAGGGTCTAAAATTCAGCTGTCGCAAACTGCTGCAGATGCACATTTAAGCCACTTTTGCATCTTTATGTATGCACATTCAATGGTATCGAAATTATACTTTGTTCTGCTATTGCTCTAGAAATACATGGTTGATTTTGATGCAGTTTTTTCCATTGTACAGCCTATTCATTAGGCCTTACTATAGAATGCTTTTAGTTTCAAAATTCAAAATTGTTGATCCAATATGGCGTTCCAAAATTTGAAAATTCGCAGGATTCTTATAAAAATTGGTACAAAGGGGTTTTAGATCTTGCTGATTTCAAATATGTTATATACATTTTGAAATTAAAGATGGCGGATAAAATATGGCGGTCCGAAATTGTTAAACTTTACTAAATTATTATATAAATTGTAACAAACCACATACTTAATTTTTGCTTTAATGTTTTGATATCAGAATTCAGTACAGTGACTCCTAGAGCCACTAGAAACCAATTTTTGTGAAGAACTATCAACAATACTTAACTTCTCCATTTTTATATCAGAATCGATATAAATGACCCCCAAAACGTCAATGTACGACCCTAAAAACCCCATATACCAATTTTTATGAAAATCCGATCAAATTGTATATTGGTTTGAATTCCTGAATTTCGAGAACAGATTTGAAATCAGCAACACTAAAAACCCCTGTGTACTTAATTTCAAGCATATCCCATCAGTGTCAAAGGTCGCAAATGCAGCTTAAGGCCGAAACAGTCCGATGCGCCCGATGCATTTGCATCAAAGCACTATTTAGTTGAACTATCCATCAAAATGGACCACAGAGAGTGCATCTACTTTTCGAGATATGCGACAGATAATTCGCTCGGTGATTGAGTGAAGGTTCCAGAAGCTGAATAATTGCTCTTAGGTATCCCAGAAGCGAGACAATATGCAAATTGTGTGGAGAGCACCTGGTTTGGATCCAAAAGCAAATGGGAATTCAAGTTGGGGCCATGAATCAACTTAGAATACGATAACCAGAACTCATGCAGATGATGATGAACTTTCCCGCCAACTCTATTTAATTTGGTCCACCGAGTAAAAAGGGCGAAGTTCCTTTTCACATGTATAATAAAATAAGACTATCCCTCCGGCTCGGCGGTTGCTGAACAGTCCGTTTGCTTCATTCAAATCGAATTAGACGATGAAATTTATTTGGCAGGGACACAGCCTCCATTTCGCCAGGATCACATCATAATTTTGGAAAGTCTTTCTCCTTGTGACGGGACGGGGACATGTTCACCGTGTCGTACGCTGAAAGAGAAAAGGCCAAAGGCAATTCGATATGGTTCAGACTGTGAAAACTGAAAATGGACATTCGGGATGACTCGGGACATCAAAGGAAGATAGTCAGATGTTACGAGATTTTATGAGTGACAGAAGGTCAACGGAGATCAGCTGCCCCGGTAAAAAGGAAGATGTTTGCTAAACAGCAAAATCTTTGGCATCCGGAGCTACTGGTCAAAAGAAAAGAAAAGAAAACAAAATTTATGTTGGGTATGAGCAGAATATTTCAGAATTTCTTTTTACACAACCTGTCTAAAGCAAAACGGAGACATATCGAATTTGCAAAATCTTTTTATATAACGTTTTTCTATAGACTGCTTTGAAGGGCATTTTGCATCCTTCCTGTAGGAAATTATATCTGATGGATATTTAGACGACCAACTGTTTTCATAAGTAATCATAATCCAATGTCTTTGATGCTTGTTCTGAGATTAATTAAGCGAGAAATGATTTTAATAAAGACTTTTTTGACTTTATTAAATTTACAAAAAGGAATTCGCTTTACTGAGAAAAACAAGGTATTAAGATTTTTTTTAAAAAAACACGTACAATTTTCAGTGTTCTAAGTTTTTAGACAAGACACCCAAAAAACACTATGCAAAGCTAAAGAAATTTCGGAGAACTTTGTAAATACTGCCTAAAACTTCGATAAACTACCTAAAATTATTAGGGTAATCGTACACAGGTAGCTAAGATGAATTAACTAACAATTCCTGAAAATTATCTGGAAATACTAGAGCAATCGTATACTAAAAGCTAAGGTAAACTAACTATAAACTTCAGTAAACTATTGAAAATCTAAACAGAATCCTTAGGTGAGCTAACGATACATATCTGTCTTTATCTCAATTTTTTGTTTTCAAATATAGATTTGAAATATTCAATTTACTACGTACTGTATTTTGTGTATTGCTGGGAATATTATTAAGAACTTCAATTGTGAATAAAATAGTTGAATCAATATTTGTAAGAATTACATTCCAATTAATATGATGATTTTTTTAAAACTCTAAAAATTTTATTTAATTTAACATCATCATGACGAAAATAAATAGGTATACATCTGGTGGAGGTTTCGGAGGTTTCTGAATAGACAGTATCAAAATTTAAAACTGTCCAATTTTCAGTATTTTTTTTAAAGGTAAAAGAATATATAGATATTCATATAAAAAAAAATCATTAGCTTAAAAATTTAACGAAACAATTTAATTTTTAAATTTTATCTTTAATCTTTATATTTTTAAATATTTCAAAAATGCTCTGAGCGTGCAACTTGAGAAATTATGGATTTTAAAGGAAAATTAAAGAATATTGATGAAAACTCAAGCCCAAACTGCTTAAGCAGCATTATTCAGCTGGATTTTTATTTTTATAACATTTTACATTCACTAGTATGACCGCCTGAAAAAAAATGATTTTCGGGAATTTGTTTTAAAGACAACTACTGCATGGAAGTTTTAATATTTTAAGAATATATTTGTGGATATTTACTATATACATGGTAACATTTTTGGACCAAAAAATTCAAAATTGCGAGTTATTCGCAATTTCTCAAGGCTCTAAAAAAAATAAATACTGCCCCAACTTCTGCAGTTATAGCGACCTTCACAGTGCATGGAATCAAAAAAAACCCAAAATTTTATTAAATTAGAAGGTATTTCCCGTGCCATAAACCTCGATCGGAAAATAAAATTTAAATTTAAAAAAATGGCGGAGTTTTAAAAACAAACATTCAAATTTCGCGCGAAAACTTGATGATTTTTGGCCTGCAAAATTACATTTTTTATTCGATCGGAAAACTGGAGGTTTATGGGACGTAGAAACATGTATTAAAGAAGTTGCAGTAAGAATCAAATCGATGGCATGGTTTGTCTTCAAGCTACAACTGCAGCAAATTTGAAAAAAAGTAGTTTCGAGAAAAACGCGTTTAAAGTTTAATTTTAAAAATTTTTCAATATGTCACTAGTAATGCCCCTTAAGGGGAGAAATAGGTGTAGGACGGCGTATTTTTAGTGAATTTTTTTAACACATAAGGATATATATATTTTATTTATACCTTGGGATCATTTTATACATATATTTAAGAGTATATTCTGAAATTTTCAAACATTTTCCTTGAAAAATAACGAAGATATCAGCTGCCGCGCATTGTAGGTAAGTCGGCATCCGGCTGGGCGATTTGTGTACATCCTGGAGGTCACAATTTTCATCCGAAATCAATTTTTCAAAAAAATTTACTTTTTTTTTTATAAGTGTCTCTTCTATTTGAACCTCACTTCTCACAAATAAATTGAAAATTAATATTTTTTTAAGGACTATGAAAATTTAGTATGATTTTTTACCATTTTTTCGTACATTGCAATAAAAAAATAGTTAAAATAAAGATATTGTTTAGGATTGAGGTTCAAATAGAGCGTATTTATATAAAGAAACTATGTGCTGAGTTTGATAACGATTGATCAAACACTGTACACAAATTCGAAAATTCGAGAAAAACGCGTTTAAAAATGCTACGCGCTCCAACAGTTCGACTGAGGGACACTCACTGAAACGCTTATAACTTTTAAACGGCATGGAATTTTGTTTTGAAATTTTCAGAATATATTTTTGAATAGTTCTACAATCGATTTATGCAAAAAAAAAAGCAGAAGCCTCTACACCTATTTCCCGCCTTAATGAACATAGCACTAATTTTAAATTCACTAATCATTTATATAATTTGCCCAAGTAGTATTTATTTTCAACTTTGATGATCTTGGGAAAATTTCCTCAGCCTTGTGTAAAATTTTACCAAGATTACTTTTTCTAAAATTTTATTATACATACATCAAATAGTTGGGTAAATTATACAATGATGAAAACATTTACATAAACCTTATGCAGAAACTTTCCGAAATATTGGGGCAAATCAACAAAATTGCTGCAGGTGATTTACCATATCTTAGGAAGCCTTTGCTTATAGTATATAATAAAATACTAGTGAAATTTGTACCTAGTTTAAGCTAGTTGGTTTAGCTGATTTTATAATCGTTTTTATCTCTCGGTGTTGGGATGCATTTTCCGCGACAAAACAAAACAACAATCTTATTATGAAAGAATCCTGTCTGTAGAAAAAAAAATTTAAAAATTTTGATCAGCATGTGACCTTTTGAATTATTGAGCTATCTGAAATGTTATTAAAATACTAGCTGACCCGGCAAATGTTATTTTGCCATACTAATTATTTTTAGTGAATATTTTAGTAGTTAAATAAAAAATAACTAACTTATTGTAAGTATGTGGGGATGGGGTCTATGACTAAAAGAGGAGTGAAGCGCTTGGAGTATAATAGTATTATTAATTTGTCGTTTAATAATAAACCAAATACTAATTGATGAATGTATGAGAATGTTGTGGAATGATTTATACAGGTAACACAATGCCCGTCCGTTGGCGGGAGCTCTTGACACGTGTTGAGTACTATTGATTTATATGAGATCACTTAATTAACTTAAACTGAGAACTATCTTTAGCAATTATTAATAAAATGAGAATAAATAATGATAGCACTGCAAATTGAATGATAAATTCACTATGAGAATATAATTAACATAAGAGTTGCACTGAGAAAGTAAAACGTCACTGCTACGATCGATGCACAAACAATAATAATGGCCGAAAAGTGTGTAGGAAGTGAGAGAAAGCTTATTGTGTGAGAGAGACAGGAGACCGGCTTCCTTCTCATCCCTACTCCGTGTTGTTTCCTGGGTGAGAGCTGACACCTGTAGACACCTGGCGGGAATAACTGATGGATTGATAATTGATCAGTTATCGATCACTGAGAGAGGAAGATTTCAACTTTAAAGTTGCTGGACGGCAATCGATTATTACAATCGATTATAAAAATCGAACTTTCTGTTTTCACTGGGTTAAATACATAAAAATTTATCGTACGACCATGATTAATCAATTGTCATCTTGCAACTGCGCATCTGTGGATGAAAGTAAAAATACTAATATCGCTATTAAAATATAGGGGTTGGTGGTAGAAGGGTGAAAATTTAGGGTTATAAGTATTTTTTAATGCAAAATCATAAAAAAAAAAATTGTTGTCCAAAAAATAAAAATAAAAATTCTGGAGAGGGCCACCCTTATCACAGGGGTATAAAAAATAGCCTATGACTTATTCTCAGACCTACCAAACATACATAAAAAATTTCATAAAAATCGGTGAAGCAGTTTCGGAGGAGTTCGATAACAAACACTGTGACACACGATTTGTATATATATAGATAAACAACGTCTGTTTGTTTATTTTTTCATCTATAACTTTTTTCAAAACTTTTCTTTTCCATCTCTCTAAATAGTCTCTAAATTTACTATTGTCTATATTTAATGATACATATTTATTTTGATTTATTTATTTCATTTAATTGATTTATACAATTTTTAACTAAATTAAAGCTAGTCCCCTCACAAAAGCATATCTTGTGTGTGATGAGTGTGACCGTAAAACACAGAGTTAATGGATATTAGATGAAATTTAATTAAACTCTACTTATAATTATAGTAAGTAAGGGGACTAAATATAAGAATATGATTTGGTATGAAAATTCCTAGTAGCTGAATATATCTGAAAATATACATAATCTTTTAATTTAATTTGAAACATATATAAAAACAATTTGCAAATAACTTTTGTCACGTTGCTCAGATTGCAGATAGGATAAGTGTAAGCTGAATTACGTGTAATATTTCTTACAACATGTCTTACATACAATTCACCTTTAAGATACGAAGCCGTATAAGTAATAATTCAATTTTAATAATTCAACTTCAAACCATGAAGTGATAATTCAATTTCCATAATTCAAATTCAAACTATGTAAATAATGAGAAAGATATCAAAATCTTTTCTTTTTTTTCGTAATGATAGCTTCCACTCACTGTAGAAGTAAAAAAGTAACCAATTAATATGGTAAATGACAAGACAACTACTAACTGCCTTTAATAAGATGATGATAGATGGCTGTAAACAAACTTTCTGATGAAATATTATATCATACAAAATCCATTCCACAGACTGTGTGTTATACAACGTGATTTATTTGCTCTTGGGTCTTCATCAATCAAAAACCATGTGGGCACACATAAGAATTATACTAACAAAAAAAATAAAGAAATACGCGTGGTCTTTTGTAACATTATTGGTCATTATTTAAGACTCAGCGAAGGTCTTCCTCCAACATTTGCATCGTTGCATCGTGTTTGGTTTAACAAATTTCCGAAAAAAAATGTCCAAAACGACACATAATTTTGGTGTCAATGGTTTCGCAGCTTAGCGAAGGTGTTGTCCGTCTTCGTGCTAAATCGATTTTATATCGTCTAAATATTGCCGACTTATGCAAGAGCCACAATCGGTTTCTATATTTGGTGTTATTGTTTTTATTTTATTTTTTACTCAACCTTTTGAAGACATTTTAATATACTCATCGTTGTTTTTTAATTAGGTAAAGAATAGAGCCACTTTTAACCTCTAAAGTTGGATATTGTATATATAGAATTGTTTAAGCTAATTTAAGCTAATTGGTTGTTTTCAATAATTCAATTTGTCCAGTCACTGCTTGCTCAATTCAGCTTAATAAGAGTAATAGCTGAATTGCAATTTTTTTTAAAACAGCTGATACTTCTCTAGTAAAATGTACCTAAAATAAAAAATATTATACCTTCTTTTCGTGTGAATTGTATACCGTCTTTGAATCGGACAACCGGTTTACATTTCTGCTGCGACAATAATGACCCTTCACCACGAACGAGCCCTTTTTGTGACCAGTTGGACAACATTTTATATACCGCCCCAGGAACATTACTCCTTCCCATTCAAGTGCATTGTCTCCTTAAAGTGGGTAGTACACGCCTCATAATCCATCTCCAGATAATTTTAAAGTGGCCGTTTCGTGACCCATTCTCTGTTTTCTTAGCACACTCCCTTTCGGTCAAAGGGTGCTTCTTCGTCATTGTTACCCGAATGAGCATGAAAATGAGAAGACTACAAACGAAAAAATTGCCATTTGTTGGTCACTATTGAGATAACCATCGTAAAATGTTTTTTTTAAAGAAAATTTGCAATGATAGTCTCCAAGCATAATTGGCGGTTTTTTTGAAGTACCATAAGGGTCTTGTTTAGGACCGAAATTTATTAAGTCATTGATAGAATTTGTAGGTTTCTTAGTTGAATGGAGTAAATTTCGTCGATGTAATAAAATCGTATTATTTTCAAAGAATGTGTTAAAGTACGTCGAAGTATGTCCGGGGCTAATAGATGCTAATTAAATGAATTGCTGTAAATATTTCATAATTTTCTCCATCTTAAGGCGCATTAGCGGCTGCAGATATTCCGGTGTTATCTCATCTGCAGGTAAAAGAGGCTTTATATTTGCTTATTTACGCCTGCCAAAGTATACGATCCGCAGAGAGAGAAGGCTTTTTGCAATTTACATTTACTGATTTTGTTACCTTCCTTCCTTTTGCTGGAGTTCCTGGGATAAGGCTCTTCTAATCCCAAGGAAGGAACAGCTGCAAAATTCCTTTTTTTGCTGTCTGTTTGTGCTGTGCACGAGCCAGAGCCCTACACGCCACCTTTTTTAAAGGCTTTTTCTTCGTATTTGCGAATATTATGAAAGTCGGTTGAATGGTATAAAACGTAAGTACACACGCGATGTGTTGAATAAATTTTAAATATGCTTTTGATGATGCTCAGATATGCGCCCTTTCTGTTTTGATGTAAATATACTCTTAATGGGTTCTGGGACAGCATATCCTTCGTGCTTGAGATATATACAAATTATATAACAACTGTCGATATGTCATGCTCAATTATGAATTAATGAATTTACCATCTGATGGATTTTTATCAATTATCGTCAAGGTCCATGTCTCCGTGAAGGACATTCGGTTGTATAGAAAACAAACAAATTATTAGTTCCCACCAATTTCAGGTAATAAACCCAAACAAAAAAAAGGCATCTGGAAGGGAACAATGCTCCGTTCCACTTCAGTAGATTCTGTCAGAGGTGTTCTATTGATATTTTATTTTTACGTAAATTGAAAAAAGGAATTCTAATATTTTTCTGATAATTATCCTTATTTTGGGTTTCAGCCCGCAACACCATGAGAAAATATCGAACGACCCAAGCGGAAATGTTCAAATGAAATTAGATTTTTACTGCAAATTCGACTTAATTGGAAGGACTAATTAGGGAAAAAATACACTAATTTTTTTGTGATCACCATAATCAAGCAGGTTTTCTAACCCTTCTTTTAGGTTCTACGCTAGAGTAAACAAGGTCGTGAAAAAGAAAGATAAATCCCAAAGTTTTGACACTCTACCTGCAATGTAAATAAGTTCCTTTTTCTAACCCTTTTTTTTTGTATTATATATATATAATAGTAAATATATATTTTCTTTAAGGTTTCATGTCAGTGTCAGGGTCTTGTCTCTAAAAACAAACTTGCCCTTTTTCAGGCTTAGATGTCTTCACAAACGACCCGACATCAATCTTGAGCGGCTAATCCTTCAAATGAAGTCACATTTACACACGGGCGTAATGTTTTGCATAAACAATCTAAAAAAACAAAAAAGAAAAGATCCCCTCACCCTTTTGTCTTACAGCAGGACTGTGGCCGGGTTCTTGTCCTAGCCTAGAAACTCGTCAAAATGTTGACAACCCCCTTTCGGCAAAGATAAGACTCAATTTGTCAAATGTATTCACCTTGTCGCGGTGATCGAGAAAAGCAAATGATCTTTACCTAATCCGATCCCCTAGTTCTCACGGAATTTATATGTAGTTAACGAGATGTTCCAGTAATTTGTCTTGTGGTCCAAAAAGGATTATGTCGCATTTGAAAAATTAGATCATGATCTTTTAGGGCTATATTTTATTTGTGCAAAAAAAAAATATTGGTTAACTACCAAGACATCAATTTAATTCGTTAAAGTTCATGGAAATTTATTTTGATCGTGTCCAAATGATTCTTAAATTATTTAATTTAATGTAAGTTTTCTTTGCAAAATTCTTTTAAAATTTGTTTGAAACGGCTAAATTAATCAACATTTAGTTTTCAACTCTAAAGCTATGTAAATGGGTAATTCTTTTACAAACCGTACGGATTTTGATAAAAATTGATCGACAAATCTCCGATTTGGCTGAAACTTTTTTTCACGGATTCTATATCAAAAAATAAGAGATACGTGTCCGAGGATTTATTTTTTTTCCGCATATTTTCGATAATACAAGTGATCGAAAATGTGAGAATAGCGAGTTTTTTGGCTTAGAGACTCATTTTCAAAAATTTATAACTCTGGTACTATTTGAGCTACAAACTTATTATTTTTTTTTTTTTTGATTTTGAAAAAAATATTTGTAATAAAAATTATTAGCAAATTCATATTGTTATTAACAATTTAATTGTTTAAATCAATTTTTAACAATGGCCCCCACCTCGTAGCAAGTTTTTTTTATCGTATTCTCCGTCAAATTTTACATAAAAAACATGTTTTCAATATATGGTACCTTTATTATTACAAACATTAATTTATATAGCCCGACATGTCAAAAAAAAGACGGTTTTTTGTTAGTAAAAAGAAAACAATAGCTCGGATCAAAAAAAGTTAAATATAAAGGTTGTAGATAATAAAAAGATCTACAATTTTTGTTTTAACAATTTTTCGACATAACCTCAAACTTTTCAAATAAATTGAAAAAAATGTTAAAAATTAATTTATTGTGGTTATATGGAAATTTGATTCTTTAAAAGTATTATATATCTACATTGCCTCGAGGTCAAAACAGCAAAATTACGAAAGTGCCAAACCTATTTAATTTGCGGAAAAGAATTTTACACAAAGTCGTGGAATTCTTGAATAAACTATCGAGAAATTTATCATTCTGAATGGATAGTGAGTGCATTGCTGAAATGGAATTGTAGAGAACGTGGTTAGCAAGATAAGCAGGCATCATCTAATCATATTCTCGATTTATTTATTAAATTTATATTCGAGTTCAAGTCTTCTTTGAACGGTTCTGTATTCTTCGTTTAGATTAAATCTATTCTACTTAAGAAGAATTCATTTTAATGCAGGTTTTTGTAACATTTTAAATTGACCGGTTATAAATTAAAAGTGTTGTTTCCCTTGGTGTTGAAGGTGTATTGATTCGAGGAAAATGATGATACAAATGATTGGTATTTGGAATTTTCTTTTAAAAATTTATTTTACGAATGCAATGTTAAAGGAAAGTTATTGGGTATAGTACCTGAAGACATGAGACCGCCGCCGAATGAGTAAAAACCAACTCCTTTGTAATATTTTGAAAATTAATTTTAATACAATACTGGTCCTATTTGTACTTACAAAATCTTGGTGTAAAAAACAAAACAAAAATGTAGATAAAGTTACAAGTATTCTCAGATACAGAAAAAGGATCGTTATACTGTATTTTATGAAAATTATTCCTTTTTCGTCTCATTTTTGAAATTAACAAAAAAAATAAAAAAAACTTTTATACATAAAAGTGTTCTTTAATATCACAGAAATACTGTCCTAAAACCGTTTTAAGTAATCTGTACAGGAAAAAAAGTTATACCTATTTTTGTAACGTTACCTCTATGCGTTTTATATGCAAAAATTATATAACAAAAACTTTAAACGCGTTTTTCTCGAAACTACATATTTTAAATTGCCTGCATCTATAACTCGAAAACCACTCAACGGATTTTAATAATTCAAAATACATTCGATTCATTATGAAAAATACTAGTAACTAAAGCTTTAAAAATATTATGTATTTTTTTATACAGGGGTATTTTATCACTAAAAAAATGTCTTTTTTTGGATTTATCAGAAAAAGTTTATAAAATGATAAAAATATTTTATTAGTATTTAGTCGTATGAATAGAATTCCGTTGGAATTTGTACTCTATGTGTTACAGGAAGTCCTAGAAAAATATATTCTACAATAATATTTAAAATGAATTAATTTGATAAAAATAATAGTTTGTTCACAAAAACAAAAATTTAAATATGTTTTTTTTTTCTCAAAAATTAAATGAAAAGTCCCATTAATTAAAAAAAAGACTATTCCATTATTTATATTATCATTAGTGTTTGTAATTGCAGAAGTGCTCACGAAATTTCTTTTTCCCCATTGTAGTAAAAAACGCAAACTTATTCACTTTCGAACGCTGTAAAAATTTATATTTTTGGTAAAAAATAAATTTCTTTCGTTTAAAATTCTTCGCCGGAAATTTTTAACATTTCATATACTTACAGACTCAAAGGAGTGATATTTTTTGGTATTAATTAAGGGGTTGGGTGGGTTTATAATTATGAAAAAATCTACTATTTTGTTAACATTTAATAGTAAAAAAATTACTATTACACTCAAACTTTTAAGTATCAAAAAGAGTAGCATTTGAACTAAACCCTATGAAATTTTTTTTGAAAAATATCAAAAAATGGCCCGCTGAGAGCGAAATCAAATTTTTTATGTTAGTGTACGAGTTTATCTCGGGGGTGAACGAAGGATTTGTAAAAAAATTGAAATCTGAATTTTTGACGGTGTTGCATAGGAAAAATTCATTTTTCTGTACGAAACAGCCATACATATTGCCATTTAAATTAAGTTGTGATGAACGAAAAACAAAATCCTGCGTTCATTCCCTAATCAATGTTATTTAGAAGAAGTGTGCAAAATTTGAATGAGATCGGTGCATTAGTTTTTGAGTAATCGTGTCCACCAACTTCAAAAATAGAGTTTTGAAAAAAAAACGCATTTAAGCTTTAAAGTAAGAATAAAAAGGTGAAATTTTTTTAAATTAAATATAGTTAAAATGTTACTCTTTTTTATATTTTCAAAATTTGAAACCCACGTAGCTTCTTAAATTAAACTTCATATTATTATAGATTGACACAAACTTATTTTGATAAATTAAGATTGAATAAATAGAAAATTCTGACTTTCGCTAAAATGAACAAGTTATACAGACTTGGGTCTGTTAGACCCATTTCAAAGTTTGACGCCGTACACTTCAGAAAGTGATCAACGGTCCACTCTAGTGCCTTTATGTTACCTTTATTTGCATAGAACCCTAAAGTTTTTTTAAGAATCGGGCTAGCTGTCACTAAAATTGATATTCTACAAATATTGTATCAAGCTGTTGTCCCTTTTGTAAGGACCTATGACACTCATGTCCAGTCGGAAAGTGTAAAATATTAAAAACTTGAAATATATTTTGAGAATTTCCAGTTTGACGATATTTTATAGTAACGTACGTAAACATTTCCTCCTCAAGGTCCTATCTATCATGTTCCCATATCCTCTGAACTAAACGATTACTTCCCAAATTTCATCAAGACCGAAACTTCTAACACAAATCCAATTTTGAAATGATGCTTACCATTCTTCTCGTGATTCTACCCCAAATCAAACTTCTTAAACAAACAGAATAACTACAGAACGTGTTTTTCTGACCACAAAAATGATATGCTGTCACCTCCCCGAAGCTCAAACATTAAAAGTCAATAGTGGACCCATAAGACAACAAGGTAACAAGTCCAAACGAGGTGTCAAACGAGAGCAAGTCCACAACGAGATGAGATATCATCTCTCATCATCACCCGTCGTCTTAACGAGTTTTCTTCACACCTCAGCTGCAAGTCCAGCAAAAAGCACACCTCACACGCGCTGGGTGACCAGCTCGACTGGTGAAAGATAGGCTCTTGAACATCTCATAAATGTCTAAAGATTCCTCCCATCTTCCAGGCGAAGTGGACGGGATCAAAAGTTTATGGTCATGGAAATTGGGCTCATCGTCACCTCGTCAGAATTGCTTGACGACTTCATGGGGAAGAAAATGGGAAGTTTTAAGTGTATTTCAGAAATTTGAGAGCTCGTTTATGCCAGGAGCGGGGTTGGGGGATCTCAAGTCCAAGGCAGCTGAATTTGAGGGATTTATTTGGACCTGAATGGCCTTCTGATGTGGACTATATGTTGTTAGGGGTTCCCTAATCTGGGAAAAAAAAAGTATTTCATTCGTTTGATTGATGGGCGAATGTGGGACTCGAATTTCAAGATTTTTGCTTCAAGATAGAGAATAAAAAATACATACTCTTAAGAGTTATTTAATTAAACACTTCTCAAATTCTTTAGTTTGATTTTTGCTGAATTTTATGTCTTAAAAATTATTTTACCCAATTCAAAGTTTAGTAGTTTGGGATGTTACTTAGATCTGAGGGCGGCATTTGATAGAGAACCATAAAATGAAGACGTTTTCGCCCAAAGCTGACCCCAATAAAATATTTAGACAATTTCAGCAATATGTGATTCAAATTATGAGGGACTTTTTATAGAATTTCGGGAAAAATACAGATAAAACAATGACAACAACATCATAGTGAATTCACAAAACTCCCCTATGCCAAATTTATTTTGATTGTAATTCCTTAAAGTTAAGAAATTGACTCTATATTAAATATTTGTGATAGTAGATTCAGAATCAGAAAACTGCTAAATACGTATACTACTAATTATCTTGGAAATTCCTTCAAGCTAAAAAAAATTTTTTATCAAATTTTGGGGTAAATTTGATCCAAAATAGTATAAATGCATAAAAATTGTGTGTATGCTTTATAGAAACGCAATTTATAAAAAAATATGAATATTGAAATTTTACGAAAAATTAGTAGACTGATCCCATATAGGGTTCGTCAATCGGCCCAGGATCGGGCTAATGAAGAAAATCATTCGTGCAATACAGGCCCCAATGAGCCATTACTGGAGAAAGAAATATAGAAATGCGGGCCTAAAAACTAAATTAAAAATTTTAGTCGGCCATTAATGTCAAACGAAATAGGGCCAATATTGCTAAAAAAATGGTTTAATTAATAGCTCAATAATTATTAATATTTAATTGATATTATAAAAATTATTAATGAGATTTTTGGATTTTTGAATTTTTTATACACTACTCAGAAAAATTAAGGAAGCGAAAATTTTTTTTTGAAATTTGGTTCTATTTTTGAAAAGCTCTATCTTAGTGAAAAATTATCGTATCGAGATGAAACACTAAGTTTTTTGAAGCTTGAAGTCTCTAGTTTTAAGATCTTTTGGCCAAACATTTTTTTGAGCTACGGTTTTTTACTCAGTTATGAAGAGTTAGCTTGTTTATTTAGCTTAATTATTTTTTTTTAATTCTCTCTACGTCAATTGTTCGCTGAATCCCTTTGTTTTTGATCATCTAATGACCGCACAGTAAATTTAAGGACGGTTTCGAAAACTTGAATAATTTCTCTACAAGGACCTACACTGGTTTTTGAAATAAAAAAATTTTTTTTCCTTGACATTGATTTGAAAAAAAATTTAAAAAAAATGATTTTTGTGTTTTTTTTTTTAGAAAACCTGCCGCTGATTTACAAATATTGATGGATTCAGGTTACTTTACAACTTAATGTACCCCCCTGTAACCCTGTAAATTTTCAAATTGATGGATCTAACAGTTTTTCCGGTCCGATTGGTCAAAGATTAAAAAAAGAATTTAACGAGTAATTTTGATCATCAATTGTTAACCGCCGGCATCTTTGATCCTAGAATGGCCCAAATCAATATTCAAAATACATAGAAAAGAGTTTATAGAAAAAATTGATCAACAACTCCAACATTTTCTACCGTGCATATTATATACCCTATTTTACTTTTTTCACCTTTCGAAACCAAATTCGAACCCCAAAGATCGTCGTACACATTTTCACAATAATTTTTTTTTATATTAAAATTTTTTGCAGTCATTATATATTGTTTACTAATTTAAAACCCGACAAACTATCAAAAAAAGGAAGTTAGAATGTGAAACACCCTCTGACAAAAACTGAAAATTATCGAAACAAAACTTTAAATAGCTGAATGTCATGTGTAGGGTTCTAAAGGAATTTTATAAATGCTATTCAGCTGTTTAAAGTCGATGCGATGTAAGTTTAATAATGAAAATTGTTAACTCCAAATAATTTTCGGCATTGACGCCAAATCTATATTTGAAAATTATTGATTTAATGTTGTTACCATTGTTTTTAAAACGCTAGACTTTTAGGCGCGATTGAGGAATAATCAAATAAACAATCGATTTTATTTATAATTAAAAAAAAAACTAAAGAAACCTTTCTCTATTCATCTTTTTCAGATTCTTTTGTCAACAGTCAAGAATGGACGATATCACGAGCAGTTCCCGACCTTCGACTTGGTATTGTGGGATCCTTAAGCTCAGGAAAATCGGCTTTAGTTCATCGTTACCTGACCGGTTCCTATATGCAGGAGGAATCTCCTGAAGGGGGCCGTTTCAAAAAGGAAATTTTTATAGACAATCAGAGCTACTTGCTCCTCATTAGAGACGAGGGTGGCCCACCCGAAATGCAGGTAAGGGTTGAGAAAATTCGATTTTTTTTTCTACTCCTGTTTTTTTTTTCTTTTATATTGTATTTTAGTCTATCGCGTGCAAGAAAACGAAAACCGGGCAATTACTTATTTTCTGTTTTTTTTGTTGGCCTTAACATGAAATGGAGCCATCGTGGCGCCAACCGATATTATTTTACTTGATTTGGATTGTTCCCAAAAAAAACTGCTGGATTGCATGGCAACAGCCACTTTTCTTTGCTTTCCCTCTTTCGGCATAAAATTTTGAAATTAAATGGAATTTTTGTCGCATAAGGGGTTGTGGTATACCGCATAAAGGTATAAAATGTGACAAAAGGGATGATACCCTGCGGGGGTGCTTCAGTTGTCTATCCAGCCTTTATAGTATAGTATAGTATAGTATAGTCCAGGTTGTCACAACATTTATGTGAGCACTTTGTCAAGTCTATGATAAGTCTTTGGGGGTCCTTTCATAACTTAAAAACAAAATATTAAAACCCTTCCAGAATTGCATTACATATCCTTGTCAGTGGCAACCTCTAGAATGTTAAAAGAGCATACAAAATGCAGAAATATGCTTGTCACCTCCTGCTGCTGCAGTGCTCCTTGACCAGAGGAGTCACAGAGGGTAGTAGTAGTAGTACCAGAAGCATTATGCGAAAAGGGGCTCAAAAACCATGTCTCTGAGATGGAACTGTCGTCTGACTGACACCACCAGAGGATATGCCGCCTTTGTTGACTTCGCCTGACAATGCAAAAATTCATGCACCCGGGAAATTATCGCCATGCATATCCCATTCTATGATGCCGCAGGGCTCCTCGTGGGTGGGCTAGAGAGCCTCTAGCATTTTGCATATACTACTATATATAGTACAGATGTTATCGTCGTCATCGTCGTCGTCGTTGTGTCGTGCAAAAACCCTCTCTCTCTCTCTCTCTCTGTCCTGGAAATCGGACCGAAACCCGTGAGTGCTCTATCGCAATTAAGTTCCATCCCCCATGGGGGCGCAACCATTCGCATCAAGCAGCTCCCCGTGCATTTCATTAGGCGCTCCTTCGAGCTGAAATCAATTATCAGTCAGAATAAGCATATTGGTATATAGCCCACCCGGCCCCCGTAGCACAATAGTAGTGTATGTTGGTATAAAATGGTATTCAGCAGTATTCAGCAGCGGGTGCAATTTCCAACTAGACCGATTCCTGGGCGAGGACGAAGACCGAGCAGAGGACTATATATATTCTATACTCCTGCACCGCAGGAGCTAAATTACTCACAGTACGCGCCTTGACATTGTTAAAATAAAAAAGTCGACCTCTGCCCCGATTGCATCTTGGAGATTTGGCACCCGCTGCGATCATCCCTGATGTGTACATATAAAAAAAAAATTTTATAATAATAAATCGATGCGACCGTATGTCGCGTGCCGAAAACACCATGAAGTCAATCTGATTAAATTTCGCAACTCGTTAAATCCTTTTATTCGAATCAAGAGGAGGATTTTGTTAGAACGGCTGCTTTACTATCACCATTCAGCAGAATTTTTCCCCCATACAAACTAAGCACACACAGCAAAAAAACCTTGACCGCTGAGTTTGTTTTGCGTAAATTACTATTTTTAAAATTCAGAACTGACCAGCCCCCAAGTTTGCTCTTGTTCGAAAGTCTGTCTGCAAGTCTGGATCGCCCCAGTTCACCTTTTCTGCGACACAGACTGCGACGGCGGCGGCTATTCAGCCTTCGGAAGACTGCGCGGAACAAATCGATTTATCGCTGCGCATCAAAAAGCCAACAGACCAGTTCTGCAAGGCAGGCCAGACCCCGTTTGCAACTAATTATCACGAGCAGATCAAAAAAATAAAGGAATTTGCATAAGTTTCGCGATTTGAGCCGCGTGCCTTGGTAGCTGATTTGAATACTAATCGCTGAATATGATCACGAGTCGAGTTGCCCTGCTACCGTATCAAATTGATGGTTTATTTCACTTTCTAGGGCGTTTCAGTTTAAGCTGCAGCTCAGTCATACGGAAAATATATGTATGATAAGAACCATTAGGTAGTTCTCTACAGTTTTCTTTAATTGTATAAATTTTGGAACTATTCATAATTGCAAAATTGCGCAAATCCTGCAACTCTAAGATAATCCTGTAATTTTATAATATTTATACATGACCATGAGTGATCTTTAGACCTGTATATAGCATAAATGCTGCACTGTTCCAAGGTCCATATTTGAAAAACAGCGGCAATTTCAAAAAGGTTCTTGTAAAATGATTGTGTTGTAACTACAAATGCTCGAGCTAGATTCCAATTAATTACATAATCTTGAGGAAAAAAAGAACAAAACAAAAAACCAATAGCAGAACAGATACTTATAAAAAAGGTTACTAAAAAATTGTTAAACGTTGTTCAAGATATCAAGATTATCAATTAGCCTAGCAAAAACATGATTTCGCAAAATGAGAAATTTTGTTGTGACAAAGTAAGAATTGCAAATTTAGGACTTTTCTTACTCGTGTTTTGTTGTTTAGCATTTAAATGATCAATAGCATTGGCCTTGACATATATATTCTTGAGAAATAAACAAATTAACTCACAAAATCCCAGAGATTGAAAATAATTGGTGTTTCGGAAAAAAAAGGCTCAACAAAATATTGTCGAAAAATTGATTTTTTACCGATTTCCGAAAACTTTTTAAAATTGAGACTTTTTGCATTTCTATCCTATCAAAACTATTATTTCTGGACACTTATAATTCGTACTACAGCGCCTTCAAAGTGTAAGTTATAATAGTAAAAATACTTTTATTTTTATCCTGGCAAAATAAGAGGTCTTCTTAAACTTTTATTATTTAAGAGAGATGGTAAAAAAAACTGGTAAAAGGACCTTTATTTATATAAATAGAATACATCTTTCAGATGAGAATGTACAAATAATTTTATTTATCAGATTGGACGAATGAAAACATAAACTACCTTTTTCACATGATCATTTTTTAATTTTTTTACGATTTCAGTGGTTTTTGTAAAAACTTTAAAATATAGAAGGTCCGAAAAAACCTGTATTTTCATCAGAAAAAATTAAAGGTATTTTTACCATTCTACACCTCATAGAAAAAACAAAAGTTTTAAGGTATATTTTATTTTGCGCTGGTAAAATAGAGCTTACTAAATAATGTTTGAAGAAATACCTAATAAAATGCCACTATTTGGAAAAGTAACCGAGTCATGTACGGTCTCCGCAAAAATCATTTTTAATATGGGGTTTTCTCAGATTTAGAAGCCCCTAAAGTTCTTTCTTCATTTACACTTCCTGAATATCTATCTCAATTTTTCCCACCATAATGTCTAATTTCAAAAGCCCCAAATACTAAATTTTAAAGCAGAAATCGAATAAGTTTTTTTCTTAATAACTTTTTTCCCGACGATGCAAAATTTAGGTCACAAAATTGCAATTGCAACAATTATATAAATATTGGTTTGAGGAAAAAGTATTAAGAGATTATTTTTCATTTTTTTATTAAATGTGACCATTATTATCTATCACCTTTTGCCATCTTGTTTGCTATTCCATAATTCCATCAGTGTAGAACTTCCGGGATTCCTAGTGAAAGAACTGATACAACTCATTTTCACAGTCTTTTTTCTGATGTGAATTTCTTTTCATTAAGGAAGTTTTGCAAAGATCGAAACAAATGATAATCTGTAGGTGCAAGGTCTGAGCTATACGGTGGATACATTAAAACTTCCCAGACAAGCTCTCTTCATTTTTGCTGTGTCATTAAAAATGTGTGTGCTCTGGCGTTATCGTGATGGAAGACAATGCCTTTTTTATTGATCAATTCTGGGCAGTTTTTTTTAATTGCTTGCTGCAATCTAATTAATTGCTGACAGAATCAACCGTTTCACCTAGTTCTAGCAACTCGTAATGTACGATTCCCTTCCAAGTTCCAATCCCACTATACACACAACATAACCTTAAGGGGCGACAATTCTAGCTTCGAAGTTGTTTGTGCCGGTTCACCTTCCTTTTTCCACGATCTTTTCCGAACGATATTCTTATATTTTACCCATTTTTTATCACCTGTTATTAAATTCTTAAGAAATGGGTCGTTTTATTTTAGTTTCAATAGCGTTTCACACGTGCTGATTCGGCTATCAAATTTTTCTATTGTTTCGACACTCAAACATCGAACATCTTTGTATATCTAGATTCAAATTTCTAGGACGGAAGCAAGCAAACCATCGACATGCTGTTGCATTTGATAAAGCATCTTGACCATAAACAACACAAATTTTTTCCCAGGCTTGCGCAGCATTTATCAAAATATAGTGACATTTTTTCCAAAATCTCACTCATTTTCACACTAATATAACTTTTGACACGATTGACAAAATACAAAACTATCCATATGAAAATTTTGGACTGAAATGTCACTTTTAAAACACCCGTCAGTATGACACAATCTAATTAGTGTTCCCCGATATATAACACTAAATACCATCTGGTGACGAAAATCTGTTAATAAATTTTCCCCAAAAAAATATTTAAAAAAATGGCAACTGACCCTGACCGCAAAAATTCGTAATCTGTATAATTTAAACAAAAATGATCACAAAAAATTAAATAGGTAAAAATTCAAATCGAAAACACTTTCATTAAAATTTCACAACAAAATTTATTAATTCGCAATTTTCCATTTCGAATTTTAGCATTATAATTTAAATCAGAAACCTTAAAAACCCTTAGTGACTAGATTTCGCGGAACTACGAGTTTAAAAAAAGGGCATTGAAAGTTCTCGGTCAAAATTGATTATATTGACTGATTAATCACAAATAAGAATTTATAGGAACATTTAAGACTGGCCGTGTGAAATTCAAAATATTTGAAAAAATCATTTATATTTTTAAAAATCTCAAGGTAGAATATCCCGTTATGAATAATTGCACAACTCAATTTTAATTTATAGAAACCATTCTACCATCTAACAATAAACTCTGACTAAAAACTAGTTCAGAGCTTCGTCGGTTCGATTACTATAAATCTAAAAGTATAATATTATACGTTCAATTATATAACTAAAGGTTGCAGTTATAACAAGCCAACTCTAGAAAAGAACTTTCTAAACTACACACCTACCGAGAAATCTAATTTATCTGTCTCTACCTAATAATGGAAAATTGCACTGCAGGAAAGAGGGAGTGCCTTCCATTTTATCTGTCTATCTATAAACCTAAGAAGCTAATGCACGTAACACCTTCAATAAAATAAATAGAATTGCACTAGACTGGACAAATAGCGATAGCGAAATTGTCCTAGAAAAGTTTGTTCCCCTCTCCCCCACAAAAAATAAACAGAATTTATTTTGAAAGTCCCTGGCCCTTTTTATTTGATTCATTGTAGACATGGTGAACCGAAGTTGTGCTATTTCAGGTGGAATTTTTCAGTATGACACCCTGGAGGACAACCGCTCGCTGTGGCCCCAATTGTCCTGTCCCATATGAAAAACTTGCTCATTGTTGTTTGCTAGAATTTCGGGGGTGGAGAAGATGGTCAAACAGCTTCTAGACCAATGTCGAAGGTTGCTAGGTTCAAATAAACACGCTCTCAATATTTTTCCGACGACATAGTCCCCGGCAACTGGGGTCAATTTATTGAAACAATGGCAGAGGAGTGTTCAGAAACTCGAAAAAGTTTCTTCTTGATTTATGAGAATTTGTGTGTCCTGGAAAATGATATGAAAATTGTTACCGAGGGCCGTGCAGTTATTGTTGCAGGCGAAAATGGCCAATTAGGTTGGCCGGTTCAACGAAACCCTAAACGCCTCATAACCTAGAGCCGTTTATGAGGATTTCGCCGTAAAATCGAAGTTTTAGGGTGCGAACTGGTGAGAGGGTTGTTGCGTATTATTGAGGGTGGATGAACTCAATTATAAAAGCAGATTAATGCCAGGGATGGTGCGATAGCCCTTGAGAGTGCCAAAAAAGGTCTGCGATACAAGCAAAATGATGCAAGATAGTCTGAGTGGAAAAAATTGTTTGGGGTTCTCTGTGCCAAAATTGGACAAAAGGGGCCCCTGAGGAAAGTTCACGGCGACGGTTTGTCTGTTACGGCATGATGACTTTTAAATCTTTTATGCTAGAAAGTTGACATTTTACTTGTGGGTAATTAATAACCCGGAATAACATTAACCTTTAATAAATCCCGCAAAATTGATCACTTCATTAATCGTAAAATATTCCAAGAGAATTAATACAACAATATATTATATAATATATAATTTATCATAGGAAGCTTTAAAAATTACCAAATATTCTTAAACAGGATGGTGCTGGCCGCCCCTAAATAAAATGAAATAAGTAAAAGCTAAAACAAAATTTTAAATAGGTAATATTGTTTCTTTTTTAACAAATACAATTTTTACCATTACACCTAAAGTTCATCTATTTTTATCCTAAGAATTAAATATACAAACGAAATAGCAAACAGAGCCACAACAAGAATAATAAGTACTGTCATCAGGGTTAATACTGACGATTTGTTGTCTTTGATTTCTATTAAATTAGATAAGATTTAGGGGGTCTGGTTGGTAACGCAACGTATTAGCTACAAGACAGCAGGGCGCTAGAGGCTGTGGGTTCAATTCCCACCAGAAACCCTGGTCTACAAAAAGTGGTATCACGATGGAGCTGTAATGGCCTAAGTGTGCCTTCGGACAGCCACATCAATCTACATCTTAGGGGGTCTGATCTAATTTATAGTCTTCGTGTGTATGCTATACCATATTACAATTGTTTTGTTATTAGGTTTAATTACCCCCGCAGCATCGGTGGTCGTGCTTTTTCGGCTTCTTTCAAGGCTCTCATTCCCGAGGAGGCCTACTCTTCGGTTGTCACTCCTGATATTTGGCCTGAGGATGTTATTGTTCGTGAATTCGTGCCCAGGGCGCGTTCCGGGGGAAAGCCGAATTCAAAAAACGCGTCGAAGAAATTTCATTTTACTACGCTAACGTAACGGGCCTCAGATCTAAGACGACACAACTTTTTACTGCTTCTTCCGGTCACGAATTCAATGTAGTCTGTTTGACTGAAACCTGGCTATACAGAGGAATTCTGGATGGAGAACTTTTTGGACCAGGTTTCCGGATTTTTCGTCGGGACCGACACTCCACTGACGCAGCTCCAGTCGGCGGGGGTGTGCTCTGTGCCGTTGACGCAAACATTCCATCCTCACTCGTAGTTATGGCTGATTGTGGAAGCCTGGAAATTTTGTGTGTAGCCCTACAATTGCCACACAAGCATATATACATTCTCACTGTGTATATCCCTCCCGGCTCTCCCTCCGATGTATTTAGTACTTTGGCCTCCTCCATCGATCGCCTTACAGACTCCTTGCGGCCTTCTGATGAAGTCGTTGTGTTTGGAGATTTTAATCTTCCCTCTGTAAGCTGGGATTTTGAGTCGGATGCGGATATCTTGCTGCCCTCGTTTTCGAACTCTCCTGCACACGCTCGTTCTTTTCTGGATGTCATCGCCTCTTCCGGACTGGTGCAGTGTAGTACTGTTTCGAATGGCTCGGGCAGGTTCTTGGACCTTGTCTTTTCGTCCGCTTCCGACGACACATTTGTTAGGAGATGTACGAGTCCTCTGGTTCCAGAATCACATCATCATCCAGCGCTACACGTCGTTCTTAATATTGACCCGGTTAATCTTTGTACATTCGATTACTCTAATTATTTTTTCAATTTCCGTAAAGCCGATTTTTCAAAACTTAATAACTGCCTTTCAACTTGTGATTGGACGCAAGTGCTTCATGAACGTGACATTGACAATAGCTTGGCTTTATTTTATAATAACTTGCAGGTTTGCTTCAGTGAATGTGTACCTTTATGTGCTTCAAAAAGCTCTTACCCTACACAGCCTTGGTTGGATAGTTCCCTGAAACACTTGAAAAATTTGAGGAACAAAGCATGGAGAAGGTTTCAGATTTCGGGAAGCGATGTTGACTACTTAACTTTTGTTGATTTAGGCAAACAATTTTCGTCAGGGCTTGAGGCATCATATCACACGTATTTATCTGACATGGCTGTTAAGCTACGATCTAACCCCAGGCAATTCTGGAATTTTGTAAATTCTAAACGTAATTCTGACGGGTATCCTTCTTCCATGAAGTTTGGTAATTCCGTAAGTGGTGATCCCCTCCGAGTCGCTAATTTTTTTGCTGAATTCTTTGGTGCTGCATTTTGTGATCCTGTCTGTGATATTAGTTCTAATGATTTTATCCACTTGACGAAGCTTCCATCCACTTCCCTGGAGATGAAAGACCTTGTTTTCGACGAGTCGTCAATTTTGGAACATTTGGCCAATTTGCCGGACAGCTTTTCTGCTGGCCCTGACGGTGTTCCTGCTTGTTTTTTAAAGAGATGCGGTCCAATGTTCGTCCACGTCCTCTGTTATTTATTTAATTTGTCCTTGTCTTGTGGCTATTTCCCTATGTTATGGAAATGCTCCGTAATTCGTCCTCTACATAAAAAAGGTGATAAATCAGACATAACTAACTATAGACCTGTAGCCAACTTAAATCACCTAGCTAAAATCTTTGAGACACTGGTTAACGACGTATTACGCTTTCATTGTAAATCTATAATGGGCTCGTTCCAGCATGGTTTTACTAAGGGTAAATCAACCACAACAAACTTGCTGGAATTCGTCCATTACTGCATACCTACAATTGAAGCGGGTTGCCAGGTCGACTGCATCTTTACTGATTTCAGTAAGGCTTTCGACCGTATTGACCATAAAATTTTACTACATAAACTTTCGTTGCTCGGCTTCCCCCCTATTTTCGTTGACTGGCTGTCATCTTACTTAACTGACCGTACACAGCAAGTCCTGTTCCGTGGGGCCCTTTCTGCACAGATTAATAATACTTCCGGTGTGCCACAGGGAAGTATTCTCGGTCCTCTTCTTTTTATAATATATATTAATGACGTATCTTTGCTCCTGTCTTCGTCTAGAATTCTTTGTTATGCAGATGATGCAAAGATATTTCGTGCTGTCTCTCACGTTTCCGACTGTCATCTTTTACAATCTGACTTAGCCACTTTCTACAAGTGGTGCTCTATTAATCGTTTGCCGTTAAATGTTGATAAGTGCACAGTTATGTCATTCTCTAGAAAAAGGTCTCCTCTTAATTTTAATTACTCAGTGGATGGTTGTGGATTGCATAGACTTGACAAAGCCAAAGACTTAGGCGTTTTAGTGAACTCTGTTCTCTCCTTTGATGACCATATTAACTCGATTATAAGTAAAGCCAATTCAACCCTTGGCTTTATAAAAAGATGGTCCAAAGAATTCGACGACCCATACATTACCAAACTTCTTTACTGCACTTTCGTCAGACCTATTTTGGAGTATGCCTCTCCTGTTTGGGCACCATTCTATGCATTATACGTAAACCGCATAGAAGCAATCCAGCGGAGATTTCTCAGGTTCGCACTCCGTGGCCTACCCTGGCTTGATAGCTCACATCTCCCTCCTTACGCTGAAAGACTGAAGTTGATCTCCCTGGATTCACTCGAAAAGAGGCGTAATATATCCAGAATTATTATGATGTCTGATATCCTGAACGGTTCAATCAATTCCCCTGAGTTGCTGTCGTCAACTCATATTTCTATTCCTTCTCGCTCTTTACGATCTCGGGACCTTCTCCATCTTCCGCATCACCGTACAAACTACGCTATGCATGAGCCTTTGATGTCAATGTCTCGTCTCTTTAATAAGCACTCCAATATTATTGATTTTAATGCACCTAGGTCCGGGTTGAAGAGTCGGCTTATGGCTACGTTACACTAATTTATCATTATGTACATCTTGTAGTAATCAGTATTTGATGAATTGTTGAAATAAATAAATAAATAAATATTGAATTATTTTGGCTAGACTTTTACTATTACCTGTTTTTTAGGATCAAGTTAGGCTTAGAAGGATATTATATATATGGGACATTTCACGTCAAACGGATCACCGGCGCCCTCAAAATTTGAATAAACCGATTGAGATAAATAAGGGCTCAAATTGTTCGTCTAAATGAGAACTTTCGAAAGCCATGTGGTATTTTTTTAAATTTAACATGGCTGCTCCAATATGGCGGCCTGAAGACGGAGAAAAATCGAATGTTCAGTAAAAAAACCTTGCAAAAATAAAAATTTGCAACCGATCGGGTCGAATTTTCTCTCAGATTGCAGCTGATGGGTCCCTAAAAATTCGGTATGGTAGGTTGCCAACATCCAACCCTACCTACCATACCGAACTTTTAGTGACCCATCAGCTGCAATCTGAGCCAAAATCCGATCCGCTCGGTTGAAAATTTTTATTTTTGCAAGCTTTTTTTACTGGACATTCGATTTTTCTCTGTCTTCCGGCCGCCCTATTGGAGCCGCCATGTTGAATTTTAAAAAATACCACATGGCTTTCGAAAGTTCTCATTTAAACGAACAATTTGAGCCCTTATTTATCTCAATCGGTTTATTCAAATTTTGAGGGCGCCAGTGATCCGTTTGACGTGAAATGTCCCATATATTAGGGTGCTTTTTTTTTGCGACTATTTTGTCGGTAGGTATTTTGTGGTAAATACCTAAACAAAAATTCCCTGAATATTGGAGCCCTTAATATTAATATTAAGTACTAGAGCAAGGCGTATAAAGATTTCCCATATAAAATACACGTAAACTTTAATTATTTTTCTTCAAAACTCTACAGCTCAGAGGCATTTTATGGTATAATCTTGGCCAATGGTAGGATTTCTTCAGAATTGAGTGCTCTATAAAAGTGTCCATTGCGGGGTAACCCTAACTCCCACCAGCGAGGTAGTGCGGGTCACTAACCCCAAGTTTTCCATGAAATTCTCGTTTTTTGCCCCTATCTCGTAAACAACAACAATTACAGAAATAGTGAATATGACAAACTTGTAGGAAATTGAATTTCCTCCAAAAAGTTCTTGAACACCAAATCGCTAACATTGATATTTCTTGAGATATTGGGCTTTGAAGTTGAGGTAGTGTGGAATTTTCATGCATTATTGAGCTAAATTGTAGAAACACTACCTCAACTTCAAAGTCCTATATCTCAAGAAATATCGATGTTAGCGATTTAGTGTTCAGAACTTTTTTGTAGGAAATAGAATTTCCTACAAGTTTGTCATATTCACTTTTTCTGTACCTCCTGTTGTTTACGAGATAGGGGCAAAAAGGGAGAATTTTATGAAAAAATTGGGGTTAGTGACCCGTACTACCTCGCTGGTGGGAGTTAGGGTTACACTGCAATGGACGCTTTTGTAGAGCATTCAATTCTGAAGAAACCCTACCATTGACCAAGTTTATACCATAAAATGCCTCTGGGCTGTAGAGTTTTGAAGAAAAATAATCAAAGTTTACGTGTATTTTATATGGGAAATCTTTATACGCCTTGGTCTAGTACTTAATATTAATATTAAGGGCTCCAATTTTCAGGGAATTTTTGCTTAGGCATTTGCCACAAAATTTCGAGGTGGTACTAAAAAAAAAATAGTCGCGAAAAAAAAGCACCCTAATATATATATATTATTATATTATTAAATGAATGGAATGAATTAAATGTGAAGAGTTCATTCAACATTAAAAATCGATATCCTTTTAAAATGTTAGTACTATCTTTTACTAAATTTTGCAAACGTTTTAATCCATTCTTACATTCATTATTCACAAAGACATAACAAACAAAAAATCCATTAACTTAAATGGATTCATCAAAAAATAAACAAAATTTAATTAATGCATTTAGCGACGTAGATCTCAACTTCTATTTAATTTATGGTTTTGATAAACAGATGGTAAACTTCCTAAAAAAAATAATTGTGAGATGAACAAGACGCCTGACTCACATTTGAAAATATTCTGCAACGTTGAAATCTACGCAACTATTCAGCTGATTTTATTGCATTATTTTTGTTAAAGAAAAAATGATTCAATCGTCATATTCACTGACCTCACAATGAGCTCATATTGAGTTCAAACGATTGATCTTATGATAATTCATAAGAAGAAAGACTTTAAAAACGTGTTAACATGTTTAGATGAAATTCATTTCTAAATATATACATGAACACCTTTTGCGCAGTGTGTTTGTTATCTGTTGTTATTTGTTCATCTTCAGGTGTATCATTTGATTCTTTCTCATCTAATCCAAGCTGATGTATATATACAAGTATAACTAAAACTTCGCAATGGGTTTTCCCTTAGCTTTAACTTAATAACAAAAATTTGTTTTCTTTTTTTCATAAGTCTGGCATATTAAGTTTTTGATAAGCAATTCCATTTCCTTTTTTTAAATAAGTAAAAAAATGATAATCACGTCGGTGTTTAATTTTTTCTCTAATTCTCTACTTAGTAAAGAGTTTTATATAAGTTTTTAGATAGTAACCAAGTAGCATAGCATCGATGCATCTATTCTCATCCTTGATTTTATAACAGATAAACTCTTTTTAAGCTGTTGTAACATATATTTTATCATCACGACAATGTGAAATCGTTTTTAATTATTCAAGTAGCAGTAAGATACTTTTCCTATTAAAGTTCGGATCATACAGATCTCAGATGGCATTACTTGTATATATAAAATTTATGCGAGCTTCATTTTCTTATATATACGAGGTCTGTTCAAAAAATACGTATACTGTTTAAATTGCGTGGGTCCAATTGGTTTCAGGGAAAATCACTTGGTTTCGTCTTCATCGTACAGATCAGCTGATTACAAAGTAATTTTTTGGTTGCAAATATCATTATTGGTTGATTAGCTACGCGATTGTTTGTGAAGTGTGCTTTGTTTCGTTTGGCGGATTTTAGAATGAGAGGCTTGGACGAGCAAAGAGTTCCTGTGAAATTCTAACCCTCAGAACTCGCCAATTTTTGGCCAAACACTCGATCACTGTTCTTCTCCACCTACCCTACTCACCTGACCTCGCTCCTTGTGATTTCTTCTTGTCCCTCAAATTCAAAAGACCTTTAAAAGGAAGAAGATTTGAAACGATTCCTGAGATTGAAGCAAATGCGATGAAAGAGCTGAAGAACATCACAACAAAAGCATTCCAGAACTGTTTCCAAAAGTGGAAACACTTTTGGGATAAGTGTGTGCGTCGGGGAGGGGAGTACTTGGAAGTGGACCCAGATATATAACTTCTAAATAAAGTATATTTTGTTTTATGATGTCAGTCTACGTATTTTTTGAACAGACCTCGTATACTATCATAGAAAAATAAAGACAAAAAGTTTCATCTAGAACAATAGAAGTGAAGTACATTTTTGAAAGCTCATTTCCTTGCGATACCTCCAAACTTTAAAAATATTTTGTAATTGCATATACCATAAAAGGCACGGTTATATTTAATTAATGTTCCTAGGCTTGTGCCACTGCTGTGTGGTCTTTATAAAAAAGACTTTTTGCTTTTGTAAGATTTTTCTTCAACTTAAACTGTCCTATGGTATGCAATTTCAAAACATGTATAAGTTTTTAGGCATCGCAAGGAAATAAGTTTTCAAAAATAATAATAATAATAATAATTTCCCCAACCTACAAAAGTTGTTCAATTTCCGATACCGAGTAATACCACAAAATTCTTAGACCTAAGACCCTATATAATGGTATGGAACTCTCAGAACTCTCCTATTCACACCTCTCCATCTTTTTTTGTTTTTTGTTCTTTATATTTGATGCTGATCTAAAGCCAGAGGATGCTGAAAAAAACACGGCTATTGTGTAATGCACATTGGCGTAGCTAGGGATTTTCCCTAGGGTGGGCAGCCGTCCAGCTGAACAATCATTTAATGAGAAATTAGTTCATTCACTCTCCTTATTACTATCTGGCGTCTTTCTTAACTACTTAATAAAGTTGAAAGTCTAATGGTGCAATTAAATCCATAGTTCTATACTAATATTATAACTAGTGAAAGTAAATCTCTCTGTCTGTCTGTTACCTTTTCACGCTTAAACGGCTGAACGGATTTCGATAAAAATTGGCAAGAAGATGTAATAGTATCCTGGGGAAGGACATAGGCTAATTTTTACCGCGGGAAAATATATCATTCCCAAGCGAAAATCTAATACGTTGTTTTTAAACTAGAATAGTTGATATTTATAAACCATCGCCTACCACAGTTCGTGGGTCATTTTCTTTAGATGTACTTGTTGATGCTTTCGGTTGTATACAAGAACTAGAATTACTTCTATTTCCCATCTTTTCATTATCATGTATCACCGACTATTCGGGTTTTTTAAAGAATGTTTTCATATCTTTAAATACGAGGGGCGTTCAATGCATTTTCGGTGTAGGTATGAAAGAATAAGCAGAAAATTCTGAATAAAATTTATTTTTCAATGTAGTTCCCCATCACCTCAAAACACTTATTTGAGCGGGAAAGTAACTTTTCTGTAGCCCCTAAAAAATATTTTTCTTCCTTGTCTCAAAAATATTCATCAATTGCCGCCTTCAACTCTTCATCGTCGAAAAAATGCTTACCTCGAAGATCTTTCTTAAGATTTGGGAACAGAAAGTAATCACTAGGGGCCAGATCCGGGCTGTAGGGTGGATGATTGATTTCTTCAAATCCGCATTCCCGCACAGCAGCCTTGGCAACGCGCTCTGTGTGAACCGGCGCGTTGTCGTGATGAAGCAAGACACCGGCGGTCAATTTTCCATGTCTTTTTGCTTTTATAGTCTCATGAAGTGTGAAATGTACCCACGGATAGGTTAGTCCTTTCTGCTAATGTTTTCACTCTTACAAGACCATCTTTAAGTACAAGTTTCTCAACGATTTTGACGTTTTCTTCAGTAGTGGCACTAACCGGTCGTCTTCAATGCTCTCTCTACCCCGTTTGAATTCACTAGACCACTTCTGAATAGTAGATAATGATGGAGCAGAATCTTGGTAAACAGTCACCATTTCTTCGTGAATAACTTTTTAAGTCTTTCCTTGTTTTGTAAGGATTTTTATCACAGCGCGCTGCTCGATTTTTTTCAAAATTGTCGCATCAGTCATCGTAGTTGCCTTTTCTTAATGATATATTGAATACTAACGGTGACAGTTAAATAAAATTTTATATTTATACCCTCAAAAAGTGTCTTTAACTAATGAGATAATTTAATTACCCTCATCATTAGTATATCACCCCGATACCGAGAATACATTGAACGCCCCTCGTAAAAACAAACAAAATGCATTTCTAAATGAGGCGAGGCGATTGATTTAATTTGATGCCAACGTTCTAATTTACTAAAAACTTAGTAAAACAAAAAACATAACATACCTTACGTCTTTTCGATTAACTTGTATTAATTAGCTTTTATTGAATACTGTAATCCAAATATTGGAAACACCTAATACCGCGCGCAATAACAATAACCGAACAAGTGCACACCAACACTATTTTCTAGGTAAGGTTCGTATTGAATCTTAAAATAAAAAGCAATTAGACAGTATAGTAATTCTCCAACACTGTCGATTTTTCTAGGGTGGGCAAAGAGGTTTCTAGGGTGGTTATTGCCCACCCTTGCCCCCCCCTAGCTACGCGCATGGTAATGCATACTATAATTAAGCATTTTAATATCTCAAACCATCGATCTGCCTGCTTTTAACCTACCTAAGCGCTAAATTCTAAGTACTTTTCTACCCCTAGTTTCTCGCATAAATGCTTACCCAGCTCAGAAACTAATCGCGTCCTTTTTGGCAAAATTAAATCCTTTAGGAATCGTTTTAAGCAAAGTGTCCTTCCTCAGGGGTTGTTGCAAGCACGCTCCACTTGCACAGGCGTCTTCCCTTCGGATTTTTTGTGCCTCACACCTTCCGTGAATGCACCACGCATCAAAGCACGCTTCCCGCCATCATCCACCACCATCCCACCCACATCCTCTCCCACTCCATACACACTCTCACACATGGACTGATGTATTTTTCAGACCCTTTGTTTGTATACACACTAGCTACCCTGCTGCACAGGGCGACTCTTCAAAGAGTCCACCTACAGCCCTTATCAAACCCTACCCGGTGTCCTGCACTACACACATGTGCTGTGCCATGCTGCGGAAACATCCGTGGCGAAACGCCGTCGCTCTTTCTAACGCACACTTCAAAAATCCCGCGCTCCAGCCAACCCTTCTCGAATTGCACGTGCAACCAGGGTAAGCTGGAAGCCCGGCTCGAGCTCTGATAAAAAGCGGAGGGGTAGGCTAGGGCTATGCCGCCGTCGACGACGGCTTCTCACTTCTTTTTGTTTAAATTTCCACATCCATCCGCAGGGTTGTGAAGGGCGAGTTGGGCCACCCACCAGACGCCACTTTGGTTTCGTTGAAGGGAAACTGAACGCAGTATCAGTCGCTTGCGGTGTTTTGGGGCACTCAAAGGTTTGCTGTTTGGTGCTCCGCCCGGTGGTGCTAAGTCTAATTAGTAATTTTCTTTTTGGACATAGTGTTCTACTCAGTGTTGTGTTTTTACAGAGTTTTTCACAGGGGTGAAGTGGTACATTTCGCTAGTTTAAAACCCTAGGGGTCCGTTGTGCTTGGATGAAAATCCTGCATTAAACACACAAAAACAAAAATCTCTAAAAGGTTTTTAGCTTTGATTTTTGCTAAGAAGTATTTCAAACTCAGCTAAGTATAAGCAAGGTATAACCACTAAAAAGTCGTTAAAGAGTTTGCTTCATGCATCACAGTTGCTTTCTTTAATTGGAGGTGGAAAATTAGCTTCCATGCGATACAAAGCGCACTCTCAAGCCCCTGAAGAACAAGAAAAATCCCAGCCATTGCCTCGAGTGCACCACGCCAGGAAGAAGGACCGGGAGTTTGTTAATGAGACCCGGGCTTCTCTTTCCCATTGTCCTTTTTTATTCTTCTACTCCGTACTTTCTTACTTAAGGCGTCTGTATTTTATTCCGTGTTTTCTTCTTCTTCTTTTTTCAGTTCGCCGCCTGGGTAGATGCAGTCATCTTTGTTTTCAGTCTAGAGAACGAGGCTAGCTTTAATGCAGTGTACAACTACTATACAAAGATGTCGCACTTCCGGAATAGCTCGGAAATTCCCATTATTCTAGTTGGAACCCAAGGTAAGGGATATAATTGCCCTATAAGTTCATTCACGGTCACTTAGACCCACTTTGTGCAGACGCGATCAGCGAAAGGAACCCCCGAGTTATAGACGATTCTCGTGCTAGGAAACTTGCCAACGATCTTAAAAGGTGCTCTTACTACGAAACCTGTGCTACTTATGGCCTTAATGTTGAGCGAGTGTTTCAGGATGGTAAGTACTTTTGTAATTTTATTTTTTATTTTTTTTAAGTAGATCTCTTTCTGTTGTAATTCAGCTACGCTGAATTAAGTATAAATGCATCTGTGCATAATTCAGCTACACAAAATTATGCTGAATTGGACATGAATTCAGTCTTTTTTCAAGAATTCAGTTTTTGTAGCTGATTGCGCAATTCAGCAATTGTATTTTTAAGCTGAATGGGTCAGGGCGACTTCAGAAACTGAATTCTTAAAAATAGCGAATAATACTCTTGATTTCTGTAATAAGTTTGAATACTTTACACCATCTGATGTTTTATAGCGTGTCAAAAAATAGTCCAACAACGGCTAGCTTCTCAATGCATACCACCGCCCAGTTCGCGGCCTACAACTCCGCAAGGGACTCGGCTGGGCATCGCTAGCTTTCATCACTCCAGCCCATCTTCGAACGGTTTCGCAACCTCCAGTCCCTCGATCCTCAGCGCTCAGCATCAATTAAGCGGCAACCTGACTCTACCTCATCGTCACCATGTCCTCTCGACATCCAGTCATCATTTGCCCATTCGAATTAGTGCTGATTTTGCTCACGCAGAGCAGCAGCAGCAGCAACAACAACAACAACATCAGCAGCAACCCCCACCAGGATCAGGTCACCAGAAGTGGAGTACTGTTTCGCATGGTGGGACCCAACAGGGGCTCAGTACGGTGCCGAATGAAAATAATAATATCACTAAATTTGCACCGATTAACCAGGTTCAAACGCATCATGTTTCAGCGGTTGAAAATTTGGCACCACTTAGTTTAGTAGCTCCTTCCGGGAAGGATTCGAAGGATCATGGAAGTGGTGGTGGTGGAAAAGATCTTCCAACACCCACTTCAACACCTACAACCTCACGGAAGAGTAGGAGGCGTTCAAATCTTTTCATTCCATCGTCCAAAAAGGGCGACGATAAATTAAAGAACGGAGAATTGGGTAGTGGTCGATCGATTCCACTTAAACAGGGCTACCTCTACAAGAGGTCCAGCAAGTCGCTGAATAAGGAGTGGAAGAAAAAATATGTAACCCTGTGCGATGATGGACGATTGACCTATCACCCTTCGTTGCACGATTACATGGATGATGTACACGGCAAAGAAATCCCTCTTCAATACGTTACCGTAAAAGTTCCAGGCCAAAAACCCAGAGGATCCAAATCGATTATCACAAATAGTGCACTAACAACTTCAGTACTCGTGAACGGAAAGTCTGGACAAAATGGGATCAGTGAAGGTTTGGGCTGTTTATCCCTGGGTAAGGATAACAAAAAAATCACCGAGAAGGTGCTATTAACCGCTTTCGATACCCTTCGGGAGCCTGTTAAATCAAACTCATCCCAGCAGACCAGCGGAGATGAGGGAATTGCTATGAGCAACAGCAACTCGCAGACATTCCTCCCGAGCGATAGTAACCAAAGTAAGATCGATAGTCAAACGCCAAACGTGAAGAAACGCCACAGGCGGATGAAGAGCAGTGGAGTCAAAAATAATGAGGTGGACGATTCTGATGGATTCGAGTTTTACATCGTTTCACTGGATAATAAACAGTGGCACTTTGAGGCAGCTAATAGCGAAGAAAGAGATGAATGGGTGGCTGCAATTGAACAGGAGATTTTTAAATCTCTACAGGGTATTGAATCGAGCAAAATGAAGCCAGCTACGTCCAGCGAAGTGGCCAGCATGGTCTCGATTCGATCGAGGGTACCAGGAAATGGTTTCTGCGTTGACTGTGATGCACCTAGTAAGTCCCAATGAAAGGTCGAAGATTTTCTAGTATAATTAATTTTTGTATCGTCAACAGATCCCGAGTGGGCTAGTCTCAATTTAGGCGTACTAATGTGTATAGAGTGTTCAGGAATCCACCGGAATTTAGGATCGCACATAACCAAAGTTAGGTCCTTGGACTTGGACGATTGGCCGTAAGTATTTTCTTTAGTATTATTTTTATTCTGAAGCCCTAAATAAATTTTCCTTGCTTTAACGAAACAACAAAGGACCCAAACTAGAATTTTGAGGTGCACCAATTGGGGTGCCCCAAGATTCTATTCTAGGAGTTCTTTTTCGTATTTTTTAAATTTGATAATATACATTTCGGGCACAATTTCTTAAATATTTATAAATTAGGCAATATTCATTTACATGAATTTTATTTCAATTTTCTCCAGGCCTGGCCATCTAAGCGTGATGCTAGCTATTGGCAATAGTCTAGCAAATTCAGTGTGGGAAGCGAATACTCGTTCCATATCAAAACCAACATCCAACTCTTCGAGGGAAGAGAAGGAGGCGTGGATCAGGAGCAAGTATGAGTCTAAGGAATTTTTACCAGTGTGCAATCAAAACACTCCACTCGGTCAGCAGTTGGTCGAGGCTGTGGTCAAGTAAGTAGAGCGTCTTTAAGTCCCCGAATGGCCTGGTTATTTTTATTTTTATACAGATCTGATATAAAAGCAATCATTCTAATCCTCGCGCAAGCAACACCGGAACAGGTCAACACCACTGTTAGTGCCCGCGATCAAAGGACACCGCTCCATTTGGCATGTGCGATTGGAAACCTTGCAATAGCCCAGCTACTCTTGTGGGTAAGTTGGATCGACTTTTTTTTGGATAAGATCTATTTCTACTTGGGACGGCATATTCTATTTTTAATTCAGCCATTCAATTCAGCAATTGCTCCTGTTAACTGAGTTGAGTGAGTGATTGTAGACTAAACTCAAACATAGCCTTAGTCTCCTATAGCTGAATAGCTTTCAAAAAATAGTAAAATGTACTTGCATACAAATTATCTGGATGCTGCTGCGTATTAATAGTTGAATTGCTTTCGAAATTCTCTTAAAGAGATAAGAGTTCAAAAGAAAGGTCCAGATATTTCTTCGTTCTGTCTGTTATAGCTGAATTAATTACGAAAGTTCTTAAAAGAAAATTCAAACTAAGCTCTGCAATAGCTGAATAGCTTGGTCCCTTATAGCTGAATTGGTTGCTTAAATAAATTGAATAAAAATTCTCTTTTACAGAACAACGCTAACATCAAGCAAATGGACCACGAGGGACGGACTTGTCTGGCCTACGCAAAAGCTGTCGCATCCTTAGCAGCCGCGAAGAACCATCAAGCGTCTTGCGCAAACCAAACGACCTCATCCAGCGCGAGCAACAGCAGCACCGCCTCATCAACGACTTCAGGCTCGAACAGCATGCACGCTCCGCAATATTCCGTTGAAGAGACGACCGCTCTTGTTGAACTGCTGGTCGGACTAGGTTGCCCCGATTCAGCTCCTCTAACCGCCAGCGGAACCCTGCCCAGGAGAAGGGACACCCTCGGCACACCCTACGAGAAACTTCCCTCGGGAGTTATCTGAAACTCGCAAGAACCTCACTCACTCCGGACGCCACCAGAGATATTTATTAGCTTAGCATAGGCCTCTAGTGATATCGACCTGTTCATAGTTTGTACTTTGTTTTTTGAGCTTCTGTTCGAGGTGTCATGTGATCCTTTTGTTTCTTTTTGTCTGTTGCATTTCGTTGTTTTTTTTGTCTAATTTATCATCTAGTGCTGTACCTATGTAAGTTTTATTTATATGAATAATACGCTAAACCTGCAAACTGCGCAGGCTTGGATAGTGACCCAACACACACACACACACGCCTTTGCGTCCTTTACCGTTCTGTATTTTGAACCCCAAAACTCGCGTCTAAGTTGTTTCGTGGTATGTCATCGTCTGTGCATATTCCGCCGCTTCTTTGTCCTTTATAAGTCGGGCGAGCGAATTATTGCAGGAAAATTGTTGCAAAAAGAAAAAAAAAATAAAGATCTTAAATTTACTGAACATTTTTATTTGATTTTATAATGTACCTTATTCTAGCCTAAGACTGTTTTTAAGAATTCAGTTTCTGTACCTAACTACACAATTCAGCAATTACTCTAGTTAAGCTGAATTTCGCAGAGGACTGCAAAACCTGGGTGCCTATTCCAGAACTCGACTCAATCGAGTTAATTTTGTCGACTACTAAATGTGAGTATTTTGAGGGCAAGATGTAAGTATTTAATTCTTAAAAATCTCCTTTAAGACCTGGAATAGTTTGTTAAACCTGTTTCATTTTATAATTTTCATTACAACAATTAACATCAAACTGAAATATTACTTAAATATCATTTCGTAATTTAACAAAGCGTTGTCTCTTACTTCCTTCCTTAACTCTTTTTGCATTTGTTAACAGCCAGAAACACTATCTCTTTCGCTTAAAAATAGTGCAACACTATCCATTTTCCAAAAACTCGAGAAATCTTTAACACATTGAATGCCACGTTTTATTCAGCTACACATTCAGCTATTGGAGGCCGGTCAGCGGTGACCCCCATGGCATTCAACGTGTTAACTGGTAATTTAATTTTAGTTCAAATCGAGTTTTAATTTAGTGATTGAAGCTTCCTGGACTTCATTTTAAAAGAAAATTGTCTACGTTTTCTAAGGAAATGCTTTTTCGCACTCTTGATCGAGTAATAGAATACGAAAATGAAATCGAGCCTTCCTTCCGGAAAATGAGCCAACTGAAGCCTCAGGAATTTTCCCAAGTTAAAAATTCCCATATTAAGTAGCAGAATTTTGAGTGAAATTTTCGATAACCCAATGTCCGGTATTTTTATTTTTGATTTCCATAGATCCTGGGGTCTTAGATTTCTTAACCCTGGGACTACACATCTCCGTTCAGAACTTGAGAACACACACGGGGTCAAACTGACCCCAGGACATTTTCAAACTGTTATATCGCGCGAACTATGCTTTTTTTTAGAATTTGTGGTGTAAAGTTTTTTTAGCTGAGGATTTACTTTTCGGAAGAATCGTCGCTAGTCCCACTCATTCTGAGATATTTCAGATCTCAACAAATATTTGGGGTCTAGATGTTCCCCTGTGTATTCCCAGGGCTAAAAAAAAATTAAGAATTTGAATTGAATTTGACAAAAGCGAGCCAACTCGAGCTTCACAAATTTTAAAATTCAGCAAAGTCCCAATTTTATATGGGATTTTCAACTTCCCCAAATTTAGGACTTGTACATAAAAAATACTTGCTCCGAGTATGTTCCATTACCGGGTTTCCTTAATAATCTCAGATCTTAGGTATCTAAAGAAATTAAGTAACAAACGAACGCCAACTGAAGCTCCATGAATTTTCCTAAAGTTCCAATTTCAGCAGAATTTTGTAAGATTTTCTGCTACCCGAAGTTTGGATACATCATTTCCGAAATGTCTCACAAAATACCCCGAGTGAAAACGTGCTCCAACGAATTCCCAATTTTCATGTTTTATTTACCTTTCAGAACAAAATAAAATGCACATTTAGCGGTGAATAATTAAAACGAATTTTTTTGCTGATTAGAAGACATTTATTTAAAACAAAAGTTCCAGTCACATAATACATGTTCTTCTGAATTTAGGCGGAAATGGAACAAACGAAAAAGAGGAAACTTAAACATACTACCCCCACTCGCGTGGTCTTCCACAAGCGTAGAAAGGCGTAAAGAATCGCGCGAGATCTGAACGTCTGCTTTTAAGCAGCAAGACTAATCAAAGCCTTGGTTTCCAAAATTCACCTACATCACTGAGAGAGTATAATCCAAAAAAAAACGTGAAAGCAAACAGCAAATAAAGTTTATATGGGGGAAAAAGGATTTAGGGGGTTTACAAGCTAAGAAAGGTTTTCCTATTACTGAAAATAAGCGACGGAGCGGCCAGAAGAAAAATCTAGTTAGAGACGGAGGACAACTAGGGCCGAGGCAACCTAGTGCTTGGATTTGTTTGCAGCTCCCTCAGCTCGAAACAGGAATGATTCGAAATAGTTTCCAGTGAGTGAACATAAAAAAAAAATAACATTTTTTCTTTTTTTTATAAAGCTACAGCCAAGCCGTTATGTCGGTTGCGCGGTCTCGAGTTTCCTCGCGGAACTCCATTCCCGGGTTAAATGAATTTTCTTCTGCGGTCTTTTATCCTTCAGTGGTTCTTGGTATTCAACAAGTTCATTGTATCCCAATCAATGTTGTCCAGGTATTTTTTCTTTTCATTTGGATCTGTACTTAGCGTAGAAGTTCGAAATCTGATCGTAACGCACCGGGATCGCATCCATGATCCCTGTATAACTGAAATTCGTATGACGCTTCTCATGCAAAATGTCTCCGGAAAGGAAGGTCATGATGTTCATTTCACCTCCGGTTCCATTCGTGTGATTTGTAACGATATAATTGCAGAATTGTGCAATCTGCAGGAATACAGTCGCGTCACGGTCTAGGAAAGAAAGAAATTTTATGTCAGGAAGAATTAACCAACATTTTGAAATCACAGTCTCTTAAAAGCAGCACACTCTCCACTGAGCTACCAAGAGATCCATATTAAGTAGATTCCAACGTCTTTGTTGTCCTTAAAGTCTAAAATGCTTTCGCTAACTTACCCAGCTTCCTTGGTACTTTGATCAATGACAAAGTCAGGTTCTCGTTATCACGCTGGGATCGAATGTAGCGGTTACCCTTCTTGAACTCCTGCTCTAGCCAACGAATAGCATTCCTTGCTCCGTTGTTATTCTTCTTAAGACTGTCCAAGTCACCTAAAACTATTAAAACAATATTAGTCAATATTCATAGTCTCCAAAAAACATTCAGCTATTTAAAAATCGCACTCACCAGCATTGGGAATTAGCACAATAAATTTCCTGGATTTCACCAACGCTTTTACGATTCCAGTGTACTCTGTAAGCGCTCTGGAGTCTACCACAATATAGGGTGTAAGCACAATGTTAACTGGTCTATTTTTGAGCTAAAAAATAAAAAAAATAATTAAGATCCCTGAATTTAAAATACAATCAAATTATACCTTTTCCTCGAGAGTTTCGACTTCATTTTTAAGCCATAACTTTCCCATTAACTCGCATTTTTGCGGAAGAGGTCCTTGTCTTGGAGTCTCGATCTTTTCATCATCAGCCCCACTGCTGCTATGCAACTTATCGGATGGTTGACTGCGGTTTCGAAGATATCCCTTTTTAGGAACACTCGCCGGGCGAATACTCTTGCTCTCCTCAACTGTGTCCTTTTCCTCATTGCTGGTGTTGTAGCAGCTTATAGGACCATTTCTACGGTCACTATACTTTCGTGATCTGGTGGACTCAATTCGTTTGCGAACTCCTTTAATTTTCCTCTCCCTCTTACGGGTGGTCTTCTTTTCACGCTTCTTTTTAATGTTCTCAGAAAATCTTCTTGTTTTCGGGCAGAAGTTATAATTGAATTTTTTTAGTTTACAAATAAAGAAACCAAAATCGACCATTTTAAATACTCGCATAATATTCTCCTCGGTCTGAGTCACCTTTTCCCTGATGAGAATCTCCCAATCCAAGCTCATTTGAGTGCCCTGGAGAAGGTCAAAATTTCTAAGACTCACATCTTCTGATAATGGAATATTTGAGCGGATGTTAAAGAGCTCATCCAGGTCCTTGCGGATGTTTGAAGCAGCTATAAACTCCCTCTCGAAGTAGACCTTTCTGGTGAATATGTCAATGTTACAATAATTAAGTAATTTCATGATTTTGTGGATAAATTCCGGATTTGTGTGGTAGCATCCCGACAAGATTTCATAGTTGATGCGCAGCCAGTCGAAGAGAATTTTTATGGAGCGCAGTGTAATCTCCTCGGAAGCAAAATCGATAATAATGTTCGGATCGATCTTTGAATATTTGTTCTTGTACTTAAGCTTTTGTGGGGGTTCCTGCTGATCAGGAAGTTCCCCACCATCGCTATTAGGCTTGATATCATGCTGCCTTCCTTCCTCATCATTATCAGATTTAAAATGCAAGTTACCATTCATATTTAAATGATTAAAATTCTCTATCATCTGACCAGCGTTTTCCGGGTAAACGATGCTTTCCTCCTCGATAACGATGTCCTCGTTGTCGGAGAAGGTGATAAAATTCTGCTCGGGCTCCGAATCAGATTTACTACCATATTTAAATTGGTTGTCCTCTTCCATGTCGCTGAAGTCGCTTTCAAAATTGGAGCTCAAATCGGTGCAATCTCCGTTTTCCTCTTCATTGGAGCTGCAATCGCTGTCGTAGTCTGACTCAGAATCGTAGCAACTACTCTCGTCGGACTGTTGAACTCGCTTCCTGCGACGTCTCAACTTCATGCCACGCTTCTTACTTTTACTGGATAGTGGGGTCTTAAGATCAGACTCCTTCGCCTCATCACTACTCCGGGTCATGTTGGTTTTTTCAACTTCTTCCCCACGATCTGATTTCTGAGATTTTGTCTCAGAGTCTGTAGATACTGTGAGTTTACAATTTCCATTTTGTAGAGCTTCACCTGATTTAAGCCCTCCTTTTTCCATGAACATCTTGTAATTCTCCCGATTCTTACGAACAGTAGCTTCAAACTGATTGAATTTGGTAGCGTATAATTCTTGGAATCGTTCATTCTGCTTGGATCTAGCGAGAATGAATTGTTCCAGATTGACGATGCATGAATCAATCAGATCGGAGCATACAGCGACCAGAAACGCATTCAGGGAGTAAACTTTCTGAGAGTTAATCATCTTCAATTTGGACATGCAAAACATCAAAATGCAGACGAACTTAAAAAGACTCGCTTGGGTTATGTTGACTGTTTTTGAGCAGAGCACCTTTCTCAAATCGACGAGAACACAGTGGCAGAGACTGTTAAAATCTGGAACGTCCTTATCGAAGAAAAATATATCCACAATCAGGAAGAATCGAGCATAAAAATCCCGAAGACTGAATTCCACTTTATCGGGGTTCAAGCGTTCAAGATGCTCCGCATGAACGAGGAATAATTTGCAGACATTGTTCTCACTCAGCTCGAATGGGACAGTACAAATTAACGAGTATAAATAGTGATAAATTGAGTCCAGATCATAATTCTGTGCGTAAAAGAGCGTCCCGAGCTGATTCTGGGCCATACCAATAGTCGGGTTTAATTTAAACGCTTCATAATAAAACCGAGCTGTTGTCTCACGTGTAATTTTCGGTTTATGGTCAAATTTAAAATCCAAGAAATACCTGTGCAAGTCTCCAAGAGACAAGAATGTAGAATGAATTGTCTCTAGGGCGTAGCTGGCTGCATCCAGGGATTTATCAAAGCTAAAATCGCTTATCGGTGATAATAGATCGTGATTTTGGTCGTTTATAATGGAAAAATCAATGAAAAGCTTCAAATCCAGATCGTACATTTCTTCCATTTTAGCGGCGATGCGCTTGTAATTAGCAATCCCCTCGAGAAGAAGCTCCCGCAATTTGGCGAGATATTTCGGTTTTGTGCCATTCTCCTTATGCCAGTTCTTCTTAACGAAAGCGATAAATTCGTAGTAGCCTTTTCTCCAGAGGATTTCCCGGGATTTCTTCCCAATTATCTGATGGTCCTTGAAGAGGAGAATTTCGCACTGGTTGATGAGTTCGGCTCGTTTTCCGATTATTTTTGCCTCGAACAGCTGAGAAGCGTTGGTTAGAGCCTTCTTCTCCTCATCGAGGGTCTTAGCTAAGGCGTACATTGAGCTGGAAATGGAGAGAAAAACACGTTTTTTTTTATTATGTGTTTGAAAGTTTGTTTTTGTTGCTCAAATAAGCAAATAAGCAACCAAGCAAGGTGGTGGCTGCGCAAAAGCTCGGCTCATGGACTGGACGCTCGGTGATATGAATCTCTTGCTGCGCGATAAGAAACAAACACTCGGGCGCCAATTGGTCTCTTAAAAAATAAGGAAAAAAAGAATACCTGCCAGGGAATTTGAGTAGGAGGTGGGTATTTTTAGGATAGAAACCTTCGGAGCCGAGCTTATTGCGCCCCTTTAAATTATCAATCCTCGAAAGGGACTCACCGATAGACCTCCTTGAGGTCGCTGCTAGAACTTTCCATCGTTGCTGGTGCGCTCGGTGGCCTCTTCTTTTTGTTATTGTGGCTGCTGGAATTTGGAGCAAGCTTTTCTCGGGCTTCGGAGTCACGTCGATGGGGATAAGCAGCACGGGATTGTGAAAACAAATCCAAGAAATATTATCTCAAAACGACAAGAAATTCGTTTCCGTTTTTCTAATCGATTTACGTATTTATTTTCTATTTTTTTTTATAAATTTTTATTTCGTGTGCAAATGACTCGTCCGGTTTTTAACTTTAAAGATCGCTTTGGAATAAAACTTGTTTCGGGTTTTGCGCACGGGGGCTTGTTGAATTATTATTCTTCTTTCACTTCGGTTGTGTGTCGCGTGTTTTGGGGAGGCTGCGATTATTTCACCATTTTTAAGTCCCGTCAAGATGCGAGTTCCTTGACATTTTCAATTTTAGCCAAGCACAATTCTCCAGCGCGGCGATTCATGTTCATGTTTGCATCATTTTTATCACCAATTAACCACATTACAAAACTTTATGAAATGTTTTACGCAAAGAAATCACAACTCCTAGCTTTCTGGGAGGAGAGCTCTCGCCTGTGCCGTTTTTTTTGATCACGGAAAATTCTTCGCTTTGCGCACTAAATTTTCGCCTTCTCACTCTCTCTCTGTCACACTTGCAACTGAGAAAGAGAAACGAGCAGACGATGTATAAACACTACAATTGTTTGAATTAAATTGTTCATATAGGAAATTTTGTGAAGTTGGCCGCAATCCCAGTTGAAGTACTTTTGATTTATTTTTCAGTAATTTAATTATTTTAAAGCGACAATAGACCACTAAAACCTTTTATACTACTTTTAATAAATTCCTGTAATTCAATTAACTCAATTAAACACATTTTACCATCCATTTCAGTTCCATAGCAACAAATATTTTTGACATCCGCATCAAATTCCCATTATATGGCACTACTAAACATTAATTCCAAACAAACCTAAACAAATGTCACTTTTACCATCAACACGGAAGACGCTTAGGAGCTTAATTTTGTGAAAAATGACTTCCGCAATTTACTTAGAGCACTATTTAGATGGTAAATATTAAATATCTAAAAACTACAACAATTCATCTAATCATATTTCCAGGTCTCGAGTCTCTGCCCAACGAATTGCAGCGAAATTTTAAACTTATGAGGGATTTGGACGCTCGGGCGCAAAATATTATGAAAAACATTGACGAGAAAGCAAAAGAATTTATGAAGGCGCTCACCCACAACAAAGATTCGCTGACGGACGACGCGAGGAAGGAGAAACTGAAGCACATTCAGGCGCTGTTCAACAAGGCGAAGGAATACGGGGACGACAAGGTCCAGCTGGCGATTCAGACCTATGAGCTCGTGGACAAGCACATCCGCAGGTTGGATTCCGATTTGGCTAGGTTTGAGGGAGAGATCCAGGACAAGGCGCTGTCCACGAGGAGTAAATCGGAGGAGACTGTCTCAAAGAGTAAGTTACAATTTAATTCATTTCTGTGGGGATAGGGAGATCCGAGGGAATTCCTTCGTCCTCATTTGCTCCTGGAGTTTGTTCGTCCTCTTATTTGTTTGTGTTACAAACAATTTAAAAAATACAAATTTATTAAGTAACAATAAAATTCAATATAAGCATTAATAGCCCTTTGGAGAAAGCTATTAGCAAAGAAAGTACAGTAGGTGATCAATGAACTAGAAATACCAGAATTTTTTTTTTTAAGTTTTTGAGAATTTGTGGAAATTTAAAGAATTTAGTATTTACATCACATATTTATTAATCAGCTTCATCCGGTGTACTTAAAGGTTAAAAATGTAATATTTCATTGTTCCCCTCTCTGGCATACGTTCAATACAACTGATCATTGATAATTTCCTTAATTTCAGCGTCGTTATTCCATATACCTTCGATATTATTTTTCAAAATTTCACCTCGAGTGTACTTTACATTTTAGAAAAGTCAGTCAATTCTCAATGGGATTGAGATCAGGGGAATTGCCCGGCCAAGGAAGAACATAAATATTTTTTGAACTGAAAAAATTATTCTTGCTGTATGGCATGGTGCCCCATGCTGCATAAATGTGTAAGAAGATCTTCTGGGAGCCAGGGAATCCATATATATATGAACGCTCCCTAAGGAAAAAAGACTGTTTCCAGAACACGTTCCGAGCGTAATGTTCCTTCGGAGGGTTAAATAGGACCGGGGCCTTCTGAGGTAATCATTTTTGCTGGTGGATGTTTTACCGTTCTCATGAGGCAATCTGCTTTAAAACATTCATTGGGTTTCCTTCTAACAAAATGAGCTTCTTCCGTGACAGCCTCTAAGCAACATTCGTCACTAAATGTGACCTGAATTTAAAAGAAAAAGTAAAAAATCGGTATCTAATGTTCCAATTTTTAATTACTTTCTTCCAATCATCGATGGTTAAGTTTTTAGGAAGTTTTGCTCAAATTAATCGCTTTTTCTTCATTCTTTCCGTTAATTTGGGCTTCTTTGCAGGCTGCCTACAGTAAACCTGCAGTTGCGATGCAACCACCTTTTCCAGTATTATTTCTTGCAGCGGGAACATATTCATCGCTCTAAATTCAGAAAACATTTTTATGTCATTGATTTTTTCAATTGGTATAAGGATAAGCAATGACTAGCTTCCATGCTGCTTGGTTTGCTAAATCCACACTTCTATTTATAATGTTATTCTCAAATATTATTTGCGATTAGCCTGCAAAAGATCTAGAATGGGGTTTTGAACATCCTCAAGTTTAGAGCCCTCATACTGAAAATATTTGCTCCAGATGTATATCATTTTTGGATTTCCTAGAAAAACTGGGTTGTTAGTTTTCTAAAAAAAATGTAATCCCTGAGCTCCACGAATTTTAAAAGGTCAACGAAGTCCCAATTACAGCAACATTTTGTAGAGAATTTTCGAAAACCTCAAGTTTGGTAGTCTGGCATTAAAAATATTTACTCTGAGCATATTCATTTTTGGTTTCGCTATATAGCCTGGGATTTTAGGTGTCTTGAAAAACTAAGAATGTGATAGAAGCAACGCAGTTGGAGTCCTACGAATTTGTAATATCAAAATAGAGACTTTATTCCAGCAGAATTTTGTGTGGGCTTTTTAAGGCCTCCAAGTTTGGACTTCTCGCATAAAAAATATTTGCTCCACACATATTCTATTTTTGGTTTCTTCACATATTCTGGAATCTTAGGTTTCTTGAAAAGTTAAGAAGCCTACAGAAGCGACCCATATGGATTTATAAAGCCAGCGAAATCCCCATCCGGCAAAATTTTTAACTACTAATAATTTTAAAAATTTTTTATTCAATTTTCAGAGGGCAGAAAAAAGAGCAAGGACACAAAGGCTCTCGGAAAGAAAAAACGATCCGCCTCATCGGATGATGAGGCACGGGGCGTTAACGCCGGAGGTGGGCAAGGTACCAAAAATAAAAAGCAGAAGGTAAATCAAGAAAAAGAAGGTCGCAAAGGTCAAAAGGTAATCTCACCGTCATATAACTTAACTAGCATCCCACCGTTCAAAGTTTTGTTTAAATTTACTTATTTATTTTTATATTTTGTTTTTCTGAGGTCTAGTGTTCTCTGGTAGTAGAAGTCCCCTTAGTTGGTTTCGTTGCGCCTTAAACTGAGTTGCGTCTTTTCCTTTTGTTGCAATATCACTTTTAGTTTCTTAGTCGATATATTCAACTAGCTTTCGTTTTTCATCATATTCACCCCCATAGTGCTTGGTATTTTTAGAGCTTTATTTTTTATTTGAATCATAATAAAGATTTTTTGGTACTGATCCTTTTTTATGTTTACATCCAGAAAAATGCTGACATGGAGGAGGGATCTCAAGATAGCACACATATGGCCACAACACATCCAAGCGATGTTCTAGACATGCCAGTTGACCCTAACGAGCCGACATACTGCCTGTGCCATCAGGTTTCGTACGGTGAAATGATAGGATGCGACAATGCTGATGTAAGTACAATAGCTTCCCTTTTCCATTCCATTCACAGATATTTTAAGTTATTGTGAGCTCTATTATTAATTGTTAAATTTCTCACAAATTTCAGTGCACAATCGAATGGTTCCACTTCGCCTGCGTCGGACTCACCATCAAACCAAAAGGCAAATGGTTCTGTCCGAAGTGTTCACAGGATAGAAAGAAAAAATAGCTAGGACCCTAGCGTAAGCCCTGCCCAGGAAAGGATCCTGGGAAAACCAACTTAAATTTAAAAACTAAAAGAGCGACACGTTGAGGTGCCTGGTTTTTTTTTTTGTAGCTTAAGAAAAAAGAAAAACAAACACACTGCAGAATTCAATTCTAAGTTGTAGATCTTCCTAAAATAAAATAGTTCTATACTTTAAGCTTTTACTCGAAATTTTGTAAGATCTGTTTTGTGGGGTTGTGTCTTGTACTTGGAAGTATAAAGAAGAGAACGACGAAAGGTACGGTAAGTGTCATCTTTTATTTGGGTCAACAAATCCAAAAAAAAATTATTATAAAAACGACTTCCAAAAAGTGCCATTGTATAATAAAATCTGCCGTGATCCCGATAGCAAGTTCAATCGATGCAGAAAGCGAATTTTAATGAATGAATCTGTTATTTACGAAAGCAAATAAGTCACGATTTCTTACAACAGAAGGTGATAACGAATATTTGCACTTTGAATAAATTACACGCTTTCGTTTGACTGCAAATAAAATTTGAATATAAATTACACTTTAGTGACATATTTGGTTCCTTAATTAATAGATTCAAAGGTTTGGCACCTTGTAGGATGTGTATTTTGTATTTGTGAATTCAAGCCCAAACACAACAAAATTAATTTTAAGCTGTAGATTTTCTTAAAGTTTTATATTAAACTTTTAAAAAGGCTCAGGAAAGCCACTTTTTATTAAAAATAAATTATATAAGTTATATATATATATATATATAGGGAGTTTTGCTTTAAGTCAGATTTCCCGCCAGTGCTGTACAGATTAATACACTACATACTACTGAGAAAATAGCATGTAAGCAGTTATTGAAATTCAAATGCATTAATAAATTAATGAAGAATTGAATTGTTTTCGTGAATTCATGAAAAATAGAAATTAACGCAGAACTATTGGAGGTGGCAAAGGATACCAAATACTGAGGAATAATTATGGATAACGAGCTTAAAATCACATCACACATCGAGTATGTACATTAAAAAGAAGATAACTAAAAAAATAAATTTCTTAGGACGGATTAAAGAGGATTTTTAAACACTATCATCAGACCGCCTTTTAAATATTGCTCGACTATATTTTTTATAAACGCACAATATATGATGTATCGATTGCAGGTCCTACAAAGTCCTGAGGCGTAATAGATATACACCGAATAGTATTATGTTGGAGAGCCAGAGATGGCTTAATGTAAACCAAAGAACAAATATGAATGTGCTGCTATTTGTTTTTAAAACGAAGTACCATTAGTTGCCGGGGTACTTAACGGAGCATATGCGATTATGAAAAATACTAGTAACTAAACCTCTAAAAATATTATGTTACATACCCCTATTTTTTTATACATTGGTAGTTTACCCCCAAAGAACATAAATATTGTTAAAAAGGGCCATTAAAGCGGTGTTTAATCTTCCTCTGGATACGGCCACTACAATTTTGTATAAAAATACAGACAAATTTAACCTAAAGCAACTAACAGAGATAGAAAAGGTTAAGGCCATTTATAACATTACAAAGAGACAAACAAAATCATCTAGTTTTGAGAACAGAAATTCACGGATATAAGACAAAAAAAGCAATAATGGGAACTTATAACCTATCGGCACCAGAGACTAACCGACTAAAATATGATCCAATTTACTCTGCAGTTAATTAATATAAAATTTTACCAGAAAAAAATAATAAATGCTCGCAGTATCATCGAATTTAAAAGAACTTTTGTTAAATCGAAGAATTAAGCAGCATTGAAGCGGAATAATTAATAATATCCCACCAAAAACATTTTCATGTAAAATGTTGCCAAGACGAGACTATATGGCTCGCACTGTTAAAAAGTTATCAGATCTCATGTAGAGCCAAGCTTCTAACTCTACATGCCCTAACTTCACAAACCGGCCGTTTCGTTATTTACAAGAACTACTGTATAACAGAAAAGTAATGAACAGTGAATACATTTTTCACCTTACGCCCATGTGACGGTAGCGAAACGGCCAAGCCACATATTTTGACTAAGGTGTAGAGTTTGTGAAGTTAGGGCGTGGAGAGTTAGAAGCTTGGCTCTGCATGAGATCTCATAACTTTTTAACAGTGCGAGCCATATAGTCTCGTCTTGGCAACATTTTACATGAAAATGTTTTTGGTGGGATTTCACTTCTTTTTGTAAGTTGCTTATGACAAAGGGTGGGAGGTGATTTACTAAAAATCCTGAAATATTTCTTTTATTATCTATAACAAGGAGTCCACTATATCAATTTTCAGACCTCTAGCATCAAAATTTGCGGAAGTCTCATACAAACTTCCATCCCCTAGTTTAAGGGGTTGGGGGGGTAAAAGTTCCAAGTTTTAGAATTTTTTGTTTTTTTGTTTTTGTTTTTTGTGTACTAATACTACCTTACATACCAAATTTCAGCTTTCTAGGACTTCAGAAAGTACCCTAAGAATTTTGATGATCATCAGTGAGTGAGTCAGTGACGAAATCGGAGTTTTTTAGATATCAATAAAATCTAAAGCATAAAAGCTATGCAATTGAAATTTTATATATTTAATAAGTCCACTATTTGTCTGGGCAACACTAAATAGATTTAATTAATATTTTTAAAATTTGTTATTTAATTTTTAAGATTTTTCAGAATCACAGAGCCTAAATACGAATGGCTAGGCAGCGCAGAATTAAGTGAATGTTTCCAGCAACATGCTGAGAAGTGCAATTTAAAATTCTATTATTATTATTAAAAAAAAATGTCTGTATCGTTGTTCATTATTTTAACCTTAAGGGGTTATATAAAGTCAGGATTTTCAGAAAATCGACTTTTTTTTTATTTTATTTTCGTAATGTACATATATATTTAAGTACACCCACAGAAAATTTCGTGTCAATCCGGTGAATATTCTCGAAGTTACACGCATATTTGTAATAAAGTGTTCGAGTTTTTGTACTAAATGTAAAGTTCTTTTGATACTTTAAATGCGTTTTTCTGTGTTCTTAAAGTCGGTGAGCGAGATTTCTCGGAAACGGCTGAACCGATCAGTTTCAAGTTTTAACATAAGCTTCTTAAGTATATTTTTTAGTAATTAATCGAAGCTTTTTGCTCACCGATAAATATTTTCTATTTTATAAACAATTTAGTGCCAAAATTGTTGTTCAAAATCGATTTTTTTTTTTAAGAAGCCGACATTTTGTCAAAAATTCGTATTTTGCTTATTCCTTCGATTAATTACAAGATAAAACAATATATCAACGAAATATTTTTGGTTTTTTCATTTTGGATGATCCAGTCCTGAGATATTGTGCACACCGCAAAACGCTTTTTTTTAGAGTTGCTCCCAGAGATCAGCTGTAGCAGCTTTTAAAATAATTATTTTTACAAATAAAAAACATTAAAATACACGCAAGAGTTACCATAATATGTGTACAGAGTTTTACATTAATAACTTAAAAGATCATCTCAAGAAAAATTCTTGAAAAATCGACTTTTTTGGGCCTCCTGACTGTATATAACCCCTTAAGAAAAAATCCTACAAAACCTCAAATTTTCGGGCGTTAGACCACCGATTTGTGCAAGGAAATGAGCGTGAGAGAACCTTTTAATTTCATTCAGTAAGTACTTAAACATTAAAAATCTAAGAAAACGGTTTAGGATTTTAATATCGGTTTCTTTAAAAAAAAAAAAAAAAAAAAATAGTACGCAAGGCTCTTTTAATATCGTTGAGCAGGAAATAACCGACAAAGGGTTCCTGGCTATAAGCGGCTCCGCTTGGACCTAAGCAAGAAAATCCCATACCTATACCATACATGGATGTGTCCTTATGAGTTAAGTTTGGAGGTACCATATTTATTTCGTATATCAAAAAACAGGGGAACTAGAGGGCGAAAACCTTTTGAACATTAGGTCCTCCTAGTGTCCAACAGAGATTGAGTTTGGATTTTAGATTGTTGTAGTTATATCATATACTAATGTACTTTGAAATGACAGTGAGAAAACATATATATATGTAAATTGAAATAAGAAGTTTGGAAGCAGTGTGAATCTTCAAGGCCAGTAAGTAACAGCTTCCTTTGAGTGTCCAGAGCTGGAAATGAGATATATGATAAAGGGCGTCAAGATATACATGTATGCCAAAAATTATGAAAATCGAAGGAGTGGAAGGGTCTCATTTTTTTGAGCATTTATTGGTATATTCATTATTCCATTGATTCACTTGGTTCGAGAGCTAAGGAATTCCAATTCAAAAGTTGAGGGATTGGTAAGACTCACTGACATAGAGGAACTGGACTGCTAACCGCCGTCTGAAAAACGAGACCATTTTTAGCGCAGGCTCAAACCACATGGCGCAAATCATGCTATTAAAAATTCCCTAAAATACCGCACAATTATGTTTAAAATGAAGCAAATAAAAAATAATTAAGCTGTCATGAACCGATTTCTTTTATATCACGCTTAATTTTAAGTTTTTTCACAAAAATGTTCCTCGCGGCAATCAGCTGCGGTCTTAAGAAAGACAAAGATAGCTATACAAATTATTTTTCTGCCTTTGTCTAACTTTCACATTTCTCGTTTATACCAACCCAAGCTAAAAGTTGTGTTACAAAATGAAGTAGCCATCTGTTGGACATCGTTAAACTATTCTAACAGCTGATTGCAACGGAAAATGATGAGTTGGCGGGCAACTTGTAAAGGCTGTCGTGGGTAAAAGTGATGTGCAAAAAGCTTGTGTTTACTTTTATTTATCTATTGGGAGTATCAAAAAGATATATCACACGCGAAGATACTAGAAAAAACCAAAAGAAGTGCACATACATGGCGCCACCTTCATTTGGCTATTGGCCATTTTTTTTTTGTAAATTTGTCTGCCTGCGGGCTTAAGAAAGAGCGAGATAGTTAGAATTCGGTCAAAATTTGGTCTTACTTTTGATGTGAGTTTTTGTACGGGATCAGCAGTCCAGTTCTTATATGTCAGTGGTAAGACTCAATCGAAAAGTCTCATCATAAAAATAATGGTCCCCGGTGGGAATTGAGCTTCCTGTTTCGTTTTCATCATTTCATATGATAATCAAGTGAAAATGAGCGATTGCTACCCATAAAGTGCAATCAAAATGAATGAAGTGAGATTCAAGCTAATTGCTCTGCAATGACTCACATACATGCTCTTAGACACAAGATGATTGTTGATTGACCCTCTATAAGGTCATAATTAATCATAATGAGCAATTATATTCAAGTATATGGAAGATTTGGTTTAGGTCCAAAAGTCAATGATTATAGCTACGAACCCTTTCGATTTTTTTCATATATTCATTAAAATACAAAGCCCGGAGGTTCCGACATTTGTTTCTTAAGTCCTAAATGGTCATAATTTAAAAACCTTCTCCTCTAATAACTCGAAAAAGGCCCCATTTCCGGAAAAAACCCCCTTAAAATCTCATCACCTGGAACAGGTGTCCTCCTCACTTCCGCTGCGCGAACAGGTTACCACCTGAATCCCGCGACAGATCACAATGCGGCTGCAAATGTCAAGAGCGACGGTAATGCAGGTCTCATTGTTTTCATTGGCGTAAAGGCCGAATTACAATGACCGGATCGTGAACGGATAGAAATGTCCAAGTATGCAGTGAAACGGATAGGAAAAAAACACCGATTACAATGACGTATCTGTTCGGATTAAATCGTCAAAGTAGTTTCTTTAAATCTCAAAAGTGCGAAAAGTAGAAATGCATATAAATCGGAAAAGAAAAGCATTTTCAATATTTCTAATGTTGTGTAAAACTTAAAAAATGGAAAATAGATGAAAAAACCGGTGGTGGCAGTTCTTCTGTTTGACACTTCAAACCGTCAATCCGTCGATTTCTACACAATCCGAAATTTACTGCGCGTAGTTCCGATCGAATGCGCTTGTATCCGTTCAATGTAATCGCTGAGGTAGAAAACGTATGGTAGGAAAACCAATTTGACACTTCAACCCGGTTCTCTTGCGCTCAGATCCGGTCATTGTAATTGGGCCTTAAATTTCGATTCGCCCGGGCCGCAGCCGCCTTGCAGGCAACAAAGAAAACTTCTTTAAACTGCGTCGTGTACTCGGGAAATTGCTGAGCTCAGAGCGGCGTGAATTTATTTATTACTCGATGTCGACGTAAATAGTTTCGAGTACGTCTTATCTAATCGCTCCCCCCTGTCGCTGCGGCTCGTCTTAGTTCTGGTGTTTGTGTGAAAAGTGTCCGGCTAGTGTTAAATTGAAGCTGCTGCGAGAGGAAGGGAAAAATTAAGAAAACGGCCGCCGTTATATAATTTTGAAGGAGATTTTTAGGATCTAGCCCCGAAAGCTGCAAACATTACAAAGAATTCAGGAAACAGCACAATGACCTGGGAACATCTACGTCCCGGAAGTTCACCCGTCGACTGGTGCGAGGGGAACTATTTAATATCGCAGAATATTGCGGAATTTGTGAATACGGTTGGTATTTATTTATTTTTTATGGGCGTTTAATGGGTCTCTAAAAGACCTTTATTCTTCTCTCAATAGTTTAGCAATATCCTCTTCCTGCTACTGCCTCCGATCCTGATTTATCTGTTCAAGGAGTACGGGAAATATGTAAACCCTGGTATCCACTTGATCTGGGTGCTCCTCATCATCGTGGGACTGAGTTCGGCCTATTTCCACGCAACACTGAGTCTAATCGGTCAGCTTCTAGACGAACTAGCGATTCTCTGGGTATTTGCGGCTGCGTTTTCGCTGTTCTGTCCGCGGAGGTATTTTCCGCGGTACTGCAAGGGCAATAGGTGACGACTGGAACTGATTACAAATTAATGAGCTCTCTACCCGACAATCTAAAATGTCTCGCTTGTTTATTTTTTTTTTTTTTATTCATTCATTCCAGGAAGCAGTTCAGCAAACTGATGTTGTACTCTGCCCTCACAGCGACTGCTTTGTCTTTCTACGAGCCGATTGTGAACGCCTTCGCCTTGATGCTTCTGTCTGTTCCGACGATGATGCTACTTTATCGGGAGCTACAAAGGTAAGGAATTTGAATGAATGATGCTATAAAAGAGAAAAAAAACATTTTGGTCACGCGGCACGAACAGATAACATGCCTTGAACCTCGAACGATCACAATCCAAAGAAGGCGCCACGGCTCATTTCTCTTGAGGGAGAGATAAGAAAATTATGAGTGACTTGGCCTGAAAGCCACTTGAAACAGAAGAAAAAAAAATAATTTCGCACAACTGTCGCAACGCTTTAATATGCATATATATTTAGAAAAGAAAAAAAATAGTTGCAAACAGCCGAATCGCTCGTGCCCGAAAGGTCATTGCCGGTCATCGTGATATGAATCATAGCGCGCACAATTTCTCGTATTAAAATATTTTGATATTGATTAGCGACGCCCCAGAAATATACACAAAAATTTTCTTTTTTTTTTTTCTCCCCGTCGTCTATCTGTATTATAGAGTCAAGTGCGCCAGAGTATATCGCCTTGGAATTCGATGCACGGCCGTTTGGTTGCTAGCGGTCTTCTGTTGGGTGAACGATAGGATGTTCTGTGATACCTGGTCAGCAATTAATTTCCCGTACCTGCATGGATTTTGGCATATATTCATCTTTATTGCTGCATACACTGCTTGTGTACTTTTCGCATATTTTTCGGTGGAGAGTGAACAACCTCAAACTTCTCCGGTCCTCAAGTATTGGCCGAGAAACAACTTTGAATTCGGCATACCTTACATATCTTTCAAGAATTTCGCTGAACCGATCAAGGATGAGATTTAAGGCGCTGGTCGCTGAAATATCCTCTAACCCGCTCCAATTCATGATAATAAATACCAAATGTTGCGTAGGTCTAAGTAGAGACTTATTTATCAAAGAAAAAAAAAAAACAAAAAGACGTTAAGTTTGAATTAGCTGTAAGCTAGCAAGTACGCAGACTAGGGAAATTTAGTTCTTATCTTCCAAATAATAAGCGCTTTAGTGCTTTGTGGCGTGATTTAAACGACGTTTTTATTTTTTAGTATTAATTACATAGGACCCAAAGGCCCAAATCGAAACTAGAAAGTAAACTTTCCAGTATTAATTTCCAAAAGAAGGCACTTACCCTTCCATTCCTACTTAAGTTGTGCGGGGCAAAGCCCCTGGTTGTATTATTACTACTACTACTTCACAAGTTTTTTTTAGCTTTTAAGGAAATTTTGTGATTTTAAATGAAAAGGTTCAAGGAAAAACTCTCTTTTATTTATACTTTGTCTATTTCCCATCCTTTATTCCCGCTAATATAGTCTTAAATGCTAGAAAAATATTGGAATAATGTACTTTTAAGTTTGTTTCGGCCTGTTCAGTCTGAGTCGGAGGAGATATTGTTGCAGGACACCCGCTGGATTCGTTTCCCGTTCATTACATGCTCCTGTCTGTAGGGGCCCCTGTAGGAGACGGTGTTCTTGTCGGTTTCATGGATTCGCACTTCGTGGAGTGCCTCAGGGTTTCGCATCACATTACGTAGTCCATCCCAAATATAAACAGCAACATTTTCTGTTGTACTTGGCTGGGGAAGAAGAAAGATTTAAGTTAAAATCCATCCGAAACAGGAATCTTAATTTTTTACCACACTCTTGAAGAATGAGACGTCCTTGTCTAAGTTTTTGTGATCCAAATTCTTAAAAATCACCTTATCCATATCCGTTTTAAGCTCGGTGATGTTCATTACCATTCCCGTCCTCTGGCTGATGGGGCCACGGACAGTGACCTCGACTGTGGGAAAAGACAACAAAAATCAATTGGCACTCGACTTGAGAGAACTCGTTTAAAAGAGCTGAAAATGACTCACCCGTGTAATTGTGACCGTGTCCATTTGGATTGTTGCATTTCCCGTAGATCTCAAGGTTCTCAGCATCGCTCAGATGGGGGCTGGAAAATCACAATTTAGCTAGAAAGCGGAATTTTCGCGACCGGAGTCTCACCTGTGCAGACGGTGGCAGGCGCTGAAGGTCTCTTTTCGCGTCAGGAAGGCAACTGGTTGCGACATAATTGCGGCTGTTTGCTGTGGGGAACTCAGGCGCTGATAGCTTCTTCAAATAAACAGGGCGTAGCTCCTCCGGGAATCGACTTTCGCACTGTTCAGTAAACTCCGAGGGATTGATAAAGCGAGGGACGTCGACGACGGCGGCTGACTGACGTGCGGTGATAACTCTTCTGGGGAAAGTGTTTTCTCGGCGGGTTCCGCTGCTCGGCACGAGCTGGCGCTAGAGGCGCTTTAGTGGTGACGAGTACCAAGCCCAGGGAATTTGAGCTGTGAATAGATGTGATATTTCAGTTGGAGTTTTAAATTTCGTTATTTTTTAAGATTTGTTATGATGGGCGAAGCCAGTCCTGTTTTTCTGCCAAGTTCAAAATGCAAAATCGTTTTAATTTTTTAGCTCATACTCACACAATAACTTAAAACAAGAAAGTGTCATCCTCTAATTTCTGATGATCGTTGAGGAAGCTCTTTTCAAAGTACACCTATCCCCCCGATTTCTTTGCTTCACTCTTTGTCGTTTACCCTGGAGTTATCCGTATAACCTTCCTCCATACGAAAACAGGTTAAAACTTTTAGGATTGCAGGGGGGGGGGGGGGGGGGGGGGGGGATTGCAGAGGCTATTTTCATGCACAATGTCGTTACTGGCGCTATATGGGTGAATATCTTCTAAGCCTTATTAATTTGAATTCACACCCGCGAGTAACCAGAGGACAAAACTTTCTTTATTCTACAGTTCACAGGATAAATTATGGCTGTTTTGAACTGGTATCAGCCATGTTCAAAAACTATAATACTTACGTAGTAAGGTCCAAAAGTTTTCCTTCTGAACCATAAAATGAAGGATAAATCACACAGTCACTTGGGGTCATGTCGGGACTATACGGTTGATGGTCGAGCTCAGTGAAACCACATTCTTTAATGGCAGCCTTGGAAACACCCGATGTGTGAACCGGCGCGTTGTCATGAAGCAACATCACTACACATCAATTTCTTTTAGTATCTCGTAATTGATGTAATAAGGAAGCATAGTATTCGTCCGTTACAGTTGCGCTTTTTTGCGCCGTGGTGAGCTCGGACGACGCCATACTATCGATTCTATTTTTGACAGAGGATCATGATAGAGAACCATGGTTTCATCTCCGATAACAATAGAATCCAAAGCTTCTTTCTGTCGACCTTCACAAAGGGATAAAAACTGAGCACAGAACTTCACACGTTCTTGTTTTTGAACAGCCGAAAGAAGTTTTGGGACCCACCTTGCCCTGACCTTATTCATATCAAAATGTTCATGTAGAATTCTAAACAAAGTTGTTTTAAAAGTCCCGTCATAGCTGCTAATTCTTTAGTCTTTAGCCGTCTGTCTTCCAGTACTGTCTGCTCCACAAAGGACTATGGGCATTTTGGTACCACCCTCCAACAGCAATAATTTTTGTATCGTTGAATAGGTCTTAACTATACAAAAAACATTTTTACTATGGCCACTTTCACTAATTCATAGTCCGTCCGGAGATATTGCGTTATGAATATGTAGAAAAATATAACTTTGTTATTTTAGTATATTTTTATTTAACTTATGTGCTTAAACTAAGGCCTGGTTTACACATCTGACAAGTGTTTAGTAGACCTGTTAAGTATTAAGCGTTAAGTAGGTGTCTAATATCGATTAGTGGCACTGCTTAGTACATCTCAGGCGTTCAGTACATTTCAAGTGTAAAGATGGATGAGCAATTGCACCTGAAAGTTCGTGAATTGATTAGGGACGTTATAAATATAAACAGTTACGTTAACCATATTGCGTAATATCTAAAAAAATACGCATATCGGACTGAGCGGGCGATCGAGGGGAAGGGGAGGGGAGCGGCTACTTAACAGTGAAATAGAACGCGCTTCTATTTGCTACTAAGCACCTAACACTTGTCACTCGCACTTAACAGTGCCTGTCCACACGGGCTAAACACTAAACACTTACACTAAACACTCGCACTTAACTCTTAAAATGGGTTTTCTTCATTTTCCATTAATAATAATCCCAAATGTGGCTGTGTTCAATAAAAGGTACCACTTTTAAGGGTAGTCATTAAGAGCGATTATTTAGCTTATTACTATTTAATACAGCATATTCGCAACCGTATCGACTACCCTCAAAGTGGTACCTTTTACTAGACACAGTCACAAATGATGCAGATTCTTAAATGAAGTCTAAGTCTAGCAGTAGACTGAGATGACAGTCATAGTGTGGATGATGATTTACCCCCAAAAAGCGATATTTAGTAGTGATCTAATCCCTCACAAACAGTTAATTCGACATCAGTAACAACTGACAGAATAAAAAGTTCGAAGTCGATTATCTCCGAATGGACAACAAATCGAGACAAGTGCCATACATAATAGTGTATATATATATCTAATAGCTTTTCTGTCATATAAAAATCCTAGGTCTTGAAGTGGGTACCAGGTGCCATACATTTTTGCCCATTGTCCTTTAATGTTTTCATCAGTAACGAGGCCGTTGACGTCGATGGTCAATTGATTGTCTTCCCAAACGAAATTGTTTCGCCCATTCTTTGACGGTGAAATACGAAGAAGAAGATTGCCCGTATACAGGATCCAAACGTTCTTTGATTTCGGCCCTTCTTTTGTTAAAAATTTTATTATATATTAGCTCGATACTCAATTTTCTCCATTACGAATTTTTAATCGACTGTCTGACTTTAAAACGTTTTATCTTTGTACTGAAATGAAATGACCCAATGTTTTTATTGTGAGTAGGTAACTAAAAGTTTAATAATTTAATGACAAGTTAGTTTTATAACTCCGACTAATGTAATGTGGGTAGGCCGGAAACTCTTGGACCTTACTACATACATTCCCTTAATAGATTTTAATTGCAACAGGGTTGAATTGAAAAAGCGTTTATTTGTTACCTGACTCAGTGTCTATCTTCATCATTTTCATTATACTATATATGTACATATTATCTTAACTATTAATTATTAATTATATTATATGACTGTAATATTTAATTAACTGTAAGATAGAAATTGGGATTTCGTAGACGTAAAATCAAAAACAACAAAATGAGCATAATTCAGTCATTCATTTCAACCTCAAGTAGAAGTAAATATATTTTATAAAATAATATAAAAATAGCAACCTTTTTAAATATATAACGACATAGGGGCAAAAAAACCGAGAATTTCATAAAAAAATTGGGGTTAGTGACCCGTACTACCTCGCTGGTGGGAGTTAGGGTTACGCTGCAATAGACACTTTTGTAGAGCATTCAATTCTGAAGGAACCCTACCATTGACCAAGATTATACCATAAAATGCCTCTGAGCTGTAGAGTTTTGAAGAAAAAATCAAAGTTGACGTGTATTTTAAAGGGGAAATCTTTGCACGTCTTGGTCGAGCACTTAATATTAATATTAAAGGCTAAAATTTTCAGGGAATTTTCTTTTAGGTATTTCCCACAAAATTTCGAGGTGGGAGTGAAAAAAAAGGTACCCTAATATATATATTATTATTACTGGAAATAAGATATTTTTATTTTATAGTAAAATGTACAAGTATTAAATGCTATTGTTCGATGGTACAATTGTATTGTACCCTTGAAAAAAAAAGGAAGTTAAATTTTTAAAGTACAATCTGAGCGGTATCATTAGCGTTTGTTAGTGGAAAATAAATTTCTATAAATATTTAGCGACCTTAATTGAGTTTCTGTATCATTTAGAAAGTAGTAATGTTCCCAGGTCATTAAAACTAACATTATAGAAAAAGTTCGTAATTTCTGCATTGAAGTTTTATTTTATTAATATTTAACCAAAATTAGTTCTGTTAAGATTTAACTTGGGTCCTGGTGTGCAAATTATATTTATCGAGATTACTTAAAACAAATATTGACCAGGAAATTTCCCTTTAATTTGTTTTTTTTTTTGTATAAAATCCGAATAAATGTTACAAGAAATGATATAAAAAAAATGGATCTTTCTTTTATATACAATAAAATATCAAGCAAATATGTAAATAATTAAAAATTAAAATTATGTTATATCCAATATTACTGCTGGGTACTTTGTGGTTACTTTTGCTTCATTGAGTTCTTCAGTTACCCCCTTTTTGAATGACTTAATTTAAATCGGCCTAAGTTATCACACCCTCAACATTGCCGCACATTAGGAGCCCACGTTCGCTCCAGCGAAGGCGCTCCTCCGAAAGGCCCCATAAATCGGACTTTGTGACATTCAAATTAATTTTTTTTTTACCAAGACGATAATTGCCCTACACCTCGCTCCTTGGAGAAAGCATAGAAAGCATCCTTCGTTTGGGGCAACTTCTTCGTGCCTTCTTCAAACCTTCGCATAGCCTTCCCAAGGGCTACTAGAGGAAGGGAAAATAAGCTTTGAGTTAATTTTAATGCGATTTACTCGCTGTCTAGGTGGGTGGGTGCTTTTCAGCAAAATATGGGTGAACATGAAAGATGTAATCGCACCTATTTCACGTAGTTAATTATTTTAGATGGTAACCTCTAAGATAAAATGCATGTTTTAATTTTGTTTTGTTTTTAAAACAATATAATTTTCGAGTCACAGGTTAAACTAGTAAAAAGAGCAGCGTTACTGGGATTATGGTGGTTAATGCACATTTTAACAAATCGACAGACTTGATAACACAAAATTTACAATCAATTTCGACTGATTGGTGAAGAATTTTCTTATCACTGTTTGAAAAGTGATGGTCCTCGATGGGAACTAATCAAAGAAAGATTTATGTTTGGTTAAAGAGTGAAAGGTCGCATTTAGGGATGATAATGTTTTTCGCATGAGTAATGCTTAGTCCAGCTAGTCAATCTTAAATAAACATCTTAAATCTGGCATATTGATAGTATAAAAGCGCGCGAAATGGCTAGTGTAGGTCAGTTCGATTTTTGCATCCGTTCACTCGAGTTCGATTTCATATAGGACCCTCAGAGGACATCCTTTCTAAGTAGAGCACAAGCAGGTGTTTGTCTTTCAAATTTACCCCTGCGGTGTCCTGCTTACCAAGGAGCGTTCGTAAAACTCATCAATTTTAATTCGAATAATTTTTAAGTGCGTTCACGGAATAATAATCGTTAAATTACTCGGAAGTGTTTAGAGTCTCAAATCCTTTTTTTATCTCAAAGGAGAAAAGAAAATCGTTTTTTTGTTTCCCACAGATTTTTACCCATTATTTGAAATAAATCACACATCCCCACCCCGAAAATGGGGGGCCAAACTTTGTCTCAGGGCGACAAGCAATTTTTATTGAATTGTCGCAAAATTACCGACGTTCGATGTGGAACGAGTGTATCCACGGAAATTTATAGTCACCCAGAGCCCGGTAAGTGGATATCCTCCGGAGAATATGAGTTCACTTCCTGAATCCTTATGGATTGTCAGACCTTATGAAATCTATTAGACGGGATGCAGGGACGGCAGGCGGCGGGATAAAATCAAAGTGGATAAATGTATGATTTATGTTAACAAACTGTCGATAAATTCGCTTTATGGCAATCGAGCAGCTTTACTTCGGCCGGGCGGGAGTGAAATTTTCGATATGGGGCGCGATGGAACTCTTCCCTATGCTTTTGGAGGGATAGATTCCCCTAGAACATGATATATGATCGAAGGACACAAGCTCCGGAAAATGGGAAATTAAGTCGCTTTGTTGCGTTTTAACCCATCCTGATAAACTAAATTATTTGGGCCACAAGCTTTTGGATGGGGTAAAGGTTTATGTTTTTTTTTTCTTAAAAAAAAATTTCAGTTAACAAAATTATTGAAGAATTTTATATTTACAGCATCCCTGGGGGTACCCATGTCCTTCGGTTCAATGGTCCACATCGAATTTCTTAGTAAGTAACTTTCTACCGCCGAACCGAATCCAAAAAGTGGTTGGTTAGTGGTCGTACTGTGGTCGCTGCATTTATTTTCGCTATAAAAGGAAACAGATTTAATTTGTTAAAATCCAATGAACCATAACTTAAGCGTTAAGGTACCTTAAATATTTTATTTGTTTCGAAAATGAACAAATAGTAAGAGTGAAATCAATGGAAATGATTTAAAATTATCCAATTATCCAAAAACAAGTTAAATTTATAGAAAACTAGCTGGGTTACCCGGTTTCACCCGGCGTTGGGTAAATACTTACTAATTAAACACTTCTCAAATGTTCTAGTTTGTTATATCCTAGAAATTGTTTCAACCCGAAAACCCCTTTATGGATCCTTCATCCTGAATTTCCAAATCTTAATAATATTCAAAATTAGTAGCCTTAAAATAATCATTGTACCAATTTTCATTCAAATCCGTTGAAATCGAGAAATTTTGGTCGCCATATTGAGTTTGGGAATTTTTCTAATATTCGAAATTAGTGGCTCCGGAATAATCATTGTACTAATTTTAATTAAAATCCGTCGAAATCGAGACATTCGGTTGCCATATTGGATCCGCCATCTTGGATTTACAACTACGGATTTGTAAATTTTGATAACATTCAAAATCAGTGACCTCAATATAATAATTGTACTAATTTTCATTAAAATCCGTTGAAATCGAGAAATATTGGTCGCCATATTGGGTCCGCCATCTTTGATTTGTAAATTTTGATAACATTCAAAATCAGTGACCTCAAGATAATCATTGTACTAATTTTCATTAAAATCCGTTGAAATCGAGAAATATGGTCGCCATTTTGGATCCGCCATCTTGGATTTCTAAATTTTGATAATATTCAAAATCAGTGGCCTCAAAACAATCATTGTACTAATTTTCATTAAAATCCGTTGAAATCAGGAAATCTTGGTCGCCATATTGGACCCCCGCCATCTTGAATTTCTAAATTTGGACAGCGGATTTGAAATCCCCATCCCGCAAAAATTCTATGTACCAATTTTCATGAAAATCGCTTCAAATTTAAAATTTTTAGCCGCCATCTTGGATGCGCCATTTTGAAACCCTACTTACTATACGAAAAAAAATTAGCCTATATGTTAAGTCGGAATATGTACTATCTTCGGACAAAAAATGAAAAATATCGATTCAAGCGTTTAGGCGTGATTGAGCAACAAACAAACAAACAAACAAACGAACTTTCATTTATATATATATATAGGGATGTTTGTAACACTGCTTTATATTTGTTTCTAAAATTACGAATTTATTTCCCATTTTTCTGCACGCTTAAATATATGTTAGATATAGATACAGACGTGTTTTTCAATTAGAATCTAGCAAAATTTCAACTAGAGCTGCCTTTCAAGGATTTCCAGTAAATAAATCTAGTGAAAATGTACCTAGAATTCTATTGACCTACTTCAATTAGATTTATGTCTAAATAATTTAAAATTCCAAGTGTAAACTATAGAATTCTATAGTGTTTTAACTATTAGAGAATTCACTAGAATTTGAAATAAAAGTACTAGAACCCCAATGAATTTCTCTTAACTAGATTTATGTCTAAATTCATTGGATATGTAAATATAAGAACTAGAATTCGATTGTATTTGCAACTAGATTTACGTCCAAATTCCCTGAGTTTCTAAAACCTTTACAAGAACATCTAGATTTTTAACTTATGTTTCTAGAAATGTAGTATACTTTTTCTATATTAGTATTGTAGTTTATATCCTAAAATTTTACTATAAAACTGATTGTCTTTGATTTCCTTGTAGTTTCAGAATCAAACAACTAGAATTTCGATGAATTCGAGCAGTAGATTTTAATCCTTTTTCGTAAATTCATATCAATTGATCGAGAACTCTTTTTGTCTTTAAACAATCTCAACATGAGCTTGAAAATGTCAACGTTAAGTTTTTTCTTCAATAACATCACAATTTCGAGAAAAATAAGGTTAAGAAGTGAAAAAACCCACATTATGACCATTTAAAAAAAGTTTTAAGCCAAAATCTGTTGTATATGTTTATAAAAACAAGTGAAATGTTTTGTAGATGTTTTTAAGGTTTCTTCATTTAATAGTTTAACATTCACACTTTTATTTAAACCAAGAAACAAATTCCCACAACATTCTAAAACATTTCAAAAGACATTTACTAAAATATTGCTTATTTTACATTTTAGAGCTATTTTTCTCAAAAATTCTATGTGGTGAAAAATAATGGTTTTCAGATTCGTGTTTAAAACCCAAAATAAAATCAAAAACAATGTTTAACCCTTTCAGTATTATCGCCGCCTATAGTTGGCATTCACAAAACATTATCTGAGTACGACCGCCGCCTAAAGACGGCATTTACGGCATTTACGCCGTCTATAGTCGGATTGAAATGATTGAAAGTCCGCATTCATTGGAAAGCTCTACTCTCGTGTAAAACTTTCTCCTATAGGGAATATGTAACCGCGATCAACTGCGCCGCACCGAAAGGGTTAAAACAAAACAAAAATTTTTATAGTTGGCTAGAAAAAATTAGTAATACTCTTAGTATTGAGGAATTTAAAAGGCTTATTCAAAATTACGTTAAATCGAACAAATTAAACAGATTTGTCTGCAAAAAATTGAATTAATTATTATTTTTAACAATTTGTTATTTAGCTTTTACGAATTTCAAGAAATGGATCCTCAAAACTTAAATTCTAATGCCTACCCGAGTCGAACTTTTGCTGCTTAGGGTTTGAACCTAAAGATTCTACTTTTTTTTAGAATATAAAGAACATATGTATACTTGTTATGCGCTAAAATTTTATAATTAACGTCGTCTCTAAACCTAAATATATTACAAAAACTCATTAAGTTCTATTTATTCTGCCTGCTTCTAATAATTCTATAGACCTATTATAATTCTTCGCAATTTTCTATTTTCAAAATTTGATGTTAAATTTGTGATTACCGACTACCAAAACTCCTATATACTGAATTTCATAAAATTTTGTCCGCCATATTGAATTTGACATTTTGAATTTTAAAAATCTGATTTTAATCTCATAATCAGTGACGATAAAAACCCCTTGGTACAGAATTTCAGGAAAATCTGTACGATTTTCAGAGTTTCAGATTTTCAGAATCTGCACTATAGAAAATCCGCCATTCGGGTGATTGCGACCAGGAAAAAAACTTTTTTCTGTAAGTTCAAACATTCCGATCACCGTTGATCATAGTAAGAATTGCATTGCAAAACTCTATTGACTTGAAAAAAAAAATTACAAAAAAAAAATTTTCACATTTTTTGATACTTTTTTTCCAAAAAGTCGCCATATTTAATTTCCTATTGGAAAAAACTCAATTATGACGACAGATTCTGAAAGAGCACACTCAAAACTAGTAAGATTCATGGTTTTTATTGGAAAATAAATGTCCTTTAATTGTAAGAATGAGGTTTCAAACTGCACAAAAAAATTAGGTTCGTTGGGCGTTAATGGGTTAAATATTTAAAACATGTAAAGAATCACTAGAGATTACCAAGTTTGTGAAGAACACAATAGTACTAAATTAGGAGTTTACAATTCTTTAAATGTGGAGTATTTAGGTCTAATAGTAGAAGTAATTTCTGTAGATTTAAATAATATCTCAATTTTTTACTTTGATAGGATCGTTAGGAGTTTGTGGTGTATAAAAAATATTAAGTTAGGCGTTAAGAATTTTTTAAATGCAAAACATTTAGATTTAAACTAGAATTTTAAGGCCTAATAATCTCATAATAGTATAGATAATTTGTTGAGGTTGAAAAAAGATGTTAATTCTCACTTCTATAGAATTTTTGTAGTTATTGAGCCTGTGGAGTGTAAAAAGTTCTTATTTAGGAGCTTTTAAGAATAAAAAGTATTAATAGGTATTAAGGTAGCTCACAATTAGGTGAATGTTTTCAGCAAGATGCTGTGAAGTGTATTATAAATCTATTATTATTATTATTAAAAGTAAAATAAGCTAGATTCAGTGACCTCTCCCTTTTTGTGTTCCACTTTAACGATTGAAAAACGTTCGTCTGAAAAGACTTTTTAGATTTATCCCGCACTATACTAAAAGTGAAATTTTTGACCCAATCACAATGTCTGCGACCAGAAGTAGCCCCAGTCTTACTGGAAGCGACCGGAAGCAGCAACGGGCCCCATTGATTTATTAAAATATAAAAGAGCATCTTCAAGTTCCGGTCGCTTTTCCTCGTTTCTCGTGGCCATTTTTACTCAGCTGCAGCAATCAGCCCCAAAACATTTTTCGATTCTCCGGGATTAACTTGCTCGGCGCGGCACCTCCAAAAATCGGGTGATGCAGTCTCACTCGACATACCCCAGTGAGCTGGCTGGGGAGCTCCGCTGGTGCCTGTATCTGCTACTTGCTGCTACTGCTAGTGGGGCTCGTCGAACGTCTGCAAAAACAATGAGAGAAGCCCGCGCAAACTCTGCATAAAAAGGGGGGTTTCTCGTTCTCGTTTCTCTGCGGGGAGCGTCGTGTATGTTTGTGGTGACCACGACAAGCAGTGAATTACAGGGAGCGCCCGGTTAATGTATTAGGGCTTCACAGTCCCGGCAGCGGGCGGGGGGCTCCGGTTGTTTATATACCTGAGGAAGACGCGCGGGCCAACCAGGCCAGACCGAAGCCACGCCCCCGACATAGGTGGCAGAGTTCAAGTTTGCCCCCATTCCCCAGACACCTGGCGGGAACAACATAATTAAAAGTGTGCGCCATGTTTTCTCCTACTTTTCGGGGGCGAATTCTGTTCGATGGATGTGCCGACCCCCTTCGTTTAGGGAGTTTTACAGCCGTGGGAATGAAGTTATGATTTTAAAGCACCCATCCGAGGGAAAAAGGTTGTATATTTTCTTCTTCCTTCTTTTTTTTTCCGAACTTTTTGTGCCCGTTTTTGTTTTCTTTTGCTGGCTGCCCCATTCGGAGAACTATCTCTTGATGGGTTTTCTACCGGTGTTTATTTATTGCCTAAGGTATAACCCCTGCAAAACTGAAGTGGTTCTTACTATATCTCGGGTAAGCAGCAAACCAACCAAATGGGGCGGCTGGGGGTAGTTTTTTTTATGGTGGAAATGGAAAAATCAACGCAGCTCTTCACATGAGTTCAAATTAAAATTTCTAGATGAGCGCTCGACCTGCAGGCTGAAGTTTAATTGCAGCCATGTAACACTTTTTTAGCTGGAGGACAAAATGATAGGGATTTTGTGACTGAACACATCGTAAATTTTGTATGGTGCTGATAAAAAACAAGAAGTAAAAAGTTCAATTGTTTCCTATAGCATAGAGGAAAACGTATCCGATTCCAATGAAGTGAGACTCTTCTACTGGTGAACTTTAAATTTCGAAATTAAAGCCACTGTATTTTTGGTTAGTATAATACTATAATGGTAAATTATTATTATTATTTTGATTAAATGAAATATTGTTGAAACATTATTTGTGGTCATAACTGATGAATCAATGATCAAAATTCGTAAGGATACCTTAAACTCAAATTAAGTCTTCTCTTTTAGTAAACAAAATATATGTCATCGGGTGGTTTCTTTTTAAAAATGCTATAAAATAAATACTGTTCAATATATTTCTCAAAGTTTGCTGATTTATTGAGTAAACTTTCCGATTAGTTATGGAATATGATTTCATTTAAATAACTGCCTTTTGCAGCAAATTGTTGATGGTTATTTCACGAATAGCTCCATCAATATTGTACTTAAGTGTCTGAATTATTTCTGGGTTGTCATTATAACATAGATTTTTAACTGCAATCCACAAAAAGAAGTTCAAGCGCTGAATTACATAATTATTGAACTTAGTACACAAAAGATCGATTGTTGCACGTCTTGTGTACCACATAGCGCCATCTTGCTGAAACCAGAGCTCGCCTAAGTCAATTTTCTGAGTTATTTAGATTTGTTAAGGGAATAATGCGAGGTCTTTATACAGAATTTTCTTTAGAATAGTCCGGCCAATGTCCAGTTGTTGAGATTTGTGGCTTTTTTTTAGGGTTTAGGCGCACACTTTCGGCAACAGCAGCAATATTCTAACCTGATCATACAGGACGAACACGAGGATAACTTGTGTTATCAATTTGTATGCCAATATTATATCACAAACTTTCTTTCTTAAACTTGCGTACAGCAGACGCAGTTGATGCTTTTATTTGACCGAAATTTCTTTTAAAAATTTTCACTGTTTTGGCAGATTATTATTATTTAAAAGCTCTTTAATAGTACAATAATATTGTATTGTCATCGGAACTAAACGTATATGCAAAATTTCAGCCTATTTCAATAACGGGAACTACTTCAGAATTGATTTACAAGATTTGTACTAAACAGTCAGTTTTAAGAAATGAGTTCTTTAAAAAAGATCTGGCCCAACACATGTATAATGTATATATAAATACACTTTTTTAGTGCTTGAATATAGTAGAACAGAATAAGTTAGTCTAACAACAATTATTTTTTTATCATAATGTACCTATTCTGAGTATAACAGTTGCGTGCTATTTTTCAATTTGCAAGTATATAAGATATTAGATGTCCAAAAAAAAAAAAAATATTTAAAAAAGCTATGGAATTTTTTAGGTCTCCCAAATACTTCCTAAGGAGCGATCTCATAAATAAGCACGGCGATTTTAATTGAGGTGGACTGTAGACATGGTGGATAATATCAAATATCATTTGGATAGTTGAGCACTAAAAAATTAGAATGCCATCACGTTCTGCAGAAAAAAGAACCAGCAGAGACAAGGGGTAAGTGATCTAATCTAATTGTTTGTTTTGTTGAATATGTTGCAGCTTCTAATAGTTAAAGGCATTTGCAGAATTTTAAGTGAAACTATTTAGTTAGTTAGAGAAGTGTCTTGTAGCTGTAGTTATAAAAAAAACAACATTTAAGTAATCCTAAACTCGCGTGGGCATATAAGTTTTTATATTTATATTTTATATTGTATTATTGCATGGAATTTCTAACATTACAATTAGAAATAAATTATATCAAATGTGCCACACATTTACACAGGCAATTTGATGTCGTTTTTAAAGGCAGATAAATTGTAAGGTAGTAGGATATCAATAAATACTCGGTAAATAATATGAACAAATTATTTGAAACAATTACATATATAAGAAAATATCTATAGAAATTACCCTCAAATTTCCTTTAAATTTGAAAGAGCAAAACTCTACATTGAACTTCAAATTATTAAAATCTACCACAAATGTACAATAACTTTTAAGTCTACTGTGAGCAATTTACTTGAATTTCAACATTTTGTAGTTCATATCACATCACATACAATGTTGTGTTTTCTAGTTGTTCGCTTCTTCAATTTGTTCCTGCATCCGGTATTCCACAAGGATCAGTTCTTGGTCCGTTTTTGTTTCTGTTACTTATTAACGATCTGACTAACAAAATAAAATCGAATTTTCTTTTTTACGCAGATAATTTGAAAACCTTTAGAGTGATTAATTGTAAAGAAGACTGCGATATTCTTCAATGCGATTTGATCGCTCTTGAAAATTCGTGTGTCGTTAAGTTTTTGCCTATTAATGTTGATAAGTGTTTTAAAATAACTTACTCGTTCAAAAGGTCTCCTGCACCACCGTGACTTTGACTTTGACTTCGGAATCATTGTTGGAAGTATACCAGTTCAAGAATCTAGGTGTAGTTTTTGACAGTTAACTGAATTGTGATGCTAAAATGGATATTTCAAAAAAGACCTACATACTTTGCGGGTTTTATTTTGTGAACCTCAACTGATTTCTGCAATGTATCCACTTCGCGACAATTATTCATATGACAGGCGCTTCTTATCCTGAAAGACTTTCTACCCTCAATTTGTCTTCGCTTGTTGACATAAGGCTTTATTTAGATGAATAATTCTTGCAGTATCACGAAAACGCGATATTCAATAATTGTCGCTCTCCATTTGCACACACGCTTATAAGAAGAAACAAATTTTAAATTTTTAAGGATGCCGCAACCTTTTTGGGAGTTATTTTTTACTTAAGGGTTGAAGGGATAGTTTTTTTTTTTAGGTTATAGCTAATTATCAGATTTTTATCGTTTCGTACATTTTCGAGGACGCAAAACCCATTTCTGGAATTATTTGGTAAACAGGGGTTGAAGGGGTGAAGATAGAGAGAGTAGTTCTTTTCTTGTTATCGAAAATAACAAGATGATTAACGTTTCTTGCATTTTTGAGAACTTAAAGCTCATTTCCGGAGTTAGTTTTTACCTAGGGGCTGAAGGGATAAAAATAGAAGTGGTAGTTTGTTTCTAAACTATAGCTAGTATGAAACGATATGCATCTTGCTAATAGTTGTAATTTAAAATCAAAACTTAATTTAGCGCTTTCTAGAATATGTGAAATGATATAGTATATAATTTGCTATTATATTTAAGCCGTCATTTGTGATAGTTAAGGAAAATCTACCTCCTCAATTTCAGCCAATTCAATCCGGATGTAAAAATTAACCCCAGAAAAGAAATATCCCAAGTTCTAATAGTTTTTGTCTTGTTATAATTGCAACATGTGGCGTTGCATTATCATGCAGAAAACGGACTTTAAGATTTTGAGAGCGTACTACTTTGTAAACTGTCAGCAGGTTTTTGTAATTGACTGCAGTAAAATGCAAAGGCTCACTGCCTTTTATATACCTTACTATAAACTTCCTACAAACATCCTGACTATTCATTATAAAAAAATAGTAAATAATAATAAAAATATAAATAACGGCAAGAATTTTTCGATCTACCCAATACTTATATATTTTTTTTTTTTGTAACAAGGCCAGATGTTGCTGAAAATGGTTCTCTAAAAATACATTGAAGTTTTTATATGTAGAAGGGTTGATCAGTTTTATCTGCAAAGTTCGCTTTTTGAATAACAGAGGTCGATAGGAAAGGCTAAATAACTATTGTAGATACAGTTTCAATAATAGTGTGTGTACAAGTTCAAAAAACAAATAACCCGACCGATTTGTTGTCCATTATTTAAAACTCAAAAACTCCACCCCATGTATCTTTTTTCCCAATTGTAAGTCCATAAATCTTCCCTTTATTCGGAGAAAAATATTTTCACATGCGACAGGGCATAAATCCCGAAACCTGTGCCACTTCTTCATCCTCGTCTCGGCTCGAATTAATCACCGCAGAGTGTTCACTCGAGCATAGTCATAATGAGAACAACACTCTGAATAATTTGTGGGTCCCCGATTACGTGCAACAGCAGCAGCAGCAGCAGCAGTAGTAGTCACCCTGTTTCCAGTATCGTACAGGGTGCCCAAATTCACCTATAAATTCCCACCGACGAGCTATACCAAAAAAGAGCAAGTCAATGCATATGGGTTTGGTTTGGAGTCGCCTAAAACGAGTAACCAGCCACCAACCACAAATCAGACAATTTCATCCCATTAAGAGCGCATTTAAATCACTTTAGGAGGAGTCCCGGGGCTGGAGTGACTGTGGGGATCCCCCGACCAGGAGGAATATGAGCTCCGTACTCGAGCACTCGTGGTGGTCCTTTGTGTCGTCGTCCTTCCTGTCAGTTAAACCAATTGTCCTCGGTGTGTGTGCGTATAATTTCGACGAAATTTTCATCCCCCTGGAGCGTGAAGTTTTAGAGATTTTCACCGATTAAGGGAGGGCTTCCTGAATTTTTGGTGGCGGTGATGCTGTGTTCACCGGGAGATTGTAATCACTCCTGTACCACTCCTTCCCGGGGTGAGTTCGCCGCCCGCGCAACGAGTCATCATCATGATCATCATCATCATCGCCGTCCTCCTTGTCGTCGTCGTGATTTTAGCAAGTGCCGGGGAGGAGTCCATTCGCGGTTTGATTAAACGCTTCTTTTATTTGGCAATTAATTCTTAATTGTGGCGAATTTGAGAGCTTAAAACGGATTGTTCCGCGGATGGGCTCCCTTCCCAACCGAAACGAGAAAGGACTTGGCGCGATGAAATCTCCTTTATAGGATTATTCTCGCATCGAGAGCCGAGTCCGAGAAAGTGTCTTGGGCTACTCTTCTCAAGACACTTTAAGGGTAATTAGGTTTAATCTGCGACTTCTGGTGGCGTTATCTTCGCCAGTCAGTCAGAACGTCCTCTTTTCAGGGGCTCAGAGCAGCAGTAGCAGCAGCATCATCGCTACCGTCGTCGTCGGCGCCGTTCTGAATGAGCTGCGAAGATGCCGAGATAAATCCACTAAATATCCCCTAGAAAAGGGGACTCTTAAGAGGACATCTATTCGCAGCGAAAAATTTATTAGACATTAAGTGATAGAGCGTCTTTAATTACTTCTAGGCATTTGGATTAAAAATCGATATATAGAATCGAAGGAGAACCACCAGAAAAAAAAGAAAAAAGAAAAAAAACCAACCAGTCAACCGACTCCGAAAAGATTTTCATCATTCGAATCACGTCCATTCATCTACACGTCCAATTTGGACTATTGGTTTTTGCCATGTTACATACACCTCAACCGAGGGTCGTACCGAAAATCCACCGATAAATGTTCCATGATTGTCGTCTCGTAACGAAATTTCTTTTCGATCCTCCTTCCAATTGACCAAATCTCACTCTTACCAGAGCAGCTCATCTTTAGAAACAAAGAGATTGAGGACACCAATGACTATCACAAAATATACCACCACACTGTTCAAGAAGGTCTCCTGCTGCGGCTTTCATTAAACCAAGAAGTTCGAAACGTGCTAAACGATTACCTTTACACAGATGTCAATGAAGACCAATTTGTTAGAACTGACCACCACCAGGTCCCCCAAAACTCTGTCTTTCAGCTACAGGAGGAAATCAATAGTTCTGGAGACTTTATCCCGGTGATATATATTTTTTTTTTTCAGCCCTCTCCCCGGATACAAAACGTTTTGTTCTCGGTCACAGATTTATTGTTAGAGATCAAGTTACCACCAACACGTTGCATGTCGAATTGATGGGACCAGCTTACTGCAAATGAGTCCTCATTTGTTGTCGCGCCGCCCTTCGATCCTAAACACTCCCGTGGGAATTTCGGGGAGTTCTTCCTTAAGGATACCCCAGCATAAATAGAAAGAGGGACTGCAATTTGCCGTAATTAAGACTATCCTATGGGTTAGATGCACCTCTGTCTATAGATTCCATAGAAAGGATACCTTTAGAATACGGAAATCGTTTCTTTAAAACTAACAAAAGGTCTCATGAAATGCAATTTATTTCGAAAACGGACCTCCTTAATCCCTTAATCCTTGACCGTTTAATGTTCGAAAAATTTTATAAGATATACATTTTGGCATAAAATACTATAAAAGTCTCCTTTTGCTTGAAGAAGAAAATTGAAAACATCCCTAGAAATTCTTGGGGGATGAATAAAAAGTGCTACAAAGAAAATTACTCCATCAGGAAAAGAGGATTATAAAGCATTTCTATAAATTGATATCGCTTAAAGATAACTGGTCCTTTTAACAGCCACAATTGAAGCGAAAACCTTTACAATATTTGTACGACAGGATTTCATAAAGAGATGTTTCGTTTGCATCTTTGTACCAAAAACGTCTTCTTCGTTTGGCGGCGGGCGGCATGGCGCGTCTTATATTCAAGATAAGATCTTTAAGCTACATCTTCTCTCCTTCTAAAAACCATGTGAGGGTATTTTTTGGAGGGAGGAAAATTTTCACTTGAACCCTTCCCTCACCCTTCGACTTCGATATATTCGGGCGCGATGACAAAATGTTCGAAAACTACATTTTTATAGCAAATTGAGTCACAATATAGAAGAGCGTCGAAAAGATCCGGAAGATGCGGGTCTTTATCCTGATTTTATTGGTATTAAAAATATGCTTCTAGTACTCTCGTCCCCCTTTTCTTGTAGTGGGGCGGATTTGGCGGATGTGTGGGGACGGAAACAGATTCTTTACGTGCTCCGTGACAAGCACGAGTGCCTCTGAAAAGGAATTGAGTATTCCGGCTGTTTCGTGTCTGGAGGACGCTAAGCTAAATTGTTTCGGGCGAATTGAATAAAGGCGGGATTGGCTGGGAAAAGTTATGGGGATTATGGATTTTAAGATTGGAGGAAAGCTGGGTAAAAAAAAAAAAATACTGAGAAAATTTACGGGTAATAAGTTTAAACAAGGTATGTCTTAAACTAGATTTTATATAGACAAAAGAACTATATAATCGAAAAAGTTTTAATGTAATTTTAATCGGTTTTTGAAAATATCTAAAAAATGCTATTAGAATGAAATTTACCATAGGCGCGCAAGTGTGGAGTTTTTATTTGCGACTCGTCCACGCACTATAAAAATAAGGCATCTGAACTTATAGTACATAAAAATAAAATAACAAAAACGTTCTTCTCGTCGTTATATTAAAGTATTAAGATTAGTATAAATGAAAACATATCATATTTCATTTCTTACAGTCCATTAATCTAGTTATTTTACCTTTGATGGAAATTACACCCTTCATTTTCGACAGGACGTGTTAAACAGTTCACGCTTAGTTGCTTGATGTAATTGGAAATTGTATTATTTCTGTATTTGGCTACTCAATAATAATAACAATAGTAATAACCTAAAATATATGTCACTCTTTATTAAACTAGCTTTCAAATTCCAAATTAGCATAATAATCGACTTCAATAGTTAAAATTTATGCAGAAGAGGGTAAGGTTTTTAACTAAGTGGCAGTATAAACATTTATATAAATTTAGTCTTATTTTTTCGCTCGTACAGCTGAAGTTGTGTGATTTTTTAACAATCAAATCTTCTGATAGATTTTTCATATATTTTTTGTTATCCGATTGAGTTTAAATTTCACAAGTGTATATGGTTTGGATGACAATTGAAAATGACAGTACCATCGAACAGATCTAATGATGTTTACTATTTTCGTCACATTTAAAGCTTATTTTTTAAAAGTATTTTTAATTGATTATATAATAATCATCTCAACATTTAATATCGCACTATTATTTTTCAGAAATTGTTGTATTTGACATACTATATGAAGATCACAACAAATTTTATTTTCAAATTTTAATAATGTTTAGTATCAATCTCATTCAATAATCTTGTTATTAATATAATATGGGGTTAGTAATCAAAATAAAGTTCAACATACTGATTTGAAAATTTCTTTCAGTGATATGTATATACGATTTTCACAGTCAGTCTCCGCATGGGTTACAATGTGAATGACTGACTGAAATTTAGCAAATTCATCAAAACAGCAATTTGCTGCAACTGCAATTTGGGTAAGTAAAACTAATTCTAGCTCGAGTCCGGCTGCAGCCGATCCAGTTGCATTCTGCTCTAGCTGCTGCTATCACACTTGTTGGACACAACAAAATAAAATCGGACCCCGTCCGAGGCGTGTGTTTAGTGTTTCAACTCGGCTGCGGAATGTGCAAAAGTCGACAGAAACAGATGCTACCTAAGAATTTTATATATATATATATTTTTTTTTAACCAAAGCATTTTCCGTCTGGATTTTCACCTGAGTCACTTCCAGGCGAATTTCAAGGACTTTTGATTTTTGTGAATGAATAGAAATAAAATCGCTTTCGTCAATTTATTATCAGGGCAGTTACCCCTCATTTATGATATTCTAGTCATGTTTGCAGATATTTCCTCAAACAATCTCGGAGAAAAATATCTAATTCTGGATAATGAACGACCTTTTTCTCGGCCACTTCAGTTAAGGAATTTATCCTAATTATCGCCCTTTTGAGGCGCTTAACCAAATGAATGGGAAGTGTTGACTCATTGAATGCTTCATTAGCACCGGAGCCTGCTCTCTTGAATCAAAAGACAAACTTTTCCGGTCGTCCAAGTTTCATGTCATTCGAAGATTTGTATGTTTATCACTTATCGAGATTTTGCCCGGCCGCCGTTCTTCAAGTTGCGAGCTCATCTTCGGGTAGTACGCTAATCGGTAGCGTATAGCTGATTACTTTTGGAACCCTCAAAAGATCGTAAAACTCAAGATGCGAGGGACTTGCCTTCTTAATTTTGCTCGAAAAGAAAAAGAGTTTTGTTTATCGGGAAATACACTGAAGAGAGGGTGAGGATTGAATGACTTTCTAATGACTTGAGAAGTAGGTACTAATCTCGTAGATATTACGTTTCAGAATAGTGATAAAAATATGAAAATAAACAATAAATTTAATGTCGACAAAAAACGCCTTTTCACTTAATTTGGATGAGAGGAACGTTCATGGTTAGAGCTGGCTAGAAATTTGTAGGTTTACCCTTATTGATCCAACTATACAATACAAGTAATCTAAAAGAAAAATACTATATCAAAAATCGCTCTTTCGTCCCTTGCAGCTGAATTACATGAAAAATTTCATAGAAGAATTTTCACATACGATTAACTTATAAAATATTACAAAAATAAATTTCTATATCACCCCAACAAAATAACCAATAATCATACCAATCAAATTAATCTTAACAAATGAGAATAATCTAGTTATAAAGATCTATAGGGTCTTCTCGTCTTTCAAAAAAATTTAGGCTTTTTAACTAAAAAATAAAATTCTAAAATTCAATGTGAAACAGCTAGTGCCTCGTCCAAAAATACAAAATTCGTTTATAAGCAAAGTTAAGGGAAAATTTAAGTTTATTCTTTTTAGTAACGGGTGAACACTATCTAAAAAATACTAAGCGGGGAGCTGATCAATGTTCTACTTCAAGAATTTTATACCGGATGCCAATAACATTCTCAGATATAAAAATTATATCTTTTCAAAAAATGTCACATGAAATAAAAAAAATTGTACTACATAAAAATTTCATCTGCTTCTAGTTAGACTAATGCATATAATTATGAAAAAAATACCATAAAATCGAGTTTACAAGATGGGAATTTTTGTTATATAAAAAGGGCATTAATTTTATAATTATTTTTATACTAGAAAATAAACTTAAAATGAATGAATGAAATTTTGTGAAGGAAGGTGGATTTCAAGAGCACCTTTTAAATGGTTTTAAGTTTTTCAACTCGTAATTTTTTAATATACTAGATATAAGGATTTTTTTCGGATTTTTAATCAATCATTTTCTCTCTACCACTTTGTCAAAAAAAATTGTTTTTCCTAAATCCTTCTATTAAAAGGTTATTTTTTCATATCTAGAAGATATTGACAAAGTTCCATATTGATCGTTTAAACAGTTTTTAAAAAAATGTAATGAAAATATTTTCACAAAATGTTCATGAAATTGTTATTCAAGTACTTACACAAACATCGATCAAAACAGCACACATTACAATTTTCCTCAATTAGGGGATTCATTGAAGAAAATATCAATTTACATTTAATATTGTTAATTAATATTCAAATTTTAAATTGATCGAGAAATTATTCGTAAACAATTTTCTTATTCAAAAGATTCAATTTTCTTATTAAAAAAATTATGGCAATTCGAAAAAATTGCATCAACACTTTATTGATAGTTATTTGAATTATATCATTATTCGGAAAAGTAATGTTCTAGAAAATTCAACCTCATGAAGTTTTATAGTATATCAAAAAGGCTAAAAATAGAGATTCATTCCTAACGAAGATGCTGTGTTTTTTCAGTTCTCTGTGAACTAGGGTTCGTATTTTTATTAAATTGGATTTAAACAAAACTTTTACATATTTTGTTTAAAAAGGTTATCAAATGTCCAGTGGATTGAAAAGCGAACTTCTTAGGGTAAACATTAGTTAAAATCATTTTTACATAGGAGCTTTAGTTTGGATGCGGTCGCGAATTTTTTACCATGTTTCGTCATTGTCGGTCATAAGACCCAATCTAATTTATTTAACAGATCACATCACTTTCCCCTATCGCTGTGTGTAATTGTAGAAATATTTGGACTGATACGTTTCTTAAATAGATGATGATTAAACAATAGTTGAATGTTGTTTTTCCTAATAAAATAATAATACAAAAAATGTAAATAAAATAGTATTAGGTTCGCAGAAAAAATTTAAAAACTGAATGTAAAATCACACTGGAGCAATTTTACATTCTTTTCTTTTTTAAAAATTTATCACGATCGTATAAGTATACATTTTTGGTGTGATTAAGCAAAGAAATTTGATATTACACAATTTTAAAGCGTTGGGTGTGATATTTACTCAACTTTGTAAATGTTGTGTGAATTTACACCAAATTGATGTAAACGTGCACATGAATATGTAAATTTAGATTATTCACTAGAATAGTATTTAGATATTTGTGATAAATAACAAGATAGATTAAGTATGAATAGTCTATCAAAATTATCGAATTTTCTTAAGAGACTGCGGGAGAATTTCCTCTACACATATTCGATTTTATTTTGATGATACGGAGATCAAACCGGAAGAAAATATAATTTAAATAAGGGTATTTTTTCTTAGTGTACTTATCCAGTTGAATAAGGCACTTTTGAACGATTAGTTATTAAATTAAAATAATGAAATTCACTAGAACGCCCAATTTTTTGTCCTTCGCCTTATTCCCTTATAAGTCTAAATCCTCCCCTAAATGGAATAAAAATAATTCCCAAATTAATTCATCGTCTTCCCCCTCAGCGAGTAAGAAGACAATCTTTCGGATTAACCCCGATAACCAGAAATCAGTTGGACATAAATCAACAACTCCGTACACCACCCTCCTTAACTCGAGTCAGAGCTATATAACGTCTTTTGGTGTTTAAAGGGCTGTCCCTTCGGTCGGCGGGGGAGAAAAAGGCAATGCCTCACGAAAACTTTTCGAGGGGGGGAAGAATTATTTCCCAGGAATAAACACAGGAATTGTTTTCCCGAACTTCTTCGGAACGAACTTGTTTTTGGGCAACAGATACTCACACCCTCGAATTTCTAGTCCTATGTGGAACATATTCCTTGATTTTATGTGGCCCAACTTTTCCCATTCTCTAACGCTCTAGCTCCATTGTTGTGCGAGTGCGGCCAAATATGAATTTATTAATTACCCAAATGGGTGTTCGTCTGGCTGCTCCCGGAGCCCCACCATGGGGAGGTTCGTTGCCGAGGAGGTGGTTATATTAAGTGCGCATATCGATGGCAATTTATGCCCTTTCGATGGGACGCCGACCGCATAAAGTTGTTCTGCCATGTCGAATTGGCGCTTTGGGAGCTGGGAATGAACCCACCACCAAACGGCTCCTGGTGGTTTCGGGGAGGTTTACTAATTAAGAGATGTACCCAGCAGCCTATAGACCTTTTCGAGGGTTTGTCGATGTGGGAACGATCCGTTCCGCTGGAATTTCATGCACGTGCACGACCAATGGTTTTATTGGTACGTTACATTTATATATTTTCTATAAAATGCATCTATTTGCTTTTAATTACTTCGACATCCTGAAAATTGGGAATGAGAGATCGTTTTTGGTTGGAATTATCTATTTGGGAAATTGGGATAATCATGTGTTGTTAATGGACTTTAAAATTGTGAGATTCACATTATCTTCTAACTTTCTTTTAAATAAAAGAAAACGGATAAAAGATCCTTTATTTTGATCTAGTAGATCAAAGTTTTGATATTAAATACCTTTAAAACAAATATTCTACACTAAAAACAAAATAATATTCTATAATCAAGAATGATTAAATTGACATTCAGAATTATCAGTAGGTGAAGTTGTATATTGCCCTTATGGAAAACCTCTCATAAACACAAATTACAATTAATGACAGCAAGTAAAACACTAATAAAAAGTATAATGGAAAGGAACTAGACTCCAGATTGTTTTATAATATAGGGTGGGCCATCGGTTGGCTTCTTTTTAAAAATACTATAAAATAAACACTGTTCAATATTTTTCAAATTGTTGTTGTTTTATTGAAAAGAGTATACCTTCCAATGAGTTATGGAATATAATTTCATTTAAGTATATTAGTTAACCTAATTTTGCAGCACATTTTCTATGATTTGGGGCCCTATTTTACGAATAGCTCCCTCAATATTGTGCTTAAGTGACTGAGTCGTTTCTAGATTATCCGTATAACATCAGTCTTTAACAGTAGCTCATCAAAAAAAATCCAAAGGCTTTAAATTTCGACTGAAATTTGTTTTAAAAATTTGCATTTTTACGGCAACACAGCACTCGTTTTTGAAATAAGTTTTCAATATTTTCTAAAGTTGTTAATGCATAAACCTATTTATTTCGCAACACGGAGATATTATACTATGTTCCTGTAAAACAATTTCAGCACGAGAGAGCTTCCTGTGTCAAAACAACATGTAATTTAAAAAGAAACCAGCAGATGGCCCATCCTTTACAATTTAAAAGAGTTGAAATAGGGCTTGAATATTTCTTTAAACATTTCAGTGATAACTGAGTTAAGTTTATAGGGTTAATATAGAGAAATCTACAACGTAATTAATAAAAATTCTCGTTATCTTTAAAATGATCTCACCTTTGCTTTAATTTCTTTTTAAAGCTATATGTAGTGTAAAATATTATATGTATTTATGCCACTTTTTTATGATTTTTTTCGCTTCAGAAGTAGCAATTTGAAGTTTCTTATATCCATTAACTACAATTTAAAAATCCATATTTTTGAGTTTTGAATCAATTAACCGAAAGTACCAATTTATTGCCCTATGACTGAACGTTTGAACGCACTAAAGAGCGAAAAACCTACCTACCCATAAAGTTGGGCATAACTCGTTTTATTTTCGCACGAAGTATCGCACGTGTCGACAATTTGAGAAAGGTGTCAAAAGTGAGCCTGAAGGATAAATTGAAGCCTCTTTGAGTGGAAAACTTACGGCGGAGGAGACTCGTTCTGCAGTTCCCTCCAAAACTAAGCCAATAATTCCACATGGATGTTAAGGGAGCTCGCACAGGATTTCACGCTTTCGACTTCAACTCGTGTCAATTACGGATATTTCCCAGTTGAGATATTTTCTTTTTCTGGATAAAAAAAAAGGTGAAAATGAAGAGACTCAAAGGAGCCAGCCGCCGGGTGACTTTACTAAATCCTGGACAGGGGCAAGGAACTATAGAATTCCTTCCGCCCCGCCCGTGAAGGAGGTGAAAATGGTATAAAATCATCAATCGAATGCTATTACAAGTATGTTGCCCTACGCCTAGAAAATAAAAAATCGATATATGCCGGCCTCCTGAATATTTTCTGCATATCGTTGCAGAAATTTACGATAAAAAAAAAGAAGAAGAAATCAGTTTTTTTGATGAGTCTGATTGTGTCTGGCTGGATGGTATTGATTTGTCCAACTTGTAAAATTCCAACCAGAGTATCACAGAGCATCATCATTGGGGCCGCCGTACACACCCACCTAAGCCCACCGGTGGAGGAGGCTCCTTCATCGTGTGCCCCCCATTCGCTTTACTATATATAGATTATAGAATCGGGGGTAGTTGGAAGGTTAAAGGGAGCTCTCTAGGCGAAAGAGTGCGATTGGTTTCATTCGGGTTTGGCTTCGGGTAGCGTCCCAAGAATGCTGGTTCGGTGTCCCACTGGTGGATGGATACCATAAAATTCAAAGTCAGCGCGTTCCACAGATTTTCTTTCCTTACCCCCCCCTGAATATGGGGTGGTAGTGCTACCCATCCAGGCAACGGCTGAAGCCAACGTATGTTGTTACAGGGTAACTGGAACACTAAAATTGCTGTGTCGGAGTCTGAAGCGGGAAGTTCAAGGTCCTTCCGCCCTTTGAATATAATAATGAAAGGAAAATCGGAAATCCTCTTGCAAGTTCCCCTTTTGCAAATTACAAGGACACCACCCGCCAGATGGCGGCACTTTGGACACTAGAGCTGGAAGAGAAAAGATACTTGGATACTGGTATAAGTTGGACATAGAAGAGTAAAATGGACATCATAACTATTAACATGGGTCTCTGAGTCCCCCTTTTTTTTGGTCTAGTCACCTTCGGTTAGATAGAGGCGTCACAAATTAAATTGCTCCCAATCGAGATCCCCCGTCGACGACTCACACGATAAAAACCTTTTGTATGGCATCACTGGCAAGTCTAATAGCCTCTTTGCCTCTATACCCTTGGATTATTTGCGATTTAGCGCACCCTGTTAATTCTACCGGACGTTGAGGGTGGGCTGGTGAACTTGCGTAAATTGGTACCACTGGGTTAATCCCTTAATTCTCTTAATGGATGTTTCGATTCGAATGTGCTCCTAATGAGGTAATGGTGGCTACGGGGCCACGATTCAATTCTCGACTTGTAGTGCACATATCCAAGAACCCTATATACAAGTTAACAAAAATTATTTCGTTTTATATAAAAAAATAATTTTACAATTAAGTAAATATATTTATTGCATTTATTCCGCGTTACACAAATATTCTACTAAATAACAGATCTATATTCACAATAATTGCGGAGCTACTAAAATGCGTCTTAATTACCCGAACTACAGTACAATTCTGATTTGCTTAAAATCTAACTTGGGTGGCCGGCCTATAGGTGAGCCAGGTCGTGACACTTGATCGTCTGGGAAGAACTCGGCGCGTGTGGATAGGTCAGCATAACTTGATGAGCATGTCTAGACAAGTTAGCCGGTCACGTTATTGGGTGCGTGATGGTTTTGCTATCCTGCGTGCTTAACTCCTCCCTCCTGAAGTTTCCGCGTCCCGCGGATCAGATGCTGATTTGTACTGGCTGCAAATCCTGGATGCTGGGGCTGGTTGCCATTGAAAATAGGGCCGGGTAGACTATTTCTGATTTCGATTTTTGGTTTTTTATTTTGAAAACTATAAAGATACCAAGAATTATTATAAAAATTGTAGATAAGGAAATGTTCGTTAGGAAGGATATGCCATGGTTGGTGTGGAGCATTTCTAGTTGTTTCCTATTTTTTAGGTGCAAGTCGTGTAGGTATTCTACGTCGAGTTTCAGATTCCCTTCGACTGGTTGCCCCTGGAATATCGTCGGCAGGACTTGGAATGTTTTTATTTGTTTGTTGATATACTGTTTTCCCTTGATCTCAATTGTTTCGTTGCTATATTGCACAACAAAGGTCCCGTTCAATTGTCTGGTTGAATTATTTTCGAAAAGCTCTCCGTTAAAGTTATCGAGAAATATTGTATCGTCACTTATTATTTCAATTTTTTCGTCCTTGTTGTACTCATAGTCACACTTAGCGCTAGTTCCTTTTAGTAGGCTACTAATGCAGTGATCCTTGGGTAGTTTTTCTAACTGGTTTTCTTTGCATATAGTGAGATTTTTTATACTGTTGCATTTAATTTTTATTCCAAACTCCTCCTCCTGGCTAACTAATAGTTCCGTATACCCTAGATGCACCCGTTTATTATTTCTCGTCGTTGGTTTGATGGTTATGTGATTGTACTCGTTTGCGCTTGTTTTTGGTAGCGCGATCACATAGAGGAGTATTGCATCTTTTACCAGTATTGAGGGCTCCGCATATTCTATCGCCTCTATTTCGTTTTCGTACGGAAGTGTTTCGATTTGGACTACTAACTGGTTTATCTCTTCTTTGTTCAATAGGTTTGTATTAATAATTCCTGCTTTTGCCAAATGTTCTGCCATTACTATTTCGTTAATCTCGTTCTTTAAGAGGCTCATTCTATTAAAGAGCATTTGCTCGTGGTTAGAGTTTATTTGATCGTCTAAATGAGTGATAATTTTGTTGTATTGTTGTAACATCATGTCCGTAGTTTCCATTAATTTGTTGTTGACTTTGTATTGTTCGTTATTATTGGATATTAGTTGGTTTTGACTTTTAATTATTTCATCCCAGTCAGCAGCGTCCGGTGATCCTGCTATCCACTTCCACGCTGATCCTATCCAGTTGATGGATCTTCGACTTCTTGAATCCGTGCCCTTCAATTTGTGTATAAGTTGGTTAATTTGGATAATCTGATGTTCCAGTTGAGGTTTAATGATACTTGTTTTATCTAGATGCTTTACTACCGGTATTGTTCTGTTGAGTACTTCTTCGTAGTTGGTCAAATTAACGACGTGGACGAGTTTAATGCTACCACTTATTATTTTCCCATTTCCTTGTTTGATTGTTGCTACTGGTCCATGGTATTCAAATATTTTTGCAGATAGGGCTGTATGCACCCAAAGGAACCTGAAAGGTGAAAAATGTACTCTATGGGTTAATGTGTTTTATGTGTGACTTGTGAATGCGCCTTCCACTGGCGGTGGTAACGGTGACCCTATGATTTTGAGCGACTACTTCTTTTTTGTATACCGGTTTGTGTTTTCCTTGAATTTGTTTAACAGCCACGTAAATGGTTTCTCCGGGATTATACGTTATTGGTTTTTGTTTTTTTAATTTATCCCTGTTAAGTTTCGCTTGCTGTTGCTTAAGAATTTGTTCTTTCAAATTTTCGTTAATCTTAACCCTGATATCTAATAAATTTTGGTAATTGATCCTTTGTGAACGGCCAAAGAAAATGTCGCTGGGCTTCATTCCTGTCACTGAATGTATGGTATTATTGTACCTGTCCACCGCTATGTTCGTTAGTTCTTTTAATCTTAGGTCTGGGTATTCGGTTCGTAAGCATCTGATTATTTCGATTATGGTTGAGTGGACTCTTTCCACTATCCCATTAACTTCGCTTTTTTGGGTGGGTGTTTTGTATAGTTCGATACCTAGCGTTCTGATGTAGTTGGATATGATTGGGCTAACAAAACTTTTTTCGTTATCTACTACGAGCACTTTGGGCGCAGTGAAGAAGTGTAGAATTTTGGTAATTTTGTCTCTGAGATGTAATACGGATTTATCTTTTATTCTGAAAAATTTTGCAAATTTTGAAAATTTGTCCACGCAGGAGATAAATTTCTCTTGTTGGAATTCGATGATGTCCATGTGTACTATTTCTGTGGGATAGGTCGGGACGGGTGTTTCTTGTAGCTCAGGTCTGTTAGGATGTCTATCGTACTTATTTGAGTTACAAGTTTCGCAGGTTTTTATGTATTTCCTGATTTCCATTGCCATATGGGGAAAATAATACTTTTCCAAGATTTGTTTCCTGTTTTCGTCGTGGTTTCTGTGAGCTCTTTTGTGTTCTTTTTCTATAATCTCGAATTTTTTTGCCATCTCCGGAACGTCCTGAACTACTCTTTGTGTTAGTCGAATTTTAAATTTGCTAAAGTGGTCCCTATAGGTGTCTTGTAAAATTTGGATGTATTGTTCCGGTATCTTGAGTCCATTGACGATATTTGGATTCAATCTTCTTTTAAGTGTTTTCGTGAGTGTTTCCTTGGTTATGGTTGTCAATTTGATGAAATGTCGGTGGTATCCCAAGTGGGGTTGTTCGTATATGTACATATCTGGACCTTCGGAGATGATTAGTTGGTTTTTAAAAACGTTTATTGGGGCTTCGCAGAATGGAATTAGGTCTGTGCTATCCTCTTCGGCACTGTGTTGAGTCTGTGAATCATGGGATGATAGCATATTGGTTTCCGTCTGCAGCCTTGATAATGCGTCGGCGACGTGGTTGGTTTTTCCTGGCTTATAGATCAACTCGTAGTTGTATTCTTCTATTCGTGATTTCCATCTTTTTAATTTTGCGTTCGTATTCCTATTGCTTAAACTGAAGGTTAATGGTTGGTGATCAGTAAGTATCTTGATCTTTTTTGCGCCGTATAGGTAATTTCTTAGATTGTCCAGAGCCCAGACTATCGCCAACATTTCCTTTTCATTTGTTGCGTAGTGCTCTTCTGTTTTATTTAGCGATCTGGAAATGTAGGTAATAGGCTTGTCTTTGCCAATTTCCCCCTGCGATAATACTGCTCCGATTGCCTGGTCAGAGGCATCAGTTGTTAGTATAAATGGTCTGGAAAAGTCTGGGAAAATTAAGATTTCTTGGGACGTCAACAGTTCCTTTAGATTTCTGAATGCTTTGAGTTCTTCGGGGCCCATGTGAATCTTAACCTTTCTCGATTGGGTCGATTTTATCTGTCCTTTTTCTCCTCTTGTCAAATTCGTTAGGGGTTTGGCTATCTTTGCAAAATCCTTGATGAATCGCCTATAGTATGATGTTAATCCAATGAAACTTTTAAGGTCCTTTAGGTTGTCCGGTGGCTTGATGTTTTTTATTGCTGCTATTTTTTTCTCATCAGGTTTTATTCCTTCGCTGGTGATTATAAAACCTAGAAATTCAGTTTCGGTTTTTAGAAATTCTGTTTTGTCTAAATTGACCCGCAGGTTTGCTTCCTCTAATTTAGTGAAAATTCGTTCAATGTTCTTTAAATGTTCAGATTCTGTTTTTCCAAATATTATTATATCGTCAATGTAGACATAACAGATCTTTCCTATAAATTCTTTTAGCACGTCGTCTATCATTCTTTGGAAGATAGCGGGTGCATTTTTTAACCCGAAGGGTAACCTTGTAAATTCATACTTCCCGTTCATCGTGGAAAATGCTGTTTTCTGTATATCTTCCTCTTTCATTTTAATTTGGTGAAATCCGGACGTTAAATCGATGGTTGTAAAAAATTTAGAGTTTCCTAGGCTCGCTATTGTACTTGATATGTCCGGTATGGGGTAGGTATCTGGAACTGTTACGGCGTTGAGTTTTTTAAAATCGATCACCATTCTGTATTTCTTTATTCCTGATGCGTCCATCTTTTTTTCTACAACCCAAATTGGTGCATTGTATGGGCTTTTGGAGGGTCTGATGATTCCATCCTGCAATAATTTTTTTACCTGTGTTTCCACTTCCTCCCTCATATTAGCGGGGTAGGGATATGATTTTGTGTAAATTGGTTCGTCCGTTACTGTTTTAATTTCCGCTTTCACTGTGGTATTTACAATTTCTTGGTCATTAATTGGTCCGAACAATTTTGAATATTTTTTAATAATTTCGTGTAGTTTGTGTTTTGTTTCTGGTTTAATGTGCTTGTCTCTTATTTCAATATTATTGACCTGGACTGATGGTTTTGCTTTTAAGGGGATTATGATATTTGGTTTTATGTTTAATACGTTATTTTTCCTGTCGATTATGGCTTCAAGCTCTTTTAGTGTATCGTCTCCGATGATTCCGTCGAATGATTTCAGTCCGGGTAGGACGAAAAAGTTTACAGTAGTATCATTTCCAATGCTGGAAAAAAATTTTCCAGCAATTTTTTCCCTGATCTCGATTTCCCCTCCAGCTGATTGTATTTTAAATGGTTCTCTGGTTGGTTTGGTGATGGGAGCTAATTCCGGTCTTATAAAATTTTTGTTAGCTCCGGTGTCGATTAGAAATTTCAAAATTTCGCCGTTTCGTGTTTTATACTCTAGGTAAGGTACACTAGAGAGGCTTGTGTCATAAAATTTATTTCTTGACTTTCCTGATCAATTTCGTCGTAGCACTCGTCACTTACCTCATTTTCGCACGTTTGCGAATATTCTTCAGGTGATAGTTCCTCCGTGTCTAGATAATTCAGTCTTTGTTGCTTTTGTGGGTAGTTTTCGGAGTTGTTGTCTCTTTTTACAGGGTAATTGTTTCCACTAGGGCGGTTCATATAATTTACTTGCCTAGTTTGGATCGATCTATCGATCTCCATTGGGACTGGAGGTTTTGGTTGGCTTGGCCTCGGAGGTGGTTGTGTACTTCGTTCGTGCTGTATATTATATGCTTTGTTTCGTTGTTCAAAGGGTAGTGGCCTTGGTGGTCCTCGAGGCGCTGGCTTCAGCGGATATCCCTGGGTTGCTTGTCTTGTATCGCGTGAGAAGATTTGGTTTACCGGTACTGTTATAGAATTTCTCAAATTCGGCTTCTGGATGGCTATATTTCTAAAGCTTAAATTTTGAATATCCAAACACGAAGTGTACGCTTCTGGGAGTGTTTGGGGTCTCTGAATGATTAGCATTCTAGACAGGTCGCCACTAACACCCCTAATAAAGACGTCGAGAGCTCTATTCCTATACGTCTCTATCAGTACATTTACCGTTTCCGCGGAATAGTCCTCGGTTTTAATTTTGTTTACTATAAGGGAAAATTGGTGGTTAACATTGGCATAGAACTCATCTAGAGTCATGCTTCCTTGATTTAGCAAGTTGAGCTGATGCTCGAGGGTGCGTATGTCTCGCTTATCCGCATAATGCAGGGATAAACACTTCTTGATTGATGGCCAATCGTCGCCGAATATGTTATAAGATATGAGGGCCGAGTCAGCTGGACCTCTTATTTTTTGCCTGATACTTTGGAGTATTGCTCGGTATATGGGCTTTCCGCGGACTATTTCGTAATCTTTTAAAATATTTTCGACGTTGTGGACCCACGAAACGTAACTAGTTGGGTTCCCGTCGAATACTTGCAGTTCCTTTACACAGTCAGGTAACTTTGATATCTCTTTGAGTTCCTCCTCATTTCTAGGAGGTCGAAGTGAAACGGGGATAGGGTCAGGAGTTTGGGCTTTTTCTGACTCCACTTTTTGGAGCCTTCGATCGATTCCTTTTACAGTTTCGATCTGGGCGTTAATTGCCCCAGTCAATTGCTTTATTGCTTCTTGCAATTGCTCCATTTTTACTATTTAACGATAACTTTCACGGGAGGGAAAAGGAAATTGTTCGCACTTCACTGCTTCGGAAATTCCTCTTTTCACTTAATTCGTTATGGTTTCACTTTTGCAAATTATCTTATTTTTATGCAATTGCTAATTACTTAATGTAAGTGAATAATGGTTGTACTTACATTAAGGAGAATTTCATAGTCGGGAGTTCAGACGTTGAATTGGGACGGGTTGACCTTTATGTTGCTTATAGGTGGTTCAGTCCCTTCCGTTGATGCTGCGCTTGCCGGAGGTTTCGTTGTTATCCCTTTTAGCCTCTGCTTTGAAGTCGTCAGGAGCCTACTTGTGGAACGAATCTTCCTCACTGTTTTTGCACTCGCGTAACCGTTACCGAACTTTACTTCCGAACGATTTATTTTCGCACTCAACGGTCCCACGTTGGGCGCCAGTTAACAAAAATTATTTCGTTTTATATAAAAAAATAATTTTACAATTAAGTAAATATATTTATTGCATTTATTCCGCGTTACACAAATATTCTACTAAATAACAGATCTATATTCACAATAATTGCGGAGCTACTAAAATGCGTCTTAATTACCCGAACTACAGTACAATTCTGATTTGCTTAAAATCTAACTTGGGTGGCCGGCCTATAGGTGAGCCAGGTCGTGACACTTGATCGTCTGGGAAGAACTCGGCGCGTGTGGATAGGTCAGCATAACTTGATGAGCATGTCTAGACAAGTTAGCCGGTCACGTTATTGGGTGCGTGATGGTTTTGCTATCCTGCGTGCTTAACTTACATAAAATGAAAAGAATGAATATTTTAATTATCCCCTGAAATGTGGCTTATCTACTTTCATAGTCACTTTAGAATTTTTGGCATATCTCCCACCACTTTGATCAATTCAATAGTCCTCCAGCACATGTCTGGAAGACGACCCAGAGACTATCAAGATCCAGTGAAGTACGATTGTGGATAGTGGAAATTATTTCCAGGAATATTTTCTTTCCTTTTTTTCGTACTCAAAGAGAAATCCTTGAATAAGTTTGCCCCAAAAAATATTTCATTCCCCTTGTACTAGAAAAAGAGTTCCATTTTCAAGGATTTTTCCGAACTTGGAGGCTCTAAGTCTCAGAGTATCAGCCCTTATACATTCGTATAGAGGACAGGACAACACTGAAGACAACACTCAGAATTGCATAATAAAGTCCCTTTCTCGTGCAGGGCGATTCATCCTCCCCTTTGAACTAGAAAAAAAAAAAAAATCAAAAGGACACTAAAAATAGACAATCGCGTATAATCGAAGGAAATTTTTATTGCCTGGATGCGTCGTCCTCCTCGACTCCTTCTTGCCTTTTTATAGTCCTCCAGTTGGCATTTAAGGTTTATCTGCACATCGCTCCACCTTCCATAAAAATACAAAAAAAAAGTAAAAAAATAAAGGAAAGTACGGAGAAAAAACGAAGGAATTCAACGAGAAACAAGGAAGCTTACGAGGAGCACTTGAAGCCTCTGTGCCAGGAGTGGTGAACTCTATTTATTGCAGGAGGGCTATAAATGAGGGCAGAATGCGACAAAATTTGGCATGCGGGGGATGAAGGGGATCTTGTTAATTTGTTTTACAGGAGATGCAGGGAATTGCATTTACTAAAGGGATTGGGGTCGTACAAGTACGTAACTGCGTTAAAGATGAGGAGAACATAAACAAAACTGATTTTGTTTTTTATAAAGAAATTAAGATTCCCCTTATAATAGGACATTTTTTATCAATAGCTCTATAGTTACTACTTAGTTATACTATGTTTTTTAAGCTCATTTATATTTATTATACAAGCAGTTCAAAGAAAATTTTAAAAATTAGGAAAGTTATAGCCATTCTAACAGAATTCCTCAGTTAAAATGTTTAAAGTATTAAATTTATTTTAATCAAAGTGATGGTCGGTGTCTATAACTTTTTGCCATCTTTCTGACAACAGATAGATTCCGTGGCGAAAAATTCGAGAATAACTTTAATAACTTTAACGATTTCACACCATGTGGCTGATCGTTGTCATGCAAAAAAATCACATTGTCGTGGCTTTTGGCATATTCAGGACGTTTTTGCTTCAACAATCGATTTAATGCGATCAATTGTTATTTGTAACGATCGCCTGTAATAGTTTCATCAAGATTTAACCATAAACTGATATGGCCTTCTGATCCCATCAAACACACAGTATGAATGTGTTTCGTTTTGGTATCGATGTTGACGCTAATGGTAATGGCTCTCTTATGGTTTATGGACTACAAATCATTTGCCTGAGCCTGAGTCCTAGTAAAAATCAAATCTAAAAAATGATTTCCTGACTGTTATTTTTCTAGACAAAAATAAAAATTGTTTTGATTTTTATTTTTAAAATCAGAAATAAAAATCAGAATATGATTTTAATCTTTAAAATCAGAAAATGATTTTTATTTTTAAAATCAGAAATGAAAATCAACAAATTAGTTTTATTCATTTAATCCTTTCATGATTTTGATTTTTGGATTAAAAATAATCATTCCCTGGTTTTAAAAATAAAAATCATTTCGTAATTTTGATTTTTGATTTTAAGAGTAAAAACCATTTACTGGATTTTTTTTTTGATTTTGTAAATATGAATCATTTTCTGATTTTTATTTTTGGTTTTAATATTAAAACTAATTTTTTTTATTATTTAGATTTTTGATTTTAATAATAAACATTTTTTCTTTATTTTTATTTCTGATTTTAAAAATGAAAATAATTTTAACATTTTTATTTCAGATCAGTCCTTAATTTTTATTTTAGATTTTAATAAAAAAAAATGTTCTGATTTTTATGCGAAGAAAACAAAAATTTTTTTTTATTTTTATGGAAAAAATCACAAATTTAAAAAGCACACAGAATTTTTAAAGCTCAGGCCATAAGAATCATAATGCTAGATTTCTACCAATTTTCATAAAAATTTGTCTATATATATATTTTTTGGTTTGAAAAATTGAAAATAATGATTTTTTTCGATCCCTGATTGGACATTTTTAACGTAATAATTGCTTGTTTTTTCAGAAACTGATGAACATCAATGACATTTACATACCCTTCAGAGGCGGGTCATTTGAAAAAATATATTTGGGACTGCTTAGACAACTTATAAATCTATAACGATGTAAGTGAAAATTTCAGAAAAAAGCAAAACCATGAAAATGGGTATTATAACATAATTTCAAAGATTTTATTAGAGTCAATGAGGCTTTAAATTATACGAGCAACATTGGAAACACATTTTTGAACATTTGAACAACATTTTTCGAAACAGAGTATCAAACATTCGCAGAAGGTAAAAAAAGTTTACATGAAAGCTACGAAAAAGTATATTTACATTATTATTTTTTGCAGAGAATCTAATTATTTCAATACGGCTCAAATTATTTATTTAGATAAGTAGGCTATACAACAGAGTTTATTTAGAAAAGTAGGCAATTTTTGTAATAGTAACCAAATTATAGTCTCATTTAACTCAAGAAAACGAGAATTTTGTACAACGCAAGTTCAATTGTACGATTCGAATAGAAAATTTTGGGCGATTTTTTTCCAAAATCATATATAGGGGTTTTTGGGGATGCTCTTTCAAAATCTGGCACTTGTTTTGCATAAGAACTTCAAAAAGCCTATTATATATTATTTTCCAGGTTAAAAAAAAAATGCTGATTTTTTGGACTATTTTTGGTTTTTTTGGATTTGGCCAATTTTTGAAAAATCCAAAAATGTTGTGCTATAAAATTTATTAACAAAATTGAACTGCGGTTTCTGGTGGTTATATGATCATTCAATAGCAGCAACGACAAGATAATCGACTTTGAAAAGAAAAAAGACCAAATAAAATCAGTTTTTTTTTTTTTAAACCCAAAAACAAATGCTAGATTCTGGAAGAGTATCCCCAAAAATCCCTGTATACAATTTTGGAAGAAAATCACTCCAATTTTCTGTTCGAATTGTAAAATTGAACTTCCGGGCACAAAATTCTTGTTTTGCGCATTAATGGGCTAATTAAAAAAAAAAATTTATTAAGTTGAATATTAGAGGAATATATTGAAAAAAACTATCAATTTATAGTCTAAATAAAAATCAAAGCTCTCTAACTGAAGATAGATATCTCTATTTCGAGATTCCTGGAGCCAGCAGAAGACCCCGGAAAAGTAAAGAAAAGGTTAAAAAATAACAAGGCCTACACATTTCTAGGCAAAATAGTAAATTCAAAATAAAACTGCCTTTGAATTTACAACATCCATCGGAATGTGGACTAATTGGATTGAATGTCATACGTCATTATTTGGTCTAGGGGCAATAGCTCTGAGGCAATTTAACTATACACGTATTATCATCGTACGAATTTTATGCTGCAGAAATTCCACTCCATAAACTTCAGCCGATGGGCATTGGTCAGTAGTAGGAGTCAACCAACCCTTTTAGCCATTTTTTCCCATAAGCAGGAACACCGATATCTTTTAGGACGTTTCTTTTGATTTTTACAAATTAAATTTCATCCCGCCCCCAAGCCAGTGTCAGCTCTCAGCATTTAGGAGGAATAGAGGGTAAAGAAATAAATTTCTCTAAGCGGGCTGCGGAAGTACCTTGCAAAAATTTCTCGGCACGTCCAGAACGATGAGTGTGGAATTTTGGTCAGTATATTCGTGTCCATATTTCCTCCTCTGAAATCTAGCATAGAGGAAAACGTGTTCGAGGTGGTGAATTTGAGGAAGGAAGAGGTCAATTTTTTTGTTGAAACTTTTTTTTTTTGCGGTCAAAGTTTAAACACTTTGAAGCCGGGCATTAACATTGTTTACCCTTTTGTAAAACCTTAGGAGATTGGATGGACATGCCCTGGGTTTTGGATCACCCCTTCCGCCCCCTGCCCCTCGAAAAAAGGGGTGAGAATATCAAACATTTTGTTTACCTTTGGTTGCCGCAACGAGGGCTTCTTCATGGACCCGAAATATTCGGCACCCGTTTTAGAACTTCGTTCGTGCACACGACTGAGTATCCATCTATATGTCTGGTGTATCTCATATGCGGGAAGCCTCGACTATAAAGTCCAAGAGGTGTATATATTCCCGAAAATTCCTCCGTTTTTTTTTTGTCTTCCCTTGCCCGAGTTGGAAATTCATCCCCGGTATGGTTGGTGTGTGGTATAAGGGAACATTGGGTCCGATATGACCACACACGTCCACTCTACCACTCTTCCTCTATCTGGAGGCTGCCGGGATGAATTTTTATGAGGGACGTTTTCTTATCTCTGGGTGCTCAGTGGTCAGTCGAATGGTTGTCTTAAATTTGTTCGATAAACATCAGACACTGTTATTAGTGGGTGCTAACTCCAGAAGGATATCAATATGTCACTGGTGGATTATACGGACCAGGAAAGATTCAAATCTAAGGGATTCGAAGGCATATTAAATAGAAAGGGGAGGGTAAATACTTTATAGTATAGTATAAAATATATAAGATGTGCAACATACATATCAATACCCCATATTGCAAAAGTATCAAGCTTTAGGTTATTAAATTGCATATCTAAGCAAACAAAACAGGTTGTAAGAGTGTCGCAAAAATTTTCCACGGTTCAGGGCGACAAAAGAGATATTATATAGCTACCCGTAATCACCGGCTTAAATTGATATAACAAAAAAAAAATAAAATTACAGAACAATAACTCGCTATATAGAAATTGCAGCATTAACAAAATCTGCCAATCAGCGGCTCGTGCAAGCCGCTCTAATTGCGCTACGAATTGCAAAATTAGCACTCGTTGCTAATTACCGGTCAATGGACTCAATTATGTATATGCAAAATAAAGAAAGCATTTGCTGCATATATGTATGTCTAACCCCCGACAACGAATTCATTTGCAATTGGTTTTTGTTTTTCATTAAAATCTTTTTTTAGATATTGTTTTCCTGGACAGTATTTTTTTTTTTTTTTTTTTTATAGATTCGTATCGACTTTCTATAGAAAATTGCAAAATTGGTATAATTTCGTTTTTTCCCGCCATTTCTCTCCAATAAACGCATTTTGTCTGTAGTAAATATTAGACATAGGTAAAAATAGTAATATTCATTACAAAGTTGATAGTGATAAGTTTTAATCTTTCCAAATCACCGGAAATGATCTCTCCTGATCTTTAACGTTGTTGCAGATTGTAATTTCTAACAAACGCATTGAGATCACTCATGAGTGACCTTATCAGACAAATAATATAATATAATTAATTGATATCAATATGAATGGTGATATAGTGCACATGCCGTGAGCGTCAATGCCCTCATACATTTTGACCTTGTTTGAGAAATTGGATCGTGTTACTATCTAGTGTAAGATCTCACGTAGAAAACTGACGACTAGTCGCACAATGTGGAAATGCTCTTCGAGAACGGTCAGATCTTTTCAGTTCTATATTTTACTTTATAAAATTTCTTATGTAGCAGATTAAACGAAAAATTGTCTCGCCTGTGAGATCCTTTTACGGAGAGATTATATTACAAAATTCCACTATTTGTACAAGTCACTTTAGAAGATCTAAAACAACTTGTAGCTACTCTATATGGGAAAATCAAAGCAAAATATGACGTAATCTTTTAAAAGAAGTCGCAGCAAAAAATTCTAGCTTTTAGAAAAATATAAAATCCATACAAATTTGGTTCACTGAACTATTTTTTTTCTAGAAATGCAGAAAACAGAGGGAAACAGAAAAACTGGTTCCTCTTCTTTATTTTTTCAAGTAGTGAAACTAAAATTTTGAAACAAAAATCTAAAACTGCTGAAGACATACATAATAATCTAGTAAAATAAGACGATAAAGGAAGCTATCTTCTAAAATATACTAATCTAGCTGAATTTTTGTATATATCTTTATTTAATCATTAACATTCTAAAAATCCCTATCAATATCATGCCGGCTTCTATTGTGCTTCTATTGGTTTTCAAGCCCGAGTAAAAATGGTGGCTGCACAACGGCTGCACAATTTCTAGACGGCGGTTCGAAGATCGCACGCGGTCCGTGTTTTTGAAAAATATAAAACAGTCGCACGACGGCTGCACAATATCCGCACGGAAATATAAATAATTTGTGAAAAATTGTAACTTCTGCACGTTCAGCCGTATGAGGGCCGAACTTGAGCCATGGCTCGCACCACGGCCGAACCAATTTATATAGATATACTAGCTGGGTTACCCGGTTTCACCCGGCGTTAAATACTTCTCAAATGTTCTAGTTTGTTATATCCTAGAAATTGTTTCAACCCGAAAACCCCTTTATGGATCCGCTATCTTGAATTTCCAAATCTTAATAATATTCAAAATAAGTGGCTTTAAAATAATCATTGTACCAATTTTCATTCAAATCCGTCGAAATCGAGACATTCTGGACGCAATGTTGTGTTTAGAAATTTTGATAATATACAAAATTAGTGGTCTCAAAATAATCACTGTACTTATTTCCATTACAATCCGTTGAAATCGAGAAATGTTGGTCGCCATGTTGGATATGGAAATTTTGACAATATTCGAAATTAGTGGCTCCGGAATAATCGTTGTATTAATTTTAATTAAAATCCGTTGAAATCGAGACATTCGGTTACCATATTGGATCCGCCATCTTGGATTTACAACTTTTGATAATATTCGGAACTTGTATCCTCAGAATAATCATTGTACCAATTTTCATTAAAATCCGTTGAAATCGAGACATTCTGGTCGCCATGTTGGATCCGCCATGTTGGATTTGGAAATTTTGCTAAGATTCAAAATTAGTGGCTTCAGTGGGTACAATGGCTACCAATTTTCATTCAAATCCGTTGAAATCGAGAAATCTTAGTCACCATGTTGGTTCCGCCATCTTGGATTTTTAAATTTTGATATCATTCAAGATCAGTGACCTCAAGATATTCATTGTACTAATTTTCATTAAAATCCGTTGAAGTCGAGAAATATTGGTCGCCATATTGGGTCCGCCATCTTGGATTTGTAAATTTTGATAACATTCAAAATCAGTGACCTCAAGATAATCATTGTACTAATTTTCATTAAAATCCGTTGAAATCGAGAAATATGGTCGCCATTTTGGATTCGCCATCTTGGATTTCTAAATTTTGATAATATTCAAAATCAGTGACCTCAATACAATCATTGTACTAATTTTCATTAAAATCCGTTGAAATCAGAAAATCTTGGTCGCCATATTGGATCCGCCATCTTGAATTTCTAAATTTGGACAGCGGATTTGAAATCCCCATTCGGTCAAACCCCTATGTACCAATTTTCATGAAAATCGCTTCAAATTTAAAATTTTCAGCCGCCATCTTGGATCCGCCATTTTGAAACCCCACGTATTATCCGAAAAAAATTTAGCCTATATGTTAAGTCGGAATATATACTACCTTCGGACAAAAAATGAAAAATATCGATGCAAGCGTTTAGGCGTGATTGAGCAACAAACAAACAAACGAACTTTCATTTTTATATATGTACTAGCTGGGTTACCCGGTTTCACCCGGCGTTGGGTAAATACTTGTTAATTAAACACTTCTCGAATGTTCTAGTTTGTTATATCCTAGAAATTGTTTCAACCCGAAAACCCCTTTATGGATCCGCTATCTTGAAATTCCAAATCTTAATAATATTCATCATTAGTGGCCTTAAAATAATCATTGTACCAATTTCCATTCAAATCCATTGAAATCGAGAAATTTTGGTCGCCATGTTGGATATGGAAATTTTGATAATATTCGAAATTAGTGGTTCCGGAATAATCATTGTACTAATTTTAATTAAAATCCGTTGAAATCGAGACATTCGGTTGCCATATTGGATCCGCCATCTTGGATTTACAACTTTTGATAATATTCGGAACTTGTATCCTCAGAATAATCATTGTATCAATTTTCATTAAAATCCGTCGAAATCGAGACATTCTGGTCGCCATGTTGGATCCGCCATGTTGGATTTGAAAATTTTGCTAATATTAGAAATTAGTGGCCTCAGAATAATCATTGTACCAATTTTCATTAAAATCCGTTGAAATCGAGAAATCTTGGTCGCCATATTGGTTCCGCCATCTTGTATTTGTAAATTTTGATAACATTCAAAATCAGTGACCTCAATATAATCGTTGTACTAACTTTCATTAAAATCCGTTGAAATCGAGAAATATTGGTCGCCATATTGGTTCCGCCATCTTGTATTTGTAAATTTTGATAACATTCAAAATCAGTGACCTCAAGATATTCATTGTACTAATTTGCATTAAAATCCGTTGAAATCGAGAAATATTGGTCGCCATATTGTGTCCGCCATCTTGGATTTGTAAATTTTGATAATATTCAAAATCAGTGACCTCAAGATAATCATTGTACTAATTTTCACTAAAATCCGTTGAAATCGAGAAATATGGTCGCCATTTTGGATCCGCCATCTTGGATTTCTAAATTTTGATAATATTCAAAATCAGTGACGTCAAAACATTCATTGTACTAATTTTCATTAAAATCCGTTGAAATCAGGAAATCTTGGTCGCCATATTGGATCCGCCATCTTGAATTTCTAAATTTGGACAGCGGATTTGAAATCGCCATCCCGCAAAACCCCTATGTACCAATTTTCATGAAAATCGCTTCAAATTTAAAATTTTCAGCCGCCATCTTGGATCCGCCATTTTGAAACCCTACGTATTATCCGAAAAAAAATTAGCCTATATGTTAAGTCGGAATATGTACTACGTTCGGACAAAAAATGAAAAATATCGATGCAAGCGTTTATGCGTGATTGAGCAACAAACAAACAAACAAACAAACAAACAAACAAACAAACAAACAAACAAACAAACAAACAAACAAACAAACTTTCATTTTTATATATATATAGGGATAGGGATATTTACAAATTAGTTCAGCCAATAGTACGGCCATGATAGCCTTTAAGTTTCGGAACCTTACATTTACTAGTCCCATTTTTTTTTTTTTTTATGTATATTTTACAGTGCGGCCGTCGTGTGACCGAATAAAAAACATTCAAAGTGCAGACTTAATTGGGCCGTAATGCGGTTTTCGTAACAATTTTAGATATTTTTACTCGGCAGGTCCCAAAAAGTGGTATTTCGTGGATATCTTGCTTCCTATAGGTTAAATTGTAGATTGTACAATTTTCCAAAAAGCCCAGATAAATAGATATTTTTACGTACAACCAACCGTTTTCATGATATAAGGCCGAGAATGTACAAACATAAGCTTAATATTGCGATACACTGTGAATAAAATTTAGAATTATAAATTGATAATTATCATTGCCTTCAAATTAAAGTGCAATTTATGTCAAAATTTTTGTTTTATGAAATATTCGTCTGGATTTTGTTAAGAAATTCAAAGTTGATAAAATATTTTTAAAATTCGAAATTTCGCAAATCGTCTGCCCAGAGTATTATAGATCGATTATTAAACATATGTGAATTAATTGAAGCCATCACATCTAACTACAAAGTTTATTAATAATTTAAATATTCATTATTTAGTTTTATGTTATTATTGAAAAGCGATTTCGTGGTTATTCCCTTGAATATGACATTTGAATGACCTTCGAATGTCCTCTATATGACCTTAGAGTGGCCACCGATAATCCTTGAGGCTATAACTCGACCTGGGCATCCAAGTACTGGATCTACAATCCTTTTCCCAGTCAGACTGCTAAAAAAGGCGATTTCGTTGCATTTATCCTGAAAATGACCTTCAAATGACCTCCGCGTGATCTTCGTATGACCTCTACTGATCTTCTGTTGTTCGAAAACACCTACAGAGGTATGTCAGCCAGAAATAAAATAAAAGGGAAGATTGACCTAGTTTCTACATACAAAAATATCACTTTTTTCTAAAAATCGTCAACTTTGAAGCGAATTTTCAATGTCAAATGAAGGTCACCAAAACTTTTTCTATTTTTCCTGAATCCGCAATCGCTTACACTTTAAATTTAAGAAAATTCATCTCAATAGCATTATTCTATCGGGAGATAATTGAAAAAAGGACAAAATTCGTCCGATATATCATAGTGCGGCTTGTATAAAATTTGCTATGAGATCTTCAAATTTAGTGCCCTTTTTGCATTCTCCGAATAATGAACGGCTGCACTGGGTACATAACCACAAACATGAAGGTTACTAACACATCACTCTATACTCTATGCACTCTACTCTATAAACTTAAGATATCTGATGAACCAATTCTTAGAAAACGATTTTAAAATCGTATTAGAATAAATAAACCTTGTATGAAAAGAGAGACGATTTTTTCTTGGATCGTGTTATTTCATAAATTGTGCTTTTGCTGTGATTGAATTTTGTTTATTTGTAATCTTACCTACGTATCTACAATGCGACCACTCACGGACCACTTTTAGTGGTTTTAATCTTTACCGAAACACAAAAAATCGTTGATCTAAAATCACCCAAAACCTACTAAAAATGTGTGTTAACTTCATCGAGAAAATATGTGGAGAGGTGCAATTGCCTTCGTCGTCGACAAATTGCCAGAAGTTATCACAGCCCCCAATTCTAGGGCTGATTAAGGATGACATCGCAGCCACCTAAACCTAAAACCTCGCGTCGTCGGTCTTCCCAATCGATACCTCCCATTAGAAGTGACAATAACACGCCGAAACATCCAGCCGAACTGCCAATTCAATTATGGGGACAACAAGAGTGGCATACTAAAGGCGTCAGTAACTACCCCCGGTGCAGCGGAGCCCCAACCCCAGGACTATAGCCTCAACTCCCGGAGTGTGGAGAGATAATAAAGACGCTCCACGTCCGATGGGTCTCCATATAAATAACCGGCGAGAGATGTCACAAAGTGTATAAATTCTTCCCTTTTTTTATGGACATGAAGAATCCCTCTTTCCCTTATACCCCTCGTAATCGACAGCATACATCTAGCCCGGAGGGGGTAGATTTGTCCTTCTGACTTTATCTTCAGTCTGTGTGCAGTTTTCTTCGAATCCTCTGTCCAATTCAAGGATTGAATAATTCGCTCACAATTTCTTTTTTTTTCTTCCCGGGCATTTACTATATATAAACCAATATAACTAAGGGAAGATGTCCGAGATGTCTGGGAATGATTCTGGAATTGGGTTCCGGGCATAGAACGTTAAGCCACTCCGGTAGTTACCCCTAGAGTAAAGTGGGAACTAGTCGATGAGTGGACATCAGTTAAAAAAGACTCCTTCTTCTTTTTCAGAAGGACATTTGTCCTCGTTATGGGTGTTCTTGACCGGAATGGCTTACCCCCCGGAGGGGATCCTTTATTTCTCTGTTTTTTACGCGAAACATAACTTCCGTAATGACCGATAGAATAAATTGATACACTTTTCATTCAACAAAGTGTCTCAAAAGGAGGGCGCAGCAGCACTTGCTCTGGGGGGCGATTACAGTGAAAATCTTTTTGTGGCAACAGCAGCACCAGCAGCTTCCGAAGCCACATGTATGAGTATTAAAAAAAAAAAAAAAAAATTTGTTTTGTTTAATTCAAGAGCTGAAATTAGTCGTGAACCTCGTTATCACCGAGAATCCTATAAACATCCCGAGTAGCTGGAACATACCCAAAACTCAGATAAGGTTGCAATAAAATTTCCAGGAGAGAGACTCCCTGGAATTTGAGCTGGTGATTATTTTGGCCCACGATGACGACGAAGGGTATGATGCTCTAGATTGTTATCATAAATAAATATTTTTTAAACGATGAATACGCGATCGACTACTGTATGGAAAGACCTCCTGACCACCATCATCATCATCATCATCATCTCAATCTCAATTTTAGTCCACCACCATAATAACCACAGATCGCCGGGTATGATCAATTTCCTGGCGGTCAACGTGATTAAATCATTCTTTTATTTATTTATTTATTTATTTCTTGCCGTTTCGAGTCCACATTGTTTATAGTGAGACTTGCTCGTTTTGTTGCTGTTACGTTTTTTAACCATCACAATAAACGACTCAGAGGTCTCTTAATATTTTCAATGGATATGAATGGTGGTCTTTTGCCGGACCTTTTATAATATCGTTGTTGTTCATGGGCAACTTCATCCAGGAAGTTCTACTACTGTTCAACTTTCAGTAGTAATTACGTCACATTCACTTGCTTGAGGGAGTGTATTTATATTTTTTAAAGCCCTACTTCAAGTAGGTCCAAAATAAATAACAAAAAAACATAAAACAATTCCATGGAATTGTCTGGTCTTTTGTTACAACTTGAAGCGATACTCGTTTACTTTTCATGAATATTTATATTTTTATTTTCGTCTTCAAAAAAAATAAAAACTTTGTTTGGAGCAACAGGAAGTTGCAACAGAGCGAGAGTACTAATGATTCGTACACCTGCTTACTCTGTTGATCAGTGATTTTGAACTGACAGTCAATATTACTACAGTAAAAGATATCAACATTATGTCCCATTTGATAGTTTTTAAAACAATAAATTTCAATACAGACAGCCAATTTCAAGTTGTGTGGACGTGATGAGCAATTCCTTGTTTACTATCGCTTTCGGTTTCATTGCAAGAAATAATTTTGTTTCCCACAGGTTTTGGGTTCTTTGCGATTTACTGACGAATTGTCGTCGTTGTAGACAGTGTTATTCATTATGAGATTTGATTTCATTCAAAAGGTATTTAAACAATTTGTTATAAGAACATTTAAACAGTGAGAAGATTTTATTGCATGTAAGAATAATTTTAAACACAGATACCAAGTAGATATTTGTGGTAGAAAATATAAATTAACTATTGGTTCACATATCTGTTCAGCTATTATCTTTCTTGTCTATTGAGCATTAAAGTCGACATACGTAAAACGCTGATAGATTGCAGAATTATATCGATGATACTGTTGCAGAAGCCAAGTTTTTGAATATTTATTTATTTGATTTTTGGGTTTAAAATATGTACATATCGCCTGTCCGTCTTATTATTAAAATAAGATAAGTCGTAACAGAATAGATTTTTTAGAATATTGTGCAATTCAATATAGATCGATTACGATTTATTTACTTCTGTTTTTTTGTTTTGTTGTTGTTGTATTAAAAATAATGTTATTGGTTTGCGTTTTAGTATTTATATATAAAAAATTTTGTTAGTAATAATTGAATAATATAGTTTGAAAAATGTATGTCCGAAAAGAAGATTTGGTTTGTTGCATCTTGTGTATAAGGGCTTATCTATTGTAATATAGGATATAATAAATAGTTAATCCCTATATATATATAGTACACTAGCAGTCCCGGCCACGCGTTACTGTGGGTAAGCAGCTATAATACGTTGAATTAATTTTATCCTAATCTTTTAATACACTCAAATCAATATTCACTGATAGAGATAAAATTAAAATAAAAACAATTAATAAATAAATTAAATAACACATAATAAAATAATTAATAATTAATTAATTAATTAATTGATTAACAATTAACAGATTAAATAATTGGAATAAAATGCAAATAAAAAAATGAAAGCAAGCAAAAAATGGTAATTGTTTACTTTCACGGTCACCTGGTTTTTTACCAACTAAAAATCGAAAAATGTATGAATTTTATATGTTTGTTTTTTTTCAAATTGTTCGTTTTTGCGGCGGATTTATGAAAAACAAAATACAAAAATTTGAAAAAATTAGTATTTCTATTAATTGTTTAGCTTTGAATGCTGAAAAAAGCGTGTTTTGACGATTAACTTGTTATAACTTTTTTATTTATAGCCAGATGGATTTCATATATATATATATGTACATTTTTTTTTTGTATTCTATATAAAAAAACGAACAATTTGAAAAAAAACATTTGTGTTAGTTTATTATTTGAGTTTCCACATCCCAATCAATATTTTGGAAATGGGAGAAAGTTGGAAAAAGGAGTAACGGGCAGAATAGGGTCAGGGGGTGTTGTGTCGATAAATTAACTTACACCGCCATCTGTTAGAAACTTATGGAACTTACAAATATTACATTTAATGTGCAATAAAAAAATATTGAGGTCAATAATCGAGATAACATCTATGCTATCTTTTAAGTTGGACCAAACTACACACATTGAGCCAAATTTTATCAAGATCGGTTGAGTAGCTTCGGATTTTATCCTGGACAAACATCGTGACACGAGATTTTTATATATATAAAGAAAGATATAAAAATTAAAGATCGTTTGTTTAATTATTTGTTGCTCAATCACGCCTAAGCGCTTGCATCGATATTTTTCATTTTTTGTCTGAATGTAGTATGTACATATTTAAACTTAACATATAGGCTAATTTTTTTTTCGGATAATATGTAGGGTTTCAAAATGGCGGATACAAGAAAGCGGTCGAAAATTTAAATTTGAAGTGATTTTCATGAAAATTGGTACTTAGGGGTTTTGCGGAATGCTGATTTCAAATGACAAAATTTTGAAAATCAAGATAACGAATACAATATAGCGACTAAGATTTCTCGATTTCAACGGATTTGAATGAAAATTAGTAAAATTATTGTTGTGAGGCCACTAATTATGATAATTATCAAAACTTCTAAATCCAAGATGGCGGATCCGAAATGGTGACTCCGATTTTTTAAATTCAACTGATTCTTATGAAAATTATAATAAACTGGATTTTAAGATCACTAATTTCGAATCTACTTTCAAAAATAGGAAATTCAAGATGACGGAAAAAATTTTGGGAAGTTCATGGAAATTAGTACCAAAGGGATTTCGGAGGCCCTGATCAATTTTTTGGATCTATTATTTTAATATGGGATTTCTGGTCGCTTATTTCGAATTTTCTATTGGAAACATTTCAATGATAATTAATACAAAGAGGTTCTCAGAGCCATTTTTTCTAGTCTCTCGAAAATCAGTTCAAAATAGTTTTCGGAACCATTGCTTTTAAGTCTTTTTTCAGAATTTGGTAATTAAACGTTGCGGATTCAATATAGCGAAGAATATTTGTACAATAATTCAAAGGGTATCAAAGACAATTAGCATAAAGGCGTTTGCAGGTTAAAATAATTTCTAGCATATAGCATAGGTTAGAATCTTTGAAAAGTGCTTAAGGGTGCAGTACACTTCTATTTTTTGAAAAAATCTATGTTTTCAAAAACATCAAATTTGTATAATATATACCTCCAAAAGTAGTTTACAATATATTAAATCGATTGAAAAGGCATTGCCGAATAAGCGTAAGATACTTATTTTTTCAGAATTATCTGCGAATTGAATAAAAAACACTTTAAACGCGTTTTTCTCGAAATTACGTTTTTTGACCTCGTTGGTAATTTTTTGAAAAAAACTACTGGCCCGATTGGGCTCAAATTTTGCGGACTTATTGCATATATGTTTGCTTATGGTGTGAACCATTATTATTAATATATGTTAATATTGAACCCTTTTTTTTATAAATATTTTAATAAAAAAAAATATATAAATTAACGTTAAAAAATTAAAAATTCTGCCATTTTGTTGTTTTCTTGCCAAAATACTTCATCGTGGTTCACACGATAGCAGTTGACTTATATTTCAATATGTGCTTAGAATTTTTTGTTTCAAACATTCCAGAGCTGAGATTTATTACCAACCAGTTTTAAAAGGGTGTTTTTTTAGGCAGCTATATTACTGCCGTACAAACGCCAGAAATTTCGAAAAAATTATTTTTGTTTTCTTTGATACATATATTTTAATGTGTAAAAATTTCAAATGATTCAATAAATTTTTCTATAAAAAAAAACACTTTTAAAAAATGCAAAAAAGAAGTGTACTGCCCCCTTAATAAATAACTATTTACGCAACACCGGGTGAAACCAGATTACCCAGCTAGTGTTCAATAATTATTACTAATATCCAGTTGGAAATGAGAAGTTAATCGTTTCTGAAGGTATCTAGTTTTTTAAGAAATGAATTTAATTCAGTGCTATAAATAGGGTTAATTTTTTCATTTAATTTTTTTTATATTATGGTTCTACTATACTATGGGATAAGCTTTACTATAGATTGTTAAAAGATTTATAGGTTAGTTTTAATTGTGTGTTTTGAATTAGAAATTAATTTTTAGGTTTTTATAAATTATTTTTAAAATTGAATATTTATTTATCTTTAGTTTATGTATTAAAATATTTACTTCAATTTTTTTGTTAAATAAATATTTAGTTTATAATATATTATTTTTTAAATTATTATTATTAAGCTCGCCAGTTTATCAAACACATGTCCTACAGGATATTAATTAATAGGTCTAAACTAATTTTCGTTCTCTCTCTCCTTTACGGCTAATATTTCAATAAGAAAATAGATTTATTCATTACCTTTTTTAATTCTTTATATCCAACTTCTGCTTTTTGTAAATCACATATCTTTCAATCAGGATCATATTATATACACAAACACACAAATTTTTTACTTTGTATACGTTTTATTGAACTTAACAATTGAATTAAACCTAGTTTTTTTCTTTAACTGATTATATATTTACATATGTTCAATTGTACATACCTTTTAAAGACTTACATCTGTTCTTTGTTTTTTTTTTCTCGTAAAGAAAAATGTTCTTTTAAAGTTAAAGGTTTTTTGTCTTTGTCTTACTTAAAAATTGTTTTAATTTACAAAATGAACAAAGTTTGAAACATTTTTGTTCTTTTATCTTTTCGTTTTTCTGTTTCAAATTCCTACATTCTTTTGCCCACTCTGGCTAGTTAAACACAACCTCCAATGCAATAATATTTTTGTACAAAATTATAATATTTATAATGTATAGTAGAATTTATGCGAATCTTGATATTTTGACAATATTGCGAACAGTTAGTATTTCCATTTTAATATAATTAACAATTATTGTCATGAAGATATGGAAAAAGATGAATTCAACAAAATACAAAAAAAAAAAAAAATATATCTCTTAAAATCCAGAAGTTAAGAACTTGTTTTATAAAAATTGTTTCTTGCTTGTAGACTTTGTTACAAAACATACGGATTCTAAAGGTGTGCAAATATGAACATGAAAAATTGATTTTGGCAAAATTAAATTAAACTGAAAATGAAAATGAGTTAATTAAGATTTTATGCCATCAAACCCCTTGCACTTAATTTGTGTAAATCCTGTAAGGACATCACATCTTGATATTTGTTTACTTAGAAACATTATTTACATACATTCAACATATTTTAATTTTAGAGCATTTGTAGAAATCACTTTTAATAAAGTTATAATAATATACCATTATTTAAACCAAGAATGGGTTACATGCTGAAAAAAATATGTTCAAGTATTTCGTCCCTTTTTCCCTTTTTTATTTACCTATTACTAAATTCCCTTTTCAGTGTTGTTTCTAGAAAACAAAAGGCCAGTGATCATGTGTTTTAACCGATTTCTTGGTTTTATGATTCCAAAAAGGTGTCTGTAAGCCGATAAAAATGGAAATTTTTTAAAATGTGTTTAAAAATATTTATATTTTATTGTATTTCAATGTGCGAATTTAAATTGAACTTCATTTTTAAAAGCTATAGCTTTTGGAACTTCTTCCAGTAGGGTTTATTCTTTAGGAATGCATTCTAAAATTATATTTTGATGGAACCTGAAGTTCATATAGAACTTAAATAGAATAATGAAGATTTTTTAGAAATTTTCCCAATTGAAACCATTGCAATAATGAGAAAATACATCAATACACCCCAATTGATAAAAGAGGACGATAAAATATTTTAATTTTTAAAAACCATGATAATTGAGTTATATGAGGCCGTATTTTTTGGATAAAGGATAAAATTTAATAGGACTTCTTGTAAATTCTTAATAATTTGATTAAAAAATTGTTTTTATCGAAAAAAAAAAATATTATTTCAAAAGTTGTGCAATTTTTTTATAAAATTCAACCAAGTTTTAACCAATTTTTTGTTTTTTAAATAGGATTCAACTAGTTCTGGCCACATATTCGGCATATCAACGAAATGAAGAGATATTTGAAGACTAATAATGGACAATTGTCTACATAGAATTAGCAATTCACTCAAAATATTCGACACGTGTTTTAAAAAAATTATTTTACTGCAGAAAATAGAAATAAATCGATTCACACCATTAGTTTGACCTTTGAAAAATTAATAAATTTTGAATTAAATACATTACAAAGGCCGTAATCTATAGAATTCAAAAGTTCTGCATATGTACTACAATATTCGAACAGGAGAATTGATAAACAAACATAACCCGATTTTATTAGCTCAAAGAAGAGAATCAGAAAATGGTATTAAATTATTTTTCTACAGGATTAGTCTGAATAATTGTGGTCCAATAATCTAATCGTCTCCATTCGGAAATCCACTTCCAGTCTGGTGGATTCAAAGCGTGCGTTTGTTATGAAACTTTATGTGCAAGGATTAAAAAATTGTGAATTTCCTTTGCTTTATAAGCAATGATAAATGATCCGAATATTAATCCTCTAAACTTTTAAATGCTTTGTAAACTAAAGAACCTCTAACCGCCGAAATTTGCAAAATTCAAAAGATGTTTGGAAAAAAGCTGGAAATATTTCCTACTAGACTTAAGCCCTGTATTAAAAGCAATGGAGATCCAGTAAAACTTTCTTCTAATATTTAATATTTGTGATAACACTTTAAGATAGTAAATAAAAAATTATTCAGATTTTAAAAAGCGACACTTGTTCTGACTAACCCTGTACCAATTCTTCCAGATTCCTTCTAGCCCCCTTAAGGGGTTACATGGGTCTTAAAGGTATAAAAAAAACGACTTCTTTAAAAAATTTTATTTCAAAAACGAAAAATCTTTTTTATTTAAAATTTAAACATATGAAAGTAAAGTACTTAAAGTACTTGTAAAAAAATGTTCAGCCAAAAATATTGAAGATTTTCCATTTTCCAGCCCTTTGTCGCCGTCAACCATTTTTTTTGCGGTGGACACGATTTCTCGAAAATCAATATACCGATTTGGTTGAAACTTTGCACAGTTATTCTTTATAGTATTGTTTCGTGATTGAACGAAGGAATTTTCATTCGGTCAAGTCGTTCTTGTTTTATACGAAAAAGACCTTTTAAAAATGATGAGAATCGGAAAAAAGCATAAAAATTTGAGACGAAAATTGATTCAAACTCATGTCAAAATGTCAAATTTCATTTTTTTTTTTCAATTCCTTCGTTCAATCACGAGCCAAGGGCATAAACTACAAGAAAATTTTTGAATTTTTGATTTCAGATGAATCCACACCGAAATATCATGTCCACCGCAAAAAAAAAGGTTGACGGCGAAAAACGGCTGGAAAATGGAAAATTTTCAATATTTTTGGCTGAAATTTTTTTTACAAGTACTTTAAGTACTTTACTTTCATATGTTTAAATTTTAAATAAAAAAGATTTTTCGTATTTGAAATAACGTTTTTTAAAGAAGTCGTTTTTTTTATACCTTTAAGACCCATGTAACCCCTTAATACCAAATAAGGAAATTGCACAGTGTCACCATTCCATTCGATAAAAATAGGAAATCCATATTCCACCATATTACTTTTAGAAAAAAAAAATAAAACCGATATACCTCTGACCTATCCTGATTCTGTACACTGATCCAGGGTAGAAACAACAACAAAAAAACTGAAAGGAAAGCAAAAGACAAATTCGGGAAAGAAACACAAAGTAAAAATGAGAACTGATAATTTATTGCCTACAATGACTAAAATTTACACCTTAGAAAATACATCAATCGTTTTTTTTTTTGTACAAAAATAACAAAAAGCCTCGAGAGGTCAACAGAACGTCACTTAGATTCTACGGAAGAACGGTAGCACAAATGTACAAAGTTACAAGTTACAAGTTACAGAGATAGAGATTCATTTTTACTCACAGGTGAGATCACTTCTTCCCGCGGCTTGAGGACCGCGCGCCTATTGTCAAAATATCAATTATCGCCGGTAAGAGACTTAGAGCTGCGGGCGCTCCGGGATGTTCCGGAGCCCGGCCACTAGAACTAATCAACAGTGCAACTATTTAAATAAAAAAAAAAAAAAAAAAAAAATAGGGATTGATAACACCCAGGCTGACGACACACGTTGACTTTTAGAGTTGAAAACTTTTAATCAGATCTAATCAGCAGTGGGGTTTTGGAGGAAAACAAACTTTACTGGCTCGTGCTGATTTTTATGGATAAGGGGAAAGGGTTAGAAATTAATTTAACAAAGTTAAGGCTGGAACGCTAATAGGAGTTTATCTTTTTTGTTTTGCATAAATAAACCGATTCCCTTGGGTTCACTAAATTGTATCTGTCCTTTTAACACCTACAGAGGTCCACAGTCACAACAGGATGCTTCTTTAATATCGTCTTCATCTTCGTCGAAGTTCACTGATCGAAGTTGCCATACGAGGGTGGGGGTAGAGTTCTGGACCCGGCAGACCGCTGGGTCTGATGATACTGACCTCAGTACCGTCCCCACTGATTCTGTGGCCCCAGCTGACGTCATAGATAGAACTCTGGGGAGCTGTGTCCATCCGAATGCAGGTCTTGGGTTTGTCCAGCAGTTTGAGCAGCAGTCGGCCTTAAATTGAGCCTCTGTTTCAGTTGATCCCGCTCCTGTAGTACCCGATTTAATTCAATTTTTGTCCGTTGCAATTCACTTGCAAGTTGTCGATTCATTTTTTCAAGATCCTGTCGCTGTTGAAGCCGTTTCGAGCGGCAATTTTGGGCATATCCTCGATTTTTAAGTGTTCTACGTTTCTGTTTAAGTCGTACAACTTCTTCTCGAGGGCAACCATGTAATCTTTTATTAAGTTCCCGGACTGTTAAAGTGGTTAAAAGTTCATCATTGATAATATCCTCATTGCTGTTACAACTCGCATTGCTGTATTGGCCCGATGAGGTCCTTGGAGAGTTTGTTGATGATCTCGTTGAACTGACCGACATTGGTCGATTATTTTGTGAGCTGCTGTGATAGGATGTGTGCATATTGATGGGAGCTAGCTCTAGTTGATTGAAATGATGAGATTGAATGCCCAAATGACTATGATTTTGAAGATTAGTTGCATGCATATATTCACGACGTTCCCATTCAGCTTCTTGCATACAACCTCGTAAATCAAGGGGTTGTTCTGTTCGTATAGCTTGCGGTAGCCACATCATTTCTTCGACAAGACCAGTTCCAGTTTGTCGTACTGGATGTGTAAAATGATTTGTATATCCTTGAGGATTACAAGAATTCGGTGATCCTACAACTGGTGGAGTTTCTGGTGGGGTTGATGGTACCCCAACGACTGGAGTATTAACAAGAACTGCTTGTCCAGCCATAGGTCCATGTGTTGTGTACATTTCTGCAGGTGGTGATATTGTTTGAAGGCGACGATCATCATGATGCCATCCAGGTCCTCCTCCGCCTCCACCTCCGCCACCTCCTCCTTGATGATGTCCTGGAAATGATCGCATCCTAAGTGGTATATCTTCGTCTTCTGGTAGATGACTCCAAGATATTTTTCCAGTTGGTGGACTCTGTTCTTCACGTTTAACTCCAACAGCGGCGGTATCGTCCAAATGATCAAGGACGAATTCCTGTACGTATTCGTCTCCAAGGTGCGGATCTTCCATTTTTTTTTGTCACCAGATAGAAAAAGATATTTTTGCTTTTCAAACTTGCCGGCTAAATATCACCAAATCTGGCAGTGATGGTCGCTGAAAGACCATTTAATATCCTTTTTTTTTTGTTTTGAACGAACGTTATTCCTTTGGTTTTTCGATCTTTTGCCCGGTTATTAACAAGATCATTAAAGATCTTAAAACATAAACTCAAGTATCTTGTGCTTTATTTACAAAAATTTTTATTCACACGGTCCAAGCGACGAACTTTATTTTAAGATAACTATTTTACGCACAAAATTTAATTTATAAAAAAAAATAATACATATTTATTTATTTAGAGTCCTGGATAAAATTGGGTAGTTTGTTTTATCCAATACAGAAAAAAAAAAATAAAAAATAAAAGATATGCCGATACACGAAAAAATTTGTTTCGCGGAATAATTTCCAAAAATTGCTAACGATTCCAGCAAGCGCGCTTCAATTACTAAGCTGGTGTGGCTTTTTACTTCACGTCGGGGAGTGTAGACGGCGAGGTAGTAGCCATGTACTTCGCGCTCCGACTATATGCAATTGTGCTGTTCGTCGTTGACGGGTCGAATGGAGCTCCAACCGTCCAACCCGTACCCCAAATACAACCACAAAAGTCGGGCTTCTCTATACTCTCTATTATATACGGAATCGCATTTTCATATACAATGAATCGAGCTTAGGAATCGAGCAGCCAAGCCTTTTTTTTTTTTTTTGGGGCCCCATTTTATATATGATTGTGATAGTGCTCCCAAACGAGAAACATTTGCAGCTTTACCCGGGGGTGACTTGGGCGTGCTTCTGCCCAATAAAACTTGACTATCAACTCCGCCCTTCTGCAGTAAATTGTGCCTTTGTGGGGGTGTACCATCTGGAGAAATGTTATTCGCAAAGTCCCATCTCTCGACTGTGTGTGCGAATTCAGAATATCCAGAGTGTATCCAGAATGATAGAGCGCATGCCTTAAAATATTCCATTCTTGGAGAGCTCTATCAATCTATGCTCATAGTTGATATAAAATAGAACTTTTTGTACCTTTTATAAGGTGGATGATGATGGCACGTGAGTTTGACCCCCCAGTAAAGGAACTCTAGACTTTTGTGGTACTTGCATAAAATGTATGTTAACAAAGTAAACCCATTTCGGGGCTACTGGGCCGTTTAAAAGTATATGCATTTCCGGCTAAGGGATCATAACATTCCCCAAAAAATATACATATATTTCTTCTTTTTTCCCTTCCCGGGAAGATATGCGCAGAATAGCACAGGTGGTCTGTGGTGTTGGTGGTTTCAGATAGTGGGACAAGGCAACTTCCGGAATTGAATGCTTTCAGACATTTTTCGTTATATTCAAAACAAAAACAGAAGAGGAGCCAAACTTAAGAAGCCAGCCGGTGTCATTCTAGACCCGTCCACGTGTGTATAGAAATCGTAGCTCTATGTCCCCATACCTTTTGTTATTATTATTATTCTTCTCAGGGTCTTTTCTTGGGTATACCTCTATACCTTTACCTCTATACCACTCTACCTCTTCTATCTCTCAACATAGAGTTCGAGGTTTTTATGCTGACCACTGGTGAAATTTGAAACGTTTTCTCTATGACGCTGTTCGCGGTAAAGTCGATGTACACCAGTCGCATGGATTTCAATTTTTTGCGCGGAAGTGGAATTTCGTAATCTGTTGCTCGTCGTCCGTTCAAGTTGGGGTCGAAATTTAAGTGCGCCACCGACTGACCTTGGGGATGCAAAAGGTACTAAGGATTTTCGTCTTTAAGATTTCTAGGATAGGCATTTTTATTGCATTAAATCAGTTCAATTTGATATGAGTTACATCTGGAAAACAAATATTTGAAGTCATACAGAGCTTAAATGCTGACCTATAGTTTTACCCGTCAATTTACTCCAAAGGGCAGTTTGGGGAATCATAAAGGGGAGGAGATGAGATATAATAGTTTTAATTAAATATTAAAGCATATAACAAAAATTAATATAAACCAAAATCAAGCTTAAACTTTAAATAATTTTATTTACAATTTGTCCGTTTTTGTTCGTCAACTTTAAGAGCGGACAACTTTGTTATTTATTTTTAAAAAGTTCTAAAAATAGTGCCCTCTCAGAATATTACTTAAAAATTAAAAAGAAAAATACCCTTTCCTATTGTATTTTTGAATTAAAAAAAATATACCGATTCCTGAAATTCAGTTTTATAAAAAATTTATATTTTCGATATGAAAGAAGTTTTGGGAAAAAAGCCAAAACCACAAGAATCCCGGCTCAAAATGTCCAATTAATAAAGTTATTAAACCCGCAGGTATGATTTATATCATTAAGGGGGTTGTAAAACACCCCTAAAATCAACATTTTTACATTAACTCGCTATCTTTGGATTTTTTTTGGAAAAAAATTTGTTTTGGCTTTCGAAAACAGGTGAAAATGGGAAAAAATATAATATGGAGGATAAGAACCTCAAGTATTTTTTTTATCTAAGGTCAAATTTCATCACCACCCCAAGAAAAAGCCTAAAAAGGGTAAAATTCGCCAGTTTTTCAAAAACACTCTTTTGAGAACTAAAGAGTTGTGAATGAATTAAATTCTGAAAATAAATAAGAGTGAAACTTATGGTCTTACAAACTAGTGTCAATGCTTATGATAGAGTTAAAAATAATTCCCACCTCTTTTGGTTGTTATAAGGGATAAAAACTGGAAGATGCACGGTATACGCTATATAAAATTGCACATTAATATTTGTAAGATTTTTGGGCATGCAATTTTCAAATTTTTATATATTCTAGCTCTAAAACCTTCTTTTTTGTGGTGTAAAAGGGTGGTAGGGGTGGATGGGGCATTTTTCTTTAATTTTCAGGTAATATTCTTTCAGAACTTCTTAAAAATAAATAACAAAGTTGTCCGAGCTTAAAGTTGACGGACAAATTGCGACAATAAGGGTTAACATGGACTAACATCTACTTTCTATAAACCAAATCGAAAAATAGAAAATTTATTTATTTATACTATATAATATAATCTCATCTACAGTCTTACATCTAATTTTTTGATTTTTCAAATTTCATTAAGGCGTCTATCCTGAGCTAACGCATTTACAGATCGTTAAAATTCAATTTTATTATACCATTTTAATTAAAAGAAATATTTACGTAAGTATTTGAATAAAACTACTTTACAAAAATCAATTTGGTAAATTTTAAAATTTTAAATTGAACAAAAGTTATTTGAAAGGATGCTCCAGATTTGAAATTTACTTAAATTTACATAAAAATTATGTTTATATTAATATATTTTTAATAAATATTGATCCCATAAACTAATATTGAGCTAAACTTAAATTTTGTTTATTAATTTAAAGCTTCAAAACAGAGAAAATAAAAATGTTTACTATTTCTGATAATGAAATCACCACGCTATTTGTCGTAAATAAAATAATTATTTAACGTTTGCTGGCCTTCCTTATAATGAATAATATAAATTGATAGTAATAATTTTTATGTTTTGTGGCCACTATTTGATAACAACTAAAATATCATTTTTATTTTCCCTCGATAAGAATTATCAGGTTAGAATTAAAGGTTAATAATTATTTTTTAAATTTTTATTTCTTGAAATATTAAACTTGTTTTGTGTTATAAATAGAACGTTTGTTTTTGAGTTTTTCATTTTAATATAGATATTGAAGTATAAGTGAATTGTAAGAGTAAAACATAAATAATAAGAAATGTAAAAATGAATAATAAATATTGTAAATAGGAATATCTTACAAGTAGTTAAAGTTACCTAATCATTATCCTAGAACCTAGACAATAAGATTAGTTATGTAGAACCACTGAACTAGCCGTGTACTAAATTAAGTCTAAGACTGGTAGACGACATATCCGGTTCAGTCGAGAGTCACAGTTCAACAAGGAAGAATAAAGCTTTCACTAAGTCCACGTTGGGCGTTTTAATTCAAGGACCAAATAATTCATGGCGCAGTCGGTAGTGCTCTAAAAATATATCTCGTGCGGTAAATAGAAGAATATACGTACGGAGATAACGAGCAACTCAATTGATGGGAATTGCATCTAATCCACGATCAAAGAACCCTACTACATCTCGGAAACCACGTGGACGTCCGCCTAAGTCGGTAAGATACCTCACAAAGATCATACCAATGGATTACGTGCGGAAAGTTGACAAGCTTAATTTGGAAGGAGCCAATCTGGCCGAAAATTGGAGAACTTTCTGGCAAAATTTTCAAATATTTTGTACGGCGGCCGAAGTGGACAAGAAACCTGATGAGGTTAAAGTTGCGGTATTTTTGAATGCCATTGGTCCTGAGGCAGTTGAAGTGTTTAATTCCTTTGGCCTTACTGCTGATCAAAAGAAAAGATATAGTGAAGTAACGAGCGCGTTTGAGAGTTTCTGCAAACCAAGGAAAAATGAAACATACGAAAGCTTCTTGTTCAACAACCGCATGCAGGAGCCAGGCGAACCATTCGACTCATTTCTTCTCGATTTAAAGAAGCGGGTCAGGAACTGTGGCTATGGTGACGAGGATCGTATGATTAGAGACAAGATCGTGATTGGCATCACAGATAAGCACATCCAAAAAAAGCTTCTGGAGACAACGGACCTTAACCTAGAGAAAGCCATCCAAATTGTTCGGGCAGCAGAGGTATCGGCGAACCAGTCAGAGCAACTTCAGAAGAGGACGTCAACAACGTTAAATGTGGTAACCAAAACTCAGGGAAGTTCCAGTCAAAATAAAAACTCATCTGCTAATCATTTCACTAATTTTAGAAATAAAAGTGTAGAACAGGTAGGAAAAGGCACAAATCGACTAATAAATTGTAAGTACTGTGCGCGTACTCATGAGCCCAAGAAGTGTCCAGCATTTAGAGCCATCTGTAAGAAGTGTGGTGGCAAAAATCACTTCGCGATTGCTTGTAAATCGAAGCAAAAAGTACGTCAGGTGAGTGAAATAAATACAAATTTATACCATGAGAGTGAGGATGATTTCTACATAAACTCCATTGACAATAATGAAGTAGTAGACAAAAATAAATTATCGTGGAAAGAGTCTATAAAAATTGAAGACAAAATTATAGATTTAAAGCTTGATACGGGCGCGGATGTTAATGTGCTGCCATTACAAATATATAAAAATTTAAAAAGTGCTAAATTACAAATGTGTAATACTATATTGCAAGCATATGGGGGAAATAAAATCGAGGTCCTTGGAAGTATTAATGTAGAATGTTGTATTCGAAATATTAGTAAAAATGTTGAATTTCTAGTTACGAAGCATGGATCCGTGCCTATTTTAGGGTTAAATTCGTGCATTGACTTTAACTTAATAAAGCGCGTAATGAATATTAGAAGGTGTAACACTAAAGAGAGTTTTATCCATGATAATGGAGATTTATTTGAGGGTCTAGGAAAGTTTGCTAAGCAAGTGAATCTGGAAATAATGGAAAATGCAGAGCCCGTAGTGAAGTCAGCACGACGAATTCCTCTCGCGATACAAGAGAATGTTAGATCTGAATTAAACAGACTAGAAAAAATGAAGGTCATAAAAAAGGTACGAGGTTCTGTAGAGTGGCTCTCCAATATAGTAATTGTAGAAAAACCGAATAAGAAGATCCGAATTTGCCTTGACCCAAGGGATCTTAATAAAGTAATTAAGCCAGTAAATTATCCGATTCCAACGTTTCAAGAAATAAAAGAAAAACTAAGTAACAAGTCGGTGTTCACGGTACTTGATCTTAAAGACGGGTATTGGCAAATCGAATTAAATGAAAAGTCTAGTAAACTTTGTACATTTAGTACCCCTTTCGGTTGCTATTGTTTTAGGCGTTTACCGTTTGGAATAAAAACGGCCCCAGAGCTCTTTCAAATGCTAAACGAAGATAATTTTAGAGGTATACCTGGAGTTGTAATATATCTAGATGATATATTAATAGCTTCTGAGTCAGAGTTAGAACACGACATGATAGTGAGGAAAGTTGTTGATCGGGCAAGAAAATTAGGTATCAAGTTCAATAAAGATAAAGTACAATATAAAGTACCGAAGGTTAAATTTTTAGGTCACGAGATATCAGGTGAGGGTATAACATGTGATCCGGAAAGAATTAAAGCCATTTCAAAAATCGAAAAACCAAAAGATAAGAAAGATTTACAAAAACTGTTGGGAGTAATTAACTATGTTCGGGATTTCGTGCGTAATCTAGCACACATGTCACAGCCCTTACGTCTTTTGCTGAGAAAGGACGCTGTTTTTAAGTGGGAAAGCGCACATGATGCATGTCTTGCTCAAATTAAAAAGAGCATAATTGATTCAGGAAGTCTACAAATATATAATTCAAGAGAACCGGTAACAATACAGTGTGATGCATCAAAACATGGATTAGGTGCTTGTTTAATTCAAAACGGCAGACCAATTTGTTTTGCATCGAGAAGTCTATCTGAAACCGAATGTAGATATTCGCAAATTGAAAAGGAGCTTCTCGCAATTGTTTTTTCCTGCACAAAGTTTCATTTCTACATTTATGGTAAAAAAGTTGAAGTAATTACCGACCATAAACCTTTGTTAGGGCTGTTCAATAAAGAAATTTCAAAAATTCCAAATCCAAGATTACAGCGTACATATGTTGTTGCGATTGTTTAAGTATGAAATAAAATTAAAACATATGCCTGGAAAAGAATTGTTAGTAGCAGATTTTTTGTCCAGAAACTACGATAAAAGTAACTGTGCGGCAGAAATTTCCGACATGGATTCAGTAGTTCATTCCTTAAATGTAACACAGGAACGACTCGATATATTTAAAAAAGAAACTAAGAAAGACCCCGACTTACAGATACTCTTGGAGTACATTGAGAAAGGCTGGCCAATTCAGAAGACGAAACTACCCGAAAATGTTAGGTTTTATTGGAAGTTGAGAAATGAGCTCTTTTTAGACAATGGAATAATTTTCTTTAATGATCGAATCATAATTCCCTTAACTTTGAGAGCTGAGATTCTTAAACAACTTCACCAATCACATCAAGGTATTGAGAAAACTAAAGCCCGTGCCAAAAGCTTAGTTTTCTGGCCCGGCTTAAATGAGGCCATAGAAAACTTAGTAGCACGATGTGATACTTGCCAAAAATATAGGGGTTCAAATACAAAAGAACCATATATTGCTCATGAAGTCCCTAACATGCCTTTCAATAAGATAGGAATTGATATATTTGAAATAAGTAAACAAAACTATTTAGTAATAAATGATTACTTTTCGAAATTTTTGGATATTATACCAATTAAATCTAAAACAGCAAATGAAATAATTACAAAATTAAAAAATGTGTTTGCGTATCACGGGATTCCAAAAACAATAATTGCCGACAACAACCCGTGCGGTTCATTTGAATTTAAGAAATTCGGGAAAAAGTATGATATAGAAATCAAAACAACAAGCCCGAGATATCCTCAAGCGAATGGACTTGCTGAGAAGTCTGTGCATGTAGCTAAAAGCCTTATGCAAAAAAGTAGAGATTCAAACGAAGAATTATGGTTAACTCTCTTGGAGTATAGAAACACCCCAATTAAAAACACAAATCAGTCACCTGCAGAAATATTAATGGGAAGAAGACTGAGGACATTACTTCCTGGTCGAATTGTTAAATTTGAAAGTAGTAGTGACCATAGCGAAGTGATAAAAAGAAATAATGAAAGTAATAGACATTATTATAATCGGAACGCTAAAAGTAGTACGGTCTTCAATAAAAATCAATTAGTATGGGTGAAAGAAGGAAAGTATTGGAATAAAGGTAAAATTACGGCAGCACATAGCACTCCACGCTCGTATTGGGTAGAAAAAGAAGATGGAGCAGTAATTCGACGAAATTCATCAGTATTAAGGCCAAGAATTGAATAAAATCAAACCAAAAATGCTGTACACTTCTTAAAATGATTGAAATGAATTGTCTAATACTAGTTAAGCTAAAAGAAAAGATGAATTATTTTAAGATATATACTGAAATAATAACTAATTAGAATAGCCAAATATGGAATAAATAAATTTGAAATTTAGACCTGAAAGCTACTGAAACTATATATTAGATTAGAATAAACTGTCGCATGAATTAAGGAACTTTGTTAATTTAAATTGTATAGATGGAAAAGTATTTAAAGTAAAGTTAAAAGGGGGAGGTGAAGTATAAGTGAATTGTAAGAGTAAAACATAAATAATAAGAAATGTAAAAATGAATAATAAATATTGTAAATAGGAATATCTTACAAGTAGTTAAAGTTACCTAATCATTATCCTAGAACCTAGACAATAAGATTAGTTATGTAGAACCACTGAACTAGCCGTGTACTAAATTAAGTCTAAGACTGGTAGACGACATATCCGGTTCAGTCGAGAGTCACAGTTCAACAAGGAAGAATAAAGCTTTCACTAAGTCCACGTTGGGCGTTTTAATTCAAGGACCAAATAATTCAGATATGTTGCATTTTTCACTACTTTGTATTTAATATTAATACTTTAATTAAGGGGTTACATGTGTCTTAAAGGTATAAAAAAAACGACTTCTTTAAAAAATTTTATTTCAAAAACGAAAAATCTTTTTTATTTAAAATTTAAACATATGAAAGTAAAGTACTTAAAGTACTTGTAAAAAAATTTTCAGCCAAAAATATTGAAAATTTTCCATTTTCCAGCCGTTTTTCGCCGTCAACCTTTTTTTTTTTGCGGTGGACACGATTTCTCGAAAATAAATTTACCGATTTGGTTGAAACTTTGCCCAGTTATTCTTTATAGTATTGTTTCGTGATTGAACGAAGGAATTTTTATTCGGTCAAGTCGTTCTTGTTTTATACGAAAAAGACCTTTTAAAAATGATGAGAATCGGAAAAAAGCATAAAAATTTGAGACGAAAATTGATTCAAACTCATGTCAAAATGTAAAAATTTCATTTTTTTTCAATTCCTTCGTTCAATCACGAGCCAAGGGCATAAACTACAAGAAATTTTTTGAATTTTTGATTTCAGATGAATCCACACCGAAATATCATGTCCACCGCAAAAAAAAAGGTTGACGGCGAAAAACGGCTGGAAAATGGAAAATTTTCAATATTTTTGGCTGAAAATTTTTTTACAAGTACTTTAAGTACTTTACTTTCATATGTTTAAATTTTAAATAAAAAAAGATTTTTCGTTTTTGAAATAAAATTTTTTAAAGAAGTCGTTTTTTTTTATACCTTTAAGACCCATGTAACCCCTTAATATGCGTAGAAACCCTTTCTGTATTATGCAATAATTACCAAATAAATAAATAATGAGAAATTACTATCATTTAATGCTTTTTTTTTAGATTTTGATCAAAATTATGTTTGAAATTATCTAACACAATATTCCGTCAAACAAAGACTTTGACATAAATAGCACCTTAATTACAAGATAATATCATAATTTTGAAATTAAGTACGGTTCAGTCACAAGAGCAGATTTTAAAATTTGCAATGTTTTTTATTCATCTAAACTGCAAATCTTTATCTGAAAAAATAGTTGGATTTATTTTTTGAAGTAAGTTGAGCATAAGTTAATGCAATTTGATGTTTTTTTTAGCAAAAATAAAAAGTTGCGAAATTTTAGATTATTAAAAACATTCAACTAATCTGTCTTTAGTATAACAATTCTCACATTGAAAATATATTTTGAAATACATAGAAGATTCTAAAGTTTATTTATTATTTATAAATATGTACAGTAGACCATCTGATACAACACAAAAGAATAAATACAAAGAATGAAAAGATTCAATAACAAGATCCGATAACAACGTTTTCACGGCAAGTAAGTGTTTTATCATTAATTTTATAAGAACATTTAAAGACGAACATTTGCTATAAATAAGACTACATTTACAACATTTAAATTAATGTGATTCTTGGAGCACCACTCCGAAAAAATAATAAGATCGATAGAACCAATCGGCATGAAAATCTTGAAGTCATCAGCGTATCATCATTTAAGAACTGACTGAACAGCAACGGCCCTGGGTGGCTTCCTTGTGGGACACCAGAAAAAACGTGAACTGGGTCTGAAGAAGTCGTAGCAATTTTTGGCTGTAAAGGAACAATGGCAAAGTATAACCACCCGCACATTGTGAGAAAGCTTGCCAAATGCTTTATTGTAGTCTTTATATACTATATAATACAATCAACTTGCTTAAGCTTTTCAAGATTATTTACACATAAACTAAACAATTCGATAGCGGTTGCTACAGTCGATCTACTTTTTATAATGTAGTGCTGCTTATTAGATAAGAGGGATTTACAATAAAAATTAAATATTCATTTACAACGGCCTCAAACAGTTTTACAATAGCCCTATAGTTTTCAATTAAATTCTTTTTACCCTTCTTAAAAATAGGTATAACATAAAACAATTTCCATGCACTACAGTCCTTATTTTTTATTATTAAGGGGTCTTTCTACCTTCAAAATTAAAGAAACAAGTTTTTTTTCATTTTTTTTTTGTACAGAAGGAATCGAGATATCGTTTTGAAATTTTTCAAATATATTTTTTGAATTTTTATATTGCTTTTTTTGGTCACAAGAATTTAAAAAAAAAAACATACAAAAATGATGGTTGACATGATTTCGGTCGTCTGGAACTTCTGAAAAAAATGGCGAATTATTAAGTGTTAAAGTCGCTATATCCCGGACTTAAGGGAACTTTTTTCACCAAAAAATAACAAAATGACAGCTGTTTAAAAAAAAAAACAAAAACCATTTTTGAGGTCTGAAAATCGGAAAATTCGTTACCTATCTTTTTAATTTTTGTCCGGGCTAGAGCGACTTTAACACTTAATAAATTGCCATTGTTTTTTATTATGTTCCAGACGGCCGACATCATGTCAACTGTCATTTTTGGATGGTTTTTTTTTTCAAAAAATTCCTGTGACCTGGCCTGTTTGATTTCTTCTGTAAAAAAAAAAAAAAAAAAACACTTAAGTATTTTACTCCACAAAGATTGAATGATCAAGAAGAAAAATACAATACATAATTCTTCTAGTGCCCTCATCGTCGTGACCCAGGACAAATAAAAAAGTGCAATACACTCGGAATCAAATTATATTTCTCCAAGTACCCATAGTAGTACAAAAACAAAAACCGCGAATAGAATTCATTTCGAGGGATTTATCACAATTTAAAGTCTCACGTTTGATCACCCCCTCATATTTATCAGTTCTTAGTCCTGGACGACTGCAGCCAACTCCCACAGGCGGAGCGCATCCGCAACTTCCCATTATTATCCCAACTCCGGGTATAAAGTAAAGAAGATGTGAACAACCGCAACCTTTCTATGAGGTGTTTGCCTGCAGGTTCCCGGTATGTTCCGGGGACCGTCGATCCCGATTTGCATCCCATTGTCTGAGATAAATCACGATTTACGTCATGCTGAAGTGAGTCCTCGAGCATTCGGAATTGAAATTTAATGACACCGGAGCGATTCCGACTGGCATATTAATGCGCGATTGCATCAATAACGATGTGAACAGCTCCATTCCGTCCGCCCCTCCGCGCGCATTGTTGTTTTGTTCGAATGATGCTGCTACAGGACGAGTTAGGTATCCTGTGAGGGATGTGGTGCCAGCGGGAGGAAGGAAATGAGCAAGTAAAATCCATTTCAATTTCCTAGATGAACTCATAATTGGCTAAATGCAAATATTTATTGTACATTAACCCTTTCAGATTTTGAGGTCCATTTGCGCGGTGGGGTATCGCCAAGGGGCGATTTTGTTATTTATTTAACTCGCTAATTATTTGGCAATTTAGGGATTCCACGAAATTAACCGCATTGCGTATACATCATCTCTCCATCTCCTCTATAAACCGATTTTTTCGATGAAGAAACAAAGTTTTCTCTTTTCCCGCAGAATTGTGAAGGAAAAAAAGGCCTTCTACATGGAGGTGGAGGCATTTCAAGTGGTGTATAGTATACACCACATCCAGTTACGTAAATTGAACCAGAAGCCTCTTCGAATCGTTCTTTTCCATCATCCACAATTTCAGGGTCGATTAAGTCCAAATACCCCCGCATATAAGAGGTTTTATGGCAGTAATCCGTCCTCGAGTGTATATCTCAGAATTTGGGGCTGGATCAAGACTTCCAATAAACTAGGCACAAAAAAAAAAAAAAACGATGCGGTGAAATATTTACCAAATTCTATTCTTCACTATATATATATACTATTGTAATATATATAGTATGGTGACTGAGCTGGTGCCATTGCCCCATCAGTTTTTAATATTCATAAACAATTTAGTGCAGACGAGAGGACAAATAGAATCTCGACAGCGGGGAGTCCCTTTTTTAGCCTTTCTGGAAGAATCCGGGGCTCGGTATATCGTTAATATATCCAAAAACGTATACCTCAAGTGCGGTGCTAACAACTTTGCAGAGCACTCGAGCTCAGAGCATGAGCCCTTGTCACATGATACGTTTCGCTCCGATTCAGGTGCCGTGTGATTCGACAGGGTGAAAAATGTAGGGATGTCGTCCATATATACTTATATAGTATCTTAAAACCATTGTCAACTAAAGTTCAAATTTCATAAAAATCGGTTTTTCCAATATAGTCTCGAGCACGAATCCAATCCGTGACGTGACATAGGACAAGGGTGCTGAAATGACTCCTCCCTGGCGAGTGGCATCGTGAAGACAGCGCTAATTACGATGTCGTTTTATGCACAATTACTCGAGGTGATGCTTTTATGTTGCTTTTTTTTTTATTGATTTCGCAGGTCTCGAGCATGCCAACTGAATTAACCCTTCTCCCCGTTTTGTATAGTCCACACTAATTGGATTCATTTCAAGCACAGCGCGTAACTTAATTAGGATGTTAAGTTCTACCTCGTGATTAACCCAATTAAAGCGATAGTGACCCATTCTAAGGTCTATTTTAGAGCATAGCCTCGTTTCTACTTCTATCTATGATAATTTGTCTGTCCCCTCCTTTCATAGGCGCCAGAAGAGGTGAAAGCAACGCGGCGACTTGAATCAGAAGGCGAAATGTAACGCAACATTTATTAAAATCAAAATTATATATTTTAATAATTAAGGAAAGATAAGAGACCCTGTTCAATAGGTATGTATGAAAACTAATGAGTCACTATTTTTTAACAAATGTAGAGATCGGGAAAATGTAAAAACTTTTTAATAAAGGAAAGTCGTCAATTTTATTTCATGTCCATTTTATTATAAAAAAACTTAACCCGTTTAGGCCCAAACTGACGCATTTTCATAAGTTTTTTCAGTCGCCCTAAATTCTATTGGAACCTTCACATAAAAATTCTAAATTGGTCAATACTGATGTAAAATTTCATGAACTTTCAGAATATGATAATAATTTTTAATTAAAATAAGAAATACAGAGGTTATGTGTGCTTTTTTTTAACAAAAATAGTGTTTTTTCAAAATTTTTTTTAAAGAAACCAATGAAAAATTTGACAGAAAAACTGATTGCTGATTGCGGATTTGAGGTCAAATTTCAAATCCAGAAATTCAAACTTGAACCCGCCCAATATGGCGGACAAAGACATTAAAATTTTATAAATCTGAGCGTAAATTAGCTCTAGGGGGTTTTCGAGATCGCTGATTGCGAATATCAGGTCAGATATGAAAAGATAAAAAAGGTATATATTCAACATATCAATTCCAAAGAATTGGAATTTCAATGTAATTTAATACCCTGTTCAGATTTTCAGAGTAAATTTGGATAAATTCTTGACTGCTTAATCATCAAGCGTGAGTCTATTCATGATGACACAGAGCTGTCACAATGACAGTTATCCCTGTAAGAAGTACCATCTAATTGTGTAAGCCACTGACATATAAGAACTGGACTGCTGATCCCGTACAAAAACTCAAATCGAAAGTAAGACCAAATTTCGACCGAATTCTAGCTATCTTGCTCTTGCTTAAGTCCCGCAGGCAGACAACTTTACAAAAAAAATGTCCAATAGCCAAATGAAGGGTGGCGCTATGTATGTGCACTTTTTTTGGTTTTTTTTCTAGTATCTTCGCGTGTGATATATCTTTTTGATACCCCCAATAGATAAATAAGAGTAAATACATGCTTTTTGCACATCACTTTCACCCACGACAGCGACAAGTTGCCCGCCAACTCATCATTTTCCGTTGCAATCAGCTTTTAGAATAGTTTTAAGATGTCCAACAGATGGCTACTTCATTTTGTGATACAACTTTTAGCTTTGGTTGGTATATATGAGAAATATGAAGGTTAGACTAAGGCATTATATATTTATCTCTGTTATTCATAAGTCCCCAGCTGATTGCCGCGAGGAACTTTTTTATGAAAAAACTTAAAATTGGGCGTGATATGAAGGAAATCGGTTCGTCAAAGTTTAATTATTTTTAATTTGCGTCAGTTTAAACATAATTGTACGGTATTTTAGGGCATTTTTAATAGCATGATTTGCTCCATGAGGATTGAGCCTGTGCTAAAAATGGTCTCATTTTTCAGAGGACGGTTAGTAGTCCAGTTCTTTCATGTCAGTGATGTAAGCTAAACAAATACCCTTTCTTAAAAAAAAAAATAATTTTAAACGTTTGAAAAACGACGCCTTTTACTTAACATCGGTTACGCTGAAAAATTAAGCTAGATATAGCAAAACATCATAGGATATTTTATGTAGAGTACGAAATTCCCCATAAAAACGCGGCATACATAACTAATACAAAAAAAAATGTAAATATATCTCAAAAAGTTTGAAAAAAATTTATTCTTTCTTTTTGTAGCTTTTTGGCAATCAAAAAAGCAAATTTTCACTTTTTATTATTTTTTTAAACTTTGAATTTTATGGTTCGTATTATTACAACCAATTTTTTGCTTCTTAGACTATTAAGAAATCGTAAGCAATATGTAAGAATAGGGAGCCTTTTATCTAGAAAAATTCAGAAGTCTTCTTGGGTTCCTCAAGGTAGTCACCTAGGACCTTTACTCTTTCTGTTATTCTTTAATGATGTTGTCACAAACTTTACAGGAGTTAAATTTTTAAATTTCGATGATGATCTTAAACTATACTATATCTCAACTCCTTCTCACTACAGACAGGGTGATCTAGATAAACGATCTGGTGTTCGAAAAATAATATTCAATTAAACAAATCGAAGTACAACGTAATATGATTTTTAACCCAATCATTTAGTATCCTTATTGCAAAACTCATATCACAATATCTTATAAAATTCGATATTTATGTGCTTCTCGGTTATTTGTTCTACATTTGTAAAAGATAAACTGTCATATCGTCGATACTTGATATGACAAATTCGAAAAGGCACCCAATTAAATTACCAGGCGTCAACTATGATCAGGTCAACCGAATTATTTTACTCTCTCAACATTTCAGCTTGAAATTAATATTTAAATATACATACATATTATTAATTCAACTTATATATAATATATTTTATATCATATCAAATCATTCAAATGTTATAAAGTAAAATAAAAAAAAACATCGAACTTTAGTAGGATAGGAGTCCCTAGAGACATTTCTCTTATAATCCACCACCGGATAAAAGAATGTAATGCGGCATAAGAACCTTCACGAATTTATATCCGAATTATTGCAGTGACAAAATTGGGAACGGGGTGTGTTGGATCTCGTGTCCACGATGTATAATATTAAATAGGGTGGATTCGACATTTCAGTCATGTCTCACAGTAGCTACGAGTTAATAGCGAAAAGTGAGTATGTGATAATCTTCTTTCCGGTCGCCCTCCGGGGAGCCCTTAACACCTCAAACCTTTGGGGGCTCATATAATCTTGTCCGAGTTGTGGGACGTGAGGAGCGTGCGCTTGGGGGTTCAGGCGTGGGAAAACAATAAATAAAACGTTGATTAGAACTGAAACTGAAGGACTAAGGATTTTTATTGAGCTCATCCCGATATTATCCCTTGTTTTGCTGTCGGTCATCCCTAGGCCGATTGGATGATAACCTGTACCTTGACAAGATCCCCAAGGGAATTGGGCTGTTTTTCTTGTTTCGATTAGAACTGGGAGGGGGATAAAACAACAAAAAAAAAGGTTTCAAAGTATAGACTATAAAAAAATATATATATATATCATAAATTTTTTTTTTTTTGCTCCCCATCCCTTAGTGCTAGAATTAATTTGAATCCCTAGAACAGGAACAAAAAAAGGACAATAATGCACACCTGCAGGCAGATGTATTGCCCACTGATATTGACCAGATTGTCAATAACCCGGGCATATACACAAAATATATTTTACGAGCTGTCTTTTCCGCACATCATATCATAAAATATCACTGGACCCGAGACCGCAGGACATGCCCGAGAAAGGACACCATCTTCATTTTATGATTATAATATGCAAACGGACGACCCTGGTGCCCAGAAGCCATTGTCCATATTGTCCGAGGATAAGGGAGCGGTTTTATGGTAATCATACACCCCCACCAATATATATATTTTATATATAGCATATACCCGATTTCAGGACGAATTAAACAATTTTTCTCTTCCCATTCCCGCCATCAAGGACCCTAAGGTGGGTTAGGGATCCTCAGGCATGTCGATAGGTTCTAATGTTAATTTATCGCTTCCGCAAATCGAAAGAGTTAGGACCGGACAACCATCAATCCCCGGCACCCGTCCTCCCCGCTCAGCATAAACACACATATGGCTCCTGTCCAAGGATAAGGAAAGCCATTCCTCTTTCGAACGGGGCGATATTGAATTTGTTTTTATTGAAATCTGCAACATATTTTCCCGTCCTGTTATCGTAGATGTTGCTGCCTTCTGCCTCTCTGCGCCAGGCCGGACCTCAACGAAAGGCAACGCATCCGTTGTGTTGCTTGCTTTCTTTTAGTATTTATGGTCCAGCCGGCAAATCCCGCACCCTTGTCCCTCCGAGCACATCCTTCGATAGAAACTAACTATATACATAGATTTATTATATATATATGTATACGGCGGCGAGAAAAAAACTGCGGAAGATCATAAAAAACACCATTTGCCGATTAAGGGGCAAGATTAAAAAATTTATTGCCAAAATATTTATGGAACGGACTCGGGGACGTAAAGACAGTGAACTTACTATTGAACAATAAGATGCGCATCACGTCACACGAAGTAATTACAAAATACTGCATGTAGTCAGAATTGAATCGGAATTTTGGAATTAAATTACATTGAAAATTCAATTCCCTGGAAATATAATTTGTAGTTGATATGCTGAATTCCTTAGTTCTTGGCTATGTAAAAGTTTCCAATTCCATTAGAAGAAGAATTGTAATTGTTAATTAATAATGATCAACTATTTAGTAATGGACTTGAATTATTCGCAAATTCCATTATAAAGAACTTTAATTGTAAATTTGTTTTTCTCCATTCTAAAAAGGAATTAAGAAAGTATTTGAAAAAAATAATTAATAATTACCATTGCGAGTAATTAAAACGGCAATGGTAATTCTGGTTCAATTACTTAATTATAATTAATTACTAATGAAGATTATCCATTAAATTGTAATGAAGTAATTGTCAATGCGCAATGATTTTTGTTTGATTTGTTGAATTTAGGGCGTTAATCAAATAATTGTTCAATTAACTTGTTAATTGCGTAAAAAATTAATTGCGATTAATTTAATCGCAATTAAACTATTAGTTGCACATTGCAATTAATTTTTTTTAAATTAATGTATGTTTATCGTAACTTGCAATTAAAATAATTGCAATTAACTTTTTTAATTGTTCTACGAAACAATTAAAACTACCAATTAACCTACTTTTCTTTACAGAAATTAATTAAAAGTATTACAAGATTTTAAAAATTCTACCTACATTAATAAAATTCAATACTACTCCTTGATAAAAAAAAAAACTGAACAGTATCCTTCATTATATCCATTATTTATATTATTTTTATTTATGTATTTCATTTATGCAGCTGTTAATGTTTTATATTGAATATAAAAAAAGTTGCAAATCGTGACATGTTTATTTTGTAAGCTCGGGAGCACACATATAGTAGTCATTTTCAATTGTTAAATTAATTACATTAAGTAATTGTTAACTGTAGAAAATCAATCAAATTGGTTAATTGTTAATTGCTATCAATTGTTAATTGTAATTTTCCACAATTACAGTTGATCAATTGTTAGTTGTTATGGTCAAGATTAATAATTAATCAATTGTTAATTTTTAGTTGTCCTTAAAATTAAAAATTTAGATAAAATCAAGAGTATTGCAGGAATAATTCAAGTCCATTCAATTAACAATTTCAATTCTTCCTAATGTAATTGAAAACTGTTTCTAATCTAGTACTAAGGAATTCAACATACCAATTACAAATTACAATTCCAGGAAATTATAATTGTAATGTAATTGAATTTACCTAGCTCTGCATATAGTGCTAGCATAAGATACTTTTGTAACTCCTTAAAATGCAAAAGACAAGTAATATCGACCTTTATCACCATTTATGTCACATTATCGCCCATTTGTCCCAAATTAACATTGTGGAAGGCATTAAGACTAACTGAAGAAGTGGTCGAGGACAAGAACTATAATGGGATCAAATGAGCTTCCCTCTTGCTCCTCGACATCCTGCAGGAACCCCTCTAATTGAGAGGAATTATGTCTATTTAGAGATGATGGGATAAGGAATCGAGTTTCCTTCCGCCTCTATGCCACCCTCATAGGACAGAGTTCACCTTCGGGAGGATTGAGGAATTGCAGTTTGCATCACTCCAGGATATTGCTCACCACTATTCGATTAATTTTACGTGCTTTCCTCGGGCTAAGTGGACCCAAAGGACATATATTCCTGCAGGAGTTTTACATAGAATAGTGTTGTGAGTGGATGACTACCATAAACCATCACCTTAAGAAGGATGAATCGGGGCGTCATAGTGGCGAGGTGGCTATTCAGGTCGAGGACATTGTGTGATTGTCGTTCTTCAGTCGAATCGAAACTAAAAGACATGATGTTCTTAAGGCGGATATATTGGACGTATTGAGTTATTGTCTTGACTAGTTGATAAGATTATATGCATCAATCATAAAAGAGACATATAACTAGATTCATAGTTATTACTTAATTAACTATAATAATAATATAATAATACTATAAAGTACAAATTGAATTCAAAATATTAACTAAGTTAAAACTAGCTAAAAACTATAAAGATAATAAAACCGATACTAAAAATAAGACATAACAAAATGCTTCATCACAAGGGTACCACAGGGATATAAAATGTAAAGTATGTAATTTTAAATTTTTAGATCTTAAAAAATTAGTTAGAAGTTATTCATGCCCTTCAAGCAAATAATTTCCAATTACTAACCGCCTAGATAAAGAAAGAATGCTCTCCATAACTAGAGACATACTTTGGTAAAAGCAGGAGAAGCTACCTAGTGGAACACAATGGTTGCAATTTATCATTTATAGAAGTATTACTGAGTTCTCGATGAAAATTATATTCAGCTCTACCAGACCTAATAATAGCTGCCTTTTGGTCGTCTATCCAGAATAATAAAATATTCTGTACTACCACTCGAAAGTTGTCATGCAAATTTGATGTTATTGTAAAAAAAATTTTAAATCTTGGCTGGGTTACTCATGAACAATTTCAATTCAAGGAATAATTTTTTTTATGTTCTGGATAGATGAAAGAAAGACAGTTAATATAACAAATAGTAACATCACTTAAAACAATCGCCATTACCATATTCTTCGAAACTTACTGTTTTAAATGTTTCGAGTCAAATTTTTAGATTTTTATTTTAGTCCTTTAAATGACTGATTTTTAGAATTTCTTATATTATATTAGCTGACTCGTACATGGTGTTGTCCGGGCGTAATTGTTCTTCTAAAAAAACTTAATCAAAGTATGACCTAACTAAAAAGTATAAAAATTGCAATAAGAACATAACTAATCGTTAGGGTTCATTAGTTTACAATTTTTTTGTATGTAAGTAATGTAATCCCCTTATTGAAAACCAATCAGTAATGTAGAATCGGTTTTTTTTTCCATCACGTTAAGTTTTCGAGAAAAATTGTGTTAAAAAATGACAATAGCCACTTTTGGAAACATTTTTAAAAACAACGAAATTTCGTAGAAGGTCGAAACGTAAGTCGAATCAAAGTTTGAATTCTAAACGATAGCTTTATAATATGTTATTAGTAAATTTTATTAAGATTTATTCAGGAAAGGAGTTTTTCATGAATCTGCCCTCTGCCATAAATGAAATGAACCAAAGGTATGTAGGAGTGGAACTCTAATGTAAATCTTGTGTCTCCAACAAACCTTGAAAAGGGTTTTAATTAACTGATATTTTAAAACTATAGTATAGAATTTAAGCACTCATTTCAACTACGTTTGGGACAGCTACGACATCCCATTATTTTTAAAAAAAGAATTCTAAAAATGGCTAAAATATGGATTTTTTTTAAATTTTTAACTCAAATTTTCTTGAAAATGTGACGTGATGGAATTTTTTTATTATTTTTTTTTTTCGAAATCAGAGAATCTTAATAATAACATTCTTAGTAAATTTTTTAAGGGGATAAAAATCTTGTAAACTAGTCTTATTTAATCAATTCAATAAAGGGCAGATATTTTTTAACTCAACTGGGAACTCCATAAGATTTAGTGTAAAAAGGTTTCTAAAGTCGCTGATTTCAAATCTCTCTTACGTAAGAAGTATTGAATTATTGAAAGATTATATTATATTATTATATATTTTCTCATCCATGAATTTTTGGATTTTTTGCTCCTATTACAACATCATATATGTATATTCACATTTATTCCCCATATCTGGAAACGAATGATATTGTTTGGCATAATTACTCCTACTGCATAAGCCGCAAAACGTAATATTATATCCTTAAACAATTAGCGAAAAACAAGAGAGCAAATACTTAAGAAGCTTAAAAGGTCAATCCGGTAATTAATTAGAGCCAACCGTCTACCTTGCTCTAAAAGGGTTGCTTCTTGGAAGCCTCCTAAGAAATAAGTATAGAATTGGAACCCCCTGTATTGTGTGAAATGAGGTAAAACATTGGATTTGATATTGCACCTTTAAAGCACATGTGCCGTCACATTCAGACATAAAAATGTTCAGCTTGAAACCAGCGGCCTTGAAGCGGAGCATCTCCATATAAAGGAGAGAAGCGCCTGGCCGCAATCCAATTCGCAGCCTCCGCCTCATATACCCCCGAGACAGGGCATCGTGAAGAGATCGAACAAATGAGGGTGGTTACGGCGGGAATCATCGGAACAAATCATGCATCTAATCACGTATATGGCGGGCCCATAAAAGGATGTGACACGCTTGACTTGCATGTGGGTCGTGGGTCGATAATTTTCTCCGGCGTGTGATTTGATTACGCCTATGATTCCAGATTCCTTGTACGGCGCTCCATGCCCCAGCATCAAGCATTTGTCGTCGCGCCGGGAAATGATAGAGTGCACTCGCCGGCGAAAGATAATGGCACTGTTGGGGTACCTCGTGGGTACTACGGGTGCCACCGTCTTTGTTTGAACATTTGTTTCTGAATTTTTTCGGTTTTTTTCCCTTAAATAGGAAAGAAGCCCCCCCGCTGGCACAGGCAGAAGGGTAAAGGGCTTATAATCTGATTTCTCGATTATCAAACGCATTGCAGCTATAATAGGGCACATGCGAAGGAGCAGCTAAAAACCCTTCTCCCTCTATGTCCTCCCCATTTTTTTCCACCTGTCCTGACACGACTATGGCATGAGTCGCGCGCCGGTCCCAATTTGTTGCTTAATTCATTTACATTATCAAAAATCAGGTCGGCCATTGGTCATAGTTTATGGACTGGAATTATCGCGTTATCATTATTATAGCAGCTATAAATTTGAATCATTACCTCCATATATCACGGCGGCTTCACTTTTTCGCACCTTTCCTCCTGGTGTGATGATGCACAAGCTTCCTGAGGGAAGGGACTCCAGGCGCCGTACTGGACGCATTGCAGCTTAAACGGGAAGAAGGCTGCTGCTGTAAATAAACAACAAAGGCCGAATACGGGGGTGATTCGAGCCGTCCTTGACCATAAATAAAATCTTGGACCGTCTGCCGTCGTTAAAGTTTTCTTCGGGAGAAAATTCTTTTTTTCTTCTGTGTTTTGGGGAAAAACACGAAAAGATGTCCCCAAGATAAATGTCTTCCTCGGATGGGTCCAACCCCTCGATATAGTCACAAAATGAATAGAGCCGGGGCATAAATTGCGACTAATAATTTAATGGGCAGCAGTCGATCCCTTGACCGATTAAAGGCGGATAAAAGAATAAATTTTCCCCCATTGCCTGCAAGGGAATAGAATTCGGAATTCAAGGAAAACTGAAACTCCCATGGTCCAGGGATGCTGGATCGCCACATCGATGATGCCCGGTTGCGGGTTTCTTCACTCTTGAGGGACATCTCAGGCTTAGGCATTTCCGGTTATGTGACTCGTGATTTTATTTGTGGTGACCTATAAAATGATGCTCGGCACGAATTACTATGATATAGCCGGAGGATGAGTGGTCGATATTAGATGGCTAGTCTAAGATATAGGATTAGTACTGTATATCTCTCTGGACCAAAAGTCCTTCACATCGGGGGATTTCGATGATCGTAAAAATGAATTTAATTTGAAACGCAAAAGGAGGGCGATAAGATGACTTTATTGATTTGTTCGGTTCTATGATAAAAAACCAAGAAACCAAAACAAGTTCTATTATTTAATTCAGTTTCCTAAATATTTATTGTATTTTACATAAAAAAAGGGAAACATTAATTAAACTTCGTATTTTACAAATAGCGCTATTTCCTGCAGAACTCTATTCCCGATTTTACTTAGTTTTTCAAATAATGAGCCATATTATGAAAGTTGTTTTTGGTTAACTCGATTAGCAGACACATTTTTAAAGCTGAGATACTAAGAAATTTATAGTCTTCACTTGTCGAATGACCTGAAATCAACTTTTATAATAGTTTAAATAGTTTAAAATACCCCTGTAAAGTCCCGAGCATTAAAATTGCTAAAATGTTCAAAGTTTTGGATGATGCCAATTCTCTTTTTTCACTATAAATCTTTTTCCGGCTCTTTCCAACATAGTTTTACAAAAGACAAGTCCACTAAAAAATAAAACTTTCGATAAAACTAATCATGGAGTTCTTCTAACTAATTTGGTTTCCTTTCCAATATTTGTCAAGTGCTATCTTCTTAAATCGACGCTTCTTCGGGAGTACCTCAGGGAAATATCTTCTGCCCACTTTTTTTTTTATTGTGTATATAAATAGCATTCCTCTGCTCTTATCGACTTCCAAGATTCTCTCTCATTTTACTACATTCTTTAGCACAATAGATCTTTCAGGTCGCGTTTGCTATCAGAGGTACCTAGAGTAACTTAACGACCCGCTATAAATAATAATAAATACTATATTCTTGGTGGAACGTCTTTATCCACGCTTGTAAAAACTAAAGATTTGAAGGTTTTAATGAGCTCTGTTATTTCTTTTGATGACCATGTTGAATTGAATATTAATAAAGCTAATTCAGTCCCAGGTTTCATCAAAAAATGGTCCAAAGAATTCGGTGTTTCCTTTATTATCAAGGTACTTTATTGCACTTTTGTAAGACCTATGCGAAACTATTATAATTATTTCAAATATAATCTTCCGAGACCAACATTGAAGAATCGGTTAAGGGTTGAACTTAATTAAATGCATTATTCTCTATAAGTAATCAGCTATTTGATGAATAATGTTGATAATAAATAAATAAGCATTTTTTCCTATAAAGCTCTAAATCCGATTTAGTTTTGCAAAGAACATAAAATCTGATAACATTTCTTTTAAAATATCCTATGGAAATTGCATTAGATTGTTTTTAACAGAGTCTATTTTTCTCATATTTTTCTTTAAATCCCTGTAATATATTCTTTCGTTACAAATGAAATTCAGGAATTTCGGTATATGTTAACATTCAAGAGAGGTGCCCACGAAATAGAAAGTACTAATTAAATAAGAAAAATTTACTTAAGTAAAAAAAAGATTATTCAACGACGACTGCATATACAAATTATCTAGACAAAACAACATTATCTACAATTTACTCTTAGATACCTCAACCAGCACTGGGCTCAAATGCCCATTGAATTGCTCAAAATTAAGATAACATCTTACGCTTTTGTCAGCTTTTAGTTCTACTCTATGAAGCCTCTTAGCTTTCATCCGGACCGACTCCATAGTCTCGTTAATAAATTTATCACTCGCCCCTGTGCATTGATAAGGATCCTCTGGATGTAGATCATCACCTGTAATAGTATAAAAGAAACTTTATTAGCTTTTTAATCTGAATAGAATTTTAGCGTTTTACCTTCTAAAGTACCTATTAAACCGTCGGAGACATTAAATATCACTGGAAGTAAAGTTGTACTACCTCTCTCGTTTTGTCCTTTTGCAAATCGTGCAGCACCGTCTATATCTTTAAGTTTTGAAAGTCTCAAGAGCTCATAGACTTGAGGTGATGATAGCCAGAATTCTCTGGTTTTGAATCCATCCAAGAATTCTAGTGGAGACTTCCACTGAAAACATATTGATTATAATTATTACGATCACGATGCCTTATCGATAGATATTTAAAGAAATAACTTACAAAGTAATCTATAACTTCTGTTTTTTCCGCAATAACGTCTGGGACTTTGTCCAAGGTAACCACAAAGAATGCTGTCTCAAATCTGTAAGCTTTTTTAATTAGATTAAATTTGTCTTTGATGTGGAACACTTACCTCTTCTTATAAGTGGCTGGAGTTAACCAAACCGACCATTCATACAAGCTCCATAAATCCGGAACAACCTCCAGCTCCTGACAGAGGTTTAGAAATTTTCTTGAGTCCCCATGAACTGTTTTCTGCCAAGTTTCTCTATCAAAAGACTCCTGAAAACTACCATGAATATTGTCTTTCTCGATTTCATCTTTCTTCCTGCAGATTAGCACACCAAGTTCTTCAAAAGTCTCGCGAATTGCAGTAATTCTTAAAGAAATCTCCCTAGAATTAGTTAAAATAATTTGAGTAAAAGAGTTCAACGGTCAAACCCAATAAATTACTTTTTTAAGATATCTTTCTCCGTATTCTGGAATATTAGAGGACGTGACTTCCTTGTTTCGAGTTTTATGAGTTCCAATAGCCTTTGATCGGTAACTCCTAGATTTTTAAAATATCCCAACCAATCGTCCAATTGATCCGCAGCATCACAGGCTCCTCCTGGGAAAACTGTGTAATTTGGCATGAAAGCAGTCGTTTCGGACCTTTTAAAACCGAGTATCTTTAAGATAGAAAGCTCAAATTTTGCAGTAAAATCAGGGAGAATATTAATAAACAGATTTACCTTGTAGTTCGGATCATTTCCCAAGATTTTGCTAGTTCTCGCAATTATAATTAAACTTGCAGATTGATGCCATCGCCTGACACTGGTCATCATGCCGGATGTCATTTTCAAGTGTCAAAAAGTGATAGAGGGGAAATTTTTGCTGATAAGATTATTAATAGCGCAACGGTGTGTACTGAATAAACTTGAATTTAAATTGTAAAATTAATAATTTTATTTATTTTCTTTGATCCGCACCCTCAAAATAATTCAGTCAAAATAAATTGATATGCTCATCCGCATTCGGCGCAGAAAACCAAAGAACATGTTTATTTTTAAGAATTAATAAATTACTCTTACCTGTTTTGTTTTAGGAACGCAAAAGAGAACGTATATTTTATTTTGGTTTAAAGTTGGACCACTCACTTTAGATAGAATTCAGGAATTGGAGTAATACTTTTTCAAATAAACCCCATGAAGTATAAAAGTTTGGTCAAATAAAACATAATTTGACTTTCACCCAAAGTATTATTCAACCAACAAATGTATATACATATCATACACATAAAATAACCTCATATGTACATTATCTACAATTTACTTCCAGGCACCTCATCCAGCACCGGGCTTAAATGCCCATTGAATTGCTCAAAATTAAGGTAACACCTTAATCTTTTACCGAATTTTAATTCTATTCTATGAAGTCTTTTAGCTTTCATCCTAGCCGACTCCATAGTCTCGTTATCAAATTGGCCATTCGTTTCCGTGCACTTATTAGGGTCTTCTGGATATAGGTCATCACCTGAAAACAAAATGTATAAACTTTTTCTTTTAATCTGTAAGATAATTTTAAATTGTTACCTACTAAAATACTTATTAAACCATCGGAGACATTAAATAACACTGGAAGTAAAGTTATACTGCCTCTGTCGTTTTGTCCTTTTGCAAACCGTGCAGCAGCATCTATATCTCTTAATTTTGAAAGACGGGAGAGCTCATAAACTTGAGGCGGTGGTAGCCAGAATTCACTGTTTTTGTATCCATCTAAGAATTCTCCTGGAGATCTCCACTGAAAATGTGTAAATTATTTTCAGTTGACTCGACAGTCAAGATACATTTTCAAAATTAAAATATTATGCACTTAAGTGATACAAAAACGCAGTCACTTTGACCATGCGATGACTAATCGCTAGTTATTAAACGATATAACTTACAAAATATTCCATAACCTCAGTCTCCTCTGCAATAACATCCGGGACTTTATCCAGGGTAACCACAAAGAATGCTGTCTCAAATCTGAAAGGATTTTCTAATTAGATTAAATTTGTCTTCCACATTGAATATTTACCTCCTCTTAAAAGTGGCTGGAGTCAACCAAACCGACCATTCATACAAGCTCCATAAATCCGGAACAACCTCGAGTTCTTGGCAGAGCTCTAAGAATTTTCTTGGATCTCCATGAACTGTTTTTTGCCAGGTCTTCCTATCAAAAGACTCTTCAAAACTGCCGTGAATAGTGTCCTTCTCGATTTCATCTTTCTTCCTGCAAATTAGCACACCTAGTTCTTCAAAAGTCTCACGAATAGCAGTAATTCTCAAAGAAATCTCCCTGCAATCAGATAAATTACTTTAATCAGAGTCCAACGGTCAAACACAACAAAATACTTTTTCAAGTTATCCTTGTCACTAGTCTGGAAAATTGGAGGTCGTGACTTGCTGTTTTCGAGCTTTGTAAGCTCGGACAGCCTTCGATCGGTTACGCCTAGATTTTTAAAATGCCCCAACCAATCGCCCAATTGGTCTGCAGTATCACAGGCTCCTCCTGGGAAAACTGTGTGGTTGGGCATGAAGGCCGTCTGTTCGGATCGTTTAAAACCCAATACCTTTGAGATAGAAAGCTCAAATTTTGCAGTAAAATTAAGGAAAGTATTTGTAAATAAATTTACCTTATAGTTAGACTCATTTCCCACGATTTTACTAGTTCTAGCTAGGACTATTAAACTTGCGGATTCTCGCCATCGTCTGACTGCGGAAATCATTTTTGACGTCATATTCAGTGTCAAAATGTGACGTAGAAGAGACGTTTCTTGATCAGCTGTTTGAAAATGTAAGGGCGTGTGCACATTTCCTAGCTTTCATTCCGAAGTAAAATACTTGCTTAAATAATTAAAAATCAGTTGGATCATTAGAACTCTAGTTTTCACTGAAATATATTTTTAAAATTATGAATAAGCTCACATATTTAAAGATACAACCTTCTAGTTTACAAATAGCCTTCTGGAATTTTTCCACACCAACCATCGCAAGAGATACGCCACCTAAAGAAGAGCAATTTTTTAAATTCCGAAATTGAAAGTTTAACGACCTGTACAGAAAAATAATATGTAGTAAACGTTGAATTAAAAAACGTATTCCGAGACTACATTTAATTTTCCCTGTGAATGCCAGACAAAAGCATGCTATTACCACGAGAAATTGCCAAAATATAGTCTCTTAAAGACTGTCTTGCATTTGTCGACCTAAGGAACATTGGAACGAAATACGACAAAGTTGTTTTCAGGGATTTTGGATTAGCCTCACCATTACTTCTTAACTCCTAGATAATAAATAACACCAGAAATGGACGATTCGCGTCCACAGAAATATCGGAAGAGCAAGCAATTTTGGATTAATTTTCTTATTTATTTTGACACCCATAATCTTTTGATAAAATATGGATTTATTATTTTGAAAAAAGCTTGCATTTAATAATTTTCAGCTAATACTCTCCTTTAGTTACAATCCCTAATTCCTGTGTTTAGTAATTTTAGATTAACCTCCTCCCCCACTTTAGCTCCTCTTTACCGCTCTATAGAAAATTAAGCCAGAGCTGTACTTACCGTCCCAAAAAATATCCAAAACGATGTGTGACATGGACTGCGTTGTAACCACAAACATATATAAAAATGGACCGCTCAATCTCTTGTTGCAAGCGTCTGTCAATTTGGTAAGCGATCCTCAGTGGGATAAGAGATGAAGTATAAGATTTGCACTATATATTGTCTATTTTTTGGCACTTTAAGTATAGGATTTATCAGAGTGGGATCTTGAAATGAAACCAGTCGTCAGAATTACATTTGTTTACCTTAATAACCTTAATAACCTTAATTTATACTCGTTAAATCGTGTGTCAAAGAAATAGTTTAAAAAACTATAACCCGATTACGGAAAAAAAAATATAATTAAAGGCCCAAACAGAATAGGCCGCTGTAGCCTGGCGCAACCTGTGGGTTCTTGTCTTGGCTAGGGTTGTCCATATAAAAATGTATGGCTAACTCGAGTTTAGACAACAACACAGCGCTAGCGGCAGGCTACAGCGACCTATTCTGTTTGGACCTTAAGGGAAAAAAGTTCCAAAATCTTTAACCCTACTAGGGATACATAAATAAAATAAACTAACAAACAAGAAACAAGTTATTAATGTGAAACTGCCAGAAGGAAATTGTTTTTAAGCTTTTAGTTTATATTCAGTAGTTTAGGCGCTACGGTGGAACATACGTAAATACAAACATGTACCCATATATACTTACATAGACTGCTAAAATCATAACCCTTCCTTTTGGCTTTGCCGTATTCGGGTAACAAAAAGTGAATAACATTTCGGCCCTCGAGTTCTACGATTTCATTCAATGTTCAGTGATTTTGTGGACTGGGCTACGGCCTAACAAAGATATAAGTCGGCTAAATGCGAATTTCTGAGGGAATTTCACTGACAATTCTTTTTGGGTTTTTATCTATAATCAATATACATATAGTCAATTTCAACCAATACGAAACTTCCAAAAACTCTCCATCCTCTCTGCCCCCCCCCCCCCCCCCCCCCCCCCCCAAAGTTATGAAAAAGCAGCTATAAATACCACTATTTTTGTTAACAGACCATCAGCTTAGTCAAAGCTTTGTAAAATAACAGAATTAATCTGTAGCTTATGATTTTAATGCATTAACGCTTATAGAAAATGTCTGAGCTAAATTTTTTATTTTACAATACAGATAATGCATCTAGACAACCAATCAAACATAATTAATCTCCTCCCCCCACCATACTCCCTCCCTAACGAAATTTCAAGTCCTTCCTGCCAAACAATTTAGGCAGAAAATCGGCCTTATTGACCCTGCTCCTTTGTCGAACTATCAGACGGGCAGTTCACGGCTTGTAGTTGTAGAAGCTTTTGGCTACGGCCAAGTCTGCCGAGAGGTAGCCATTTAAATGAAATTATATTTCATAAGTAATCAGAAGGTTTACTTTTTTTTAACAACAAACTTTGAAAAATACTGAATAGTGCTTATTTTATAGCATTTTGAAAAAGAAACCAGCAGATGGTCCATCCTGTACATTGACAAGAGGCCATAACTTTGCTATTTCTCTTAGTAAGATCATGCTTTTTTTTTCTTTCTTTTCACAAGAAAATTAAATGAAGTTTCGGAATATGTTCTTTAATTCCTTTAGGTGGGTTTCCTCAGAGTGCAGTTTTGCACGTTTAAAAAACACTAATTTTAAGCTATGAAAAAGTGTTTCAATATTTAATTTGTGCAGTGTAGTTTATATTTTCTGGGAGTCTCCTTGGATGATGATTTTTGTGTCACTATGTACAGGTGTTGCATTAAAGCAGTTACCTTATATTATAAAATAAGTTTAACGGCTTCCCGATCTTGAGGGCAAACCAATAAAGTTCTACAGGTTTAATAAAAACATCTTCAGAGCGTCAGCCTGCTGCCAGAAGTAAATTTAGTGGACAAAAAGCCCCTAAACGAGGATTTGTCGCTCGAATGAGCGAACCAAAACGCTCGCAAAGCAAAAAGGAGGACCGTGCGGGGCCGCATGCGTTCAGTGACTTCGCGGTGCATTTTTTTCAATTCTGCACCACGGCACGCTTCGCTAATTGCCCGCAAGCCGGCCGGTGGTCATTTTTATCCGCTCTCCACGGTGCAGGGCAAAAAGCGCGTGCAAAATCACAATAACAAAATTGTTTAAGCACGGTTCAAGCTTACCGGTCGCCTTAACTGTTCTTGGGGGCATCTTTTTACGGAGGTTCTTCAAAATTGCAGAGTGCGAAAATGTAATTTTACCCAATTCTTCGTTGTATGTCATCATTTTTTTTTATTTCTCTTTAACTTAAAACTTTTAAAAATGTTAAAAACTTTTTGAGCAAACTGCGAAGCGAATTCATTTGACAGGGGACTTAAAAAAACTGCAAACTTTCCGGCGGAAATTTGCTGTCGCCACCACTGAACGTAATTATTCTAGCAGTTTTCTTTGTTGTCTTTTTTGTGAGTAAAAATCTTGCAGTTTGTATTATAGCAGTCGACGGCGAAAAATTCTGTCAGTCTCGCCGAAGCACTTCGCTTGGAAGGTTTACGGAAACGGGGGAGCTTTGTTAACAATCGCCGAATTCCCGTAGTGATGTGTGAGCATTTGACAGCGTTTTCCATCACAATTTCACCCCTTCCCTCGGTCGAAAGGTGTTAAAAAAAAAAAAACAAGAAATCGCGTCCGATAGCATTCCGGTCGCATTGTCCGCATTGTTTGTTGTGACATTTTTACTTGGAAGGAGTTTGTTCTTTTCGTGGTCGGTCGCCTCGGTCTCTTCTAGAAGTTGTTTTTGCCCCGAAAATTGTGTTTTTTTTATAATATAACATAGAACCGAGGAAGAATTTTGCCCGCCGAACGGCCAAGAAGGCGCGCGTTGTTGCCACAATAATTAACAGTCAATTAAACGTTTTTGAGACCCAAAACGAAGAGTGATATCGCAGGGGTTTGCACGCAGGAGGCTGCTACAGGAATTAAGAAGGAGCGAACCAGGAAGAATCCTTTACCATGGCGGCAGCTACGAGTGTTGTTGTTTTGGATCGCGGCAACAACACGACCTGCACCATCAACTTGCACGGTAAGATTACACGGGGAGACGCTCGAATGAGCAAAGCGGTGGTGACTTGAAGAAAATTAGAAAACATTCATCACTCAGGTGGCTGCTGAGCTGATTGCAGCCGGGTGGGTCCATTTTGCAGGGAAGAGACAGAAGAGAAACAGACAAATTTCCAGCTGCCGTCTGGTTTGTGGCCCCTCTGTGTGGCGGCCCGCCTGGTTAGAAGAAAATCATGCAATCACACAAAATTTTTGGCCGCATCATTTTGTTTGATAGCTTGGGAATTTTGTGCTTTAATAGATAAAAAAAGAAAAAAAAGAAACAAATCGCACACCACCAACCACCCCTCCAGCAGGCGCTCCTTTTACTTTTCTATGACTGTGCAGAGCTGCTGAGTGGAGTAGAACCAGCCCGGAAATCTTTTTTGGCCTAAAACCCATAGCCAACCGGAGCTCTGCTGGTGTGCTCCGCTGCCGCTGCTGCTGCTGCTGCTGGTGGTGCTAGTGCCTGGTGCTGGTTGCGCCATTCTCATGCTCCGAAGCCGAGTCAGCGGAGCTACAAAAAAATGTAGCCTTAATGAGTTTTTCAATTATTTCAATGTCAGACAAAATTATCTCTCGTTCCCGTACTACAACTCGGGGGGCCGAGGCTCCAGGAAGAGACTTCTACTTGCAGAGAGAGGGCTTCTATAATGAACGGGCGATAATTGCGCAGCAGTTTCAGTTGCCCCACAGATGTACAAAAAAAAATGAACTACTAAGAAATTAACATTCTATTAAAGATCATGATACTATCAAGAAATTCTTCCAAAACTCCCAAACGGAGAAGAGTTATCAAATTACCCCCTAGCCCAGCCTTATCAGAAGAGCGTCGTACCCCTGTTCTATTTCGGGGTTGTCCGTGGCTAGATTATCATCCAACAATCTCAGTCCTTGTACACCGATGCCAAAACCTATCTCAATCCACTTCATTACTTAGACAGAATCTTTTACCTTCACATCGCTTAAAGACGATCCTCTCTCATTTTAAACCTTAGAGGTAGAAGGATAAGATTCTTTCAAGGCTCAAACACAACCCTGCATCAGCCCCTAAGCAGTTCACTTTCACACAAAAAAAAAAAAAGTAAGAAAAAAAAAAAAAATACAGAAACAAGACTTCCAAGACGAAATATCTAAGCAAATTAGCGTTCGCACACGGCTTGAAGTCTCTTGTCTTGAGAATGTGTTCCGCCGTTTTCTTGCTCTAGCTCTGGAGCGTGTTAAATCTCATTTTACCCACAGGGTGGATGTGAACGGTCGGAGGTTAGTGCAGACTATGAAATTGACTAGAGCGTGTGGGAACCAGCCGCAGCAGCAGCAACGGCTTGCGTTGTGGTTTTGCGAGCAACATGTGCCTCCAGGCTCTACTGATTCTAAGAGGCTGAGGCTGTGCAGAGAAGTCTTCGTTATTTTACTTTATTTTTATATTTTATGCCTTCATTTGGGGCTCTAAAATGCATCCTCAGGGTGGCAAATACCTCAGATACGCATATAAGACTTTTTTTTTGCGGTTTTTAAGGGACAACCGTCTGCCAGATCAAATTTCAAATTTAATTTGCAAGAGATGGACGCTTAATAGTCTTTTCAAAAAGTATTAAAAACTCACAACTGACCTAAGAGTCCAAGATAATGTACAAGGGCAAGCAGGAATGGTTGTAGTTGTATAACACAAAAAATAAATTAAGACATCTCCATTAGAAAATATAAATAAAACTAGAAAGCTATAAAATTGTTTACTTATTTAGTATTTGAATTTAATCCAATACAATTACAAATAAGAGATAATATAGTTTATAAAGTCGTCGCAACACTTGTGGTATGACGTAATACGCTTATCATAATTTTTGATTACATCGCCGCATAAAACAGACTAAAAATCGCCTATTTTGCGTTGTATTTTCTGTTTCAGCACTGCAATCTTATTCAGTTTGTTCTCGTAGAATTTTTCCATTAAATAATCCTTAGAAAGTAAAAAGGCACCCTATTCAATGTCGTTTCAATAATTTCAACTCTTTAAATAAAAATATTTAATTTTAGGTAAACTTCTGCCATAAAATTTTTAATATTAATGATTTCGCAACAATTTCCACAATTTTTAACTCTTTAAAACTAATACAATTTTCAATAAAAAGCCCCTGCTCTACTATTAATTTGTCCGAATTTCGGAAACGGAAATTCACTGAAATTTGATAATTTTATTTTCAGGACTGTTGCAGATTTGAAAGTAAATTGAACGAAGTTTAGAATTACAATATCAAATATTTTTACCAGTTTACAATATAAAACAACACAAAACGTAATATTCCAAGGAAAAATACACAAATTCAAGACAAATTCAAAGAACTTGTGGAATTTAAGGAGACAAATCTCCAATTGACCGTATTCAGTAAAGGGTATGATGACACCATAAGCCTTCTTTCAATTTTCCGTCGTCTACCTCTTCGAAAATAGAGCGAAATATTTCTTTGAAAAGCTGGAAATATTCCCTTAATATCGAATTTATGTTATTTTTAGAGCACAATGTTGTCACTTACAAAGAAGACGAAAGTTTCAAAAGATTGCACATGTCCCTAATTAAACGGTGGTATCTTCTTAAATGGGTATATTTATATCTTTCTTCATTTGAGCATATAAAATATTAAAATAAATATTTATTATCGTATTCGCACGAAAATAAGAAGACCCAAAAACATAATTTCTTCACATCTTTCTTTACTTATTTCTTATTTAAACCTAGATTTACGGATTTTTATATTACATTTATTCGGTGTGTGAATATGACTCCACCCGTTTTTTGTTAAAATAAAACACATTTTCTTTTAGAAAATTAAAGAAAAGTTTATTCAAAGTATGCTCCATCGACAGCTACAACCTTCGCACATCTTTCAGGTAATTTAAATATTCCTTGCATGAAGAAATCCTGGTCTTTTGAGCTGATCCAATTATAAATCCAAATTTGGATTATTTCGTATGAAGTGAACCGTTCTCTCGTAAGATCTGACTGCATTATTCGGAATAAGTGATAATCCCAGGGAGCTATGTCTGGCGAATATGGCGGGTGGAGTGGCAATTCCCAGTTCTGTCCATCTAAATATCATTTCACGACTTGTGCGGTATACGGTTTGACATTATCCTGTTGAAGAATTATTTTATTGTGCCCATTCACCCATTCTGGTCGTTTTTCTTCTATGGCTCCATTCAAACGCTTTAGTTGTCGTCGGTAAACTTCTCCATTAATAGATTCAGTGGGTTCGAACAACTCATAATACACAACACCTCTTTGATCCCACCAAATGCAGACAATAACCTTGTCACAGTGAATATTTCTCTTTGGCTGTGATGGGCCGAGTTCACCTGTCTTCACCCAAGTTTTTTTGCGTTTATGCGTTTGTGATTATTCGATGCAAAAAACCTTTTCTTTGCTGCCTTTGAAGTAGCATTTCACAAATTGTTTTTCGACGTTCGATATCTCTTTTTTTAAATTCATATGGAACCCAGTTACCAACTTTTTGAACCCAACCCATTGCTTTTAAACGCTTTGCAACAGTTGATCGTTCAAGATTTAATGCTGCAGCCTGATTCAGTTTGGCAAAAATCCTCTGCCAATAATTCTTCCATGTTCTTTGTCCTCAGTGCCAAAATCATTATTTTGAAATCGTCGAAATCATTCCTTAAAAATTGTATTGTATGTATAAATTAGCATGCTCACCGTGAATCTCCACAAGCAAACGATGAGTTTCCGCTGCACTTTTCTTTGCAATAAAATAGTGTAATAGCACTTCCCGCAAATGATGTTTACTTGGAACGAAAACCGAGATTTTCAAGGAGGTAAAAGCACTTGTTGCTAATATTTCAACCAAGCTGACAGCTGACATAAAGTACTATCGAACACAAGTATTGCCATTTTTTAATACAAGTAAGCAATACTAAAAACGACATCTGTTGGGAAAGGGCGGAGTCATATTCACACACTCAATAATTGATGTAATAATACAACGATATGTCCTTGTAAATTCTTTAACAATCGAGCCCTTTATTTCGAACGTGAATATATTCTAAACTAATTTTTTTCGTAATCCCTACAAATCATGCAATAAATGTCCGTAAATCTAGTGTTAAATAATTTGTTATTAACCTTCTGAGAAAAATTTGTTGCAACATTTTTCTATGGATACACGAGTAAGTGTCTAGATAAATTTAATTTGCAATAAAGCATATTAAAGTGTTCGGAGCAACCGCGAAAAGTAGCATTGAGCACATTAAAAGTTTGTCCTCAACCTATAACACAACGTTTTTTTTTTGTAAATTTTTTTGTTAAGCTTTACAAATTACCAAAATATTTACGCTTTATTTTATAACGAGCTTTAACATTTATAGAAGGCATTGAGTTGATTTTACGTCTTAAATTTTAACTTTAAGAAATTTTACAAATTCTACAAGTATAAATAAAAATAAATCGGAAATGGAATGAATTACTTTCCGAAAAGCATAAGATGCAGTGCTTTTTCTTCTAATTTTATTGTTAATCAAAATGTTCGTGCGACACTTCATTGAATAATTAAAAGTCGAAAGCTGATAAACCAGTTTGGAAGCGAGCTACGGCTGAAAAATAATCAAGGACTGAAAACGTAAACAAAACTGATTCGTCCAGAAATTATTTTTGGCGCTGAACTCTCCGAATAGGCCTTATCAGCAATATGAGTGGGCTCGCCAATTTAATTATTATTTAATCGTTCATTTAACACTTTTACAAAGTGAATATTTGTACACATTTATTTATGTTTTTAGATTTTCTTTAAAAAAAAAAATTCACGAATTGCGAAAAATGTAAAACAAACTGCTTTAGTACAAAAAAGACTTAATTATAAACATAAAGAAGCTGACAAAAATGATTTGTACCCTGCGGATAGGATGGACCAATTTGTGTAGAAATGGTTTATTTATTTATGGTAATCGCGCGGAAACTTATCGATATGCCCTGCTGCCTAATTTCAAATTCGATAATCAAAATATTTCTTTTGCTTGTGGCGTCGCGTTTTTTTTTTCGGGGCCCCAATTTCAGGGGTGCACTTTACTCTTTGAATTAATGAGGAAACCTGTTCGCTCCTACAACTGCTTCGAGTGGCTGTTAGTAGCGTAGAGGAGCGATTCTTAAATGCGCTAAAATTATCTATTGACCTCAACAAGGGATTCCCCGTTCTCCTCATTAATTTATTCACTGCCAAATAGCTGGAAGAACAATAAAATTAATTTTTAGCTAAACACAGCGCATTTTTCGGCGGTTGAATGTTTCTTCTCGTTGTTTGGGGGTAATTTCCGAAAAATTGCTATTGACGTTCATTTTTATCTAATGAGTCAATTATAATTTATTGGCATATTTTTAGTTCCTATTGAAATTTCTGTTTTACGATTTAAAAAAAGTATGTCATACAATCATATAATATACAAATAATAAAAAAAGGTTCGTATATTAAAAAGTTAATTTTTGCGGTCGGCTACACAATTCAGCTTAACCCATTAATGCGCAAAACGAGGATTTTGTGAGCGCAAGTTCAATTGTAATATTCGAATAGCAAATTGGGGCAATTTTCTTCCAAATTCGTATATAAGGGGTTTTTGGGGATGCTCTTTCAGAATCTGGCATTTTTTTTGCATAAAAGCTTCAAAAACTCTTGGGTTTTTTCCAAAAAAGTGCTGAATTTTTTTTTGATCATTTTTCTGTTCAAAGTCGATTATCTTGTCGTTGCTGCTATTGAATGATCGATAACCATCAAAAATCGCGGTCCGAATGTATAACCTTCCTCAAACCATGGTTTTGAAAGTTTTTTTTTGCTTTGGTTTTTTTCAAAATTGCCATTTTGTACAGCAATGTAATAAAAAACTTCACGATTTTTTTACACGAAAAAGATCAATTTTACAAAAAATTTTTATGGAACAGAAAATGCTTCAAATTAGCCAAAGAATACATGTACATTTTTTCAGAATTTTCTGGACTACTTATGGTTTTTTTGATTTGGCGAATTTTTGAAAAATCCAAAAATGTCCCGAAAAATCACACGTGTTCTTTGGCTAATTATAAGCACTTTTTCATATACAATTTATTCGTATAATTGATCTGTTTTGATTAAAAATATCACTTTTTTTTATGGTGAAGTCAAATGAAGACATTTTTGGATTTTTCAAAAATTGGCCAAATAAAAAAACCAAAAATAGTCCAAACATTTTGGAAAAAATTCACATGTATTCTTTGGCTAATTTGAAGCATTTTCTGTTCTGTACATTTTTTTTTGTAAAGTTGATCGTTTTCGTGTAAAAAAATCGCGAAGTTTTTTAATACATTGCCGTACAAAATGGCCATTTTGCAAAAACCAAAGCAAAACAAAATTTTCAAAACCATGGTTTGAGAAAGTTTAGACATTCGGACCGCGATTTTTGATGGTTATCGATCATTCAATAGCAGCAACGACAAGATAATCGACTTTGAACAGAAAAATGATCAAAAAAAATTCAGCACTTTTTTTTAAAAAGCCCAAAAAATAATAGGGTTTTTGAAGCTTTTATGCAAAACAAATGCCAGATTCTGAAATAGCATCCCCAAAAACTCCTTATATACGAATTTGAAATAAAATCGCCCCAATTTGCTATTCGAATATTACAATTGAACTTGCGTGCACAAAATCCTCGTTTTGCGCATTAATGGGTTAAGACCAATTGCTGAATTGCGCATATAATTTCAATCAATTTTAAAGTAAGAATAATAAACCTTGCAGCATAACATCATAAAAATATTTTGTGGATAATAAAATGGTCCTAGCGTCATAGCTAAGCCCTAACGTTAATCCAGAAGATACCAGCTTAATGCCATGCATAACCTAACACCACATAAACATTCCTTATCACCTTCTTGACATGGTCGATGCAACAACTCAAGCCGTCTCAAGTCGTTTAACATTATGTACCTAGAATGTTGACCTTTCTTGATAATCCGGAGAAAAAACCATAAAACCATTTCAAAACTAACTCTGAAATGAGTGATGGAAGGCGTACCCACAAAACGCCATGCACCGAAATTTTGATTTAAAAAAGGGATCATGAAAATTTTTAGGCGATGGCTATCCATCGTTTATGATAGCTGAAGTTATTTATTAGTCCGGAAAAATAATTAATTGTTATGTGTTACTTTATCTTATTCTAAATAAATTAGATAAAGGAAATTTTAATTTTAATAATGTGAATGTGTTAAATAATTTAACTTAACATATATATTTAATAAAATCTCTCAGGGTCAAAATATTCGATTTCTAAATGACAACTTGTTCTTTTTATATAAAACTTTGTATTCAGTTCCGAAGTGTTTATTATAATTTATACACACTCATAAACAAAGTTGAAATGGCTACCGGTTACATCAAATATTTGAATGAATAGGTAATTTAATATTCTGTAGAATTTTGTGAACAACTTTTAGAATTCGGAACATTTTTTCTGATTTCCGTTTTTAGACGATTCTAAAATTCATTTGCATTTTAAATTTTGCAATTAATTAAATATAATTTAAGGGGGAAAGACACCTTTAGATTCGTGAATTCGAATTTTAATGAATTTTTTGTTTTTCAAAAGAAAGATTTGTTTAATATTTATAAAATTTTAGGTGTTGTTTATTATTTATATTGATTAGAAACATGTTTGTAGTATTGTTAACATTTATATGATGAGTGTGACCAAAAATGGGACGTTTTTATAAAATATTTCAATTTTACACGAAGTTTTTTAGTTATTTTCGCAAAAACAAAAAAAAAACTAATTTCTTAAAACTCAGGTTCAAAAAGAAAAAAAAAATTGTTATTAAAACTTGTGTAAAATTTGTACGAGATCAACCAATTATTTGCTGGCGCTAATTTAAAAAAATGTAGTATTGAGAAATATTCTGAATATACCTTTAAAACGATGGTGGCATATTCTTGAGATGTTATACAAATATTGTCCCAATTTGTCCATTTTTGTCCCTCAAATTTAAGCTCGGACAACTTTGTTATTAATTTTTAAAAAGTTCTGAAAGTTCTAGGTATGAAACCCGGATATTTTCAATAGTGCTCTTTCAGAATATCACCTGAAAATTAAAAAAAAAAAAAACACTCCATCCTATTGTATTGTTGAAATTAAAGAAAAAGGTCAATTTTATAAAAAATTTATATTTTCGATATGAAGGAAGTTTTGGTAAAAAAGGTAAAACCACAAAAGCTCCGGCTCAAAATGTCCAATTAATAAAGTTATACGGATTTTCGAATTTTCAAACCTTAATCACTCCCTTCCACCCTTTTACACCACACAAAAAAAGGTTGTAGAGCTAGAATATATATAAAAATTTGAAAATTACATGCCCAAAAACCTTACAAGTATTAATTTGCAACTTTATATAATGAATAATGTGCATCTTTCGGTTTTCATCCCTTATAACAACCAAAAAGAGGTGGGAAATATTTTTAACTTTATCATAAGTATTAACGCTAGTATGTAAGACCATAAGTTTTACTCTTATTTATTTTCAGAATTTAATTTAGTTCTCAAAACAGTGTTTTTGAAAAACTGCCGAATTTTACCCCTTTTGGGCCCTTTCTTGGGGTGGTGATGAAATTTGACCTTAGATAACAAAAGAATTGAGGTTCTTGTCCTTCCTATTATATTTTTTACCATTTTCACCTGTTTTCGAAAGCCAAAAGAAATTTGTTTCAGAAAAATCCATAAGATAGCGAGCGTAAAAATTTTGATTTTAGGAGTGGTTCAAAACCCTTTAAAGTTATGATTTAAAAAAAAATATTTTTTTTTCAATAATTGTTTTTTTTTACAGAAAGAAAAGAGATGTCGTTTTGAAATTTAGCACAGATATTTATTTATACTTTACAAATTGGAAATTATTTTTTTTAGGATTTTGGAGATCGGTTTTTGAATTTTAATGATTTTTTGAAATAAAACACCAAAAATTGATGGCGGGCATGATTTCAGGCGTCTGTATCGTCGTTAAAAAAGAAAAGAAAACATGTTAATCCTTGTTCAAATGGCTATCGTATGAAGGTAGAATCGTGTTGAACGGTAACAAATTTACCGATTTTCAGTCGATTTTCTATTCTCAAAAATCGTTTTTTTTTTTTCAAATGACCGCCATTTTGTTATTTTTTGGTAGAAACAAATTATCCTAGTTCCCACAATAGCCGCTTGAACAAGGTTTAATTTGATCTTTTTTTTTCCGACAGTCCAGACGCCTGAAATCATGCCCGCCATCATTTGTTGGTGTTTTATTCAAAAAGTCATAATAATTCCAAAACCGGTCCCAAAGTTTTGTTTATTTTTGTATATATTTTCTTTCTGTAAAAAAAAATTATTAAGAAAAATGTTTTTTTTTTTAAATCGTAACCTAATAGCCCCCTTAATGATAAAAATCATACCTCCGTGTTTAATAACTTTATTAATTGGTATGCTTTTTCCAAAACTTCTTTCATATCGAAAATATCAATTTTTTATAAAATTTAGTCTCAGAAATCTGTATTTTTAGGGTGTTTTTTTAAAATTTTCAAATAATATTCTGAAAGAGCACTATCGAAAATACCCGGGTATGAATGTTCAGAACTTTTAAAAAATAAATAACATAGTTGTTTGAGCTTAAAGTTGACGTACAAATTGAGATTTCAGAATTTCAAGACAATTCCTGGTTATAAATTTAAGCATAAAAAAATTATATGTATAATGTATAAATAGTAGCAACTTCCACTCCTTTGAATAATGGTCTTTGTTAGATTTTTTGTTATCGTACTTTGGTGATTCAATACTCATCCGATTAAATTATTCATGAAATTCAATGTCTTAATTAAAGCGCACAGCTCTGCTAATAAAATTCATTGAAGATTGCTTTCTTCACATTTTCTTATGCGTTGAGTTCCTAGAAGCGCGATACTGTTTATATCTTAATAATATCTATTATTAATACTTAATTACTGATTGCTTTAAATCATCTATCTTTTGTGCGTTATATGAGATATTCCTGTAATTACTTTTTATAAATATGTAATTTGTATTTCATTACTACGGCAAATTTACATATCAAAATGCTTTATTACTCTGTCTTCATGCATATACATAAATACGTAAAAATTGAATATTTTTTATTATTTTATTTTATTTTTGAAAATAAGAGTAGCAGGTTTAAAACCATAGTGAATTATATTTTTATCCAACCAAGTAATTGGATAATGTTTTTTAATTCAATTGTTATTTTTTTAATTACGTGAAACAACTCCATTCGTATGGCGAGTAAGTTATTGATTTCAAAGATTGCACACCGAAAGTTTAAATTGGATTTTTTATCGCTTTATTCAAAGTAATTTATTCGACAAATAGCGAAATTTTATTGAAATACGGGCTTTTTTACGTCTATCCAAAACATAAGAAATTTATCCCTTGAATTACCATGAAGATTTTGAGTAAAAAATTTAAGATTTGAAAATTTTCATCAAGGAAATTATGGAAATTTGATGCATTTTTCCAAAAATATCAAATTTTTATTCTGGATAGCTGTTAATAAGCAAGTTCAATACAAACATTTATTTGTCAGTATCTTTAATGCATAATAATTAAATTGCTACGAAACTAAACGTGTTATACTTGGGGAAAAAAACCTCAAGACTAAAATTCTTGTGCAGGGCTGCAGTTATGAATTATGCCGTACATGAATAATTCTATTTACATCGGCCTCGGATAGTTCAATGATTTTTTTTAAAATGATGCACCACATTATCTTGAATGTATAAAAATGTAACAAATCACGTACATAGTGAAGTAGTATAAGTATTACCCTTGAAACTTATTCGTAAGTAAATTTGTTCTATGTGACATTGTAATTTTTCAACAAGTTTATGACTCAGTACACTGGGATTTTATCAAACATATTTGCAAAGTTATCAATTGGAGCATTTATGCAGCAGTTTTCTTGCGGTTCAATTACAGATTTCTACTGTAAGGTGTGCAAAACTGGGCAAATATTCAGAGTTATTGAGTAAAAGTGGCGCTTTTTCATCGATTTGCTAATTAGAAAGGGAAAATGTTTCCAAGAAATGATGGCGCAAGAAATGTAAAATATTTTTGCATTGCTCTTTTTAATAGCACTTAGTGTGGATCGAACGCAATCATCCGAAAGAATCGTCCGTGCGTAAAATTCAACGTTGTGCCCGTTGACGTCAGTAAATATATTGACGTCTTATTTTTGGTTATTTTTTGTCTTGGAGTTTTAGGGAAATGTCTAAGAATTGCTTTATACTTCTAATTAATTAATTAGTTAAATAAGAAATTTTAACAAAAGCGCCACACATCGAATTCTAAAAACCCAAAATGTTATTTCTTTTGGAACCACGGCCAAGATTTGCATTCTACTTTTAATTAATCATTATTAAGTTCCATAGGAGATTTTAGGTAAAATACAATAAATATTTTGTCTCATTTCACACTTCTCAGCTAATTAAAACGATTTTATTTATTAATTTAAAATTAAATCAAGATTTTTTGGTTTTGAAAACTCATTTTTAATTTCAGGAGCAACAGTGGTCTCATGGCGTGTAAATAACCAAGAACAATTATTTGTAAGGTAAGTCTGCATGTTTAAATATATAATTTTCATTTCGAAATACCCAAAAAAGAAGAGAAATGTGGGCCGAAATCGATTCAAATCGTATTGTTTCGTCTCTTATAGCTGAATTGCATGTACAAGCTTTTATACCAAAAAATTACATGCAATTCAGCTATAAGAAACGAAACAATAATATTGGAATTGTCGTTCCCACACAATTTGATTAAGTTTTTGTTCATTTTTGTTACTGATGGTGTTTTTTATTATTTCCTAATTTATTAAGGGCATAAAATGATTTCATCAACCCCTATTATCTTTTCTTTGTTTAATAATTAATGGCCAGCACTGACTTTCCAAAGAATTCCGCTCTTAACAAGAGCAATTGCTGAATTCGTGCAAAAATTGAATTCTTGAAAATAACCGAAGTGCCCAAAATGGTCAGGATACTATAGAAGGGTTAAATGTAGATTAAGGTACCCAAGTGACCCAACTCGACCTTAGATATTTTCATATTAAGTAAGCTTTTAACCCATTCACTTATTTGAGCCCCATACTGTTCACCATCAGCGCGGTTTCTCTTGATAGTGGGGCGCCCTCTATACTCCACAATATTATTGCAGAGACGCGAGTTTCAATCCATTGGGAGGCGCATTGGACTGATGCTGGGCCCATCGTCGTTGCCTTGGAGTATACACTGATAGTGGCCCCGGTGATTATGTAACAAAAAAGCGCGCCAAGTTTTTATGCACATCCGCTTTTCGATTGATCCAACGGCGATGTAATGCGCGCTGTATTCTTTCGAATGATCTTTGTTCGCTTTTTGGTGTTCGCGGGTGCTTGCTTCTCCCGCGGAGCGCTGCATGATGATGACGACGATGATGGTGATAGTGGTGATGCTGCTGGACTCCTAGCCCCATCGCGCGGTTCAACATTAATCTCCTTCATCCGCGAGACCCAAAACCTCAGTTGCAGAGAGTGAGAGGTATGGGGTTTCATTGACCTTCTGAATTCACTTTGAGCTCCCATTCGAAAGGTTTTTTTTTTTTTGGGTAGAACTGTAAATGGCAATCGGGGGGAAGGAGGGGCCTATTAATAGGTTCGCTATCGCCTCAATTACCCCTGAAGTGGTGGTCCGCCTTAATTGCTGCTTTAGAGCGCCGGGTGCTGTTGCAATTTTCGGGAAGAAAAAGATCAAATTAAAATGATGATTTTTGAGAGTGTTTTAAGAAGGTCCCCAAAAATATCCGCCCTTATACCCACTGCTCTTGGCATAACTGAGGAACTGAAACATATCCATGGAGAGCAGACCCACCCGGTGATAGTTTTTTGCCCACTTTTCGGTTCGATAATGAACGCTCAGCTCAGCTCAGTTCAGTTCAGCGCAGGTATATTGGTGGGAAGGATAGAGGGGCACTGTTAGAGGAACACCTCATGGAGCTTGGAGGGCCCCCCCATATATATATTTATACCTTTATAAAGACATTGTACAGCTTTTTTAGCCCGGTTTTCTCTGGCCTGGGATCAAAGCACGGCATGCAATGAGGAGGCATGGACATGGCCTGATGGAAACGTGACGCGTGAATGTTTCTCATGTGTTTTACGAACTGTGCCCAGTTCACATTCCGGTTTTCTTTGTGTTTATACTGCTGCTGTCCAAAGCCCGAGACTCATGGAGCCCCATAGCATAGTCGGACGGGACGGACGTTCGTTCGTTCGTTCGTGTAGATGTATTTTATTAGTGGCGCTCAAAAAAACTAAACTCATTTCACTTTGGGTTTTTGCGGGCCCTATACCATTCCAGGCCACCAGCACCACCATCACCGAACGAACGAACGAACGAACGACTAGCGAATTCTATTTTTGCAGGGGCCACAGAGGATTTCCTCCTGTTTCGTATATGAGATTTTAGCCATTGTCGGTCGGTGTCTGTCGGTCGGGTGGCCGGCCCTATCCCACCAATGCCTATATCTGTTGTCTTTGACCGGGGACAGGGATAGGGACGCCTGCCAGTAAGCAAAACGTAACTATAAATATGCCATAGTCCTCTCTCATTGCTATATTGCTAAAATGCTGTCGGGGGTTTTCTGGAGTGACAAAAACTAGGCCCAGGTCCACCCGAATCCAAGACCAATCCATTTCGTTTCTGTGTACATCAGATTCAACCAAAACAGACTATGGGGCCCTGGGTTCTCTTAAGCATATATCCAACAATTCGTACTATCCCATCTACAGAACACACTCTACACACCATCAGCCCGAGCAGTACCATCACCATCACTAGCACCATCATCATCATCATCCAGCTCCTCCAGCTCCTCTAGCTCCACCAGAATACACCGTCCCACATCGGTGGAGCAGCAGCATGGAGCGGACAGAGGAGCACCCGGCACCGCACCAACAAACAGCAGCGGCGTACAGAAACAGCAGCATCAGAACAATGCTGCCGTTTTTATGAATGGACTTCTAACCATGAAGAATTGGGATCGATAAATTCTCGTGAGCTCTTGCGAAAATGGTTTCGAAAGTTTTTCTACACTAGTCGCAACACAGAACGTCTATGAATACAAATTTATAGCTATGTGCATGCAAGCGACCACAGTGGGCTGCGGAATCGCCAGCCCGGGACTTTCTGGGGTAACTAGAAATGAACCACCAGCAGCAGCAGCAGCAGGAGCACCACCGGCTGAGCTGAGCTGAGAAATGAAGGAGCTTTTTCGTTTCGTTTATTCGGTTCCCATCGCCGATGGTGCTTCAAATAAATCAAAAAGTATTTCCTGTAGCCGCCTTTTTTTGATTGTTGGCGCAATTTTAAAATAGGGCTTTCCCTTAGGATTTTAGGACATTGCTGAAAGGTGTGAACTAGGTCCATATACCGGAATTATGTATATAAAAAGTATAGAAATTTAGGGAGTGGCACAATTTTTGTAAAATTCTTGTTCAAGGAAGAATAATTGCATTTATTTATTTAGCAGGAATTGTTTCGTACAGAAACATAAAAATTCCCTATTACACAAAACAATAATAATGGTTTAAATTAAAAATAAAAATGTGAAAGACTATTTCCTATGTTTCTGAGGGTGTTCTTTCCAATGGCGATGGTTAACATTTCTACAGAAAAAAATATAACAACGAAAAAATCAAAAATACGAAAAAAAATGTGATTTTTTGATGACATTGTTTTGTTTAATCATTTTTAGTTCCCTTTCGATTTTTTGTTCATGCCTAAAACCAATAAAAATCACGAACTCAACGTCTGAACTTAAAAATTTCGTCGTCAAAAGCTATAAACATGAATGAAAATTTGTTAATAACAAAAATGTTTTATCGTAACGATTATTCAAAGAACACTATCGAATTTTTTCAGACTGTTTGACGACGTTTGTCGAAATTTCGACTTCGTGATTTTTTGAAAAATTAAAAATTGCATGAGATCCTAGTGAAAAAATTTGCTTATTCTAAGAAATTTTTGTTCTTAAAAATTTTTTTTGTTAAAGTCTATAGTTTTCGATAAAAAACTCGTCAAGTTTCAGAAAAAGAATTTTTATTCTGGCCGCCATTTTGTTTTACCAAAACTTTTTTATATAAAAATAACCGCCTATATTTTTAGTTCAGACACCCAGGTTGCGATTTTTAATGGTTTCAGGTATGAACAAAAATCGACAGAGAACGAAAAATCATTTTAAACAAAAACATGTTATTAAAAAATCACGTTTTTTTTGCGTATTTTGGATTTTTTCATGTTTAAATTTTTTCTGGGGAAATTTTAACCATCACCATTGGAAAGAGCACCCTCAAAAAACATATGAAACGTTGTTAGTACAGGTGCCTTGAGTAAAACCATTTAGCCTAAGCAATCAGGAGCAGACGTCATCTATATCAGTGCAAAAACTTAGTTTATTGTCAAATCCTTAAATTGGCTAACTTTAAAAAGTGTCACAGGAAATTTTATACAGGTGATTTTGAGACTTTTAACTGGTCAAGCAGTTAGTATTGCATCAATCTTGTAGAGTCACAGTCATAATCACTTTCAATCACTCGCAATATCTTGATATCGTCAGTGTATAAGAGACAGTCAGAATTTATCTTTGAAGTCAATTTATTAATAAATAACAAGAATAGTAGCGGACCGAGTATAGATCCTTGCGGAATACCGAAAGACGAAACGAACTCAAAAGAGGAACACCCAGAAAACACTACCGTAAGTCTACGGTCAGACAGATTTCACGAGAGACAAGACATTAAAGGCTCTGTAAATCATACACTTTTAATTTTTGACAGAGTGTATCGATCCACTTATTGATTTTGCTCCAAAGCTTTTGAAACAAAATGCTGAAACTCGAGTAGGTTGTTTGTTGGTTGCTTTCATTACTATTCCTTTAATACTTTGACTGTCATGTTGCTCAGAAAATTAGCTGAATACGTGGCTGAATAAAATCAGACAATTAACACGTTCTTCGCCATGTCATCCACATGTGGGTGATACGTAATAGCTGAATAAGTGGCTGAATAAAATTGGGCGATGAATGTGTTAAATCAATATTTTAAAAACTGAATCAGTAGGAAATTGAGTATCTATAAACAATTGCAATGTAGCTAAATATGAATTTGATTTCATACTAAACAGAAAAAAGTTAAAGGTGTCTTAAACGGATTTTAAAACCTTTTTAAAAATTTCATTCCGTTATAATATGGGTATATTCGAATATCAAATCCGCAAAGTTGTGAATCTTAAACACTGTTTTTAATGATGCTAACTTTTAAGAGTGATTTCAGCCTTCTTAATCTGCCAAGAAAAATATATTAAAAGAATAACGGGGACGTTTTATGCTACAAAATATTCCAAAAAATATAATTATTTAATAAAAAGGAATTAATTTAGAAAAGTAATATTATTTCTTGGTGCCCTGAATACTTCAACTTCAGAATTTTAATATCTCTTTTAACTGACTCCCGCTCCTAGGTGTAGTAATTCTCTAAACGAGGCAATTTTCTGTTGCTTAATTGTTTCAGTTCCACCGAGCGGTGATCTAACTATCGAACAGGTTTCGCTGATGGACTATGCTCCGAGTATACAATAAAAGTTAAAGTGGGTCATTTAGTGTCTAGGGGCTGTTTTGGATAAGACAATATCTATTTTATTCTAGCTAAGAAGAGAAAGGTCAAGAATCTAGCTAGTTCCATATTTAGGACATTGCTTGCCGACTTCAACTGATCAAGCACCGCCTGAAGGTCTCCGGTTCCGCAGGTCTAACTTTTTAAAAATGATCTGCCGGATATGTTTTTACATGCGACCAGTCTCTCAATCTAAAGGCAACCTTGCGATCTAGCGCCTGGCCTTCACTTTCAAATTTTCTTACTTTAGCTTACTTACTGATTATGCTAGAATTCTTGTTTTTCCTCTGTTGCGCTATTTTTTGCTCGAGGAGGCTCCCAAACAGTTATGCGCCCGCAAATTAGCATAGGAATCGAATAAAAGTTTTACTTTTTTCGAAAAAGCAAATCATTTTCCATATCGATGGCCAATGTGGAACCTGTTAGAATCAGAAAGAGATTTATCAAACTAAAAGGGATTTCAGCAGGTAATCCGTCCATTCAACTTAGGTCAGCTAAAATTTTGCGAATTTGTCATCGTAGTCGTTGTCGCTAGCGCCCAGGGCTAGAGACAGGCTAACACAAAAATAATATAGTGAGCTGAATTCCCACTGTTTACCGGGCGGGAAAAAAAAAAAACTAGTTGCTGCACGACATACAGGCCCACACAGTAGCAAATATAGCTTAATCGATTTTTACCAGCTAGAAGCATTGGTTAAAGTGCGCCCTAAATTAATGGGTTGCAGTAATTAGCAAAAACTATGAAAGACGATGAAAAATTGCAGACGCGCCCCAGTCGCGAAATTGCACCGAACCACCAATGGGAGAAGTGAGATAGTCCGCTCCGACAGTAGCTTTAAGGCGAATTAGCAAAAAGCACAGCTCATGAGGTGCACACTATCAAGAGAAGACGGGTGAGAAAAACCCGAAACAGATTCAAACACATAGACGAAAAACGTTTCAAAACGAAATTTCAAAACGACGCGCGATTCATCGCAAAAACGATGAACACGCGAAGATGCATTTTTATGCCAAAAGATAAAGTACACGTTCATGTGTTCGAAGCAACATAAATTCTTCGATCAAGCAAAAACTGGACGAACCTAGCCAGAGCCAGAGCCTCAAGATGAAGGAAGCTGAAGGCGGACAATATACAGGAGCTGGTTCGCTTGGCAGACATTGTAAAAGACGGGCGGGATGAGACACGCATAAAAGTGTCTGTCGTCGGCATGGGGATTTTAATAAGGAGAAGCAAACAAAGCATAGGTTGAAACAAAGTCCTCATTTGCTTTGAGTTAATGTCTATATTTAAAGGAACCTCCACTTTTCAGATTTGGCTTATAATAAAGTACGTGTATTTACTCTAAAGGGTATCTTAACACATGTAATTCTTTAAAGAGATTTTCAAGTATTCAGTCTTTTCTTTTTCTTTTAAATATGTTATCGCATCAGAAGAGCTAATCAATTACAATTTATGTTGATTGTTCGCTTATCCACTTTTAAAATGAGTACTTATTAGAAAAAAAATATTGTCTTTTCTGCGATAATTAAGAACTAAATGTTACATACTCAATTTTAAGCTTATTATATTCACTTTTTGATGGTTATATCAGATTGGCGAAAGTTTAAACATATCGCGGTCTACGGTTCGAGACATAATTCAAGTATTTAAAACAACATACTGTTACTGTGATCAAAAAGTAAAGCCAATTTTGAATTTAAATTGCGCGGGTACATCGATTCGATCAAATCTTCTTGTTGTTAGGCTGGCAGCACTGTCATTCATATCTGTGTAAAATTTCACGCCAGTATATCATTTGTTTGGTTAGTTTCGTTGTGTTTTCTGAGCAACTAAAAGTGCATTTTTCGATTTTTACAATGTGTGATTCTATTGAGCAAAGAAGTTATATTAAATTTTGTTTTTGGCATGAAATTTCTGCTGTAGAAACGTTACGAATGTTGCAGAAGCCCTTCGGCGATCAGGTTTTGTCTGAAAGAAATGTTTACAAGTGGTATAAACACTTCAAAGAAGGTGGAGAAAGCGTTGAAGAGAAAAAGCGTCCCGGACGAACATCAATCAATGAACAACAACATGCCAATGAAATCAAAGGTTTTGTCCTCAAAAATCGTCGTTTGACAATTAGAGACCTTGCTGATACTATAAACATTTCATTTAGATCGGTCCAAACCATTTTGAAAGAAAATTTGTGCTTGAGAAGAGTCACATCTCGATTGGTTCCAAAAACACTAAATTTCTTACACTGCACTGCATTAGTTCTTCGAGCCTTTTACATCAAAAATTCGGTGCATGTCGTTCCACAACCACCGTAGTCGCCCGATTTAGCTCCATGTGACTTCTGGCTATTCTCTAAGCTCAAAAGACCGTTTCTTAGGCACCGTTTTGAATCGACTGATGAGCTAAAAGAAAAGTCGAAGAAGGAAGTGATGGCCCTTCCAATCATCGAGTTTCAGACGTGTTTTGAGGATTGGAAAAATCGCTGGCATTGGTGTATTGTATCGGGCGTTGACTACTTTGAAGGGGATGATATAGATTTGGAAGAATAAATAATAATAATAAATAATAAATCATTTTCAAAGTTATACACAAATTGGCTTTACTTTTTGATCACAGTCATCTATACCATTTCTATAATCTTCTCCTCAATTTTTTTAGAAAAATTACCCGAACACTGTTGCCACATCTCACGATAGCTGTCAGAAATGACACTAGCCAGCTTCAGCTTTCGACTTTGAGCAAATCTGACTTTAAGTTCAAAATCAGTGTAAAGGCCCAAGATGTTGCCGTATTGGGTTTGATTGGTTTAAAGCTCTAAACAGCGTAAAAGCTCGTATTGTGTTTCGGCCCCCACTCATGTTTTTGGAATGTATGGTCGTCGTGGTTGTTGATGGTAATATCAAAGCTGCGAAGTACCAAAATATCTTGTAGGAAGAACTTTTACCTTCGATTCATATATTGGAATTTCCATTATTTCCACCAAGGCGGCGCATCCTGCCATACTGCTAAAACAATAAAGGCTTAGGAGCGTTTGCGCTTGATTATTAACACATATAATTTTAATTACCGTAATAATCAAACAACAGGTATAACACTGCGACTAATTTGCCTCACTTATCATGGTGCAGCTGAATTATACAATATAATCAACAGATCAACATATTTTCATAGGCTAATAATCGTACAACTCCCATGTTTTTAATATTTAAGAATGTTGCAATCAAGCCTATTTAGAATTCATTGATAATGACTATTTTATCTCCTTATCTTTACACTAAACAGAAAACATTTCTGATAATTTTCTTAATACTTACAGTAAACTAGCATCTTTCGATGGAAAGAAAGCTATCCGAGGTGGAATTCCATTTGTATTTCGTAAGTTTGAAGAGAAGCTCTCCTCGAAAAGAATTTTATTGTAATAGAGCTAATTTTTAGCTCAATTCGGACCCTGGTCATTTGGGCCTCAGCATGGTTTCGCTAGAATAACACGATGGACTCTGGAGCGTCCGCCAGAGAGGCTACATAATGGTGATGTGGAGGCGCTGTTTTCCCTAATGGATAACGAATTTACGAGATCAATGTGGAATTATCCGTAAGTGAATTTGTTTTTGTTTAATGAAATTTAGTAGTTTTTACTAATTCAATTATTTTCCTTTAGCTTTCGAATAACGTATCGTTTAATCTTACGTGAGAAAGAGCTCCATTTTCACATTGGCGTGTACAATCCAAGTAAGGATCTAACATTCTCCTTCAATTTGCTACTCCATACGTATTTAAAAGTTCCTGATGTACGTCGATGCCAAATAACGGGCCTACATGGCTGTACTTTTATTGATAAGGTAATTATTATTATTTTTTGATACGGGTTTTACGATCGTTATTATTTTTTTAATACTGGTCTTATAGACAAGAGAAGGTGCTATTTACCAAGAAGGCAGAGAAGTGGTCACAATCGGTGAGTGGACAGACAGAATATATCAGCACACTCCACAAGAGCACATCATCACAAATGTGGTGTCTGGCAGGAAAATGAGGCTGCAGAAATACAACTTCCCGGACACGGGTATGTAGACAAAAAGTTCTAGAAGTTAGATTTAGACAGGGCTCTAAAAATACTATTTAAATTTGATATGAACTTAATTTATTTTTTATTGGTGAATTGCATGTAATTTTCCTTAAAGAGTTTTTATTCAGTTATAAGAAAGGAAACAAATTTTGAGTCATGTAAGAAGTCTTCTTAAATGGTCGTTTGGGTCAAAATGTCCTGTCTTTAACATTCTTTTTAAAAATCTATTCAATTTCATTACAGTCATATGGAATCCATGGGTAGATCAAGCTAGAGAGATAGCAGATTTTGGTGATGACGAATATCCGAATATGTTATGTGTTGAATCAGGTCATGTGTCGACACCAGTGATCCTTTTACCAGGCACCGCGTTTGAGGCCAGTCAAATCCTTCAAGTAATTAACAAAAATTGCGTATTGCTAACAGACATTACAATTTTTAATATAAAGATTATAATTGAAGGTAATGTGAGTAGAAAGTCAAAACGCAGCCGTTAGCCGCCGACGTGGGACCGCCAGATGTAAGAAGGGGACATTTGCTGCAGCAGGTGATGTCGCCTCTTCAACAATTGCCGGTAGCTCGTGCTCCACAACAAAACAACCAATAGTAGCCCATTCTTCCACTTCTTCGGTATTACAACCGGTAACACAAGCACAAGCAGCATTTCAACGACCCGAATCGTCAGTAATGCAACATCATCATATGTCGACATCTATGTCGGCGGCTCCAACTTTTCCGAATTTTATAGCGGCTGCGACATCTAGTTCATCCCTGTGGCAGGTTCCTGATTCCGCTTCGATTTCCTTGTGGAATAACTATCATCAGAGTCCTTTCAAGATATTCCCTACGTGTGATGGACTCTGTGGGAAACAAAACGGCTGTAACCTATGCTCGCTCAATGTCTAGGTTGATCCTAAATCTGCATGTTACTGTAGAGTTCTACTGTAGGGAGGATAAGGATCTTTTTAAGAATATATATATATATATATATATATATTTTATAAGGAAGGAACGGGCTATCGGAGCAGCGCGGTTAACTCCTAACACCTCCTCCAGCATCAGTTACAGCTAAGTAAATAGTTTAAATGAAGCAAACCATTGTGATCATCCCGACGGTTTTTTAATTATTATTTTTTTTACACTTTCGATCTCCTTCTGCTGCAGAAGATCGAATGAATTTTTTATTATGTTTTTTTTTTTTGTTTTTTTAATTAGTCATAATTGTTAGCAAAATCTCGTCCAAGGAGCACTGAAACGGCGATATTTATGTGTATTATTTCCTATCTTTCCAGTAGTTTGTAACGAACAAAAGTTTTGTAGATACAAGAGACAATTTTTTTACGCGCTTTAGACTAAGTCTTAGACTAGGAAGTTTATCCGAATTTTATCGTTGAGTGCGAAGTCGAGGTATGGTGCGGATTCCTGAGAAAAATATAAAAAATAAAAACAACAACAGAAAACAATTAATATTCCTACTTGTAGTATAGCGAGAATATTTTTAAGATGCGCGGCGGACATCAGCAAATCCATTCCGGGCAAATTCTATAAAAATTACTCTTCTTGTGGTATTTACGAATTATTAAGGCATTTTTTGAGGCATTTCGCGTTTTTTACTCTCGCGCTTCGAATCCCTGGATTTGGGTCGGTTAAGTCTTAAAGGGATTTCGTTGTGCGATCAATTCAATTGTCAATCGCTGTAACAATAAAGAAAAAAAAAAAATTAATAATAATTCCACGTGAAAATTATGTATACGAGACAAACAATAAAATTATTTTAAATTTTTCAAATCCTGCCGATTTCCTTCCTTCCTTACAACGGTCATTTTAGAGGTCTTTGAAGAACTCAGCGCATTTAGTGGAAGGCTCCGCTGACTTTCGAAAATTCTTAGGGGTAATTCAAATGATATTGAGGGAATTTATCAGTTTTAAAATTTTTGGAGCAACAACTGGATCATTTCTTATATTGTTCACAAGACTAAACATTCTAGATATTAAGTATAAAATCAACTTGTGGGCAAAATAAAACTGGAATAAATATATATATTGTAGTATTCGGTCCTTGGGTAGAAAGGTTCCATTATTGGGTTATAAGAAAAGTTAAGAAGATATGTGATATCCCATCTTCGCTTTATTTTACTATATAAACATAAAAAATCAAAGAATTTAATTATAAATAAAAATATTAAGTAGAATAAGCCAAATTAAATGATCATCGTTAAAATCCCGCGAATCAGTTGGATCAGGATCAGGATTTCTTCATCGTCCTCTTGTATTGTTCGCTGTCTTATGTGCTTGAATTATTCAAGAGCATTGTCAAACTTGTAATGACGAGTGGTCCATGCCAAGATTCCCAAAACGACAGTAAAAGTTGCGATAAAGGAGTCCAATTCCAAGATAAGCTACTTTCAATTAAAGGAACTTCCATCCATTCTGTAGCTTTTCCAGGTCCAGCAAGCGATTGGGCCCGGACGCTAATTGTATAGTCGTTGAAGGGATACACTTTCTTGAAATGATAGCTCATATTGATCAAATGGAATCGTGGTAAGCATTTAATATCACCAATGTATCCTTTCGGAGAACGTCTGCGAAAGTAGATATTATAAAGCAGCATTGCTCCATTAGGGTGAATTGGAGGAGTTATACGCACGTGATATTCATAACTAGATCCTGATGGATTTTTGCTAACGCTTACATTTTCAATTTTGTCAGCCAATTTATCGGGAGCTGTACGATCACTGTGCAGAAAATACGTTCCACAACCTTGCTTATTACAAGCGAAAAATTGAAAAAAGTAAAGTGTAAAGTACTCTAAATGGTCTATGACTGTTGAGTTTTTATCAGCGGGTATACTATCACTTCGGACATAGTACTCCGACTCTGGAATATCATCTTCAGTTGCATCACGCTTTTTTCTTGTATTGTAGTGTATTACATCGCAGTTAAAAGGCTCATCCAGAGTACATCGAAATTTCTGGTCCACAAAAGAAGTAAATTCCAGTTCCTCCCTTTCGAACTCAACGACACTGCAGCAGTTATCGTAATCAAGAAGCTCCGTAGTCATATCAATTGGCTTGACTGGGTCTAAGCAATAATTTCTTTGGTCCAGCATTTCTTGGTCGTCTCGGTGCATGAAGATGTCCACCACGTAGTGGGTGACTTTTTGATTTTCGAACTCGTCATCAGGTGTCCGGAACCAGGCAAGTTCGATTGAATTCGTTGATTTCTGTTGTGTGTAGACAATTGGAGGCATTGGAATGTCTGCAAGGGTTGTGAAGATTTCGATCTTTGACTGGGCAAAAGTTCCAAGTCCTTCTTTAAACGATTTTATAAAATAGGCGTAGTTAGTGTTTTGTTTCAGACACGTTAGCTGATAGCTAAAGTGGGTGGAATTTTGTTCAATCTCATCTTTTCGTCGAATTTCTGATGCCCAAATTATTCTATGGATAAAATTGGATAATGATTAGTGAAACTTTAGGAAAGCTAAAAATTTAAAGGTAATTTCAGTACCAAATTATTAAGTAAATGACCAAAAATATGTACTTTTACATTTTCATCCTATAAGTAAGAGTTTAAAATCATTAATCAATCTAATTTTCTGACTTAAAATGTAGGTATAATATCTAGTTATATTAAAAATAGAGAGGATTAGTAAGTTAAATAAAACCTTTTGCAGTGGTCCTCCATTTCTTCCAAATTAAATGTAAAATTCTTGTCAGCCTCAGTGTAAAAAATCCTCACATCACTGTCACCTGTGTCGTTTACTCTCCATGCAAGGGTAGCAGTATCGTGGGAGTTTACCTAAAATATTTTAAGAGTTATAGAGAATCTTTCCTCAGTTTGAACAATTTTCGAAATCGAAATCTAGAAGGCTGATTTATAGAAAAATCGAGTTTACTCTGCTAACTTATTTAATATTTACTTAAGCAAAGGATTTTTAGAACTTTCGAACTCAAGACCCAAATGATCGATTTTATTATCGTAATGCGATTTCCATGAACTATCATAAAAACGGCAACAATTTTTGTACTGTCGTAATATTCTACTCCCCACTAGCTAAAATTAGAAAATTAATTATAATCTAGCTTACCACAGCATTGACCACAATTGTAACCGGATCACATTCAATCTCGTCCTCATTGTACTGAATTTCGTCCAATTCTCTTGAGTGCATCGACGTAGCATTTAATAGCATTTTAATTTCCCTATTACAAAGTTTGTAGTTCGAATGCATCAGGATTGCGGTCCCATTCAAATCCAGCGTTTTCTTGTCCTCCCAATTCCACAGTTTCTTCAAATTCTTGTTTCCAAAAATTGTCAAACCAAACTTGTTGCGATCTACAGGTTCTCCGGTTATCTTAGTCAAATGTTTAAACATAGACATGTTCGTCAAAGACGTTGTTCTGAAGAGGGTGTAAACGATATTTTGAATTTGTTATCTTTTTTTTAATTTATAAATTATTTAGATACGTACTCAGAAACCGTCAAAGAGCCCCAAATCTCTCTTATTTCGGACAAATTATTCTCGAGTGCGTCTATACTAACTGGCTCCAGAATGCGGATGGTCAAACTGCCATTTACGATTCGACAGCCTTTATAGTCCTCAGATGCAGCTAAACTATCAATGTCATATGCTTGGCACGCATAATTGCAATTATGTTTGCAAATAACGCACTCCTTCGTTTCATTGCCCTAGGAGAGGAAGAGTAAGTGATCAAGGAAATTAGGGCTAGAATTACTGGCTTTTTAAAATGATTGTGAGCATACCGCGTAATTGTAGCCAACAGGGCAGTTTTCCACGCACTCATCTTTGTAGATGAAGAAACCCATTTCGCTGCATTCCTTTTTAGTATAGCAACGCGCATGATCGTTTGAAGTTAACCTGAGGGCATTTTGTAAATGTTTCGAAAGTTTATTTTTGGTGTTTATTTTAGAAATTTATCAAAATAGCTAAAAATAAAACTGAAAATATGGAAAATTTACTAATTTTTTCGGTTGGAAAGCAAACTGAAAGTAGACTGAGGTAGTAAACAAGGGACTGAAAATGTACAGAAAATGAGCCGGAAAATATACTGAAATATATGTTGGGCTCAAATTTAGTTAGATTTTTTTCAGTTCTGTCCTATTACATGAAAATAATGAAAAAACCAATAAGTTACATAATGTTTAACAAATTCATTACTCTCCTGGACCTAGATATTTTTTAAAAGCGAAAAGAAAATAATTTAAGTTAGCAGTTGGAAACGGCCAATATTTGAAAATTTTCAGTCTCTTTTCAGTTTCTTGGTGGTACTCGTAAAAGGTAACTAATATTTATGTTTTGATTCAGTATATCTTCCGATACAGCTATACTAATATACAATTTTTAGTCTGGCTTCAGTCGAATTAAAAAATATTTCCGCCTCATTTGAGTCTGAATTCCGTCTTGATTTTCTTGATGTGATATGTGTTCAGTCAGTTTTCAGTGCAAATAATAATTTCCATCTTATTTCAGATTAGATTTCGGCTAAAATTCAATTTTCAGCTCTTTTTCAGTCTTATTTTTTCATCTGGGTAAGTTTTCACTTACCTATTTGGTGGACATTTTTCTACGCAAATTCCATGATCGCTAAATTCCCGGCATACGACACAATCTTTGGCGGTGGTGCCGTTGCATCCTCCCAAGCACTGAGGGTGGCAATTGCCCTTTTTCTCTAAATATGTATTATTTTAAATTAATAAGTGCATCATTAGGAAAATCTGCAAAGGAACAACTTACGCAATTCATCGTCAAACTTTTGGCAGAGGGAACTGGACCAACAGTGGTCACATCCATTGCATTTTTCATGGCATTCGTCATTTGTATGATTTATAATATGGTTATAGCCTGGTGAGTGTATCAATCGATCCCAATTGATCTTAAAGAGAAGCATCGAAACAAAGTGTGCAGTGGGGTGTTATGTTTTATACCTTTTTTAGATAGCAAAGTTTCGGATTTTGTTGAATGAAAACGTATCCTCTTTGGATGGCTACTAGCGATTTTAGTCCAAGCTGAAAGTTGAGAAGGCAAGTTTTCTTTTAGCAGTATCTTTTTAAATATAATTCCTTTTTTATGAAAATAGGTAAATTCTGTGGAGAATTCTCTAATTAACAAATCACATCTACTTTTTTTTCGGAGCGTCAACTTACAAATTATGTCAAAAACTCAATTTTCAATATTTTTTAATAACAATTTTTTTTGAATACTTTTAAAAAGTTGTTCTTTAGTGTAGGCCTTCGCCCATTTACATTACTTTTACCAGATCGATAAAAAAAAATCTTAAAAATGGGTCCAAAAAATGCATGTTTGACTATTTGACTATAACTCATTTTAGAGAGAACACCAAGAAATATAAAATGTGGATGTGGTTATTTAGAGAAAATTATGTTGTTTAAATTGTAGAATTTAACTCCTTTGAAACAAATCAGACTGTTTTATTAGATTTTCCAAAACAATAGATTATCCTTGATCCAATATGATAGCGCTAAATTTGAAAGTTCAAACAAATTTCCTGTGAATTACAAATTTGTTCATAAAAAAAACAAATGTTGCTACTGCTTTGAAATGCTGAATAAAATGTACACTTTTGTTTATTAATGTCTGATTAATGCAATTTGGGGTTTGTAAAGATAATGAGTTCGTCGAAATCAGTTTCGTGATTTATTAATTTATATTATACGAACAGATATACATATATGTAAGTAAGCTTCTTCTACTTCTTGTTATTGCAAATGAGCATATATTATAGAAGTTTAATTTTTTGGCTAATTTGACCTCTAAAGCTGCTTAGCTGACTTCAAATAATGCAAATGATTTAAATCAATCCAGCGTTTCAAGCACATTTTATGAACTTCCAATATAACAATTTTTTTATTAAGTCGTGTTGTTAATGTTATAAAATAGTGTTCTTATCAGTTGCAGTGTAATGGTTTTTTTTGATAAATTTTCTAAATTCATATTCTTTGTGATGGAATTGTTTCACTTTATTTTTGATTTCTATATTTATAATTAAGTAGTTATTTATCCATGTTTCGCAGAAATGAATGATTGTCTTCCGCGGTATTGTTTTGAGAAGTAGGTAAGAAAAAAGTAGTTTATTAAAGAAAAATTAATCTAACTTTTGAGTTATTGATACAAACAATTATAACACTTTTCAAAGCAAACCGAGATTCGTTGCACATGACCTCGGCGTTCTGTTTAACCATAATCTGACTTCAGTAATTAACACTTCACTATCTCTTTTTATTAATCAATAAAACAAGTTTATCACTTTAAATTAATTCCAAGAAGGAAGGCATATCCTACCGTTTGTAAGTCCTTCATATCATAAATGCTCAGAGCGTAGTTGAGGAACAATCGTCTTCCCCGGATGACTGTTAGATTGGGGAATAATTTATCGAGGCTTTTTACTTCAGGATTGTAAGATATCTCCAGGAAACCTGTGATCTCTCTGCAAAAGTTTCTCGAAAACAAATTTAGAAAATCTGCACCATTAAAGCAAAGCGCTTACAAGATTTTTACCTCAACTCTGGAAAGGTTAAATTATCGTAGGATTGCCGCGTAGGATTGTATGGGTTTACGGCAAATAGTAGGTTGCCTTTTATTACTTTACACCCGTTAAGCACATTTAAGTTTCCTGGAAAATTCCTTATAACTTGGGTAGGGCAATCTCCGTTTTGGGCTTTTACACTATTTATGAAAATCACAAACGACACAAAATAGTAAATCCACCGTCCGATCGTATAGCGTTCCATATCGTTCGAGGAAGAGATTTTTTTTAGTTTAAACAGGCTTAAAACAAATCTTCGACTGTTCCGAGAGAGTGTAAAATCGGACTGATCAGCTAGCAATTGCTCATTTATGGGGACCACCGAAGCACCACGGGTCAATTCGGTATTAGCATTTCCATTCTCGGACGATCTTCATTTGAACAACTGATCGAGTAAAAAAGCGGTATTTGCGCGGGCAAAGGAAGTTCTTCTACGAGAGGTCTACATGCTTTCGTACGAAACCCTTCCTACCTTAGAAAGAGGCTGTACACCTCGTAGAATTATATTAAAGATATTAGATTCTTATAGTGCTAATCAGTGAGGTTTCAAGCCTTTTCTTCGAGTATTTCTAGTGAAAGACGTGAAATCTGGCCAAGTATTATGAGTTTTGATAAAATCGACTCGTTCTGTTCTTAACAGAGTACAGAGAGAGGTCTGCATAGGGATAACAGGAGCTTTTAGCTCGATATCTGGTGCAGCTCTCAACGCGATACTTAACATGCAACCCTTGGACATTGCTATCCAAGAAGAAGCAATGAAGACCGTGTGCCGCCTACAGAAGTGTGGACTTTGGCACGGTAAACATGCTATCGGACATGGTGTTATATCACAAAGGCTTGAAGAAAAGTGCATTTTATTCAATATGCCGGCGGTCGATATGACCCCAATATTAATGTTCGGAAGAAGATTTCAAATTCTCTTCCCAAAAAGGGAGGAATGGGAAGATCCAAACAAAATATTGAATGGACTCAACGACATCTTCTACACAGACGGCTCGAAGACCGTAAACCGTACGGGCGCTGGATGGTTTTTGAACGAAGAGATCAAATACAGTTACTCACTTGGAAACATGGCGACGGTCTTCCAAGCTGAAGTTTTTGCCATTCTAGAAGTGGCCAACTGGATAATTGCCCAGAGGTGGCAAGGTAGAAGAATAGGTATCTGCAGCGACAGTAAGGCTGCTCTTGCTACTCTTCTTAATCCCAATACTCGGACAAAAATAGTCCGAGATTGTAAGAAACGACTGAATTCGGTTGCAAAGTGTAATCAGGTCATTCTTATATGGGTCCCTGGCCACCAGGGAGTAGAAGGCAACGAGTCTTCAGATTCCCTGGCGAGGGAAGGCGCTAACTCCCACCCCATAGGTCCAGAGCCCATTATTGGTATTAGCTCTGCGGCGTTGAAGAACTGGATAACTCGACACGTTGACTTAGTTCACGGAGAGAGATGGTCCAGCCTAAGTACCTGCAGACGTACCAAGTACTTTATAGGTAGTCCGAACAAGAATACTGCGAAATTCTTACTTAGCTTAGGTAGGAAAGATTTCAGGGCTCTAGTAGGGACAATTACAGGGCATAACACACTTGGCAAACACTTGAATACCCTGGGAATCATCGGCGACCCTGCGTGCCCTTCGTGTGGGGAGGAGGAGGACAGCACAGAGCATTTCCTCTGTGACTGTCCTGCGTTCTCTCGTGCACGTAGGGACGCGTTTGGCGCCGATGTCATGAGGATGGAGGACTTCGATTCTCGATCTCTGTTTGAGATTCTCCGGTACATCAGGACAACGGGGAAGTTCAGATAGAGCAGGGGTTTTGAGCGCAATGGACTTGAAGTCTGAGCGTTCGAGGTGTTTTGCCTCCCCCCACAACAAATCAATCAATCAATTATGAGTTTTTCTTTTATTTGTAAGCAAGTAATATCAAGATTTCAGCTATCCCAATTTATTGATTTATTAGTAACATGCAAATTTTTGTAAATTTTTAAAATATATACAGCTTAAAGCGCTTTTCTGCTTATTTATTAATTATTTAATATTTTCATAGATTCAAAACAAATCAAAGAGATATTTTGATCGACCATATTTAATTATTTTAGCCACAGGTGTAGGTGAGCGATAATTAAAGTAATCCACAATAGGACACCCCGAGAAGTCTTCTTAATCTGTAAATACTATACACATATCTGACCATGCAATTGAAGGCGAAATCGATTTTCCGTGTGTTCATCAAGGTCAACGGGTCCAAATTGGTTTTAAAAGAAATTGTGCGAATATGGGGCATTAAGCTTTATTTTATCATATAAACATAAAAAATTAATGAATTTATCGTAAAGCTAAAGGAAAGTACATAAATAAAAACATTAAATAGAATAAATCAAATAAAATGATCATCGTTAAAATCCCGTGCATCAGTTGGATCCCAGTCCAAGTCCGTTTCATCCATTCTATTCATTAGGATTTCTTCATCGTCCTCTTCTTCAACGAGAGGTTGTATTGTTCGCTGTCTTACGTGTCTGAACCATTCAATAGCATTGCTAAATTTGTAGCGACGAGTGGTCCATGCTAAAATGCCGAAAACGACAGTAAAAATTGCTAAGAACATTACAAGAGTCCAATCCCAAGATAAACTACTTTGAATTAAATGAGCTTCCATCCATTCTGTAGCTTTTCCAGGTCCAGCAAGCGATTGGATCCGGACACTAATTTTATAGTCGCTGAAGGAATACACTTTCTTGAAATGATAGCTCATATTAGCGAAATGGAATCGTGATAAGCATTTAACATCACCAATAAATACTTTTGGAGAACGTCTGCGAAAGTAGATGTTATAAAGTAGCACTGCTCCATTGGGGTGAATTGGAGGAGTTATACGCACGTGATATTCATAACTAGATCCTGATGGATTTATGCTAACGCTTACATTTTCAATTTTGTCAGCCAATTTATCGGGAGCTGTACGATCACTGTGGAAAAAATACGGTCCACAACCTTGCTTATTACAAGCGAAAAATTGAAAAAAGTAAAGAGTAAAGTACTCTAAATGGTCTATGACTGTTGAGTTTTTATCAGCGGGTATACTTTCACTTCGGACATAGTACTCCGACTTATAAGCCTCTGGAATATCATCATCAGTTGCATCACGTTTTTTTCTTGTATTGTAGTGTATAACATCGCAATTAAAGGGCTCATCTAGAGTACATCGAAATTTCTGGTCCACAAAAGAAGTAAATTCCAGTTCCTCCCTTTCGAACTCAACGACACTGCAGCAGTTATCGTAATCAAGAAGCTCCGTAGTCATATCAATTGGCTTGACTGGGTCTAAGCAATAATTTCTTTGGTCCAGCATTTCTTGGTCGTCTCGGTGCATGAAGATGTCCACCACGTAGTGGGTGACTTTTTGATTTTCGAACTCGTCATCAGGTGTCCGGAACCAGGCAAGTTCGATTGAATTCGTTGATTTCTGTTGTGTGTAGACAATTGGAGGCATGGGAATGTCTGCAAGGGTTGTGAAGATTTCGATTTTTGACTGAGCGAAAGTTCCAAGTCCTTCTTTAAACGATTTTATAAAATAGGCGTAGTTAGTGTTTTGTTTCAGAGATGTTAACTGATAGCTAAAGTGGGTGGAATTTTGTTCAATCTCATCTTTTCGTCGAAATTCTGATGCCCAAATTGTTCTATGGATAAAATTGGAAAATGATTAGTGAGACTTTAGATAAACAATTTCAGAAGAATTTAAAGTAGAATGCAGCCTCAAACAGCGATACGTAAATATATAAGATATCTAATTTCAGTTCCAATTTATCCAGCTAAATAACCAAAAAGATATACTTTTACATTTTTCTCGAAAAAACTATTTTGTGAAATGATTCACACTTAAATTCACCCCATAAGTAAAAGTCTAAAATAAATAGCCTCAATCTCCCGCAGGGAAAACTAAGAATTAAGTAATTTTCTGGACTTAAAAAAAATGTAGGTGAATGTGTACCTAGTTCTATTAAAAATAGAGAGGATTAGTAAATTAAATAAAACCTTTTGCAGTTGTCCTCCATTTCCTCCAAATCAAATGTAACATTTTTGTAGTCAGCCTCAGTGTAAAAAATTCTCACATCACCGTCACCTGTGTCGTTTACTCTCCATGCAAGGGTAGCAGTATCGTGGGAGTTTACCTAAAATATTTTAAGAGTTATAGAGAATCTTTCCTCAGTTTGAACAATTTTCGAAATCGAAATCTAGAAGGCTGATTTATAGAAAAATCGAGTTTACTCTGCTAACTTATTTAATATTTACTTAAGCAAAGGATTTTTAGAACTTTCGAACTCAAGACCCAAATGATCGATTTTATTATCGTAATGCGATTTCCATGAACTATCATAAAAACGGCAACAATTTTTGTACTGTCGTAATATTCTACTCCCCACTAGCTAAAATTAGAAAATTAATTATAATCTAGCTTACCACAGCATTGACCACAATTGTAACCGGATCACATCCAATCTCGTCCTCATTGTACTGAATTTCGTCCAATTCTCTTGAGTGCATCGACGTAGCATTTAATAGCATTTTAATTTCCCTATTACAAAGTTTGTAGTTCGAATGCATCAGGATTGCGGTCCCATTCAAATCCAGCGTTTTCTTGTCCTCCCAATTCCACAGTTTCTTCAAATTCTTGTTTCCAAAAATTGTCAAACCAAACTTGTTGCGATCTAAAGGTTCTCCGGTTATCTTAGTCAAATGTTTAAACATAGACATGTTCGTCAAAGACGTTGTTCTGAAGAGGGTATAGACGATATTTTGAATTTGTCATATTTTTTAAATTTATTAATTATTTAGATACGTACTCATAAACCTTCAAAGAGCCCCAAATCTCTCTTATTTCGGACAAATTATTCTCGAGTGCGTCTATACTAACTTGCTCCAGAATGCGGATGGTCAAACTGCCATTTACGATCCGACAGCCTTTATAGTGCTCAGATGCAGCTAAGCTATCAATGGGATATGCGTGGCACGTATAATTGCAATTATGTTTGCAAAGAATGCACTCGTTCGTTTCATTGCCCTAGGGGAGGAAGAATAAGTGATCAAGGAAATTAGGGCTAGAATTTCTGGCTTTATAAAATGATTGTGAGCTTACCGTGTAATTGTAGCCAACAGGGCAGTATTCAACGCACTCATCTTCATAGATGAAGAAACCCATCTCGCTGCATTCCTTTTTAGTATAGCAACGCGCATGATCGTTTGAACTTAACCTGAGGGCATTTTGTAAATGTTTTGAAAGTTCATTTTTGGCTTTCAATTTTAGAAATTTACTAATAGTCGGGTGCCAGAGGTTTTCATTTCGTTGTTGGACGGAATTTGATGAAAAATGGCAGAAAGGGAAGGTCATTGCCCGTACAGTGACCCATTAAAAAAGTTAGAATGAGCGATGTCGGGAAGGTACTTTGTTATTGCAAAATAACTTTGATAACCCGTTATTTTTCAGTTTTCTTGGAATAACTCGAAAACGAAGCGTTTCAGCGAAAAATATTAAATACAAAAGTTGTTCAGCTGATGATTTTACGTAGGAATACGGTTTTTTGATTAATTAAAAAATTGTTTTTCCGACCGAAAACCAGCAGAAAAGTAACAAAAATGCAAAAACAATAAGCATTAAAAAATAAAGGAAAAAAACGATTTCCATCGTTGATATTTGGGTTATTGATAGGTATTGGTATTGTTAACCAAATGCACCCGGTCCGGTTTTTCAAAAACAATATGGCGACCTATTGCAACATTGTTAAGTTAAAACTTTGGAACGCTGTAAATTCTGCATGAACAAACGGATCTTGATGAAACAAATTGGAATCGGTAGGTATTAACGGCATCTTTGAGTGTGCCAAATTTCAAAATTTTTCAACAATTACTTTTTTTGTTATTAACCAAAAACCATTTTCTGTGCTTCGTAATTTCGTCAATTTACAACATTACAACAATAACAAAATGCATTTGATTACTCTTAACATCCTACAGTGGTGACTAAAAACGCGAAAATAGCGAGTTTTGATGATTTGATGCATTTTGTTGCAAAGCTTAATGTTGTAAATTGACGAAATTACGAATACACATTGGTTAATAACAAAAAAAGTAATTGTTGAAAAATTTTGAAATTTGGCACACTCAAAGATGCCGTTAATACCTACCGATTCCAATTTGTTTCATCAAGATCCGTTTGTTCATGCAGAATTTACAGCGTTCCAAAGTTTTAACTTAACAATGTTGCAATAGGTCGCCATATTGTTTTTGAAAAACCGGACCGGGTGCATTTGGTTAACAATACCAATACCTATCAATAACCCAAATATCAACGATGGAAATCGTTTTTTTCCTTTATTTTTTAATGCTTATTGTTTTTGCATTTTTGTTACTTTTCTGCTGGTTTTCGGTCGGAAAAACAATTTTTTAATTAATCAAAAAACCGTATTCCTACGTAAAATCATCAGCTGAACAACTTTTGTATTTAATATTTTTCGCTGAAACGCTTCGTTTTCGAGTTATTCCAAGAAAACTGAAAAATAACGGGTTATCAAAGTTATTTTGCAATAACAAAGTACCTTCCCGACATCGCTCATTCTAACTTTTTTAATGGGTCACTGTACGGGCAATGACCTTCCCTTTCTGCCATTTTTCATCAAATTCCGTCCAACAACGAAATAACCCATTTTTTGAACCTCTGGCACCCCGACTATAAATCAAATTAGCTACCAGGGTGAAAAAATAAAACTGAAAACATATGAAAAATTTACTAATTCTTTCTGATTCATTACGCTCCTGGACTTAGAAATTTTTCAGAAGCATTTTCTTGCTAGTATTCATCAAAAGTAAGTGATAGTTTATTCTTGATTCAGTCCTTTTTCCGAAAAACTATGCTACTATAAAATTTTCAGTCTAGCTTCAGTATTTTTTCCGAATTAAAAAATATTTCCGCCTAATTTTAGTCTGAATTCCGTCTTTATTTTCTCGATGTAATGTGTTCATTCAGTTTTCAATGCAAATAATAATTTCCATCTTATTTCAGATTACATTTCGCCTTAAATTCAATTTTCAGCCCTTTTTCAGTCTTATTTTTTCATCTGGGTAATTTTTTACTTGCCTATTTGGCGGACATTTTTCTACGCAAATTCCATGATCGCTAAATTCCCGGCATACGACACAATCTTTGGCGGTGGTGCCGTTGCATCCTCCTAAGCACTGAGGGTGGCAATTGCTCTTTTTCTCTAAATATATATTATTATAAATTAATTAGTACATAATTATGAGGAAAATCTGCAAAGGAACAACGTACGCAATTCATCGTCAAACCTTTGGCAGAGGGAACTGGACCAACAGTGGTCACATCCATTGCATTTTTCATGGCATTCGTCATTTGTATGATTTATAATATGGTTATAGCCTGGTGAGTGTATCAATCGATCCCAATTGATCTTAAATAGAAGCATCGAAACAAAGTGTGCAGTGGGGAATTACGTTTTATACCTTTTTTAGATAGCAAAGTTTCGGATTTCGATGAATGAAAACGTATCCTCTTTGGATGGCTACTAGCGATTTTAATCCAACCTGAAAGTTGAGGAGAGAAATTTACTTTTAGCAGTATCTTTTGCTAATTATGTTAATTATGAACAAAGCTAAGAGTACAGTGTGAAAATTTCAGCTGGAAATTAAAATTAGTTTATGTTATGTAAGCATTTGAAGTACGCTATCTGCCTTGTATTTATTATAATGCGGTCCTTAAATTTTGAAGACGTTTTTCTCGAAACATGATTTTTCAACCCTTAACTTCATCTTTGGTACATTTAGTGACGAGACCAAGAATACTAGAAATAAGGAGTCCAATCTCTATGACGTTTCATATGTGGGAATCTATTCGCAAAGATTTTTAGAGCAATAGTTCTACAAATAGCCACCAACCACGCTGATTTAAGTAGTACCTAGTGAAATTAGCTGCATGATAAACGCGCACTTTTGGATTTCCCCCTCTACCTTGGTGGGTTTGCAAGCGCAGCGCTCTGTGCGCACTAACTGTTTTTTTTTTAAATTTCTGGGACAACTTTTACATAGAGATTGGACTCCTTGTCTCTATTCTTCATAGACGAAACCTTAATGCAGGGAAATTTTATATATTATTAGGCAAAGCCAAAAATTGTGATCCTTTTTTAACCTATTTCCCGTGCACTTATCTGAATGAAACATATATCAAGCGAAAGGTGTTTTTTCATATATGTGCAGAATATATGTTTTATTCAGGTACGTGCATAGGTAAAGGTGTGAAAGCCAGGTAAAGTTTTACCTATACTGAAAAATTGTTTTATTCACATACGCACTAATACACTATGCACACGCTATCCATCAAAAGAAACGGGAAGAGAATCAATCAATCAATAGCCTACCTGTAAAAATACGCTCTTCAACTTTTCAATAAAGAAAAACATGTGATGTGATGTGAGCCACCGGTGGTACACGCCACCAGATGAACAATTCGCCTGTGAGCCACCGGTGGTACACGCCGGATTCAACGTGTTAATTTCAACGAAATAGAAACAATGCTCAATATTCTAAATTTCTTTAATCGTCTGTCTGTTCAGGGTATAATGTTTTGAAATGCTTAACAAATGTGCACTTTTATTTATTGCCTAATTAATTCAACTTCAGTTTGGAAAGAACATGAATGCATCGAAGTTCAGTTCTGTGATTTATTAATTTATATTATACGAACAGACAGACATACATGTAGAGATTTTAAATTCATTTCATATTGACCAATAAAAAAAAGGATGGCTTTTTTTTTCATATCTTAGCTTTGCAAATGAGCATATATTGTTGAAGTAAAATTTTGTGGCTAATTTGACCTCACTAAAGCTGTTTAGTTGACTACAAATTAATTTTGCAAATGATTTCAGTCACAATTTATGAACTTTCAATATAACAATTTTCTTAATTAAGTCGTGTTGGAGTAAAAGAGTACTTCATTAGTTGTATTTATAGTGCTCCAAACTCCAAAGAGTGGAGTGTTTTTTTTTTCATTTGACACTTCTATGGATTGGAGTTTATTAGGTCATAAGGAGAGGAGAAAATTCAGAAATGTTAGTCCTTTCTAAACAGTGAAGCTATCCATTAGTGCACTTGGGAAAAAGGTCAGTGAAACTCAATTTATGACTGCCTTCCGCGATACTCTTTTGAGAAGTAGTTAAGAAAAAACTAGTTATTAAGAAAAAAATGAAACTAACGTTTTAATTAAATATATAAAAAATTATAACACTTTTTAAAGCAAACAAGATTCGTTGCACATGCACTCGCAGTTCTGTTTAACACGTATCTGACTTCAGTAGTTAAAACTTCACAAGCTCTTTTTATAGTGGAAACAAAACAATTTAATCACTTTAAATTAATTCCAAGAAGAAGCATATATCCTACCGTTTGTAAGTCCTCCATAGCATAAATGCTCAGAGCGTAATTGAGGAACAATCGTCTTCCCCGGATGACTGTTAGATTGGGGAATAATTTACCGAGGCTTTTTAATTCATGATTTTCAGATATCAATAGAAAACCTGTGATTTCTCTGCAAAAGTTTTCCAAAAAACAAATTCAGAAAATCTGCACCACCAAAACCAAGCTCTTACAAGATTTTTACCTCAACTCTGGAAAGGTTAAATTATCGTAGGATTGTCGCGTTACGTTATATTTGATCAGAAAAATTAGTAGGTTGCCTTTTATTACTTTACACCCGTTAAGCACATTTAAGTTTTCTGGATAATCCCTTATAACTTGGGTTGGGCAATCTCCGTTTTGGGCTTTTACACTATTTAAGAAAATCACAAAAGACACAAAACAGTAAATCCACCGTCCGATCGTATAGCGTTCCATATCGTTCGAGGAAGAGATCTTTTTTTAAACGGGCTTAAAACAAATCTTCTTCGACTGTTCCGAGAGAGTGTAAAATCGGACTGATCAGCTAGCAATTGCTCATTTATGGGGATCGCCGAAGCACCACGGGTCAATTCGGTATTAGCATTTCCATTCTCGGACGATCTTCATTTGAACAACTGACCGAGTAAAAAAGTGGTATTTGCGCGGGCAAAGAAAGATCTTCTATAAGAGATCTACATGCGTGCGTATGAAACCCTTCCTACCTTTGGAAGGAGGCTGTAGACCTCGTAGAATTCACAATTATTTTGTGGATCTTTGTTGACCCCTTCTAGACTTTTTCACCCATGTGCACCCAATGAGACGCAATGCTGGATCATCAATAATTGACCCCGATGACACCCGGCTGCTGAATGCTGTTCGTGCGCTTTGCTCTTATAGTGCTAATCAGTGAGGTTTCGAGCTTTTTTTCGAGTATTTCGAGTGAAAGACGTGAAATCTGGCCAAGTATGAGATCGGGAGGTGCTAGGGCAGGCACTTCAAAATACTTCTTATATGGGGTTAATTCAATCAAGTGATTCTTTTAGCTCACTAATTAAGTAAGTAATTGTCGATGGAACGTAGGAAGTCGGATCAAGATGAAGAGTAGGTGCCTGTCGATCGTGGTGCCGGCGAGTCTGTAATTGAGAGATCTTTTCTTGTTGTCTGTTACGAAATGAGGTATTTGAAGGATGGGAAAACATTTTTAGAACCATCACTAATAGATGATTAGATGGACAAGGTATATTTGCCTGTTTTGGAGCTGTTAAATAATTTAAATAAGATCATATTTTGTATAAAAGTGAAGCGTGATAATTTGAATCAATATTCTGTTTATATTGAAGAACTTTCTAGAAGACAATGAAAGTACAGGTGTCCCTCAAGTTAAACGATTAATTGGTTCCGTGTAACTCGAAACCGTGTAAGTGGAAACTCAGATTTAGTACTAATGTTAGTGACCTGTATATTCCACTTTTCAAGAGCAGGAAGCGAAAGGATTCCGCAGATAGCTAACATTGACGAATATATGATAAATCCTTATTATTTTGCCCTTTTTATGAAAATGGTATAAAACCGTGTAACTCAAATAGCGTGTAACTTGAGCGAACATCGCAATTTTTTTCCGTGTAACTCGAAAATCATGCAACTCAAGTACCGTGTATCTCGAGGGATACCTGTACAATTACAGCATTAAGATAAGCTTTTGCTAGTTTTACAAGCCTTAGAAATCATTATGTATTTAATAAAATGGATTGCGCAGGAAAACCTTAAGCAAATTGGTAATTCTGTAACAAAAACGTACATTTATTTGAATTCTTAACAATTTTGGCTGTTTTGTGGCCGAAGAGTTTTTCATTTTATTTATTTGTTTGCCCAAAATGTTCCTTTCTGTATTGTAATAAATACTTAACTTTCATCGTAGTCATTGAAGTTTATTTCGAGTTAAGATCCTAACTTTTGAGAAAAGGGCCTAAAAAGCTATTTAATCTAATAGAATTAGCTCACAAAATTCTTGGTCATTATAACTATCATTCCGTGAATTCGATTCGCTAAAGATCAGAAATAATGTAATTATTTTATTTATTTACATATTAGTTAACTAGCTGAGTTACTAGTTTTCACCTGGTATAGCGTAAATGTTGTTGGTATCAAAAGACAGTCGCCAATTACGAAAAACCGTAAGTATATTTAAAATCAGCATCCTAAAAAAAATTGTATGAAAATTCCTTGAGGTTATAATTTTCGCCTGCATTTTTAAACCCTACATTTTATTCGAATTCAAATTAGCCTATATGTTAAATAGGAATATGTACTACTTTCGGAAAAAAAATTAAAAATATCGAAGCAAGCGTTTAAGCGTGATAGAGCAACAAAGAAATAAAAAAAATTTTAATTTTTATACAGTCATGCGTACAACTTTTAGACCACCTGGGCTTCTCATGAAAGTTTTATCTTTGGATTACCATAATTTCTACAAACCATCTGAGAGGAAAACAGTTTTTGGCAGAATTAATTATCAAATGGTCTTTATTACTTTCCTATATATTGATCTTAGTTTCGTTAGCAAGAATACAAGAAATTTAAATAATTGTCTGGGGGCATCCGCGTATAACAATAAGACTGTTTTTTTCGTGACAAACATCGTTCACAAAAACTGTATCAAAAAATTTACAGAATCGTCCTTTTGTACCGTTGAATTCGTTAGTTTTTTTTGACTAAACTTCATAGAGTTCAGTTCGCTAAAGTATTCCGTCTGGGTGCATTTAAATTCGATTTTTTCGTAAATAACGGAAATTTTTAAAATGGGAAGGAAATCAGTTGACGAAATGAAATTGTGGCAGGAAATTTCTGCTTGATTTTCCTGTCTTTACACTAGAATTCTTTGCGATATCAATTTAAAATCCCGCAGTGCCGTTAACAAACCGCTCCTGTCCTGAAGACATGCTACCGTAAGGCTCTCTTGGTGCTTAACCCGAAGAAACTTGGATATTCAGAAATGGCGCTGTGTTCTTTTTACAGACGAAAGCTGCTTTCAATTGTTCCTTAATCGCCATGTTGAGGTCCGTAGGTATCCACCGGAGCAATTTTCTCCATCCTGCGTACACACAAAGCGGCAAAGCGGAGGAGGCAAAGTAATGGTCTGTGGAGGAATTAATGGTTATGGTCTCACAAATTTAGTGATCATTAACAGATCAGTAAACCAAGAAAAATACGTCACAATCGTAAGGACGAACATGTTGCCGTTTCTCGAAGACGAAATGCCTTTAAGAGGATCAGTGTTTCAACAAGATAATACTCGTCCACATGTGGCAAAGAACACATTAACATTTTTGAGCAAAAATATTGTCAATGTCATGCCCTGATGCTGGGCGACTGAATTTCCAAAAGAGGGCCAAGAAACGCTAACGAACTGGCGCAAATGTTACAGGAAGAGTGGAAAAATATCCCAATGGCAGCCATTCAAAATTTGGCATAGATCAAAGTGAGTTCAGGCTTGTATATAAGTAAAAGGATTTTATTTTAAAGGCTGACCGGTGGTTTTATTGTTATACGCGGATACCCCAAGACAATTATTTTAATTTCTTGTATTCTTGCGAACGAAAATAAGATCATAGGAGAGTAATAAAGACCATTTGATAAATAATTCTGCCAAAAAGTGTTTTCCTTCCTGAAAATCTGTAGAAATAATGAGGATCAAAATTTGTAACTTGCATGAAAAACACAGGGGGTCTTAAAGTTATACGTATGACTGTATTAACAATATATAGGGATTTAGAAAAACCGGACTGTAGTGGACCTTTCAGCCTATAAAAAAGTTAAAAGTATATTCATAACAGGCGAAAGCTACTGAAATCATGAATTAAATGACCCGTTCTTGTCCATTGGCTAGAGAACAATTTAAAAAATATTTTTGCGATTAAAGTCAGATGAAGTGAATAATTCTTTTAATTTGTCGAATGTTTCTTATTATTGTATCAAAATTGCCTGCATATTCAAGCAATGTAATGCAATACTCTTGTTGTGGCTACACACGATCACAATTTCTCTGATGAACTGATCCTCGTCGTTCTGTTCTACTTCAACTAGCTAGTAAAAGCATTGAATTTATTTATAGGCAGATGCTTTTTAAATTCATAGAAGAATGGATAGGGCAAGACATTGTACACTTAGGATATTGGTTATTTTCCATCTGCTTAATGAAAAAGAAAATGATTTACCACCTCAGGCAACACTTCATTTGGATAGAGTCGTAAAAAGGGTGACGAACAAGCTCACACTTCTTCAACTCATCTATGCGACAAAATGCTAAGAATAAATTCATGAAATTTACCTCAGGTTACATGGCGATAAATTAGCGAGGGTTTCATGCAAGGTGATAGGTGACACCAATTTATCACCAATAAGGTGGGACATTTTTAGTTTCTATTTATGGTAAGACAAAAGAATCTCATTTATTGGACATGGTGACTGCCTAATTTTGAACGTAGTTATCGGATTATATATAAAGGGAATAAAGGAAATTTAAGTGGAAGAACATCCAAAATGTATTCAGCGGAATACTTTCTGAAGCTGAATTATGCATTAACTTGATGTATTTCAATAAATAAACTCATTTATCCACATCTAAGGAGATAGGAATCAAGAAATAAAAGATTACAATCTGCAATTAAATTAAAATCTATTTTGTACGTTTAAAACTCGCACTCGGTGCACTTACAAAGCTCCAGGGTAAAAAAATGAACCTTTCTTTTCTTTGAATGGACTGTAAAGTAAATACCACAGATTAACTAGAAGCTAAGGAATATTGTTCAGTAAAGACTAGTCTTTTTCATGATACGCAGGAATTCCTCCTGATTGACTTCACCGTCTCCGTCCAGGTCGGCTTCATCAATCATTTCGCGGAGTTCCTCATCGGTGAGATTCTCGCCGAGCTCCTTGGCGACACGTTTCAAATTCTTAAAGGATATCTTTCCTGTATCATCGTCATCGAAGAGCCGGAATGCTTTCAGTATTTCCTCCTTGGTGTCTTTCTCAGCCATTTTCATGGTCATAAGCTGGAGAAAATCATTATATGATATCCTTCCGGTTCCCTCCTTGTCGATTTCCGCAATCATTTTCTTAATCTCCTCCTTTTTAGGCTCAAAACCCAGCGCTCGAATGGCAACTTTTAGCTCCTTTACCTCAATGTACCCAGATGCTTCTGTGTCGAACATATCGAACGCCTCCTTGATGTCCGTCTTCTGCTCCTCGGTGAGCTCAAATTTGGGCCCAGATTTCTTCCGGCCTGCGCCTCCACCTGCCTGGATCGATTTCTTCGCTGCAGCGGAAGAAATTGCAGAAACTGATGTTGATCCTTGCTGCAATTTTAATTGCGATTTTTAGTGATTATTGGTGAATTTAGAAGCGGCCACATTAACTTACCATTTCGATTAATGCTGGGCTAATTTTAAAGACGACTTCACGGCTTGTTTATTGGAAGTAAACAATTGAAAAAACGGAAGACCCGGACGCGGATCGTAGCAACCGCAGTCAGCTGCGAGTGGCGCAATTGTCAGAAACTTATCGACACAGCTGCTGCTTTGGCCGATTTGTTTGGGTTTGTGGGTATGAAATCACAATTCCGCTAGATGGCTCTGAAAGGCGGTTCAATTTGAATTTGGCGAAAAGTTCGTTAAATTGAGAATTTTACTTTTAAATAGTAATTTCTTGAAAATAATGAAATAAAACAAGATTAATATAAATGAAATGGTAAATTGCCAGTATTACTGAATATATAATTCCTTTTGAACCGAATCTAAGGTAATTTGAATAGGTGAACTGCAAGATACGATTCAATGGGTTCATATCAAACTAATTTTTTAAATACGGGCAAAAAGATCTGTAAACAACACCATAAATGAGATGACGAAGTAAAATACACCTATTCCCCGATTTGCACGGTAGATAGATTCCTCAGAAAACTGTGTTAATCGAAATCGGGATTTTGTACACATAAAATCGTGTAAATCGAAAAAATAATTAAACGTGCATAATTCAGTAATTTAATTCAATATATTTTGAAAAACATAAAAAACATAGTATTTAATTTATTTTACATATTTTTACGATTTTTATTGTGAACGGAATTAAGAAATCGCAGTAGAAAAATGTAGGCAATTAATACCTGTAAACCGTGTAAAGGCGAAATTAGTGTACTGTACACTACACATTTTTTAATTAAAAGCACTAATGCCACTAAAATTCGTGTGTGGAAAAATATAAAACTTATAAAATAATTTTAAATTTTCATTTTTTCTTCAAACAGTATTACATTCTAATTTCCAAGCAAAATGATAACACAGGCCAACATTTTATCTAGGCTTGTGCACGGGTATCGAAGATGGTATCTTAGGGTTTTTGGGGACGCTGATTACGATGAGCGGGTCGGTTAGGCTCCATCACATCAAGTTCAAGGACATTTGAAGGTCAAACGGTCAAAAAATCTTCTAATCTCAATCTGCGAAATGCACAATTGTGCCACAGAACTAGAATACCTGCCTTGAGAAGACCTCGAATGACCTCGAGAATGCATGCAAAGTAAAAATGAACACCGGATTCGGATGCAACGACATCAAAATCACGTCCATGAATTTTTTCAGATTTTTGGAAGGTTTTTACCGCTTGACCTTCAAATGACCTTGAAATCAGGTCGACTGACCTCAGATTCAGATTCAGAGTCCTTGAAAACATCCGTATGAATTTTTTCAGATTTTTCGGATGGTACTTAGCATTTTTCTCAAAACCCCTTCAAATGACCTTGAATGACCTCGAGGATGCATGCAAAGTAAAAATAAACACCGGATTCGGATTCAGCGACCTCAAAAACATGTCCATGAATTTTTTCAGATTTTTGGAAGGTTTTTTGACTGTTTGACCTTCAAATGACCTTAAACTTGACGTGATGGAGCCTAACCGACCCACTCATCGTAATCAGCGACCCCAAAAGCCCTAGGATACCATCTTCGATGGCACAAGCCTAGATAAAATGTTGACCTGTGTAATTTTAAAATTGAGAACGCTTGTAATTCTAAATTTCGTTCATAGTCTGTCTGTTAAGCGTTGTCTATGAAAAGGGATTGTTCCGCATATAAAATTAGAATTCTATCCCACAAAATGTTATTATTTGGTGACTTTTGATCTGATCTCTTTGGGTTGTATATTTGGATAATATGATATATACTAAGGACCCTTCTGTTTGTGCTTTGCTGTGTAATTAAATAAAATATTATGTTATGTTATGTTTATTCAATTTTCATGGAATATGATAGCTGAGTTAATATTGGCAATAACTCTTTCTCCTCAGGAAAACCTAGAACCCTAAAAATTCGCTTCACAGGCATATTTTCTTAACCTCACCAAAACATTTAGAAAGAAACAATTTTGCTTAGAATTTTGCGCTCTATAATTTACAAGATGTGTATGTATTCTTAAAAATTTTGCGAGAAAGCCAATATCTTTCCAACCTTTTTCCATATTTGCCAAAGAAATGAAGTTAAAATTTCGAATTAATAGTCGTGTATAGAAAAGATAAAGCAGTTTTCTGAAAATATATAAAAAATATTGTTTTAAAATTCAAGTTAAGCAGCAATATGATTCTACACGCGATATTTCGTATTTTTATGTTAATAAAATGTTGATAAAATCAATTACCCTGTTCTAATTCACAAAATGAAGGCCCTTGGCTTTCCTTCTCTCTCTGTGAACTGGGTTAAATCTTATTTGTCCCGTCGTACTCAGCGTGTACTGTTCTGTGAATTTCTTTCTGAGGAGATTTACGAAGAATTGGTGTACTTCAAGGGAGCCACCTCGGTCCACATCTTTTTAACATTTATGTCAATGATTTACCTTTTTTTTTATTTCAATCACAAATCTTGTTCTATGCTGACAATGCTAAGATTTTTCGAGTTATCTCTTCTAGTCAAGATTGTGATCTTCTAAATACTGACTTAGATGCCTTCTTCAAGTGGTGTTCTATTAATTCTCTTCCATTTAACATAAATAAGTGTATATGTTTAGTCTATCTGTCGTAAATAAACTCCGATCGTGCTCGAGTATACTATTAATGGCTGTGTTTTGGCAAGACTGGACAACATTAAATACCTAGGTGTATCGTATGATAGCCGAATCTCTTCCTGAGACACCCGAAATTTCTTAGGATTCCTAACCACAGGACTAATTATGGTCTTCATGAGCCCGTAACTTCAAAGTCTCGCTGTATTAACACTCATATTAATTTTAATTTGACCAAGAATTGTGTTAAGGCTAGGTTGGATTAATTGATTCAGATGTACATGTTTTTGTAGTAGTCAGGCTTTGGCGAATTGTAAATAAATAAATAAAAAATGATCTATTTCATTTGAGAGTAGCTGAGTAGATATTATTATTTTCAATGTATGACAGTACTTGCTAGCCCAGTTTGGTAGTATATATTATAGCTAAATAATTCTTTTACACAAACCTGAAATTATTTGGAAAAATGCGACATACCATAAAGGAAAAAAAAATTACGTTGTGAACTATGAATTCTTAGCATTCATATTCAAAAAATTTATGTAAATCATTAAATCAATTGTCCAGCTGGTATTCTGGTCTATTAATTTCCATAAGCGTCACAATATTTGCGCCATATATCATGAATCAGCAATAAAATTAAAATAACATTTGGCAAACATCCGGCTCAGTTGGCACTAATTACCGTCTTACCGTCGATATATCCCTCCTAAGAAGTGATAAACAGAAATCGCCTGTCGAATAATTCACAGCCGTAGCCGCCGCCGGGATTGGAGTCCAGGAACCTCTTTTGGAGCAGAACAGAACCCCATCATGTGGACGCAATTATCGTAGTTGATGCTGGGCCATAAAAAACTGATTGAAATTCAAAGGAGGCCCCCGATTGCTCTGTTGATTGGATATAAATTAAGAAGTGATAAAAATCATGTTGAACGATCGACGACGTCTAGTTAAGATAAGGTGATTAAGATCTCCGCGCCGATAAGATTGAGGTCTTTAAACGAACCTAAAAGCGGATCTGTGTATTTTTGTAGGCGCCTGGGAATCTTCTTGATCGAACGGCTTAAGGTGAGTTCTTTGAATGAGTTTCTTTACCTTATAAATTGCGTATTTGATTCTTTCGTTGCTCAGGTCACGTAATATGATAAGGACAAGGTCTTTGGATGAGGTCTTTAACATAATGCCACAAATTACGGCTATTCAGCTGGAGCTGAATAATGGTTATTCAGCTGTAGCTATTTATATAGCTGAATACCGATTATATATTATTTATATAGCTAAATACCGATTATATATAGCTGAATGACAATAATATTATATAAGATTATAGATAGCTGAATGACAATAATGGTTATTCAGCTGTAGCTATTTATATAGCTGAATACCGAGTATATATAGCTGAATGACAATTATTCAGCTATAGCTATAAATAGCTGAATTTCTTCATTTGCAGAAAATTATTAATAGACTTGTCTAATTGAGTCGTATTACCTCATTAAATTCTCTCATAACTCCTTGTTTTAAATGTCTAGAACCGCACAAGTGAGTGTGGTTGTATGGAAATTTTGGTAATTTATGAAATTTGCAAACCTATTTTGGTTATGGATATCTAGATTCATTTTAATCCAGTCTGACACCTTAGTCTTTTCCTTCAGTGGTTTATCGTGGCATCATATTTAATAGCATCAATAAATTTCAAGGAGGATTATATTTTAAGCCTGAAATAGATGCGCTTCTCATCTTCTAGATACTTAAGTGAGCTCACTCAGGTGTTGCGGAGAGGGCATAAATCACCTGGCTGAAAAGTGCGCACGCTCACTTAACTTAGATATGCTTGAAGACCGCTGAAGAATATCGCTTTTAAGTAAACACGAGCAGAGGTCCGAGGCGTCATGGTGTCTGGCCCCGGCGGCGGCGGCAGCGGCGGCGCAGTGGAAGCATTCGAACGAGAATACCTGTGGGCAGAAGATATTTATTTATTTTTTTATTCTTGTCTTACCTGCCGAAATCCACGAAGAAGCTAAATAGGGGGGTTCGCGGGGAGACTACCTGACCAGCCAGCATGGCTCTGCAGTCCGAGTGATCTTTACAGTGACCAGACGATTTTTTCTTTTATATGACCTTTCCGGAATTTTATGCTAGTGGTGTGTGGCGCGATCGCGGAGCTGGTTACCGCCGTTTTAGCTAATTAGTGAATTTTAGTGGGCTTTAGTCGCCCGAAAAACGTGAAGATTTATTCTTGTGATATTTTCGCCTGTTTTATGCGAATTCCAATGTTATCAGCACCTGGTGATCTTTACGTTTGTTGGCCGTTTTTGGCCGTTTACGGATCATTTCCACAATACAAAGAGCCAATTGGGAGCCGTTTGGGGACGATTTGCATATCAAAAGCACAGAATGACTCAAATTAGCAGGAAATCTTTCAATTGGCTCGTTGATTTATTTTTTTTTTCGGAGGCGGTGCTACAAAGACCGATCGGTAGCAATGAGAACTTGGGATGGGAATATTTTTTTTTTTTTTGAATGCAAACGTCTCACACGTGGTGGAAGTTTGTGTGTTTTTGTAATTCTTTTAATTTAAGATCTTTTTAGTTTCAGAGAATGGTTTTATGTTTTCCGCCTGGAAATAGTTTATAATATTTTTTTTTTTTCTGATATCCAAAGGGAATGCGGATCTTATGGATTGTTTATAGACCATCTTATTAATAAGCGGTCATTAGCTTTCTATGATAGAGCAATTTATTTTCAAACTTAAGATATTAATAATCAGTTTACATAACAGAAGAGCTTCAGAAAGGAATGTGGTTCTTGTTTAACTATTTGCATTCATACTTGCAACTCGATTAAGTAATAGAAATTACCTTTATAAATTTTAAATTTTGTGAATTAAGGGATATATGGACTTTTTCATTCAAATAAGTCCCTAAAAGTATTTTAACTAATCTCTGAATATGTTCTTTTCTGCAATTTTGGTATGAAATAGGTTTTTACCTATATGATATGTCTAAATAAAAATATAAAAGAAAAACAATTTTAATTTAAAAAATTTTATTTGGAATTCTAACATTAACCTAAATAATTCTTACTAACAAATACTTTCCCATACAGACGATATTTAGATTTAAAAAAAAACTAACTATCTCTTATGATTGTACATTCAAAAAATGAACACATTTATCTATTTAAAAGCTTACTAACTAACGAGAAACAAAAGTGCTAAACAATCCTTGGACTGAAATGAAATAAATACTTAAAGCTACTGGAGTATGACTTTGAAGCCCTAATTGAATTAATTTCTTAAAAATAATTACATTAACATTTATATAAGATAGTTTTTAGCCTTCTGAGTCGTCTTGTTTAAATATAATGTCGCTTATATCATAACAGTATGGCTCTGTTCATACTTTCAGCCCTAGATTTTACATTTTATAGTTATACGACTAACGTATTTAGATTTTGTAGTAATCTAACTACTTTGTTCGGAATAGGACATAAGACTTTTCAAGAAGTTGCATTTTCGAACAGTACAATTATAAAAATCATCAACATTGAATGCTATTTTAGAATAAACAAATTTCAATTGAGGGAATTGATATCTGATGAATTATAATATTATTAAAATTTGCTTTTTTTAAAATTACTATTCAGAGCTTTTATGACAGATACAAAAAAAAAATTATATGAAAAGACCCTTTTTTGTGGACCTTAATAAAAATAAAAATTAAATATCACTTCAAGAAATGTTTTGAAAAGCATACAAAACATAAAACGTTTGCATCGTATACACGTATTTTTTTTTTATCTGCGGATACGCACATTCAGAGGATGAAAACCACCCCTAAAGTTTACCCCCAAAAACAGTTTTTCCTAAATATTTCAAGTTCTAATGAATTTTTTCGAATCAAATAAAATGGAAATGATGTCTCACAAATATACTAACCTTTTGTAAGTAATCCGGTGGCAACCCTAATTTTTTATTGCAGAAAAACGATTATTTTTTTATATTTTTGTGTCACAAAAATAACATTTTTAGTTAAAAATCATTGAAAAATATTTTTTTACATACGATTTTGAAAAATAAAGTTGACCTGTTTTTGGGTTTTCTTAAAAAAAGTTCCTCAAGGGGGTAAACAACCCCTAGCACTAATACGTAAATGATGTATATTCTTTTAGGCATCAGTTTTTTTTCGTGAAAATCAGTACTAAGGGGTTTTTGGAGTCGCTGATTACGAGTCTGATGTTAAATTTAAAAAATTCAAAATGTCGGATCCAACATGGCGGACAAACTTTTGAAAAATACACCAAGTTTTATTTTAAAAAAACAATAAATAAAAGTACCCCCTAAATGTGCGTATTCGCATATAAAAAAAAAATACGTGTCTCTAATTTTTGGATACTCTACTCTCCTGAGAACGTTTCCTTGTAAGTTTTTGTTGGAGTGCAAATCTTTTCGAGAATTTTTCGAGTTTTGTCAACTTTTAGAAACATTCTCTTTACACAAAAATTTTAAAAATAGGTAAAACTTTTTTTACAGACTAGTGAAGTTTAAAAAAATATATTAAATGTTTTCTTCTTTTTTTAAAACATCACTCTACATTTTGTGATATCACGAAGTAATTCAAATCAATTGTCGATGATTACATATCAAATCTCGAAAGTCTTATTGGGGTCTATTCAATATTTTAATTCTATAATTAAATTTTCACCTAAATCTACCATTAAGTGAACACCCGTGCAGAGGAACATCTACAGTCTCGTCACAATAAATAGGACAACTAAATTTATCTTCTGGTACACAAATTTCTCCATTGAAAATTTGTCCTGCTGTACAAGAGAGTGCAGTACGTTTTCCGCCAATGCAGAAAAAATAATTTCTACATCCCGAATCGATATCAGGAAAGAATCCATCATTAATACAATCTTTGGTGCATTTCTTTGGCATACAATTCAGCTCCTTATGATTGTATTGGCTAGGACAAGTGTGTAAACTAGGGCTAACACATTTCTCTCCATTAAAGATATTACTCCCTCGACATGTTAATTGTGTGATTTTCTCACCGTTCTTACAAAATATATAATCCCTACATTTTGAAGAGATATCTGCATGATATCCATCTGATTTTCCAGTACAAATTGAGTTACAATTACATTGATAACCTTCAGTTGCAGGTACACATTGATACCCATCAAAAACGTGTCCAACTTCGCAAAGGTATGTGATTTTATGTCCATTCGAGCAGTAATAGTAAGATCGACAACCTGCTTCTCGATCTGAGTAATACCCATCTTCTTTCGAAAGGCAGGAGTTGTCTAAAGGACATTTGTAGGACTCCTTTGGGACACAATTGTTGCCGTCGAAAACCTTTCGAGCTGGACACCTATACTCAGTCTTATATCCATTTGTGCAGTAGTAATAAGTTTTACAGTCCTGACCTTGATAGAACCCTTTAGCTTTATTCTCACAATCTTGAGACTTTACAGACTGTAGACATTTTTTTCTGCTTGATAATTTTTCAAAAACACAGCTCTTCTGATCCAAATCAAAGTATTGTTCATTGGGACAATCAAACAGTTCAACAGTTCGTCCAGACATACAACGAACATAAGAGGAGCAACTTTCTTGAGGATTTCCGAAAAATCCATTCTCCCGCCCTTTGCAGATATCATTCTCAGAGTCCCAAACTGAGGATGGGCAGGTATAAACAGGATCAGGTACACAATACTCTCCGTTGAAGACTGATCCACTTCCACAAAGTTCTCGGCTAACTAAACTTTCACCTTTGCAGACTAGAAAAGATTTGCAATCGTAAGAAGATGGATCAAAATGTGATCCATCTCTTTTGTGTCTGCAAACATGCTGTGTCATACCGCTGTTACTTGAACAGTATGGCACATCTTTAGCAAGAGTGCACTGTTGAGTCTCATCTTTGAATAGGTATCCTTCTGGACAGTTTCTAACATCAACAACTTCCTGATTTCTGCAAATTATATAACTGGAGCAACCTTCAGCACTGAAACTCCCATCAGCTTTTCCAGAGCATCGTTGATCTCCAGAAAATGGATATCCAATAGCTGTGGTGTAAGGTAGATCACACATAACCAGATCTTGGCTAACACAACTTTGACCATTGTGCAGGTGAGCTGATGGACAATTATCGATGCTGACCACCTTTCCTGCATGGCATGTGAAAGATCTTCGGCACGCGTGCGTGGTATCCTGATAGACACCATTCGTTCGACCTGTACAAATCGGTTCAAAGCAAACACCTGGAAAATTTTTGAAAGAATTATATGAGGTGAGTGCCAAACCAGTCACCATGAAACTTTTTAAATATAACTTTACCTGAGTTGCGGGTACAGGTTTGTGTGTAAAAGTCAAACATTGACCCTGGACCACATTCGCTGACCTCCTTTTGTCCACGTCTACTGCACTTATAATACGATGTGCAGTGACTTCCTGGTGTCGCATAATAAAATTCATCGATATTTGTACATTTGATTTTCACATCTGATGCCGTGCAAGCTTGAAGCGCTATACGGGGAGATTAAAAGAAAATAATTATTACTAAAAATAGTTCTAGTTGGTATATACTTTTTGAATTTAAGTCTAAACAGAAATCTATCATAGTTAGTATTATAATTATAATTTAGCAATATGTTAGATAATCATAGATTATGTAAGAAAAATAAAAGTTCATCTAATAAGGTATCTGTTAGCATAATTTTGCGTGGTCGGCTAATAAACAAATATAGAAGTAACTTGTTTAGCACCTTCAGCTAGAAGTTACTCGTTGATTGGAAGCTCAGTGACGTCTCACGTCAATGCCGGTTGATTATACCAATTATAGGTAATGATTGGATATATTATAAGATCCGCTTAGGAAGTGCTTTAATACGATTCATTATCAGATTTACTAGATTTTGCTGCAATGAGATGATGGTAAAGTCCTACTCTTTTATTTAGAAAGTACTCGTTTGACTAGTGTTTCTTTATTCTAGTCTGTTCTTATATATCTGTCATTAAACTATAAATTAAATCCGGTACCTTCTTTGACTACATTTTTCTAAAAGTCCGAAATGGATTCATGGGCATCAAAAATTTAAAAAGTTGAATTAACCCATTAATGCCTGAATAACAAAAAATTGTACGGCAACTTCGAGGCGCTAACTTTTATCGAAGGGGTGGTAAATTCTCACCGAGACCAACTTTTCTAGACGTATTTTGAGTCGCCCGACACGATCCAACCAAAAAAAAAGTGAAAAAAAAATTATTATTATTGTTTTTGGGCAATATTATGCAAATAAATACCTTTTTCACGTAATTTTTTTTCGAAAAATGACTGATTTAGTCGGGAAAAAGCTACTTTTTACTGCAATAAAGTGCATAAAACGTGTTATTAGGACTTAAACTTCAAAAATATGCAGGCATTTAATCAGTAATCAGTGACCCCAAAAACTCCGAATACCCAATTTTTTTTCGAAAAAATTGAGATTTTTGCCAAAAATTATTGAATTACGAAAATCTGATAGCAAATTCGTAATCAGTGACCCTTAAAAATAGTTTATATACATTTTTGGGAATAGTCGAACATAGTGAGATAAAAAAAAGTGATCGAAAGTAATGCAAATATGCGTTACATTGTTGCAATTTTTATGCAGCCTAATATTTTTAACGAAAAAAATACCTGCATATTTTTGAAGTTTAAGTACTAATAACACGTTTTTTGCACTTTATTGCAGTAAAAAGTTGCTTTTTCCCCACTAAATCTGTCGTTTTTTCGAAAAAAATGACTTGAAAAAGGTATTTATTTACGTAATATTGCAAAAAAACAATAATAATAATTTTTTTTCACTTTTTTTTTTGTTGGATCGTGTCGGGCGACTCAAAATACGTCTAGAAAAGTTGGTCTCGATGAGAATTAACCACCCCTTCGATAAAAGTTAGCGCCTCGAAGTTGCCGTACAATTTTTTGTTATTCAGGCATTAATGGGTTAATAAACTTACAAGGAAACGTTCTCAGGCGTGTCTCACCGATTTTGATGAAATTGAAATATGTTATAGAGTTTTTTTTTTATCTGCGGATACGTACATTTAGGGGGTACTTTTATTTATTGTTTTTTTTAATAAAAATTGGTGTATTTTTTAAAAGTTTGACCGCCATGTTGGATCCGCCATTTTGAATTTTTTAAATTTAACATCAGATTCGTAATCAGCGACTCCAGAAACCCCTTAATACTGATTTTCACGAAAAAACGGATGTCTGAAAGAATATACATATGATGACCTTTTTTTAAGAAAACCCTAAAACAGGCCAAATTTATTTTTCAAAATCGTATTTAAAAAATTATTTTTCAAAACAGTTATTTTTGTGACGCAAAATGATTTAAAAAAAAATGGTTTTTTGCAATAAAAAAAAATCTGCCACTCCTGTGAACCGGAATACTTACAAAAGGTTAATATATTTATGAGACATCATTTCCATTTTCTTTCATTCGAAAAAATGTATTAGAACTTGAAATATTTAGGAAAAACTTTTTTTGGGGGTAAATTTTAGGGGTGGTTTTCACCCCCAAAATGTGCGTATTCGCTGATCAAAAAAAAAAAATACGTGTCTCTTATTTTTCGATACTCTAGTACATATTTCAATTTCATCAAAATCGGTGAGACACACCTGAGAACGTTTCCTTGTTAGTCTTGAATTTTTCAGTTTTTTTCAGATGAATTTCTTAAAATTTTCTTATTTTACACATCTTAGCCCATCTTCAATTGGTAAGAAAATAAATTATATTTTTATGAGCTGTTATAGATTTTGTTTATTTTAAAATCTGGGTATATTTTCTTCTTTGGATTATATATAAAAGAAACAACAGTCGAGAATTTATGGAAAAAAAAGTTCTATTTCAGAATATAAATGAATTGCTTGACTTTAAGGTCAAAAAACCCAAAAAAAAATTTTTTTTTGAATTTGAAGATTAAAAATAATATCCATTATCAAAAATTTCATCAACAAGTTTTAAACCACTAAAATTTAAAAAAAAAATGTTTTATATATGAGGAACATAATCTACAGCTTATGAGATGGAAGTTATGCTAGTTTTATGTTTATATTTATTATTTATTAAAAAATACTGAAAATGTGAAAGGACGTTTTAATAAATAAATGAATTTGTTATTTCTCTATAAAACTTCTTGCAAGCGATTTTTTAATGAAAGGCATAGTGATAAAGTTGAGGGGTATCTAACTATGAATGAATGAACTTTGAATTCAAATTTCAAATAATCTTGGTCAATGGTACGGTTTCTTCAGAATTGAATGTTCTACAAAAGTGTCCATTGCGGCGTAACCCTAACTCCCATCAGCGAGGTAGTACGGGTCACTAAACCCAATTTTTTCATGAAATTCTCGTTTTTTTGCCCCTATCTCGTAAATAACAAGAACTGCAGAAAAATAGTAAATGATAAACTTGTAGGAAATTCAATTTCCTACAAAAAAGTTCAAGAACACAAAATCGCTAAAATCCATATTTCTTGAGATATTGGTCTTTGAAAAAATCAACAATTTCTAAAATTTAGCTCAATAATCCATGAAAATTCCACACTACCTCAACTTTAAAGCCCAATATCTCAAGAAATATCGATGTTAGCGATTTGGTGTTCCAGAACTTTTTTGTAGGAAATTGAATTTCCTACAAAAGTTTGTCATTTACATTTTTTCTGTAGCTCTTGTTATTTACGAGATAGGGGCAAAAAAAAAGAAAATTTCATGAACAAATTGGAAAAATTTACATTTTTTCTGCAGTAAGTAAAATTGAATTCGTTAAAATTTAAAAAAATGAAAAAAGTTCAATTAATTCTTAATAAATGCCTGTTCGTATTTTGTTATAGTTGATAGGATGGATGATAACTATGGACCAATATTATCTTAAGAATATTGATGATTGGAAGTACGTTAAATTATTATTAATGCATTTTGTGCGCAGTTTTTTCAAATATATTTAGATATTTTACGCGTATTAATATTAGAGCATCTATTTTAAAGCCTGTTGTTTTGAATTAAATAAACTGGATTTTTATGATTTCATACTGGATTCCACTAAAAACATACGTCTCTAGGAAATCTACTAAAATCGTGAAATGTTACTTGTGTTATGAGCAAAATCACTTTAAAAAAAATCGCTCTTTAAAAAGATCAAACGATTCACGATATTCGATTGGTTTTGGGTCTATATATAGTATAAAAATAAAATAAAATGAAATAAAATAAAATAAAATAAAATAAAGATTAGGAAAGACATCACGTCGCCTATTAAACATTTAGCCCCTAACTCCCTTGGTCACATTCTTGGCAATAAATCATAGGTTGAATAGATGCGAAATATGATATCTATAGCGATATATCTGAAACACGTTGTTTATTTCACTAATAAAAACCGAAATGAAATTCCGCCCACATATAAGAGCGCATCGTTTTTCTATAGAGACAGGTTGCCAAGGGGAAGAACATCTCGACCACCTCGAACAATCGTTTTCTATTTATTTTTCGATGTTTTTTACCATAATCTGAAAAATTGTTCGACCTTTTTTGTTTTTTTAATTTTTTTTTTTTTTTTTAGTGTGACTATCTCTGATCATCGTTAGAAGATTTTTGTGACGTTGGTGTTGAGGTGAGATATATCGTAGATCTTACCTGATGAAATTAAAACGATGGTAGCACCAAACAGCACTGAAGAACGACACATCCTACACATCCTTAAATTGTTCAGTATCATAGTTGACTGGAAGCACTATTTTAATTTTTTATTGAAAATGGCGCGAATTTATATCACTATATAACTTTCTTAAAAAAGTAGAGCACATTGTCGAACTAGTTCACTAAATAGTCACACTTTATCTGTGTCTGATCCGGGGTTAGTCATAGTCTGTCTAGGTCTTTGCGAGCGGTGACCTTTCACTCATTGGCCTTTCATTGGCGCAGAAAATATATCTAAACATTTACTTGTATCCGCTTCGGTGCTAGGCCACTACAATATTTTATAATTTTTATTTTTTTTATTTTTTATTATCTTCTTATATCGCGTCGAACGGCAGCAGCAACAACACTCGAAAACAAGTCGTTGACGCTTAAAACCTGCAGCGGACACAAGTCACCGACAAGCAAGCAAGCGTCTTTAATTATTTTTGATATTCACGTATTCTCAATCAATAGCGAAGTCACTGTCCCAGGTAAACAAAACAAAATTAATCGATATGGTGCGAACCCGTGGACAAGTGTTGAATCGATCGATCTGATCGTTTTGATATTTTGGGCTGGAACACAACAATAATAAGAAATAAAAAAAAAAAAAAACAGATCGTAGATACGCGGGACTACAAACACCTCGCACGATCGAGAGATACTCTTTGCTTATTCGAAACCGCGAAGCTGAATGAAACTGTCTTTCAGAGTCTCGCGGAATTTATATCGCGGCAATCTTCCCGCGTTATATCTTCTCGCGCCAGAGATTCTTTGGTGCGAGTTCTTCAAGAAAAGTTTAAGCACACCAAACTTCGGGGGCTATGTATGTGATGATAATCTTGATCAGCTCTTGATCACTAGAGCGATGATATTATTTTAATCATTATATATACCCTGCCCATTTATTTTTATCCAATAAAAATAAATCGTTGTATTTTGTGACTTTAACAAAATGTTATAGAGATATTAAGAGAGATTTTGATCGTGATTTGGATACGTGCCAACGATCGTCTTAATCATAATCACAATACTTCCTGAAGGCGGCGAACTTCCTTCCTTGAATTCAGTACAGAGTATCTCTCACAATTAAAATGATCTTCTGAGCGATCTTAAAAGTGTATAATAATCTCAGAGCACACGATCGATTGGGAGTGATCTTGCAGTAGTATAAGAAATTAAATGTTCGCTCTTTAGTTTTCTCAATTGTCTTACTTTAAAACTTCGCATCTTCTTATTAACTGTCGTCGATCCGTGCAAATGCTAAAATCGTGGATGAATGCACAAGGAAATGACCAGTTCTAATGTCGAGTCGGAACTTCGCCTTCGCGCCAATGCTAAAAAGTGTTTAATTGTTTGGACGACCTGTTCGGCAATTGAAAGCGGCTAAACGGCGCAACTTGGCGCGGTATTGTGTTGGTTTTCTAATGGATCCACTAATGAGGGCATTTCGGCGGCACGGCGCGCGGCGCGGCGCTGTCTCAAAAGCCCGCTTAAATTTATGGACACACGTACGGGGGAGGTATTTTATTTTGTGAGAAAACGTCCACTAGTTTTTTGCCGATTTCATGGAGTTTTTTTTTTTTTAAAGGGGGGACAATGGGAGGTCGCGGTTTAAAATGGGAAGCATATTTTGTATGCCGGTAGCAAAATAGAAAATATTTACTCACTACACTTAAACATTTTTTTTGAAAAATTAAATATCCTAAACGTCCTTGTTATAATTAGGTGGGATCTTGTTCTGTTACGGTAAATTAAATAATATATTTTTTTCCTGTCGGTTTCGCTTAGTTGCAGTCTAGAAAATGTGTATCCATGTCCACACACTGAAAAAAAATATATATAGTTGATTCAGCAATGAGACCATGTTAATTCAGCTGGTATACGAATTTTCTGTTTCAAACAACTAGATCCTAGTTCATCTAACTATATTAATGTCAATTTTACTAAATAATAGTTGAACAAAAACATGTTAAATGTTTGTTTTAACAAGCAACTGTAGTCATTGACACTATGCGATTTTGGAATTCCCGAGTTATAACTGAACGAGATTTTGTTTCAAGAATTCATAGCTTTTTATTTATGAACTAGCTGGGTTACCCGGTTTCACCCAGCGTTGGGTAAATACTTACTAATTAAACAGTTCTCAAATGTTCTAGTTTGTTATATCCTAGAAATTGTTTCAACCTGAAAACCCCTTTATGGATCCGTCATATTGAATTTCCAAATCTTAATAATATTTAAAATTAGTAACCTTAAAATAATCATTGTACCAATTTTCATTAAAATCCATTGGAATCGAGAAATCTTGGTCGCCATATTGGATCCGCCATCTTGGATTTTTTTTTGGACAGCAGATTTGAAATCAGCATTCCGCAAAACCTCTATGTACCAATTTTCATGAAAATCTCTTCAAATTATCTGAAAAAAAGTTAGCCTATATGTTGCAAATTGAAAATTATCGATGCAAGCGTGTAGGCGTGATTTTATAACAAACAAACAAACAAACTTTCATTTATATATAAGATAACCTTTCTTCTAATGATGTTATACAGGGTGTTTCACATGGCGTATGCCAACATTAATGGATCAAAAGAAAACAACATTAAAATAGTGGTGTTTTGGTGTAAGTTTCATGTCGCTGCGTTGAGTAGATCAAAAGATAAAGATAAACTGATGATGTGCATACTAAGAAAATTCCTAATTTATGAATCACCCTGTAACACCCAAATGGCTGAGATGGCCTCCTTTCATAGAATTTTTTGTTTGTCTGGGTGACATTTTTCACCCCACTCATTTTGGCATACGCTATGTAAAACACCCTGTATATTTAGAACTTTGGGTACTAGTTGATAATTGAAAGAGTGTATACCTTTATAGTAAGCGACTGGATGTTATATTTATTTTAAATGTGTTTTCTTCGAATTCGTTACTTTCAAATCTACGATAAAAATTAAAAAATACTATTCATTCAATCTATTTAAATTTTTGCTAGTAGATATACATACTTACAACTTAATACTCTATCGAAAACTGAATTAGCATTCTGTCTAAAAAATATTAGCTTGAATTACAATGGCACCGCAGAGACAGCAACAGCAAAAACTTTTCATTGGCCGAAAATGGCTCAGACATGACCAATGATTAGGTTGCTGCTGCCGCCGTTTTTAGTTCACGCTTTAGCAGTGGTGAATTTACAAGCAGGGTGAGTAGGCTGCAGCCTAGGGCGACAAATTTGGGACCAACATTTTTTTTTTTATATGGAGGATCTAACTTAGGCGAACAATTTTAAATCATCAGCGTAAATTAAGAACTTAGAAAAAGAGAATATTTCAACAATATCATTGATAAATAATATGAATAATAGAGGCCCAAGGTGACTGCCTTGTGGTACTCCGGATGAGGCAATAATATGCTTAGAAGATAGGTCTCCTATCCTTACCCGTTGTATACGATTGGTAAGATACGACTGAAACTACTTCAAAATTGATCCATTGAATCCATAGTATTTTATTTTGTCTAATAAAATCGGAATTGATATTTTATCAAACGCTTTAGAAAAGTTGTTATACAGTACATCCACTTGAATACCATTTTCTGTACTATGAGCACAGACATTTTTAAATATCGCTAGATCCGAAATAGTGGATCTACGAATGAAAACTCCATTCTGCTCATTCACAATAATATGCTTAACCAATGAAGCCGCTTTGGAAGCAACCACAGCATCTAATAGCTTAGGGATAGTATTCATAATTAGGACGATAGTGCACAAATCATAAAGTTACAATTTCGTTGACAAAAATATTCTAATTAATATGGTTGTATCGAATTGTAGAGGTGGGTAGGGGCGTCGAAATTTAAATAGCCTACTGGCGGCAAATGTGTAAATCCGCCACTGCGCTTTAGTATTTTAAAAAACAACAACTCTCAATGAAAATCAGTGGCGTAGCTAATCTTGAGTGGGTTCTGTATTAAAATTTCTTGGGGGGATCTTTTTGCTGAAAATAAACAAATTATATGTGAAAATAAAATTTTTTTACTAAGAAAACCCATACATATTAAAAAATTAACTCTAAAAAAAATATTCTAATGGTTAAATAGGTACTTTTGTTGCCCGTGAGGAAAAAACCATGAGACAGTGTGAATCGTCACATCAGTCTGTGATTCACCTTAAAAACTTAATATCTCATGTACTATTTGATTTAAAATGCTAGTAAAAAGTTCATTCTCTTCATTTGACGATTCTGTAAAACTATTTAACAATTTGTTTGGATCAACAAGGTAATTTTTTTTCGAGATATTCGAGTTATAAGGGTAAAAACATAAATTTTTTTTTTTTTAAATAAATATTAATTGCAACCAACTTGTCATGTTTCTTAAAATGGAAAGTTTTTATGTTTATTTCATATACAGGGTGTCCCAGAAATCAACGTCAAGCCGAAATCGAGCATTAGGCCAAGTCGTAACAGTTATCAGAAAAATATGAAAAAAAATCTTTTTTTTTAAAATTTTTTTTACAGTACAGTCGGTTAAAGTTGGGTGATGTAATTATTTTGAATTCAATGTTGGGTAAAAATCTAAGATTTTCTTTGAAACTGAGGCAGTCATGTTTTAACTTTTAACTGTAATTGATAGAAAGGTTATTCGTAGTTACATTACAGAAAAAAAACTGAAGAAAAGTTAATATTCGCAGTCACAGGACTTGAAAGATCATCACATGGTGTCAGTTTTTAAGATTTATTTTTGAATCCTTATAATTTGAAAAGTACATGACCAAGATTTTTTTTCATATTTTTCTGATAACTGTTACGACTTGGCCTAATGCTCGATTTCGGCTTGACGTTGATTTCTGGGACACCCTGTATGTTACAATTTATTTGTGAAAACATCCCAAAATATATAGGGGAGGGGGGGGGGGGGGGGGGGGGGGGAGTTCTCTCAAAGTAAAAAGTGGAAGGGGGGGGGGGGGGATAGTAATTTACATTTTTTAACTAAATTGACAACTCGTTCAAATAGCGTTAAAATATTAATTTAAAATAAAGTTTAATTTTTACATCTTCAATATATATTTAATTAAATATTTTTAAAAATATCTACACTACTAACTCTTATTAAAAAAAATACTAAATAAAAGCTCTATTTTTTTAAAACACTTATTTTTTTGAAAAAGATATTTTACAAACTTTAAAAAAAAAAGATTTCAAAAAAGAAAATCTAGTTTTCGACTTTTCGCAGCGAAAGAAAGAGTAAGAAATATTTTAAAAAATATGTTTGAACTTCTTCAGTAATCAGTTACAATCTGAGTAAATCAATAAGTGCTAAAGGTGTGTGTTGATCGCTTCTAAAATATACTACATATTTATAATATTCCATTACTCTCAAATTGAGTAAAGGCGCCAATATTTATTGCCATGTGGAGAGGACCTATTATTTTTTTACCTTTTTCAATGAATTTTGCGATGAGGTACTTATATGAAGTATTCTCCTTTTTCATTCTGAGGGCTTTTTTTCATACATCAATTTTTTTAGGGTATGAGAAAAACATTACTGATTATTTTTAAAAAATTACATCGACATAGAAATTATACTAATTTTTATATTGTATGCAAAAGAGAAAAAATTTACAATTATTACACAGGTCAACAAAATTAAACTCTTTTTTTGAGTCTGAGTTATGAATGCTATTTTCTTATTACTTGTTTCCAAAAGGAAGGCAAAAGTGTCATAATTTTGTTAAAACTTTGCTTTTGTGAAGGAAAATTTGACATTCGTTTGGATAGTTTGAACCTCAATTACAACTAAATGCGTTGTGCGATATTTTTGACTTTTTGCCAAAAAGTACGTTATACTAGAGAAAACAGTATAGGTACATTTTTGTATTGGGTTCCAAAGTGGTGAATTAAATATGGCGTCCGAACATTTGCAATTTTATGCGGTTTTTTATCAAAATGAATCAAAGAGGTCTTAGGGTCGCTGAAACTTAATCTGTTACCAAAATATATATTAAAGATGGAGGATCTAATATAGCAACCGAAAATTTAAAAATGTCCGACCCCAACAGATTTACAAGGAAATGAAAACCTAACAATTTTGATGATTGGTCATTTTAAAGTTGCTGTCCTGGGCACAAAAGCAAATTTTTTTAAAAATCATGTTGATTTTCTTCAATTGTGAGACGAAAGCAATGAGGAATGACTGCATATTAATCAGAATCAAAAATCGTGTCGACTTGTGTTATCTTATAAGAATATACTTTTATAGAATTAAATATTACAAAATTAAAAATTTAAATAAAACTCAATTCAACTTAATGCAACTGAATATGTCGAATTTCTGATCAATCAGCTAAAAAAGCTTCTCAATAAAGGCGCTAAAACTGAATTATCCTTGATGATAAAATGTAAAATTCATATTCGTATGCTATACACTGACAAAAATATTTCTGGTTGATTCAACAATGTTTGAAACAACTAAATCCTAATTCATCTAATTATCTAAATGTTAATTTTACTAGAGCCTAGTTGAAATAAATAAGGAATACATGTAAATTTTACTAGAAAATATTTCTTAATTTTTAAACACTTTACTATTAGATACCTACTCGAAAATTAGTTTAACACTAGAACAACCGTGGCCTAAAATATTTAACCCAAGATTCATTTTTATAAATTAGATTAATTTTACTTATTTTCTCTCTGTTGAAACTCTGTGAAACCCATGTGATTTTTAATAACTAACAAGATAATTTTATAATTTTTAAATAGATTTCTCTAGTCATGCTCACCAGCAATCTTTTTAGGTGAAAATCATAAGCGAAAATAGTTAAATGAAGCACGAAATCAGTTGTTGGAACCGGATATTTTTTTGGGTGTATGAACGAGTTTATCATAATTTGTTATTAAAAAATTCAAAAATTGAACTAAATCGTTCTAGACCGCAATACCTCTTTATTACCAAGAATAATAAATAAGGTGACGTAAGTATTGTTCGTTTAGTTAGGAATATTATTCAGATATTGTTGTAACTAACTTTAGATTTGGTTTCACACTTAAATATTCTTCTTTTGGGTAAATCCCATGTTTCCAAGTATTTTTGTAAAATAAAATTTAAAAAGCCATCATTTATTGGTTTCTCAGGGAATTAACTGAACAAAATGTTTGCTTATTTATTTAATACTTTTTTTTTTAATTTTTTCTTGATATTTTCTAAATGAAATCATGATCACTTTGGTAAATAAATGTCAAGAGCACTGCAATATTGTAAATATCATCATCGAAACAACAAATGAAAATAAAATAAATGCTCACAAACTTTTTGGTTTGCTCATCCTCCTCCAGATAAGATGGACCCCACCCCGTTCTTTGTGGGGATCAAGTCGTGATCGCAATAAATTACATCAAAAAAAGACATTTCTGGAGCTTTTTAGAATATTTTTAACTGAATCATAGCCAATTTGTCGGAAATATCTTCCAAGAAGACGTATCGTTAATCATTCGTGGTTCGCTTAGCCTCAAAAAAATTAATTTACACTCATAAAGAGGGAAATAACCAATAAAATAATATATTGAGGTAATTTTTAGCATTTTTTGGTAATATCTTAGGTATTTCAAAAATCTTGAAAAAGGCAGGTAAACTCGAAGATCGAAAAAGAAATAATAAAGTTGATCTGGTTTGGTTCTTTCTTGAACCTAGAAGTGGAAAAATCTGTTTTTAAAAAATCGTGTTCAGAAGATCATAAATCGAGACTAAAGTTGGGATTGGAGTGTGGGTAGGATTGAATCGATCGAAGAAACTATACGAGACATTATGGAGCCGATGTCGCGATTCATTATTTATTCTGGCGAATTTCGCTGAAGATGCCCGCTCTTTTGCATAAACCATGATACTAGGCAACAATTTAAATATGTAAATGTGGACTTTTATGGCAATTTCATGCGATTCTATCACTTTTTTATCTATTGGACTAATATTGGATTGCTGCTTTTATTTTAACATGTGACCTGCATAGGTTTTAGATAGTATAAAAACTATTTTTAGGATATGATGAATGGATTTTCATAGCTATAGAAAATGTATTAAATTTTTTGTGATAGTACATATGGTTTATTTTATTATTAAACTTATTCTATACTGTTCTTATGAACCCACAATAACAACATAATATATTTGGCGCCAACTATACGCAATATTACCTGATGTCGTCATTGAATAGAAGCGGATGTGGCCTTAATCGTAAAACAATGAATATAATTTTTATTTATAAATAAATTAAGAGAAACTACGAATATAAAATTGTAATAAAATCAAAAAGAACTTTGTTTGGGTGCACTATGATCGAAAGAATCATCGCAACGATCACCACAGTATCGATCGAAACCTGATCGTCGAGGTGTGTTTCAGTGAAACCAGTTACCCCTGTCCCGCCGCGACTGTATCCGCATACAAGTGGACCACTCACTGTCAACGAGCTCTAAATTATATAAGAATTCTGGAGTAAATTTAATTAATGATTTTTTCGGTATACCGGAACTTCATCGTCGTCTCTATCACACTCCTCCCCTTTCCCCTCCCCCCGGAGATTTGCATATTAAATGTTGGGATTAATTATTCGATTTTTCACGGTTCGGCGCCCCCTCAAAAATTAAAAAAGCTCTAAATTCATTGGGGGCTTGTTTATGAGGGTGATGATGGAGCGAAACCACAATTTATTGCACTGATAAAAAACTAGTTTTTGTCTTGATTACGCTATTATCTTGGTGGCGATGAGTAATGATATCTATAATGATTTTCAGCCATTTACTAAAAGTCATAACTTTATAGAAAGGTTGCGAATTAGTAATTTCATCATTCACGGATAGTGGACAGGAATCGTTTTCCTTATTGAATATTTAAAACTTAGATAGGTGGCTTTTGCATTTGTTGTTTATAATATTTAATAAATTATCTATTGTTGCAGCAATAACTTTTATGTGTATAACTTAAGTATCTGGTATTTAATTTTAGGTGTAACAAATATAGAAATATATTTTTCTCAGGAATGTGATCTTTTCGAAATAGTTATGGAAAAATGTCAAGATGTTACGTTACAGCCTTGAATATTATTTGAACTAAGTTTTTATATTTATTGTAGCAAAAAAACGCAAACTTAAGCACTCTCAAACTCTTATTAAAAATGTTCTACGAATTTACTTGATTTTTGGAGCACCCACCTGACGTAATTTCTAAAAAGTCGAATGATGATACAATTGTCCTCGTATTTATTTATTTATTTATTTATTTATTTTATTTTATTTCATTTTTGAGTGATAGATTTAACAAAATCAAAAACTATTTTAACCTTCGGTCAAAGCATACTGATCTTGAAATTTGCTATCATGTAGGAGAAAATAATTTAAAATAAACGTTGATTAAAAAATTAAGGGTATGGTTATGCGAACCAAATGAACTAGCAATAAGATTCAAGTTTTTTACAATTAATACTTTTACGAGACATTTATTGTTAAATAAAGTACGAAGTACTCATAAAAAATTGTTGCATCTCAGTAACAAATTAGATAATCAATTTACAGTCTTCTCTTTTTTAAATTGAAACTGAAAAAGACATCACATTCGTTCATTTTAGTTTTAATAATTATTTTTGTTTATAAAAATTTAAAACTGTTTGTTTATTCATTATTTATTTATTAAATTATTGACCACGCCTACAAACTACAGTTCCACAAGCTCACAATAACAAAAATAGTTAAACTACATAATAATAATTATTTAGCAAAAAAAAAAAAAAAAAAAAATAAATAAAAGATATCTCTTATAAAAAAACCGCCGCGATTTTCCTTCTAGATTCCAAAGTTTCAAGGCCAAGAAGAAGCCACCTAGATTTATAAGAAGTAGTGGACATTTTCCAGTTCAATTTTCTTAGTTCGAAGCTTGTAAACGATTTTTGTACGCATGAGGAATGAAAAACTGAATACCACACAATTGAAGCATACCCGAGAATCGAACAAACCAAAGAGGAATAAAAACATTTTAAGGTGAAAACGTCCTGAAAATCCTTCGAGCTCCTCTTAATAAAGCCTAACATCATAAAAGCTCTCGTAATAATATTATATAATCGATATGATGAGTACAACCCATTTTACGATCAAAGTACACACCGAGATCACGAATAATATCGGGACGCTCTACAACACAATTTTGGATCCCATATTGGAAAGAAACAGGATTCTTTAACCTGTGAAAGGAAAACGCCTTGCACTTCAAAGGATTTAATACAGCTCAAATTTATCAGTATCCTCCTTTAACCTATACTATAACAATCAAGCTAAATCATGAATAGTAGCAACAATTTTTATATCGTCAGCAAAGAGCAAACATTGGGCAAAAGCAAAACATAAATAGGCATTATTAATGAATATTATAAAAAGAAGAGGACCTAAATGGCTTCCCTGTGGAACACCCGAGAGAAAATCAAACACTTTTGATTGCACAGAGTCAATTAAAACAGTCTGTTTGCGATTAGTGAGATGTGAAGCAATCCATTGAAGAAAAGATGAGTGGAGACCAAAAACTTTCAGTCTAACACTTAGACTAACCCGATCGGAAGCCCTTAAAAAATCTGTAAATACAACATCCAATTGTGAACCCTGTTCAATAGAATTAATAGCAATACTTTTGAAAAATGCTAAATTAGTCGAAGTAGATCTCCCGGTCATAAACCCATGCTGCTGCTGACATTCTTAACTAAGCTCTCAAAAAATTTAGGTAAAGGCGATCAGTTTAACGATCCCTCTGTAATTACAAACCTCAAGGTTTATGTATTATGTAATGAATGATTTACATTCTCGAAAGGTGTTTTAATTCTCTCTGTGGTTCGATAATTACGTCGCCTTGTTAACATCTCTGGTTTTTTACAGGTAAAAATTTGATTTTCTTAAACAAGACCTACAGAGTTGATTTAACGTGTTTTAGGGTTTTTAAATACCCAAATGTAAAAAGTAAAAAATCTCGGATAAAAGCGAGATTTTCTATCATTTTTAATAATTTTTCAGTTTTGCAGCTCTGGCCTATTAATTGATTTTCTTTAAAAAAGCTAATAAAATAGATTTTTATGCATTAAGTAACACCTTTCATGGTAATTAAATACCCAAGTACAAAAAATCTAGAGTAAAACCTATTCTTTTGTTTTTTTTACCATTTTTAACAATTTTTCAGTTCTGCACCTTTGGCATGACATATAACAATTTTTTACAATATTTTACAATTCTGTTTCATGTCGGATGAAAACTTCTATTACTTCAATAAATTTAATAGTTATGCTGACATTACATGGCCATAACATGTTAAATATACTATAAAATAACATTACGAGAATTTTGTGCACGCAAGTTCAATTGTACATATGTATGATTTTATCTTCCAAAATCGTACATAGGGTTTTTCGGGATGCTCTTTCAGAATCTGGCATTTATTTTGCAAAAAAGCTTCATTAACCCTATTTTTTGATTTTTTTTTTTTTAAAACGTAATTTTCTTTGGAATTTTTTTTTTTTTTCAAAGTTGATTGTCTGACGTTGCTGCTATTGAATGATCATATAACCACCAGAAGTCGCGGTCCGAATGTCTAAACATGGTTTTGAAAGGTTTTTTCTTTGGTTTTTGCAAAATGGCCATTTCACTAATGCAATAAAAAATTTAGCGATTTTTTTACACGAAAAGGAACAACTTTACAAAAAAATTGTATAGTACAGAAAATGCTTGAAATTACCCAAAGAACAAGTGTGAATTTTTTTAGCACATTTAGATTTTTCAAAAATTGGCCAAATTCAAAAAACCAAAAATGGTCCAACAAATTCTGAAAAAATTCTTTGATTCTTCTTTCGTTTTTCCAAAATAAGAGGTCTTAAGGAAAATTTTCAAATATCTTTAAGGCTAAAAATACCAGTTCAAACCGTAACAGCCTACAAATTACCAAACTGTTATACATTTTCCTTTAAAAACCCAATAGATGGCGTTGAAATAGAAATCGTCAAATACCTTAAAAGAGAATTCGTTACAAATGTGCGTAAAAGAAACCCAATGAATGGACTTACCAAGTGATAATAAAACCGATAACATATCCAATAAAAGTTTTTTATACAATTTCTTTTTATGCAACTGAGGTTATCTTGTCTATATACCGTATTAAGATCAACTTGAACGGAACGGACACTAGTAAAAAGTGTAAACAAAGCGGCAAACACCTGAAGAAAATCACCTGCTTCATTGTCCACACCATGACGATCATGAGAATACAGTCCCATATTTTTGAGTCACCTGGGGAATAGGTATAATGTTTTTATAAAATTCTCTATGTATAGAAACGAATATATTTGAACACACTCTCACCGGCAAAACGAGCAAATGACGGTGACTTACCTGGTGCTTACCTGTGCATCTAGGTATATCCAGGTGTGTGGTAGAGTGACACGCAAGCCGCTTAAAGGTAAAAAGCACTACAGCGGCACCACACCGCGGATTCCACGAAGCGTAAAGGCCCAAACAGAATAGGCCGCTGTAGCCTGGCGCAACCACTGGATTCTTGTCTTGGCTGCCGCTTGCGATAATCTGCCGCACTGCCTGTAGCTAGGTACAAACACAATGTGCCGCTCATAATTTTGACCGAACACTGATAAAATTATGATTTTACATCAAATTTCACAATTTTGGTACATCCATAAGCATTTCCTAGCAAGCACAAGGCAGCGAAAACTTGTTTCGCGTAAAATATTAAAACTAGCAGTCCACAATTGCTCTAGCTTGAGACATGTCAAGCTTGGTGCGCACCAAAAGTTAAAAGTTGGCAAAAATGAACTTCAGAGATCGCGCCAAGCGGCAGGCGAGCTACACATTCTGTCTGTAGCATTGTGCCCCCGTGCTTTCAACTTTTTACAGCGCCAGCCAAGACAAGAACCCAGCGGTTGCGCCAGGCTACAGCGGCGTATTCTGTTTGGGCCTTAAAGGTAGATCGTCCAGTTTTCTTTTAGCTGTGGTCGATACCAGTCCAACTCGAAGAATTGTGTGGCTCGGGAAACGTTGTCGTCGTCTTCGTCTTCGTCGGCAAGGTAAAAATCTCTCTCTTAGCCTTATACCATAGCGAACGGTAAATGCTCCTCCTCTGGGGAAAAGTTCTTTGAAGAAATCATCGGACTGACCATTTCTGGATACGTGGAAGTGTCTAAAAGTTCTTTCGATTGTGTGCTTCATTCACAAAATAAATAGGAAATCTTTAGAGGTTTAGTGCTGCAAAAATTTAAGTGTTTTTTTTTTTTAATACCTGCAACCTAGAATTGCACAAGGAAAATAATATAAAAAAAATTCAGTTCTCTCAAGTGTGGAAAAATATTTGTGCGTGCGCAGCTCGTGGAAGAAATAAAATAGTGTATAAAAAGTGCATTAACCCTATAAAATACTGGAATAGATAGATCGAATCTCTTCAAATATTTGGGATACTAAAATAAATACTATGGATTACTAAAGGAACCGAAGATAGTTTCCGGAAATCTTCCATTTTGGTGTCTCGATCACACACCCCGCAAAACCCTTCAGGTGATCGCGGCCAAGGTAACGTACCTTATTATTTTTATTGCTTGACTGCCTTAGCGCGAGCCTAACTGTAGTCGTTGGTTCTTTTCTATTGCACAAGATATTTTTCTTATGGTATGATTACTAGTACGAGATGCCGCCGCGCACAAGACGTGTGCGAGAAGAATATAGAAAGCATCAGCGCAAGATCATTCTTCTCAAGGTACGGCATTTGACTACCTGTAGAATGGCGCATACCATGATACCGGCAACGGAAACCGGTATGATCGCGAGTCGCGAGATCAACTATACCCCTATATATATATATACTATATACAACTATATATACATATTTTCTTTGTTGACGGTATATTTTTCTCCCCTCGGGAGCAAAATAGAAAATAAAAAGAAAACATACCACCAATCTAAGAGATTACATCAACCGATTTAAAGATATACTTCGAAACCCCACATACTGACCATAATCTCAATCACCTGACGAGGTGAGAACCTTTTTGCACCTTTTTTTTATTTAGTTAATGCAGGACCACATTTCGATTATTGAGAGGGACATTAACAGCTTCCTTTGCTTGCTCTTTTCTCTCTAGTTTTCGCGCATCTTAAGATGATAAAATCAAGAATAGGTGATGATGACAGAGGTTCGGTGCGGTAATTCAGATTCGTATGTGTTCCACTCTAGAACTTCAGGTGTTTTTTCATTTATTTTTTTACTTTTGTGTGGTCTTTTATTGCAAAAAAGTAACAAAATTACAAATGCAACGACTGGTTTTTGTGACTTTCAAATGCCTATTAAGCGCTAGTCATGCACCACCTAAGATATAAAAAGATAATATTAGTCAAGTTTTTTGTTAAAATCTCTAAAGACTATTAAAAATCTTTGAAAGATCAGAGGTTGAAGAACAATCGACTACTTACCTACCCACATTTAACGAGTTTTCTGTTTTTTGCCGATTACGAACACCATACACATGTCGAATTTATATTAAATAATAAAAGTAAGAAAACTATCATTTGAATTGAAGCAGTGGAAGACAAAATTTTGGATTCTTGCATAAATTAACTGAAGGTATAACTAAAAAGAAAGAAAAACAAAGGTATAACTAAAAAGAACCCTTACTGGTATTTCCGGTCCAGAACAGGATACGTGATGACATCAGCGAAATGAAGTGGATGTAGCATCTGATAAAATCCACAGGAGTTTTAATTATATGCAACCAAATAACTTTCTTATGAGATGCATATTTAGACATCAGATGCTAAAACTGAGAAAACTGATATACCTTAGTTATTATAATGCTTTTAACGAAAATTTAATACTTAAAAGTTAAAGACTGAATTTATCTCATTATTGAATATTATAGATTCAACCCCAGTTCTGGTTTATATTAATATTTTAATTATTAGATTAAGCAGATTTAATAAAGTTTATTTATACAGGAAAATTGAATTTCACCTTGTAATTAAGCTCGGTTTTTCTATGTAAAAATTTAGACTGTGTACAAAATATGCTCAGTTTTGTAGAATATTCTTACGGTTACCCTACGAATTTTAATAAAAAGGGCATATGTTAAATTTGGTCGAGTTTTATTGGGCAATAACATTTTTTAACGCGTATCCGAGCAATTCATTTATCAAAAAAACAGGGCTTGCTTTCCATGACCATGGTTTTTTAAAGCAAATTGCCAAATTAGCATTGGTTTTTAACAGACTTCAAAAAGAGGAGGTGGTTCTCAATTCGACTGTATTTTTTGTGTGTGTATGTTACGTGATATCTTCTACGATTGTGAACTGATTTTAATGATTCTTTGTTTGTGAATAGCCTATATCTCTAGGGTGATCCCATTTAAATTTAAAGAAAATATCCCGCCTCTAAGGTCGGAAAATTAGGGGATGAATCCCATTTTTGAATTTCAATCACTTTCTGTTAACTAAAAATAAAAAAAAGGTTTCATGTCGGTTTTTATGTTTTTGTTAAAATTTATCTAAGCATTTCTGTGAAGCTGTGTACAATCATATTGTTTAACGCATTTTCAAACCCTATTTTTGGCAATTCGGAAACTGGCATTTTCTACGCATATTCGAAGTTCGACTTTTCTTTATGTGATTACTAAATTTATATTTTTCAGCTAAAGTAGCAAAAATAAAGTAGCCGGCTCTGCTACTTTAAGGGTACTTGACATACCCATAAATTTACAAAAAGTCAATATTATTTTTAAGATTGATTTTTATAGGAAATACCTTTAAAAATAAGAATTTCATTATGTTAAAGTCGAATTCGTTTTCGGTGCAGGCATTGCAGATTAAATTTACGTAAGCTTTTCCTTTAAAAATGTCTTTTAAAAATTTAAAACCGTGTTTTTAGAATTGGTGTACACGATTAAAAAACAAAAACTATTGGACTGATCGGTCTGAAATTTCTATATGTTATTTGACACATGATTTTCCAGGGATTTAACCAACAAAAAGATTTTCCGAAAACTTTCTGATTTTCATTAGATTTTCAGTTTTTTTTTTAAAAACGCCGCCATTTTGTTATTTTTAAATGAAAATTGGTCATTTTGGTTCAATCCCTAGAGATTTTCATACCAATTAAAACCCTTGTTTTTTGTCAGACGTTCCAGTGACACAAAATCGTGTACACCGTGCTTATTTGAGGTTTTTTTTGAAAAAATACCACCATCCAAAAAAACAGTCTGGAAAAATCTAAAAAAAAAAAATTGTTGTGTTCTTGGAAAACTAAGAAATAAATATACAAAGTTTCAAATTTGTGCACGTAAACAGGGCCATTGAAATATTAAGGAGAACAAATAAAATATAAAATAATGGTTAACTTTTCATAATGGGTTCAAAATTCTACAAAATTTTGAGGTATACTTTGGAAATTTTGAGGTATACACTGAAAAAAATATTTGTAGTCTATTCAACTATGACACTTTGTTAATTAATATGCGTATATTAATGTCAATTTTACTAGAGAAAATTTGTTAATTTTTAAACAGAAACTTACTTATTAATTTAATTTCTGATTCATGATTAACTGACCAGGTTTTTTTCATAACCTAACATGGTCAATGTTTGTTGCAAGATTTATTTATTTACTGAGAAAAAAGAGATGGAAATCTTATAATAAGAACATTCAAATATGATTTTGAGGTGATCTCTGAAGTATACTTAGTTTAGATTTTTTGTAAGGACAAATTGAGTTAAACCTTCAAGAAAAAACATTAATTAACTAACGTAAACACTGATTAATCGTTAATTTCTCATTATAGTGTAGTTTTTATTAGTTTTTTAACTAGTTTTCCATTTGTTGTAATTAGTGTTTATTAGTGTTTTTCCATAGGGGAAATTTACAACTTTACGTATTGATAATTCTCAGTATGAATTTCTCTAGTTATACTTGTAGGATCAGAAATTGCGCCAACATTTTAAAAGTTATAAAGAAAACATTCAAAGAATTGCATAAAACATGTGTTGATACAATTTGCCTAAATTAATTTAAATTCTTATTGAATAAATCTTAAAAATATGTCCCCCACTAATTATTTTTTGATCCCCAATTTAGTTAAACTAATTCTTTTTATATTGTCAAAATAAATCTAACGCCTATTAACTATTAAAGCTTTTAGCATTTTTCGCTCAAAAAGGTCTCCTTCATTATCGATTCATTTCAATTTATAGAATTAACCAAAACTGATTAATAGTTCTCTTCATTTTTCTTTTCACCTCTAAAAAGTCAAATCACATACGTAAAAAGGTTTTCCTGGTAAATTTGTCGTTCTCCTTAAATATCAAAAGAAACATTGTTTTTTTTTTTTTTTTTATGCTCAAAATAGCAAAATAACATGGCACTGATTCTAGCATATCTCGCATTTAATTAATCCACTTAACGTGGAGCCCGTCGATAGAGTGGAAATTATGCGGTTCATTAACCCGCCACACTTCAAGCCACACTTTAGCTAGGCGTGCAGAAATGGCTGAAATTGTCACACCGCTTGCCAACGACTGATATACGTAATTTGCACGTCAATAATAAAAATGAAAAAATATCAAAAAAAATAAAGGCTTCAAAAATCGATAAATGTCTTACTATATGTCGAGCTGGTTCTTTCGCTTCATGGGTTTTTTTGTCTAGCATATCTAGCTACTTTGTTGTAGGCTAAATGTGAAAAGACGTTAGTTATTTCAAAATTAGTAGTCTAATTTATAATAATTATGAAATTTTGAATAATATGAATTAGAAGACAATTTTCATTAACCCATTACAGCATAACGTCCGATATATCGGACGGAAGAAATTTGCATATTATTCATAGAAAAAAATATATATGATAGCTTTGTTTGATTTTGAACGAATATATCGGACGGGTCATAAAGCAGTAACTATATATATTAACTAACTGGATCATTAATATGGCCCTAACAGGGCATTATTTACCATCACAGTCTTAAGTACATTAAAAAATTTATGCTGTAATGGGTTAATATAGAAAATGAACTGAAATTTGACTGAAAAATAAAAAATATATATTTTGTGCGGAAGCAATGGGCAAACTGAAATTACACCGAATATGGTCTAAATAAAATATCAATGAATTTATTAATTTAAACTTCTCTATTCTTCTCTATTCAGCATAACAAAATTATAAATTTCAAAATTTCGTTTTTCTGGCGCTTCCATGCTTAAATGCTGTATACAATGTATAGAATGTACTACTACTAAAAATTAATTGTTAAATAAAATAATGATAAATACAATAAGTCACATAATGCTTAATTGATTCATTACATAGCCACACAAAAAAAGAAAAGTGGTCTGTACTTTATATGGTTTTCGATGTATTTTCGCGCGCTGAGCACGAATGTGGAGTCAGAATTGAGCCATCACATCACAGTTAATTCCTAACCTAAAACAGGTAAAAAATAGCAAAAATCCGAATAAATGTACAAGGAAAAATACAGGAATTTCTTTTTTTCATATCCAGATGTATATTTTTATGTAAAAGAACCCACTGAATCCAAATCCACCGTCAGAGTTGAGGTGGCACGTCATGTTTTTTTCGTAACCTCAAAAAATCGGGTCAGAAATATCGATTTCCAAAAGTCAACCGATTTACGATAAATTCGGTGTGTGGAGGTTTTAGGGGTCACGAATCTGAAGTTAGAGTTGCAAAATTCAAGATGGCGGACCGAATATGGCAGACGAGATTTTCGAAAATCAACCGATCTACGCCAAATTTGGTATGTGGGGGTTTTTGGGATCGCTGATCACGAATCTGAAGTTTAATTTGCAGAATTAAAGATGGCGGATCCAATATGGCGAACGAAATTTTTGAAACCAACCGACCTGGGCCAAATTTAGCATGTGACTGTATATAACTTCCGGGTGAAGAAATAAGACTGAAAAAGGACTGAAAAGATACTGAAAATTGAATTTTAGACGGAATGCAATCTGAAATAAGGTGGAAAGAAAACATATTAACTAGAAAACAAGTACTTTATCGATGTAATGTAATGTTTTTAGTCAGTTTTCAGTGTAAATAATAATCTCCGCCTTATTTCAGTCTAAAATTCAATGTTCAGTCCGTTTTTAGTCTAATTTTTCACCCAGAGGTGATTCTTTTAAGATAATATTGAATTGTTGAAATCATATCACCTTGTTCTTCAAAATATACTGAACCAATATTGAAGGTAAAAAGCTACAAAAACTTTTCGTAATAACGTCTAAAATATAGACACAAGGTATTGCTAATTGAAAGTAGCTCAGGTGAATTCCACCCTATTTCTCGTGTTTTCGTTGCTCAAAGAAATATAATATATGTTGTGAAAGGGGTAAAGTCTTTAGGTAAATTACGTCTTTTTTTTCCCATAGAAAAAGTTCAACTTCAAATATGTGTTCCACAAATATCGGATTAATGGCTATTTTAGAGTGCCGTCTTGGCGCCAATTTCTATTTCCCTGATATACTACAGCTTAGAGTTAAGTGTTTCTTCACATGTATGTTTAAAGAAAATAAATGTTTATTCTCTTTTGCGTCATATTTAATATCCAGATAATAAAGGAATTCCCTGATATCATTGTAATGGCACATTAAATGAAGAATCTAATCAACAGGTGATAAACTGATTTTTTCTAGGGCCTAGTAGACGTTAACTCATAATCAGTGAGTGCGTAATTAAGGTGGCGTAAGACATTAAATTTAGTAATATGTTGACCTAAGCCAGTTTCTCAAGAATAGGATTATTATGTCTTCAAGAATTTTATTTCTGATAATAAAAAAAGAAACGGATGGAGTTACGAGTGCTTGTTGTTTTCTTCTGAGCGATATTAATGATAATAAGATAAGAAAACATTTAAATATTCTTGAAATTTATTTTTATAGAATTTATAGCATTATAAAAATATGCAGATTTTAACGATTTGTTGGAAATCAAAGGAAATAATTAACTGCAAAAATCTTAACTTACTCAGTAAAAAATAGTTAATATTTCCTTAAAATTAGGGAAATATTGATTCTATAAAATTTAGTTAAATTGCATCAGTTTTGGGTATTTACGCATGTATGCCATAATTTATTGTAGCAATATTTTAAATTTTAAATACTATGAATCGACTTTGTTTCGAATTAAATAAAAAATTACACACAACACTTAAAGCCATGGCAATTTTATAGAGAAATACGATTTACATAGAAATTCACAATACATATTACATTTGTTGATAATTTACATATATTTGTACAAATATTATAAATAAATAAAGTAAATATGTATAACATTTATTTTAATGGAGAAAGCCATATATAAAATTTCCCCTTTAGTTTCTTTGTAGGACTATAGATGTATATAATATGTGTGGACTGTGGTGCTGCCTTGCCGAATAAACTTTTACCGTCTAGCGTTTGTATTTTAGTATTGTTAGAGTACAAAATATGGAACAGTGCACAGATTATGTAAAGGATTGCCTGATTTATATGGAAAACGTACATTTTTACATAAACCAACATGAATATATTCCTAATTTAGTGGGGAAAAAGCAAATTTCTACTGCAATAAAGTGCATAAAACGTGTTATTAGGACTTAAACTTCAAAAATATACAGGAATTTTTTTTTGTTAAGAATATTAGGCTGCATAAAAATTGCAATATTGTAAGTGATCTTCTATTCAAAATGGCTGATCAAAAATGGCGGACAAATTTTTGCAAAATTTTCAATTTCTTCGAAAAAAAAGTGGGTTTGGGGTCACTGATTACTGATATAAATGCCTGCATATTTTTGAAGTTTAAGTCCTAATTACACGTTTTATGCACTTTATTGCAGTAAAAAGTTGCCTTTTCCCCACTAAATTAGTCGTTTTTCGAAAAAAATGACGTCAAAAATGTATTTATTTACATAATATTGCAAAAAAACAATAATAATAATGTTTTTTTTTGTTGGATCATGTCGGGCGGCTCAAGATACGTCTAGAAAAGTTGGTCTCCATGAGAATTGACCACCCCTTCGATAAAAGTTAGGCAAAATTAGGCATTAATGGGTTAAATTCAATATTTTACATATTTTTATGCAATTTTACTTTAAAAAAAAGGAAAAATTACCCATTTCTTGTGGAAATATCGTAAAAATACATTATTTCTATGTGATAACAATCAGGTATATATGTATATTGTACAGACTGTAAGAAAGTAGCATTAGTTCTTTCTAAGATATTAATAAAAGGAGGCACAATTGAGACTTTTACAAATTTTTGCACAAGCAAAATTTCAAATTTCATACAATTTCTTATATAATCTTTTATTTGAAAATTGTTAGTCTGGGCTCATTCTGATTCAAATCGTTTTAAATACAAAAAAACACTGAAATTTGTTAAAAACATAATGCCTATATTGTTAAAGACGTAAATTTTAGTTTTATTGTATTTATATTATATAGTATTTTTGTTTCCAGAATTTTAAACATCCAGATGCAGTCTTATTCTTCTTCTAACTTCGTCGTCCTCTCGAAGACAAGAGCAGACTAAAAAAATAAAATCTACTTGGCACTGCACAGACGAGATTGGAGATTAGAAAAATTCAGTATAACTTTTGATCTCAACTGTGTCTGATCTCCTCTGATCTGCAGTGATTTTTTATTATATTGTATATTAAAAAAAGAAACCAAAATGTTTTAAAAAAATAACTACTTCAACGCTTCGACCTTGAAAAATATTATTATCCATAAAACAATGCCACGTGAGGCATTATTAATTAACTTTTTATCGTTTCGTTAATTACTTTAAAACTATTTTTTTTTTTCTAATGTTCAACACACCCGCATTAAAAAAACACTTTTAAGAAACAATTGAAGTGTGAAAACGGCAGAGATTAGGTGGCCAAAGTGCAGATAAATCGCCAGAGATAAAAGCTAATGTGAAACGAACTTGACTCAGTTAAAACGCGGCTCTACATTTACTGTAGACCTTAATTAGCCAATGAAGTGTTTATTACCTGCTTAGCACATGTGTTTTGTGTGTGGCTGCTAAAACCCTGGCATAACGAAAGACGACACAACGTTGCCAGAAGGAACCCAAAGGGGCAACCTTGCTTTTTATTTTACTGCCCGCAAGGTGTGTGTAATCTTAAAATCATCAAGAACTCGTTTAGCACCATGTAACTTCTCACCTGTAACTGTTTGTTTTTCAGGTGATAAATGAAACGTTTCTTCAACTGAAGTTGATTAAGAAGAATTGCGAGAAATCATGACGTTGAATTTCTTATTTAAGTAGTTATTTATTACTTTCTTTAATGTTTATGATGGTAAGAAAAATTTTTGTTTTACAATTTCCTTTCGTAATTTAATATTTTTTTTTTTTTTTAAAGTTAATGTAAAAGTGTACCTGATTTCACCTGTAAAATGTTTTAAAAAGAAAGAAAAATATAAATTTCTTGAATCGAGATTTTTTTATACCCGCATATGGTTGAAGCGTTTAATAACTTCTTGAGATTTTCTTTTTAATTTATAATAAATCAAATTTTAATCTGATTATTCATAAATAAATGTTCAACCTCAATAAATAGAATTGAAACACTTTATTGTGACTCTTTCTAATTATGCGGCTATAACTTCTGAACAACTTCACAGATTTTGTTGCGGTTTGTCGCATTTCTTAGCTCAGTCTTTTGGTCATATTTTAAAATACTTTTGATTTAAAAATTCAGGTACTTTAAGAAAATTCGGTCATTAGACTTAACTAGGTGCATTATCTCAAATGACCGGAAGATAGTTACCGGACAAGAAATGTGAAAACGTTTTATACCATGTTAATTGGCTTAGCTGAACCATACCAGAAGCAGATAGTAGAAAAAAGATACTGAATTTCTACATTAAGGGGTCATATACAGTCAGGAGGCCCAAAAAAGTCGATTTTTCAAGAATTTTTCTTGAGATGATCTTTTAAGTTATTAATGTATAATTCTGTACACATATAACGGTAACTCTTGAGTGTATTTTAATGTTTTTTATTTGTAAAAATAATTATTTTAAAAGCTGCTACAGCTGATCTCCGGGAGCAACTCTAAGAAAAAGCGTTTTGCGGTGTGCACGATATCTCTAGACTGGATCATCCAAAATGGAAAAACCAAAAATATTTCGTTAGTATATAGTTTTATCTCGTAATTAATCGAAGGAATAAGCAAAATAAGTATTTTTGACAAAATGGCGGCTTCTTAAAAAAAAAAAATCGATTTTTAACAACAATTTTCGCTCTAAATTGTTTATAAAATGGAAAATATTTATCGGTGAGCAAAAAGCTTCGATTAATTACTAAAAAATATACTTAAGAAGCTTATGTTAAAATTTGAAACTGATCCGTTCAGCCGTTTCCGAGAAATCTTGCTCACCGACTATAAGAACACAGTTTTGAGAAAAACGCGTTTAAAGTTTCAAAAGCATTTTACATTTAGTACAAAAACTCGAACACGTCATTACAAATATGCGTGTAACTTCGAGAATATTCACCCGATTGACATGAAATTTTCTGTGGCTGTACTTTAATATATGTACATTACAAAAATAAAATAATAAAAAAATCGATTTTCTAAAAATCCTGACTGTATATGACCCCTTAAGCTCTTAATAATCGGATTAACACTGATTGGTCGACGAAAGACAAAAGAAAATGACCTAAGAACGTTTATTTCCTTCAAAATGTCTTGAATTTCATCGGAAGAATATTTGCTTGTACGTTTTTTTATTATTTAGAACTGGCTTTGGTAAGAATTGGGACGTAAGCTCTTTTACTTTCTTTTGTATGTGGTGTCATATCAGTTTTAGTGCCTTACGATATCTTGCAATTGATTTCTTAATCCCTATATATGTAATATGTACATATATATAAATGAAAGTTTGTTTATTTGTTTGTTTGTTGCTTAATCACGCCTAAACGCTTGCATCAATATTTTTCATTTTTTGTCCGAAGCTAGTACATATTCCAACTTAACATATAGGCTAATTTTTTTTTTTTTTATAATACATAGCGTTTCAAAATGGCGGATCAAAGATGAAGGCTGAAAATTTTAAACTTGAAGTAATTTTCATGAAAATTGGTACATAGGGGTTTTGCGTAATGCTGATTTCAAATCCGCTGTCCAAATATAATATTAGTACAATGATTATTCTGAGGCCACTAATTTCGAATAGTAGCAAAATTTCCAAATTCAAGATGGCGGATCCAATATGGAGACCAAAATTTCTCGATTTCAACTAATTTTAATGAAAATTAGTACAATGATTATTTTAAGGTCACTAATTTTGAAATTTATTAATAAGATTTGGAAATTCAAGATGGCGGATCCATAAAGGTGTTTTCGGGTTATAACAATTTCTAGGATGTAACAAACTAGAACATTTGAGAAGTGTTTAATTAGTAAATATTTACCCAACGCCGGTTGAAATCGGGTAACCCAGCTAAACTGTTTTGATTTCTTTGAATCTACGATCAATCCAGATTATTGATTACTGTTGACGTAATGAGCATTAAGTTAGGTTAATGAAAAACAAACAAAGTTAGACGTCTATTACACGATCAGTCTGAAGTCAGTTCAATCCACGATCTAAATTGACCATAAATTGAAGAAATCAGAAATTTTTAATATTTTACGATCAGTCAATCCATTAGAAAGTTTATTTAAACACTAAACCTGGCGTCAGTTCAATACAAAGTCGTTAACTGAATCTGGCATCAATTCAAATAATTCTAGTTATTGAAAATAGGCCTTAATAATGGATGAATCGATTTCCCATTTTAATTTTAAGAGAGTAAAATTGAATTACTACATTAAAGCTATTATAAATATTAGATTTAGAAAATCAAACATCGTTTATATCCAATATTTAAGATTTTTACGAGTAACTAAAATATATAAAAGAAACAAACTTTCGCCATACCCAATGCTTCTTAAAATCTTCGAGATCGTATTGTTCTCCTTTTCTTAATCTTGAATGGGAGCTGTGCAAAAAGCAAATATGCATATAAAAAGTCGTAACGGATCACATTTTTCCCCTACCGTCATTCATGACTGTGTCTGAGTCTGAAGAAGCCTCTTGTTAATTTTCCATCACAAAAAGCACAATGACTGCGTTTCGGTAATCCCTCAGCACATTTCTTATGCCCGATGGCACGCTGAATCGCGAACGAAAGAAGCTACTGGAGAGACGATATCACTTTCTGTTGAAGAAAGTTACGCAAATGCTAACCAACAAACAACGTTGGGAATATCGTTAAAAAAAAAGTGCACGCATGAAATTTCATGCGTAAATCGAAAGATAGGTAGGTAAAAAGAGCGCATGCGAAAGTGTCTTTCTTCAATAGTATCACTAATTTACACGAATACCTTCGATTCGGTGCACAAATGAACTTTGTCTTAAATGGGGGTTCCCCTAAAAGAAGCAAAGAATGCATTTTAAGCGCCATCATGTTGTCATTTGAATTATTCATGATTTAATTGGAAGAATGTTTGCCAAGGTCTCAATTTTCACCTCTATGTAAAGTAGAAAGTGTCCTTAATATGTTTTCTGAATTTGAATTTTTTAGAAATTGGATATAACTTAAAAATGATATTGCAAAAATTATTTTATATATATAATTTATATATTTTTAACAACATTAAAATCTGTTTCTTATTAGGATAATTTGTTTAGTTTAACAAAACTGCCCACTTTCGCAGAAAATTATGGAAATTAGCTAATTAAATTGACAAATCACAAAATGAAAAGCCAATTAATTTCATCTGTTTTCTTTTTCTTCTTGTGTACGTAATTTTTTTTTTTAATGAAACTGTCGTTTTATACCTTAGAGGTTTTGTCATTATCTTCATTTAGAATTATCTCGATATTCCTTATGAGAGTTAAGATATTAAAGATATTCATTTATCTACATTAATAAAGCTGTAACCACGTTGCATTTGTGCACGCATCACGTAAAATCTACAGGGTGGATTTTAAGAAAATTTGACATAGTTATAGCTTGTATCCTCGGATATTATTTATTTATATTATTTGTTCTGATAAAATATAGGGTCTCAAAATTACGAACACGCCATGGTTACCAACAATTTCAAATTTGATGAGATTACCATAAAAATTGGTACTTGGGGGGTTTTTGAGGGTACTGATTTCAAATCTACTATCTGAATTTTGAATTTGATCAGATCCATGTTATTTTAATTTTTTCGTCCGCCATCTTGGATCCGCCATTTTTAACTTTTCAAATCTGACCTCAGATTCGCAATCAGCGATACCGAAAACTCCCTAGAACTATTTTATGCTCAGATTTATAAAATTTTAATGTCTTTGTCCGCCATCTTGAACCCACCATTTTGAATTTCTTAAATTTGACCTCAGATCCGCAATCAGCAAACTCAAGAGCTTCCCTGTATAAGTTTCTAAATAAATCCATTAAGAATTTCTTTTTTAATAGTCATAATATTATATGTTATTGAATTTTTGACTTTTAAACGCTATTTTGCATACCGCCATTTTGAATTTCAAGGCGTACGCATCTGCAAATTAAGGAACAGAGTCCATAGACGCGATATTAATGCTTTTCCGCCAGATTCTTCATTGGTTTCGAGCCATAAATAATGATTTTCTAAAAAAATTCTTGAAAAAACGCGATTTTTATTAAAAGAAGCGAACATAACCTCTGTAGTTCCAATTTTAAGTAAAAATCATTATCATATTCTGAAAGTTCATGAAATTTTACATCAGTAATGACCAATTCAGAATTTTTATGTGAAGATTTCAGTAGAAATTAGGGCGGCTGAAAAACCTTATGAAAATGCGTCCATTTGGGCCTTAACGAGTTAAGATCAATAAGTAAAATTTAGCCATTGTTTTTTTTTTTTTTTTTTATAAACTTAAATAAATTCAACTTCCCGGTTTATCTTATAAAAAAAATTCAAAGTTTTCTAACCAGCAAATATTTTAATGTATATATCGGTTCTAAGAAATTTTCACTGCATGAAATCCCAGCTGGTGTACCTCAAGGTTCGGTCCTTGGTCCCCTATTGTTTAATATCTTTACCTCTGATTTCCCTCAACTTCGTAACTGCTACTGCTCTATGTATGCAGACGACACAGGTGTTTTGGCTTCCGGACTTGTTTCCTCGTTAATTATTAGTGACCTACAGTTTACGTTGGACACAATTTACAAATATTTTAAACGGTGAAAAATTAAAAGACTAAGTGATTTTGCAGATGATTGCAGAGCCGGTGTCGATCTTGTTTCAATAGAAATCTGTAAATTGAATAACAATTTTGTAATCCTATGATTTCAAACTTGTTCTCCTAAATATTACGACATCTTAGTTATTTTTAATATTTAAGTGTAATATTTAAAATAGTTTGTAAGACTTTCGAAGGGTTTTTTTATCTCCATAGCTTAAGTTTTCCATCAATTTAGAAATCAAATTTTATCACTCAACATCTAATTAAATCCCAGATTGTAAAGAACTCCGATTCTAATATCTGTATCTATTTTATGAATTCTTGTTGTAAATTTGTATTATATTAATAAACTAATAAACTAAAAAAACTAATTTAAAATCCATTATCAAAATTTGGAAATTCGAAATGGTGGATCAAATTCTGTTTGTCTGTTTGTGCACACATTATGCCAAATCTACGGGACAGAGTTTTATATGAAACATTTATGATAATTTTTATCTCCATTCACTATGTTCTAAATTCCAAATTCCAGTTCCTGTACCATTGAAAGTTCGCTTTTGGTATATGATATTATCCAACAGTTACAAAATGATTTGATAGTGTAATTTATTGTGACATATTTTAAGCTATATTCAAGCAAATCTACAGGTAAGCGAGAGCAAATTCGCGTCAGCTAGTATCTTTGAAATAAATCTTTTTATTCATGTTATACCGGCGTAATTACAGAAATCAAATCGCTGCAGGCCTAACTAAATTTTATGAGAGTAGCAGAACTACTCGTTGAAGTAGAAGACGTATAAAGTTTAAGTGTAAAATGACTCCTTGCTGAGTGAACGGTTAAAGTATCTAGATCGTTACAAAGTAACTACCATTCGAGCTGGAATGCAATTTTTCGTATGGACATTAGCAGCTAAAAGAAGACACCGTCATCGAGTAGAAGAAGTGATCTTGCGCAGGTATTTTGATGCGCCAACGAGTTAAAAACTGGTGGTCCTCTTTTGCCAGTGGCATCGTGTGGTGAACCTTTAAAAGGAACAGGTTTTTCGGTTTTTCTCTTTCTCGAGATGGGTTCTTAAATATATTATATGTCTCGATTTGCAGAGGATTTTTCTTATACCCATTTTCTTTTTGGATCCAAATCCGGTTTTCATATGTTACGCATTAATCATGCAGCATGTCAACGTTACTTTTTTCGTGTACTTGTCGTGATGAAAAAAAATTTAAACAATTTTTATAACGATTGGGTAACTTGAGACAGACTTGCTAAACAGGTTACGATGGGTTTTGGTGGCGATGGCTTACGTAAAATAAAAATATCTTCTATATACTCGCAGCCATGCAGCTCGATTTCACATTTCTGCTCCAATTTTACCGTCTGAATATTTCTATAGGCCATAACCCCCATATTCTGGATCCACCTTTCGGAATGTATTTAGATACCCCTCTTAACCCCCCAGCCGTTGTCTGGTGCGTGTGACTTTGGACCCACATGGGATAATTGCAAAACATTTGAATTAATAGCCAATTGTGAACAAGGCCGCGCGCGCACTGCTATTTTGTATTATGTTTTGCGATCTATGGCGTGTCTTTTTGAATTTTTAATCTTCTTCTCTAGAGAGTTAGTTTTTTTTTTCATGATCATCGGGGCATAGCACCGAATGAACGCACTTCCAGAGCATGATGTGGAAATGTGGAAATATCTACGGAGCGATGGGAAAAACACTTATTTTATGGCTTGGAACTTCCGCTGCGGGAATTCTTCGGACGCTTTATGTTTATTTTATGGAATATTTTCGCCTTATGTGTGGCAAATAAAATGCAGAGAAATAATAGAAATCTTTAAAATTGCACTTTTCCACATACAAAGACGGAACATTTCAAAAATTGTTTATAAAAATACGTATTTAAAGTTTGTTTTATGGAACGGAAAAAGGAAAGTTCAAAATAATTGTAATTATTGAGAGTAATTAAGACATGGATCATCTGATCCTCCGGAAATTAAATTACTTTTTCGTTTTGAATACTTAATATACACTCAGAAAAATAAAGTTGATCATTTTTAACAGACATCAAAAAATGATAGATGTGGTCGACTGTATTTTATTTTATGTTTGTGTGTATGTTATGCGATATATTCGCTGATTGTAAACAGATTTTGATAATTCTTTTTTTATTGAATAGGTTATATTTACAGGGTGGTCTCATTTAAATTTAAAGAAAATGTCAAGGCGAGTTTAGAAACCTACAGTAATTTGAGTTTATAAACTTTTCTTGGCTGACACCGGACTCCAAAATATAGCTAATTAGATATTGTAAATATTTACGTATCAATAATTTTGTTTAGTCACTTCATACCCTTTTTTTCAAGTAATAAAATATATTATTTATTAATTTTTAGTTTAAGTTTGTACATATATAGTTTTAAAGTCCGGTTTTATGTTTTTTGTAAATTTTTAATTTATGAACAAAATAAATTGTTAAAAGACGTAAATATTGGTGAAATCAATTGGTTCAATCTATTGGTACATCTTCGATCGAATTTATTAAAAATTTGACTACTTAAGGTACTAGTTCCCTGTAGAATAGGAAAAAATCGACTTTTAAACTTTATTTTTTTTTTCAGCTCCTTTATTATAAATTTACCTGGATCTTTTTTTATTTGAATATATAAGTCTTGAGGTTAAAAAAAAAAATAGTTTTTTCTTTTTTTAGTACTTTATTATATATATAGAGGGCTCTCAAAAAGGAGCAGTCCAAAAAAAGAGGGTTCCATGGCGGACACTCAATTTCAGAAACGACAAGTCCGAAACAAAAAAAAAAAAAAACATGTTAAAAAGGAAGATATTTTATGAGGCAATTTACCACAATTAGTAAAAAAATTGATAAAAAAAAAAATTGCGGATATTTGAAAAAAAAAAATTTGAAAAAATCGCATTTTTTTCGCTTTGTTCGGTTTGGAAATATGTTTCTTATCAACTTTTTCGGAATTTTCTGGTAAATTGCCCTAGAATAGACCTTAACAAATAAAACGCTATACAGTTTATTCAAATCGGTTCAGCCAATCAGGAGATTGACTGTCTGCCGTTTCGAAAAATGTAGTTTCGAGAAAAACGCGTTTAAAGTTTTTTTACGATATATTTATGTGTGTATAATCCAAAATGCGCGCGCACTAAAACTGCTGTAGCTCCTCGATTTTTTCGAATTTCTTTATAAAAATTTAGCAGATGATTTCTGAAGGTATAAGGAACCATAAAATGTAAAAATAAAAAAATCCATTTGGGGGAAAATTTTGAGGGAACTAGTACCTTAAGTTATCAAAAAGAGTACGTCAATATTTTCAAAAATTTCATAGTTTAAGAACAATTCAGTCAGCATCTTAGAGTGAACTTTTTTGAAAGAAGATTATTTTTGCGAACACTTAAGTGATTTAAATTTTAAGTCAATAGTGTATTTTTGAAAATTCTATATTGATCGCTCTAGCAGATTTTGAGAAAAAGTGGCCACCACTTTGAATGAGTATTTCAAAATTACTGCGAGTATTTTCGTTAAAAATTACTCAAAGGAACATCGAGCAAAATAACATACATGCCATATTACAAAAAAATCTCTCTAAATCCCCTTCATTAAAGAAAATGTAAATTTAAATTTAAATAGCCATTTTACAACGAGAAATCTTGTTGTACCTTGCAAAAAGTAAGTGAACTAACAGAAATGTCAGGAAACACTTCTAAAAAAGTAAAATTTCTTGTTCAAAATTTTATATCAAGAGATTAACTATTTTTCGTTGTTGTAAAAAAACAAATTTATTTTTTGAAGCATTTCTAACCTACAAATTTGGTTATTTTTACCACTGTTTTTCTTTCAAAGTACAATTTTCTTTATTAGGACGTTTTTTAAAGTGGATATTTGAGTTATACATCTTCAAAATTTAAAGAATAAATATAAATTTTCTTTTTACAATTTGTGTGTCTCTTTTTATCTTAGTATAGTATGCTATTAATATGTAAATTTTTAAATAATCTTTCAAAAATTTTACCTTTCAAAAGTTATGGAGAAATTTATAATGTTAAAAAATATACCACAATTGTTCTAGAGTTCAAAATATCATTTTCTGAAAAAAAAAAACTTTTGAAACGTTGAAATAATATTTTTTGAGAATTTTTGTTTTACTAACACCCTTTGTGTCGTATTAGTTTTCGGCAATCTTGTCTCATAAACTGTTCTAGAAAAAAACCTACTTTTGTTTGCTAATTTCAAAAATTTATCTAAAATCATCTTGTTAAAAATCATCAAACAATTTCATATGAATAAAAAATATATGACTGGGTCAATTTGACAATAGATTGACTAACTCTAGAAAAACTACCGACGTAAACGTAAAACACAATACCTCGATTCCAATCTAGTACCCTCGAATAGAACATGACATGGTATCACCCACGATTGAGTCTTTGCCAACCATTGAAATTAAATTCAGATCACGTAAGGTCTATCGAGATGAATGCAACTGTCCGAAGATAATTCCATTTCAGGTGGCATGAGCCCCATTCATCGTCGGTGTAGCCACTGAAGCCCTCCTTTATGGGGCCCTTCCGTTCCGCGGATTGTACACGTACTTGCACAACATCTTCGGCTACCACAGAGCACGCTCAAAAGACTTCTTTAAGAAGATCAAGCGGTAGCCAATTCGTGTTTCCTCACATCCGGTTTAGTCTTAGCAGTTAGCGACCCAACCGCTTATGCAAATCAGCTTCCTGCGGAGCGCTATCACCTTCCAGTCCCAGGCGAACCTATTTATGGGCTTACCCTACCTTCTGAATCGAACCTCGGACGCACTAAATCTTCATTCTTCTTCCCAGGACAGAGTCACACTTCTTTCTACTCCCGTAAATGGCGAAGTTATGCGGGCGACATGGGTGACACAGGCGTAAATCGTGTGCACATATTTCACCTGCTTGAACTTTCAAGTCCATGGTGAAGATGTCGAAGAAATATGTCGATGAAAATGAGAAAAAAAAGAAGTGTTAATAACTCGCGTGATTGGAAACCTCCTTACACCGGTGTTAAAGTGGCTAATTAATTTATTGGAAAGGTATATGACAAGTTTTCGACTACTGGCCCCCAAAAAGAATGTGTTTTTGCGATTGTCTGGGCCAGGTGAAATCATACGGATCGAGCATATGTAGGCTTATACATGACATGGCACGTGAGCACGTCTGGCGAGGCGACTTTCTTGTACATAAGTTAGTAATTACCGACATGCAGACAGATTTTTTTATGGTAATTAAAACAATTGTTATGGCTGTAGGCGACGTTTCATCAGTTTTATTGAAGACTTCGTGTGTGATCTTAAAAGTGAAACTGAGGAGCCAGAGATGTATTTATTTATTTACATAACAACGATGTGATGGGTTTTAGTCACAGGTGAATTTATAATTGTAAAGGTTAATTAATGTGAGAAAATTGCAGTTACAGAGTTAGTTGAACTTTATAAGTATATTAAAAATTAAAACACTCAGAGAAAAATCACTTAAAATTACTAGGGGTTTGATTAATAGGATATATTTCCTATTTATAAGTAATAGTTTATTAATTTTAAATGTGAACCCTGTTAAGTTAAACCGATATAGCATTAAACGTAAAAGAACATGGATTATTACATTTCACTATCACTATCTAATATTTAATTATTTTTCTGTTACTCCAATACACATTATCCCCATTTTAGAAATAATGGATTATAATATTAATTCAAAATTATATCCTACAATACTATAAAAATGTTAGGATCGTATTGTACAACAACCTAAATAGAGTCAATATTTTGAACACTATTTATTCCTTTATATGTGGTATTTTTCTAGAATACCTGGAATAAATAGTGGAAATAAAATATACATATATTGAACTACTTTTAGAAGTTATCATACTGAAATCATACTAATTTGAATTGGACGTTCGGAACATTTAGTGAGGTCCCCATGTCACAAAATCACACGTTTCAAGAATCAGTTCTACGTATTTTTAAAATTTATTTGCAAAGTGTTTATTTATTTATTCACAAAAATAAAGCGTATTACATTGACGGGTAATAGTGTACAAATTTGATTTCTTTATGATATGGCGCAAGACAAACTGAAAATTTGCTCTTGATATCATGAACTTATTTTGGTTTTTTTTTTTTTTTTTTATTTTTATTTTTTTTTTTTTTTTTTGAAAGTAAAGTACTTAAAATACTTGTAAAAAAATTTTCAGCCAAAAATATTGAAAATTTTCCATTTTCCAGCCGTTTTTCGCCGTCAACCTTTTTTTTTTGCGGTGGACATGATATTTCGGTGTGGATTCATCTGAAATCAAAAATTCAAAAATTTTCTTGTAGTTTATGCCCTTGGCTCGTGATTGAACGAAGGAATTGAAAAAAAAAATGAAATTTGACATTTTGACATGAGTTTGAATCAATTCAATTTCGTCTCAAATTTTTATGCTTTTTTCCGATTCTCATCATTTTTATAAGGTCTTTTTCGTATAAAACAAGAACGACTTGACCGAATGAAAATTCCTTCGTTCAATCACGAAACAATACTATAAAGAATAACTGTGAAAAGTTTCAACCAAATCGGTCAATTTATTTCCGAGAAATCGTGTCCACCGCAAAAAAAAAAAGGCTGACGGCGAAAAACGGCTGGAAAATGGAAAATTTTCAATATTTTTGGCTGAAAATTTTTTTACAAGTACTTTAAGTGCTTTACTTTCGTATGTTTAAATTTTAAATAAAAAAGATTTTTCGTTTTTGAAATAAATTTTTTTAAAGAAGTCGTTCTTTTTATACCTTTAAGACCCATGTATAACCCCTTTTATTTTTTTTTCCTTCAATTTAATTGTTCTTTTTTCTTGTAAGTAATCAGTAATTGATGAAATTGAATAAATAAATAAATAAATAAATCATAGCGAGAAAGGAAAGGATAAAAATAATCCGTGTACGCGATTGAAACATTTTTCAAAATTTATTTCTTGTAGGAAATATTATTGGACTAGGCTAGCGATGAAAATATTTTATTGTACATAACTACAACACAAAAGGCTACCACTACATCTCGATATAGCTTCAACTATACCGACTTATGGCCTATCCTATTCTCTATGATCTAAGGTTTAAAGTACTGTCACATTTAAATTATGTGATACCACATTATGGAAGATTGAGTTGTTTTTAATAAAAATCGTGCCAAATTAATGTGGTTTCACATTATTTTAGTAACAGTCAAATCATATTCACTAAATCTCCTATAATATGGAATTTCACATTAATTTAATAGGTTTCAATTCAGAATTATCAAAGTGACGCTTTCTTATTTAAATATAGGGTATACGCAGTAAAATTCTGCTATTTATGCTTATACTCGTATTTTTAATACCATCGATAAAATAATTTTTATTGGGGTTACTTACTATACCTTTTTGCGCGATTTTCTCTAATAATTCTGACTGACTAAACTCTGAACTCTAAATGACTCTCTTTCTTATTCTTACTTTTATAGAGTTAGGCCTTACTTTGCCGCTCTCATCCTATTTGAATTAGAATTGGCAATTCTGTATGTTTGCTTTCCTGTAAATTACATGACTTTCTTTGGGAAAAACCACGTACTACTAGTTTAGGTATATAAATATGAATTTTTTATAATTTCTGTTGACATAAAAACAAATGTTGGCCCCAAATTTGCCGCCCTAGGCTCCAGCCTACTAAGCCTGCTGGTAAATCCGCCACTGGAAGTAGGACACCATTATGATGTTACTTCTAATAATGTGATGACACACAGCATTTTAAATCATTATAACGTCGAATCTTTCCCGATTAGCTTGATTAAAAAACAAGTGCAGCGCTCACAGTTGGTTCCGTGTTCTGATTTTGAATGACAAAAACCCCTTTATTTAACGACTTTCACAAATGAATGGCTTAGAAAAACCCACAAGTAGTTGTAGCTCATTTCATCATTTACGAACAAATTAAGTAGTTCGTACTTTATTTAGGCTACTTCATTAATAACCAATTTTTCTATTACTAGTACTATTTCATATAGTGTGTCTGTTTGATAATTAAAAGTTGTTTATCCTATTATGGTATTGTGTCCCATTTGACTAGAATAATGTTTTTTTAGTTATTTACATATGTATATTATATACGAATTCTTATTAATTTGGGGTATACCATATACAAATAATCACGTAAAAACCATTGATTTAACAAGGATGATTTTTTTGAGTCAACACCCAAGTGAAAACGTTAAAAGTTGATGATTTATTAAAAAACTGTAATCTTACTTTTCATAAAACAGGTAATTTTTCTAAAAACTGAATAATGTGACAATTTACCTTATTTCCTAAAAAAATTGATGGTTTATTAAAGCTCCTTAAACTTTATTATAAAAATATGCTATTATTATGAAACTAGTAAATTCATAAACCTAAATTTAATCTAGTAAACTTTCAGGAAAAATAAATACATATTCATGTATTTCTTGTAAGAGTAAATATGTTTTCTTAATGTGTGCAAAATTGTATTTATAAAAAAATAGTCAGAGAAACATTTTGTACACAAAGTCCTTTTATTTCTCAAACAAAAACAAAATTTACATTCTCACTATTCGAAGCCTGAAATTTGTTATTTTAGAGTACCGACTTTGTAACAATTTCATGTTTTAAGCCACTGAGGGCAAATCCTTTTTATTTGATCCCTAAATCAAAATCACGAGTCAAGCAAGTAAAAAAATAATTAGCTAGTGAATCTTCATCAAACAACAGGAAAATTGAATGTTCCTCTGATAATACGTTTTTTTAAACTTTATTTTTAGATATATTTTTAACACTCCAAACTAAGCTAAAAAGCTCTTTAAATAAAAATGTCTTCCAATAGAATAATGTACAAGTAAGCGTTATGTCCGTGACGGAGCATAATTTTTTATAAATCTTCATGCATCAAACTTTAAAATTAGACAAAATTGCGCGGATGAAAATTAACATAGTTATCTTTTTCGAACAGAATAATCTATCTTGTTGGAAGGCCACACAAACAAACAAAGTTATGTGTTCCCAATTTTTTTTCCCCTAATGAATACAGTGTTAGCAGAATTATTCAATTCGAAGAAGATAAAGCCCTATAATTATAATTACAAGTAGCCATCAATTATTTTCAAATTAAAGTTTTACTCTTTTTTGTTAACTTTTTTTTTTTATTAAACAATTATTCTACTTTTTTTTACAGGGTGACCCTGGATAATCTACACACTGGTCAATGAAGCGAAAAAATGGTTATTGTGACACGGGTGAGTATTAAAATATAGAAACCAACTTCCTATTTACCTTGAATTACAATTAATATTTTTTTTCGCACTGTTCCAAATACTACTTCTGAATTTCTTTATTTTTAAATTTAAAAGGAGATTCCCCAAATTCTTTTACAACCGCAAATTCGGTTTCATGGTTCAACAAATGTATATCAAAGAAAGTTTTTTGTACGTGCCCGAAATAATGAAGAAGTGGTCACCGAAAGCGAAGGCACCCTACAAAACCAATAAAAAAAAAAACAAAGAAAATAACAAAGTGTAAAGAATGCAAAAAGATTTTGTTGGTTTATAAAACAAAGTCACGTTTTCATCACACAAGGTTTTTTTTGAAGTCAATTTAAATGGAAAGAAGAGAATAAAAATTACCTGTAGTAGAAGTTCAAGGGCTCTATCGTGCCATAAGAGTTTCTTAATAAGTGTCGTTGTGTTTTTTGGTAGCTGAATTGCTTACAATAATTTACAAATGCAATTCAGCTATTAGAAAGAAAACACTATGATTCATTTTAAATTCTGCTAGGGTCCCCCAAAGACTGCTTTGGGCGTACTGATGAAAATCGTTCATTGAATTTGAACCTGATCGCTGACTAAACACTTTTGTGTCAAGTAGGTCATGTGTAACACTTTCGATGGGTTCCGGTCTATCCCCGGATCCAGTAGACTGTTGCAAGCGGTCCCCATTGCCCTTTTATTGTTCTTCGCCTGCTTTTCGGGTAGAATTTCCTATGATTGGAAATGGAAAAGGTTATCTTGAAACAGATACCACAGGTAGCAGAGCAACTCACCTGAGTCGTATCTTTCCGTTCTTTTTCGTGCGGATTTTTCTCACATGGCTAGCCGGCTCCCTAGTGACTCACCTGGACGTTCAACCTAGCAAATCTTTAAAAATCACCTGACTGTAACGAGGCATCCGCTCGTTCCCCCCTCGTTCAGCATAATTCCGTCCGTCAAAATACATTTTTTTCTTCTTCTACTATCCATCTGTATTTTTCTGTACTGTATAGTTATATGTATATACACAAAACACGCAGAAAATCGAGTAAATTGGTGTTTTTTATTCCACGGACAATAGAGGAAATTATGTGAGGGACAGTAACGGATTTGGGTGATGCTTTGTTAGATACCTAGATACCCCCCACCAAGGTGGATCAAATTCAATGATCAAGTCAGCTACATGATCTCTGATCTTTGGCGGTATTTGTTTGATTTTTAAAAATATCGAAATTAAATAGAACGATGAGAAAAACTTATCTAGTTATTTTTGTATTCATCAATTTTTAGGTCAGAACCGTGAAATTCTATCCAATTTTTATTTCATCTATATATATATATTTTTTTTAATTTAATCACGCGAAAGTACAGTTAATCTCACGCAATTTGGCTTTTTTTATAGGGTGACTACATCTGGATCGAGCCCGTATCGGGCAGGGAATTCGATGTAGCCATTGGAGCTCGTGTCGTATCTGCAGAGGGACGTCGTATTCAAGTGAGGGACGACGACGGGAACGAAGTATGGCTAACACCAGAGAGGCGAATAAAGGCGATGCACGCCTCCTCCGTGCAGGGCGTGGAGGACATGATATCTTTAGGTGATCTTCACGAAGCTGGGATCTTACGCAATCTCCTTATACGTTATAACGACAATTTAATTTATGTAAGCATCCCATCTAGTAATGCTGTGACGTAAAACGCTTGCTAAGATTATGCTGACAAGCACGCATTTGTACTTTAAATTAATACAATTTGAGAAATGAAAGTTGGTGCAACGCTTATAAAATAAGATCATTATCTGATAATCAAATTCTAATTAATTACCTTCATTATTTTGAGTTCTAATCAATAGTTTTAAAAAATCAAAATCAGTTTTTAGCCAAATAATAGTCTATTATTATAAAACTAGTCTGCTCACATAAAAAGCAAATGCAAAAGTATAAAATCCATAAATCTAAATTTAATGTAGTGTCTATTCCAATATTACAATCTTTTACTACTCAAATAGTTGGAAGTTTAGACTAATAGTCTCAATTATAACATATTTAAAATGTGGATAGAATGATAGCTATCTTTTGAGCACAGGACACTCTTTAGCCCTAGAAATCGGCCAGAGGAATTTTCGGAAAACTATAAGGGGCCGTTTCTAAATTTCAGTTTCTATACCTAAGAGCTCAAAATATTCCTTCGAGACATATCCTGATTTTACGTTTGCTATAAGAGTAAACATGTTTTCTTAGTCCGTGCAAACTTTTATAAAAAAATAGTTTTGAAGGCTGAAAAGGACAGTTTATAGGAATTTTAATTTTTTTTTTTAAATGTATTTGTCCTTTTCTCATACTATTTTTTGATCCTAGGATTTTTTCTTTAAATATTGATTATCTTCTGAAAAGAATCCTTTATATAGAATTAAATGGAATTTATAAAAAATTAAATTAATTAAATTATAACTTAGCCTGTTTTTCCTCCATATGCGTGCTTGTCTGCGTCCAAATTTGACTTATTGCTGGAACTCCATTTCAAGCATAAAATTACAGTGTCTTAGATCACACAACTCTTGCAGGATGTTCCCTATAAAAATAAGCAGATATTAATATTTGTATAAAATTATTTCAGACATACACTGGATCAATTCTCGTAGCTGTTAATCCATATCAAATCCTTCCAATATACACCGCCGATCAAATAAAACTTTATAAGGAGAGAAAAATTGGAGAGCTGCCTCCGCACATTTTTGCAATTGGAGACAATGCGTACGCGCATATGAAAAGGTATCGCCAGGATCAATGCATTGTAATATCTGGAGAATCTGGAGCTGGAAAAACTGAGAGCACAAAGCTCATTCTTCAGTATTTGGCTGCCATAAGTGGGAAGCATTCCTGGATCGAACAACAGATCCTTGAGGCGAATCCAATCCTTGAAGCATTCGGAAATGCAAAGACCATTAGGAACGACAACTCATCTAGGTATGTATTTAATTTTGGAATAATGTTTACGTACATTTGATTTTAAACTAAATTTTTGTGTCTATTTTAGATTTGGTAAATACATTGATATTCACTTTAGTGCAAACGGTGTGATCGAAGGTGCTAAAATAGAGCAATACTTGCTTGAAAAGTCTCGAATAGTTTCACAGAATCCTAGTGAACGTAATTATCATATATTTTATTGCCTACTGGCTGGATTATCAGCTGATGAGAAGAGGAGATTAGAACTTACATTCTCAGCTGATTATAAGTAAGTCTTGTTATGTTTTTTCTTTTTTTTAAACATTTATATGTAGAAGCCAAAAAAAAAAAATGCTCTCCTGGCCACGAACAAAAACGTCTAATTGTTTGCCTACCTTTGTGGAAAGGTTAAAATCAGGGTTCGTCTCCAGAGGATATTTTAAACTCTGGAACTTGAAATCTGTTAAAAGGAAGTCCTTTTTTTGGGATATCGCAAAGTTCTACTAGGCACACCTCTCACAGAGAATTCTATAATTTTTTAAATAAAGACAGTCCGAATAATTCGAACTTTTTAAATTAACTACTAACGAAAAATACTTTTTACTTGCAGATACCTCACAGGAGGTGAATGTATAACATGCGAGGGTCGAGACGATGCTGCAGAATTCTCAGACATTCGTTCAGCGATGAAAGTCCTTTTATTTTCTGACCAAGAAATATGGGAAATTTTAAAATTATTAGCGGCCCTTCTTCATTGTGGCAACATTAAATACAAGGCCACAGTTGTAGATAATTTGGACGCCACCGAAATTCCCGAACACACAAATGTGAAACGTGTTGCTAGTCTCCTAGGTCTTCCAGTTCAGCCCCTAATCAATGCGCTAACTCGGAAGACGTTATTTGCTCACGGCGAGACGGTAATATCTACCTTATCCCGAGAACAATCTGTAGATGTCCGAGATGCTTTCGTAAAAGGTATCTACGGCAGGCTCTTCATTCATATCGTGAAGAAAATAAATAGCGCAATATACCGGCCAAGAGCTACATCCCGAAATGCCATTGGGGTTCTTGATATTTTCGGATTTGAAAATTTCGATCAAAATAGTTTCGAACAATTTTGTATAAATTTTGCAAATGAAAATCTTCAGCAGTTCTTCGTGCAGCATATCTTCAAATTAGAGCAAGAAGAGTATAATCATGAAGGGATAAATTGGCAGCATATTGAATTTGTGGATAATCAAGACGCTTTAGATCTTATTGCTATAAAACAATTAAATATAATGGCTCTTATTGATGAAGAAGCGAAATTTCCTAAAGGAACCGATCAAACTATGCTCGCTAAGTTGCACAAGACTCATGGGACCCATAGAAATTATCTTAAACCAAAGTCGGATATTAATACAAGTTTTGGATTGAATCATTTCGCTGGTGTTGTCTTCTACGATACAAGAGGTTTTCTAGAAAAAAATCGAGATTCATTCAGCGGTGATCTTTTACATTTGGTCAGCTCATGTTCAAATAAATTCCTGCAGCAAATATTCGCGAACGATATTGAAATGGGGGCGGAGACAAGAAAACGAACACCAACGCTTTCGACCCAATTCAAGAAGAGTCTTGATGCACTCATGAAGACGTTGAGCACCTGCCAACCGTTCTTTATCAGATGCATTAAGCCTAACGAGTTTAAGAAACCGATGATGTTCGATCGCGGACTTTGCTGCAGGCAATTGAGATATTCTGGAATGATGGAGACGATAAGAATTCGAAGGGCTGGATATCCAATACGGCACGGTTTTAGGGAATTTGTGGAACGCTATCGATTTTTAATCAATGGTATTCCACCAGCTCATAAAACCGATTGTCGTGCTGCAACTGCTCGAATATGTTCAGTAGTCCTTGGAAAGTCTGATTATCAATTGGGCCATACGAAAGTATTTTTAAAAGATGCTCATGATTTATTCCTGGAACAGGAACGTGATCGCGTCTTAACCAGAAAGATATTGATCCTTCAGCGATCTATAAGAGGATGGGTCTATAGAAGACGCTTCTTAAGAATGCGTATAGCTGCTGTAGTTATTCAAAAATACTGGAAAGGATATGCTCAGCGCCAAAGATACAAACGGATGAGAGTTGGATACATGCGTTTACAGGCTCTGATACGATCACGTGTTCTCAGTCACAGATTTAGACACCTTCGAGGTCACATTGTGGGTCTACAGGCCCATGCACGTGGATATTTAGTTAGAAGGGAATATGGTCACAAAATGTGGGCGATTATAAAGATCCAGTCACACGTGAGAAGGATGATCGCTGTTAGAAGATATAGAAAAGTTCGCGAGGACTATCGCCAGTATAATGAGGTTCTAAGACTGAGGAAACTCGAAGAGCAGGAGCTGAAGCATCAAGGGAACAAACATGCAAAGGAAATTGCTGAACAACACTATAGGGATCGATTGCATGAATTAGAACGTAAAGAAATGGAAAAGGAGATGGAAGAACGTAGAAGGGTTGAGGTCAAGAAAACTATTATTAGTGATGCTGCTAGAAAACAAGATGAACCTGTCGATGATGGAAAGCTAGTTGAAGCCATGTTCGATTTTCTTCCTGATTCAAGCAGCGAAGCACCTACTCCTCATGGTGGAAGAGAGACCTCGGTCTTTAATGATCTACCCCATGGAAACCACGTTAACCAGGAGGTAAACGAGTTTCTCAATACTTTTTATAGCTTTCCTAATTTTTTGTTTCGGTATACCAGGACATCATAGGACCTTTACACGTTTCAGAGGACGAGGAAGATTTGTCTGAATTCAAATTCCAAAAATTTGCAGCCACTTATTTCCAAGGAAACGTGACTCATCAATACTCTAGAAAACCTTTGAAGCATCCTTTGCTACCACTGCATACCCAAGGGGATCAGCTTGCAGCTCAGGCTCTCTGGATCACAATCCTACGATTTACGGGTGATTTACCTGAACCTAGGTATCACACTATGGACAGAGACAATACTTCGGTAATGTCTAAAGTTACAGCGACTTTGGGCAGAAATTTTATAAGGAGTAAGGTAGGAAAAAATTATCAAACCAAATTATAAATTAATAATCACTGTTTAGAGGACTTTTGAGGATTTTTATGAATTTGTTGTATGTTGTAAAAGTAAATATCTCTCTTTAACGCTAAATAAATCGGTACCTTGTTCAAAACATTTTAAATAGCGATCTCCTGATTATAAATGTTACTAACATTTCACAAAAATAGGTATAAGAAAGCGGTTTGAGGTCGTTAATTTCAAATCTGTTCCGAATTCGAAAATTCAATTTGGGGGATCTAACATTACACTTTAAAATTTTACTAGATGTTAAAAGAAATTAATAATATGTTTAGCATATTTGAAATTCATAGAGAATATTAATATTTTTCCAGGAATTCCAAGAAGCCCAACTAATGGGCTTAGATCCAGACGCCTTTTTAAAGCAAAAGCCCCGCTCAATTCGTCACAAACTAGTTTCATTAACATTAAAGCGAAAAAATAAACTAGGCGAGGATGTAAGAAGGCGTCTCCAGGACGAGGAATATACAGCGGATAGCTACCAATCCTGGTTAGAATCTCGCCCTACATCCAATTTGGAGAAGCTTCACTTTATCATTGGGCATGGTATCTTACGTGCTGAGCTCAGGGATGAAATCTATTGCCAGATTTGCAAGCAGCTCACGAATAATCCATCCAAGTCATCACATGCAAGAGGGTGGATCTTACTATCTCTCTGTGTCGGGTGCTTTGCCCCATCTGAAAAGTTTGTGAACTATTTAAGGGCGTTTATTCGAGAAGGACCTCCAGGCTATGCCCCCTACTGTGAGGAAAGACTGAAGAGAACTTTTAACAATGGAACAAGAAATCAACCACCGTCTTGGTTGGAACTTCAAGCGACAAAATCTAAAAAACCGATCATGCTTCCGATCACTTTTATGGATGGCAACACAAAGACGTTACTCGCTGATTCAGCGACTACAGCTCGAGAGCTGTGCAATCAACTATCAGATAAAATAGCCCTTAAGGATCAGTTCGGATTCTCCTTGTATATAGCACTTTTCGATAAAGTATCATCCCTGGGCAGTGGTGGGGATCATGTCATGGACGCAATTTCACAGTGCGAACAATATGCCAAAGAACAAGGGGCACAGGAGAGGAATGCTCCTTGGCGACTGTTCTTCCGCAAGGAGATTTTCGCACCATGGCACGATCCGACACAGGATCAAGTCGCTACAAATTTGATCTATCAGCAGGTGGTTAGGGGTGTTAAATTCGGCGAGTATCGGTGTGATAAGGAAGATGATCTCGCTATGATCGCTGCTCAGCAGTATTTTATTGAATATGGAACTGATATGTCAATGGAACGCCTCTTTACCTTGCTCCCTAATTTTATTCCTGACTATTGTCTTACTGGGGTCGAAAAGGCGATAGATCGGTGGGCAGCACTCGTGCTTCAGGCCTATAAGAAGAGTTACTACGTAAAAGAGAAGATTGGGTCACTCAAAATTAAGGAGGACATTGTCGGCTATGCGAAGTATAAGTGGCCGTTATTGTTTTCAAGATTTTATGAGGCCTACAGGTATATAAATTAAATATTTTTATTATTTCTTACTTTCTATCTTTGAAACATAACTAAGTAAATAGTAAAAGTAGAAATCAGCAAAAAAACAGCAGCACAAAATTTGATCCCTTTAAAATATTTCAACATGCTGACTGCCAGATTTTTATTCAGCCGTGTATTCAGCTATATTTGACGTGCGAGTTCTGAATTTTTTGTTTAACTAAGAAAAAAGTATTTGAATTCCTTTTTAACTTCCATAAATATGTTTTTATTATAGAAATTCTGGTCCCAATCTTCCTAAAAATGATGTGATTATTGCTGTTAATTGGACCGGAGTGTATGTGGTAGATGATCAGGAGCAAGTCCTTCTAGAATTATCTTTCCCGGAAATAACAGCTGTATCCAGCCAGAAAACGAACAAAGTTTTTACACAAACGTTCAGTCTGTCGACTGTGAGGGGAGAAGAGTTTACTTTTCAAAGTCCAAATGCAGAGGATATCAGAGATCTGGTGGTCTACTTTTTAGAAGGACTTAAGAAACGGTAAGATTCTTTTATAAATAAATTTACTTTAATATAAATAAATAATTAATACATTACCTTAATTCTTCAGATCGAAATTCGTAATAGCACTTCAAGATTACAAGGCACCAGGAGAAGGAACAAGTTTTCTGTCATTCCTTAAGGGTGATTTAATAATCCTAGAAGAGGATTCAACAGGTGAAACAGTCCTAAACAATGGATGGTGTATTGGACGATGTGAAAGAACCCAAGAAAGAGGAGATTTTCCTGCAGAAACAGTTTATGTTTTGCCAACACTCTCGAAACCACCTCAAGATATCCTGGCTTTATTCAGCGTTGAAGAAGCTCATCATGGTAGAAGATTGAGCACTGTATCTAACGGTGGTACAGAGCCACGAGATAGACCACATAATCTTGCTGAATACGCTTTGGATCACTTCAGATTGCCACCAAAGAGAACAATGTCGAAAACACTCACTTTGAGTTCTAAACGTGGAAATGAAGAAATCTGGCGGTAAGAAAATAATATTAGTTAGAAAAAAAATTATCATACAATAATTTGTAAACTTACAGATATTCGAGGGAACCGATAAAATTACCACTCCTGAAAAAGCTGCAGAGTAAAGAGGAATTAGCTGAAGAAGCTTGTTTTGCATTTGCAGCAATTCTCAAGTATATGGGAGATCTTCCTTCGAAACGACCACGAATGGGTAACGAAATCACTGATCATATTTTCGATGGACCTCTGAAGCATGAAATATTGAGAGACGAAATTTTTTGTCAGCTAATGAAACAGCTTACAGATAACAGGTATTTAAATATATTGCTATTTTTAATAATTCAGTTTAGTCACCTGCTCAATTCAGCTTAAAAATGATAAGTGCTGAATTGGACAGATTCTTTAAATTAGCCTATATCCTTTTAAGTATAAAATTAAATGTCGGCTTTAATAGTTTTTAGTTCTTATACACATCTTAAAGTACTCCTTCAGCTTCTGTTTACAATATTTAAATGGTCTATTATTTTGATTTGATTGTTTTGATTGCCAAATTTTATTCAGCTACGTATTCAGCTAATACATAAAATCTATATTTCGGTAACTTGGAATAAAAAGTGTTAAATGTAAAGCTAACGTGTTCAGATTTGTAGAAACATAATTAGTTCAAATTAAAAGTAGTACTGCAATGCACCCAAAACTTTTTGAATAAGGCCTATAATTAAAAATAAAATCTTACAGGAATCGAATATCAGAAGAACGTGGCTGGGAATTAATGTGGCTGGCCACTGGTCTCTTCGCCTGTAGTCAAGGTCTTCTCAAAGAGCTGACAATATTTCTTCGAACGCGAAGACACCCCATATCTCAGGATTCTTTGCATCGACTTCAAAAAACAATTCGAAATGGTCAACGAAAGTATCCACCCCATCAAGTCGAAGTGGAAGCCATTCAGCACAAAACCACCCAAATCTTCCATAAAGTCTACTTCCCCGACGACACGGACGAGGCGTTCGAAGTGGACTCTTCGACGAGAGCAAAAGATTTCTGCCACAACATTTCCCAACGTCTCAGTTTAAGATCGAGCGAGGGATTCAGCTTATTTGTGAAGATTGCTGACAAAGTCATATCGGTGCCTGAGGGGGATTTCTTCTTCGATTTCGTTCGACATCTAACCGATTGGATTAAAAAAGCAAGACCGATTCGAGACGGCACAAATCCTCAGTTCACATATCAAGTGTTCTTTATGAAGAAACTCTGGACCAATACTGTTCCTGGGAAGGATAGGAACGCTGATTTAATATTTCACTACCATCAGGAGTTGCCTAAATTGCTGCGAGGTTACCACAAATGCTCCAGGGAGGAGGCTGCTAAACTCGCTGCTTTGGTTTATCGAGTTCGATTTGGGGAAAATAAACAAGAACTTCAAGCAATTCCGTAAGATATATTTTAAGAAGCTATTAAAATTATTTTGTTTTAATAATTTTACTTGTTTTATAGGCAAATGCTGCGAGAACTTATTCCATCGGATCTCATAAAAATTCAGAGCTCTAGCGATTGGAAAAGGTTGATTGTTGCTGCCTATAATCAAGATGCTGGAATGAGTTCTGAAGACGCTAAGATTACATTCTTGAAGATCATTTACAGGTAAGAATGAATTGTTTTCGGAGATTTTGAATTTTATACTTTTATTTTTTAATTTTTACATTATGTGATAAGTTTAGATTCCTTAATTTGCAAGTAGGAAATTTATCGTAGGTGGCTTACTTCTTTTAAAATACACGTTTAAGTTATAATTTCTAAAAAATCATATAGATAGGTGAACAACTCAAATATCGATACCTAAGATAAGGCTTCAGTCATAACAAAATCTTGATAATTTGAATAGAAATTTGAAAAATCATTTAGAGCTCACAACTTTTCTCATAATCATCACAACATTCATCATTAGTACAAACACAAATTATCACAACTTATTCATTCATTCACTTTTAACACAGCATAAACATACAGAATGTACATAATATAATCGTATATATGTGAAGAGAACACTTTATTTAAAAAAAAATCAGCCTTTATATTAAAATAGAATTTGTTGTTTTTACTTTATTTTAAAAAGCCTTCCAAATAACGACTTCAGTATATTTCTGGGAAGCAAGATGTCTTTAACCAAATGAAATAATTAATTTAGCCTTTGACTCTTTCAAAAATTGTAATCTAATCAACTGATTTACGCCGGTGTATAGGGTATAGAATTATATAACAAATTTATTTGCTCACAATTGCATGAATCTAAATGATTTGATTTACATTTATGAAATTAAATGTAAACAATTTTGTCGACTGTAGCTGAATTTATTTGTTTTGTTAATTAATTTTTAATTTTAGCAATACTATATTTATCAATTAAATTAAAGCAACTATAGGTTTGTTTATGTTAACACTCAAATTAAATGAAAAAACGTAAACGTTAACGTAAATTAAATGGAAAAAAAAACCGAGTCAAAAAATTTTGTTTCGAATTTTCGAATTTTTTAAATTTTTTGACAACATAAAATTACAAATCCGGTAAAAAAATATTGGAAATATTTTTTTTTTCTAAAATATTTGAGACTGAAAAACTGTTAAAGTTAAAAAAAAAATTTTTTTTTGAATTTTATAAATTTTTTGAAAAAAAAAAAAATTCAATTCCGGTAAAAAAAAAATATTGAAAATTATTTTTTTTTTGTCTAAAATATTGTAGACTGAATAGTTAAATCAAACAAAATCCTGAGTCAAAAAAATTTTATTTTCGAATTTTTAAATTTTTTGACAAAAAAAAAATTCAATTCCGGTAAAAAAAATTTTGAAAATTATTTTCTTTTTCTAAAATATTTTAGACTAAATAAATAGTTAAATGCAAAAAAAAATTCAAGTAAAAAAATTGTATATTTTAACGGGGTAGTGTACAAATTTTTATTAGGAAAATAAATCGAATGTTACATAGAATGATTTTTCCATTTACGACGTAAATTTGTAAATGAAAAAATGCAAATAACTTTAAAAATTTCAGCTCTTCAAGGTTTCTACTTTGAACACTATTGCGTCCTCATTAAATCACGTAATTTCGATAGGAACTTGTAAAGCTGTGCCTGCTGTTTCACTAAGTGTGTATCATGAATTATTTCTTTTCATAAGTATCACACACATCATTCAGCACGGAATCTATGTTCATTATTTAGTAAATTATTTTATCTGTATTTAACTTAATCGATTCTATATTCTATTTCAAGCCTATCTAATTTTATCTACGAAAAATATGAATAGTTGCTGTATTCGTTTCCGAAACAACTTTAGTTACCATCTTAATAGGCTTTATATTTACTTCTTCTCTTCTACCTATTTTTTATAATCTACGAAAACTCTGCCATGTAAGTAGCCAAATAAAGTGAACTTGAAATGCATCGGAGAAGAATGCATGGTAGCACATTTTTCACTATCTTATTAAGTTTTGAATTAAGCGTATGAAAAATTAAATAGCATGTTAATGCATCGCCACATGTTTGTATATATTCAAAAATAGTGTTTTCTCTTATACAAAAATACAATTAAAAATTTTTAAGAAGAAATAACATGCATAATAAGCGGTGCTGATGAGCATTTGAAGGAAGACTATCTAAAAATAATTTAAACAGAATATCAAAGTCTTAAGATTTTGAAATTTGGAAATATTATACTATATAACCAGTTTTCGAATTTATCGAGAAGCTATAAAAGACCTAATTATGACAAGGTGTATGAGAAATTTTACAAGGAAGCACTTTATTAAGCATGCTGAACAAAATATTTTGTTAATTCGTTCTATCAACAGAACTAATGTAATTTTTTAGTTTTTAATAAACTTTAGTAAAAGAATTTATATCGTTTATTAGGTGGCCAACATTTGGATCAGCATTCTTTGAGGTTAAACAGACAACGGAACCGAATTATCCAGAAATGCTACTAATAGCAATAAATAAGCATGGCGTCAGTTTGATTCATCCTCACACGAAAGTAAATAATATTAATATTTAATTATTTATGTTTTTACTAATATATAGTTACGTTTATGATTTTAAATAAATCTGTGAAGTTTCCGACGTTCTATTTAGGATTAATCGGTACCAAATAAAAGTGTACATATCACAGAAAAATCTTAACATAATTTACTTATAACAACATTTTTAGAAATTTTCTAAGAAAAACCGTGTTTACCTAATTTCATAGGTTACTTTGCAGTCAGAACTGTAAAATATTGCATTTCTTTGGAATGCATTAACGTAGGCATTACCATTACAAGTAATGCAATTTAAAGATGATTACCAGTACCATTACTAGTAATGGTAATGCAAGAAAATCGAATTACCACTACAGTTACTGGTACTGGTACTTCACCATTACTGTAATCACATGAGCATTACTTGGCATTACTAGCATTACTCGGAATTACGTAGCATTACACGGCAGTACTTTGCATTATTGCGACTTTTACAGCAGTACTCCGATTTTATATGAATAATTATTTATTTTAATCTTCATTAAAACATGTTTATTGTAATAATTTTGAGTAAGGCTGAGTACTACTGCTATACTGAGCAGTAAGTAATGCTAAATAATGCTCATACGAGTAAGTAATGCAAGTAATGGCGAGTAATGCTAAGTAATAATCATGTGATTACAGTAATGGTGAAGTACCAGTACCAGTAACTGCAATGGTAATTTGAATTTTCTTGCATTACCATTACTAGTAATGGTACTGGTAATCATCTTTAAATTGCATTACCTGTAATGGTAATGCTATTTTTTACAGCTCTGTTTGAAGTGAACTTTATTTTCTGAATTAATTGAGTCTTTTTTTTATTATTCCTACAGGATATTTTAATAACACATCCCTTCACCCGGATCTCAAATTGGTCATCAGGAAACACATACTTCCACATGACTATAGGAAATTTGGTTCGTGGCTCGAAACTGCTCTGCGAAACATCGCTCGGATATAAAATGGATGATCTTCTCACATCTTACATATCGCTAATGTTATCAAATATGAACAAGAATCGAACGATTCGAGTGAATTAATGCATTATCCAACAATTAATAATATTGTTGGAAACGACACACTTTCTTCCTCCTCTTTTAGTCGTAAATTATTTTTTGTTTTCTTAACGATTTGGTTAATGATTTTCTTTTTTAATTTCTTTTGTCTTGTCATTTTTGTTTTTTTATTTTTTTTTTATTATTATTATTATTATTAAATAGTGTTTAAAGTAAATTTTATAATGAACTGAAAAAAATTTTTTAATAATTTATATCGGATTGTTTATAAATGAATGAATAATAAAGAAATAAATACTCCTGAAACTATTCGTTTTATTTCAATTGTTTTTGCAAATATTAATACCAAATAGGCTAGCGTTTCCCCGGCCGAAATCCATGCCATTGAAGCCTGCACCCCTCTAAACTTTAACAAGGGACTAAAGGCTACCAAAATTAACTATATTCTCCGATAGCCAAGCGGCCCTCAAGGAACTCTTGTTGTGGCGTTTTCCGTCGAGACAACCTCCAACAGATCTAATCTGTGTTAGGTACCGGAAAAGAGCTTGTCAGACTCTAACACTAGAATCAACGCTTTGAGGAAAACACAGATTGTTGGTAAGCTACCTATCTGACCACCATGGGCTAAGGTACCACCTATATAAGATTTTGAAGACGATGTCCTGCTTGAACACGGTTAAGAAGAAAGATCTTCAGTTAAGTGATTTTCAACTCAGCTGACATCCGTTCCTTTTCTGTTAAGGCCCTTCTGGCGTTCCTTAGGGTAGCAGATCTTCTTTTACTTTAAAGGGGTTTATACACAGAAGACCTTTCGACTGCAGTGCCAATTATAAGTGTCACGCCTAACAATAAATAATAATAATACATTATCCCCTCACGACAACACCAAAAATTAACGAGTCCTATACATTACCTTGCCGCGCGGCGTTTTGTCTAGAAACCAAAGTAACTTGAGATCAAATGCATGGGTTTTATTAGCAGCAATAACGAGATCTGAATTAATTCAAAGTTATTTGTCCTCTGAAGATCATCTTAACCAACTATTCTAATTTTTTGGAAATTGATATAGTACACATGTAATTATTAAATTATAATAAGTCGAAAGTCATAAGTGCTACCTTGTTTTTCAAACTAAAGAAATCAGTACCATACACAATGATTATAGGCCTATGTTTTGATCGACGAGGTTTTTTGAACGTTTTTTTAAGGAAACAAGATTTAAGATTTTCGAAATAGTTGATTCAAAAAGAAAATTTGACCAAAATCTTTTAATACGTAATTCATTCAATCCTCCACCGTTTTATTTTCTAAAACAATTTGAAATAGAAAAAATGTATAGTACAAATGTTATCGGCTAGTTCAAATGTTTTTGTTAATTAATTACGAAAAACAAAAGTGTATTTGAAATATTATCGGATCTACTTAGAATTTTGATCGATCACTTCAACGCAAATTGTAGTTTATCTTTTAAAAACAATGTCGTTATCGAGGGTTTTTGAGGATGATGATCACAAAGTTTTTGTTTTTGGATCCTGCTTAAAACTTAATATTAATTCAGCAACCAGGCAATATGAATGTATTATTAATATAATTTTAACCCATTTCTTCCCAAAATGACCTAAATTTTTTTCAATTTTTTAACCACTATGTTTTTTAAGAAAAAAATTTTCAGTCTTGCTGAAACTTAATACCCTACAGTATTTTTTCCTGCACTTACCAAATCTCATCGCAGATTAACGCTATCTGGCGCCATTATTAAAAAATCTCAAAAACCTATATATACAGTTTCCAGTCCGGATTCGATCAAATTAAGAAATTTTATCCACCATCTTTGATCCACCATTTTGAATTTTTTAAACTGAATCCCAGATTCGTAATCACCGACCTCAAAAACTTATATATATAGTTTTCAGTCCGGATTTAATCAAATTAAGAAATTTTATCCGCCATCTTTAATCCACCATTTTTAATTTTTTAAATCTTAATTTAGATTCGTAATCAGCGACCTCAAAAATCTTTATACACAGTTTTCAGTCCCAATTTGAGCAAATTTAAGAATTTCGTCCGCCATATTGGATCCGCCATTTTGAAATTTGGAAATCTGACTTCATAATCACAATAAGCTACCTCATAAATGATGAAAAAGTTAATACATTTGAAAAAAAAAAAACCCTGTAGGTATATAACTAAAACAAAAATCTGCAAAAATCAAAAAATCCGTGCGTAAAAACCGCCATATTAAATTCGCAATATCGATTTCCCATCACTATCGCTCCTATCTTTTAGAGAAATTATTTATACCACCAGATTCAGAGAATTAGCACCCTATGTTGAAGACTTCTAGTTTTAATTTACGATTATTTGAATCAAAATTTTAAAAAATCGCCATTTTTTCTGGTTTCAGAACCCATTTTTTAAAAATGGCGCCAGATAGCGTTAATCTGCGATCAGATTGGTTCCTGTGAGAAAAACCTTAGGTTAAGAATTTATATGGATTGAATGAAATATAGATACCCGTATTCGAATATTTTGTTTTCCAATTTTAAAAATGTGATTTTGAAAAGAAATCGTTTCAAGCTGAATTTCATAGTTTCATCAGTTTCAGTCAATTTTAGATTTCCAGAGAATTTAAATGGGAAATACAAAGAAAATCTTTTATGAAGATATAAAAACGACCTCAATTAGCTAGTAAAATACTTTCTGCTTTACAAAAATTATTAATAAATTACTACAGCAGCTTTATAATTATTTTTAAATTATTCAACTGCTTACGACGTAAGGTGAAGCAAGATATCAAGATTTAAGAAGATATTTCCTCAGATAGATGAGTGTCGACAAGGTTTTTGAAATAAGAAAAACATTTTGCATAGGTATAATTACCCTACACTGTCACAATAACCGGAAATGGCTAGCTTAAGAAAAATGTTTCGCTTAAATCGCATTCGAAAATTATTAACAGGCGAAATGACTTAAGAAGCAGTTGTCTCCCCCGAAAGTCAATCTTACAATGAAAAAATACCGCGAAACTCCATTCGATGTCCCACAGCTAAAAAGGGGGAAGTAATTGCGGCCGAGGAGTTTCCCACGGAACCTAATTACATACAGAAGGCCCCAGATTTTGAATGGCTACTGCACGAGTTATATATTTTTCCTTTTGGAATGGATAAAAACCAACAATCTTACATGACATCAGAGGAATTTCATCTCATTGTTTTCCATTCTTCGGATACACTTAAAAAGAATAAGAGGCAATTGCGTGAGAAAAACATTCCGCGGCGGCAGGTCACTTCCTCGAGAAGTCACCAAAAATTCCATCCATCGCTCTGGGAATTCAGCAACGTCGTCTTCAGCCATTGGAGAATATTAAAGATGTTGAATTGTTCACAGTCCACTTTCTTCGCAGACGGAAACATCCCAGCCAGGCTGTGATTGGTCCGAATGGTTCGTGATCCAGCACTCCAAATCCCCACTTTTATTGTTCGCGGGCGGTGCAACAATTGCTGGAGTAATTAAGACTCGCGGGACTATTCCTGAAATCTCTGTGGGAAAATCTGAAAAATGTTAATTTTTGCCCCTCGCAAAACGAAAAACACAGCCGCCGCAGCCACCTCATCATAATTCAAAGTGGCCGTGGGAGCGAAGGAGTCTGATTTTTCTTCTTACATACCTTTTTAACTTCTTATTTCATTTGCATCTGGAACAAAAAGTTTATGGCGCTTTGCAAATTAATTGAGGGAAATGCACAACTTACACACAAAGATTTAGAAACCTTGGGAAAATGAGAAAGAGTTCGATTTAACTGTTTCCTTTCTTATATCGCGCGGCGGCCGGAAGATGCGATCTCCTTTCCCAAAATCGAGACTCTGATTTCATTTATTCGGGGGGGAATTCTTACGCAGAAAATAAAGACACGGAATCCCTCGTTCAAAATTATAATTCTTGACTTTCCAGGGAATCTCCATCACGCTTCACTGCCCAGCTATCTTACACTCATCACCCACCCCTCGGGTCAATTTATTAATTATGCGGCTGCACAGCGAAGCGAGGAAATGACCACTCAATGCCCAAGTTCGACGCGCAATTTCAAGTTCTCAAGGATTGAAGTCTTTTGTTTTTATTTATTTTTTGCTATTAAGAAGGTATTAGCGATTATAAACTTAAGTGCAATTTTTTTCCTTTTCTGCTTTAATTACGCCGATTTATGTTTAAATATAATTCTTAAGACATTGCCACAATTGCGGGTATTCAGCTGTATATACATATAATTAGCTGAATAGTCACCATTTGTGGTAATATGTTCAAAAACACATCTTTATGAATATTATGAATTTCTATATAAAGGCTCTACCGGAGAAAATCTATTAAAATCCGAAAGATATATTTTTTTTACAAAATAATTTATTTCTCAGCAGTAAATCCTGTCTTTTTTCAATTTTCTTCATATTTTTTTTTATAAAACTATTTACAATTACTTATGGTTACTTAGCTACATAAAAATACTCGTCAAATTTAAAAACCCATTCCTCATACATTCAAGTTTGAAATTCTTTGTTTTCAAAAACGATTTCGAGACGAGAACTAATCAAATGCAATAAAACTATGAGAGAGACAGAGATAGATAGAAAATCAGTAAAACAGCTAAAAATCACGAACCACAACAAAAAGTGGTAAGAAAAAATATTACCAATGATAAAACTAGAGAATCGAAAGAATTTTTCAAAAATATTGTATAATAAAGTTAGGATACCTTAGCGACCCTTGTGGCATACGAACTGCCTTTTTAATCGCAACGTAAACGTTTTTCTTTTATAATTTATTTTTGTTCAAAATGAGTTCTATATAAATAAATTCAAAAATCGAAAGTGGAATTAATTTTTCCCGCCTTCTATCCTCCGATTTTTTTTTTATTTTAATTATTTTGCACGGCAACATCGCTACAGCGTTCTTTGGATCATTTTTCTCCTAATTTTCCTCGATCTTGAGATATTTGGAGTATTCGAGACGCGAGATTTTGCAGGCGCATGTCTCAAGATAGTCCACCGTGAGAATTCCATGCAACCTCAGATATTGAAGGTAGTGAGCTCTGTTGATCTGTGCTGGACGTGGTTGAATTGTTATTACTGGTGCTGCTATTATTGTTGTTATTATGGCGTACTCTCATCACTTCTTCAGCTGGACCGCAATGTGGTCGCGGTCCAGGTTCTGGAGTATAAGTGAATGTAAGACCAGTTGCATAAATTATACCATCATTGCGAACTAAAGAAATAGGCACTTGTGTTGGTTGGCGGACCTAATTTTTATATAAAATAAAATTACACATTACATGTAGAAGGGAGGTGGAACCTTAAAAAGTTCCTCTTACCCAAAGCCATTCTCCTCGGAATTGTGAAATTTCTGGTACAACACACAGAAGTGTTTCCGTGCATCTGTACATGGTTTCAGCTTCAACATCCCCAAACCAGACCTGTAGGTGTGGGGTAAAATTGTCGCCACTAAGTTCCAGCATGGCAACATCCCCACCACCGTTCAAATTTAAAGAATTCACGATAGGAACCGGTGTGACCGGGGATCTAATAAATAATTCTATAAATCTCAAAGATTCTACTTTAAAAAAATTAAATCTACTTACGAAACGGGTCCCATTCCTTCGTAGAACTGGTATTCAGCCTTATCAGTGGAAATTATGGTCCAACAGGCGCCGTCATTGATCATTTCTTTATTCGGCTCCTTGGGGCAAGGTGTGGCTTGGAATTGAATGATTTTCTCCTGAGATAGACACAGATACATCCGTTCCGTGTCTTTCATGTAAAATGCGCACTTATGCAACTGTGAGACGGGATCGTCCGCCTCTAAAAGAGCCATTTGCTTATCCACTTTTCTTATGATTAAACGAGGTAATGCCATCCCTGTGACTGAACAGACCAATTTCACTGTCGAGCCGTAGTGAACATAACCGTCCTTTACCTGTGCCCCAAAAGAATATTCATTAAATTACTTTGGTTTTACCATCAGTATCAAATATGAGATTTGTATAAAGTTAGTTCTGCAACCTTAAAATTTAAAAAACTTTCTTATCCATTGAATTTTACTTAAACTACTTGAAATTTACTTTTTTAATATCAATAATTTTAATTAGTAATAGGAATCAGCAAAACAATCCCCGCATTATAAATTCAGTTCTCAATGTAATTGAAAAGGATTTATCTTAGAATTGTAATTCCTTATTAATTACCTTCACTGAAAAAGTAATTAGCATTTTTAAAAAGGAATTAGAAATTTATAATCGACTTCTAGTTAATTCCTTTTCAACTTTTGAAATCCATTAGTAGTTCTTGATGTATGAGAAATTATAATTCATTTTCAATTTCATTACTTTATCTATTATCATTGCTAATTTAAAAATAAGAAAATAAACATTTTCAATTCCAAGAATGGGAATTAATTCACAATTGTGACATTAACGCATTTCAAATTGGTGGGAAGACTATCGATTTGACTTATTTTTAAAATAGTACGTAGATCATTCTGAAAATTTTTAGACACCCTGTAACTACGCCACTTGGACGAAATTTGATCTTGCCGCTAAATACCTTGGAGTCTGTATAGTAGTTGGTTTTTTACCACTGAAATTGAAACATCGCTGCGGTGTGTGCTATTTTTTGTGCCAAAAATGCAACTTGAACGGCGTGATTTTCGAGTAACGATTTTCTATGACTTCAAAAAGGGCGTAAAGCAGAATGATCCGACCTAGCTCCCTGCGACTTCCTTTTGTTCCCGAAGATCAAAGAAAAGTTAAGAGGCCGCCAGCTTTCAGAAGATATAGAAAACCACAGCGGTATAAAGACAAATTCGGGGACTTCCAAATGAATGGTTAAATGAATTCGAATGCGCAAGTGTATATAGTTTAGGAGGGATTATATTGAAAAACTATAATAAAACAATTGAAAAATATCTTGGTTTTTTTATATCTAGAAAAATTCAGCATGACCTTTGTACTGCATCAGTGAATTTGTGAAAAATGCCAAAACTCTATACACTATTATTTTGAGATGATATAATTTTATGAAATTTGTCTCTTATATTAATTTAATCTATCATACCTGAAACTCCTCAGATTCGCTCTCATTATCGTCCAACAAATGAATCGTGAACGCACCCCACTGCGTCGAGCTGGCGTGAAAGTGTCCATTTTCCACGTGTAGATATCGCGTTGAGACGGTCTGTGATCGGAGCCTATTAAAAAGTGCCACATTTGTTCCGCTCGCGATGCACAGGTCGGCGTTCTTCAGCGATTGTTTCTTCTTCGAGGGTTTCGATATGACCTTGATGCGCTTCGAGTTGAAGACGCCTATGTCATGGCCGTTTCCGTAGAACATTTTCACCGACAACATGAAGTGTTTCCGCTTATCGGAGTCCGATATATAGAGGGTTTTCGCTGCACAATACTGCTTTCCATTGTTCAGGTCTAGCTGCTGCATGTCCTGGTCGGAATTTCCGATCCCGATGAATGCGCACAGCTGGGCCCCTTGCTCGGTTTCGCCTTTTTGGAGCATCTCCTCCTGTCGATGGCGCCAACCATTCCCGAAAAGGTATATACACGGCGGTGGACAGAAGAAACGTTTTTCGTTGCCGTACGACTTTTGAGCAACCTAAAAGAGGAGGGAAGAGAAGAAATATTTGAATTTCGAAAACTCCAGCACATCTTCTAAATAAATGAAAAGAAATTCTCCCAAGAAGTAAGATAGATTTTATTTTCTGTATTGATTTTACGCTAAAATATTACAGCGAAAAGATGATAACTTCTAGTTCTAGCAAAATAGCTAACATTTACTGCAGATACTTGCCAAATCTGATTTTATCTAGGCCTCAAATAAAAAAACCAAGACAGGACATTTAAATGTTCCTGTACACTCGCTCGGTCTTCTTCAGTAATTAAGCGTTAAGTACTTATAATCAGTATTCAATTAATTTTTTAAGTAAATCAAGTTTTTACAGAGTTGGAAAAGACTTCTTCTAAAGAGTGCAAATTTTAAACAAAAGAATAAAATGCGCTTGTTTGAGATATTAAAAGAATTACTCCATGTTATTTTTGGCAATGTTGTGGTCATTTTTAAACCCTTTATAATAATAATACAATATACAAAGCAATTGCTTTTTAATTCTTCCATTTTGACGATAACTTTTGCTGTCACAAATCTTTGCAAAAATGTTTCCGTCTCACAACGTGGCTTAAATGTTAACTTAACCCTAAAATCACAGGATTAAAACACCACTTAACATATTATTCTTATACAGATTTTTTCACGAACGTGTTCAAGTTGTTACCTTCATTATTCAAACAATTTTTTATACTGAACTAGCGATAAGTCACATTTTAATAGTTTTTTGTTGGATTAAACATTTCGAAATTCGATAATTCGAGCTCATTTGAGAAAAAGATATCTTTTTTATAAATATCCTTATGAACCATAGAATTATTTCAAAGGGTTACAAAAGAAGTTCAAATTAGGTAGCTGGTTTGTTCTGCGTATTTAATACACACATTTTATTTATTTAATTTTCTGCTAACTTTGAAATGTAAAGGAAATTAAATTAATATATTAAATTCACCATTCCAACTTTTGAAAACACTTATATTTGTTCTGTGTACAACGAAACTTGAATAAATTATTTTTATTATTCTTCTACACAGGGTGATTTGTAAAGATGAGTTCTAACATATCCCAACCGATTTTATGGAGTCTCCCCGGTTAAAACTGATACTTTAGCGAGCTTCGTACGCTGTGTATTAAAAAAATTACAGGGTTTCGTATGAAACAAATACCAGCACACATAAAATTGCGCGTAACTCTTAACCCTTTCAAGAATGCGGACTTTCAATCATTTCAATCCGACTATAGACGGCGATTATACCCACATACTCTCCGTAAATGCCGACTTTAGGCGGCGGTCGTACCCAGAGAATGTTTTGTGAATGCCAACTATAGGCGGCGATAGTATTGAAAGGGTTAACTGATGCATTTTTGGGCGAGGTTTAAACGTTTATCAGGGAAACTCCATAGAAAAGATTGGTATATGTTAAAACACATTTTTACGGATCACCCTATGTATGTGCCGTAATTTTCTAATTCTTAATTATGTATACATATTAGTCCGTAATTAATTAAATCAATATATTTATTGATTTTCGTATCCCTTGAACTTATATATGTATATATTTTTCTGGCTTTTTGTCTAGATTGTCTACGAATACTTTGGCGTGAATTTTATCGTTCATAGGAAAGGAAAATTCTTAGAATACTATTTAGAACTTTTTAATATCATAGAGTAAATTAACACGTTCAACTCGGCGTGTACCACCGGTGGATCACATCACATCATAAGTTTCTTTTTTTATTGAAAAATTGAAGAGCTTATTTTTGAAGGTAGTCTATAATAGACTTAATTTATTTACATATTTATTTGTTTTTATGGTTTTTTTTTAAAAACATTTTGTGCAAGGCGCCGCCAGATAAAGCAAAATACGATTTTTACTGCCGCCCGATGAAGTGAAATACAAAAAACTGCACCGGTGTCAACGTTTAAATTGTATAGTTTATTCGTTTTTTTGGGGTTCTGCTGCTCTTTTATGGTCTGTTAAAACATTTAGCTAATAAATGTTAAGTGGTGCTTAATATAAAAATCACTGCATTTCTTTTCTATTTTCCTGGCATCGTGAAATTGTGTAGATTAGTAGCATTTTCAACAATAACTTGCCGAACTTATCGCTTAGAAATTTGGAAGTAAGGAAAACAAAAACAAACTTTTGAATGTATTTATTTTTTATAATAAAACCTTTATATTTATATTAACACATTGTGGATTTAAAAGCGCAATTAAATTACTGTATCTGAATGTAACTTTTTCATAAGTATGAGTTTAAAGATTTTAATCAAATACCTATCCTTCGATTTTCACTTGGTACTTGATTTATGTGGTTTCGCTTTTACACGATTTTTATAGTATATTAAGCAATAAGGGCGGTACCTAGCCGATTGCCCACGATGGAAGTGTTATCTGCGGTAAACTAGTACCCTGCACGTGTGATGAAAAATTAAAAATTAAAGAAGGAAATTTATATTTCAGCGATTAATGTTTAGATGCCTTCAATAATAAATCAAATTTGTGGAAGGAGTACGTTTAAAATAGTACTCCTTCCACAAACTTGATTTATTATTTAAGGCATGTGCATATTAATCGCAGACGTTAAAGGAATGAGAAGATTTGTAAATATCTAACAGTAGGAGTAGTTTTATGTTTTTAAGATTTTCGAAGCCGAATAATGAGAATATGAATTCAAAAAAAAAATACAAAGAACTTGTGTTCTTTTGGGGTAAAAAATATTACCTTTTTTGGTTTCATTGTTTATTGTTTATTATATTTATTGCTTTTCATTTTAATAAATGAATTGAAATAGTATGTAACGTGAGTCTTTGAATGTTTTATATGAATATGTATGGCATTCAGTAGAACCAATTGTTTTTAATCATAAAATCATTGTCTTATTTTACACGGTTATTCTAAGCGTACATACGACTTTTGTTTATATTCTTTGATTTGATTTAAACGGTCTAAAGTTTGATGATCTTATTATAACACTAGTTTACAAGATTTTTGTTCCATTAAAAAATATACTAAGTATGATATTATTAAGATTCTCTGATTTCGAAAAAAAAAAATAATAAAAATATCATATTTTCAAGAAAAATTTTAAAAATTTAAAAACTCCGTATTTTAGCCATTTTTAGAATTCTTTTTTAAAAAATAAAGGGGTGTCGCAGCGGTCCCAATCGTAGTTCAAAGGAATGCTTAAATTCTATACTATCGTTATAAAATATCAGTTGATTAAAACATTTTTCAAGGTTTGTTAAAGAGAAAAGATTTTCATTAGAGTTCCACTTCTACATAAATTTGGTTCATTTCATTCATATCGCAGAGGGAAGATTCATGAAAACCTCGTTTCTTGAATAAATCTTAATAAAATGTTATAAAGCTGTAGTTTAGAATTCAAAATTTGATTTAACTTACGTTTCGAGCTGCTACGAAATTGAGTAGTTCTTAAAAATTCAAAAAGTGGCTAAAATATGGTTATTTTCAGTTTTTAACCCTATTTTTCTCGAACACTTAACGTGATGGAGAAAACCCGATTTTACATTTAGTATGAAAGGCAAGAAAAAAGATAAAATTTGTAAACTAGTATAATTAGCATCTTGTTTTTCCAATTGTTGATTTGGATAGTTTTAAATGAATTAACTTACACCAGCCCTAAAGTCTTACGACCATTAATCTTTTTAATCTCGAACGTTATGAGATTCGAGCGATAATTGGTTTCCGGCTGGCGAATCGCCCAGTTCGACAGGCACATGACTTGTTTACACTTTATGGGATTAATTACGAATAACAACTCAATCCGAAGGAAGCTGCTTCGGTAATTAAGGGTAATTAAGAAAAATTTCCATTTTTTCAAGACGAGTGCGCCCGCAGCAAACTGGGCACATTTCCATCTTCCTTGAGTTGGCCTCCAAACATTGTTAGATTTAAAAGTAATTAAGGGCAAAAGGTTTTGGGTGGTTCGATGGATTTCGGGTTTCTGTAAGGATTACGTTTGCGAAGGATGAATTTGTTTAAGGTGTACAGAAGAGGTAGTAAGATGCTATCAAGTTCTGAAATTGCCGCTGTTGCCGAGATGCGAGAGTGGCTTGATAAATTTTAATATATTCTTTTAATTACCTTCGCATGCAAGATCACAATCACCATATCGTTGCGTTCCCGCATATAGCGCTCCATGGCTTCCCGGGTCAGTCTTTTATCCTCAATGTGAGGCCGATAGATCGAGTTCGATGGGGCCGAGATCGAGCTGGCCGTGCTCGTGGCCATCAGGACGCCGCCACCGCCACCACCACCACCGCCGCCGCCACCGATCCGCGGAAGAAGAGCCCCATGGTGGGACGGAGGACTCGGCGGGGTCTGAGCGTAGGCGACCAGTCCAAAGTGAGGCATGCTGTCCACGAACTTTTCTGAATTCAAATTTTTCATCATTGCAGACTGGCTAATCCCATGATTCCGTCGCGACCGGGGGGCGCAATCAGATCGCACTCATTTCGCGACAGCGTCTCGACCACAGCACACGATTAAATTCACCGAATTTCTGTGATAATTTTGGCACAACAAACAACAGGAAATCGAAACGGGCAGCAAAGCACACCACGGAGTAAACTCGAGAGTCGTTGCACCTCCGCGCTAGTGACAGCAGCTGTCATCCAAGCCAAACTTCTGCGTCATCTGTCACCCTCCGCTCGAGGGCGAGAAGGAGCGAAGGAGCTTGTTTTGGGGGACTTCGGCGGAGCTCTAGAGGTGATTTTCCCGGCCGCTACGAACGGGTCGCGACCACTTAACAAACTCTGGATTTCTCGCGGACGGCGCTAATCAAGTGAAATCCGCGGAATTCGAAACGTCGGAGGCGAAAACGTAAACACTGACTGAACGACTGCCCACAAAACAAACCTTTTTCTATGCGGCGGCCGAAAAGCGTCGCGCTGTGTGCGAGCGGAACGGGTGCTCGGCGCGGTGCACGGGTGCGACAGGGACAGCGGCGCTTGGGAATGGGCCAAAATGGGAGAAATTCTTGACAGCAAAACTGTGGGAAAATAGCACTTACACAACTACGCACGCAAACACCTGTTTGTATAAAAAATTTTCCCACGGTCATACCAACTGAAGAATGTTGAAGTTCAACCGGACTTCGTTGCGAGAAATTAGCGAATTAGGGCGATTTTGGGGAAGTTTTCACCGCAAAAAGGAAGAGAGATTAATTTTAAAGTAATTCGTGCGACTAAATCCAAGCAAAACGGCGGTGTTCTCCGTAAAACAGGGGAAAGAATCGGCGACGATTAACCCATTTTCTACTCGAAGTGTACTTGGCTGAGAGAAGTTCGCTTCGTGAGGGACAGCGGCGTGTTTACATCTTTCTAGCGCTCGCAGTTTGATAAGTGGGAAGTGCTGCCAGACCTCATTTACATCTTATTAGATTGTAAACAATTTTATTAATAGTAGGGAAAAAGTACACCTATCCTCCGATTTACACGGTAGATAGGTTCCTCAGAAAACCGTGTGAATCGGAAATAGACTAATATGTGCATAATTCATTTAGATTATAAAGATTATATGATTATATCTTTAAATAGTATAAAACAAAGTCGAGTCTGTCCTCATTATTTCTGTTTCTCCGATTACTTCTAAACCACGCAACGAATTTTAATAAAGTTTTTACTATCATTTAGATGATTTTTTAAGGAATGTGGGTATGTACAATGCCTTTTAATTAAGTTCTTGTATAGTTGAGAAAATTCAATTTTTTGTTATCAATTCGTCAAAAAATTGATTCTCGGGCGCTTGCACGACTTACGCTGGGTAATGAATTTTTTTAATACATAAGGAATATATATATTTTATTTATACCTTGGGATCATTTTATACATATATTCAAGAGTATATTCTGAAATTGTCAAACATTTTCCTCGAAAAATAACGGAGATATCAGCTGCCGTGAATTGTAAGTCGCCATCCGGCTGGGCGATTTGGGGAGGTCACAATTTTCTTCTGTAATCAATTTTTCAAAGAAATAAGTGTTATAAGTGTTTTTTCTATTTGAACATCACTCCTTACAAATAAATCGAAAAATAATATTTTTTTAAGGAATGTGAACATTTAGTATTTTACAATAAAAAAATAGTTAAAATAAAGATATTGTTTAGGATTGAGTTTCAAATAGAGCATATTTGTATAAAGAAACTATGTGCTGAGTTTGATAACGATTGATCAAAAACTGTAGGAACTAGAGTGTAAACAAATTCGAAAATTCGAGAAAAACGCGTTTAAACTTGCCACGTGCTCCAACAGTTCGACTGAGGGACACTCACTGAAACGCTTATAACGCCTGAAAAAAGGTGATTTTTGGGAATTTTTTTTAAAGACAACTACTGCATGAAATGTTTTAATATTTTAAGGATATATTTGTGGATATAAAGTAAATATATGATAACATTTTTGGACAAACAAATTGAAAATTCAGCTCTTCAGATAGCTGTAACTCAAAAACTATTTGAGGTATAGACTATCGAAAAAAATTGATTTTTTCAGAATTTCACGCTAGTGGTGCTCCTTAAGGGATACATTCAAATAATTAACTAAAGAATTGTAGTTCTTCAAAACGCCTAGAGAAAACTCACAGTAACCATTTTTATCTTTAAAATATTAATTAAAAAATATTAAGTTATTTGCGAAGCTATTTTCTCCAATTCAATATTAATACTTACCCACAGATATCACAGATTCGAAATTACCCGCAACCAAAAAAATCATTCACAGCGAAACGACAATGTTTATCCCGAAATTAATAATATAAATTCTAAGACTACACCTTGTTTCAAGGAGAGAGCTATTTTGTCACCTACTAACGATCAAATAGGTAAGGTAAATGACTTAGTTCTCTCGAAGTTCAATGCATTGGCGCAAACATACAACTGAGTGTAGACACTGTGGTTGACCTGGGACGAGGCTGTTTATTTCCCAACAGAATTTCTCAATTCCTTGCACCCCTCAGAATTGGTCCTATTTTTTTTTTTTTACTACGTTACCTAAATTCACCCAAATTGTGCAATGGTACACGTTTGCAGGTAAAATCTTTAAAAACATTCATAATATAGTGCACAATACTGATCGGTTGTGGAACTGGATAAAAGCCTCCAATTTCTCATAAAATTGTAATTTTCAATGACGATCTACAAATTACAAGGTAAACGTTGAAACAACTCAGTGTTGAGTGTTTTTTCCCATGGACATTTGACGCGTTACTTCCAGACAAAATCTGTTCGTATTGTGGTATGAAAAGTCAGCTTTTAAAACATTGTATATAAAGACATTCTGCAATAACTGGCAGTAATGATAAAACTTTGACATTGACATCTAAAATTACCTAAAGTTGTTAAATCTGTAAGCCGTAGACTCAAACTAATAAACGATAACCAATTTTTATATTATTTATGTTTCTCATTTATGCCATACGATTAAATAAAATAATAAATAAACATTATAAAATAGTTTCTTGCACACTTTTCGTAACTATGAACTATCAATACCAAAGCGATAAACTCTAAATCGATAGAACAGTGTTTTTTTAAACATAAATGACACCAGATGTTTGGGTTCAATCCGTGCGAAGCTACTATATTATAGGTACATAATATCCTGGGCAACGCCTGGTCCGGCCAAGCTAGTGATCTAATAAAAGTAAAAATATTTTAAAAACAAAAAAAATAATCAGCAATAGGTTAGTCGAACACGAACGCCCAGGGTTAAAACCAAGAACTCTAACTTATAATCCAATAGCTTAGGAATGTTTTTCATAATAGACACATCGCGGTAATTAGTTATGTGTGTTTTCGATCCGGACCTAAAGATTGGAACAATATACGATATTTTCCACGTATCGAGAAATATGCCAATATGAAGGGACTTATTGAAAATGTCCTCAGAACAATTTTTTAGCAAAGCAGGGGAAATTCCATCAGAATCAGGATTTGTATTGTTATCAATTTCCATTAATGCAGACAATACCTCACCGACACTAAAACATAAATTGCCTGTATTCAATAAACTCTCGTTATTTAATTTTATTTTATTTTAATAAAAGCTTGTTTTACATTTAATTTGAAGCATATCATTTCATAATTTTAAATGAATATAGGTATAATATTCAACGTTAACGAAATCTTATAATCTGTACGATATACATTTTGTGTTTTTAGGATACCTAAACATTATATTTAGTATTAGTTTAAGGCCGCAACTATGTACAAAACGATTAGTCGTAGGAAATTAAAATTAGGTATGCAGATATATTTTGTGTGTTACTTACTATACATGAAATCTTTACTTATGCAAAACTCCTCAAAGCAACGTTTAAAAATTATTTTTGTCTTACATACTTGAGGCCAACAGCCTTTCAAAAAATTCTGCACTATGCCCTTTCAATCTTTGCATCTTCCCACTCTCAAACACGCTTTTATGAGTTACGCTAATGTTTGGATTAATCAAATCGAGCCCTTTCGCTTTCGCGCAACCGGGCGGACCGAAAATCAATAAAAATTGACTTCCGACCCTTTGCCTTTGCCCAATCCCTCGTCGCTTCATTTGCCTCTTATCGACGTCGCGGTAACGAGCCACGGTATTAAAACTTACGCGCAATTGCATCAATTTTTGATGGGCTCCGAAGCAATTTGGTACTATCATCAACAGTTGGCCGGTTCCCACGGTCACACAATCACACAATCATGCGTCCATCGCGCGGCATTAGAGAAAAGCAGAGTCTCTCTGATCCGGGGTCCGGTGTGATCGGGGCTCCGCTGGATAAGCAAAAGAAGACCCTGCGTAGCACCCGTACCCCCGTATCGTCGTTGCGACTGCATGAAACATGAGAGAACCAAACCATCGGCTTCAAAAGGAGTCAATTTTAGTCTGAATGAAAATAAAAAATAAATATAAATTGAATATCGTCACCATCTGGTGCTCTTTATAAAAAGGACAATTACCTGCAGAATGCAGTTTCTGAGTCTGACCCAAACAAGATTTTGTCACCTTTTGATGGGGGGGCCCCATCATCTCGGGCGATATAACTCAATCATTTTGGGGCAATCAGCAGCTGCTCTCCAGCGGTGGCGGCTGCTGAGGCTGCTAAGTGGTCGTTGAAGCTGGAGGAGCCCCACATCGTCGCAGCGGAGTGAATTTGTATGGACCTGGGATCCGAATGAAACGCTCAAGTGTTACATTTGAATTAATTCCGGGCTCCGTGGGAAAATCCCACGGTATCCAAATGGGGTATCCCCCCCCTCTAACACCGCCCGTCTCGACCAATTATTCGCCAGAATTTATTAAGAAAAATGACTACGAAGACTCAGGGGGGCCCGAATGCGCGCAGCGGTGCGGTGTATGATGAGATGCTTTATGCCCCCCAAACTCTTTGTTTTCATTTAAATTAACGCCTAATTAGCATATCTCGCGAACGAATCGCGCCAGATCTTGATTATGCCCCGCTGAGTAGGTTTGAGGCACGTCGAGGTGGCTTTTGTTGATAATCTTCCTTTTAGCGCTCCGCCTCTGGGGAAAATGTGTCGCTAAAATTGTCGGTTTTAATTTTTTTGGTAATTTAACTCCCAGCGGAAATAGAAATAATATTCTTAAAAAAACCTTAATGGATGATTACCACTTTTTGCGTGAACCAGAATTGTTTTTGTTAATAAAATAATTCCCATCAATTCTCAGGTAGGTTGGGGGTGAATTTTAAAATTCGGTTAAGATTTTACCCTAATGAGGCACTTAATGTGATACGTAGTTTATAAAAGACAAGACATAAATCTCTGGATTGAATATGTTCATGTTCTAATTTACATGTTGGATTTTCGTGATTTTATACCATGTATCACCCGGAATAAATTAGTAAAGACGTTGTGATCCCTGATCCATATTGAATAACTTAGGGTACCCGTGTAGAAATAATCGAAACACCAAAACATTATTTTTTTTCAATGTTCTTTTTAAAAAAGAATGGGATAAAAGTGATGACATCTTAAATTGTGTTTAATTAAAAGAAGGGTCTTTTAAACGAATATAAAAGTGAGAATTTTCTCACAGTCACTGTGCGTGCTTATCTGTAATTTTTAAATTTCTCAAGCAATATATCTTCTGCATAAATGCCTTTGTTCATTTTTACTTCCTCTATAAATTTTTATATAAAATTTTTCACATAAGTAATATATAAAATATTTAAAATACATTACCAATTAAACAATTATTGTACAACAATCAAAGATACCAAAGCCGTGGATAAAAACAATGCCTGTCTGATTATCACATCTTCATGCATATTATAAGCCGTATTCACTAACATATTGTAGATAGTTGTTATCTACCGCGTTGTGACCGCGATAAACAGACATCAGATAAATTTACGAGCACCCAAAGGTAGTCTTATATTTACATACTTCACTCTATGACTGTTGGCAATTGGTTGGTTGGTTATTCAGAATTTATTTACTTCAGTATAGTTATAAGCAAAACAAGACCAAGACCAAGAATATGATAGGCTTGGTCTTGCTCTTGCTCTTGCATCAATAGTCTTAGTTTTGGTATTGGTCTCGTCTGTCAAGTCTTGGTCTCGTAGTCTTTGAAAATTTTTTATTTATTTTCTTTAAGGTGGTAGTACAAGTTATAATTTTCTAAAAATCAATTTTTTTTTGCATCCTTATACCTTCAGAAATTAACTCTCAAAATTTTATTAAGAAATTTCAAAAAGAAAAATAGTTACAGCAGTTTAAGCGTGCGCACCTTTTTCGATCTCTCGTGGTAATTTCGGCTATATAATAAATTGAAAAAAACTTTAAACGCGTTTTTCTCAAAATGACGTTTTTTCAATTGGCGGACAGTTAATCTCGGGATTGGCTGAACCGATTTAGGTCAAATTTGGTGTGATTATTTATTCAAGTGTCCTGTGTGGTAATCCACTACAATATAGGCCAAAAGCCAATACAAAAAAAAAAATTTTACAAGCGAAACAAAGTGAAAAATTAAAATCAAAAAAACCTTTTTTAAAAAAAAGTTTTTCTTTAAATGCTCTAAAAAGAAGAAAATAAAATTTTCCTTTAAAATTTTAACTATCAACTTATAGACTCATTATACAGAATTTATATGATCATAAAAGCATGTCGCGAGGTTTGCGTAAGTACCTATAAGTATTTAATAAAACTGAAATTTAAAAAAAAATTAAACTTAGCAGATTAAGTTACTCAATTAAATAGGTACTAGTTTATTTACACAAGTAAATCGCGCGACAAACTTTTATGATCATATAAATTCTGTATAATGAGGCTATAAGTTGATAGTTAAAATTTTAAAGGAAAATTTTATTTTCTTCTTTTTAGAGCTTTTTATAAAAAAGGTTTTTTGCTTTTAATTAGGGATGCATCCGATACAAATACCGATACCGATATATCGGCGATACTTCGGGTTTGCCGATATATCGGTATCGGCGATATTTTTATGGCAGATTCAACGATACTTTTCAAATTTCGCACTTTAAAAATGTAATGTAAACGCGCGTGTTGTCCCATCTATTTCGTTGCAAACGAGGCACGAACTAACTATGCGCAGAAGTAGTTTAGTTTCCAAATGAGTTCTGTTGCATCTGAGAGACTATTTTCCACCGCAGGTCTTATTCAAACAGACTTGCGAAATCGCCTTTTCCCGCAAAATTTAAGAATACTTTGTTTTTTAAATAAAGATCTTATAAATGTTAATTTTAATTACTAAAACTATTAATTAATTGTGTTTTATTTATCCTACCTTCCTTTTTGAATTCAATAAGCGTATCGGTATCGGTATCAGTATCGCCGATATTTTTATAAGAGTATCGGTATCGGTATCGTATCGGCAAAAAGGCGTATCGAGGCATCCCTACTTTTAATTAATTTTTTATTTTTTAGTTATCGCTGGCTAGGTTTTTCTAACCTGCATTTTTATTCTCAGCGAACTCTTTCATTTAATACCCATACTATAGGAAAGCATAAAAAACTTCAAAAGTCCGCCATATTGGATTAAGAGTGATGTCAGAATATTTTTCTAATTATTCTCGGCAAGCCCTTTCATTTGATACCCATATTGTAGAAGTGCATAAAAAATAACTATTCCCCCATCTTGGATGTTCCGCCATATTGGATTTAGAATGACGTCACATTATTTTTCAAGTTACTCTCAACAAGCCCTTTCATTTGATACCCATATTGTAGAAGTGCATAACAAATAACTATTCCGCCATCTTGGATGGTCCGCCATATTGGATTTAGAATGACGTCACACAGCTTATCGTGTATTGTCATCCAAACTAAACGTGTACACAAAATTTCAGCTCAATCGGTTGAAGATATCTGCTTCAAAATTGAGTAGCAAGATTCCACGCGAACAAACATACATACATGCAAGTTAAATAAAAGCTTTTAAAAAATATGTGATTTTTCGAAAAAAATTTTCAAACAACCGCCATTTTTTTTTTTTTAATAATTTATTCAAACATTGTGGTGAATTACCACGTAAGAAGCATTTCTCTTTAAAATGCTGTTTGGTTTTTCTGTTTTAGATTCTTCACTCCTGACTCCTGAGATTGTCCGCCATGCAAAGAGGTATTTGTTGAGGTGACAGCTTCATTAATAAAAATGTAAGAGAAGTTTGAAAATGTTATATAATAAAGGAACCGAGAAAAAATATTGAAAATTAGGCTGTTATAAATATTTGGGGCAGTGTTGATATGCATGTTCCAAAATATGCGTTAGAGATTCTTACTGAATAAAATATTAAATTAATTGTTACCGCCTATTTGGAAAATATGAAATAAAAATTATACTAAAAATTAAGTTTTCTTTTGTCTCTTTAGGACTAAACAAAAATAAATATCGGGAACGATTAACACGTTCACCATTAATTAAAAACATCCCGCCTATTCACTGGGGCCCAGAAATGGATATTCACATAAAAGCTGCATCAAAATCTGCAACCAACGCCATAAAGCTCTTAAAATTATCTAGCAAGCCCAATTAAAGCTAAATGAAATGTTTCTCCATAAACCAAGTTTTCGTAAGGGCAATTTTCTTCAACGGCACATAAAAGACTATATCGGAAATGACGTCAGTGCTCCAAAAGTATTCTCAGCTTTAAAAAGCGCGGTGCAGCCTAAAGATATGTTATATTATAAATGAAAGAAACTTTTATGGAACTTTCTTATTAAGCGAGATACAGTATAAGAGCTTTTAACAGAAAATAAGCATTCAAGGAAATGTAAAAAGAAATAGAATCTTTCTTGTTTAAATTGTTATTATTTTTTAAAATCCTATAGCTTCTATATTAAATTTATTGTTTTTTTAGTTCATCGATTTTAAAATAATTGGAAAATTATTTTAAAAAATGGTATTACTTTTATATTAGTCCTTTTAAAATATACTTATCGCTCGATTTACACGGTAGATACGTTCCTGAGAAAATCGTGCAAACCAAAACCGTGTAAAACGAGACACAGAATTCATACAAAATAGAAGGATATGTTCAATTAAATTGCGAATCGTGTAAATCGATCTAAAGAAGATAAAGAAAAGTCGAGGATATGTTCATTATAACAGTGTAAAATAAGATAAGGATTAAATAAAAAAAGGGGATTAGTTAATTAATTTCCAGAGATAATTTACTTTACAAATAAAAACAATAAAAGAATTCAAGCATAAAATAAATGACTTTGATGCTTGCGATTGAAGTTTTTGAAAAGGGTACCTTAAGTAATTTTTAATCGAGATTTTAAAAGATTGCGTACTCTTTTAATTTATAAATCGTATAATGCAAAACAATCAAAATAAAATTCAAATTTTTGTTGTTTTGTTTCCATTTAAAAACCGTGTAAAAGCGAAACCGTGTAAATTAAGTACCGTGCAAATCGAGGGATGGGTGTATAAAATTGAGTAATTTTCGCGTGAAAATAAACGCTTTAAACTTTATTATAAGTAAAATTACTTTAAGTATGGTAAAAAGAAAAACGTTGGCTTATAAATACCGAAAATATAGAACCAAAATTACCATAAAGACAAAGGCTATTAATATAAAATGATTATAGCTAATTATTCATTATAAAGGATAAATATTTTTATTTATTATTAAACAATTTAATGTTTTAAACTGATACTTATTTCTAACGTAAAAATTACTCATTTTAATGTGGTAAGTTGCTACTGTGATAGGATTAATTTATGCTAAATGTAAAGTTCAAAAAATGTTATTTACACTAGTTATAACGAATTTTTGGAAAATTGAAAAATTAATTCTCTCGACATTGGCTGAACTAATTTTAATGGCTAAAGTATATGTTATACAGGATACCAGAACAGTGTTGAAAAAAAAAACTCGAAAATTAATTTCAACAATTAGAATGGGGTAAAAAAAAATTTTGAAATTTTCAAAAATTTTTTTTTAATGACTCTCTTTTTGTACCACTGCAAAGTTTTTCGCATAGTATACTTAGACCGAAGGCAATAACATATATTTTTGTGAAAATTATCGAAAGGGTGCTTCGTAGTAAAAAAAAAAAAAACTTTGTTTTCCACTTAATTCAAATTTTTGAAAAAAAACTCAATATCTTTATTTGAATAAAGATTTTACAATTTTAATTAAACTAATTGTGAAGAGCTACTAATTAACTAATTACTACTAGTAATTAAAATTACATTGATTAAGCTAATTGTAAAATATAACTTAAAAAATAATTGCTTTTAAAATTTCTGAAATAACATAACTTTGTGTACTTATAAAAATCATCCAATAGAATTTAGATTGACATAATTAATCGTCGTCGCTGTTTTGACTTATGACAGAAGTTGTACAGCTCGCTTAAAATGTCTTACGTTTCTTGACAAATATCTTGCATGGGACAAAAAATAGATTACCTCTGCTACTTGTGAACAACAACAAACTGTTCTACGACCATTCCCACATTCGAAAGAATACCTATCTCTTAATTCCTGCAACGCAGTTGAATTTAATTATGCATTTGGTAATAACTTCTAGAGATCCCTAGTTGGTTCTTGAAGATGGAGTAGGTAGTAGCATTCTTGGACAAAAAGATAAAAAGAAATCAACTTTAGCATTTTATATCATTATATCACAATATTAAAAAGATTGCATATTCAAGCAAAGATCTTACTAAGGAGGCATATACATTTTTGATGGCAAAAGGATAAACTCTAAATTATTTAGTAATCCTTTTAATGAAAACAAGCAATTTTTTTAAGATAACACCTAAGTCCTCAACACGGTCTAAAACCTCCAAATTTAAAACGTAATTATAATTATAACAAACAGCTGTTCTGCAAAATGATATAACTTTATATTTAGATCTTAGAAATATTAAACGTGGAGACTGTAAAAAGCAACTTTTATAAATAAGATAAATAAAAAGGAACCACAACGGCTACCTTGTGGAACAGAATAGAATTAGCTACAAGAATTATACAACATTTTGCTTTCTATTAGATATGTAAGATGAAATCTTTTGTAAAAAAGTAGAGTGAATTGTAAGTTAATGAAGTTTATTAACAAAAATAGATATGTTATCTTTGTCAAACGCTTTAGAGAAATCCAAAACGTTTAAGCAATAGTTAGTATATAAAGTAGATTTTACTTCAATGCATAAAACAGTCACAGTTGAGTAATTTAGGAATTGATTTTATCAATGAAACTGCTTTATAACTTTTTACCAATTGTTTAGCAGCACTCTTAAAAATTGGTTAATGTATATTTTTCACATATCAAGAAATTTATCTGTCATAAGCGATAAATTAATTACAATAAATTCCCACAATCTATTTTTAGCCCACTTACTTCACCTTACCTTAAAAAAAATTGAATATTGACATCCAGGCGCCTGCAACCAATTTTAGGTCAATTCAATTTTTATGATCGGTCTCAGGCAGCCTGAATTTTGAATTTTAATTAATAATTTCCGCCTCTATAAAAATTCCAATCTTCCGTATATCGTCTTTAAGCTTCGTCACAGTGGAACACACCTTCGGAATAGCAATCACCTGGAATTACTCCTAAACTCCGTCGTCTGTCCAATTGCCCGAAAAAATCATTTAAATTTCATTTGAATCGGTCGCGAGCGAATTTGCATACAATTCATTGGTAGCGATCGAGATAGTTATCAAAAAAACAAAGCGGCAACCTTTTGAGGTGGAATACCTTCACCTCTTGGCCATAGTTAATGAAAAAGTACGAATGATCTCCGGTAGAAAAAAATCAGGACTTTACTTGTTGTGGCGGGATTAAAGATCATTGTCTTGAGTATTTTGCTAAACGTTCCTTGACAAATTGCCTGCTGCATAGTTTTCGTTTGCAAGCCGCGCGCACAGAGAAATTTTGTTCGTGAAATACGAACGACAATGACGACAATATTCGATCGCGATCGTGTAGAGGATGTCAGAAGATGTAGAGGCTGGTAGAAACTGCATAGAGGCTGGTAGACGCTGGAGAAGCTGTGTAGAGATTGTAGAGGCCGTGGAGGCCATCACACCGGGAACAATGAGGAGTTACTGGCTGTATGGAGAGAGATAAGCCCAAATTGGAAAGCAAAGTGGTAAATTCTGCCTAAAACTATTTACCTAATAGAGAAAACTCACGCATCGCTATCGAAGCCCCCCGATCAAGTGGCAGCAACTGTTGTAGGAGGCCCCTGGAGGTGATACCAGTTCTTCTCTGCATAAAATCATCATCGTGCTGGCGGTGGTGCGGCTTACCCTCGGTCCCATCAAGGAATGAATAAAATAAGAGGAGTCCCCCCCATATCGCTTGGGTCTTTCTGATAGTGCATTTTACGGTGCAATGCGGTCGTTATGCAAATGCATTCGCGACTTTACGCGGAATCGATCAGCACACTCCGCCTGGATGTGGATGCTGCTGCTGGAACAAAGGCTTTAGTCGAGAGCCCTGCGAAGATCACAAAATTGATCTTCTCGGTATTTCTCGGGAGTAACGACACCCACCCAGGGCACGTTTTGCATTTCGTCAATTATTCCCGCCATTGGGCCATGGTTGACGGTTTGTTTTACCTGTGATCTGATTCCGCAATATGCGCAGCCGCCAGTGATCGAGAAATCATCATCGTTTAAGATGTTGATCTTGTTCGCAACCTTCTTCCTTTTCTGATCCAGATTTTATTTCCTTTTTATTTTTTGACCCTACTCGACTGATTTATTTAGTGATCGAGCTCGGCGAGTGCCACTTTCCGGATGAGGAGGACCCTCCATGTCTTCGGGGCACACTCCAGAAAAATGATCATACAGTACGGTGGTTCGGTTTCAGCTGTCGTCGTCTTTGTCGTCATCTTTGAGAGGGGGTTGGCCACGGAATCGGGCGAGTTGTGCAATTAAAAGGCGGAGGAAAGACGTCTTCAATAAATTTGTGGGTGAAGCGTTTATTGCCCCAGGACAGCTGCGGTGATTTAAGGAAATTGAATGAAAGCAACACGACTTGCCGACTTTTAGAAACGCCGTAATAAATTTTAGATTGCGGAATGGGGAACATAATTTGCATATGTCTCTGGCTTTTGTCTTTACCAACCACAAGACCCATTTACTTTTCTTTACGATCAGGAATTGATCCATTTAACCCTTTCAAGCCTGAATTCAGTTTTTAAGAATAAACGATTTTTTTGCGTAGCATCGATTTCGTAATAGATTACTTTCTATAGAAGTTTTTTCCGTAGATTACAAATTCAAGATCGAAAATGATCATCACAACAGCATATTTCGGCCTTTTTTTTCGAAAAATTATTAAAAATTATCGGATTGTCATAGAAGCTTATAGCATGTCTTAAATGAAAGTTTGAGCTTTAGGTTATTATACTAAAATACGAACTCTTATGACATACCACTGTTTTTTAATGATTTTTTAAAAATTACCAAAATACGGTCGTTTGAAACGTTGTTTTAACCCTACTTTTCTCAAAAATTTGACACGCGGAAAAATGTACGTTACTAGATTCGTAATGTACGGAAAAACTCCTGTCCTGTAGAAATGACTTATCACTTATCCTATTAAAGTAAGTAAAGATATAAAGAAGTAAATTTTTAAAAGTGTAATTGAGGCGGTTTCGGGGAAAAAAGTCAGAAATTTGATGGCTTATGTGCCTTTTTTCCATAAAATGGTTAAACAGTGGGAACAGAACATCAATATATAATTTATGTTCACTCATTAATTTATTTTATTATCGAACAAAATAATGTTTTTCCGTATAAAAAAGACCTTCGTTTATTATTTCTCTCTAAAAGCTTTGAAAGACTTTAATTTAACGCAGCAAAATAATCGTAGCCGAAGCATTTCAACAGAATCTTTTAAATAACTATAAGTATAAGCAACTAAACCCATTTCTATGCATATATTATACAACGCTTTTATTAATACATTTTCTCTGCACGAGACAAATCTTGCAATCAAAATTTTGCGTAGTTCTAATAAAGATAGAGCTTTGAAATTCTGCACACTTGTATAAGCCCGGAGACAATGCAATATAGTATATTTAATATCATTCTAAATCCAATATGGTGGACGCCCCAAGATGGTAGATTATTTTTTCTTCACAACCCCGTTGACATGGGTATCAAATGAAAGGGTTTGAAGAGCAAAATACGATAAATTTTGTGAAATCATTCTAAGGTCAATACAGCGAATTTTTCTTCATAACGTGTTTATAAATGTACTTAAAACTAAAAGCGTTGAGTACGAAAATTTGTAAGAAATATTTCATTATATACAAAATTCGCGAAATAATTTAATTATATCTCAATATAAAATAAATATACCATGCACAATATGTGGCCATTGAACTTGGCACAGGTAAGATTTCTTTTTTTTTAATTTTCAATGTTTTTCCATAGCTCCCTGGGAAAAACGACCCTTAATCATCAATTAATGAATTACTTGTTTATTTTCGGTAATTATCTATTGATTCGAAGAATAATTAAAAATGTTTCATTGTCCTGGTCTATTTTTTTTACTAAGAAATAGTGATAGAAATAAGTTAATGGTAAAAATGTCCTTACTTTTGCCTGTATAAGAGAAGCTGTTAATGCATTTTAACTCCCAGTTGGATGAGAGTTTTTGCTGTGTTTAATTTTAGAGTTTCAGTGAGAAAAATTACTGATAAAACTTTTGCTAATTTCAAAATTATTGATGATTAACAATAAAATGGGTGGAAAGGACATTTCTGAGGAATAAAAAGGAGCAATTATAGCCCTACTCAACGAGCAAATATACATCTATAGAGAAATAGACGAAAAAGTGGGTGTAAGTGCGTCAAGTGTGTCCAGAATGAATTAAAAAATCGTTTCTGGAGAAAATCTTTTGTCGACAAAATTATAAAGATGTTCGTACAAGTTCTGCCCATAATGATTGTGCCATTGTCCGAACTGCTGTCAAGGATCGAAGAAGCACCAATCGTGAGTTAACAAGAAAGTTGAGAGCTCGCAACATCAACATATCAGCAAGAGCAGTTAGAAGAAGTTGCAGAGAGGCCGGCTTATTTTGAAGACGACCAACAAAAAAGAATCGACTGATTCCACACATGAAATTAGTACACAACTATTTTAAGGGACATTTTACTGCTTTATGTGCATTGCGTACGTTTACCCAATTCCGAATACACTTTTATGCAGGTTGGCACGCCATGCTACACTGCCAGATTTATTACAAATTTCTTAGATGAAAGCAAAATATTACTGATATTTGGCAAAATGACCAAGATTTTAGGGAAATGATTAAGAATTGTATCACGAGCTTACCAAGTAGAATAAAAAAAGTAATTATTAATAAAGGAAATATTACTAAATATTAAACATTGTAAACTCTTAGAAATAGGAAATAAACAGTACTTTTTTAATATATTTTATTTCTCAAATATTTTATAAGGCAAAGGTCTTATTTACCAGCAAAGGTTCTTATAAATTGCTATTACTCTGCCATTTTTCAAGATATCGATGGAAGGTTTTATACATTTATTAATTTAGATATGCGAAGTCGATTAATGATTAATATAATTAAAAATCATATTTGAAGGAGGTAGTAGTAGTAGTTTGGTAGTTAATATTTACCCAAAACGCCTTCAAGCTGCTTTAAAAACTTTAACGTGTAATTAAATTGTTTGTTGTTGTGGGTTTCTTTTTATGTTCTCATTTGTTCCCATCAGGTGTGAAAGAGTTAAAAATTTCTCAGTCTCGATCACTTCCGATCAAACATGTTCGTAGCTCATCTGAAGAGAGACTGTAAAGAGTATAAAATCAATCTTAATCGTATTCAGCAGTCTGCAAACCTTTGCTGACAAAAGAGTCATCATCAAAACAAAATCACGTGACCGCTGATAATTCAGTCCCGTCACGATCTTCTAGGTGTAGGGTTCGGTTCGGGAACGCCACCGTGTGGTCGTTAAGAAAACGCCATCTGAGCTTAATGTCGCTCTAATGCCCATGAAACCTGACTAGCTGCCTTAAGCGCGACTGTGAGTTTCTTAAGAAGTGAAATTCCCAACGCTGTTGAGTGCGGTGTGATCGCGCGGTGATCATGCAACCAGCCAGGTAACTTCCTCTATATGGGCACTGGGCCTAAGGAGGTCTTTAGTCTTTACCTTAACACGACGAGTGGTGCCCCTCTGCCTTTGTCTTTTCTATGGATCGGATGGAATTAGTATTTAGCCAACGTCTCGCTGCCCGCCAGTGGCATCTTGTTTTATTTTAACGCAGAATATGTCGGAAGTTTTTCTTCGGGGGTCATTTAGGGCCTTTGGCTGGTGCGTGTTCGATGGCAACGAAACGAAGAAGTACAATTGTACGCAGCTCGGTTATTAGGTGTCCATAAGAAATCGGTTTTTGGGGAGGGCCAAAATGTTTTGTGACTGTTCCCAGATGAAATATCATTAGTCATGTAGTCGAGGTTGGAAGTAAAATCAAGATTAAAAATTGTTAGGAAATATTTTTAGGGTCGAGAGTGCAAGCATTTAAGATATTCAATAAGATATAAATTGGGAATGGGGATAAGAAAAATGATAATTCGAGAATCAAGACAGTATAGAAATAAAAAATTTTTTATCGAAATAACCGTTAGCTCTAGTCGGTACATAAAACAATTTTTTTTAAAGTACTTCGCTGAGTAAAGACTAGAGGGCATATCACATGGGAAAGATTAAATGATTTCAATATAGTACGATTAACAGCCAACACAGCCACTTTGACGGCGATCTTATTTTTTGACTATTAAGTACGATCCTTTTAATTTGATACCTCAGTCAAAAAATAAATAAATCCCCTAGAAAAAAAATATGCAGCGAAAAAAAATAAATTATAAAATTTGAAATTCTATTTTCGAACGCAAAAGTAAAGATGGTATATCAAAACAAAATCTGACTCACTCTGAATTTGCAATCAAAAGAGATGCCTTACAAAAACGGAGATAAGATAAGATATCGTTGGTTGGAAAATAAAAAGATCAATATACCGCATTTTTGGTGGTTTTGAGATTTTATTATAGAACTACTCTAAGTCTGCATGTAAACAATCCCTGAATGGTTCAAGTGCTTATATTGCTAATTTTGGGTTTAAAATTGTATGAAAAGGAACATGTTTTGATCATCGTAATCATAGGGTAAAAATCTTCCACTTTTGTCGGGTGAAAACACAAAGGTTCTATCTAAATAAGTAGTATGCAGTTAATAGAACCTTTTTACTTTCATCTAATAAATAAAAATTGTCAGTATAGCTAAAACTTTACCTGGCTTTCGCACCTTTCCCTATGCATGAACCTGAATAAAACATATGTTCTGCACATCTATGGAAAAATATCTTTCGCTTGATATATGTTTCATTAAGATACGTGCGCGGGAAGTAGGTTAAAAAAGGATCACAATTTTATGCTTTGCCTATTAATACATATATAAGATTGTTATTAAATATTGAAGAATTTGCACAAAAACTCCATAAGTTATAATTTCTCTTATCTAAAATACACTAGACTATACAAACTAAAACTTTCTAACTTATATTTACTATTATCTAAGCTAGGCAAAGCTGCGTTAATAATTGAGATATTGAGATTCATGAGGGATGTTAACAATAACCAAATATCTATTTCTCCATTATCATTATACCATTTTTCTAAGTGTATGTGTGTGGCATATTATTGTATACATAAATTAAATAAATTATATAAAAATATAAATATAAAATTTATAAAATTATAATAAATAAAAAAATCATATAAAAGCATAAATCAGTCAAAAGTCAGTTAAAATATAATTTTTTAATTTTCATTGACAATGTTTAATCGTTAAGCAACCACTTTTCATCAATTATGCATTGTTTTCAAGTACTACAATTTGTTGTTTACTCCGCAGTAAAATTGTTGTGGTTAATTTAATTACAGATCATGTTATTCATCGTAAAAAAAGCAATTAACTACCTCTACGTGATTACTTTAGCTATAATTCGTAGTTAACGCAAAATTACCTGAGTAAAATGATTAATTTTAACAAGCTTTTTTTTCACTCACAAAGGTACACAGAATTTAGCAAATTTAGCAGCAAACTTTTTGGTCGTTTCATCAATAGTTTTATTTTTAAATTTATTTGGAAGATATTAAATTTTAAGTTCAAAGATTAGTCTTTTTTATGACAAAACTTGAATGGTGTGTATACAATATGTATATGTATTCTTATGTACTATACGTATTATCATTAAGAAAATAAAGATAAGAAGTTTCATCTAGAATAATAGAAATGAAACGCATTTTTGAAAGCTCATTTCAATGCGATGCTTCCAAATGTTTTGAAATTGCATACCATAGGGCAGTTTAGGGTAAATCGCATTATATTAAATTATATTTAATTAAAGGCTTCTGTTGCTGCTTTGTTCTCTTTATAAAAATGATGTTCCGCTTTTGTAAAAAGTTTTTCAACGAACTGAGCTAGTATTTAAGTTACGTGGGAAAGTTTGGGCTTGATTATCTCCTAAACGAACAAGGGTTGCATTAAATCGCAAAATATATAGAGAACCAGAGTTGTGATTAAATGCAACTTTTTTAAGTTTTAATTTAAAAGAATGAAGAATTCATATTTTATATTCTTTTATTTCTTTGAAGAATTATGAATTAAAACATTAAATCCCATTAAAAAATAATAATAAAGAATGCACTCTATATTCATTTAGCAAAGAGAAGAATTTACGTCTTGACATAGGGGATTTTAGATATTTGAAAAAATAACGAAATAGCGAATTACTAAAATTTTATTTTTATGAATCTAATGGTTCTAGTGCCTTCAAATGTGGATTAAAAAAGAAAGGAAATAGAATTTTCCGTCAAGATGGAGAGACGGCAGAGAAAGCTTAAAACTAACTAAATATTATTAGAGAAAAACATTTTTTAAAGTAAAAAGATCTGCTCTTTCCTAATCTGAGGTCAGATTTGAAAAACAAAGTTCACTAAAAATTAAATATGGCCGCCCAAATATGCCTAAACTTGAAGCATCGACTGTCGAATTTTTCATAAACTTATTGTTAGTATTAACCATACTGCATCTTTGGAACTTATAACAATAACAGAGTACATTAAAATGTAAGTAACAAATATTTTCAAGATGGCGGATCCAATATGGCCGAGATTACAACAAACAATTTTTCTTTGCAAACTCAGAGCATATGCAAGTAGTCATTGCTTACGTTTTTGAGGTCGCTGATTTCAGATTTCATATCATATTTTAATTTCACAAAATGGCGGATCCTATATGGCCTATATTTTGAATTTAAATTATTTAAATGAAAAAAAAAATCAAAAGTTTTCACTTTATATAAATATGCTAAACATATTTCCTAATGTTTTTAAATCTTAGAAGCCTTATTTTATTACTGACATAAAAATGGAAAAATTCAATATGGTAGACCGAAATGCTAATTTTATCAAATTTAAAAAATAAAATGGTAAATCTATATATGTACATATATTTGACTTAATTTTTCTAGAATTTTGGTTTACTTACAAGTTTTAATAAGAAAATGAAACCTTGAAGAGTAATAAAAATTATATCGAATTGTAGTCCAGTATAATTAATGTGAAACTTTTTATTCCACTGTAACTTTCTTCAAGTAAGTCACAAAACTGCTTGATGAAGTGATTCTTCCGGTCAGTGGATACTGGATGAATTGTCTAGATAACAATGCATTGATTTTAAATTTGAATTCATTGTGTAATGAGTGATTCGACTGCCTTAAACAAGATTTCAAATTTTCTTCCTCTATTACACGACACGATAGATGAGTAAATTATTTGTTTCAATCTCGAATACAAATTGTGAAAAAAATTGTTCACAGGAAAACCAAGGGCCAAAGGGTTGGTTGATTATTAATTCAAAACTTAAAACAGCTATGTACTGCATATTTATCTTATGAAAACCATTTTTTTATGGATATTATTTCTTTTAAAAAGGAACAAATTATAAATTTTTGATTAGAGCTCTTTTAATTTATTTTTTTTTTTCAAAAATAATTAAATATAATGCAAAAGAGTTTATTAAATTCAACTGAATGCAAGCGAACTCACAAAGGCTTCAATGAATGTCTTGAATTCCATAGAAATGCTTTCGAAGAAATGCCATTCTCTTTGCAAAATGCGAATTCATCTAATTCCATTCTCAATCTTCAAAAGAAATTTAACTACAGCTTCTAGTGAATTCATTTTATGAAAAATATTTATAGGAATGCAGCTCGGAAAAATTATTGAAATCCATTCTTATCAGGTTGTGCCTTCCCTTGTTAGTGATTCATAAATTCTCACTGTTGACTTGTTTTTGTATGTACGTTATAATATAAAATTATTTAATAAGATTGTAGCTGCCTAGATATTTTCAGAAAAAAATATGTCCTTTTATCTGATCCAAGAAGTTGGACTGAAAATCTCTGTGAAAATCTTATTTCCTGGAAATTATCTTGATCAAGTGCTTCCAATTTCAATTACTCCTCTCCTTTGCTGTTCAAGTTGTACAGAATAAGCTTATAATGTTGAAAAGCAATTTCTTTAATTAAAATTTCAAAAGTTAATCTGCCCCCAACACTTTGTGACGTCCACCTGCGACTTTATCCGTGACCGATGGGTCGCTGGGCCGCGCCGTAACAAGCGCGATGTAATCTCGCAGCCTTGAGGTGGTAATCTCGGCATCATTTTGACGCAAAAGACCTCCGAAGCGACCGACCGAGTTCATCAGATAGCGGGAATTGAGCGAATAAAAAAAAACTTCAAAAACATACAGGTAAGAAGAAAAATAAACCAAAAATCACGTTCACCTGAGGACCTGGTTTTTATGCTTTGCTCAGTGGTCGGTTTAGAACGGGCCCATGTCACGGATTGGGCAATTTCTTGGCATAATTGCTAGTCTCTGGCAAATGACTACATGCCCCCAAGGGGGCGCTATAAAATCATATTGTAATTTTTTCCCACAAATTATCAGTTTTTCTTTTCCAACAGGGGCTCATTAAAAATTCTTATTGACGAAAAACAAAAAAGCGTAATTTCACCGATGAATATTTGGACAGAAATCAGCCATTAATTTATATTAGCGTCGAAAATTAGATGGACCATCAAAAGTCGCATAATAATGAGATTATGTCCGGCGCGGGACAGATGGGCGCGGACATCGTTTCAAAAAAGATCGACCTTAATTCAGCCGTTGACGGTCACCTGGCGGCGCATTCCGGTAGCTTCGTGCATTACCTGTTTTATATGTTTATATTTTGAGGCATGATCGCATGGACAGGTGACAACACCTGAACACCAGCACCAGCAGCAGCCTGTTTTGTGGCGCGGGACAAGGTAGACATCGTCATCATCATCATCAACCATCAAATCACCCTATGATCTCATACAAAATTTTAAATTTAACCAAAAACATGTTTTCCTTGGGTCTCAAACTGCTGTCGCCGGTTGTGTTCATTATGTTGCTACCTGTAGAAGCGCAACGCAACACGACGATAAACTCATAAAAATGCAGCAAAACATCGAATTAATTGCTAGGCTTTTTTTTTATGTTCGTTGATAGGTACGTCTCAATGATTTCATCTTTTTCGCGCGCTATTGAAAAATAGATTTGTTGAGGCGTCGATTTTTATCTTTTTCTGGTTTTTTGCTTTATTTACACTTGTTTTTTTTATTTAATAGGGAACCTCCGGCTTTTATTAGTAGCATTTTACATTTTTCACAATCACAAGTCCGTTGTCGGTTTAGATCATGTTTGTCTATAATTAATCGTTGTGTAGCGAGTCTCGATTCAAACTGTTAGGATGGAAAAAAAAAATTAAACGTGTTTTATAATCAATGATGAAATATGAACTTTACTTTTATGTAACAGGTAGCGAAAATATGTCTTTTGCAGAAAAACTTTGCTATTAATCAAGTTAGGGAGATTGTATCGATCGAGTCTCGATGGAACGTCGTTGAACTTTTGATTTCTTTTTATATAATAAAAAATAATATGTATCTAAAAAATACGGTCAAGAGTGGAAAAACGCACGTACTTTTTTTTTTTTTTTTTGATAGACATTTTTAGTTTTAACACCATAGTTATTTTCGAAATTTTTAATTTTACTACTTTCAGAAATATAAGAGTTAGAATTAGTTTTCGAACAACAATTTCAGAAATATCTTTCTGATTATATCCAATATTCTAGGTTACTTAAATTTTTATTTTTTGGTATACCAAACTTTTTTTAAGTGTATTAGCGTAATTTATCTTTGAATTTCATGTAATGATTTTGTATTATTTTAATATTTAATATTATATAAAAAATAAAATGTTAATTACTTTGAATTTTCGAAGTTTTCTATTCCTAAAAATTTGATATAAAGCTCAGTAACTTTGAAGACTATAGATTCGAAGATTTTTGACCTTCGAAGGTTTGTTACGAAGCTACGAGATTCAAAATATTCAAAGGAGCCCTAAGGCCAGTTTGTCGATTTCAACGCTTGATGCAGAAAGATCAAAAATATAGAATAAGTAGTAATTTAATGTAATAATAAAACAACATTTGTGTATTCAACTTAAAACTCAATAAAATTCATCAAAGGAATTTTTTTTTTTCATTTTAAAGACTTAATCGTCACCTGTGTTTTTAGGGTTCCGTAGCCAGATGGCAAAAAACGGAACCCTTATAGATTCGTTATGTCTGTCTGTCTGTCCGTCCGTCCGTCCGTATGTCACAGCATCTTTTTTCCGAAACTATAAGAACTATACTGTTGAAACTTGGTAAGTAGATGTATTCTGTGAACCGCATTAAGACTTTCACGCAAAAATAGAAAAAAAAGCGGCCAAGTGCGAGTCCCCATACTTAGAACTGAAACTCAAAAAAATTTTTTCATCAAACCCATACGTGTGGGGTATCTGTGGATAGGTCTTCAAAAATGATATTGAGGTTTCTAATATCATTTTTTTCTAAACTGAATAGTTTGCGCGAGAGACACTTCCAAAGTGGTAAAATGTGTGTCCCCCCCCTGTAACTTCTAAAATAAGAGAATGATAAAACTAAAAAAAATATATGATGTACATTACCATGCAAACTTCCACCGAAAATTGGTTTGAACGAGATCTAGTGCGTAGTTTTTTTTTAATACGTCATAAATCGTAAACCGCAATTTACCTTTCATTCAATCAACTCAAATAAAAAAACCAGCCTATATGGGCTCGCATATAGTTAGATCTAAATCCCATCACTAAGGTACCTAATTATAATGTTTACTTATCAATAACTTAATTTAAAAAAAATACACTATTATTAAAACATCGATCAAAGTTACAACGAACTACAAGAACTTTTATATTATGTTACTTGCTGCTACGGAACCCTTCATGGGCGAGTCCGACTCGCACTTGGCCGCTTTTTTTCTTTTATATTTTATATCTTTCGTCTTTTATAAATAAGTAAATCTCTCTGGTTATTTATATGGAATATTTCGTTCCTTTAAAAGTTTAAGTAAAATTTTGTTTTCATGCAACTATTCTTTAATTAATGTTAGGGAACGTACCCAAACTACGTGACCTATTTTTCACAATTTTGGGAAATTTTGCTGGGTGTATTTTCGAGAGCTTGCATATGAGTTGAGTTTGGACTTTGAGAACGTATTGAGAATGTTCCTTCTTGTTGAATTCGATATTCTTTGACGAAAACCTAAGCCCCCCCGTCCTGTGACCAGGCGTATTATTTTGAAGAACGGGTCACGTAGTATGGGTACGTTCCCTTATCTATTAATTTATGTGTCCAATTCTCCTGTGTCCATAATATGAATTTCACGTATATTATCACTATGTTCCCAGTCATACTGAGTCCTTTCAATATTCACATCTAATTGAGATGGAGCACCGAATGTTCTTATTATACATTTGAAAGGTCATTAATCTTCACCCGGACTTTCCCCCAGTTTTTTTGGGGATTTGGCATTTTTTATAAGCTTCGTATTGCTATTTTATTTATAATTCCGCCACAACTACTATAATGTATAAAATTATAAATAACTTACACAGTTTATTTATTAAATTTACTTTTTGCCATCCTAGAATATTCCAATTTTCCTTTTCTTCCGTGTGCGTTCCTTTCCAAGGAGTTTCTAGCTATGGACGGATTAATTTCTATAAAAGGAACAAGCATTTTTATTTGTGTTGTGTTGGATTGTGACCTTAAAACAAATTTATTGACATATTGTGTACATATACAAGCTAAAAACAACGATTAAAAAGTTAATTTTCCACTAAAATACTTTTTTCACTTTCACTTCTGGTCATATTTTTAAATATATCTTTCCTTCACATTGAATTCGAGGCGAAAAGTAGTGTTGAACGATTTGTAGCATATCGATTCGTTCTGAAAAACATCGATTTTCGATTGGATTCGAATCTAACGTAGTAGAATCGATTCTCGATTAAATCGAGTATTGAAAGATCGATTTTCGATTAATCGATTTATTAATAAACTTTTTTTAACAGGCTTACTAGAGGGAGACAAAGAAAAATAAGAATGAAAAATTAGTGTATGTACAGATAATGTGACAAAATATCAATTTTAACACAAAATTGTTGTCCTATCCAAAGATCACAACAAAACCTGAGGATGCCGTTCTTTATATAAAATTGCAATGAAAAAATAAAATGCTAATAATTAATGATAGTGAATTTATCTAGTTGCTTAGGATCCAATCGGTTGCAATATTCCCCGGAATGGGAAAAAAGTCGTTCTAACTATACAAAAGTATTTATTTTCAATCAGCGTTATAGGGCTGTACAAAGAATTTATTTGATTATGCCAATATGTAATAAGATTCCTCGTTTTGAATCTTTGAATTCATCTTGTAAGCCTTGTCTTTGACTTGCTTGTTTAATTGATGTCAATTGATTTTTTACCAGCTTGTTATGGAATTCCCAAATATTAGGTTCTTCTGCTTCCTTAGACATCCACTCAGAACTATTTTCTAAATCTTTACAATTTAAATTATTCACTAAATTATTGATACTTAAATATTTACAAAATCTAATCATCCATTTTTGGAATCGCTACAGCCAAGGCAAGTTTATAAACCTACAGTAATTTGAGTTTATAAATTTGCCTTGGCTGGCACCGACTCCAAAATTAACTGACGTGGAGTGAAATGGAATATTATCTTCAAATTTAAATGGGACCACCCTCGAGATATAAAATATTCAATAAAAAAAGAATCATTAAAATCGGTTTACATTCGACGAAGATACTGCGTAACATACAAAAAAAAAAAAAAAAAAAATACAGTCGAGTTGAGAACCTCCTTTTTTTGAAGTCAGTTAGAAAAAGAGATTTTCAGTTAATTTTTCGAGTAATGTCAAATCGCACCAGAGCTTAAATGAGCAAAAAAAGAGGCGTCGTGAGATTTACTGAAACGATCTAGTTTTCAGATCGATCTTTATCCACAAATAATCGATTTTCCGATTAATCGATCTCAGATCGATATGCCTAGTGTAGACTTGACGACGTGAAAGTGTCGACAAGTTAAATTACACAAACCCAAAACGATATTTTGTGTGTTTGACTTTAAAAATGGAATTATTTGTTGTTTTGTATGGTTTTTTCTTGTATTCTTAATATATATTAAAACCGTAGAAAATGATCACTAGTATTGTGCAATTATTTTACAATGTCTGAATGTGTTTTACTTTATTACTAAATCTTAGTATGTATAGTAGTATGTACTTTACTGGTTGTATTGTTTGTAGCCTTAAAAGTTGTCTCTCGAGGAAATAAATAATTGAATTCTTCTTTTTTTTACGTATAATATCCATAAATTATTAATGGCAAAGAAGAATAAGCTTGTTAGCTACGTTCACTGGTGAATAACCTTTCGAATCTCAAAAAAGCAATATTTTACTGATTCTTGGTTGTTTTTGCAGAGCAGAGGAATGCATTTTTACTTAGAGATCGCACCTTTAAGCACAAGTGAGAAACAAAACATCAACCCTTTTTATTTGATCCCGCTAAAAAAAGAAGCGGAGCAACTTCAAGGACTACAGGAGCAATTTGTCAATTTATTTTTGTGTATCTTTGTATCACATGTGCAAAACAAACTTTGCAGCAAATTCTTAATAAAAATAAAAACCTCTCAATTCGATGTCATGTTCACGTACACCGCAGGAGAGAGTCCAACTGATTTATCACAGCAAATAAATTGGAAAATTACCTTACAAAGGTGTGAAAACGATCGATAACTGCACCGCTGCGATGGTTTGCGCAGCACCGGACCAGTAAGACAGTAAGACAGCAGGAAGATGCTTGCTGCTTGGTGGAGCCTATCGTTTTTTTTTTCTTACGTTCTGCGCCGCCGTAATCGCAACCAGAGTTGATTTTGTTGCTCCTCGCCTGGCTCTAAGGCTTTTCGGACGCAAAGGCGCAAATATATTCCCCGCAGAGATCAAAGATACGTGCAGTATGTATGATGTAGTATACTAGCAAATGCATGCGATCATCAACATCAGCATAAGTATATAAAACATATAACATCGATCGGACCCAGCATATCATCTAGATCGGTGCCATACTGAGAATGATTGCGACAAATTGCAGTTTTGCCCAGTGGGAACGGCCGGACAAACACTTTACACTACTCGACTCGAGTTTTAGCGTTTTTTTTATATGAAATCCCTTGGGGCAAAATTCATTCGGATGCTCGTTAACCTCCGATCGAATAATTGAAATCAATGGCGCGTGAAGATCACGATGAAAGTGTGAATCGGTGGTCTTTATTTCTTATTTTTCTTCAGTGAGCATGGTAATTCCGGATATTTGGTTTTTTCCTCAGAAATCACTGGGTACCAAGGTGCAATTTCTCTAAATTGAGGCGATTTCGAGACGGTACAGGGATACAAATCGGAATTGGTGAAGATTAAGGTCAAAGACTTGTGGCCTCACGAAATAATTTTAAGGGTCGTGTATTTCGAATCTCGATAGAATTGCTTAGAAGAATTGTACTCAATGCAATACAATTTAGTTTTATTGTAATTCCTAATACATAACAAATGGGTTTTTCATGTCGTTAAACTCAAAGAAATAAAATCCATCCTCGAGAAATTGAATGTGCAAATTGGAAAAAGGTACATCTTTGAAAATTAAATAATTTTTATGATATTGGGACCTATTATTGAACCCGCAGCGGAGGGAATGCGAAGGTACTTTCAGTAATTTTGTATTCTCGAAAATGTTCGAAGTGAAAGCCTCTTTACCGAATTCGTACGAAAGTGAAATCTTCATAGAAATTTGCCTGGTGATAATCAAACCGTCACAAAATAGTTAAAGAACCGGGCAGATGAAGAAAGGATGTGTTTTATGAAGTAAATAAAATAAAGCAATGAATAATAAGAAATTTATCAAATATATTTAAAGGTATTAAATAATTCCCTTAATTTTTACATTCATAGTTAGGAAGAAGACCACTAGCCGGGAGCAATTTAGTCATTTGGTAGTCCGAATGAAAAAAAATCCTGACATTGATATAGGAAAAAAGCAGCTTTATTTAGCCGAACATTTTTCTTAAAGCTAAAAAAGCGATGTTATTAAATTTTAATTAAAAAAGCAAGGGGTCCAAAAATTAACTTTATAGGTAATTTATATCGGCCATCAATTTTTGGACATTCTATGCATTAAATTCTACTTACTTTATAAGATAAATTAAAAATACTGACCGCTCTGTTTGTTTCTCCAACCCTAATTTCGACCTAACCAGTGTCATTTCATATAAATTTCTGTAACTAAAAATATTTGACGTTTCACGGCCATTTTGGTAATTTGAAGGTGACGGCTCAAATCACAGTTCTTTATTTCTGATGATGAATAACGATGCAACAAAGTTTGAGGTTAGGTATATATGTTCCATTGTAATGGATACCATGTAATCGTTTGTAAAACTTTGTATAATTTGTTTAAACAATTATATTTTTTTAGATGCCAAAAACAAAGCTTTGGGACCCTATAAAGAAAATTTAAATGGGTTGAGAAATGTTACCGCCCCCAGGGAGCCCAAATATTATTTTAGAAACGTGATTAGTTTTTGTTTAAGGTAAGCTTACGAAGTATGACTTAATTGATTCTTAAGTCTGATAAGAATTTCAAATAAAGGTATAAATCTTTAATAATACTGCTTTTTATTTCTGATATATATCTCAAAATATGAAATATATATAGGATTTAAAAAAGCGGACAAAATTTGGTGATCCATCAGGTATTAGTAATAGAGCGTCAGGATATTTGGTTGTAAACACTGACTAACACAAGCTAATAACGACAATAAGGTAAATTAAATAAACATTTTATAGCTTGTTTTCAGCAGTAATTAAAATTAATTACCTGTGTACCGTAAACAAACAATTTCAACCATTTTTCATAGAAATTTTGTTTATTTTACGAATTTCCTAGCTACAATGCAATAAATTAATAAGCTACCAGTCAGGTTTCCTAAGGAACAGGTTTTTCTACCCTCTTTTTATCTGGACATGTTGTGCCTTTTTGGAAAGATAATAAGATGGAGATTGTTATAATAATAAAAAACAGGTGTATAATAATTACTTGAATTTCGGTGAAAATGTAGTGTAAACCTGGATTTTTGGGAAATTATTAAACATTTTTTTGTCAGTTTCGCTAGTAGCTACAGTGGTTTAAGGTAGATTACTATAGTTAACATTTTTGAAAAGGACATTGCAATAGTAGTTTTTTAGTATAAGTTTCATGTCGCTGCGTCGAGTAGATCAAAAGATAAAAATAAACTGATGATGTGCATACTATGCAAATTCCGAATTTATGACTCACCCTGTAACTCTCAAACGGTTGAGATGCCACGCCCCCTCCCGTTATACAATTTTTTGTTTGTCCAGGTAAGATCTGTCACCCGACTCATTTTGACATACGATATATGAAACACCCTGTATTTGGTTTTTCTCTTCATCTTTTTTAATTTACTGCCCAATTTTGCTTGATTTCAAGAAAAACAATTTCGCCCTTCGATTCATCGACCTTTTAAGGTGCAATGCAGATTATTATGCAAACATTTTGCCCGTCTATGGTGCAGTTTGATGTATTGCGCAATTGATTGATGAAATTCAAACGCGTTTGGAAATTTTTGCGCAACAGGCAGGAAATTTAAAAAATTCTACTTATAATAAACTCGTACAATAAATGTAAGATATTGATAACTATTTAATTGCGGAACACACAGCTTCACGCATATTCTTCTTGGAGACCATAAACGCAACTGAAATTTGCACAACTCATTGCGTAGTTTAAGGGCTGATCATGTATTTTTTGGAAAACAAAAGTTGGCACAATTTGTTCGCTCATGTATGGGGTCCTTTAAGGGGCCCATACACGAGCGAATAATTTGCGCAACGCAACCCGCTCTGCAAACATTTTCCCTGTGTATGGGGTAGTTTGATGTTTTGCGCAACTGTTTGAAGAAAATCAAACGCGCTTGAAAACTTTTGTGCAAAGGGCAGCGTTGTGCAAGTTGTTTGCTTATGTATGGTGATGTTGGTTTGGTGCATTCTGAAGTCATTGAATTTTAATTGCGAAGTGTTGTGCTCAAATTGTGAATTTGTACCCACTGTTTCATCCTCATTTTTCATCTCCGCTCCACTAGAACATAAACGCAACTGAAGTTTGCGCAACTCGATGCGTAGTGTATGGACTATCACACATTTTTTGGCAAACACAAATTTGCGCAAATTTTTCTCTCGTGTATGGGTCCCTTAAGGGATGACTAGATAGGTGAAAGTCGAACGAGGGTGAGGATTTGGCTTTATACAGGGTCTTTAGAGATATAAATTTTTCAAAATTATTTTTGGAAAAAATATGAGATATAAATTGAAAAAACCTTTTTCATATAAGAAGTTATTTGGATATTACAAAAGACCGTTTAACAATTAATATCGTTTAGAAATTGCATAAATCAATTTTTCTGAGCTGTTGAACATAACTACTGCAATAAAACTGAGTCTAAATGCAATGCATGATGCGCAACAAATGGTCATTTCACGCCAAGAAAGAAATATCGGTTTTTCGAACGAATTTTTTAAAGTAAAAACGAGGTAAACATATGTGTGTAATATTCGATTCATAGATTATAAGGAAGACTCTCAAAGAAAATTATTTAGATAAATCAAACGAACATTTTACCTGGCTAAACAACAAGAAAAGTAATTTTCCAAAACGAGTCTTAAACTATTCATAGGAAAATAAAAGATTGTTAATTGTAAATGAACCCGAGTAAGCGTAGGTTTAAAAGGGTCATATTCATCCATTATATCGACTCTCGAAGAAGCAATTAGACAATTATTTCAGTAGAAAGCTGTAAGAGATAGTTCTTAAAGTGGTTAAACTAAGCAATGGGTAGTAAAATGCAATTTTATTGAGATAGGTAGCTTTACGAAATGTAAATTTTCGCTAACAAAAAAAATTTTTTTATATCTTCGGTAGTTGAGCGCTCTATTGGCCTCATAATTCGCATCGATGATGGTCTACTTTTTATTGATGAATATTAAGTCATTAAAGCTTTAACGACTGTCAATTTTCTCGTTATATTACAGCGTGCTGCGTAAACGAGCCGCGGCTTGAGTACGGGAGCAATTTAAAGTCAATTTGTAGCCGATGATGGCAATCTACTCCTCTGAGAGTGAGATCTGTTGTCATTTTCCAGTCCTCAGCATGCGGTTTTCCTCTGGAAACATGGGATCAGACTTTTTAACCTGCGCTGTCTACTTCCAGTTACCTGAGCCGTGTGCTGCGCATGGCTGCACACGGCTGCACCCCGTCATGGGGCGCGCGCAGAAGGGCCCTTCGCGTCGTAATTAATTCCGGTCATCTGGTGGAAGTCGGGAGCACGCGACGAGACGCCAGCCGTCGCACGTTCTGCTTCGTAAGCATCCGGGAGATTGCACCAGATCGCAGGTGTAATTCATTACGACGAGGAGGGATCCGAAGAAATCTTACCACCGAGCGGCAGGTATATCTCGTTTCCAAGAAAACAATTTATGAGCGAGCCGCAAAAACTGAAAAACATCCCATCGGAGCCCCAGAGTGATCGCACACTGAGTCTTTGGAGCCATTTGGGGCCACCCGGACCCCGCTTTTGTGTTGTTATCTCTTGGTTACAGAAATGGACAGTAAGATTAAAAAACAAAAAAAAAAACAAAATGCTATTCGACTTTGTTTCCGTTTTTATATATCTCATTGATTTATGAATTCCCCAGCGCTATTTCTTGTAGGCGAGATTTGCACTTGCGTTACGTCTTACGCTTGAGCATGGCGCGGCTTGGCTTGGGCAGGTCGATCGCCCCGCGGCGCACCATCGCTCGATCGATCTATAACCAAGCTAGCAAGCGGCTAACGCTCTTTGTACAGGAAAACAGTTTCATGCCATACTAATCTAAATTATTTCCAAATTGGCAGAAATCATTAGGCCTAACCGGTGATCGGTGTTCGTGCCTGATCCACATTCAGTTCGAATGCGTGCGCCGCCGATCGGCGCGGTTAGGTCAAGGAACTGATCGCGCCGCCGTCGGCCGCAAGCGTGATCATGACTACGACTTCGACCGGTCGATCGAAGAAAACCCCCAACAAGGCTCTGGTCGGCCTTCAGCTTTCGCGCAATTAGCTCGCGGAAAATATCAACAAATTTGTAATTTGTTTCATGTCCAATCAACTTTATCGGGCCGGTGGGAAAATTGCTGATCTTCATTCAGCTAGCGCACTGCCGAAAGGCTGAGATTTATTTCACCGGAAGGTAGTAGGAAAATTTCCTAGTAAATCGGTACGCAACCTTGATGTAGTGATTGATTTTTCTATCAATTGCTTGAACAGGAGCGACGATAAATTATGGTTGAATTGAAGATAATAGAGATAATTGAATGTTTCTTCCTTCTGAAGGGCAGATCTATTTGAACAATTGTAATGTCCACTACGAAAAACCGGTTAAGTGTGAGTTTAAATTGATTTTAGGGAGTTCCATACTATTTTTATCTAAAAATCTGCAAGGCGTAGGATTCTTGTTATAATTTTCGTGTAAAATTCAAGTAAGGCGTTATATTCCAATTTTTTTTTAACTAAACTAGGTCAAGTAGTTTCGGAAATAAAGGGAGGAGGGGGGATGCCAAATTTTCAGAATATCAGAAAATATTCCTTATTTTTAAATCGCTATATTTTCGCGAAAAAAAACGGGTTTGGATGAATAAAAGATCATTTTGAAGCTTGTACTTTCATTTTACGTTTAAAACCTATATGTTGCAAATTTCTTCATCCCCTTCCACTCAGTTAGAATAAAAAAAAAATAGAAGAAAGAGATGATCCTTTAATTTTGTATGAAGTTTAATGGCTGCTGTGTACTTGAAAAAAAATTTGCGAGTAAATCAAAGTAAAGTATTTTAAATCAGGTACTTTCCCTTTTCAAATGGTTTTTCTAAAATATTCCTGAGATTTTGTTCAACTGAGCTATAAACTGTCAAAGGAGACTCGTCATTTTTCAACTTTGAGCTTCCATAACTCCTAAAGTAATCACCGTACAGTAATCTGTCAGACGTCATTGGAAAGCTGAAAGTATCCCCTTTAAAAAAAATTCTACTTGATTTTCTCAAAAATATATTTTTTTTTGTATCGTGTCTTAAATATTTTGATTATGTTAAAAACTCTATTTTGACATTTTTTAGTTTATCAGCCGACATGTTGGAAAAAAATGTGGGATCATGAAGGTTCCCAGTTTTTTCATCTGAACCCCTAGAGGAATGTCAAAGGGCAACTTAAGTTGCTGAAATTTTTGTTTTTATTGTATTTAACTGTCAAAAGTTCGAAAAAATTAAAGAATCACTGACTGACTCTTTAAGGTACTATTACTGTCTAAATTTTCAAAAAATCTATTTTTTTTTTTACATTTTTCAACTCCTTAGACCTCCGAAAATAGCATTTTAAAATATTTTAAAAAAAATCGAGGGTTATGATTGTATATAACAACAAGACGTGCGGGCTCAGTCTTGGCTCCAAGCAGGAGTTTTAACTTTAAACGCGATTATACGCGAAATAACTTTTTAAGCTACGGACAGTTAATCTCCGGATTGGCTGAACCGATTTTAATGTGCAGGATAATTTACCACAATTTGGCAAAAACAAAGAAAAACTAAAAATGTAGCAAGGAAAAAACTACAAAAAAAGGTTGTTTTTCATACTTTTTTTCAAACATCTTTTTTTTATCGATTTTTCATTAATGGTGATAAATTATCCTGCCCGAAACCTTCCTCTTCAAGCTCCTTTTTGAATTTTTTGTTTCAGACCTACCAATCCTGAGATTAACTGTTCGCAATGGGACAAGAATTTTTGGAGCACTCAAATTTGGCGCTCTCTATAAATTAGAAAAAAAAAAAAATCAAAATTGGAAATTTTTCTTTTGTATTCTCAAAGAATTAAATAATATTTAAAACAAAAGTTTTGTAAGTACTCGTAGAATTCCATAAAGACGCTGAGAAAAAAATTCTTGAAAATGTGCTTGTTTTTGGCCTTCTAGACGGTTTTCTTTTAAAAACAGCCGTATCTTCGCTAAAAAGGAACGGATTTGGTTAAATAAAAGCTCATTTTGAATTCGAGTATTTTATGCTGCAGTTATAATATGATTTCAACATTTCCCTATTTCTTAAATAGTTTAAGATTTCAGTTTTTAATGATACGACGTGTCAAGAGAAAGAACAATGTTTTCTACTACGAATTCGTAATCTACATTTAAAAATTCTATCAGTCATAAAAAAAAAAAATTTGATTAGTATAATTACCTCGAAATTAGTTTCCTATAAAACCCATGTGTGGAAAATTGCTAAATTGGCATTTTATCAGAACTTCTAATCACGACAATTGAAATAATTTTGTTTAATTACCCTTTCAACAGCCAACCAATGCTCGATTTCAATTCTCGGCGACTGGCATGAATAGAACGCTCGAATGGAAGATACGTGACGAGGGAGTTACAGCAACGAAGTGCTCCCCATGAAGGTAATTTCCTTATCCAGGTCCTATCCCGCCTTAAGTCGTATTTCGTGTGTTCTACACCTCCTTCGGGATTTTCCCAGGGTTCCTCCTGATTAGCTTGAAAGCGGCTCGTCACATTCGCCGCTTGTCACGTGCGTGATTAAACCACAAGACACCTCAGCCAGTCCGCTTGACGACGACGCACAGTGGGCTGAAAAATCAAATTGTGGACTTAGGGGCTAAAAACCATATTTTTGAGTTCTACCAATGAAAACAAATTCCTTTTATACTTTGACTTTTTTTGATTAAGTTTTAACTTACCGAGATAAAATGGTTTGAAATTTGTATGAAACGCATGTAAACTAAAAACAAAGCCGTTATTTTTTAAAGCCCACCACTGTTAATAAGTCCAAACAACAAAAATGAAACGGTATTCAATATGTCCACACCACCCATGACATTTTATGATATTTCATTCTTTCTTGGAATTTAGTCTAAAGCAGTAGTTATATAATTACGGTTACGAATTTTTGTCATTAAGGGGGTAACTCACTGTTGAAAAAAAAAATTTTTTTTTTTTTTTTTTATAGATTTCGATAGATTAACACTTCAATAATATCTGTGTAAAATTTCAGATCGATATCTAAATAATTGTTCTTTCTACAGCGCTGTGTACATATTTTTTTTTTTATTTTTTTGTATTTTTTTATTTTTAGAAATTTTGTTTTGTCACGAAATTACAATACATACCTACATAACATAATAACTTTGGTCAGATGGCTTTATGCAAGTGGACTAGGCCTACTGGGGATACCACTGAAAAAAAAAGCGCCTAGTCTTTAACCTCTCTGGGTGGTGTGAAATAAAAGATAAAAAATATATAAAAACAATTTTTTTCCGCCTTAGCGCAAAAAAGCGCAGTTAGAGATATAGTGCATAAATAGTCAAAAAATATGTACTATCATAAACTTTTACCTTTTTCTTGAGATAGTTTGAGATTTACGAGAAATTCTCATATTTTGGTTTTCTTCCATACAAAAAAAACTTTAAAATTAAATAACTCGAAAAATACGAGTTAAATCAAAAAATTGCAATTAGTATTTTTGTGTTGTATTTGATGATAGAATTCAAAAATCGTAATAGTTTATGGAGATCTAACATTTTTTTTTCCAAATCCCTAAGTCCACTAGCGAAGTTTTTCAGCCCACTGTGCGACGGCGGCGACGACGACGACGACGACGACCTCTTCGCCGTGAAGACGGTCGATCCAGCGAAGTGCGGTGGCGGCGAAGATGCGGCGAAGACCTCAGAGAATGTGTCTCACCGCTGAAACGCTCTGGTTGGTGGCGGGCGGCTGCGAGCTCATTAGCATTCTCAGGGTATCAATTGCACGCACCTCCGAGGCGAAGTGGCTGCCTTGCCGCGAAAGTCCCTGACACGACGTCTCCACGTTGGAGTTGGAGTTTGAATTGGAGCTATCTTATTCAGCGCCTGTGTAGGATTTCAGGTAGAAAGTTCTTCGCCGGCTCCCAGCGGCATTCCTCGCTCGGACTTTTATGGGACGGCAGCGCGATGTTGCTGACCTGATATAATATGTCTCTGGTCGCGCTGGATGCTGTGCTGCCACTCACTCGTGGACCAGTATCGAATTTCGTGACGGCGACTTTCCTGCAGAGGGATGTTCACGGAACAAGTCGTAAATTCTTCTCGTTTATATTCACCTTTCAATTCACCTAAAATATAATAATTGGCTTAAAAGTTTGCCCCACTTTAGCGGTTTCTATATCAAATTACGCAGGTTAGTACTATATACGAATACAGAGGAGGATAAAAATATTCGTATATGATTATTAAATAACACTGCGAATAAATTATGTTGTAAGTGAGGCTATTTATTCGATTCTGAAAGAAAAATTGCAATTCAAATAAATTTAGAATACTTACAAAATTATTCATTATTATTTTAAGGGGAATAAATTAATAGTAAAAAAATACTTTTAAAAACATGCTTTTATTTAAATGCTCTAAAAAGGAAAAAAATAAACTTTAAATTAAATCAAACCCATCAATTTAAAATATATATAATTTATTGTTTATTTCTATCTATACGATGGTAGATAAGAAAATTTTGTTCGCTATCTTGGAGCGGCAGTTATATTGAATTTAGTGTGATGTTACTCACTTTATTGGTTTCTACTCTTCAAGCCCTTTTATTTGATATCCAAATTAATTTATTACCTATATTAAGGAGGTTGACAAAAAAATGTAAACCGCCATCTTGTAGCCTCGGCTATTTTAAAATGACGTCACTCATTTTATCGTTTCCTATTCTTCAAAATCTTTCATTTGATACCCATATTAACAGGGTTGACAAAATATACATCATCCACCATTTTGTGACGGCGGCCATTTTGAAAATATTACAATATTAAAAATTGCATATTGCATTGTCACCGAAACTAAAGGTGTATGCAAAATTTCAACAAAATCGGTTAGGAGGAAATGGTTCAAAATTCAGTTGCAAGATTTGACTTAAACATACAAACATTGCAAGTTAAAAAAAAAAAAAATAGTAAAAATAGGTATCTTTTATCAACTAAAGTATTTCATAAAGCTACAATTATTCAAAAATATATTCCTAGAGTTTTAGCATGGAATTCAAACTCCTTTATAAGATATAAGAATTAATAAACCAAACACATTTTGTGGACTACCGACTTTTTGTTTGACTAAATAATAATCATACGTTCTTAATGATCAGCATATTTTGAAAGTAAAGGCTTTCCACCATCATTTGTGAACTGAATATGTTCTTATTTGTCAAATATATTAGCTAACTTGGGTGTCCCTCAGGGAATCCATTTGGGCCCACTTCTTTTTATTATGTCAATTAACGATATCACATGGCTGTTGAATGGATGTAAAGTTTTAATCTATAGTATGCTGATGACATGAAGTTATTCTTTCACATAAGGCATATTAATGATTGTCATATGATTCGAATTATTCGATATTAAGGGTCCTAATATTTCTCCACTCTTGGTATGCCCATAATAAACTTGAATTAAATATTGATAAATGTGAAATTCTTTCATTTTATCCGGGACGAAATTTTTTCATTTTGTCTACGATGTTTTGGGTCATACATGAATCTTTATTCTGCATGTTGTATGTTCGTTCTGAGAACCAAATTATGATGTAGCTCTGTTGTTTGTAGCTTGGACTAAGCTGATGGTTTAAAAAACAATGATAAAAATAAAATAACTAATTTGTAGCCTATTTTTATTTTAAAAGTTATTAGGAATCAAGTGAAGGTCCCTTGAAAAAAAAATATTCCTCAGGGTCGACTCGAAAATTCAGAGATGGTAAACGAAAAACAAAGAAATTCAATATTTGTTGTAACTAAAATAATTTTGTTTTCATTAGTATTCGGCTTTTCTATCTGCCTGTGTCTGTCAGGTGATACAATCAAAATTTCAATTATGGATCTTTTTGGATGCTGTTCCTCTTTTAAAAGCTATAATTTTATTTCGTTATTTCTACGAATTTAAACATTACACTTTGTGTGTTTACTCTAATATTCAGATCCGTTCTACCTCCATTCATTTGTAAGATATACCATAGATCCTTAATGCAACAACTAGGATACCAAAAAAGGAATAGGATAAAGTAAAACCATCACATTAAATAATAAAGTTTTTCTTTATTTAAATATAATAATTATACAATAATTGTCTTAATAGTTTTCTCGGTTTCTGCACTTAGGCGGTACGTAATACAATCGATTAATATCATGACGCTGATATCAGTAGTATTTTGTGTAATAAAGTTGGCAAAAATACAATAGCACGTAATAAACTTTTACTTCAGTTAAATTGTTAATAACTTTGCTGTCTGCCACTAGCGCAGTAGTGCGCATCCAGCTTTTGTTCATCGTCAGTATTAATTTATTTTTATTTTTTCAGTTCAATTTTAGTGAAACAAAAAAGTCCTTCACATCGATCACCCCTCCAGAGTGCTTAATAAATTGTTTTTTTTGTTTTTGATTATTTTTTGCGTTAATTTATTATTTCCTCGTATAAATACACAATTGCAAACATCTCCCTCATTTTATTTTTTTTTGTAAATATACACGTATAAAAAACTTGCTCAAGAGAATTTTTATTTCTTAGGAGACTTTCAGTTAATTTCATGGGCTAATCCTCCAAATGAATGGGAATTGCCTAAAGGCCCGCGCCCATAGAGTCCGGAATTCGTCCGACTCCGGCAAACGTAAGTTGAACTACATGCTTTCTTATGGGAGTGCACCCATAGAAACGCGTTGCCGCAGTCGCAGCCGGATTGAAAAGTTGAACATTTCTTAACTTTTGATCCGTACTACATGCGGCAAGGAAAGCTTCAAAGCTTTGCTTAAAAGGTGTGAGCCTTAGCTAGAAGTCAAACTTCAAGTTGATAGAAAAATGATAATATGTTAATACCTGATACATTGGTCGCACCCAAAAGCGGCGCCTTTCCTCCAATAATAAAATAGTAGAAGTCCCATTAATAGAAATTTAATTACTCTATTAATATACATCGTTGTCTTTTCAATTGGCCTTTTTCAATAACCATGATGAGAACCATTTTGAGCGCTTTTAAGTCAAAATGACAAAAATGTTGAAAGCTTGCCGCAGAAATTCCGGATTCTATGGGCGCGGGTTTGTTTGCCGTACGGCAAAAGCTTTAAGCTTGCCGGAGTCGGACGAATTCCGCACGAATTCCGGACTCTATGGGCGCGGGCCTTAAGCCTTTATAGAGAGAGAGAGAGAGAGGCTAGGGAATAAACGCTCACGTTAGAGGGGGAAGGGGGACTATTTACATGGCATTTAATTTTATTTTTCAAATTAAACTTATATGTTACATACATACAATAAATTCTCTTCTTTTAATTTTATTTATTTTTTTTTTTTTTGGATGATTTGAGTATAAAAAACATTTATCAAAGATTTGGCGATTTGGTTTTACAATTTTCGCTTTTTATTAGTGAAATTTTGAGATGGTAAGAGATGATTTTAGGAAATTTATGGAGTTCAAAAAGGCATATGTATGATATTTTTTTTAAAGGTTTTTTTTTATCAAGAATTTTTAAAATCAAAAATTTAGATAAAATAATTTAATAACGAAAAAGCGACACACCTCTACAAATGCTTCCATGGCGAAAAGCTCTGTTACGACTCTAAAAATTAAGAAACGATTGTTTATGTATTATTTTAGGTATTAGGCTCAAACTGGATCCTGGATATTTTCAAAATGTCTGTTTATATAAAAAATAACACATCATGGACGCAATATAAAAATTGTTGTCATTGTCAATGTCAGCCCATCCGCGAACTAGAGACCTTTTGTAACACGACTGTTTAGTCACTATCATTTAGTCTCTGCGCGTGTAGAAATTTACTCAGGCAAGCCAGAGTATATCCAGGGCCGGTTCAGGTTACAAAAGGTCATGTCCTACTAGGGGAAGTCGCAGGTGATCCTGATTGTGAGTCTGAATATGGATTAACTTATTAGAGCGTTCCTGGTCGTTTCCCTTAATACGATATACCCTATTTTATCTGATTAGACCCTGATATGATCATCTGATTGTAGGCTTTTCAGAGTCAGCCCTAGTTTTGTAATTTATCTTATTTTAACCAGATTTAACTGTGCAATTCGGGACCTTTTAGGGTATACTCCAATTTATCTGATCAGACTCTGATTGCAATCTCTTGATTTGTACCAATTTAGGATCAGCCCTAGTAGATCACATGTTATTCTTGTTATTAAATTGACGATGTGGGGATAGAACGATTGTAAAATGTGTTGTATTTTTAAATACGGAACGAATACATGCTCCACAGTACGTTTTTATTTTTTTAATAAGGTAAATTACTTTTTAGAATGATCTGCAATATACAGGGAACACTACTGGCAAAATATCATTCTTTTTAAATTTTCTAGAGACCTCACAGAGAACCAACACGAAAATTCTTAAAATCCAGCAATTACTCAAAATAAAATATGTTGTGAACTTCCAAAGAATCCTGCGGTTTTCATATTAGCAGCTCTAAATTTTGTAATTTATCTTTATATAGCTCCACCGCAAAAAAAACTTGAAAGTTGTTTAAGTAGCAGAGTAGTAAAAGCAGTCGTTTGAGCGCATATTTGAGCACACTGCATAACTTACATGTACCTAAAACCTTTCCTGGTTAATATCATAAAAAACTAAAAGATGTTTTTATGTAGTATTATGTGAATGAAAAATTGAGCTGTTATCCACCGTGAAAACATCCAACAGAGCTCTTCTTTAAGACCGGAATTATGGTTGCGTTACACGAACGTAATTCATGTCAATTTAATAAATAACTTTTATGATAGAGTTTATTAATAGTTGAGTGAGGAAAAATAAGTTTATGTATTGCTGTGAAAAGCATTTTAAACTTTTATTCTGCATCACACATTTTAGTTTGTTTTACAATAACACGAAAGGAGAAGCTATAGGAAGTCAATTAAATAAAAAAAATTAAAATATAAATAATAATTACTTACTAGTCATGGAATTTGAATCTGTCGCATCACCTCTTCTTTTCCACTTTCATTAAATCCGGATGAAATAATGCACAAAATCGTTTCATTCATTTTCAGCTCTCATCACCTATTTTTGATAATAACCTTTCCAAAAATTGCTTTCGTCAGCTGGAAAACTAATTGTGAACCGGATGAAATGCGGACAACAAATTCAATTTGAATTGATTTGCATTTTCGAACTGCGCCTAATCCCTTAATGGGGTTTTTTGAGTGCTTTCAATTATCATCACTACCTCTGCTGGGGGGAGCTGGAACATTGGGGCCGAAATGAAACTGCATTACCGTCGAATAACTTTGTTCATTATACCCAAAAAAAAAAAAAAAAAAAAAAAAAATCGGCGCATAGCAGACAGTTTGATAACAATGGGAATGAATTGAAAAACTTTTTCCACTGTTGGAAGCATCTGTGAGCTGCCTTATCGTCCTTTTTTCTTTTTTGCTCTGGCGTAAAATTTCTTCTTCAGCCTTGGAAAAAAAAGGATTCGTCTGAAGATGAAAAGGAATAAAAGGAACAGTTATATATAGGAGAAAGAAATTTCGCGGTGGTTTTAATCGCATCCTATCACTTTTAATTCTCTACAAAAAAATTCGAAATGAGAAAAACTAAAAAAAGAAATGGAGAAAAAAGAAAAAAAAACTAAGTTTGAATTTACAAAATTGAGCTAAAACGTCGTTTTCATTCGGCGCCAGCAGAACTGTCGGGGGTGATGTTCGAATCGAGGCTGGCACAATCCGATTCCTGCTCTTGATTACCGGAATAATTGGCCGCTTCCTGGAGGCGCATCAGCATGTTCAGCTGAAAAATGGAAATACGCGAGATTGCACATCAAATTGTCTCTCTCATTTACGAGAAGTGAAATGGGAAAATGAAAATTACCAGAGGATCCTGGGAGTCGCTATTTCCGGGGGCGCCCGCTTCCAAGCCGACGTCTTCCGCATTGATTTGCCGCAGTGGCGGAACCGAATCCGGTCCGTATGGCCAAGGGTAGGTGTCACGAATGAATGTGGAGGGGTCATTCCAGGCCCCACCGCGTCGCCCATAAAGTTGGACACCTTCCCGGACCGCTTCGACCAGGTAGGGAGCGAGATGATAATTCCAGACATCGGTGAACCAAACCTGAGAATCCTTGAGGTCCAGAGGACAGGAGAGGAACAGCCGAGGACCGATGGTGACGTCACTGGAGCTGTGGTTCTCCAGAAATCGATTTATGTGCTGCCACACTGTCGGCAGCCAGGCCAACACCGAAGACAGCTCTGGCTGCGGATTCTGCGTGGACAGCTCCAGTGAGAAGAGACGCCTGCGCAGGAATCGCCCCAAGAAGCCCTTAACAGGCTCCATGTGATTTGCAGTGAGCACCTGCAAGAAAAAAAAACACAAGTTAAATCATTAACCAAATGATTTACAACGCATTTTTGAAAAAGGTCGATTTGCAGTGCATTTTTGTCGATTTATCGTGCACTTTCGAAAAAAAATTGGTTTGCAGTGCATTTTAGAAAATAAGTCGATTTACAGTAAATTTTCGAAAAGAAATCGATGTGCAGTGCATTTTCGTAAAGATGCAATTTGTAGTTCTCTATCGAAAAGAAGTCTCCAGAGAATTTTCAAAAAAGTCGGTTTGCAGTGCATTTTTGGAAAAAGTCGATATGCAGTGCATTTTATAAAAGAAGTCGATATGCAGTGCATTTTCGAAAAGATGCAATTTCTAGTTCTCTTTCGAAAAGAAGTCGATTTGCAGTGAATTTTCGAAAAATGTCGATTCGTAGTACATTTTCGAAAAGAAATCGATCTGCATTTTAGAGCAGAAGTCGATTAGCAACTTTCCAGAACAAGTCGACTTGCAACTCATTTTCGAAAAGAAGCCGATTTGTAGTGTATTTTCGAAAAGAAGTCTGATTTGCAGTGTATTTTCGAAAAGAAGTTTGAAAATAAGTTGTTTTAAAATACAACAAAGTCGGATTGCACTGCATTTAAATATTTAAAAAATCCGCTTGCAGTGTATTTTTACAACAAAGCCTATTTGCTATGAATCACTCTTAAAATCAACTCCTCTATTCAATTGAAAATACATCGATTTATTCTGTATTTTTGTAATTAAGCCGATTTGTATTGCCTTTTTACAAAACAGTCGATTGAAAAGGCACAAACGAAATTGCCTTACGGTTTTACAATAAAGCCAATAAAATATACCCCATAAAATCGATTCGAAATCGCTAAAATAAATTAAATGCATTAAATAAATTGTACTCACCCATCGAAAATTATGATGGAGTTGCAAATTGGTAGTGTTACAGGTCGCTTGTGACATTGTCCCAATGATGCATGGTAGCTTTGCAGCTGGTCCAGCGCTTAAGAGACAAGAAAAAACATCTCCAAGCGCAGAGGCGTGGTGTAAATTGTCTAAAATGATCACAGATGGAAGTTCCGATGCTCCGTTGGCAATTGAAGCTTGCTCGGCAATATGACTCAGATATTGTCTGAGTTCTTTTGAAGATTTATGGTCAACACTATAATGTTGACAAATAAAAATAAATAAATTTAAAATTTACTTTTATAAGATAGTTATATAGGGGGAAGAAAAAATATATACTCACTTGAATGTTGCAATCGCCTCAGAGGGATTACCCCTGCCCGATCTGGCTACCAGGAATTCGGCCAATTTTCTAGCTAAATACGATTTTCCTGTCCCACTAGGACCGCACAGGATAAGTCTTCTATGTTCGGTAAGTAAACTAATGTATCTATGGACTATGCTTCGAGGAATTAGACTGTCAAAGGCTAAGCTTCCTACGCCCTGTAGACAAATATACAGTGTCTTTACATTTCCGACTATATACCCGCAAGGTAGAAGTTCAGGGAATCCCATTTCAGGACCTCTTTTAGCCTCACCCAAATGGTAAGATGTTATTGAATCTGTATTCAGTCCAAGATTTGTTCCGGGATCAATTCGTGAAACGTAGTCTTTGAATGTTTTACGGACTATATAGTCTAAATTTTGCCAGGTGGTTTTCCCGGAAATGTAGGTGTATGCGATAACGAATTCATTAAGGGCTGGATTTGGGAAAGGTTTCATATTTCTCTCTTCAAAACCATTCTCATGGGCCTCGTCTTCATCAGATAACTTTACCGATGAGTAGTAGTTGTCCGATTCTAAAATTTCTTCAGCATACTTCTGGAATGACTCTGGTTGGCCTAAATAAACCGCGATTGCGATCTTCTTCCCATCTGTAGGGTCTGTAACGTCCTCTACAGCAGTAGGGGCCAGATGAGTCGGACTGGGAGCTTCAATGGCAGGTGGTGGCGGTGTAAGATCAATATGAGTCGAAGGGCTTAAAGGTGGAGGTGGTGGTTCTGGAGCTGGAGCTGGTGGAATGTTTTCTTCTTCGACCTCTTCTTCTAGACTCTTTGGGAGTTCCATAGGTGGTCGACTGACCCCATCCGCTAGACTGTATCGTCTCGATTCACCTATAGACCCATTCGGACTCACCGCATTACCCAGCGAAGCCTCACTACCAGCCAACGATCTGCTCGTCACGAGCTTTTGCAGCCTCTCATTATTCTGCTTAAGACTAATCATTTCAGCGCGCATTTTCATCACAGTATCTTTCAGGCTTTCTAGCTGCGAGGCAGAACTGAGTGCTTCTAGACGAATGTCTGTAAGGACTAAATCCTTCTCACGAAGTTGTTTCTTCAGATCTTCCACCACCGGATTCCCTTCTAGTTCGATTGCATCCACTGGTTTTGCATTTTCAATAATGGGAACAGATTTTTGAGGGCTTTTTGTGGGTGATGGTGGAGGAAGACTCGAATTCGCATCGTTTCCTGTTTGAGTCCCTGAACTCTGGTCAAGATTACTCGAAGTGCTGCTCACGTGACGGCTTGTTTTTGAGATTTTTGCATTTCGGGAAAACGCTTTTGTAAAGGAACTTCGTAACCAGCCCTTTTTCTTTTTCTTATCCTGAGCTGAGCAACCCGAACTTACAGAATTTAGGGAACACATCGAATCGGAGCTGTGGTGTCTTTGCATTCCAGAACCACCATTCGCGGTAGGTTGTTGTTGTTGTTGCTGCTGTTGCTGTTGATGAGTTTGGTGTTGATGTTGTTGCTGCTGGTGGTGTAAATGCTGTTGCAATTGCATTTTAGCGGCTTGAGCTTGTCTATTAAAATTCAGAGGGTCTGCGGAGCATGTTTGAACTCCCATACTCTGCATATGTGCTGTTGTAAGACCAGCTTGAATCGACTGTTTTCGAAGAAGCTCTATAGTTTGTCGCATATCTGTTAGCTCACTATCTTTTCGTTCTGCTGTTGCTGTTAGCTGTTGCAACCTTGACGTCATGTTTGCTAAGCTCTGCTCAAAAGCGGCAACCACATGGGCCTGAAAGATATAAAAGAAAAAAAATCTAATTAGTACTATTATATTATGTGTAAAGAATTTTTCAAAATTAATTGATATTACTTTTATAAATCAGGGAACACCCATGTATTAATTTTAAATTTTTAGTCGTTATATTGGATCCAACATATTGAATTTTTTAATTTTAAATTTGATTTTGTGAACCCAAAACCACGAAATTTTTAAAGTATTTTCAAGGAAATACCTTAAACCGAGCATTTTAAAATGTGAATACAATGAAAAAAAATTGTCCACTTTGTAAGAATTTTCTGTGCAAGTATTTACATCCTAGTTTATTTAAATTGTCAATCGTACTAGAGAATACTAGAGAAAAAAGGGAAGACATGTCCAATTTACTAGAATACATTAATTAATTTTTAAACAGAAATAGTACCAATTTAATTTTTAGTTCTCGTTAAATTTATCACGTATTCTTCATAATTGAACACGATTAATGTTTGTTTCAACAAGTGTTTGTACACTAGAACAACTGTGGCCTAACATGTTGAGCCCAAAAACAATTTTCAATTTATTCGCTGCCAAAAAACGAATATACTCGCAGTTGCCTATCGCTGAATTGATGTCTGAATATGATTTTGGCAATAATGCGTTAAAATAGGTTAATTTTATATACGTTCTGTATACATCTTTCCATTTCTTCTAAAGAATTAATTAAGTGTAACTTTTATAGATTTTTTAATATACAGTGCCTATTCGTCGAATTAGGACCAATCGGAATTTTTATAATTTTTCAGAAATCTTTATCCTTTTCAAGGGCAGTTTTTCTACTTGACCTTTATGCACATCCGTATTCATATTTATATAAACTGATTCAAATAATTCAAAATGCATCATTATTTTGGAAGTATTCAACAAGTAATAATATGTGAGTTAAACAAGGATATTATTTACTGGTTAGAAGAAAACGTTAATTAGTGTATTTTGTAGACATTTGAGCAGTGCAGTGAGATTTAAAGGAATCTGTTCAAAAAAATCAAAGTGAAAAAGCGTAAAGACGCGGAAATAGTCGCGATAAAAGGAAAACAATGCGTCGAACTGAACGTAGAATCATCCAGAAGGCTTGTGGAATTCGTTTTACATCCCTAAATAATTTGCATTAGGAGCTACAAAGTGAAGAGGTTCAATATGCTAGGCTGCAATTGGTAAAACAGTAGTAGATTTAAAAAAAGTAATTGACATCTTTTAAATATTGCCACTTTCGCACAGACACCAATTCTTACTTCTAGCAGACCTTTTTATATTAAAAACGAGTTGCAGCAGGGTGCGGTTCTTTCCCCTGTACTCTTTAATATCTACACGAGTGACCTTGTGGGCTCCTTCGAACATACTATAGCGTACGCAGAAGATCTCATAGCGTATAGAACAGGTCCAAAAGTGGAAGTTATTCAAATTCTTTTACAGCGTGACTTACGGATGGAAACTCAGAATTAATCTGAATAAGTGCGAGACGATCCATCATAAAATTATTTCGACGTTACGTTCTAAGAGATATGGATAATGAAAATAATCTGATTTTGGAGCATATTAAGCCCTTAAGGCCCTCTCCAAATTTTGGTGGCTTACTGCTTATTGAGTATTGGGCCTTAAAAACAAAAAAATTAGCATAATAGCAAATAAATAAACTGAATTGAACTTTCGACAGCATGAAATTAGGTTAGGCTATTTTTAGGTAGGGTAGTTAGTAGTTTAAGTTAGAGTAGGTTTTAGATTTAGGATTAGGTTTTACTTATTTATAAAATAAAAATATATTAGATTTTAAGTTTTTTGAAATATTTTTTCTTAAAAATAAAAATAATAAATTTAAACAAGAACAAACCAGGGACTGAAAACTAAAGTAGAAATTAAATAGTATAGTTCTGAATATCTGTTTAGGATTTAAGTACTAACTAATAGAATTTAAGGAGCTACGTGGGTTTTGAATTCCAAAAAAAATTACAATTTTTCGGTTTTTACGAAATTTATAAAAGTGATTTATTTCAACTATTAGGATATAAAAATACATCACTTGAACAAGGTGCGAAAATATTTTTTTTCTTAGTTTTAGTAATTTTACTTTAAACGCGTTTTTGCTCAAAACTACATTTTTGAATCCGGTAGGCATGATTTTTCAAAAACTAATAATCCAATTTTACAGAATTTTTCACACTTCTTCTACATAGTATTGACTTGTACGAACGAAGGATTTTCAATTTCGTTCATTACAAGTCGTTTCACTAGTTAAAAATCACCAAAATTAAATCAAATCGAATCAAAAAAATCGATTTTTTGTTAAAAAGGGTTGTCAAAAATTCAAATATCATTTTTGTTTTCAAATCCTTCGTATCCATATGCATCTACTAATAGAAAAAAAATTAGTTTTTTGATTTCAGATAAGCCTATCTCAAGATATTCTGCCTACGGTAAAACATCATCGATTTTCGTAAACTAGTTTTCAATGGCTTTTTCATTTTAATTTTTTTTTCATGAACATTTTCTTCAATTGGTTGGTTTGTTTCTTAGTTATTTGACAATGGAGAAACAGAAGCGATCTCGAAAAACCCGAAACAAATACGCGTCTAAAAAAATTCTGGAAATGTTGATATATCGGTTATATATCTAGATATATCCACTAGGAGAGTGGAAGCTTACACAAATAGCAAGTAACTTGTCTTGTCCGCCAACTGGCCTCGTGTGAACCGACCCTAAAGATGCAATGAGCTAAAATGTTTACAAAACAAAAATTGTTTATACATAAAAACATTTCAAAAATGACCAAGAGATATCGGTGGACATCAAAAACGAATTGCTCCTAATTAACCACTTTTCGCTTTAGTATGCCACAAATTTGACTAATTGGAACGTCCAATTGCGTTTTAATTGAAATTTACTGAAACTATTCAGCACTTCTCGAGACCGCAATATTATTGCGCGATATAGCGAAATATATTGCAGCTCGCAATTGCGTTCTGTTCACCTTGAAGTGTGGCCAACCCACTTTAACTGAGCTCATAAAATTTTTACGCTAATTAAAAGGCGAACAAACATATAGAGAAAATAAAAAAAATATTTGGTCAATTGCCGGAAAATTGTTCATGAGTATCACATTTGGTCATCGCGACGGTTTACGCAACTTCTACGCACCGTAGCCGTTGGTTCTCTTAGGGTATATATAAACCAGCCACTGTTCAATGCATTCGACGGAAGCGTAAAAATTTCTTAATTGTCCATCCATTTGCTGCTTCAGCAACATTTTATTCGATTCAATTCAGAGAGTTGGTTTGTTTTGTGCGAATCTTCATATAAGTGTTACTTTGCGATCGTTTTTATACCACCGCAACTTTATGGGGAGACAGGCAAACAAACTTGTCCGGCTAAATGAGCGAAACGCCGCGCATTTATGGGCTCCAAGTATAAACAACAAAAAGACAAAGTCGACTGGGAAACGAAAACATAATATAGTATGTATATAAAAGACGTTGGGGGCATCCGAAGAAGATAGCCCATAGCCCCTGGAGCATCATCTGCACGCAAGCGACAGAGTCTAGTTAAGGCGAAAAGATGACATGTTTGGTTGAGGCTACTGGTGTTGGTGGTTGGGACAAAAATAAGAAAACACCACCATCAGACATTTTCATTAAATCAGCTCTTGTGGATGGATTTATTAAATTACAGACAATTAGGAGTAATCAGCCCCTGAAGACGGCCAACTCGTATAAATGAGGACGGTCTCAGCAGTGCAGTTCTTTTTTTGGTGGAAGACGACGATTAAATGCCCTTTTTGCTGGCTTTTCTTGATTACATTTAAAGTAAGCCCCCGAACATGTGTTCACCAGAATGTTAAGCTCTGGTTAAAAATACAATTTCCCAATTCAAAACTTGGTATGGAGACGATTTTGTTTTTTTTAATCGTTTCATTTACACCCACATTGCTTAAGATTGCAGCATCCTTGAAATGAACTTTTGCCCCTTTAAGATTCTCAAGAATTTCGATTGATTGTAATAGGAAAATTGAATCACTTGAGAGCATAAGATCGAAAAACCTATGCAAAATTTGCCAAATAATATTAAACTATATTATACTATATAAAGATATCGATATAAAAATAATTTATTAATAAACTACCACAAATATCTACTTATTCATGATTAAAAGCAGCGAGTCTTGATTAGTATATGTCTTTTAATCTCATACTCTGCGACCTTACCATACACCAGATAATATTCTAATCTAATTACATATCGATCTAGACTCGAACCCTTTGATTGTATCGTATCAATCGTGCCGAGATTCGATTAATAATATTATGTAGGTTAGCCACGCACCAACCTATTCTCTGTGGAACTAAATTGGATTAATACTAATAATATGCTGTGTATAAATGCTCTGTATCGATCTAGACTCGAAAATAGCTTGTTTATCATATTAAGCGTATTTTTATACAAAGACTCGAGGGAAGCATTTTTTTTTTTTTTTTTTTTTTTTGTTCCACAAAATTGGTTTTTTATTAAACAACATGTGTTAGAAGGGAACTTCAGGACGAAAGCTTGAAAAATTAGGTATTTTTGAAGGGGAGTATTAATTAATTTGGAGAAAGCCACCGGCAATCGGCTCTACCAATAGATAAGTTGGTTAGAGTATCGAAGCTCACAGGTTCGAGTCCTGCCCGTGTCCGACCCGGTTTTTCTAGTGATTCCCACATATATTTATTTATTTATTTATTTCATACTGCAGGTTACAAAATAAAATTCAGTAGTGTTGTTAATTTAATTAAAGCTAACTCCTCACAAAAGCATAGCTTGTGCGTGAATGTGACCGTGAAACACAGAGTGAATGGATATTATCGATTAAATTTAATTAAACTCTATTCATAATTATATTAAGTAAGGGGACTAAATATAAAAATCGGACTCACAAGGAAACGTTCTCAGGTGTGTCTCACCGATTTTGATGAAATTGAAATATGTTATAGAGTATCCAAAAATAAGAGACACGTATTTTTTTTATCTGAGGATACACACATTTAGGGGGTGAAAAGCACCCCTAAAGTTTACCCCCAAAAACAGTATTTCCTAAATATTTCAAGTTCTAATGAATTTTTTTAAATGAAACAAAATGGAAATGATGTCTCATAAATATATTAACCTTTTGTAAGTAATCCGTTTACCGGGGGTGGCAACCCCTATTTTTTATTGCAGAAAACCGATTTTTTTTTTATATTTTTTCGTTACAAAAATAACAGTTTTACTTAAAAATCATTGAAACATTTTTTTTTACATACGATTTTGAAAAATAAAGTTGACCTGTTTTTGCGTTTTCGTAAAAAAAGCTCCTCAAGGGAGTAAAAAACCCCTAGTACTAATACGTATATGATGTATATTCTTTCAGACATCAGTTTTTTCGTGAAAACCAGTATTGAGGGGTTTTTGGAGTCGCTGATTACGAATCTGATGTTAAATTGAAAAAATTCAAAATGGCGGACAAACTTTTGAAAAATACACTAATTAAAAAAAAAAGAAAAAAAAAGAACCTCCTAAATGTGCGTATCTGCAGATAAAAAAAATACGGGTCTCTTATTTTTGGATACTCTGTAACATATTTCAATTTCATCAAAATCGGTGAGAAACACCTGAGAACGTTGCCTTGTCAGTATAAAAACAGTAGCTGAATATATCTGAAAATATGCCTGAATATGTTGTTGAATACATACTCTTTTAAGGAGACTCGGTGGGTAGAATTTTCAATTTTTTTTTCGATATTTCGAAATTATACTCTTTCAAGAATATACTGTTAAATTTGTGTAGGGATAGTGACAGTATTTCGGGTTCTATAGCCTTATTAGCAGGTACCGAACCGTTGGTCCGCTCCCATATTTAAAACTTTAAACTAATTTTTCTCAATACTATGTTTCTTGCATGGTGTTGTGAAAAAAATGAAAAACTATTCAGCTGAATCATCTGAAATTTTGATATGTTATTCAGAACACCAGTGGCTATGGCCGGAATTAGAATCAAAATGTTATATTAAGAACTTTTTATTTACATTTAAAAATTGTTAAGAAAATGGTCTCTTTTTCAGAGTTTCAATGTCTAAAGTTTATTCTAGTTCCGGCCATAACTTTATATAGCTTTTATTTTTCAGATAATTAGAAGAGTCAACATCTATCACACCACCCAGGTACATTTTTTTTGAAGGGTTTAGCGCTATTTTTAACATAATTAAAAAATTTTCTTAATTTTAAAACAAATGTATAAGTATTATAATATATCTAAAAAGTTTCATTCATTTATCCTTAAAAAAAAAATTCTAAAAATACCTCAAATTTTCGGGCGCTAGACCGATTGGTTCAGATTAAGTTTCAATTCGCTTGAAAGATTATTATACATTTTGGATCCAGTATAATCAATAATTAAACTTCTGTTGTACATCCTTTCTACCAATGATCTAAGAACTTGCCTTCGGGTACTGTGATTTGACTGATATGTCCCTTTACTGAAGATCCTTCTAGTTTGCACGGTTCATTAATATAAATAAGGAATAGAATTGGACCTAAGACTGTGCCTTAGGGGACTCCACAATTCACTAACAAAGGGGCAGCTGTAATGATCTATTTTGACGACTTGAGTATTTTTAGACAGATATGAATCAAAGAGGGAGATTTATTTATTTCTCACCCTAATTTTACTTAGCTTTCAAGCAAGATTTCATGATTCACAATCCAAAAATATTTCAAATGGGTTATATTTTTTATTAAGAGCTGAATTAATAAATTTGATCATATGCGGTTATGTCTTTTGAACCGACACCAACAATTTCTCCCACAGTATTCATTCCAAAAATTTGGAATTTAATAATGAATTAGTAAGCATAAATTAAAAAATTCCAAATTTTTGGAATGAATACTGTGGGAGAAATAGGCTCGTAATTATCACATATATTCGATTATTTTTCTTCATTTGTTTTTATTTATGCCCTACAAATTCTTAGCCAACTTTCTACAATATTGAGATTTGTCTTTGCATATCTACCATATTTCTATTTCAAGTAAACTCTTTGAGACTCAAATTTAGCGCTATAATGAATATGTTGTAGAGATTACCTAGTTCATAATAAAAAGAAAAAAGATAGATCCACAATTTGACTAATGAAAAATAAAAATTCCAAATAAATTCATAAACAGAAATAATTACTCAAAAAGTTATAAAAGCCATGGCTTATCAACGCTAAAAGAATATTTTAATAAACTCGATTGGCAATCAAATTCTGATTACTTTATAATTAAACTGAGTCTAGAAAACAGCGACAATTCCAATCCGGCAACTTTTCCTTAATTACTTCGAGTCTTGAACTGAACGTGAAGCAATTCGCAATTCTTGAGTATAAGGCCAATGCCACAATGAGCATATTAAAGGCATCCGGGGTAAGTGAACATTATTTGCTGATTTATGCAAACAGGAAGCATAAAGAGCCCGCTAAATGGCAACGTGAGATCCGAACAAGCCTACAGATGGCCCCAAATGGGCGGTTCAAATGGTTCAATGGATGCGTAATTAATGTCACGCTGTCAGAATCGGTTGTACTTAATGAGGGAGCGCTGGGGCTCCTCTCCAAATTTGAGCTTGTTTACCAGACCACAAATTTTTGCACATACACACAAAATCTCCTGTCGATCGATTAATCATTTTGTTGTGAAGTGGGGCTCTCTTTCTTTGTGCCCCTAGAAATTGAGGGCGCAGCCCATCCATTTCACTATTCTGAACACAAAAAAAAAAAAAGTTCACCTCATCTGTTAATTCAAGTGGCTCCAAGTGGTCCAAAAGAAGAAATCTGTGTGACCTTGATAAATGAGATAAATCCAGGTTGGATATGGTGGAAAATAAGACGAGGTCTAAAATTTGGGACACATTTGGGACAATTGATTAGAGAAGATTGTGGATGGATTGCGGATAAATGAGATAAATTCAGGCTCTGAATATGTTCGAAAATAAGAAGATATCTTAAATTTGGGACATTTGGGACAAATGATTATTGAAGAGGTGGATGGTATTGCGGAGCCCCATAGTCTCCTGGGTCGCGTTCCCAGACTGCAAAATATAGGCGCTTTTCGTGAGTATGCCCGCAGGCAGTGAATAACTGCGCTCTTGTCTTAATCTGATTGAAGAAAAAGATGAATTGCGGCGATCACAGGTACACGCCGTGTGCTGCTTAACTTTCGTTCAGGTGGGAAGACAGCAGCGGCAGCGGTGGCGGCGGCGACGACGGTGTGTACCTGCCCTGCTGGCGGCGTGGCGTGCTCTATTAACAATGCCGCGTGTGAACCGGCATCGATATGCGAAAATCTTATCCATTTGTAATTCAATTCGCCATGTCTATTGTGTGCCCGATATCTCAGGCGCGTTTTATTCTCTCATGGCATTCCTCGGTGGCAGTTGGGTGCTCGTTTGCGAAGCCTCATTGTTTATCATCTGTTTATGGAAAAACGCTAAAAATATCTTATGGGTCGAACTTGATTATATCGGTTCAATATACCAGCCGATGGCAGCTGAATATCCATCCGATTGGGATCTAAACTGGTCTCACTTATATAGTGGAATCGGAGACAGCTGGACTGGGATTTGGGGACAGACCACAACAATGCAATGCGAAATCCCAGCAACATTGTGGCTACCAGTGGCGGTGGCGGCATTATAGCGAAAGAAGAAGGAGCTTCCATAATATGGGGCACTGATATTAGATGTCAGTTAATCTCAGCATATATGGAAGTCTTCTGAGCCGCCATATGGGTCCCAACTAGGTCGCAAGACATATCGATAACCATGCCGCCTTTATGGTCTGCTTCCTTCCAATCGTGAGATTTGAGTCTTTACTAATAGAATTATTTTGCATACGGAACACCATCGGAGAGCCCCGGCTCGGATGCGTGAAATTAATACCGTGAATGGATGGATGGTCGGATGCACGGTTCGATGAGATAATGGGACAAGGCTGTCTATCTCCGACCACATGAACTGATTGAATATGATTAAAACCCTTCTGAGTGGCTACTGACAGGATAGAACGTAAATCGCAAATCACTCTTATATAGGATGAATATGTCTTCATTATCCCAGCAATTCCCATTTTTCATATAAGCCTATATGCCTGTGCATGTGCCTGGACGCATTCTAGGCATCGATCCAATGCTCTCATACTCTGGCATCAATCTACCCCTCGGAGCACCACATTAGCTGTGCACTACTCTCTTGCATTTTACTATTCCCATTACTCTGGTGGTGCAATTTGGCATAAATCAAACATTTATTGGCGCTGTAGCCACCATATGTGGCTTTTCGGCAGTACGGGCCCATTGAAATTCTATTTTGAGTCGGTTCGCTCATTATCATTAGACCTGGAATAAACCAAACCACATAAGCCAAATGAGGGACAGATATGAGGGTTTTGGATATTTTCAAACAAGCGTAGACACTTTTATGGCATTTTCTCATTGTATACACAAAAATTTTCCCTCAACAAAATTTGAATTTGAAATGGAAAATTTGTATATCTTCATTATTCTTTTATTGTAAAAATGTTTCTATTCTTTAAAACGCTAATAAACCGATTCAGGTAAGGCTTGTAAGAAAATTTCAAATTTACAATAAAATATCTGTACTTATAATTAGAAATTCAGCAGAATTGTCCAAATCGATTTAGGGGCATATTAAGCAAAATAAACCAAAGTGTTTATACCTTTTACTTTCCCGTAAACATCGTCAAAATTAACTTTTTATTTTTGGGCTCTAAAGTGGCCTTTCTATTTATTGAAATTATCGATTTAGGGGCCTAATGAGAAATTTATTGATGTTGAAAATTATTAAAGTCGACAAATAGGAGGCCTAAAATTAAGAGTATCGATTTTTAGTACATCTAGTCAGCAAGATACCTAGGAATTTTGATTTTCAGTCTTAAAACAGTGATTGATTGCCGAGTCGACTAAAAATTAATGTTCGTAATAGACTTTTTAAAAATCGACTTAATTTCAATCGAGGTAGTTTGAAAAGAAGTGACGATTTTAAACACTTTTGATATCTATTTTTTCGACAAGAATAATTTGCTGTAGTATTATATGTAGATCTACTGTCAGGAATATTATGAACATTTAATTTAATTGTATTTTTTACAATTTATTTTTAACTGCGTGCAGAAGGCAAATCCCACTGCTGAAAATTTAAAGGGTCTTAATTTCCAGGAACGAAAACTAAATCCTTCAATTAAAAGCGTTTTAGCTTCTATTTTCAGAAACGATATATTTAGAAGTGTCGACAATGGATATAAAATTCAAGAAAAGTGCACCACCCATAAATATTATGAATTATTATAAAAGACGACTTACGAATTCTTCCGACCTCATTTCATTATTCGCCTTTGGTTCTGTGAAAGGATATTTTTATATTGAACGAAAATATGATACGTAGTTCTTCAAGACGACTGTGCACCATATGTCACACAGCTAAATCGGTAACCAATATTTTTTTTCTAATAATTTGATGTTAAGTCAACAAAAGTTCTTTTAGTTTATTTATAGATTCGGGATTTTCTTGTAAAACTGGGAATTTCTCAAATGAAATGATCAGAAAATAGTCCAATTTTGAAACCCTTAGAAAAACAAAAATAGCTAACCGAGAGATTTAAGAGAACTGAAAACTTTTTTAGAAAATGTTTGATATGACGGCTTTACTACCAAAATAATTAGGATTTGATCGTTTATTTTTTTGACGTTTGACGTTTGACGTTTTGAAGTTTTGAGTTTATTTTTTTTTTTTAAATTAATACGAATACAATTTTGCATTTCATTAATTTGCGTTGTAAGAATTTTTCATTGTAAGATGCAATAAATGAGAAAAATCCTTTTGGGTCAAGTAGCAAAATCTTTCTGTTCGCAAAAGGAGATAAATATTAAACTGTCCCTATATTTATAAGGGTTGAAGGTATCTACGCAATCACTAATTAAATTTCCTGAATTTCTTTTAAGTTTAACCTAAATATTTTGAAAAAATTAAAGAATTAGGTATGGTTCGTACTTAGTAGTAACATATATGATCCACAGATTATTCCACGAATTTTAAAAAGAGTCACAATTATTTATAAAAAATAAATCATGACTTAAGCCTTTGATATTTTACTTGCAACAAGATTCTACACTGCCATAAAGTGCTTGAAGTTATTTTTAGATTAACGTCTTCTATATTAATGATGTATGAAATCACGATTCTTCATAACTGACTAAAAAAAACTATGCAAAAGCTTTTGAATGTACTCGTTTAGACCGTAGAGGAGCATAATTTATTATTTATCCAACTAGTAATTACTTTTGTCATTGAATAAATTTTTAAAATTAAGAGGCAATTTATTAGAGAACAGCTGATGTTAGCGCATTCTTCTTCTTCTAAATTTTTAATTGTTGATTGCAGTATAAAAGAATATTAAAGGAATAATGTGTATTTTTATATGTCGTGTGTATATGAATACTTCTGAAATAGTTTTTATGTAATTAGTCTAAATCAGAAGTGGGATTAAAAAAAAAAAAATTGTCGGTTTTAACCGAAATACGACCTTGTTACCTACGTAATTTAGCTGTAATGCTAGTTTTATATTTCTAAACCCAGTCTACCATGCAATCGACCTTCCTTTATTTCCACGCAATTGAGGTTGATCGGCTTTAGAAGTTAAATGATAAAAACAAATAGACAGAAATCGTCGAGCAATTGGCTAAACGAAGTACATACAGTGCTGCCATGCGAACTGATCGTGGCTAGTGGCCGATGGGTCAGACTGTCTCGATAATTATCTAAGTAATTAACATCATTTGAGCCAACTAGAGAAACTACAAAAAGCGATAAGACAAAAAAGAAACAAAAAACTCGGCGCTTCTGGGTATAAAACATCCGCTCAATGGAAGACGACGCGCGTTGGTAGCCCACGCAACGAGCGTGTCGTCGTCTGGCAGCGTGTCATGTAAAGCGTCATTCATGTCCACTTTTGTCCAACAGATCCGATAAAAACGAGGTCTAAGTCTGGCGGCCTGTAAATGCAGGCGTTCGATGCGCTCCGCCTCACTTTCTAACAAGCGCACGCTACTGCTGAATCTGCAATAAATCTAGAAGGATTACGGATGTGCAGCGAAGGGCGATCGGTCGGGCATGATAAAGGTAATTAGTCGCCTCCTCTTTTTCGATAAATTATGCAAAATCGCCGCCGTTATCCGTCACGCCCGCTGCAATCACCTTCCGCCAGGTATGATGCGGACGGTCCATTGGATCGATCGGTTGGCGCGTGCTTAAGTTGATATTCGAAAAGTTAATAAATTTAATGAATTGTAAATTGCCGCGGGCGGGCGCTGCGGTCCGTTTTCATATTTTTCGATGCATTTTAATGGTCTCATTTAGGGCCTACATTTATTTGAAAATTTTGTTCTCCAAATATTTCAACCAACCATTCTGGTGTCTATATAGATAAAAAAAAAAAAATATCCGGAAGATTTTCACAATTTCTCCAATACTGACCACAGAGATGAAATCAGTGGACCTTTAAAAAATTCAATTTAGATAGGAGACTCGCTTCCCTTTTGCCCTCTTGGAAGCCATTAAGCCCTTTGCGTGGAAATGTGTGAAATAATGATGGCAAAATGCCGAAAGGGAAAGTGCGAGCGTGGGTCGTTATTTATCGAGATTTGTCAATCAAATCCGCTGGAGTGGTTCCTCTGAAGCGTGATTAATTAAGCGCTTCGGTGCGGTTGCCTACACTTCCTCTATTTTGAAATTGCACCTTTAGTGTCATCGGATTTGGGTAAATGGAGTTTTACCAACGATTTACAAGCTTTAAATGCGTGCTTGTGTGCTTGTTTTTTTTTTATTTTTACCTTTCGGTTGATTGATTGCGGTCCCTATTTTGGTGATCTGGCATGTCGACAGGGGGCGGTGACGATTCGATGATGTCACAATCAAAAGGAATTTCGATTTTGTGGGTTTGAGGTTTTCAATTGTCTCATGCTCTTGGGTAGTTTATTCCAAAAAATATTTCTGGCTCATAACAAAATTAATATAAGTAACTCAAGGTCTTTTAGATGTCAGCCTTAAAAAAAAAGACGAAATAAAAAAGAATAGCGTATCCAATTAAATTTGTAAAACTTCAATATAGGTAATTTTTCAACTTTTTCACCTTCACGAAATAGCAATTACCCGAAAACCGTCTTTATTAGCACGAAAGTGCAAACAAACGGCCAAAACAAGCAGACCGTCCGTCCGTCCGTCAATGAGAGGCTCACAATTGAGTCGTCAAAATTTCAAAAAAGCGAAGGGGGTATGAAACGCGACGTGTTACCGACGCAATTTGATTACAAGCACGAAACCGCAAAAGACGAAAGAAGTAGCTAATTTCTCCCCTTTGGGGCGTGTCTCCGTCTGACAGCCTTCATGCAATCAAAGCCTCTTCGAAAAAGATGGTAACAAGCATTCAAATAAATTTCCCAATGTCATTACGGCCTCAATTGATGTAAATAGATGAATTTATATTTTTTTTGACTACGTCTTTTCACTTCGAATAGAAGACTATAGAGTGAGGAGAAGAGGAGTTGAAAATCAATTTTTAATTAGGAATCCAAGAATAAGCTCTATCTAGGAGAAATTCGATATGCATTGATGGACAGAATTACCTTTGAAAAGAGTATTTTCGGATAAGGCTTTAATTCCTGTAAATAAGAACGTAATTAGTCTGAAATATATATCGAGTATCAATTCTTTTAATTAATTTGAGCCAAATTGGTTCTGTCTTTTAAAAGTGGATATACATAGATATTCACTTCAATTTGAAATTTGTCAGAAAATCGAGTTTGAATTTACAATTTATGTAGGATAACATTATATCGAGTATATAAAGGTTATACATTCGGAATCAGGTAAAAAAATCAGTGGCAATTGAAAAAAGTCTTCCTACCGAAAAGTACTTAATAAAAATTTTAACTGAACAAAAAAACCTATGATTATATACTCAGTCAAATCTGACCTGACAGCCATTAGCGTAAGTAATTTTAAAGGCCGTACGAAGGTTAAGAAAATCGCCTTCACACGATACAATTTTTTTGTTTTTGATCTTAAAAGATCAAACGATCTGCAAGTCACTTTCTAAAATTTATTTATTTATTACTTCTACAAAATACATTGCAACAGACTAATACAGTATAATATACAGGGGATGGTAGCTTGGGTCATGACCTACCAGAATATCAAAATATGACCTTAGTGAAAATCTCACCGTTTTCGAGATATTTGGGTTTTTATGAAAAATTAAATTTCAGTTTATTGACTAGTTGGTGCACATAAAAAGACATGTTCTAATTTTCTTTTTTTTTGCTAAAATATTCTAGATACGTTGCCCTACCTGGTAAGCATGTCATTTTTTATTACTAACACAAGACCGTCGAGAAAAAAAATAATCAAATTTTTTTTTTTGCTATTCAAAATTATTTGACTCTACTTTGACCTTAACTGGTAAAAAATGTACTAGGCAGTGATGGGAAAGCAATTCAAAAAATTGCTTAATTAATACAGATTTCAGAATCACCCATTTTATTCATAAATAACAAGATATTGCCATGTTCATTTTAAATCAAATTTAATTTTTCATAAAAACCCAAATATCTCGAAAACTATGAGGTTTTCACTAAGGTCATATTTTGATATTCTGGTAGGTCATGACCCAAGCTACCATCCCCTTAATTTTGGCGCACTACTTCCCGGACACCCTGTATGTGACAAATGGAAAGTTGCCTAAACTAATAATTAATAATTTTAAAATGAGTGCAGGGGAAATAAAAATAAACATACGTATAAATTCAGTAAAGATGTCATTTTTATTTGAAATTAGTTCGAGTTGAATCAGACATTTTTGATAGATATTTATTGAGATTTAAAAAAATCGACAAAATTCGTCCAGGGGATAGCTATTTACATAAATATTAATAATAATATTAAAAATATTATTAATAAATGCGGTCATACGATAAAAACAAATCATTTTTTGTTAATTCTTACCATCTATTTTGGATGGCTACATTTTTACTTCCACACTTGGTATGAAGGCCGTCTATATGTTTCAGTATAGTTTTTACCTTTAGAATAAAAGCATTCGATTTTTCTCCGTTTGTAAGGATACTCATTTTAAAGTACACGTATTTCTCTTTATGACATCTCAACAGAAAATGACAACACTCTAGTATATAACTACGGGGTCCCAACCTTCTACGATATATTAGAGAGGAAAAGACATAGGTATACTTTAGGCAACTTTCCATTTGTCACTCTGTAAAAGTAATCTACAATACTATAATTAATAGTGATTACGTAAATTGACCATACAAAGGAGAAAAGAAAATGAACATGGGCTCGGACACAAAATATCGGTTTTAAGGGGCACGACTAGTGTGATATTTTCAAAAGATAATTTCTTTTGTACTTTTCAATAGTCTATACCCTTAAGAATAATATATTAAAATTTCAAGTGTATACCTCAACTAGTTTTTGAGCTACAGCTTTCTAAAAAGCAGCTGCTCGTCGCTCAGAAACGTGCGTAAGCTGAGGGGGCAGAATAACTCGCCAGGAGTGGACATTGGATTTGACCTTAACCATGACCCTCAAGACCATTTCGAGGTCAAGTTGATTTATTTAAATGGGAAGAAAAATGTTAGTGTACATATTTATCGATTTATAACAATGAAATACAAATTTTTATCTTTAAATGGGTTTTTCTTAAAATGACATTTTTCAAATTTGCTACACTTCTAGGTTGAATACGACTTGAATTTTATTTTGCCGTATTTATTATTCTTTCCTTCATACTTTGAACCTCCAGTTCTTCGATTGAATGAAAAATGTCAATTTGTCATGCAAAAAACCATCAGATTTATAGAGGCTCGGGAGATGGAGCTTAAGTCGCGGAAAATTGAATATTTTTATGCAAAAAAAAATTATATTATATACGTAATTTATGAATAAATATATCCTCAAAATTTCAAAATATTCAATGCAATACTTTCATTCCAATAAATTCTCGAAAATAAATTTTTTTTAAGCAGTCATACTAGTCGTGTCTCTTAAAAATTGACCGCACAAATAGGCCAAAATTAGCCTATTTCGTTGAATTCGTATTTCAAACCAAAATGAGTCCTAATTGAAAGTTTATGAAAAGATAATGCTCTCAGAAAAATTTCAAGATGAGCATCTGTTTCAGTTTTGAGAAACGAATGATCTAAATTGACGAAATTGAATTGTATAAGGTGTTTCAATTGAATAAATATTTTGAGATTAAAAATCGAATATCTCGACAATGAAAGAAGACAAAAAAGTTGATCTTATTTCATTTTAAAGCTTAGGTCACGTAGAATACCAAAAAATATTAGTAACGTTAAAAAATGTATAAACATTGTTAGATACACCCCTTAGAAAGGGGTGAAACTACCCCCATGCACAAAAAATCACAATAAATTATTTAATATCTGAAAAGAATTGTGTTCATGAGTCATAACTTAAGAAAATCATTATTGCCATATATTTATGGTTCTTTTTCACCCTTGCAATGGGGTGAAAACAACCCCTGATAGTCAAAAATATCAGAAAATATTTATAAAAATTCGAAAAAAAAATTATTTCTGAACTATATACATAAATTACAAGATTTATATTTTATCCTGTCTAAGGGGTGTATTTAGCAATGTTTGTACATTTTTTTATTACACTGATATTTTTCTGGTATTCTACGTGACCTAAGCTTTAAAATGAGATAAGATAAATTTTATTATCTTCTTTCATTCGTTTATCAAAACAAGAAACAGATGCTCATCTTGAAACTTTTCTGAGAGCATTGTCTTATCATAAACTTTCAATTAGCACACATTTTGGTTTGAAATACAAGGTCCACGAAATAGGGTAATTTTGCGGTCTTTCTTTAATGCGTGAATTAGTAATGTCTACACCTCTACAAGCGAAGTTGAAATGTAATAATGTAGAGCAATTAGCAATAGGTTCATTGTAACTATAATTTGTGCAATAAGCTTGAACATATAGGAGTTGGAGTGAAGAGACATTAAGGTATATTAAATAAGGCAAAAAATTCCAATAAATGTATTTAATAGCACAACGTATCACGAACAAACCGATAAAACCTTACGTCTCAGCTCTAAAGTTTAAGCAAAGCAAATCTTGTAAACGATTGTTGAATGGTTTCAAGACGATTCATACGAAAAGTCGTATAGGGTTTCCAGATAGGGGAAGGGTATTCAAGAGTAAAGCGAACTATCGAAACATATAAAGATTTTAAGGTGTAAGGAACAGAAATGTATTCAATATGTGCAACTCAACTAAGTTTGTCATCAAAATAAACACAAAGAGGTCACGAATCACAAAAGGACGATTAGTAGTAACATTATGCATATGGGTAATTCTTTTACAAACCGAACACCTTTTTGATCGACACATCCCCGATTTGGCTGAAACTTTTTTAATGGATTCTATATCGAAAAATAAAAGATACGTGTCCGAGGATTTTTTTTTTTTCTATATTTCCAATAATATAAGTGATCAAAAATTTGAGAAAAGCTAGTTTTTTGACTTGGAGGCTCATTTTCAAAAATGTATTACTCCGGTTCTATTTGAGCTATAAACTTCTCTTTTTTTTCATTTTAAAACTAAAGGACTGAGTTTTGAGGAACTAATATTTTCAATAAAAATTATTGACAAATTCATATTGTTATAAACAATTTAATTGTTAAAATCAATTTTTAACAATGGCCCCCACCTCGTAGAAAATTTTTAGTATTTTTATCGTATTCTCCGTTAAATTTTACATAAAAAACATGTTTTCTAAATATGGTGCCTTTATTATTACTATTGTTAAAACATTAATTTATATAGCGCAACACGTAAAAAAAAGATTTTTGTGTTAATAAAAAGTAAACTATAGTTCGGATCAAAAAAAGTTATATATAAAAGTTGTAGATAATAAAAAGATCTACAATTTTTGTCTTAACGATTTTTCAACATAACCTCAGACTTTTCGAATAAAATGCGAAAAATGTTAAAAACTTGCTACGAGGCCATTGTTAAAAATTGATTTAAGCAATTAAATTGTTAATAACAATATGAATTTGTTAATAATTTTTATTGAAAATATTTTGTTTCTCAAAATTCCGTCCTTTAGCTTTAAAATGAAAAAAGAAGTGCGTAGTTCAAATAGAATCAGAGTTATAAAATTAATTAAAAAAAGTTTCAGCCAAATCGGAGATGTGTCGGTCAATTTTTAGCAAAATCCGTACGGTTTGCAAAAGAATTACCCATATACGAAAAATAAATAGGCGAGTGGTTTCTGTAAAAAGAAAAAACTAAATTTCTTGGTATCTAATTCTAAGTTATTATCACAACATCAACCAACGATTTTTTCAATGTTTTGTTGAAGTCTATGACAATCATTTCTATTTTCTATATTTTTACATACTATATGTAATTCAGCAGTTATTTTTAAGAGTAGTGTAAGTCCAGTAGTTTAACATACAAATTTAACAATTTCTCTAGTTATACCACTTTAAAAAATAAGGGCTTAAATGTTAAATGAATAAATGCCAATCAACATTTGAACATAGAAAGATCGATTTGAAAAAAAAAAGTTAGATCGCCAAGAAGTTTTTAATGTTACTCAATATATTTTGTTTAAATTTCAAAACTATCCATTGCAATTTCCGAGAGATTTACAGAGTAAAAGCCACGTTTTTTTTTCAAAACCCTATCTGAATTAGATTAAATAACAAATTATGCATTTAACTGACATTTTTTAAACTATATCAAAAATGGTATCAAAATGCAATTACGATTACACATCCAAACAAAATTAAAAATGTTTGCAATGTTTGCAAACTTATTCATACATTTTAATTTAATACAAAATTTTCTGCTAAATCTGATCCGGAATGTGAAAAAAACGACTAAAACTCATTAACTCATGATTAAGTTACCTCCAGAAACGAATTTTTGTATAAGAGTAAAAGGCATAAACACGGTTTTAAACAACTTCTGTCAACAACTCGTTTTTAAATGATCGCATCGTAGTTAATGCAAATACAAAACAACTCCTACTTCTCTTTGCTAGACTGACGTAATTCAAATGAAAAGAATTCCTAAATTGTTTTAGCATTTTCAAAGTTAAATGAAATTGACAAATGTTTCTTGCTGCTGCTGCTGCTGCCTGTTATTCAGCGAAACGTAAGAAATTCCGATGAGTCTATCAGAGGCCAATCCATTTAGCTTTTACTTCTGCTATTAGAGAAGAAACGTACCCATGGAATTTCAATTTAAAATTTGAAATTACAGAGGGAATTTTATATTTTCAAATTGCAAAAGGCCAGGAAGAAAATTTATTAGACGAAAATAAACATTTTATAGGGAAAATTCTTTATGGTATATAGAAGTAAAATTGAATTGAAGATACTATAAATATAGGATGGAGTATTAGAAGGCCAAAGACTGAATAACATAAATTCAAATGCAATATTCAGAGTACAGACAAATGGGAGGATTAAAATACAGGATTAAGATAGTCCTCGAGAAGATTATGGTTAGGATTATGGTTAAAATTTCAAAATCCTCTCTTTCATCGAGCAGAATTGCAATATAACATTTAATTAATTGCTACTATTAAGTACTATCATCATAATTGTGAAGAACAAGTCTTAAAAATTTCATAACCGTTTTGCGGGTGCGAAAAACCGTCGTAAATCTACCGAGAAAATACCATAAAAAATATGGAAACCTGCCCAGTTTTGGTCAGCGGTATTACAATAGGGCACAAGTAGTCTTACAGCACCATTTAACACCGGTGAAGTTTTAACCACCCACTAAAATTCAATTAAATCCTCAACATGAGGCCTCGAGGCGTTAATTACTTTTGTGCCACGGTGGGTCTTTTGTGGCGGCCTTTTCTCAGCAATTTTGCACACAGTTTATAGAGTCGGGTCGTTATATAAATCAAGATCTCCTGCAGGCACAAAACTCTTTAACTATTATAACCGCCGCCTTAAGACCACCAAAATGAGAATCGAACAAAAGTCTGACGCTGTAAATCTGGCACTGAAATGTTACGATTGCGACACTATTTGGCGCCAAGTTTTAATTTTTTTTTTCTTCCTTCAAAACCTTATATATTTCGCTGGACTAACAGAGTTCTAGTGAAACCAGTGAATGAATGTGTTTTTATTTATCAAATGTCCTCATGGCATGTTGGACGTGTTTAGCATAACTATCCTGCTGATAGAGACCCATTCACTGATTTTCTAGTTCCTCTTCTACACTATTGCTATTCTCTGCCATGTTTTTTTTTTGTATGCAACAATTTTATTTTGAGGTAGAAAGAGGTAAAATAATTGCCAAAGACGACAACCATCAAATGACTAGACAAAATTTAAAATTCAAATGACGATCGACGTATACGATCGAGTCTCGACGACGGATAGGAAAAAATCACAAAATAGAAGGAATCCATCAACTGGTTTTCTTACGAGACTATTAGACAAGATCTGTATGTCTTGACGGCGGCGATTGCTGCTGCAAAAGCTCACCGTTTGCGACAATCATCAAAATCAACTGGCGAGTAACTCGCGCATTTCAATGGCGGGGGGGCTCCGGTTGAATGAGGTAACCCGTGCATAAAACACGCACCAACTTCTCAAGATTAATGTGATCCGGAGAGTTAGCGAAATAATTTATGGCACATCCAGTGTCATTGCAACTAACAACAGACGTCGTCTTGGTCGTCGTCGTAGTCGTCAGAATGGAAAAAACGACGACGGGAGTTGTTGAAAAAAAAAAAAAAAATATAATAGTATATTGGAAAACTGAGAAACGACCATGTCGAGAGGTTTGAATTAATTAAAAAGACAGACCATAGAGGTGCGGTCCACCGCCGCACCACCGCGGACAGTTGGAACAATTTTCTGGCTCGTATTTATTCATTTGTTTAACGCGCATTGGCCGACAACTGTAAGACTTGATCGTTGAAATGATTGAGAGATCAATAAATTTTCATTTTAACCAATGTGTGGCAACTATTTAAATGGAAATTATGTTTTCAGACAGAGGTGACGATCTGCTCAGGGAAAATTAACTAGAAGGACCAATTAAACGTGAGAATCGTGAATCTTTTGATTTTTTAAAAAAAATAAAAGCACACATTGTAAAAATCGAAAAATTCACGTTTAGTTGCTCAGAAAACACAACGAAAATAATCAATCAAATGACGTACTGACGTGACATTTTACACAGATATAAGTGACAGTGCTGCCAACCTAAAAAACAAGAAGATTTTCTTGAGTCGATGTACTCACGCAAATTAAATTCAATATTGGCTTTACTTTTTGATCACAGTGGTACATACGAATGTCAGTACTAGAAATGCAGACTCGTTTAATTTTGAGTCTTTAGAGTCTAGACCTAGATAGATATATAGGGTTAATTTCTATAATATGTGGTTTCCGATTTTTTGATGATCTGTATCAAATATGCCAATTAGTTTTTTGTTTTCTAAAATCATGATTACATAGGAAACGAATGTAAAACAAAATAATGAAGGTCAGGACTCTTCTAGTTTGGATTTTTCAACTTTCTTCTAATGTTTAAGAACTATCGGTAGAAAGTAGAAAATGACTAGAAAGAGATTTATGACTTAAAGTAAAAGATCTGAAAGGAAATATATCACAATAATTTTCAAGGTAATTTGAAATTCTTAATTACTTTGCCTTTCAAAACAGGCGTCTTGTGCAACATCAATCGCTTTCATTACCGTCCCATGCGACCCACCAGGAAGTGAAATATTCTACTAATCAAGTTTTCCCCCATTTTCCGCGGCAAATGCATATGATCTTGTCTTGATCCAGCATAAAATTACTCTTCTCCGTCCCAAATTAGTTCCATTAAGCGGTTGATGGAAAAAATGTCTTGATCATTGGAGCGATCGTCGTCATAAGATCACAGATCTTTGCCGGAGCCGTGTTGCCCGTCGCCGTCTGGTCTATACCTCATCTCATTCAATCCTTCAAGCCTCAACTTCGCGCTGTGTTCTTGCATGCACTATATAAAATCAGGCACGGATGCATGCATTAGAGATCGACGGCATGTTTTTCAGGAGGTTGGATTCTTCCCTTAAAAGTGTTAAAATTCTAAAATTAAATCGTGAGAAATGTCTTTTTATTTACTTGAATGTAATAGAAACACGATTTTGCCTATCTCCTTCCATATTTTGCTTCGATCGTAAGGCTGAAATAGGAACAGAAAGCTGCTGTTCGATGGTGCAACAGCATACGGAAAAATCTGCGCGTCCAACTAAACTATACACTCTAAAAATGGACATTGCACGGACGATGCAGTTGCAGTTGTTGCAGCAGCAGCAGCAGCATCCAATGCCAACCAAATCAGCTCCTCGAGATCTTTGACCTTCCAAACCAAACAAAATAGGCTACGACGTTTAACACGTTCGCGACGGTTTTGTTGCTTAGATTGCTTTCCTTTGCTTTTCTTAAACCTTATCTTTTCTTGGGGATTAAGAAGCGTTTTCTTTTTGAAGTTTGTTTTTAATGTGACTTCGCATGAAATCTTATCGCTTAGAAGGCAAAAAACGCATTCTTATTTATTTATTTATGTTATTATTATTTTTCCTTTTTAGAAAGGACTGACAGGACTTGAAAACAATTTTAAGCTCATCAGTAAGACACTTGTACCAGGAGTAGCCAAGGTTACGATCTACAACAAAAAAAAAAAAAAATATCTCCACTTCCTTGAAGATATTCAACGACTTGAGCACGTCTCTAGAAAATGAAAAGTGCAACTCAAGTGTTGAGTCCTCTGGCTGTTTTATGACGCAATCAAGCCACAGATGATTGCACTTTCCCGCTTCAATTTCTCTCGTTTTTTTTTTTTTTTCTTTTTTTTGGAAAGATAGCATATGCAAAAAAAGGCCACGACAAGACAACAGCATGTCTCAGCCCTCAAGTAAAAACGTAAAGAGGACGAACACACGTTTGTTATTTTGTTATTTTTTCGCTAGCACATATTCAGCAGTTTTCTGGAGACAGTGTCTCTGGAATAAAAGGAAGACTACAAAAATTGATGTCCCGGCCTTGTGTTCATTTTACAGCTCGTTTAGATGTTTACGAGGTGCGGAAATACACAATAGTTCGAAAACGTATATTGACAAGTGAAACGCACATTTGCTGCATATGCCCGCAGGGAGTATGACACATCGCTTTTTTTGATATTTATGGTGTAATTCGATATGCTTTGGTTCTTTTTATGTCCAACAGTGTCATATTGCAGCCGAAAAACAATTTAACGCTTGATTTAAGGTGCGCATTACATTGAAATTTTGTAACGTTTAGATAATATTTAGAGAGAGAGTATTGAAATTTGTTACAATTTTGATTTAAAAAATGATTTTTGTAAGTATGAATGGTTCATTCTTTAAAATAGGCGCTTTTAAAATATGATTCTATGCCCAATCGACTTTTTAATATATTTATTTTACGGACGTGAAAATTTACTTTAACACGTTGACTGCCGCGTCACCCAAATTCGGGTGACACGTAATAGCTGAATAAGTGGCTCAATAAAAATCGGCAGTAAAAGGGTTAAACTGTCAAAAAATGTTTGATCTCGATATTTTAAACCAGAAATCAGACTATACTTTTCCAAAGGTTTTTGATGTACTGAATTTGAAACCGATCTCAAAATTGCTACATCAAGTCAGGTATTCGTCATCATCAGAACCTCAACATTGCGAAAAGCGTGTTTTTTCCACTTTTAGGTTAAAATCTCTCGAAAACTTGACACGATTGTGAAGCCGAATTGGATTCAGCGCGTCAAAAATTTTCGAAAAAGTTTGGTTTTTAGTTTAGAAGTTCGGTTAAACAACGGCCTGTGTAATTTGCAATTAAGTTATATTTCCCCCCTTAAAAATAAGTATCATACAATATTAAGAATTCAAAGACAAAAACTAAAATCAGAGGAAGTGATTCACTACATTTACGATTCAAAATTTCGCCTCGCCTTATGTTTGTTGGTGGTGCAGAAGAAATATCGCTGGAATATTTCCAATTCAGCTGCGATAGATTAAAATCTCCGAAGAAAATAATTTAAATCGATGATAGACCTATAATGAAGATATGCTTTATTGTGTAATTTAATCTGCACATAAATAAACTCAGTGTCAATGCACCAAGGCGGTCCAATATAAAAAGATATGAGAATTTTAAGCAAAAAATGATTATGATTCCGCCACCAACAAAGTCGATGCCTATTGACATTGAAATTAATACCCAAGTTAATTTGTTTATCATGGATAGCGTTTAATAAACTTCCGAGGCAAATTCTTAAAATTTAATAGCATGTGATTTTTTTGTTTTTTAATTTGTTTTTTTGGAGTACATATATTGATGTTTTTAAAAATTCAGTTTCAGCTTTCGTCTGCTCAATTCAGCCTAACAACTTCAATTGCTGAATTCAGCTTAACAACTTCAATTACTGAATTCAGCTTAACAATTTCAATTGCTGAATTCAATTTCTATTGCTGAATTCAATTTCTATTGCTGAATTCAGCTTAATAATTTCAACTGCTGAATTGGTTATATGGATATAGGCAATATTTAGTGAGTCTCGAAAAATACATAGTTGCTATTTAAAGAACGTTACTTTGAAAATTAAAGTTGATTCAATATCGCTTTTTTGTATAGTATAATTTTTTAAATTAAATATTCCTATTAGTCTCCCTATTACATTTTTATTTACAATTCGTATCTCTACTGCTCATCGAGTCTTGTTATGATTTCTATCCCGGATTAAACTTCTTACCATCACAACCCCTGTAAAACCACTTTAAATCGTGCTATAGATTCAATGGTGACGGTTTGATTTTATCTACCCAGATCTCGGCCTTTAAGCCTTAAGTCCGTCGCATCGAATAACTCGTCAAAGGTAACTGAACACATGCGACAAATTAGCTTGATCTGAGCACGAGAAATGTTGTTTGTATTCAGTTTCCCAGGCCCCATAGCTGGTTTTATATAAAATCGAATCACCTCATTATGGAGCTGTCTCCGAATTGATTAGATCGCAATTTAATTATCGATAATATCTTAAGACTAATCCACAATTCCGGTTTTCCCGTACCCGCAAATCAGGCTTAAAGCTAATTTTTAAAATCGAATATCAAGATGATGTCGCTTCCATTTCAACGCTGCAATTATTTGGACAGATAAATTTCACATTCGATTTGAGTGAGTACTTCCTTTTCGTTTATTCAGCAAACAGTATGAGTATCTTGAAAGTTAGTTATCTACTTATGATAAGAAAATGTATTATGTAAAATTAAAATTGTTTTTTATTAATGCTAATTCACCTGAAACGGTGGGCAGCTCTTCCTTTTTGGATCACGTTTAATAGCGAGCTCGTACCATGGGATGATCGGTTTGCTCCTCAAGGTGGTTTGGCAACCGACTTTAAAATCTAGTGGATCGATATAATCGGACAGGTTGAAATCGGATGAGTCCCAAGAAGGTCTCGGGATACCTGGAAGATCCGATGATGTTTGCATCCGGTTGCCACGTGTATGTCCCAGAGTATGGTACCTCCTTTCACCACCATTTGTGGCATGATGTTGTGGCTGATCGAGAATTTCTGCGCTTGAGCTTCGATTATTTCCGGCGATATCGCTCGGTCGATAGTAATTAGTTGCCGGATGGTAAAATTCAAAAGTCTTCTTTGGTTCACAAGCCCAATTGTACCCATTATCATCATCATCGTTGTTTTCTACGAAAGGGGTTCTTTTGTACTGTAGAGTTGCGGAGCGAATTGGCGGTTTCCGGATCCTAGCACTTCGGTAATTGTTCAACTCCTGCATTTCATAGCTATTCTTTGGGCTAGTGTATGACTCGATTTCATCATCCAGTGAGGAGTGGGTCACTCGTGACCCTTTCGCACTCCTCGGACTGTCCGAGTCCGAGAAAAGGAAAACATTATCATCAACTGTATAATCTGGGGTTTTTGGTGTTGCACTGCTCTGCAGCGATTCGAGGGAGAATTGTGAGGTCTTTTTTATTATATTTTGATATTCACCCCCATTACTTTCAAGTAAGGGTCGAAAAGTCGAGCAGGGTATCGAACTAGGGCTGGAGTACAGCTGCTCTTCTAAATCGGAATTTTTTGGAGTATTTAAAAATGCTAGGTCATTGGTGTTGTAGTTGAAGTCGGTTTTAAGCGATAACGTCCTACATCGCTCCACCTGCTCAGCTCTACTCCTCGTCCGGTACAGACCACGTGTCCTAATCGTAGCAAAACCATCGTGCACTTGCGTTTGAGGCCGCATAACCGACATTTTATCGATCACTATTTCACTTTCGTTACTCGTTTTTTAAATTTTAAAAGCTTTTGTCATCACATTTTTTTAAAGAAAGATTTCTGCACGAAGAAAATAAATAAACAATTTAGTAGCAAGAAAAAAAAATATATTCGGTACAGGGTGATTGATCAGTAGCTTAAAAACGACACACTTCTTCCTTGAAGCAATCAATCACAATTGTCGAATGAGAGACTAATGAAGCATGCTGCGGGACGGAAGAAGAGGATCCGAAGATTTCTTAATTATCAAGGTCCAATCAATTATATTTTGATGCATTTTGAATGGATGGAAGTTCTGAAGGCCTCAATCTCGTGGTCCGGGCTTAATTCAATTTCATTAGGGAGGTTTAAGTGCTGATTGCGCCCTGTCAGAGGAATCGTCCGTCTCAAGAGTTGAGAGTCGTCGAGTTTCGATGCAATTATCGATTTGGCTTGATCCCGGCCTGTGGCTCTGATTCACGGGATAAATGTGCCAGATGCCCACATTATCTTCTGGCGGCAAATTATATGAGTTTAGTTCTTTCTCTTTTCCCTCTTATCCCTGTGTTGTGGCTACTTAAAAGGCAATGGCTTGATGGCTTTTGATGGCCAGAGATGGGGGAATTTTTATCAAAACAGAACGGCGGCTTTATGGGTGCAGCGCTTAAGCCGACTACGGGTGAATTTCCATGACCTCTAGTGTGATCGTATCGTAAATATTGAGGAAGTTAAGGGAGATGTTTTTCATTCAGTTTAATGGTTTTATGTGTCATAATTTTGAAGGGCAACCGGGCAAAAAACATATTTTGTTCGGAAGATGTTGAGACAAGTGGATCGAGATACGAATCAATCAACATTTTTCGTTATATACATCACTTTATTGGTAGGAGAACAGATTTAAAATCACTTGTTCGCAGACTATTTTAAGATTTTGAAGATGTTTTCGTTTCTTTCTTCTAAATACTTTAAGATACCATAGAAATACATAAATACAAAGAAATAAATTTATGAGAAATAGAAACTAACTCGAAAAACGAAAGACTTATGAAACTCTCAACACTTCCAAACAATTAAGGGTCTTAACCTTGGAATTACACAGGGGGTAACATTGAACCCAAACATTTCTGAGATCCCAGAATGAGTAATAACGATTCTACCGAAAAGTTCATCCTCTTAACTAACAAAAAACTTTATAATACACATTCTAAAAAAAGCATAGTTCCGAGATATAGCAGTTTGGAAATGTTCTGGGGTCACCTTGACTCCGTCTGCGTTTCCAAGTACATAGAGTTAAAAATAATTCAAATTCTCGAATAAAATCAATTCTCATACCTCCCAATCAAATATTTTTTAACTTTATAAAGTCTAAAATTTCTTTATTTATTATTTCACCTAACCTAACTTTTATCTAGAAAAAAAATCGAAAAACTTTTGCAATAACCTATTAAAAAATAAGGAGAATTTAGAAGAAAACTGTTAAGAAAGAAACCGATCCCAAATGAAAATATTTGCAAAAGACAGGTACCATGAAATATCCAAATAAGATGGCAAAATTTGCCTACAAAAATCTGTTCAAAACAAGTTTTCCTAATTTTTAAACTTCTATATCTTGGCGAAGAATCATCAGATTTGGATGAATAAAATCTCATTTTGAATCCTGTATTTCCTACTTTAAAATCCATGTATCGAAAATTTTTTTTCATTCTCTGCTGCTCAGTTAAACTAAAAAAAAAATAGAAGAAAGAAATTACCACTTAATATTTTGTGAAGTTCAATGGTTTCTATAGGCTTGGAAAAAAAATTTCTAAGTAAATCCAAGTGAAGCATTTTAAAGCAGGTACTCGCCCCTTTTTTTTTTAAATTTTCCTGTGATTTTGTTCAACTGAGCTATGAACTGTCAGAGCAAAGACGTCATTTTCAACGTGTCATTAGTTGTGCATCTTAGTTAAATGTCTGAAGCTTAAAGTATACATATATATAAATTATACATATTATATATTATACATATAAAAGCTTAATTTAAAATTTTGTTTTTACTTTTATTTATTCTATAGTTTATTGTATTTATTTTTACTTGTCAAACCTTTTCACTTAATACCCATATCAAAGGAGTTGTGAAGAAAAAAGTTAATCTGGTATCTTGGAGCGGCCGCCATATTGGATTTAGAACGATATTACATATACTATATTGTATTGTCATGAGACTTGCATAAGTCTATTAAATTTCATCAAAATCGGATAGTAGGAAGTGAGTTAAAATTCGAGTACAAAATTTGAACCGAATAAACGCTTCCACACTTTCGAGCTAATGTCGAGAAATATTCTGTAAATATCGATTAACACTCGAAATGTCGATGTCTCTTTCTTATACCTCAGAAAAAGCTGGGTATTTTTTTTTTTCGATGAATATTTAACTAAAAAATTCTCCTATAAAATATGATTTCCTACTTTTACGGAAGTTCATTTCAAACCAAATTAGGTGTTAATTTTGAACAACACTTCGAGTCTAATTATCACAACAAGTCGACAGTGTAATTTCTCTGGCCCCAATTCTTTTTTATTCTTTTATACAATTCCCTCAAGCTTAAAATAGGGCAAGAATAATGGACGTCTTCTTAGCACAGTTGTATATTTAATGAAAACTCATAATCAGATGTAGATTGCTTCTTCGAACTATGTATAATACGATCTGTTTGTTTTTCTCACTTTAGAAAAATCATTCTCCACTTGGCCGCATTGTTATTGTCCGACCTTTAACGATTTTTCGGCTTTAGGGCAAAACCCTGGCTAGTTCGTATATACATACATATATATTTTTTTTGATTTAATTTCTCAGAAAGCATAAAATACACAAAAGAGATATTGCTTTCTCATCATCTATTTAAATAGTTCTCCAGCGGCGGCGTGGCGCACAGCGAAAATGGTAATTTAATGGGAAAATTACGATCGGAGCAAGGTGTTTTAAAGCGCCGCACCATGCCGCAGAGATCGGCTATTATGTGTGATTACACAGGGCCCGCGGGTAGTAATTTATTTCCCTTGGAGCCCCAGCAGCTGGTCCCTTTCTGTGCTAATCGCTGCACCAGAACAAATTCATCGACATTGGACCAATGTTCTGCTCTAAAATCGAGAGACCCCAAGATCGCTACACCGCGCCATTCCGCCGCTGCTGGCATTTTGGATGGAACACGATAATTGAGGACCGATCAGTAGCTGATTGCCACTATCGTTGAGGATCGCCCAACGTCGTGACCTAATTGCCTTCTTTTCTGCTATTCCTCCAGAAGAGAATGGTAATGCTGGAAGGAGGTTATTTTATCTACAGTACACAGGGTGTATCTGCAGACTCTCTACAAAATCCATAGTCCGGATTCTATATCTGATCTGTTCCGCGATGTAATTATCAGTGGTAGTGATCTATCGTTTTTCAGCTCTAGATTGGTAGCGGGAGGCCTTCTTGGGGTCACTTACTTGTAAGTTTTTTTCTCCGCTCTATCTAGATCTTTTGGATCCAATTCGAAATGAAGGAAGAGGCCACGTAGGGCAGGTTTTTTCGCCTATTCATGATATATACATATATATATATTTTTCGTATGTTCCCATTCCGAGGGCTATAAAACATGTATCGAAATCGTGCCTTAGCATAGCATCGCATGATAGATTAGTATACGGATAGTCTCAATTTTCCGACTTTCTTCTTCATCTTCTTAAGATTTTTCGCCTTCGGTCACTCTCCGGAATGATGATGAGGAGGGCAATCGGAAATAAACAAAAAAACCTTCAAAAATTTCCATAGAGCAGGAGCCCCATTTGAGACGTGTAATCGGAGAGATTGACGGCGAATTAATGTCAGTAGAAGTGGCGCGGACGCTCGATCAATTTGATTCGGTTGCCGATGGCAGCATAGGGGTCCACCTTTTCTCCTCCACTTGTACGGGACCTGAAACCTGGGTCTTAAGTGGGACTCAAGGAGATTCTTGAAATGCCAACAATTTTTTTGGTATATATATATATTTTTTATTATGTATGTATGTAGGTAGGCAGAGTGGGCAGCTCACGTGAGTGCAGCACCCCATGACGCCACTTCCTTTTTAGGAGCATAATACCAACACCAAATTTGCTATATGGTACGAAAACTTGTGGATTTTTAGTGAAAAAGCCACTTGGCGCAAGAATTGCGAGCAGGTTCCTCAAACAACAGGCTCAAGCATCCAGGTGAGCAGTCATGTGTGGAATTTTTCGTTGCCCCATTAGGTGTGACTACTGGACAGGAATTCCACACTAAAACAAAAATCGTAAAAAAAAAAGAAATTAAACTCCCACCTCGCAGCTGTCTCACTTCGGAAGTTATGAATTTTTTTCGTGAAATTTTATAGCCCGGGTAAAGGAATTTCGTTGCGGAAATCATGATACCCTCGAGGGGGCACTGGGAATTGTTTTACCAAGAATCAAGAAGACTAATTGGAAAAAAAATCCAGTCATTGGATTGCTTGAGGGTATCCAGAATGTTTACTGAGAGCAAATATTTTACTGGAAATCCGAGGCTTTGGTGATTGTTACTAGTTGACTGTATAGTTTTTTGGGAATCTTTATTGTTTTTGAAATCGTTTTCGATCTACCCAGATAGAACTTTTGTGTTTGAGGACAAATATTTACAGAACAGAGAGTTATTCCTAAACATTCAATCAATTCTGACTGAAATGACTTTCTGGTATCGAGTTTTTTTAGCCAGATCTTATAGTTTATGCTTTTGCAATCTAAAAATATTTTTAATCCTAGATTTTTCGAATGTTAGTTATATATCAATTTGATACATACAGTAAAATTAAAGTGTTTTGGTACAATAGAAACCCTAATTCCAAATATTTTAAAAATGGAAAGGAGGAATTCATATTTACGTATAATTTATTAGGAACCAAAAACCTATATATATATATATAAATGACAGTTCGTTTGTTTGTTTGTTTGTTACTCAATCACGCCTAAACGCTTGCATCGATATTTTTCATTTTTTGTCCGAAGGTAGTACATATTCCAACTTAACATATAGGCTAATTTTTTGGATTTCTAAAATGGCCGATCCAAAATGGCGGCTGAAAAATTTAAATTTATAGCGATTTTCATGAAAATCGGAACATCGGGGTTTTGGGGGATGCTGATTTCAAATCCGCTATCCAAATTTAGAAATTCAAGATGGCGGATCCAATATTGCGACCAAAATTTCTCGATTTCAACGGATTTTAATGAAAATTAGTACGATTTTTTTGGGGCCACTTATTTTGAATATTATCGATATTTGCAAATTCAAAATGGTGGATCCAATATGGCAACCAAGTTTTGAAACCGGGTAACCCAGATAGTATTATATATAGTAATAACATTTTAAATGAGTCAAACTGGTTTGGTCTGTAAATCTAGTGTTAACTAAAATTTTTGTTAAAAGTAAATTAACCTTTTTGTTCAATTAAGTGGTTATTAGGTTTTTGTAATGCAGCAAAAATATTAATATAATTTTTCTTAAAAATCGTTGGAGCGATCAAAATTGGAATTTTGTGTTTAAGTGTTTAATGGAAAGAATTAGCAAGAAAAAAATTGTTTTGATCAAATGGCAAACTCTAAAAGTAAAAATCATCGATTTTAAAAAAGTACGAGTTAGAAAAAATTGAAATCACATAAAAGGCGCTAGCAAAAACAACCTTCTTTCACAAAATATCACTCTAAAGTTCCGACTGAATTTTTCTTTAACTTAGAATTTCATGAAAATGGACCATAATAATAGTTAAAATCGCTTATAAATATGTTTAAGTTGTGGTTATGGTATGTGTGGCCTACTCACAAATAAAATTTGGAGTTAACTAATTTTAATAGTTAAAATATTTAAATATCTACAGAATTTCAGCAACATATATGGCGTGATATTCACAATTTCTTTTTTTATTTAAGTAATACCAAAAACTCAAAGGCTGCTGTAAATTTAATTTCACTTTAAATATCTCGAACAGTTCAATTTTATTCAGCCACTTATTCAGTTATTGCATATGTGTGCGATACGGCAGTCAAAGTGTTCAAAATGTCTAGAATTCTAGGCTTAAGAGGTTTGATAATATGTGAATTCTTTTATTAGATTAAATATTTCTTTAACACTTTCTTTTTGCGACTCAGCATTATAGTTATGTGTATCTTTAATATTTAACCTGCATCTTAAAACAAAACAAATAAGAAAAAAAAAAAAAAAAACTCGAGTCTGGAAATATTTGCTTATCTTATCACCTTATAAGTTCGATAAACGTATCGATTGTGTTATATTAAAATGCTACATAGTTCTAATTTGGCCTGTTTTGAACTTAGAAAATTTCTTTAATTCGATATTCGACTTCCTTCTCGTGTAGAGTTTCAAAACTCAAGCTAGCTTCATCAAAATTGGAGAGACAATTTAAAAAAAAAATGATCTGACTGCATAAATTACTAAAAGGTATATTTATAAAATATTGAATATGAAAAGACAACCTTGCAAGTTTCAAATTTTATTACTTGTGCGTAATTTTTTTTTCGAGGTTCGAATTTTCATATTGAAATTCGATTATTTTTCTATAGGCCTCTGAAAATGTCAATGGCATAAACAATTTATAATTTTGAGTGTGTACTTTATGAAGAGTTTTTGTTAATTAATATACAGACATGCTTGATGCAAGATACTTTAAATCATAAAAAATACAATGCAACGCAACACCACTCCCAAATAAAATGTTCATTCATCAAATGCTGCTTTCTAGGAGGTTATCAATTTAAAAGGTTTTTGATATAATAGCGCCACAGCAATTAAGCCGTCCTCTAAACTCCTCCAAGGAAACTGGCCTTGCACTATCGTTGCGTTTAAGAGGTCGAGACCTTATCACACTAAACGCACTTATCAGTCTTGCCTAATTTTTTATAAGACATGCTATCAGGTTCACCGTTCCCACAGAAAAAGTGCTTCGAATGCAAGAAAAAGTTAGTATCAGTTGAACATATATTTCTTATCATGAAATAACTTAAAGTATGCCTCCTTATCATCAAGCAAAGTATTCGTTTAACTCACTAGAGTAGCCGGAGTCATATGATATGCATAATCCAATTTATGAACATGTTTCCGTATTACGTATATAGAACGTTACTCATGATATGAGTGATGAGATTGCTGTTTTGAAAAGAATCCATCCTCCTAGAAACTAGAGCCTGAAAGGCATGGAATTGACCTATCAAAATCGATAGCCGCTTTTATCTTGGCTTCTTCCGCTCCAGAAAACTACAACACAGATGGAGAAGACTATGTCTATCCCACAATTACGTCCAGAGCGCCCTCGGGAGCAACTAAGACGCATTCCTGGTCATTTAACAGCAGAAAAATTTCACCATCAGTCACTTTTAAAAGCCATTTATCACCCAAGCAAGCCACCACGAGGCGCAAAATTCTTAGCATCCAGTGAAAATGTAACGAGGCGACGTGGAGCTCTTGAAATAACAAAAGACCGCCAAGTGTTTTCTATGTGTGCCCCCGAGGCTCTGCTCCCGCACGGCCCAGTTTTTATTCAGTCTTCAGAGATAATTTAAATATTTCGTGCGTTGGCTGAATATGTCGAGGTTCGTGTTCTTTTTCCCGCCATACTTTAGTAAAAATTTGGACCATCATACAACTGATAAGACGCAATTCAGCACAATTCAGCACATGACACTTCCCACTCGATTTGACTAATTCAATTAATAATACCTATTTACTCTCTAGTGTCGCACGTTTAAAGCTTCTATTTATTCACCCTCAGTTAATTGCCTCGAATAAATTTTGCTGTTGCAAATTTCAAATTCCACAGCTTGTCAGATTTAATTTGCTGCAATTTGCATTTTCACTTGCAACTGGAGACTTTTATAAATTCAAGCGCGGTTTTTCTTTTATAAATTTGTGCATTCGAGCAGTTTTTACAGTCATCAGATTTTTCCTACAATAATAAAAATAATTAAAAAATTCTGCTGTGATTAAATATTTTTTTAAATCTCTCTTTATAATTGTCGCATAAATTCTTCATCCAGAGCAATAAGCATTTAGTGCATTTCCCGCCAAAGTGAGTATTCAGCTCAACGACTGTGTATTTATTTATAAACAATTTAACTTGGCATGATCGTTTGTTGTGTAATCAGAGCAACACACGTGTTTTAAATCGCCAGTCCAAGGACCATGTTGTCAGCATGTTTTCCACTCCGGAGAGTTCCAACTTTCAGTTGGAGTGCACCTTTTATAACAGCAGGAGACAAGATCGTTGAAGTCAAAAGTCAACAGCTATCGATCTTAATAGAGACCCGGGCGAGAATCGAGGGCAGGCGCATGCGCCGCCAGCTCACGATGGACGATGCCGACGACGAGTTGGCTGCCCCAATGGTTACTGAGGCCTAGATTTGATCGTGATGAAAAATAATTGATTGACGCCACGCTAGATTTTCCTTAATAAAACAGATTTTTGTGTCAAAATACTGCAGCCAAAGATCTAGGCAGTATTCGGACCATTTTTGGTTTGAACAGCCTGACGCATATTGCGTTCAATTATTAATTCAAGTGGAATGACTGGGCTGAAATAAGGAAAAATTGTCCAATGAAGTAGATATTGCTTTAGTCGGTTTTACGATTTTATAGTTAAATAGTTTGAGACAGCAATGGGCAATTAAGTCGATCAAATACGAATAAAATGCCATATTCGAGCAATCTAGTATCGTTTGTTGGCATATGAATGACTTAAGTCGAACTACCTGATAATTATGAGCATCAATGACTCTTGGGCTAATTTTTCTAGTTACTTAAAAGGCAGACCGACAAAATAAAACTATAATTTGGGTTTTTGAGGTTTTCAAAAAATTACTTAAGATTCAGAATACCAAACACATCAAACTCAGATATGAAAACTAGAGAGTTGTATATCATTCACACTCGTATTTGAAAATTCCAGAGTAGAGTAGAAAAAGTCAAGAAGTTCGAGATTCGAAATGGAAAATTCAAGATTCGATTAGAGAAAATTGATATTGAAATAGGGAAATGCTAAATTCAAATTATTCAAACTCGAGATTGTATAAAGGAAATTCGAAATTCGAATATTAAAACCCGAAATTCGAAATTCGAATATTAAACCCCGAAATTCGAATGGGAAAATTCGATATTATAAAGGGTGGTTTTTTAAGAAGCGCTGGATTTCCGATACGAATAACTGTCAAATGAGATGACATCTGTTGTAAGTGTCAATGGCATTTTTATTCGATAAGGTCTAACAAACCATCATAGAAAAATATTCACCGCAGCAAGGATTCCAAATCGTGGAAATTTATTTCCGAATTTAGGGCTAAGTTATAAAAACTTATAGAGCATTTCATGAATTTTGTGGACTGAATAATCGACAATCATAACGTTGTGTTATTGAAAATTTCCGCTCAAACTTAACGCTGCATGACAAAACGCCATCAACAAGAGGGAGACAAATGTGTTCTGAAGAAAATATCTGAATAACTTGACTCGCACACATTATAACAATTCATAAAATTTTACGTAAGGATTGTTTCCAAAACTTCAGAACTTTGATGTAGACAACTTGTGGTTTCAACAGGACGGCGCTACATATCATACAGCAACCGCAATAATTTTTCGAATAGAGCAATTTTATGGTCAATTGTTAAATTTTCATGTGTCTTACTTATGGTAAATTTAAAATTCTGATGCCTTTAAGGAAGGAAACCTCGAGAGTAGAATATGAAAATTCGAGATTCTACAATTGACTAGTTTTTCGCGATTAGAATGGAAATTCGAAATACGCAAAATTGAGTCTTTTGCGACATTTACGACCCTGAAAACTAAATAATGTAGAAAATCGATACCCGAATAAAAATTGACGTATATCCGATCTAGTGGCCAACATAAACAAAACGTCCCATCCTGAGCCTAATAAAATAAACAAAAACGCATTACCCCTCTGAAATCAGAGTTGCCAAATAAAAAGAGCACACCCCAACCCCGCTGCCACTGTCTGCTGCATGTAAACAAGCAAACTCCATTGATCGCAAAATTTTCTGAACATCCCTCAGTTTTCCGGCGGGTGCGCCATTTTCCCGCCAAACAATGGGGAGGTAAAAAGGAGTTCACAAAATGCGAAAACACAATTGACGAAATAATCCGCAAAAGCGCAAAAAGCGGAGAAAGTACAACGGAACGCAATAAATAATCGCAGAAAAACTGCTGCATGCAACCGTATTTGTTGTGTAAAACAGGGCCGAGAAAGCCGCATCGTAGCAGAAGAGGGCAAAAGGGACAACAGTGCGGTGCAGTACATATCGTCGGACCTTTTATAGTCACAAGGAAATGGATAGAGTTCTGGAGCAGATGGGAACGACCGGAGCAGCTCCGGGACACCACACCACCAGGCAGATAGTACAGCAGCGCCCTCTTCCCTTGTTCGGCTGAAAAAGTAGTCATCGGAGTCTCACCATCATCCAGAGCCAAGAGAATTGCACACAAAAGGCGCTCCGTTTCGGTCGCATCCCAGCCGCATCTATCATCGGCGAAGTTGCATGTGTCGTCTCTGTTCCTATTGATGAAATATTTTTTTCTCCCATATTTCCCTCATTTTAGAATGACACGAGCATCGCTGAGTGCGTCTGATTAATATTTATGACATGCGGACGAGACGCTTTCAAAAGATAGATAGATATTGGGGCTCTCGTGGAAATCGAGACTTTGCCGAGGTGGGACTCTAAGGGAGGGGCACCACAAAGTATACATACAGTGGTGCTTCATCTTCAATCTTCATCATCATCATCATCGTTTCGTTTGCGATATATGTCATCGTTGTCGTTGTCGTCTTGAAATCATTTAGGCATATCTGGGGAGGAGACCAATCAGTTTAAAGGCTGTCTATCTGTCTGTCTGTCTGTCTCATTGTCTGTCACGCCAATCGATTCAGAAGTAACGATGGAATCCTCTAAAGTGCTTTTCTATGCAACGAAATCTCTCTTCCAAAAATTCATACTCAATATATCGATTTTATTGTGAATCGATTAAAAAAAATAAACTCCTGATTGGCATACGAACAGACAGAATTTTCAGACATACATACTAACGAAATGAACGACTAACGAGCAAAAAAAGGGACTTGTGTAATGCCGTCGTTCTATATCAAAAGCTAACAAACTAGCGCCCAACCCTTCGGTATTCCTTTTTTTTATTTATTTATTTTTTTTATAGGGAGCACACAATGCTTCACGGCTACCGGAGCTAAGTAGACCGAAACATTGGGTCATTTGCATGGAAATTGCATTCCCCTTGCATAAATTGCATTTAATCAGCCAAATAGGCTCCAACAAAAGACTTTTTATCAGATGAACCGTCCCATTCGCGGATGCAGAAAAAACTTCAACATCGTCAGATGTCTAAATCTACACTCCAGCCGGCTGCATGCTTCATTAGTCTGATAAAATTCGACGTACCATATATATAGGCTCTTATCGTTTTGTAGTTTTTTTTTGTATACCTAAGTATCTGGCGGTTATATCATTGGAATCGATGATAATAATAATAATTACTACCGCAAAAGACCTAATATTATTGCACAATCACTCGAGTTACGAGTCGATGGCACTCGGAGGTCATACATCACTATTTCCTTTTTTTTATATATATTCACTATATAAATAAATCACAATTTAACTGCATTGCAAATTAACTCTTCGCCGGAAGTTGATGACAATCCTTTCAGAGAGTGCACGCGCAGACTTGTAATTAGCAAAAACTCTTGAAGTTTTAGATACATCCAAGTGTAACGATCGTTTGATCAATATCTCGATTTGATAGGTAATTACACCATTCTATAAAAACTTGATCTGATAAAGAGTATGTTTTATATGACGATGTACGTTAACGATCACAACAATAATAAAATTTGATGTAACAAACCGAAAGATCGCTTACACACACACGATGTCACGATCATCACGATCAAACAGAAAATTTGATACGTGCTAACCCGGCGACGGACTGCGAGGGACTGACTTTGCCGGACGATTGCTGGAGTCTCTTTCAAGATCTTAAAGAAAATACCGAGCACTGTCTTAAGGTTCTTTGGCTGAGTCGTCGGCTGAATCTGCACGTGTTTTGTTGTTAAGATAGGCCACAAGTCTCTTGTACATCGTTTCTCTTTTCTTGAAGACAGTAAGATACTTGTTTTGGAATTCTATTAAGACATCGTTGCTGATTTGAGCTGAGACTAACAAGAAACCCCTAACGAGTGTCGTACGATACTAAACTCGACCTAACCAACTCAGTCAGTCCGATACCGCGTAGACGATAGTTTTTTTAAGCTCATTGGGGGGTAGGTTGATATAAAAAAAAAAACATATATAGTAAGTTTGAGCTGACTGAATATCTAGAAGAAATACTATCCCTTTTTTACCCCTCTCTCTCCCTTATGTTCCCTGCAGTGCAAAGGACTCATAGAACTTTTTGGCTCCTTGCCCTAGTGTACTCAGTCTAAGGAAGGGTTTTTTTTTTTTTTGTCTGGTGGCGGCGTCTGAATTCGAAATTAGTTTTCAGTGCGCTTTTCTTTTTTATATTTCCACCTTTCAGTATCTAGTCCACTTCCTGCAGTGTGGAAAAACATTCCACAAAATTGGCACCCCTGTGTCGCTTCTGTTTGTAAAGGTTCCTTTTTAAATCCCCTGTATAATATATAGTAGATACAATCATGGGGGTGAAACGATGGAGTAAACATTCCAAACTATGCGGGAAGGCTGACAAATTGAATTGGCTTCATTAGCAGACGTTGTGCAGTTTCAAAAGCACCAGCTAAAAGATTATTTTCGAAGAGAGAGAGGGAAGCTATATGGCGCCAATTCGTTTCGAACTAAATAAAACATGTCTGAGACGGGAGGTTATTAAGGCTCTTTGGTTACATACACATTGTTTTTTGGGGCTCTCTTCGGCTGTTGTACAGTCGAGGCTCTTTTGTTTTTTCTGGCTTGATCGACCCACGTTTGAAGGCTTCTTTTACGCCAAGTTCGTTCCACTCTTAAGAGTCTTGGGGGTCGTTCTCAATTTATCTAAGTATTTATGTTTTCAACGGCTTTACATATCTAAGAAGTTTGGTGTATCAGAAAAAAAATTCCCAGAAAAGCTTAAAATTATTCTCATCGTTTTCTCCCCTTCTGTTTCTCTGTTTAATCTTTCACATTTTTCATCAGAAATACGCGAAATCGCTTAAATTTATGCTCTGGCACTCCGGGACGGATGCGACAAAACCAAATAACATATATCCAGTCGCTAGCTGCTAGAGATTTGTTCGTTTTTTTTTCACATTTATGGTTGCAATGCAACCAAACCGAAAATCATCACCCAATCTTAAGTGGACACAACGGAAAGACAAACTTTTTGGTTTCCGTCCAGACAAGTTGAGTTTTTTGGAAAAGACCATAAATTTTTGGATGTTGTCTTGATTAAAATGTCGCTGGCCTTATCTTTCCTATGGACAGTCGTCCGAACTTTTGGGGACGGCTCTCCTCTGGGAGGAATCTTTACGAGAAGAGCAGGGCAGCTCTAAATGATGTTGGGGCCTGCAAAACGAAAGATAAGCATAAAACAAAATAAAAAATAAATAAAAATTTGAATATTTTGCTATGCATACGAAAAAAAAAATGGATACTGTTTAACATTTGGCCTTGGACTTGACACAGACTATTTTTTTATTTTTGGGGCTATTATCCTCAGTTTGGGATTTAACTGGTGTTTTTTTTTTTATTACTTTCGCTGAAAAGATATAAACTTAAAGCCATTAGATATAAATTTGGCGGGAAACATGGGAATGAAAAAAAAAAAAAAGCTTATTTACCTTGGGGAACGGAGAACATACAGTGCCCTTTTGAGAAACATTCTAAATATAATATTTTTGTACATTACGACGGTCATTAGGCACTTCTAGAACGATGTTTTTATCCTGGTACACGAAACGTTAGCATGCCTGAGAGTCGTTTAATATTTTTCTACACCTCCTTAGAAGGTCGTAAACAAGACTCTCAACACTTCTTGGGGTTCGATATTCATTACTTTATGCTGCAAAGAAAAACGTTAACAATTTTCTATTTCTAGGTAAATCCTGCATTTATTGATGGATTGAGTTTTTTTTTTTCACCATCTAATACGAAAGCTTACAAAGAAAAAATAAAAAATTTAAAAGAGTCCCACGTGTGTCAATAACCCGGATGACGACAACGATGAAGACGCAAATACAAATCTGCTGAAAAATTTAAGCCTTCTTAAGGAAAAAAAAGTTGCCAAAGAAACGCAACACGGTGGGTGTGGATGGCGTGAAATTTGGAACTGCTGTCGAAGAAGTCGATTCATTCGTTCAACACTTTACGAGTGGAACGTGCCCAAACGAGGCCGAAAATTCATGAGAACTTGAAAAATTTGAAAAGACCCTATAAAGAAAAATAACAAAAAAAAAAAAAAAAAATAATACCAAAGAGGAAAAAAGCGACAGAAGAAAAAAAACCAACTTCTGAAGAAATATTTATAGGCTATTCATTTGAGAACGAGTGTCGACAGATCATTGTCATAAATTCTGCCGCTTCAAGACGATGATAATTTTCACTTTCACGCACTCCTACAAGAAAAAAAAAAATAATAATAAAATATGGATGAAATAATGAAATGGTAAAAAAAGAAAAAAAAAAGTTTACGACCAATGTCGAATAAAAGCAACTTTTGGCGCTCTATCGCGTGACTATGATTGAAAAATTTGATAAGTGCTTGCATGCTCATAAATTTTTGCGGAAATTGTTAGTTACCTCTACGCTACCTTTTGATGAAGGTGTAAAAAATTACCACAATCGAGCTGTTCTTAAGGGTTTTGTTCTCGACATAAACCACACCTTCGTCTGCGACAGAGGGTGTACAGGGGTAAAACATTAATTAGCCCATTTTCAGGAAATTTATTAAAGCTATTTTTTATATTGTGGAAGGAAAAGAGCGCGTACGAAATCAGTATTTCGTGAATTGGAGTCGACAGGTATAAAGAGCTTGAGTAGGTGAGAAATTAATTGCGATTTTTATGTGTCCAAAAAATATCATTTGGGGGATGAATTACGAAAATTTAGGAAGTTTTTCTTATTTAAGTTTTATTTTATTTTAAGGCATATCTAAAAAGACGATAAAATATCTTTACCTTTACAAGTTTTAGACTTACTTATTAATATATGAGTCGTTAAAAGCCCAAACTCCACATTTTAAAAATTTATATGAACAATTTTACAAGTGTTTTAAAACTTTAGAATAAAAACAATGCAATACACGTTAAGGAATTTGCATAACTTTAGGGATAAAATACACAAATTTATCAACAACTATTACCACGCAAATTGTTGCTAAAGCCATTGCTGATGGATCTCCAGTGAGGAAAATTGTCAGCTGGACATAAAGAAATTCGAGTAAAGTTAAAAATTTAAAAAGATCACATAAATCTTTCATGACCTGATCATGATATGATCCAAAAGAGTGTTACATAGAGTTCCTACAAGATCTATACCTTCAGAGTCTAATGAAATTTGATTGCGAGCTAGAAAATATAATTTGTAAGCAGGACAGTGACCCCAAGCGTAGGGCTAGAATCGCAGCAAATTACAGAGTAGCCGTCAAAATCTCCTGACCAGAACAAATCGAAAATTTGTGCTGTAACTTAAAATAAAAAGGATTCTTGTCAATAAAACTCAACCCTAGAATGTAAATGAATTGTGGGATTTCGTTAATAAGGGATGGGACAATATTAACCCACAAATACTTAGTAATTAATATGGCATAAAGAAAAAAGGAGACCCTATAAAATATTAAAAATAATACTACACACACCCAAAAGTTGGAATTTTTTTGGAAAATTGAAAAAAAAAACTTGGCATATTTATTTCTTAGTCTTCAAAGAATAAAAAAACAAATTCTTTACGATTTTTCTAGGTGTTTTTTTTTTTTGTTTTGGCTAGTGGAAGTTTTTCAAAAAAACCTCATGAAATCACAGTATACACGATTAAAACAAAAACTGATCGGTCTGAAATTTTGATATGTTCTTTGACACGTGATTTTCCAGGGATTTAACCACTTACAAAAGTATTTTAAGAAAACTTTCCGATTTCCATCAAGTTTTCTGGGCCAAAAATGTGCGTGTTTTGAAAAATAAGCGCTAATTTTGTTATTTGTCGATGAACATTTTTCCTTTTGGTTCAATCCCTAGAGATTTTCATACCAATTAAACCCTTTTTTCCTTCAGACGTTCCAGTGACTCAAAATCGCGGACACCGTGATTTTTTGAGGTTTTTTTTTGAAAAACTTCCATTTTTTATAAATCTACCGCCTGCTCTGAGTTTCGATGCATACATTCCAAATTCCACACAATGAGTGGAAATCTGAAAATGGACTTTTATTCCTTGGAACAATAATTGCGTAAAAGAGCCCACAACTCCTGCCTTCCTCTCCTAATCTAGGTCGTGGTGGGTGTCCGCCACAGAGCCAAAAATAAACCTAACAACTTTAAGAGTGTAATAACGAAGAAAACAAGGCAAAATGGAACTTTCACTAAGAGACCTCCTCCCTTCCATTACACACTTGCATTGCATTTCTTTTTTAGTATATTTCAACAGCCTTGTTCGAGTTGTTTCAGTATTTTTTCTATCCTCCCCCCTTTCTCCACCGGTCTGCCTCGTTTCAAACGTTACAAAAATGTCCTTCAACAGTGCTCCACATGCGAATGGGGCTCTTCAAACCATCTCGCACCCATATAATTTTGCAGTGCTGTACAAGGCACTCGTTATATCCTCAAAAGGACGATACTACTTGAAGTACCTTCCCCCGCTTCCCCCCAAATGGGACAGTAGGATGTATAGGAAGCTCCTCAACGTCTTAAGACCCCAATAGTATGATCCTTGAATACCGACATTAACTGGGTCCCCATTCAGGAGCACTAATCGACGACATCTTTCTAATGGGAGCAACAGACGACAGGCATCAGATAGTAGAAGGCACCAACAACAACACCTATCTTTTTACCCTCCCCCGGGAAAATGGAATTTAATTGCTCCATTTCAAATTATATAAACTGCTCTGTGACGCAGAAATATCTTTAAATGTGGTAGGAGGAAAGTATCTCACGTGTTTTTGACATTGTTAGGATTGGACGGGGAGGAGGGGCAGCCCAAAAAGGTTAGGCAGTTTATTTAAGATGAAATGTTCTACGGGTTATTTTGCGGAAATAGTAAGCGCAATCAGGGCGGGGGGTTCATTTGATTTAAGTTAATTCAATTTGGGAAAGGGGAGTGTTCTGTTAACAGGAAATATCGCATTTTTCCCACCTTTCTTCGTGATGTAATAAATGATACCCAAGTGTCGCCTCTCACATGTCTGTCATTCACACGTTACACGACACATCTCACATCATTTATCAGAGAAGTGTGAAGAGTGTTAGAGGCAGTGGAGCATGACACGTGAGGGGACAACCGAAATTAAGCCCGGTGTTATGAAATTCATAAAAGAGGTGATAGAGGCAAGGCAAATAGAAATAGGTCTAGTACGAGTGGTACCTGTTTTGATTAGGGTTTTGCATTAAGCTTAACGTTTTCTGACCCCTGGAATGGTTATGGAACCCGATTTCAACAGTCGATAAAAGGTTTAGTCATGTTATTTAATTTTCATTTATACCTTTCCCCAAAATCATTATAGAATATGTATTTTGTCATCTAGGACAGGCAAATTCAGGGAATCTATTTTGTCAAAATTTTGAAAGGGTGAAAATTTATTAAATCATTAAAAATCCAGAAATTTAATTAAATCTTTTAGTATTATATAAATATCGAAACGTTTAAACATCTAACTGAAGATACATAAATGCCATAGAGGGATAAGAACGGGTAATATTATTTTATAGTCAGTACTACCACTAGTAACAATTTGGACAAGTTCCATCCCTTAGTATTTAACCCCCAAGAGGTGGAGATTAATTTTAGGAATTAAAAAAAAAAAATTATAATAATATAATAACTTTTGCTCTGGTTGACTAATTTGGATGGGATTTTGGCATGTTATAAATCTCACTGAGGCGCATCACAGAAAAAATCAGTAGACCTGAAAACTGAATATAACCTAAAAAAAATACTTTTTTTTATTTTTTCAAAATTTTGTTGACCCATTTTCAATTTTGGTACAATCACCAACATTTTTCTGTAGCTTTCTAACAAAGTTTTTTTTAATTAATTCCATTTTTTTTTATATTTGAGAAATCATTAAAATGTAATGTATTACTACAGAAGCTTGCAACGTGGCTAAAATCAAAGTTGCAACCTTGAGCTATTATGTCAAAATACGAAAGGTCTTAAAAATGTTCGAAATATGCCTTTTGAAATTCAAATTCAATAGATGCTGAATGAAGATCATAATAAAAGACATACTCATGAAAAATATGTTGTATTTGGTATTTTCTAGAAAACATTCAGGCTTTGATTTGAGCATGTTACATGTTACAAGTTCCAACGACCATCTGTTATTTTTTCATGATTTTTCAAAAATGGCAAAAATACGATCTTTTGAAATTTTCCTCGAAAACGGAAGCTGATTTAGAAATTTCGTTTACGAATTCTTAATATACGGAAAAAATCCTATAGAAATGATCTACAGAAGAAACATTGAATTTGTTGACCAGTTTAACGTTTCTACTAAAAAAATCCTTCACTACAAGAATATTCGGTTTTTTTGTAATTTTTTCTAAATTATAAGTTAAAGATTTAAATTTTTTGAGATGTACATACTATAAATCTGTGGGATTTCCATGCATCAATTTTATCAGAATTTCGCTTTTGTAGATTTCGCCACCAACCCTCAATTTACTAATTCGATTCGATCAAAATTCCAGTCCATATCAAATTTTTGGGATTTATGGGGTTCATGAATTCGATATTCGTTAATATTTCTATTTATTTTCGTATGAAACTCTTCGATGACATTAAAGCTTTCATATTTGATCTCACAAAAATTGGTTTTATATCCTTTTTTATGGATTAGTGTTAGAACTACAACAAAACTGCCGAAAAATATCTTTTAATCATTTACTATGAGTTTTTAAACACATCTGCAAATTCTGGCATTCAAGAAGCCAGTTTTTGGAATACACTTAGTCGGGGTGCCAGAGGTTTTCATTTCGTTGTTGGACGGAATTTGATGAAAAATGGCAGAAAGGGAAGGTCATTGCCCGTACAGTGACCCATTAAAAAAGTTACAATGAGCGAGGTCGGGAAGGTACTTTGTTATTGCAAAATAACTTTGATAACCCGTTATTTTTCAGTTTTCTTGGAATAACTCGAAAACGAAGCGTTTCAGCGAAAAATATTGAATAGAAAAGTTGTTCAGCTGATGATTTTACGTAGGAATACGGTTTTTTGATTAATTAAAAAATTGTTTTTCCCACCGAAAACCAGCAGAGAAGTAACAAAAATGCAAAAACAATAAGCATTAAAAAATAAAGGAAAAAAACGATTTCCATCGTTGATATTTGGGTTATTGATAGGTATTGGTATTGTTAACCAAATGCACCCGGTCCGGTTTTTCAAAAACAATATGGCGACCTATTGCAACATTGTTAAGTTAAAACTTTGGAACGCTGTAAAATCTGCATGAACAAACGGATCTTGATGAAACAAATTGGAATCGGTAGGTATTAACGGCATCTTTGAGTGTGCCAAATTTCAACAATTTTCAACAATTACTTTTTTTGTTATTAACCAAAAACCATTTGCTGTGCTTCGTAATTTCGTCAATTTACAACATTACAACAATAACAAAATTGCTTTGATTACTCTTAACATCCTACAGTGGTGACTAAAAACGCGAAAATAGCGAGTTTTGATGATTTGATGCATTTTGTTGCAAAGCTTAATGTTGTAAATTGACGAAATTACGAATACACATTGGTTAATAACAAAAAAAGTAATTGTTGAAAATTGTTGAAATTTGGCACACTCAAAGATGCCGTTAATACCTACCGATTCCAAATTGTTTCATCAAGATCCGTTTGTTCATGCAGATTGTACAGCGTTCCAAAGTTTTAACTTAACAATGTTGCAATAGGTCGCCATATTGTTTTTGAAAAACCGGACCGGGTGCATTTGGTTAACAATACCAATACCTATCAATAACCCAAATATCAACGATGGAAATCGTTTTTTTCCTTTATTTTTTAATGCTTATTGTTTTTGCATTTTTGTTACTTCTCTGCTGGTTTTCGGTGGGAAAAACAATTTTTTAATTAATCAAAAAACCGTATTCCTACGTAAAATCATCAGCTGAACAACTTTTCTATTCAATATTTTTCGCTGAAACGCTTCGTTTTCGAGTTATTCCAAGAAAACTGAAAAATAACGGGTTATCAAAGTTATTTTGCAATAACAAAGTACCTTCCCGACCTCGCTCATTGTAACTTTTTTAATGGGTCACTGTACGGGCAATGACCTTCCCTTTCTGCCATTTTTCATCAAATTCCGTCCAACAACGAAATAACCCATTTTTTGAACCTCTGGCACCCCGACTAACTGCACAATTCAGATTAATACAAGCAATAGCTGAATTATGGTGTTCGAATGTAACTGGTTAAGAAAATTAATAAAGAAATTAAAGTATTTTCTATATAGCATCGCCAGTTCTTGAATTGAAACAAGGATAGTAAATTAATTTAGTGGTTCCAATTTAAGAAATATACTAAAAAGATCTAGATGCCTGACTTTCATACGTTTAGATTTAACTGAATATTGAATGTCGTGTTATTTAGCTTATAGACTTTTTGTTTTATTAAAACTGTCTCTAAGAATATCCCATCTCACATCCTTTTATGCGAAAAGTGCTCATCAAAGTGATTGAGTTTGCATTGCAGCATATACCTATTTTTTTTATCTGGGTGTAAAGGATGCTGAAGTTTACTATAAAAGTCTAAAGTGAATGTTAATTTATAATAAATGATATATGAAAGTTAAATAAAATTTTAGGTTAAATGTTTAATTTCAGATACAAAAGAGTGCTACATGTTGAAGTGGCACCTTATGATTTTTCTGGTAAGTAAAATCATAGTCATTCTAAAGTTAACAACTGCAATAAACAAAAGGATTTAAAAAATATGAGCATCGGTTTTAATTTAGTTAACTTTTTTATAATAAAGGTGAATTAATAAAAACAATTATAGAAAGGCAACTTCCAATGATTGCTTCATAAAGACCTTGCTCACTGACCTACATAATATAAACTGTGGGCCAAATTGTTGATAATAAAACATTGGCACAAAGCCACGCCCACAAAAAACAGATTTAAAGATAGGCTCAACATCTGCATTACCCCAGAGAGACTGATTTTATCGACAACTGCATCACCTCAGGGATCTAGGCCTCAAATCAATAGAAATATCCTGGATAAATGTGCCAACAACCAACACTTCGTCGTGCTGGGGTTCAGTATAATTATCCGAAAAAGGTTTTGGGTTTAAATAAAACTTTATGCACGACCTCATTTTAGCGCCAAAACGAAACTTCTTTTTCCCTTCGGTATAGAGGAAATTTAAATTTTGATTAAAACGACCCCCAGAAGGTAGTTTATATTGGACTGCATTTTGCTTCTGTGTCTGTAATTTTTCTGGCATGATTCCAGGAAAACGAGGATTCTGGAAGAAGAAAAAGGAAATAAGTGCATCATTCAGCAAGAGGAGGAGAAGGAATAGTATCTCAAAGGTAACTATTTACATAACATCCGAACTGCGCCACGGCGTCCACCTAATTTAATAGCGAACATTTTGTTGGCGGCGTTTCCTTTGGGAACAAAATATAGTTGTTCCACACTATCTCTGGAATGGAGCCCCATGTGGTGTGTGCGGTGCTCCGCAGTTATTGTTTCCTTCAGGTGAATAAGGAAGGGCATACCATAAATCAGTTTCGCATCAATTATGCCAGAAGGTTCGCATTTTGCCGCCTGTCCATCGAGAGATGAGAACGCATCTCATCCAGCCCATTCCAGATCCAGAGTGGGATGCTGTGTGGCTGCTGTAACAACAGTAACGACTTCTTGAGATGAGACCGAGATGGGGGGACCTGTGGAGACCGATGGAGACCGTGAAGGGGTCCGGGAGACGAGATGAAGGATGTGGTCTCGGTGGCAACTCGTGGAACGCAACATAAATTCTCTTCGCAATTGAAGATCAAACGGAATGAGCCTGAGGTCCCTCCGGTTGTGGACGAATGGGGCAATCAATGCGGACTGCTCTTCTCAGACTTTCCAATTCCCAAGGTCGATGAGATATTGGCTACAGCTCGGATGCGAGCCTCTTCTTCGTTTTCTGGCTCCTCTTCGAGTTTTGTTGGTGATTGATCGATCGGTGCAGTCTCAAATCTCGTTATTCTCATAGTACCGTTATTGAGGCCGTGGTACATCGTTACCACCATCATCATCATCATCAGCAGCATCATCTCAGCCTCCGAACTTGGTCCATTTTCATTTTTCCCTCAAGATTGTCACGGACGTACATAGTATAAAAGTTGGATTGTACGCGTCGTTTCCATTTCTGAGGTCCGGCTTTTGGTATGTCATTCCAGCGGCATTGTTTTTCCGGAGAAGGAACCTTTTCTCATCTTATTCTTTTCTTTCTGACAAAAGCGAGTTTCTTTTACTTAGCCTCTTCTAGAGTGAGAGTTTCCTGGACTTGGTAAAACGGCACAGCGGCGGCGACGAACGTCGCCGTTTTCAATTATTGCTGTTTTCAGCTCTGATTTCTTCTACCGTGCAACATATCTTCGAAGAAAAACGTGGAAAGATAAAAATATAAAATAAAAGATACATCTCAAGAGCTCCACAATCCCCGCGGATTATATGTATGCGCGCGACTCTGGCACAGCGCGTGCTACGAACGGCTGCAGTGATTTTATGCTGCTGCGACCAGAATGATAAATTGCGACAATCTTGTCGAGCACGAACTATGCACTGGAGTCCTTTAGATTTATTTTTTTTTCTCTAAAATGACCGGTTGTCCTTTATTATTTGCCTGTATTTCAAGATATATTTAATTTTAAAATTTCAAATAATGGTCACGATTTTGTGCTTATTCCCAAAAAAATATTGGCGGAAATTATGGAAAATTCTTAAATTATGTTCGAGTGGAAATTTATGACAAGTTCCGTTTAGAGCCCAAAATTCGTGATTTCTTTTTTATTCGGCCCGCCGCACAGTGGGTCCAGCGGAAGTTTTTCGTCTCCTAAATCTGTAACACATTTATTTATTAATTTACTTAATTCTACCGGTTAATTAAAAATAATCGCTATATATATAAAAATGAAAGTTTGTTTGTTTGTTGCTCAATCACGCCTAAACGCTTGCATCGATATTTTTCATTTTTTGTTCGAAGGTAGTACATATTCCAACTTAACATATAGGCTAATTTTTTTTTCGGATAATACATAGGGTTTCAAAATGGCGGATCCAAGATGGCGGCTGATAATTTTAAATTTGAAGCAATTTTCATGAAAATTGGTACATAGGGGTTTTGCGGAATGCTGATTTCAAATCTGCTGTCCAAATCTAGATATTAAAGATGGCGGATCCAATATGGCGATCAAGATTTCTCGATTTCAACAGATTTTAATGAAAATTAGTACAATGATTATTCTGAGGCCACTAATTTCAAACTAGAAAGAACATTTGAGAAGTGTTTAATTAGTAAGTATTTACCCAACGACGGGTGAAACCGGGTTACCCAGCTAGTATCATATAAGCTTAAGGGTTTTGCTATGACAAAGAAAAACTACTTTTTAAAACATTGATTTTTAAATTAAAAAATATATATATACTAATATTTGGTACCATAGTTAAAATGGTCTATATACTCAGTATTATATACAAAAAAATTTCATAAATATGTCAACAAACAAAAAAGTTACAGATTTATGAGAAAAAAAAAACCTCCACTTGGCCCACTGTGTGCCGCTCAAAATTAAACCTTTAGATCCTTGAAAAAGTTTTAAAGGATCTAAAGTTTATTTTCGTGACTTTTTAATTCAAAAATAAATAAAATATCCATGTAACAATTTTAATTTTTAACAATTTGACAGCCGCAATCAAATATACCTGATTTTAATTCGCTGGTAATTTTAAGACGGTTTTTCTGAAATATGGTATACTTGCAAAAAGGGTAGCAATACGTAGCGTTTTTGAAAAATATGAAACGGCCGCACGGAGTAAAAATTTAAATTCAGTACAAACGACAAGGACCGAATTTCGACTGCACCACGGCCGAACCAATTTATATAGATATATATTTACAAATGGTTCAGCCCATGGTTTGACCGAGGTGCGGTCGTGGTATGCTTTGTGGAAAAATTAAGGCCTTACAGTCCTATTTTTGAAATACTACATATATTTTACAGTGCGGCCGTTGTATGGTCTTCTTAATAATGGTAGATATTTATTTTTATTCGGGCAATCCCGGATTTTGATCAGCTAGTATTTGAACCAAAGTGTGTATTTGAACCAAATGCAACTTCGAAATGACCTGCATAGAATTTTATGAATTTTTCAAGTACAAAGCAGTTTTACTTTTTTCACCAAAATTATTTGAATTAGCACAACTTTCTGTGGTTGTTGATTTTGATAAATATATTTAATAATATGTAGATTAAATGCTACGAATTTCCAGTTTTAGTGTGATAAATGATCGCAACCTATCTTTTCTATTTATAATGAAATAAAGTGGTCACAGTAACTAAAAATGCACTTCTTTAAATATTTCGCATATTTTCAGCCTCCGATCTAAGGCCATTAGCCACCGGTCATTCTAACTCAGCGAATGAACTCATTATTCGCAAGAAATCCACCCACAATTTGATTTTGTGGCATCTTGGCAGTAATAAACATCGCCAGATAACACACGCTCCCTCCTACTTAACCTCACCGGTCGAAGGAGCCCCATTCCTCGTCCGACGGAGCCCCATTCTCCGCCCGTGTGTCCACTCACTCAGCAAATTGAACTGGAAGAAATTAAGAGTTTAACCCGTTCGAGCACGACTCCGCTGGCGCGCGATCATTGAATGCGAAGGGGCTAAATCGAGCGCGCTGCTGCGGAGCCTCGCCTTTTTTTACGAGCCCCAGTTAACGAGGTGTTCATTATTTGAGCAGTCATTAGTGGCCCTTCGTGATTTATAGCCGCCTGACTTCTTGGGGGTCAATAGCTCAAAGGTGGCGCCTCGAGAGATTATCACTTTTCTGGCAAGGGATTCTGTCTTTTCAGACACTTTTCTCGTGTCTTTTGTAATATAAGTCTCTGGGGTCCCAGAGCAGGGCAGTGAGCGAATTAAGATCCATGCTCAGATAAACTCCCTTGGGCTTAATATAGCGTAGCAATAAATTTTCTAGTTTATTCGATCTCAAATGATCGTAAAAATTTGTTATTGAAAATAACATGACATGTAAATCACTTTTATCTGAGCTTTAACAGCCTCTTTTTGTGGTTTAGATTTCCGAGGGGAACGAATCTACTACAAAAGATTTCGTCTATTAGAAATTTCATTAAATATAGAGAATGCATGGGTTATTTCATTTGGAATTCATATTGATGACTATAAGCTGGAAAAAGCTCGTAACATGACTCAAAAGAGACCCTGAATCTTTATCTATATATACAGGGTGATTAAAAAATATGGAAACGGCAAAATAACTTTCGAGGAATGCATTTTGGAGAAAAAGGGTTTGGACAAAGGATTTTTCCCTGACTATTCAATGGCGGCCTTAGAATTGACCTTGACCATGACCTTAAATGTCATTTCAAGATCAAGTTGACCTTTTTAAATTGGAATCCATAGACATGACCTTAAGCAACTTGAACCTTTGACCTCTGAGGGTCATATCAAGGGAAGGTCAAAGTACCTGAACAGCAGAATAACTCGCCAGGAATGTATTTTCGGAACATATGTTTCAAACAAAAGTTGCAGGATTATTGACTGACTATCCGCTGGTGACCTTGACCGTGACCCTCGAGGTCATTTCGGGGCCAAGCTGATTTTTTAAAATAGATAGGCATCCCTTGGCTCCAGAAATGGAAAGACCAGAATTTCGATATCCAAAATATGAACTTGACTTTTGTCTAAAACTTTTTTCCTCAAAATACATTCCTCCAAAGTTATTTTGCCGTTTCCATATTTTTGGATCACTCTGTATGAAATATAAGCAATTATTTTTATTAACTACCTATTGTATCATGTAATCGGTTTGTGGAAAAAAGTGAATATTTCAAAAAGTAGTAAAACCTCTCGTATTTAATATAATATATATAAAGTTCATATTTTTATTTGAGCTACTTTACAAGATCCTAAAACAATTTGTTATTTTTTAATTAATTTGTCTTTTGTATTTTTCAAACCAATTTTTTTCAAAAACTTGACGCGATAGGACATTTCGTTATGTACGGAAAAAATCCTATAGAAATGATATAACGCTTATTCTGTAGAAAAATTGTTGTCGACCAGTGTTATTGTATTATTGATGATTTTTGATGATTGAAATTAAATAATTTATATCATTCTCTTTCGTACAAATTTGCGAATGGTTCAAAGCAACTACAAAGTAATGAGAAATAGTTCTACGAACGAATCTACCACTATTCATTGCTACTTGGAAACCTACGGAAAGGAATTCCTTTATATACAATTTCTGTGTAGAGAGTCTTTATTTTTAAAGTACAAAATACACAGACTCTTTCTTTATTGAAAATTCTCTAGAGTCCACTTGTTGACAGGAAACAAGACGGGATAGAATTACAACTCCATAAAAATGTCCTTCAACATTTCAAAAGCAGTTTTTTTCGTAGTAAAAAAAAAAAAATTTATCATCACAGATTTCCCGGAAGGATAATTTGTGAATACATTAAAAAAAATTTCCCTATAAAAATGTTGTAAAGGTAAGACAAAAATTAACAAGAATTTACATCAAAGCATATTTTTAAATATGAAAAATTGAAAAAAGGGTACCTTAAAGAGGATGATTAAGGGTTGCTCCCAAAAACTGAAAAATCCGCAAGCATCATCTTTGGTACAAAGTTAAATTATGATAATCACAACACTTTAAAGTTAAAAGCTCCACCGCAGCATGCTGAATATTAACTTTTGTTTCTTTCCGGAAATTAAGAAAACCCTCGAAGAAGCTCGTCGCTGCTGTGCTTCACCGCAATAAGGAGCCAAATCGAGAAACCCTTTAAACTGGTTTCCGCTGCAAAAGAAGCCAAGGACGATTAAGGAAGGGATAATAAAAGACAGAATGGGACAATGGAAAAATGGATGAAGCATCCACGACAGAGTTAGCCGATTTGTTTGGATTTTTACTCTTCAGACTTTTCCTGTAAAGCTCACCAGATGTTTCACGACTTCCGCGGACAACGTCGTCGTCGGTAAAACTTCTTATATTTAATTTTTTATTTTTTTGCAACATATTTGCGAAGTAAAGACGAAAAATTCTCAAGATGTTGTGGTTCTTTTAGTCGTTTTACCTCAATTCTTTCCCTTTTTTCGCATCTATTTGGATGAGTCAGAGAAATCAAGAGGATTGCGATTTTTTTTTTTTCTCATCCAATCAAGCGTAATGCTCCAAAGGGTGGCGAACCATAAATCTTCTACTTCTTTCAAAGGTCAACAGATTTTCTGCAATCAAAGTTGCTTCTATCATGCCCCCACCACTCGCTGAGTCGGGGGAAAAAATATGCAATGGAAAAAACACTGATTTTGCTAAAAGATGGGGACTTAGTGGCGCCACAATTTCTCGTAGACTAAGAGTTGGAACGGACTCCAAAGAATCTAGCATAGGAAACTATCTGTCTTATATATCTCATATGCATGTATCTCGCGGTCTTTCTAGATCCTTTTCAATTTATAATTTCCCCATTATTCACGATTCTTAGCTCAAGCATCGCGTTTCGTATCTTTTGGAGCGTCGTTGTTCACGCTCGCGGCGAATTCCTTAAAATGCTTTTTGAATGTTAAGCAGTAGTTTGGAGGATTCCCCCCGAGCTCCAGGAGAAGAATTCGTTGTGATGTGCAACATGAATAAAAGAAAATCCTTTTCTCTGCTGCACCGAAAAACGAATGAAGCTTTTGTGGTCTTGGTTCTTGTGCGAGAAATGCATTAAACTACTTTGGGCAGGTGCCAGATAGTCAAAAATGTTTTTGGTGTAAGGATGGGGGTTAAATTAAAAAAGGATTTCCTCTTGCAAGCATACCTTCCGGGGTTTTTTTGGTATACTAATCGGCAGGTGTTGGCTCTTTTAGAATTTTAAAGAGGTTGCTAGGGTGACAAGTCTTCTACACTTCCATTAAACAATTTCTATCCTTTGTAGTGGTAAGTACTTAGATTAAAGAGTACAGGATAGGACATGACGTGCAGAATTCGTGTACATGTGTGAAGCATTTCTTCTCAAGAGGGTAGTTGGCTTACACATAACAGGGAGAAAGAAGGACGAAAATAGAAGCTTACTTGTCATCCTTATTTTTTATGTGGGGCACGTTGAATTTGCGAAAAGTTCGATTTTACAGAGATTTCGTAGTAAATTTACACAACAGACAAATTGTAACAAATTAAAATTCCCAAAACAGGCAAAAATTGAATGTCTCGGCGAATAATTTTACGCGCTCTGAAATTGCTCAGAGAACTGTCAAAACTCGTTGGAACTATCGTACTTAAATTAATTTAAAATTTATTATGGGGTCTTTAAACTTAGTGCCCTCTTTTCATTCTGCGAATAATGAACAGCTGCTGTGATTGTGTATCCAACCATAAACGCAAAGGTTACTTACACATCACGAAATTGCTTCAGATAATTCGTCTAATGTGCCATCCTCTAATCTATAATCTAATGCCCTAGACACACAGCACAAATAAATTACTAATTGGTACTAATTACATCATGGGCTATCATCATTATAACCACTAAATGACGAAAAACTTGATCAAAATGACTATAATTTTTTTATAATTTATACCTAAATGACGAAAGGTGTTCAGCTGATTTTGTACGTATATTTCTATACCAGTTGTGACATTACATTGCGCTTTTCATTACAAAGAACAAGAAGAAGAAAAGAGCAAGGACTATTGAATAACTGACAACTGCTAAATGATGATTAAGAAATGGCTGTCTGTCAGCACTTCATTAATTAATAATTAGTGCTAAATGAGTAATTAACTAATTATTAATTTCGCGCACTGTCTGTCTAGTATTGGTCTTGGGTCATGTTAAAACCTTCTACAATTACAAGCCGTGAACTGGCCTTATGAAAGTGTGCGTAAGTAGTGGTCTAACGTTCGAGTAATTTACTTTGGCGCTTATAGGGGATGGATCAAACTCCTACTGAAATTCACATTTACCTGGATTACACTGTTAATTCTAGTGTTTTAATTTATTTTAAAACATTTTAGTGTTTAAATTGATGTACCCAATTTTAAAACTATTTGAGAATTTTAAATATTAAAAAAAAACACTAGATTTGTTTTATTTCAAACGTTTAGTGTTTTATTTTGAAATAGTTTAATTTAAGATGTTTTAGGGGTTTTTAATATATATTCTATATAATATATTGTAGGAATATTGATAAGAAATTGAAATTGTAATAATTCTCGCAAGCTTATTAATTTTCTCAAATTATTAGAATATATTTTCTCCCACAACACTCATACAAACTATGTATCTTTATATCCAATAAAAGTATCAAAAAGCGACTGGATTGGCTCAGCGCTATAAAGACTTCACTGAAGAAGATGGATCAAAGGTTGTCTGGTCTGATGAGTCTAATTTTCAGGTACGTTGTTGCTTAAAACGGCAAAAATCAATTTAACTCATTTGAAAGTTATTAGACCTCATTATGGTATTTAATCCACAACCTCATTTTTTCCTTATTTCGTAGGTATTTGGAACTCCAGGTGCAACGTTTGTGCGAAGACGGGTGGGGGAGGAATATAACCCATTTTTCAACAGGACAATGCCACACATCTCGGACAACAAGACAATGGATGGAAGAAAATAACATTCGACTTTTAGATTGGCCCGCTCAATCACCGGATCTAAATCCAATCGAGCCAAACTTTAAAGGGTAGGATCAGGAATCGTCAAGTAACATCAAAAGACAACTTGAAGACCGCTCTACGTGAAGAATGGAATAAAATTACCAAAGAAGAATGTAGAAAATTAATCGGCAGTTTACCGAATAGAATAGATGGTGTTATAAGGGCAATGGATACAAAATATTAATAAATTTGACGTATAATACTTGCTTATAAATATTTATAACTTAATTTCATCCCCACTCTACTTATATTGAAGAAACCCAAAATTTTATAGGTGGCTGAATACTTTTGGCCAAGGCTGTAAATTATTATGAATATAATTAGAATATTATCATTTAAAATTTTTTTTATTATGAATTTATATACTCTACATGGGTTAATTAGGACATTAAAAATGTTTTATTTGGATTTAATTTAATTAAGACGTTTTAAACATTTTTCTGTAATATGTATAACATTTCAATGTCTAAAATAAGTAAACGCTTATGTTGTTCTTATTTAAAATGGTTCATCAAATAAAACACTAACATATTTTAAATTAAAACACTTAGATTTACAATGAATGTAATGTTTTAGATAATTCAACCTCCGAGTTCGTTATAATGAGGTTTTACTGTATAATCAAATACCTTATAGTTTCTGAGACTTGGAAATTTTTGAAAATTCAATTTCAATTTATACATTTTTAGTTTATTGAATATAGAAAAAAAATTAAAAGAAAAGAGTTTTTACTAGAACTAAAAAAAAAGTAATTTCACTATAATAACCTACGTCATTTTTAATTTATGAGAAGAGGAAAATTTTTAAAATTTATTAATTTTAAGGGCATTTACTATAACTACAAAATTCACAAATATCACTACAATCACTTACTTTTACTATTCTAATATAAAGTCGAATTCCAATTTTCACACAGCTTAAAAAGTTGTATATAATTTTCTCAGTGTATTAATTACACTTATCCTCTAAATTGTAATGTTTTTTGTTATATTTAACCAAAGTTGCAATTATAATAATAATCGCCATAAGAGCCCCTGTATAAGATTAAAATTTTGAATTACAATATCTCAAAAACTGTTGAACAAAATACTTTCAAATTTGGAGTATGAATTCAATTAATACTAAACCAATAAATAATAATATATATAATAAAATTTCATAAAGTTCTGATCATTTCCACTAAACCAAGTCTTAAAGAAGAATCATTTTGTGTCTTATTCTTGGTCAAGTCTCACAAACATAGTACAGTAAGATTGCAAGACCAAGACTGATTTTGCTCATCACTAAATCCATTGCCACCCATTTACCTGAGGCAATTGAATCATTAAGTGGCAAATAATGGGGCTTCTCAGTTCATAAGGAAGGGTATGAGACAGGCTGAAGGGGATCATTAGTCAAGCCGTCAGCTCAACCGCGTGCCACTCCTCACGCCCATTTCATCTGGACAAGAAAAGGAGGAAGAATTCCTCGGATGCTGGATACAACCAACAATTATCCAGATTGTTCCCTGGCGAGACATTGAGCAATCCAACCTCCTTGACGTGCATCTCGCAGCAATTACAAAGCCTTAGAGATAAGTGCGCGCTTTTGAAAAGCCCTTCTTCGTCAGCTCGACATCTTGTCACCCTGTAAAGGCTGTCAATTTAATTATGACACATTGTCCCAGGTCCCCGCCTCAACGGTCAAACCTTATTCCTTTATGTTTTATGCATGAAGATTGATACTCCCGTCTTTTTCGTCCTTAAGTTGAACGAATGGTTCATGAGTCCAGCGCGACTACTGTAGGAAGAGATCTTTCTGATCTGCTGGACTGGACGACTGGACCGAGCATCACCCCTTGAGGAGGAATGAATGACTTAAAGATGAGGCAAAATAGATTGCTTGATAAAAAGATGAGAATGAGATGAACGCTCCAATCTCAGAAAATGATGCTATGTGTGAAGCAATGCTGGCACGAGTTATATGCGCCATAAATATATTAGCCGGATTTGAGCATCCACTTAAGTGAAGGGCAAAGTATCATGGGAAAAAAAAAATAAGCCGCCAGGGATAATCCCTAAAAAAGAGCTCCCGAAAAAAAAATATACAAAAGCAAAGACACGAAAAAAAACTCTAAGTGATAAATGCCCTCGAGCACAAGCCGGAGTAAGTAGGTGCTGAAATTATCATAATTTTTTAAGGGAGTCACCCTGCTCCCGGATCGCAGTACATTTATATTTAATAACACTTGACGGGAAAGGGATGGAAAGTTTTGCATAAAATTCAATTAAGAATGAATGAAAAAGAGACCCAGACCTTCGGCAACCAGAAATTTTTTTATGAAAACGCACAAGCTCCAGCAGCAAAGGTTTGAGAGACTCGCTAAAAAAAAAGGACGCCAGAGGAACAACAGCGATATGATGGTAGCTATAACGATAACCGAGATTAATTTGGGTGGACGTTTTAATTCGACACGGCTCGTTGGGAAAATTTAAATCGAGTGGAATTTCGTTGAGATCTTATTTATTATTTATTATTTATTCATTACAATACCCAAGAGACTTATTTTGTTGGCATTGGTTTGCCGCAGGCAACCGTACCGCCCGGATGGAGATTTATACTTTTCAGTAAAAAGCACCATCACGATATTGATTTACAAGTCAAGAAATACTGCAATGCAATTTCCACACGGTACTTGGATGCATTTCAATTAGGTTCATTAAAAATTGCACTTAAAGGAGGAGTTCAGAAAGTTGGTGAGTGGAAAAGTTTACAACAGCGGCGCCGGCAAGTAAACTATATTATCGAGTTATAGTCTTCTTACTTCCGCCATAGAGCAATAACTTTGCCACTTTGCTGTTCGGAAAAGTCTTGTAAATTTCCTTGAAAAATCACAGGGAACTTTGCACTTTTCCTAGACCGTCCCTCACACTCTTACTGATTTATGGAACTAGTTATTGTGACTTTTATATTGCTTGCAGACACAAACTCAACTTTGTTGAAGTTTTCTTTCATTAGTCTGACCCGCCCGCTTTCCATACTCTTCAGCGTCATCTTGCGATAGCGACAGAAAATTTTCTTTTTTAAAAGATAATAAACCAGAACTGCACTGTAGACACTATCGGTTCGGTTTATTCTGTCCAACTTCACTACCCTTCTTCACGAAGAGAAAAAGGGTCGCCTTCGAGATTCGAATAAATTGAAAAAATGCCCTTAAAACTTAAGGAAGGCTATGGTGGAAACTTTCTGAGATGACAGCGGGAGGAGTTATGAGCTACTTGTTCCAAGACAATGTCGTTTTGATAGTGAATTTCTGCAGAGTCAGTCCATTTTTGCAGACCCTTGAGACGGTTGTAAGATGCTAGTGGAAATGGGAAAGCAGGAGATTGTGTAAGATAGTCGGTGACTTCTTCACACTTTGTAGTACCAATGCTCGGACAAGAGTTTGGTTTGCTTGTTTTGATTGAGTTAAATATTTTATGAGCTACAGAAAGTGTTTGCTGTTGCAGTTCATCTAATATATTTATATTGAAATCTTGAAGAACCAATTGTATAATATGATTTATTGCATACTAAGTGGTTTAGATGAGAATATGGCAGGAGCATATAAATTAACTAAATTGGCCTTTAGAAGTAGAAAGCAAATTACAAAACTATGCACTAGCAGACCAGAAGTTTTTAAAATTGTGGATTCGAAAAAGTAAATATTAAGTATATTTATAACACGGTCTTTAGAGATTTCAAAAACGGTATGTAACCCTATAATTTATAATTTGCGACCATAGTAAAATTAAATAAAAAAAAATTTTAACCAAAATAGTCATAATTTACGGAATCCCAAATTAAAAATATAATTTTTTTTAACCCTTTGAAGAACAACGGGTCACCTGGAGACCCATAAACACTCCAATGGCTTTTAATTATTTATGGCCCAAATATGATCGATTTCGTGGCAGTTTTTTATTTTATAGTTTTCCAGTCTTGCAATAATTATAATTATTTATGAAATATTGAAATAATTATTTTTAATAGAAAATATATAACAAAAAGCATAAGTTTTTATTAAAATAAATACATCACAAGAGCAAATATTAGCTATATTTATCTACAAAATAAACTTGTATCTATAGGTTTTTGGGGTCGCTGATTACGAACTCATTGTCAGATTTTAAAAATTCAAAACGGAAAATCGAATATTCTAGAAAACGCTCTTTATATACTATTTTTCAATAAAAACCTTTTTTTTCATTTTTATCCTCCATATTGGATCCGCCATTTTGAATTACAAAAACCGGGAATTAGATTCGCAATCAACAACCTCGAAAACCCCCCCAACTAGTAGGTATTAAAATTATTTCAAAATTTTCTCCGCTTCTTTGAAATTTAAAAATAGTAAATTCGTAATCAGTGATCTCCAAAACCCCGGAATAACAATTTTCATTAAAATTCGATAGCTTGAAAAATACGTTCTTCAAAGGTTGCATTTTGTAAATCACGACCACCTAAGTACTTAGATTTAACGAAGTTTTAATCTTAGGAATCGTCTTGACGCTGAGTTATTTATTTTATAAAGTGGCTCTTAAAACAGAACCAATCTAAAAACGATAAAGCAAATTTTTTTCGGGCTTATTAATTTTATAATTTTAGCCCAAGCCTTTAAAGTGTATTCTGGGCTCTTTCTTATACTTCGAGCAAAAGCTAATTAACCCATTAACGTTCACAGGACGCAATTTCGGCATCTGAATTCCACCACTGTTTCCTATGTTTTCGAGGGTGTTCTTTCCAACGGGGATGGTTAAAATTTCTCGAGAAAAAGGTTTAGAATAAAAAAAAAAGCCTAAAAAACGCAAAAACACGTGATTTTTTGATGAGATTTTTTTTGTTTAAAATGATTTTTCGTTACCTTTTCATTTTTCTTCATGCCTAAAACCAATAAAAATCGCGGTTTCGATATCTCAACTAAAAATATATGTGATTATTTTTATGTACTACTCGAACGATTTACTTCCAATTTTGTGCACATACTTATTTACTATATCTACTCCATTGACCACAGTTTAGAGCAAAAAAGAATTTTTTGGCAAGATGGCAAAACGTTTTTTAATTGAAAAAATGTTGAACACTTTTTTTCAAACTTCTGCCAAATTGCAAAAAAATTAATATAAATTTTGACCTCACTTTAGGTCAGTGTGATAGTTTAAACTCAAAACTAATAAATTTTGTTTGTTTTTATGATTGCAATTGAATATTTTGGCCAGGATATTACCAAGCGCAAAACTTTTTTTTCATTTAGCTGCACCACAACGTTGGGCTCGGCAACCGCCATTTTGTTTTTATAATTGTTTTTTATCAGTGAAAATATAATATTCAAATCTAAATAAATAAGCATAGAAAATTTCAAAACGATATCTGTTGTAGTTTTTTGTTTAAGAGCAGTTTGAAAAAAAGGTCACTTTTTCCAGGCTATAGGTAGAATAACTTGTAAATAAATGAATAAATAAATCACAACTGCATATTAAAAGCACTTCAAAGACTACTTTTCAAATGTTGATGAATATAAAAAATTCCAAACCCGCCTAAAAGTATGCAAAACAACGATATCTTCGAGACTCGACAATTTTCCGCTCTATATTTCAAATAAAATGTGAAAAATCGCATAATCTGGCGCCACAACCCCAAGAAAGTGGCCCTGATAAATGAAAAATTCTTTTCAAGAGTTAAACAAAAAATTACCTTTCCATGCTTTTCCCACAGCACTAAAATTCCAAAATAATCTCTGTCAGCCGCAGACTTAAAAACTTTTTCTCCCCCGTTCGTTTCGTTCATTTATTAGAACGCAAACAAGACAAGCGAGTGCGGTCACATAAAATACAAACATAACGAACAGAACTAAGAAAAAAGCAAACAAAAAACCAAAATAAGAAGAAATCTTCGAAACATTTCTTGCTCTTAAAAGGAGCATAAATCATAATTGCCCCACCGGCAGAGAATTTAATTTCCTTGTGGTTTGTTTCTGGAGGCGATCTTTTCCGCGTGCATATATAGTATATATAGTATAATATATATATGGTATATAGGCTCGTCTTTCCCATGCCATTTCGCCGCGCTTTTATAATCCCAACAGAAAATTTCAACTTTCATCCCACCCAGCGCAGCCATATGCTATGAAGTTGAGGAGACTCTGAGACAAACAACGCGCTCACTCAAAGTTTTATCATCATACACCAACCATACAAGAGTTTTGCAAGCAATTTCAGTTTGGCGTTTTTGCGGCTCTTCACATGCATTTGAAAACTTCTGGGATAAATGTTTCATTTGCATCCACATTCCATTTATGGCATGGGTCGAGCAATATTCGGTTTTATATGTAAATTTCGGATAAGCCGCTAAATTAATGGCTATCCCGCAAATTTTCAGAGTTTTAATGAAAATTTTCTCAAAAAAAGAAATATATAGCATATGTACGAATATGCTTCTTCAAATTATATATATCTATATACTCACGTTTGTCGACAGTTGACTGTAAAGACTCATGACTTGCTCCCGAGCATCGGCCAATTCCCGCTTGAGTCGGCGCACCTCGTTTGCCTGTCGCTCCTCGGCTGAACCGTATAAGGAACTTCCACCTGACAGCAGTGATGCAGCACTGCCGTGGACTATAAAGAGAATTTTAATCAAAAATGTATAGTATAAAATTGATATGTTAACGGGACATGATCATGGGGTTTATCCCCTTTTTAGTAAGGATCACCAGAAATCTTACCTTCATCATTTTTCTTCGGATAAGTTAGCCGATGGCAGCTTGTAATATTCGCTGGACCGCCACCGTGGGTCGGTGACAGGGGTCCACTGAAACCGCGATTTGGTGGAGTTGGAGACGTCGGTTGGCTCCAGGGAACTGTCACTGTATTCCCATTACTTCCGGGGGGTATCGTCCCAACTGGCAAGCAATAGTAGGGCTCCACTTCAACGTCTGGCCCTCGACTCAACATCGATGGGTACATTTTTTCCGATTTAGTCGATCTGAAAAAAATTGAATTAATAAAATCGAAATCTTTTTTTTTTTTTTCTTTACATTAATATTACAGCATACACGCGACACAACATGATAAATATATGTAAAAGCGGCTTAAAGTCAAACAAAATCAATGCGACATACATATAATCGAGCAGAATCTCGTTAACTCGAGTGCGTGCTCAATGCTCATTTTTGATTTCTACTCGTAAGCGTGTGGGACGGCATTTTTTTGAGGTAACGAGAAAATATTTTAGACGTTATCGGATGAATTACACGACGGAAATTGCGCTGTTATGACGTACTTAAAGCAATTTTAAGGATTAAAGAGCAGCCTTAGTATTTTTAATAACTACTAAGCTATGTAATCACCTTCAAATCCGAAGCTTAATGGCTTTCCTAATCGTTACAAGCAAATGAAGAAATTAGATTCAGTATTGATAGCATAAATGTGTGAAATGGTCCATGATACTTTGATAAGAGCTCATTATTTTTTAGGTAAAATCAATTCTCTTAAATTCTTTCTATTCATAGTTAAGTTGACGTTATAGCATTATACTAAATAGAAATTTCTAAATCATTATTGCAAGGATTTTAAAATTTAGAAACATTGTCATTGTTTTTACTGATCCAAACTTCAAATCTTGAACTGAACAAATTATTGAATTCAGCTTTTGGCGCCAAGTAAGCATAATGGAATTTTATGTACATTTCAAAATTAAAAAGTTTTACTATAAATAACCCTAGACAGACTATCAACAAAATTTTAAATTTCGAGCGTTCTTAATTTAAACATTTATTACGTCAGGTTCAAGGTCATTTCAAGGTCAAATTGAGAAAAATAAACTAAATAACACTGAGTAGTTCATGTGAAATTTGTTACTTAGGGGTTTTTGGGGTCGTTGATCACGAATCGGAAGTGCGAATTCGAGAATTCTTGAATCCAAGAAGGAGATTCCAATATGGCTATATTAGATTCATGAAAAGTTGAGTAGTTAATGCGAAAATGTTGACAAATTCAAGAATTCCTTAATCCAACATGTCGACTTAATGATGAGCTTAAAATGACCTCTATTTAAGGTTTTAAGGTTAAACGGATCCCTTTACTGAAATTCCGCAACCGCAAAAAACTTATATGCACAGTGGCTGGTATATGTCGCGTAGCCAATTCTCAATTTAAGCTTGAGATAACTTACAATTGACCTTTAAATAAAATTTAGAGAGGTTAAACTGGCCCAGAATTTGAAATCAGCAATCCAAAAACCCATGTATTCAGTGGTTAGTTTTCAATACAAGCCACTTTTAGTATTAGACCTTGGATTGGTTTTGAAATTACCTCTGACTGACCTTGGTGGATTGATAAAATCACGAATTCATATTCAGCAACCCCAAAAACCTACATATTTTTCTTTTCAGAATTATTTAGTGTATTTTTCTCAATTTCACCTTTAAATGACCTTGAACCTGACGTGATAGAGAGCGTCAAATTACATAGAAATAAAATAGTCTGGTCAAATATGCATCAATCTTTTTTTTTTTTTTTTTTTTGTAAACCTGTATAATTTTTAAATTGTGTACGCACGAAATTCTAAATTTCGTTAGCAGTCTGTCTAGACTCTAGGGTATTAACAATACTATTAAATACAAAATAAGCTGCAATGTCTAATCCGAATTAGATTACGAAAAAAAACCCAGCTATTATACAAATGATTTGATTTTATGTTATTTTAAATATTTATATTTTAGTATCTCTTATTCTGAGTTGTAACGTCTGTCGATAGTGTCTCTTGGTCGGGTCGTGAAAGTGTAAAATCGGTATTTTGTAGTCGAGTGACTACAAAAAATTACACGAATTGAAACGATGTTTTCGCATATTAAATTTGGATAAAGGGACAAAGATAGGGGATTTTTATATTGAACGCGTTTCATTTTAATAACTTACAATCATACGTATCGTATATACATAATTTAAGATAAAGATAATAAATGAAATGAATCCATGTGCTTTATTGTTCTTTGTTTTTGCAATTGACTTGAATTGTTAAAATCAAACACATTTAGGTATAATAATTACTACCTATATCTTATATTTTAAAATTTTCTTTTAACTTTGTCGTTAAAGCAAATGGTCGTGACAGAAAAAGTCACTTTTAACAACTCTTGTCGTTAATAATTGTCATCAATTGTCGAGATTTTCGACAAGTGACTCGATCGCAAAAATAGGGGATAGTATTTTTTAATTTCTTATTTGAATATTTTTATTAAAACAGATTGCTGCACCCTATTAAAAACTTCAGCTCACTTTTAATTCAGTTTGCATTTCAAATATGTGTTACAAAAATTACATTCATTGCAACTCATATGAAATATATTTGAATTTATTAAATATACAGATGGAATAGAAAAGAGTTTTATAAAATGCAAATTTTTTCTGTACTAATTATGTTAAAATTTAAAATCAAGAAACTTATTTAAATGCATAGCGTAAAACCCTAGAAATGTATACTATAAAATAAAAAATATATGTGTACGATGGTGAACAATCTGAAAAACATTCATTAACTCTAGGAAAATAATATCAAGAATTTTTTTTCCCCGCAATTAAACCATTGGAAAATATTAAAAAGCCTTTAAAGAGAAATGTTGCAGGTTCTTTTTTTTTACATAATACTGCAGCTAAAAAACAAAGAGGAAACATCAGAAATATAAAAAAAAAAAAAATCTATTAAAATCGTGCAATGCATTTCCCTAATTGCAATATACACGGACTTGAACTGCATTTCCTCTTTTACAGTAAACATACACTTGAACTGCCTTTCGTTAATCACACTGATTATGCATAATATGAAATTGCATTTCTCTAATCGTTGCAAACATACAGTTGCAACTGCATTTATTCACAGCCGGCATTATTAAGCACCTGTAAGTATGCAATGAGCGATAAGCCCTCATACTGCTACAACCTGACGTCATAAGTGATCTATTAAAAGCCCAAACGGAAATGTTTTGCACTAATCCAACATTGACAGAGTACAAAATCAACATAGTCCCCTGTAAAGCCGGTTAATTACCTGACCATGTACCTCAATCCCACAGCACGATTTCAAATTAATGAAAACAAATCCGGTGGACATCATCGATGAGTTGGGCTGAGTTTAAGCATCCCACCCAGTGATGTGAAGGTGGGTGCAAGTTATGAGCAATAAAAAACCTACGTGACCTGATTTATCCAGATTACACAAAGCGGAAATTTAAATCCCTTCTGTTTGAGAGATGTGAGGGAAGGGACGTTGTACTGTATGAAAAACAAAAAAATGCTTCTCATTAATTTCGTTCGATTTTCAATTTCGACTCATCACACACTGTAAGCAATTATTCAAATGCCAAAAGCATAGAAGAGTTGATTATTTGCTTCTTTTTTTTTTGAGGTTTCATTCATTTCTAGTGAGAATGCAGGCAGGTTTCCGCTGCTTTTACCTTCATTTTAAATCAAACGGAAAAGCTCTCGATGATAGGAGCCAAATTTGCAGAAAACTGATAGGGCGTTCTATAACTATACTATATATGGTGATAGTGTAGCAACACCTGAACCCCAACGAATTGACGGTGCGCAATGATATTGCCGCACAACACAAAAGCATAAAAATCTTTCCGACATAAGTTCTACTGAACTTTTAACTGAATCATGGGAAATTACGAGTTCAGTAGAATGAATGCACACTTCAGGTTGAAGTTGTGCTTTTGTTTCCGGTTGCAGGTGGGTGGAACGTGTTCCACCTGGTTACAACCTGAGCACCAGTGGGATAAGGTAGGTCGTTCGGTCGTTCGTACCTTTTATCTTGCAGAATCGCTTTACAGAATAGTCTCTATCTCCCTCGCACTCATGTGAATGGATATAGCTGAATATGTAAGGTGATAGAGATACTGTTTGAAATTATGTTGCGCTGCATGACACAAAAATGGAAAGCACAAAAAAATAAACAGAAGCAGCAAAAGCACAATGAGGATAAGAACGTGCAGACACAACAAAAAGTAAACAGGTAAAAAATGAGACTAGAAAAAAAAAAGGCGAGCACAGGTGGATGGCGTGTTTTATGTGTATTTTTTGTTTTTTTTATATTTTCAACCAAGGCGGTGATGCCTTTCGCGGAAGCAAATGAAGCATAAGCATCAGAGAAAAACTCATTAAGCAGCCTGCCGCCAGCGAGGTGGGCTTTTTCTCGATATTTTTTTAAAAAAACCAAGAATTTTTGTGTAAAACACTTAAGTACCTTGGGTACGTCCTCTCTTTCAGATAGCTTTCGAGGGTTGGATGAGAAGAAAAAAAAGAGATAGAAAATAAATATATAATATAAAGTATATATATATTTTTTTTTTTGTGGGGTAGCAAAAAGTAAGAACAACCAAGAAAGTGGTAATCGTTGTGGTCTAGGTAATGGCTTCGTGTGCTCATTTAATAATAATTTTATAAGAGAGATTTTACCTTATACTGTTGCTCCTGTTCAGACGTGGGCTCTGTATGTAGGATGACTCCCCCCGATGGAGCAATTTATGCCCGTGCCGTGTCAGGCCGGGGGAGCCAATCTGTAGGCTTTCCAAGGAGTCACCCTCTGAAAGTCGGCTGCTCGCTGTGTTGCTGTGCTTAAGCCAGAGGGCGTATGTGCTGTACTCGGGCTTTACTTCCGCATACGTTTGGGTGTCCGAAAGACTCCCGTCGAGGATTTTCCCAGAGCCACGGCTCGAAATTCTGGAACGGGAGCAACGACAAAATTTAATCTATAAGAAAAATAAACAACAAACCACCGCAGGAGAGTTTTGTTTTTGTCGCGAAAGGATTTAGATACAGACGGTGGGGGTGTGAGCCGCGGTGGTATTTTGTGGTGTGCTTGAGCTCTGTATAGAGTTTTAGGGGTTTTCTGTGGGATTTAGCGAACTCATAATGAGCACGATATGGTTTACTGGATTAATAAAGGCGTCTCGTGTCGGTTATTAATTACTCCATAATTAGCGTCAGGAAGCGATGTTCACGCTTGAAAAGACTAGCAAATTGTGGATAGATTATTTTTGAGATTGAAGAGAAATATCCCAGTTTCCGAATACACTTTTTAATTTAAAGCGGGATCTGTAAACGTATTTGGCTACATCCGTGAAATACAAGCAGTGATTAAATGCATATGTAGTAATGTAGTCCTATGATTTCTTCAGTTTCTTGACAATTTTTATGAGGACAAGAAGTAGGAAGACTTAAGAAGCTGTTAACATCAACTTTTATGAAGATCTAAAAAATTAATTGCTGACGGTTATTTTTCTAAACAAAAATGAAAATTATGCTTTGCATTTGATTTTTAAAATGAAAAATAAAAATTGCAATTTAATTTTTATTTTGAAAATCAAAAATAAAAATCAGAATATGATTTTTATTTTTAAAATCAAAACTAAAAATCAGAATATTATCTTTATTTTTAAAATCTAGAAAATGGTTTTATTTATTAATTTATTTTATGATTTATTTTTAAAATCAGAAATAAAAATCGAAAAATTACTTTTAATTTTCAAATCTGAAATAAAAATTGGAAAGTGACTTTTGTTTTTAAAATATATATTAATAAAAATGTAAATATTCCTTTGTTCCAAATTTTAAATCTTCGAAACTTGAAAATAAAAATCATTTTCTGATTTTTATTTTGATTTTAGAAATAAACATTCCCTGGTTTTAAAAATAAAAATCATGAAATTTGGTTTTTTAATTTTAATAGTAAAAGCTTTTTCCTGTTTTTTTTTTTTTTTTTTTTTTTTTTTGTTAATAATAGGTGTTAATTATTTTTTTTATTATTTCGATTTTTGATTTTAATAACAAAAATCTTATCCTTATTTTTATTTCTGATTTTAACAATAAAAATAATTTTAAGATTTTTATTTCAGATTTTAAAAATATAAATCAGTTTCTAATTTTAAAAATAAAAATCACTTCTTGATCATACACTCTGACTTTTATAATAAAAATCATATTCTTTTTTGTACTTTTGGTTTTAAAAATAAAAATCATATTTTGATTTTTATTTTAAAAATAAAAATCATATTCTGATTTTTATTTTTTATTTGAAAAATAAAAATGCGAAATTTTTTTTTTTTTATTTTTATGGAAAAAATCACAAATTGGAAAAGCACGTACAATTTTTAAAGCTCAGACCATAAGAATCATAATCCTACATTTGAACCAATTTTTCCCACTTTATCTACATGATTTTTTGGTTTGAAAATATTAATTGTTATTTTCGATTCCTGGTGCTTTCTAATAATACTATATTAAATTAATTAAATGCTTGAGATTCCAGTAAAACTGTCGGCTTTTAATCCATTTTTTTTTAATGTTTAAAAAGCAATATTTCCATGCTAACCTCCTATTATTGTCAATTTTTACTTGCAAATCAATTTAAGGATTTAAGAAAGACATAAATATTTTAAAAAAAAATCCATAATTCATTTTTCCCGTGTAAAATTTCCCGCTCTTTTTGAATCTGCAGTCAGAATCGTAAAATGTTTGATAAGAAATCCGAAAATGGCATCTTCAATATGGCGGTGGGGTGAATAGAAAAATAGAAAAATTTTCAACAAATAACCTTCTTATAGGTATTTGATGTCGGTCATCACGGAACTTGAGTCAATGTTTGATTTCATGAATGCTGTATTCAATAAGTTTTGATGTTTTGATGGAAATATGATACAAAAAAACGTTTTCACAGTCCCGTCGATTGCATTGTGATTTGCTGAAATAATTATAATTCGTGGATAATAGTTATTATGAGCTCAAGATAAAAAAAAAATAGACCATTTAGAGAATGGTAAAATAATCGCTATATACGATTCTTTCCACTACAAAGTTTTTATGGTAAACATTTAACATAATTGAATTTTCATCAACTTTCTAGTTCCCAAAATGGAATTTTCTGTTAAAACTTTTCCGATTCTGACTACAGATTCAAAAAGAGCGAGAAATTATACAATGGAAAAATTACTTATTAATTTTTTTTTATTATTATTTTTACATTTTTTTGATTTAAATAAATTTATTTAAATTATAAATCGTTTTTGAGGAAATTCTTTTTCGTCCTGTTCCCTTAAGTCCATTTTTGTGTTTTTAAATTGCCTTGCTGTTGTGTTTCGTGTTAGAAATCTAATTACGATAAGAATTTAATAACAAATACTTCGATATAAACTTTTTCTTTCCCTAGTCACGAAAAGGCGCCTAAAATATGACTGAGAGAGATATACATGGAAAGAATTTCGAACTGATGAAATATTCGTAGTAGTCGCAAGCAGGTCTACTCCACGGCTTGTTATAGAGTGGGATTTTGATAGTAGTTATGAAGTTATCAATGCCAGTTGATAAAATATTTCAAGTTTTCGTTGCCATTTGACGGGAATTTTAAAGTTTTTGATGGTAATTGACAAAATTTTTCAAGTTATCGAAGGCAGTACATGGGAATTTTAAGTTATTGATGTTAGACTACAAAAATTTTTAACTTGTGGATGGTAATTGACGAAACATTTCAAGTTGCTAATGGCAGTCGATTGGAATTTTGAAGTTTTCGATGGAAGTTGATAAGCATTTGAAGGTTTTGGATGGCAGTTGATAGAATCGTTCAAGTTTTCAATGAATTAAAAAAAAAAATTTTAAAGTTTTTAATCGAAGTCGACAAACTTCAACAGTTGAGGACAAACAATATTATATATCATGTTGAAAATAGTAAATTTCAGATACCTACATATTTTTAAGATGTGACTCATTCGGGCTCGATGGGTAAGAGGTTGTTACTTTTGTTATTTCCAAAATGCTTTAATATTGAACCCTGAAATAATTCTTAATGTATTTGATAAATGCTATAACCTTGTAAAATCCAGCAAATGGCACAAGAAGACCTAATTAAGTTGCCTATTATGAGCGCCTATTTTGTCAGTCAACAGGGTGAAAATTTCGTGAATTGTCTGTCGCATCAAATCTAAATTGATCTTTAAATATTGCTTGCTATCAAAATCTTTGATCAACATGACACTACCACATTCCATGCCGCCACAAATGACCAACGACAATATCAGGCATAAAATTATTTTTTGTGACCCAAAAATTAGATGTCATCGTCCCCTAAAACTATCACCAAAAACCCGAAAGTGCTCAATTTACTGTTAACAAGTCGGTTTTTATCCCTCAATCAAATTCGGCCAAACTAGCACTTCTTCTATTCGGCAGATTCAATTAAATTACTGACAAAAAAATAGAAAAAAACGTTGAAGCATTGAAACAACTGCCGGTAATTTAAAGCAGGCGCTTCGTTGCGCGCGACTCAATTAACAGAAGCAATTGAGGCACAACGAGGCAATATCGTTTTTTGATTTTAACGATCTGCGCTAAACTGCTGGTTCAATATCAAAAGCGGATGAAGTCAAGGAAAACACAACTGAGACGCCGTGAACCGAACACAATCGATCGATTGATTTGCGTTTAGACTAAATAAATTTTTTTTTTTCGATAAGCTGCTTTTTATTATTTTATGAAACGTGACATACTGCTTATTTATATTTAAAATTCCTCACAGTGGGAGGTTAGAGGCAATGATCTATAAATTAGAAGAATGTTTAAAAACTCTCTTAAATCAGAGCAGGAATTTCATACGAAAACCCACATTTTGGGCCCTATTTTCAAATTCCTTCTGAGATCCCTTACAAATGTTTGTACTGCAAACAAATATACATACTCTCTAATTCGTCGTAAAGTAATTCGATTTTTATGCCACAACACATTCACTCCCTGGGAGAGCTATAAAATTAATGGGGGCCTTGCCGTAAACAAATATTCCACCCGTTTTTCCCCAACTCCATCCCTTTTACTTCATTCTCTACATATCTAGCTTAAAGAACCCGTGCTTGAAGCTCACACACCAGCAAAAGGGATATCATTTAAGGAACTCCACAGTCCTGGGAGATTGCGGCAATTTTAAACTTTTTTATGGTAGCACTAAAACTTTACGGGGGAAGTCATTAGGCGTCGTTGAGCTGGCAACACCCAGAAGAGGCTTATGCAAATTATTTCGAGGAGTGTTTTTTAGAGTTAGCTAACTAATGCGTGCTGAGAATTACTTCGGTTTTAAAACCCTTTTCCGGGTTTTGTGCTAGCGAAAAAGCTGAGACATTTTGGGAAGAGGAAAAAAAAAAAAAAGTACCTGTGCTGGAAGACATGCATATCCGTTCCCGGTTTTGGTAGACTATGGGACCCAGTCGACAGCCGTTCCCGTATCGATTGGCTTAGCTGAGTCGCTCCGGGACCAGTTAAGGAGAAACTTCTATGTTGGGTGTTCGGGGGGATTTCTAGGAATTTTAAAAAGTTAAAAATTAACCCCTTTAGAGAAATTACTGAGCAGAAATTGTAGCCTACTTGTTTGCAAGTCCGATGTACAAGTCTGTGTCCCGCCGGACACTTTCATCTTTCCTGATCTGGGAACAGCCGAGACATGGGCAGTTCTCCCGGTGGCCTGTTGCTGACCCAGGAGCAGCACATTTTGCTGGTCGGTCGCTGTAATGTTCCCTGTTGCAGTCCCATTCGACCGTTTCACATATCCAAAACTCTGGGGAACACCTTTCGTTCGACCAGACGTCGAGGATGATTGCTTTGATGATGACGAGGATGATGAGACATTCCTTCGGGAATGGCTTGGCGAGGACTTCTCTTTTCGTCCTGATGTCGGACTGGAAGGCTGTCCGTGTCCGTTGACGGGTTCCGGCATTTTAGACCAATTATCCCGGCCTATCCCATTCCTGGAGGATGCATTTCGATTTGGACTACCATTCATTTCCATTTTGCCGTCGACTACTGATCCGAGCGATGGCGGGGCGGTCCCAAGACTGTCAAGGCTCCCTCGGCTGCTGCGGATCCTGGAAAAATATTAAATAGGTTAATTATAGGAAATACGTGAGTACAATTAGTATTAGTACTATCATAATATGTATAAACACTTATTTTCAAAAACAGCGATCTCAAAACTATTTATTCATTTTCAAATTTGAATTAAGCAACCCCAAAAAACCCTATTTATTTTCATAAAGAAATTCTTTGTAAATAAAAGTTGTCGTCCGTCATATGTGTTACAAATATCGTTTTTTACTGAAACGAGTAAGAACAAGTTAGAACCATTTATCCTTTCCGGTTCAAATATTGAAATATATTTTTATACCACTTTCCGCTGTCCAACTGAGCAGAAATTTTACACACACGTATAAAATAGATGGCAATATATTTCTACAAAATTTATATTGGATTGATTGGATTAGTTCTTATCTAGATGAACGCAAGCAATGCATATTGATGATGTTACTTCAAGGACCATATTTGCCAAATTTGGTATACCTCAAGGGAGACAACAAGGGCCACTACTATTTAGAATTTTTATCCATGACGTATTTAGGGTATTTACGTTTTCATCATTTTTACTATGGTACGTGAACAACAAAATTGATCTTAACCCTGAGAAATGTAATAAATTCACCTTTTGCCGATGTTACAACCCATTTAATTTTGATTATAATGTCAATGGCATACCTATTAAATTGTTTATTTTAATTTTAGATGTTGGTTTGATTTTTGATCATAAACTAAATACTTTCTCTTACATTGATTATATTTATTCAAAGGCAAGCAAATGTTAGGTTTTATCAGGAGGAAAACTATTGAATTTCGAATTCTCGACATTAACTTTTGATCAAAACTTAAAATTTCGAAACATCGTAAAATTAAACAAATATAGAAAATTCACCCATATTTTTCTGAATAAAAAAAACCGATGCAATCCCTCAAGTTTTTAAAATATTGTATTCAGCTAAAAGTAGCAATTTCTGAGATAAACGATTTTAGTTTTTGTTCGCCATATAGGATCGACCAACTTAAATCTGAAAATTTTGATAACAGATTCGAAATCAGCCAACCCAAAAACCTCAACCACCTTAATTTTGTAAAATATTATATTGAGCTAAAAGTAGCAATTTATCAGATATGTATATGGTCCAGTTGTGGTTTTAATTCCCTATATAGAATCCGGAACCTATAATTTCAAAATGTCGATAGTTGATTTGAAATCACTCAATCTTAAAACCCCTATACATTAATTTTCATGAAAATTACCCAGCATCAGAGTTGGTCGCCACAAGTACCATATTTTTAGGAGGGGAGTTAGTTAAGATACACATAAAAAAGGATCTGCTAATGAGAAGGTATCACACGTTGTAAACCATCGTCGAACCCATTAGACCCCCATTAGACCCCCAGGGGGGGGGGTTGGAAAGGACCCGTCAAGGCTGTCGGGACTCTGCCCCGGTGGTGGTTGGTCCCCCCTATCAATCTAGGGCATTCTCGTCAGAGTTCGTAGAACACAATTCAGTTTGACTTGGTGTTTGGCTTTCGAGACGTGCCAGATGGCAACTTCGGAATCAGAGCAAATCTATTTATGCCTCGTTACAAACTATCGAAACCCTCGAGCAAAGGCTAATTCTGTTTGGCTTCCTCCAGGCGGTTTCCCACCGGATTCAGGGAGAAGGTACAAAAGAGGGGATGATAAAAGCCTCCGGATAGGAAGCTATATGTATTGTCGATGGAAGGAAATCCTCCCTTAAGCCATCTTCAATTGCTTTGTAATCACAGTTCTGTATCTGCGTATATACGAGTATATCTGATTCTGGTATCGAGTTTAAATAAAATTAAACGAACATAAAAAAAAATTACACCGCCTTTCCGGAGGAAGCCTCAATAAATATTCTTTTAAAAAGCAAAGAGGAAATAGTGGGGCAAAACCCTTATCCTCAAGCCCTATCGATTCGCGCTTTATCGACCACATTACCATTATTCGGACAAATTTCCAACTCTACCCCTGGAATATTGCGGTACGGTTCGGACAATTCTTCTTCTAAGCTCGATTTTGCATTCTCGTTTCGTTTCTATTTTACACAAAACTTAATGGGATTTCAGTCTTAGGGAATTGATTTTGATTGCCGTGGAGCGCGGTATACAAATGCTAATTTAAATGTAATTTCTTTTCGTATTCGACGCCTGACTTTGTGAGGTTTTGTGGAGGGCTTACAAAGTGGGGGGACGATCGGCGGGTAATGTATAAATTGAGCAATTAAATGGGCTTCACTGGTTTCAATTGAGACTGTCGACTAAAACTGCGCTTGGAGACACACGCAAGCCAATTAAATGGCGGAAAGAGATTAGTGGGAATTGATTCGGGCTTAAAGACAGATGGAATTGTCTTCATTCAATTCGTACGGGGACGACTGTGAGTAAGGGGATTGATGTTGTCAGTATATTTAAATTGACATAAATGCAATAGAGCAATCTTTGAAAGACCATCGCTTCAATGTGGAAAAATCAGAGCTATAATTTGCTTTTTGATGTCCTAAACCACGAAAAAAAGAGCGCTTGTTATTGGAAAGAGGCTAAAGGAACTCTTCCTGATTATTTAGATGCATTGGTATCAAATCGCTTAAAAATTTATATCTATTTCTGTAACACTTCGTACTTCAAATTGAATCAACAAACAAATTTTAAGCTTATTAAATAAATATTAAGGGTTTTTTTCAGTGTTAAAAAAAATGTTCATTTTTGTTTTCTACATATTTTGATAGACATGTATCTCAAGAATGCCTATATAAAATATTAGGGCGATATCTAAATTCGTACAACTAAACTTCTACACCACTTGTAGTGAAATTTTACAAAAACAAAAATTTTGTTGGCGATTTGAGAACACTTTTTTCAATTTAAAATATTACTCAAATCGACGCACCTGTGTTCCATTCACATTCACCAAACGTGTATCAAATTACGAAAAAGGGTATAGCCGGATAAGCATGCCGAATCTGCCCCCGCGTTGTTTTCTATCGACACTTTGGGGATCATTTTGATATCAAATAAAAATAATTCACCCCAAATTTCAGCTCTTAATGTTCAACAGTTTACGAGTTTTTTTCTTTTTTTTTCAATAGTAAAAGTAAAAATTAACAAATGGTGATTTTTTTGTAATATGTACTTGAGAGTATAAGACATGAAAAAACATTTTTGCTATTATTCCCAAATTTGAACGCAATTTTTCAAAAAATAAATAAAACTATAATAATTTTTTTAAACTGTGTTTTTGAAAATATGCAAATACCAAATTTTAACAGAAAACGTCTCTCATATTCCTTCATACTCAGCATTTTTTTTAAGTTTTTTCGATTTGGTGGAACACTGTGAAAAAAATTAAAAACAACGAATTTTTTGGGACATTTTTGGATTTTTCAAAAATTGGCCAAATCCAAAAAACCAAAAATAGTCGAACAAATTCACACGTTTTCTTTGGCTAATTTCAAGCATTTTCTGTTCTATAAAATTTTTTGGTAAAGTTGATTCCTTTTTACAAAATGGCCATTTTTCAAAAACCAAAGCAAAAAAAAAAAAAAAACTTTCAAAACCATATTTTGAAAAAATTTAGACATTCGGACCGCAATTTCTAGTGGTTATATGATCATTCAATAGCCGCAATGTCAAGATAATCAACTTTGAAAAGTAAAAGGACCACAAAAGTCAGCACTTTTTTTAAAAACCCTAAAAAATAATAAAAAATAATAAAATAATAATCTGAAAGAGCATCTCCAAAAACCCCTTATATACGATTTTGGCAGAAAATCGCCCCAATTTTCTATTCAAATCGTACAATTAAACCTGCGTGCACAAAATTCTCATTTAATGTGTTAAAACGAATGGAATCTTGTATTTAAAAATAAAAAGGCTAATTGAAAGAGACAAGATAAATCGGAAAACCTACAAATTTAGGTCTCAACCTTCCACTTAAAGGATTTTATTTATGGCATCAAGAAGAGAGTGTTAAATTTGCCAAAAACGTATCAGATAGTCCTACGGTGTGCCGACCCAAATGCCCATTTCAAAAATATCCTTATCTATTCCCAGAACAAGCCACAAGCCATTCACATTCAATCCTATAACATTTCCTGGTAAAAATATCTATCTCGTGAACTGTTTTAAAAAATATATATATCTACTACATTTGGACTATCATAAATCGATAAAGACGTTGAGAAAAAAATATCTGCCATCACATCCAATTTTTCGCAATTCTCAGGGAGTTTAGGGGTTTGAGTATATAAAAATTTTTCCTCAAGATTGATCCTCACTTACCCAGAACAAAATGTCTTTGCTGTGGATAAAGGATATTAACGCAGTTACCCGAAAACCGAAAAGAAAAATTATAGTAGGAGTGTGTTATACGCGGGGGTAACAAAAAAAAGAGAAGTCCATAAATAGTTAAAACGAGGTCGTCCTCATTGTCTTTTCCGATTCCATAAAGCCTTAAAAAACCCTCCCATGCATATCCCATTCTGTTCCCGACAGCCATCGTCAACAACGGCGTCACGAACAGAGGAGCAGCACTCAAGATTGCCCCTCACCGCCCCACTCCACCCCTATACTGTTCCTGTATCGGAATGGGGAATTTTTGTAGGGTTTTTCGACTTGTTTTAGAAATTCCTGATAAAATTTCAAATCAGGAATTCCATGGGCAGGAAGTTTGCGCGGGTCTTATCATCCGACCGAGGAGAGGAGTCCTTTTATATTGATTATTTGCTCCTCCCCGCCCGTTTTTTTTTTGGCATATTTACAGCACTCCAAATTCGGTAGGTTTCATGACATCGTACCGGACGGGGGTAGGGGGGATAATGGGGAGCGGCGGGAATGCCGGCTGGGATATCCCAATTTTTCGGCATTTTTCCTCCTGTTACCACGGGTTCACATTGTAACCTCAAAATCGAGAGATCTTATTTTGGATTGTGTGTGCGTGCGGCGACAGACTGTTGCTGGGCCGAGATCATTTTTACGGATTTAGATTGAGGAGGAGGAGTCCAAAGTACCAGGCACTGGGCACCTCTGGTGACACGCTCCGCACCAAAGCGAACAACATGAATATTTCAAAATGAGCTGCTCGTGCTGAAGGGATAATCCTGATTTCTTTGATACTGAGGCGATTTAAAAGAATTTATTCGATTGTGCGGTGCGTCAAGAAGTTATTCGTCTTCAGAAACATAAGAACATGGAATTCCTTGCACGAACCCAAGATATTGCAATATTCGAACATCTGACGACCGCTCTACCCTTCTACTTCATAAAAGCTACCACATATTTCATTGCTAAGGTTAAGGGCAGCATCACACTCTTCAGAAACCTGGGGGTTTACCTTGAAATTCGATACGAATCGTGTTCTTTTCTCATTTATATTGCTGAATTACGAGGAGACATTTTTATCAGGAAAAATACACACAATTCAGCTATAAAAGACATGGCAATGCGATTGGTATCGAATTTCGTGGTAGGATTCTTTACTATGTACGTATGTTTTACTATGTTATTATGTGTATGTAATATGAGTTCGGATGCTTCAAATTTAATTATATAGGTATAATTTTTTACCAACTTTAACAATTCAGCTTCGAATTTGCGATAAAGTCGAGATTGTCCCAGATTTAACTGACTTCAAATACATGATATTCGCGAAAACCAACGAATTTGGATTTAGATCGAAATTTCATTTAATGAATTTTGAAATTCTAGAGAAAATTTATTAAAAAAAATTTTCAAAGCCCTCCGATGTACAATTCAGCAACTGTGCTGAATAAGTTATTCACACAGTTTTGATGCATTTTGCAAGTAATTTTTTATTTTAAGATTCTAATTCAGGGCTTGCCAACTAAAGAGCGATTAAGAAAAAAACCGGTCACCTTTCGTTGAGAGATGTGGTTGATAAGGTTGGGACATCATATGCTACGGTCGAACGAATCAAAAGAAGATAAGGCCTACGATATTTCCATATTCAGAAAACACCGGATAGATCATCAGAAAAGAGCCAAGTTGTAAAATCCAGGAGCCGAATTTTATATGAAAATTTTCTAACGAAATTCGCCTGCAGTATTATGGATGATGAAACTTACGTGAAAGCGGACTTCAACCAACTTCCAGGAGAGGAATTTTATGTGGCAAAGAAGAGGTGTTGCACAGGTCCAAAGTTTAAGAATCGTCAATACACCAAATTTCCGTTAAATATTTAGTTTGGCAAGAAATATGTACATGTGGTCAGAAATCATCACCTTTCGTGACAACAGGCACAATCAACACGGATGTATACGTTAAGGAGAAGCGTCTCCTTCCATTCTTTAGAAAGCATGCATCAGCTTTGTTTTGGCCAGATTTAGCAACTTGCCACTACAGCAGGAAAGCGAGAGATTTCCACAATGCACAATCCATACGCGTAGTGCTAAAAGAAGCAAATCCACCAAACTGTCCAGAACTAAGGCCAATAGAAAAATATTGGGCTAATATTAAAAGAAAAACCAGTCTCTGTACAAAATTTAATGAAGAATGTAAAGCAAAAAGGTTCACCAATATTACATCACGTAGATGATTAAGTAATAGAATAATCAATATTATTTGATTAAAAAAAAAAAAAGTTTTTCTTGTTGCTTTCATCATTCATAGGTGGTTGGTATTTTTCTGTATCAGTCTTTAGTAAAAAACCTCTCCTGAGCACAAATCTAAATATCCTTAAAAACCCCTAAAATCAAAATTTTAAATCCCCCTAAAACTCCCTATATTTAAAAATATTCTACACATTTGACGCGTTTTGTTAATAATTTTATATTAGAAAATTCTAATATAATCATAAAATACAGACATAAATAAATGTAATTTTTGTTTCTTTTCTAACGCCGTAGTTACCATAGATAAGAATTTGGGGAAAAAATATGGAATAAATTAATACTTAGACCACATTTTAATTTAACCACACTAGCATTAAAATTTATTTTTTTTGCACTAAATTCTTTTCGAAATAGTTTCAATACTGCGTAATACAAACGTACTAAAAACTGCACTAGAACTTGTTTATCTGACAAAAATTGGGTCTTGTATAGACTACACTAAAATTGATTTTTTAGAATGCGATCTCATTATTTACAAAAATAATTTGTTAAATGTTGGACAGAAATTAATAACTGATATTATGGTTAGAAATTAAAAGAAGAATTGGTTTATGGAATAAATTTAATTATGTAAAAATTTATACCAGCTGAATAAAAGTAAGCAACGACATTGCTTTATTCGAATAAAGTCACATTCTATTCAATTTGGACGGACTATCAATAAAGAAATCAGTTTGAAGTACCATCTAGAATTTAAATTCGTTCTAAATTGGGCTACAAGGATGACAAATCTCATTCCATATATTTTGCCACTAAAAAACTCCCAAGTTGCCAAACCTGTTCTAATTGCATATCGTAAGTTGACCTAAAGACGAAACAAAACAAAATTATACCTTCTGTTCAAGAATTCAATTTCTGCATACGATTGTTCAATTCAGCGCTTGCATTTCTGTAGCTGAATTGAGCAGTCGAATGTATAAACTGACTCATCGACAGACAATTTGGTTTTCGGACATGAAATAAGAATTTTAAAATAAAATACACTATATTTAACACGTTGAATGCCGTGGGGGTCACCGGTGACCGGCACCCAATAGCTGAATGTGTAGCTGAATAAAACCTGGCATTCAACGTGTTAATTATATAGAAAATATCATAGACATTTTGAGTTAAAATTATTCCATAGAGAGTTTTTGAAGGCGTCCTCATTTATTTACATGTACTTGTTTTTCAATCGGCATAAATAAGAATAAGTAATAAAAGTTCTTACTTCGTAGTATCAGCGACTAAATTATTTTTCGATTTGGGGTTAAAAATGTTGAATCAATAACTGCCAGATCCCAGCAGACTATAAACTCCTTCTCCTTGTCCAAGGAAACGAAAACAGGTCGCAAAGACGAGGACGTTCTTCGACGAATGGAATTGAATCCCCTTCTCCTTGACTTGTAAGCTTGAGGACTAAATTGACAAGTCGCAATATCTTAAGTACTTTTGAATTCAGCGGGGGATTTCCGTGGATTTTTCAACGCATCGTCCTCTATATTTCTGCGCCGAACCCACTTCACAAGTCTAAGGACCCCCAGCTAGGAGGAAGGAAAAAAATTCAGTCCTCGATTCAGTGCCCTAAGAACGCCCCAATTCTAAGCCGCAAAGGAAGAAACTTTCGTTTTTTTTCCCATTCATAGAATTAGAACGGATCAGGAAGGAGCGAATCTATTTGTCTATTTGTCTACTGGATTTTTCCTTTGATGGGTGAAGGGGGTGAAGATGTGTGTGCAGGCGGCTGTATATGCGTAATGAAGAGAATTCCGAAGCACCCAGCAGGGATGAAGCGACCGTTTAGAAAATATAGTTCAGGGATAAAGGGCTTTAGGTTAACTGCAGTGGAGGCCCTGCGGCGCTTTTATAGGTTCCATCTCTTTGTAACTCTAAATTCTGAGTCAATAGCTGAATGGGCGGGCGATATGCTTCGGGTATTTTTCCCTAAAGTCCATTTCTTTCCATTCTCTCTAGATTTGGATCCCTTTCTCGTCGCATATTTTCCCTTTTTTGTTGCCTGTTTTTTCTGTTTTTCATTATGAATAAAATGAGAGCAGAGAATCTTTCATGAATATAATGGAGGTCATCTTCACTTCTTTTTTTTTTTTTCCTTTTCTCTTTTTTAAATAACGAGCGAATGCTGATTTCCTAGGGGCCAAAAGGGAGTCGTTTTTTTTCGGATAGAATGATTTCTAGGGCTTTTTATTCAAAAGAGGGGTTTTCTGTCAGGAAATTCGGTGAATGGTCATCGAGAGCTATCAGAAATGGGAAGATTTTCAATTAGGGACTTCGAAATTGGCCATCGTCACGAAATGAAAAATGCTTTTAGATGTGCGGGTCAAATTAGGTGAATCAATGGAAATATTCGTTCTCATTTTGTTTTTAGGTAGTTCTGCAGTTAAAAAAATTCTTAAAGGGGTACGCCCGCTTCAAAATGCTTAGATAAAAATTGATTTGTTTGAATTTTTCTCTAAATATTCTAAATGTGTCTCTCTTAGAAATTTTTACACAACATCATTGAAACAATATACAATGAAAATATGAAAAAAGATCAAATGATGGGATTGTACCCTTAAATGTTCTACGAATAAAACAGGGGTTCTTACTCTTGGGTGGAGGTTATAAACATAAGCTAAATTAAGTACGATATGACTGATCATTTTAATTAAGTCTATATTTAAAAAGAAAGGGACATAGATATAAAATTTGAATGTATTTTCTTTCAAGAATTCAGTTTATGCCATTGTCTGTTCAATTCAGCTTAACAAGACCAATTGCTGAATTGCAGGTCAGCTAGAGCAACTTAATTATTAATAACAGCTGAAGTTCGGTTTTTGAGTTAATGTTATAAAACAGGTATTTTGAATAAAGATAAATAATTTTAAATACCCGCTTTATAACATCAACTCCACAACCGAACTTCAGCTGTTATTAAGAATTCAGTTGCTTTAGCTGACCTGCAATTCAGCAATTGGTCTTGTTAAGCTGAATTGAGCAGACGCTTGCAGAAACTGAATTCTTGAAAAAAAATTCAGTACAAACTGACATTCAAATTTTATATGTATGTCCCTTTCTTGTTAAATATAAACTTCATTCATGTTTCGAATGGTTCACTCTGTATGGAAATTTATTTAATTTATCGTTTTCAGAAATTGTTTCATGCATACCGAATTGTAATCAATAACGGAAAAGTTAAAAGACAGTAGTCTGATCGGTACAAGCGTTTTATTCGGAAGAAGGTAGGCTTGTAAAATTTTTTGGAGTAAGTAGAAATCCGTTGACCGATATCTAAGAACAAAATAAATTGTATGAATGCATATCGAATGCACATTGGTCACCTAAAATAGTAGAAGTGGTAAAGTAAAACCTTGGAATGGCATTTTTACCACCGATACTTTAAAGAAAAATTTTCAAGATACGATGATTTCGATCTGAAAAAGGTGGTTTTCTGAAGGAAGCAATAAAGTTGAAAAATATTGAATTCTATCATAACAACCACCACCACACCTCAAGTGGAATTTCCTCAATTTTTCTACGTCGTTGTCATATTTCTCAAGAGCAACACACCCTTTTCAGAAAACTTAAAAAAAAAAAAAAGTTCATGACCTCCCAGAGCGTTTGATCCTTGGTCGCGATAGTCTTAACTTCCTGTTTCCGATGACGTCCTTGTAAGTGATTTATTTCCCGCATTTAGAAGGAAGAAAAACTTGCCATTTTCGTGTAAACACGGCGAGGACGAAGAATTCCTCCTACATGAAAGAAAGAAAAAAAAAACAATCACCGGAGACCTTCCCGGACAGATTTGTCGCCACTTCGCGTAGTAGTGGCAAAGATGAATTATGTCCTCCTCCCCGTCTCTCAAGGGGGCCTTGCAGACATCGAGCAGACATTTCGGCAATTCTTGTGGAGAACAATCGGCGCCCAAAAGTATACATCATCTTCTTATCTTCCGCCCAGAGCAGGACAAAAAGAGAAGGGGCATGTTCGCAGCCTCAACGGCGACATTTTGCTACATAAAGGGGCTGGATTATGGTTTGGGATTATTCCTTCTAGTCCCAGAAGTGTCCTTTTACTTATTCATTGCGCCACCGGATCGATTCAGTCTTATTGATTTGCGTCAGGGTTCCAGCTGTACATAAGTCGGACGCGAGCTGGCCAACTGCCATGAATTATGAAATTAACAGAAAGAGGACAGTGGTGCACAACCAGCAACAACCCCCCGTCTCTCGAGGTGAGGTAGTGGAAACATTCTTCGAGTAGCTAAATTGAAAATCGATACAGGGTGTCGTAAAAAAAAAAAGTAAAGTAAGGAAAAGAAACATGAAATAGTTACGTGCAGAAGGAGGTCGACGGTCATTGTGTTGAGTGTCTTCCTCCACGTCTTCTACTTCTTCTATGATTTCTTGGGTATTTTTTTTTTTTTTTTTTTTTTTTTTTTGTCTCACCCAACTTCACTTTATACTTTTTTGAGCCTTTTTCTAAGTATGGTCGCGTAATGTGCCACAGAAGCAAAACAACGATGATTCTGTGGGAAAAAAAAATTCTTTTCCTCGAGTGGGTAACAAACTGGTGCAAGGAGAACTCTCTCTAATTGAGTTAGCAACTTTATATAGCTCTGGTGAGGTGGCTTGATTACGATGTTCTCTCCTTCCCATTCCGGTACCATTATTGTTGCCCACTCCCCAGATCCCTTAACATTTTCTAAATGGGTTGCTTGAGAGGTTTTCCGACGACAGTAAGTAAGACTACCAACGACTTGGGTTAATTCTTCCTTATACGATCATTACGGGCGCATTTCGGTTTTCATCAGACAGCGGGTTTAGTCGCATCCAGCCTTAGTAATGGAGACGACTGTGAACGAGCGAGATTTTGTCTTCTTCTTGGCGCATCTTTCGAGGCGTGTGAACACTCAGAAACCGCAGTCGCGGGTAGTGCCCCGGGGGGAAGGGGGAAGAGATGAATCTTAGAAGTCTCGGTTGAGTGCGACCTTCAAGCTTGCAATAAAATTAATTTGAATTATTTAATAGGGTGTGCATAACACGTTTGAATCTCAAAATTATTCCGTGGTACTCAGCCTTGTTCGAGGACGGAGAAAGTACTTCTTTAGAATTGAGACAGAACACATTTTCACACTTATCTGCGTAATTTATTATTTTCGTTATTACAACGTCTAGACTGGGGATTTAATCTTGTTTCTTCTTCTTTTCTTATACCTGGAATATATAAAAATTCTTATAAAATATATTCAGCAATAAATAAGGAGAGAAGACTATTTATTTCGTCATTTACATTTTTCGACATATCACCCACTTTTAGGTAACACGTAATAGCTGAATAAGTGGCTGAATAACATTAGGTGACGAACGTCTAAAAAATTACTGAATTGAGTAATCTAAGGGTGGACGCAATAGCTGAATACGTAGCTGAATAAGAAAACTTATTATATAAGGTAGGTGCGGGTAATAAGGCCTAGCTAAGGGAGATTTGAAATAAAATAAAAAGTATGTATCCGAATCAACAAAAGCGTCGCAAAAAGTTTCAGGTGCCATCGATGAGTGTTAGCTACCTGCGATTATGACCTTGAGCGATATCGATCATTTTAAATTATATTTTTTGTTATTTAGGCTTTATTAGCCGACAGGCCTTATTACCCGCACCTACCTTACTTAAATTGTATTCATTATACTTTTTAAAATTAAATGATTAAATATAAAGCGTATTTTCTCCTTTGTCCTCGGACCTTAAAAAATCTATGTTTTTACCAATTATTATTATAGTAAGGAGTCTTACTAGAATATGTCTTTGCAGATATTTTTGTACAAAATTTCAAAAGTTATCGACATTGTGCAACGCTCAAAAGTCACATTTTGTAGTACTAAATCCTCTATAGTAAGGACTATTGAAATTAAAATCCATTGATAACTTCAATCTTTTTAAGCTGACTTAAGGCTACTGAGCAATTCAGCAATTATTCTTATTAAGCTGAATTGAAGAAGCGAAGGCAGAAATTGAATTTTTATACATACCACAATTCCTGCATTTGGTTGCTTAATTCAGCCAGCAAATTTTACAGAAACACAGTTAACGATTTAATGTAATGTTTGTTGGGTATAGCTGAATATGATTTTGGTAGCCAATATGAGCGTTTTTAGATGGAAAAAATGTAAAGTTTTATGACAAAACATTTAACAACTAATTTTATATTTTCCCACATAATGGATTTAACGCTCCAACAACCTCCGCCACACAAAATCAACACGTTAATTGCACTTAAAAACTTGCCAAATAGTTTTAAAAGTGCTCAACTAGCTTCCATATCTCGCAGCTCTTTCAGTAGATCCCACAAAAGAGCCTCAAAAACCTAAACCAAACCCATTTGTGGGTACCCGGAAAAAAAAACCCATATCCCGTACCTTCTCTCTTAATTTTCCATAAAATAAGTGTATTAAAAGTTTTCTGTAAACTGGCTGAGTTCATGGCTCATGACCCTGAACTAATGGCATAGCACTTTGGCTAAGTCCATTGGCATTCAGCCGTTGTCAACTGTTATTCAGCTTTCCATTAACTTCAGATTTTATCAGCTTCTTCCCGTCTTCATGACTTTATTCCCATCCCATTAAAAACCAGGCAATTTATTGGAGTTCTGTACTCAGTCATGAGGCAAACACTTGAAAATTGTTATAAGGGTAATATGCGGCTCTTACAGAAATTCATTAAAGGAGTACTACCTCTAGAGTGTGTACGGCTTATGATTTTCACATTAAACATTTCTGCATGGTATTCAATACGTCTATATTATACATATAACATAAAAGGGGGATATTTGCTCATATATGTATGTGGAAAGGTAAATTATACATGGTAGCTGCGATTTGTTATAGTACATGGAGAACAGGTGATTTGGCCGTTGTGGCATGAATACAAATGAGGGGGCTCTGATGGGTGCGTAAATTGGATATAGGTCCAGCAGGATCAGAGCTGACGGCAGATGAACTCATCACCAATTTAGTAGCAATTCTATTCAAAGAAGGGAACAATAACGACCTCCAATACTTTGTCCTGATTGGATTTACTCCATGATCCAGGGGAGTAGGCTGTGGAGGGCTGTGTGTAGCGAGAAAACCCGAGAGGGGGTAGTAGGTTCAAACTTTGCCCTTAGGGCTGCTGGTGAGTGGCGAAAACAACGCTAGAGGGCAGTACTACCAGAGTTCACTTAATTAAAGCTCAAATGTGTACCGGAAGTAAACATTTGCATTCAATAGGGCAAAAGTCCTCCGGGTAATTGTTGGCATTAAGAGCAAATATCGCAAAAGCAAAATCCTCTAAGAGGGGTAAAAAGGTTCCTTAAGGTTTTCAAGGTTTGAGTTCAAGGACTCTCTCACACCTACCCTTGGAAAACCCGCGGTGGCGGCGGGTAGACAGCTGCAATCTACCGTCTTTCAACATTCAAACAAAACCCACACCCTGTTTTCATTCTTTTTAATGATTTATTACGCGGCAATTAGCGGTGCCCTTCAGAAAATTTCCGCTTTTTTTTTCTTCCCTTCTTCAATATCGCGCTCTTTGCCGTTCTTCGTTTAATTATTATTAAGAGGGCAAAAGGGAAAAAAAATAAATATATATGTACATAGCTCGCGCGACTGGCTGACGGCGCGCATTGCCCTTCTTTAAGTCGATAAAATCAGGCCTCATGCCTTCTAATTTGACCGTTAAATTGATGGAAGTTATAAACCCTACATTATTATTTTTTTCTTCTAAGTCCATGGCAGTTAAAAGCATGTTTTAAGAGCGTTCTCTACGAAACAAAATTCGTTTTTACATTCTCTGTTTTTACGATATAATGGCCATTTCCCTGCTCTTTTAATATGATATTTCAGGGAGAAACGAGCGCCGCCCGAGACGACAACATCCATCAAGAGCATATTCTCAATCTCCCTGTAATTGTTGTTCCCGTATGCCAGATTTATGTCGGCGAAATAAATTGCCACATTCTGACGAGAAACGCTAGCAGCAGCAGCAGCAGCAAGAGCATTAACAGCCTGTCCCCCCCCCGCTGAAATTTGTACGTGAGGGAGGGAGCCTCTCCTGTTTCGTACTCCTCGTTTTTTGATCCTGGCATATGACGCTGATGGGTAGAATTCAGGACCTTTCTGAATGGGTCTCATTTGGCGGCACCAGACGGTTCCAAATTCCGATTTTCAGGATTTCACCAAAACGACAGATATACTGGGGAAGAAATGACGGCTGAAGCAAGGTGATGTGAGTCATCCTGAAGGTAGATATCACCCATTATTTTCCCTTTTCGGCTCCAATTGAGCATTAATTCAAATTTTAATTAGTTTTAGGCCCTGTTCGGAGATCCGATATATACTTAGATGTTGTATCGTTTTTTGGGCGGTCTGTGCTCGCGCCTTTATGCTCCACATTTTGATGAATGGCCCCCAACAGGGCGAGTGTGTGTATGTTGTTATATGCGTTTTGGGTGTAGGCGGGTCCTGTGGGACTAATCGCTTAATCATTATTGATTTGATGTTATTTGTTCGTCTTTTGTTCCAAGTTTGGATTTCGGAAGGACCAACGATAGGAGGGCTCATATGTCATGACGAAGGAGTGTTGTGGTGATTTAGTTCGACTTGATGTAGGCGTGGGTTTCTTATTTTTTTCTTGTTTTTCTTAATATAAAATGATATTTTCCTAATTTAGCTCAACGAAAATAGAAGTAAAAAAAGTTATACCTATAAATGTTGAAATTAGTTAATTTTCTCTATAGAACTGAAGGTCGGAGTGTCTACTGATCCTTGAAATCCTTGAAAACCTCTTGGATTTATTTGTTGTTCTTAATATCCTTGCAAACCCCTTGAAAATAGTGAAATTGTCCTTGAATTTTTAAAAATTAAATAAAAATTAAAAAATTAAACTCACTTATGAAAAATCGAATTTTTCAGTTAAATTGTTGTATTGTATTGTATTTTCGAGATTATCTCTAAATAATAAGCTATTTTCGTAAAATTACCATTTTTATGTCTTGAAATCCTTGAAAAGTCTTTGAATTTGAAAACAAAAAACCCGTAACACCCTGTGAAGGCGCAATTTCACAAAAAGTCAAACGATCATCCTTGTTGTTATGTTGGTAAAGTACCATACATTAATTATATTTTCGTATTAAGTTACACATTGTTTTTGTATTTTTATAATACATATTTAAAACTTCAATATTCATGAAATTTGAATAAAAGAATCCAAAATAAGATTTTAAAAATAATCGTCTGCATTGGAGACCCTGTGTCAATCTAGTTTCAATTGAAATCTATAATTTGCAAAACAATTTTGTACAAAGTGGTCGCAAATCAATTAATTCTATGATTTATAACTTATTCACCTAAATATTAGGGTATCTTCATTTTTTACATTTAAGTGCAATATTTAAAATAGTTTGTAAGACTTTTGAAGGTGTTGTTTTTTTTTAATAGTTCCCAATAGCTTAATTTTCCCTTCAAATTAGAAATAAAATAAATTAATACGTCTCACTCAACGTCCAATTACATCTGGGATTGTAAAGAACACCGATCATTGTATCTATTGGATTCTTGTATATATATATCTTATATTGTTATATTACCTTAATAAACTAACAAAATAGACTAAATTAAACAATATTCATTATTTAAACCCTTGAATTTAGCATCTGGTAATAAGGAGCAAAAATATGGTGAGTTTATAAATACATAAAAACTGCACCAATGCACCATTCAGTTTTATAGCTGACTACGCTGAATTAGGCAATTTTGATACTTTTATTAATTCAGCCATACTATCAAAAGAAAAGCTCAACTAAGTTTTATGTAAAATCGAGAAAATTTGGAAAGAAATCTTATAATATTATTATTTTTATTATATTCTTCACTAGCTGAGTTATTCGGAGCTGCCCAGCCGCAATTATTTCTTCCAAATAACCGGGAGGGTAAAATAACACTCGAAAACTCAAATTAATGGAAATTCTTGTTCTGAAAAATGCTTCAAATCAAGGTCCAAAATTCAATCAAGTCCAATTTGCCTACTTTACATTTAATATTACTGGTCACTGGTAAAAATTTTGTATAACTCGTGGAAGCAGTCAAACAGCGCTGTCATGTATCTGTTAAAGTTATGTCACATATCTGTCATATGTTATATCATGTGCAATGTGTCATGTCACGTACCCGTATATATAAGGATGGACGCCTCAATCCACTATCTCAGGTGTCTGTCAATTTGACAACCGATATGCCTCAGTGGGACGAGAGAAGATGTATAAGATTTGCACTATATACTATATTTATTATAATTAGATCCCACATCTGGAAATAAAGTCGGTCGACAGAATTAATTTTTGTTTATATTTATTTAAATATCGAATTATTCTGAATGATCTTAATTTATACCCGCTAACAAAAAGTCTATAACATTTCATACCGTCCTCAAATCCCATGATTTTCATTGATAAATATCGGGTAGCAAAAAGGAAAAACAATAACTTTAAAAACAGTCTATTGGTTGTTTTCATTAAATTCTGAGGGTAGGATTTGAAAATACATTTTGTATGGTTTACAAGTGTACTTTTTTTATAAATGGAAAATGATTTTCAGAGTCGAAAGTGAAAATTATGAAAATCATACAGGCGAGAAGCCCATTATATTATAATATCAGTGATCACGTATGTGTTATGCCACGTGTCATGTCAAGTTTGTTTTGTGTGTAGAAAGCAATAACCAGAAATTGCTGATAGTAAAGTGTGATGATATGAAAGCCTAAAGCCCTCCTCGAAAAAAATACTAAATGTAGGTGAAAACCATATCGAAATCTGTTCAAGAATTGCGCAATTTATCGCAATTACAATACACAAATATAATTAACTACACACAGAAATTGTATTTTATTGAAGTAGAGATTTTAAGTAATATTTGTTCAAAATTTAATATTTAGTAGTGTTTTGTTACAAATTTGCTTTTATGGCATTAACCATAATTCTTGGAACAGTGCAAAAGGCAGGTTAAACATTTGACATAATAAAAATGTGGGAAATAACATACAATTTGTAAAAAATAAAATAAAAATTGTTTCTATTTCGCAAAGTAAAGAAAAATCACTAGTCCAAAAATTGCTTGCTCTCATTAAATTTCTACCCCTACTTTCTAATACCTGTCTAGACTCAATTCCAAAAACCCTAAATTGCCGGAAAGTACTCTTTGTACTGTTTCTTATTTTTATCGCTATCCGGAACCCTAAAAACCAACCCAAAATAAAAAAAACCGCCAAAGGGATCTTTTGCACTAAATCAAAACCCTGAACTTTCATGTTAATTGCCGGTCTTAAAAACTCCATGTAATCAGTCCCTAAAATTATATCGAAGTTGGAAATGCGATATGTTTACCCCCATTAAAAGGACTTCGAATTACAACAGCACCCCTAAAACCCCATTAAACAGGGTGTATAGAACTATATAACTCATTGTTATGAGATAAGAAAAATTCACTCATTTCCCTCCCAGCGGTCATATATCACCCTATACTCTGATTAAGGTGTAGCGCGAGTGAACCCCGAAAAAAGGGGGTAAAAATATAGCAAACCAGCGAAAAACGAAAAAAAAAAAGTAAAAACGAAAGGTTTTCGGTACGAATTAGAAATAAAAGTTGTCTGGTTTTTGGCCAGGAGCAGGAGCATGCCCTGAGGACCCGAAAAACTCGCAAGTTTTCCTGGAATTTCAGTCATGCGAAACGCCCTAATGTGCCGGCTGAGCACAGTAAAGGTGTGCAACTTCCGCACGTTATAAAACATATTCAGCAGTCCTGAATTGGTGGTGCTAGCGGTGGTGGGTTGGGGTGAAGGAAGGAAGGAATAGAAAGGTGACGGTGAACCGGAAGAGAAGTTCGGGTGTCCTGGGTCAGAGAAAATGCCTGAATCCTGGCTGTCGGGTCTTTCACCTCTCAAACCACACGCCAGACCCACAGACACCGCGCCCCAAAAATAGTAGCCTACCCCCCTAACCCCGAAAAATAGTTATTAAAGCAGCAGAGTGTCGGCAAATAATTAAATACATACCATCAAGGGAAGCGGGGCAAAACGATCCCTGATGTGTTCCGTCCCGTCCCGTTTTATCCCTTAGGACCCTTCTGAGTCTCGCTCACTCCTCCTCCTCCCTTATCCCTCCAGGGAATACCGCAACGGGTGATTGACTTTTATATCCGCTTTAACGGTAATTTGATTGATGTAGTTGTAGTTTCAGAGGTGGGGGAAAGGGATTAATTAATTATTCGGTTTGGGGCTCTAATATCGTAATTTTAACACCACACCAATGAAGATTGCTCTGCTTTTCTCCTCTTCTAGGATCCCCTTTTTCAAGAGGAAGAAAGTAATGTGAATAGTCCTTGAAGGAGAAAGTTTCTTTCCCTGCTCCGACGTTCTCGTTTCCCTGTTCTTGTCCTATGTGTACAAAAAGCACCTCTCGTCCTCGAGAGCACTTATACAGGAAAAATTCTTTAATAACTGTCACCCACGAAATTCTAATAAATTTCACATAGGGCACACCAACTGAAGTAGATCCAGTGGAGCACCTCGAAAGAGGACACTTTCAACATCACAGCCCGAAATTCTGTACCATATGCCGGACACGGTAGCTGAATTTGAATATAATATAACCACGGTCCTAGTACGGTGCCTGGCGGTATGCCTGAATTAAATGTTTCGTGCCCTTTCACCCTCGCTGCTGGTGATTTTTAAAAAAAATAAAAAACAACAAAAAAAGGGTTTGATATTCGTGTTGCTCTGGATATGGTTTGCTTGTTTGTTCGTTTGTTTGTTGCGTTTCACATGCACTCGTCGTTTTATTCCAGCTGAAATTCAAATCGTCGACGACGACTACGACGATGACGATGACGGTGAGGGTGGTGGCTAAATTCTGCCGGCTGGCACGATATAGTCGCTGACAAGAGCGCCAGAAGCAATGATGATTCCAGGGAGGGAAGCAGATGCGCCCATCTGGAGGGAACTTAAAACGAAGAAGAGTTGTCGTCCCGAAAAAAATAAAAAATTCTTCTCCAAGTCCCAGGGATTTTTCTTCCTACTTTGTAGAGGCTCAAAAACAACGTCTTCCACTATGCAACCCACTTGGGCTCTGTTGCTCCCGATGTTGCTGCATTGGGTGGGTATATGAACATTAAAGGGTTCTCCTCCTTTTAATTTTTTTTATATTTTATATAGTACTTTTCTCTTATTTTCCAGTTAAAAAAAAGTATTCGTGGCTTAGGCGGTAATTTTAAGAGGAAAAAACAAGAAGGAATCACAGCCACAATTGGATTTGTTTTTAATTTTTTTTTATATATGTTGCTACTACACTTACAGAGCAAAAGTTTTTTACATTAATTTACAATTACACAAGGTAAGAGCCCTTCAATTGAAATATAAAACCACTTTTCATTTTTATTTCCGGTTTATAAGTTTATTTTGTTTTTAATTTATTCAGAACCACTGAAAAAGGTTCAAGTGCACTATGACACTGAATTACAACTCTTAACTTTTATTTAAGAGGGACACTATTACACAAAAACAAAAAATATATTATATATTATATACACACAAAAAATATTAAAGACTGCTTTGCATCTTTTACACTAAAATCCTAAATTCCACCTTAATAATTTTCCGTATTTAAATATCTTAAAGCACTTTAAAGCACATATTCGAAGCGAACGTTACGATTATTATATATACATTAATATTTTCAAAAAAGCGTTTTTTTTAAAAACAGCAAAACAAAAATCACGACAAGAAATGCGCCCTTTTCTTTCTATTCGAACAAACAAAACAAATTACACAAGAAAAAATTGCTTTGCCCACGGCTAGACTATGATATATATAATGTACAGTATACTATATATAGTATTATACGGTTAGAAAAAAAATCACAATAAAATTGGTTAACATCTTCTTAACAGTGTACATAAGCCAAAAAACTTTTATTGTTAAAGGACCCTCGAAGGGATGATGACGATGATGCACACAGAAGGGCAGCAAGGAAGGCAACAACTTCGGGCGCCCCTATATTATTTTAATTTTTCGGGGGTGAGTAGCACTCGGCACTGAATTTGGTCCGACAGAGAGTTTGACTTAAAAAAAAAAAACGAATTTACTAACGCGATTCGACGATTCTTCCTTATTTATTTATTTATTATTATTTATTTATTATTTATTATAACGCGATTAATTCAAAAAAATTTTATTATTTATTCGATCACTCTACAACGACGATAGAGCGAATATTAAAAATGATATTATCTTTTCTTACAATTTAAAGAAAGAATCGCTTCGAGGTGGATATATTTTTCAGACGTGTAGTAGAGCACGACCGAACCGCCCGATCGACCGACATCATTTTGGGGTGGTTTCCTGCTGGAAAAGTTCTACTAACACCGTCAGGGAACAGAAAACTTCAATTAAAGTCTTCCCTATAGAGGGAGAGAATATTACGGGAGAACTATAAAAGAATCGAAGAGATTTTGCCGGTATCATGGTCTTTTATATAGCAAAATAGAGAGTGGAATTGATAAAAGCTCTGTGGGGAGTTTTGTGTGGTGAAAAGTTTTTTTCACCATTCGGGACAAAAGTTTTGGATGAGTCACCGTTTTAATGCATCTTATAGAATAGACAACAAAATGCATATTCAGCTGTAAGAAAAGAAGGATGTAGCTATTATAAAATTTTATAAAACAAAAGTATTTCACCATAAATATTTCACCACATAGGTATAATTAAATGAAGTTCTCAGTCTAACAAAAAACCTCTTAGTTTTGTACATTTGATCTGGATTAAAATGTTCTTGACCACTCGGGTCCCCCCTGGGACCGGCAACCAATAGCTGAATCTTTAGCTGAATAAAAAGTGGTATTCAGTATGTCAGGATATCTAAAACGAAGAACATTAGAAAAAAATCCTATATAACTAATAAATTTAATATACAATTTGTCTACAAAGTCCATCATAAATTTAACTGAGACTTTTCAAAACAAAAACACCTTCTTTTCGAAACAAATTTACCATAATTTAAAGCTTATGTTATCTCAAAAGCTTGTCTTCTCTTACAAATCGTTTACATTTTTTCCCACTCTACTAAAAATACTCGCCAAGAAGGCGCGCAACAAATGGTCAAAAATTAGTTCCCTCTTTATCCACTTGATTCTCTTAAATATTTTCTTAAACTGAACAAAGGAATAAAAATAACAGACTAAAATAATATTCAATTAGGTGGTTGGCCGAAAGTATGCAGAGTAAACTTGCCGGTCAACTGTGGGATATGTAAATTTTTTTTTTACATTTTTTCTGGTTTTAATTTACCTCAGTTTAAATAAATAAAACTGGTTAACCAACCTCAGACTGAATCCGTCTAGACGAACTGTTTGAGATATTGCTGTGATATTTTATATGTAGGATGATGATAAATTAACTTGATAGTTATTTATTTCACTTTTATCGATATCAATTTTTTTTATATATATGTATATTAATCAATAAAAAATTGGGAGGAAAAAGTTTGATGCTGATGGATGACAATTTTGTAGCTTCATTAATTATTTTAAATTGCCCAGAGCTGTATTTGGAAATGTGTAAATTTATTTAACTCGTATCTTGCTTATGAGTCGTGTGCAAAAAGGAAAAATAAAAGATTTTGTATCCAGACCTTATGGAAATCAATCCCCGGTGGATCTTACTCAAATTTTGGAAATAAACTCTACAGAGCATCTTAATCAAAAGTTCTCACGGGCATATCGCACTCCTGTGAAGCGTTTTCGTGATATATGAACTTGAATGAGTGAATTAGCTTATTGGTTTCATTGAGGGGCAACATATTAATGATAGGGTGCGTTATATATATACATAGGGTGAGTCATTTGAATATATCACCTCAAATAACTCATAACTCAATAACCCAACAACCTTGACAAAATGTTCAGGGATTCGAGGGGGCCACCTGATGGTGAAATTTGCAACTTCCGGTTTCCACCGAAAGTGAGTTTTTTGACCGGAAGTGGATTTTTTTAAATTGAAACTTGAAATACGGGGGTTTTTAGAGTCTCTGATCACAAAGCTGAAGTCAGAATTTAAAAATTTTCAAATCCAAAATGGCGCACGAAAATTCAAAAATTAAATTATTTTCAACCAAAATTATTTTACAGGTATTTTCTGGGTCAATGATCACGAATCTAAAGTCAGATTGCAAAAATCGTAAAATTAAAGATGGCGGGTTTCAGGTGGTGAATGAGATTGTAGGATTTACACCAAAATTAATTTTTGAAGATAACTCAAATTTCGAAATGTGACCTCGGATCCGTTACCCGCTATTTTGAATTTTTTTTAAAATACTGGAAAAAATTTTAAGTCGCAAAACAATTTTTTATGTCCCCAGTAAGAATACGCAATAAAAAGCGGTTTCCATACAACAAATCTGACTTCTGGGCAAAATTCCCACTTCTGGTGAAGCCAGCAGTCCCAAAGTGCCCCGCTGGACTTGTTTTTAGTCTGCAACAAAAATCTGGCATAAGTATAGAAGTTTCCACTTTAAAAAATCCACTTCCAGTACAAATCGGAAGTTGTAAAAAATCATACCGGACTTATTTTTTGGTCCGCTACAATAATTCGGAATAAAAAATAGGGGTTTCCATTTAAAAAATTCGACTTTCGGTCAAAAAACCCACTTCCGGTGCAACTAAAAAATAAGTCCGGCGGGGTATTTTGCGGTTCACAATCAGCGAAGAAATTAAAGAAAATTAAGAAAGTTAAAAATTAAGTTGCTTATAAAGAATTTAAAAAAAAATAATCGATTTTTCAAAAATATCAAAAACATAAACTTTAAATAAATGTAAAAACAATATATGTACAATAAGTTATATAAATAAAAAATGCTGAAAAATATGTATATAACGTTATATAATACATGATGTCTAAGCGCGCGCATTATAGAAAAATATATTACTTTAAACGCATTTTACTCGAAAGCACGTTTTTTGACCTGGTTGACAACTTTTTGAAAAAACTATTTAACCGATTCACATTTCCAGGGATTATTCTACATATGTGTATTTATGGTGTGAACAAGAATATCCGTAATCGTAATCAGCGACCCAAAAAAAACCCAAGACAAATTTTGGCTGTGATTTTAATTTGTTCGTCCACCATCTTGGATCCGCTACTTTTATGTTTTCAAATCTGACCTCAAATTCGCAATCCCGACCCCGAAAACCCCCTAGAGATATTTTATGATCAGATTTATAAAATTTTAATGTCTTTGTCCGCCATCTTGAACCCGCCATTTTGAATTTCTTAAATTTGACCTCAGATCCGCAATCAGCGAACTCAAAAACCTCTCTGTATAAGTTCCTAAATAGATATAGTCATATTATATGTCCTTGAATTTTTGACTTTCAAACGCCATTTTGGATACCGCCATTTTGAATTTCAAAGTGTAGGCATCTGCAAATTAAGGAACAGGGTCCATGGACGCGATATTATTGCTTTTCCGCCACATTTTTTATTAGTTTCGAATCATAAATAATGATTTTCTGAAAATATTTTATGAAAAAACACGATTTAAAAAAAAAAAAAAAAAAATAGCGAACATAACCTCTGTAGTTCCAATTTTATTTAAAAATCATTATATCATTCTGAAAGTTCATGAAATTTTACATCAGTATTGACCATTTCAGAATTTTTATGTGAAGGTTTCAGTAGAATTTCGGGCGGCTGAAATAACTTAGGCCTTAACGTGTTAACACAGTCCAAGATATCGTTGTTCACACGATAGCAGCCGACTTATATTTTAATATGTGCTTTGAATTTTTTGTTTCAGACGTTCCAGAGCTGAGATTTCTTACCAACAAGTTTGAAAAGGGGTTTTTTTTAGGCAGCCATATTACTGCCGTACAAACGCCAGAAATTTCGAAAAAATTAGTTTTGTTTTCTTTGATACATATATTTTAATGTGTAAAATTTTCAAATGATTCAATAAATTTTTCTATAAATAAAAAACACTTTTAAAAAATGCAAAAAAGAAGTGTACTGCCCCCTTAAAGAAAAATTCATGAGACAAAACATGAAAATGAATAAGAATTTTTTCCATACCTTTTTAGAGTGTTTTCTAACTGAATTTCACTCAAATGTTGCTCAAGTGGTGATGGTTCGTCGATTTTATCATTAAATTTATCGATTTTAAAAATGGGAAATAAATGTATTAAAATATTATTGGTCATAACAAATTTATGTATGAAAAAAAACATCCATATTTCGTCTTTTGAAAGCAATCTGAGGCATCTTAATACCTGCATGCATTTAAAAATAATTACCGATTACTTTCACCAACTTGCCGTGGGACACCCTGTGTCTATCTACCTGTCTATGTCTCTACCTATCTATCTATCTTCTATGTATCTTCTATGTACTCTGCCTTGCTACTCTTCCCCGAAAATAATCGGTTTTATGCGAATTTCCCATCCATTACGAAAGACGAACAAACAAACATTCATTTTCTCAATTCCAACGTAATGTCATACCAAATAATTAAATCAAAATGAAAATAAATCGAAATCTATAAAAATTCAATTTAACAATGCAATCGGAAACATTTAAATGTTAAATGACAGCAGCTGTCAAGAATCACGCTGTCCGGTATGATCAATGTTTAGTATAGCGTGTGTTGCTTTTACGTCCAACAAATGGCGCTCTTTTAAAAAACAATTGTTATATAAAAACACGTGCCTATTCAATTGCAACGTTGTGTCAAAATTTCAAAGCAATCGGTGAAGAACTTTCGGAGATTTAAGATTTTGAACAAACGAATATTTACATTTTTATTTATATAGATATATTAACTTTTTTTTTTACGCGAATTTGTTGGGAACGTATATATCGCGTTAAAGCAAAATTGAGCCGTCTTTAAAAACATTTTCTTAAGAAGCGAATGAACCATTGAATAAATTGCTTCTATCTTTCTTTTGTATTACCAACAATTCTGCATTTCAATAGCGCTGAGAGTCCTTGAGGCCGCCTGAATTTAGCATTAAGTGGGCAGTGGGCAGCACAACTCAACTCAGCTCCTAGCTCACCATTCAGTTAGTTGCCTGTAAAAGGCAGCGAGGCACAAGTGCGACATTCTTTCAATATTATTTATTAATAAAAACACGAAACAGGTAAAATTAAAAAGAATCGAGATGAAACGCATAAATTCACTTTCTGAGAAGCCACTGTGGGCAGCTGAGCAGCGCTCTTAACCGGCTCAAAAGCCCAATGGGGGGAATCAAAGAGAAAAACTGCTCCGTCTCTTCTTCAACTTAAGAAAGCTAACAGTGTGGTGAATATCCCACCATACCCCTTTTAAAGCTTGAAACTGGGGCTTGAAAGTTCCAAGACCAACTTCCAAGTTCTGAGGCAGAAAGGTGGTGAGATCTGCTTAAAAGCCCTGTGGTGAATATTCCAACTGTGGTAAGACCCGGAGGTGAGTACAAAGCTCCAAACTTCTGCTGTTTGATTCCGATTTCGACTTCAATTCAAAGTCCGGGGCGCCAACTTCTTCCCCCCCGCATCGGATTTGGCTGATCTGCTTGCTGATTTTATTGGGGGATTAGCCTCTTCCTAAGGGCCTTCTTCGATGAAATGGGGAATCCCACCAAAAGTTTTTAAGGGTGTTCCGGGCTTTCCCTTTTCGAATTTAATCAAATTGAGAACCGATAACATCCCCCCGCGTGCTTGAAAATTCAATTTGATTCAGATTTGCCCTTTGTTCGGTATCTGGGGATCGGAAATTAGCAGTACAGGTCTTTCTCGATTTATTCGAAACGGAAGGAGGCTCCTTTAATTGAGTTAGTTACCTCTTTGTAGAATATTTTACGGTCGGTTCGGTTTTGGGTGTTTCTTGAATTTTGAGGGATTTCATAGAATTTCAAATGTTTTGATCGGAATTAACTGAATTTTATTTACTCTTAACTGGTAAGAGGTAAAGATTGACTAAATTTTGATAGAAATGTGTGGTTTTGCTTATTCTACAATTTAGAGCTAGACCGTAGTATTAGGAATTAGAGGAAATAGAATTCTTACGTGAAACAAAAACATATTTTGGGAATTTATTAAAAGACTAAGGAAATGTCGTGGAATTCAAAATAAAGCTTATAATACTTATCTATATTTGTAAAATATGAGTTAGCTGTAACCTTTTTCATCCGAGAAGTGAAAAACAAGTTTCCAAAAAATATATATATATATATTTTACAGTTAACTGATATTATATACCCGTAGCTTAGAATTTAATCTTTCGTTTCAGCTATGTTTTAAGCTTCTAAAGTTCGGTATTTTTTAAAAGCTTTTATTTAAGGGGACTTTACGTATCATTTTTGAAAAAAATACACATTTTATTTTTATTTTTTGTGAAAAAAGTATTGCATTTATTCAACTAATTCCTTTAAAATATTATAGTGGAACGTATGGAGAATATAAGATCATTTTTTTTTTTGCATTTTTAGTATGTCTTATTCACTGCAGAGGACTTCAAAAAGTCACTTTTAAAACGCCAGTATTTCTCTAGGACTTCCTAACACATAGAGTAAAACAACTTCCAACGGGGTTCTATTCATAAGACTAAATGCTAGTAACTAAACCTAAAAAACATTTTATTTTTAATATTTTTTATAATTTTATAAACATTTTCCTGAAAAATTAAAAATAATAATTTTTTGGGGGTAAACTACCCCTGTATAAAAAAATAGGGGTATGAAACATAATATTTTTAAGGGTTTAGTTACTAGTATTTTGCATAACGAATCGAATGTATTTTGAATTATTACAATCCGCTGAGTAGTTTTCGAGTTACAGATGCGGGCAATTTAAAAAATTTAGTTTCGAGAAAAACGCGTTTAAAGTTTTTGTTATATGTATTATGGTATAACTTTATTTTCCTGTACGATTTTCTTAAAACGATTTAAAGACTTTATTTCTGTTATGTTAAAGAACACTTTTATGTAAAAGAAGAAAAATCGATTTTAACTTGACCGTGTTGTCCATCTGTCTGTGAATTTTCTATGTAGTTCAAAATTAAAAATCGAATTTTAACTATGTTCGGATAAAGCTAAAGTCTTCAAATTTTGCACGATGCTAAATTTTTGATGAAACTACTATTTGAAAAAAGAATTTTTTTTTTAACGCTTTTATTTAACTTTATGAAATTAATAATAATGGGTATAGCATGCGTAACTTTTTGTAAAGTCTATCAGTTTTTCGGAAACAAATTTTTGTAGAGTAGTTTAATTTTAGACAATTTTTTAAAAACGTTTGCCAACTTTTCAAAATTATTGCCGGTTTTATATGGTAGTTGTTTTAGTAATAGAATAGTCAAAAATGAAATAATAAAATTATTATTTTTTTTTAAATATTTCTTCATTGTTTAAATGTTTCTATTCAGATTTAAGATAATTCTGAATTTTTAAAAGGTTGTGGATGAACAGGAATTTAATTTTGTATTTTGAAAATTGTGGTAGACTTTAAATTTTTGGAAAAAACAAATTTGTTTTTCAAAAATGGATTTTCAGTTTAGTTTTGATTAGGGGTGGACATTTGAAAAAAGCCTCGATGTTTTTTTCGACAAAATGCATTGTACTATGGCATCGATATTTTATGATCCATCAAAAAGAAAGATCGAGTTTTTTCGATACATCGTTTCATTAATAAATGAACACACGGTAAAAAATTTTGGATTAAAAACCAATATTTTCTGGATTGGATATAAGTCCACACCAAAAATGTATTAGATTTTAATATTTTGAAAGGATTAAAATGAAACTGTAATACTGGCAGGTATTAAAATTAAATCTCTTCAGTATTAAAAGAATTTTAATACTAGAACATTAAAAATCAATACTTGTTGTATTAAAAGGTAATATTACCTATACTTTGCTTCTAATCCACTATGGTTTTAAGAAGTTAATACTAATGTATTGTTTTAATACAAAAATATTGAATAGTAATCTTTTATTCAGGTTAAAAATTAATATTAACGATACTTCACCTCGAACCTTCCATGGTTTTAATAAGTTAATATTAAACCATTTGTTCCCAGCGTTGCGAAAACGCAACACTTGATTTTTGTACATATGTTCGGACGTGATTTCCACTCGCCGCTTGAGCACTACTGTGCACGTCTTATCATGTTGCGTTTTCGCAACAGGGCTTTTCAGGCTTTCCCTGTTCACCATAGGTGAATTACCAAAATTTTTGTTCAATGTGGTCTAAAACAAAGTGATTCTGAAGTTTTTGTACGTTTCTGAAGACATAAGAGTTCTGGCAAAGAATGGGTTAATTATATTGCATTAATCCCTTGATACAGTGACAAGAATTTTTTTTTTTTTGATTTCAGGGAATATTTAGGTTGTTAGGTAGATGTTCATTATTTTTCCAAAAACATTTATTAATTTTTTTTTTCATTGAAAAAATAAGGAAATATTCAAACAATTTAACTTATTACATATACTGTACACAGAATAATGTTAAACATAATTACTTTCATAAAATAAGGCTCATAGCTCTGTTTATTTGTCAAGGAGTTGTAGTTGACAAGGAATGAATTTGAAGTTTTACTTACTTTAAAACTATTTAAAATCCGAGTAAAACCGTGTCAAGTATTTTGTTAAACTGAAGTATAAACATTTACCATTGAAATATATTATTGAAATTTGGCCAAATGTAAATCAGTAAACTCTGTCCGTATACATTTCACTTTCCACTCGCACTGAATCTTGTTCTAAAACTGTGAATGAAATGGTTTACTCAAGCCATTACCAACGCAGCATGACCAACGTGACACATTGTGTCATAAGAAAAAAATAAATAAAATTCAATCTACTTGGATTGAAGTAATAACTTTTAATCTAACTTTAATTCAATTAATATTGAAAATTAGTCCAAAAAGATTACAGAGCATTTTAACATATATTTTGGATTACTTTTTAATACAAAAATTATTGCATTTTTGAGTAATATTCGATGAATATTTACTTTTAATTCGAAGTGGATTGAAAAATGGCTATAATACAAGCAAAAGATTAAATTTTACTCCAAAATTTTTAACCGTGCAGAAACTGAAAGGGATTGAATGCCTAGACTATTTAAAAAATTGCCGACACTAGTGACACAATAGTAGTATTCATAAATTTCAATAAATGAATAGCTTTAGTTAAAGTTTTGTAGAAGATTAACATCTTATTAAATTTTAATAGCCGCCTTCCTAGCTAAAAAAGAAGTGAACAATTGCTATTGATAAGGCTGTTAAAAAACATCAGTTTTATTCGATTCATCGTTTCTTAAGTATCAATGTTTCCGATGCGTCGATGTATATTAAATTAAATTAAATTCAAAATGAATTGTTACAATTAATCAAATATGTTAGAAATAAGCGAATAATCTTTCGTCTCTTTAATGATTTGCTATCTCATTTTTATGAATTAGTAAGTACATTATTTTAAATCTGAATTACGTTCTCTCTGTATTTCCAAACTCAAGATTACAGAACTCACCAAAGACTTAAATAAAGCAAAAATGAGGTTATGTATTAAGGTCTGTTTGTTACTCATTATTTGATGAGTGCTTGAACCAATTTAAATGATATAAACTTTAAAAGATGTCTTCAAGTTACGCCCAGGGTACTAAATATATACTGCCGTTCAAAATTAATGGATTACCTAAAAAATCAGAACAATTTTCTAATTTTTAAATCACTGTATCTTCGGGAAAAATGAACGGATTTGGATAAAGAAAATCTCATTTTGAAGCTTGTATTCTCTATTTTAAGATCTTTGCACCGAACAATTTTTTTTTCCAAAATCGCCCCATAAAATAATTAATAATAATAATAATAATTTAAATCCTTTTTTTTATTGTACAATCATTAGTTTAGGAGTTATGAAACCTCAAAATTGAAGATGACGTTTTTGCTTTGACGGCTCATAGCTCAGTTGAAAAAAAAAGCATAGGAGAATTTTAAAACAATCGTTTTACAGGGAAAAGTTCCTGCTCTTTAATGCTTCACCTAGATTAACTCAAGACTTTTTTTTTCAATCCCATAGAGGCCATTAAACTTCACAAAAAATTAAAGAATCATTTCTTTCTTCTATTATTTGATTCGAATTAAGCAGTAGAAGATGAAACAAAATTTTAGATTCATAAGTTTCAAAGTAGAGAGTACAAACTTTTAAATTTTAATTTTTCGAGAAGATACACCAGTTTAAAAATTAGGACAATTTTATGATTTGTTGAATGGTCCTTTAAATTTTGAACGCTAGTTTATAATAACTACAGAAGACTTAATTTTGAAAGATAAGCCAGGACAACCAGTTTTAAATCTTCCTCTGGTTCCGAATAAGTATTGCTTCATTTCTGTACAATTTATTCCGTCGATTACGAATTCGCAAAGTTTAAGTTTTTAAGATAAATAGGGTTAAGAAGTGCTATTTTTGAATTATCATTAAGATAAAAAAGATTTCCATAGAAATTCACAATATTCCTTAAACGAAAGCCTGATCCTAATCTAAGATTATGAAAAAACACTAATCTTATAGTCTTAAGAACCATGTTTTTTTCCTACATCACTATTTGTTGTATGAAAGCACAAATTACTTTCAATGTGTCATGTTTTTATATTATAGCTTAAGGTTTAAATTTTCATTTGAGCTACGTTTAAAGTTACTATCACGATCCTTTATTTTTTAATAATTTTTTAAAAATGATCGAAATACGATCCTTTGTATTTTACTCAAAAATGAGACCTAATTGAACATTTTAGTTTACGTATTCGTAATCTACGGAAAAAGTCCTGTAGAACTGATTTACTGGGCACTTAAATTGGTGTTGACCAGTGTAATCTAAGACACTTTTTTTCAAACAACTACATAAATATTGCAAAATATAATTTTGGTTTTTTTGGATATGGATATGGTAGGCAACATGTGTATAATAGTTCATTTTTACCGTGTTGGGTAAGTACTTTATTTTTAAGAGTATTGTATTTAATCTTACGCTATTCTACCCCGGAAGTACCCTCTCTAAATCACCCCGAAAAAAAAGAAAAAATAAGAAATTGCGCACCAAACCAAAATATTGCCAACTACATCGTTTGCCCCATTCAATTCCCCCTCTACCTAAAAATAAAAATTGTGAATTTGCGGAAAAATATAACGACTTTATAAAACCATCACAACTTCCCTCTTTCGGCCACTAAAAATATTTTTATGCAGGACTTCCGCATTATTATATATTTTTTTTTCCAACTTTATATTTTTTAAAGAGCGTGCAAAATGCCATTTCATTCCATTCCAGGCGGCAGTCACGCACAGTAAATACACCCCCCTTGGGCCTATTATCGCCATAACTTGCCGGTGCTAAAAATGGAAAATTTATTCGATCCGCCACTGCCTAAGCAGTGTCGTCCCCTCGCTGCTGTTTGTATATAAATGTACCTAGGCTGGTTTTGTGTTTGGGGGGGGCGTTATCTGCGAAAAGCCACAAATTTTGGAGCCTAACTTGGCCCTCCGTCCTGCCATCAATCGCGTAGAGGATGAGGGGTATCTTGCACCGTGTGGCTATTATTTATTACATTTTACGCAATATTTAGCTTTCCACGTCATTGCTTCCATCCGTACAGAGGTGACCCTTATGCGAGGGGTGCTTCGAAATGCCTTTTAAATCTCAGCTACCCAATTTTTTTTTTTTGTGGGGGATCCTTTTGTCCTCAGGGTGGTGATCGTTTAAAGTATGGAAACCGAAACCCCTAAAGGGGGGGCGTTGTTGTGTAGAAAATTGCCTTTAAGGGACATTCTGTGAAACGACGACGATGTGCCGACGAAAGGGTGCAGACAATGACTTTCTTAACTCGCTCGTTTCTACCGAGAGTAAATCTTTCCTGATGACACCCATCCGTGACAGCATCCAGGCGCGTCTGGCAATTTTCTTTTGTTGCGGTCTCGCTTTGGATGGAGGTGCTAATGGGCGAAGAAAAACCTTAAAACCCTCGTTCATGTCAGAAACGTGCCTGAGACTGGAGACATTATTGAATTAGCTGCAGAACAAGAAGCACCAAGCAGAGGAGGCATCGGACTGCGGTCACCGACCGGACCTGGGTTTAAAGAAAAAAAATATGTATATATGTATATATAATAAGTTATTCCTCTATCCCATTTCCCAGCCAGATATGATCGATGCCAGCAGAATTTTAACCCTTTTTTTTTTACATAATCCACTTTAAATCCATTTCGCCAGCTGAATGAATTTTGCTGAACAGATTCTTTTTCTTTTTTTTTTTTTTGTTAAGCCTTGGGGTCATGCTGGTCAGGTTTTTTGTATGCAAGCAAAAAACAACAAAAAAAAGGAAGCACACTGTTTATTACCCACCTTCTCTTGGGGGCTGTTGCTTCCAAGTTCCAACAAGTGGCCAGAGGCACTGAATTTAAATTGATATTCAGCTGAAATCGCTTTTTCAAAATGACAAAAAGTAGAAGAAAAACAATAGCTAAGAGGGATTGAGCTTCCTTAAGCTGGTGAGGTTTATGGGTCACGTACACTTAATAAATTCAATTCGTCTGGAGCCGTTTAGGAAGTTTCATTGTTTCAGGGATTCCGGACTATTCTCTCTGTGCTGCAGTGCAACCGCCCAACGGACGACTTTAATCCAGACGTGTTGAATGGGCTGACACTTTGGGGCATCGGGCGGTTAAATCGTAACATGATAGTAACATATATCAGGCGATATATTGGCCGATATGTAATCTCAGAGCGGTATGTATGAATTATGAGTGGAACGTGGTTTATGAAGTCGAGGTCGCTTCAAGGCCCACACAGGAATAGATAGGAACATATCAAGGGATTTAATCGACTATCTAAAAGAAAAATGAAATGGTTCTCTATTGCGATTGTCGTGGCGATTGCAATTGACTACTAATTTTTTTTCTGTTGTAAACGACTCATTTTGGTATTATCTAAGGGAGAGGGGAGTTTTGATTTTCCTTAGTTTTGCTGGCAAAAAAAAGAGAGTTCAAAAAATTCTTATGCAAATTTTTCAATACTTCGGATTACCTAAAAAAAAAAAAAATTAAGAATAAACAACAACCGATTTTAGAAATTGCGATTATTTTAATATATATAAATTATGTTTTGGTACAGAAGCTTAGTTTTCTTATATCCCAAAGGTAATATAGGGATGAGAACAAAATATTAAAGATTTTCGGATTACAATAAAACCCCATAAAGGTGCTCAGAGTAACTAATTTTTAATTGGTTCCCAAAATTTAGATATCAAGAATCATTGCGGATTAGCAACAACAAATTTTTACTTTTTCTTGACCTTCATACGAAATGTAATTTTTTCCTTCTTTTAATGGAAACTAATCAGTAATGTAAAATAATTTTTTTTTCTATTACTTTAAGTTTTCGAGAAAAATAGGGTTAAAAAAATTAAAATATCCAGATTTTAGCCACTTTTGGAAAACATTTTAAAAACAACGAAATTTCGTTGCAGCTCGAAACGTAAATCAAACCAAAGTTTGATTTCTTAACTATAGTTTTATAATATGTTATTAGTAAATTTTATTAAGATTTATTCAGGAAATGAAATTTTCATGAATCTTTCCCCTGCCCTATAAATGAAATGAACGATGAAATAAACCTTGAAAAAGGTCTTAATTAACTGATATTTTATAACTATAGCATAGAATTTAAGCATTCATTTGAATAACGTTTGGGATAGCTACGACATCTCTTTATTTTTAAAAAAGAATTCTAAAAATTGCCTAAATACGGATTTTTTAAATTTTTAACCATATTTTTCTTGAAAATATGACGTGATCGAATTTTAATAATAACATACTTAATCGATTTTTTAAGAGAACAAAAATCTTGTATTAACTAGTGTTATCAGCCAAATTTTGTATTCTTCCAAGCTTAGTTTTGGATTTTTTGTAGGAAACACAATTTTCTTTTGTTGGGTTTCAGTTTGCAGTTAATTTTTCATATATATTATGTATGTATATAAACGACTGTATAAATAAAATACATATAGTTCCCCAAAGGACTAGAATTAACATTATGTTATAGTGAATTTTTACTCATCAATTGCAAATTTGAACAAATTATATATCATTTTAAGATTTTAAGCGCTGAATTTGAATAGACAAAATCAAAGATAAGTAAAAATATTTTGAATTTGAAATCGATATTTTTTTTCGAAAGTAGAATGCCGAAGATCAGAAGCAATTTTACATTTTACGGCAAAAAAGAAGACTTCTGCGATATAAATCTAATCTGTTAGATATTAACGATACAAACTATGTTTTACAATTGTTCATATATTACTTGTTAATGGGTCATTTACATGTTCCAAACTTTTTAGAATTCCCTTTCGGTTTTTTTAAGAGGCTTTTATACACACTTTTCATTTAAGGGGGTATTCTAGTGTAGAAATTCGAACGTTCTTTATATATCCCTCTATCGTAACAACCTCAAAAAAGTTGAAAATTTTGATTTTAAATATTTAAAAAAAATTTAAAACTATTGAAAAAATCGAAAAAAAAAATTTTTTTTTCCAACCGGCTGCCATTTTGTGAAAAAAAATTTTTTTTTTACTTTTTTGAGGTTGCTTCCATAGCGACAACATTACTAATTAAGAATCCGTTGGATTTTTTTGTTTCAGGTGACTAGAACGGTTGTAATTTTGACCGCCGTCACACCCCTTTTTTTTTGGATCCCCCACTCTGCCAGCCGATAACTTATGGAATTTCTGTTTTTTTTTTTTTTTTTACTTTAATTTTTATATATTCTTAAAATATCAACAAACAAATAAGAAAAAAATTGATACTAAAAATAGTTGTTCTTTTTTTACGAAACTTGAAAAAACTGCCGAAATTCGTGCGTCTACACTAGAATACCCCCTTAAAACAAACTTGAAAATCATTGGCGATCATCCGCAGTACCAAACATTATAAAACTTGTTCTCAAAGTTTACCCAACGTTTTCGTTGTCGATTTAAATTTAATTTTGTTGCATTAAATCAATTTTTCAAAATTTTCCCTGGTAGTTATTTTAACACTAAAATTTTCAAATAAGTTATATAATTGCACGAGAGCTGAAAGATATGAAGGTAAAATGCTTATTTTTTATTTACAGGATGTGGGTTCATAATTAACATAAATATTTATAGGTTATCTTCAACAAGTCGAAAATAAAACTCGGAACGAATGAAATTGTCAATAAAATTGACTGTTGTCATTGAAACTTCGACATTCATAATGCAATTTTCGTTCTCAATTACGACTCATCTCTATAAACGAAAATCACAATAGTCCCAATTTATATCGAGAAAAACTCAGAATCTATTGTAAATAGGAAACAATGTTAATCGACAATTTCGCACAGTCGACAAATAAACTTTTTTTATGTTTTGTTTTATCTAGGTTATAATAGAACACAGAATTCTAAAAGGCAGAAAAACAGAAAAGAGAGAAAATAATAATAATCAACAACGACAAATAACATGCATAGTCATCTTCGACAAATAAAATTTTCATCGATAAAGACAAAAAAAAGTCGACATCGACTAAAATGTTGAGCGACATTAACTTTTTATAGAAACCCTTTTAACACATAGAAGATCGAAAAATGCTAAAATTCTTTCTCTGGACTATAACTAAAAGACTATAATTAAAAGCCAGAATCGACATCGACAAAAACCAACAATCGACACTGCTAAAAAGATACAATTAACACTGAATAAAATCAATAATCGACAACGTCAAACAAATAAACAACACCAGAAAACTAAAAATAATCTCAATGAATTTTTTTCCACAGCAGATTTTATGCTTTGTATGAAATCAGGAGTATTCACGCTTTGTAGTTTTCATATTGTATCGTTCCACTGCGTGTAAAATTGTGAATTTTCAGTTGTTTACACCATTAACAACGATACAATAGCACATAAAAACAACGCATGAATATCTCTATTATTTGCTAAGTTCGAAGTAGACGAAACAACGTAATGGTTCAAGTGGTAAAAGATTAGCTTATAAATAAAGACACATGAGGCCGTGTTTCCATTGAATTTAAACCTATGAAATCCTGAAGAAATTGGTGTTTCGGGTATATTTTATTTCCATCTCTTATATTTGAATAGCTACTATAAACATTTAATTTAATTGATTTAAATAGCTAAAATAATAAGCCCGCAATTCATATATTAGCTCACATACCAAATACACGTTCTGATTAAAACGATTTTTCCTGTGGTAAAAACCACAAGCCAGAGCCTGAGAGATGAATTATGAGAAGCAAATATTTGCTCCAACTGCTTGATTCTTTTGTAAATAACAAAGTTTTTTTCTCAGAAAAATGTTCTTTGATGAGGAAGCAAATAATTATGTAATTTGCAGTTAGTTAATTTTCTAATTTGTAACAAAAGAAGTATGCATACTGAAATATAGAAATAGATTGAGATTTACAAAAAAGCAAACATGTTTCTTGTTTAATTTGTAAGATTACGTGAAGAAACATATGAACTTCGATTAGATTGATGCAAACATACGAAAACAAATTACCTACACACCAAAACTCTATTTATTGATTCTAATATTTAACCAGACATTATATGTTTATTGGAAAATAGTTTGAAGAATGATTAAGATCCTTTCATAAGTTTTAATTTCAAAATTATGCACAATATTCACAAATAATAGGATAATTAATTTTATAAAGCAGTTTTCATATATTATGAATATAATTTGTAAATGGTATGATATTTATGAGTGAGATATTTGCATTCAAGAATATTTAAACACAAATTGTGAATAACTTACGCATAAAACTGAATTTATGAATATTAAAACACAATTCAAGCGTAATTTGAGCACAAACCTAAATTCTGTCCCTCTTATTAAGTTAAGGCCATTAGTAGTTTTTTTGAACAAAACTGGAGAATAATTCATGAAATTTATTCATGAACATGGATTATGTTATTATTTTCTACGCAGGGTTTATTCTACTTAATTAGTAGAATTTTGCTGAATAGAGGTAGAAAATTCTAATAGCATTAATTTTTGATTCTCCAAATTCTAAGTGGAACTAATGGATTTCAAATAAAATTAAAATTTTGATTCGGTACAATTTTTATTTGGTTTTATTCACTTTTTCACTCTGTACCAAAATTTGGAATTTTATATTTAGTACGTTTTGGACCGAATTTTAGATATGATACCAGAGAGATAGTTTAATATAATTTAAAAGGTAAGTTTTCTAAATAGGTTTGCGTGAAAAAAGTTATTTTATTTTTTTTAATTTTATGAAATTTAAAAACTTCTCTTGGTGCAATGGTATGGGCTATAAAATCAAGTCTTTTTGTGTTAGATAGGCCTAAAATGACTACCTGTAATTTGGTAAAACATCACAAAAACATATCATAACTCATAAACTACTACTACTACTTTATTATATCATAGATAATGATTTTTAATCATAACACATAAATCTGTATTTTTCTCTGTTTATAAAAGTTTGTTCTTTAATTAAGAACATGAGCACATAAGACTTGAATATATTAGCACTTTTCTTTTCAACAGGAATAGCAACAGAATTTTACTACTTTCTAAAAACCACGAAATACTTTCCCTGTAAGATAACAAAATTTCGACTTTTACTTAAGATTTTAACCGCAAAACAGTCAACAAAATTCCATTAGCCTACCTGATAAAGCATACATTAAAAGATAACTTCCAGGAATCCCAAAATATCTTTAAATGCCACTTTACAATATAGTCAAATAAAAAAAAACTCTTATCTTGGCAGCACGCCAAGTTATCACTCAAAGAAACCACCCTGAATTATAATTTTTTTTGCTACCGTCCCAAAGGCATGAGTCTTATGAGATCATATGGAGGTGGAGTTTCTTCCTAATCAATCGTCTTACAAACTTTTGGTTAAACAAATTGACTCAAATCCTGGCCGTAAGCCAAACAAAATCCACTCCCATCTGCTCGTGATATGACACTCGATAACAAGCCCTAAAAAAAGGGCATCAGGAGCATACGGACGGATCCGTCGCCTCAAACATCGTCTCAAATTGACATGGCAAAGTCAATAACGAACTCGAATTTCAATTTTTCAATAGGGCGCACCCCACGTCCATATCTCGTTCTCATCCCATCCATCCATCCATTCATTCATTCGTCCATCCATCGGTTCGTTCGCCCTTATCTCAGTTCAGTCTTGTCGCTGTCTGCCTGAGCTCTTTTGATCCACCTTCTGGAGCCCTATGTGGTGGCCCATTGCCTCGATTAAATTCCAACAACGAACAGAAACATGTGTTCAATTTCGGGGGCGGCGACGACGCGATGTGCGACAGAAAAACACCCAAACCCCCGAGATGCTCGACTGAATTAATTTTGAAGATCAACGTGACGATTATATCCAGTGAAGCTGCACCAGATCGCTCGGGGTGAGTTTCGAGGTGAAATTTTTATGTTATGAGTAATGCAAGTCCTCGCTGGAATTTATTCGAATTCGAATGAAACGAAATTGAAGGATTATGGGGGATGAACATGGTTTAATACTCCCGCCCGGAGCTTGTCTTTCTCCAGAGCGGTAGTGCTTTACTTCCTTTCTCGGGCAGGGTATAATGGGGAAGTAATGATTTCGCTCCCTAGGGGGCGACTTTCCTCTTTATTATCTTTTTATTTTTTTTCTTCCTTCCTTTTTTCTTTAGGTCGCATTCAGTGTACATTTTTTTTTTTTTTTTTTTTTTTTATGAAGGAGCATCATATAAAAGGACACGAGATTTTGCGGGGCTTTTGTGCGCGCCCTTTATTAAGCACATATGCTTCTCGTTCGAGACGCGTTCGTTCAATAAACTTCCCAACAGGACCGCCACAGTCCCACCTTTATCTAATTATTTATTATTTCTTTTGATACGAACAACCAGATGGTGCCTGTCTATGGTTCTGAAATTGCTTTCATGAATTCGAGGGTGGGTCTGTGTGGCTGTTACTCTTCTATCCGCTGATATCTCTTCATGTGAAAGCCGTGGAATATAATCCAAAGGCTTTATTCCATTTTTTTGAAATCCCGCCCAATGACATGGGTTCTGGCAATAAATTAAAAAAAGAATAAAAACCGGTCAAGTACGAGCGATACAAAGAAAAATTATTTTATGCTTCATTAGCAAAAAAAAATAATAGTCGATACCTATAAAAAGTATGATAGTCGAAATCGACAAAAATTCATAGTCGACATCAACACCAAAAAACAGAAATAATCGATATTAACAAAGACAAGCGTGATCGATTTCGATAAGTCGAAGAGTAATCGATATCGACAAAAAATAAGGCTAGTCGATATCGACAAAAAAGAAGAAAACACTGTAATATCAAGTTATTGTTCTTAGTTTAAGCTTAAATGTTATTGTATTTTAAAGAAAACCTCTATTTCAACTGAGTCTATTTAAAAAGTGCGACTGAAAAACTAAAAACTTTTGTTGCTGCAAGTATTTCAACAACTCTTACGTTCTCAAATTAAAAGCAGCACGCTTAAATTAACTAAGGGCAACTTTTAAGAAATCAACAACTTCGTCTTTAATTCAAAATTATTTTTCTTGGTTCAAGAACTTTTAAAGTGTACAAAGGCACCAAAAAAATGAAAAAATTAAAAACTAACTATAAAGATGGAAACAAGAAGAGAAGTAGAAAAGTAGAAAAATGAATTATGAATACCCTTTTCCCTCAGCTTGAAATAGTCACGGCTCTCAGCTTTGATGGCGCTATTCAAAAATGAAGAAAAAAATGTTGTGGACTCTGATAACATGCAATCGGAGGCATTCATGTAGTAACAAGATGAACAGAATTATCGGATACCCCTGACTGCATGTTGTCATTTGTTTGCATTAATTTTACAGAGTCCACGACTTTTTATCACTTTTGAATAGCACGAAAATCATGACTATTTCAAAAATTGTTTTTTTTACATTTCATATACCCTATGTTACTCAAGGAAAGAAAATGAATCTAATGACACATCATTTATCAAAATCCGTCCAGCCGTTTGAACGTTACAAAGGAATAAAGAATCCTACAAACATATACAGGGTGCCCAATAGAAATTTGTGAAACCTAATGAGTCACTATTTTTGTAAAAAATCGAAGGATCAGGAAAATGTTAATATTTTTTTTTAATTAAGGATAGTTGTCATTTAAATTTGTCAGTTTTATTATAAAAAAATTAAATCTATTTAATACAAACCATTAATTAAAAAATATAGTGAAGAACTTGAGTTCATAAAACTATTAAAAACATGTTTTAACGTTTCGTTTGAAATGTCGTTGACAATCTCTCTGCTTCCTTTAATTAAATCATCTATTGTTTTTGGGTTATTTTCATAGTAGTGATCTTAAATGTAGCTCCATAAGACGAAATCACATGGAGTGAAATCTGGCGAGTAAGGTCGCCACTTTAATCCTATTCCCCTAGCAAAGCGCAGATATCATAGGCCAATAACTCGATCGCCATAACCTTTATTGATTTATTCAAATACTTCTTGTGTGTGATGATGTACTGCTCCATCTTGCATAAAATAAGAAGATTTAAAGAGACTTCTCTTCTTTGCATAGGTCATTTTCAAGAGCTGAAGGGACGTTGGCATTACGACTGTACATATATTTTTAAATTAATAGTTTGTATTAAATAGATTTAATATTTTTATAATAAAATTGACATGAAATGAAGATGACGACTTTCCTTAATTAAAAAGTATTTACATTTTCTCGACCCCTCCATTAGTTAGAAAATAGTGACTCATTTGTTTTCACACATTCCTTTTGGACACCCTGTATATAGTACACTAGCTTGACCGGACCGGGCGTTGCCCAGGATACCTATAATTTGACTTGTACATATAATATATTAAAATTTCTTAGAATAAACTGATGAGAGCAACATATATTTGTTCATTGGCAAATCAATTTTTCCTTAGATGGATACCGACAACTTTGAATGAATGAATGATTGAACTAAGGCTCTAAATACACATTTGGCATTACCAGTCAGAATAAAAACTTGTATCTAATTTTCTGCTGATCACACGTAGTCGAGTCCTGTGCAAAGATTTGGTGGTTTGAGATTTTCTAGCAAGATTATAAGAGTGCCAAGTTTTATTAAAAGCTTGTGGGGATTTAAAAATTCAATCGGATAATCAACAACGGTGCCGATTGAAATGAATACTTTACTTTAAAATTATTTTGTTGATTTCCTCTACTAAATTATTTTTTATTTATTATTTTTCGGGTGAGAATCGCACGTTCACACAACCAGTTTCTGCTTTTGGTAGATAAATTATTGAGGACTATTTTGAAAATAGTGATTTTTTTTTTTTTTTTTGTTGCGCGATTTAGGCTTTTTGAAGAACTACAATTCTTTAGTACATTATTTTGATGTATCTCTTAAGGTTTAGTGAGCGTAAGCCATGTAAGCGCCCGAAAATCGATTTGATTATAAAAAATTATTTAGAATGCATTATATTCATACTAACCTTCCGTAAAAAATCCTCTAAATGAAAATCGTATCAAAATTCGTTGCGTGATTTAGAAGAAGTAAATGCAGAAACGGAAATAATGAGGAAAGACGCGGTGACTTTGTTTTATACTATTAAATAAAGATAAGCTGCTTTTTATCTGAATCTCTATCTAAATTAAGGGAAATTTCCCACATCTGAGAATGTTGCGAACTTCATAGCTAATGAATTTTTATTTAATGAATCGTTCATGTTCCTACAGCAATTTTCTTGCGATAGAAAAAGAATGAAATTTGCACCATTCTTGTCTAAGCATTTGATATGGTGCGAGTCGAGCGGTCCATTATAATTGTACGTTAATGATAATGGCTGTATCTGAAGAAGGTGAGAAAGGTTCAGTGTCTTCATACATTTCCTTCATCGTTGTTTTAATGATCTGTGATCCGGATTTAATATATATCATTAAAAAAACCTAGCTATAGGAATGCGCGAAGAAAATAATCCTTCCTGCAGTCGGATAAAAAGAACCATAATGGACAAACAAAATTGATGTTTAGTCAGATTTTTTAGGAATTATATTAATTGTGTACATTAATTCAATATTTTTGGTTCAGCGTAATGCCCTAAACAGACAGCACACTAAATTAATAATTAGTTAATTACTCATTTAACACTAATTATTAATTAATCAAGTAGTGACAGACAGCCATTTCTTAATCATCATTATAAGCTATGAGTTATTTAATAGTCCTTGTGCTTTTCCTCTTCTTGTTCTTTGTAATTAATAGTGCAAAGTAATGTTACAACTAGTATAGAAGTATAAAATCAACTGAAATCTAGTACACTTTTCATTTAGGTATAAATTAAAAAACGATGATCAATGATCAAGTTTTTCGTCATTTAGCGGCCATAATGATGATAAACACATGACAGGTAGCACCTAAATTAGTATTATAAGTAGTTATTTATATGTGCTGTACAAAGTACAATGTAATATTTTCTGAAAATAAAACTTAAATTATAAGAGTCGATGTCGATGAATTTTTGCATTTCCCTCGCAAAAGTATGCAAACGATCTTAATGCAACGAAAGACCTTCACCTTCTATATTTAGCCGTGTTATCAGAACATGAGACTCGGCCACCATAACTCTTGACGTCCACATGTGAGCTGAGCTGACACTCGTTTTTCAAGTTCATGCGGCTTGAAGCAAATGAAAAATCCGACGCAACGGCCTTAAACGTTATTAATGTTACACACCGCCAGAATTTACGATCGTTTTCACGCCCTGTTACAGCAGGGACTTGAATAACTCTCACATTTTTCGCGATGCAACAAAACACACAATTCTTGCCCCTTTACTCTTTTCAGCACTGTGGAGAACCGCCAGTGTGTTCTCAAACAGTTGGCTGCATTAAAATGGGGCGCAAACAATTCGGAACGCTACAAAGGAGTGCATTCCTTTAGAATCCACTTAGATCCCTCACCAAAAGGACGGTATAAAATTTGAATGTGTACCTCTTAATCGAATGATTCATTCTGCGAAAATCCAGAATCGTGAGTCACGCACGCCTAGGCAGGCGGCACGCGTGCTCCGATTTCACCCGCTTTTATTTACTTATTTTTTATTTATCTTTATTTCTAGAACTAGGGCTGAAGAGAATTTCGTGGTCGAAAGGGTTCCCTGGTTGGAGTGTGTTACGTCTAAAAATAACTTTGGCCTTACTCACCTTTCTTCAATTGTTGTTGGCAGCTGCGAGCGTGCTCGCATCACGCTGAGAAAGTGCTTCCCATGGATGCCGCCACTTCCCTCCGACATGTAGCCGTTGTCGATCTCGGCGAAACGTGACGGAGGTCCTCGGCGTAGGGCGTCGCCGTCACTGCAGTAGCCCTGGCCGATGTCCGCCTCGCAGAATTCGCTGACGTAGTGCTGACCGCCACGCGTGCCACGTGTCGGAAGGGTTACGTGGCTGTTGTAGCCCCTCAGCAGGGGTCGCATGGGCAGCACGTTTACTGGCTTCTCCTCCTCGAAGATCGTGTTCACGATTTTCGTGGGCACGGTGTGGAACTTGGCTTGATCGCTTTCTAATCGACCCCCCGTCAGAGCGTCGTGGAAATCGATCTTGCGATTTGGGATCGGATTCTTTGGCGGGGCGAGCCGGGTGTTACTATTGTAGTGGGCGTCTGATCCAGACTCCGAACTTGGCCGGTATATCACGCTGGACTCACTCGAGTTCGAGTGGACGCCACCACTATGCGTTGAGTTTGAGTGGATGCTGTCGCTCATTGATATGCTCTGGTTGTGGACCATTTTGGTCATGCTGTGCCCGTTCGGTCCATTTTGTAACTGACTGTGCCCACCATCGATAGTCATCGGGTTCACGATATGCGTCTTCTGGTCCTGACCTTCTGATATGATTTCCTGGTTACTGCTTGATATGTCACTCTTATCCGGCTTTAGTTCATTTAATTCAGGCTTCTTTTCTGGGACTTTGCTGGTACCTTTTATAGCTGCCATAGGTTTTGGTATACCTGTCGATAATAATAATAGTAATGATTACAATATTATGCCAATCCAAATTTCAGAATTAAATTATTTCGTATCCTACACTATGTAGCTAACCTTCCCCGGGGTATGACATTAAAAACTATGTCTAAACATTGTTATAAAAACATAACGAACCGGAAGAGTAAACAATTCAAATAAAAATAAAATCTTATTCCGAAAAATGCTTCAAACCAAATTCAAATCTAATTCCCCTACCTAACATTGAATATTACTGGTTACTTGTACAAATTACATAAATGAATATTTATAATAATCGATTTTTTGCCATAATTCTCATATTTCAAATCGTGTTCGAAAAATGAATGAAACAGTGTCATGCGCAGATACGATTTTTCATATTTGCCGCAGGAACTCCAAACACTTCCTAAATAAAAAGTAGCCTAAATCATCCTCGACAAAATTCTCTACTTTTCAGTGAAAGTTCCATCGAAATCGGTTCAGTCATTTCCGAGATTAGCCCAGACAAACAGACAAACATTTTTAGAGTTTAGAAAAAGGCAACACAGATTTTAATAAAATCAGGGAAAATATATAAAACAAAATTGAATTCCGCAGAATAATAAATAAACTAAAGAGCATAGTTGACGAATCAAAGAAACACTACAAACCTTTTAAAATAAATATTTAAATGAATTTAGCGAGAAATTTCACAAGAATTTAAGTTTTTCAGTCGCTTGCTTTTAACAAATTGACAGCCTTATTCAGCTATTGCGTGTCCCGTACACGACAGTCAAAGTGTTAAAAACGTAACAAAGGAAATTGCTGAATTGCATTTCATAGTCGACTGCAGAAACTAAATACTTGAAAACAGTCATAAGCTTTGAGCCTGTTATAAAATTGATGTTGAAAATAATTGGCCGGCTACTTTAATACGTTCATCGTCATTTGGGTGACAGGCAATAGCTGAATAAGTGGCTGAATAAAATTTGCGAGGAACGTGTTAAAACATTCGCTGGCGCTATAATATTCAGGTTAAAATTCAGCCATTGCCAACTATGAGCTATCTCGTGTTTGGCAGCGAATGGGTTCAAACTTGAAGAAAATGTGACTTTTTCCTAGAATTTACTTTTGAATTGTTGTGTATGTTTTAGAGATTTATATGAAATTTTGTGTTTCGAACTAAAGGAAGGTGAAAAATAAATTAAATGTTGGTTAAGAAAATCTACTAAAGCCCTACACTCATTTGATTTAAATAATAATATATAAAAAGTCAATATACCTGTCGATGTTGTGGTCATCATAGGTTTATTCGTTGCAATCAGGCTCTGTTTTGATTCGGACCTCACGTCCAATTTGCTGTTCGATAATTTGGAAGACGATTTCATTTTACCATCAGTCCTTGAGACGGCAGTGGTTTTTTGATTTTTAATTGACACCGGTCCAAGTCTTGAGTCACCGACTTGGCAATCAGTCTCTTTGCGGGCAGGACTTTTCTCTTTTTTTCCAGAATTTTTTAAAGTATCCTTAGAATTCGATTTCTGTGAACCGCTCCCCGCAAACAGTTTCGATTGCTTAAGATTTTTGGCACTTTGATCTTTATTATTTCGCATGGCAGTGGATGTTGAAACTGCTGGGGGTTTTATTTGAGACATATGACCATCATTGAGACTAAGGCTCGAATCACTCCTTTCGCTTCGTGCTGAAGAGAATCCGCTGCTGGAACTTGTGCGTTTCGACACCTGAGATTTTGTCGATGATGAGTTATTCGATTTTTCCTTGTTGAACAACTTAAGTTTGTCGAGCATTGAATGTTTTGTGCTTGTGGTTCCTGTGGAACTTGTGTTTTGGTGATTTTGTTGTTGTTGCTGTGGAACCTGTGGTTGTTGTTGTTGTTGTTGCTGCTGCTGTTGCCCAGGTTGAACAGCATAGGGGCTGGCCGGAATTTTACATTGTGGCTGTCGAAGTCTGAAAATTATAATAAATTACAAATGAAGGGGCGTAGTTGATTCATACAAAATTTTCGTAGAAGTTCCAGAAAATGCATGTTTAGAGGACTATGTAGTAAATGATAGACTCACCCATTGTTAATTGCCTTCTGCTGCTGGTGCTGGGGCGACAGGGTGTGATTACTGCTGTTGATGACGGGGGGACTTCCTGGACGACTCCCATTCAGGACGTCGCCAACAACGCCACCACCAACACAACCGCTCTTCGCTAATCCAGGGATCGCTAAAACCGATGGAGGGAGAAAAAAAAAAAAAAAGAAGGGTCGTTAACAGTCAAGTGGTATTATTATTTACAACCAGAACGTGTGCTTCCCGCCCCCTCTGGTGAGCACGACTGCTGCCATAGAGCGCATAAATCTATTAATTATTTAAACTTCAATTTTAGCTCCAGAGGACCCGCAGTGAGTGAGTTTCAGTCTCATTTCTATGCTCTATGGTCGGGGTCTACACACTGTCGTACACCTGCGGGATGAGGTTTTGAGACTTAATTTGAATAATCTTGAAATGCGGCACACACGATAGAAACTTAAGTTGGGCGGGGGTACAGTCGTGCTCGGGGGGTCACACACATGTGTCCCTGGGAAACGGGCACTTAGCCTCCTTTTGTTGTTTATTCTCATGTTTTAAAGGAGAAAACGAGAAAATTTCATTTAAACTCGAAAATGCACTCTCAGATATACGGACTGAGGACTCAAGCAGCATAGATACACTATAGTAGAAACAAAGGTCCCAAAGGGACTAGCTGGGTGATAGAAGGGTGCAAAAGGGGGGATACTTACAAGGCGTATGATTGGGTGTAGGTGGCAGCGGTCGTACTTTGTCTGGGGGGCATCTTCGCTGCACGAGGACTGTCGCTGGCAATGGTATCGCTGTTCCACCATTTGTCTTCGAGTACGGCACTGGAATTTGTCTGTAAATTGTATAGAGAAGAGAAAAAAACACGATGAAAAACATTGAGACACACAGTTTTTTTTCAGCGCTTCAGGCAGGCAGGCAGGCCTTCAGACTTCAAGATACAAGATGCAACTACTTCAAGATACAAAAGAAGCGGCACGGTGGGTGATAGAAGTGTATACACTACGAACAAACTCAGGTCTAAAATTATGAGACTCAGTGTGCAGCGCACTATGCATATTAAAAAAATTTCGCGTGCGCTGGTGGTGCCCTCTGTGCTGCGCCAGGTGAGAAAAACCGGTAGGCGGGATCAGTTTACTTTTGTCGTCGTCCCGTCCCGTGAATCTTTATCTTCTTATATATATTATTATACGATGGACTTTTTAGCGCCTTCTTTTTGCAGTAGGACGACTGCTATTTATGGCACACATTTTGTGTTGCAATCCTCCTGCTAAGTGAGAGAAGAGTCTTGTTTGCTTGCTTGCTTGCTTATTTTGTTTCTTCCTCTTTTATGAATTTTTATTTAAACAGCTTGTTGTCTGGAAGAAAATTTACTAAGCTAAAATGCAAACTGGGAATATTCATGGTGCTCTATTTGTGTCTCTTCTTGTAAAGGGATACAAAAAACGAATGATGTTAGGGCGCGGCATTGTTGTTTCATGGACCAAAGGATGGGACAATGTTTGATGATGAAAAGGACGTTTTTTTATTATTTTTTTTTTAGAGAAAATAAAAGAATTGCCAAAATTATCCAACGACGTCCGGGAATAAAATAAAACGATATCTACACGCGGCGAGACGGAGAAGGTTTACAAAACACACAACAAACTTTTAAAGACTTTTCTGTCTGCTGAAGAGGACCTGTTCATCGTCGTATACCACAGGAAGTTTTTAGCCTCCACAAATTGTTGTTAACTCTTTTCAATTGAATAATTCATGAAAGGAGACTATTAAAAAAAACTCGAAGGTATTATTTCACGCTGGATTCGTAGATGTTGTTACTTCACCTTTGTAAAAAGATGCGGTTCGAAAGTCGAGGACATTGGACCATGTTATTAGCAAACAGACGCGAATCTTGAAGGTATTATTTAAAATTTGGGAAATCTAGTCTGGAAAGTTTTGTTTTATGGCAGAAGAAAAAGACAAAATTGGGACTGAAGACTACTTTTAATGTTTAAATTTAAACCAAAAGTGTTTTCCTACTTATAGTTTAATTTCTAAGGGTCACAAACAATTTTTATCTTTTTTGGAGATATTTTTAAGGGTTTTAAATTTACTAAATTGATTTCGAAGCATCATAAATTTACTAAACCCTTATTAAATTTATTTTTAAGACCCCTAACATATAGTATACCATACCACAATTTTTCAAAATAACGTAATGGCACCGAATACCGGCCGGCTACCTAAATCCGGCCACTTGGTTATTTAATAAATATCTATGCGAAAACTAAATATAAATTCATTTTTACTAGTAAAATATATAAATTAATTACTGTACTTATAATTAGTTAAAAAAAAAAATAATAAAATTATTTATTGTTAAGCGAAAAAAAATTATTAATGTGGTCGAAGGTTAGATTTTGCTTCAATAGATCGATGAAATCCTAAAAATCGATACTTGAAAAATGAGAAATGTTTTTGTATCATCTCAATAATTAATTATGATTTTGATAATTATTCTAGACTCATATATTCTTTAGTTATGTAATAATCTCAAAGATTATTGCAGTACGAGCTAGTGGCCGGAGTTAGGGTCCTAGTCCAACAATGGCAAGCTTTTTATTAAAAATTAATTTTAAATATACCAACGACAAAATAAACGAACGGGAATAATTTATTATCGTTCAGAATCGTTTTCTGATATTGAAACCACTAACGCAATTGCAATAAATGTTCCTATTAATTCAATAACAATAAATAAATGTAGTCAATCCTTAAATGGCCGGTATTCGGTGCCATTACGTTATAATTATTTTTATAACATAATTTCGTTAATCCAGTACTCCAGTACGTTTTCTTTTAACATTTCCTTTTAAATGTTTTAGTTATTTGATTAAATCTAAAATTCTGTAGGTAATTGTATTACTATTTGAATAGTTTCTTCAATTATATTCTGGTGACATATTACATTCATTTTCTTAACTTAATATTACTGAAGTAAAAGAAGTACGTTTTTTTAGTGTCATGTTTGCTTTTAAGTTGGGCAAAAATCAGGATGAGCCATTAGCTGGTTTCTTTTTAAAAATCCTATTAAAATAAACACTGTTCAATATTTTTCAAAGTTTGTTGATTTATTGAAAGAAGTAAACCTTCCGATTAGTTATAGAATATGATTTCATTTAACCGGGTCTCATGTTCGATCGTCAAAAAATTTTATTTTCATATTTTCAAAGTCTAATAAGTTGAGAATATATTGTGAATATATTTTAGACCGATACACTAAGTCATTTTAAAGTTACAGCGAATAATAGGGGAGAGCGTACCTTGCAGCTGCGGCGCTCATACCTGAAATGAAAATTTTCTTCTCAAAACTTTAATCGCGTTTTTCTCAAAACTCCTTTTTTTCCGTCGGCCCGGATGATTAAAAAAAAAAAAACTATTGGACCGATTGGGCTGAAATTTTAACACAATATTCTACACATGAATGGTTCTGTCCGGTACCGGAATTAAATTTTGTTATCGAGTTTTTTTATTTTATTTTTTTATCTCGATTTTAAACCGGGAAAAACAATGGGTTTTTGAAATTTTTTTTTACAAGGCCGCCATATTATTTTTCACTCAAATCTTTTAAATCTGATACGGGACAGAATGACAATCCTACTGAATAATATCTTTTTGGAATTTTGATTTCGGATGATTACAAAAGGAGCAATCAAGAGGGCCAGCCACCTATTTTTTTTGAAGAGACCTACTTTATTATTTACTTTTTTTTACTTAACAAAAATTTTTTTGTATTATTCGATAGCTAAATAATAACATATAATTATCATAAGATTGTACTTCATTTTCCGCAAAATAAAATCCTTAAAAACCTTCAAAATTTGACCTCGAACATGAGACTACCCCCGTAAATGGTTGCCTCGGCTGGATTTGCAGTATTTTATCCTGTCAACCCAATTTTGCAGCACATTTTCAATGATTTGGGACCCTATTTCACGAATAGCTTGATCAATATTTTGCTGGGTCTGAATTATAAGCATAAAGTCGATCTTTAACAGCATCCCACAATAAAAGCATATTCTCGACCGAAATTTCTTTTCAAAATTCACACTGTTTCGGCAACATAGTATTCACTTTGAAAATAAATTTTACAATATTACCCAACGTTGTTTAAGCGTAAATCCAATCATTTCGTACCGCGGAGATATTATACTGTGCTTCTGTCAATTTTTTGAACGCAAAAGAGCTGTTTGTGTTAAAATAATATGTAATTTGAAAAAAAAACCAACTAATGGCCCACCCTATATTTCCTATAGTAAAAATTTTTTGTTAATGTTGATATAAAGATTTTTTTTGCTATTATTATTATATTAATTAATATTAATATTATGATTTGTTTGCTTTCTCAAAACTGTATTGAGTTTGTGCTGTACCTTTGGACTGCATTTTAGCATTCTCTTGTATTAGTCTTTTTTCATGCGTTTCGTCTTATAATCATATTTCTAGGGGATTTGAAGTTTGCTAAAACCTCATCGAGTTAATTTATAAGGGTATTAAGGCTTACTTGGTTTTTTCTAGGATATTTTCTAAGGGTCCTAAACTTACTAGACCCTTATCGAGTTAATTTCTAAGGGTGTGAAGGCCTATTTGATTTCTTTTTTGATTTATCTGAGGGTCCTAAACTTACTAGACCATTATCGAGTTAATTTCTAAGGGTGTGAAGGTCTACTTTGTTTTTTTCTAGATATTTTCTAAGGGTCCTAAACTTATTAGACCCTTATCGAGTTAATTTCTAAGGGTGTGAAGGCCTGCTTGATTTTTTTTAGATTTTTTCTAAAGATCCGAAATTTACTAGACCCTTATCGATTTGAGATCCAAGGGGTCTCTAAAACTCATATCGCCTTATTTTACTGCCACTTTCAATTTTCGTTAAATATTTGTCCGTCAAAAATCCAAATCTCAAACAAGTTTATTGACTTCTCATCTATTCTAGTCTCGAATGCTAAATTTAATTTGAAACCTATAATTAAGAATTATGTATTTATTTTATGGCACTTAAAAATAAATCATTCCTCCAAATTGTCCTGGATTGCTATAATTTTCAATCTGATCTCATACAAGTGCAGTAGCGGCGGCAGTGTCGTTCAGAAGCAATAAAATTTCACTAATTTGGATAAATTTCCCTGATGCGGCAGCAATGTGATTAAAAATTCGCCTGCACGCGACCAAAGAGAGGGTGCCACAAACAACACCAACAAAATCTTTCACTGAACATAAAATAGAAAGTTTTCCCAATCTATTTTTAGGGGCCATTTATCATCCGGCTTCGAAACGTTTGTGCGTATGGCGTAAACAAGGAATGACTGACTGATTCCAGTTCCAACACACAGAGCATCTTTAAGTAGAAAATATAACAAAATGATGAAAATGAAAATCTTTAGCCCTAGCATAACGGTAATGTAACGATTTTGTGCGTAATGACCGATCAGTTGGAAGAATGGGCGCTGTGAAAGAAGAGCGGAATGGTCGGGATGTGGAACTCATTACTTTTGCATCATGTTTTGTCTGTCATTGCTGCAATATGATTTGCATCATCGCGGGAATACTCCCTCCAAAAGGGATAAGAGGAGGCGGGCAAAGCTGTAGAGAGGGATTCGCTGGTGCATATAAGATTATTAAGAAAGTGCATTTCACTATACCGAGTGCAGCAAATCGTTGGCAATGTGCCGAAGTTTATATAGAAAATTTATGAAAAAAGAAGTCCCTCAAGGCAGTTATGGGGGACCAGTTGTGGGTCTAGGCGACGGTGATGGATGCAATATTTGTTTAGAGGCGATGATTGTTGCTTTTGTTTTTTCTTTTGTTTTTGAGAAGAGTTAATGACATCAGAATTACGCATAGTGCATTCTGGTGTTTAATGATTCTATGTCTTATTTTCGAAAATAAAACGACTGGTGAATGTTCCCCCATTCGGAAAAAAGGAAGGAATGTGCTAGCCACCCGGCAATGATGTGCCCACCCGTGCTGCGTTTGCCGCATAACGACACCATTAAATGTGCGCGTTGGGTGCGGCATGGCATTTAATCCCGTCACGGACGCACAAAGGGATACTATCGCGCCAGATGATGACACTGAGCCCCGGTCCCCGTGAAATACGACCGAACGCACAATAAACCATGAGAAGCTGAGTTATATAAAGTAAATAAATAAGAGAAATCAACCACCATCGAGGTCAACAGCAGAACCTAGGGACATCCATCAGGGGCTGGTTGGTTGCTATTGCTTGCCTTTTTCTGGTTTCTTAAGAGGGCGCTCGCTTCAAATGTTTCTGACTTTTGTGGCGATTTCCAAGGCCATCAACGTGCCAGCGAAATTGATCCAAACCGCTTTTTCTGTAACTCAAATAAAAAGGCAACACCACAGAGTCTGGCGACAGCTTGTGAGAGATTTTCTTTTGTTTGTTGCTCCCTTTGGTTTTTTGATCCCATAAAATTCCCTGAAGAAGTTGTTTATGTAGTTGTTTACACTATACACGATACCGCCCCGTTTGGTAAACGTATCAATTTCTTCGGTGCGACAGTGCATTAAGCAATAACTCGATTGTGGAGCCCCACAAGAACTCTTTCAATCAAACAATCGAATTGAATCCCATGCCCAACCCTATCCCATTCCCTTGGCCTTAGTCACTTCTCCTCTATGAGTGCTTTATTCGTTTACTCCACTTTCTTCATTTAATCAAAGATAGACAGGGGTCTAATGAGGAATAACGGGATTATAAATGATATCTTATCTTAATAGGACTCGCCGGGCGAAACGCTTCATCGAAGATATATTTTTTTTTCTCTTCCACGTTTTGCCCGCCGCCACTTGCTGTTTATCACCCGTTTCAGGGATGGATGAGCAGAGGATCTGGCGTAAATTAGTAATCTCCCCGAGGATTCCATTCAGCTGGAGTAGAAGAAGAGCGTCTTTATCGCTTAATGTGACAATTTTTATGAAATAACGCCCTTCGAGACTTGCTCATTTTAAGGCGTTTCGGGAATATTATCGCATTTGGTTCTTTTCAAATCAATTTGTAAAGGTCAATCGTTATATAGGAAGTAATAATTTAAGTCTTGGTATTTTCTTTAAGGGATTTTGGGAAACGCCTTTCCTATTTTATCGCATTGTTTCAATAAGTAGAAAATTCATTTAGAGATGAATGAACAAAGAGATGGCGTTAATTAATATCCGGAGGAGTTCAATTAACTGAAATTGAAAAGTATGACACTTAATCACTTAATGAAATATGTCTTCGAGATATTTGGAATGATGATATTTTTTTCGTTAATGTTGGTTTTAATATTACTAGTGTCGCCTGTTGTTGATATTTGACCAACGTTTGCATGCATATTTATAATAAAATAGAATACATTATTTAAAATACAAAAATTCTCGCGTCAAATCAAAACCACAACCGACTTATTAAAAAAAAAAAAAATCCAAAATCAATATACCCGCCGCAATTATAATAAGTCAAAGTCTATCAAAAGATTTTCCTTAATTAGAAAAAAATCGGTACTTATTAAATTTGTACTTAACAGCTCAAATAACAAAAGCAGGAGAAAGTAACAACTGCTTAATAGATCATTTTACCTGGTTCTCACACCTATGCACGTACCTTAATAAAACATATATTCTGCACATCTATGAAAAAATACCTTTCGTTTGATATATGTTTCATTAAGATACGTGCACGAGAAATAGGTTAAAAAAGGATTAAAATTTTTGGCTTTGACTATTAATACATATACATATAAGAAAATATGTAAAAATAAACAGAAATGAAACATTCAATTTCGAAACTTGTTCAATGCATTTATGTTGTTAAAAAAAAAACTAAGCCACGTTTTTTCTAAGGTACAAGGAAAAAATTTGAATTACGCAACCGTTATAAAGTTGGCAATGGCGTTTTAACCCTCAGTCACAAAGGTCGGGTATACCATACCCAGAGCCTTTTAGAAACGCGTAGCATTTTCCAGGGGGAAGGGGTACATGTCTAAAGCGCATGCGTAAAAAAAGTAGAGGTACCAAAGTACCTAATTAGTGCTTCGTCAAAGTTATTAGTGTCACCTAGCATACTGTTTAATTTGTCCGAATATTGGTCTGGGTATTTTATACCCGCCACGTGTGAATTCGTTAGAAAACGTCGATAATCAAAATTTGACAAGTAAGTAAAAATGCGTACAAAAGAGCAATTACATCAACTTTTGATGTATATTTTTAGTATACAAATAATATTTTATCATTTTTTTTTTCTTTCTAGCGATCAAAAAATGAGCAAGATGCGTGTTTTCTGTGACAGTTTAAGGATAGTAAATTCGTATATGGAGGCCTATTTCTAAAGTATGAAGACATAATTTTTTATGTAAAACAATTTAAGTTGGTGTTTCTTGAACTATTAAACTATAATAAATCCTTGCTTTTAGTATGGAAACCCGTGCACGAAGGAATGCGGTTGAAATTGCCTTGTAATTTGCTCTTCCACTTCTTTGGAAAATTGCTCATTTTCAAATTACAAAAAAAATATGGTTTTTGGAGTAAAATACTAAGTCGTGCTGTTTTTATGATAGTTCGAACATTTGTTTACAAGGATTGATGGTTTATACTTTTTAAAAATCGTACTTGATATGTTTTATAATTTTTTGAAAAAAAAATGTTTTTCTGAAATTTTGCTTTTTTTTTTTTTTGTTTATTGCTGTGTAATTTTTACAATTAATAATTTTTTATGTTGGGAACGAAAGGTTAATATCCCAAACAAATGAAAAAGTAGCATCGAAATTGCTAACGAATACTTTCACTATACGGTATTCACGTCCAAACTCTGGACGGGTAGACCATACCCGCCTTTGTGAATTCTAAATGGAAAAGGCCTTGTGTGACTGAGGGTTAAAAAAAAAAAATTATTTTATTTTAGAAGAATTTCTGCTGTATTTGCTCTTCCAAGAAAAATCAAAAATATAAAAAAAAATCGAAAATTAACTTCATAATACAGCCATCTCACGGCTGATCATTGTACTAAAACGTTTAATTAAAATATGTTTTATTTAATTAATTAATAAATACACATCTAAACGCAGAAAAATATTGAGCAAATCACGAGCAATCGTTTAGTACCTGATTTTTTATATTTTTATTTTTTTTAAAAACCACTCATTAAGTATATAGTGAATTTTTTAATTTGAAAGGGAGTAATAGAATTTTCTCAAAGAGCAATATAGAAATGCAAAACTTCATTATGATCATTTTGCATTTTTATTGGTTGCATTATTCACAGGATGGGAAAATTGACTGTAGCAATTTGGCCAATAAACATAAATATCAAAATATAAAAATATACACCTACGGCGTTTTCGTTATACTGATCGGGAAGATGAAAAATGGTATAGTTATTCAGGAAGAAAAAATTACAAAAAAAACCGGTTGAGTGCGAGTTCGGCTCGCGCACAGAAAGTTCCGTATCATATTTTGTTTAGAGTTTCCAGATATCTATAAAACCTAGGACTTTCATTACAATTTTCCTGTAAACCTCAAGTAAGGGGTTATATTATCTGATTTTCTTTTCAAATTTTAAATCCCCTATTTTTGGAAATAAGGGAGAAATGGAGGGTGGGGGCGCTCTATTTTTGCATATTTTTGAGAATATCTTTTTAAATATGTTATTTAAAATTATGAAATTCTTGTACTCCACATTACAATCTCTTTTAAATGATACCCACATGAGATATAAAATTCGATACAAAAATATTTGGAGTACCTAATTTGTTAACTAGACTAGTCTAACATATAAATTCCAAAGTTCTACGTCTCGAGATGATCTTATATTTTGGGGTTGAATCCTAAAAATGAATGATTTTTGCATTGTAAACCAAAAAAAAAAAACTTTAAATTACAAGAAATTACAGCTGGTTTAAATTATTATAATATTATTATGCCGGTATTCAAAACTACCAATATTTAAATAACAAGAATTCTGGGGTGATCTGAAGGCATTTAAAAATAATAATAATAACTAAGAAAATAAATAGCTTAACATTCATTCAAGAATATAATTTTTAATCCAATGATTCTAAAAGTTTCATTTCAAACAATAAAGTTGCCTAAAACTCATATTCTAAAATCTTTTATATTAAGGTCTATTAGAATCGACTTTAAATAGTATTGTATAAAAGTTGAAGCTTTCAGTATTAGTTTCTAATTGTATAGTTATTTTTAATTCTTTAATCAACTTCTTTGATTTTACTATGCCAAGAAACGAATTTAGATTAGCTCTTTATGAAAATCAATATGTACGAGGGATGATCCAAAAATACTGATAAGTGATTATTTCTAAAGCACAGAATGAAAAGAAACAAACTGATTTGGATTCATCATACCCTCATTAGTTAAGCATTACAAAATCATAGAAATAGCTCGTTATTTGTGGGAGATATATTCATTTGAATACGAGCACTGGTGTTCCACCAGGACAACGCACTCGTTCACAAGACCGAAGTTGCGATGGATGCCATCTATGGAGAAGACTTCGAACTAGTTACCATTATCATTACTTTTGGACCATCCCTCGTAAAGAACTAAGTATGAATTTTTTTATAATTTTGTCGTTTGTTTGTTTGTTGTCGGTAAGATTTAAAATCTGTAGATTTTTAATAATAAATAAAATAAATAAATATATCGATACTCAAAAACTGATAAATGAGTGATGTAACTACAGTAGACCCTCCTATAACACGGGTTCATATAATACGGATTGAGACAGATGTTGGGATTTTATTTACAAATTGTTGCCACGTATTATCTTAAGCCTAATTATTAAAAAAAGTTATTTTAAATATAATAAATAAGTTAATAACTTCTGTCTGTAAACAGCTCATGTATTTGTATAATTTAAGTGACTCGTATTTTTATAACACGAAACGTATCTACTGTACAGACATTTAAAAAACAATTTATAAGACGAAATCAGAAGAATTATCTCTTCTTACTATCGGTCGATACGCAATTGATTCTAATACATAAATTTTAACCCGACAACTACAAGTTTCACCTCAAAATATAAAAGTAATTCAATAAATCACCTAAAAGTTGCCATCAAAGCAGCCGCGCCACTGTCCACTAAGTAGTTTTTCGAGTTTCGTTTACACAACTTCAATCAGAAATGCAGAAAATGTCTATAATTTTCGATACAATCTACCAATACAGTTCTTCAATTATAAAATCATTAAACCAGCTGAATAGCATCCAACTTGCCCTGTTAGCCTACATAATCTAACCTGGCCAGGGACGTTATGCAAGTCCAAGTATAGAAATTCTCCGGTATAATCTCACTCGGATAAATTTCTTGTAAAAATAACCAGCAGCTACCTAGCAAAATATTATCCAGAAGGCCTGCGGTGCGGTGCCAATGAAGCGGCTGATTAATTGCAAAATTTACAATCAACAAAATTCTAGAGTCGTCGGGAACAGCTGACTATACAGAGATAGGCTAAATTGAAAATTTCCAAAGCGCCCTAGGTGGTGATCGTGAGGCGAAAGGGGGCTCCGACCACACCATTTGTGGCGCCTTCTGGAAGGCTGTAATTGCTCCCAAGAAGTGACACTCGGATCTCAGTCTAGTGCACAGAATATCAATACCGCTCTGGTGCCGGCGCTGTTCCCAGAGTGATTGATCTGTTCCCACTGCGACGGTGCCAGTGCAAATTATTTATAAAATCGATGAGAAATGCGACGGCTGGGCCCGTGAACGGTCTCCGATAAAATGTATGAACGGCCAAAACTCGTTTCTGTTTCTGTATCTTTTCATTTTCCAACTGCATAAGTCTGTACAACTGTTCCTTTTCGCCCACGATCACTTTGCAGGCATCGTTTACTATAAGATTTAATGGCACCAGGTAAACCAGGTAGGCACCAGGTAAATAAGGTAGGCCCCGTGTCCAGTTTTAGCAATGGTATCGCAAAAATCTCCTTCTTCCCATTGACCTATGCAAAAATAAAAAAAACTAATTTAAATTAATACACCTCAAGCGATGACCCAAAGAGTTCGGTGTACTCTCGTTTCGGTGCTTATGGAGCATGGAAAAAATATATTGCTTCAAGATGTCTTGTCCGATCGCGACTCGATCGATTGAGTGGGCGGTTGCAACATAAAACATAAGTGCATCTGCGGGCAATTTCCGTTTTATGTTGAAACACTCGAAAGTGAAGGATTCACGATTATGGCCAATTTATCGGAGATTTTTTTTTAAGATCAAGACTCTCTCGATCGAGAGCTGTTTTTGGATATTGGCGGTGAATTTATCGTGACTGAAATTATAAATTTAAATAATCTCTTCCGAGATACGATCGGTGTAAATTGATCTCGATGGTAAAACGATTGAGATGCGATTAGAGGAAAATACTTAAATTGAGTTTCATTACTTCAATCGAGTTTAAGAGTTAAGGAGTCGATGGAGATCCGATCGGACAAGTTGGTGTCGTAAAATCTAATATTGAATGCACATTCCTGGTTTAAGACCAGTTTTTTGTATTATGGGTGGCCTCAATAATTTTGTTATAGCTCCGAGTTTTGAACTATACCATAAATTCGTATTCTAGAAAAAAAGAAAATAAGATTTAAATAAGAATTAGTATTTTTTTAAAGAATTTAATTACACAAGTTAAAGCAAACGTTTCGAATCGAACTCGTTGTGATATTAAAGCAAAAACAGAACAAAGCAGCATAATTTAATCGTTTGTAAAATACCATAATGGTTTCTTTTTTTAATTCATAGAAAAACAAATAGTCAATCCCTAAGAATGCCTAGTCCCAAACCCTGAATAGATTTTTTAATGATATTTTGGTAGAGCGCCTTAGAAATGTACATATCTGTCTACATCTCTATCGAGGCTTGAAAATACCGACTCATTCTTATTAAAGAGGGGACTTATCCCTTGTACGAAAAGTTTTTAAATTGAATATTTCATAATTTGTTTGAACCCATAGATTCTAAAATGGGGAAAGTTAATTGCTGCATGAATTGCATAAAGTCGTTGAATTTTAAATAATCGAGTCGCGATATATAGCTCTTAAGGAAGGGGTACACATTTATTTTTTTTTGAAAAAATCGATTTTTCAAAAACATAAACTTTAGACCTATAAAAACGATATACAATATGGTATATAAATCAAAAATTCCGAGAAATATACAGAGTGTTTCACATAGCAAATGCCAAAATGAGTGGGGTGAAAGATCTCACCTAGCCAAACAAAAAATTGTATGACAGGAGGGAGCAATCAATCATTTGGGAGTTACAGGGTGATTCATAAATTCGGAATTCTTATAATATATGTATACATATATGATCATTTTATTTTTATTTTGTGATCTACTCAACGCAGTGACATGGAACTCACACCAGAAAACTACTATTGCAATGTCCTTTCTAAAAATGTTAACTGTGTTAATCTACCTCCTACCACTGTAGCTACAGTCAATTACAAAACTGAAAAACATGTTTAGCAATTTCCTAAAATTCAGGTTTTCCCTAAATTTTCTCCAAAATTCATGTAATTAATATACTTGTTTTTTATTTTTATAAAATGCTCCATCTTATTACCTAAATTATTATAATCTTATTACTTACTAAAAAACGTACACGTAAAAGGAAACCAAGATGACAAAAAAGTAACTCATCGAACATCTCAAATTTAAAAGAGAAAAATTGTTAAAAAAAATGTTAGGCCCGCCAGACTAGTTAAAATTTGTATAATTACTATTTTTAATGAATTTTTTTAAATTAGCTGAAAATAAATGAATTTGCGTTTCAAAACAGCTTCTTAAAATATACACAATTTATGTGTTTGAATCTCTATCTATGAAAACTTGTCTAGCTGGAAATTTTTGTTAATTACATTTTCGGATTTAATTGTGAATGTGCAGGTTCAACATATTTTCGATAAAAAAACAAAAAACATATTTTAAAATATAAAAGGAATTTTAAATTCTAATTATCATAGTAAGAAACATTGTTCTCTTCACAGACAAATTTTTATGCATAAAAGATATCTCAACCTTATTTTGAGAAAAAATTTAAGATGGTATTTTGACGCGATTATCGTAGAACAAACATATACATATATATATATTATTGCATATTATCGCATTGTCATCCAGTTCTGAGCGATGTTTAAAGTTTCAAGTCTCTAGCTCATTGGGAAGTTATTTTAAAATCAATTGCAAAATTTTTACCAAGCAAACTGACAAAAAAGCGAGTTAATAAAAACGTTGGCACGGCGTTTACAAAATAATTCTAACATTATTTCGATGCCAGATCCATTTCTATGGATAGAGAAGATCTTAAACTTCATTTAAAAACAAAAGAGGGTGTTATCAGATACCAACGATTGAGAATATGAATTAAGTTGCGACTTTTATAAAATAAAAATAGCGACAAGTCTACTTTTAGATGGACTTTTCTGAAATATATATATAAGTTCAAAGAGTGTGTATATATATATATTAGGGTGCTTTTTTTTCGTGACTATTTTTTTTTTGTCAGTCCCACCTCGAAATTTTGTGACAAATACCTAAACAAAAATTCCCTGAAAATTGGAGCCCTTAATATTAATATTAAATTAATAAAGATTTCTCATATAAAATACACGTAAACTTTGATTATTTTTCTTCAAAACTCTACAGCTCAGATGCATTTTATGGTATAATCTTGGTCAATGGTAGAGTTTCTTCAGAATTGAATACTCTACAAAAGTGTCCATTGCAGTATAACCCTAACTCCCACCAGCGAGGTAGTACGGGTCACTAACCCCAATTTTTCCATGAAATTCTCGCTTTTTACCCCTATCTCGTAAACAACAAGAGGTACAGAAAAAGTGAATATGACAAACTTGTAGTAAATTCAATTTCCTACAAAAAAGTCCTGAACACCAAATCGATAACATCGATATTTCTTGAGATATTGGGCTTTGAAGTTGAGGTAGTGTTTTTACAATTTAGCTCAATAATCCATGAAAATTCTACACTACCTCAACTTCAAAGTCCAATATCTCAAGAAATATGAATGTTAGCAATTTGGTGTTCACAACTTTTTTGAAGGAAATTGAATTTCCTAAAAGTTTGTCATATTCACTTTTCCTGTACCTCTTGTTGTTTGCGAGATAGGAGCAAAAAGCGAGAATTTCATGGAAAAATTAGGGTTAGTGACCCGTACTACCTCGCTGGTGAGAGTTAGGGTTATACCGCAATGGACACTTTTGTAGAGCATTCAATTCTGAAGAAATCCTACCATTGACCAATATTATACCATAAAATGCCTCTGAGCTGTAGAGTTTTGAAGAAAAATAATCAAAGTTTACGTGTATTTTATATGGGAAATCTTTATACGCCTTGGTCTAGTACTTAATATTAATATTAATGGCTCCAATTTTCAGGGAATTTTTGTTTAGGTATTTGCCACAAAATTTCGAGGTGGGATTGAAAAAAAAAAAAATAGTCACGGAAAAAAAGCACCCTAATATATATATTATTGCATATTATTGCATTGTCATCCAGTTCTGAGCTATGTTTAAAGTTTCAAGTCTCTAGCTCATTTAGAAGTTATTTTAAAATCGATTGCAAAATTTGTACCAATTTGTACCAAATTTGTGCATGGCGCTTAAAAATTAATTCTGACATAATAAAAATATTTTTTTCGATACCAGATCCATTTTTATGCATAAAGAAGATCTTAAACTTCATTTAAAAACAAAAACCTTTAAACTTTACGGAATTTATTTATATTTGAATAATATATTCGTAAAAGATAAATGGCAATTTTATTTCTATTCGAGAGATTTCTTGTCGCTTATTTCAGATCTGTTATAAGAATTTCGAAAAATAAGAGGTTTACTTTTTTTTTCGAATTTCTATATAAATCAAAAATCGGCTCATAGAAAGTCTTAGACCCCACTGTTTTCGAATGTACAATCATATCGACAAAATTTTTAATTCAAAATTTTTTCCAGTAACAATAAAAAGGAAACTCGATTGTTTCTGACATAAATTGTACCTATAAAGAAAATTTTTAATGCAACAATTTAAATTTTTACCAGTTCAGCGATTACGGTTTCGATTAAAAAGAAATAAATTCACAACTGTTCTTCTCTTTTGACCCTTTTAATCGAAACTTGTGGAAAAGATAAAAAACAACAAACAAACAGAAACACTTGGTCAAAAATAAATTTACTCGTAAAAATTTACCTCCGGACATCAGGTGAGTTGGGTAAACTTCGACATTTCCGGCTTTTATTATGCGATGATGACGAGTTCCCCATTCTCCTTTTCGATGGTTGCTCCCTTTATTTTTATTTTTCTTATTTTTATCCTGCGGAACCCCGCCTGCTCTCGTTATCCTTTAATCGAGGGGGCGAGAGTAGCAAAAAATAGAAAACTTTCTTTTATCCTTCGCAACAACGATGACGCAACGATAGAATTTCTTTTTCTTCCGCATAAATTTATCGAATGGGTCATTTTTTGCCACGAGCACTTTTTCTATTCACTTTATCACATTTCTTTTGCGTTTTCTAGGACTTTTTGTTGAAAATTTATTGACAAACTTTTGATTTCAGTATTTTTGCAGGACATTGCAGATATCCTGAGTTAGCAAATATACTTCGATTTTGCATGGTATAGTCATTTTTTTATATATTATCGTTTCTGTGACTGAAATGCTGCAGGATATATATGTATATGTTTTTTTTAATTCTTTATTTTGTCCCCTTATAGATTTAAGGATATATTGGACCCCTTTCAAAGAAAATTCGACATAATTTAGTGCCTAAATAGAGCGAAACCATAAAACATTCTTCAAAATATCTGGTTCAATCGTTTCGCTCCCCAAAAAAGGGCTGGAAAAAAAAAATAAAGGTTTCCCACTGGGCTAAAAGACTGAAGAAAGCAATTATCAGCATTATCTCCAACAGTCTAATTTAATGGATTCATGGTGTGTGCTCATGTAGGGCTGCTGCATTTGTCAGTTAATTACATTAGTCCGCAATGCCATTTGGGACACCCTCCCTTTTCGGGGATGAAGCCCTTGTACAAAGCCACTTCAATCCATTACCACCAACATTTTGGTGGTAGTGGTTGGAGGAGTCCAGAGAATCCAGAGAGTCCAGACATGTGTAAGGATGCAACAATTCTGGACCGGACACACCCCCTTAATGAATTTTCTAGAAGTAATTGATGTCCAAGCACACCCAGTCATCGTCAATCAAACATTCGAAGTAGCTACAACTAGCCAACTTGCTTTATATGTATATAGAGCTGCTGACCCATTCCAACCTAGGGTCTGATCTAAACCCTAGATGCAGAGAGGTAATCATGAGGCAATATCTCGAGGCGTTCAATATATTTTAACTTGTAACGCCGCCGCGCCGTCGTTTCTCCCCCTTTGGGGAAGAGTGTTCATGAAATTTTATTGAAAAATTAGCTCCTACTCAAGAAGGTAATTGCAAACTGGCATCAAAGCAATCTACTGAATTATTGCATCTAATATATCTTGCACTAAGGTGATAGATGGCACGTTCGAGACTTGGTCACGTGCCGGGGCTTTATGCAGAATCACACCCCATATAATATAGTAAAAAAAGGGCGCATTTTCTGAACCCTACCCAACTCAAATTTTTTTGTTTGAACAATTCGTCAATTTCTTCTGGATCAATTTTCGAATCCGGTTTCCTGGGTGCTTCAGTATACACCATAACGACTTATTGGCCGCGGTTCCAGAAATATATTTATATACATATATATTTTTTTACATCCAGGATCCCGCCACACTGCCAGGAGCAGCAGCAGCCGCTCATGCAACTTAATCGGGACACGCTTCCTGCTGCTGCTGCTGTTCACTGTTCCTGCGGGAGACAGTTGTTCACTTCGATTCTTCCACAGCGGATTTGTCCTTTGTTTTATTTTATATTGGCAGTATTTCATTTCGCAAAAAAGGATACGCGCACAGTTTATAAGTGGTTTCAGCGGAAAGGGATGAAATATGGCAGGAGGGACATCAACGTAGCCGATTTAAAGCAATTTTTTAAAAATAAATTCTACTTCGAGGGAAAGAAGCCATTCGAGTATCCGAAGCAGAAGAATTGATTTGTTCCTGTGGGGCGTTCTGTTTCAGGGTTTTTTTTTTGTTGTTACCTACAATTTGAAGTTCAATTTGAAGTAAAATAAGTGGAAAATTACATTTGTTTTAACAGGAAGGATATTGAGTTATATCCGTTAAGATGAATGAGAGACTTTAAAACGTCAATAACTAATAACCCAATAATTCAAGTATTTAAAATACAATTCAAATGCTTTGATTAAGTTAAATAATGGTTAAAAATTCTTTGTTTAGCATTTTATGTTTATTCTTTTTTAACTTAAAAAAAATACCATTTTCAAAATACAGAATTAATCAAATGGTCTATTTTAAATTCAAATAACTCGAAATATTTAATTGATTCGTATAGCAAATGACTGCATAAAAGTCGTAACATATCCTATTTAAGTTAAATACTTCGACTTGTTTAAAGGTTTAAAGGGAAAATAGACCTTTTGATTCTAAAAATAATTTTATTGAATTTTAAAGTGATGTCCTAAATTTGAAATTTGAAATTTTATGAGGGCGCCTAGCAGTATGCAAACAGATAAGTGGGGTGAATACAGCTGAAACAAGAACTGAAAATAGTTATTTTCATTTATATTATTTTAATATATATAATATATACGATATAATACAGACACAATAATATATATTACAGCTTACTCATTCAACTTTTTAAGTTAGAATTATAGTTTTCTATGGGGTTTCACAAGGTTCAGTGCTAGGCCCATTAATGTTTATGAGTAAATTAAAAAAAGTCGATTTTCTTTGCATCAGAAAGACATCACTGCAGTGGCATAGCCGATTCAACGCCAGTCAACGTTTCACCCTGACAATGTAATAGAAAAAATTGCTTTAAATATTTTAATTTAGAGCTTTCTGAGGATAATTGCATCAGGAATGTGAGGTTATGAAAAGGAAACCAACACATATAATTGTTTTATTCAGGGATTCAATTTTTAGATCAGTTCAACTAGGGTTTGTATTGAACAAACTTTTAGAATCTTAAAGAATATATTCAAAATATCAGAGTATATCTACGTTAGAAGCCTAAGTGCTGTAAAGTTTATGGTATATAGCATGTCTTATTTTGTATAGTGTTATATTAAATAAAGAAGCTGTTCAGTTCAGTTTATTTTGTTTGAGCTGTAAGTAATACAAGTAAACATATCCCACGATTTACTTGGTACTTTTTTTAGCCGATTTCCCTTTTATACTGTTTTTAAAATTCAGAGAGAGTAATTTTTAATTACGGATTTCAATACCAAGTTTCGCCGAGATTGTCTCTTATTTCTCTACATCGAACCAGTATCGCATTAAGTACTATCGAATTATGAAAGTTATGCAACACCAATCAGGAAGTAAAGATTAGAAAGAAAATTTTTAAGGACTTGATTTCTTTTTTTGGTATGTGAAATGAATTACATACTTATACCTTATATACTAGTCATTTTATAAATATACTGGGATTATTGATTTTCAAAATATATTTACTTTGATTTTACGTTGAAATAAATGACTTAATTATGCACGTTGTAGTCTATTCTCGATTTACACGGCTTTACGTATAAAAATCCCGATTTCGATTTACACGGTTTTCTGAGGAACCTATCTACCGTGTAAATCGGGAGATAGATGTATAAAGAAAATACTTATTTTTGCTTAATATAATAATAGCGAAAATTACCGTCCATTACGAGTTACAACACAACAAACAACTGTCAACTGTCAATATCAATTGTCATGCTGCGTTCATTGCTCTGTTCTGACATTCGTGATGCAAAACTGACTCAATGTATGAAGCATTTTTTAGCGTTAATGCATTTTTGAACTTTTAAAGACGTTGATGCTAGATCTTCTTCGATTTGTTTTTGTATTTACCCTATTACATTAATTACTACACAAATTTATAAATTTTATAATCATAGTATGTATATATATGTCATACTAGCTCGAAATGTAAGTCAAATAGAAGCTTGTATGGTAAACTATGGTTTCAAAATAATAGCAATATGGAAATTTTATTAAGATTTGTTTAGGGAACAAGTCATGAAACTTTTCTTTGTCATATAAAATAAATGAAATCAAAGAATGGTACGTAGAAGTGAAACTCTAATGAAAAATTAGTCTCACAAACAAACCTCGAAAAAGGCTTTAATTAAGTGATATATTTAAATTTTTGAAAATAGCTAAAATACCCTATTTTTTTAAATCCTTATTTTTAAGAATTAAAATCTTGTAAATTAGTGTTATCAATTATCATGAATTATATCAAGTTTTTCGTACATAATTTTTAGAACACTTTTATAAGAATTATAAAAAAAGAGCTTCTTTTAAATATATACAACAATAGACTTATATTATTATCAGAGCATTGATTTGAGCTGCAGACCCTCTTTAGCACTAGTAAGACTAAAAGACATTAATTTAACGATCCTGTTTAGGGCCAAATTCAGCTTTTCACTGAGATACTTTGCCCTATACTTTTGAAGGTTCCAGACCCTTCACCTAAGCATCCTGGTCTAGTGTCCTTAACCGCACCCAATAAATCATTCCATCCTGTCAAAAGCAGGCAAATTGAATCAGGAAGAAGCAAAAAAAAAAAAAATTAGAAAAAAACGTTTGGCCACAGGGTGATTCTACAGGGAATTGCTTGTCGCATTTATTAACGTCATCAATCCAGACATGTTTGGTCATTCTCTGTGTCATCCCCAAAAACCGAGTGAAACAGCAACCTAAAAATTGCTGCCCTTTTCCCCCCTCTCCCGCCAAAAGTTCGACCAGGCAATGTGATACCCTTCTCACCCTTGATATAGTAACTGCTCCGGATCTATTGTGCCCCAATCAATTCAGTTTCATCGCCTGGCTGTCAACCAGATTTTGATATGGGGCCCCTTAGACTGAAGTTTTGTCATCACGCATATTTTGGTGTTTGGTGTTTTAGTGTTGGATGACGAACAAAAGATCCATCGATTCAGCAACAAAAAAAAGTACACAGAAAAGAGGCACACGACGACGAGTGTTCTGGTGCTTTCAACCATCACAAGGTGCTTATGAGGTTTACCCAACCGAAGCAGTCTGAAAAAATAACAACGGGCACAGCTGTAGGAAGCGATTCCAGAAACCACCAAGTACTGGTTTTTGATGTAACGCGTACGCTGTATTATCCGTACACGTTCCAACGAAAGGGATTTACTCTCGATTGACACCCAGGACTGGGGTCTGGAGAATATATAGGAATATAGCGTACAACCAAATACCCTGAGATTAAGATGACAAATCAACTGGCTGGTCATGTTCGGAGATGAGCTGGCTTAACGCCCGGCTCTGTCCCTGGGACACGCATCGTATCAGCAGGCAGCGATTTACGGGCATCGCTCCAGAAATTCGTCTGTCCAAGCAAGAACTTGATTGATATGCGTGTGTACGGAAGGGAATTTCTGATTCCATCTGACCCATCATCATCTTCTCACCCACACTCGATCCAATCTCCCAATCCCGACGAAAATGAAATGAAACGCGCGACACAACTGATAGAGCACCATCTGAATTAATCCTATCTGTCGGGGGGGATCAGCGATTCCCGGACGTCATTGGGGGGCCGCCGCCGTTTCGCCTGGCATTCAGGGAATTTATAGACCCAAACGACCATGACAGCCGTTACGGTTGGGTGCCTCCAGGGGCCCCATTTGGTCCACTGGATAATACAAAAGGCCAGCAGTGGGTGTCACGGCGGCGACTCCGATGCCCGCCATAAGTTCCAGAGGTGTGCTTTTACGGGGGGGGGGGGCGGCGAATGTGATGTTAACACGACTTTGTTTATTATTATTAGTGCTTCTGACAGAGGCAGCGCTTTTTCGGGAAATTATTAGTTTTCGGAAGGGAGTGTGAATTTGTATGTCCGGGAATTGTTTCGACATAGGCGAGGAAATATTTGCGAGTGGCTAAATAAAATAAAAAACCATTGAAAATGCCAGGAAATGGACAATGACCGGATTATTTTCACCGGTGGTTTATTTTTTTATACGAGGGCACTTTATTGCTTGATTGTTTGGAGCGTTACTATTTTGAATTTATAAATATTTGGTCGTTGAACTGGAGGATTTCGAGAAAAATGAATGAAATATTCAAAAGTTTTATGGGGTACCTGCATTAGAAATTCAAAAGCTTGATATGAAAAGAGCAGAGCATAATTAATTATTAATTTACCCTGTGTTCAAAAATTTAATTTTTTTCAGTCAACTACGCAATTCAGCTTAAACAAATCGCTGAATTGAGCTGTTGACTACAAAAAACTTGAATTCTCGAACACAGGGTTATTCAAAAGCTGCTACAGTTTTCCCGATTTTTAAACGACTTCAAAAAAGTAAATAAAAGAAAATCGATGTCCATTTTATTATAAAAAAAAATATATCTATTTAATACAAACCATTAATTTAAAAATATAGCGAAGAACGTGAGTTATTACTGATACATATTTTCGAAGTATGAACCATCTGAATTTACACAAATATCACTTTATAAGACTATTAAAAACATGTCCTAGCGTTTCGTTTAAAATGCGTTCACGATTTTCCTGATTTCTTGAATTAAAACCTCTATTGTTTTTGGGTTATTTTCATAGCAGAGATCTTTAATGCAGCCCTATAAAAAGAAATCAAATTGAGTGAGATCTAACGAATAAGGTGGCTTTTCTATTCCTTTACCCCTAGCAAAGCGTTGGTACCTTACACCAATAACTCGATCGCCATAAAATGTATTGATGGCTTCAAATACTTCTAGTGTGTGATGAGGTGCTGCTCCGTCTTGAATAAAACAAAAAGACCTATTTTTTTTCGCTTTGAGTGATTTTTTTTTTAATTAAAAGGGGACACTCTCCAATTGGTCCCATTTAAATCAGTTAAATCAATCGGTGCAGTATTTTTTAATAGAATAGAATAAAAAGGAATTTATTAACATAATATAGTATAGTATGAGAGCACCGAGAATTCATATAAATTTACAGTGATTAGAATTTTAATTCTTTACAATCTGTAATGTATTTGCGGTATAATTAAGAAATAATTAACACTAGATTTACCGAACGCCAAAGCTTGTAATTTTGATAATTCTCGGTACCTTTAAAGTGATATGCTTTCACATTTAAGGGGACCTTTACTTTCAAAATCGGGAAAAAACACACTTTTTAAAAGTTTTTTTTTACAAAGACTATTATACTTATTATTCTGAAACCTTTTGTACATTGTTGGTAAGATTATGAAAAATATAAAAAGAATTTTTAAAAGCGACTTTAGTTTATTTTAATGCCTGCAGATGGCGTCATCCAAAATCCACTTTTAAAACGGCCCCATTTCTCTAGGACTTCCTATAACAGATAGAGTAAAAATCTTTAGTGGATTGTTTTCATAAGACACAAAACTATTATCTAAACCTAAAAAACCTTCTATTTTTAATAAATATATCATTTTATACACATTTTCCTAAAAAAGTTAAAAAACTACTATAAATTAGGGGTAAACTAACCTCCGCATAAAAAAGTGGGGGGGGGGGGGGGGGGGGGGGGGGTAAAATAATATTTTTAAAGGTTTAGTTACTATTTGATAACGAATCGAATGGCGTTTGGTTTGTTAAAATCGGTTGAATAGTTTTTGAGATATAGATGTGGCCATTTCCAAAAATGTGATTTCGAGAAAAAGGCGTTCAATGTTTTTGTTATATAATTTTTACATATAAAACGCGTAGAGCTGCCGTTACAAATATAGGTATAACTTTTTTTCTTTTACGAATTTCTTAAAACGGTTTTAGGAGAGTGTTTGTGTGACGTTAAGAAGCATTTTTATGAAAGAAAAAATTGATTTTTTTCGATTTTGAAAGTAAAGGTCCCCTTAAATTAGTATGGTAATGGAATAAGTAATGGCAAAGGGTTTTTAATATGTCGTAATTTTGAACCTTAATAAGGAGATAACTTTACAAAATTGAATGAATTCAAAGAATAAATTGAGTACCAAGCAATTTGACTGGTCTTGGTAGATCAAGCGTCTTTGAAGCGTATTACTAAGCGTTTTAGCACAGTGAACCCAGATAGAAGCACCACACAGTAAAACGGGTACTGAAAATTATATATAATTTATTTATTTTCCACACTTAGCTCCAAATTGCGATTTATAAATTGATACAGAGATTTAATCAAATTTGTCACTTTTTAGAGTGGAAAGGAGTGGATAACACACAGGGTACATTAAGGTTTTCATGATTATATTGGTAAAATGTAAAATGCCTAAAATCTCAAATTCATCAGGCTATGCATGTACGAATTATTTAAATAACTTAATAATAATTCTACACTAATTTACTACACAATGGAATTCTAATAGAAGCCTGCAATTACAGAGTTAAAGATAAACAAAGGGAATTATGCTCGAGCATATAATGCATTCATAATATCAATTTTAAATTTACCGCGCATGACAGAAATATCAACAAATTTACATACTGAATTAAATTGTGGTGGAGCAACTCGGAATAGGTTCGTTATAACCATAATTTGTATGATGAGCTTGAACCTAAAGGGAATTTCTAGAGGGAAAACATATTCTAGGCGCATAAATATTAAATAAAGCAACAAACTGGAGGCTATAACAAAGCGTATGGTGAACAAACATAATCGAGGCAATCTTACGCCTCAATTCTAAGGTCTGAAGTACGAAGTAAGGCACATCTAGCAGAATAAGGAGGAAGGACCTCAGACCACTGAAGCTTCCATAAAGCAAATATTGTAAATTTCTTATCACTCAAATATTAATTCGTTAGTTTTTACAGGAGAATCAGCAGCATTCAAAATTATACCCAATTCACACAGAACAAATTTAAAAACCTCGTAGTGGAAGCTTGTAAATGATTTTTGAAGGATTTCAATACGATTAGAATGAAAAGCTAAATAAGGATTCCAAACATATTTCAAAATGTTTAGTTAAAAATAAGTTATATTTTCACATCAAAGAGAGCATCTGCCCTCAACAGCATGGTTTCGTTTCTGGCAAGTCCACTAGTACGAATCTTGTTTTGTTTAAAAATTATGTATCTAATGAAATTGAAAAAAGGACTTCAAGTCGATGTGATTTATACCGATTTTGTTAAAGCTTTTGATCGTGTTAATTTAGACCTTCTTATCGTAAAACTTAATGCATTTGGTTTTCATTCTGCTATGCTATCTTGGTTGTCATCGTATGTAAATAATCGTTATCAATGCGTAATTATTAATTCATTTCGATCACGTACGTTCAAGGTGCTTTCAGGTGTTCCCCAGGGTAGTCACTTGGGCCCGCTTCTTTTTAACATTTTTATTAATGATGTGGTAAGTTGTTTCTCATTTTCTCATTGTCTGTTGTATGCGGATGACTTAAAACTTTTTTCTTCTATAAAGAGCCCGTCTGATGTTTCCTTGTTGCAAATAGATTTTGGGCGATTGAATCAATGGTGCAAGTTGAATGGCCTTGCTTTGAATCCCACTAAATGTAAGACATTCACTTTTCATCGTATATCTTCTCCATTAGTTAATTGTTATTCTATTGATGAGCACGTGTTGGATCGCCCCATGGTAATTACGGATCTTGGAGTGTTATTTGATCCTAAATTGGGAAGTAGCCTGCATGTGGACTATATATGCAACAGAGCCTTTAAAATGCTAGGTTTTATAAAACGTAATGCTACTGACTTTCAGGATCCCTTCACTTTGAAAGTATTATTCGTTTCATTAGTTCGTTCTATCATTGAATATGCATCGGTTGTTTGGAATCCCTACACTTATGTGCTTATTATGCGAATTGAACGCATACAAAAAAATTTCACTAAATACGCTTTAAGGAAATTTCCGTTGTCTGATGGACTACCCGATTATGATGTGAGATGTAAACTTTTGGGTTTGCAACCCCTTGAAGTACGTAGGAAAATTGCATCGATAATGTTTGTAAGAGATTCGCTTTGTTATAAAATTTGTTCGCCGGACTTATTGGCATTGTTTAATATTTATGTACCTGGTATGTCTCTTAGATCTAGGTGTTTGTTATCTATTCCTTATCACAGAACTTCTTACGGCCAGCATGAACCTATTACGCATTGTTCTAATGAATTCAATTCTGTTTTTGATGATAATGTTGATCTGTCGATGAATCGTGTCCAATTTAAGGAACTCGTAATCTTTAATAATTTTACTTGAATTTTGCTAGTTTAGATCTTATTTACATTAATTAGATATAATTTCAATAGTCTGTAAGAATTTATTCGGTAGACTGTATATATAAATAAATAAAAAATAGAGCAAACTAGCGATAGGGTCAGGAAAATCAGTGGCGTTTCTTTTAATGAACCCAAGCACTTTAAAAGTTTTTGTGGAAATATATTCAATATGGACAGTACAAAAGAACCAACCATTATTTTGTTATAAAATGTTTCACTTTACATTATTATTATTAATATGAACGCATCTATGACATTTGTTAAATATTTTTTAAGTCGATTTACATGGTTGGAAGAATTCTAAGTTAAGGGTTTGTTTATGGACACTAAGCTGTGAGGTTTACCTGAACAATTTTCTAAGGGTCTTCAATGGAAATCATCAGTCTGATCCTAAGACTTCATAGAAAATAAGCAACTTCTAAAATGTATCAAAACAGCATCAATATCTTATTCAGTAGTCTAGTCTAGTCTTATTCAGTAGTTTAGCAGATATATTGTATACCGAGGTGGTTTTGATACATTTTTGGAACTTGCCCTATTTTAGCAATTTTTGCAGCATCGTAATAATAACCCTTTAACCTGTATTTCTTTAATTTTACCTTATAAACTTCCTTTAAATTTCCACACATCACCGCAAATAGAATTTAAAATAAACAAAAGCTTACGCACAAAAAAAAAAACTCCTTTTTCAGTCAAGTGAAATGACATTTATTCAAATATCCTGGCGAAGGTAGAGGTGGAAGGACGCAGGTATAATGTGCTTGTAAAAAAAAAAAACACACTCTATTCAATCCCTTTCTATACGCACAGACTGGGTGAAAGGATTTTCTGCCATCGACATTTCCTTCTTGCCTTTATTTCACGTTAAAAGGCTTTTTTTCGCTTTTCACGGTGAGTAGTGCATGCATGTGAAATGAATAGAACGAAATGACACAGAGCGCAATCCCATCTTGTTTAATGGGAAAAAAGGTTTCTTTTTCTCAAGTTTGCCTATACTTTCTGCTCTGCTCTGGGCTTTCGTTTAAGGGAATAATTCGTCAAAGGGACACAATGTCACCGTCTGGCAAAATATTTACTTTTTACTCTGTCGTTAAGTTTTCAAAGTGTTTTCAAAGTTGTAAAAAAGTAGTTTCAAACGAATATTTACGATTTTTCTGTGAATCGATTGGAAGGGTATTTTTTAATCGAAAGTCGATTTTTCTATTTTAAAACTTCAAGTGCTTGGCATAAAAGATGTTTGAATTCTGGTGAGAAGCGCAATCCTTACAGAAATGGTTGGCTAAAGTTTGTCTGTAAAGTCTGCACTTACTAATTATAACAAATGGACCATTTTACTTAAAACATAGAACATAACATGTTGCAGCTGGTGCATTAATAATTTTGTTTTTCCTTACAACTGCTCAATACCTTAAAGAAATAAATAAAAGATTGTAATAAGGAACCTTTATTATGATGCTGAAATTTAAAGAATAATTAAATTTTCAATTTTTGTTCATTGATTTAAGATCAGATGTACCACAAGGTAATATTCTGGTCCTGTATTATTTATTTTAGTAATAATATATAAATAAACAATACACATTTGGACTAAAAATATAATACTTATTATATATAACGCAATAAAACTTTTAATTTGGACCGGAAAAATGATGAAACTGAAGAAAAGAAAGTAAATGGGAATGAAAAATATGAGCTCTTGGGTATATCAACAGCTTTGAGGTAAAAGTGCTTTATAAACTCACACTTATCATAGTTTACAAGAGAGTAATAATTAAACGTGTTGGCTTATCTGCATTATAGGTATACCTTGTGAGCAAACTCAAGCATTTTCAGATAGTCCTAAGCAAGAGGTAGCTATAAAAATATTAAGGAATTCTTGTCCGTCGTCCTACCTTCGAGCAACAGCAAAAAAATTAACGGGAAAATTTCAGTCTTATCATTTAAAACAAGAAATAAAATTCTGAGGAAATAAGCTTGAACGTACAACTCCTTCCAGCCTGGTGCAAGGCGCATCGTACAAAATCAGCCTCTTTTGGGAAGCAGATATATTTTCTTTTTCTAGTCCCATATATTTACAAAATACTGACCCCTATTCTTAATTCTTTTCGGAATGTAGAAAATTTTAAAGATGGAACATTTAAAAAGTTTAGCAAGCATTAGGTTTTTTGAGAGTGCCAATCTGCTTTTGAATATTCGACGATCCCAATGCATTTCAATTATGTCGGAATAAGGAAATGACTATCTCACTGTCGTGTTCGCACGGAGACTTCTTTTCCATAATTCAGAAAAGAGTATGATATGATCGTGAGGCAGCGTGAATCGGGTCATTGACCTCTGCCACGATTTTTCTTCCTCACGAGCGGCAACAACATATGTTTTATTCATGGTTGGGGTGAGGCAGTGTGAATCGGACCACATTTACCATAATTTCGAATAATATCAATATGTGAGTTGTGACAAAAATCGGAATTATTACATTTACACTCTTATCCGACGATATTTTAATATTTAAGGATGGAAACCTCTTTGGTTTTTTGTCAGATAGCGAAATGTTTTATGGTTGGTCCCATACAAATTATATGAAAATAGGTGTAGTACTTTTTTTTAGAAAATTAACAAAAACAAAAAAAAAAAAGATTGCAAAATTTGTGATTGTTGTTGATTTGTGCTTCTAGCGTTTTTGACGTAGTTTAAATTTTTAGTGTAATTTAAAATAGTAAACAGAAAATAAAATTGGTTTTCTTTGCTACTACAAATACTACAATAATTACTTTTAAACTTTAAATAGCATAAAAGAAAAGCGGGAAATCCCTTCTGCTTAAAATTCTAACTATAAATTTAAAGATAAAGTATATTTTTGATTATTTCATTCGATGTTTTGTTTCATTAAATTGTTTAAAGGTTTCGATACACAGTCTGTTTTTTTTTCTAGGTATGAAGTATGAACAAATTTAAATATATCAGAATATTCTTTACACAACCCGAATTGTCAGTGGTACATGATAATGAAAAGATGGGAGATACAAGTAATTCTAGTTCTTCTATACAACCTAAAGCATCAACAATTACATCTGAAGAAAATCGCCCAAAAACCGAAGTAGACAGCGCATATGTTTTTTATAAATATCAACTATTCTAATTAAAAAACAACGTATTACAATAGATTTTCACTTGGGAACGAGATATTTTCCCGCGGTAAAAAATAGCCTATGTCCTTCTCCAGGACACTATAATATATTTTTACCAAATTTTATCGAAATCCGTTCAGCCGTTTAAGCGTGAAAAGGTAACAAACAGACATTCAGACAGAGTTACTTTCGCATTTATAATATTAGTATGAAAGTATGGATTTAGCTGCACCGTTACACTTTCAACTTTACTACGGAGTTAAGAAAGACGGCACATGGTAATAAGAAGAGTGAATGAACTGCATTATTATTTATCACTAGGCGTAATTTATGATGGACCGCTTGAATAAGAAAAAGTAGTTTTACATAATGCATTTGAATCATTATATTCAAAATTGTTACTGTATACCACAAGGTTGTCTTTTAGGACCTGTTTTATTCCTCCTAATTTCTAGGATCTTTTTGCTTTATAATACTAAGAACCACTTTAAGAAATTGACATTATAAGAGTCAGTAAAACTAGATGTTAGATTGATCGGAAGACACACTTAAACGCTATTTACAGGGACATTATGATACACAATTTTTGTGACCAGGGTTTCTGGTGGAAATCGAACCCACAACCTCTAGCGTCCTGCTGGCTCGCAGCCACTATTATTCGAGCTGTTCAGGTCCCTGAGTAAAACCAAAAAACCCTCCCTTTATTTTCTAGTTACTAAAAAGAATTGTAGCCTTGACCTCCCTTCATAAAGCCTTCATAACTTCCGCACGCAGCAGCCAACCTCATCAACGTCAACGTCAACCCTAACTCTTCTTCAATAAACATCAAACAGAAAAAGCGCGCTTTAATCTCAGCGACTTAAAAATGAAATTAGCAAAACTGCAAAGGGTCAAAAACGTTGGGAAGTCGCCGCCGCCGGCCGTTTTTCATAGAGGGTAGTCACTCCGCTGCCAAGGCAACAAAAAGCAGAGCAAGTCTACGCGAGATAAGGCCCCTTCTGCGTCACCCTGCGGCAGCATTTCAGTCACAATCGAGAGATAATTATAAAAAAAAAACGTAAAGTAAATAAATGATTCTCTGTCGCGCGCTTTCCACTTTCGATATCATTTCATTTATTTTCTGCAATTTTTCGCTTTTCGTGACATTATCATTTTTTTTCCACTTATCAAGCCCATCTCGCGGTGAGCCGTTTTAAAACACTTCTTGATGACGACTCCTCGAAGTGGCTCCCTCTGCCGGGTAAAAAACAAAAAAAAAAAAAACACACCCATCTCTTCAGAGTATCCCCCAATTTTATTATTTTTTTGTATAGGGGACAAAATTTTGAAGCACTCAAAACATTTAACCGCGAACCGTAAAGCACATAAAACAAAAATTGAATTTTTACCACATAAACTCGATACAGCGAACGGTGTCGCTAGCAAAAATGCATCAAGCGAGAGATCTCGCGCTTAAGGCCCAACTATAATGTGCATACCGTTCCGTGTAGAAGCATATGCAAACTTGCGATAACACACGAAACCTATCCTCAAACCATAATGGGAATAGTCGTCCGTTTCGTCAAGTTTCGTTTTCCATATGCAAGGTACGATCTAGAGCGTGTTTTGCATATGCAAACTGACAACAACCGAAAATGAACGAGAAAGTGAGAATTATTTGAAAATTTAATTAATGGTGTGCAGAGTTTAAAATAAAATAAAATAAATAAATCTTTTAATTCACTTAATCCTTCCATTTTAATTATTGTCAAAAACTCAAAAAAGCACAGAGAATTATTACACTGAATATCTGACAGCTATGCATAAGCTTCCGTTCGTTGACTTTTGATGGCTTTCCGTACCGAACGCTATGCACATTATAGTTGGGCCTTTATTTACGTATGCATAACGAAATCCTTTGAGAGACTATCATTAAATTTTTTTTTGTATTCCTTTTTACAAAGCAGGAATAATCCCATTTGCAAATCTCTTGCAAAAGTACTTGACAAAATAAAAAGAAATTGTCTTATTTCGTGCGCCGCCAGTTGAAAATTATTACGCGCGCGGGAGCAGCACGTAGATTTGGATGAAGCAGCGTGAAACACGCACGCAACCGGATCCCGGGCACTATCCAGAATCCCGCAAGAAGCATTCGATCCGACGGTCCCGGAAAAACTGAATGGTCTAGTAGTCGAGGAGACTGCTTTTGGGTTCTGCTTCTGCTTCTGCTTTGGGTTCGCTGCAATCGTGCCCTTTCTTTTCCCAGTGCCAACAACCAGAGGGGTCGAGGAGGGAAAATCAGCAGAAATGTTGAGGGGGTTGTTGCCTGACTGCTTGTTTGGTTTGCCGGCTGATTGCTCCCGGTCTCTGCGGAGCCCGAGAGTTGAAGCCGCCGTCGCCGCCGCCGCCGGCAAGCAGGTCGACTCTGGTCATGGGTTTGCGCGCTTCGCATCGACTGTTGCTTCTTTTTTGGGGCCCTCTCTTTATGCACGAAAGACGAACGACTTATGAGAAGAAGTAGAGACCAAGACGAAATCGCCTCCTTCAACATTTTTGTGTGGGGCTCTCTGCCTATTTAGCTCGCGGCACAGTGCCGCCTGTGAACTACACGCTCAAGAACTGGAATGGCTAAAAAGATGTTGACGGTCTCCTTGGGCATGAATCAAACGCGAGAGAGATGCGGGGGAGAAGCTTCTATTGCGTTTTTGCATAAAGAACTTGCAAGATACCATGGAATTTTTGAGTTGTTTCAAAAAAGATTTTGCAGTTTTCCGGTGAAATTTACCGATTTGAACCGGAAAGAAAGTTTTAAAGTTTTTTAAATTTATTTTGAAGTAATTTTTCCCATTACAATTTTAAACTATTTAAAATTTTACCGGTATGCGGGCTATTTTACCGATTTGAACCGGAAAGATGGGCTACTTTACCGATTTGAACCGGAAAGTTATTGCATTTATTTAAAATGTTAGTGGTATGCGGGCTATTTTACCGATTTGAACCGGAAAGAAATGGGACTGAAAACCAAAGATCTATCTATGGTACAAAGACTGTTCACTCCAAAATTCCTTATATTTTTCTGACCTTGGTATCGTCATTCCTTCCAACCTCACAATTTTGCTAATACTCGATAGCATCACAGAATATCGAGAATAAGTAACCAAAAAATACTCACAGACACTATTTAACACTAGATATTCCAACCGGCCAAAATGACCGGTTTAAACATTTGCTCATGAAATATTTACCCTAAATTAAATTTCAAACTTCCTTCTAAGATTACGGAAATTCTTACTTAAATACGTATCCGTGGTATACCTATATATACCAATCGGTTTGTATTTTTACTACGTAAAAAAATGTTTTCTAAGAATTTTGATATTAAAAAATTAGTTCTAAAAATTTTGTGGGGTGACTTGATATCGCAAATTGAACAAATATTCGAAATTCGCGAAAAAAACCGTAGAAAAAGTAATAATTCCATATATAATTAGAATTCTAACTAGACTAGTGCTAAACCTTCCTTCGTACCAAAGTTGAAGATTCTAGATCAACGCGAAGTACCCTATAGATTTTGATGTGTTAGTCAGTCTGTTAGTATGAAAAATAAAACTTTGCAAGGCCAGGTTTTTATTGCATTGAGTCAGAAACTTGAATGAGCCTCTAGTCCTGAGGCTGTAGACTTGGTAGTATTTGGTATACAATTCATCTCAATACTTCTAGCCATTTCTGAGAAAAGGGGTCTTGACAGACAAACAGACAAGTCTAGTGCTTCTATAAGGGTTCCGGTTTTTTCATTTCGACGTAAAGAACCCTACAAAAGATAATATGCCTAAATTCTCAAGTTCACTTTATAAATCTGATAATTCCACTCTAAAAATATATAAAACTAAACCAACTAAAAAAGTGCTTCTCACCTTAACACGTTCCCAATTTTATTCAGCCACTTATTCAGCTATTGCGTGTCACGCACACAGCAGTCAAAGTGTTAAGGATGCTTTACACTATCATATGAAAGAGCATATGCCTTTTAAAAATACCAAATTGTATCATATCTTTCATATTACTTGTCTTTTAAGTAATCATATGACTTTTTAACGATTAGAATTATTTCTAATTAATTTGAGAAGTCATGGGAGTTTGAAAGCATCTGTGCATTTAACACTCGACCTGAAACAAATTGTCAAATAGAAGCATATGATTTATCAGATAGTATAAAGTAGATATAAGTTTTATTTTTATATTTGTGTGGATTGTAGTAGTCAGATGTTTGATGAAGTTTAATAAATAAATAAATAAATAAATAAAGATAGAGATTCTATTGACAAAAAAATTTTTTTTCCATACAGTAGCCTAGTCCTTAAAATTTCAAAATCCATGGAATTAAAACGACATCCCTTACCTCGTGCTCTGTGGGGCTCACTAGATCCATTGTCATAGCAACTGCTGATAAACTGGGCCCGGTATGCTTTCGTCTGTGTTTCCCCCCTTTCACACAGGTTTCCCTTTCATCCTGTAGGATGTGAGAAAATTGCAAAAACAGAAAAGGATCCCCCGGAGGGCGCATGACACCACTCGAGGCGCGTAACAGCAGTCGTCATCGTCATCATCGTCGTAGTCGCCGCCAACATGAGCCCCATTTGAATGAAGTGGTCGTCGTTTCGGTCGGTAAGTTGGTTGACTAAACCCGGCCTGGGTGCTCCGCAGGAAGGTTTTGTTGTTTAGGATGGAGGTTGACTAGTACTGTAAATCGCTGAGGAGTGAAAGTCTCAACTCGAGGTTTTTAGCGCGCACTTCCTGCATGTGGCGACAAGAAGTTGGCAACTTTGTGGCTGGTTTTTATCGCATCCCAGCCATCCTTGGGCCCTTTTCCTGAATAAATTTTATAGAGAGGGAGTAAAGCTAAAACCCCTTCGGCAGGGAGCACTTAGGGCATTTTCGTCCTTTTCAAGTTATTTCTGAGAGTTGCTTTAAAATACATATAAGTATAGTATATATATTTGTATTTTAAAGAGAGAATTATTAGGGGAGGAAATATGAGGCAATGTCCCTTTATTTAGTGCAATAGAAATCACTTCCCTATTCATAAACAGGGAATCTAACTTAGCTTAAAAAGTACAGGGTGTGGGATCATCTCTAGTCTGTAATTAATTCCCCGGAGGGTGACTTCCTTTTCCCATCGCTTCTATATGTATATATGAAAATCCCTTTTCCCACAGGAGTACCTACCGGTTTGCCTAATAGCCGGGCATTCATTGAGCACAAATGAGCGCATTACGTAACGCTCCTTTGCATCCCCTTCCCAAAAATTCGAACATATCGATGAAATGTACAAAATTACGAAGGACTGCACTGGTTTTTGGCTTAGTCGTAGTAGTATTAGTAGTAGTAAACAATGTTCCAAATAAACAATCAGCAACCGTTGAGCGGGAGAAACCTGGAGTCTGGGAATTTCCCTCATAATCCCCGTGTGGCTTGGTTGTTGCCCGAACAATGCAACCACCTACAGGGGCTCTATGAAGCTCGACCGACCATGCGAACGGGTGAATGATATTCAGAACCACCATCCACCCGCCGCCACCACTGCCGACGCCGCCGGACGGTACATTCTCTCTCTCTTCCTCCCCATCCGCCAAAAGGTTCAAAATTAGGGCCACTGCTGGTTCTGACTACCGTCTGAGGGCTAGGAAACATGCCCACGTCGCGTACTATGCTTAACGCACACATGCCGCATGATTTACGAGGTGACTAGGGGTTGAAGAACCACCCTGTGTCCCAACCTCCCAGCAGAATGTCTCTGGTTCATTTTTTTAAAGGGATATTTCCCTGCATATCGAATCATATAGTTTATATTATAGGGATGCACGGAAACTCTCTTGCACAGCTGGAAAGCGAGAAGAAAAAATTCGACACAATCGCGAAATTGTTTCACAGCTGCCGTCCATCAATAGCAGCATCCAACGACACGAGACGTTCCCTGATTTTATATTTTTTTCTTCCAGGAGAAGGGATATAAACGCCCGGATTGCAGTGGGACAAATCCAAACTACACAACAGAAACGGAAAGGGTCCCACCGGCGATTTTTCCTTCTGTAGTCCACTTCCTTTTCGGATACTCTTTAGCAATTTTTTACAATGGTATCGCAGTCTGGAAAAAAAAACAGAGAGGGAAAAATACGAGTTCAGTTAAAAGTTCTCTATAGTAATTATGTCCTTCATCCTGTAAAGGGCACCTCCATCCCCCACAGACCTTCCTTCATCCCTTTTTTGAAAATTGAGTTCATTGAGCTGCACTTGTTACAACCATTGCCCGCTGTAACTGAATGCCGCGCTCTTTGGGTGTTTTAATCAAATCAAAATCTCTGCAAAATTAAATATTTTCGGCGATTTCGTTGCCCTTCTATAGTATACGTTTTTGTTTTATTTTTATTTTTTTGTTTGTCCCCCTCCCTCCAGATTTTATGGTGTATATAAGGGGATTAATTAAATTTCTGGCGAGAGAAAAGTGGCCAAAAGTTGTTCCTTTTGTTACGAACTTTGTGACGATTTTGCCCTTTGTGCCTCCCGTAAATCGAGGGTATTTTCTTCTTTGTTCAAGTAGAACTTCGATATGAAGTAAATTGAGTAAGTGGAACTGTTAATTTCGTATATTAAGTACTTAAAATATAGCTAAGGGTTAGAAGTGTTAATCCGGAAGTCTGGTAAATTTTCTGAAGGAGTTGTGATGAATTCAGTTTTGCAACCCTCTTCACTTCAGACCCAGCATAAATGCTTACAAAAGATTTCTCTCTGAAGTCATCTAATTTCCGTCCAACTTTGACTGGCTTATCTCGAGGCTACGGATACTAGCTTTTGACGTATACTAATGATGAAATTCTAGGTGTTTGTAATTTTGTATTATCGTAAACAACCCTCTTTAAACAGGGGTTCTTCAAAATTAGGGATAGACAATTAATTTAACTGAAGATTTTCATTGTTTTTAAAGGACACCCGCTTAATCTTTTCTTTTTATCGATTGTGTAAATAAATCTCCCAAATTGCATGTTTTTTTGTGAAAACCAACTAACCTTTTGACTTTTAAAGGATTAAATTTAAAGCGTTTATCAAATTATCAATTTTTGCACAATTTTTACACAATTCAGCAACTCATTTTGTTGAGAACAGAAAAAGACAGAATTAATCACCGAATTCTGTTCTATAAACTCATACTTTTGGGATTTCCCTCGCTTTTTATTAAATGGCTTTGCTCTTACTTGTCCAAGCGGTCGCAACGCGTTATATTTTGAGGCATGCTGTCCAGGGAAATACTTAATATGTCGGGCGTACCTCAGGGTAGTCATCTGCGTCCTCTCCTATTCATCATATTCATTAATGATGTGTCAATGTTCTTGCAAAATTCTAGAATTCTCTGTTATGCTGACGATGCCAAGATTTTTCGGGTTATATCTAGCGAGCAGGATTGTATTCTTTTAAATTCTGACATTGATGCTTTTCATAATTGGTGTGTGCTTAACCGCTTACCATTAAACATTGACAAATGTACGTATATGTGTTTTTCACGCAGAAAAAGCATCATAACTTTTAATTATACCATTGATGTTCGTTTGAGGATCATATTGATTCCATTTTTTGCAAAGCAGGTGCTACCCTGGGCTTTGTCAAACGCTGGTCTAAGGAGTTCAACGATCTTTATACTACTCGTACTCTCTTTTGTACTTTTGTAAGACCAATACTTGAGTATGCGAGTCCAGTTTGGTCTCCATCAATGACGACACACATTAACCGTGTTGAGGCAGTACAACGAAGATTTCTTAGATTTGCTCTTCGAAACCTTCCTTGATGCGATCCACTAATTCTGCCTCCTTGTGAGGACAGAGACTTAAATTGATCTCTTTGCAATTCCTTGAGCAACGCCGCAATATCGCTAAAATAGTGTTTGCCTTTGATTGTGTTTCAGGAAACGTTAACTCCCCTGAACTTATCTCTCTCTTTGACATCTCTGTTCCGGCTCGCCCTACAAGACATTATAATTTCTTCCGCACGCCTCTTCATCACACAAATTACGGGTTGAACGAAACTATTACGTCAATGTCACGCTCCTTCAATGCCTACTTTCAACACATTGATTTTCACCTTTTTAGAAATACAATTTTTCTCTCCGTATGCTATGTAGTAATCAGATTCATAATACGACACATAGGGGTACTGATAAAACTTCACAGCATAATTTTAGCATAATGACGGAGGACACCTTAAAAAATTTTAAACTAATAAGACTGGGAAAGAAATTCTGATAGTTTTTTAACAGTGGTTTGAGTTCATCTAATTAGATGAAGACCTCAAGTCAACTAAATTTTTGCTAAATGCCCAACGAACAAACAAAAGATGCTATCGAAAAATATAATAAAAAGCAACTGCGTAAATTATAATAAGTAATATAATTATAATACCTCGTAAATTAAAATTGCCAATATTTTGGTAACATTCTTTGCCTTTTCTATGCTGACGTAGGGAATAACTTAAAATGTTTGTGTTGTTTTACTCATGAAAACTACAGAAAAAAGATTTACCGTCTAGAATATCGTCAGATATTGTTGACTTTCTCACCTGATCTTAGTTCTAATTGTGTCGTTTACTTTTATATGGTCCAGAGATAGCAGATTACCATATTATGAGTGATAAAATCCGATTGTTTAATAGATATTTAATAAATAAAACGAATAAAAATTTTAAACGCGATGTTTTCAAAATGCCTCTTTTACAAACTGTGGACAGTTAATCTCCGGATTGGATCTTAGCGCGTTTTGTTTATTAACATGTCCTAAAGAGTAATTTACCACAATTTGGAAAACAAAAAACAAAAATATAACAAGGGAAAAACTATGAAAAAATGTTGTTTTTCATACTTTTTTTCAAGCATCCACCATATTTTTTTTTTAATCAACATTTTATTAAGGGTGGTAAATTACCCTGTCCGAAACCTTCTTCTTTAAGATCCTTTTTGAATTTTTTGTTTCAGACTTACCAATTCTGAGATTGACTGAATTTGGCGCCCTCTATATATAAGCAAAAAAAACAAAAAAAGTTTGTCTGTATTCTCAAACAATTAAATAATATTTTAAAATTTTTTTTACAAATATATTTAATAGAGGAGCTGAAAAAAAAAATTCTTGAAAATTTGCTTGCTTTTGGTCTTCTAGACGGTAATAGTACTTTAACAACAAAAATGTTTGTACGACTAAGAAGAAGGACTAAAGTTAAATGCTCGATACGAATAATTTGATTTTGGTATTTCAGGTAGATAAACAAATTATATGCAATTTGTTATTATTTACTCATATAGAAAAAAAAATCACAGGTAGAGCGAAGGTAATACTTCAAAACAGTTCAGTATTTTTGTCGGGAGGAATAATCGCATTATTCTTCTATAATAACAATAATAAAACAAAGAGACAAAAAATGGTATAATTAAATTAGTTCCTAGCAAATGAAGTGGTGCTTAAAATTTCCACCCGCCACTGAAATTTTTATAAAGAATTCAACACCTATCCAAGACACCCACCTCGCACTCATCGCTTTAAAGCTGATAAAACCCACCACACCAGCCGCTTCGATTGCATCTCAACATCCAAGAAATCCACCCAGAAAGCTCACCACACCACTTACCGATTCACCATGGCCTCGCTCCCGCCCTGCGCCGCATTTGCCAAGGAACTCGGTTGCTGCCCCGACTGCTGCTGCTGCTGCTGGAGTTGCTGCTGGTGCAGCTGCTGCAGGGCGCAGTTTTGGGACGACGGGTGCTTTGGCAGCGGTTGCTGACTCGGCTGCGGCTGAGCGTCGGGCTTCGCTGAGGTCGGCGTTCGCTGCTGCTTCGACTGCTGCTTGAAGCGGCTGAGCGCGAAGAAGAGCGCCAAAACTGCTTTCAGGCGACCCGTGCAGATGTCGTTGGTGGTGATCGTCTCGAGGCCGCCGACTGAGTGCGTTCGCAAAACGTTCAGACACGAATTGACGTTATCGAACTGAAAAGAGAGTAAATACGAGAAGTTTTTTAAATTTATATATGTAAAAGCTGAGTTAACCGGTTTCACCCGGCGTAGCTTTAATACTTATTAATTAAACACTTCTCAAATGCTCGAGTTTGGTTTACCCTAGACATTTTCTCAGCCAATTACAAGTTAAGGCGACATTCTCTTTCAAAATTGGAAAAAAAAAAGGTTTTTAGAAAAATCTATGATAATTAAGAAAGAACTTTTTTTTTATGCATTATTGTGTATAAATTAAAGAACATAACAAAAATTGTTTTTACCCCTTTTGCTTCTTTCCGGCGGCTATAGAAGGCGTTTTTCAAAAACCCCTTTTTAAACGGTAGGACACTTTTTGAGTTTCTTTTAAAAAAAATTAAATCAGAATTCAAAGTGGATTCTGTTCTCTAGAGATGCCGTTAGGGGTTATACCTAAAAAATTATTTTTAAACATTTTTCTTATGACTTTATTTAAAATTTTCCGAACATATTGAAAAAATGAAATTTTTTTTAAGGTGAACTACCCCCATACAAAGGATGGATTTGTATATACATACAATTTTAGAGGTACTATAACCCGTAATATTTTGTATAACGAATTGAATTCTATTTGGTTTTTTCAAATCGGATGATTATAGCCTGAGAAATTTATCGTAAGAGTTCAGAAAACGTAGCGTCGAGAAAAACAAAAATATCTATAACTTCTTTTCTATGTTAAATTTCTCAAAATGGGTTTAAGAGAGTATTGCTGTGATGTGTTAGAAGACATTTATGATAAAACAAAAACAAAAAACATTTCAATTTCAAATGAGAATGTCCCCTTAATCCCCCGTGGATTGGGATGTAACTAAAATCTACGCGTATGATAGCGAACTATGGAAGAAGACGTTTTCATCCAAAGCATACCCCAGTAAAATTAATTAATTTCAAATTTATATATTTGATTGGAAATCTGTAGCCCCAATATACCTTTTGTACTAATACCTCAAGATATCTCTGGTATCAAAACCCGTCGAATGTTCAATATAGGTCACCATATTGGATTGACAATTTCGAGATACCGTGAGTATATTCTAAAATAGCATTTTTTTAATACCCTGGGCCAAGCTTGATTCTCTCCCACCTTACGCCGATAGGCTAAAGCTCCTTTCTCTACCTTTGCTTGAGGAGAGAAGGGATATTTCCAGGACTGTTTTCGCTTTTGAGTGCATGCAAGGCTCAATTAACTCTCCAGAATTGGTTGATTCTTTTAAAATAAATGTCTCCTCTCCCTCCTTGACGAGTTATAACTTTTTCTACGTTTCGCCATACCACACAAATTATGCTTTGAATGTGCTTCAATAAAATTGATTTCAACCTTACGAAGCGCCAGATCAGTGGTCAGATTTCTTAAGGTTTTCTTGGTGATATAAAAAATTTGTAGTAATCAGTAGTTGATAAAGCTTTGATAAATAAATAAATAAATGAAAGCTAAAAGTTGTCGGATTCATCATTTCAAAACCCTATATTTTATTGAAATAAAACGTAGCCTATATCTTAATTTGGTATATGTACTACCTTCATACAAAAAATGGAAAATATTGATGCAAGGATTAATGCGTTATTGAGCAACAAAAAAAACAAATAAACGAACTTTCGATTTTATATAAATATGTATATACAATACATAGGATCGAAATCAGTGATCAAGAAATGACTTTTGTAATCATTATCATAAGAATTCACTGAAATTTACAAATTTTTATAGTAGACTCGAAATAAGTAGCTTCAAAATTCCCTTTTATAATTAATAATTCAAGAAAATTTCAAATATTGGCAATATTTTTCTTCTGTTTAATTTTCCCCCAAAATGATTCCTTTTTCGAGTTTCTACGATTATAATCAATTTATTGCTTGCTTGTGATATTCCTGGCCAAATTGTGAGTTTGAGATATTTCGAATAAATACTATAATTTATTTTTTTCAGTCTCGCATTTTTAAGAAACTTATAAGTTCTTTGTTTTTCTAATAAAACTAGCAGAATATACTTTCAAATTTCGTAATTTTAAATGAGTATAATTGAGTGTAGGTATTCTTTCTTAGGTATTTAATTTAAAACCATCAATCTCAATATATGGAGCTATGGTTTCAATTTATATTTTAGAAGATTTTATTTGCAATTTTTCTAGATAAATTTTGCAATTTAAAATCTTGAGCTTCTAACACTAATTTATATTTTCGAGTCTTAATTTTCCAAGATATAATTTGTGATTTGAAATCATTGATGTATTAAAATCCTCCCGCATGAATGAAATTCATATAAATGTAGTAAATATATTACATATTTATATATGTTATATGTTAAAATACGAATTTTGTTTTGGAAAGAAGATCAAAATATTTGTTAGAAATCTTATGAATTTTCTCCGATGGGTGTTAAGAGCTTTAAAATTACAAATATAAAAAAGATGTATTTTTTATTTGATATTCATGTGTTAGAGCCACTAGCTACGTTTTTTGGACTATCCAGAACATAAGGAAATTATCTATCCATTGAATAGAAATTTCTCATAAGTAACACAGCAATGATTTAAATTTTTTTTAGTGAAAAATTATTCTAAAAATGTTTCAGTTAGCTTTAATAAGCTTCCGTTCAATAGAAAATTTTTTATTGTTGTGGATAGACGAGAAAAACGCAGTTATTATGTTACCGTCCACTTAAATCGGAAAAGTCCAGGAAGCATTCGAATAGAGTTAAAAATATTACAAAATTGTTATTGCAACGTTGAGTGATCAACTGCATCATTACCTTTAGCTTCACCCGAAACAATTTTTAATTTTTCCATGGAACGTGTTTGGATGCTCGTTCGATACCTTCAGTGCCCAGAATGGGGCCCGGCTGATGTAAGACAGGTCTCCCGGCACCATCTCCAGGAAAACAGACCCAGGCCAACAAACAACCGCCAGACCATCCATCGGGGATTGAGTGATTTATTAACTCGTAATTGTTACACAAACCAAGGGACCTTTGCTGTGTAACTTGAAATAATTGGCCCAACTGATCCCGGAAAATCTTGAGAGCGTCTCAAAGTGGGATTGAGGAATCGATCGATGTAAAGGGCCCTCTAAAAATTGAATAATTCTCTCTTTCTAATACCGCCACCACAATGACTATGCCCCATGATTGTGACGCTGTGGCTATTCAAAAATTCGATACTCGAAACCCATTCAAGCCAGAGGTAAATAACAAGTTCGGTGCGGCGGACGCGGTAATTTAATCATTTTTTCGGAGCAAGCACCATGTCCCCGCACTAATGAAATGCATGAACGGTCGGGACTCCAATGACCCAACAGACTGTTCCGCAAAAGCAGTATTAATCTTCATTTTGAGCACTGTTGCCCGGAGGCAGGGTTTGAGTAAGCCCAGAACATTGTTGGGAGATGCAAAAATAAAAAATTTTCTGGCTTAAAACTACCACCACGTACGTGGGGAGGCACGTGCAATTTGCACCTGTTCTCGAGCCAGTGACCAACGCGACATTATTATCCGAGTGAGTCCCCAACGACCAATTTTCGGTCTCCCCTCAGGTTATTGCAATTTTTGGATCCCGCGAGAAAATTCACATGAATTCGCACGAATTCACGTGAGCCCGACCTTTAAAAACTTCTTTTTATTTGTTTTTAATTTTACGGCGAGCACACTATGTGTTATTATGTTCGCTTGTTGCCTGGGATGGGGCTGAAGGGGGGGGAGGTCACAAGTACCTCAGTTATCACACCTGAAAGCGATGAAGGAATTCGAGAAAAAAATAACGAATGCTCTGCATGAGGTTGTAACTTGAATGACTGATTCGCGCACGCTGGGATTTTTTAGTTTTTTTGCTCGATTGTCTAGTTGTAATGCAGTGGTGCAGAACAGCCGCAAAAAGGTTTTTTCGGAGAGGTTTTGCTTAAATTTGATCAAGAAGAAACAACAAAAAATCCCTCAAAACAACTTAGACCTTGAAGGATTTTTGTGCTATAGCCAAAAGAGCTCCCGCCTAATTTGGATGATTGACGGTTTTGGAATGCTCAAAGTCTTTTGCTGATTCAAGAAATATATTTTTTCAGAACACCTGAGATGCTGTAGGTGTTTTGTAGATCGCAGCGCAAGATCACCTTAAGTGCGAGGTACTTGAACGCCCGATTACACACTCAGTCCAGGTGGAATTTTTACTGAGAAACACGAGAAGAGACTTCCTGAAATGACTATTGTTTGAGAATTGATCGACTGACGAATGCACGAGTACGCGCCATGGGTGGATCCGGTGATCTTGCGCGATCCCGCGCACCGGAAGCACCTCGAGATCATTATTTGTTACTTAACCCATGAGGTGTGGCTGATTGCTCATCATTAGCGATCGGCGTGGAACAAAAGGTATTAAAGATCGAGGCTAGGTGGTCTCTGAAAGAGGTGTAGATCACCTGAGTGGGCTGGTTGATTAATGTCGTTATTTTCAGGCAGATTTTCGGAGTAGGGTTTCGTTTTTATCGAATTTAATTAATAACTGATTCAAATGGCTGCTTATTACTACAAAATGATCTTAATGCTTTTAATGTATGTATGGTGCAAGACAAATTATATGTTCTTGAATACAGATAAGTGTAATGTCGTTACATTTTCTCAAAAGTATGATCTATTTAGTTTTTCCTACTCTTGGACTAAATAATTTCGAGATCGTTATGCATTTAATACTTTATTCCGTATGAAAATCCTATCAGCCATTTGTTTCAATGTTTCCGATAACACCTTGCGATTATGCGCTTTATTCAAAATTAAATTTCATCAAACTAATTATGGTATTTTTTGACCTATTAATAATACATATGTCTTGATGCTACAATAGCTTTCATCAGATAATTGACTTCAATATTGATTTGAACAAAATAAAACGAACTTTACTCTCAGAAAAAAAAACAATAGATAAATAAAAAAATGACTTTAATTTACTCGCGTTTTCGTCTGTTTTTAAATCTCAATTTTTGTTGTAAAACACACTAATTTTTTTGGTTAAAAATCTCTTCAAAATTAACCCATTAAGGGGGTAGTCCAGTGAAAACGACTGTTTTTTCAACGATTTTTTTTTCATATTAGAAGTCAATTTTTATTAAAAAACTTTTTGACATATGATAGGACAACTATTAAAATACACAAAAAAAATTTTTTTTTTTTTTTTCGATGAGTTATCCCGACAAAACGGCCGCTCCAAAAAAAAAAATTGTTTTGTTGGCGGACGTCGAATCTCTGCAACGGTTCATTTGAAAATTCAAACGAGGTTTTAATCTGTAGAACATTGGCTATCGTCGAAACTAGAATTATTAATTTTCAATAAAAAATAACAAAATGGCGGCATTTCGAATTTTTCGGGTGCTTAATTTGTTTATAACTTTGTAAATAAACAATGTATTTTAATAATTCTAGTTCCGACGATAGATACACAATCAAGAAATATACCGCTAAATTTTTAGATCAATCGGAGCAAAAGACTCTGAGATTTGACGTCCGCCGAGTCAAAACATGTTGTTTTCAGAAAAACGCGTTTAAAGTTTTTTATACGGAAAAAAGCTAAAAAAATTAATTTTACCTTAGTCAGCGATGCCTGCTCCATACATAACGCAATGCCTCCTCCATACATAACTAACTTTAAATACAGAGCAGAAGGACCTAAACCATTATAAACCGAAAAAAAAGGGCGGAGCAAACAGAAATACAAGAGTCGTCCTTGCTCCGAAACACACCAGGGGACCTTCGAGCGCTCGGATTACACGTCTCTCGAAAACTCTCTGTATCTTTAAAACTATTCAATATTTTGCTTAGATATTTTAAGGGAGTATTTTCTAGGTATAGTAGAATAGATTTAAGCAAAAAAAAAATTTTTTTTTTCACTGGACTACCCCCTTAATGCGCAAAACGAGGATTTTGTGCACGCAAGCTCAATTGTACGATTTGAATAGCAAATTGAGGCGATTTTCTTCCAATGCTCTTTCAGAATCTGGCATTTGTTTTGCATAAAAACCTCAAAAAACCTATTATTTTTTGGGTTTAAAAAAAAAAAAAAAGGCTGATTTTTGTGGTCTTTTTTTAACTATTTTTGGTTTTTGGGTTTGGCCAATTTTTGAAAAATCCAAAAATGTCCCGAAAAAATTTACACGTGTTCTAATGTGCTAATTATAAGCACTTTTTGTAATATAAAATTTATTCGTATAATTGATCCTTTTTCAGTAAAAATATCACCAAGTTTTTTTATAATGAAATTTGGTGATAAATTCACTCAAAAAGGATCAATTTTACGAATAAATTTTATAGTACAAAAAGTGCTTCTAATTAGCAGTCCAGGAATAAATGTTAATTTTCTCAGAATTTTTCGGGACATTTTTGGATTTTTCAAAAATTGGCCAAATGCAAAAAACTAAAAATAATCGATAAAATTCTGGAAAATATCTTGAAAAAAAATCACACGTGTTCTTGTATAAAGCAGAAAATCTTTTTTCAAGATTTTCTGCTTTATACAATTGTTTTTGTAAAGTTGATCCTTTTCGTGTAAAAAAATTGCGAAATATTTTATTACATTGTTGTACAAAATGGCTATTTTGCAAAAACCAAAGCAAAACAAAAATTTCTAAACTATGGTTTGAAAAAGTTAAGACATTCGGACCGCGATTTCTGGTGATTATATGATCATTCAATAGCAGCAACGACAAGATAATCGACTTTAAAAAGACAAAAGACAAAAAAAAAAATCATCACTTTTTTTAAAACACCAAAAAAAAAAAAATAATAGAGTTTTTGAAGCTTTTATGCAAAATAAATGCCAGATTCTGAAAGAGCATCCCGAAAAACCCCTTATATATGAATTTGGAAGAAAGACCTTTGTCACTATTATACTTTAGGTCGAAATTAAAGAAATTCTCGAGACAGAAACCTAATTTAGATATTATTATCTCATAAACGACGCCCATTTGGCGCGAAAATTCGAATCTTTTGAGACCGTAAAATTACTCCTAACATGGACTGATCATCATCTCCCTTATTCAGCTATGAAGCATCGCAATTCAGCTACTCATAAATATTTTGCGATTACAGTCATCCCGTCAGTCCGGCTAATTTCCCTAAAAGGAGATCGTCCGCCTTTTCATCACTTCATAATAACCGGACGATCAAATATTCTTTTCAAACGTTGCAATGGGCACAACAACGAATATTAAATGAGCCCTGGATTGCACTGCAGTGAAATAATACCCTGCAAAGTGCAAAAACTCGTGTGCGATCGGAGCAAAAATGGTAAAGACAACTTCAGATCGCGAGCGCGGGTAGGGCAAGAAACTTACTGACTTTCGTCGGTTACCTCCTGCTGCACCGACGTCGTAGATTGCAGAACGATTGTACCCACTTCTGCGGGCATTATGATCGTCATGAACCCCCGAAGTCCATTTTTGGTATTGTCTTAAAGACTTCGAACGTGGCCTGACGATGGTCCTTTCCTCTCCTCTGGGTGTTGCTTCGAATGAAAAATGCGCCAAGAGACTACGTTCAAGACTCCTCTTGTAAGTGCCGCCGTAGCCGCTGAAGCATACCGTCTTGAGTTATGACCGACGGTGCTCTATTGGGGCCCTTCCCGCCTTAAACACAGGGTGACATGACAGTGCGATGCACCGTCGACGATCGACAGATACGGCTGTCGTGGCAATGATCTCGATCTCACTGATCCCCGCAGGGAAAAAATCTAAAGAAATAAAATAAAAGAAGATATAAATCCATTCCTTTGACTCGAAAAGGAAAACTTCTCTTTATGCTTGGGAATCGTTTTCAATTTTTCTTTCGATATACAAGAAGAAATTTTCATGACTAATCGCGTTTCACAGGAAATTCTCAAGTTTTTTTTTTCGCCTGTTTTTTTTTTTTTTATATCGTATTAAGACACACACACACGCTTGCACAAAGTGCAGCCGATGATCGTGCCATTTTTCTGCGACAGGTTGTCCCAGACCTGCCCATATTTATTCCTTGTTGTTGTCTTTTGTCGATTGCATAACTTGCATTTGTTCAGAATTTATTATTAGATCGCGACACACGGCGGCGCATAAAGGGGGCCTTTTCTTCTTGGAGTTGTGGTGCAGAGGAGCGCTAGGAGTTGCAAGAATAGGGTTATGTCGATGCAAATAGAATGTCGTCGGCGCCTTCTTCTAAACCGATCTCAATTGACGGTATTAAGAAATTCGTAGAAGAAATATTTTTTCCCGCGCACGCGAACGCCTGCAGACGGTTCTAGATGAATGTAAATTCGCTGGTGGGTCACATAGGCGACAAGCTAATTGGATCTTTGTGATAATTTCTATGAAGAAAAATTCACAAGAAAATTGATAGGCGTTTTACAGATTTCTAAGACTCAAAAGAAAAGAATTAATTAGCGTTGAGAGGGTGAGGTGTCTACTTTTTATGAAGTACGCGGGACGATTAATTATGAAATTGGGCGGGAAGTAACAATATAAGATCATTAATTATGTACGAGTCTTGAAAGTACTATATACATTCCAACTTAGCTCGAAAAAGCGCTAATTATTTTTTAGACTTCAAGAGTTTTTTGAAATGTCATGAGAATAATTAAAACAGACACTCATTGTTTATGAAACTCATTAGAATTATTCTTACAAGCAAATGCTTATTACTTAACGACTTGTAGGGTCAATTACCGCTGAAAGGTAAAATTTAGACTTAGCAACATAAAAATCCATTCAGTGGTTTTTGTATAGAATTGAAACAAACTAACAAAATTTCTAAAATGCCCACTGTTATGTAGTATTATTGAATTCCGTAATAATTTCCTATAAATTATTTATTCTTGGATTCCCGCCTTTATTTGTGCTTGGGTTGAATTTTATTTGACTAGTCTCATGCAGTGTGTTGTTTTACGTGATGTTTTATCTGAATGTATTCACAATAATTCTGGAATGCCTCAGAGTAGCGATCTGGGACCTTTACTCTTTATCATTTACATTAATAATGATAGGCTGCTGCTAAATTACTCGAGAATTTTTTAAGTGATTCTAGAGTAAGTGATAAAACTAAAGATTTAGGAGTGTCGTTAAACTCTTGGTTATCCTTTTATGACCTGTAGGACCTGAGTTTGGAGTACGTCAAGGACATTGAACGCTTTATCAAAGTCTCAAAGTGGGTCAACGGTTAGTTTAATCGGGGTCGTCCCGTGTGGTATCACAATGGGCCTTGTGTTGGCCTAAGTGTGTTAGAATATACTGTACATGTGTTAGAATATACTGTACATACATATTTTTTCAGCTACCATATGTGACGGTAAATTTTTTTGCAAATTCTTCGAGTTGTCTTCTGTATATTCTATTCCATCTTGTATAAATTGAGACCTTAATTAATAGGCCTCCACCCACAAGATGACAATTCCTGCCATTCTTCGATTAAGAAGTCCGGCTCCAGACAACGACACACTTATTAAGTCCTCAGCTGAAGTTTCCTTCTCCTAATCGAGTTAATTGCGATGGCGCATAAGTGGCAGTGTACCGTAAGCCAAAACCCACCGAGCCGGCCGGCAGCGGCGGCGACAGCATATACAGCAGCAGCTGAAGTTGAAGCGCATGCCTGTGCTGATGGGGGAGCAATCCACTGGAAATCTCCATATCGCGAAATTTATGCAAAAATTCCTCCGTTTTATTATTTCTTCCTAACATCTTGTACTGATTTACGTTTATTATGACTGACACACATTACAGAGCATGCACAATTGCCGGCTGGCCTGGCTGGTTTTCAAAGTGCACATGTCCACGAGCACTGCACCGCCCAAACTATGGTGCGTTGCCGGGGCATATTCAGCCTAGCCAGCGGTCACGTAATTTCAAGTTCTCGTGCAAAACTTTATTTTCATTTTTTATTTCATATATACGATATATCTTGCGCGTTTCACACTTTTGTCAATGACATCTTTATCGAAAAATTGTAACACCTCGTTTTATTGAATCCATTTTTGGGATACCACTAGGCACCCATATATGGCCTCTGTTGGAATTCCTTCGGGCTTTCAGGTGATTATTGTTTTAGACCGAATGACAATCCCCAAGCTGCCCTGCCATGCATTTAAATTGACAATTGATTAAGTGAACTGTGCGGCTCTCTACTCCAGAGGCTTGAGATTTTGTGCGTTTTGAAACCAAATGCAATATTGTGCCCTTGGGCACGAACGTTACTATGAATTGCATTGAATGGGGCTCACAAAATCAGTTGCGGATTTTACTCTGAAATGCGACAGCTTCAGTGGCGGCCAGCAGATGGTAATTAGATTTTCACAGTTCCCATTCGGAAATTCAATTATTGCTGGATATTCGCGCCCCGGGCATGTTTTCAGCGAACAAATCCACTGAACTGGACTGAAAACTAAAAACTGAAAATGCAGCAGCCGGTGTGTAGTGAATGCTGCTGACCAAAGAATGGGGCTCCGGGCCGCTTCCGAGCATTGTGGGGGACCACGGAAGTATCGGTTTGTGGAGCCGTTAATTGACTTACGTGACCAACAGATTTTTCCGTTCGTTAGGTTCGTCTTCTTTCAGTTTTAAGTTTCATAAATATACTTTTTTTTCAGTGGTTTTTAAGTATTACCCCTAGGGGGAATTAAGACGTGAGGTAGAGTAAATTTTTTGTTGTGGTTTCACAAGAATCTGAAGAATTGGCGGGAAATACGTGAGAAATTACCATTGATATTTCTTTCCTACAATTTTTTTGTTTTAGAAATCAATGATTTTCTACGATGATTGAAAATAAATCAGGTTTTTTTTAACTCAGCAAACTTTGTTACATTAAAAAATTAATTTTCACAGTCTATTGCACAATTCAGCAATTGCTATTTATAAGCTGAATTGGGCATTTACTTGAAAAAACTGAATTTCTAATTTTCCTTTAGGCTAAAATAGTTTCGAGCAGTTACGGGGAAACTTGTACATTTAGGACCCAAATTGTTTAAGATAATAATAGAAAATCACCGACCACTACTAATAGCTGAATTTAGCTATTCAGCTATTAGAGATGACTTAGTGATTGTCACTTTTCGCACAATTTAGGACCGAAAAACTGCAATGATATGTTATTCAGCCCGGTAATCTATTAAGCTGAATAATTGTCTTTTGAATTCACAAGACGAATCAATCAGCAAAATTCAATTAAGGTATTCGATAGGTGTATAATATAAATTGTCTATATGTTATAGTAAGTATGCATTATAACTACCGGACGTACAATTCAGCTTCATAAACTACTGCGCTGAATTAGAGATATCAATGTGATTTGGATATTTTTTTTTAGTCAGTTTAAGTATACCTTTTAATTTCATTTCCTCAACAAAGAACGACACTTGTCGTCTTGTGTTTATTTTGAAAGAACTGTCTGTCCTCTGGTTAGATCGTGGAGAATTCGCTTAACTGTTCTCTTCCAAAAATTGAATATGTGACGCACATGCAGGAGCTCATAAACAAATTTGTATTCCCCGAACGCGTAGACAGGGTCAAGTAATTCTTTAAAAAAAAAAAAAATTAAAAAAAAAAGTAAAAACTCTGGATGCCGTTGGATATCACATTTCACAGAGTTCAGAAGGCCTGTCTCGTTGCCGGGTGACAAGCAAGCTACTGCGCTGCCAGAGACACTTTACATTTGGGCCCCAGTCAACGTAATTTCAGTCGTTCTGACAAAAATTTTAATTACTGTTGACTTCTTCTATGTAATTTGATTTTAAACGGGCGCGTGCCCACGTTTAACGATCTTCTCTCATCTTACTGCCCCCTGGTGATGGTTTTAAAGAACAAACATAATTGGGGCCGTTTGTCCGAATCCACCTAATAGAATGAGGGGCCCCCACACAGCTCGCGCGGCAGTGGCGGAGAAAGAAAGCAATCTGCCGAGAAAAGAAGGAAATAAATCATAAGACTGGGATCATTAGGAGTCAATCAAGTGATTTAATGGTGCACAATCCACTCACTAATGGCCTCGCCAAGCGGGCTGCTCTAAACTTACTTTCTGGAGCATTCAACAACAGGATGGGGCACTGATAGCGTTTTTTAATTTTTTCGGTATATATACGATGATATAGAACTGAGTTCATTGTGTTGCCACCGGAGAGCTCTCATCTTCACCCACTTCTGCTGGTACTGCAATGCATATAAGCGCATTTATGGTGAGCAAATAGAACAGCGGAATAAGTCCCCTTATCAGTTCCCATTAAGTGCAGAAGTGTTTCTATTTTAGCAGCTTCCAACTACTACTGCTGCTGCTGCTGCTTCTGCTGCTGAATTGGACGAGAAGAGCTAGATCTCTCCGGGCTTGGGTATCGATATCGGCCCCGATGGCAACTTTCTGTCCATTAAGGCCTTCCTGGAATGCTAGACTCAACGGAAAACTTTTAGCGGTTTAAGTATCGTCTCGAGAGCTATATAGTATAGCGTGAGTCGGTCTTCTTCATCGCCATCATCTCCGGCTAGAGGAAGAGATCTGTTTTGACCCATGAGCAGCAAACTTTCAGTATCAATTTGCTTATGGGTTTCGGGTGGCGCTTTTCGGCACAGAACTATTTCTCTCGGGTGACAACGATGATATGATGACTTTGTAGTTTATTGGGTGGTCCCAGGGTTTCAGTCGTATTTTTTTATTGCAGAGGAAATGCCTGCGGTTTCTAGTAGCCCTCATATAAAGGATGTGGTTTTAGCTGCGGTGAAATGATTCGAGTGGTAAGTGATTTGATATTGAAAACGAAAAGGAGAAATATAATACACATCCAAGGGGCTTGACGTTATCTAGAAACTTTATCCAATTGGCCAGCTTAATTTATTTCAACCACAAAACCATTTATACTTGTTGTCTTCAAATTATATCTACCTGAGGATTGAGATTGATAGGATAACTTTTTTGAGAATTTCTCCATACTATATTTCTTCTTGAAACTCAGCCTGTTTATTCTACATAGAAGTTTATTGTATGATATATTTGACCTTTATTGGTTGGTTGAAAACTTCCACAAACTATTTATGTTGCAATTTTCAATTAGGAAAAATATTTGAAAAAATTGATTTCAGAAGTGGGATTGCACACAAAAAGTACTGAAAATTATAAAATATAAAAGTAAAAAAAAGTATGTTTCGCTTTGATATATTTAGATGTCAGAACACAATAGAAAAATTTATGCAATTTTATAATATTTCTATCAATATTTAAATGAGATCGCTGACATTAAATCTGCTATTAAAATGTTAAAATATTGTACTCGATAATTTAAAAATTATTTACTAAATAGCCAAAGGATTTAAGCATCCTGGGCATAAGTAAAGAATGGGCCATCTACTGGTTTCTTTTTCAATTACATGCTATTTTTATACAGACAGCTCTTCCGCGCTCAAAAATTAAACAGAAACTTAGTATCATATCTCTGAGGTACAAAATAAATAGATTTAGACTTGAACAATGTTAGAAAATATTGAGAACTTATTTCCAAAGTAACTGTTATGTTGCCGAAAAAGTGAGAATTTTGAAAAGAAATGTCAGTCAAAATAATGCACCAGAGAATATTGCTAATGTTGCCGAAAGCTTGCATTTAAACCCGAGAACATCAACTTGCCAAAGATCACAGCAATTGAACATTAGCCGCACTAACCTGAAGAGAATTCTACATAAAGACCTCGGATTATTCCCTAACAAGGTCCAATTGGCTCAAGAATTGGACTTGCACGAGCTCTGGTTCTAGTAGAATGGCGCTACGTGACACACAAGCCGTGCAACAATCGATCTTTTACGCACTAAGTTCAAAAATCATGTAATCAGCCGTTTTAGAGATGTGCCATGGCCACTGCGTAGCTACAATTTGCCGCTGTTGGTTTTTTTGTATGGGGTGCTGTTCAAGGTCGATGATATGCTAACAATTCGGAAATAATTCAAGAACTTGAGCATTATATTGATCGAGCTATTCATGAAATAGAGTCCTAAACTATCAAAAATGTACTTCAAAATTAGGTTGATATAACTAATCGGAAGTTTTACTCTTTTCAGTAATTCAACAAATATTGAAGAATATTAAACAGTATTTATTTTATAGCATTTTTAAAAAGAAACCAACCGATGGTTTCTATATAAGTTTTCAAAGTATCAAACTGATTTTCTTTGATTCTAAGATAAAAGCACGACCAAATTATTATCCAGACTCAAAAACCGTGCTGACATGTGGATTATTTTCTGCAATTTACAAATTAATAAAATTTCTTTAAAAATAATTCTCGAAAAGTAATCGGTGTCAGAAGTGGGATTGTATCAATCAATTTTTTATTTCAGCAGATACAATTTCCACAATAGAAATGTACTTCTATAAATTGCAGAGTAACTTCTTAACTGATATTATTTAATTCCTACTTCTGTCTTCTTTTTTTTCTATATAACATGATTCCTTCGTTGTCGAAAACAAACAGAAGACTGTCCCTTTTTTTGTATTCCTACTTACAACTTTTTCAAGACTTCGATTTTCTTCCCGAATAATGACAATATGTCCACGACAGTCTCAGTAAGACAGTCAGGTAGATTAATGTCGTCAGTGTCATTGATTATGCCTTTTACGCACAACTTGTGCGTCCTTGCTTTTTCGTACTCAATTAGGTAAATGAATTATTCTCGGAGCGCAGAAAATATACGTCCGATGAGAATCTATTGACCGCTCTACAGATTTATCGTTAACACGCAGTAAATCAAGATCTGCGGACTGACATAAACCATAAGACATGTCCAATTTGCACAAAAGGTACACTCCATTCTCAGGGCCGTTGAGCCGCAGAAAGGTAAGCGAAGAAGAAAGGTTCGTCGAAGGCTATAAAAAAAAAAAAAAAAATTCGCTAATTCATCGTTCACAACTGAACGCAGTGCGGTACCGTGTTATTTGTGTCCTGTCGAGAACAATTGTAATTTGTCAGAAAAATCTAGTTTGAACGCTCCCCTCCGTCAAAGTGGAAAGTGAATCGATTGCCAATAAAGCTGTCATAGGGAGAACTGTCGCTCTGTATAAAAACGGATCACAAAATACCTGAAGCTCACCGTTTTCTTTTTCCTTGTACTCCTGACAGGTAAATCCATAAATTTGCGGGTAATTTGGCATTTTTTTACTTTCCTTCCTCCCACACCTGGCGGCTGTTACCCGGAGGGGTTTCATACTTTAGGTGAGCAATTTTTTTTCTCAGTTTATTTGCATTTTTTTACCTTAACTAGGTACCCTCCGGTTGTAGGTAAAAAAAAAGGAGTCTTCTGTCACCGTTAAGTGTCGTTTGTCTTCTTATATATATATAGTATACTATATTCTTTCTGATAGACAGACGGAAGAGTGGGGGAAATTGTTCGGAAAGAGCGATCAGTGGCGCCATCTGCATCAGTTTTTCTTTTTCTTCGCTTTTGTGCTCGACATCAATTCAAATTGAGTTATTGACGGTGATACGATGAGCTTCAGTGTCAAACTTTGTAAGAATCAGAAGAAGCTTCTTAAAATTCTGCGCACTCATTCAGTTTTGCAAACATGCAAAATTTTTCTTTTGTTATTTCATCGTCATCTTTTTTTCATTTTCTTATTCTTCGGTTAGAGAGCGCATTAAACGACTTGCAATTGAGCCCCAGTCAGGCGTACACCAGCTCAGCTTGAGGAGCCGCTTCTGATGAGCAAATAAAGGCAAATGGGACGGTGCTGGTGCCGGTGCCGCCGCCGCCGCCGCCGCCGACGCCGCAATGGAGGTAATCTGGTGATCACGAAAACCGCTCGACTGACTTTTATTTACCTGCCCAGAGTGGCAGAGCTCCGAACAGCAGCGGTTTTGAAACCGCAGGTGGACAGACTCTAAAAGACGCCGGGACACACCTGAGAGCACTTAAAATCGGGCGTGCGGGCGTACTTTACCGATTTTTATGGCCGTCAATCGGAAGTCGTTAGCTGCTCAATTGATCGGCTATTAAAATTCTTTGGACTGTTAGAAATGCGAATAGATGGAGAACGAAATTCGTGCCAGAAGATAAAAGAAAGGTTGACTTATGTGCGCGGTCACAATTGTCCCATATCGCACCGTTGCACAATTGGGCAAAACCCATTAAATGTTCGCCAAATAAAAAATATTCTAGATGCCATAATTTGATTTAAATGACCCGTATGCAACCTAGAATGGTTAAAATTGATAAATGCATATGCAGAACGATGCACACTGTATCGACCTTGCTACTTGTGCACTATGGCACCATATGGTGTCACGATGTACCTTGTGGTACCATATGGTGCCACGACGTATCTTGTAACACCAGCTGCACACAACGTTTTTTGAACTGGAAATAACAACTTTCTTGTCTCTAATTTACATGGCTATCATTAAGGTGTTACATCAATTTTGTTAGATTTATTAATCAATCTTTTAAGAATATTACTTGAGGTCTTAGATACGCGTCAAGTATCAATAGCTAATATAAGAAGAAAAGCAAGAAAACTCAAAAAAACAGCTCAAAAAGAGTCAGAGGACATCATTGTGTCTGTAGAATAACCAATGCATGGATCAGAAGTCGTCAATTAAAAGTAATATACATACAAAACTTTTGGTAAATATTTAGAATTGGGGTTCTAAACAAAAATTACTTCAAAAATCTTTTTACCTAGAGGAGACTATTTTGTGGGCTAGATGTTCTAAGGTGGGGAGACACTTTTTTTATATTATATTATTGGAAAAATATCAATTTTTTAATTTCTAAAAAGAATTAATAAACACAAACACTTTTTCACCGATTAACATGTTATAAATTGCCATAATTTATTATAATTAGGGCCCTATTATGGAAGTCGATTTCGGTCGACTCGACTAGCGAAGACACATTTTCAAGCCTGAAATGCTAAGGAAATTAGTGTCTTCGCTAGTCGAGTCGACCGAAATCGACTTCCATAATAGGGCCCTTAATTATTATATTTTATATAAAAATTGTAAATAGCTAATTTGTGTAATCGAGTGGTATGATTAGGAAAACGTCACCTAAATAGGAACTAGGCGAAGTATCCATCCATGTGATGTTTTTCACGACCATATTTGGGCAGACGCACATCACGCCACGTTCGCTCAATATTTTGAGTAAATGCATCTGAATAGAAAGTGCGGCGGATCGTGGATCTTTTGCTCTTGGGGTTTTTGTGGACATTGAGGGAGCCTTTGATAATGCAATGTTCTCATCCCTTTGTGATGCTGCCAAGGCGTATGGAGTGGACCCTGTGCTTATACGATGGATCCATTCCATGCTGTCACAGAGACTACTTTTAACAGAAAGCGGAAGCGACACTGTTATGAAAGTTGGGAAGGGCTGCCCGCAAGGGGGAGTACTCTCACCTCTACTGTGGTGCTTCTTAGTAGACTCGCTTTTAGGCGAATTGCAAAGCCTAAATATACATACACAGGCCTACGCTGATGACGTATGTGCACTCGTTTGTGGGGACTCGTTAAGGGATGTCTGTATCAAAATGCAGAGGACCTTGGATAGGATCCAGAACTGGTGTGAGAGGCATGGTTTATCAGTGAATCCTAGAAAGACAACACTTGTGCTGTTCACTAGGAAGAGAAGACTGGATAACCTCAAGCTTCCAATTCTGAAGGGTGAAACCATTCAACTCTCCAAGGAAGTTAAATACCTAGGGGTGACTCTAGACAGCAAACTGACTTGGAAGGCTCATGTCGAACACAAAGCATCTCGGGCATTAAATGCCTTTTGGCAATGCAGAAGAGCCTTTGGGAAGACATGGGGTCTAAAACCCGCTGTGGTACACTGGATGTACATAGCCATCATTAGGCCCATCATTACATATGCGTCAGTGGTCTGGTGGAACAGAACGGAGATAAAATCGACTCGTTCTGTTCTTGACAGAGTACAGAGAGAGGTCTGCATAGGGATAACAGGAGCTTTTAGCTCGACACCTGGTGCAGCTCTCAACGCGATGCTTAACATGCAACCCTTGGACATTGCTATCCAAGAAGAAGCAATGAAGACCGTGTGCCGCCTAAAGAAGTGCGGACCTTGGCACGGTAAACATGCTATCGGACATGGTGTTATATCACAAAGGCTTGAAGAAAAGTGCATTTTATTCAATATGCCGGCGGACGATATGACCCCAATATTAATGTTCGGAAGAAGATTTCAAATTCTCTTCCCAAAAAGGGAGGAATGGGAAGATCCAAACAAAATACTGAATGGACTCAACGACATCTTCTATACAGACGGCTCGAAGACCGTAAACGGTACGGGCGCTGGATGGTATTTGAATGAGGAGATCAAATACAGTTACTCACTTGGAAACATGGCGACGGTCTTCCAAGCTGAAGTTTTTGCCATTCTAGAAGTGGCCAACTGGATAATTGCCCAGAGATGGCAAGGTAGAAGAATAGGTATCTGCAGCGACAGTAAAGCTGCCCTTGCCACTCTCCTTAATCCCAATACTCGGACAAAAATAGTCCGAGATTGTAAGAAACGATTGAATTCGGTTGCAAAGTGCAATCAAGTCATTCTTATATGGGTCCCTGGCCACCAGGGAGTAGAAGGCAACGAGTCTTCAGATTCCCTGGCGAGGGAAGGCGCTAACTCCCATCCCATAGGTCCAGAGCCCATTATTGGTATTAGCTCTGCGGCGTTGAAGAACTGGATAACTCGACACGTTGACTTAGTTCACGGAGACAGATGGTCCAGCCTAAGTACCTGCAGACGTACCAAGTACTTTATAGGTAGTCCGAACAAGAATACTGCGAAATTCTTACTTAGCTTAGGTAGGAAAGATTGCAGGGCTCTAGTAGGGACAATTACAGGGCATAACACACTTGGCAAACACTTGAATACCCTGGGAATCATCGGCGACCCTGCGTGCCCCTCGTGTGGGGAGGAGGAGGACAGCACAGAGCATTTCCTATGTGACTGTCCTGCGTTCTCTCGTGCACGTAGGGACGCGTTTGGCGCCGATGTCATGAGGATGGAGGACTTCGATTCTCGATCTCTGTTTGAGATTCTCCGGTACATTAGGATGACGGGGAAGTTCAGATAGAGCGGGGGTTTTGAGCGCAATGGACTTGAAGTCTGAGCGTTCGGGGTGCTTTGCCTCCCCCCACAATAAATCAAATCAAATCAAATCAAATGCATCTGAATCAGGATTCACAAAATTGTAGATGTGATTGACGGTGAAGTGTTTGTAGCATACAAATCAAATACATGAACAGATGTATGGCTCGATGAATAAGTGAATGGATAGGTGGCTGGATAGATAAATAAATAGATGAATGAAGAAATAAATTCCTTAATAAATTACCACGCTGGTTAAGACAGTTGTTTGCTTTCCAACAGTCAGACATATGTATTATTTTTAATAAAATGGCAGCAGAACGATTTGGAACGACTTCCATAAAAACATTTCCTGTCATTCTGTCAAATCCAGAAACCGAACTTTGCCTCATCAATTTCCACCACATGTCCTGAACCTCCTAATTGTACATCAGAATTATCCATCCACCAATAATTTCATCACGAATAAAATAACTCCAATCACAGACAGTTGTTGATGACATCCTGAATTTATTCATCAACATTTGATGATGTGATGGATTGAGCAAAATGTACATTGCTAGGAATGTACAAGTTTTTTCAGGCGATAAATTCGAATTTTCTGTACACGAGTTGGCTCGCATCGATTTCTTAAAATTACATTTTGTTTCAATAACTTTATGGACTTTCTTTTTCTTATGTCGCCTCTGACATCATCACAAACACTTTAGTGAAGAAAATGTTGCAGGATTATCGCATGAAGAGCACATAAATAGTCTCTATAAATTTAATGTGAAGAAAAACTAATACAATAGTACGAAAGAACGTTAATCCCTAAAAGTCAAGATCATAGTGTTGCCATACAAAAGACATTTTTATTCATCCTATACCATCAGAAAATTGAGGAAAGGTAAATCAATAATAATAAACCTTAGAAGTAATACACTCAGAAATACCCCTGAATAAAACAAAAAATATTTTTTGAAGTGATTTTGATCTGGAGCCCAAATTCTAAATATTTACCAAACTTTTTGATTATAAGATCCTTTTGTATTTTTCTTGAAACTAATGTTTTCGAACTATTAAGCACTATTTCGAGAAATAACTAACTGATGTTAATGCAATTTACACCATATCTTCTTAATACTATAATTTTATCTACAAAATAGCAAAGGATGATTTTTTGCGAGTGGATACTTCCTTCATTTTTTTTTTTTAATTTTCTAACTTCAAATTTGAAATTTGAAATTCAAAATTGAACATCTTCTTTTCAAAAAACTGTCATTTCAACAAAACTATTATGAAATTTTTTTCTTTCTATGCTACTTTATAGCTACATATTACGTTGGTTTACAAGAAAATATTTTATTTTTGTTCAATATTTCAAAAGATTTCTGAAAATTTTGCTATAACGTCGAACGTCACACAGTTTTTCAAATGGTTAAAAAGCTGGCTAAAACTATAAAAACTGACGTTAAAAGACAAAAATTGTATACTACTGTGATCAAAAAATTTGTTTATAACTTTAAAAAATTCTATTTATTCTTCCAAATCTATATCATCCCCTTCAAAGTAGTCCCCGCCCCATACAATACACCTATGTCAGCGATTTTTCCAATCCTTGAAAAAGTCTCGAAGAACCAATGCTGCACTACATTGCAAGAAAGTGAGTGTTTTTGGAACTAATCGAGATGTGACTCTTCTCAAGCACAAATGTTCTTTCAAAATGGTTTGGACCGATCCAAATGAAATTTTTACAGTATCAGCAAGGTCTCTAATTGTCAACCGACGATTTTTAAGCACCAAATCTTTGATTTCATTGACATGTTGTTAATTGATTTATGTTGATGGTCGTCTGGGACGATCTTTGTCTTTAAAGCTTTCTTAAAATTTTACACAGATATAAGTGACAGTGCTGCCAAACTAAAAACAAAAAGATTTGCTCGAATCGATGCACCCGCGCAATTTAAAATTCAAAATTGGTTTTACTTTTTGATCACAGTAGTATACTATGTACAGATTTATTAAGGAAGAGTCTGATACTCTATATAGCAATAAGTTTTTTACGTTAATAACTATATTTTGCTACGTGTTTTAAACGTTCAATTAGATATAATTTTCATAGGTTAAATTTTTTTTATTTCATTCGAATTTTTCTAAAGGTGTATGATTCACCCGAACATCAATAAAATACATATGTTACATATAGTATGCAGTCAACAGCCAACATTTTGCTTTTTCGATTAGACTTAAATAACATTTAAATTTTATAATGGTTAAAACGTGCCATGACTTTAAACTTAACCCGTAATTGCAAAGAAAATACCTTATTATAACAAATTAGGGCCTACAAATCGATTAGACACCAGTTGGCACGATAATTCCAATCAGAATGTGTTCTCCTATCGACTATTAATATAGGGTATAAAATTCAATTGCCACAAAGTGCCACAAATGCACATTTAAACCATTTTTGTTATGGGTATGTATACATCATTGATTTTGATGCGGTTTTTTCTATATTATAGCCATCAATATGCTTTAAGTTTCGAAATTTAAAATTTCAATATGCCAAATCGAAATTCTAAATCTACGTAGTTTTGATATAAGAATTCAATAAAATGACTCATAGAGCCACTAGAAACCAAAAAAGAAAGTGAAAGACCATCCACCATAGTGGCGTAGATCATTTTGATATCAGAATCGATATAAGTGACTCCAAAACACCAGTGAACCAACTTTTATTCAAATTTTATTGAGTTATAAATTAAATGTTTAAATATTAATATCGGAACTGAAATAAATAACCCCACAAACCTCCATATACCAATTTTTGTGAAAATCCGATTAAATTTAATACTAATAAGAAATACAATGCTTCATAATAGACTAACGTGTTCATATCAACTGTTCTGTCCATATTTTATTAACCTTAACATAAAATGTTTATAAGAGATTTATTGTATACTCCTGGTTTTAAGTGATTTGTCCAGAAATGAATATAAAGAAAAAATAGCTGCTTTAATTATAAAGGTTTGTCTAATTAAGGTAGACATCTGGATAATGTATAAGTATTTAGTAAATCTAATCATAGCTATTTGATTTATATTATATGGTCTGTAAGATCCTAATTAATTACTTAATACATGTATTATACATTGTACAAAGATCTAAAAATATCTTACTTTCCCGGAGATAGCACAAATAAATGTAATCAGTGACACTTTCTCTCTTTTCATTGTTTAGTTCACTGCAAAAATATCTCTGAAGCTAATTAATGAAATACATCAAAGAAAATCAACGTACATACAACTGGAAGTAAAGTAACGATGTGTTTACAAAATAGAATCTTTCTCCGGTGTGAATGAAAAGCATCCGCCGCTTCGCCTGCTCAAGCTCAATTCAGTTATCATTTCTACATTAATTAGAGAGAACTCCATAAAAAGGCGCAATATAATGAACTCTTTTCCCTCAAAGTATGCCAAAGAGACTCACAATCAGACGACTCCAGGGCCCCACAAAGCAGAGCTCCCCAGTGTCTCTTACCCGGAGTACGTTCGTCGTTAAAAGGCAAATAAAACCGCCCTTTTACGAGCCTCATCTACACGCATTTTCACTTTATAATTTCATCAAAAAAGAGTTTTACTGGCGTAAAAGAGCCATGGGCGGAATTTCATGTCTTTTCCTGATAATTAGCCCACCTGCCGAAAATAAAAATGTTCCTGCCAATTGAGAATATATTTTTTTTAGCTTGAGACGCTTGAGAGAATTTCTATGACCCCAATACGTCGTCGTCGTCGGGTGGAAGAAGCGTGCTGTCAATTTGGAGCCCCACCACCCCCGTAAACGGTGTGCTAAACAACCTTTTCGGTGTGTTCTGAATTCCTGAGAATGTTTACCTTTGAGATAACTTCAACTGGCCTGGTGGTTGGGGTTTTTGTGGGTTTGGTCGTTTTGTGGTCTGGATAATCTCACACATTCTTCCGAAAATCATTGGCCAGTTTTCTATTTGTTTTGAAGTGTTTTCTGAAGATTTTCTGTCTGCAAAAATAAACTCACGATGGCATCGTGAATGTCGAAGTTATTCAACTCTCTTGAGTTGAATTGTAAATTTCTACAGAATGTACAGATGTTGTTTTTTATTTATTTTAATATATAAGTACTCGTTTGTTATGAGCCAGATAAATTTTTGAACATTTTATATTTATTATAAGTGCTTTTAATAAGAATATTCCGCTTTCAAACGCTTACACAAATTTTCTATTCAGCATATCTCAACTTGTAAATTTGTATGCATGGAAATTCTGTAAGAGAAAATTCTTTCTTTCTTTTAAAAATCACTGTCTTATGAAACAGTCCTCGTAGTTATAACTTAAAATTTAAAACTTGAAGATTCAACATAGCAGACAAAAATGTCTAAACTAAGCATTTTGAAAGGCTCTAATTTCACAAATGTTATAGACAATTTTCTATATGAACAAAGAAATGAGTTCTCAAGTTTTTGGAGATGATTGATTTCAAAAATTAACCTTAGAATTATAATTAGATATTGCACAATAATATAAGCATAAAAAGAAATATTTAAGTGTATTCACGTTGCGGCTCTTGAATAGAAACTTCGCCCGCGAACCCTACCTCTTAAGTTTTTTCTATGGGGTTTGTTTTAAACTACTATAATAATAATAATGTTTCTCCATCTAAATTCTGAACTTATCTGAAATTTCAAAAATTCTTTTTTACACTATAAAATAAAACTACTGACCAAATTTAATATTTATAACTTCAACAGTTTCAGCTCGACATTTTTCAGATCATGAAAAATTCATTTAATTTCTATTTTCCAATATTATTTTTATTGGGTTGTTCTTTGTGGACCTTTGATTGCCCTGGGAATTGTGTGGATGAAATTGGATTGAAAAAACAGCTACCAATTTCATACGTATCACTTAATCTATAAATTAATTGAAAAACGTTTTTATTCAGAATTATTTTTACTAGAATTCCCTGTGGAAATAATGCACTGATTTTTATTGTAAATAAAAGAAAAACTTCTATTAGAAAATTGACAAAACCGGATATCAATTTTTCGTTTAAAGAATATAAAAGATAAAATATTCTTCAGAAAGACTGAAGGCTTATTAATTCATGGGTACAAATTTTTTGTTTGAATCAACTAGGTCCTAAATGTAAGATGTGAAATGTTATGAGTCGTTATTTCACCTACTGTGTTCAGTCACTTAATAATTTGGTAAGAAATTATCTGTCTAAATTAATAGCGATTCCAACTATACGATTAGAACTATGGCTTAAGAAAGACATTTTGATATTCCACCCATATAAATATGATCATTATTATTAAAATAACCTAAAAACACCCTAAAATTTCAAGGAATCTTTGGGCGCAAACATTTTCTGAACCATTTGATTTTATGCCCCATTTTTCTTTCCCTGCGAATTTCAGCCTGCACTGAGCTATGTATAGTTGTTTTATGTACCATCCGTTCCATTTTCTTTAAGTAAACTTTGTAGAATATACACCTACCATACATGTTGTAGTAATTTTACCTAAAAGTCACCGATATAGTGTAAAAAACTTGTCTACATCTTTTAGAAAATGTGTCTACAATTTGTAGAAAATTTGTCTACATTCTGCAGAGAATTTGTGAACATTCTGTAGAATATTTGCATGCAAAATATAAAAGAATGACTTACAATTTGTTGAAAATTTGTCTAATTTCCGTAAACAATTTCTAGAAAACTTGTCTACAAAACATTGTTGAATTATTTACAAATTGTCGGATGCTTAAACCCCATGGAAAATTCTCAGTTAACATCATCTAATTCCAAATAGACAAATCAGCGAAACGGCTTAGCTGGCTAAAAATCACTTACAGAAAATAGATGAGTTGCCTATTTTTTAGGCATTGTATCTAACGTTTTCTTTTAGTATAGTAGAAGAATAGACGAAATCAAGTAAACACTTAGATAACAAATTAAAGTCAAATAAATTTTTATACTATTAGGTGAATTAGCAATAATATTTTTTGAAAAAGGCTTGAAGACCACTTCATTTAAATTAGATGAAACATTCAATTGGCTAATTACACAGCCACACAAAAAAAGAAAAATGGTCTGTACTTTACATGCGATATATGGTTTTCGATGTATTTTCGCACGCTGAGCACGAATCTGGAGTCAGAATTGAGCCATCACATCACAGTTAATTCCTAACCTCAAAAAACAGGTAAAAAATAGCAAAAATCCGGATAAATGTACAAGGAAAAATACAGGAATTTCTTTTTTTCATATCCAGATGTGAAATTTGGCGCAAGTCGGTTGATTTCGAAAATTTCGTCCGCCATATTGGATCCGCCATCTGTAGTTCTGCAAATTAAACTTCAGATTCGCGATCAGTGATCCCAAAAACCCCCACATACCAAATTTTGCATAGATCGGTTGATTTTCGAAAATCTCGCCCGCCATATTGGGTCCGTCATCTTGAATTTTGCAACTCTGACTTCAGATCCGTGATCAGCGACCCCTAAAACCCTCACGCAGCGAATTTAGCGTAAATCGGTTGACTTTTGGAAATCGATATTTCTGATCCGGTTTTTTGAGGTTAGGAAAAAAACACGACGTGCCAGCTCAACTCTGACGGTGGATTTGGATTCACGGGGTTCTTTTAAAAAAATACACATCTGGATATGAAAAAAAGAAATTCCTGTATTTTTCCTAGTACATCCGAATTTTTGCTACTTTTTACCTGTTTTTTGAGGTTAGGAATTAACTGTGATGTGATGGCTCAATTCTGACTCCAAATTCATGCTCAGCGCGCGAAAATACATCGAAACCCATATATGGCATGTAAAGTATAGACCACTTTTCTTTTTTTGTGTGGCTGTGTAATCTAAAGATACTCTAAAATTACAAGGAACCTTCAGGGCGGGCAGCAAACATTTTCGGAACAATTTGATTTTATGCCCCCTTTTTCTTTCCCTACGAATTTCAGCCTACACTGAGCTATGTATATCTTCAGCTGTTTTATGTGCCATCCGTTCTATTACTTTAAGTAAACTTTGTACAATATACGCCTACCTAAAGTCACCGATATAGTGTAGAAAACTTGTCTACATCTTTTAGAAAATGTGTCTACAATTTGTAGAAAATTTGTCTACATTCTGCAGAGAATTTGTGAACATTCTGTAGAGTATTTGCCTACAAAACATAATAGAATAATCTACAAATTGTAGAAAATTTGTCTACATCTTTTAGAAAATGTGTCTACCATTTTTAGAAAATTTGTCTACATTCTGCAGAGAATTTGTGGACATTCTATAGAATATTTGCCTATAAAATATAAAAGAATTACCTACAAATTGTAGAAAATTTGTCTAAATTCCGTAAACAATTTCTCGAAAACTTGTCTAAAAAAACCTTGGTGAGCTATTTACAAATTGTAGTATAATTGCCTAATTTATATGGAAAATTTACCTAAACTCCATGGAAAATGCTCAATTAAAATCACCTAATTCAAAATAGACAAATCAGCGAAACGGCTTAGCTGGCTGAAAATCACCTACAAAAAATAGATGAGTTGCCTATTTTTCCAGGCATTATATCTAACTTTTTATTTCAGTAAAGTAGAAGAATACACGAAATCAAATAAACGATTAGATAACAAATTAAAATCAAAAAGTGTTATACGACTTGACCACCATAATATGGGTAAGTATATCTAATTGAATAATTTTATTAATATTAGTTGAATTAGCAATCAAATTTTATGAAAAAGGATGCAATTACAGTTTAGTTTTAGTTTTCCTAAAATTAAACATCTTTTTGTGTTTAGATAAAAGGACAATTTTATTTTTTTCTGTGTAGATATGTAGTTTAAATAACAAGATAATCTTATAACTTTTAAATAGGTTACTCTGGTAATGCTTACTAACAATCTTGTTAGATAAAAATCATAAGCAAAAGTATTTAAATTAACCATGAAATTAGTTGTTGAAACCAGACATTTGTTGGTAATTTTTGTGATCAGATTACTAATTATTCAAAAATGTATATCAACATATATTTTCATTGTTTCATGAGAGAAAGGTTGATGATAATGGACTGATTACTTAATTACAAACTGCTAGCTTAATTACGTACTATGTATAAAAAATATCTTCTTAATTCAGCTGTGAGTAACGTAAAAACCAGAATCAGACACAATTCATGTGGCACTACAAGATAAAGAAATATTCAAATTATCATCCAGCTGCACATTTTTCTCTTATTTTTGTTGGCAATAAATTTCTTTTAACACAATTGAATCACGCATTCTTTCGAATTTAGCGAATAATAATTTTGCCAGCCACTCACCTAATTAGATCAATTAAAATGCTCTTGACCCCAAAAACCGAGAGGCTAAGTGAGTGAAAATATTGCGAGCCTGCGGTCATAAAGATAATCCAGAGCGCTAAAACCCATATAAAAAGAGGCAAATTCACCGGCTGTAAAATTGTCTGCAAATCATCTTGTTCCATTGATAATAATAATAATAAAGCGCCTGGTCAGCCGCTCTGTCCGCCGATCCTAAAAGTAGCAACTCCCTCTGGGGCCCCAGGGGCAGAGCAGCGCTCGCTGGAAGAGGAGCCTTTAACCAGTTTATAATGGATAAGCTCACTCGGTCCCCAGCTCACGTAGCGTTGAGGGTAATTCACTAAATGATCTTTTTGTGTCGCTCGTTTGTGTCCTTTTCCTGTCCCCTCCCCGGAACAAACTGAACCCCATAATCCCGAACAATTCATACAGTGGCGTATAATTTTCATCAATCTCCGCCCGATATGAATTATGAATGTTTTTTCTTTTAAATAAAAAAAAACGAGTAGCCTCCGGTCTCCCAACCCCTTTTTTATCTGATTTAAAAAAAAAACCTCGCCAAGTGGTGTTGTTCAGACTTTTTTAACGTCTGACTTGAAACATAATAGCCTTAAAATTTGTTGAAAAATAAAATAAAGAAATTCAAAACACAAACAAAGTCGATATAAAACATCGATGAGAACAATGCCAAAGAATTCGATACCGAAACAACAAAACGATTGACGAGGTTTACATAAAGGTCAAAAAAAGACATCGACAAACCCCTCAGGGGGATTTAATGACAAAAAAAAGAGGCCCTTCTTGCATGCATTATATAGGACAAGCTGCAAACAATTGCGGTAGGTCGCATATAGCTCGTGATCTCCGTCACATCACGATGAAAGGGTTACCCTGTAGGGATTCTCCTCTCTCGATTCAATTGTCCACAGACAATCAACAAACAAACCAAAAAAAATGAACTTGGACAACGACGAGACCCTGTGGCACCGACAGACAATAGGGCAACAAACAGAGTCGGCACGAAAAAATCACAAATTGAAAAGAAGTCAAGAGATCTCCTGCTGTTCTCTGTAATTATCTGGGAATTACCTTGATGGCGTCGACAGGTTCCCTTGAGCCACACTCAAACGCTTCGGGCTGAAAAATCCACGCACCAGACACTATCTGGCTTTTTTTTTCGTTTTTTGTTTTAAAGAAACAAAAAACTTAATTTATAAATCGAGTGGCACTCGCCAGTACTTCACATAGTTCACAATAAATCACTGAACTTGAAGAGTATGCACGTGTCACTCACGTTTCGATCGTGTCCGGGAGGGCAAGGAAGGAACCACCCCCGAGAAATAATTAATTAATATTTTTTTTAGTCGATTTAAATTAGTCCAACCTAAAGGACTGATTTTATCGAATCACCGCACTGATTCAGATTCACTAAAGTACTAAAAATACGTAAGATCGTTAGAAAATATCTCGTAACGATCACTCGTTTTTTGTTTCGTCACTTCCTAACCACTTCCCGCCGTTTTCTAACCAACAGCAGCGCCTCCACGCGATCAACTCAACAGTTGGTTGCCTACTGAAACAACAGCGCGCCATGGCTAAAGCTGAGGTCTTCCAAAGAATCGAAATCGAAGCTCCTCGATGATCGTGGGGCTCATGCGGGAAGACGACAGAACAGACGGAGAGTTCCAACTGGAGCCTCCGGGATCGGATCACAATTACGGATTACCTCAATTAAGAGATTGGGGGAGAGTACATAGAATTTTCCTTTTTATTTGTTTGTTTGGTAAAGAGATTTAAAAAACTATCGAATGGCGCGATCGAGATTCGCTTATTCTGCAATTCAGCAGCAATCGTTGGTTTGCGGCGATGGGAGCGATGGATGCGTTAATTGTTGGGGCTCAGAACAGCGGCGAGATACGTTTGAGATTTTTGCGGTTTAAAATTCAGATGCGGTTGAATTGAGTGAGCATTAAACGCGATATCAATTGTCGTCTGATTGTAATTTGATAGAAGTTTACATTTTGAACTGTAGGCGAGCAGAGCAGAGGATGGGACAAGGGAAAATTGTAGTGCATTTATGATGTGAATTTATTTTTATAGCATTCAATGGCATGTTAATGAGGTATCAAGATCAGGAATTTTATTTATATTCTACAATAAAAATAATGAAACGTTGTTTTACCCAAGCGAGAAGAATTTGTTGGAAAAAGTAAAAAAATTCCATCGTTTAGATAGAACATTTAAAAGATCTAATTCGAATTTGTATGATATGTAATGTTTAAATCTTTTAAAGATCGCTTTTTTCATGTAGCATAGAATTGTTTAAAAATTTTAAGCTGTGTCTATCCAGATCAAAAATAAATTATCCCTTGAATTGAAATTTGTCCACGAGTAGTACGCTTATTTTTTTTTTTTTTTGAAAAAAGCGATTTTCCTAAAACATCAAATTCGTATACTATAAACCTCCAAAAGTAGTGTACAATATGTTACATAGGTCGAAATGTCCGATACAATAAATGATATCCAAGGGCGTAGCGTAACTTTAAATGGATTTTTCTCGAAACCACGTTTTTGACCTGGTTGGCAAATTAAAAAAAAAAAAATATTAGTCCAATTGTGCTCAAATTTTGAGGAATTATTCTATACATATGTATTTATGGTGTGAACCACAATTATGCATATTGGTTAATATTCAACACTTTTTTAAAAATACTTAACAAATATTTTACTAAAAAAAGTGTTAAAAAGTTAAAAATTCGGTTTTTTTTTTCCAAAATATTTTATTGTGGTTCACACGATAGGGGCTGGGCTGACTTATATTTTAAAATGCACTTTGAATTTTTTGTTTCAGACGTTCCAGAACTGAGGTTTTTTGTCAACCATTTTGAAAAGGGGCTTCCTTCAGGCAGCCATATAACGGCCATACTTAACATAAAATTTCTGAAAAAAAGTGATAAAGAATTGTACTGCTCCCTTAAATCAATAATTTTGAAATATGATTTGGTGCCTCAGATTATTAATTTAACCACATTTCACATTAAGCTTTGAATAATTTTGAAACAACATTGTAAAAGTATTCAAAACAAAATGATTTTTTTCGTTATTGTCTGCATTTCTTGTAGCATTAAAATTGAACTTTTTTTAAAATTTTCCTTAATGGGTTCCATAGTTGTTTCAAATAACATATTCAATATATACAACAATCCACAACCCAATTTTAGAAATGTAATGATCAAAAACCAGATATTTGATTTAATGTAATGCGATATTTTGCTCAGGAAAGGTTCAAAATTCCCTAAAAATAGAATCAAATTGTCATAGCTCATAACGAGTTTTAAGTCAAAATAAGACTTTAAATTAAAAAGTAAAAAATCTTCAAATCCACACACGTAATTAAGAATTTTAAAGCTCTACCTGTAACAATTTTTTTACGCCAGTAAAAAAAATTACTCGACCGATCATCTTCAAATCTTACACACAGAATCACCTATCATATGGCCATCGACTCGACCTAAATTCAACCATAAATATTAATTTCTCGTAGCTTGATATCAATTTTTTCAGTACGAATACACCTGAAAATCGAGACCCAGACTTACAAACATTTGCTAAAGTAAGAACAAATAATAAATGTGGGATCGGTTGCAATTCTCATCAGAACTTGCAATTACTCGAAGGCATCGGCAACCGGCCACCATAGCATCGGAGCGCAAATCCGAAAGTCGCTGGTTCGAGCCCTGCCAGTGTCCGGTCCGAACTTTTCAAGTAATTCTTACATATGGTGCCAGAAGTGGGATTTTTTTCGTATGACTGTATCAGATCACAATTACGACCTCTGGCCAATGACGTAAAAAATATTTCGCTTCTTCATGCTGACTATGGTAGCCGCCATTTTGTTTTCTGATTGTTTTTTATACCAAAAATGTAAACTTAAGAGTTTAATAAACATTCAAGAAAAATTTGAAGTCTATTGCTGTTGCATTTATTTTTATATAGCGATTCTTTTGCGTTTTAAAAGTAGAATAACGCCTTAATCTGAAAAAATTTCATTTCAAAATTTTGAGTATTGACAAAAATCAAGGCAGTTTGCTGGACGTTTCCAAAAATTTGAAGGTTATGACAAACAAACTTAAAATTTCTATAAAATCTTCACAAAAAAATGTTAAGGTTCTTGCCTTCTTAAAGGCATAACCAAATTTATAATCGGCGAAGATTTAAGACTTTGAACAGCTTAAAAGAGTCAGATTTAAAGTTAAGACCGATTTTAATAAACATATTCAAAATAGAGCAAAATATAAAGCACTACAAAATTGGTCAAAGTCAAGTCAAATCCTTAGTTTAAACAAAACTTTATACTGCCTCAAATTTAAATATGGATCCGGTGTTATTTTAATAAAATATATTCCTTACTCAGAAAATATTTTGGAACCCTTACATTGCAAATTTTAACAGATTAATAATAATATCGATCAACTTTGGCAAAATTCACACATTGTGTACGATGTACACTTTACGTTAAAGGGTGTAGCGATTCAAAATACATAATATCTCGAGAGTTGAAATTCTGAATTGTCAGCCAAACTTGCCGAGAGAACTTAATATATTCAAGATGACTAGATCACAAGGAGGGTTGAATGATGGTCAGAAATTAAACTTATTTCTCAATGGGCTATTTCACAACTAAGCGAGTTAAATCTGAGCGTGGAAACCCTTTGCTATCACAGACCCAAGTGGCTATTTGTATGAAAATGAGCAATAAGATAGATAAGGTGGAATAAGGCGAAGGAGCAGTACAAGGGCCTTAATCCTCTTACAAGGGCTCCCGTCGGGTAGGGGGCTTTTGCTGGATAAGCGTATTTGTCTAAATGTTTTCCAAGTGTCTTCAGCTGAATTAGGCAGTTTAATACCTTAAAGGCGGACAGACCTAAAGAACTTACTTACACTTAAATTGCTTTCACGAAAAGTTGAGAACCTTGAAGTTGTAGTCATGATATTAGAGAGATCAAAAAATCTTTGAAAAACAAAAAAAAAAACTACTAAAGAGATTTACGTAACTCTTTCTGTATTTTCTTAAAGACATAGATCACGACTTTTTGTTGTTAAACCGTTGATATGCGGCGACCGACTTTTTGGAGCAAATAAGTCTGCCGCCATTAGAGTAATAATTATTCTAAGAATTTCCTGCAATTACGACGTTCTAATTATCACTTAAAACGGCCTCCTACATTCAAAGAATCTTAACGAAAATAATTTATTGCTCCATTTGTCAGAGAAATCTGCGTAAAAACCCCATCATCGTTCTTTAGGAGGGATCATAGTGAAAAAGCGCGCGACACCAATTTTCCTCATGAGAGCAAATAATAGCGCGCTTTTAATAGTGCCAGTTTTGAGGTCTAAGAGCGAGCTCGCGGGTCTTTAAGTGATTACAGCGTTGCTCTAATCCAAGCAGTTCTGGGTAAATTGCCCGACTTTAGTCGAAGCGTTTCCTTTCAGCATTCTCTAAGATCTAGATAAAGACCTCTGTCGAAGTCGGTTAAACTTTGCGGAGACTTTTCGTGTCCCAATTGTGGGGACTCCGCTTATGGGGCATTGTATGGGGAAGGCTCTTTGGCGTTTGTCGTCGGTGCCGGCAATGTTTCCAATTCAATTAAGCCGCCCCAAGTGAACACGTTAGTGAATACTAACTAATCGGGCGAAACGAGTCTTCTGGAGATGTACTCGGTCGTCGTTGTCGTCGTCGGCGTCGTCGTCCACGAAACCCGGCACGAATTCGAAACGAATTAGCCCCCGTAGAAATTTGTCCTGTATTTTGTACATGATTCTGGGATTTTGATGGGACGGAGCCCCACAGCCCCGCAGCCCCCCATCAGGAACAAGTGACATAATCCGCATATATTTGCTCGAAGACGCCGGATGGTGGTGACTTCGTGTAAACAGCGATATTTCACTGATAGTCAACCAACCGCTCGCTGGTGACTTCAAGCGCACATTGCACCGGAGCTCAATTTAAATTCCAGCGCGTTTCAGTGCAGTACAGCGCCGCCGTGTGTGGAAACTGGAAATGTGCATCGTCGTCGAGTGGTCCCCCTCGGGCTCCGCCCTACTGGCTAAATGGTCCCTCAGCGACCCTGTTTGCATTGTGGGTTTTTAATATCATTTGCAAATTGCGCCTGAGTGTAGGAGATGTGTGTACAAGGAAATTTTAATGCTTTTTCTTTAGAAATTACTCTTCCGTACAAGACATACTATACTATACACCCGTCAAGGGGACTTTGAAGGACATGCCTTGGACGAGGGGTAAAACAGGAAGATGTGACTATGCACAAGCTCTGACAATCGCATTCCTCAGGGGTTTCAACTTTAAAATTGCGCGGATTTCTTTCAAGATCCAAAAGGGGCTTCATATTTCAGATAGCAGGAAGAAAATTAGATAGGTTCGACATAAAAAGTCCCAGAGGATTGCGCATAATAACTTCCTTTCAGACACAAAAGGAATCGTACTCTGTCTACTTGCTAGAGTATATCAAAAAAAATATATATATTACCTATGACATTAGCTCGAATCCAAACGTCTTCCGAAGTACTCAGGTCATAGACATTATGTCCAAAAGAAAGGCACAGAACCGTACAATGAACAGAAGTAAAAAGTAATCATTAAATTTATCGTGTGCTCATCACCAAGGCCAACAATTTGTACGAGGTCTGTTCAAAAAATACGTAAACTTTTAGAATTGCGCCGGCCCAGTTGGTTCCAAGGAAATCCACTTGGTGGCGCCTTCTTCGTACAGATCAACTTATTACAAGGCAATTTTTTGATTGCAAATATAATTATTGGTTGACTAGATACGCCGTTGTTTGTGAAATGTGTTTTGTTTCGTTTGGTGGATTTTAGAATGAATGACTTGAACGTGCAAAGAGTTGCTGTGAAATTCACCACCCACCCTACTCACCTGACCTCGCTCTTTGTGATTTCTTCTTGTTCCCCAAACTCAAAAGACCTTTAAAAGGAAGAATACTTGAGACGATTCCTGAGATTGAAGCAAATACGACGAAAGAGCTGAAGAACATCACAAAAGAAGCGTTCTAGGACTGTTTCCAAAAGTCGAAACATCATTGGGATAAGTGTGTGCGTCGGGGAGGGGTGTACTTTGAAGGGGATCCAGACATGTAACTTCTAAATAAAATATATTTTGTTTTATGACGTCAGTCTACGTATTTTTTGAACAGACCTCGTATAGGGTACTTTGTTAAAATAATTTTTTTTTTACAAAATAACTATTAATTACACTGGTGTGAAAAAATGCTGCCTGGAACAAATGATAGGCAAGCTTTATATGATGTCTTTTCGTAGATTAAGAATTCGAAAACGAAAATTTTCATCACATCACGTTTTTTAGAAAAATACATTTAACATTTGAAAAAAAAAACCCATATTATAAAAATTTGTTAACCAAATAATATATTAAAATTTGGAACACCACTGTGAAACATCCAAAAATTAAATTTTTTTTTTTTTTGATTTTTTCAATGGTATTCAAAAATATATGGAAAAATTTTAAAGTCAAAATATTGAAAATCTACCAAGTATTCATCGATTTAGTGAACCCCGATGGGATTTCTTTCACAATTTCCAATTTATTTTTTTTATTAAGAAATATGGCGTGAAAATTTCAAACGTATTTTTCTCAAAACTACATTTTTCGATTTTTTCCCACCAAAAAATCGAAGGCTAAACAACCGATTTTGAATATTTTTTTACAAATCTTCCTAACAACAGTAGCTAAGTCGTAGCCGATTTTTAAAATTTTGATAATTACTATTTTCTAATACTAAAGGAAAAAGTAATTTTCTTAAAAATCAAAAATTTCTTAAACCACTACCATTTTCTTTAAAAAATATATATATAAAAAAGGTCTACGTACATCAATAGTTGCATTCATAGATATATTAAAAAAATTTACATTTTTTACTTTCAAATAATTCTTCACCATAATTTCAGTCGGAAAATGGAGGAGGAGTTATTTTTTACACCATCACATTGAGGATGACATTTTTGTATTATAAATGTTTAACATTTTTTAATAAAAATAGGTATAAAAGTAGTTAAAAGAATACTCAATAAAACCCTTACCCAAACCCTAAATAATTAATGATAATTAAAAAAAAAATTCACAAGAAACAGCAATTTTTTGATCCTTTACAGTGGAATGTAGTATTACTATATCACTATAACTATATAATATTAATTATTTCTTAACGTTATTCAAATTTGTTAGGGTACACATTTTTCACTAACCTTTCCCTAAGACCTGTGAAATGAATGAACTAGGACCTTAATGAAGCGCAAATAACTGATATTTTATATACAATATATAGTTAAGTATTTAAGCTTTCTTTTTAATTATGTCTTGAGCTCTTACAACTTCCCATTGAATTTTTAAGAAAATAACAAAAATGACCAAGATACTGCTTATTCCCTTTTCAACCCTACTTTTCTCGAAAATGTGATGTATTGGAACAAATTCATTTTCGGATCCGTCATCTACAAAAGGAAATCCTATTTAAAACATTTATCATCCTTTCAGGCAGAGCGATAAACATGAAAAATGCAGACCAAACTCTAGCAATGGGTAATGGATGAAAAAATGTTTACAATTACTCAAATAACGAAGTATTTTCCATTAACGAAGTATTTGATTAATGGAAAATATTTATTTTGCTAATGAATCGATATTATTATAACCGACTTTTTACTTTCCGAATGGGAAATTGTTTTTTAAATATATTTGTTGATCTACTTCAATAACACTAGTACGAAAATTTGTGACCGATCAACTATTAGACGTTATTAGGATTTATCTTGCAAATAACGAAAACGATAAACGAAAATGTTCTATTAGACATTTTTGAAATTTTTTATTTTAGTCATCTTTGAAAAATCTATTAAAAAATAACTAAATATTCTAGAATCCTCTAACTCTAACAATTTTTTGTCATGAGTTTGCACCAATTGTAAATATAATTTACTGTCCATTGTTTGAAATATTTCTTTCATAGATAAAAAAAAATTATGCGGAATATTTCGATACAGTTTTTAACCATTTCGAATTTTATTTGAAACTTGCTTTTAAGGGTCCTTCTATCTTGAAAATTAAAATCGGGCTACAGCGACTTTAACACTTAATAATTTGACATTTTTTTCAAATATTCCAGTCGGTCCAAAATTATGTAAACTGTCATTTTTGACAGCAAAAAAAAATTTAGAACAACTCTTCAAACTTAATGTTTTTTTTTAAATAAATCGTTACGTGATGGAGTCCTTTTTTTCCAGATAGTATTACGGAAAACATTTCCTTTTATGATAATGTGGACCTAATGGTGCCTGATGAATACGAACTTTCCCTTCGTAAAAATTAAATAAGTACCAACCATCGTTTATGATTTGAAAATTAGAAAAATAGGTAAAAGAAATAAATTGACTTCAAATTTTCCTCCACACATATTTATACTTATAGTAACTCTAAAATTTTATATAACAAATCATTGAATTTAAAATTTGATCACATCTATAATAATTTATTTACTTCTTTTGAAACCGATCTACCACGTTGAACTATCTATCTATTGTCTAACCGGACTAAAAATTAAATATGCATACCCAGAGAAAATATTTTTCCGGCGAAAACCCTGAAGTCACGTGGAAAATGAGACTTTTTCACCTTAAATTCAAAGGAATCCTTCGATATTCCAAACTCTGTAAAGCACCCCCATGATTTATCTCCCCAATTTCCTGGATAATCCTCATCCAGTTCCCGGCTAAAATCGGAATTACGTGGACAAGGAAGTAAACGACCCATTATGTCACAAAGTGCAACATTTGTCCCCATTTCCTTGATGTGCAGCCCCAGTCGCCGCCGCCGCCACCACCATCACCGTCGTCGGGGAGCAGCTCGAGCTCGCTTTGGAGGTGGTGGTGCCACGGTATAGTGCTCCTCTCCGGGTAAACAATGGAGCCCCATCGTGGAGCAACAAACTCGTTTATGTTTATCCATTCGAGTCTCGTCTATTCTAGGTTTCTGTCGCCGGCGTGCAAAGATATCGCTGTTGCGTGCATCACCGGGACGATGCGTGTTGTTGCTCAAGCGACTTCTTTTAAACGATTGCCTAACATGTGACAGCTGTTTTTCTCCTCAAGACACCCAAACGAAGACTGTCTCCAGACGCACTCGTCGAACTAGTCGAAGAAAATGTTTATTTGCGCTAAGCACATTGTTGGTTCCTCATTCTTTTCGCCTTATTTTTTATTTTCTTCTGCAAGAATCATCGGAACTGAGCGATAATTCAAATTGCAACATATTTATTTGAAGAACTTATTTTTCTTTAGCCCTGATGCTGCTGACTCGACACATAAGTCGCCTGTCCCTATAATAAAAATACAAACAAATTTTTTTTATGCCCTCAAAATAAAAATAAAAGGGATGATTTTGGTATTTCAGCCGGTATTCGGTTTTTCCCGCCTTTCAATATTCAAAAAAATTGTCGTTTTTTCTTTTTTTTGAGTTGGCGCGTCGTTAAAGTTGCATCACTTGATGGATCTGCGGGTTTCACACTTCGCACATCAATCTTCATGATGGGAGGGGTAAACACAATAAAAGTGCATTCCTGGCTGATTTACTTCCGAACTTTTGAGTTCCATGCGTTCCTCCTCCTCCTTGATCTTGCCCCAACGTCTTCCTTCTTCCTTACGCCTTCTGCTGATCACCGAGTGATCGTGAGGCAATGTCTGGACGAGATTAGGATTAATGGAGATCAGAATGACTCTCAATGTGTTCGGGCGGTGCACGGTGCATTGCAGATCACGCCGCCGTCGCCGCGCTGTGGACCCAATTTCTTTTTCTTCATCCGTCTGCTTTCGACACGCTTCTTCGGTGTATTTTTGTGCTGTGGACGAAATGAGCTTATTTTTGGACGATCTTAAGTCAAAGTATAATAGGATCCCAGCCACTATCCCTGACGTGCTGAAAATGCATTGTATATCGGTGCGGCTTAACGAGGGGAACTGAACAGAACAGGCATCTTTAATTATAATCGGATTTTTATGTGCCTTACTGCTTGTAAGGAATTTGTCGCAATCAACGAGTTAGTGGAATCCACTTTTCTTCTTAATTTTACGAAAATACATGCAATGATTTTGAAATATAGTCGTTAGTAGGTGGCAATTTAAACAGGTTAGGGATTAGCAACGAAAGCAATCCAATTTGGGGACCCCCAAGCGAATTTATGGGGGGAAATGTGATTAACTACGACTTAATTTTCGTTATTTTTCTTGGCTTTAACGCGATAGTAGTTAAAAGTTAGAGAATAAATTTTTCACATATTATATTGTACTATTTTAGTTTCAAACATTACCATTTTTAAATAAGCCTGTTTGAATTTCAATTCAATAACGTCGTTTTAAATATCACGTAGTCTAAAACAAACTAGCAAACTAGTCAGAATTTTCGATACTAAAAAGTCAAATTTTTCAAATCCAAAATTTTAACTCAAACAAGTCCAAATTTTGAATTTAAAATGTTTTTATAATTTATTATACTATTTCCATTAAATTCTACAAGAAAGTAGTTAAAGTTCGGATCAGCGAGAACAATTCTGAGATGCGTTTTAATTTTACAAAATATGTTTTCAATTGTGTTTAACATTGGCGTACACGATGGCAAGAATTTCAGTTGATAAGGTGATTACCTTACAATTTCACGAACTTCACAGGTCTATGTCTTAAAACAATATAATATAAAATATAAGCCATGAAGCTTCGGTGTTGTCCAAGTCATTTATTGATACGTTCACGCTGAAACACACACAATTTTAAGGAATTACATGTGGATAAAGTAATCACGTGCAATATTTCGGGCTCTAAACAATTTTTAAATAATTTCTCAATTTTTGTAAACCATTAAAAACGATGGCTTCTGAAGAATGAATATTTTGTAGGATGAATTTTGTTTTAATTTATAATAGCTAATAGAAGAATTAAATTCTACCACGTTTTCGATTTGATTTAATACATCTTGTGTTTATCCATTCGCTGCCAAACACGAGATAACTCGTGGATGGCTATGGCTGAATTTCAAGCTGAATATGAATAATTATTTCATTTCTATTTCTTTATATCCCTGTATAATACGCGTTCGAAATTTTTAAAATTCAATTTAAAACAAACTAAAACAATAGTAACGCCGAAAAAAAAAATATATATTGTTTTCTGGATATCCATGAATTTTTCCAGATTTTTAGATGTGACGCAACAGGGATTTTTCGGTATTTTTACCTTTTTTTAAATCTAAATTTTTTTTCAAGTATGAATTTTTTTTCAAGTATGAATTTTTTTTCAAGTATGAATTTTTTTTAAGTCAAATCCTACCTTGAAATCATCCAAGCAGTTTTTGAAATTCACAAAGAGACAATATTTCAACGTTTTTTTTCAGCGTTACGATTGTTTTAATTTATTTTTTAATTGCATTTTAAAAATTTCGACTGCGTATAAAAATTTGAATTTCCCGCCAAACAATTTCGAAAAAAATATCATATTGTAGCTGACGAAAAACCCTAAAACTTGAGAGAAAAAAGAAAAAAGAAAAAGAAGTTTTTACGTCAATAAGAAGCCGAGATATCGCCAAAACAGTGAAAATCACGTTTTAATTTTTTGTGAGGTTATGTGAGAGTCTATGGGTCTGAAAATTTCAATAAACATGTACTTTTGCATGTACTATATAAGGATATTTTTTTTGGTTTTCAAAAGCGCTGGGAGCACTTTTCACCTTCTTAACCGGCTAGGCCCCTTTGAAATATGTTTCTTTTACTCTTAACGAAAAAAATCAGAGACCCTATGTAATAAATTCACAACTTCATAAATAGGTAATTTTTAAAATAATTTTATTGTTTAGTTTATATTGAACATCAGGTTTTCCCGTAGATTTTGATGAAACTTTGTATCAACGTTTATTACGGATGTAGAATATCGAAACGAAAAAATGTTAAAGTGTTAAAATTATATATCTCGAGATTTACTTTTACTATTAACTGACAATTCTTTTTTTGTATATTTGGTACTTTGAACCTTAACTACAACGTTTCATCAAAATCTATATCAAATAAACCTCAAACTCATTCTGTTCCGTCTGGTAAACCTTTTAAATAATCAATTTTCAGTTGACAAAGCCGAACACAAAAAGTGATTTGTAATTTTTTGCAATGGTCAAATCAACGATATTTTATTAATAATAATAATAGACAAATTTGAATTATTATGAACATATGTATGTCCTTTTTATCTTCTAATAATATGTAAATTATAAGTAACTACATATCCTAAAAATTTTTCTTGGCTCTTATCCGTATTCAGCTCACTGTCTCTGCTCATTCTATTTTACGTTATAGTGATAAAAATTTTCTCGTTATCGTTGGAACGTGCACTTAAAATGCATCGATTTCATTATTTTTATAGAGAAAATTTTATCGGAATGAAAACTATCAATAGAATACATTTTCATGGTATATAAGAATTTAGATTGAACAATTCGATTAGACCCTCTCTAGCACGTATAATTCCTTATCGAGTACTTATAAAGTATACAATTGTCTGAATGCAGATACATTTTGCAATTTTACAGAAAAAATAGAAGGTAGAAGGTCTTTTTGCACAAGTCAACTTCATGTTACTCATGCAATTTTCAACGGTCGCATGGAAGAGCACAAATACAACACGCGCCGCCGCCACCCGCCGTAACCGTGTAATTGGAGCAAATTGCGTACTTGATGTCGACAACTAGACACGCGCTATGTCAAAAATAAGTCGTTGATGGATGGACGCTCATGGATTCGATGACGGCGTAGTGCACGTCTAATTCACTTTTACGCGCTATTTATAGTAGTAAGAAGGTCTAAGGTCTAAGTCCATCTCCTCTCACAGAGGGTGGTGTTGTTGTTGGTTGTTGTTGTATAGTGTGTATGCACGTTGTCTTGAACAGGTAAATGACCTGAGTTATCTTGATGCAACTACAAGGGAATTTATAATCATTAGAAAAGCTCCTATTCTATGGTATATTATAGTATAGTATAGTATAGTATATATAGTAAGTATATACAAATAACCTCCTTTGACCCATTTGTTGCAACCGATTTGCATGCCGACAAAACTTCTAGGTATCACATAGATCCCCTATATCTTTGTTGTAGGATAATAGAATTCCCAGAGGAGCAGCAAAGCAACTCTCCTGGCATTTAGTATTTTGAAAGTTTTGTGGAATGGAAACTCTCGTTTTACCACAAAGAAGACTTTCGTATTAGTCCATAAGACCTTTAAGTATGCTCCTCTGCCCAAGTTTAGTGAATTTAGCGAAGAAGTTTACCCGGTCTCCGCGAGTAAGTACTGAGGGTTTGGTAAGTGTTTTGCGCCCCATAAAGTTCAGTGAAATACGATTTTACGCACTGGGGCAAAACAAATCTTCTCTAGCCCGGTATACGGCGGAACGACAGAGGGGCCGAGTCAGCTGCCTGCTTTTCTATCTGGGGGCCCCCTTAAATAGTCCAGGAGACTCGCCGGCTGTTCGTTCATCAGCAGCTCCTATATGAAAATAAAATAAAAGAAAGGGAGTGAAGTTGTTCGTAGTTCGACCTTCGAAAGAACAAATTTAAATATATTTCAAAGAAATCGGAGAAGTAAATCAATTACCGCCTTCTCATGGGTGCATCTAAACTAGCACGATCAGACCAAAACGGCTGATTTGCCGAGGTGCGTACACACTCTCAGCTGTGGGGCAACAAAAGCGGAGGCTCCGGACGACGACGACGACGACGGCGGGAGCTAAGACGACGTCGACAACGACGACGACGGTATGCACATGCAGTGATGCAGCACCAGATGCAGTTCAGTGCACCGAACAAGGTTTCCGGCGAAGTATATGGTGTATTTCCTCGATTTTGCACGTGCATATTCCGCCAGAAGGAAGGAACACTACACTACACACTACACCACACCCCTGTACGTAGAGCTGGCGTCTAGGAGCCTCCGTAAATGGTTGGGCCCCATCAACTGCACCGTCACAACATGTTGCAAACTAGGAAAATTTATTGTTCGCCGTGTTGTGCCGGCCGAGGGCATATGCTCAGGGATAAGAGGGCAATTCCGGGCATAAGAAAAATAAAAAAGAAAATATTAAAACAGAAAATATGCCTCCCAGTCCTTTTTTGCAGCGGTTTGTACCTCTCCTTTTGTATCTTTTTGCAACTTAAACCCACGCATGGAGAGCGACTTTCATTAAACGGCCGAACGCCGGCCAGTCGAATCATTTTTTCTTGAAAATTTTCATGAGTAATGCTTTCATTTGAACAATAATTTTTTTAATGTTCGAATTTTTCACTGGACCGTATAACAGCGATGTTTCACAGCATGCATGCAAGCAATGTTTACTTTTCTGCGACCGGGAACACGAAGTAACCAATTTTACCACACATTACTGGGCGCCCAGTCGCCGCCGCCGCCCGGCTGGTCAGCGGTGTCACGGATCAGTTTGTTTAACATACAGCCGCAGATGACGGGTATTCAGCTATAGCTTTATATAGCTGAATAGCCATAATTTGCTCCAAACTGTTTCGGAAAGATACGAAAAAAAATCTCCAACCCCCTTCATCATCCACTGTGAAAGAAATAAAAAAAAAAAACTGAGTGAGTATATAGAATTTCTGAAAAATTGACTTAGTGTCCAAAGTTATTTTAAGGCGACTCGCCTTAATCCCGGACAAGTTTTGGGGTAAGTTTAATTAAGTTTGCGATGATTTAGCAAACAAGCCCGAGCAGCTCTGAGGCATGCCAGCGGCCAATCGACTACACAAAGAGGCGGCTGGAGCGGACGAGATTTGAATGATGAACGAGTCGACGTCGACGACGACGACGACACGGGACGGGAAGATGGATAGATGGATTTGTAATCCAATTCACACACATTGGAGTGGAGTGAGTGATCTTGAAATATTCGGGACTGACTTGAAGCGTGTGACTAATTTTATAAGTTATCTTTCCAGGAATTAACACTACTCGTCGTGAATTTATAATTTGAGAACAATGATAGCTATCGATGGTATTAATGTAATTTTATTAGATAACTTTAATTCTTGGAGGAAGAGGAGAATGTCATGGATAAATTCTTATCATTTTAATTCACTTTCATTCTTGCAATGAAGGCAGCTTTATTCAGTCACGTATTCAGCTATTGCGTAACATCCATATGAGGCTAACATGGTAATAAAAGCGTTAAAAAAAGTATTCTAGACTTAAATGAGTTTTATATGAAACCAAACTGAATGATTTTAACACTAGATTCACCGAGTGGTCATTTTGACCTATTGTAGTTTAATTTGAATTTATTTTCTCCAGTACAATTCATGCTGTATTTTCTGAATATATTTTGATTAATCTTTATAAGACATGTATAACTAATAATTAATCAAGAAATTTGTAAAAGGTACGGTTTACTTTTTCTTTGAAAGAATAAATTTAAAATAAACTGACACGGGTGAAAATGACCCCTCGGTAAACCTAGTGTGAAACAAGAAATATAAATGTACAATTAAATTATAGGGAAGATGAGGGTAGTTTTGAACAGAGGCGATTTTGGACAAAAGCGATTTAATTCTAGCAGGAATTGTGTTTTTAACACTGCAGCACTTAGTGTGTCAACAGTCAAATGTCAGTTAATTTTGTATCACACGAAACCTAACCTATAAACATTCGCTCTGCTGGATTTTTATTCTCTTACGCATAAGTAAATTATGATTTAATTAAGTAGTACTTCTTATTTGTTTATAGTGTATGTGAGTTAACAATTCTTTAGCCAAATAATAAGTATAGTATTTTGGTACGTTTTAGATTTCTTGATATAAAAAAAAATAAATGCTTGCAAAAAAAATTAAAACCGATTTCAAAACTTTGTCTAGTTAAAAATAATATTTTCTACTACTACCAACCTACAGTAATTTGAGTTTATAAACTTCTCTTGGCTGGCACCGACTCCAAAAAATAGCTAAGTAGATATTTTAAATATTTAAGTATCAATCATTTTGTATATTGTCTTTTAATGAATGCTTTTTGTTTTAAAGTAATACAAAAATATTATTTTTAACTATTCAGGCAATGTTTTGATGTCGATTTTTATTTTTTTTGTAAAAATTTACTTAACGGGAAGTAGGTGAAATTCAATAAACGTGATTCATCCCCTAATTATCCACTCTTAGAGGTGGAATATTTTTTTCAAATTTAAATGGGACTACCCTCGAGATACATCCCATTAAATAAAAAAATGGATTATTAAAATCGGTTCACAATTGGCGAGGATATCGCGTAACATACATACAAAAAAAAAAAAAAAATACAGAGAATTGAGAACCTCCTCGTTTTTTTTAAGTCGGTTAATAATTGTTATTAGTGTTAGGTATACCCATGGGTACAAAACATAACAAAAGGGGCAGTTTTGAACTTGTTAGAAACTGCGAGTCTTAAATTTTGATGATTTTAATCATAAGACCAAAGTTCCCTTGTTGCCCAAAATTTATATGTTTAATATCTAGAATAGTTATTATCTCATTTTAAGGTTCAAGACAGCTTAGCCAGATTTTAGATAGAGAGGATATTTTTGTTACCTAAAGTATTATTTAAATATTAAAATTTAATGTTTGATATTTAAATTTGTACACATGCCAAATAAATTTATAAATACAAAAATACATTTAATTCCTTCATTTGTACTTAGTTTTACTCCACATGTTAATGGCCCTGTTTAAAAAAATTCTCAGATTATATTTTTACTATTTACATTTGCGTTTCTAGTTTATAGTGCAACAGTTATAGTATCTCTAAATATTAATTAAAAGCTTCCAACTTAATTCCAATTAAAAAAAATAAAAGCTGAATAAAAAATGTTCAAATGTGCTCCCCTCCCCACTACCCATTCTGCAATTTCCCTAAATCATTGATATATTTTATTTTATTTCAGTTGCCAGTTGTGCATTGTGCAAGTAAAACTGCATCTCGACAGAATAGAAATACATAGAGATGAACACCAGACATACGAAGTATTTTGTGAAGTACCATAAATCGAAAACATCAATACTCTGTGATGTCGACATTTTTCAGCAAGATTTACATGCTACAGGAATGAAAACAAATTTGCTGAGATGAAAATTCCTCAGTCGTAAAACTACGAATGACTTTATTTCTATTTTGGAAGTTGATAAATTGCAATTTGCAATTGGGTTTTGATACTGACTAATATACATACATATAATAGTAAAGCTATATGTGAAATATGCAGCATACACTATGAAAAATTAGAGAGAGGGAAAATAATGGGGAACTAAATTGAGTTTTAGGAAAATGCTTGGAAATTAAAAATTAAGAAGAGCAGTTTATCAAATTCGAATTAAAAACCAAAAACCTTTGAAAAACTCATTCTTCACGTTTCAAGAGTTTTATAAGTGAATAAATAAAACCAGAAATAAGCTCCTGAAGTACAAAGTGGAAAAAAATATCTTTAACCTTTAGAAAGTCACCCAAAACCCGATTTTGAATAAAACTTCGATTTCGTTACCTCACAAAGTCGAATGCGAGACAAGACGTTAAAAAATTAAGCTCATCAAACTGCCTAAAACAGAAGAAACTAAAAATTTTACAATGGAAGAACTGCAGCGGTTAGTTAGAGCAGTTGAACTGGATGCAAATTGATGAAATTGAAAATAATTTCTGAAACTGACCCCATATCCACCATATCTGGTATATTAAAGTTTATTGGATTTTTGAATTAAATAAAAATAATTTGCTTTAATTTGTTACATTTCGAATCCACAATTATTTTATTATTATAGTACCTCCCTTTTGTGATGCCCCAAAATTCGCATAGCGTTATTACGTACATACATTATTTTTAGCTATAGTCTGAAATCGATATTTGTTTAAAATCGTCATCAAATTGAAAGTTATCTTTGAGGATTTTGGCAATATTATGAAGAACTGCGCAGGAAATAATATTTTTTGAAGCGTATTTTATATAACCTAAAATTGGAAATCTGGCTTTAAGCTCTCCAAATGACCATTGAATAACTTGTTCTTTTGTGAGAATTTTGTTGAAGTGCTTTTTAGGTTGTAAGATTTCGAAAGGGGATCATAAACCACGGACATATAAAGTAACTATCGTCCGCTAAAAGTACACAATCAGTTGGGCAATTTTGGAGTATATTGTACAGATCTAGACCACTTAGAGTCAATACTAGTCCTTTTCTGCAAAAGTAATACTCATGATATCTAAATTTTGAAATACTAATGAATACAAAAAGTAGTGTAAATTAGTAGAAACATTTTAATTCATGTTAATTTATAGCCTGTATCCACCGGGAAGACATAAGCTCCTCAACGGTGATAGAATTTTTATAGTTGGATCAGTAGTTCCAGAGATTACCCCTAACAAACTTATAAACTTTACTATTTTATTATACATGTATATATTAGGTCACCACCTCATAAAATACGTATGCAGCCACTTCTGTTCACATCCCATAAAGTGAAATTATTATGGGATAAAAATTGACTTCATAAAATATTGCCCCATTTACAAAACATGTAGTAACTTGCATCACCCTACTTCAACAACATAAAAGCATTCTAGATCACGACTAGAAATTGACACATTTTGTCACAAAGCGCTCTCCGCCGATATCTTACAGGTCCCTTTAAAATTTCCAAACAAAACTACTTCATAACGCTCGCTGTTAAAAATAGCGTCGTATACTTAAAGAAAAAAAAATTCCCAGAAGTGCAATTTCTCGTTTAGAGACGTCTTCCGCGCCGCAAAAAACCTCGCACCCTGACGCAGAATGTTTCGGTCGTGTCGTTAAACCGCACAGAGAAGACGTCCATCAACGCACCCATCCAACACCTCCTAATCTCCCCCGGGTTTTCTTCTGCCCACCCGCACCTTAGTATTCTAGCCGGTGTATTTTTGGGCGTTGGTCCCCCTCAGTTTTATTTGTTGCAATTGGTGTCGTGGTTTTCTAAAGTTGCGAAATGCACCTCATCACACGAGATGCTGCCACCGCCGCCGCCGCGTACAAATCGTCCTAAATAACTCGTCACAAAACTTTGTGAAAATTGTGAAAATCCCAACAAGCCCCTTTTTGCTGTGGCGGTGGCGGCGCCTCATTCGATCTCATGAACATCCGCCAGTCAGCAAAATAACTAAAATCAGTGCTAGAGTATGTAGCATCACACACATCAGGCAAATGGGGGGCACATGAAGAGGGCGTAAAAATCTCTGACTCGGAGTTGTAAAATTTAATTCCCATTCATAAAATCAGCATAAAACATGAAAAGGCGTGCGAATGCGTAATGGCCTATCGTATCGTATCGCTTTTCTTCCGAGTGCATTAAGCTTTGGTTTCGCTACTTGAAGCTGTGCTGAGGCGTTAAAAACGTTTTGCTAAACAAGTGCGGAGGTGGCGGAACAATGAAAAATGTCTTGATAAAACTTAAAGACTCTAATGTACTTGAAGTTTCACAATTTTTTTACTCTTGGGGGAAATACGACTCGAATCTGTATCAAAATCTTATAGCTGAATTGCATGTACCTTTTTCTCATAAAATGTTTACAATCTACGTGTGATTCAGCTATAAAAACGACAGTGAAATAGACTTATTTTAGTTGGTATCTTATTGCTGAATTTCACATAAAAATTTTACACGTAATTCAGCTATAAAAGACGTCTTGTTTCGTGTTCGTACATAAGATCCTATATTCATTTGTTTCGTATCCTATAGCTGAATTGCATGTTATTTTACATACAGAAATTTGATTATATGAAATTCAATCATCTTTTTATTTTTAGGGTATTCGAATACTTTTTTTTATATAAACTTAAGGAGAATTTAAATAGGCTTAAATAACTCACCATTTGTTGCTGATTTTTAGGTTTTTTGACTAGATCAGGTACTTTAAAGGATGTTACAGCTTCGATAACGTCAGCTAGGAGAAGACCGTCGCGACAGTCGGCTGATAAGTCTGTCACTTTTTTCTTCGATTTAGCCCTTTCCAGGTAGTAGTTGGCCCAGTCCGTGTAAATCTAAAAAAAAAGTTATAGAATAATGTTAATCGATCAAATGTGTAAAAAAAAAAAATAGGTAAGAAATAAAACTAATTATTTTGTTATTAAGATGAAAAATTGTTTTCATATCATTCGTGAACCGCTGTACCGATTTTAACCGGACTTTGGTCGTAGAGTTTAGAGTTATAAATATTTAAGGACCAGTATAAATCGATTTGGGTGGACATTTAATTATGCGTTTTTTCTCTAAAGCAACAGTAATTAAAAATTATACTATCGAAATAAATTCGAAAACCGCTAAACCGATTTGGACCGATTTAATGAGCCTTTTTGAAAATTTTTCAAGAAAATTTACAAAATACATATATGTACCATATACATAAGAAACGTGCGTGAAAAGAAAATTTAAGTCGTATACATAGTTTTTTAAAAAACCGTGTTTGCCTATATAAATAACGCCAGAAAATTCTACATACGCATAATAAAAATAATGAAAAGTGATTAAGTCTATATTGAATAAATAAATTTTTTAATTATACATTTAATTATAATTTCCAATTTTTATTAACTCTGGGTTTAAACACCTCCGTAATTGGGAACACACACGGGGTCATATTGACCCCATAACATTTTCAAACTATTACATCGCCCGAACTGTTTTAGGTTCTTTTTAGCTTAGACGATGTACTTTTTGGTAGAGTCGTCGTTAGTTAGAAAAATCTTATTTTTAACGACGCAATGGGCACCTGGGATATACCCTCATATCAGTCTAAGATATTTCAGATCTCAAAAAATGTTTGGGGTCCAAATGACCCTCTGTGTAGTCTCAGGATTAAAATTATGTTAAAAGCATTTAGAAATTAATAATATTATTTTTCTTAATTCCTGACTTTTTTCAAATTTGTGCTAACTTTCGTGGCATCGATTTCGAAATCGATTATTGCAAAAACCTTTCTTTTTTATGTAAATCAGTAATTTGCTCAACAGCAGCACAGATTTGTAAAGGGTAGGTCCACTGTTACCAATCTAGCAATATTCACTAATTTTTACTATAAAGCCATAGAAAAAGGATTATAATTACTGCTAGTTCGGGTGTGCCTCAAGGTAGTCGTTGTGGTCCCATTTTATTTACCCTATTTATCAATGATGTGGTTAATTGTTTTTTGCATGCAAGCTAATATAAAAGTAGATTAGCTTATTTGGAAAATTTAAAGGTATGAGCTTATTATTATTATTATTATTGTAACTTTTGTTTCTTGTATGTAAAATTCATATGTAATTGATAGACTAAATAAATGAATAAATAAATGAAATAAATAAATAATGTTTGAGATTTTACATGCCTATGCAAGATATACTCTATAGATAAAACTTTTTAATACTTGCTTGTAATAATTGTCAAATAATCAAGCAAAAGTACAAAAAATGGTATTTTTTGCAAATCTTCATGGAAGGATTAAAGTTTAGCGATTATTTCCCATAGTAAAAAGTAAAATAAAAATAGTGATATTTATAAATATTCACATATCAAAAAATAGTGTCTGTCTGTCAATTTCAACTTAAGAATCAAGTATTTTCTATTATATATTGGCGATATTAACCACTACACAATCAAAAATCATTTTCCCATATAAAATCCCTGCCACATGAAGAAACTTTTAACGAAGAACTCAATTTAAAAGTCCTGCGGGAGCTGATATATTTTCTTCCAGATGAAATAGCATCCCTTGACTCGAACGTGCATCAAAAGCCGATCAGCTGCACGTCTCCATTACGTGAATGCAAACAGGTGCACTATAAATTTCATCCAAAAAAAGAAATATATATATTTATATATATATAAATATATATGAGTATAAAAGGAAAAAGATGCAACAGCCAAAGTCTGCCATTCTTCCTAGAAGCAGAAGGAAATTCCCATGGCGATGAATAAGCCTTTCAAAGGAAGAAACTTTCCTCCGTATACTATATATAGTATATATCAAAAAAAAAAAAATCTCTCCTAATTGAAGTCGAAAAGCATCTCAGCATTGGATCTCTTCTGACCTATGTTGGCTTCCTCCCTTGGGGGTCATAAGATAAAGAAGTGCATCTCTGGCACTTGTTCAATTTTGTGGAAAAGTAGGCAACGACCGAAATCGTGAAGAAATCACGATGCATTAGGATAGCATGGGTGCGGGTGGTTGGTTGGTTATGTTGGTCGGCTTTCCTATTCCGCTTAATTGAAAAATTAAAAAAAAAAAAATTCAATAAGTTTCTTCGGGAGCTGGAAAAAAAAAAAAAAAAAAAAAAAGGAGATTATTGAGAAATAAAAAGAAGTTTAAGGGAATAACCCGGGCAATTGGTCCGATGTAATTTTGCTGGTAATGGCCTCTAGCATCAGGCAGCAACTGAGGCAATTAGGGGAACAGATGTGATTCTATTTGTAGCCTATACCGGGAGCACTTTTGTTCTTGATTATCTGGGTCAATTAGAATGCGATTAAATGCAGCAAGAAGAAGAGGAGAACCGGGTGGGGGATACATGGAGATCTGGCGGAGATATAAACGTGTAAGGCCACGTGTGCCAACTACTATTGTTCGTATATATTTTGCTGTATATGCTCGTTTGAGCGCGGTTTAATGCTGCTGTGATCCCATTAGCGGAGTACCTTGATACTTTCGTATGCTCCTGCTGATGCTGTTGCTGCTGCTGCCTGGTGCTTCTGAATTTGTATACCGATTTGGTTATGGTTTTTGCGGGCTAACATACACAGCCGTGCACTCTTAATGGGTTCACTACCGTCATCATCATCAGGACCGGCGGTTAGAGGTATGCTCTGCAGCATCGAGCATCAGCATCATGTTCCGCATGAGTCACAGCAGAGAGCAGAGACCGAAGCGATCTTTTTTGTAATACTCACTCTCGGTGATACCGCCTGGTGTCGCTGCTGACTAACACAAATTGCAAAGTCTTTGCCCCCTCAAGGTACAACATATACAGCATATATAGTATGTAGGTAAGGCATAACCTATCTTAGTGGGTGGCTGCAATTTTAACATGAATTTCAATTAGATGAAGAACAAAGAATTGGACGAATGCGCAGGAAAGAAACACGATACGAAGAAATATAACCGCCCCGGTAAAAACAATAGAACATTTTTTTTTTTTTGAGAGTTTCCAATTTATATTGCACTATCAGCGAGCAATGAATTAATGATAGACATGCAAATTGCTACACTCCAGTAGGTGTTAGTGGATAATACCGGATTAAGCGAGCAATTAAGATAAAACGCCAAAAAACAAACCTTTGCATAATCGCAGCTGAGACTCGTTGAGACATTGTCGCTGGATCCCTGGGCACTAACGCATCGTCCCAACATTGTACAGTGGTGCGATGTGTTGTGTTGCTGTTGGTCTGGCAATAAGCCAGCTCTTTGTACTTTTCAGATTTTAGGCAAACATTAGAGGGACGCAATAATAATGATCAAAATCACTACAAAGACACACTTTTGTGTTCCGCAAATACTCCACAACATTTTTGATTTTATTTATCGTTTTTGTTTGTTTTTCTTTATCCAGGAAATTTAATTATCGTAGATTTTTGCTTCTCTTTCAAGTTCACGACCGTTCCAAAATTAAATATCTTTTTATCGCTATATCGAGTTACATAAATAAAAATATCGAAATTAAATTTATTTGATCCTGCATTGCATAACGAAAGTATTTTAATTTAAGTTATCTGCTGTTTTTTGTAAATGCCTCTTAAGGTACATAATCCTCATGAGAATTTTTTTCTAGGGTAGGCCCACTAAAGTAAATTCTCATACAAATTTGAAATAGAGTTATAAAGTTTCGTTTAAAAGTTTTATAAATTATTATTCTAAAAAGCATTTCGTATAAGGAATTTATATTTTACTTTTATAAACATTCGCAAAGAGTTCGTCCTTGATAGAAACCAGAGCTGTAAAAAACTTACTACGATTACCATTATACATAATTACCAGTACAAGTAATGCAAACAAGACAAATTACCACTACAATTACTAGTATTGGTACTTAAAAAAGATTAATTACCATTACCAGGTAATGATATTGGTACTTCACTATTGCCGTACTTCAGAAGCATTACTTAGCATTACCTGGCATTACTCAGCATTGTCTGGCATTACTTAGAAATACTCAGCTAATAACGCTAGATAATGATGAGTACTGTTAAGCAATGCTAGGTAATGCTGAGTATTTCTAAGTAATGCCAGGTAATTTTGAGTAATGCCAGGTAATGCTAAGTAATGCCTCTGAAGTAGGCAATTGTGAAATACAAACACCATTACTTGGTTATAATAATTAAATTTTTTTAGAACCAATACTGGTAATGCTACTGATAATTTGTCTTGCTTGCATTACTTGTAGTTGTACTGAGTATAGTAATGCATAACCAAGAAAAATACATTATCTTACAGCTCTGGTAGAAACTCTTCTAAGTAAGATTGATTATTCAGAATTTATTCTGATATTATGTGATATCTAATGTTAATGTATTATAAGTAAATAGCTGAGTTACTCAGTTTCACTCGATTTCACTTCTCAAATGCTCTAGTTTAGTATATCCTAGAAATTGTATAAACCAATTCCAAGTTAAGGCAGGCATAGATTGGGATCCTGAAAATCCATTTATGCTAATTTTCATGAAATCCTTTGAATTATTGTAGAAATATTCGCCTACATATTGAATCCACCACATGAAATTTCTAAATTTTGATAGAAGGTTCGAAATCAGTGACAACAAAAACCGTTTTAATTATGATAAAGTCAGCATTTTGGATCCGCCATCTTGAATTTATAAATTTTTATAATAGTATAGAAACTAGTGGACCCAAGAAGTTTTTAGTATCTATTAAAATCCGTGTAATGTAAAACAGGTCGACCATTTATAAATCCCATGACTATATTCAAAATCAGCATCCTAAAAATCCCTTTGGTGCCAATTTGCATGACAATTACTTGAAGGCAGCTGAGCTGATAAGCCAAATTAATTTTTGGCTCACCTCAAAATCGAAAAATTGTTTCTAGATCTGTTTTCACCCTGTTTTTAAATAATTAAGGATATGCATTTTTTAACTACTTACTCATATTATTTTGGAAATTACGGTAAGCAATAAAAATAATATCACTAATATAAGTCAAAAGTTATTTTTGGCAAGTTTTAAATTCTAAAATTATATATCTCTTGATCCTAACAGAGACGGAATCAGGGCCAGATAAAATAAATTCGGGCTGACCATAAAAGGCCCCGAATCGAATAAAATAAGTTAGGATTGACCCTAAAAGGATCGGAATCAGCAGATCACCCAGGATCTGACAATACAAAGTAGGGTATGCTGTATTAAGGGAAATGAATTAAAAATATATTAAATCCGAGCCTGATCAGGATCGCCTTAATAGGTTATTCCATACTCAAACCCAATCAGGACCACGTGCGATTTTTCCAAGTAAAGTATGCCCTTACCCAGCCTGATCCGACTCTGGCTGTACTCCGGCTTACTCTAGTTCACTTCTAGTCGGATAACTACGCGCACGATAATCCCAAAAATCTATTAGTTCCAAAATAAAGACATCTGGTTAGAACACATGGAAATTATTCAGGAATTTCATTGCAATTTTATATATATTTTTAAGAGATAATATTTTATCTTTAAAGCTTATTCGTTTTATCCTACAACTGGAAATTGTACAATATCAAAAAATCAAGAAGGTTAAACTTTCTTTTAGCTCTTCCTTGGTATTAATAAAGAACTGCAAGAAATTACAGCAGTTAATTGCAAAACTACAGGAAATTATAGCAGTTCACTGAAAATTTCGAGAATTGTTTCAGAGTGAACTGACCTAAAAACATTTCTAGCAATAATTAATAAATGAAAGATGTATTTGAAATAAAAATTCCAACTTTTCGAGTGGAACATGTTGTCTTTAAAAACATCATGATCTAAGGAGTTAGAAATCCTATGTAAAAAAAAATAATAATGTTGCTATTACCCTTCAGAAAAATGCCAGGAAAATTGCAATTTCCACCCCTTTAGTTGGCAATTTGAAGAGCTGTTATTCTGTCTATCCTTCGTTTTCATAAAACATCATTTTACACATCTAATAATGTCCTAAATGTTACCTTTCGTGTAAAACACCCAAATATGCGCCAACATTTCCTATCTAAAAACCTTTTGAAGCAATTTTTCATTTCTTTCTCTCTCCTCTATCAAATTTTATACCCGTAAAGAGGGTAAGTTTCTGGCCTGATATTGCCTACCACGAATTCAATTTATCTGAAAGCCAAAGGCACATCGCAACCTCGCAGGCGACCTCTGCTTACCCTTCTCGAGAAAAAGGTCTTATTACTCTTCAGTGGCGTGCATTGAGTGTTTATCCGAGATGTCGTGTCGTTTCTCTGATGCTGAGGAGAAGACCGCCTGCTTCACTGCCGAAAAGAAGAATCAGTCTGGGGAGCCATAAACAAATATTGAATGAGCGCGACCTGGTGACAATATCCTTTGAGCTCCACCCATTTTTGTGCACATTAGCTAACAGGGCCCCAATATTTTTCGATATTTTTTTCATTTTCTTCATCTTTTTCGGCGGACCGAAGAAACCTCTTCCAATTTCACCAAAAAACAACCCCACCATTACCCTGAAATATGCCGTCAAGCAATAAATTGGGGGCTGATGGCTCCGATGGGTTGCTTCGAGTTAAAGCATCATGCGGGAAAATTGAATTCTTGAAGACGGCTCCGTTGAGTTGAGGGGTCAAAATAACTTTAAGGAACTCCTCAAGATCCTGCTACCTGGGCGGAAATATTTTTGTGGGGGAGCAGCAACCAGCAGCAGCTCGGTTGTCTCAGATTTTCGTTGAATATTCGTCAGCGGATATTTGCGCTTAGAAAGGGGTTTTGTGGGCTCATTTCTTGACAAAAAAAGAAGAAGAAAAAATAGCCCCCAGAAGGGATATTACAACTGTGAGTTTGAGCTTGGGTTGCGGCGAATTAATGGGATTTATGAGGCCTTTAAAGTCAGGCGAAATGAGCGAATTCTTTTTCTGGGTTTTCATTATTACCATCATTATTATATCCAGCGCAATACCCTCAAAAGTTTTTTACGCGCCTTTAACCCAAACCCGGAATGTTTACAGAAACAGTAAAGAATCCGGATTTTTTATTAAAAGGCAGTTTTAATAAGAATTTATACTTCTTGAAGAATTTTTCATTTTATATACATATCCATTCGTTTCTTAAAGGGTAATTCATTTGAGGCACCCACATGACGTAAAACTAAAATGTAACTTTTAATAAATATTCCATAACTACTCTACAGGGTGTTTCCTTTGTGGTGATTCAAAAGAAAGGGCCAACTACACCTCACCTAGTTATAGCTTGTTGGAAATGTAATAAGATATGTGACCCACTTTCTACTATTTTTAATAACTGCCTTGCTACAGGAACCCACTGAATACTTAAAAAAAGCTGAAGTCATACCGATATTAAAAACTGGTAATAAAACTAAAATTAACAATTATAGGCCCATATCACTAATTTCCAATCTGGCCAAAATTTCTGAGACTGGTTCACAATAGATTCACTACCTTTTTGGAACTGTCAAAGGCCTTCGATCTCTACTCTAAATAAGGAAATATTCCACTAAAAGTTATACAGGGTGGATATAAGAGGAGTAGCACTAGACCTAATTAAAAATTACCTACATAATCGAATGCTAGTAGGAACTGTTATTGGAATAATAAGTAGCTATGAGTATTTATGTAAATATTGGGGTCCCACAAGGATCGATACTTGGTCCACTATTGTTTTTGATTTCTATAAATGACTTATTATTATCGATTATCTCGATTATCAATTTGTTATGGTATATTTAATAGCTTAGCTAACTATTGCATAATTGGATGGGGCTCTGCTTATATCAGTGCATTATCGTCACTACTAGTGGTACAAAAGGAAATATAAAAAATAATAATGAAATCTAACGAACAGGCGCAAATATTATATATTAATAGTTTAAATATTATATATATTAATAGTTTATACAATGCATTGAATGTACCGACTAGATATAAATATTTAAGCTTATTTAGTCAATAAATAAATTGGAAGGAAATCAAACATGTATACTGCAATATCTTATTATAATAAATTGCCACAAGAATTAAAAAATATGAAAATTGGAATAAAGAATAGAAAAAAAATAAAAAGTGGTTACTTTGTAGAACTGATGAAAAAGGAAAAAATTAAATGAAACAAAATACAGAAGATAATATAGGTATACTATATATATAGGAGGAGTATATTTATATCCTTTCAATTGCATTAACAAAATATACCTCTACAAAAAATTTTAATTTAATGAACACCCTGTAACTTAGAAACAGCTGGCCTCTGCCCTGTCTTAAACTTGTTTTTTGCCTAGGTGACTTCTATTAACCCCTTTCTTTTGAACGACTACAAAGGAAACACCCTGTATAAATGTTAAACTACATCTGGTGTTTGGTTTTGGTAACCTCGAGAACCAATAAACCGATTTTAATTAAACTTACACCATTATCTTCTTTAAAATCTCAGGAGTAACATAGGTTATATATCATAACGATACGATCCCAGGTAGCTTTTAAATCAAACAAAATGTAAGAGAAGGTCTAGAAAAAGGGGTACGAAAGCATAGTTGGCGAAACTATAAAAAATATATGATTTTCATGTATGAAAGAATTATTGAATTTTACATTATCTGCAAGGAAAGTCAGGTGTAACATGTCTATAGCACATAACTCATAATAAGTACTTTCATCGACTGCCGCTGATCGATTCCCATATAAATATTAATGTCTTGACATTTTAGCCCTTTCCTTACATATAAATTGGTCAAATTCGTCACTTTGGTGGCGTTTCTTATAGCAAAAAAGAAGACTGACGAATTTCTACTTTTATAGATATATATCCCCCTTTTAAACACAGCATAATCATAAACCAATTTCCTTAATATTCAAGTTCCACTAGCCTTATTATAGGAAACCAAATGAATCACTTCGTTTCGCTTGCTATATAGCTGAATTTCATATAAAAGATATTTTGTATGTGATTCAACTACAATACACTAAAAGAAATGAATCGTTTCATTTCTCATAATAAGACCCCAGGTCAGTTGTTTGATAAAGGACCTCAGCTCAACTTTGAGGTGGAGATGTTCTTTGAATAACGACCTGAAAGGCTATTTAATTATTTTTTTTCTTGCATTCATTTCTGCTGAATAGAAGTAAGATTTTTGTTAAATTAAGGACATATGCCTTTTACTTAGCATTCGATATGAGAAATTTTCAAAATAATCCTATACTGAATACATTTAGCACGAAAAATGTTTATATGGGATCTAATATATTATATGTCCAAATCAAATAATAGGTATTCCTTGAAAAGAGTATTTATAAAAATATTATAATGCATTTCTCACAATAAAAGAGCTTCCTAAGCAGCATGAAATTTTAACTGAATTTTTTAAGATGTTAGAATTTACAAAATTTGGTTGGTTTCAAATAGATTACATTATAATTTACCATAATGACCCAACTTCTTTATAAAGGTTCAAAAAGTAAAAAAGGATTTGTAACTGTGATAAATGCAGTCCGACAAGTTGGCAGTTAATCTTACTTATTTTCCTGACATTTCAATGGATACCAGATTTTCTTAAAAACGAAATATCCAAAAGCTTTTATTCTATTTAAAAATTTTTTACTCTTCTCAGGAAAAAACAAAAAAATACCCAGCTTACAAATACTATTTCGGTCGTTTAAGAAAATGCCAAGATTTAAGGACCACTGGATTTAACTTCACAGACTCAATCTGTAAACGAAATGTGTTGGTTTTTTTTTTTTCTGTTTGTCTTTCTAGCTGGGTTAAATCAAACCAACCAGACCATGGGATTATCCTTTCCTTTAAAATTGTAGACTTAACTCAGAGCAGCAAGAAATTGCAGAGCTTTTTGTCCTGTCACTTTTAAATTCTCCCTATAGAAAGTTTGGACAAATTTTTATACTTTTCAAGAGAACAATTGATAAAACAAAAAAAAAATGTTTAACAAAAAGTGGAAGCTATCTGGATCCACAGTTGATATACAAATACCCTTTCATTTCGTTGCAACATACCGAACAGATATAAAACTCCCACTGGATTTACCTGGAGTCACATTTAGGCGCCAGAACGTTATCAATGTTTGCATAGCTCTCGAATTCGTCCACTGACCCAATAAGTTTCCAATTTAAATTCGCTCCAACAGCAAAAACAGGTCAAAGTATTTTATCGATTTTCAGTTTTAATTTCTCCTTTTTTTGATTTTTTGATGAATCACCTACACTCACATTTCAGTGTGTAGCTAGTTAGCAAGCCAGCTGGCCTAAACCAAACTGCATGCAGCCAAATCAGACTCAGAACGAGGCGGCACGGCCGGCAGGCAGGCACACGTCGACAATGATGACGATTCAACTTGTAAATTGAAATTGAATCAGCCCTGGGCCCAGAGCACCCAGAAAACCAGTCAAGCACGAGTAGGAGGAGCAGAGAAGGCGGCAACAGAGGGCAGCAATTAAGTCATGCTAATTATGATCGTATCTGGCTGCATGCTATTTCTAGCCTGTCATTAATCAATCCGCAGAAGGAATATAGCCGCAAGTCAAGTCCCACAGGAGGCGACTAAGTGTTGACAGGATGTCAGTCACTTTTTCGGGGGATGGTTAATTTAATTATACCATTTGCGGGTGCGCCTTTCGACCATTTGGCGGAGATTTTAGGGGTTTTAAATTATTTTAGGAATTACCTTTTCCTATTAGGGATTCTTTTTGTTAAGCAATATGCGTAGATAGAGATAGAACCTATTCAACAGATAAACTTTGTATCATAAGAATACCGGATTTTCTATTCAGCTCAATAAAAGCAATTGCTGAATTGCATAGTTGACTTCAAAGTATTTAATTATTTAAGCAAAACCCAAAATTTTTAAACAATTTCTCAATTCAGCTTTAAAAGAAAAAATACTGAATTGCCTAATCGACTGCAAAAAATTAATTTTTCAAAACCAGAATAAATTTTCCACAAAATTGCACAATTCAGCTAAGAAAGGGCAATTGCTGAATTACGCAATTGACTACAAAAAAAAAATGAATTCTTCAATGTAGAATACATTTTTGCAAACAATTGCTCAATTCAGCTTCAAGAAGGTAATTGCTGAATTGTGATTTCGCCTGGAAAAAAATAAATTTTTCAACGTTAAATCAATATCTGCAGACAATTAATCAAATCTGCTTTAAAAGAGCAATTGCTGAACTAAATCGTTAAACGCAAAGAGGTTGGTATATCTTAATCCAAGATTTAAAACGTATTCAAAAAGAAAAAAAAAAAACATTAAGTTCCACTCGAATTACTCCACACGACAATTACAACGCGCACGACGCTACAAAAGATGATTTATTAGCGCCACTAATCAAACAGATGCAACACAGGCTACCGAGGCTTTTTATAAATTCTCTAGAAATGCGCTCAAGACGCGTGCTATGAATTAATTGCACCGAGGAGTCTTCGTTCGTCTTTTTAAACGAGCATACGATCGACACAAGGCGTCTGCTGTCGCACCATTGGACTTGTCTATTCAAGGAATATACACCAAGATGCACCACACTTGTCACACAATGTCTTTTCTCAGTCAAATGAAAGATATATTCAAAATGTTTATTATTTTAAAGAAAACTAGCAACGCATCCGAATGATCTTCACAAGATCAGTGGACCGGATGTACGTAAGCGTTTACTTCTTCCCTTACTACCTTCTCGAGTAAACTCAAAAGAACTGATTAATTGAGGTTAAAGCAATTTTCCACCTTCTCAATTCAATTAATGAACGATTAAGTGGAAATCAATTAAAATCCTCCGCTACTGTGATCAAATTCACCGATCTTCAGAGCGTTCGTCTCCGAAATTTATTATGGGTTGAGATAAAAGAAGCGCGCGCGCACGGAACGCGGTCGTCTATCGACTGATGGGCTTGACTTGGAAAATTCAAGTTTTCTTGTGCGTGGCATATGACTGAATTTTCCCCGAAAAAAAAAAAAAAATTAAAAATAAAAGAAAACTTAATAAAAACAAAAACAGGAACAAAAAGTTTATTTACGTTAGCGTTTCCCTTCAACGGAATCATCTGTTGAGTCTTTTTGGACCCATTGGGGGGAGAGCTCCAAGTGTGCGGCATTAATTGGGAGACACTCAATTTAATTTTCCAGGAGACAGTGGTGGGGTTTGAAAAATTTTAAAATAATTCTTTATATTAGATTAACTAATTGAAAGATTCAAAAATTTATCAGTATGTCTGTTCAGTCAAGATATTCACTTATAACTTGGCGGAAAATTAATTTCATAGCTCCAAAATTTGAAGTATAGTAGATCTGTTAAATTTAAAATTTTCGACAGCGTTTAAAAGAGAATAAATAATCAGAGACTGATTTTTTAATGTGCAGAAAATTTCTAATTACAACATTGCGATTATTAAGTATCTAGGGTTTTTAATTACCCAAATAATCAGTAATTAGTCAGGGAATCATTAATTAATACCAAATATCGATAACTTCTCCTCCGAAAAATTGTAATTACACAAGCAATCGATAATTCATCAGTCAGAAATTTGACAATACTCAACTACTTTGTTATCGCCAGTGATAAATTTCTTATTACTTAAGTAATCGGTAATTCATGGACCAAAAATTTAAAAGTCACATATCTCAAATGATATATATGTGCAAACATGTTAATATAATAACTACTTACATGTGTTTTGTTACATATAACATATAACTATGTCCAATTTCATATGAAAAATACGATTGCTTGAGTAATTGGAAATTTCGTACTGAAAATTACGAATTAGTTAAGTACTTTAAAATATCTAACCGATGGTTAGGTTATAGAAAAGATATTTAAGCTATATTGTTATCCAATATTCATTTAATCCATCCAATAATAAATCATAGAAAACAAAATGTAATTTTGATGGTATCTAAAATATAATAAGATTTTTACCGATCTCTGTTAATAATTAAAAATAAAGTAGAGAACTTAAAATCGTTCGTTGAAATTACTCGTTAAATTTTCAACGATTTCTTTTATAGTTTCCTTGGAGCAAAAAAAGAACATAGTAATTTTCTTGAAATTGATTTTGCATTTTAGAATAATGCGAACGTAAAAAGTTCCTCACCGAAGAACGGTGCAGGGATTAAAAGCGGATGCTTACCAGACCTTGACTTGAATCAGGATAAAATCAGGAAACTGAAACTCATTTCGTTCGTCCTCTAGCGAAATATCGATACCTAGATACTCAGAGCTTATAGAAGAAGCTGGTTCAGAAATCTTATTACAACGATACATCGATACAAGATGAAATTCAATCAATTAACCTCTTCCATCCGAAAAAAGAAGACAGCCCCAAAAGCCACATTTTCAATATCCAGTAAAATTATGTCAATCTCAATTTCCTGGTCTGGTCTTGGGCCTCCCTCGAGAAAATCCACTTGACTTGATAACTTTTATCAGACCTGACCATCAGGTGTTCTATTAAGATAACAAACTCACCCACAGAGCCGCAATTTCATCACGTCCGTCGCGAAGACATCTCTCTCTTGGCATTTTGTTTTTTTTTTTTTTTCGTAGGGGGGTTATATGGAGGAATTCTTTTCTCTGAAAATTCGATGGGGGGTCACACAACCGAAACAAAATGTGATCAGCATCACAAAGCCCTAATCCCAGCACCCCTCCTTTTAGACAACGCTACTGGTTTCCCACTGGTGATTTCCCGCCATAGGCATCGTCATCGTCATCGACGACGCACTGTGGAAAATATAAGAAAAATACAAGAAATATACGAAGAAAAAAAAAAACAAAGACGGGACAGAGAGAAAAAACAAAAGAAAATCTACTTCCAAGTTCCAATAGAAGTCACCGTCGTCTGATCGTGGTGCACGTAAAATTAGATTTCATCCTTAAAGCAAGCACACATTGTACAGGAGCAGAGAAGCGCCTCCGTGCGAGCACCACACTCTCTGTATATATAGAGGAGTCAGTCGAATGAACATTTCCATTCGATGAAGCTACCGGCTCGTGAGTGGAGTCTTCGAGTCTTTATTTTTTTTCCGGCAGTTTTCCTTGTTTTCCTCCTATTTGGCGCCTTAAGAATTAGAGAAGACAAGACAATCTAGTGACATAGAGTATAGCTGGATGGAACCCTCCTAGTTATATATGCCAGAAGAAAGAAGGAGTACCCACGTTCCATTCCAGAACGATATGCACTCGTGCCTGCAGTCGAAATTTCAAAATTCCTCCAAAAGACAATATTCTCCATATTTTCTTATTTCTCTTATTTTTAGAAAATTTGCTTAAGGGGCTCATGTGGGGCCCTCTCTGAATGCATACACGTTTCAGTGGCACGTTGATATGACGAAGTGCTTCGGTAATGAGCCACCGAGGTGTAACTAGACGTCGTGCAGGGAGACGGGGGATTTTGAAAACTATTTTTGATAAGATCCGTTGACGCTGTCGCAGGGCAATTACCTCAAAATTGAGTGAGGTGATATTAGAGCTCTGCTGGCAGAGGAGCCCGAGGTGGGTGGATGCCGCCACAGTATGAGGAAAAACAAAAACAAAGTGCCTCTAAACCAAATTTCGCAACCGATTTTCCATTATGCCATAAATGGGATTTTAACTTTTCAGGAAACTATGGTCTGATAACGATGAAATTTCGTTCTATTTTTCACAAGAATTTTCCATTGATGGTTAAATCATTTTTTTATAAAATGGAAAATTAATTTTAAATCGATGTTAGAGATAAGATATGAATAATAAAAAAAAAAGTTAAAGGTCACCAATCTGGGCCTTTGATCAGACTTAAATAAAATTGTGGGTTGCCTACGATACTGCACTATGCTCGTTATCCAATAATCCATGTGATATCACATATTTATCAAACTGTTACCTTTTAAATATTATACTAGAACATATGGAGAATAGAAAAAACAATTTTTTTTTTCCATTTTTAATATGTCTTGTTCACTACAGAGGGCGGCATCCAAAAGCCACTTTTAAAACGCCCGTATTTCTCTAGGACTTCTTAAAACACATAGAGTAAAAATGCCAACGGGATTCTATTCATAAGACTAAATGCTAGTAACTAAACCTAAAAAACATTTTATTTTTAATATTTTTATAATTTTATAAACATTTTTTTGAAAAATAAAAAATAAAACATTTTTTTGTAGGTACACTACACCTGTATAAAAAAATAGGGGTATGTAACATAATTTTTTTAAAGGTTTAGTTACTAGCGTTTTTCATAAAGAATCAAATGTTTTTTTGAATTATTAAAATCCGTTGAGTAATTTTTGAGTTACAGATGCGAGCAATTTTTATAAAATCTGGTTTCGAGAAAAACGCGTTTAAAGTTTTTGTTATATAATTTTTGCATATAAAACGCGTAGAGGTACCGTTACAAATATAGGTATAACTTTTTTTCCTGTACGGTTTTAGGACAGTATTTCTGTGATGTTAAAGAACGCCTTTATATTTAAAAAAAAAAAAAAAAACCATCACGACTCCACCCAGTAAAACAAGCTGATATTATTTAAAACGATCTTCCAGTCTACTTTACTCTATGGTGCCCCTGTCTGGCATTAACGTGCTCTCGTGAAGTTGTAAATTATGTAAAATAAAACACCACACAATTTCCATTTCCCTGGCCAAAAAAATAGTTTCCCCTTCAAAAAGCCATCTTGACCTTGATATGACCTTCGAGGTCATTGCCAAGGTCATGGTCAAGGTCAAGGTTGTGGTCAAGGTCACATTTGGACGTAAAACTGTCAACTCTTTGGGAATCCGCAGTAACAATGCAGGTTAGTCTTTAAAGAGCCGTCTTGACCTTGATATGACCTTCGAAGTCATGGTGAAGGTCATAGTTGGGCGTAAAATTTTCCGCTCTTTCCATTTCCATGGTCAAAAATATGGGTTCCCGTTTAAAAAGGTCAACTTGACCTTGAAATGACCTTAAAGGCACTGGTCAAGGTCAAATCTACGGCCACCATTGAAAGCCAGGGAAAATTCCTAAAGCACCTAAAGTCTAAACTTTTTTCTCCAAAATGCATTCCTCGAAAGTTATTTAGCCGTTTCCATACTTTTGGATCACCCTTTATAACTTGCTCAGAAGCAGAAAAAACTATTTAATTTGTTGGCTAGTGTAATTAATAAAGTAATTAAATAAAAAAAATATTAAGTCAATATACAAGTTGTAAATATAAACAAACAATTAAAAACTAATCAGAAATAAATAAAAATACTTACTGAGCCCAACTTTTCTCCAAATATTTTCATTTACTTTAATAAATTGTTCTTCATATTGTATTTTCTCCACATTTTGATGTGAGAATATTTTTTCGTATGTATATCTGTCTATTGCCTAAAATCAATAACTATTAATAATGAATTTCGATTATAATATACAAAATAAATCTTAGTGTGGAAAAAACTCTGTAAATAGCGCATTGAAAGTTTACTTCTTGATTCGCCAAAAATATTTCAAGAAGGAACAGGATCTTACACCGTGATGCATCTTCCAAGTTTTCTTTTTTAATTTCTACCCGTCTTTTACATTCGAAGAATCCATTAATTCCTAAAAACAAAAATTAAAAACACATAATAAAAAAAGAAAGAGTACAGAAATTCCAAAAATAATGCACGTATTAAAATTAAAAATACATTTAAGGTTCATTATTAAAAAAATTAATAAAAAAACTTTTAAATTACCCCACATTATGAATTTTAATAAAAATAACGCTTAACTTATTTTATAACCCTTCCTTTCGAATTTTCGTGAACAAAAAAAGAAATATACCAACTCAATTTATCCGATAAAACTCCCTTCTTGAAAATTGAAAAGCCAAGTAGAATTAAAACTTATAACCTGAATGCACCTTAAAAAGTTTTTCGTAAAACTTTTCGAATCATGTTCCGAATATAAAGTTATGCCATATTTATTAAGCAGCAATAAATTTTAAGCGTAAATATCCTTTGCCATAAAAACTAAGAAAAGATTTTCAAACATTATTTGAAAGCTTTCTCTGCAGTTTTGTGTAGCAAGGAAACGAAGGTCGTGGTGGCGTTGGTTGCACCTTTGAATTCATAAAACTGAAAGTTTCCTCATTTTAGAGATGTTTTAAAAAAGTTTATATTTCCTGCCAGTCAGCTACAGAAGATTGGTAGAAGAGGAGAACTTGAGAAACTAGAAATCATATGATTCTGAAGAGTACCTCAGTGAAAACCAACATCACGACATCGTTCCTGTTGCCGTCATCATCTTCCTCGTCGTCGTCGTCGTCATCAGAAGGGAGAAACTACTTCGAGGGAAATTTGGTGTGTTTGTATTCGTTTGATTTTTAAGGTGCATTTTGCAACTTAAACTGCTCTTTTCCCACTGTTTGCACTCGTTTACCCATTTTCTTTTCACCTCGTTGAGTATGTGTAAATGGGATTTAAGCTTTAGAATCCCAACCAAATGGATACACTATACCTCTACCATCAGATTTCCTAAAAAAAAAATGTTCCATTTCCTCATATAATTTTATTTTTTTGAGTGCTATGTAAAAAGGGTGCAAAAAGGGTTATCTGAGTGATTATTACCCAAAATATCTGCAGAAGTCAATTACTGCAGAATACTTCCCTTCGTCTACTCTTACCCCTAACCTTTAGCTGGGTGCTGTTGACTGGGGAAAATTGGCCAAAAGCGGAAAATTTACGATAAGCCCCTTCTAAGCATGATAGCTCTGGATAAAGTCCTCCCGTTCTATATCCTGGTGTGTATATCCAGCGTGGACTTAGCAAACATCCCCTCTCTTTATATTTTGCACAAAAACTCCCCAAATAATCCAGCTAAAGTATACAGAATGGCACAAGAAGTTCCAAAAACTCATATAAAACAGCACGGCCTGGGTACCACCAGCAGTCCGGAGTATGCCTTTTTTAGGTGAGTAAAATTGAAAAATTACAACGTGTCAGTGAAGCTGGTGAGTGATCCTCCGAAGGGTGCCAGAGCAGCAAAATAAATGTTGGTAACGATGAAATTTTTGCCCGGGTTAGAGCAGTACAAGCCAGAGCACACTTGGCGCTTTTAAGGGGGGTGGTGGTTGTACAAACCCCCTAAAAAATATGAAATTTTTCCAGAGACAGAGGTTATTATGAACGAAGGGTGGCTCTGCACGGCACATGAACGCGGTCTTATAAATCCCATAAAAATATGCCGATGCGGAGTTGATTCGCGCGACGATGTAATTTTTTTGCATGCTAACTTTTGGGGAGTTCAACTCACAAATGTTTTTTTTTTTTTTCTGTTTCACCCTCGCAAAGGGCGAAAAAAGTATTTTTGATGACTGAAATGAATGAATGGTTGATGTTCGAATTGACCTATTTATGCGCGTATTATTTACAAGTGAATGATTGTTCTGCGCTTGGGGCGGTTGCGGGGGTGGATTTTTCCTCGTCATTCGATTTAGTCCGACACCATAATCCTCGACAGGGATCGATTTAATTTATAGTCGCTCTCCCGTGGTGGATTTCAGGCAGGCAATGGCCCTTCCCTTGAAAATCGTGTAGAACCTAATCCAAGTGATTTATTCTGCAAATGACGGCAGCAGTTCACCTCCGAATTGATATGGGTTTTTGTTTGCTTTATTGGTTGATATCTCGAGTAATGATGGTGAAGTGAATGAGGGCGACAGGAGCACCAATGAAATATGGAGGAATATTATTGCCCTCGTACTGTCAAACGATTTATAAAATTGCTTTTATTGTAACGAATTTATTTTATGGTCACAAAACGTAATTCCACTAAAACGAGAGATAAAGAGACAAATTAGAAATATTTTGACGGCTTAACAATGTCAGGATATTTTTTTCAAAAATAGTCCAACAGAAGGAATTAGGGTAATTTTAATGGCTGAATATAATCTCGGTAGAAAATTAATTCATTTGTGGTGTTTACTTAGTATATTTAGATAAGGTGGGTTGTTAGTATATTTTGGGAATATATCCCTCAACATTTTTATTTGATAATGTCTAAAAAATTATTATGAAAATTTCGCAACATTGATTTTGACAAATTGTGGTTTCAGCAGGACGGCGGTACGTGACATACAGCGAAACAATCGAATTATTGAAAGGACAATTTGGTGAACACTTTGTTTTAATCAATGTACCACCAAGGCCATGTGATTTGACACCGCTGAACGTGTCATTGCGGATATACGGCCCCAAACGCTGGAAAAAGTGGTAAAAATTCAACTGATAACTCATATGCACAAAATTGAATTTAAATATTAAATGTTAAAAAAATGTCTTTCAAATACGCACCTAAAAAAACACCCTTTAATATACAGGGTGTTCAGAGGTGGGAGGGAAATATTGCAGGGGGTGAAAGGTCAGACCAAGACAAGCAAAAAATCGTATGGGTGGGGGGGGGGGGGGACATCTCGCACTGTTCGGCAGTTACAGGGTGATTCGTAAATCAGGATTTTGCCTTATATGGGAACCGCTCTTGTATTTTTATCTTTTTTTCTACTCATCGCAGCGGCCCAAACCGATCTCAAAAAATTACTATTTCGAAGCCCTTTCCAAAACGATCAACACCACCCCCTATCCCCAACCCCTTGGCCACAATCCCCCCTGGAAGTTGAAAAAATTAACTTTTATTTCACGATTTTTCACCTTCGGCCCCACTTTTCTCCGAAATTCATGTTATTAACATACCTACTTTTTATTTTTTTTAAGTTGCTTATCTAATTACCTTTTCAAAAAGGTGCAACACCCCCTGCAATATTTCCCTCCCACCTCTGAACACCCTGTATACTACCAAGAAATGAATAAATGTTTTTTAAATGTAAGATAGTGACAACAACAACGCAAAAAAAATATCATTTTCCAAAATATATAGAGTAGACGAGTAATTCAGCAATTGAACTCCTGAAGCTGAATTGCGCGAGAAGAATTTATTAGCCCTAAAATAAACGCTAATCATAAAGCGCTGAACTTCCTGAAGGTGGTTTACAAAATAAATAATATTAAAAATATGCAAAAAGGAGATAAATTGTAATACAAGTTAAAATTCTAATAATAATTTTATCATTTAATTCAGCCTTAACACAGATATATCGCAACATTAAAATTTTGTACACTCTTAAGAGATAATTAATGTCTCCAACAGATTCAAGGAGCAAATCTTGAAGATTAATGTCCCAAAAAACATTAATTTAAAGTAAAAATGCCTGTTTATCTTCGAGAAAAATTTAATTAAGAGAAAAACAAATTAAAGAAGTCCGTCTGTGTCATTCGAATACGAAATTCAGCAATTAATTTTTTGTCAGCTGAGCTGAGTAGTCGATTGAAAAAAAGGAATTCTTTTAAAGGCAGCTGAATTCGATTTCTTATTGTTTTCTACTTTCGTTGAAAAAGAATAGGAATACAAAAAAAAAAGAAAAAGTTCTTGAGAAATAGAATGCATTTTTCACCTGGCTATTTCCTCTCTCCTCCTTACCCCACTTATACTTTTAGAAGAGACGGTGATCTCATCCACCCTCATACCCCTGCTGAATGGTTTGTTGATAATGCTCCTCAATTAATTTGCACCGTTGTCGTCCTGTTTTCAGTGTGCACCACCATTCGTAATTCCCTAATAGGGCAAAATCACGCGACAAAACTTTCCCAGAACAAAGAAGTCCTTCTCGTGCTCCGCCTTGGGTCGGCCCCCATTGCTTCCTCTTGAAAAATTACACCATTTGTACACCTTGCACCTAATTTTAGAAAATTGCAGGTGACTTAATGAAAAGTTCCGTAATAGTGGGGAAGGACATTAAAAAATCCTCAGGGAATCTAGGTCAATGCTCCCCGCCCGCACAATTGCTGACATCCGCTTCAGAGTCCGGGAGGGAGGGGGAAGGGCAATACAATATAATGTGAAAAACTGTACTGCCCCATGGAAGTCTGCAATTCCTTTAATCAACGGCTCACTGACAAATGCCATTAGAAACTCAATCGAGTTACGTTGCGTTTATTACGATCATAAATCAAAAGGTCCTAAATCCGCCACAGCTATATATAACGATATTGCAGGGATAGGGTGCCAAACCGGGGCCAACCCCCTTTTTCCTTTTTAAAGCACGTGCACACGCACAAAACATTTATTCTCCGGTTTGATTAGAGTACTTAAGGCCGGGAGCGCCCAAAACTATGCAATTCGGCAAAACCATAAGGAACATGCAGCAGGAACGCGCGTGTTACACACCCTCAGTTAGCCGAAGCAAACCGGGCGAACTCCCATCGAACTCCTGGCGGCGACACCCTCGAAAATTTTCTCGCACCCAAGAGACAGGAGAAGCAGCTGCTGAATATGTAGGGTGTGACGGCGGTGGTGATCGCTGGTGTAAGCTGCATATGCCGGCATCCTCTGGCGCAAGGAGCGTCACTTGTAATCGCTGCTCGAAATAGCTGCAGATTCCTCCCCGGGATGATGGTGCGGGTCCGGGTTTTTATACCCGGGCAAGTGCTGCTGAGGTCGATGCAAGGCCACGCTCCCTCTTCCCTTTTACACATGCTTTAGGGTGGAGGGTGATATTTAAATGAGAAAGATTCCACCCGATGACGACTTTAATCGGATGCTGTTTTCGGGACAATTGCAACATTTTGCTGGAACATTTGATTGGAGTGTCCTCCTCCTCCTCCTCCTCCTAGTCCTCTGAACCCTATATGACGGGAAGATAACAGGGGTCTGATACGATACACCCATAGCCCGTTTATAATTGCGTGCTTCCCTGTGAAAAACAAACAAACCCAGGGGTTTTAGTTAGAGAGAGAGAACATGGAAAAGGACCTTTTGTCCATGATGGAAATTTTCATGGCCAGGACACGCATACGTTGCGCGCCAACGACAGCGGTAGCATTTTTCAGGCTGCCTGCCGCCACATCACACCAGGGTGATATCCAGGAATACATATATTGAGTTATTCAGCGGAATGAGGGTTTCAAATTCCATTAGCCCAAGTATGTTTGCGCTAGGGTTGCGCATACCGGGGGAATTGTGCGGATAATTAGAAAAAAATGGCGTAAAATCAACAGGAATACATATGCTAGCACACCTGCAGGAATTATTGCTGGTCCCTTTTGTTCGTTACCTCTCTCCTGGGCCCTGGTGGACGACTGGAGCCGAATAGTCGCCTCGCAATCTATTTTTCATTTTCCACGGCATCAGATTTCATGGCAAAGTGGCAGGTGAAATTGACATTGGGATACTGTTGACATTGCTAATGGACATAAAACTGCCGACGGCTAGAAAATTAAGTTATACCATGTAATGATAGTAGAATTGAATATTCTTTGTTTAAGGTGACCAATTTTTAAAAATTATAGCTGCTTTTTTTGGTCGTTATACTTTTATGTATATTCAGAAGTGGGATAAAAAATTTAACATTTTAAAATAAACGAAGAGCAACTACATATATCATTCAGTTGCTTTCAAGAGAGATCGTATAAAATGTCATCAAATAATAGCTTAAGAATAGGCAAAAACCACAAATCAATGTATTATAAAAAACTGAGCTAGCTGAAAACGCCTACTATATATTTGTATATAAACTATATATAAACTACCTAATATATATTTGTTTTCGTAAATATAAAACTCTTAGTTAAATTAGAACATTTCGGACAATATATAATATTTAAATTCAACTATATTGCAATTGGAAATCAGCGAATCGTAAGGGTGAATTTTCTTGTTTTACTGAAAAATCTACCACTTTTTTTTATTTTAGAAATAAAAGCTATATTCAGACAGTTATCGTCTAACGAACCAAAAAAGAAAAATTATTCAAAGAAATGATAGCAGTTTATAGTCAAAACTTCGACTTCGTTCTAAAAACTGGAAGTATTTCTTTTTCTTCTCTGAACATACAATATAAATTTCGTCAATCGATATAATAGTTTTTTTTTCTATTACGGCAACCGACTTCGAAAATTGCGTTTCAAGAAAATCGCATTTAAAATTTTAAGTACAATCACAAACTAGTGAATCGAGAAATAGGTGATTTTTAGGAATGTTTCTTTTCGGTTAAAAAATGTGTCTATCAAATTCCTAGTTACCGATCATATTCATTGATAAAAAATATATACACTATATTCTCGGAGATATTAAGGTTGAGATAGGATGGTTCAGAAGTAGAGGATCCATTATATACATAATTACAGCTGTTGTACTTGTTTAAACATTCAGTGCCACAATCATATTCAGCTTGAAATTCAGCTATAGCCAATTATGAGTTATCTCGTGTTTAGTAGCTTATGGGTTAAAAAAAAAAAAATAAAACAGCATTATATTAAAGAAAGATTCCTCTAGGTTGATAATAGATTAATTAAAAAAATAATAACTAGAAACAAAATTACGTTGAAACGTTGAAAACAAATCCATTTTTGGCTAATTTGTTTGCCTTTGGATGGGTGAAATAAAAATAGAAAATATCTACAGAACTTAAAAATTGTTATGGTAAGTACATATTGTTGATTCTAAATAAAACTAGAATACTAAATATAATTATATATGTACGCTTTCATAGATAGAAGGTCTACACTGAGTGTCGAAAACAAGGTCATTGTCTATCAAATAATTTCCTTTCTTCCATATGATTGCATTGCGCTCAAATGCATATCAGAAAACTACAAACTGCCCAAAATAAAATGTTGAAGCTGATTTTAAACTTGCTATGGTACTTTTCCACCTTAAAGCTACAAGAGAAAGCTGATCTTGACCTGGTGAACACCAAAATAAATATCACAACTGAGAAATTCTTAGAAAGATGTTCTAATTCTCATAATTCATTGATTCCGGCAACTAACTGCCTAGCTAATTTTGTAAGCAGGATAGTTAGGATAGGTGATATATAGAATAGTATGTAGGTGGGTTTTATAAAAACAATATTTTCTTAAAGAAAATCAATTTCACGTGAAAATGTAATTTCAGTATCTGCTATAATATTATAATTGAATGAATAATAGTTTCTTACACTTAAGTATAATATAATAAATCCTATTGTATATAAAATGTAAATGTTATCCGTATTAATAAATAAGAATAATAATAATAACTTCTAAATTGTAGATCATACCATAGAGAGAAACTGGCGCATTCAAATCGTTTAAATACTTTTTGAGTTATCATGAGCACAGTTTTGAAATAAAGTAATTTTTCAGGAGAAGCATTTAAAATTTTAAGTATAACACAGGGCTACAAATTTTATATGTATTTCTGCGACCGAATAACTAATGCTACATTTGTATAAGAATATTTCCGTAGATTACAAATTCGTAAAAGAAAATTTTCAATTAGCTCCCGTTTTCGAGAAAAATAGAGTTAAAAAGTGCAAAAAACCGTATTTGGGCTATTTTTGAATGATCATTAAAAAATAACGGATTTTCATAGAAGGTCATAATATAACTTAAATGAAAGCCTGAATCCTAATCTATGGATATGAAAAAGCACTAATCTGTAGACTTTACTTAACAACTTGGAGAACACATTTTTCGTACCGATTTGCCAGGTAAAGTCTTCATTCCCTATTTATTGTATGAAATAATCACTACATAGGAAAAATTATTTCAACGGAATGTTTTGGAAAAATTTGAAAACGTTTCATATTTTTATATTATAATTTAAGGTTCAAATCTTCATATGAGCTACGGTACAAGTTCCTAGCACGATCGTTTTTTTTTTTAATGATTTTTCAGAAATAGGCGAAATACGGTTTTTTGCACTTTTTAACTCTATTTTTCTCGAAAACGGGAGCTAATTAAACATTTTCGTTTGCGAATTTGTAATCTACGGAAAAACTCCTATACAGATGATTTATCATTTGTTGGGCAACTAAATTGGTGTTGACCAGTGTAATAAATATACGCTTGTCTATAAATCGTTGTAACTCTTAGTATTTCAAGGTCTTTAAATTTATTTGCGAAAAATTATTAGAGGATTGTAAAAGAAATAAAATGTAAAAAATCAGTGTTTTAAAAAAGGAAGAAAGGACATACCACACCATTTTCCCCTCAAAATTAGCTGTCGTGGAGAACATGATTCGAATAGGCTAGCGATATAAAAAATCGAGATTTTCAATTAATTTTTCGTGTAATATAAAATCGCACCAGAGACTAAACAGGGATATCGCGTGAAAGATGTCACCTTGCTCTCTCTGTATTTAGTGCCCCTTTTTCGATGTAATATGTTTACCAAATCTCACTTTAATTACATAAGGTGTTTAAGAGTTAAAGAGGAACAGCCAAAAAAAATAAATTTATTTCAATTATAGCGTTGAATTTGATAAGAACGAAAACTGACGCTAACATCATTTCCAAAATGATTTCAAACGTAAATTTGCTAAGCGTTGAATAATTCTGAATAAGACCCTAGAGAAAATTGAGTCTAAAACTGGGGTAGCTGTAGTGTAATTTCAAGTTAAGTTTAATAATTAGTTTTTAATCAAATCATAAATTCAGTACACCCTTCAGAAGTTGTATAAATTCCGACAAAGACTGATCCCTGAAACTTGTACGAAATCGCTTAAAATTGCCTGAAACCGTCGTACGTTGACTTGATCAAAATTGAGAAGATAAGACTTAGATAACTAACTTGGGATGCGTCACAAACTATCTCACATAATTTCCATCTGAACATGAATTACCATTCACCCAACAAGGGTGTGTGTACCCGCCCAAATAATCGTTTTATTACATCTGACGGAACCATACACCCAGAACTAATAGAAAATCTTCTGGATGAATTTTGTTAGAATACAAGAAGCATTTCACGTACCCAAAGAGCTCCTCAATATCCCTACTAAAAACAATTTTCCCGGAAATAGCCTGGAAACAAAATGCCAAGAAAGTTAGTCACCGTTCTAACCCCTTTTTCGCCTAGAATCCCAGAAATCCCTAATACTATCTATCCCTTTTATACTTATATACTTTTCGGTCGGACGAGAAAGTCTTTTAAAGCCACGGCCGGTCGACGGTATGGTGTTGGTCGAAAGCAATAAAATGACAAGTCACGTAGTCGTAGCTAGGACTCGAGGCAAAATTCACATAGTCTCTTCTTTTTTCGTATGAAGACAACGAAGACTTTCATTTAATCCCCGTCCAGCAGTAAACTCCCGAAATCCTTAAGTAACCGGCGGCGGGGTTAACATTGTTTCGGGAACACTTCAAGGGGGTAGTGGAAGCTGGGCGGTGGCGCATGGACCATGAGAATTGCTGATAAATTGTCACAGATGCGATTTAAATGTTTCACATCCCTACCTCATCCCTGCAGTATCATCACAGAACACGAGTAGCAGCACCCGTAATGCAGAGGGTATGTATTATAGTCACAGACAATCGAAGATCTCATTTTATGAGTACGCCATTTCGCTATTCAGCCATTCATTCAGCCGTAGCGTTATCAGTTGTACAGACGGTATAATTCATTCGCTCCATTGGGGTCATTTCCTTTCGTATAACTTTAATTTCATTTTTAGATGGCGCTGGGGGCTAATGAGTTGAAACGAAGACATATACAGAGGAGCCCTAGGAATTGTCCTCGTGGGTCCTTTAACAACTGAACAAGCTGAAGAGTTGTAAGCCCGTTTATTACAATACCCCTCTGGGGAGGGCTTGTTTCAATATTAGAATCTATCCGTAACTTAAAGCCATAGTTCATCCCTCAATGAGAGTAGGCCGGGGGGGGGGGGGGGGGGGGGGGGGGGGGGCCCTGTAGACGAAATGAATCACTCACAATGAATAATGAAAAACTTTTTAAACAAATTGCCTCGACTGGGCATCGCTGTTTGGGTGACTAGAGCCCGCGCTCCCAGAATTTATTACGAGGTTCGGCTCTGCTGCATATGGACGGGACAATGACACCCTTTTCGGGGTGAACTGAACTTTTTGAAATGTTTTTAAGCCCGGAAAATGAAAATGGGTGTTCGTTCCACAGCTTTTGTTTTTGTTTTTGTTGCAAATCTACTGGGAGAGGAAAAGGGGGGCACCAGATGCAGCATAAGCAGCAACAACAACAACAACAACAAGAACAACAATTGCAACAGCCAACAGTGGCAGCAGCAGCAGCCGTCGTAGCGGAAACATTAACTTTAAACAATTTATGGACGTGACCCTTTATCACCTGGAAATTAAGCCCTCCCCGTTTCTCTCGCTATTTGCACAGGAAAGATTTATATCGCATTGCGGTAGAGTAGTGCGCTCTGTAGCCGAAGCCTGAAGCCCATCGCCCGGAAAGTGCCCAGTGCGGCGGCATTTGTTCTGAAATTGAAATATACGTGAGGAAAATTAAATATTTTTGTGAAATGGAAATGCAAATCCTGAAAAAGCTTATTTGAGCTCCTGGGGGTGTTAAGGAATTTACACCTTTGGTATTTTAGAAACCCCAGCCAAACGCTACAAGTGACCCAAAATTTCATACGTATAAAAGCAATTTTATTTAATCTTACATACGTTCTAAACCTATTTAAATTTAAATATCGTTTCGTTTACCCAGTTCTATACTCTATTAGGGCTATAATTCGTTTAATTTATAACTCTCTCTATTATATTAATTATTCATATTGTACATCTTCAGCCCTTTCGAAACTCAATTAGGTCCAAGGGTTTTAAACCATTTAAGTAAATTAAATTTTATAAACCTATTTCAGGCAGCTAGAAAGTCGATTAGGACAATGTGTTGTTTAATTTAAAATTCCGACCCCCAATGGTCATTACAAATACATCTGAATTCCACACAATTCTGAACTCCATTAGGACTGCAATTAATTTAGTTTGAAAAATCTGACCAAATAATCAATTCCACCTTTCAATTGCAGAATTAATTCGAAATTCGATCAGAGACACACATTTTTATGTTCGACAACTTTTTCAATTTAGGGTAATAGAAAAAAAAACTTTTATTTGGAAAATTTAACTGAATAAATTAAGTTTATGTAGTTTGGCATTCGTTTTTTTAAATCAACCTTTATTTAAATTAATTTTTGTTATTGCAGAAAATGCATAATTATTTGGTTTAATATGCAATTTAAAATTAAAAATATTAAATTCGAATCTTTAGATATCATTTCAAAAAACATAATGATAAATAAAATTATTCGAGCAAAAGGCAACTCATGAACACAATTAAATTTAAATTTAATTTAAAGAACGGCCTGAATTTTTATTATTTTAAAATAAATTAAAACGTTTCGTAATTTTGGCAGCTTCATGTGATATTTATATTCGGTATAATCTGGCAAATAATCACGAGTAGACTCACGCTTGAGGAACGTTTAATTATAAATAATTATATAAAAGGGCTCCCCAGATCGGGTTTTTTTTGGCTAAATCGACTGTACATAAGTAAAATAACTAGAGGATTCTAGGTAAGAAGTCCGAAGGAAAAAATCGCAGAATTTCAATTTTTACATTTTCCCTTGTATTTCTTAAGCTCTATAGAGGCAAAAAAATTATTTTCTAAAATAGGACTCCCCGGATCGGGTTTTTTGGCTAAATCTACTCTAAGTGAAATAAATAGATGATTCTAGTCCAGAAGCAGAAAAGTCCAGAGGAAAAAATCGCAGAATTTCAATTTTTACATTTTCCCTTGTATTTCTTAAGCCTTATGGAGGTAAAAAAATTATTTTCCAAAATAGGGCTCCCCGCATCCGATTTTTTGTCTAAATCGACTCTAAGTAAAATAACTAGATGATTCTAGGGAAAAAACAGAAAACTCCAGAGGAAAAAATCGCAATATTTAAATTTTTACATTTTCCCTCGTATTTCTTAAGCCGTATAGAGGTAAACAAATTATTTTCTAAAATAGGGCTCTCCGGATCCGATTTTTTTTTTTTTTTTGCTAAATCGATTCTAAGTAAAATAACTTGATGATTCTAGGGAAAAAACAGAAAAGTCCAGAAGAAAAAATTGGAGAATTTCAATTTTCACATTTTCCTTTGTACTTCTTAAGCCCTATGGAGATAAGAAAATTATTTTGTAAAACAGAGCTCCCCGGATCGGGGTTTTTGACTAAATCGATTCTAAGTAAAATAACTTGATAATTCTAGGGAAAAAACAGAAAAGTCCACAGTAAAAAATCGGAGAATTTCAATTTTTACCTTTTCCCTTGTACTTCTTAAGCCCTATGGAGATAAAATCTAAAATAGGGCTCCCCGGATGGGGTTTTTTGGCTAAATTGATTCTGAGTAAAATAACTAGATGATTCTAGGGAAAAAAATAGAAAACTATAAAAACCGTATAGATTCAGTTTGCGGTTTACACGCTGATGACATCATTAGTTCTGATTTCTTTAAAAATAAAACAGACGATCGCATTACGATCAATGAAGATCATTACCATGGTCAATGAATATTTTTTTGAAAACATGATTACCATAGATCTTGGCGAGATGTGATTTCAACAGGATGGCGCTACGTGACATACAGCGACAAAAACCATCGATTTATTGAAATCACTCTTTATTCACTCTGCACTCTTATTTCATAATTAACCATAACACTATTTTCTTTTTAATCGATATTTGTAAATCTATTACACTAATCTACACCAAATTTTTGTCCGAACAAGTGATAAATAATTTATATACAATTTTTTCCGTAGAGTATGAATTCGCAAACAAAAATGCCCTATCACTTCATGTTTTTGCAAAAATAGAATTGAAAAATACAAAACACCATAAAGTAGCTCAAGTAACAATATGAACATTTAGTTATTCAATTAAAATACGAGAAGCTTTAATATTTTCGGGAATATTGCGTGGAAACCACTTTTCTCTATAGATCGTTTAGTTCATACAACAGATTATGAAAATCACTGCGTCCGCAAGCTCATGAAAATCTTATTCCTGAAGATGCTTTGTAAGTAATATAGATTACTGGTATTTTATATACATATATCGGATAAGGATTTAGGTTCTCTTTTGAGTCGTGTTACGAGCTTTTTCCACGTTTCGTTATTTTTAATTAATGTTTAAAAGTGGCCAAAATACGATATTTTGTACTTTTCAAACATTTTTTTTTTTTTCAAAAACGTGGCATGATAGGAGATTTTTGTTTGCGAATTTATAATCTACGGAAAAAATATTTTGTGATTTTAAGAAATTTTATTAAGTACTTTACTCACGAACAATCATTTATATGAAAAAAAGTTTAGGGATCTTTTTCATAGAGCATGCTATATAATTTTTATATCAACTATTTTTACAAAAAAAAAACTCACAGTTTAAGAGATATTTTTGAAAAACCGTCTTTTTGCATTTTTGACCTTTTATAAAATTTTTAGCACATCCCGTATCAATAGAGATTTTTGTGTTTTCCTTTAGAATGATAAAACGTAAATTTTCAACTCCATCGGAATTTGTCCGAAGTTGAATGTCGACTCTGACTGGATTATTTAAAATTCTATGGGGCTTTAAACAACACTCTTTAGAAAGGAATCCTTTCTGAATATATAATACAATTAAAATTTCAACTTGATCAATTCAATAGTTAAAACATTCTTAAAGACTCCAAATACGTACAAAATTCTGTACAAAAGTAAAAGAAAATACTCTTAATTTGAAATTTGAATAGCACACAATTTGAAATTCAGTGGTCAAAGACTGGTTTGTTTCGAAATTCGAATTGTCTATTTTGAGACCTACAGGGTTTTTTTTCGAAACTTAAAGTATTAATACCAAATAAATTAATTCTAATAAGTAATAATTATAAGAGTTTATTGAACTAACTCACCTCAATATACCCCTGAATACTGTCGCATTGCTCAAGAACAAGAATCGCTGGATTAAACTTGAGTTCGTCAGGTGAACAGGGGCTTAAAAATCCGCTATCTGCATCGCTATGTGTTGAAAGTGGTCTCGGCTTCCTTATTTTATATTGAATACTTCTACTGGGCACTGGACCAGGATTGAACAGGACATAATTCGACTCAATAGGAATCGTCCTATTCCTGTAATGAACATCAGTTTTCTGGACACAAAAATCCGATCGATGAGATCGCAACGAAGTTGTGCAAAAAGGCGCCAAATTTAAAAGAGTTTTTCGTCGTACCAGTGTTGATGAGTCAGCTGTAATAATAGCAGCACGTTGGCCTCCACCAAAGGACACCTTTTCATTCTGCAGTGAGTCAGTTATTGATTTTAAGAGAAAAGACGAATCATCAGATTCTTCTGGGGTAACTATTGGTGACTTGGTGCCGATGGTATTCCCCCTCCTCACATTTCTTAGAGCATCAGCTGGATCGAATTCCTCTGGTTCAATGGTGAAGTAATTGTGTTCCTTCCTGGGGGATTGTTCCTCGTAAATAATTTCCTCGACCATATCCTCGTCGCCATCGATTTCTGATGATGTCGATTTTGTCGAGGAGGGCGGCGATTCAACTGTTGGTGGTATTGGTGTTGGGGGTGGTTTTACCACCACCGGGGGCGTTGGGTCATTTTTCTTCATGTCCTTTTCGTTGATAAAGTCAACGCTTGGATCGAATAGGCAATAGTTATCCAGATGAGGTATCCCACCCTTACGGGGCCTCACGGGAATATTCTTGAATAGACTTGAAGTAAATTCGGGCTTTGCCAGGATGTCGTCTTCTTCCGTTTCATCCTTAATTTTCTTGCTGTTATTAGGATTATACAGGATATACTCGTTCAAGCCGTTTAGTTGTTGCGTATCGTTCTTCTCTTTGGAAGAGACTGTAGATTCTGTAGAGTTAGAGTTAGAGTTGGAACTGCTGCTATTGTCCTCCGTGTGTTTAGTGGCGCCTGTTAGTGAAAACAAGCCGCGGCTGTTTATCCTCGATATGCAGCTTTTCAGCTCAGAGACTCTGCCCTTGTAGGGGCTGCTCTTCACCTTCCCGGCGACTTCACCAGATGATGATGATGATGATGATGACGATGATAACAACGTGGAGCCTTTCCTTTCGGCGGTACTGCCCTGGGAATTACTACTGCTGCTATTGTCTGAAGCTTGGCTTGTTGAATGCTGCTGCTGCTGCTGATGCTGCTGTGAAGGAGTTGGAGCGCCCGGTTGAGGGCCCTTCAGGCCCACTCGTTCTTGAGTGCTCTTTATTAACCCTTTGCTTTGTTGCCGGCTTCCCAATCTTTGCGACTGGGATTGTTGTTTTTCGCCGGAAGCCCCACCACCACCACCACCACTACCACTACCACCACCCTCTCTGGCGAAGTTAAGTGATGGAATTTGGTCTAAGGGTGGAAGCGGTGGAGGTTTTGGAGGCTCACGATATGGCGGTGGCAGTGGTTTTACACTCATCGTGACAAAATTTCCTATTATCGCAGTCGTCTCACAAGTCGGTGGAATGTCACAAAATAGTTCGGTGAATTCAGCAACGTAATTATTTTGAACCCCTGTAAATAGTTGTTCAGTTAATTTTGTAGATGTCGCTGTATAATAATTATTTCGGATCCCTTTAAATTGCTCAATTTCACTCCGAACTATAGGAGATTTTGTAGGTATATTTCGGATCCCTACAGATTGTTGGATTTGATTCCGAACTATATTAGGATTTGTAGATGGCGCTGTATAGTGGGGGCTTTTATATTTTTGATTCTGTTGGTTAATATCGGTGGGGTTCTTTGAGGACCCTTTTGGTATTTTAGTTGCGCTTAAATCAATCGGTTTCGGTACACGCAACCGACTTTGCCTACCCTTTATTATTTTAAGGGATGATTCATCTCGTTTGGATTGCAACAAAATCGGCTGTATTATTGTGCGCCGAGATCCAACATCTTTGGCCCTTTCGTTCGATGTCTGGCAATTTCCTTGGATGATTTCCTGGGATGGTACGTGATTGTTAGTACTCCCAAAATTGGGGGATTCCCCTTTTCTTGGATAATTTTGCTGCTGCTGCTGGTGGTGGTGGTGATGTTGTTGCTTGCTACCGGCGATTTTCGTTGTATGATTTTTTTGTGATGATGGCAAATCATCACCAGACGATTCCTGACATGATGATGTAGGACGTCGTTTTACTGTACCTGTAAACGAGCTGGGCGAATCCCAGTCGTAAAGGGACGTCTTCAGATTATTATTATTATTAGGGCCGTTACCGTGGTAGCAGGAGGAAGCATTTTGGGATCGTTTCGGTATCATTTTCCGCCATATTTTTCATTCACTTTCATATACCTTGTTCACGGACCCTATTTAAAGTAAGCATTCACTTTTTTTTTTTCGTAACTTTTCTCTACTTCACACCTACATATACATATATTTTATTTTCTACCCTATTTTAAGGGCATCAGCCCGAACTAACGGGATTTTTGCACGGCATGTCGCTTAAGTTCACGTCACTAGCACACATCTAATTAGAAAAGAGGTGTGGATTGGAGGTGGTACACAAGAAGAAAAGTCATGAAAAGGATCCGGTCCGTGTCGGGTGGAATTAGAGAGGTGTATACACATACATATATATATATATATATATATTTATAGTGCAGGGTCCCAGTGGGTATTTTGTATGTGTCAGTGGGAGGATGACACCCAGGACACCACAAGAACAAGTGCAGGGATGTGTCATAAATAAAGAGAAAAGGACTCTCGGCGGAGGTGTGTCAGGTCGGGTGTATGTTTATCTGTTGTTGTGATTTATTCTTTACGTTACACGAGGGACGACGACGGGAAATTGTATTTTCAGGGCTTTTCGCTGCCGCAAAAAGGATTTTTCTTTCATTCAATTTATTTCGTGCGGAAGGGGCGTTATAATGTGCTCTACGAGTTTGGATAAGGGCTGGTGGTTGCTGCTGCTGCTTTTGTGATTTAATGGTGCATTTTGAAGCGTTTGGGGGCTATCAGAACCAGAGCAAAAGAGATTTTTTTCTTTACGTTTGAAGACGTATCATACTTTGGAGTTAGGGCGATAATTACATCAAAAATTAGATTATATTCAGTAAATGTTACAAAAAGAATAAAGTTGGAAAATTGCCATTTTCCCACATTTCTCACTTATTAAATTATGGATAATGGTAGATAAATAAATTAAAATTAAAATACATAACAATATGTGAAGTAACAAAAAATAAATAAATAAGAAAAAATTAATAAAATAAAAGGAAGAAATACAAAACAAGTTTAATGTAATAAACCTTTTATTATTAAAGTTCTACACGATAACAAATGTTGGTTTAAATTTGATCCAAAATTTGATGTGAATTTTATAGAACCGCAACTTGTAAAAATTATAAAGGCCTAGATTAAAATAATACGAATAATTAGTCGCCTAATTTAGAATAAAATCAATAGCTCATTGCCTTCATTCAATAAGATTTGTAAGATTTATTTCGTTAGTTTTCAAGCAAACTCTTATACGATTTTAAATTACACCAAAATTTCTTACCGTGTATAATTTCGAAAAAAAAATTAATTAAAAAATTCCATCACATCATATTTACCAGAAAATAATATTTTTTTTTCATTCTTGGACATTTATTAAAAAATAAATGGATATCGAAGAAGCTCGAAACGTAATTTTTATGAAAGTTCAACTCCTACACATTGAAGAAGAGAGACTCATGAAAAACTCGTTCCCTAAACAAATCTTAACCCATTTGCATCATTAGCGCATATATACGCTCAATTTTCCTGGTCGCTATCACCAGGGCGTATATATACGCTCAATTTTGTGGTTCCTTCTCACAAGAGAATTGAGTGTGACATTATATGTACCTATTTTTCGTTTTGTGGGTTTTGTTGTGCTCATTTTAGACATAAAAACCATACCTAAATGAAGCTAGGCTGCTCTTAGAAATGCAAATGAAGAAGAAATTACTAAAACGAAGATGATCCAAAGATCCAATAGTGATTCGTGAATTCGAGTGGGGAGCATAAAATGATTTATTCATGAAATGTGTACAGAATGATGAAATATGAAGTTCTTTTTATCGGTTGTATTTTTTCTACTTAAATATAATTATAAAAAAAGTATAATAAGAGCCTTTTTTCCTTTTTCTTCCTTATGATGCAATTAATAAAGTTTATTAATAACTAATATTTTAATGTTATAATAAGTTTAGAATTCAAACTTTAATATGGATATTTCCAAACTTTTCTTTTCTTAACTTTATTTTTCTCGAAAACGTAAAGTGATTAAAACATAAAAAATTTACATTAGTGGTTAGTTTACATTAAAGAAATGAAGAAAAAAAAGTACATTACGTATGAAGGGCAAGAAAAAAGTTAAAATTTTTAAACTATGGTAAATGAAATAATATTCTGGACTATTTTATGATATTTAAAATGTTAAGTCCTTTACTGGTATATCAACCTTTGAAAACCGACCATTATTTTAGAAAACATTTGTAGACTTCTTGAATTTATATATCCTTTCGAGGATGAAATTAAAAAGAATACTATGGGAAAATTTTTGAGAAATGAACTTTATGAGTATGCCGTCACATGGAACCAAAAAAGCCTTGGGAAATCTTTAGAAGTGCAATTAATGAAATGCAATATTTATTATATTCTGGGAGCAATTAATTTAATTTGGTCTTTCCTTTAGTCTATAAAAAAGCGGCCAACTGTGAGTCGGTCTCGCCCATGAAGGGTTCCGTAGCAGCAACTAACATAATATAAAAGTTCTTGTAGTTCGTTGTAACTTTGATCGATGTTTTAATAATAGTGTATTTTTTTTAAATTAAGTTCAAAGTTTGACGAAAAAAATTTTTTGAGTTTCAGTTCTAAGTATGGGGACTCGCACTTGGCCGCTTTTTTTCTATTTTTGTGTGGAAATCTTAATGCGGTTCACAGAATACATCTACTTACCAAGTTTCAACAGAATAGTTCTTATAGTTTCGGAAAAAAGTGGCTGTGACATACGGACGGACAGACAGACAGACATGACGAATCTATAAGGGTTCCGTTTTTTGCCATTTGGCTACGGAACCCTAAAAACGCAATGCCTGCAGACTTATAAATAAATAAATAAATACTACTGCAGTGGATTTTTAAAAGTTGAAGTAACGAAATAGAGCTTTATAAATTTAACACTTTCGGTTTTAAAGATAATCTGTATAAAAAATAAATAGGAAATCTGGTTAAAAGATAGAAATGCAAAATATTATTGTGCCGAAATTGAACAATTTTGCAAAATACTTCTAATATTGTAATTTTTTAATGTAATTTAATTTTATGTGAGTGGCCACAGCATTTAAATCCTTTCATAAAAGTGGTAGTTTTTATATTAGGGTGTTGGTAGCCAAACAGAAGGGTAGACACATTTTTTTCAACAATTAAGAAAATAAAATAGGAAAACAAAAAAATTGATAAAATATCCCCATACTAACATAAAGTACGAGAAGTCAATTCCAAAGGACAGAAATAAGAAATAAAAGTCTTAATCATTTTTTAAATGTACTCTAGGAAAAAATACAGTGAACATAATAAAAATTGCAATGCGGTATACAAAAAATTCCCATACTGTGCGTGATTTTTAATTAACAATTTCATTATTTGTATTTCTGTCTTCTTTTTACAACATTGTATGGTAATTTTCCTAAGAAAATTATTTTCCTCATAGAGAAATTACATATTCGAGAAGTTTTGCTAAAGTTTTAGAAGGCGCAACCTTTTCACAGTTTTTCTAACATAATTTCATTAAATAGAGAAGTTACTTTAAAGCACTTTAATTAAAAAAAATTAAAAAATATATTTCTAATTTTTTTTTTAGATATATATTTACTGATTCAATTTAAAATTATAAATATCTGGTTTTCCTTAATTCTCATCGTAGGGAAATATTTAGTTTAATTAAGATTTTTTTTTCGGGTTCTAAGGTAAATAAAAAATAAATAATAAAAAAATAAAAAAAAATTAGCTCTTATTTCAAATCTGCTATCACTTACTATTTGTTCACAACTTTTATAAAATATCCACTAGATTATTAACTAACAAACAATTTAGTAAATTGGAATTAATTTTTCTGTAATAGTTACACCAACATTTATAAAAAGAACTTAATCTCATTTGAGGATGGCAAGATATAGAAAAAAATTATAATAAAACTAATAATAATAAATTAGTAATATAATACTAGAAATTATAAAATAAAATATAATTTCCAACTAAAGTGAATAAATGTTGCATATGAGCTGAGCTGTTGTTTTTTTAAAGTGGTATAAGTCCATTTATTCATACATTAAAATATTTATAATATTATTCATGGGTCTCATTGTATGTACCAACATAATAAAAAAAAAACGAAAATAATCCCCTCGGAAAAATTTATTACTATTATTTGCCAAAATCACTATCAGACCAAACTGAGATATTATTGTCTCTTTTAGAGGGGTTAGAACTCAATGTAATATTTAAATTATTATTGATATTTTATGCACACTGAACTGAACTGATAATAATTAATAATTAATGCGATTAGAAATTTGTTTCAATCATTATTACGCATTCCTGCGATAATATTTTACGGTTATATTTCTTTTGATTAATTTATGAGGATATTGTTCACTATTGACTGATTAATTAACCATTAACTCATTGTTTCCGAAAATCGATTTATACCAAATAACGACTCATATCTTTTTGTTAAAGGTAAGCTAAATATTTTATAGTTTGGGGATGAATAGCAGTTCAAAATTATCCTTATTTGAAAAGCTGCCACCAATTTACTCTTATGCTACCAGATCACAACTTAATCAATCAATTTTTTAATTGAAGAGAACAAAATCAAACCCGGACATGAGCTTTTGTAACCACAACCGAAATTCCAAAATTGAATCAAATTGTGCCCTTTTATCTCTCTCTCGAATTCACTCTGATCCCATTAAGTAAAACAAAAAAAAAAATTGTTAATTAAATTATATCCCATTCTCTTGTCACATTAAGGTCCCCTTTAATGCCCATCCAGAGAAAAAATAGCACTCAGGTAAACGACCGAAATGAGGTTGAGGTTGAGGCTCAATTTTTCTTCCAGCCACGTTCCACCATCGCGGAGTTATTACTACGCAACCGGGAGGCAGCACACGTCCGGGCGATTTCTATATATATCTATATAAAGAAATACAACAAAATCTCCCGTCGCCCGGACAGGAACATGCAGAGGTAAATTTTATTAGGTCCCCCCGGCTAATTTTATGTTATTTGTCCCGAAGCTTTTTGGGAAGAAAAATGAACTTGTGGGTGGGTCTCTGTGGGGCACCGAAATATGTCCCCGAGCGTACTGAACCGAGTTCGGTAGTAGGTCCCTTGGTTCTGAGGGATACAAAAAAAGGTATGTACATGAAGGTTGCGGGGGTGGGTAAAACTTATTAAATATTCATCGAAGCTTAGAGCCACTCTAAGAGCTATTTAAATTCACGTGGAACCACATAAAAAACGAGGATAAACCTCCTTGACCCTGTGCTAAGTCCTAGATACAAGAACGTACTAAGGCACACAATTTTTTTTTTTTTTTTTGTTGGATTCCGTGCGTTTCACCTGAGTACCCCTATATACACCCTCCCCCATTCCCGGTTGTACTTTACTTTCCCTTGACTAATAAAAATTAGGATAACTTCCGCAATCAAATAAAAATTCCGGAGACTGTTGACGATAAGTACTCCGCCGCCCGCCATCAATCGGGTTAACAGCCCCAAAAGGAGTCTCCGCGAGGAGTCACCAAGGAAGCCAGAAAGATTTCACATCGCAAGCGATCAATTACTCACGGCAGGTTTATTTCGGCGTAGCCAGTCATGCGAATAAACAAATAAAAATGTTGACAGGGTGCTCTGCCACCACCACCACTAACAAAAACAACAACAACAACAGCAACAAAAACAGAAGAGCTCAGTCACAACAGACGAAAACCAGTGGAGCACTACCTCGAGCTCATGGTTAAGGTTAAGGGGGGCAAAGGCCTTCAACATCATTCTGAGCCACATCGCCGAAAAATATAAAAATAAAAATAAGAAACGATGAGCAGTGAGGGGGGGGGCCTTTGGACGGGAAAAGAGCACCACACTCTTGGGAAGGCCCACCAACAAACAAAAGAGCGCCTCGAGGTGTTTACGTGTACATTTTACCGGAGTACTGCCCTACGTCTGTTTAAAAAGGATTCAGTGGAGCCCCATCAAGGTATACGTATCCTTAAGAGTCCTGCAAAAAAAAAAGGAATCTAGGGAAAAGGATGTAACCCACCAGGACACTTGGAGTTTGGACAGGATTTTTATGAAATCAGTGACATGGATCACACACCACAAAGAGGTCCTTTTTACACCGATAAAACGTATCTCACCACCTTTGCCTTTCAGCACTGGTAATCCTTGTTAAATAATTTTCATTAAGAAAACAACTATTAAAAAAACAAAATAAAGGGCATTTTTCTTATTTTTAAAAAAAAATTCAGCCGTTACAAAGGATACCCAAAGAAATTTTGTTCATATAAACGCGGCGGCCCGATATTTTCAAGGATTTTTTTTACTTTTTGATGGGAGATTTTCGCGCGAACTAAACACTACCGATGCCCGCGGGAAACTGAGTTGTAAGGAGCCCCGGCGTTCCGGTATACGAGGGCCCACCCACTGTCACTTGAAGGGAAGAATTACAAGTGTCTGACCTAGAACTTAACTTCTGCGCCCACTCTTATCAAAGACATACCCGTGACGTCAGACTGGTTGGGGAAGAAGCATACCCCATCTAGGAGGAGAATGGTTCATTTGACCTGCGCATTTTTAACTCATAAACTTTCCCTTTATCGCTGGAAGTATGTTTTGGGGGTATCCTTGCCCTTGTACCTTTCTTTTTTGTGTTTTGTTTCAGGACCGAGGGCACAGTACGCGTGAATGTACACAGTTAAAAAATTTTTTGGAATATTGCAACATTATATCAAAAATTATTGACATCGAATTTTAAGAGTAATATTACAGGAAACTAACTTTAATATTATATAAAACATTTAAAATTCAAAAAGAGATTAAAATTACGTACGAATAAATGTAAAAATGCAATTTTCCAGAAGTGAAACGCATTTTTGAAAGCGTTTTTCCATGCGACGCGTCCAAACTTAAAAATTTTCTGAAATTGCATACTATAGGGCAGTTTAGGGTAAATCGCGCAATAGCTTAGCTAATAAAGGTATGATTATATAAATTGATTATTTTGCTGCTTTCTGCTCTTTCTAAAAAAAGGAATTTCTCTTTTGTAACGTTTTTCTTCAATTTAAACACCCCTGTGGTATGCAATTTCAAAACTTTTTTAAGTTTGGAGGTATCGCATGGAAAAGCGCTTTCAAAAATGCGTTTCACTTCTGTTGTTCTAGATGAAACTTCTCTTCCTTATTTTTCTATGATATCGCTTATGTTCCTACAGCAATATTATCTTTCTTGCGATTGAGAAAGAATGAAAACTGTACTATTCTTATCTAATAAGCTGTGAAGACGGTGAAAAAGGTTCGGTGTCATGCTTGATATATTTCCCTCATAATTTTTTTAATGATCTGTGATCCGGATCTACACTACTCAGAACAATTATGACATAAAAAAATGTTTCTCAGAAAGTGCTCAAATTTGAAAGACGATTTCTGAGCCACAAATCAGCGCAGCAGAGCATTTATAAGCGTTATAAGCCTTGATAAGGACCCCAGAGACTCACTTTCGCAGTAGTTCTGAAGGAATGAGGATAGAACTCAATTAGTGAACGAATTTCCACAAACTTCCATTTCAACACTTAAATTTCGTTTTTGTTCCTGCGTATAAGATTATTGTTAGCAAAAAATGCATCAATTTTTCAGTATAGGTAAAACTTTACCTGGCTTTCACACCTTTCCCTATAGCACGTACCTGAATAAAACGTATATTCTGCACATCTATGAAAAAATACCTTTCGCTTGATATATGTTTCATTAAGATACGTACACGGGAAATAGGTTAAAAAAGGATTACAATTTTTGGCTTTAACTATTAATATATAAAATGGTAACGCTGTTAAATTTATTTTAAATTGAAGAGAAAGAATCATACTTTCTCATGCATTGATCAGAATTATCAGGGAAAAAATTATCCAGATCTATATGCATTATCAAACCTTGCAAATTTTGAAACTGAAAACGTGACCTGGATTTTCAAGGTCACGAACTGTAGGGTTGCATCCAATCAAAAAATCCATACCGATTTCGAAAAGTAAATGTTTCAACCATTAGTTTAAAAAAAACAGATACCAAAAATACTACGTTTGTATCGTTTATGAAAAATAAAATTTGTTGTTAATGGTTTACAAAGTTCAATATTGTTTAAGTTTGAAATACTAGAAACATAAGATTACAAAAGGGTTTGGAATAACAGAGCTGTAAAAAAAGTACTACCATTACCATTAAAATTACCAGTGCAAGTTCTTCAAAAAAATGTAATTACCATTACCAACAATTGCTATCAGTACTTCACCATTACCGCACGTCAGATACATTTCTTAGCATTACCTAGCACTACTCAGCATTGCGTGGCATAAAATATTTATATATTTACTTGCTGGATTTTTGTTTAAGGTACCTACTATTACCGTCTAGAATTTTCAAAAAATGAATTTTTTTTTTTTTTACATTTTTAGATTCTTTATACCTTCAATAATAACTGTCTAAAATATTAAATCGAAATTCGAAGCCAGTGCCGAGATATAACGACTCAATTGAAGCGCGCTCTCGGCTGTTCCCATGTTCTAAATAAACTTTAAATGCGTTTTTCTCGAGTTTAGGTTTTTTTAACTGGCGGACAGTTAATCTCCGGATCTACTGGGCCGATTTTAATAAACTTTGAAGCATTCTGTTCGTTGTTATATCCTACGTGATAGTTTACCACAATTTGAGCACAAAAAAAATATATAAAATTGTTGAGCCTGAAAAAAGGTCGAAAAAAGGGCGATTTTTGAAAAAAATTTTGAAATGGCCGCCATTTTTTTATTTTTAATGATTTTTCAATTTTTCTGGTAAACTATCACGTAAGAGCACTTCCTTTTTGTAACTCTTTTTGAATTTTATGTTTCAGACTTACCGTTCCAGAGATTAACTGTCCGCCATGCAGCAATGTTTTTTTGAGAAGAAAATTTGAGCGCCCTGTATTAAATTAACAGTTAATAGAAAATAAAAATAAAAATTTTTTTCGTAATCTTCAAGAACTGTTTAATACTGTAAAAAAAAGTTTGATAACAATATATAATATAGAAAGTGAAAAAAAAATTGTTGAATATATGTCATTTTTTAGCATTCTAGACGGTAATAGTACCTTAAAGGGAAAATAAAGTATTTTTATAGTTTTATATTTCGTATTTTCTAATTCAGGTCTCGAAAATCCAGTAGTTAAATTTTCTCGAAATTTGAATCTGAAAGGTAATGCTAGGTAATGCTAAATAATGCCAGGTAATGATTGTGAAGTACGGTAATGATGAAGTACCAACACCATTACTTGGTAATAGTAATTATATATTTTGAGGTAATGGTACTGCTAAATTGTCTTGCTTGCAGTAATGTATTATAAAAATAATGCATTACTTTACAGCTCTGTACTGAATATTTTAAAATTTGCAGTATTTATGGATGATTTCGTTCTTTAGGTGTAATTGAAATACAACATAATTTTACATTAGAAAATTAAAAATCCAAAATTTCAGATACAAAATTAAATTTATGTTCTAATTTCACACTATCGTTTACAATGACCAGATGGGCACAAATGGCTTTTACAATCGTATTACAAATTTAGAGATGTAAAACTGCATTATAATTTTAATTTTACGTTCTCAAAAGAATTCTTTTACATATTTAAAAACTCTTCTTCACACCACCGGCGTAATTTTACAATTAACAAGTTAAATCAGTTCCACATAAAGTCGTAATTTTACATTGAGAAATTAATTGAATTGCTCTTTAAATTTGACGTGTAATTTTGTAAAATTGATTGTTGGCAACAAATTGCCAATATTGATTTTTGTAAAAAATATTTACTCTGTACGTTTTTCTGATACATTCCCGGCTGCAAGTGCTGAAATTGCAAAAGACCTGAACAGAATAAATCGGGAGCTACCCGGGAGGGGAAAGATGAAGGGTGTCTGACGCCCCCGAAAATTAATACCCTCATGGGAATTCCTGGAGCAACTGGCACCAGCATCCAGCATCACCAGCAGCAGCAGGAGCAGCATCAGCCACCGTCCTCATCGTGCGTCGTCATCTGCCACTTTGGTGTATACGGAATGAAAATTTTCCCAGTTTCCCTTGAAGGTGTCCTTCCTCTTGTACTTTCCGGGAGACACAACCTCCCCGGGATCGGATATAATTTTGCACATACATCTCTGGAATGATAACTCACCGTGAGTCATCGGATGAAATGAAACGTAAAATGGGTTTTAACACCTTCCCGCATTTCGCCTAGCCTTTGAGATGTGTGAATGAATGGGCGTCGGGAATGGGAGAGCACCAGGAAGAGGACAGGCATCTCCGGGACTAAGGGAATTAGGGATAGGATCCTTTGTTGGATCTCCACCGCATTCAGGTAATCCGATGTAATTATGTCCTTTGTCACACCTTTGGCTCTTTAATCTTAGGATGCACAGACGGATAATTGGTTGAATAAATAACAGAACGGATTCGAGGAACGATACAATATCCGAGATTAGGAGGCTGGGGATGGATCAGGAGATTAGTGCGTTCTCTGTTAAGTAAATTACAGGTGAATTACTTAGGCGTACTTACACGTTCAGTTTATTGCATAAGAAACAATTATCTCGTTTTCTATTATCTCTTTTAGGAAGGAGTTCTTCTTATTCATTTCATTAATTGCACTACTATAGAAGCGGTAGAAAGGGAATGAAAGACTACAGTAGGTAGAGATTGTGTATAAGTGTAAATAAAATCGTATTACTTAATTTCACAGAAAAATCGTTCTCTTAGAACTTTTGCAATTCTATATTATAATGTAGCCTTATTACGGAAAACGAGACGAATCAATTTTTCTATTCGTCTCTTATAGCTGAATTGCCTGTAATATTTCTTATAACAAATTTTACGTGCAATTTAACTACAAGAGACGACACAGTACGATTCGTTTCTCCTTTCATTAAAGCCCTATAAATAAACAAACAAATAATAAGTAAATAAATAATAATAAGTATTTTTCATAGCAAATTTTAACATGATTTTTTAGTGAAAAAAATACTACAACAAAAAATTGTTGATTTTATTAATCTTCTTTTTATTTTGAGTAATATAAATTTAGTATTTAGTCAGTTTTCGTACCATTTTCTAAAATCTACATGAGAGCACTTAAAATTGCAAAATTAACCAAACCAACGTAAAGAGCAACTAATTTAAATTCAAATAGATCTAATTCAAAATCATGCATAAACAAATAAAACACCATACAAAAAAAATGTTTGAAAAATGCAATAACTTTTTAAAATATGATAACAACTGAATGAATTAATTCAAATTTTTGTTATTGAAATTAAAAATGTTGGTTATTGTATTTGAAAAAGTTATTAAAATTTTTTAAAAATTTTAGCTATTTTTGATTTAATTGTAAGAAGTGGTCATCGGCTGGTTTCTTTTTAAAAATGCTATAAAATAATCACTGTCCAATAGTTTTCAAAGTTTGTTAATTTATTAAAAAGGGTAAACCTTCCGATTAGTTATGGAATATTATCTCATCTAAATAGCTGCTCATTCATACTCAAAAATAGGGCCCTAAACCTACGAATATAAATTTCTTATATTAGAAAAACTCATCAAAGTTACCCTTAACCACAAAACTATAGGTGAACGATCATTGGGTCTCTAACAACATAAAATAAATAATATATAATTCAAATTCAACTAGATTCAATTCAAAATCATGCATAAACAAATCAAATACAACCACAAATTTTTGATAAATGCAATAATGCAATATGATAACAACCTAATGAATGAAAATCTTTGTTATTGAAGTTTGTCATTGTGTTTGAAAAAGTTATTAACATCTTTAAAAAATTTAGATATTTTTGATTCAGTTGTAAAGAGTGGACATCACCTGGTTTCTTTTTAAAAGTGCTATAAAATAAGCACTGTTCAATATTTCTCAAAGTTTGTTAATTTATTAAGAAGGTTAAACCTTCCGATTAGTTATGGAATATTATTTCATTTAAATAGCTGTCCATTCATACTCAAAATTAGGACCCTAAACCTCCCAATATAAATTTCTTATACTAGAAAAACTCATCAAAGTTACCTTAAACTACAAGACTATAGGTGAACGATCATTGGGACTTTTTTAGGGGGGTATTCTAGTCTAGAGGCATGAATTTCAGGTAATTTTTGAAGTGTCGTAAAAAAAAAGGCAATTAATATTAATTAATATTAAGTGGGGGGTCTCAAAAAATTGGCACGTGACCATACCCACAATTTCAACCCTCCTAGCAATCCGAAACCAAACAAAAAAAATAATTATTAATCTAGAATAATGTCGTAATGTCTGGAACTACGGAAAAGTTGGAAAAAATTTTTTTCACGAAATGGCGACTGCCTGAAAAAAAAAACAATTTTTGTACCTCTTTTTCGGATTGTTTTGAATTTTTTAAAAATAGTAAAAATTAAAATTTGGGGATGGGGGTAGTTCCAGGCATAGACAAGTCTATAAAGAAGGCTCTCTAAAAATTTCAAGTAAATCGGTCCAGTAGAACCTGAGAAATAGTGGGTATCGTTTTGAAAAAGACAGTTTCGAGAAAAACGCGTTTAAAGTTTCGCGTAAAGTTTTTCGCAGTCTAAGTCATGAAATGCCGGGTCAGCAAAATACCTATAACTCCGAAAATAATTTGAATTTTGAAAAATCCTCTTGTAGACATATTCTTGAATAGATAAACTTTGAAAATAGCAAAAAAAAATCGATTTTTTTTTAATTTCTAGACTAGAATACCCCCTTAATAAAATAAATAAATAAATAAATCTCTTGAAAAAAGAAGCAATTTGCTTGAAAATAACAATACTAAGTAGCTTGTACGTTAGACTTAAGCACTATACACAACAAAATCACACCACAGAATATCAATATATTTATAATTTTATAAAAATACTATTCAGCTAGCACCTGCCTACTTAATTAAATCATAAATTGTATAGAAATTACATTTCTAGGCCCATTCATCAAAGAAACAAAATATCGCAGCCGTCGAACCAAAACATCGCGCATGAATCGTGCACAATTCAGAATCATCAATTAAGCAATCGACTCAGTTCGAGCAGAGCTCGATGTATGGACTCCCTTAACTTCAGCACTGTGACTTTTATAGTTATTGGTTCTTGTCTCGAGTAAAAGCATTGCTGAAGGACGGATTTCTTGCAGAAGAGAAACGATGCAGCTGCCGGGCAGCATTTTAAAAATGATTCATTTTTCATTTTACGATGAAGGGCAATTTAATGGGTTTTTTTTTTTTTTTTTAATATGAGATTAACTCTTAAAACCCTGAACAGTATCAAATCGGTTTCTCAAAACATAATTTTGAAGCACATTAACATTGCATTTGATTAAAATTGCATTCAGCTCCACGCGCTTTAAACCACGATTTTTATACTAGCTGAGTTACCCGGTTTTAACCTGGTTCCACCCGGGCGGCGTTGCGTACATAATTATTAATTAAACATTCCTCAAATGGGATAAATTGGTATATTCTAAGAATTTGTTTAACCTGAAAATCCCTTTATGCTAATTTGCTTTGAAATCCTTTGAATTATTGTAGGAATATTTCTCGCTATATTGAATTGCCGAATTTCCAAATTTTGACAAAAGATTTAAAAGCATTGGCTCCGAAAACTCCTTTGAACTGATTTTCAAGAGATTCGAAAAAAACGGCACGGAAGTTTTGGTCGTCACGTTGAATGTATGAAATTCCAATAGCAAATCCGAAATAAGCCACCAAACATCCCATGAATAGCAATTTTATGCCGCTAAATATTTTAGAATATATTGAAACATTCTGGAACCTTTTAGAAGACTCTATAATATTTAGGAACATTCTAGAACCTTCTCGGGAGGATTTTATAACATTCTCGAACATTTTACAACATTTTATTTATTTATTTATTTATTTATTTAGTAAGCTTTGTACAGAAATTAAAATTTCCAATTATATAATAGCTGACAAAGGTATACAAACTTAAATAAAAACTGACTTAATCGTTTAACATTTCAAGGACAATCTGTTTGAATCTGCTAAAATGACAGTTCAGAGGACCAACTTGGAGTCTGTCATGGTTTCTTTGAAGGCGCACCATTGGAGAATTGAAGTATATTTCTAGCGAGGCTCTTGGTGGCATGAAAATATTATTATTCCTGCTATTGAATGTAGACACCCTTAGGCTCAATTCATCGAATAGATAGAGCGCGCACTCATCGAGATAAAGTCTTCTATTATTAGATGGAAGGTTAAGAATAGCAAGTCTATCCGAGTAGGAAGAAAAGGATATATTAAATCTACTCAAAAGACTGCGAGTAAATTTCCTTTGTACAACTTCCAATTTATCCACTTTCTTATAGTGATAAGGTGACCAGACCGGTGCGCAGTATTCGAGAATGCTGCGAACAATTGTCAGAACAATCTTAGACCTTTTGGAGAATTTTATAAAATTCTGGAACATTCTAGATTATACTGAAACATTAGCAGACATTTAAGATCATTCTGGAATATTCTACAACATTCAGGAACATTTTAGAACATTCTCGAACTTTTGGAATCATTCTATAACATTCTTGAACACTTTGAAACATTCTTGAATGTTTCTGGATGATTCTATAATATTTTGTAACATCCTAGAACCTTCTTGAAACTTTTGGAGGATTCTATAACATTCTGGAACATGTTAGTACATTCTGAAATATTCTAGAACATATTGAAGAATCTTCAAACCTCCCGGAAGCTTCCTACACATTTTACAACATTTTGGAACATTCTTCGATCTTTTGGAAAATTTTATAATATTCTGAAACATACTGAAACATTCTCAGACATTATAAATCATTCTGGAACATTCTACAACAGTATCTAACATCCAGGATCATAATATTTTGGAACATCCTAGAATCTTCTTGAAACTTTTGGAGTATTCTATAATATTATGGCACATTTTGGAATATTCTGAAACGATCTGACACATTCTAGAACATATTAAAACATTCTCAAACCTTCTGGAAGCTTCCCATGGAAAGTTTATTGGTAAAATGCCATCTTTGGACACCCATATCTTTATACCTAATTCCTAGACTCTAGAGTTCCAAAACGAAACCTTCTTCATTGATGGGGGATATATGTTATATTACACCATATGTTATAGGCTTGCGAAATTCGGTTGCGAAGTTTAATTGGCTCGCACGGACAAACCACAGTTACTTTTATTATATGTATTGATTTATATTTCACGAAAAATATAAAAATTCAATGTATATTTCAATTAAGAATAATTAATTCCATTAATTATGAAAAATAACATGTTTTAGAACAAAAAAAGAAACCTCAAAAAATAAAATATTAGCAAAATTTCGACTATTTTTGAAAATTTGCAGGCAATAGTTGTGTACGTATGTTGTTTAACAAAAAACAAAAAAATTATAGAAACCTTTAGCTGTGCTAAAATGGAAACTAGAAGTATAAGACGTAGAGAATTCAAATAAACCTTTCTACGATTTTTGTAAAACTGGTATGAAAAGATCCACTTATAAAAAAAAAAAATAAGATTTTGGACCTTCTGTATATTTTAGGTCACACTTTAAGGGCCAAACAATGAAAGAAACCAACACAGAAATTCTCTGCAGTTTCGATATACATATAGTCTAAAATAAATTGATATGTTTCAGCCATTGAGAAACACGCTGTTTTGATAACATGAAAAAAACACACAATCCTTTCTTTACTATCATTTTAATAATAGTTAACATAAAATTGAAATTAGATATTATCAATATGACTTTCAAATCAATATGTTGAATATTACTTCTGATCTATTATACATTTTGATACCTCTTATGGTTAAACTGAAATTTTAAAAAATAGTCAAATTAAAAACTAACCCCATATTATATTGATAACAAGATTATTAAATGAACTAAAAACGTTAAATTGATATTAAACATTAACAAAATTTTAAAGTAGAAGTTATTAGAACTAATGTGATTTTTTTAGAATTTGTTGTCATCTTCATATGCCATATTTAAAAATAATCTTTTGATTCTATATTAAATGTTATATAATAATTTAAAAATACTTTTAACAAACAACGATTTTAATGTACCCAAAAGAGTAAATATAATCAGAACTGCTCGATGGTATTTTGATGGTATTATTCCTAAAATATCTCTTAAATTTGAAGATATTCTAAGTGCACTATGAACAGATTTTTTTCAGGGTAAAGAAAGTTGCAGGTAGAAGTTTCTGATTTCTTGCTACGTAATAAAACTATAAAAATATAGATTTTAACAACCCTTCTATCAGATCTTGTCGGACTAGCCTTTATTTTTGGTGAAAAATCATATCTAGTAAGTAGTAGATTTAGCTAATCATTTCTGGCGAGAGTGTCAAACAAACATTCGAAACTAAATGAAAGAAATATAGGGTATATCATCACAACAAAATTCTTGTATAGTCCTCATTGTAAATAGTATACATATTGATACATTACTAAACTGCCATACTTTATGGTATATCGTACAACATTATTTTAGCCATAATTTTCGGTACTTATTCTTGTAAAAGAAGAACTACATATATAAACTTATGTCTTTTTGGCCATAATTTCATTCTGTGAGATATACGTACACTCAAAAACAAAGGAGTAAAAGTGAACATACAGTTCAACTAGATCAACAGCACTTCTAATCGTAGACTAGACATGAAACTCTTACAAACATCTTCTATATTACCTAACCAAAATTACCAAACGTTCAGAGGAAGTTATCTAAATAATAAAACCCTTTATCTTATCATTCTCCAACCCTTCTCCGAATTACACAGTTCAAAAGATTTACCTTCAACGAACGCATCCTCCGACAAAACAATATTTTATGTTAAAACTACGTGTGTTTGTTCGGATAAGACGTCTAAAATTTGGCAAACTTGTTAGATAAACAAGGATCTACCCAAAATGCATCTTCTCCCCATCTTCGGGAGCATTCTCAAGAACATGCACTGTTAATTAGCATCAGCCCGAAAGCCATCAGCTTTATTAAAATCTCAAGCGTCTTCCACTTGTGCGGTAAACTCCTCCTCGTTGAGAAGAAGACACACTTTCTTATCCGACAGCTTTTCAGCTTAATTGCTGGAAAATTGTCAAGAGGCACCACCGCATTCGGCGCCTGTTCGTCGCACTCCCAAGCCCACCTCAGGCCCCGTAGGAGCCGCCCCATTGTGGAGCTCTTGAATTAATCATAAACGCAAGAAAGTTTTCTAAGGCACTGATTCTATCTCTTCATTTCAACCCCCACATCCCCGAAAATCAGCACATTTTCTCGTTCGTTCGAAAGAATTTTAACTAAATTGCTTATCGCCAAACGATTATAGCTCTAAATCTTTTCATGGGTCGCACCGGGTATTTTTTTTTTTTTTTTTTTCTTCTTATTTTTTATCAAGGGTTTTCTTCGATAGGAGAGAAAAAAATCCCATTAAGGGCGCTCGGTAGATTTTGGCTTTCTTCCGCTCCCACATATCTCTAAAGTTAAGCGGGGGCATCTTTAAAGTGGGTGTTTTTTTTTTTTCGTCTTCTTGTGGGGGCCAAAAAAGGTTATTTTAGTTCACCAATCTCTTCCGTTTTCTATTCTACAAGAGCTCCCTCAATCCAACAAAAAAAAAAAAAAAAAAAAAAAAAAAAAAAAAGGAGAATTTCTCTCAAATCTCAAGGAGCAAGGTAAAAGATCTGAAAATCTGTTCCTCAAAAGGAGAACAAGAAGTCTTTTTTTTGAGTGTGTAAATATTTTGCCGACACCACGTGCACGGTTGAGCGCCTGCGTAGTATCTTAATGTGAAATCCATAATGTTACGGACTGGGGAGGAGATCCTACAGGACACAGGATACAATCCCCGGAAGCATGATGTTTATAAAAAACATCGTCGCTAATTAACTTCATAGAAATAAAACAATTTTTAAGCGCACTCACCTGAATTGTTTCCTGAGCCGAATATTTTCGATTATTTTCCCCCATGTTCGGCATAGTTTCAATTTTGGGGATGATGATTCCGGGTCCATTATACTCCAGGAGGTATTTATAAAAGTTCTATTCCTTCAGCATTTCCAGCTTTAGTAGTTTCATGTCCTTTTTTATTTATTTATTTATTTTGCTGAAATTTAAAACTTCTTAAAGTCTTCTGCGACAAAACGTTTTCCTTCAAAAAGGTGGGATCTTGGTATCTTATAGAACCGAAAGAGGGGGGGCTAAGAAGGGAAAAGGAGTGGTATCAGAATGTGTCGCGTTATCAAAACTGTCACGTATAAATATCGGAGTTGCTCCCTTATTCTCGCTATTGCCCGGTATACCCCCGAAGATTTCGTATCCTCTCCCCTAATACCCTGCTGTTCCCTGAAAATCTTGTTGTATTCAGCCAAGAAGATGCCTTGCTTTTGCCACTGCTGCTGCTGTTCGTTTTCGTTAATACGAAATGTTGTCCTCTTCCCTCCTTTTTTCCCACACTTCTCCTCCTAGAGCCCTATATTTTTGGGGCCACACAAGAAAAGGAAGGCTACGTGCCTAGACTAAATTTATTGCCTCCCCAGTGGCACCCAAACATAGTACCCAGAAGAAGAGAAGAAGGAGCACCACCGAGAAGCACCACCAACGAAGCGACAGAGCCCTTCGTCTGGTGGCTGGGCCTGGTGGTGCCTTTTTTTCTTTTGCCTTCATTATTTGGACGTGTCCTTAGGTTCTGAGGGGCCTTCGGTGGTGTTGTTCAATGTTTACTACAGTCGTTGCTATATATATTCCACAGGGTCCAGGCAAAAGGGCATGAAAATTGAGGCTGCTGCTACTCGAGCACAGGTTGGTATTATACGTTTGCATCCCATTCAGAGGAATAGAAGGACAAGGTATAAAAGTTTTTGTTTTGTTTTTTGGGGGCGCTAATTAACACTGCTTCATATTTCTCGGATCAAAAGGGATATATCAATAGATTACAGAGTCATAGTTATACCCATTCAGAGCTGAAAAGACTTGTATACTTTCCTGCATATACCAGGAGATTGTACAATACGATAAATAAAAAACGCCTATCCCTTATATTCCCTGACACTATTAACGCGACAGTCGGACGTCGTACTCCATATGGTCCGAAGACCATATTACGACGCCTCCCTGACTTTCATCATATCACAAAGTGTCCCATTAACCGAGTGCATTACATCCTCTATCCGTTTCTACTTCCTCCTTTAGGCCAAAGATATATAATTTTCCTCCCTCACAATATGTTTGAGGCCGCCTCTGTACACCCCCAGGGGGTTCTCTACTCCATTCTGAACACCCCCCACCACTTGAATCGAGGCATCATAAGTATCTTTAGCCAAGGAAGGCATCATACACCACGTGGTAGACAAACTAAAGCCATTGTCGTACTATCGTGATACGGTGGTGGTGGGTATCATGAACACGCTAAAACCCTGAAGCTAGATAACTACTAGGGAGGGTTCATAATATCCTCCTGCTCCCTAGTCCCTTCCTGAAAAAAAATAAAGCTCCTACTGATAATACCATACCAGAGGGAGGGGAGAACAAAAAAAAAAAAAAAAAATCTCGAGAAAAATATTCAGCTATAAAGGGGGCTCCCAAAACAGGGCAAAGGGCAGCATTAAAAGTGAGAAGTTAAACGTGGAAACATATGGCCTCCCCCTCCCCAAAAACAACAACAACAAGGCGAAAGAAAAAGAGCATCATCGCTCGGATACAAAAACAAAACATACAAAATATATATAGGATGAATGCGCGAGACCGCGTTTTTAGGGGGGAAAAAAATAATAAAAATCGTTTTATCCATTTATCACACCCGAACAAAAATATCCTTATATATTCCGGCAGGACTCATATTTATCCCGATGGGCACTTCGAGTGACTTATTATTGCACAAAAGCACACACTCTACGTCAACGAGAGGAGCACTTATTGGCGCCAAATAATTTTACGGAGCCTAGAAATCGAACACGGTTAGGGGATGTCGTCACAATTTTAAAAAAAAATAAATCACATTTAACTACGATTATCCCACAGACCTATATATGTATATATTTTTTTTTTTAAATAAAACAAAAGGGTTGTAGTACAAAAAGCTAGTTAAAAACGCACTTAAACGGGGCCCCCGTATAAAACGACGATATAACCGTCCACGGCGAAACCCGAACAAGAACTACTACTACCCCATTCGGAAAGGGCTTTTCTCTCCCTTTTCACAAACCAGAGGGAGCCACTGCCACAACACACAACACAAACAACACAAACAGCACAAACACACACAGACGTTCGCCCCAGAGTGAGAGAAAATTGTGAGAATATTATCAGGACCAGCTGGAACATGCGCCCCCACCGGAAGTAAAACCTCCAATATCCAGGGACACAAAAACACAAGAGCACACCAGAAGCTCGAGTCCGAGCTGTGAGCGAACAACAGCTGATGCGGGTAGAGTCCTGAAATCACTCCTGAAACACCCTCTTCTCTGAACCCCTTTGAGTATCTCACATGCTACCTCCTACGAAGGTCTATACTGTGCTTCTGGTGCAGTACGACAAAGGGTGTGTCGTCCACACCTGAAAATGGTATTAGTACAAAACTCCTATGTTCGGAACCAACCCGCCCCCTTGGTATAGAGCAAGAGCGCACCACCAGACACCAAGTACCAGATACCCAAAAAACAAAATTTTGCATACCTGCTTGTCTGTGTCATTCGGTTTTGTGGTTTCACCGCTTCAAGTGGGTTTGCGAAGCACTTTCAAGGTGCACGCGATAAGGGCCACCGCCACCGAAAAAAAAACCCTTCAGAGGTAGCCAACCAGTCAGCTAGTCAAACCAGGAGAGAAGGTAAAATTCAAGGACTACCATATAGTATATATATTGCAGAAGGGAAAAGGGGGAGCTCACTAAATGAGACAGGGGTGCTTTGTGTTTTCACTCATTCACTAAGGGGGGGGGAATGGCGACGGTATGCGTCCTGTGGTGGATGTTTGGCCAGCAGAGGGCTCACGGCTTGTTAATCAAATCGCACGGGAATTGAAGTGATTGATTCCAGGTGGGCGATGCAGGAACAGCACTTTACAACTGGGACTCTATATATTCTCAAATGCCATGCACGCATACCGGGCGCGCTTAGGGCGCTTCCTTGTGGCTTTTAACAATTTATATTATTGAGTGAACGTTGAGCTGCACAACTTGATTGTTTTTTTGCAAGGGATGCAATCAAAATTTGACGGTTCGACAAACTTTGAGCGATTGTTGGGGTAGGAAAGAGGATACCACCAATAAGTCTAGAAAATTGGTAAATGTCGCATGATTGTTCAACTTCCTGCGGTTAATGCGGTGTAGTGTAATATGAGAAACTCATTTGCTGCAATCGAACGATAAATAAATGGGAATTGAAGACTGAAGGTACAAGCTCAGGAGGGGTAGTAGAAAGGAAGCTAAAAAGTAATATCTTTTGAAAAGAGAACTATGAATAGCGACATTTTTAAAACAATAACAGCTCTTATTTCTATCTTAGGTAAAAACCAACATGAAAAGGCAAAAACGGGAGAAATATACAAAAAAACGTTAATCAAAGGAAAGCAATGTAAAGAAAGACATACAAAAATAAAAGTACAGAAAAAATATATAAATAAAATAATGTATAAAACAAAACGAAAATATAAAATAAAAATTATACAAAAAAAAAAGCAAGAGTATGTACAAATAACAAAAGAAAGTAAAAACGAAAAAACAAAAGCAGAACAAAGATTATCTAAATGTAGAAGAAAAATAAAATATAAGTATAATACAAAAAATTCTAAAAAGAGGACAACAAAATGAATAAATAAACTAGAAATCATCTCTTTGAAAAATAAACTGGAACAAACAAAACATACAAAACAACAAACAAAAATTAAAAATTTATAAACACTTCACTATACCCTAAAAAAATGTTTCCACTTTGTGAAACATCGAGTGGGGTATCAAATTAAAGTGTTGGGAAGTTTGAAGTAAAAATTTCACAAATACAATACACAGATACACATTTTATTTATATTTTTATATTTTTCTTTTAGCGAATAAATCTAGCTACATTTGTATAGGATTTGTTCAGTTGATTATAAATTCAATTACAAAAAATGGTATTCTGGTTGTTGTTTGGTACGACGAGAATCGTTAAAAGTGACGTTTTTTGTCGTGACAATTTGCTTTAACAACAAAGGCAAAGAGAAAGGGAAAAAGATAATATGTAGGTAATTTTTATATCTAAATGTGTTTGATTTTAATAATTTGATATATTATACATCATTTAAGGTAAAAATAGCAATAGAATTAGTCCCTCTTCCTTTTTGTTCTTGGTTTTTGAACACTTTGTTGTGTTGTCGTTTGTTGTCATTTGTTGTCGTTTGTTGTCATTTTTGTCGTGCTACTCGACTAGGAGAATACCGATTTCTCGATTTCACGACACGACCAAGTGATACAATTCGACAAATGACACGACTATCAGAATAAGGGTGAATGTTTAAATAATAATTCAAAATTGACGGATTTTCATAGGAACTATAAATACGACTTAAGGGGGGATATACATTTTGAACGAGAAAAAAAACTCATTTTTGAAAATTTTTTTTCAAGGGGAAATTTTTATTCAAATCAATCGAAACTTTTTTGCAATTATAAGTGTATCCAGTAGTATACAAAAAAAAAATTTTTTTAATTTTTTTCAACAAAATGGCGGCCGTTAGATGGTGTTGAAAAAGTCGTTGTATTTTGCTTGTGACGGTTCTCCTGGTCGCAATTTTGATGAGAAATCAAAAAATCAAAAAAATTTACATTAATTACATTCACAGTTAGTAGATGAATTACAAAAAAAGTGAAAAAAAAAAATGCATTTTTGGCGTAACTTTTTCGAAAAAATCAACAATTTCTCCGCCATTTTATCACATTTTTCCATATTTAGTAATAAAATATTACAATAATTTTTAATTCAAATAGAAGGTAATACTATAATAAAGAAATCCTATAAGTTTCAGCTCAATCGGATAATTAGTTTTCGAGTTATTACCGCCATAAACTCCGAAAATGCTGTTTTGAGAAAAACGCGTTGAAAGTTTTAATTATCGAAAAATCGTACTTAGATTTTAATCAGCAATCCCGGGAACGATGAAAAAAAAACACTTGGAGTTCGAATTTCGAAAAAAGGGTTTCAGGAGCGTATTCTACGGGAAATTTACTAACTTTTTATGCAAAAAAAAAAAATTGAATTTTTTGGTCATTCAAAATGTATATCCCCCCTTAAATGGAAGCCTGAATCCTAATTTAGAGATATGAAGAAATATTAAAGTAAAAATTTTAGTAAACATATTGAGGAACAGGTTTTTCATAAGGTTCCTCCAAATCAGATCTTCACTCACTATCTATTATAAGAACAAATGATTTTATGGAAAAAATGAATTCCAATGGTATGTTTCGAAAATTTTGAAAGCCCTTCGTACTTTTAAAAAACGTTGTCTTTTATATATCTCTATTTTTTGTCGAAAACGGGAGCTAATTCAAAATTTTTATTTATGAATTCATAATCTATGGACAAAATTATATAAAAATGATCTGTCATTTGTTCGGCAGCTAAGTTAGTATTGACCTGTGAATACATAGGTTATAAAACACAAAACAAAATCGAACAGTTTAAAAATTAAAAAACACACTTTTATGAGTAACTAAAAAGTTAAAACTCATTGAAGCAAATCAAACGGGCTCAAACTCTCGATGGGCTCATTGTTAGCCATTGGCGGGCGAGTTCCTATGATCACCTCCATCATCACAAAAATTCGATGGTACTATATTATTGTATTGTCATCAGAACTGCATAAGTTTGCAAAATTTCAAATCTATATGACAATTAGAAGTGGATGAAAAGTAAATTGTAAGATTTTTACTTACAATGTTAAAAAGTTATAGGTCAAGCTAATAAAAGCGTATTAAAAAAAATATAATATTTAAGGCATTTCACCGATACTAACTAGAAAATTTGTTCACTGTAAATTCAACCGTAAATTTATCTATCTATCTATTTATTTATCTATCTTTTATTTTAACCGCCTAAAATAAAATAATTATAAAATAAATAATAATACAAGATGTACAAAACAAACTAAGTGAAAAAACAAGATTGTCTATTATTAAAGATTGCCTACTATCAGAACCAAGAGGTTGTGGGTTTATGGGTCAAAAGTTGTATTTACATAAATTTAGATACTTAGATGGTAAAAATGTATATTTTGTAATTTGTTTTTAGTACCAGCTTGTTACTAAAGGTAGTTAAAAAAAAACCGGTCAAAGGCGAGTCGGGTTCGCGCAATCAGGATTTCGGTAAAACAGTTTTTTTTTTTCAGGGACTATGAACGTGTTTTTTAAGGGAGCCCAACTCATCCCCATTAAAAATTAAAAAAGAAAATATTTCTGAATCTTTGACTGTCGAAACATGTTTTCGAGAAAAACTTCTGTGACAGACAGACGGACGGACACAAGAATGATATTATAAGGGTTCCATTTTTTTACTTTTGAGGTACGGAACCCTAAAATCTAAAACGACAACAATTATACAAAGTTTTGCTCAATATAGTTTTTATAACTACTGAACAGAATTTTCCAAATGTGCCATCCTTCTAAACTACACCGATAGCAACAAGTGAATAATATGCGCCTCGAAAGGATAGATACAGGTAAAAACTCTTAATAGTCAGAACTAATTGTAAAACAGTTTCTTAAACAACCAACTCTTATCCTATAAGAACATAAGAACTTATAAAAGGATTCGGTTACTTATTTAATCAATAATTCCTTCACACTGTCCACAGTAGAGGCTTAAAATAGATTAAAATTATTTCCTACTTTGGCTTAACAATGCCTGTGTAGAGCCCATCTTACTCCCTTGGACGAAGCCTATTATCGGCCAATCCCCACCACAATTTAGAGGCTCAACAGTCTTGAGCCAGTAGCATTTGGCGGGAAACTATCCGCTAATAGCCTTTAGCCACTGAAGCAAGATTTACACGAGCATTAAGGTGTCAGTTGCAAAGTGGCACAAATCCTGAAAACTTAATGCAGGACATGGCCATAGGCTGGGCTAGAGCGCACCGTTTAGAGCGTTTATATGCCTGGCTAAACTGGATATAGGCAATAGAAGGAGAGGGAGACGACGTTCACTATGTCGCTGGATGTCCTTGATTAATCGTCTACTGTATGGCTATCCGTTACAAGCCCGGTTAACTATCATGTGCACAGACGATTTAAACCCATCCCATTGAATTTATGCAAAGTGGCACAACAAGCAACAAATTGACTCTATCGCAGAGACGCTAGCTGGCGTCCCATCCAGGCCCGGCCCAGCCACCAGAAGTTAATCATTGTCAAACTGTAGGAACGACGAAATGAACGCAAATTTGCATACCCCGGGCGAATTGGTGGACTGGAGGAATTGGGTGTTTTTAGGCAAAGCGGTTATCAAATTGCTTTCAAACATGTAACTCTGGTCAGCGGGGTCAATGCAGGCGCAAAGGACACGGTTTTTGGGTTCTATGCTGGAATGTGTCTGTCGACAGTATGCAAAATACAGCAACGATTTGCTGCAGTGGATGACGATGAAAAGGAGACATTTGCGGGGGGATTTAAGTGATGAGAACTTTGAGGACAAATTTGCCTTAATTTGGTAGTTATCTCGCGGAAACCGTCCGTGAGTAAAACATTTTGTAGGTTAAAGGAAGAGGACTAGTTTTCTTAAGAACTGCCTTTGGAAGTTTGCCACGAAATGTTAATGTATTTTCTTATTCGTTTTGCATTTTCTGTTTTCCAAAAAACAAAGGTATCGTTGAATAGGTCTTTTAAAATATTATACTTATTTAATTTTGAAACCAGCATCGAGCTTCAATTAGTCGTTTAAAAAATGCCCTTCGAAATTTATTTAAAAGTTATTGCAGTCAGTATAAGAGGTTTTGGAAGGATTCAAGCAAATCGTAATAACTTCACACTCACTCTCTGTATGGAACCCGAATTTATGTGAACTTATATTAAATTTCCGAAAATATGTATTACATTTTATATTTCTTAAGGGGTATAACAGCACAAAAAATATAAATGCAATTTATTCTTAGTTAAAGCGTCATAGTTTTGTTATAAACAAATATTCTCCCTTAAGGTTCTACTAGCGTCTAGAATTTTCAAAAATTTCATCAATCACTTTTTTTCTCCTCATAATCTCAGAAATCATCTCCTAAATTTTTCTTGAGGAATTTGTAATAGGAAAAAAGTTATAGCGTTAAACAGAAAAAGCGCGCGGATGGGCTCCGAGCGACTCTCTAAACTTTAAACGCATTTTTCTCGAAATGACATTTTTTGAGTCTGCTGCCCCTAGATAATCTTTGGATCTACTGAACCGATTTAAATAAACCTTAGTGCGTTTTATTTATTTAGCTTGCCTCTATTGTAATTTACCACAATTTAGCCAAAACATTCAAAAATAAAAATTTTGGCAAGAGAAAAAGATGAAAAAAATTCAATTTTTCACATTTTTTTTCAAATTTTTGTAATTTTTTGTTTTTGTTTCAGATTTTTCGACTAAATGTGGTAAATTAGAGAGCCCTGCTGAGGGTTCTTTTTTCTGAAACGCATAAGAACTGTTTGCACCAAATTTTTCCTCACTCAAAAAGCAAAAATATTTCATATTCCGAATTTTCAAAAATATTTTACAGTATTTTTATATTTAGGGGATAATTTCACCCCTTTAGAGAGTAGCAACACTAGGCTGAGGGTCATTTTTCCTTCAAAACAGGTAAGAATTTGCAATCACGTGTTTTTCATGACTCGAAGCACAAAAGTATGTAACATTTAGAATTTTGAAAAATATTCCAAATTATTCCAATATTTGGGGGATGATTACACCCTTTTAAGCGCCTATTAGTAGATTTTTAACTCTTCTTTGTTGAAAATACATCACATTGCATTTTTGAGATTGATTCAATATAAATAATCTAATAAGAAACATCTCTATACTAATTGAAAATTTTTTGATAAAATTAAGCTTTTAGGGTGATTTAAACCCTCAATTAGGAGTGATTTTTTTATATTTTCGAAAAACTAAAAGCAATACCTCTCTTGATTTTTTACGATGATTAATTTGATACTTGAATCATTTTTTTATGTATTTTCCTTAGTTCGCTGTGAAATCTGCAAAAACAGGCGATTTTTCATAGCTCTAGCTGGATTGCAAATACCCTAAATTTATGACGATCTATCAGTCAGTCAGTGAGTGTCCAAAATGTTGATTTTTGGACGCTCGTGTCTTTTAAAATATTCCACCAAGACGTATGAAATTTGGAATATTGCTTCTGTTTTTGGTGACCCTCCTGAAAGAATTAATTCCTATAACGTAACTAGCATCGGTGATAGAAGTTGAAAGAGCATGTGTAAATATTGCATAGTGCGCAAGCGCTCGGTTTCCCGAGAACTTGTCCTGGCGCACTCTATACACTTAGATAGCTGAATTGCCGTTTAAAATCCCTATAATCATCTTAAACATATGATTCAGCAAAACCAAATGCTAAAACAAACAAATCAAACAATCCCGATGTTATTCAGCCATTTAAAAATTTGTTCCACCCCAAAAATTTAAAGGCGTTAACGTGACATCGGTTTCATATTACACCCAGCCTAGCGCCTATTCTTCCCTCATTTTAATATTTCTATTTTACCAATAGACCCCCCCTCCGATCTTCGTCACCGGAGGTTTGACATCGAAAAAATTAGCGACCATAAAACTCAATCTGCCACAACAACCCTCAGAACAAGGCGTCAGATAAAATAAACTCATCCAGGATGAAATTAGGAATAAAATAGACAACAGCAGACACCCCTCGAGGATGTCATAATCATCAACATCCCCTTTTGCCCGAAAGGAGGCCAACGCATCTAATCCGGCCGAGCCTTATTGAGCAATCTTCTTCTAATCAGCATGACCGCCAAACAACACCCTTCACGCGGGCGGGGTATCTTTCCGTGCCATCGAATTACCCATTCAGCACGTGCCCGTACAAAATACACCGGAAAGGAAATGTCAAAATAAACACAGGGCCACTTCACCCTTATCCTTTCCCCCACCTTTTGATACCTAAACCTATACCTTGCTCAGGTAGAACTCGACGTTAAAGCTCGGCTTGGCACAAATATTTCAGGTTACCTAACACCGGATGGACGGACAGCTGAAAAGGAAAAAGGTAATTGAGACACGTACAAACAATACCAAAGTAACACCTTATGAAAAGAGTTAAACTCCTGCGAATGAGTCCCGATTGAGCCCTTTTTTTCCCCTCGCCGACTGGCTGACTGCCTGACTGCTGTGTGTTAAGGCCCGGGATTGTGTTCCTCTTCCTTCTTTCGGTATCATTTCTAGCGCTCCGTTGTGTAAAGAAGTGAGGTCACACAAAAGAGCTAAAGTGCTTCAGGCATCCCGACCATTGTCATCTCGTCTCATCCTCGTGTTCGTCCCTCTTTAATATTTAATGAACGAGGAAATTTTTATGTCTCAATTTTCTTATTACCGGCCAGGACGTGGCACTTCTTCTGAATGGGTTCTGGTGTCATCCTGGCGTTCCTGTAACAAGAAATAACTCATCACTTCCTCATTCCACTGATCCTGCTGGAAAAACCCCAGGAAACCTTATGCAGAGTTTGCTGTACCCATGTTAATTTAGCGGTAATGGAGAAGACCTTTTGTTGCATCCTTCTCTATCGGCTCGAAGGTTAAGTTGCATGGAGATGGATGAAGGAAGACAAGCATCAGGACAACTTGGCGACAGGACAACAATGAGGGGGGCATGAGAAACTTTTTAATAGCAAACTTCTTTTCTTTTTATTACACTATATAACGAAGAATTGCAAAAGTCATTTCGTAGGGAAAACTTTAAATGATTCTGGCGAGTTCCCAGGGGACTACTATGCACTTTTGGTAAGTAGTTGGAAGGGAACACTTTTCAGAGGGCGTAATTAAGTTTTGAAGGTGATTTGCTGGAATAGTGGGATTAGGAGAAAAGTTTTAGGGTGCTTAATTGAAAGTTAGGACTTTTGAATTTGCCCCTCTAGAAAATCTTAAGATGATTTTAATTATACCAAAGAGTAAGAAACTATTGTTTTTTTCAAACCAATTGACACATTTTAGGGTGCTATGAACAAGTGTCGACTACGAAAATCGATTCAAAAAATAAGACACATTTTTAAGCTGAACAAAAATGAGCATGCTGCAATTTTTGCATTGAATTGAAATTTAAGACCAATATTTTTAACCATAGTAAAACTTTTTAAGGGACTACTACCGGTTATAATTTTGAAAAATTCAATTTTTTTTTTTTTACATTTTTCAACTCAATATACCTTCAGAAATCACGTCTCAAAATTTTATTTGGATATTCCCAAAAATATAAAAGTTACAGCAGTTTAAGCGTGCCCGCCTATTATATATTTATAAGTAAAAAAAAAACTTTAAACGTGATTTTCTCAAAATGACCTTTTATCAAATGGCGGACACACTAACTCCGAATTGGCCCAACCGATTGGTCTCAAATTTGGAGTGCTTCTTTATTGGAGTATTCTGCACAGGAAAAAACCACTATATTATTCAAAATTCAATCCAAAAAAATGTAGCAAGTGAAAACAAGTGAAAAAATAAGCGATTTTTTGAAAAAAATTTTCAATCGTCCGCCATTTTGTTTTTTTAATCATTTTTTGACATATTCTGGTTTTTTCCTACGTAAGGGACATTCCTTAATAAAATGCCGTTTGGTTTATTTGTTTCAGACTCTTCGTTTCTGAGATGAGTTGTCCGCCATGGGACGAGTCATTTTTTGAGCTACCAACTTCGGCGCCCTCTATAAACAAGGAAAAAAATTAAATTAAAATTTTTTTGTAATATTTGAAATAATTATTATCACCATGCAAAATTTGAAATTGATATATAATAAAGGAGCTGAGAAAAAAATTATTGAAAATTATGCTATTTTTTTGCAATCTAACCGGTAGTAGTCCCTTAATGTTGCGATCCAGATCACATCAAAAATGCAGATTTTAAATTTTCTATTTTACTTTTTAATAATTATTCTACGATAAGCGTATGGAAGAATTTATTCAAAAAGTTAAAAAATTGTTGCAGTTGCTTAAACGTTACCTCTGCGGTTTTTAACTTTTTACTGAAAATAATGTCTTTTAAACATGGTAAAAAGAAAAACGCTTATTAAAATTATACAAAAAATTTGAAATTCCTTCAATTAAAAACCTACCCTTTATGAGCCCTCATATCAATTTATTTTAGCTGTATTTTTTTCGTCTATCAAGAACAATAAAACATTTTAAATTGAACGATAGCTTACTTAAGCTACAAATAAAAATTTGATAGTTTTGGAAATTTGCTTCACAAAATTGTCATGATTTTTATCCATTCATTCAAAGTAATTTTTGACTCAATAATGGTTTTAAAATTTTAAATCTCTGCTGTGTTACTCAAGAGGAATAAAGGGATAATTTCCTTATGTTCTGGATAGATGAACGCAGCTAATATAAAAACAAAATTTCAAATATTTTCGTCAAAACTGAAAAAATTTGTTCCGAAATTGTGTTCTATTTTTAAATTTATACCTTTATACTTTTTCACAAAATTTATATATAGAGGCTTTTACATTTTGTCTTGAAAGGATTTCCATGAAAATGGGAATGTAGGTGTCTTAAGGGTTACAGATTGTACAGATTGAATGCCATGCTAATATTACATGGCTAGCCTGTCTGCCCAACATGAATTACTTATTATCCCATTAACGCCCAAAGAACCTAATTTGTTCGTGCAGTTTGAAACCTCATTCTCACAATTAAACTACATTTATTTTCCAATAAAAACCATGAATCTTACTAGTTTGAGTGTGCTCTTTCAGAATCTGTCGTCAAAATTGAGTTTTTTCCAATAGGAAATTAAATATGGCGACTTTTTCGAAAAAAAGTATCAACAAATTTGAAATTTTTTTTTTTTGTAATTTTTTTTTAAGGCAATAGAGTTTTGCAATGCAATTCTTACTATGATCGGAATGTTTGAACTTACAGAAAAAAGTTTTTTGCTGATCGCAATCACTCATAACCTTTTCAAAATGGCGGATTTTCTATAGTGCAGATTCTGAAAATCTGAAACTCTGAAAATCGTACAGATTTTCGTGAAATTCTGTACCAAGGGGTTTTTATCGTCACTGATTATGAGATTAAAATCAGATTTTTAAAATTCAAAATGGCAAATTCAATATGGCGGACAACAAATTTTAAAAATCTCACAGATTTTCATGAAATTCAGTATACAGGAGTTTTGGTAGTCGCTAATCACAAATTTAACATCAAATTTTGAAAATTGAAAATTGCGGATTCAATATGGCGGACATCAAGTTTTTTTAAAATCTTGTAGGTTTCCATGAAATTCGGGGTTTTTGTAGTTGCTGATCACGAATTGAAGTTTCTACTCTTTGCGTAATCCAGAGACAACGGTGTGGAGGTGGTAGAATTTTGTCTCCTTTGGGGTGCTTTATTATAGTGAGTCCCCTTGCCTCTCACTTCTCGGGGTGCTTTATTATTGTGAGTCCCCTGCGCCAGGGGGGGAATCCGCAATTTTCAATTTTCAAAATTTGATGTTAAATTTGTGATTAGCGACTACCAAAACTCCTGTATACTGAATTTCATGAAAATCTGTGAGATTTTTAAAATTTGTTGTCCGCCATATTGAATTTGGTTCTTTGGGCGTTAATGGGTTTTACGTTACACATTATGGTAAAATATTATTTACAAATTTTTAGATTAAGATTTTATAGGTTTTAAGGAGTTTTGAGAAGTCATCAATAGATCAAATAAAAAGAAGTGGACCTAAATGACTACCTTGCAAGACTCCTGACGTAGCTATTATCTTGTTCAAGGTGGAGCGACGAAAAGAACCCTAATATGTCCTGTCGAGTAAGTAAGAACGAATCCAGTCAAAATAAAATAGCATAGCATTAGACTTTTACTTATTTAAAGTATACCCAAGCAATAAAAATTAGAAGGAATTTAATCAATCTGTGAATAGAGCTTGAGAGGTATGCATACATAAGCTGGGTTTTTTTAATGGGCTGATCTGGATCTAGAAATTTGCGTTGAATAATTTTTACCTTTCAAAACTTTAAATCTTTAACTGAATAAGTTATTGAATTCTTTTTTTGATGTAAAATGGGCATAATTTAATACAATTTGATTTTCTTTTAGCAAAATTCAAACATTTCAATTCAACGCCAAATTCCAGATCTAAATTGTATCTTAACTTTTTTAGACTCAACCAAAAACCAATGTTTCCTCAAGTGAAAACAAAAGTCGTCGCAAAAGTTAGAACTTTCACTAATCTGATTGCTACCGGGTTTCCTCAAATTAAATCCACGTGTAAATTTCAGCAAATTTCATTACATTTGCAAATATTTAATTGGTGGAATGTGTAAACACTCGAAATTCCCGAGGTATCGAGAGAAGCCACTAAATAAACAATCAACGGATGGGTCCATAGTCGGTTCCTCTGTCTATCGAGATGCTACCCCACATGTAGTAGAACTCATATGTGTATAGTTGTTGGATGAACAATTAAAGCTTGTGGTGTTTGCAACCGTATATCTGTGTGTCTATGCGCGCGGGTGCATTAAACAAATTCACCCTGAAAACGAGAGTAAATCACTAAAGTCTTCTGACAGCTTTTAACTCGTAATTTGTTCGAGTTAACTTTAATTTGGCGGGTTTTAACGTTCCGCGTCCCGGTCGAAATAGCCGAAACCGAGCGGTTCGAATCAAATGGAGGATCTGGGGATAATAAACTGACTGGGTTTATCTAGGGTCTATCTATGGGGAGAGGAACAGAGGCTTAACTATTTTGCGGTATGCTGAATTAGAAAGCTTACACTTTGTTTGAAATGATTAAATCCCTCTCTGCTGCGCAGCCGACACCTACCTCTGCTATATGCTACACACCGGGTGTTTGGTTGCGCCCTTGATGCGAAATGTAAAAGTTTTTTTCCATGCACCCCCGTCCTTTATCCAATTACTGGCCCTTCCCCCTCATCATCATCGCCAGTAGAGAATTGAAGAAAATCGATTTCTGTGTCTGTTTGTCCAGATAAACAAATTGAAAATTACTGTTTGCACGGCCTAATGAAATTATCTTCGATTATACGAACCGGGGCGGGGACGAGGAATTGCCCAGTAGGATCAGGGAAAGGGCGGTTGGAACTACTTCGAATTGCGGAAGTGATGCTCCAATGTGCCACTCCGTCTCCTTCGCCCTCGCGGCAATTAATTCTGGCGGCTCCTGAAATCGATAGGAGTCAGCAAAGTCAGATATCATTATCGAAACGCAGGTTTTCACCATACCTTTCCTTTTCGTCAAATTGATGCGGGGGTAAAGATGCTTAGAAGGGATTAGGTGAAACATCTCAAAGATATGCTCCCTGGAGAGATAATCAAGAGGTTTTTTCTTCGAGTTAATTGCAATTACCAAAATGATGCTGCAATTTAGTAGGCTGGGGATCACCGCCCAATTGTTGCTAAGTCATGTCTGGAACGGATTCATGAGGCGTGTATCCTGTGAACATCCCTCACGAAGGGTACTAACGATATTAAGGGGATGCATGACCTTCCAGAATTCGTAAATGTTTTATTCCTACCAAATTGATTTCTTAGCACGCAAAAACTGGATTTTGAGGGGATATTTGTGGGGACGAGAACGAATATGCGTGCGTTAGAAACTTCGTTGCAATCTGCAAAACCCTCCTATACTCTGAGCTGATTAAGGTTGCACACAAGCATCACGTCTGAGATATCTCAAAGGAATTGGGAGATTCGACCTTAAGTCAATTTCTCACTTTTCCCACCCCTCAATCGAAACGAAATTCATAAAATTTTCCCTTATTTCAATTTGCTAAATGAAGGAGAGTCTGTTTGCTTTGCAGTATTTACGTTTATCCTATTTAAAAGAATCGAAACCAGTGGCCCGAAAAGGTTTTTAGTATCAAAACCCATCGAATGTGAAAAAAGCTGGTCACCATATTAAGTCCGCCATCTTGAATTTACAAATTTTGATAATACTCCAAATCAGTGGCTTCAAAACAACCATTATACTCATTTTTATTAAAATCCGTTTAAAATCGAGAAATGTTGGTCACAATTTTGAATCTGCCATCTTGAATTTTTAAATTTCGACAGCGGATTTGAAGTCAGCACCCCCAAGAACCCCTAAAAACCAATTTTCATGAAAATCGCTTTAAATTTAAAATTTTCAGTCGCCATCTTGGGTCCGCCATTTTGAAACCCTATGTATTATCTGAAAAAAAAATTAGCCTATATGTTAATTCAGAATATGTACTACCTTCTGACAAAAAAAAAAGAAAAATATTGATGCAAGCGATTAGGCGTGATTGAAACAATCAAACTTTCATTTTTATATATGTATATGTACATAAGATATATACAGTGCAAATCGGAAACACGAAATTAAAGGGACGAGCAAAAAATTTCGCCTTAATATCAGAATTTCGTGTTAAGCAAACAGATTCCGGTAAATTCCCGGCTATCAAAAAAGAGAAATTCTCCGAAATATTAACGTAGTGCAGTGTTACCGTTTGCAAATAATACATATTTATTGTCTTTCGTTGGTTTTTTTTTCATTTTCTCTCAGTAGCTTTACACTTTTATAGAATGAGCGGCAACATTTTCATTCACTAAAGCCGATTTTTCAAAACTTAATAACTGCCTTTCAACTTGTGATTGGACGCAAGTGCTTCATGAACGTGACATTGACAATAGCTTGGCTTTATTTTATAATAACTTGCAGGTTTGCTTCAGTGAATGTGTACCTTTATGTGCTTCAAAAAGCTCTTACCCTACACAGCCTTGGTTGGATAGTTCCCTGAAACACTTAAAAAATTTGAGGAACAAAGCATGGAGAAGGTTTCAGATTTCGGGAAGCGATGTTGACTACTTAACTTTTGTTGATTTAGGCAAACAATTTTCGTCAGGGCTTGAGGCATCATATCACACGTATTTATCTGACATGGCTGTTAAGCTACGATCTAACCCCAGGCAATTCTGGAATTTTGTAAACTCTAAACGTAATTCTGACGGGTATCCTTCTTCCATGAAGTTTGGTAATTCCGTAAGTGGTGATCCCCTCCGAGTCGCTAATTTTTTTGCTGAATTCTTTGGTGCTGCATTTTGTGATCCAGTCTGTGATATTAGTTCTAATGATTTTATCCACTTGACGAAGCTTCCATCCACTTCCCTGGAGATGAAAGACCTTGTTTTCGACGAGTCGTCAATTTTGGAACATTTGGCCAATTTGCCAGACAGCTTTTCTGCTGGCCCTGACGGTGTTCCTGCTTGTTTTTTAAAGAGATGCGGTCCAATGTTCGTCCACGTCCTCTGTTATTTATTTAATTTGTCCTTGTCTTGTGGCTATTTCCCTATGTTATGGAAATGCTCCGTAATTCGTCCTCTACATAAAAAAGGTGATAAATCAGACATAACTAACTATAGGCCTGTAGCCAACTTAAATCACCTAGCTAAAATCTTTGAGACACTGGTTAACGACGTATTACGCTTTCATTGTAAATCTATAATGGGCTCGTTCCAGCATGGTTTTACTAAGGGTAAATCAACCACAACAAACTTGCTGGAATTCGTCCATTACTGCATACCTACAATTGAAGCGGGTTGCCAGGTCGACTGCATCTTTACTGATTTCAGTAAGGCTTTCGACCGTATTGACCATAAAATTTTACTACATAAACTTTCTTTGCTCGGCTTCCCCCTATTTTCGTTGACTGGCTGTCATCTTACTTAACTGACCGTACACAGCAAGTCCTGTTCCGTGGGGCCCTTTCTGCACAGATTAATAATACTTCCGGTGTGCCACAGGGAAGTATTCTCGGTCCTCTTCTTTTTATAATATATATTAATGACGTATCTTTGCTCCTGTCTTCGTCTAGAATTCTTTGTTATGCAGATGATGCAAAGATATTTCGTGCTGTCTCTCACGTTTCCGACTGTCATCTTTTACAATCTGACTTAGCCACTTTCTACAAGTGGTGCTCTATTAATCGTTTGCCGTTAAATGTTGATAAGTGCACAGTTATGTCATTCTCTAGAAAAGGTCTCCTCTTAATTTTAATTACTCAGTGGATGGTTGTGGATTGCATAGACTTGACAAAGCCAAAGACTTAGGCGTTTTAGTGAACTCTGTTCTCTCCTTTGATGACCATATTAACTCGATTATAAGTAAAGCCAATTCAACCCTTGGCTTTATAAAAAGATGGTCCAAAGAATTCGACGACCCATACATTACCAAACTTCTTTACTGCACTTTCGTCAGACCTATTTTGGAGTATGCTTCTCCTATTTGGGCACCATTCTATGCATTATACGTAAACCGCATAGAAACAATCCAGAGGAGATTTCTCAGGTTCGCACTCCGTGGCCTACCCTGGCTTGATAGCTCACATCTCCCTCCTTACGCTGAAAGACTGAAGTTGATCTCCCTGGATTCACTCGAAAAGAGGCGTAATATATCCAGAATTATTATGATGTCTGATATCCTGAACGGTTCAATCAATTCCCCTGAGTTGCTGTCGTCAACTCATATTTCTATTCCTTCTCGCTCTTTAAGATCTCGGGACCTTCTCCATCTTCCGCATCACCGTACAAACTACGCTATGCATGAGCCTTTGATGTCAATGTCTCGTCTCTTCAACAAGCACTCCAACATTATTGATTTTAATGCACCTAGGTCCGGGTTGAAGAGTCGGCTTATGGCTACGTTACACTAATTTATCATTATGTACATCTTGTAGTAATCAGTATTTGATGAATTGTTGAATAAATAAATAAATAAACAAAAGAGAAAAGTCGCATTTCGAGGTAAGCGAATTATTTTACATGTATTTCAAAACTCAGGGTTGCAAAAAATTCTTCACGTTAAGCGATATTTCGAATTATCCGTTTCGGCTTAAGCGGAAAACTTAGTACCATAATTGCATTTATAAATCGGGTCCAACAAAATATTTCGTGTTAGCCGATATTTGGTCTTAAGCGTTTTCGTGTTAAATGTTTTCCACTGTATATAGGGGTTTTTCGACATAAGATTAAAATGCACCATAAAAATATATTACTATGTTTCAATGCGCTGTTGAACTATGATTGAATTCGAGTTATACTTGTAACACACATGTGTTATCAATATAGTAATTTGGATATCATAATATCGGCAATATCATAAAATCATCACAACCAGATCTTTTATTTCACATTTATTTCTGATCAACCGAGAAATGCTCATGGAAACAGATTGCGTTAACTTTTTAACTTGACTAAAAATCAATTTAATGCAATCACAAAATATATATTACAATATACCCAGAATATAAAACCTTTAGAATGTATTTTTTGTGTCGAAACGACATAAATCCAAACCTAGTATGTATCTGCGAGTATTAGTCTCAATGACTGACGATTCCTCAACCAAATTTAGTTATAGTTTTTTTTTTAATATTATGGAATCTTATTCTTGAATATCTTAAAAATATATACGTTGATATCTACAACATTTCAGTTCAAAATTCTTTAAAAGAAGGATGTGACTTTCCTAACAAAATAAGCCTATATGAGCGCAACTGTGAACCACAACCAATGTTTAATATGTATTATAGTAAGTTATAATTCATAAAATAATAGCAAAACAAAACTGGTTCTAGTTTGCGCTCTATTTTAAAATCTCACGTAAAAAGTAAAAAAGTAACCTTTTTTTATAAAACTGCAAAACTAAATATACTTGGGTACCACGTGCAATCCGAAATTCTGAATCTTCAAACGCGTTTTTCTCTAAATATTTAGGTGACAGACTTAAAGAACACTATTGAATCAAGCGACATAAAATTATATCTGAATGTTCAGAACATATACCTTTATGATCCGAACTAAAAAAAAGACGATATGTCTACAATTTTGTTGGCGAAAAATTGAGGAAATTGTTCGTTAAGTTTCAGTTTGTTTTAAAAAATATATGTTAAGTCTTTTAATTCAGACCACAATTATATCTACATATTATTGAAATAAATCAACATTTTATTAAGATTATTGAAAATTTAGCACTATAGAATTTCTTTAAGTATATGGGGACTCTACCAAATCGGTGACCCACAAGGTGTGACCTCTCCTCATAAGTGCATAACTTTTTTTAATACAAAATATTTAAAAAAACACGTTTTCGAATGAAAAAAAGAACTATTTAATTAATTAATTTGTAAAAATACTCACCACAAAGCTCCAGACAAATACTGCAATTCCTCTTCTATTCTAAGTCCCATATATATACATATTAGCCATCATGATATTCCTTCTAAGTGATATTTAGCTAACGCTACGACTTTCTTTCCAATTCATCCATGATAATTTTATGCAACCGAAAGAAAGCTGGGAAGAGGGTAAGCTGAAAAAAAACCAATATGTTAATAGCTATTTTGTTAAATATAAATGCAAAACAAAAACCCTATCAACACCTTTAACAAATTCGAAAGAAAAAAGGTTGAAGTTTCCCGAAAATTTAGAGCCGACCCGCATCGAATTCCCTTAATCTATCTACTTGGACGAATTACAATACATTAAACGATAGCCCTGAACTAGATAGATAGAAATCAATTTCGTAAAGTGTCTAAACTTAAAATTTAGTCGCGTAAACGTTAAATAAAAGGAAAACAAGAAAGCGCAATCATTCTTTTTCTTGAGACAACAAAAGCTGAATTTAGCCAATTCCACAACTACTTTCTATCTGGAGGCCAAACCAATTTGAATTTCTCATTCACAGTAGTCCAAGTTTTCACTTCTTTGGGAGAAGGGCACTTTAACGATTTTATTTCGAATAAAAACGAACGTTTTCATACGCAGAAGGAAGAATTTTTCACTTTTTACGAGTATAAGTACAAAATTTCTTAATAAATTATAAGCTCCTTGAATGTTATGAACTATTTAGACAGAGAAAAGCACTTGATTTCTGGGTGTGGAACAGAATTCATTTAATATACAATAATAAGATTAATTTAGCATATCGTATTTTCATTATTTCATATAAAATCTTTAGAAATACAATGCTACACGAAAAAAAAAATTAATAACTATTTAAATTTTCGTAAGGAGCAAATTGTTGAACTTTCGATAAAAACAAATATAATTCTTCTTAGTTACTAGCGAAAACTAAATTTTAAGTGGATTAAATTATCGTTCGTAAGTAATTCACTAACAATTTTTGTTTTATTCGTTTTTTCTGAGTTTTATGATTTAATACAGAACACTTGTTGACACTCATTTTGCATAGAACAAATTCTATATGAATTATGAATTCGCAAACAAAAATGTTCTATCAAATCACGTTTTTGAAAAAGAAAAATAGGTTTGAAAAGTACAAAAGAAAAATACAATATTTTGTAAAATTAATAAAAAATAACCGATTGTCGGAAGAGTTTGTAAAATACCTCAAATAAAAGTTTAAGCCTTTAACTATAATATTAAAATATGAGAGGTTTCAATACTTTCCGAAATATATCATGGACCTCACTTATTTCTATAAACTGATTACTTCATACAATAGATAATGAATGAAGATCACAACTCGCGCACCCTCATGAAAATCTTATTCCCGCAGATGCTTTGTAAGTCCTATAGATTAATGGTATTTCATATATGCAGATAAATATTCAGGCTATCTTTTGAGTCATGTTACGAGCTTTTTTCAAGTCCAGGTATTTTTTAATGAATTTTCAAAAATGAGCAAATTATAATATTTTTTAGTTTTCAAACCTGAATTCAGAAACGCGAATGCGTAACCTACGAAAAAAGTTGTTTTATGCAAAATTAAATATTAAATTTAAAATGATTCGTTACCAAAAATTCAAATAGTCCAATGGCTGATTCATTTTCGATATCATTAACGAACTATATGTTCGCATAAAATAATTCTTTCTCGATGCATTTATGAATCGTTTGGTAAGCTAGGAAACAAACAAATCCTTTTCGTAGTTTCAAATTAGCTGAAGGTAGAAGGGGTAATGGATTCCTCATAGCAAACGCATAACTTTGTGAGGTAAAAGCACTTTTTTCAACCCGATTGCAGATACTTTATAAACATTGTTGATGCTCTAGTTAGCTTGTAGGCCTTTATCAAAGCAACATTACACAAAGGAATGAGCTATTAAAAGTTACTTGGTTTGTGGCCAAGTTAAATGGGCTAGCGAATTGATTTACTTTGCTTTACCATTAAAACGTTGCACAACGAACTAAAATATTTACAACATGTAGGTATCATTCTTTAGATTGTATTCTTTAAAATCCGAAATTTTGCTTTATCGGAAAGGAAATCAAAGAAGTAATAAATTAAAGTATATTAAATTTTTTAAAATTATAGAAAATTTTACATCGCTTTGTAAAATTACGAAAAAATACTATTAGTACGTAAATATATTTATGAATGATTTAATGATGGCGAACTAGTATAACATGTAACTCCTAAATTGTTTAATTTTCTAAATTCGTCCACACAAGGGTGTTTTTTTAAGAGACCCTGATTTCCGATGGGGATAACTATCAAATGAGCTATCATCATGGAAAGATATATACCTACCGCAGCAACGATTCCAAATCATGGAAATTTATTTCCGAAATCTGGGCTAAGTTATAACAACTTTGTTAATTGAATAATCGTCCATCAGAAATTGCTATTCGTCGTGCTATTAAGCATTTTATTTCCAAAAATGCAAGAGATTGATGTTGACGACTTGTAGTTTCAACAGGACGGCACTATGTGCCACACAGCGACCGAAACAATCGATTTATTGAAAGGCCCATTTGACGGAAATCTTATTTCAAGAAATGGACCACCAAGATCGTGTGATTTGACACCGCTGGACTATTTTTTGTGGAGATATATGAAATCTTTGCTATGCTGATAAAGCCATTATCTTTCGAATAAATCCAAATTTATGGACATTTGCTAAATGCTTTATTTAAAATTCAAATCCAGATGCGTTAGAAAAAAGAAATCATTTATGTATTCACATTGATGTGCATGAGCAAACAGCAATGAACTCTTTACTTTCGTAATTTTTCGAATATCGACATTTTTATTGAAGAATGCAGTCAAAGAATCGACTGTCTAGTCCTCTTAAGATTTGTTTGAAAGTCTAATGAATATTGTGTTAGCCAACATTGTCTATTGATTTGAAATTAATTATCATGGATTTTCATATTTTTTACTTAAAAAAAGTGAAACTACTAGCGGGCATGTTCTAACATTTTAATACTTGACTTCTTGGCTTTGTGTACAATATCCAAATATTTGAAAGAAGTTCTGCATGAACTTGTTTGCTCTAGAGATCATCCTTTCTAAGCCCAAACTTTTCGTAACAAAAAAAAAAAAAGGATTTTGTAAATATACAAACTCTGGCAAAATTGAAGAAAATCATTAGACTTCGGGCTATTGCCTACAAATAGCTCCATCCAGTCATGAAGTTCCTTCATCCGGGGAGCTACTCAACAAACTCCTCAAAAATCCTTAGCAATCAGAACTTTATTTAGAAAAAACACGGAAGTTAAGCCCATGCTTAAGTAGCCGTCCTTACATTTTAAGCAAACACTACTGCTGCGGAAAATCCCAGCGACTAAGCCACTTTTCAACGATTTTCCCTTTGAAATCCCAGATTCGCTTGAAAGGAAGCCGAACACTTTCCGGGACCGATGTTAAGCTTCCCGAAAATGAGAAATTTCTCAAATCTCAAAATCTCGAAACGTGCCCACTACTTTGCCCAATGGCACTGGTTCATCGATGGCTTTCTTTCTTTAAATAGAAAAAGAAGCTCCTCGAATTTCCTTCAATTTTCCACTCCATAAAATCGAAAAGAAATCAAAGTCTTGGGGACATATATTTTTTTTTACTCTGGGATTGGAGCAAGGATTTGGCACGAATGGTGTGATTGTAATGCGAGATAATCACGGAACCGAAAATGAAATTGGAGACGATTCGCGCCTCCTTCTGCTTTGCTCAAGACATTAAAGGGACCTGAGGGGCACCCTGGATCCTGGGCATACATCCAAGACGTGAAATTAACTTCTGGATCTGCACTTAATATCCTGTAACCCGATGTTCTCGAGGCATGTAGAGTTTTGTAAGGGAATTTCAATAAAACATTAACTTTGCGCTTTGTTCGTTCGTTGGCAAACGTGCAAACTTAAAGGAGTCACCGTACTCTAGTTCTATGTCTTTTCCACCTTAAGTTTGAACCGAACCTTATTCATAGCTTTCGTATACAGTCTCAAGAAAGTTCTCTTGGCACGCCATCCGCAGCATTTAAATTCAAAAAGAGGAATCGGGGGTTTTCTGTACGGGTACGGGGGTAATATACGACTTCTACTATAGCGTTCGCCTAAGATACTCCCGCTTTTTAAGAAGAAAAGGAAACCCTCAAACTTCAGATTCAGAAGAACCACCTCCTCCGGCTGACATCTGTTTACATACAGTCAGTTGCAAGAAACTCGAGGGAAAAACAAAAAATCCTCCCACTCGGAGCCCTAGCCCTTCTTCGAGTCCTTCCATATGGCTCTGGCTGGTTGTTGTACGCCGAGCAAATTTATGCAGGGAGCAAACGGAATAATTCTAAGGACGCCAAAGGGCACAAGCTCAGCAAAACAAACAGCCGAATCAAGGAATATTGCAATTCAAAAAATATGGGGGGCTCAGATCGACTGAAGCGCCTTTTGTGCATGCATACGCGTGCCGGGGCTCCAGCCGGCTCCTGGCCCTAGTTCCCGAGGGATGGCAGATTTTACCGGGCGACGGTGGAGGTATCCTCCGGGCTTCGAAGGCCTCAGATAGGGATGCTGCTTGCTGCTCTTCTCTGTGAAATGAAGTGAGCAACCTTATGTAAAATTTGGCACATTTCCTACGGCTGAATTTGGTTTTGGTAAAATGGGAAAACGTGTAAAAATCGATGTAGGGGCACATTTGTGGGGATTCGAGTGGGTGCAAAAAGATACTGTGATATGTAGGGCCAATAATTTTCTTTTCCAGTGGGATTATTTACACTTTGCTCTTTTTGTAACACGATGCTGCACAAGTATTCAAATAAATTTAATGTGAGTTCGGTTATGTTTTAGTCAAGCTCTCTAAACGGAAAGTGAGCCAATTTATAACTTGGCTTTCTTTCAATACTTTCAAGAATTGGCACCTTTTGAGGTAATTGTACACAATTTCTAATTTTTTCATAGACATTAAAAGAGGAAACTAACTAACCCAATTTAGCCCTTCTAAAAGAAGTTGTAAAACAAATTTATGTGAAAAATACTTTATTTTAATTTATTAAAACGATCCTACCACTCTGTAGTGCTTTTCTTGCGAGAGAAATACATGTGAATGCATTTATCAATATTTAATGGAAGTTGGTTTAATGAACACCATGTGTGAAAAGCATTAATGTCAGAATTTAAAATGTTACGGTCATGCTCATTACGTATAATATGAAAGATCTTGGCATCATCAGCCTAACAGAGAATCCTAGAGTTAGAAAGAGACAAAGAAACGTCGTCGATATAGATAATAAAAAGTAAAGGACCTAAATGACTACCTTGAGGTACCCCGAAGTGTTAAGGATTTCTCTGGAATATAGACCGCGAAATAAAACCCGCTGTGAGTGATGAGACAGGTAGGACTCGAGCTATTTGACAACAACAGGTGGGAAACCAAGAAGATGAAATTTAGAGAGCAGAATTCTGTGATTGATTCTATCGAAAGCCTTACTAAAATCAGTGAAAATACAGTAAATTTGTTTACCATTTTCAATGTTCGTTAAACAAAAATTAGAAAATTCCAGGAGATTAGTGGAAGTAGACTTTCGCTTGAGAAAGCCATGCTGAAAAGGTTGCAAAAAAGGCTTACAATGAAAAGATAGCATAAATTGGCAATAGGTCTGTAGTTAGAGATCTCGGAACCCTTTTTGTGAAACAGAATAATGACAGAGTTTCCAAGTTCATATGCGGAAAGACACCACGAAAAATTTGATAAATTAAATAAATAACACAAAATGGGGACAAAAGAGACACTGCACCTTTTAATAAAAGACACAGGAATGCCGTCGGGTCCACACGAAAAGTTATCGGCTAAGCTAGATTAAAAGAGGAGGAGTGAGATCTGGTAATTCAGGTATAAGAAATCACCTCAATGGAATGCCATTATTATGCCTTTTTACATAAATATACAATTAAAATAAATAGGATACAGGAAAAATCTGAAAGAACAATGGTGTCACTGATAGCCTAGAACTGCTTCATTTCAAAATCACATGCAATCACAATCACTTTACTTTACTAAGCTACAATGAAAGTGTGGCCAGTTATTAATAAAAAGTTCTTGGAATGAAATTACTCTAAATAAATATTTATAAATATAAAACAAATGTCATATGTACATATGTTTTATTTTCTTATTTCAAGAAACCTTCTTTTAGGTCAGTAAAGTTAAAAAAAAAAAGCTAAGAAGTGTTTTCTTTGATTTTAGAACCATCTTTTTTCTGAGTGTACGCCTTAGGGTTAGAATCGATTCGCGTCAATCAAAACATGGCGTACACTTTGATCTTGTATCAAACCCTGACGAAGAACTCTGCACAAAGCACTGCCATGAAAATTGGCACTCAAGAATTTTCGGGGTTATTGATTTTTAATCTGCTATTGTAAATTTGAAGTTCAGGATGTAGTGACGAAAATTTTAAATCAAGGTATTATAATATAAAATGAGCATTTACGATTTCCAGGGGTTGCTGATTTTTGTATTTCCTTAGAATTTTCGATTAAAGGATTTTAATTTTTTTCCATTTTACTTTGTTGTATTAGCAGCTATAAGAAACCACTGTGAAATTCGGATTTAGTGCGCATATATTTATAAAAATTTGGATTCGTTTATGAAAGATTTTTTAAAGTGGCATCGATAGATGTTAAAAGCCTCAGCTCATAAACGTTTTGGAAGCTCTTTTCTATGAGAAGTTGTTATGAATATAAAAACAACAATAAATTTTTTCAATACAAACTGTTGCGTAAGAAAAATGTGTAAAAGGCTCCTAATGTTAGAAACAATATAAATATCACCTGCAATCATCCATTCAACCTACAAGCTCGTAAATTCTTCTAAATCAGGGCACAAAAACAAGATTCCCAATTAACTTTCGGTCCCTTAGTCTCCAAATAATACCTAGCGCCCTTCAATTAAGCGTTTTCTACAAGGAGACAGGACTTTGTCCACTGCGTTCTAGACAGACAGGGGTAGCTTTACTTGAAATTCTTAAGGCTGTTATCACCCCCGCAACTACACATAGCCACAAAAACCCTGTTCAGTTAAATGCTATTGTGTGCCGTCATGTGTAAAATTAAATTTTTTTGCTTGTCCTTCTGCTCCACTACCCCGCTTTTATTCTCGTTTGCAATTCGTCCGATGGGGGACAATTAAGAGACCAGAAAATGTTTTGAATGTCAACTAGCAGACAACTTTAATAAAATAGTAGTTCAAGTAATACTGCACCAACATCATCCGAGCATACGACGAACTGGCTGACTTTCATGGGCTATGTTCGTAGAAATTGTCCAGGATGATTCACAACGAGAAGGGACATTTTTTTGATAAATGCTTTTCTTTTCAGCATTTCCAGCATATCTCTGGCATAGCTCGGTATAGAATAGAGTGTGCCGCCGCCTATGAAGCATATCGTCCAACTTTTCCAGTTTTATAAATTTCATCTCCCATTGCAGAAAAACGGGTGGAAGCTGGGAAGCATAAAAATCCAAGAAAATTCAACTCTTCAGTCCTCACCCAGTTGCTTTATTACGTTATCATCTTTTCCACCTAAATTTCTAAATATTTTCATCTGATGTATATTCCACGAAATGGACTGGTTTCTGCTTTCAGGCATCAACCCCATGCCTTGCTCTTTTGGTTGTCGTCATTTTGGAATGGTTCCAAAAGGACAAGATTCACTGCAATCGCAATAAAATGCAAATGTTGAACCCAGGCTAAAGTGAGCTAGTCAACTCTGAATCTGCTTTGGCTGCTGCTGTTGCTTCTGCTTCTACTCCCGGGTCTTTGGAACCCACTAAAAAGGGTAAGGGATTCTTGGAGCATTTGAAATTTTCACCCAAAAAAGGAATGATGATTCTGCAGGAATTCTTATTTAGAGAGATGCTCCTGCTTCTGCTGCTGAATCATGCCATTTGCGCCGCTTCAAGATACCCAGATTCCTCTTCAGCCCTAATGCCCAATTTATCAGTTAAATGATTTTCAAAAGGACTTCATCAGGCTAGGGGAGCGGGGATCATACTTTCTCTAACTACTATACCCCCGGATGGATAAGATTGCAGAGAAATGGAGAAATGGCTAGCAATCCTTGTTGACTCGGCGTCGTCGCCGGACTACCATAAGACTGTCCAATTGCTGCAATTTATGGAGATGTTGCGATAATTTGCTCTCCAAATAAATAGACGCAATTAAAATGGAATTAGTTGGATGCTGGATGACGTATTTTTAGATTTAATTAGCTCAACGATAATCAGGAGGGGTGTAGCCATGGAAAATTGTGTTTACTGGTATCGTTAATATTAATGTAATTTTTAAAGAGAATGTTCCACTTGGAAAAATATGATATATTTTCAGATTTCTTTGATTTAAAATTCCCGTCCTCCTGGCCTTAATTTGCAAGTATTTCAGCATTTTTGTAATAGGTGAAAATGTCAGATTAAAAATATGACTCAATTCATACACGCATAAAAACTGCAAAACTGTATGATTCAACGTAGTAGTCCTGCAGAACCGATCTGTATTTAACATTTTCCCAAAAACCGAAGATTTTAGGTTAGATAAATATTTAAAGAGAATTACATATTTAAAAATAAAATGCATAGCTTTATTCGGAAAAAAGACATATTTTCCATAAGACACAACTCGATTTTTTAAAACAAAACTGCATGTCTTTAAGAATATTCTTCAGGACCAAACGTTATTTTAATTTTTTTTAAAAGCTGAAGGAGTAAAGAAAATATTTTGACAAAACATCAAAAAAATAAACCTTCTTGTTTTGGAAATATGGTTGATTTCCGTACTGATTTTAGCTCAATTTTTGAAGAATTAAAATTTAAAAATATGATTCTGATTCAAGAATCTGTATTTTGCATTTGCCCGAAAGTTGAAAATATTATTTAAATACTTAGGAAAATATAAAAACAAAACAAACTCTTTTTTTCCAGATTGCAAAATTTTCAGTAATGAATTTACCCAATTTTGCCTATTAAAAAAAAAATATTAAAACGAATAAAATATCTGCGTGCTATTTACACTTTAAATAAATATTTTTCATAACTTGCCCACTACACTAAAAAAAAATAAAGATTGTAGAAATAATGGGGGTTAAATCAATAATTTTCAAATAGCCAATGATCCAGCATTGGCGGGAAATTATTAATTAAACTACTTTTCACATCAATTTCTATAGTTAATTTGACAAAAAACGATTTTTAAACATTGTAAACGTATTCAAAACAAAATGCTTTATTTTGGTCATTGCCTACATTTGTTGTAGCATTAAAATTGAATTTTGTTGAATGTTTTACTTAATGGGTTCCATAATTGTTTCAAACAAAATGTTTTTAAATATACATCGATCCACAACAAATTTTAAAAAGCTGATAACACAGGTCAACATTTTATCTAGGCTTGTGCACGGGAATCCTAAGGTTTTTGGGGTCGCTGATTACGATGAGCGGGTCGGTTAGGCTCCATCACGTCAAGTTCAAGATCATTTGAAAGTCAAACGGTCAAAAAACCTTCCAAAAATCTGAAAAAATTCACGGACATGTTTTTAAGGTCGCTGAATCCGAATCCGGTGTTTATTTTTACTTTGCATGCATCCTCGAGGTCATTCAAGGTCATCTTAAGGCAGGTATTCTGGTTCTATGGCACAATTGTACATTTAGCAGATTGGAATTGTTACCATTACTTGGTAAATATTGAATAATATATATGAAAAAAACTAGTCAGATAGACAGCCTAGATTCCACTTTTTTTCCTGGATTCTGTAGTCATTTTCCAAAGAATTTTTTCTGGTATAAATCTCATTAATGCATAACATGGTAACAATCTCAATCTGCGAAATGCACAATTGCGCCACAGAACTAGAATACCTGCCTTGAGATGACCCTAAATGACCTCGAGGATGCATGCAAACTAAAAATGAACACCGGATTCGGAACACGTCCATGAATTTTTTCAGATTTTTGGAAGGTTTTTTGACCGTTTGGCCTTCAAATGACCTTGAAATGAAGTCGACTGAGATTCAGATTCAGGGTTCTCGAAAACATACGTATGAATTTTTTCAGATTTTTCGCATGGTGCTTAGCATTTTTGTCTCAAAAGCCCCTCAAATGACTTTGAATGACCTCAAGGATGCATGCAAAGTAAAAATAAACACCGGATTCAGCGACCTCAAAAACATGTCCATGAATTTTTTCAGATTTTTGGAAGGTTTTTTGACCGTTTGACCTTTAAATGAACTTGAACTTGACGTGATGGAGCCTAACCGACCCGCTCATCGTAATCAGCGACGCCAAAATCCTTAGGATACCATCTTCGATTCCCGTGCACAAGCCTAGATAAAATGTTGACCTGTGTAATCAAAAACACGCATATTTAATCCTACAATTAATATTTTTCTCAGTATATTTTGTATTTGTTAAAAAGCTTTATTTAATAAAAAGTTTAAAAAATAAACACCATATTTTAATAATAGCACAATTTCCTTTAAGCCTATAAGACCCCCACTGGATCGGTATGAATTCAGTAATTTGAGCTGAAACCCACCGTAAACAGAAACCTTTCCCTGCAACCTCACCATTGTACCTTCATCGGTAGTCTCTCACTGAAGACGTTTGATTAATTACACTTTTCTACAGGAGCGTCTTTCCTCCGATAGCGCACCATCGTCTTAAAAACGCTCATTTAAAATCCGCTTAGCATTGGCGCTGGTGTAAATGGCAGCAGCCACAAGCCCATCAATTTTCCCTGGGTAAGCTCATTTCATTCAGAAATCTGGGATTACTTCCGCTGATATGGCGCTCTTGTACCGTCGAACCACTTCGACGATCGTCGAGCCCCGTGCTTAATTAAACTTTTTATTGGGCTGCCGCATAAGTGGTTTATTGAGGCTCTCGAAAATTTTTGAAAATGGGGAGCGCTATAATTAACCATATGGCTCCGGATCATCTTCATGGTGCGTGCTCTCTCCGCAAATGTGCCATCACCACCAAAATCCAAATGAGAAAGGGCTCTGAAAGTGTGGAGCCTACTTTTCGCGGATAAAAGTGCTTTTAGAAGATTTCTAATTTTCTCAAGTGGGGAGCCCGAAGGTTTATTGCTCCCCAGAAAAAAAGAGTTATGGGTGGGCTTTCCTTTTTTAAATGTTTCTGAGTGCTGGTTCTGAGTTTTATTGCGGTGGATATTGCCTACACTACGCCTATTTCTTCCCCATTTAATTACACACAGAAATTACTGTAGCTAGGAGCTTCTATTTGGCAAAAGCTAAACCCATGGTTTGGATGAAATCCGCAAAAAGCATAAAAGGCGAATGTTGCGGAAGTAAACCGCCACTTATGTTCGCCTAAATTAAGACGAATTAAGAGAAACCCCTATATTCATGGTTTTCTGTTGCAGCGAGAGTACTGTGGTAGCACCTGCACTAGGGATGATGCCCTGCAGGTGTTCCCTATACGCCAGAGGGGAGCACGAGGAATTTTGCAAACCCATTCATCTTTTGCAACGTGTGACACAAATGCTCCCTTTAATCAACAAAATCCGATGAAGTGCGCCAGACTGTGTACACTTGGAGCGAGGTGAGGCAAACGCGAGGCTAGGCGAGGCAAGAGAGAGTCGCCTCCAGAACCCACCCACCGGGGATTTGAATTCTGTTGTCATACGTGGCCCCATAGGGCCGGATGTGGACACCCTCGGGCACCCCATACAATTCCTAGTCTAAAGCTAATTCTCATAATTACAAGCGACGACGGTTGAGTTGATGGAACACCGGTTCCCGGACTTAATACCCTACTACACTACAGTGCATCTCCCGTAGGAGTGAATTGTTCGAAATGCAAATGAAAAGTCCCATTCTGTTCACTGGGACTGTGCCACCCCCCATTCCCGCTCTTCCCCGAAAAAACCCTGGAGCGCTCAAAAGAGGGACTCCGGTGAAATTCCCATTGTTGTGGGCGTTTCTAGATTTAAATCAGCGGAAATTAGTGCTTTGTTACCTGCACGTGTTCGGGAGTGGCTGGATGAGCCTTCTTCTTCGTGCAGTGGGGCGCCTACTTTTACTCCGCCACCTTACGACTAAATTGAAAAGTTTTGATTTATGGCACTGCGGGGCTCTTTTGTTTTTCTGGGATTTTATTCCACCCCTACCATTAAAGCTGTACCTCTTTTTTTGGGGGGGTATTAAAACCAAAAGGGAAGGTGTCGTTCTAAATAGCTGGAAGGCGTGTATATGAGAAACTTATCTGGGTATTTTAGAAAATTAAAAGATATACCTAACCGAGAATGGTTTTGTCCCAAAAATTCCTTTTCTTCTCTGGTGAAAATTCCAGCAACACCCTTTTGCCGCCGGTTTTCGTCTGTGTCGTGTCACAAATTGCCTTCCAATTTTAGTCGGTGGTTGGATATACCCTTTTCCAATCGAAGGCATTTAAGGAGACTACTACCGGATAATAGGACTAGTCATCGCAACCCTTCTTCCTGGTGACTCCTTCGGAGACCTTCTTCATTAGCCTGTAATAATTTCCGGGCCCAATTTCCTGGGGGTCGGGACAACGTTTCACTTTGAACTTTTGTAGGGTGACGATGACAAGGGTCCAACGACGGTTAACTACCTTTGATTACTCTCCCCAAGAACGATGGAGACGGACGGCAATGACGATCGATTCCTTTACTCCCTCGAAGGAATAAATCACTGAGCTTTAGGGTATCTGAAATTTATTAAAAATTTGAAAATTTCAATCAAACAAACGAATAAATTACAGGAAACGCAAAATCCTCACGATTTCGCAGAAAATTTGTTCAAGGAATAAAATATTTGGATGAAAGGTCCTTAAAAATATTCCGCAGGACTTATTTGCTTTCGGCATTTTTTCTAAAAGCTGATGGATTTATTTGTTAACCAAAGTTATTTATTCAACCCTTAGGTATGTATCTATTTTTTATATATTATATGTTTCTGCATAATTATCGAATTATTTTTGAATATTTTGTTGTTGTATAAAGTAGGTTTTTCGAAATTATCTTTTTGAATATATGCTGATTTCAAGAGTCACCGATTACAAATGTAATACCTAATTTAATATATTCAAAAATTATTCTTACAAAAATTTATATAAGGGTATTTTTAAGTTCATTGACTTTAAATTTGGCGTCACCAATTCACCTTGACGGATCCAAATTGCTAGCTTGTACCTATAGTAATCATTGACCTATATATATAACAAAATAAAACTAAATCCGATTCGTGTTTGTGTACGCATTTACGCAAAATCTACTAGACGAATTTTAAATTCTGGGCTAATATTTAGGATACATTTTATCTCTTTTAGTTCATGAAAGGCTATTCAACTACTACCAATCTCTTGGAATTTTCCAATTACTGCTTTTCTGCCATTGATTCTGGGAAGCAGGTTGATTGTAGATTCACTATAAATTATAAATGTTTTTTGTAACTATATCTATCGTGTCCACTTTAGTGGAATACTCTCAATCTCAATCTGAAGTATTTCTGGTGTACCTTAGGGTAGCCATCTGGGGCCGATGCTGTTTAATATTTACATAAAAGATGCATACTTTATTCCTACCCACTCGAGCTTTGCAATGGTGATGAGTGACAATTTTTCATATTATATCAGACTACCGTGCCTGTGAACTTTTAAACTCCGACGTGAATACCTTTCAGAAATGATATTCTATTAATTGGCATCCACTGAATGTTAGCAAGTGTATTTGTATGTGCTTCTCAAGAAAAAAGTTTCCGATTACTTTTAATTTTGCCGTAAATGGACACTCTCTTAATAGATTTGACAAGGTTAGAGAATTAGAGATCGTATTTAACTCGTACTTCTCTTTTGATAACCACATTTACGCCATTATTAACAAGGTTAATACGACTCTGGGTTTTGTTGAAATTTGATTTCTCAAATATATTTTAAGCTATTTGGGGGTGCTGTTAAAAATCGATTTTGTGATGACAATCTAGAAATAATTGAGGCACTTAAGCATAATATTTAAAAAGAGGTCCCGGATCTTTGAAAATGTGGTACACAATTGAGTTGAAAAGATGGGCTACTGCCAAGCCGATGGAGGCAGCCATTTAAATTAAATCTTATTCCACAACTAATCGGGGGATTTACTGTTCTCAATAAATCAACAAACTTTGAAAAATATTTAACCATGATTATTTTATAGCATTTTTAAAAAGAAACCAGCTGATGGTCTACCCTATAATCATATAATATTATGGTCCAATTTATAATATTATTATATTCTAAAATTTACCAGCATGGTGTAACAATCGGGGTTTTATCTGAATTTTAAAGATTAAGTAAAATCGTGTGATACAACATATTAAGTAACAACGTAGAATTTAAATTTTTAATTTATTTCATACTAAAAAGGGTTCCAGGCTTTTCGAAAGAGTATCAATTTTTTATTTATTCCCTTTTATTATTACCTAATACCATTGATATCAGAAAATTGCGATATCTATCGATTCGCTTTCGCCCTCGAAAGGAAATCAATGAGCTCCACCAAGGGTACCTAAAATTTATCAAAAGTTGGAGATTTCAATAATCGCGAACAAATGAATAAATCACATCGTAAAAACCCCATCTACGATATATACCTACACATGCGAGCAAATCGGATCAATTTCGAACAAGAAAAGGCTGAAAGGCATTGAATGGGGCCGAGTTGGGGGAGCTGGGGGGTTGGGGACGCCTTAATGCAATACACCAGCCATCGGGACCTTACAGTGGGGCTCTTGGATTAAGGGTGTGCTTCAATCAGGATAAACATTTATTGCGTTAAGAAAAAATCGATGTGTGTCCGCTCCACGGCGGGGGCTTTTGATACGATTATTCCATTCGAAAGCACTAAATAATTCATCACCCTTGCAGCAAATACACCGCCCACTCGAGACGCCCAACTACCCCCCAAAAGTGGTATATGCTTTATATAACTTCGATACTTTGACTTCAAAAAGTTTCCTCTTTCCTGGTCATTTTTTAAATCATTTTTTTGTGTTTACGTTGCATAATGGTCCCCGGGGATCTATCAAAGGACGATTCATTGACCAGCTGAGCCGGGCGTGTGTCCAGCCAAGGATCGTTGAATTTTAAATTAAATGCAGCTCTAAGAAGGCACCTGAAAGGACCATAAAGTCGTCATCATCGTTCTCGGTTGAATGGAAGAGTTTTTCTTCAATCCTTAATCCCGGGAAACGTTCTGTTGATAGTCTGAAACCCTCTAAACTACTTCTTTGCGGGCTGGCCGATCTGCGAAAGAACGTACATTTCACCTTCGGCAGGTGCTCTGCTCACCTGCGAGGTATAGACTCCAGATTACGTGACGTACCCTATGAGCAGGTTGCGTGCCAGGGAGCGGTGACGGCAGTCAACTTGGTCGTGATAAACACCCGTAAATCCTCGATGGAATGATAAATTATTCATCTGGTATTGAGTCTGATTGCCTCCTACCGACGTGGATGCCTCCGCAGGAGCTAAAGGGGGCTAATATCAATCATATGCCGTGATGACGGAAGACCTTTTAGATCACATAAAAGGGTTAAATTGTTTTAAACGTTCCTCTGAGTAACTCTGAGTGGATGACTGATTGACTGGAAGGAATAAAGGTCTCAAATGTCGTCGATTGTGGATAAATTACGATAGAGTTATGATTATGAACCTTCTTCCGAGTATTAGTATGATATGATTAGTATGATTATTTAGTATAATACCCTTTATTACTTCCTTTAAGCGGTTTGGTATCGATTTGATGAGGTTTTTTGCGCATTCCTGTGAAATGTTGCTTCATTCGGTATTAAGGATGTCGCGGAGAGCCGGCATTCCTGTGTGCTGTGGGGATGTTTTCTGATTTGCTTCTCCAAATGAGCCCACAGGTGCTCAATTGGGTTCAAATCTGGGCTCTGCGGTGGTGTTTTTATCACATGAGGAAAATTGTAGAAAAGCCAATTACGAACATTCCAAGGTTTATGCTTGGGGTCATTGTCTTGATAAAAATAAAAATCTTGTACATTTAATTTTTGAGCCGACTGTTTTAAATTATTTTTCAAAATGTTCAATTATTCGACTTTGGTCATAGTTAATGTATATAAGATTTCCTACACCATTGTAGCCTATAGCACCCCAAACCATAAGGCTTTTGCCACCGTGCTTCAGCGTGCTATTTATATTTTTTTGGAATAATTCAGTATACGGCTTTCTTCGCACCTTGCTTATACAACTTTTCCATAAATTAAATTTTTTTAACTTTTTTCCAAAATTCGATATCCTTTTTTTTTTAATTCATTGGCAAATTTTAAGGGGTTTTCTGCATGCAACACATGATACTAAGTTTTTCTTCCTTATAGTTGCCACTTCACCACTTAATGCCAACTTACTACTAACCGTTTTTAATAAAAGTAACTCAAGGTTCTTTTATTTTTCTTAAAAAAATTGTTTAAAGCCCTTTTTTGCCCTCATTAAACAGGCGCCATTTTTAATTTTTTTCTTATAACCCTATATAAATTATATTTCTAATCTCAAAAACCAAAATAACTAATAAAAGTCGTAAATCGTCACCGTATATTGTCCAAATTTCAATTACCATATTCTTCCAAAATAGCAATGATAACTTTTGTTCAAATGTTTATTTCTAGTAGATGAATGGAACTTACAATTTCAACGTTTATATTGGACAATGGAAATTCAATCAATTTATAAAAAGTTCCAACTTAACAAAGAACGAACTTTTTGAACCCCCCATTTTTTTCAATTTTAACGTACTCATAGCAAACAAGCAACAACAATAAATCTGTCTGACTCGTATTTCTCGCTAAAATTCTACCGTAGAAGAAAAATCAAGTAAATTCGTCGTCCACGCAACCTTCTGCTACTTCATTAAAATCTCTTTAAAATTCCTTTCGCTTCTTTTGCTAACAATCAAAAACTTTCGCGTTTTATTACTTGAACTCCCCCAGAATTCCATTATAAATTCCGAATGCGTGTCCACAACGCCTGAATTTTTAGATTCATCCACCTACTTTCGCCCCCAAACCCCCCCAAAAGCAAACATGAAAAGAAAGAAAATTCTGCAGACGCTCCCGACTAAAGCCCACGTCGACTGTAAATTGGAGAAATTTCAATTTCAATAAAATAAACCCAACGTGCGTCGCCGCTCCTAGGCCTTAGATTAGCCAATTCCGACTAGACTGTCTGAACGGCTGTAATGTGGCAATAGCCCTTGTCTGGCAAAAGTTTAGCGAAGTCGCTGACGTCACCGAGTGTAGGGGAGGATATGTCATTTGGTTGTAAGAAGGCGCTTGCGTCAAATATTTCCCCCACATTGAATTGTATTTTTGCTGTTTTTATTAAATTTACGAATTTTGGACGCTTTCCCTTTTCCAGGTTTTCCATTTCGATGCTCAGTTGTAACGTGGATTCTGTGGGGACTCCAATTCAGGATGCCCTGGAGCTGTGTGTAGGGATGCGTATAGTACAAAAGGAACGCCGGTGAGGCGCTTGACCCTTAAGGGAAATAAAATTAATTATATTTTATTCTACAAAGATTAGGAACTTTGATGTACAGGATGTTTACCAAATCCTCCACACTTTTTAGATAGTGATAACGGCATGCCATTTTTCATCAAAGACTAAATGTTCATCTGTCTTTCTATTTATGTAATCTCTTCCTCTTAATGTATAAAATACAAAATATATAAAAAAAAATCCAAATAGTCAAAAGATAATTAACACGTTGACTGCAACGTTTACTCAACTTCACATTCAGCTATTGAACGTCAGCCACGAGTGACTAACGTAATTTTATTACGTATTTTAACCACTTTTTTTTTACTAATAGATTTTTCTGTATCTCAAAGCACTTAGCAATATAATTAGAAAATATGAAATCATACTTCTTGAATGATTGTCAAAAAAACATTTCAGGTAAATATATAAACCCTTGCATAATAGAAGACACTTGAAAGTTAAACTTCTTCAAAATCTTCAGAATAGAAATAAATTGATGTAAAACTGTTCCTGAGAAATCTTACACATAATTCAGGTACAAGTTATAAAAGATCGAATTCAAAATCGTATTCAAAAATATGTAGGGCCACACTTAAAAATCACAACTAATCGAAACTAGTAAGGACTTTACTAGCGTTTTACTACTCCTTTACTATAAGGTTTTATATTTTTCCGACTCTGTATTTTTCTCAATGATGAAATAGGGTTCGGAAAAATTCATCCACGAATGAAAACAAGAACATTACATTCATTCGCAAATGAATATTTAAGTAGCATCGTGAGAGAAAATGTTCTTCGAAGAATGAGGAAGAATGAAATAAAATATTTTTATCTTTCACTATATGGGTTATCCGGTTTTGGGTACATAGTTACTAATTAAATACTTATCAAATGTTCTAGTTTATTATATCCTAGAAATTATTCCAACCTGAAAACCTGTTTATGGAACCGCCATTTTTAATCTCCAAATCTTAATAATATTCAAAATTAGTGGCCATCTTGGATTTGGAAATTTTGATAATATTCGAAATTAGTGGCCACAGAGTAATCATTGTACTAATTTTCATTAAAATCAGTTGAAGTCGAAAAATTTTGGTCGCCATATTGAATACGACATCTTGAACTTCTAGATTTGGATAGCAGATTTGAAATCAGCATCCCCCAAGATCCCAAGGTTCCGATTTGCATGAAATCCCTTCAAATTGAAACATTTCAGCCCCCGTATTGGATCCGCTATTTTGAAACCGAAAAAAATTAGTCTATATGTTAAGTTGGAATATTTACTACCTTCGGACAAAAAATGATGAATATCGATGCAACCGTTTAGGCGTGATTGAGCAACAAACAAACTTTTTTTTAGTTTTTTCAAATTAATGTCGAGGAGAAAAAAAAAATTGTTTACTTAAAAAACCATGATAGATCCTTGTAGAGAATTCATTTAAGTTTTCCAAACCGTTCTTAAATTTACTGTGCGGTAATTAGTTTCTGAGATATCGATGATCAACGACAAAAGGAACCTTTCTCATAAAAAGTCAGATATCTCAGCGAACAATTGACATAGAGAGAATTTGAAAAAAATCTAATTAAAGCTGAATAAACAAGCTAACCTTTACATAAGTTTAACTGAAAAAAAATTTCAAAACAAATTTAGCAACAAAAAAAGAAAAGAAAAAATTTTAAATTTCAAGTCCTATAAAATGTTATTCAAATACTTAAAATGTTTTAAATTTTACTGAAAAGACAGATCACGCTTCCACACTTTATATGTTGGTCTCTATTACAGATGTTACACGCCTAGATGTAACCCCTAAATTCGAAATTCAATTAGTCGTACTTCAGATAATTAACTTCCTTGTTCTAAAGTAAATTAAATAAACCAAATCATTAAGCTTTACAACAAAATAGAAGCACATCCCCTTCGTTCCCTCTGTTTGTTTTATGTGTATGTCATATGCTCACACATAACAATCATAAACAATCAAATACATTCGATAGAAACAATTAAGGGCAAAAATTGATAAATGGTTTTTGGAAGACTGCCATTAGGGCATGCATTCCCAATTTCCACCCTTTTTGTACTTCCGCGCCATCGACACGAAATTAAGCCGTGTGCGGCGAAAATAATTGCAATATATCACGCACACAGGATATTATATAAGTGCCTCCCAGCATAGTGCACTGAAGGGAAAAAATGGGCCCTGCAGAAAGCGACACTTTATGAATCATTTACATGTCAAAGAGCGGAGACAGGCTAAAAATGGGACCTGCGAAATTACTGCCTTTTGTTGGGATAAACGATTTTATGTCGCATTTTTTCTCACAAAAGGATACGATTGAGTAAAAATTCGCCGGGACAGGGATATAATAGTTTTTATTCAGTTTTATGTTGGGTCACTGTCCTATATGCTTGATATAGTATTTAAAATTACGCTTTTTTGAGCTGAAAAGGTACAATCATTTTCCTTATCTTGCTGGTGCACAATCGCCCTTAGCCCTACTATTGAATATAAAATGTATTTACGTATAATAATATCACAAGATACTTACAGCGATAAATGCTACATTGAATTATAATAAATATATCCATATTATTAAAATCACTCACTAAATAAACACAAATACTCAAAATATTCCAGGGGCCAAAACAGGACCCACACACAAAACACGTCAGCATCGTACTTCTGCTACTTTTCTACAACGACTAGATCTAGATCTATTACTGCGCTAACACAAGCGCTAGCTTCTTAGTTTAGTTCCACTTAAATGAAGATGGTGCTACTGTCCCATTTGAATTTATAATCAAAGTTTTTAAGTAAATAAATAAGTTGTAATGTTACAAATTTGCAGTCCGTTGTACAAACATTTTCTCTGTGTTTGATGTATTACGCAACTGTTTGATGAAAATCAAACGCGCTTGAAAGCTTTTGTGCAACGGGCAATGTTGCGCAATTTGTTCCCTCGTGTATGGTATGATGTTGGTGCATTCTGAAGTCATTGAATTTTAATTGTGAAGTGTTGTGCTCAAATTAAGTGAAGAGACATCTTTTCTCCACGAGATCATAAACGCAACTGAAGTTTGCCCAACTCATTGTGTAGTGTATGGTCTACCACATACTTTTTGGCAAACACAAATTTGCGCAAATTCTTCGATCGTGCATGGGCCCCTTTACAATTAATGAAGTATAAAGTTCGTTCAGAGAATTTTAAAACAGGGAAGTTTCCCGATTAAACATGTGAACATCATCGGGAGCAGAATAGCTGGATTGTTGTATAATTTGTAGAAGTTTCTAAGGTTTTTGTATTTTCATTTAATAGTTTAACGTTAAAACTTTTATTTAAGCCAAGAAACAAATTCCTAATTCTAAAATATTTCCAAAATTGACAAACATTTTGGGGCTATTTTTCTAAAATACCCTAATGTAGTGAAATTTAATGGTTTCCAGATTCGTATTTAGCACCCAAAGGAACATCTAAAACAGTTGTTAAAACAAACAAAACAAAATCTTTCAATTATCACAATTTCGCAGACTTGTGTTATTATAATATTGGGTTGTTCGGGAAGTAATTTCATTTTTTTTGGTAAAACTGAAAAACGATTTTCTTATAGTGTATAAATATTTTATTCAATTATATATTCTCCATTTTGGTCCAATACCTTTTTCCATCTTTCTGGCAGTAGCATGATTCCACGCTCATAAAACTTCTAATTTTTGCTGAAGTAAAGGTTTTGGCGTCTAAAAAATTTTATAGAAACCGGAAAAAGTAATAATCAGAAGGTGTCAGATCTAGAGAATATGGTATAGTATCATATCCCATCCAAGCTGTAAGAGCTTTTGACGAGCTACCAAACTTGTATGAGATTTCGAATTATCTTGGTGGAATACTATACCTTTTCTATTGAACAATTCTGGACTTTTCTGTTTGAGTGAGTCATTCAATTTGATCTAGTTGATGATAGTACACTTCAGAATTAATCGTAGTATTGTCTGGTAGAAGCTAGAAAAAAAACTATTCCCTTGAAATCTTTGAACCGGTCATCGCCGGTCTTTGTTCCATGATCTCTTGTATTTAACATTGTTGTAGATACCTCATTCCTCGTACCTAGTGATGATTCGCTGCCAGAACGAAATTTTGAAAACCAGTTTTGACACTGGCGTTCTGGCACTAATTTTTTTCTTGCTTGAACAGCATTTTTACCTTTCCGATTGTAAAAAATTAAAATACTTTCCATATTTAATAGGGCATTACACAAAAAATATTGCGCAGAATCAAACTTTTTTACAAAAAAGCTGTTGTCAAAATATATAATAACATTAAAACCGTTAAGTGTAAAGTTCGCTGCGAAAAAATGCAATTAAGTCCTCTATAGGGAAAATACGAAATTACTTTCCGAACAACCCAATAGTTTGCCAGAAAAAATAAGTAATGCTCGCAGTATTCTGGAATTTAAAAGACTTATTAAAACTTACAAAAGTGGAAAGCTTACAAGCTTAGAAGAAATACAGGAAATTGATCCCCAGAGCCTAAATTCTAGTTTCTAGGCAGACTAAGAATTAGATGAATGTTTCCAGCAACATGCTGAGAACTGTGACAAAAATATATATTAGTTTTAAAAAAAGGAAATATATCGACATCTATTAATTTATTTTAAAACAGAATAACATAAAATTGATTTTAAGATAAAACTGCAAACAGTCAGAAATCTTTTCAAAGCTTTAAAGCAAGTATAAATATGATACCTTTATGAAATGAACGCTTTTAAAATGTTATGCAGCCTTTTTGCATATATAATTTAGATCTAAAATTTATTAATCTCTAGAAAAGAAAATTAAAGACGTAACCTTTCAAGTCCAACCATTTTCATTTAACATTATATCTGGTAACTTCATTTTAAAGTTAAATTTGCAATTATAATTACCACCTAGACGAGAATTCTAAAATTACATAATTCAAAACATTAATTGCCGTAACTAAATTATATAACAACAAAAGCTTTTAAAACTTAATTTACGTCGCTGGTCGAAGAAAAACATTTTACTTTGAACCTAAGGCCAAATTTAAACGTTTTCTATCAGAAAATATTATCATTATATTTTTAAGAAATCTGTAGTTTCTGAAGTCGTCCGATCTATTAAGCTTAACAAGAGTAATTGCTGAATTGTGCAGTCATAGAACCTAAACTCTTGAAAACAGACATAGTCATAGGGATAAAAGTTTTATTTTAATTTACCTACCAGATCATTTTCCATACGTGTAAAATTATAAATTTTAACCAGATAAGAAATGGTAATAAGAAATAAAAAAACACATATTTCACCTTTAACAAAATGCTCGTTTATTAATAATATCCTTTCGCTTATAAATACAATAAATATTGCACTAGCTATTGCAATTCCTTAAGATTAAATGGAATTACGTAAACTATATTGAAAATCCCCACTTTTTTTGGGGTATCTTTATACAAACAACAATAGACTGTCGTTTCGCGCGCTATTATACAATTATTAAAAAGTATAAAAACAGAAAAAAGAGAAACCGCAGACGACAGTACGTTTACGCTTTATATAGCATTTTTAAGGCCAGAAGGATTACAACCTCGGAAATTGTTGAATTTGAGCGATTTAAAGCATATTCTAAGGACGCCAGAGGGTTTCATTTTTAGGTAATTCTTTTGTGCTATCTAATGATGTCACTTCTGTTGCATTACACACTTGATCCGATCTTGAAGATACTCTACAACAGTGACATATTTCTGCTGTTTGGCGACTTGAAGCGCCGTCAGTCCGTCTTGATTCTTGAGCATTAAATCACTTCCCGCTCCGATTAGCTGCTTCACAATGGACAAGTGTCCAAACATGGCAGCGGCGTGAAGAGCTGTTTCACCATTCTGTATTATATTTAAAAAGTATAAAAATGAAAATTATAAGAGTTATTCGAAATCGAATATTAATTACCGGAAGCAATCCCAAATTGGGCCTATACTTGATCAACTCCCCAATAACGGCTGAGTACCCTTTATGAGCGGCTTTGAACAGCGGCGTCGCTCCATCACATCGTACCGCATCAACGTCTGCACCGTTTTGCAGCAAAAGTTTGCAAATATGGTCGTGGCCCATCTGCGAGGCTATCCATAAAGGGGTGGCTCCATCATTTCGCCTGGAATCCGGGTGAGCACCAGCCGCCAGCAGCATCATTAGCACGGTGCGGTGCCCATTCTGTGCAGCTATAAAAACTGGCGTTGCCTTGTCCTAGTGACGCGATTCAAGAGGGGAAAACAAGAAATATGGTTTCGATTAATTTCTATGTCTCAATTAATTTATGCTTGGTTTTAAATTGCACGATGTGATTTATTTCAAGATTTTATGACTCTCACCTTCATCGAGGAATTTACGTTCGCTCCGCAACTAATTAGCTCTTTTACCATATTTACGTGGCCTCCTTGGCAGGCAACAAATAGCGGAGTTCCTCCATCCTGAAATAGATAAAATTTTCTTAAAAGAAGATACGATTTAAAAGCAAAATACTTTAGGAGAGGTTGATGAATAATTACAAAATAGTTACAAAACCACATCAAAAGTCTTTAAAAGCTTTTAATTCTGCCCCAACTTTGTAAAGAAGCTTTTTAGTTGCAATTGTGCATAGCAGAAACTTTTAAAAAGCTTTGATTTTGCGAAAACTTTTGCAGTACAGAAGCTTTACATTTTATGGTAATTTTGTTATTCAGCTTCTGCTCCAGTTTTCTATTTTAAGGTCTTTAGAAGATAAAAACGAAGTTTTCAGAAGCAGAAAGTACAACTATACAAAGTACAAATAACAACAAGATGACCACAAAAGCAATACGGAAAAGTTAGGGTGACCATTTTTTCTCAAGACCAAATTTCGCTGATTTTTCAAATTATAAAAGAGTTTCTCCCCGTTTAGGATCTAACCTTTTTAGAAACTTCCCTTACCATTTTCCAACTAGCACGTGACTTACACGCTTCAGTTTGCAATTATATTCTTTTTAAATCTATTTATTTATTTATTTATTTGCTCAATATTCATCAAGCTCTGATTACGCATTTTTGAAACCTCATTTCTATGCGATGCCTTCAAACTTAGAGATGTTGCATACCATAGGGCAGTTTAAGTTGAAGAAAAACGTTACAAAAGACAGACGTCTTTTTTGTAAAAGCGGCAGTAGCCTGGGAATATTAATTAAATATGATCAATGTATATAATCACGCCTTTATCAGTTTATTCCCAAAACAGACAGAGAACTAAATGAATAATTTATAAAGTACTCATTTAGCATAAATTGAGGCGTTTATTTTGACACTAGGACTAAAGACTATTTTACTTTACAAGAATATAGAAAAATAGTATTTATGACATTTTGAACTTCATTTTCCAAATAAACGGCACAATTATTCATTAATGGAGTTGTGACACACAGCTATTCTCAAATGATAATATATTTGTTCTTAATTATCAAACTACTGTCGGAAAAGAAAAGAAAATTAGCAGATTTGTGGCGATTAGTTTAGTTTATTTTTGGTTGAATTTCATAGCGCGTTGCAATGCTCATAATTGATATACAAGTTCGAAAAGGGCTAAAATCGAATAAACTTTTCATAAAATTGTAAATTACCAACTATTTCGTAATTTAGGGGGAAAAATTATGATTACATGAGTACATGACACACAGCACCTAAATCAATAATTAGTAGTAATCATTAATTTATGAATGCTGCCTGTACAGGGTAAAATCTGTTGCGAGATTTGACCTAAACTGCCCTATAATATGCCATTTCAAATAATTCTTCTAGAAAGTGTTTTTAAATATTTTAAAAAGTAGATTATTCCAGAAACTTAAAAAAGGCCTTTCCTTGATCTGCATTCAAACTTTATTACCTTAATTTAGAGAAATATTGCCGAAGCTTTCTTGTCGTGCTTTGTTTCTGTAACTATTTTTCTTTTGTATTTTTATATTATATCATATTTTAAAGTAACATTTTGGCGATCTTTACTTACAACCGAAGGACTGTCTATAATGGCTCCAGCTTTAATCAGTACTTTTGCTACTTCGATATATCCTCCTTGAGCTGCAAAGAATAATGGTGTCGTTCCTGTTGATCTTTTAGCATTTGGATCTGCTCCTTGTTCTAGTAGTTCTAAAACACAGGCTGTATGTCCTCCAGCAGCTGCTAGTACTAAAGGAGTTGTGCCATCCTGGAAAAAAGAAATTTAGTTGCTATATTTTAGTTGTTGGATTATTTCAAATAGTTGTAATAATATAATTGTTGAACTTCTTGAGATATGCATAAGATAAAGATCTTTAGTTTTTTTATCCGTACATCTTACGGAAATTAGCTCTACCATAAGAGAAGTTCTAACGGTATGTTTCTGCAACAGCAGGTAAACATGATAATAACACCAACAGCAACCAAAAGCATATTCGTGCTGGAAATAACGATGCAATTTAATTTACAGCACGATCACTACTTTTGGCGGCTGTAAAAATTCAAATTACCTGCAATTGAGCACCGTTCGCTGGCAATAATGAAGGTGTGCTCTTACTCTTAAGTGCGGTGTGAAACACCTGCGAAGCACCCGCTGCTGCCAACTATGAAAACACTGCGCCCCAATGCAAGTGCACTGTAAATTTTCCCTTTAATTCTACTTGTTAACAAAGCGCTGCGAAGCTGTGCACTTTTCTGCTAATTGTCGTCTCTTCACACAATCAGCAGGACTATACAATAAAGTGCAACACAGCGCAACTATTGCATTCGTTTTTACCAGTTTTTTAATGCACAAGGATCATGCACCATATACTAAAGCACTTTAGCGTGTCATGTCATGCCATCGTCTATATTCTAGCCATTTTTATCTCAGCCAGTTCACGTAATTACCGCACTTTTATTACGAAAGAGATTTTCTTCTATTCGTCATTTAGAATTATATCTGGCGCCCAGTAATTGTTTTGTGCATGTTTTATGCCCTATTTTTCTTTTCTCCCCTTGAGCCACAAAGAAACTTATACCGTCGTAATTAAATTAACCAATTCCTATGTCTTTTCTTTTAATTTTCTTACAATCCTACAAGGGGAAAAGTAAGATTCATCCACCTGCACTCTTGAAAAAGTTCTCGAGTTGTTTTCTCTCCACAAAAAGACTCCTCATAATTACAAAAGTTGGTCGGAGGCGCACTAATATGTTTCAGTTTATTTTTTTTTTTTTTTTTTGGTTCGCTTCAGTTTCATAGGGCCACGGTTGGGGCTTACATAAAGAGGAAATTACTCGCTTCCTTGTTGGTAGCCTCAAATAAATTTTTGCGTTAAAAGTTCTCAGAGTTAAGTAATATCATAATTCAATGCGGTGCACGGGACTGGTCGTACTTACCAACATAATTACCTAGAGGCACGAAAGTCTGTTTAGTGTTTCACTATTCTTTAGCCGCCTCCTCCACGCAACGTGGGGATCCACATTAACGCAAATATTATTCTGTTTGTGGGCGCGAAATCGTGCCTCGCGCTCTTTTAGGCAGCATACTTTATTCAATGAAACTTCTTCTGAATTGGAAATGCCACGAATTCCGTCCGTGTCTGCTTATGTAACGGTCTGATAAATATTTACATAAGCCGTGAACTTGAAATAATTTGAATTTCATCCAAAAGCGCAATAAGATAAAGAGATTTACTAATTTCTTTTCGTTTTTTTGTAGGTTGTGGACGTCGCCAGACGAAAAATATGAGATTGGATAATGACCATAAAAGACAATTATGGTCAAAGATATTCAGAAGAACTTGAACTTGTAAAAAATGACTTTTGGAACGTTTCCAAAATGTTGGGAAATGGAAATAAACCATAATAAAGGTAGTGTAAATAAGGCAAGGAATAAAATGTATTCAAACTTGAGTTATAAATATAAATTTTGAAGATACTACAACAAACAGGGCTCTTACATTCCAAATCAGAATCAATATTCTCAGGTATAAAGGGTGGGCCATCTGTTGGGCGAGCTCTTGTTTCACCAGAATAGCGCTACGTGCTACACAGGCAGTGTGACAATTATTCTTTTTCGCACTTAGTTCAATAATCGTGTAAGCACTTAAGCACAATATTGATCGAGCTACTCATGACATAGGACCCCAAACCATAAAAAATGTATTGCAAAATTGGATTGATAGGATAGGGTACTGCCAAACCAGAAGAGGCAGCCATTTAAATGAAATCGTGCTTTATAACTAATCGGAGAATTTACTCTCATCAATAAATCAAAAAAATTTGAAAAATATTGAACTATATTTATTCTATAGCATTCTTAAAAAGAAACCAGCCAATGGTCCACCTTTTACTTATATTTAACTCTCTAAAAGACAGTACGACATGACTTGATTTCCTTTTAGATTTTAAGTTAAACTTTAAGCTAACAATTAATATTATCTTTGTGGTCAATTGGATTGACATTTTTATAAATTTTTATTCTTTTATTTTTTAGACTTAATTCAGACATAAGAAATCAGAAATCCTCTGCTTTAGTGGCTACAGCATTTTTTAAGAGGTCTCCACTACCGAGAAAAATAGTAAATATATTGTTAAAAATGTTGTTATAATGTTTGTACATTTTGAAGTTGAAAATATGATCCGTAGAATACAATTCTGATTGAAAAACACAACAATTTTTAAAAACTACCTTATTTTTCATACATTTAAAAATTCTAGACATATTTCCAATTTAATTATTTTGTTATTTAATGATTATATAATTAATTTCTGAAGTAGATGTACAGCTTGGTAGCAATTAAACACAAGTGCTTTCTTAGTTTTCGATAGACTTTCACTAAAAACTCATAAATCAAGCCGGATCATATTTGCCGTCTTCGCCGCGTAAGTAAGTATTCTTCATTTATATTAAGACTTGATCGTGTACATGCACTAGTATATTATATACTACTCCTCCACAAAGCCTCGATAAAACCATAAAATCCAGCAAATCACGAACCCGAAAAAACATTGTGAAACTTTTTAAACCCATCGAAGCCAAAGTAACTTTATCGCCGACAATATTTCTTCGATCACATCACTTTCAGATTGCTGCGATCAATTTAACTATGTATGGCTCACAAGAAGAGTTGCATAAGCCGCTGTTAAACTGCTGTAAAGCCGGCAGCAACTCTGAGCCGATTAAAAACGATAAAAACGATATCAGTAGACAGACAGCGTATGCAGAGAGCGCCGTTGACGTGAGACCAGCTCAGGTAATAACTGAAATTTGACACGGTAGCTGAGTTGGATCAATTTTGGGTCAAGGCCACACCGACGCGGTCTGCAAGCCGCCAATGCAGCGCGGTTGGCTTCCGCTGATCTTTGGCTATTTGCCATTTTTTGAGCTCTTCAAACTGTTGAGAATTAATGAAATTTGGTACGGTGATCAACCATTCGAAAAAACTAAAGGAGCATCGGTGGTAATTTGAATCTTATTAGCATCTAGTGATTCTGATTGGTGATCACTGCGTGATCACTGATCAGACGTTTTACAGTTTGAAGATTTAAGAAAAAAAGTCGAAGCAGAAAATCGCTTTAGTATATCAGGCAATTTAAAAAATAGTAGGTCATTCAGCAATACGACAAAACCTCTGCCCCTTTAGATAAGCATTTACCTTTACCTACGTAAATTAACGGCCAAATCTTAACCGAAATGTGTTCACAATTCGACACAGTTTCCAGAGATAAAGCTTCCTTTGTTGTTTTTTACGTGCTTTTGATACATTTTCGCTTTTTTTTTGTTGTATACCGCCTTTCCTCTGCCGGTTTTCTTACATGCTCGCACAGATCTTGTAGTAACGGTCCAGCGGAAGAGCACCGTCTTGAACATGGACAAAAAGATATAATCATTGCTTCTTGTGAGCAACAAAACACGTAATGGCGGGAATACGATCGCAAACGGCGACAGAAGTGCAAAAATACGCTGGAATTAGTGGTCCACAGCGATTTTTTTTTTATTTTCTATCCGAGCACGTCGGAAGTTTGTATTTTCTTGAAACTGATATAAAGAAAAACATTCTACACCATAGAAGAAAAAAAAAAAAAAATTCCGCGGAATGCCGCAACAATTTCGAGTCAATTATACGCTCCCATGCATTTTTCAATCGATAGATATATTCAGCAACAGGCTGAATTGGTATAATCAAAGTGATTCGCACTATATCGACATAATAAGAAAAAAAAACAAAAAAAATATTCTTTCCACCATCCAAACGTGGTGATGACTACTGAAATTCCTGGCGGATGTTAGTCCCAATTTAATTAATCGATTTCAACGCCTCTAGGTCGATATGTTCGCGGTGCTCTATGTAATTGATTACCTGTCCCGCGGGTCTAGCTGGGCTGCACATGAAATCTCTTTATTTGCTCAAGCCTTTCCTGCCGACTGGACTAGACTGGACTGGGTTGAGTGGACATAGTTTTAGCTATGTCCACTGAACCCAGTCTAGCACCGGTAGGTCTTTTAGAGTTAGCACCAGGTAGACCTCAACGGCTATTGCTGCTGTTGTTGCTGCTGTTGCTGCTTGAAATTCATGAGGTGGGAATTAGCGCGATTGATATTCGTGTCGCGATTTCGTTATAGTGCCACCTCAAAGCAAATACATAGCTGTACCACTGACCCGGACCGGAGCAGAACAGCGTTTAGTGGATTAAGAGGTTTCCGGTGAAGGAATCATTCTGCACGCAGTGGAAGTAGGTTGCATTTAATCCGCGCACACTAGAGTTGAGGTGAAAACAACGGAATTGTTTGCTGATCACGATTAGGTATCTTAATTTTTTTTTTTTTTAAACAATATTTAAGATATTAACATATTGTCACAAATTACCACTATTCAGCTATGTATAGCTATAGCTGAATAGCCGGAATACCCATCCTTTGTAACAATAATATAAAATAAAGGGATCTGTGGAATGTGAATTTAGAGAGGTATTGTACGACTCTTTTATAAAATAAACTAAATCGAAATCAGTGACCCCAAAAACATCCTTTTAAATTACCCCGAAATGTTGGGAATTCACACTAGCTGAATGAAACTTAGCAGTCAATTTGTTAACCCAAAGAATGAGAACATTTACAAGAAAATCACTTCTAAAGATGATTACTCAATTCAGCAATTGGTTTTGTTAAGCTGAATAGTTGAAATTAGACACCTACTAAAATTATACGCCACGGTGTGCAAATTCTATTGGAAATCATCCTTGTTCCATAATTTTTTAAGGTTTAAATTCTAATTAACACTCAAACTGTATCAATGTCTCGTTTCACACTGCTTCAAGACCAGTTCGTACTCCTTTTAAAGTTGCGGAAAAAAGTGCAAACACTCACAGCCGTGTGTTGTAAATAAATGAGTGTTTTCGGGACAGAAAATGTACCTGCATACCATAAGAGGCTAATTTTGTACAATGCTGCTTGCATTCGAAGGTAGACCGACAGATAAATATCTGTTGACAAGTTTTTATTTAACTTGAATTTTTCGTATATATGTATGTCTTTCCGGTTCAAAATTTGTATTCGAATTTTCGCTCACTGCCTATTATCCGATTTTGTTGAAATTTGACAGAGTAAGTCTCATGACAATACAGTATGGTATATCTAATATCATTCTTAATCTAATATGGCGGACGTCCCAAGATGGCGGATTACCTGTTTTCTTCACAACCCCTATGATATTTTTTAAACAGACCATCAGCTTAGTCTAAGCTTTAAGGCAACAAAAATTAATTTGCTGCATAAGACTCGTCATCATTTGGTCCGCTGTTAGTAGAGACATGACAAACAAGCAAGTTCTTTTTTAACACATGCTTACCAACACGGACATCAAACAAATCGGCATTCTTATTTACGCTTAACCTCATGCGGTTAATAGGTTGAAAGAAACTATAGTTAGTTTTACACAGATCAGTTTGCAGAAGCGGGACATGCCTAAGGTTTCGTATGGATATCAAATGAAAGAGTTTGACGAGTAAGGTACGATAAGCTATGTGACGTCATTATAAACACACGCCCCAAGATAGCAGATTACCTTATTTCTCACAACCAGCCTATAACTAATTCAATGCAGAAGTTTCTAAATCTGAATTTTGAATTAAAATGATTTCTACTTCGGTGCTGTAGCGCTTCAGGTGGCTGAAATGGCTAAATCAGCACAGTATATTTTAATACTGAACTATGTACCAAGATTGTTGTAATAGTTTTTAATGTGCTATTCCTATAAAATAAATTATTAAAAAAAAAAATCTATTTCCTAGATTTTCTTTAAAAAAACATACATGCTACCATGATAAAAAAAAAGAGGACTTTTGACTGTACAGTACCATCTGTTGTGAGTATGGACACGCAAACCAGACACCAAACGAGATATTTTCATATTAATTTTGAAAAAAAACACAAAAAATCGAATAGAGACAAAGATGATGTTAACAAAACGTTGTAATTACTACAAATGTCAATTTGTATTGCCCCAAATTACAACAAATGTCAATAAAGGTTCCAACAATACAACAACAAAAAATAATAATAATAATAATAATAGATTTTATATCGCACTTCTCAGCATGTTGCTGGAAACGTTCACCTAATTCTGAGCCGCCTAGGCATTCGAATTTAGGCTCTGTGGATCCATTTTCTGAAAAATCTTAAAAACTAAATAACAATTTTTTAAAAATATTAAAATTTATAATTCTATTTTGTGCTCCCCAGACAAATATAATTTGGTATAAGGGGCAACACATGAATATATAATATTATGAATTAATCATTCCGCTTTAATTGTGCTTAATTTTTCGATTTAATAAAATTTTTGATAAGGCTTTTAAATTCCACAATACTGCGAGCATTTCTTATATTTTCTGGTAAGCTATTATAATAATTAACTGCAGCGTAAATTGGATCATATTTTAGTCGGTTAGTCCTTGGTGCCGGTAGATTATAAGTTCCCATCATTGCTTTCCTTGTATTATATCCGTGAATTTCAGTTCTCAAAACTAGGTTAATAGATGATTTTGCGTGTCTCTTTGTAATGTTATAAATGGCCTTAGCCTTTTCTATCTCTGTTAGTTGCTTCAGGGTAAATTTGTCTGTGCTTTCATACAAAATTGTAGTGGCCGTATCCCGAGGAAGATTAAACACCGCTTTGATAGCTCTATTTAATAATCTCGATATAATTTGCATATTCCTTGTTGTGGTTTGACTCCATATTATTAACCCATAAGTTACCAATGGCAATATATTCGCATTGTAAATTAGATTTTTAATTCTTGGTAGTATACAGTTGTTTCTATTTATGACTCCAATAAGTCCAGCCATTCTCCTCCTGATGGTTTCCACATGTTTAGTCCAAGTAAGCTGATCATCTATTACCATTCCCAGGTATTTGTATTCCGAAATTCAGCTAAGTTCCCTCCCGTCGATTCGTATGTTTATATTAATGTCGTTTTTATTTTTTTGCTTTATAATCATATAGGTTGTTTTTTGCATATTCATTGATAATTTGTTTCCTTGTAGCCAATCATCGTATTTTTTAAGATCTTCATTAATGTTGTTTTCTAATTCTCCCGGTGAGTCTCCTGAATATAGTAATAATGTGTCGTCTGCATATATGATGTATTTCGCGCTCAGATTTTTAAATTTAATATTGTTTATATATAACAAGTAAAACAAAGGGCCTAATATTGATCCTTGAGGTACGCCGATTTTGATGTTCCTCTCCTGGCTATAGATGCTGTTTAGTTTCGTTTTGATGAACCTTTTATTCAAATAATCCCTTAGTAGCTTGAGTGGTTTTCCTCGTATGCCCAACTCCTCCAGACCTTCGCATAATATTTCGTTGTCCACAGTGTCAAAAGCTTTTTTAAGATCCACAAATATTGCTACTACATACTTATTTTTATCTAAAGCTGTATTTATGTGATTCATAGCATCTATTATAGCTGTAGTGGTATTACTTCCGCTTTGAAATCCATATTGGTTAGCATCAAATCCTCCGTTTCTCTTGACAAATTCCACAATTCTCTTGTATATAACCTTTTCATAGACTTTACTTAAAGAACTTATTAGCGATATAGGTCTATAGTTACTTGGATCATTTTTATCTCCTGTTTTATAAATCGGGACTATAAGTGAGGTTTTGAGACAGTCGGGGAAGCTCCCTGTTTCAAGATCTTTATTTATTATTTTTGCTAGTGGTTCAGCAATTATATCCTTTGCAGTTTTTAGAATCGATGCAGTAATTTCGTCTTGCCCTGGCGCTGTATGAGATTTCATCTCTGTTATTATTCTTGTGACTTCGGATCTATCTGTTGGTGACAAAAATATTGAGTTACTTTGCCTGATATTGCTCACTCTTTTCACTGTTCTGTTTGAGATTTTCAGCTCATCTGCTATATTTTCCCCTATTTTAGCAAAGTAATCATTCATAATCTCCGCTATTTCCACTAAGTCATGAGTAATATCTCCGTTAGCTTTTCTCATACTTTCAACATTTATTATTTTTTCGGAAGCATTCTGTCCCAGAATTGATTCTTTTATTGTCTTCCATAATTTATTTGGGTTTCCTGCATCCTTCTCCAATCTGTTATTTATATATTTTTGTTTTGCTCTAGTGACCATTAAATCCACCTTTTTCTTTTGTTCTTTATACTGATCCCTCAGTTGTGCATCATTCCTATTAGACTTTAGCTGTTTATACATTTTGTGTTTTTTCTCAATATTTTGAATTATGTTTTTTGTCATCCAATTGTGGTTTCGCGTCCGCATCCTCTTTGTATTTGTTGCAATTTCCTTGGCTTCCTTTATTATTTCTATTAGTGCAGCCATATCTAGTGTGTCCGACATCCTTATTCTGGTCTCCAATATATCTTTAAACTGGGTTTCATCCATTATTTTTACATTTCTGCTTAGCATAGGAGCCTTCCGTTTAATACTCACCCTTAATTCCAATGTTATTGTCTTGTGATCCGAAATTGGCCAATCCTCTACTTTGATGCTGTATGCATCCTGGGAGAAGATCTTGTTGGTAACAAGATGATCAATTAATGTCGCATTAAATTCACTCTCTCTTGTAGGAATTTCCGGGTTAAGCATATAACAGTTATTAATCATAAGTATCTCTTGGTAATTTTTTGTAATTTCGCAATCTCGAAGAATATTTATATTAGTATCCGCAAAGGTTATTATATTTTTATAGGTTGAATAAAGCTCATCAATACTTTCAATAAATTCACTTATTTCTTCTGTAGGCGCTCTGTAAAAAGTTGCAATTTTCAAATTTTCCTTATCACCTATTATATTTAAAACAATTAAATTATATTTTGGATCTTTTTTTAAAATATTATAGCTGTAATTTGTTTTAATATATATTGCACAACCCCCCCCCCCCCCCCCCCCCCCCCCCCCCCCCTCTGTCATCGTCTCTACAGTTGTGTATTGCATTAAATCCCTTTAGGTCAAAGTGCTTAACTTCGCTTGTGTATAACCAGGTTTCATTAAAAATTAAAATGTCTATTTCCGGATTCCTATAAATCAAAAGTTCCAGTTGTTCTTTTTTGTTCCTCATACTCCTCAAATTTACGTAGAAAATACTTAATCGCTTATCCATTTTTGTTGTTTAAATTTGCTGTTAAGTAATCCGTCCTTAGTTGAGTTGCCTTTATTTGTTTCTTGTATTCCGGACACTCCCGGCTGCTTGCAGCATGGTCACACTGTCCTATAGATTTAGCTCGGTGACAGTTAATGCATCCGAGCTGATGCGACTTACATTCCTCAGTTTTGTGTTTTCCTCCACACTTCGCGCAAATATCCTCTTTACTCTTGCAATTTTTAGTTGAGTGGCCAAATCGTTGGCATTTATAGCATCGCAGTATGTTAAAGTCTTCGGTGACGTAGTGACTTCTCCAGGCTATGTTAACGTATTTATTTACCATCATTGCATACAATGCAGCAGAGACTTCAATTGACAGTGCCCATAGTTTTGTGTATTTATTTTGCTTCGAATAAATTATGTTTAACTCATCACAGTGTTTTATATTCTGATTCAAATTGCTCAGCTCCTCTTTTAATTCTTCATTTGTGTAATTTTTCTCTAAGTTGCGTATAATCAGCTGTGGATTCCTTTGCTTTGTTTTGTTTACATTGCATATACCTTTCAGTTTCGATGACATTTCTGTGAAAAGCTTCTCATTGTTAGTTTCCGTGTTTGTTTTAATTAAAACCCCCCCATTTGCTATTTTTTTAGTGAAGATTATTGGAGTTTTTATTTCATTCGGTTTGATTACTCTTTTTATTGTCTTCATAGTTTCATTTGAATTCTGCTCTTTGCAAGGCTTGATAACGATTCCTTTGCTGAAACTGTTAACCGTTTGATTAGCTGATTTATCGGTTCCGCTCTTAAGAATGTTTGCATATGAAGGTGTCTGTATCTCTCCCATCATTTTATCATTTTTATTGATTGCTTCATGAATTTCATTTAGCTTAGTTTTAATTTCATTGATGTTTTCCTCATTTTTTTTTCTCTCCTCAATCATCGCACCAATATTGCTAGCTACTATCTTATCATTTACCTTTTTGTCCGTTGCGCACATCCACATTATTTTGTCTCCTAGCTCTTTTATTGCTTCATACTCCTTACCATTTATACCTACACACTCCGCATGAAACCAGTGACCACAAAAACCTTCGCACTGAATTCCTCGATCATTTGCACCCTTTTTTTCTACATTTTTTACACCTCGATCTAACTTCATCATCTTCTTCGCCCGCCATCTTTGACATTCAAATGACAAATGAATTACAAAATCGGACAACAGATGGTACTGTACGGTCAAAGACAGCTTTCTTTTTGATCTTCTCAATACGTCCGTTTCCGTTTCCGACGTATAAATTTTAAAATCAAACATAACCTTCGTTTTAGCTGCATCCGTAAAGGAAAAACTTGTACAAAATTTCTCAAGCATTTTCGATGTGTTACTGAAACAAACAAACAAACCGAACGTGGGTTTCAACAACTCTTACCTCGTCTTTACAATCCACATGAACCTTTCCACTGTCAAGAACTCTCCTCAAGGTAATGTCGTCGCCTCGCAATGCAGCAAGATGTAGCAGAACATCCGAAGGCGTTTCTTTCTGCAAAATAAAACAGGGAAACGAAATGGTTAAATTTATTGAACTCAGCCTCTTCATGCACTTCGAGCACTTTATCATTTCAGGAAGATAAATAAGAATAAATAACACCAAATCAGCTTATACATTAAACTTATTTATGTGACAGTCCAAAAACCAGCTTTTGCGCCCGTGCCCATGTCTTGCAAATTCACCTTAACCTGGCCAACACGGAACATATATATCTTATAAATATCTTAAAAAACGAAAATCCTCAAACAAACACCTGAACTGGAAAATAGAAATGCAAACAAGACCCAACCCACTCACTTTAAGAGAGCATCGCCTGGACTAAATGGCAAAACAGCAGATAAATGAATAAATGAAATCCCCCGGGAGTCATCAAATCAAGTCGTAAATGAAATATAAAAGATATAAAAAAAAAGCATAAAGATTAAATCCCATCACCCACGCAACTTCTGTCGGGGGCAATTAGCTGCTATTCGAACTCGATGAAAGGCAGCGATCACTTGAGCAACCCTCCGAGACGATTTGTTTTTATTACCTCGACGAATTTATTTTTTGCGCTTTATTCTTCCTCACTTAATAAGATTTTTGCTGAGATATACAACAGGCAGGTACAAATTAAAAAATTAGTACGATGGAGCACACCATGCCACACGGCACGCAATCGAACCGGCTGCGGCTGGGCAAGACCAGACCAAACCCACTCGATTTCATTGCATAGCATCTTTTAAAGGAGAGATTTCGAAGAAAGCCCCCAATCAATGGGCGCGAAAATAAAAATTCTGCTTTTTCACCTTTTTTTACGAGGGAATTGTTTTTACTAATTGCCTATCAGAGAGGAGGGAATTCAGCAAAATATTTTCACATGATAGAAATTATTTAGCCATATAATCACATTCCTTCACACGCTTCAGTGGTCACCCACAATGAAAGTGCTGCTTACAAATTGACTTGAATTTTTCTTCGCGCTTCGATTAACTACGAAATCACTTAATACTATTTTTTTTTATTTTTTTTTTTATTAATATTATTTTGTTGTTGTTGTTGCTGTTGCACGGCACAATTAATGGATTTTTGAGATATTGTGCAATGCCACAATATTGGCAGCTGTTAACAAAAAAAAAAATGTAGCTAATTGGCAAGCGAAATCTACTGGAAATTTTTATTTTGTTATACCGGATGTTTTGTAAGAGATTTATTATTATTTTTCTTTTTTTTATTCAAAGATATAGATCAGATGGAAAGAGGTGATGGAGTTACTTAAGAATGATAAAGCAATTGATTGTATCACATGGCTGCGCTTGAAGAAGTTGAACAAACTTTGGCCTTTCGTAAATATTTGGGTTGGTTTAAATTTAACTTTAAGTGTTTTTTTTCCACTCTTGCCTTTTTTAGATCCGAATAACCATTTTATATAATGGATTTCCTAACAAACTTTCATTTTTAAAGGTATACCATCGACAGATCAGCAAAATCAATTAACTACAAACTTTTGCATTTTGCTACGTTCGATAATAGTCCAGAGAAATTAGATATTGTGTTCCGGAAAAATTCCCGGAAAGCTGGATTTTGTTATAAACCTTCATATTGTTGTTTTAAACAAATTGTTAAAAGTCCCCATCGATCCAAGTGCCGCTAAAAATTTTACACGAGGTCAAAGGTGACCCAAAACGGTTTTTCATGAATATTTCATTGATAGTCACTTTTACAGAAAAAATATGTATTATCAAACTTGTAGCTTAGGAAATTCCCTACAAAAAATATATTATAACTTTTTCTTATATAAGCAACCGTTTTCGAGGTATTTAAACTATTAGTTTGATAATACATATTTTTTCCCAACTTTCCGGAAATGTTTCCTCAGTTGGGCCTTTTTTTTGTCTAATTTCTCTGGACTATAACAAGTTTCATGAAAAAGAATACAATATACTAATCATTTATTTTCATCTGATAAGAAGACTAATTAAATTTTTAATTCATTTCAATAAATTTCATTTCTTCAAGATATCACGACACCGGATGAAGATTCTAACGACTTCTTTACAGCTTAAAGGCCTAAACAGATAAAAAGTTTCAGAGCACTCGTCACCACTCGCAAATGCCAAATACATCAATTTTACATTAAAATGAAGGGGACTGCACAGATAAGCGAGTGGTTAACACTCGTCCCTTGAAAAGTTCGCCAACTTTCTACTTTTAACACTCGCAAATGTCAAAAGGGCAGTTTGACATTCTTGATTTTGTGATGGTGATGTGTGTGATGTGAAGTGCGATTACTAATTTCTTATAAGGAACTATTTAGAGACATGAAATATGTTTTGAAGCAACTTCCTCCATAATTTCAGTGCATTCGACTAAAAGTAACACATCCAATGAACAGATTTTTGACATTTGTGAACGGCTTATCTGTTCGGTTACTTTTTGCGAGTGGAGACGAGTGCTGTGGAACTTTTTATCTGTTTAGGCCTTAAGGTTTTAATACTTGACGAGGAATCAAGATCGTGTGGTCCTTATGGCATTTCTTCCACTTTTCTAAAACGTTGTGACTCGTCTATTGAACTGTGTTATTTATCTAATTTATATTTATGGTATTTTTCATAAGCAGTGGAAGTTGTTATTAATAATTCTAAATTGCTAAATTATGTAGCATAGTAAAGATTTTTAAACCTTAGGGCCATTGCTTTTTATTGTTTACATAAAAGCCTATTTATTACATTTATGCAGGTGATTCCAAAATATTCTGTATTGTATCAAACGCAAGTGATTGCGAACTTTTAAGCTCTGAATTAGATACTTTTTGTTATTGGTACTCTATTAAAAATTTACCCTTAAATATAAGTAAATTTACCATTATGTCGTTTTCTCGTAAACGGTCATTTATTAATTTATGTAATACTCTTGACAATTCACCCTTATCCCTTATTGCAATTTTGTTCGTCTTTTATTGGAATACGCAACTCCGGTTTTATTTACTTTGGGAGAATCCTTCCGCCTTATGAAAATAGGCTTAGACTTTTCCCTTGGCCCTCTCTCTGGAGGATAGACGTAAGAGTGCCAGAATTGCTTTTTCTTTGGACTTCATGCAGGACAGTAATAATTCCGCTGAATTGCTGTTAGCGTTCAGCATTTCTGTTTCTCCTGGCTCTTTTAGGATCTATTTTATTTTTTCGATGTTTCTCGACATATAGTACTATATTATATTCAATATTATATATTTTAACCCTTTCGGTACGGCGCACTATGATATATTTGGACGAATTTTTTCCATATTTCAATTATCCTCCGATAGAATAATGCTATTGAGATGAATTTTTTTTTTTTAAATTAAAGTGCACACTTTGGCGGATATGGAAAAAATACTAAAAAGTTCTGATGACCTTTATTTGACCTTGAAAATTGGCTTCAAAGTTGACGTTTTTTAGAAAAAATTGATATTTTTGGATGTAGAAACTATATCAATCGTCCCTTTTATTTTATTTCTGGCTGAAATTCCTAGGGAGGAGTTTTAGAACTAGAGAAGATCGATAAAGGTCATTCGAAGATCACGCGGAGGTCATTTGAAGGTCATTTTCGAGAGGACTACCACGAAATAGCTTTTTTCGCAGTCTGACCGGGAAAAAGATTGTAGATTCGGTCCTTGGATGCTCAGGTCGAGCTACAGCCTCAAGGATTATCGGTAGTGGCCAGTCTAGGGTCATCTAGAGGTCATTTGGTGGGAATCAGCAAGAAATCACCTTTTTTTGCAGTCTGACTGGGAAAAGAAGTATGGATCCAGTTCTTGGATGCTCAGGTCGAGTTATAGCCTCAAGGGTTAAAACACGTGTACTTTTTTCCAGTTTTTTTAAAGCCATTTGTGGTTTTTTTGGATTTGGTCAGTTTTTGCAAAATCCAAAAACGACTCCGAAAATTCACACGTATTGTTTTTCTAATTAGAAGCATTTTTTGTCCTAGAAAATTTATTCGTAAAATTGATCCTTTTGAGTAAAAATATCACCAATTTTGTTATCATGCGACTAACTTTTTCAATTTTACCAATAAATTTTATATAACAAAAAAAATGGTTATAATTAGCGAAAAAAAACACGTGTACATTTTTTCAGGATTTTTGGGGACATTTTTGGATTTTGCAAAAAATGCCCGAATCACAAATGGCTTTAAAAACACTGGAAAAAACACACGTGTTCTTTGGATAATTTAAAGAAATATATATAATAAAAAAATTTTGTAATGCTGATCCTTTTCAAGTAAAAAAATCGCGAAGTTTCACCAAATTTGTTCGTTATTTCCGCCATTTTGGGGAGTTTAGAGGGAATTAAGGTTTGATACAAAATTTTTTCCTGAAACTCTGACACTTCCAATCAACGTTGCTCGTAGTTGCAATTTAATTCTGATACTATTTCGACTCGAAAAAAATGAGTAAAAACAGAAAACTCATTATTTGGTACTTTTCTACTTAAAACATGCCATATTTTTTTCTGAGCCACAAAAATTAAATTTGGGCTCCGGATATCGATAGAGCACATCCGAAAATAGTAAAATACACGTTTTTTAGTTATAGTAACTCCATTATTCTTAATAAGTTTGGAGCTCAAAGATCAACGAGTTAACTAGAGTGAAGTTGTGAAAAAATTAATATAAAATCACATAAATGGCGTATTTATTATTTACACTTACACTCTTTATATGTGAGTCTTGCGAAGTGTAAAGAACTTAAATGAAAATCAGATCCAAATTAGCTAAACAAACTTTTAAAGAGCAAATACACAAATGCAAAATAAATATTTTACAATTAAGTCTACATAATCAATTTAAATGACTTTAAATTTTTCATAAAAAATGTTTGTTCAATAACAAAACCCGTCTTCAATGCAAATAAAGCGGCAGCCGCTTTTGGATCACTGCCATAAAAGCGGTAGCTGAGCCGCGGACACTTTTGGCAATGAATTTTGATTGTTGTTCTTTTAAAATTCATAAGAATGTGAACTAGTTTTTGAAAGCAAAAAAAAAAAGAGATTCAAATTAAATCTCATTTGCATCGATTAAAAAAAGGAAAAAATATTTGATTAAAGATAGCATTCAAAAGTGGGTTTTATGTTTATAAATAAGTTTTTTTAACTGACTCAATTCAGCTTAAGAAGAGCAATGCGGAATTATGTATACGAATGCAAAAAGTGACTTATTGAAAGTTGCTTGTCTTATGTACAATAACTTACTATAGATTTTATAAAGATAGCATTTAACAATATATCTCTAACGATTTCACATCTTCCCAGACACTCCTAGTTATTGTTCGCGCGATATAATGTCTTTTATTTTTTATTTTTAATATAAAAGTGAAAGCTTCTAAACAGGTGTTCTATTACAAACTCTTTGTCACTTCAAATTTTAAATAAGACCAACTAAAGAGTTAACTGCTGAACGACATGAATTTAGCTTGTAACACAACACCAAAGTTCCAACTTAACCAGCCCGAGGCAGAGGTGACAACTTTTACTTTCCTACACCTGGTCGGATTAGGTTTCTCAAAAAAGCAACCAGCACAAAGAACAACATAATTGCTCTTAAAAAGTTAAAAACTAAAAACAAGTAAAAGTGACTTACCTTTAGCGACATTTTCCTTCGAACAGGTCTTCCCGCCTTTCTTAAAACAGAAAACAAAACAAAAAATTTGAGAAAAACTATAACGTTGCGTTTCAACTGGTGAAAATTTCCGAACTGTTGTTGACTGGACTAATTTTCACAATTCTACCGATCGCAAGCATTTTTCACGAAACACTCTTGTTTTTTACATTAAAAATTTTGGCATCGTTTCGCGCGTCTATTCATCAACACTACCCGAGAGCACTCTTGACGTCACACACAGCAAGATCGCGTGGTAATTTATATCTTTTTTGAAATCTTCCAAGATTACGCGCGTACGTTGAAGATCTTTAAAATCTTTTGGATCCCAATCTCTTGAGGATTCGTCTGTTCGCTATTGATACTTGAGCGCCACTAAAACAACGTCTTGAGACTTCTAACGATTGCTAAACGTGACGATTACATCAGAAGACTTCCCCTGTCTTAAAATAAATAAAACATCTTAGATTTGATCGTAAGATGTTGACGCGGTATTACAACCGTTCCAAGTTGTTGTTTTAAAAACACTAAAAAATTACGCGATCACTGACATGATCGGTGAGTTTGTTTTTTTATTGTTTATATACGATATATTTTTTTTTCCAAAAAAGATCTAGTCAGGTGAAATTGATCGATCGACGTTAAGACGGGCGAGAACTCAACTAACGATACATCGGATCGAACTGATCTGATCGCGGTTACGTCTTAAGCTATTCTGGCCGCGTCGACTGCTAATGAACGATTGATCTTCTTGAAGCTGGTCTGGCGGTACAACAGCGGCGGTGGCGGCGGCGGCGGTACCGTCTTGTACCGGTGAATGAAGCTCATTGCGTGCAAGTGACTGCTCCTGGTCTGGTCCCCAGGTAGTACATTCAGCGGTTTATCTTTACTCTACGACTTCGACTTGCTGCTGCATATGCACAGAAGAAGACTGCTGAACACTGAGTTTTCTTACGTTATTTTATTCAGTTTTTTTTTGTTGTTGTATTTTCTTTCAAGATGTTTATCTCCTCTGGTAGCCACTTTTGGAGTCTCTTCTCCAGTCACCTCCCGGCTATTTTTGTTTGCCTTACTTTAAACCTGGAATGGTACAAATAAAACGTCGGATTGAAGCCGAGCAGGTACGATTATAATGAGGCAAGTAATTACTAGATAAGATCTATTCGAATGTCTTCGGTGTCATAAGAGATGCAGCCGAAAGACGAAAAACACTGCAAAGAGGGTATAATATAAAAAAATAAAAATACAAAATAAGAAGAGGGGTTTCGGAGGAAGAAGTAACTTCTTAGCTGAGAGCGAACGTCTGTGATTCGAAAACATGTTAATATCAAAGCACGTTTTAGCTCAGCAAATAAATCTAAGCCAACGACCGTCTGGGTAAATTGGCAATAAAACCAGCCATAGCAAGCAACCAGACAGACATGGAAAACTCGTGAAATATGGAAAGGTTCAGGTGACCTTTTTGCTCAAAATGCCGCGAACGTCTTCGAGGGGGATAATTAATGACGATCGGAGAAAATTTATAATCTATTTGCGAACGTTGGCAGAGCGATTAGCGACGCTTTCATTCTGTACTCAAAATAAATTTTGTTGCTATTTCATAAATTTGTTGTGTCCCGGCTACCGGCATCAGAAGATTTGTCTTCAAAAAAACAAAACAAAACAAAATACAAGGTATAATACCTTTTAGCTTTCACAGATCTACAGGTCTACGAAGAAGGCAGTTCAATAGGTTCGATTCAGAAAAGGAAATCGAAAACAGAACAATTGCAACAATGTTGTAGACAGACAAAGGATAAGAACAAATTAATTTATGTTTTCTTGTCGTTATAAGGCAGGTAGCATAAAGGTATCCTCAGATAGGATTTAATAGTAAATAAACATTTACGATTTTATGCTTCCGCTGAGATATTCGTTATTTTCTTGTCTGTAAGACTAACTGAAAAGTATGATCATACAACTTTTAAGGATCAGGCACACCAATAAAAATTAAAATTTATGTTAGCTATCGGAAACGAATATTGGCGCCTCGTTTATAACTTCTACAATAGTTAAAGTATTAACTGCAAACAATTTATAAATCATCTTCAAAGTTAGGGACAATAGGAAAAAATTAATAGGGAAAAAATGAGTCAGTAAATTCTTGAAGCTGATGTGAACTATTCAGAAATGTATTCCTAGAGTTATAGAACGAGAATCAAATTCAATCTTCTTCAAAATTCAAATTAAACAAATTTAAAACTAATAAAAATAACATTTTGAAGATTGTAGAACACTGTACACGAAAAAAAAAAGTATTTAACCTAGCAGCTTCTTTAAATTTGTCTTTACTAAACAATAAATAACAAACCATCATCAATAAATCTACGAAATTTATTAAACACTAATTTTCTTTACATTTTCCTAACCATTTATACACAAAAATCAACTTTTTCAAAAGTCTAAAAAAATCGTTTTCATACATTTTTATAAATTTTTTAGAGTCATTTAGGGCAAGATTTTATATTGGCTTTTTGGTTTGGAGAGTTTAATTTTTGTTATTAATAGTTACTTCCTATATTCCGTTTTTATTTCAAATCCATAGAGTATAATGGCAATAAACAAATTCTTTTGAGTATAATTTCCTCGAAACAAATCTTTTGCACACTATACAAAAAAAATATATTTTGCATTTTTTAAATTTTGTCATTTTTTTTTCGTGCATTTGGCAACTCTGAAATTTGACAGCTGTCACCTATGATTGTTCCGATTTTAAAAACAAAGAATATCTATTTCAACAAGAAGGGACACTTTAATACCCTCTCAAAATTCCAACCCATATGCAAGCTCTCGAAAATACACCCAGCAAAATTTCCCCTATAAGAAATACAGAGAGAGAAATAGTCACCAAAAAGTTCTCACAGATAGCTTTTACAGCGTAAGCTATAAACTGAAGCTTTTTTTATGAACGATTTTTTAAAGGCGCCCTGGAGCGGTGCACTAGTACTAGGTCGCTCAAGTTTACCTCCCCTCGCAATGTTAAGTTATAGGGAAATGCCGAATCGGAGAAGGGAGAAGAGGCAGGCAGCACACACCGAGCATGAATACGGACGAGATTGTTTACATTTTTTCATTGTGCGTTTTTAAAGGCGCCCTGGAGCGGAATTTCTTTTGTGTGCTGCTCGCTTACGAAAAGTACCGGGTGGTCTTGATTTGTTTGGAAAGTTGTTGAGTAAAAAGTGCTTTCTTAGAAGCAATTAATTAAATTAAATTAAATGTGCTTTAGATAAATGATGGGTAAGCATAATATAATGTGTTTGGTGCGTGGCTGTGGAAAAGGCAGCGTGTAATGTGTTCGTAGAAAAGTTTTGTGATAAAAGATTTTTGTGAGGTGCACCCTGCAGGAGTGTTCTACTTTTCGCCCCAAATTTTTGTCTTTCTCTCACTTATGCTTTCTTTATTACTAACTATTTCTAGCATAAATTCCCATTTCATTCCTGTAACGGTACCAAGGTCGAAAAAAGATAAGGAAAAACATCACGAGTGTCCCCTCTTGTTAATAGATACTTTGATTAAAAATGGAGCGCTACACGAAAGAAGAACGCGTTATCATTGTGAAAACCCATTATAAAAATGGAGAAAGTTACGCTGAGACCGCGGCAATGGTTACAGGAACATGATAACAGAGTTCTTGTGGCCTTAACTGGACGGTATGGATCTGGACGATATGTGGTTTCAGCAAGACGGCGCCACTTGCCACACAGCGTATGAAACAATCGATTTATTGCAGCAACGATTTCCAGACCAAATTATCTCACAAAATTCTGATATCAACTGACCACCACGAAAATGTGATTTAACGCCGTACGATTTTTTTCTTTGGGATTTTGTGAAATCTTAGGTTTATGCGAATAAACCAGAAACAATTCCTGAGCTTAAGGCCGAGATCCAACGCGTCATCGATGAGATACAGCTACATCTTTGTGAAAAAAAAGTCATCGAAAATTTCATGAAAAGAGGGCAAGAATTATAGAACACCACTCACGTGCAATAAACTGCGAAGCTAAAGGTGTACGTTTGCTAGATTAGTGGAACGCTCAACAAATGCATATTTGAATTTTCCTTTTAAAAGCGCAAACGGCAGCAGCACTCTGACTCTAAGCGTTCCATTAAAGAACGACGGGGTAAGAGCTACTCAAATATGAATCAAAGAAATGAGAAATCGTTATTTTACTGAAACAGTTCACTATACCTACTGAAGTGCCCAAAAGTATTATTGTTAGAAATCTAGATTTTACAGAAAAGCCAAAAACTTGAGCTCGAAAATATAATATCAAATGTCAGCATCTATAATTTTTGATAAACTCATTTTTTTAATATATACACTATACAATTAAATTATTAAAAATGAAATTATTCAACATGAGAATTATTTTTCAATTTAACGTATTATAATACTATATATATATATATATATATATATATCAGCCCAAACTGCCGCGAATTTATGTAATTTCATTTGGTAACATCTGTGAAAAGTTCGCAAAAGCAACGAAAACTCGTCTATTAATTCGCAAAGATTAGGCACTTTAGAGAGTTTTGTAAGACAATAACTTTCGACAATTGTCTATACAATTTTCTATATTTTTATTGCTTTAGTTCACGAAATAATACTAATTGTAAGAGCGATAGGAATTACGCGCCATATTCACAACCATTTAAAACTGCTGTAAATCGCCCTTTTAGCATTAAACAGATGCAAAAGCACGCTACACTAAAATGAACAACAGTGAAGCATTTACTTAAAGTACATAAATGATTTCATGGTAAAAAAATTACTTTAAGTAAAACACGAGCTGCTATTGAAAAATATTTTTGCTTATCAGTATTTTTTTAAAAATAAATATTCACGTTCTCAGACACTAAGCATTTTATTATGGAGATTCGGTTTTAAAAAATATATAGCCTTACTTGTATTGCTTTTGTGTATTTTGCTTTAGATTGTTAAAATTCAAAGTATGGATATATAGAGTTAAATATTTATTCTGTAGTTAAAGATTCCTATTTTTAAAAAAATTATATAAACTTATTTTGTGTACTCCTTTGAGCCCTACAACAAAACAAGTAAATTTTTTACTAGGACGAGTTCTGTATACGTAATCGACTACATATATAAATATAATACTATAATAAATATATAATACCAAAATAAAAGGAGCCTTAACTACACTCAGAAGTAAATAAAAAATAAATAAAACTAAATCTTGTCTGCCTTCCAAAACTTGAAAAGACAATTAAAAATGTGCTGGTCATTTATTATATGCTAATATAAAATATTGATTCTTTTATTATTCTGGACAAAATATTAATTCCCGTCCACAGACGCTGAGATCATTTTTCTTTGCATGCCTTCGCATCGAAACAATTACGGAGCCAATGACCATGAGTCTTAAAGTGGGATGGATATGCAAGAATTCCAAATTTTTTCTTGAATTTATTGATTTTAACTATTTTAGGGAATTCTGTTAAGAAAAACATACACATGTTTTATTATATAATTAAAAATGTTTAATAGTTTGTTCCAAAAATTGTTTAGATAATGTAACCGCGTTTTTATTAACGTACATTTTAGAAATTTCAATTTTAAACACGGTGGATAAAAGAATTATATAACTGATGATGTCTAATTTAAAAAATACCTTAAGATATTTAATTAAAAGGTCTAGGTTCTTCAGATAAGACTGATTTTGTTCAGAATTAAATTTAGTAGAGCAATGAAATTTTGTGGAATTCTAAAAATAGCACAATCGGAAATATAACAATAATATAGACCTGCGAATTAAACACTTTTTATCTTCTCGGTTTTTATAGCCGATTATGGGGGTTTAGAATCTCCTATTTACGAATCTGAACTCGGTTTTGTTCTATCACATCACTTTGTTTAACAAAATAGGGTTCAAATGCACAAAATAGCGTATTTTGACTATTTTTAAAATATCATTAAAAAATAACGAAACGTGGAAAAAGCTCGTAACACAACTTAAAAGAGAACCTGAATCCTTATCCGATATACACTGCTGGTCAAAATAATACATGTTACATACAATTTTTAAATTTAAGGGTTTTTTTTTTTTGAAAATAGTTTATAATTAGGAAAGCTAGAATAAGAATTATAATATAATCAGTTAATTTATTTAAAAAATAACAACAATAGGTGTGATTTGATTATATCAAAAATAAACTCTCTTTTGCAATAAATTAGTGCTTACTTGTAAAAAAAAACCATTTTAAGCAAAAATAAATATATTTTAAATAAAAATAAATATTCAATAGCCCGAAGCACCCTCGTTAGTTAACAAAATGGCTTCAATTCGCCTTGGCCAAGGAAGAACATTAACATTATGATCAACAAACCATTCACTCACCAATTTTAGATGAGTGTTTGGGATGATTATCCTGTTGAAATCGCTACTTAAGTTGGATACGGTATTCAGCATAATATTATGCAATACGTCCTTATAAACTATCTTGGTCATTGTATCCTTATTCCATTATATGGACCGACAACGTACCAAGAAATGAATCCCTATACTATGATGCTTCCTGCGCCATGTTTGACTGTCTTTCTTGTGAATCTACGATCATATTCTTAGCCGCTTAGACATCAGACATTCCGCCTGTTGTCGGATCCGAATAAATTGATCTTTGTTTCGTTGCTCCATAGAATATTGTATTACTTTTTAAGATTTTCTTCACCGGCCCAATCTCTATTGCTAAGGGCAAAATTTTTTCTTACCTTCAAATTTTTTCTACGAAGCAAAGGAACTCTTCTAACAATTCTTCCTGGTAGATTTGCCCTTTGTAATCTTCTGCAGATAGTTTTTTCACTGACTTCTTTTCCCGTAACTAATCGTTCTTGAAGACATAAATAGATCCTTTTTAGCCATAATGATGGTCTGATGATCAGTGGTTGGAATTTTTTTGTTAGGGCGACCTCTAGTTTTCTAATTTCAGGCTTTAATGCAGTTGTAACTAAATTCTGGGGATGACTTAAGACGTCGGTTTTCCCTCATTTTTTTAATTTTCTTACTTTCTATTTTATAATGCACACTGCTGCCTATTTAATTAAAGATTTTGGCAGTGATATTTTTTTATTATGAATATTTTTAATTGTGTATAACTCATGAAGAATTTTTTTTTAAATTTTACAAATTCTTTTAAAAATGCTATCACTTTATAAGAACACCTATTTTTTTTTACCAAGTACTTCATTGACTTATTGCTCTTCTAATGTCAATAAAGCAAATATTTTAGGGTGTTATTGTTGCATGTTTATTTAAATAAGGCATGGCTTAAGTAATGGTAAAACAAGATAAGTGAAATGAGAAGAGTTTACAAACAAATTGTATTAGTGAAGCTACTTCCAGTGTTCGCATCTATTATTTTGACCACCAGTGTATATAAAATACCACTAATCTATAGCACTTATAGTGCGCAAGCAATCATCTTCATTCAATATCTATTGTATGAAGTAATCGGATTATAGCAAAAATGAATTCCACGGAATAGTTCGGAAAGTATTAAATCCTCTCGTATTTTAAAATAATAACTAAAGGTTCGTACTTTTATTTGAACTACTTTACAAACTCCTGTGATAATTCATTATTTTTTAATTAATTTGCAAAAATGGCCAAAATCCGGTCTTTTGTACTTTTCAAAACTATTTTTTTCAAAAACGTGCCGTGATAGAACTTTTTCGTTTGCGAATTCGTGATATACAGAATAAAACCTATTTAAATGATTACTTTGTTTTATAAGAGGAAAACTATCGCATGCCTGTGTAATAATAAATCCAAAGTATTTCGTAGAATATAAATAGACCTCAATGAAATAAGGAGCAGACAAAAAGGACTCAGCTTTCTATAATTAAAATCTAAACTGCGTACTCATTTACATTTTTGTATTAAGTAAAGAAACAGATATCAAAAAAAAGGTGTACTAATTTCTGATGTTTAAAAAAACGCACCTGAACCATTTTCCGGGAATATTAGTTAAATATTCAAAAATATAATACATAAACAAAGTATCTAATTTCTTACCTTTTTAATTAGGAAGCTATTAAAATGGAAAATTCACTTCCTGAAAACTTTGTGCGTACTTTTTAACTTATTGAACACTTTTCATAATTTTATATTATTTTCTGAGCACACTCAATTTATAGTACTTAGTCACTGTTTAAAAGGTATCTTTTATAAATAATTTGGCACTGGCCAAAGTCTCTTGTTTCGTCTAAAAACGTAAATATTTGCAACAGCAATAAGGATAACAAAAAAAGGACTGCAGCAGTTTGACACCCCCATCTCATGCCATCTGAAAGCTCTGGGACATGCGCAGAGCTTTTGTTTGTTGTGTGGTGATAAATTTTTACAATTCTATTATTACACAATTCAAATAATTAGTTTTATAAAAGCAGTTTATGTGGAATTAGATATTTAAGAATTTGATTGAGCGGGAAATATAATTCAAATTTTACACATTTCCAAACGTTTCATCTAACCGTAACCAACTTCACAGAGAATGCGATTAAAGTAAGTTGTACCAACCCAACGGGACGGAAATCCTTCTCGTTTAACCCTCCATTGGAGTTGTCACGGTTTTTGTTTCTGTGAAAGAATAAAGTAAGAAAACATGATAAATCCCTCAAGTTTCTCCATAATTAACTTCTTAAATATATTTTCTACCATTCTAGCTAACAAAAAATGGAAAACGATACCGGTGAATGTGTTGATTTGTACTGCCCCCGCAAGTGGTAAGTGTTCCACGTGTTTCCCGCTGAAAGGATTTCTTTAACGAAAGATCTCTTTATATTTGCAGCTCGGCCAGCAACAGGATCATCCACGCCAAGGATCACGCCTCCGTACAGTTGAATATCTGTGATGTGAACCCCGAAACCGGCGTTATGACAGAGACTGCGAAAACCTACGCGATCTGCGGAGCCATCAGGCGGATGGGGGAGTCCGACGACTGCATTGTCCGGCTGGCCAAGAAAGATGGACTCATCACGAAGTAGGAACACGATTTTGGGACTTTTATGGACTTGAGCTAATTCTTGGGTTTTATTTTGCAGGAATTTCTAAGGTGTAAGGGGACTTGTTGCCGATTTAGAATAAGTTTTATGAGGAAAAGATTTCCTTCAATTTTGTTCTGGAGAGGTAATAAATCATTAACTTAAGGTTATACCTTTTTTATTTTATCCTCTACAAGAAGTTTATTATAATTATTACTAAATTTCTGGGCCTTACAAGAAGAAACTTATAAAATCTCTAAATGAGGGAAAAATCCTAAAAATGTATGGGAAGGAACACGATTCCCTACTTGTTTTTTGCTGGTTCGGTTCATTGGCCCGTTTGCATTATTGTTGGTTTTGACTTGAACTGGTCATTGGTCTACCTTCAGTTATTAGGTGGTTATTCTATTTACAACAGCAACCCGTACTTGAAATTTTACATAAAAGTTAAGATGGGGTTTGATTGCTCTGAGTCTTACAAAAGTGGGCACCGTTCCTCTTTTAAAATTGTATATTTCCCGAATCATAGCGAATCGACTATAGAAAACCATATTCATTCTTATTTATAGAACTCGGTTGAGCAAGAATGTAGAAAATTTAAAAGCAGTAAAAGTGTTAAGCTATTTTAAATTTTCTACGATTCGAATAAAATTTAGTTCCGCTGAGTTCTGTAAGGCTAAAAACAAAAGAAAATGCTAATTTTATTCCCCAGTCCTCTAAACTAAAAATAAGTTTATCAGCCTCTCCAGTTATAAATGTGTGAACACTTCAGCTAGGAGTCAATTGACTCCAGTAGGCAATTTTTAGAACTTTTTTTATCTCAAACAGAAAACTAAAATCTCCACGCACAATATCTAAAAATGTATAGATAGTTTTTTTTTCTTTTCAGAACGTCATTATTCCCTTTATTTCCTTTTCCAACACTGATACTTAAAACCGAGTAGTATTCTCCAGCTTTTTATGTAAAGGTATGTACTTAAAATCCTCCTTCTGCAAAATATTTCATTTACCAAAAATTTTCCTTGTACGCGAACAGTTTCCTTGTAATTTAAGTGGGATTTATTCTAGGAGATGACAGATATTTTTATGGTATTCTATTAGGTGAGGAAAATAAAGTAGATAAGACCCCCAAATCGCTATTTGCTATTTGGGAGAACCCTAATATAAGAAGCTCCCGGTACGTAAAAAATACCCTCGTCTCTTAAAGTTATAGGTAAAACAGATAGGTAAAAATTAAAACTCTGAAAACTTTAATAAACAAAAAGTCTAGAATGTGCTTAAAACTTTATTTATACCCAATGAATTATATGGGCTTAAATCACCACGCATTAAAAACACTCGCAGCAGCATCCAATAGATTTCACCAACGCGTACGACGTCCACACTGCAGGCAAGTGTATACAGAGGTTAATAGCTAAAAACAGAAAAAAATTAGAACTTTCATCCCACTTTCTAAAACAAGCACTCATCTCACCTCTGCTTGAAACCGTATTTTTTCCGTTCATAGAACAAATCAGTCTTGGAGCTGCCCAAGTTCACAATCTTCGGGCATCCGTCCCTCTGTAGAATTTATAAATTTAGCAAGTTTACAATATCTAGAGGTTAGCTAAACTTACATCTTTCTCCTGAATAGTGCACTCTTTGCAATAGTAAGCGTCCGAGACTCCTGGGCCTCCGCAGATCACACACCTTCCCTGATACGAGCCGTAGTTACATTCATCACAAATCCTAACTAAAGTACAAGGGCGAACATACGAATCACAAATTACGCATTTTCCGTCATCTTTCTCGCACAGTCGACCGACAGCTGCAAAAATAGTGAAACGCTTAAAACTCTACCCTTAACCGAGTGTCTGTCTAAAGATATTTACCAACTCCTGTCTGTTTTCTGCAGAAAATCAAATCTGGGTGATGTTTTGCCATATCTAGATATCAGAATTTCTGTATAAAATGAACTTTGTTGTGCTGTGAAAGCCCAATTTCCAGATAAACACTAATTTTCTTTAACAAATCACTTCCAGTCAAGCATCCACTAAAATGCAAAATTGGACTAGAATCTTCAATTTTTAATCTCTTTGTAGTGGCAGTACAAATTTTTGCACGTGTACCTTTCAAATCAAAGTGTCAAAGTGACGTTTTAAAATAATTATATTTGTATGAGCTCCAGGGATATTTCATTTTTAGTACGAAATTGTATAAAAGTGCTTAGAAGGCTGAAATATCCTATTATAAAATTAGACTAGGGAAACAAATTTTGAAAACAGAATAACCGAACATTTTAATATTTATTGTGATCATATAAATGCCAAAATATTTTCGATAAACACAGAATTTGATGGAAGACTGAACTGAGTCCCAATTACAGAGTTTTAACTAGAATTGGTTTCATTGCTTTCAATATTTAAGCCAATGCATAAAAAGAATATTCTCCAAAAGGTCATATTATTTCATAAATAGTATAAAACAAAATCGCCGCATATGTCCTCATTATTTTTTTCTAGAAAGGATCTTTATTTATTTATTTATTTGTTTGCAGTGAGACATACAATATCTATTAAATTTACAGTGAATGAAGGAAAACAAAAATTACAGTTTACAATGTAGATTAGAAAACTGAAAACTGAGTAAATTTTTCAATTTCTGGCACGGTAAATTAAAATCAAAAATTTTATGGTGTAAATTTAACAAACTGGCGATAGATGTGACTGGCTCATGTAGTCCGTAGTTAGGGCGATGGTACGATATATTTATTATTTTATTGACTCTGAGACCAGGGCGAGAAACAGATATCGTAAACAAAGACAACAGTTCCGAACAGTTGCAATCACCACTCAAAATTTTGGAGCCGAAAATGATCCTGGAGATCATTCGCCTATCTGCTAGTGCTTCCATGGAAATAAGCCTTAAGCGATCTTTGTAAGGGGGTAAGCAAAGGGAGTCAGCCCATGGTAAACCCTTGATTGCGAATTGCAAAAATCTTCTCTGCACAGCCTCAATGCGGTCAGAATGGGTGTTATAAGAAGGCGCCCATACAGGACTTGCGTATTCCAAAATGGGGCGAACGAATGTGGTATAAAGAGTTTTTGTCACATAAGGGTCATCGAAAATTTTAGACCACCTCTTAATAAATCCCAGCACCGAGTTAGCTTTGCTAATAATTATGTTTATGTGCTCGTCAAAGTCAAATTTATAATTAAAAGTAACACCTAGGTCTTTCACCAAGTTTAGTCGTGAAATTTCACTACCATCCGTAAAATATTTGTAACATATTGGAGTTTTACTCCGTGTGAAAGACACCAAAGAACATTTACTGACATTTAACGGCAAATAATTTAAGGCGCACCACCTTGAAAAATTATTTAAGTCATTATTAAGCAGAAGGCAGTCATTAAGACAACGAATAGAGCGAAAAAATTTTCCATCGTCAGCATAAAAAGAATTCTAGAGTGTGATAATGCACTACTCGCGTAATTTATGAACAAAATAAACAGTAGAGGTCCTAAGTGACTACCCTGTGGAACCCCGGAGGTATTGTGAATAGGTGATGAGAACAAACCGCAAAAAGAAACCAACTAAAAACGATCCCTTAGGTAGGATGATATACAATCCAAAAAGACCTCAGGGAAGCCGAATTTCGCCAATTTAAGGATCAACGCCTGGTGGCTAATTCTATCAAAGGCTTTACTCAAATCCGTGTAAATGCAGTCAACTTGTCCACCACGTTCAATCTCATTGATGCAGAAAGACGAAAAGCATAGAAGATTTGAAACAGTTGACCCTTCACAAATCCGTACTGGCAATCACTTATTATAGTTTTGCAGTGAAAGTATAAAATATCACAGACAATGGCTTCGAAAAGCTTAGGTAAAGCCGAGAGTTTGGCAATAGGTCTGTAGTTGGATATATCATCCTTAGCTCCTTTCTTATGCAAGATATATAAGATAATTTCCAGCAATTAGGAAAGACACCAGAAATCATGAATAAGTTAAATAAATAACAGATAACGTTCACCAAGGACAAACCACAATACATACATTATTACTTGAGGCATTCGAAGTGGACAAAATATTTAAATCATACCGCTGGTGGAATAAGACATTTGATTCGCTTATTAAATTAGCTATATTTTTGGTAAAATTTTTACTTTGTTTACTTTAAAAACTTTATAAAGATATTATTTTGTTTTTAGTGGATTCACTACGATATTTCCAATTCAGGTTTTTGTCAATTTACTATCAGCATATACAACGTATTTACCACTTAGATAATAGATATAGAGAAGTGGTCCAAGGATTGACCCTTTTGGCACTTCATATTATACACGGTTTTTAACTTGTCAAGTAATTCTTAAAGGCTTAATTTTCTTGTTCAAAGGCCCCCCAAGTCCCTTTATATGCTTCAGAAGAATTTCATCGTTCATCGTATCAAATTTAACGTGCAAAAACTTTTTTTTAAATTAATTTTTATTTTAAATCCTCATCCTGTACTGTTAATAGATTTTCTAGGCAATTCTAAACCTAAATTTCTCGAATTTCTGGTTCTAGGGTGCACTTTCCATTTAGGACCTGCGTAGATGTAATTTCTTCTATCTCCATTTGTAATCAATCAAAATTTATGGGAAAAAATATTTTTATTCATATAAAATTCTCGTGCCCGATAAACAAAATATAAAAATTAATAACAAATCTCCTGTAGGGATAGCTTTTGGTTCAAAAGCTTTTGTGTCCACGATTAGGATGGAAAATTGTTTACATCATCTTGCCCTCTGAGAATTAATTTTATAAAAATCAATAGTACCTGTATAATTTTCCTAGATTAAGGTTGTTTCTAAGCTTTAAAAACCTCAAAACAGTACTTCTTGGGGGTAGGGTAAATAGATCTTACAAGTTTTGATGGAGTGAAGAGAGCTTAAAATTTTATTTATATCCAAAGAAACTTAGGGGCTAAATTCGAGTTGTAAAAACATTCGCAACATCCAACAGCTCTCACCTACGCGTACGTTTACATTACAAGCAAGCATCCACTTTGGTTAATAGCTGGAAATAGAGGAATATTAATTCTCTCTTAGAGATACATTTTTCTAAAACAAGCTCTCACCTCTGTTTGAAGCCGTATTTTTTCCGCTCATAGAACAAATCTGTTTTTGAACTGCCCAAATTCACAATCTTCGGACAGCCGTCTCTCTGTAAAATTGATAAATTTAGTTACTTTACAATTGCTAGAGTCTAGTTGAGCTTACGTCTTTCTCCTGAATGGTGCACTCTTTGCAGTAGTAAGCGTCAGAGACTCCTGGGCCTCCGCAGATCACGCACCTTCCCTGATACGAACCGTAGTTGCATTCGTCACAAATTCGAACTAACGTGCACGGCCGGACGTATGAATCGCAAATAACGCATTTACCATCGCATTTTTCACAGAGTCGTCCAATAGCTGCGAAAATTGTGGAAAAATTAAAGCTTAAACGATGAATAAATGTTTACCTGCGCATATTTACCAACTCCGGGCTGTTTTCGGCAAAAAATCAAATCCGGATGATGTTTTGCCATTTATGTGTATTTTTAAAATTGTCTTAATCCAGCCAAACTTTTGTTTTTAGCTTATAAAATTCAATTTTCCAGAAAATACTATTTTATAAACAAGCCGGCTTCTGTCAGATTTATGTTTTGCTGTCATTCGACTATCCACTGAACTGCAAAATTGTACTAGAATAATAGTCCGAAAGTTTTCAATTTTCCTTAGTGGCACTACAAATTCCGCACGTGTTTCCTTCGTAGTTGAGTGTCAAAGTGACGTTTGAAAAACCGACTGTTTACTTAAACTCACTGAATTTCGGTTTTTAGTGAAAAATTGTATAAAGTGCTTAGAAAATTGTTAATAAAATGGCTACAGAGGTTTATCCAGTTATAAAACTAGGCGATTACATAATTATCCAGCGCCAAAAATACACGAAACTACACAAATTTGGGAATTTAGAATCAACAGCAATGTTAGGAAAGGAGCAGCTGGAATTGGGGAATATTGAGGGACAAAAGTACTTCTCAACATTTAAAATGATCCCAAAGGATGGCAAAAAGAAGCACAAGACATCAAACATCTTAGAGATTTGCTCCGAAACGGATATGAGAAGTATGAGAGAAGTTCTGGGCATCAAAGAAAGCGGCTCAGACAACAGAAACATCGTCGACGACGGAGGCTCCCACGGACTAAAAAAGGAAGATATTGATAAACTTAAAGAAGAATGCACAGCATCGTCCCAGATTATTGAGAAAATTGTCGAAAGCTCAAAGACGTTCATGTCGAAAACGGAATACTCCCAAGAAAAGTATTTGAAAAAGAAAGAACGTAAATATTTCGAGTTTGTTCAAATAAAACAGCCAACTGTAAGGCTGTTGGCTGAAATTTATTATAGGCAAGATCCTGATAAAATTATGGGCATCCGAATGGACACATTATCACAAATAATATCTTACTCAGGTGTTTCAGGCTTTGGAAATTTCCTTCTCTACGAATCAGGAAGTTGTGGACTTTTACCTGCCGCTTTAATGAATTCTATAGGAGCTGGAACTGAGGCAAATTTAGTTCATATGCATCCTGGAAATGTACCACAAAAACAAGCTGTTCTAGCCCTTAATCTGCCTGAGGAGCAACTAAATCGATGCATTTCTGTAAACATCTATTCAGTTCTTAGAGAGTATTATCAGAAGGATCAAGCTAATGATAAATCCCTTGAGATAGACAACCCTAAAGAGCAACCAGATACACCTCAAGACGGTGAAACAATTCTCGCAGAACCTACAACAGAAAATGATAACGATAAACCCATTGAAGCAACAAGTTCCAAAAGGCATTCTCCTCCAGAAGATGAAACACCATCAAAAAGACCTAAAATCGAAGGAACTGAAAATGGTACTGTAGCACAATCTGACCAAAAGGAGCCACCTAAATGGCAACTAGAAAATCAACGTGCATGCACCTTAATGCGGGAGAAATTCGATAGTCTAATTATAGTAGCTAGGGAACATCCAAGCACTATAATTAAAGCGCTTTTACCATTTTTAAAATCTTCACGCCCAATAGTCATTTTCAATCTATCCAAGGAAATTTTAATGGAAATCTACGTGGATTTGAAAACATCCTCAGAAATTACAAGTCTTCACTTATCCTCGAACTGGCTTAGGATGTATCAAATTCTACCAAATCGGACACATCCTGAAGTGAATATGTCTGGTAATAGTGGATTTCTCTTGCATGGATACTCTGTTAATTAAAAATAATAATAAAAGAAAACATACAAAAAAAAAGCTATCTTTATTTTTAATTGTTTTACGTTTCTAACTCGCTTAAAATACATTGAGAAATTTCAAAGTTTGTCTCGCTTAATTTCTCAACAATATCGAAATGATCCCGATTTTGTAGAATCTCAAATTTCGTCGATAGTCCAAAATAATCCAAATGTTTGTAAAAATCTCTTGACATCCTGATAAATGTGGGGCTCTCATTTTGTCCTACATATATGTAAATTTTCAGGTTTCTATGTGACACAGCTATTTGCTTGTAATTCCTGTAAATCGGGGATAATTCTTCTGTATCTTCCTGGGGCAGGGAAAGAACATTATTCCTGTTTACTTCTAATGTACGCCATAGTTCGGTTAGGTCAAAAACTCCGGATATGAGAACAAGAGCCTTAACAAGTGGATTTTTAAATTTTTCTTCTTCCAAAAGATATGCTATCAAATGCCCTCCGGCTGAGTGACCGGCGAATACTACAGAGCTTTAAAAAAAAAAAAGTAGGTAGTTAGAGGGGGTTTTTTTTTTAATTTTCCTGAGTTGTAGTCACTCCATAATTACGTTTCAATTAGTAATGACAAGTAATTAAGTATGAAATTGTAATTGTAATCGTATATTCCAACTTAATTAGAAATAGAATTGAAAATAAATTAATGTCTAATTTATTTCAATCTAAGTCTAGGCTTAAATTTCTATTTCTGGGCCAATACAGCGCTTAAACCGGTTATAAATTTAAAATGAATTATTGAGCTTAGGAACTGCAACTTCAAAATTCTGTTCAGAACATCTTCAGTTTGAAATATTAATTATATTTTCGTCTCTTATGGCTTAATTGTCTTCAAAAGTTCCTAGAAGGAAAATTACGTGCATTTTTCTTATAAGGGTTTTGCAGAATTCAGCAACGAACGAACGCTTGGAGAAAAGATTAAAAATATATTCCTTTTGGAATTTAATTCCCACCTAATTACCATTTCTTTTAATTAAAAATGTCTCAGGCTGTTAATTTCTAATAACATGCAAGCTGCTAAAATAAAAAGACAGAAAAATATTTAAAAAAAAAAATTCTAATCAATTTGGAAATGTTTTCACTTAGAAGGAATTAAAACCGACGCTAAATTCATGCACAATTACTTTTTAATTAATTTAATTAAATTTTAATTGTCGTTAATCCCGATGCAATATATGAGGAATTATAATTTCAGATTTTATTATTATTACATTAAAAACTCTCATTACTAATAGAAAAGTCATTAAATTAAAAATTTAAATTTTAAGCCTAGAAAACTGTACTACTAACCTGGCATTCGTTTCTTTAGCATACTCCAAAATATAATCTCCGGCCCTTTTAATTTCCTCAATAATTTCTCTCAAACTCACTGTTGGGCAGAGATCGTAGTCCACGACTACAACACGATGGCCAGCCTCGACGAAGGGTTGAACGCAATATGCTGAATTATCCTTGCTTAATTCTTCCTGCCAATACCCACCATGGACATAAACGAAGATTGGGGTACCTAAGTTCCGCGATTATCAATTTTTTTACTCTGGTGAATTTAAGATATATTTCTTACCGGATTCCTCGTCTTTGTAATAAATGTCCAATGTTTCGTTCTGTCCAGGACCGTAACGTATATTTGAGCGAGTCTTGTAGCGTTGACGATTTTTTTCTGATTCTAGATAAGGGAAGAAAATTAAGTCTACTTTCATTTCAAATAAGTCGAAATGTTTAACTCAAATAGCTCAAATTTCTTATTTTTCCAGAGGAATGTTAATTCAATAGTAAACGAATCGTTTAAAGTTATACAATTTCGAACTTGTGAGATATTTTTGACTTTAGGACCTTTATAGATCAACTGTAGTAAACCGACCCCACTTATGAACGACTTTACAATTTTTCAATTCAGCTTAACAAGGTCCAATTGCTGAATTGCCCTGTCGGCTACAGGAATTGAACCCTCTCCTTTTGTGTTTACTTGTGCACCTACACTGTGTTAACAAAATCTGATGACATGTACTTACCTTCCGTAATAAATGTAATATGTGAATTTATAACTTCTTCACTAGTCCCATATCGCTTACACCAATCACTAGGTCGATATTCCTTCTCAAGATACTCGTCGATTTCGGACATATTTTCTTCTGCTCTTTATTCGCTTTCTTATCAGCAGTTGTCTGATATTAGTGATCTCGACCTTTTGTGATTCAGCAAGCAATCAAGTATTCGTTGTGAATGCCTCAGAAAGACTGAAGCGCGATAAAACAGATCTTGCAGCTCATATTTCGAAATTATTACGGATCGTGAGATACGTTCCACTTTAATAAACATAGTGATAGTAATCGCTTTTAACGCCACGCCCACTGAAGCATTCTTTCATTCTAAAATAAAACTGCAGAGATGAAGACTGAAGAGACGAACAGGTTTTAGTTCTAGAGAAAATTTACTTGAAGATTTACGTTGAGCTTAAGATGGAAAAATAATACAAATGTAGACGATTTTTGGAGAGAAGACAATTGCACTAGATGAGTTGATGCAATTTGAAAACAAAGAAAACTCCTATACATATATAAAACTGAAAGTTCGTTTGTTTGTTTGTTGCTCAATCACGCCTTAACGATCGATGCAAGATATTTTTCATTTTTTGTCCGAAAATTGTACATATTCCAACTTAACATATAGGGTAATTTTTTCGGATAATATATAGGGTTTTAAAATGGCGGATCCAAGATGGCGGTTGATAATTTTAAATTTGAGGCGATTTTTATGAAAATTGGTACTTAGGGGTTTTGCGGGATGCTGATTTCAAATCAGCTGTCCAAATTTAGAAATTCAAGATGGCGGATCCAATATGGCGACCAAGATTTCTCGATTTCAGCGGATTTGAATGAAAATTAGTACAATGATTGTTTTTAACTAGATATTGTTTTTTTTTTTTATAGATGTATTTGAAATTTGTCCACTCAAACTTTTTTTTTTTATAAAAGTAAACGATAGGTCCGAAATCGAGCAATTTTCAGTAAGATGACTTCTTATAACTAAATTAGGAAAAAATATATTTTTTTAGGGATAACATCATTTTAAAAAATTGCAACTCAATTGCGCAAACATTTACAGACGCAATTACACTTTAGCTTTTAAAAACTTACAGCAGATTTTCATTCTGTTAAGTTACAAGTTACAAAAATATTACAATAAAGGAAAACAGTTGGGAAGAAATTGGAAAAGAAATTAATAAAGATCAATAGCATATTAATTTTTGTAAAAAGTTTATTTACGACGTTATTTTAACCTTTTTATATATTCTTTCTGCCACAGCAAAACTCCTTTTTTACAATTAAATATCCAAACAATCATTCCACAAATTCTTCATACTTCCAACTATCTGAACCATAAGATTCAGAGTAATCATATTGTTGCCTTTATCTATCATCGACCATACAAGTAATTAAGTTTAAGCTTTAGTTTAAGTTTTGTTCTTGATTTTGTAGCCTTAACCTTAGCGTTATACTTGTCTTCTGCAGATGTAGGCCTCCTATTCCTATGTATGGTATACTCTTTCTCTATCAGTTTTAATTTAAAGTATTTTCAAACAAAGATTTCAAAAGCGTTCTCAGTTTTCTACTTTTGAATGTGTGATCTATTTGATTTCTTTTTGTCACCCAATTTAATAAAAACAAATGTTCTTCATCTTCCTATTCTTATTGCAAACCACTCACGACGCAATTACGCCGATGCAAATGACAACACAAATTATTGGAAATCATAACATAATACAAAACTTAGGGAGCTTTACTCTCCCACATAGTTGAAGTGCTGAATATGTTTTGTGACTGAAAACGAAACAACAAAGTGACCTGACATTAAACTCCCATCCTTTATTGATTTCTCAGTACAGCTTTTGAACATGCAGCTCATCTCTTAAAAATATAAATTGCCTGCTTTATAAAAAAAACATAATAATAATAAAAATTAAACCAAAAATAATTAAAAAGAACCCAGAAAGAGCACTATGACTCTTCATCGGATATAATAATTTCTTCAACGACTGGTAAATCAACATTTTTCTTAGATGGCGGGGTATCTACAGGGGTTTTTGTTTCTACACTTTTAGCTGTAGGCCCCGTATGATCGCCAGATTTCGAAAGGTCATCACTACTTTTAGGAACCGATTCACTTGATGAAGGTATCTCCACGATTTCCTCTTTCGTCTCTGTCTCTTTGTCTTTCTCATTAATTTCTTCTTTACTACTGCCTGGCGTAGCTTTGGGAGGTGTTTTGTTCTCACCCTCTTTTAGAGCCATTTTGTTTTCTGTTTTAACAACGTCCTGTTCTTTGGCAAATCTGTAAAAAAGGAAAAAAAAAAGTCAGTTATTAGGAAAATTCAGAGGACTTTTTATGTTATTTGCAGCTGAATTGCATGAAATAATTCTTACAGATTCTAAAAAGAACAATTTAAGAATTTTTAACACGTTGACTGTCTAGTTTTATTCAGCCACTTATTCAGCTATTGTGTATTACGCACACAGCAGTCAAAGTGTGAAAGCAATTCAACTATACGAATTTAAGTAAAGTAATTAAAAAAACCTACTTATCGATAATGCTTGTAATTTTCGTGTGATACTTCTGATTCTCATGCAATTTTGCATTAAGTGTTGGATCGGATTCGGCAGGATCTGCTGCGCAACCAGTAAAATGTGCCACAGTCTCGTATAAATCAGATTTTCGCCTGTTTTGTAGCAGTTTACCAATTTTTATGAAAGCATCTTGTGCTAGAACGAAAGCAGGCTTATTACAAAAATCCTGTTGGGGTTAAAATAACAAACTTACCAACACTTTTGATTTGATCATTTTTCAACCCAAGACAATATTGTGCATTGCAGTGCTCCAAACACCTGTAAACATCATAAAAATCTGGAAAGGTTTTGGTGCGATTAACGAAGGATTGAAGGGTTCTGTTGAATTCTGGAAATGATGTTCCCCGAAAAGTTATAGGCTTTTTCACAGATCGATGTGCATGTTTACTTTCGCCTGTTAAATCGCAAATCATGTTGTATATCTGGAAGAAGAATGAAAATTCAGCTATTAAATGTCTTTCTTGAAATATTATTATTATTAAATTCTTGAATGCAGCTATAATATATAAATAGCTGAATTGCAATTTTTTTAAATATAGCTAAAGCTGTGTTGTAGATTTCAGCCGATTTTGAAATTCAGCAATTGTTTTTATTAGCTGAATTGGGCTGAATTCTTTAATAAAGCCCAGTTTTTGAGTAATTCTTACCTCGCATGCTCTCTTCTTATATCTCTCCACTTGAAGATAACTCGAATTGTCATCGTCGAGGTCGACATCTGTCTCCTCAAGCTTTGCAATCTTCTTTGTGATTATATACAGCGCCTTACTCAGCCGCCTAACTTGTAAATCTGTCTTTTCGTTTCCCGTCGTGGTGACCTCCTCATTACTAATCACAGTCTCCTTGCTCTTACGCCGAATCTTGAGCTCTTCAACAACACTTTTGAGTTTATAATAAACGAGTCCAGGAGAGTCCTGAATTTCTTTTGTGACCGCTTTAACCGTTTTGCAGAATCCTTTGGATACAACAAAGTCCGGGTGCACGGAGTGATAATACCTCAGTAATTTTGTTTTGATCAATTTATCCATATCCGGAGATGGATCAGCCGCTCGACATGCTTCGAGCAATGCAGTATAAGTTGGATGGACCGGAAGAGATTCTTCCTCTTCTTGGGCAGCATCATCTTTTGAGGATCCAACAGAGGGTGGACCTCCACCGTTTTGAATGCTATCGGAGGTTTTGTCGCTTTCTGTCGGTTGCACTTCATCATCGTCTATTGCAATTACAGGACTTTGAGATGCTACCCATGATTTGTCGACTTTATCCGATATTTGGGTCGGTTTTATCCGTTTTGTAGATTTTTCACTACCGTTTTCTGATGATTCAGAAACTTTTCGCTTACTAGTTACTGTATGGGGGGTACTGCTTCTTGAATTTGATTTAGACGAGGAGGCTTCAGGTTTTTCGGGTGTGATGCAATTCCTGACTGTTATCGTTGCTGAGGCTGTACTCGTTTCGGGCTTTTCTAGTCGAATTACGATCGGACTGATTTCAGGCTTTTCTTGCTGAAATATCCTAGAGATGGTTTCAGGCTTTTCTTGCTGAAATACCCTAGAGATGGTTTCAGGCTTTTCTTGTTGAAATATCCTAGAGATAGTTTCAGGCTTTTCTTGCTGAAATACCCTGGAGATGGTTTCAGGCTTTTCTTGCTGAAATACTCTGGATGTAGAGATATCAGCCCTTTCCAACCGAAAGATTCCTGGACTGGCTTCAGGTTTTTCGATTCGAAAGATCCCTGAACTAACTTCAGGTCTTTCTATTCGGAAAATTCCAGGACTTAATTCAGGCTTTTCTATCCGGAATATTCCTGAAGTGGAGGTGGCCTCCGGTTTGTCTAATTTGAGAACGCTCGGGCTAATTGTGGCGGGGGGAAAGGCGGTGGTAATTGTGGTCTGTCTTATGCAGGCTGGGACTGTGGTAATTGTGACCCCATCGACACCTCCGCCCCTTTTCGAGATTGTCGCAAGCGCACTATTGTTTGGGGACCTGCATTTGGAAGGCTGCTGCGGCTGCTGTTGCTGTTGCAACTTATCTAGCCGGACTATTGAGATTGGAGACTTCCGCGGAAGCTCTATTATTTGGGGCTTCGAATGCGCCAGAGGCTTTTGCTGTGGCGGATGTTTCTGCAGTGGCGGGGGCTTCTGCTGTGGCAGGATCTTTTGTTGTAGCAGAGATTTCTGCTGTGGCAGAATTTTCTGTTGCAGCGGAGATGTCTGCTGTGGCAGAAGTTTCTGTTGTGGCGGAAGTTTCTGCTGCATCGGAGGTGTCTGCTGTGGCAGAAATTTCTGTTGTGGCGGAAGTTTCTGCTGCAGTGGAGATGTCTGCTGTGGCAGAAGTTTCTGTTGTGGCGGAAGTTTCTGCTGCAGCGGAGATGTTTGCTGTGGCAGAGGTTTCTGCTGAGGCGGGGGCTTCTGCTGCGGCGGAGGCTTCTGCTGCGGCGGGAGCTTCTGCTGTGGCAGGAGCTTCTGCTGTGGCGGAATCCTTTGTTGTGGCGGAGTCCTTTGCTGCAGTGGAGTCTTTTGCAATGTCAGAGGAGGAGGAGCCGCAGCTTGAACTCTTTGTTGCAGTGGTGGTCTTGAGATTGTTTTTGCTGGTTCAGTCTGAAAGAAAGTGGTTAAAGGTCTTTATTTAATTAAGAAAAAACCTTTCTAGAAATATGGCGGGAATCATTGTGAAGGTTTCAGCTGAACAAGACCGATAAAAACCAGACGAATTCCGGTTACAAAATCCACCTCCCATTCTCCAGGAAATGGAAATTCCACTTATCTTTTGTAATGGCGGAAATTACAGGGTGATAAGCACTAAACAGGATTACGACCCACGCACAGGGCAGCCGAGAACACAAATCGGGAGACCGTCCGGGACAAAAATTGGGAATTTGCACAAACCTCTTCGTCGGACGAGTCCAAGACGATAATCGATGTCATGTTGTGGGCTTATTCGCGGATTAAAATGGATCCCTCGGGGCGTCTGCTGCTGCTGTTAGTTAAATTAAACAATTACTACGTAATATCGCGGAGAATACCAGCACAAAACGATAAATTTTCCCCATTCGATGTTTGTTTTCTCTCATGACGATTCTGACAGATTAATTGCTGCTAGTACTGTTCGATGACAGCGATCTAGGCGATTGCTATAGCGTTTTTCATAAAAAGTGGAAGTTCCGAATTTTAGAACAAAATATTAGTTGGTGCTCAGAAAAGTTTGCGGGAGGTTACATTTTTTGGCGTTTTTGAAGGTTTTTCGGGAGTTATTTTTATTATTTTTAGAATATTTTAACAGCTTATAAGTTGACTTTATCCATTTTTCTCCTTTTCCGATTTTAGGTAAAGCGAATCGAACAATTTTCGAACGTAACGTGCGTGTTTGCAATGATCTCGAATTTTCCATTGAAAAACTTTTAACTTTTACTAAAACAACATCAAATTACATTGATTTATGCCCATTTTGTGTCCAAAATTTAATCCAATAAACTTTTCAGTTAAAGATTTGATGTTTGGTGTGGTAAAAATCAGGGCAACTTCAAATTAACGGTTTAGAAAAATCAATTCAATGCAAAATCCAATTTAGATCTTAAAAAGAATGCAGCTATTATTGAAAAATAATTTTAAAGATAATTTTACCTAAGTAGTAAAATGCCTGGGTCCTATTTTAGCTTTAAAAATGAAATGTTTATCATCAGGGCGCACTGCCCCTTCTATCTTCTCTCCTTCAGCCCCTAGGTAAGATGTAATTCCATAAATGAGTTTTGCGTCCTCGAAAACGTATGAAACGATATACATCTTGTTATTTTTGATAACAGGTAAAAAAATACCCTCCCTATCTTCACGCCTTCAACCCCTAGGTAAAAATAATCCCAAAAATGAATGCGGCATCCTCAAAAACGTAAAAATTGTTTTTTTTTTTTTTTTTTATGACTGTGTGTACAAATGGAGAGCGGGAATTATTGAGTCTCGCGTTTTCGTGATTTCTAACCACTGTGCGTTCGCTTTGCACCTTTTCCCGAAGCGATTCAGCGTATTTTTGAACTCTCATAACTTCTGCACCAAATTTTAGTTTTATAACTCCTCTTACTCTGAATTTTATTAATATCCAATTTCATCACTCAATGACGATCACCAAAAACCTTTAAGAGTATTTCCCGTGGTCCTAGAAAGCTGATATTTGGTATACAGGCTGGGGTTAGCGTACAAGTAACTAGAAATTAAGAAAATCTGTGATTTCTCCCCTCCGTTACCTCACAGTGCAGATTCTAAAGGTAAATCAATTTGTAGTCAATGGCAGTAGTATGGAGTGCCGCAAGGGTCAATCATTGGAACGCTTCTCTATCTACTCTATATTAACAACATGAGAAAAGCCAACATAAGTGATAAAAATGTTGTGTACCCTGATGACACGGTACTGTAGTTGTTTATGAAAAAAAAAAAAAATACAAAAATTTGAAAAAATTAGTATTTCTGTTAATTTTTGAGCTTTGAATGCTGAAGGGTCGGGGGGGAGGCGGGAGGATGGGGGAGGGGTTGTTAAAACATCGCCTGAATTTTACAACCACTTTCTCTGGAGGGGAAGGGGGTCAATACAAAAAAAAAAAAAAAACATACATGAAATCCATTTGGCTATAAATAAAAAAGTTATAACGAGTTAATCGTCAAAATACCCTTTTTTCAGCATTCAAAGCTGAAAAATCAAAAGAAATACTGAATTTTTCAAATTTTTGTATATTTTATTTTCATAAATCCGACGCAAAGACGAACGATTTGAAAAAAAAATGGTAAAAATGTTGATTCTTTGATTTTATATCCTCAAAAAACCAGATGACCGTGAAAGTAAAAAATTACCAAAGAAAAAAAAGGAAAACCAGTCCCAAGAATGGAGCCCTGCGGTATCCCACTTTTTAAACAAAAAAAAAGGAACCCTGAAATCTTTATTCCTAATGTTGTAGCAATAAAATCAAACCTGATAAATAGATAATATAAAAAATCTAATTCTTAATCGTTAAAGAATTAAATAACGGTACCTTTTTTTAAAAAGTAAACGGAAATTGCACAAAAATTGAGTATTTATCCACGACACAAACCAAAATAATCCACATTCCACGAGAATCACCCCTCCCCACACACGACCCGACATGAACCCGACCACCTTGCTCTGGCCAGCCCTGCGCCGCCGAATAGAAAGTCGAAAGAGCTGTCGACGGACCGTCAGTTCAGTTTGACAGTTGACACAGGGGCGGCAAGGTGGTTGCGAGTGACTGCGGCCGACCAGCGACTTATTTGTTTTCACCTATCCACGGAGTGAACAGCGAAAAATGCGAAATCGCGTCTAGACGGTGGACGGAATTGGGCCAGATTCGAGGCAGCCACCCACGTAGTGTACAGTTACAATGAAACATCACAAAGTGAGATGAAGTCGAGACAAGTTTAGGCGGAAAAAAGGTTTACAAATCGCGTGTGCGAAGTGTCAAGAAAGTGCTCTAGTAAGTGGCCCCACTGCGACTTCGAAGACGACGACGACGGCAGAGAGAAATCGCGTCCTATTTGCCCGCGCGGAGGAGCCCTTTCCCCGGATTTAGTCTTTAAGGAGTTTCTATTTGTTTAGAGTTTTTTATTCAACACAAAAATCTCGGGGTAAAATGAAGTTATGATCAGTGTGGTGGACGAACGATGGTAATGTTGTAAATATGTCGAGGAAAGCAAACCTCATAGGAATATGTGGAGTCAGCAGCCTGTGCATTTTGCTGCTGATAGCCACCCAGCATCGTCCCCTTCCGGAGCCGTCGTACACAACGGAAACGTACGATCAATCGGTTACGATTGTCGATATCCTGTCCCAGCAGCGGTCGAGAATCGTTCAGGAAATGGAGAATTTCGAATATCCATCCGGACGGTTTGGGGTCGATGCTGAAAAACTCCAAGATTTAACACCCGAAAGCGGTGGCAGTCCCGTCCGTAGTGTGATAATAACAACTTGGCGGTCGGGCTCAACATTTCTGGGCGATATCTTGAACGCAATGCCAGGAAATTTCTATCACTATGAGCCGCTTCTAAATTTTGAAATTAATCAAATCCGGGGCCCACCAAACGATAAACGGGCGATAAGAAACTTGAAGAAATTACTAAATTGTGAGTACAGTGGCATGGAGGAGTACTTAAGCTATGGGAAGGAGCACAAGTATTTGTTCGAACATAACGAACGACTCTGGGCCCAGTGCAAGGAATATCCACATTTCTGCTGGAGACCGAAGTTTTTAACACCCTTCTGCAAGCTGTTCCCACTTCAAAGCATGAAAGTGGTTAGACTGAGACTCTCTGTCGCTGAAAGACTCCTGGAGGATGAAAGGTAGGCATATAAAATCTACTTGAAAGGTTTTTTTCCCCTGAAAATCCATTTTGAAAACATTTATTTTTTATTACATTAAAAAGGGAAAAAATATTCTTGGGTTTATCGATGAAGAATTTCTGCGGGGGAGTTATCAAGAATCGTCGTTTTTAATGCCAAAGCCTTCGAAGTACGATGTATGCCAAAAATTGATCTGAAAAATTTGAATGATAGCCAAACGATAAACGATTTGTTTATTTTAGCTCGATGTGAGAACATTTTGGTGAGATCTCAAAACCTTCATCGTGCCAAAAATAAGTATGCAATATGATACCTGGACATAATTGGTTTTTATGTATTTAATAATATATAATAATAATAGAATTGCATAACGCACTTCTCAAAATGTTGCTGGAAACATTCACCTAATTCTAAGCTGCCTAGGCATTTGAATTTAGGCTCTGCGGTTGCATTTTCTGAAAATCTTAAATACTAAATAGTATTTGGTAAAAGGGGTCACAAATGAATATATAATATTATTAATTATTTCGCTTCAATGCTGCTTAATTCTTCGCTTTAACAAAATTTTTAATAAGACTTTTAAATTCCACAATACTGCGACTTTTCTTATATTTTCTGGTAAGCTATTATAATAATTAACTGCAGAGTAAATTGAATCATATTTAGTCGGTTAGTCCTTGGTGCCGGTAGATTATAAGTTCCCAGTATCTCTGACTTTATGTTCCAAAACTAGGTTAATAGATGATTTTGCGTGTCTATTTGTAAAGTTATAAATGGCTTTAGCCTTTTCTATCTCTCTTAGTTGCTTCAGGTTAAATTTGTCTGTACTTTCATACAAAATCGTAGTAGCCGAGTATCCCGAGGAAGATTAAACACCCCTTTGATGGCCCTATTTAACAATATCAATATAATTTGTATGTTCTTTGCTGTAGTTTGACTCCATATTATTAACCCATAAGTTACAAAAAGTTAGCCTCGTTTATCCTGAAAAAAAATCAAGAAACCTTTTCCCGAGAATTTGTACTATGCGCGAATCCTCAGATATTTGCACCAATATTTTTTTTTTTTGGAATCTGAAAATCGGGGTCTTTTTACTATTTATTGTTATTACACTAGCCGCTAGCCAATGAAAATGTTCAATTTGGTATAATTTTCGAATAAAGTACAAAGGATCGTATTTCGGGAATTTTTAAAAAATCATTAAAAAATAATGGATCATGATAGAAACTTTTGACGCTGCTCAAATGAAGATATTAAGGTTCATATCTAAAAATATAAAAATATGAAACGTTTAAAATTTTTGAATGATGATTTCACATATTGTATCGTTACGAAAAATATATTCCCCAAGATGGTAAGTAAATTCTGAAGATTAGTGCTTTTTCATATTCATAAATTAGGATGATCAATGATTATTCCAAAATGACTGATATACCGGTTTTTTGCACTTTTTAACTTTATTTTTCTTGAAAACCACACCTAATTGAACATTTTCGTTTGCGAATTCGTAATTTACGTAAAAAAACCCATATAGAAATGAAGTAATACTTATTCAGAACCAGAAAAACATATAAAATTTGTTGCCCTGTGCTATTTAAAAAGTTCTTACATAAAGAGTGATCGCAAAAAAGCCCATTTTTTCGCCTGTTTTTGCACATTTCATAGCGAACTAAGGAAAAGACATAAAAAATGTATCAGGTATGAAATTAATCGTCGTAAAAAATGAAGAGAGGCATTGCTTTTAGTTTTTCGAAAATATTAAAAAATCACTCCTAATTGAGGGTTGAAATCACCTTAAAAGATTAATTTTATCAAAAATTATTTAAGTAGTACAAAGATCTTTCTTATTCGATTTTTATATCAAATCAAGCTAAAAGGGGTGTAATCATCCCCCAAATATTGGAGTAATTTGGAATATTGTTTAAAATTCTAAATGTAACATACTTTTGTGCTTCGAGTCATGAAAAGCACGTGATTGGCAATTCTTGCCAGTTTTGAGGGAAAAATGACCCTCAGCCTAGTGCAGCTACTCTCTAAGGGGGTGAAATTATCCCCTAAACATATAAAATAAAATATTTTTTTAAAATTCTGAGTATGAAATACTATAGTTTTGAGTGATGAAAAATATGGTACGAACATTGAGAACCCTCAGCAGGTTACAAATGCTTCTAAAGGGGTAAAATCATCCCCTAAATCTTATTTGTATATTAAAGAAAGAAAATAGGGAATAAACACTTTTTGACTTTTTGGCAGCATACAAAAAATATTTTAGCGTATTTCAATATTTAGGGAATGATTTCACCCCTTTAGAAGCATTTGTAACCTGCTGATGGTTATTTTTTTCAAAACGCGTAAGAACAAAGTATAGAAAAATATATAATCGACTTTTCGAAAAATCATACATGAAAAATATGTACTTAGATATGAATGAACTGGACCTCTGCCGATTGTTAAAGCAAAAACTGAATTATTTTACTAAACCTATTGTTCAATATTTTTAGAATAAAATTAAGGGGGTAGTCCAGTGAAAAAAATTTTTTTTTTGCTTAAATCTACTCTACTACACCTAGAAAATACTCCCTTAAAATATCTAAGCAAAATATTGAATAGTTTTCCGAGCGCTCGAAGGTCCCCTGGTGTGTTTCGGAGTAAGGAGGACTCTTGTATTTCTGTTTACTTCGACCATTTTTTTTCCGGTTTATAACGGTCTAGGTCTTTCTGCTTTGTATTTAAGGTTAGTTATGTATGGAGCAGGCATCGCTGACTAAGGTAAAATAAATTTTTTTAGCTTTTTTCCGCATAAAAAACTTTAAACGCGTTTTTCTGAAAACAGCATGTTTTGACTCGGCGGACGTCAGATCTCAGAGTCTTTCGCTCCGTTTGATCTAAAAATTTAGCTGTATATTTCTTGATTGTGTATCTATCGTCGGAACTAGAATTATTAAAATTCATTGTTTATTTACAAAGTTATAAACAAATTAAGCACCCGAAAAACACCCGAAAAATTCGAAATGCCGCCATTTTGTTATTTTTTATTGAAAATTAATAATTCTAGTTCCGACGATAGCCAATGTTCTACAGATTAAAACCTCGTTTGAATTTTTTGTTTCAAATGAACCGTTGCAGAGATTCGACGTCCGCCAACAAAAAACATTTTTTTTTTGGAGCGGCCATTTTGTCGGGATGACTCATCGAAAAAAAAAAAAAATTATTTTTTGTGTAGTTTAATAGTTGTACTATCATATGTCAAAAAGTTTTTTAATAAAAATTGACTTCTAATATGAAAAAAAAATCGTTGAAAAAACAGTCGTTTTCACTGGACTACCCCCTTAAGGTCCGGAAAAAGAAGCATTTTATTAATAGGCATGCTTTTATTGAGCGAGAAAAGGCACAGCCTGGACGAGGTTAGGCCTCTTCTTTAAGAAATGTACAACAAACAAACAAAACAAAACTTCGAAAAAAGGAAAATTAATTTGTTTGTTATATTTTCAACAAAAATTTATTCCTCGAATTTAGCGTTCAGAAAAATATTTAATAGGCGAAAAAATCACTAACTCTAACTAAAGGTAATTTCATCCGGCCGTTTATATATAGTATAAGTACACTAGACATCGTGAATAGTTAAATAAGACATTCCAAAGACGACGTTTACTTAGTAAAACGCTATTTTCTTTTAATTCCTTGCAAATCGCAATTAAGCGTGTCATGAACTGCGTCGTACCTGAGGCAACATACTACACTGATATATAATTGCATTTTGAAGAGTTAATCACGAAGATTTGCTAAAAATAGAAAGCTTGTAATTATATATGATGCAGTATATTAACCTCTTCACATCCATAAATTAACTAGCGATAGTCTAGGCTTGTAAATGTCTTTAAATATTATGTATATACTAAGGATTTTGTTTAGACTCTAATAACTACTGCGGAACCATTTTAAATTGGAAAATATGAAATTTTTAAGTACGAAGGCTGTAAAACATGAACTTTTGAAAAATGTTCTAATAAAAGTTGTATAATACATTTTTGAGAATATAGTTTCAAAAATTTCACCAGAGTAATGTTTAAAAAGAGTTTGCTAAATTTGGTTTTATTGTTTTATATCTATGTTATGCCAACTCAACTATTCAGAACTTCTAATCTGCATATTATAGCTATTCCTCAATTGATTTGGATTTTATCTACTCTATAAAATTCAGAGCACTAATATCACGAAGGTGCATATATTTAGATATTCGCTTTTGTTTTAGCAAATAGAAGGAAAATCTGAACGCTTCCATTTGCATACGGCCTTGTTCCCAATGTAAATTTCTTCCTAAAAATAACAATACACCAATCCCCCTCTAGCTAATAAAGCTAGCTAGCTTTTGATATTCGATGAAGTGAATTCTTGTTTTTAGAAAACCTCTATAGGGGGTATACGAAGTAAAATAAGCTCTATTTGATTGAGCTTCAAGTAAAAAAAAATTCCTCTAAAGGAAAATAGTAAGAATTTTATATCATCGAAAATAAAACGATTGTCTTTGCCCACAAAATAATCATGTGTATTTTTTCCCAAGTTACCACAATCCTCTCCTTGCCCTCAGCCAAGGCGATAGAGGTGCACGAGACTCTCAATTGCCACCGTCTTGGCGCTAAGTAAGCCAATAAACTTCTTATGATGCCGCAGCTCATAAGCGTATTGCATTTTTCGTCCCAGAGAGGCGTGTTAGTATAGTAGTACAGAGGGGGCGAGTGAATAGAGGACAGACCGTAGAGAAAAGAGCTAAAAAAGAGGAAAACGTATAGAGGCTTTCTTATGACTGAATGTGAGTCGAGGAAGCAGTGGAGTGTTTTTAAAAAAGACGATATAGTGTATGGTCTAGTGTGGAGTTATGCGGTACCTGGCCAAACTATGGGGTAAAGCCGTATTGGGGCTCCTCTGTTTTGCGGGATTTCCTGGTTTCAATTTCACGTGTGTCATCTGAAGCGTTAAGACCTGATGTGTGTTGTTTGCGTATACCTGGGTTCTTGCACTGCGCCGGGGCTCGGCCCCGTAAAAGGTGTACAGATGAGGAGAAACAGGGGGATCTACGTATAACTCTGGGTGGTATAGGCTAAACCAGGCAGAGGTATTATACAGGTAGGTGAACGACATTAAGGAAACCGACAGAAGACACCGATGTGACTGCTCGAATTGCGAATTATTTACTGTTTTGTCCCCATTTCGTGATACTATAATTAATATTGCGAGATAATTTTCTATATACCATTAAAATGTGAAATAAAAAAAAGTATATGGCGCTTTCAACTCAACCGATATGGAGGTATATTATAGATATTTTTATTTATTTATTTCTTTATTTTTCTCTGCGCACCTTCCACCTATATGATTGATTGCTGTGTTTATTGTCTGTTAGCACGGATGTGCATAAATTATAGTGTGTCAGCCAGCCGAGTTACATCCGCCCTCAGCGCACAGCATGCCACTGAGATTCTTATATAATGTGAATGCAGATAAACCTTTCCGGTTGGATATTATTATTGATTTTGGCCGAAACAAACAGCAAGAAGTAGGTGTATAGAGGAGCTTCCAGTAAAACAACAACAATACCAAAAAAAATCTTTAACTTCTGAATATGCTACAATATCGATTCCTCATGCATTCTAATGGGGAAAAAAAGGCGACTATTTTTTTATTTTTGTTTCTCTGGCCCCATCACCGTCCTCTTGGCGAACTGCCAGACCATGTGAACAGAACATAACAAGGGATTTTTGCCTCCCAATCCCAAAGGCGTCTGGCACTTCTATTATGTTATACCATTATACAACACAGTGGAAGCATAGATACCTATGATTTGACCCATATGGTGCCCGCGGTTCATGCATATAAATTACGTTAAATCGTTACAAAACTTTTTGAGAAGGAGTTCTCTCCCTCAAATTGGTTGTTATATGATAAAATTGCGGTTGCAGAAAGGAAATCTCGTGCCTTTTTTTTTTTTTTTTTTATTGATGACCTGAATTACGTGGTTGATGTAGGTCAATTTTTTTTTTCATGTAGTCCAATTTTTAGGAACACTGCCAAGCTGGGAATATATCCAATATTCTCAGGAGACTGCAGCACTTTAAGGTTAACTAACCAGTACATTATGCGACCTATAGAAGATTGTGGCCATGGCTCAATGGCTATTTGGGGAGAGGTTCTATTTTTAAACCATAAAATTAGGTCTTTGGGTTATATTAAGAATGGGTAACAAATTCAATACTGCGAAAATATAGAAGACTGCAAACTAAACTCAAAACTTGCAAATATGTATGAATGTAAGGTTACATAATTGTAGTATATATGTAAATGCAAAGAGGCTTTATTTTAGTTTTTAGATTATGTAAGGAAAAACATTTTGCGGAAGAAGTTTTCATATATAAGTATGTTTAAACAAAGTGTTCATCTATACTTTCAATATCTTCTAGGGGAAAGTGGGGGAAACACGAACACCTAAGGGAAAACTTAAATAAAACAGTGGAATTTGATCACAGAGTTTTTTTATTGTTTAACTATAAAGTTTACTTATCTGTCTAACGAATTCCGTAATCAATTTTTATATTTTTCATAAATTGTGACAATATGAAAAAAAAAAAAACCCTTAGTGTTCGGCTTTACTCGACATTAGTGGGGTAAACACGAACACCAAGTGGGGTAATTATGTATGAACATTAATAACGACAGTGATCACATTTATAACCCAAAGATGGTGACTGTCCGTCAGTACAATTCTCGCGAGCCCATTTTTTACACACGTAGCACATAATCCAGTCTTCAACGGGGGATCTATACAGGGTGATCCAAAAGTATGGAAACGGCTAAATAACTTTCGAGGAATGCATTTTGGAGCAAAAAGTTGTAGACAAAAGTTTTAGGAATTTTCCCCAGCTATTCAATGGTGACCTTAGATTTGACCTTGACCATGGCTTTGAAGGTCATTTCAAGGTCAAGTTGACTTTTTTAAATTGGAACCCTTATTTTTGACCACGGAAATGGAAAGAGCGGAAAATTTTACGTCCAACTATGACCTTTACCATGACCTCGAAGGTCATATCAGGGTCAGGTTTGTGATTCCCTTATTTTCCTTCAATCAAAATTTTACCATACATTTTTCCAATAAATTCTCTAAACTTTAAATTCAATTCGAAAAACCCAAACCCCAACAGGAAATCAATTATCAGTCCGAAATACCTCTAAAAAGAGCATTACTTTGAATAAAACCGATAATCAAAAAATCGAAGAAAAAATAAAAATACATTCCAATCATTGTAAATCGCTGTGAACAGAAAAACAAGCTTGACAGAAACTTTAATTAATGCACCCAAATCGTGGGTAAAAATCAGTGCTCAGGAATAGAACATATGTTAGTCAACGAATACAAAATGTACGACAATAATGAAAAAATGGGATTTTGAGATCTTCAAGACTGTACTTTGTTTTGGTCTTTTTTTTGTAATTATGAGGCATCTGAAAAAATAATAAAAAAAGATGAACGCGGAACCAACAAAAGGGAGGGGGGTAATGCCGAACGTTCGAGATTGCCCGACATGGAGTGTTCGCCTTTACCCCGCTGGATCGAAAACAATAAAATGGAAAAAAAAATGTAGATTATATTTCTTTTGCTGATTGCGTCATTGTCATTTAGCTGATTAATATGTGAGTATTCCACTATGTAAAAGTTAAATTACTATTGTAGATAGAAATAAAGCAACACCAACTTTAATTTACCAAAAAAATTACATCAAAAACATGCAAAATATTGAAAAATGCATATCTTGACAAGTACGTGCGTCCGCGTCTCCCGTGTTGTTGACTGGCACAGGTGGTGGCATGGTCTCCGAAATGGCGGCAAGTAAAATATGGCTATCTCTCTCTAACACATTAGAACCATTGGATTCGGGATTACCCCACGTTCGTGTTTCCCCCACTCTCCCCTACAATTACAAGCCGTGAAGTGGTCCGGCACACACATACGCAGCGATAGGGCAAAGTGGTCTAATTTGTTAAATAAAATACATTGGGTCTTATGACGAGCAACGTAAATATGGTAAAAAAAACTTTTGCGTCAGTTTCCAAACTAAAGTTCTTATATAAAAATGATTTTCAATAAAATTTTCCCTAAGAAGTTCGTTTTTAAATCCACTAGACATTTGATCGCTCTTTTAAACAAAGTGTGTAAAATTTTTGAGTTTAAATCTAACTTAACGAAAAAACACGAGCTCCAGATCACTTGCAAGGAACGACAGAAAACCAAAAACTCAATGCAATTTCGTTAGGAATTAATTCTTATTTGTAGCCTATTTGAAGTAAAACTTCTTGAGGTTAAATTTTCTATACCATTACTTTTCCTAACAATGATCTAATTGGGATAAATTCGAATTTCTGAGAGAGTTTCACCGATCCCCCATATGAATCAGTGGAAATTTTTTAAATTGCCAGACCACTTACAAAAGGCCAGTTTAGGGTTTGTAATTGCAGAAGGTTTTGATAGGTTGGTACCTTCAATGTTAACACTCCGTAAAAATTTGTGCTGTATGTATTTTCGAAAAATGATACTAATTTGAACTCAAAAATAAAGTTTTTGATCGAAATATTCATTACGTTTTGTTATATAAAAATTAATACAAGAGCTCTTCAACAAAAAATAAATAGGAATCTAAAGAATATTTCTGCAAATGTTTTCCTAATCGATTGGGCTTTGAGACCTTTCTGGTATCAATTTTGAAAAAAAAGCAATTTAAAATAATATAATAAAAAAGGAAATATCATTTAAAATTAATAGGTTTTTAAATAATTACGTTATTAATTACCACACATGTTTGAAGAATCAATACCATGTATTTTTAAAATAAATTGATATAATCCAAGACAAACTGAATACTATTTTGCTATTACTAACTTGTTTCACTTTTCCATTGTGATTTCACCCTTATTGTCCCAATTTGTCCGTTGTTATTAAAAATTTGTCCGTTGTGTTAAAAATTCTAAAATTCATACCCGGGTATTTTCAATAGTGCTCTTTCAGAATATCATCCTTCATTCACGGTATTCATTATATAAAGTTGCAAATTAATATTTGTAAGGTCGTTGGGTATTCAGTTCCTAATTTTTTTATATATTTTAGCTCTACAATCTTTTCTTTGGGGTGTAAAAGGGTGGCAGGGGGTGAGTAAGGGTTGGAAATTCGAAAAGGGTAATAATAATCGACAATTTAGAATCCGCGATGCCAAAAACCCCCGAGAAACGACAGTTGCTTGAGTAAAAGTAATGCTATGGATTTTCGAATTTTCAACCCTTACTCAACCCTGCCATCCTTTTACACCCCAAAGAAAAGGTTGTAGAGTTAGAAAATTTAAAAAATTTTAATTGCATACCCAATGACCTTACAAGCATTAATTTGCAACTTTATATTACGAATATTAGATAAGAAAAGAATTGAGGTTTATATTATATTTTTTCCCCATTCCCAACAGTTTTCGAAAGCCAAAACCATTTTTTTCAGAAAAATCGATAAGATAGCGAGTTAGACAAAAAAGTTGATTTTAAGGGTAGTTTACAATCCCTTAATGATAAAAATCATACCTCCGGGTTTAATTACTTTATTAATTGGACATTTTGAGCCGGAGTTTTTGTGGTTGTGGCTTTTTTCAAAACTTCTTTCATATTGAAAACATAAACGTTTTATAAAATTAACCATCAGAAATAGGTATTTTTTTTTTATTTAAATTCAAAAAATATAGTAGGAAGGGGTGTATATAGAACACCGAATTGTTCTCTCAATCAGTGTTATTTCTCACTATTTTAGTAACAGTCAAATTATGTTTACTAGATGCCATATTGATTTAATATGGAATTACACGTTAATTTAATACCTAGGTTTCATTTCTTAATTTTCAATGCGACACAGTCTCTTATTCTTATGTGAGGTACATGGTTGCTATGCTATGCTATGTAGGCTTATATTTTTAATGGTATATTCTATTAAAATAATAAATGGCTTTTTTTTATAATTTAAAGTTTTTCACTAGTATTATATTTTTCTTATTATTTACTAAATATCCGAATTTTTATTAATTTACAGCACAAAATAAATAATCACTCAAAAAACAAAGGTTGATTTTTAAGGGTATATGTAAAAGCTCTCGTTATGAGATGGTTGATTATAATTCTAACAAGTTTTATTCAGTTACATTATCAGTGTCTTAAGAAACATTACTTATGGAACTGGTCTAATTAAAAGTTGTTCATTTACCCGTTTTTTTTCACGGGTTATTAAATTTTGAAGTAGAATACCTACAGGCATTAAGATAGACGGGATATACATGTTTACATAGTCTGCATGTAAATGATTTTTTAAAGAACACGATGGTAGTAAAATAAGTTCACAAAAAATAAAAATATCACATAGCCTAAACTCGAACTTGACCAGTTCTTTCTTTTATGTAAGTATTCAAATAACAATCCTGACTCTTCAGAATGATAGCGCATGGGATTTCTACTGACCACAGAAATTTCGTTACAGAGAATAACCTAAGCGTACACATTTATTAAATCAAATAGGCAAATTTGTCACCTTAGAATGAATATAATCATGATTATGCAATGTACAAAAACCCGTGAGAAACGTACAGACATACATTTTTGCTAAATTGCATTAATACGCATTAAATGCCATTCTGAACAAGCATAATGCGTTCAAACAAAAATAATGCAGGCGAAATGCCCTCGAATATCAGTTTTCTGTGTTATTTTTTCTTATGCCATTCATATACACGACTATTGTCCGGAAGAAGAATTATGTGCTGAACAATGATTCATATATACAAAAGGAAATTTCTTCTTGAAGGTCGAGACTACCGTGAAATACGAGAAAAAAATAAATTAAAGAAACAAAAATAAAAGAAAAAACAATTCTCAGCTTTCGGCTCAGCAGAGGGATATATTTTTCCACAGGGCAAATATTTCCCAGGAAAAGTTGTCGTACTGAAAAAAAAACCTGCAGTGTCCTAACACAAGAAAACAATAACACCACAAGAAAAAAATATAAATAAATAAATAAGCGATAAAAAAAATGTCATGAAGCTATCAACTGAAAATGAAAACCACATCAGAATCAGTGTGGCACAAGGGAAATATTTCAATGCGACCGTTTTCCACATTTTCTGTGGTTGGGAGCAATTCCCTCCAGCAAGAAATATATTGAATATTTTTTTTTTTAATCAAAAACTGAAAACTGAGCAGGATACGAAAAAATCCTTCGCTTGGCCTCTTGAAAAGAAAATATTAAAATACTTTTACAGGCCCAATCGTATCGTTGGTGATAGTGCAATACCATAAAATTAGGTTTCGTACATATTGCGTATCGTTTTGTTTCTTCTAGCTGAATTGAATACAAAAGTTCGCATAGGGAATATTATAGGCAATTCAGCTATAAGCGACGAAAAGAGGGGATTTTTGATGATTTTCAGAGATTTTTTTGGGTAAATAAAGGTGATTTCTTTAAGCCCGATAGAACTTTAAATTTAATAAAATAACACAAAGAGTTAAAGACCAATTCATGATACTTATTAATATTTAAAAATTACTTCTGGCATATAGCCACCGCGACTGTTCTTGACGAAACGCATTCTGTCAGTCTAATTTTGGGTCACTTTTTCAATCACCAATAACACAAACAAAGTTGGCTTCCAAGTTGTCAATTCTTGCTTGTTTATCAGCATAAACCAATAACTTTACGTAACCCCATAGAAAATAGAAGATTGCAATAAATCGATGGTTTGTTTCGCTGTGTGGCACGTAGCGCTATCCTGTTGAAATCACATAAATGTTATTTTTGCAGTACTTTTCCTGAATAAATTTTTGTTATTATATTTTTGTTCTTAAATAAATCCTATTGTTTTTTAATTTTATTTAACTCAATTGGGCTAAAAGAAATGTCAACACAGCACATGAATTATTTTAGTGTTGATATTTTGAATAAAACGACACATTCTTTGCATTCCACATTACTTTATCAAGTGAGAATTTAATTTGAAATGTTTTTAGCTTGTAGTTTACCTTAAAAGTTATTCATTTAGTTCAAAATTAATCTAAAATACCAATAATTTTCATTAAAATCTTCTCATTTAGAATAAAAGAATGCTCTTTTAAAGTACGATTTTTGGATTAAATTTTTGTTACCCTGGACAGACTGCAAATAAAATTTAGAATTTCGTACGTACACAATTTTAAAAATATTATCTTATCAGAGTATTATACGTTGTTTAAAATAAAATATGGAGTCTTTTGCGTAAATTCTATAGACGTTTTCTTTTAAATTAACCTTTAAAATGTTTAGATATATACATATTAGGGTGCTTTTTTTTCGCGACAATTTTTTTTTCGGTCCCACCTCGAAATTTTGTGGGAAATATCTAAACAAAAATTCCCTGAAAATTGGAGTCCTTAATATTAATGTTAAGTGCTGGACCAAGACGTATAAAGATTTCCCGTATTAAATACGCGTAAACTTTGGTTTTTTTTCTTCAAAACTCTAAAGCTCAGAGGCATTTTATGGTATAATCTTGGTCAATGGTAGGGTTTCTTCAGAATTGAATGCCCTACAAAAGTGTCCATTGCGACGTAACCCTAACTCCCACCAGTGAGGTAGTATGGGTCACTAACCCCAATTTTTCCATGAAATTCTCGCTTTTTGCCCCTATCTCGTAAAAAACAAGAGGTACAGAAAAGGTGAATATGACAAACTTGTAGGAAATTTAATTTGCTCCAAAAAGTTCTTGAACACCAAATCGCTAACATCGATATTTCTTAAGATATTGGGCTTTGAAGTTGAGGTAGTGTGGAATTTTCATGGATTATTGAGCTAAATTGTAGAAACACTACCTCAACTTCAAAGCCCAATATCTCGAGAAATATCGATGTTAGCGATTTGGTGTTCAAGAACTTTTTGGAGCAAATTAAATTTCCTACAAGTTTGTCATATTCACTTTTTCTGTACCTCTTGTTTTTTACGAGATAGGGGCAAAAAGCGAGAATTTCATGGAAAAATTGGGGTTAGTGACCCATACTACCTCGCTGGTGGGAGTTAGGGTTACACCGCAATGGACACTTTTATAGAGCATTCAATTCTGAAGAAATCCTACAATTGACCAAGATTATACCATAAAATGCCTCTGAGCTGTAGAGTTTTTAAGAAAAATAATCAAAGTTTACGTGTATTTTATATGGGAAATCTTTATACGCCTTGGTCTAGTACTTAATATTAATATTAAGGGCTCCAATTTTCAGGGAATTTTTGTTTAGGTATTTGCCACAAAATTTCGAGGTGGGACTGAAAAAAAAAAAAAGTCACAAAAAAAAAGCACCCTAATACATATGTTATTTTTTTTTTAGTGTAAGCACCTCGTTTTGTTTTTTCTAGCTGAATTGAATGCAAAAGTTCTTACAGGAAATATTACAGGCAATTCAGCCATAAGAGACGAAAAGAAAGAAGGCGATTCGTTTTGTTTTGTTTAATAGTAAACTAAGAAACAATTAATGTTTATTAGTTTTTGATGATTTCAGAGATTTCTTTGGATAAATAGTTAAAAGGTTAAACCTATTAGATGACTAAAACGCTGACTACGTTTTCATTAACCTTGTATGGGTACCATAGCACATGAAAAAAGTTAACCCATTTAAAACTTGCATTTGTCCATATGACAATAGTTAAAATGTCTCCATAATTTATATTTATTTGAAGAATGGAATTCGCTACATAAAACTTTTATATGGCTATTTATTGTCGAACGTTTTTTCCATAGATAAGTAACAATGAGCTATAAATAAAGAAAAGAAAATAACTTTCGATTTTGCATACCGGTTCTTTTTTTTATATATTGTTGCCATATAGCAACGCTAGTCCTATTAGTATGCATTTATTCTCCAAATAATGTTGCATTTTTGTTCTTCAGCTTGACTTTGGCGGAAACTGGAAATCTACAAAAAAAAAATTTGGCTTTTACCACTTTTTAATGATATAGTAGGTCATTTATTGATACTTTTCGTAAAAGAAGATTATTATTAGGATAAAATCAAGCATCAGCGTGCTAAATTCCAATTTGCTACACTTCGGTCAATAACGCGGTATTAACCTAATTTTGTGGAATTGCACTATCATCGTTTATATGATAATTCATTTAATATTTCTCTATCTTGCAGTTGATTATGCAATTTATATAATTTTTGTTTTTTGTTTTTTGGGACGTTAGTTGAAAAAGCAAACTTTTTCCATGAATTCGTCTTTAATTGAGCTAGATAGGCTGCGAATTGCGCAAATAAGTAGTCAGTCTACGCTAGCAAAAAGCGCCAACCATGCATATTGCATATTGTCACGGTCTGTTGAGTGCGAATAGAGCGCATAGCCTGATCTAGAAACGGATAAATCTTGGACTTTGGTGGAAACAAAAGAAAAAATAATAATAAATAAAAAATATGAAAAGTCCCCGACCGCGCATATGAGGAGCAATGTTCTTCAGTCACATAGGAAATCAATTTTCATATGCAGCTGGCACATATGGGGTCACTATTGGTTAGCAAGTAGTCAACGGATTTTTTACCGAGGAGCTCGAGGAATCCGGGACTAAATAGGGAGGGTTCAGAAGTCAACTTGCATGCGGAGAGTCATCTATCTGATAAAGACAAATACCAATTTAATGGGCAAACAATGGAATTGTGGTTTAATTGGGGCCTGACTCGAGCAATTTATCCTAGATTTCGGTTAGTAATGATAGATTAATATCAGAGACCCATTCAACTCTGGGAATAGATGTGAACCTTTCGGCTGGAGGTTGGCAGACAGAATTGTATAATTTCAAGGTAAAACAACTGTCGGTCAATTTGGATGCACGACATGTCGCTCGTAAATTTGTCACGGATCAGAGTAAAGAGCAGGGTCTCATTGTGGCTCTGTAGCCCCCGTAATTTTGCGCTTTAAATTACACCTTAAGAGGACGGGGACGTGCCCTCATGCTAAAAGACGATCATCTATCTATACAGAAAAAACCTTTTAGACATGCAAAATTGCCAGATAAATGTTCTCAAAACCGGAGGAGTGATATTTTGCAATTGTTTTGCATCTAAAGGAGCATGTTGGATGATGATGTTGATGATGATGGTGGTAATGCTCCAAAGTCCCAGCCTACAATCTAAAGCCACACCTTTTGAAAATGATGCCTCTCCGACCCCGCACCAAATCGTGTGATATTTTCCCTTTTTCCCAAGCATTGAGCCACCGAACCGACTTTAATGAGCAATTTAATCTGACCTTTAACTCTATATCATGGAATCAGGTGGAGGCCCCACCAAATGGTACACCGCAACGGATGCTGAAAGCGCTATAGTTGATATCGCTTCCAAATAAAACGCCTCAAGACGTTGGTTGGTCTGGCCTTTTCCGAAAAACTGAATCAATTTAAAAAATCGAAAATTGTTTTAACGGAAATTCCGACATTTAATGGGGAGAACAAAAAAACATCGTAACCTTGATTGAAGTTAATTTTTCTTCTAATTATCGTTCAGACGATCGACTCATTCAAGACGGTATAGCGTGCAAATTACGTAAGTTCCCGGGGAGAGAGAAACAAAGAGTTGATGCAGAACGGCACGAATTAAATTGCATTCGGTTACTTATTATCTACCGAACGGAGTAGGAGGAGGCGGAGGTGCGCAGGAGATGATTAATTAAATTTTATTTGTTTGAACTTTCCTTTAAGACGTCCCCGAGACGAGTTTCAATCATTGTCTTCCTGACTTCAGCAATCAGTACGAGGGCGCAGCTAAAGCAAATATTATCTTCTCCTGTCCCACCTGAGTTGGCTGAAGTTTATGGGGGTGGTGCGCTCCTCCAACACGTGATGGCCTCATTTTACACTCTGATTGATTGTTCTTCGATTCGATTACTGATCCAAGTTCATATTGACGTGAACTTCCTGGATGTCTTCATAAAGAGTCTTTGTGATGGAAACCTTATGTCGATTGGAATTGGCTTGTCATTTCGCCCTGGTGAGCCCGTTTAAATTACTTAATTTCTCCTAGTAACTGGGGGTGTTAGAAACCTTTAAAGGGATGATTTAGTCAAAATATTAAAGAAACAATTTTGACTACTACAAACTGCTTACGAAAACGGTCAAATCGTAAGTTATCTTAGATATCAGCAACCTTTTTATTTGTTGTTTAATTAGATATACAGGGTGTTCAGAGGTGGGAGGTCAATACTGAAGGGGGTGAAAGGTCAGACCGAGACAAGCAAAAAATCGTATGAGTGGGGGGGGGGGCATCTCGCACCGTTTGGCAGTTACAGGGTGATTCGTAAATCAGGATTTTGCCTTATATGGGAACCGCTCTTGTATTTTTATCTTTTTTTCTACGCATCGCAGCGGCCCCAAACTGATTTCAAAAAATCACTATTTGGAAGCCCTTTCCAAAAAAGTTTACACCACCCCCCTATCCCCAACCCCTTGGCCGCAATCCCCCCTGGAAGTCGAAAAAATTAACTTTTATTTCACGATTTTTCACCTTTCGCCCCACTTTTCTCCGAAATTCACGTTATTAATATACCTACTTTTTATTTTTTTTAAGTTGCCTATCTAATGACCTTTCCAAAAAGGTGCAACATGCCCAGGTAGGAAAAGGATACGAAAATTTATTTACAAAAATCCTTTTACAGAATATCATGAGAATTCGAATTATTTAAGAAATTATACTTAAGTTAACTAAAAAATACATTTTGTTCGCATAAAAACTAATTACAATTAAAACTTATGTCCTACAAAAGCTGTTCAAAATGTTCTCCGCCAGTTTCGATGGATGATTTGCCTTCGTCTTATTTCGCGTTTGAGGTCTATGGTAGCCAGTCTTTCCCGTATTTTCGTGGCTGCAGTTCCAATCCTGGTAACTAATTCTTCTCTGGTGTTGATTGGTCTTGAGTAAACTTCATCTTTCATCATTCCCCATAAGAAAAAGTCCAGTGGAGTAAGGTCCGGTGACCTAGCAGGCCAAGGAATCGGTCCACCTCGTCCAATCCAGCGTTCTGAGTAATGTTCATTCAACCTTGCCCTAAAAATGTTCCCAGTATGCGCAGGTGTTCGTCGAGCTTTAAATAAATTGCGCTTCTGGTGGCCAGGGGGATGTCCTCCAACAGATCCGGAAGGGTATTCTACAAAAAGTCCGAATATAGCTGACTATTCAGCACTTGGGACAAGATGAAGAGTTCTATCAACTGGTTGCCGATGATGCCAGCCCAGACATTGACACTAAATCTTTGTTGGAAGGACCGACACCTTGTCCTATGTGGGTTCACATCTGACCAGGTGTGGAGGTTGTGCAAGTTTGTGATGCCATCCCGGGTGAATTGCGATTCATCCGTTCACAGAATTCGGTCTAGAAACCTTCTGTTTTTAATGTCAGACTCGAACAGCCAAGTGCAGAATTGTAATCGTCCTTCGGAATCTCCTTCCCTAGTACTTGGACCGGGATATGGTGGTAGCATGGATGTAGTCCCTCTCGGTTCACAACGGTCCAAACTCTCCCTGAAGACAATCCTGACCTTCGTGCGACCTGCCTGATGCTTATTACAGGGCTGTTCCTGACGATGTTGAGGATTTATTGGTCGGGGTCCGCTGAATCGGCCGATTTTCCTGCTCGCGTTTCTGCTCTGGGGGCGGTTACACTTCCGGTTTCTTTTAACCTCCTGAAAGTCCTTGAAAATACCCTTCTGTTGGGTACCCGCCGATTCGGGAATCTCCTTTGGTATTCTCGTACGGCCTCACTATCATTTCCTTCTACTAAACCGTACACGTAAATTATATCGGCATACTCTTCAAAACTGAGTTCTGCCATTTTATCTTAATTTTTTCTATTAAACACCCGGTTTTATCGCTTGCTTCTTCAACTGTGGTCAATGTCCTTTCAAACTTACCCATTTTTATACCATAATTCATAGGAGGTATTAGAAACGGAGCGACAGGATACTTAAGAGTCAATACTGGATATAATAAACTAATAACGCTATTTAACGAGACTACATTTATTATTTTATTACTGTTTTGCTGAAATAATAAAAATGTATTACCTCTGTTTCCTAAACAAACATTTCCGAACTTGCTGTCATAAAAATTGTTTACTTAACGACTTTTTTCATTATGGTACAATAAAGTAATTAGCTACCTGTGAGAATGTTTTAATTTCAGGACTTTTGCAACCCTTTTCTACCTGGGCATGTTGCACCTTTTTGGAAAGGTAATTAGATAGGCAACTTAAAAAAAATAAAAAGTAGGTATGTTAATAACATGAATTTCGGAGAAAAGTGGGGCGAAAGGTGAAAAATCGTGAAATAAAAGTTAATTTTTTCAACTTCCAGGGGGGATTGCGGCCAAGGGGTTGGGGATAGGGGGGTGGTGTAAACATTTTTGGAAAGGGCTTCCAAATAGTGATTTTTTGAGATCGGTTTGGGGTCGCTGCGATGCGTAGAAAAAAAGATAAAAATACAAGAGCGGTTCCCATATAAGGCAAAATCCTGATTTACGAATCACCCTGTAACTGCCAAACGGTGCGAGATGCCCCCCCCCCCACCCATACGATTTTTTGCTTGTCTCGGTCTGACCTTTCACCCCCTTCAGTATTGACCTCCCACCTCTGAACACCCTGTATATAAATTAATTTATTTGATATCCTACATGATGTAGTTGCGATAAAAATAGGACAAACAATTTTGGTATTCTTTTAACCCTCTAATGTGCCCCTTAATTTGGAACTTTTGACACTTCTACGATACATCTTTGTCTGCGCCAATATTAAATATATTTATAATGCGTTTTGTTCGTCTATCCAGAGCAATAAAACATTTTGTAATGAACGTAATTTCAATTCAAGGTATAATTTTCTTATTTTCTGGATAAACGAAAATAATGCACCCTATGGCAAAATTCAGTTCCCTACGTTGTATAGGCTGCTTTCAAGAATTCGGTTTCCGCTGCTGATTGCGCAATTCAGCAATTATTCTGGTTAATCCTTTCGTTGCCACGTTTTATTCAGTTTCACATTCAGCTATTGGGTGCCGATCACGGGTGACCGCGGCGTGGCAGTCAAAGTGTTAAGCTGAATTGTACAGAGGACGTTAGGAACTGAATTCTATTCTATTCTTACGAACTACTAAAGTTGCGTACAAATGAGTTATCCTGCGTCAATTCAGGTTTTTGTTTAGGATCTATTGATTTCCTCAATTAATATGTTTTCGGACCAAGAACATCTTGCGAAAACTTTAGCTCTTTCGTGAAGTTCTGTGGTGGATTTACCATGATTTGTAAAAGTTTGTGTTCGGCAACTTAAATTTTATTTATGTGAGTTTTGGCACATTGAAACCACACAGGCGCTCCGCTCCATATAGCATAAGGGATTGAAATATAATATCACTTTATAAGTGATTAGTTTGAGACATCATGGTGATTCGATAAGTATTTGGTTTTTTTCAATTTTGGTACGGAACAGTAAGAAGTTTTCCTGTGACAATATTTTTCAATAGCAATAATAAAAGCAGAAATATATTAAATGTAGAAAAATACAAGGAAATTATATACTTATTTTTAACCGACGACGTCTATATATTTTTTTTTTTTTTGTATGTATGACCACGTATAACTTTTTACAGAGTAGTCCGATTTTGATGATTCTTTTTTTGTTAGATGGGGTATACCTCGAAGTTAGTCTCATTTAAATTTGAAATCGAATTCCACCCTTAAGTAGTAGTTAGTAGATTTTAGTCACAATAAATTAAAAAAATAAAAACTTTTTAACAAAAAATTAAACCGACGAAAAAAGAAACTGAAAAGCAAAAAATAAAATAAACCTTTTTAGTCTTAATAAGCTCCTAAACTAATGTAAGCAACTAATTTTGAGTCGGCGCTGTTTTTGTTTATCGCTGGATATTTCACGTTGCATTTTTATGTTATTTTGTTTTGATTATTCCTTTAAAGTAAATTAATAATCTTCGTTGATTTTTTGTTTGGCGCCGACTGAAAATTAGTTCCTTACATTAGTTTGGGAGCTTAGTTATTAATACTAAAACGGTTTATTTTATTTTTCGTTTTTCAGTTTCTATTTTCGTCGGTTTAATTTTTTGTTAAATAATTCTTTTCTGTCATAAAGTACCTCTAGCATCCGACGCGAGGAGACAGCACTGCTAGTATTGCATGATTTCTTACTAGACGTTAGAATTTCAAGAAGGCCCAGGTTTGCGTCGTAATTATATTTTAGGTTTTGGTACAGCTGATGATTTAAAATAAAACTGTTTAACTTAAAAGTTTTTTTTTTACCTTTTTTTATTTTCTAGTTATTTTTCTTTAATTTGTACGACCACCATTTTGAAATCCGCCATTTTGTTTTTATTTTTTTAAATTGTATTATATTGCATTTTCATCGGGATTGTATGTATTACCTATATATCAAATTTCAGCTTGACCAGAATTTTTTTTCTAATTTGTAAGGCGGCCATTTTGAAATTCACCATCTTGTTTTTTTTTTAATCATTTTCATGTATTGTCACAGGAACTCAATGTGTGTGCAAAGTTTCATAAGAATCGATTTAGTAGAAGTAGTTGAAAAAGCTGTCGCAAGATTTGAAACAAACAAATACCCGGGGTCAAGTTAAATAAAACCGTTTAAAAAACTGAAACGACCCTCAAATTCTTTTACATTTTTTCTCTAGAAGAACGATAAAAAACCTCATCCGCCTTAAATACATCATCAAACAATTTTAAATGAGAATCCTAAAAAAGGTCGCATTATGTGTCTTGTATGCAAAACTAATTTTAAGTCACGATAGCGCCCTAGAAGGTCAGTTATCCTTGAAAAAAAAAATGTAAAGTCTCCAAAGCAAGATGCATCTGCATTATGTGTGGCACACTGCAGGAGACATAATCCCACGAGGGGTAGAGGGCGCGGGGAATTGATTTCTCATCCCATCCTTTTCTTCCTTTTTGCATTTTCGCCTTCACCACCAGACCGAAATGTTCGTTCATTCCACCCACAGCATTCTTCTACGGGGAGGTAAAAAGAAGACTACTACTTTTGTCAACTTCCCTGCAACTTGTACCCCTTTGTAACGTAATCCTGCACAGGATATGCGGCGGTGCCACCTTAAAAGCGACAAAGCGCTTCACGTCACACCTCGCTTGATGAGGCTTCACTGTGGATTCAGAGTAGTCTGCCATTTGAGCCTCGAATTGAATTTAGCACAAGAGGCTCACATGTTCAAGAAGACGACTATCAAACAGGGCAGCCATTTTGCTTGATTAACTCGAGTTTCTTTGTCGATCAATCGTCATGATTGGCAGCATAAATGCATACATATCGCATATGGATGTAGAAAGAAAAATGCACGTCATTATTACCAGCTGGATGGCTACAGTGATAGCAAATCGAAGCAAAGTAAGCCAGCCTCAATCGAGGACAATCCTAAGAGACCTTGTTATTTATATCTTATCTTGTATACGAAACGCGTGAGAAGTTCGCGCACGGTAATAATAAGAAGACAAGGCCCACGCACCGCGGGCGAAAAGGTACATTTCTCTCGGGTTAAATTAATCTAAACATCATCATTTTTCTTGTTTTGTTTTTCAGTTTACTCAAGCCTAACTAGTTTGCTTTCACAAATTCTCAAGTACGCGCTAAGTTGCCCGAGCGAACTCTTGCAGATGGTTATATATATATTTTTTTTTACCTCATCCGCTTCAAGTTCACGAGCTGCACAGTGTCTTTCCCGCCCGCTGTGTTGCAATATCTCTCCATCCCACTGCTGACACCAGCGACCAGCGTGTACCGCGCTTCTTGCTGACTGTTTGTTATTAATGCTAAGTAAATAAACAGTCGTTGCGCTTACTATCGTCTTCATTTTTCACAAGAAGCTTTTGTGAATTATAAATTATATTTATTCCCAGAGTTCTTCTTTAGCTTGACTGTCTGCTTCTTCTTCCGCTAGGAGGTGAATTCATTCCTTGAACTTCTTCTGGCGTATACTCCTCTGTTGGCTTGTGGAGCTAGAAGGACTCGCCTGAATTGGATTTTGTATGCAAGAAGCACTATTGCTCGGCAGTTGTTTTCTTAATTCTAGCCGAGATTCAGCGGGAAATTTGCTTAAGGCTAATTGGAAGAACAAATCCAATAGTTTCTCTCTGAGTTGCAGTATTTGTCGGTGTTCTGTTCGTTTGTAGTTTTTCAAAGACTGTATTTATTTCCAATTAACTGGGAGTTTTAATCCTTTTAAGGAAGTCCGGTCGTGTTTTATTCTATCCGTCTACTGGGAGCAGTTTTATTGTTAAAACGAATTAACTTAGAAGAATTGCTTCCTAAACTTAATATATTAAAAAACAATGCCCTTAGAATCCCTAGAGCCAGTACACTGCTAACGTATGTCTATGGTGCTTATTTAACTTGTATTTTAATTCTACAATCCGAGAGGATTCATTCATTAAAGATTTTGGTAAAAATATATACAGTGACATACAAAATTGTTCCAGTAAGCGGATTATGGATAGATTTCTCATTAATATACATCAAATACATCGTTTTCTTAGAAATATAAAATAATAGTATAAAGATTAAAATTTAGTATAACTACCTTTATTTTTTAAATAATCTTGTACTCTATTCAGCAGACTCTCAAAAATATTTTTTAGCTCGCACTCTTGTGTGGACGGACTATCATACTTCTTTCGTCTTCTCCCAAAGCTAACTTGTGTTTTTTCGGAGGTGCTAAGAAATTGTTAAGCTTTTTTTAAAACACTGAACTACTCAATAATGTTAAAGTCTGGAAACTGAGGTGGCGAGTCCATAAACTTAATATTACTTTCCTGTAGCCGCCATTGCTTGATTTTTCGAGCTGTGTGCTTAGGGTTATTATCATGTTGGGAAATGACTCTTTTTCTCCCACCGAAAATATGTAGAAGATCTCGACCAGTGAAGTTCCGAGAATCTGAATGTAATCGTCTACTGTCATTAAATTTTTTCTATACACACAGTCTTCCATCGGAAACTCTTGGATTCATTTTTATCTCATCACTAAATACAATTTTTGACCAGGCGTTCAACGTCCAAATTTTGTGTAATTTGGCAAAATTCAAGCTACGTTTTTTGTGATTAGATAGTAGAGGTTTCTTTATTTTAGGTCTGCCACGTTGAAAGCAATTTCGACTCGTCGAGATGCCTCTGGTGAGATCGCCCTCCCGATAATTATTATAAATTTTTAGCATTCTATCAACTGTTCTGTGGCCAATATTTAGTCACGTCGATATTAGGCGATTAGAACGATCTTTAGTTGATAAATGTAACCTTTTTTTCCTTTTCGTTTCTGTGATTTTCCTCATTTCATTAAGTGGTATACAAAATTGTATAATTAATACGAATACTTTGAAAAGCATTAGCGGATAGTAATTAAAATCAGACAAGGAAAAATAAAATTAATCCGAAGCTAGCTTCAGATCAAAATTCGTACAAATATTTACGCTAAGCACATTAAGTTGCTATCAAATTTTCACACAAAAAACCTTAGATAATAGAGATATAGATCACAGTCACTGTATATAAAAAAAAAAATCGGATATAAAATATTTTATGCTTACTAAGCAATTAAAATGAATTTATTATATATAATGGTTTAATTTAAGGAGAAAAAATATATAAAATACTAGCTGGGTTACCCGGTTTCACCCGGCGTTGGGTAAATACTTAATAATTAAACACTTCTCAAATGTTCTAGTTTGTTATATACTAGGAATTATTTCAACCCGAAAACCCCTTTATAGATCCGCCATCTTAAATTTCCAAATCTTAATAATATTCAAAATTATTAGTCTTAAAATAATCATTCTAGCAATTTTCGTTAAAATCCGTTAAAATCGAGAAGTTTTGGTCGCCATATTACGTCCGCCATTTTGGATTTGTATATTTTGATAACATTCAAAATCAGTGACCTCAAGAAAATCTCTGTACTAATTTTTATTCAAATCCGTTGAAATCGAGAAATATTGGTCGCCATATTGGGTCCGCCATCTTGGATTTGTAAATTTTGATAACATTTCAAATCAGTGACCGCAAGATAATCAATCATTGTACTAATTTTCATTAAAATCCGTTGAAGCCGAGAAATATTGGTCGCCATATTGGATCCGCCATCTTGGATTTCAAAATTTTGATAATATTCAAAATCAGTGACCTCAAAACAATTATTGTACTAATTTTCATTAAAATCCATTGAAATCGAGAAATCTTGCTCGCCATATTGGATCCGCCATCTTGAATTTCTAAATTCTCCACACGTACGAAATCAGCTGGAAAATGGCTGAAATTAGCGAAAAATTCAGTTTTTATTTTTTTGACCCTGTTTTACCACCTAAAAAAATTTGAAAACAGTTTTCAGTGATAGTTCTAGAGATACTACAAAAAATACATTTTTTCTAGGTAACGTTATTTTTTAAAAAATTTTTCTCGAATTTCAAAATTTTCGAACGGTCGCCAAAATTTGAATTTCGCACCAAAAAACTCTCAAAAAATCGTGTGGATGCCCACTTATATTGTCTATAACTTCCATCTGGAAGTTTTGAAAAATGTTAGAAAAACGCGGAGATATCTCAAAAAAACTATATTTGCTTTACAGCGCCATCTAGCGACGAAAAAGAGAATTACAGAGCTAAAAATTGGCACAGAAGTATCTTTCATTATGTACTACATCATGGGATTTCAAAGGAGCCTACTACACCCTTTATTTTGTTTAAATTGGCAAACTTTATTTTACTGAGTGAATGAAAAATGTTTATAAATTGACTCTGTAATGTAGCTACATGATAAAGAAGCAGCATGAAAATCGGACTGAAATTTATTATGTTATAAGTGAATGGACAAATAGACAGACTTTTTATACGTATTAACGCAATTTCCTATTATTAGATTCCCTTTCTATCTTTGCCTACTTATGTTTTTCCAGTAAACGCTTACTACAAGGTTCCGACTTCTAGCTCAATTATTCTTTCCTCTCTCTTTCTCTCTGTTTTTACTTCTTAAATCAAATTTAAAATAAATTTTCTATTTCCCAACATAAATTGCAATGAAAAGTGAATTTATATACACCTTCCTGGTATAATTCAGCGTTTTACATCATGCAAAAATACGCGCCTACATGTCTCGAACCACAGCGCAGTATTCACCTGAAGTAACTCGGATTCAGCGTGCCGGGCGGGTAGGCTAATTACCCGAAGGCCGCAGATTAATAATTTCGTGGAAGACTTTCACTCGTTTCCATTACACCGGGTAAAATAATTGAAAAAGGCGAAAACAATCTCACGATTTATGCGTTAGCCTTTAGTATAATGTTGCGAAACAAAACAAAAAAAAAAGGACGTATAAAATCCCGACCGGCCGCAAATTTGCTGGGATATATTAAAATCTGCCGGAAAAACATTTTCAGTCGGCTCGTTTGTTATTTATTAACAGCGACCTATTTATGTTCCTTCCCTCGATTCATTTACCTTCCGGGTTGGAGGTTTTATTTTTAAATAAAAAAAAAAATATGAAAATCTGAAGAATCTGCAGGTAATCTCGGGTTTTTTTTTTTGTTAAATTTTACTTTAATATGCTTTCACAGCGTTTCAAATTGGGAAACAGACGACGACATTAGGGTCCGAATCCCTAAATACCCAGAGAAATTTTATCAAACAAAAACGTTCGCTACGCACGCAAAGGTGGTGGCTTGCTTAAATTCAAAAACAAGAGGAAAAAATGCGTAAGGTGTACGTGTAAATAAATAATTATTTGCTGAATACACGTTTGCCCCCTCCTCCTGTAGCTGTGATATCGTTTGAGAAGGAACAACAGAACAAGAAAGAAAAAAAAATTCCCTTTTTCCTCCAGGACACGTCCAATTGAGCGTGGGATTCTGGGTGACGACGGCATTTAGCAGCAAATCCGATGTACTTGAGCCAGGAAGCCTCAGTCCCGGACCCCCGGATAGCGAATGAATGGGGATGAATTCCTGAAAGGACAGCGTAATCTCCGGGAGTATTTAGCTTTTATCCCCCCATTGCTAAGGATGCTGCTGACGAGGAAGCTAATGGAGAGATAATCCCGACACACCAAGAAACGTGAGTGCGTGCCGACACAGCATAACATAAGCTGACACGTGTAACTCTCACCGGGCACACGTCACCAAATGCAGCACACGAGCTGGAATTAAATCATGCATTATGCACGGAATTCTAGTCAAGTAGCCTCTTTTCCTACTCTTCCCACGGGAAGAAGGAGCGCTAAATTAACTTTCAAAGTTAATAGGAATCCCACAGGAGCCATTGGTACAGTCGGGAGCAGAGCTCTTTCCCGCTGTTGTTAAACTATGTTCAGAAGGACTTTTAGCGCGCGTAATACACTTCATCATATCATATCTTTAAATTGCATCGTCCTCGTCTTTCTGATTTCCCTAAAGACAATTTTATTTTTTTAAAAACCATGCCAACAAAAAATAAAAAACACTCATAAGTTGCATCATCGTTTTATGGTATAGTACGTGAGATTATAAACTCCGGTGTGTAAAACTGGAACCTAGCACCACCTTTGTGTGACAAAATCGTCTTTTTTCAACAGTAGTAACAGCACGAAATCGCTGTTTTATCGGAGCTACTCATGATTTAATTGACTGGAAATGGTGACCTCAATCACAATATTAATCATAAATTGTAAATTGCACACATATTTTTTTTTTCATTATCATTACAAAAGAAATACTGTCCCGGGGACAACAACACATATGTGTGACATACCTGTGCCAGATAATTAGCTGGGCAAGCATGCGTGGGAGAGCAGTTATCTTTCTGGTGATCGACACGACACGAAAAAGATGTCATGCTTACTAAATTTAAGATTTTGTTAAATTACTCGCGGAATTAACACAAAAAAAAGCCAAACGCGACAAGCCAAGGACAAGTTTTTAAAAATTTTCAAAGGCGCTAGGTTTTTATAGTAATAATTTGTTTTGTCATACACAAAGAATTTGCTAGTCAGTTTTAATTTTCTAGTGCTATAGGTCTTAAGACCTCTTCAGACTATGTGAGTAGCTCATATGACTTTTTATATGAGTTCTCATTTGAGCGTTTGTGCCGTATTAAGACTATTAGACTGTTACAAAATTCAATTCATTTGAGACATCATATATTTATGAGGTACTCACATAAAACTTAACATTTTAAAACATGGAGTTTCTTTAAGGGGACCTTTACTTTCAAAATCGAAAAAAAACACTTTTTAAAAGTTTTTTTTTTAAAAGACTATTATATTTATTATTCTGAAACATTTTGTACATTATTGGTAAGATTATGAAAAATATAAAAAAAATTTTTAAATGCAACTTTAGTTTATTTTAATGCCTGCAGAGGGCGTCATCCAAAATGCACTTTTAAAACGGCCGCATTTCTCTAGGACTTCCTCTATAACAGATTCAGTAAAAATCTTTAGTGGATTGTTTTCATAAGACACAAAACTAGTACCTAAACCTAAAAAACCTTTTATTTTTAATAAATATATCATTTTATACACATTTTTCTAAAAAAGTTAAAAAACGACTATAAGTTAGGGGTAAACTACCCCTCCGCATAAAAAAGTGGGGAGGGGGTAAAATATTATTTTTAAATTTAATTTAGTTACTAGTATATTTGATAAGGAATCGAATGGTGTTTGGTTTGTTAAAATCGGTTGAATAGTTTTTGAGATACAGATGCGGCCATTTTCAAAAATGTGATTTCGAGAAAAACGCGTTTAAAGTTTTTGTTATAAGTATATTTTTTGCATATAAAACGCTTATAGGTGCCCTTACAAATATAGGTATAACTTTTTTTTCCTGTACGAATTTCTTAAAATGGTTTTAGGAGAGTGTTTGTGTGATGTTAAGAAGCATTTTTATGAAAAAAAAAAAAAAAAAAAAAAAAAAATTATGTCTTTTCGATTTTGAAAGTAAAGGTCCCCTTAATATTCCAGGGGCACTTACTATTTGATTTCAATTTATTTTTAACATTTTTCTGGGGTTTTACGATCACAAACGTAAAGAATAGCTGGTTTCACGCACTCAGTTTTTACACCCGACTGTTCAATTCAGCAAATACTCTAATTAAGCTGAATGCCGCAAGAGACTACAGAAATATAAATGTCTGAAAACAGCCAATCATTTCGCTGAATTGTATGTATCTCATGACATCTCCCAAATCCTTGGTCATGTCATGTCGTGTAAGAGGATGACCGTCCAAGGAGTAAGTAAAGTTCAGGAGAACCCTCCTACGAGAAAATGACATACATGTACACTTACTAATACATATTGAGATAGAGACAATTGATAGGACACCATTTATAAAAGAAGTCTAAGTCAACATTTAAAAGTTCAGAGTCTATTTCATTGCATACAAGTCGGAAGATTTTGGCGTCATCAGCATAGCACAAAATCCTTGAGTTATTTAATATCAGAGATACATCGCTGATGTAAATAATGAAGAGCAAGAGTCCCAGATGGCTGCCCTGAGGGACACCGGAAGTATTTTTTATTTTATACTTATATGTATTTTTTTTCATCTTAAGATCTACCTGTCAACGTCTATATTCAATTGCGTACCATATTAAAAAAGATCCATTAATCCTACAGAAAATAACTAAGATTGAGGAAATACGTAAAATTGAGAAATAGACAAAAATATGTTTGTTTTCCAATGACCTATTTCGTTTTTCAGATTTTAGGCATGAAAATGTAAAATAAAAAATTTCTCTACGACTAATGCTCAGCTCAGCGCACCGATTTGAAGTACTGGGGTGCGCGTAACCCCTGCCTAGGTGGGTTATTTGTTTCATAAGGATAGTGTGGAGTCCTAGGGGTAGAAAACATTTTTGCAAGGTTTCATTACTGGCGAGTTTTGAAGTTGCTCAATCAGACATCATATACCATATTATTATATGCTAATTCTGGTCATTTTTTTCTTTATTCAGAATTAAAGTGTTCAAAAACTTTCATTTTGTAATTGTAACTTCAAAACTTTGTTTATTCTAGCAAAGTACAAAAGTCCTCAAAAAGCACGAAATTTTACAGTGTCGTTGACGTTGCTATAGGTTTTGTCCTGCTCCGGGTATCCAACGTCGATTTTATCAAAACCTCTGTTTTTTGTAGATTAATAATATACTAAAAATTAATATGAGAATGTATTAAAAATCACCTAAACAAGTTGTTTGAGATTGAAAAAAAAAAAATTAACTTATCTTCTGATCAAATTTACGAGATCCAAACGAGAATTCACGTCCGCACAATTCAAACAACTTTTTTTTTAACCTTTAACCTACACTTTGCCTTAGACCTCAAAAAATGTTTACATATGGATGGGGGATCAACTTAGTTACTTGTTAGAAAATGACAGGCAATTGGAACTTTTACATGGGTCATGACTCATGTCATGCCACGAAGGGTTAAAATCGAAAATTCTAAAAAAAATCACACTCTGTTTTAGTGGAATCTTTACAGACCCTGAATTTCAATTATTCTAATTTATAATTTTTTGTTTCACGCTTGATATATTATTTTTAATTAATAAAGCAATTTTTTTCTTTATAAAACAACATAAAATTAAATATTAAAATATATATCGGACATTCCACGTCAACCGGGCCATCTAAATGACCAAAAATCATCGAGACCTAGAAAATTGTTTTTGGGCTTACATTTTTGGTCTTTCTTTACCCTTCAGAAATTGACCTGGCGTTTTGAAAAATTCAAAATGGCGGATCCAATATGGCGGCCGAATTTTCAAAACTGAACGAAATTTGAATAAAAAAAATATTATGATATTCTGCATAAAATTCTAAGTAAGAAATGTCTCTTGCAAATTTTTGAATAAAATTGACGTTTTTGAGAAAAAAATTAATGAATTTTTACGAATTTTCTATCTTGATGACATCCTAAAGGGTCTAGCCGGTTAAGGAGGTGAAAAGTGCCCCCAGCGCTTTTGAAAAACAAAAAATATCCTCATGTAGTACATGAAAAAGTACATCTTTGCTGAAATTTTCAGACCCATAGACCCTCACATAACCTCAAAAAAAATTAAAACGTGATTTTCAGTGTTTTGGCGATATCTCGGCTTCTTGTCGACGTACAAAATTATTTTTTTTCTCAAATTATAGGGTCTTTTGTCAGCTACAAAATAATATTTTTTTCAAAATTTTTGGCGGGAAATTCAAATTTTTATACAAGTTCGAAATTTTCAAAATTCAATTAAAAAAAAACAAAAAAAATAGAAACGACGAAAAAAAAATATGTTATTCTCTGGATGTCAAGCTATATCCATGAATTATTTCAGATTTTTAGATTTGGTGCAACAGTGTCAAAATATCGAAAAACCGTTTTTCAGCATTTTTCAGTATTTTTACATCTTTTTTAAGTCTGAATATTCTTTAAGTATGCATTTTTTTTAAGTCATTTCCTACCTTGATAAATTCACAAAGAGATCATAATTTCATCCTGGCGTGACATCATGGCTGAATTACACTCACCCCACCGTTCATTCATATTTGTCATGCACACTCGTTCACGCATGTTTGAAACTGAGCGGAGTAATAACAATTCCAAATAATTGCAATATATTTCTTAATAAAAGACCTCACAAAGTAATAATATTGCCCCACTCTCTTCTGCACTCACTTATAATATAAAATTGTATTATACAAATTAATACGTATAAAAATAAATATAGGATCACCTGAAAAAGAAGAAAAGTCTGAAAACATACATGTATTATACCGAACCTGAAAACATAACACAATAGATAAAATCCCGTATTTGAGATATGAATAGGACAATTAGTCTGCATCACTATATTCTTCAATAACATCAACAATCTTCCAAAAGAGTACCAGATCATTTCTACAGGATTTTTTCCGTATATTAAGAATTCTTAAATGAAAATTCTCAATCAGTTCGAGAAAAATTGAGTGGAAAATTCAAAATATCGAATTTTTGCTATTTTTGAGAAATCATCAAAAAATAACAGATAGTCACTGAAACTTATAACATGGCTCAAATCCAAGTCTGAAACTTATTCTAAAAATGATCGAATACAACTAATTTCTATAGCTTGTCTAAACATTCTCGCGAAAAAGTTTTTCATGAGCGTGTATTTATTATAGTCTTCTTTCAGCATCTGTTGTATGATATAATGGGTTTGGTCAAACATTTGATTTTCAAGGCATTTTTCGAACATATTTAAGACCTTTACTATTTTGAGATAATAGCTCAAGGTTCTAATTTTGGTTTTAGCCACGTTACAAGCTTCTACATATAATAATCCGTTATATTTGAACGAGTTTTCAAAATAAGTTCTTTTGACTTTTTCACTCACCTATTCCTTGAAAACGGGAGTTGATTGATCATTTTCATTTACGAATTCATAATCTACGGAAAAAATCGTAATATATTACAGCTTACGGCAATAGACTGTTCTTAAGCTATTTGCACATTCCCAATAGTATCTGAGAATATTTTTATAAACTATTGATTCCGGTTTATAATGGATATAACAATTGTAAGTTTTACTGCTAATGTGCCCGGAACGAACTTGTATCTTAATTATATATTTTGATTTTTTTTTAAATACTGTAGATTGACTTCATCTAGCATTTCTGCTAAATACAAAATCGCCTATTGCGTTTGATACGTATCAGTGAGAAATATTTTCAAAACTTTTTCTGTAGCTGTAGAATCACAAAATAGCAATTGGAGCAGAAGAAAATCTTTATTCACTCGTTTGACTTCAACATACGTTTTAGACTTTCCCGAGCTTACAGTAAATGGCTTAAGGGGGTATCCCACCCTAGAACGTTAAAAATATGAATTTGTTTTTAGTTTTGAAAAATTCTGTGTTCTTTTCTGAATCGTTTAAGCTATCTCTTGTCGCGAATTTGAAAAGCCCGCGCTGCTACAGGCAATTCCGTGCGCAGCTGGCGCTCCACACCACTCCTCGTTGCCTTTATCTTTAACTTAAATGCCGTTTTTCTCAAAATACCGTTTTGATGAATGGTGTGCAGCATTCTGAGAAAACCATTCATCCGAAAAAATTCAGATTTTGGTAAAAGCTGTGTTAGCTTGAGCTTCTATAACCTAAGTGGAGCAAATCAGGCATTTTTACATCTACATAGCTTATATCCCATGTTTTAACAGTAAAAATCAACTAAAAAATATAACGAATAAGTAGGAAAAATTAAAGTAATGAATAAAAATTTTTTTTTCTAAATGTGACACACTCTTGCCATAGCCACATATATAAAGAGTACTAATGTGCAATCTCACTTTTTTCCATGATCCAACTACTCAAAAAAAAAAAAAAATTCTGAGATTGTTCATTAAAGATCAGATAATAAAAGGATTATTATGTATAACTATAAATGTTTTATATTTTCTTGTTCAACACCCTGAAAAAAGCGTTCAATTCAAGGGCCTCTAGAGGGGGATACCCCCTCGGTTCCTATTTGCATGTAGCAGCTGTAATATATTACTTATCTCATGCATGATATATAACTAAAAAATTTAAATTGAAGAAAATATTTGAAACCGAAGGTGTTGAACCAGTTATTGAAGAAGATAATGATGAAGATTAATTATCCTATTCATATCTCAAATACGGGATTTTATCTATTGTCTTATGTTTTCAGGTTCGGTATAATACATGTATGTTTTCAGACTTTTCTTCTTTTTCAGGTGATCCTATATTTATTTTTATACGTATTAATTTGTATAATACAATTTTATATTATAAGTGAGTGCAGAAGAGAGTGGGGCAATATTATTACTTTGTGAGGTCTTTTATTAAGAAATATATTGCAATTATTTGGAATTGTTATTACTCCGCTCAGTTTCAAACATGCGTGAACGAGTGTGCATGACAAATATGAATGAACGGTGGGGTGAGTGTAATTCAGCCATGATGTCACGCCAGGATGAAATTATGATCTCTTTGTGAATTTATCAAGGTAGGAAATGACTTAAAAAAAATGCATACTTAAAGAATATTCAGACTTAAAAAAAATGTAAAAATACCGAAAAATGCTGAAAAAACGGTTTTTCGATATTTTGACACTGTTGCACCAAATCTAAAAATCTGAAATAATTCATGGATATAGCTTGACATCCAGAGAATAACATATTTTTTTTTCGTCGTTTCTATTTTTTTTGTTTTTTTTTAATTGAATTTTGAAAATTTCGAACTTGTATAAAAATTTGAATTTCCCGCCAAAAATTTTGAAAAAAATATTATTTTGTAGCTGACAAAAGACTCTATAATTTGAGAAAAAAAATAATTTTGTACGTCGACAAGAAGCCGAGATATCGCCAAAACACTGAAAATCACGTTTTAATTTTTTTTGAGGTTATGTGAGGGTCTATGGGTCTGAAAATTTCAGCAAAGATGTACTTTTTCATGTACTACATGAGGATATTTTTTGTTTTTCAAAAGCGCTGGGGGCACTTTTCACCTCCTTAACCGGCTAGACCCTTTCGGTCTTATATAGGAACAAATTGACAATTGGCATATTAGAAAGATTTAAAAAAATACTCAGGTGTTAGGAGGTCGCTAGTGATGAATACAATGTCAGATGTTAAAAAAAATTAAAAATGTCGGATCCAATATGGCCAATATGGATTTCATCAAGATAGAAAATTTTTAAAAATTCATGAATTTTTTTCTCAAAAACGGCAATTTTGTTCAGAAATTTGCAAGAGACATTTCTTACTTAGAATTTTATGCAGAATATCATAATATTTTTTTTATTCAAATTTCGTTCATTTTTGAAAATTCGGCCGCCATATTGGATCCGCCATTTTGAATTTTTCAAAACGCCACTTTTTGAAGGATAAAAAAAGACCAAAAATTTAAGCCCAAAAACAATTTTCTAGGTCTCGATGATTTTTGGTTATTTAGGTTGACGTGGAATGTCCGATATGTAAACGAAATAATGCACCAATTCAGAAATATTTAGAACATCAAAAAATAGGGTATATTTAAAATTTTTAAAAAGTCATTTGATGTTCTTGTATAAGAATAAGATGTATAAATGAAAGACTGGCTATTATTTTCTTTATTTCTCCTCGCAATCAGTCAGTCACTCCATTGAACTTAGAGTTACAATGATTTCCTGTTTTTTAACCACATCAACATTCTTTATCTCGTTGTTTGTTTTCTTCGAGCAATTTCTAAGCAAAAAAAAAAAAAAAAAAAATGGTTGTACTGCGCAACACATAAAAATTGATAACAATTTGCAAAACTAGCAACTAGTTAGTTTGAAAATAATTTTCCCTTTTGTTCCGCCTTATCCAATCGAAGTGAAACCATGAAAGCTGTTAAGGTTCTCACAGCCAATTGCCGCTTGTTGGGGCGTATAAATCTAAAAATATAAAATAACCCTCGATTCCTTGGAGCGACTTGATAATTTTTTTATAGAAATAAATTTTTCTACTTCGGATATTATAGGATAAGAGGTATATTGCATTGTGCTCTATCTGTTCCAAGCCATTAGCCGGTGTATGCACTGCAACACGTATGGCGCTGGACGGACAACGAGGGTGCCTGTTCCCAGTTCACAACACACGTCGTCGTCGTGCTCGGACAAACGCAACTTTTTCTATATAAAATAATTCATAAATCACGACAGCGGATGGCTGTGCAAAATCGCCAGAATATCACGCAAAAGAAATAACTCCGGCACAATTCGTGATGTTAGGAGGCAGGAAATTGGCATGCGTACAAATAGCCTCAAATTATGTTTAGGATGAGAAAAAAAAAAAAAGGGTAATAAGCGTGGACGACTGTTTCACACTTTTTGTTTAAAAATAAGGGTAATACATGTTCGCGCGAAACAGCTTTCCCGTATAATAATACTAAAGTGAAAATGTTTAAGCAAGCCAATTTATGGTGTGGCGCATGACACTCAGTCATGCTGAAATTAGCATTATGCTAAGTTAGGCTGTAGCTTTTAATTCTAATCCGCCAGTGTGCTTCTACTTTATATGCAAATTGGACTCAGCCATAGTGCAGTACAACTGAAAGATATGCAGATCTGGAGTCTAGGTCTAGGCATGTGACACTGGTTTGTCTCATTGCAGTGGCGAAGCCCGAGTCTGACTAGTCCGAGCCCTGGAGGAAGAAAATTTTACTATCGAAAAAAAGATGTTCCTATGACTTGTCTTCGGTGACACACTCCTGGAGGAAAACTTATTTTTTCTTTCCTAATTCTTTTCCACTTCACAGCTGTTGGATTTTGAATCGACGATGTTCAACCCAACAATAGGGAATCCGTTATATCGCGGTTTTAATGTGGTTTAATAGCGTTAATTCAATTGTTTTCACCTTGTCTTACAAATTAAATTGGAGACACAAAAAGGTGTTTCTGCTCCCATAGACCCCAACAGAGCGGAAACAGTCGGGGATATGCCACCTAGAGCAATTCTTTTCTACAAAAATTCTTTCAACCGATTTACCGCGGTATAGTGTGACTAATTTTTCGGCTGTTACCTGGCATAATATCGAACCGGTTTATTCGGTGCATCCGCGTATTAAATTAGACGAGCGCCGAACTGAAATTGCAATAAATTCGTAATTTAATTACCTGAAGCGTATCACTCTAACTGGATTTATTCGACTGAATATCTGATTTATATATATATCTATGCTCAATACGTTCAATGAATCGTCGATTGGATGGACTCATAGAAATTCGAAAATTGAAATTCTTTCAATGATTTCGCGCCACAACTCGTCGTCATCTCACTGTCTGTCTATCTATGGGGCAGGGAATGGGCCTCGATTTGTTGGAATTTGAAATATTGCCAAAAGATTTTGAAATTTTATTGCATCGCAATTTTATGTGTATGGGATATGTTATAATAGTATGCTCCACTGAGTTTTCCGGAGGTTAACTGCAACTCCCACGATGTATGTAGGCCAAAAGCACTCATATTACCACCCTGTACTCGACCTAATGAAAATATTTTTATTGACGTCATCGCATGCATGAAAAATTGGTGTTCTACCAAAAATATTTATATTTTTTTGTTTGTTTTTCCAGATTAATTATAGTCTGGTTGTATTTTGTGGGTATTTATTTTGAGGATTTACTCTAAAAAACAAATTTATGAAGACTAGAATTGCTATCGGTTATTTGAATGTTTGCCAGAATGTTTTTTTTTGGGTTTTGTATTTTCACATAGAAAAACTAAATACCGCATTTATTAAAAAGGTCAACTCAGATCAAGGAACTGCTTTAGATTTTCTTACCTAAGGCTGTATTATCCAATTTATATAATAAACTTTATATATTCATAGAAAAAGGTCAAAAGTGACATTTGGAAGGAGATTCTACAATGGAATTTCAACAATTTATAATAGTTAAATTTTTCAAAAGTTTGGTTTTGTTGCCAATAGTTTTAAATTATTCTATCATTAATTTGGTATCATTTTTTATGTACAAACATGACATAATTCCTCTCGTCTTACCAAGCAACAATCCTAATACTATATTTATTGCTGCGACAGATTCTTTTGAAGTATTCAAAATAATAAATAAAATTAATATTAAAAATGGAGGAGTTCATAACATAAATTAGAAACCATTAACGTTTTATCCGATTAAATTGTAACACCTTCAGTTCATATTATAAAATGAATTATCACTAAATCACTTTTGCCTGTTGCACTGAAGTGCGCTGACATCATACGAATTTTTAAATCTAAAAAACAGACATGTTATATCAAATTACAGGCCTATATCTCTTATATCTAATTTAGCTAAAATTATTTACATTAGGAACATCGATTTTATAAAGAAATCAAAAAATCTCTTAATAAAGCAATTTTGGATTTTTGAAAAATGTATTACTTGACAGATAGAAGTTATAAAAAATTGGTTAAAAGTGCAACTGTAACAGTAACTTATATTGAACTTGCCAACGCTTTTTACACTGTTAACCACAAAATATTGTTGGGCAAATTATATAATGATGGCATAAGAGGTAATGCCCATAAATTGATCACAAGTTATTTACAAAATAGGAAACAACGAGTCAAGGTTAATGGTTTTATGATGGGTTTTATGAGGTGAAAACTGGAGTCCCTCAGGGTACAATTCTTGGACCTCTATTTTTCATCTTATACATTAATTATCTTTTAATCATTTTACCACAAGATATAATATTGTCATATGCGGATGATACGTTAGTCATAGCAACCGATATGAACAAATAGGTGGAGTAAAAATGAATAACTATTTAAAATTAATTTCGGATTGGTTGGCTGTAAATGAACTAGCATTTAACGTTGATAAGACGGTTTTTATGACTCTCCATAATTATTGTAACAGTGTTCCACCTTCTGTACATTTCTTTATAAATGGACATAGTCTTGACAGAATTGAAGCTTGTAAATATCTTTCGAAAATAATGCTTCCTGAAATTCTACTTTCATAGTATAATAAACTATGGGATTATTGCATAGGGCGGTTGTTTGCCTTCGCATAAAACTATGTTACAAAGATTACAATCGAAATTGCTGAAAATCATTTTTAAAGATACTTTTGATCAAAAAGTCAATTAACTTGGATTGGAACTATTTACCTTTGAATACCTAAAGTTTTATTACAAGGTATTGAAGATAAATACTACCAATCAAATAGTATTACTTGGAACAAAAATATTTTACTACCTCAGATAGGTAAAACGATAGAAAGTAGAAATAGTTATATTAAAACTATACAAATATATAACAATCTTCACAAAGACCTCAAAGAAATCTAAACTACAAACAAATGCGATATGAAATCATACAAGGAAAATATATTTTCTGAATCACAAAGTTTCATTATTATTACGTATACATGCGGGGATTCAATCCGAATTCAATCCAGTTTAATGTCATGTAGACGTAGATCGAATTCAAACGAGATCGACTCGATCCGATCCAACTTCTCGACTTGGATCGAATCGAAATTATCCCATATAAACGCGGTTCGAGAAATTGAAAGATTGAAATAGCTTTGACAGCTCAAGTTTTTGAAGTCCTTTGAGGTTAAAGGTAATAAGTCGAAGCAGGAAATAATCTGTGATTTAAATTATTAATTTATTATTTATTTTCAGGTAATGAGCAAGAAAAATTTGTGGGGTCATGAGGAGACCCTTGCTCTCCTCGATATTCACTGCACATATTTGCAGGTTATTTTATCTGTCACTTCGATCACATTTCGAGCTTTCAATCTTTCGATCCGGTGTGGTCATATTCGATCTCTCGATTCCTCAATCATTCATGTATACGTAGTATATGTGTCATAAATTGTTGTTTGTTCTACAACATAGGCAGAGACGTGATTATCATTATATTGTTTTTTTAAGCAGTTTACTTCAAAATAAACTGTGTTCTCATATACGAAAACGATTTTAATTTCGCCAAAACTAGGAAAACTGTCAATGTCACTTGATCACATTGGATCCAAGAATAAAAAAGGAATAATATACCTATGAAATTGAAAAATTGAAACAGAAATATCTGAATTAATGTGTAAACCGTATTATATGTTTTGGAATTAGCAATATATTTTTATGTTCGATACTTGCACGTAAGCTCATAGGCCAAAGATGTATAAGCAGACTAACTCTTCTCATTATATTTGCATAATGACCCATGAAGTGGTTCTGAGGTTCTAAAAGCAAATTAAAGACATTTTTATAAATAAATCTTAACAAACTGAACTCTTGCACGATTACACCTTCTATGATTTTACATTTGACTTTTTAAAAATATATAGAGAATTTTAGTTTCATAGATCTGTGTAGAAAAATGCTATATTCATGTTAAAGGCTATAGCGGGATAAGGTGGTGAAAATTGCCCCCAGCGGCATCGCTACGACGGGTGGCACTTTCGGTAGGTTGTGTCAAAAGATGCCTCCATGCTAGTTTTTAGCCCTCTAAGTCTACAGTTACCGGTAAAATCGGTTTCGCCCCTTTTTTCGAAAATAAATTCTTACGGCCGCAGTTTTTATCCAAAAATTCTGAAAATTTCCACAAACCTTTATTTTTATGTTACCAATAATCGTGGATTTTTGCAAATTTTTACCTTTAAAATTGGGGTCAAGAGAGCAATTTTAATTTTTCAAATTATTTTTAGGTTAGGAACTCTATTTTTCGCCAAGTTTTAAACCATTGTTTTTTAAGTCTTTTTTTCCGTTCTTTCGAATGGCGGAATCAAAATATCGAATTTCAGGGTGCGTCATTCCGAAAAATCTAAAAAACCGTTTTTTTGTTTGCATTTTTTCCACTTATTTAAGACATAACCTCAAAATTCAAGGGCGCAATACTTACCCATACAACCAAAAATAGTCCAGGACTCATTATCAGTTGAAAACATGATTGCAGGATCGATTTTTATGTTTTCAAAATCGAAAAAACTAATTTTTTTTTGTATTTTAACGATTTACTTGATATATAACCTTAAAATTAAAGAGCGCAATGCTCAGCTCACCCAAATGACCACACACACTCTAGGACTTATTTTTAGGTGAAAACATTCTTTTAGTATCGATTATTACGTCTCAAAACTAAAAAAAAGTTTTTTGACATTTTAGCTTTCCTGTCTAAATTATGCTGCATCGACCGTCTGATGTAGCCAGGTCTGGAGAATACGCTGGGTGCGGAAGGGTTTCCCATTCAAACTCTATCAGTTTTTGTTTGACCTTCAAAGCAACATGAGGTCGAGCGTTATCATGTAGAAGAATAATTTTTCGTCGATTCGATGCAATTGATGGTCTGTTTTTGGATTTTATTAAGATACCTTCAAACTTCAAAAATGTACATATCACAGTCATGATAGTTCAGTGGAAAAATTGCTACCCACATCCATATGTGAACAGCGGGAATTAATGCAACCACCCAATAAATCTTAAGAGATAACTTTGAAAGAAAAAAATTAATTGAAGGAATTCTAGTAGTTCTAATGTTAATTATAAAATAAATATTATATATTATCAAATACCTTCATTTTAAATTTCATAAAAAACTATTTAATATTTTATAATTTAAAAACAATTTTTTGTAAAGTTATGCAATCGAGTTAAAATATGCCGACTATACGCAAAAGTTTTCGCATAAACAGCCCGAACTGTAACAAATCGAATATATTAATTTACATTGATTTGATTATGATTTTACTATGTCAATTTTTCCACCGTGTAGATAAGAAAAACCTTGACCTCTAATCGACGATTTTATCTGTTTATTTACAAGTTAGGTGCGTTAATTAATAAAATATTTATAAGGAAAATTGTAGTTCTCACCCCGCTAAATTTGAATAATTCTTTCACTATCAAGGACTCTGCGTGTATCGATAATAATCACCTTTATCCAGCTAAACCAGTCGAATAATCCGACAAATTGTTACCAGTTTGCGATTAGTTACTACCGAACATTAGACCTTTATTAATATTGAAAATTTCCCATTAAATAAATTTCGCTTTTCATGATGGCAATTTCAAACCAACAACCAAAAATGTATTTAGCTATATTAATTTTACGACATAGAGGAGGAGCTGTGCTACTAATTTGGACTACTTTTAGCAAGCAGACATTAACCCTGCAAACGTATTCAAATTTCGGCGAAAATCAATGAGATTTTACTTTGTCGTAACTGGTATAATAATCGATATAGTTTTATCGACACCCTGTATACGCGGCCCATTAGTAAAAGCCTTTTACTTCGTTATTTTTTTTTTCTGGGGAGGCCCAATTTATCGTTGCTGACATCTGGCCGGAGGGTGGAATAAATTTATTCCCAAGTACTTTTGGGTATTGTTTTTGTGCAGGAGGTGGAGATTCAAAAAATAAATAATTTTTGGAAGCATGTTTGCATATTACCGATTTTTTTTCTGCCTCTATACCTCTCTGCAGAACTGAAGTAGGCTATGATGATTAGCCCCCCACAAAAGTGAATGTGCCTTAAAAAGAAAAGAAACGAAAAACTATCAGCAGGTTCCAGGCTCCAAATACAATATAAAAATTGCGTGCCAACGAGGCATTCGTTTTTCCGGATTTCTTCAGGTTCTATCACAGGAATTTTGGGTGAGTGGAATAATTCCCCTGCTACGCGAAAAAAAAACCTGTATATGGATTTTTTTTTTTTTTATATTCGTTCTTTACTGAATTTATTTTTAACTTGAATTCCTGTAATTATTATTATTAAAACGAATAAACCGAAAATCTTGTCCCAAAAAGCAGTCAAGCGAGTATCTCTCCCACAGCAGACCCCCAGTTTTTCAGTACACAGTGGTGTACCCCAGCGCCACATGAAACGCGCGCGCATTAAAGTCTTGTCCCAGATTTTCAGCTTATTTCTCTTCTCCGATATAAGAAAAAAGATATATAAGCAAAAAGGCTGCCAAGTGTAGAAGAAGTAGAAAGCATTCAGCTCGCGCGATATCTTGGACTTGGACAAACCACCGCAGATAGTCGGGGTAAAAAAAAAAAGGTAAAAATCTTAACAAAACTAACATTGGATATCGTCGGGCCACCGCGGCGACAGTTACTTGCATTTCCGCACCGTGACCAACGCATTTTAGAAATCTTACAGTGCGCCCCATACCGCCGATTTAAGGGGGTAGTCCAGTGAAAAAAAAAATTTTTTTCGTTTTTTGTTTTTTTGCTTAAATCTACTCTACTACACCTAGAAAATATTCCCTTAAAATATCTAAGCAAAATATTGAATAGTTTTAAAGATACAGAGAGTTTTCGAGAGACGTGTAATCCGAGCGCTCGAAGGTCCCCTGGCGTGTTTCGGAGCAAGGAGGACTCTTGTATTTCTGTTTGCTCCGCCCATTTTTTTTCGGTTTATAACGGTCTAGGTCCTTCTGCTTTGTATTTAAGGTTAGTTATGTATTTAGGAGGCATCGCGTTATGTATGGAGCAGGCATCGCTGACTAAGGTAAAATTAATTTTTTTAGCTTTTTTCCGCATAAAAAACTTTAAACGCGTTTTTCTGAAAACAGCATGTTTTGACTCGGCGGACGTCAGATCTCAGAGTCTTTTGCTCCGATTGATCTAAAAATTTAGCTGTATATTTCTTGATTGTGTATCTTTCGTCGGAACTAGAATTATTAAAATCCATTGTTTATTTACAAAGTTATAAACAAATTAAGCACCCGAAAAACACCCGAAAAATTCGAAATGCCGCCATTTTGTTATTTTTTATTGAAAATTAAAAATTCTAGTTCCGACGATAGCCAATGTTCTACAGATTAAAACCTCATTTGAATTTTTTGTTTCAAATGAACCGTTGCAGAGATTCGACGTCCGCCAACAAAAAAATTTTTTTTTTGGAGCGGCCATTTTGTCGGGATGACTCATCGAAAACAAAAAAAAAAATTTTTTTTGTGTATTTTAATAGTTGTACTATCATATGTCAAAAAGTTTTTTAATAAAAATTGACTTCTAATATGAAAAAAAAATCGTTGAAAAAACAGTCGTTTTCACTGGACTACCCCCTTAAGCGCCTTCTTGTACTGGGCCCCATTTAAGATAGAGATCAAATTGCACGAGTGCCAAAGCTAAAAGCGGCTTTTGTTCACGTTTTTTTGTTGTCTTTTATAATTTTGAAAGTCCCTAAACTGAAACAGTCTCAGACAGACAGACAGTCGGGACTGTCTGTTAAATAGCTCGGGAAATCATTCGTGGTATTAACAATTACCCAGAAAAAAAAAAGAAAAAAAAATAAAAATAAAAATAATTGGGCTTCCCTCGGTTTTTCGCTCTGCATTGTCTCAGATATCTTCTCAGTGGCTTTCTTTTCTTTTGCGATCCAGAAGACGGAAAAGTCTCAATTTCGTGTAAAAAGCGAAAGTGACGATAAAACCCTCCTACACCGCCATTGAAAATAAAATAAAAATAATACAAAAGGCTTGCTTCTCATTAGCAAGAAAAAAAAAAATCTCATCGAGTCTAGTGATTAAGGCAAATAATTTATGTATTTTTAATTATTTCTTCCCTCTTTTTGAAGTCTTCCTTGAACGGAAGAACTCTATAGATTTCTATACCATACCATTCGTCGCTCACTTGCCAGCAATTTATATTCAGCGAAAGGTTAACTGTGTAGAGAGATTTATTTAAATGTGAAACTCTGTCCAGGTCCGGGGCCATTCTAGGCTAAGCATGCTAACGAGCCGGGAAATCGGGTCGACGGGATCTCTTCTAGAATATTGTGGCCAGATTTACGAGAGCCGTAATCTTGGAATTTCTCAAGTAAATTCTTAAATTTCCAAGGGGGTCGTCTGTGCGATTAAGTCACTGTAAAGCATCCGGTTTTTTGTTATAGTGATGTCAATGTAGACGAATGGGGAAAATTAAGTGTATTTCTCTGGTAAAGAGATAAGTATACGGGTCATCCCTCTGAATCTGGATCTTTATTATATCTAATAACTTTAAAATACAAATCTATTTAAAGAATTCCTTGAAGGGAAATCATTGTTTTGATGCTGGGTTTAAATATAGATATTTCTTATCTGTAAGGAACATGTAAAGAACGTATAACTACATTTAAAAACCCACTTGATTTAATAAGCTTACCTATATATAGTAGTTACATACGAGGGTAAGGTGAAAAATTCTCTGCCTGACAATGAAAAACTGCGATTTTCTTGACTTCAGTACATTTGGTTCAGCGTTTCTCCAACATCAGTATTCATTCCCGGAAGTGAGAGTCTAGAACACTGTGAAAATATTCATCTACGGCCCTCTCAACTTCTTCATTGGACGCGAAGCGCTTCTCAGAAACAAATTTCTTCAAGTTTGGGTGCCAAATGAGAAGAATAGAGGGGATGGCCGAGCAAATCGCACCCCAAATCTCGCAGTTTTACCATCGCCAATGCACCCGTGTGTGCAGGTGCGTTGTCCTGGTGAACGATGATTTTTTTTTTGGTTCTTCTCGCAAATTTTGGTATCCAGATGATCAAGAAGGTTGGAGTAGAAATTTTATGACCACACGATATTCAAGTTTACCCATTTTAACGAAAAATACGCAAGATGTCTAATGCAAAAATTGAAACTTGTCATACGAGCTAATGGCACGTGCACCCAGGCAGAAAACGTAAATGTTTGCTGATTGGAAAGCCATCTCTGTGTCAGGCCGACTGTGTTCATCTTATACCCAAGTTACACGTACACGGCAGAATGAAGATCATATGAATGAAAATTCACTCGGATTTTAATTCATTCAATGCAAGATACACGGGCATAGGAGTCGATGATATTTCGTTTTGACAGTTCAAAGTGCAAAGAGCGGAATTAATTCATGTTTTTGAATAATTGACACTGGAAATCAGCTGATTTTTCCAGGACTTCCATTTTCATCCGCTCTGAATTTAGTTTTTGGAACTTCATCGAGTAGCCTTCTAATGCAGTTATGAATGAATATTCAGACTTAATCCAGAGTGATACACGGTACAGCCGATGATCATCCCTGCTGGATCTTCATTCGGTCGTGCCCGTGTATCAAGGGTATTACCTACGTATAAAAGTATGAAGGAACTAAAGGAAGTTTCACATTAATTAATGGTTATAATGCATCAAAACATTTCAGATTGATCGGTAGAATAGTTTTTTAAAAATTCTACCAGGTCAACTAGTACTCGAAAAACATGGTTTTAAAGAAAAACGAATTTAAAGTTTTGTTTGGCATAGTTTTGAACCACTCTTAAAACGAGTACTAATTTTTTTAATTTTACGATTTACAAAATCTTATCTTCTCCGTTTGTATTGCTTTGTAAAATCAAATATTGTAGAACTTCTATAACTCGAACCTCGTAATCTCGTAATCCTCTCAAAGACAACGAAATTAACCATTCTCTTCCGCTGGCAAACAAAAAACTCTATAACTCGAACTAAATATGAATTACCTTCAATGTACAATACTATTAATACGTATCACTCTGTTATTTGAACTAGTAATTCAGCGGACTCTATACATATCTCGAAGGAGCAAAATATAATGTTCACGGCCTCTATAAATCGAATTTTTAAAATTCGAATTTTCTGTAATACCAAATCTTTGTACCAACCTATTGCTTGGGAGAAAAATATCATTTATTACTCATTCTGCTTACTACTGAGAACCACCATAAATCGAAAACTTGGTTATGATTTTACAATGCCGAATTTCTCACAGTGTAGATAATAAAGACCTTGACCGAACTCTAATCTACGATTTTATCTCTTTATTTACAAGTTAGGTGCGTTAATTAATAAAATATTTATAAGGAAAATTGTAGTTCTCACCCCGCTAAATTTGAATAATTCTTTCACTATCAAGGACTCTGCGTGTATCGATAATAATCACATTTATCCAGCTTAACTAGTCGAATTATCCGATATATTGTTATCAGTATGCGATTAGTTGTTACTGAACATTACAAGTAGACCTTTATTAATACTGAAAATGTCCCATTCCATAAATTTCGCTTTTCATGATGGTAATTTCGCCCCAAAAAATGTTATTTAGTTATAATAATTTTACGACATAGAGGAGGAGCTATTCTGCTAATGTTGACTGCTATAGCAAACAGACATTAATCCGAAATGCAAACGTATTCAAATTGTGGCGAAAATCAATGAAATTGTACTTTGGCGTAACTGGTATAATAATAATCAATATACCTTCACCTTGCTGTTCGAGTTATAGAGGTTCTACTGTATAATAATAAAATAACACAAATAGAGAAGATAATAATATAGTATACCTTCATATGTTCTCAGCACAAAGGAATACTTTCCTAATTTTTACATATGTTAGAGATACATCTAAAAAAAAATAGAGGCCCTATCGCCACCTATCGTTTCTTAGGAAGTATGATAAGTCTGTCTATCAAAATTATAATTGCTATTATAAAGCTAATAATTTTAAATTTAATAAAATATAATAATATAATAAGTGCTCATATTCAGCCTTTAATTCAGCTATACCCGTCAATGAGTTATCTCGTAGCTAGCAATCAACGTGTTAATTGGTTTATGAAACAAGTTTTCTCAGAAGATTCTATTTATATAGATGATTATCTTTATATTCTTCGTAGCTGGGGATTCAAAGAAATTTTTCTTTGCCCGCTTTGGCTTTCTCTGAGTTGATTAAAAGTCTGTATCTTTTTTTTTTTATTTCACACCTATATTTAGGTGATATGTTACTACGACTATATCTTTCAGCATTCTATTGTAGGTCAAACGTTTCAGAAGTTAAAAAGCTGTGACTGACAGATAAATGAGCGGATGATCAGACGGGTTCATATAAATATAACGAAGCACTTTATCCAGGTGATTTCATATCAGGAAATTATACCCCGTAATTCAGCTATAGTTCATATCGATTTAAGTGCTATGATGGATGATAACTCTTATTCAACTATGAGTGAAGTTATTTTACTGTAGTGGCTCGATGTATAATGTTAATGAAAAAGTAACATAAATTCTACTTTTATTAAAATCAGAATCAATCTGAATTTACATAGATCTAAAGAGCTGTACCTTCACGTTTTTTTAAAAGAATATACATACAGTCGAAAAACTCGATTATTATTTTTATTAACAGCGTCATTACTCCTAAAATATATTTATTTTTATGAAAAAATTGTCTTAAACCGAATTGCAGTATCTCTTCAGTTCCAAATCATCCCTTTTTCGTAGGATTTAAGTATGAGATTTTATTTTGTGATTTTAAAGGGGCTATTAGGTTACGATTTAAAAAAAAAAAAACATGTTTTTCAATAATTTTTGTTTTTACAGAAAGAAACCAGATATCGTTTTGAAATTTTGCACAGTTATTTATTTACACTTTAGATGTGCAAAAATATTTTTTCCAGATTTTTGAGACCGCTTTATGAATTTTTGCAAATAAAACACAAAAAAAATTATGGCGGGCATGATTTAATCGTCGGAAAAAAAAACAAAAAAGACCAAATTAATCCTTGTTCAAATGGCTATCGTATGAACTAGAATCGCGTGGATCGGTAACAAATTAACCGATTTTCGGCCAATTTTGTCAAAAAACGTTTTTTTTTCAAATGGCCGCCATTTTGTTATTTTTTGGTAGAAAAAAATTATCCTAGTTCACACTATAGCCATTTGAACAAGGATTAATTTGGGTTTTTTTTCCGACGATCCAGACGTCTGAAATCATGCCCACCATCATTTGTTGGTGTTTTTTTTTAAAAAAATCATAAAAATTCAAAAACCGGTCTCAAAAATCTGAAAAAAATATTTTTGTATATCTAAATTCAAAAATTTCAAAACGATATCTCTTTTCTTCTTGTTTATATTTTTATATAAATAGTTCTACTATATCTACTATCAATTTATTAAGAATAACGCAATAGTATTACACCTGAAAGATTAATATTTATTCAGTCTTTAAGGGGAGGTTCTCATCTAGAACGTCAAAAAGTAGGTAAAGTTCGTGATTTTTTTGAAGGCAAATGACAAGACATAGGGAAATGATATTTGGCATTATCTTTTATTGTACATTTATCTGTACGAAAAAATTTTTTTATTCAAAAAAAAAAACAAAATGGCGCCCGTTATTCAACTTCTCCGGAGGCATGTTTTTCGAAAATTGCCCAGCTGCGTACAATTTAGGGGTCGCAGATTGGTCTGAAATCAAATAATGATGGCATTATTATAAACTGGAATAAATTTGTCTCAGAAAGAGTGGCGGACTTTCAAAAAAAATTTAAAATTGACGGAATGGCGCGATTTTGAAATTTTAAGGCCGTTTTCGGCCGTTTTTTTTCATAGTTTATCACTTACAAAAAGGAGATAATGTTACAATTTTCAAAATGTGCTCCACTCTTTCTATGAAGAAAATTGTTTACTTTAATATGCACGAAACTAGAAGTTGATCGGTTGAACCGTTTTTGAGTTATCTTGTACGCAAATTTGAAAAATCTTGAAAAACAAAGTTCCGAGATAATCGTGATTGAACGGCACGGCACAGGCTGAGCACCCCACTACGATCATGATACCGCCACAATCAATGGGCTGTAGAATCCGTTCTAGTGCTCGGATCAACTAAATATTTTAAAGCAACATTCTAGACATATTAAACTTTAATAATATGAAATAAAAAAAAAATCGAAAATTTCAAGATTCTAGATGAGAACCTCCCCTTAAAATAGAGAAGATTTTAACATTATATTTCTCAAAAATTTATTATATAAGTAATAGTTTTGTAATATAAATATAGGTAATTTAATTGAGCCATTTAAAAAACTAGACCAAAGAGGTAAGTGTAAAACTACTAAGGGGTTCAACCTTTCTGAAATATTCATCAAATGTGTTCAAGAAAACGTGCAGATCAGCAGATGATGTAATGTTTTATCAACAGAACTATTATCAATTTCAAATAAATTTAATTGTTCCTTGGTGCAGAAAGTGAATTCAAATCTAATTCCTGTAAATTTCAGTTTTGCATCTTCCCAACAGTCCGTTTATTCTACCTAAGCTTACAAATTCTGGACAATTTTCGCATATTCAAACTAGACTCTGGTATATCGTTTAGTTTAATAAAATAATCTAGATATTCATACCACATATCAGAATTTCGACAGCTTAGAACTAAGTCTCTCTCTCTCTGTAAAGACTTAAGCCGAAACATGCAATCTGGGGAAACTGTCTCCCATAGAAATTCCGACGGAGCCACCCAGTTGTATTAAGACTTATTGGATGCTACCAGAATGCAAGTAATTAAAACCATATCCGCCTCAGTCCTAAATCATACCGACTGCAAATCCGGGAATTTCTTGGACTCTATGCCAGAATAGTGCCTACAAATACAGTGTTGGAATTGTATGCACGAACTAATGCTAATTTGCCTGGTTCCTCCTCTCCTCTTGAGTATAAAGGCTGAACGACAAACTTCTCTAGACGTTTTTGGGTAAACTAGCCCAAAAAGGCGAAGGGAATGTTACCACCGTACCAAGTTGTGGCGCATAGCCCTCAAAGTTCGAAATTTTGTTGATTCGCACACAAGCAACCAATTTATAGTAAATCTCAAAGAACGTTCCATTGAACGATTTAACTACAGACTAACCACCCCGGCAGACCGTCCATTATCACCCGAATTAAAACGACTTCTAGGGCAGCTTAATGGGAATTTAATTGAATTCCAGTTCGAGTCGGAGCCGCTTTGTCCAGGGCTGCATTTATACAATTGGCTGGCTCTGGTCCCCAGAACATGTTTTCGTGGCATAGAATCAAAAAGGTTCTCTATGCGCCAAAGCCCAAAGAAAGGACAGAGTTGAGATTTCTTGCTGCCGACAGAGTGGCAGTAAAAGATCAAAGGTGAAATGGAACAATTTTATGGGAAAATTTAGTGTATATATATTTCCGTTTAATTATGCAACTGGAGAACATAATTACCAAACAACTGCACCATTTATAAAAGCCCTGCATAAGGGTAGAAAGGTCAAAAATGGCTCTATCACGGGGTATTTTATTTTTTTCCGAACAGCATGCGACTGGCGCTTTCTTTACACTCGGGAGCTATTAATCTCCCGTTGACGTACTTTAGCTAAAAATGCTATTACGCAACCTCCTTAATTACTCAGCGAATTTTTAATTATGTCCGACTCCCAGTATGCGCGGTTCTTGTTCTTCAAAGGTGATATGCATTTTCGCGTTTCAGAGCTCCAACTCGAGCTTCAGCTCTCTTTTCCCCCCAGAAATCATCAGCAGCTTGTTAGGAATTTTCGTTCATACAGCTCGAGGGCAAAGGGGCAAAAAAACGTTTCATCCAATTGAGTAATTTAAGCGGGCTTTTTGGGTGTAACCTGTTCCGGCACTTTTTTATATATGTACATATATTTAAAAAAAAAAAAAAAAATATTTATATATATACTTTTTACCTTCAGACTGTGATTAAAATCGATTGTTATTTTCCACTCTCTTTAACAGCTTAAATGTTCGCCTTCTGCTGCTCGTGCGGGACCCTCGCGGGACTATGCAGTCGCGAAAACATCGTCTATGGTGCCCAGGAAATCCAGATTGTGATTATGCACCGAACTTGTGCAAGGACCTAGTCGCAGACTATTATACTGCTGAAAAATTGTACAAAAAATATCCGTCCCGCTTTAGGTGAGTTAATTATATATACAAAAAAAAAGATCATGACTTGACCATTTTGATCGCTTATTAGCCAATTATTAACTAATTTTTATTTAATTGTTTTGATTTTCCTTTTTTTTTGTGGTATTTATTTTTTTATCGTTTTAAACAGAACTTTGAGATATGAAGATCTCTCAATAAATCCATACGAAATGACTCAAGAGGTTCTCCAGTTTTATGGGCTTCCTTTCGATCCGATGGTGGAAGAATTCCTAGATACTCACACTAAACTTAACATTGGCGGTGTAAGTTCCACTTTCAGAGATTCTAAATCAGCCCCGTTCCATTGGATCAAAGATTTAACTTGGGATGAGGTAAGTTAAATCAGAAAATAAAAAAAATGGCTTTTTTTTTTTTTTTTATAATTTATGCTTAATGAGCCTGGGATACTATTTAATGTTATGAAGCACAATTCGGTTGATTAAATCAAAAATAGTGGTTGCATTCAAGAATTCAGCTACACAATTCAGCAATTGATCGTATTAAGCTGAATTGAGTAGTTGGTTGTGTTAAAGAATTTAATCTTTACAATTCAGCAATTGACCTTCATGGACTGAATTAAGAAGTTGGTCACGTTCAAAATCTTATTATGCAGCCAACTGCATTTTTATCAACATACAAAAATAATAAATAAAATATGTCTGACTAAAAGAACTTCATTTTATGACAGTGTGACCACTTACAAACCATTTTTCACATTCGATTTTCAACGACAGACAATCTTTTGTCTGAAAGGGCATTGAGTTCATATAATACCAACTTCTCAAGGAGCATGTCACTCTGTATATTTTATGAGATTTCGTTCTTCGAAGTCTTTGTTAAATATTCAATGCCAACTCGTTCGTTTATACAAAGTTACTTTACAAGTTCATTTTAAGGAAAGGGATGTTTTATTATAGGAATATTGTACTACCACACGAAATATCGTTTGTTTAACTTTTACACAATACCTTAAGTTTGAGACGAAACAATTTGCTGCATAATGCACAGTGAGCTTCATAAACGAATTCGAGCTTCTTAGATATTGCACTTTAATTATCTTTGTCAACCACTCAAAGAGTTTCTTGTCTTACAATTACATAGTAAAGTTGCCCCATTTAACACGTTGACTGCCGCGTTTTATTCAGCTACACATTCAGCTAGTGGGTGCCGGTCACCGGTGACCCCCACGGCAGTTAACGTGTTAATAAAAAATAATATAAAAAATCTTATGAATTCTTTCTTGTTCTTCTTTTTCCTTATTTTCCTTTCAGATTGAGAAAATCGAGGATAGTTGCACAAAAGCAATGGACCTGTGGGGTTACAGGAAATCGAATAGTTCGAGCGAACTAACAAAATCCTTTGATCCACTGCTAGCTGCACCGTTCACATGAGACCGGGTGTGGAACCTTTGGCATATCCTTAGAGCAATTTTTTAGTATGAGGACGGTAGTAAGATAACGACGAAAAAACGAAGACGATGACCGGATCATCACCGCCAGACTGGCGTATGATTTCCTAAAGAGAGAGAAATAAAAAAAGAAAACAATTGTCGGACTAATTTTTTAAAACTTAGACTAAAAAAAAAGCATATAAAAGAAAAAAACCTAGGAGTAAAATATCAATGCACGTGCCTGAAAACACCGTTCTTGTGTGTGTGTAATTTTACGAAGAAGTAAAAATATCAAAAGCAAAAAAAAAAAAAAAAAACATACAGAGAGAGAAAAACATAAAAATCTGTAAAAGATGTAGCGATTTTGTGATGTTTTACAATTTTAACCTTTTACTTTGTACTTGGCTACATTTAATGCTTTTGGTTTATTTAAAAAAAAAAAATATGAGTATTTACTTAAATGCAAGATGCATCACAGACTTTGGGAGTGGACGAAGTTTAGTATTATGTGCAACAAACACCACGTATCACGCGAATTATTTAGATATTATTTTATAGAGCTAGTGAGAAACTTTCTCGTAACATGGAATATTATTTTACTCAGTTTAACGACTCATTTTATAAAGTAAGGGAGGTCGGTACGATTAGTTGAAGTGCTTAACATTTTTAAATGTTAAAGAATCTCACTAAAATTTTAGTTGTTTTGACTTTGATATTAGCAATATTAATTTAAGTAAGAAAACCATTTTTATAAAAATGTTTTAAACACATAAATGTATTGTAAATTAAGTTTTAAATCTCTTTGTTTACTTCCTGGGGCCTTTAAATCGATTTTAAAGGTCTCAGCAAGGATAACTTGACTCAAATATGGTATTGTATTGATAATCCCTTTATTAAAACTTTTATGTGATTTTAAGAACAAAGAATAAAGAATAAAATAAAGATCCTAACATTATACGCCGGCCTCCTCGAAAAAAAAATAAATAAATAAAACAAAAGTTCCGCACTGGTTTTAAGCAGTAGAGTGCAATAAAAAGAACACGACTTTTTTACGAACAAATTTTGCATTTAATATTTTGTAAGAACACAAAGCAGCAGCATTCGTAGAGAAGCAAAAAAAAAAAAATAATCAAAAGAAGCGCGTAGAAAACTCATTTTCTGAAGCTTTTCAGATATTTTTTTAGTTTTATACTAGACTCAAAAGACGAATGAGGACAGATAGTGACTCTGCTGGGTGATAACCGATTGTTTGTTGGTTTTTTTTTTTTTTTTTTTTTAACAATAAACAAAAATGACGCAATTAAAATCTTAATAAAATGGTAAGAAAAAAAAAGAAAACAAAACACCAAGTGAATAAATAAAATAGCTAAAATTCGCTCTGGTTATTGAACAATGTGTAGAAAACAAAAATATATATATATATAGAAAATATGCAACGAAACGAGCAAAAAACTATAAACAAAATATAAGAAAAAAACGATCAAAAACGATTGCGTAAGAGAAAAATGTTATTTAATTAATTTTAAGATGCTCCCGAGTAGTTCTTAAAGCGCGAAAGGAGCTAGTTTGTGAGGGATATGAGAATGTATCTTTTTTTCTTTGTACAATCACAAAATGAAGCGGCTGAATGGAGGAGGAGAGCTTTAAGAGCTCCCTTTCTGGTAGCCCTTGGTTTTGTGGTTTTTCGAGTGTCTGTTATCGATTCGCGATTGAGTGTGTTGTGTAGCTTCTCGGTTCTATAGTTCATTTTTCACTCAATATTTGTTAGAACGGAAGGTTTCTTTGTTTTTAATATTATCTTTATTATTAAATGAGTAATATTCTTATGTAATTATTAAGTATGTAAACGTTTAAATATATTTTTTATGAATCTATTTGTCTTTCATTATCGCCGCATTCAAAATTGGAGCATGTTGTTAATTTTCTTCATAATGTATTCAAGTTGAGATAAGGTAAGTTGGTCTTTTGCCTTTAATTGAGATTCAAAACTTCCCACTTAAAGGCAGAATAATAGGTAAAAATATTAATAGAAAATATAAAAAAAATAAAACTCCTATTTCCAAATTCCGAGTTCATATTATTTTTTTTCCTCATTATACCTCTATTTAATAATATAATAAAAAGTTTCAATTTTTTTTGCTGGCTAATTATTTACTTAACATTATCACATTACAGGAAAATCCAAAATACACAAAAGTAGCACTGAAAATCCTGAATATGCTTCTGATTGAACATTTTTTATTTATAATGTATAATTCCCATATTAATTATAACAACCTAAAATTAAATATTCACAAGCTCTTTGGAATGGAATTTGGTGTTAAAATGATAGAAATTATTTCCTATGACATGTCCTTTGTTAGCAATAAATGCTGCATAACGCCTTTACATAGGATTGACTAGTTGCTGATACATCTCAACAGATATTACGTTTCCGACGTTCTCAATTGCACTTCAAAAATCATTTTCACAGGTAAATCCAATATTTTTCTTCGCTTTTCTGTTGGCGTGCTACAGGGCGTTGTCCTGCTGAAAGACAGATCTGAGCGGCATTTCTTCCGAGGCATATGGTAGCATTACATTCTGCAGTATATCAACATAAACGGTTTGGTTCATAATAGTTTTGATTCTATCCCAAGACCTAAATAACTATGATGTTTGTACCTACATGTTTTATGATTTTTAAGCTGCGTGGTTCCCATGAAGGGTTCCTTTTTGCTCTTCTTATCAGTCGATGCACCAACAAAGACGATATTGCCCTCTTTCAACCAAGCGTTTCGGTTTTTTCCTTAAATATTATTGCATTTCTGATTATTTTATCTGAACAATTAAAGGTTTTTCTAATTTCGATGTATATTTTGCTTCCTGATATAATTCGTTTAATAAGTGTAATAAGTTTCCGACGTGCAATGCTTTCCCCGTCCCATGTTCACTATGGTTCGACTAAAACTAACATAAATTTAATATAGGCATACCATAAATATGTTAATTTAACAATTTCTAGAAAATTTTTGATATCCGGTTGGTAGTTTTTATTTTTTTTTCAATAAAAACTTCCAACGATGCTATTTTTATTATTGAAGTAAATTTCCCTTATTATTTAAACAAATTCAAAGTAATCGTGATCGATTTAAATGTATTAACCCTAGAACTACAAACCTATTTTTTTCACCTTTTAACTACAAACCGAGGTAAATATTTACCCCACGGGTTTTTTTGATCTTAAAATGGTTTTAAAATCAGTAATTCGACTTGTGATTATATGGAGTTGTTTGTTTTTTCATGCTGAAGAGAATGGAAGGAAGAAAAAAACGGTTAAAATGTAATTTTACAAATAAAAATTTATAACTTTCTTTCTAAACATCCGATTTCATAGCTTCCTACGCCATTTCAAAGGGGACACATTAGGCTTCGAGATAAAATATAACATCATAATATTTTGCAAAAAAAAGTCTATATATTTGGGACTCTGAAAATTGAAAAATACTAAGAATTTTATATACGAAAAAGTCAAATAAAAACCCATGAAATATTGGTTTTTAAGAATATATTTTACAAAATGTAATAAAAGGAGAAAACTGATAAACATCAAAAATAACTTATTCAAAGGCACCACAATCGCTGCAGTAGATAATGCCACTGACTAGCTTTAAGGAGCGGAGTTCTAAATTTACCTAGGGTAGATATCTACCCCGGTTGGTAGTTTTAGGGTTAATGTTTACTCTAAGAGAATGAAAATGAAAAAGTATCCATGCAAAAATAATTAGAAGACTTTAATAGTGCTACGTTTATTTATTATTTTATCGCAATTGCAAGTCCCGAAGGATATTTTTTAAACAACGCGATCGAATCTTTAATTTATTGCAAATTTGAGACAAAATCGTTTTAGATTTCACGCGAAATTGCACTTTATCGAAACTAAGAAATTCAGTTTTCAGCTTTTGGGAACTAAAAATAAGCAGGTACAAAGATCTTTTAGGGAAAATCGAATTAAATGAAATAAACTAAAATATTCTCATTTTTGTTTTAATTTAAATATTTCCCACTCAATTTCTTCAATACTATGATCGATATCCAAAACACTGCCATTAAATATCAGATTTAAGTAGGTTACCACTAAGTTGAACTTTTTCACCAGGTTTGAATGCAGGCATTCCCAGGTAAGGACACGTAGAGCATCGGAAAGCGTCTCCTAGGTAACACTGTAAACAACGACAATAATTACAAAGAAATTCTAAATTAAATCAAACAAAATCCCCTTACACTTCCACAGCTGGATTTTGCGTTTGCTGTATCCGCTTCCTTCTTTCCGTTTTCTAGTTCTTCAGCTAGACCACAGGTACAGTTTTTACAGGCCTTTTTCTTACCAGTTGTTCCGCAAACTGAGAAGGGAAATTCATGTAAAACGTAAATTAGCTTGTTTTTTTTTTTTTTTAGGTAATAAACATTACCCCTTAGAGACTCTGGATCTGGCTTAACTTTGTCTTCCTCATCAAGTAAATCTTCATCATTAATGATATCATCATCGGTCCCATCTACCTTCCAAATAGCCTCAATTTTCTCTTTGTCGTCGACTTTCTTTGCAAACGACAATTTCACTGCAGATCCGATTTCATAAGCTGGTTTTTCCCATAGCAGACATCCGTTTACCTCTTTTGGATTAACAAAGCCTGAGAGTTTAAATTCTGGAGTTTCCAAATTTGCATCTGTGCTAGAAATGGCCAATTTTCCTGATGGTTTCAGCAATTTTAACAATTTACTTAGAAGATCGGTTGTTGGTGACGAACTGGCCAATATAATTACTTCAAACGAAGACTTTGAATGACTGGCTGTAAGTGAATATAATTAATAATGAGAATTGTTTTAGAATTTTAAGAATTTACCTAAAGAGAGCCGATCGAGGTTTTCTACCGTCACCGAAGCTCCAGGTGCAGTTTCCTTTATGCCATTTACGTTTTTCTCGGTTTCTGTTGATTTATCACTGGCCCAGATGTAAAGAATGTTTTTTAGATTAGAAATATCTTTGAGGAATGCTACGTTCATTTTATTTTCAATTTCTTTTTAATGTGAGAGGAGTTGCGATGTAAAACTTCGAGTGAATTCTTTTGACAGTTTCCCAAGCACAAGTCACGTTTCGGATAAAAGTAACAGCTGTTGGGTGGGGAACTGCCAGCTTTGTGGTGTTGACGATTTTATGCGTCATGTTTAAATTGTAATTAGACAAAAGTATGCAAAAATAGGTCTGTTCGTTGGCAATCCTGTGGCACCCCAGTGCGCCCCAGTGCGCCCTATCTGCACTGGTTTTTAAACGTCAAGTGACAGTTCTGCGTTTTTTGAGAAACCTGGGGCAGCCCCCTATCACTCTCTATGAAGCTGTCAAAAAAAAGTGGACTTTTAGTGTCGCCACCGGAAACTACTCCGCTAGGTGGCGCATACTGTCCTTGTAGGATGAACGAGCGCGAATATCAAGTTATTTGAATGGTTGTCATCGCAATTGTGATTTCGAAGTTGTGCAAATTTAGTTTTTACTTTTTGGATTTTATTAAATGGATTCGGAATTGGATCGAAAAGATCTTAAAGATCATCATAGAATTTGTAGAAAACATTTTCCACCATCTGATATTATATGGGAAAAAAAAATATTTTCAAAATCCCGCCATATTTCGCCTACAAGTACCATCAGCGCCGCGTAGCGGATGGGGTCATTAAAAATTCGTCCTTGAACACGAGTGATAGGGGCCTGACCTGGGGCGCCCTGGTGCACCCTGGTTTTACCCCAGATAAAAACTCAGGGTAAATGACGGTTATCAGTTTAATTGTTAACAGATACGGTATTTAAAGTGGAATTAACTCTTGTTGCGGGCACAAGAACTTAATTTGAGCATTTCGATGTCAACAGTGCGCCTTGGGGTGCCACAGGTTTTCATGCCAACGAATAGACCTAATACTTTCTTCGTCTGAATGTCAATTAAGCAAGTGAATAATTTAAGTAATAGGCTTGAATTTGTTTTAGAACAAGTCATATATAATTTCTATAGAATTTCTTCCATAGGTGACGAATTAGCAAACAAAAATTTCCTATCACGTCAAATTTTTGAAAAAAATTGGTTGAAAAGTACAAAAGACCGTATTTTGGCGATTTTTAGAAATTCATTAAAAAATAACGGAACGTGTAAAAAGCTCGTAACAGGACTCAAAAGGGAACCTGAATCCTTATCCGATATATATAAAATACCACTAATCTATAGCACTTATAAAGTGTCTTCGGGAATCAGATTTTCATGAGCGTGCGAAAGCAATCATTATTCAGTCTCTATTGTATGAAGTAATTGGTTTATGGAAAAAGTGAATTCTACAGAATATTTCTAAAAACCTCTCGTATTTAATATAATATATATAAGCTTCATACTTTTATTCAAACTGCTTTACAAGCTCCTACAATAATTCGTTATTTTTTAATTAATTTTCAAAATTGGCCAAAATACAGTCTTTTGTACTTTTCAAACCTTTTTTTTTTTTTTTTCAAAAACCTAACGTGATAGGACATTTTCGTTTGCGAATTCATAATCTACGGAAAAAATCCTATAGAAATGATATATATTAATTCTTATTCTGTGGCAAAATTGGTGTTATTACAAATCTATTAAATGGAATACTCAATTTAAAAGTTGCTCTGATAACTTGAATTAAGCTAAATTTATTGAAGGTTACAAAACGATTACTTTCCCATCTTCTGGTAACCATCCTTAGCATAAAATATACATTATACATACACGCCATGAAATTGAATCTAATTTTTCTAAATTTAAAATACTTCTTAGGTAAAATCATTTCCTGCATGAATTGCTATTAAAGCAATATGTAACATTAAAACTGATAGTAAGACCTTGTTTCCTCATATTAATACTCTATATCTGTGTGTCTATATGTCTATACCTGTAAATATGGAATTTAATGGTGTTATATCTAATAATTTCCTAGAAATTTGCGATCTGTTTGCTGAGCAGTATAACTCTGTGCATACTAATAATTGGGGTGAGGTGTCGGATACTACATCTTATTATTATGTTTTCTGCTTCTAATATTGGACTAATTCAATTAGATTGTTGTGACATTGAATTTTTCTAAAGAACTGTAGAGTTCAGTTGTCTCTTCTCCTCTTTTTGAAATTATGAACCTGTCCTGTAGGTTCAAGTATATTTCTTAAATTAGAAGTTCTTATATTAACACTAGAACTACAAATACCAGTCAACTTGACTGGTGCTCAATTTCTTCCTTAAACTAATTAAATTTGTTTAAAATATTATCTCTTAAGAGTTATGCCTTTAAGCTTCTTAAAATTCAAAAACCTTTTTCCATTTATAATTGTTAATTTAACTTTAAACATGATATAAGTTCTGAAAGTTATCAAGATTAGAAGTTTTCGCACCGGTAGTTCTAGTGTTATGCTACAAGTCGGATCGACGTGATCAAGTTATTAATTATAGGGGTATTAAAAAATTGCTTTTTAAAAACTTTGCTTCGAATTCTATGGAATTGCAATTTGATGTCATACTATACATATATACCAATTTTGTTAAGATGTTCGATAGAATTAATATTGAATTATTGGTCCAAAAGCTGCACTATTTTATCTTACTGGACGTGAACAATATGTTATGATTGCCTTATCACTTTCAAAGAGTATTTGCAGATAAATCGGGCGTTCCTCAAGGAAGTCATCTTGGCCTACTCTTATTTATAATTTTTATAAATGGCGTTAGTATGATTTTTTCTTTTGCTTCCTTTTTAATATTTACTTGGGATTCATTAAAAAGAACTCATCGGACCTCCGTGATCCTATTACTCTTAAAACCCTTTATGTGTCTTTTGTTCGTTCTCAGTTGGAGTATGCGTCAATTGTTTGGAATCGATATATGTAGTGTACTTCAATCTACACGTATTGAATCAGTCCAGAGGGCATTTAAACGTTTCGCGGCTCGACGAATTCATTTGAAAAAATGTAATCCTTCAATATATAATAAATCAAGGTCTTTACTTCTTGACCTGCAGCATTAGAGACGAGAAGTACTATAATTGGCATTATGTTTATTCGTGATGTTCTCTGTTTCCGCATTAAGTCCACTACGCTTCTGACATTGATTGATATTTACTTTCCCTCTTTATCTTTGAGGTCTAAACCAATTGCTATATATTAGTAAAAATAGAACCAATTATGGACAACATGAACCGCTTACTTATTCCTCAAGTAAATTTAATAACATACATATATAATCATGTTGATTTGTCGATGGACAGAACTGCTTTTAAATCGGTTTGGTTTTCAACTAAGACTATTTTAAAGGTATTTCTTCATAAATTAGTAAGTTTAATTGTCTGTTGGAGTTGTACTCTGTAGACTAATAATAATAAAATAGATAAATAAATAAAAACTTTGTAAAATTAAAAATTTGAATTTTTTAACCGACGTTAAAATGACGTGTTAGAATTATCCGACGTTCACTGACATCTATCTGTCAAATGTATTTGTTATTCCTCTTGGTAAGAGACTGGTAGAAGTCTTACGCACTTTTCTACATTTAAAACCTAAAATAAATACTGACTACTTTTCTAAATAAGCGAAAAGATCAATTTAAGATGAGTAAATTAAATGCGCATACATAAAATAGTTGTTGATCTATAGTAAGGCCCTCCAACCTGCTCAAAAATCGTCACAAATCGGAATTTCCTTTGATAAGCCAGGTAAATTGATATTTTTTAGGTTTATATTCAATAGAACTCTACAATTTATTTTAATTTCCCCAGCTAAATGTTGGACTTTCCCTTCAGCACGAACAAATGCAACTGGTGTTTCCTAACCCAAAAGCCTCGGGCGAAAAAATTACTTCTATGCAGCGGGTGTTCATTGATTCGTTACTGTGGGGCGGAGCACCAAGCGCTAGACTGGAACGTTCACAAGGACTTCTGCCGCTGTGTCCAGAGAGTTTTAAAGGCGTGTAATCAACCTCACATATCTTTAATATCTGGAAAAATTGAGTCACCCAAAGATTTTGAAAAGGCGATTGTTTGCGCCAAACGCGTACTCAGCGAATTCCTGCAAAGGAGTCTTAAAGAGTTCGAAATTGAGCTTGTAACTTTTCCAAAAGTCTGTCAAATTTGTTTTACCTATAAAGTTGATATTGCCTTTGATTGCGATCACTGTAATGTGGCTTCATATTGCTCCAAGGAGCATAAGGAAAGGGATGTTAAAAAACATAAGAAAATCTGCCACTTTTTGATGATGTACGAAAATTTTTACATTGATGAAGAGTTCGATATGAAATTAGATTTTAAGATAGGCTTAGACCATCGCTGTTACAGCCACTTATTCGATGTGCTGGAAAAGTCTAGTAAGAATGAAATTTCAATCCCTAAAATGCCTCAAAATTTGAAAGAGAGCCAAACGTTTGCTTACGCATGTAATTATTCTTGGATTGCCACAATTTTGTATGCAATGGATATTAAAGGAACCAACAAAGGGTCTGATTCCCTTCTGATTTACATCGTGGGGGCAGAACAGGAGGATATTTTTTTCCAGCAATACCAAATGTTGTATTACTTTGCCAATGTACCAAATAATAAGAATGTTATAATACGTTTCATAGGACCACAGGTGGCAAAAGAAAAATCAAATAAAGAACAAAGTTTTAAAATATCGGAAGGAAACCGGGAAATTGTGCATAGCTTTCATCCAATAACTTTGGAGGACTATTTAGACAATTTTTCGGAGACCGAACGTCCAGATGTTATAGCTTGCTTTAACTGCGGTTTCTGTGAGCACGAACAAACTAGCAATAATCCTTGGACACCTGCTCTTCGTAGTATGGTTCATCTTAAGAACGTTGCTATTTTAATTACTTCATATACACTATCGGAAGCTATGCAAGACCTTAAGCTATTGATTGAAATTTCCTTAGAGGAGAAAAAACGTCTCGAAGTTTTGCTACAATGCAAAGAAAATCCTTACAAGGATTGCAGGCCGTGCAGAAATTGGCAAGTCAGCGACGAAAATGATCCGATATTCTTTAGGAATGGATACCTCAGCGTACTAACTACTATTACATGATGAAAACAGACCCCATATTCAATACGCTGCAGATTATATAGAAATGCATATTTTGTAATATGCACAATTTTTAATAAATATGCATTTAATAACAATAAAAATAATTTATTTTGTAAAATTATTGTTATCTTAAAATACAAAATATGCATCTTTACATAAACTATGTTTAAAACTCCCAGAAAAGTAGAAAAACTATAAAATTTCATAAAATCTGAACCGATTTTCAAGATTTTCAAAATTATATTATTTTAAACTTGTTAAATTATAAACATATTTTCATGAAAACATCTACCAAAAATTATGCAGCAACAAGCATCAGTAGTTAAAATTTTAAACGCGTTTTTTTCGAAAATTTCCGTAATGATTAATTTTCCCTATATTGATATTATTGTATAATTAAACTGTAAGTTGCTGCAACAACATCCCCATCCCATTATCCTCGTATATTATAAATTTTCGAAATAGGTCTGGTTTTTAACACTTTGACTGCCGTGTTCGTAACACGCAATAGCTGAATAAGTGGCTGAATAAAATTTGGCAGTCAACGTGTTAAGCCATCATAGTGGTGATTTCCCTTAAAGGTTCATTTTATGGAGTATACCTACAACCGCCTTCAAAGTGAATCCCGAACTCGTAGTTGACCTTTGAATAAAGCAATAATACTAGACCGATGATTTTAATAAAACATCTTTAATTTGACGCAGTAAGTATTTATCTGGGGGCACGGTAGTGCCCCCGCCAAGTCGAGCGGCACGGCCGTACCATCCTTTTCTGGAAGCAGTTCAGGCCATTTTCGACCCCCCTATAACTTCGTTGTGGATAACACTAGAAGCCTGAATTTTCAGTAACCAAGCAAGCATTGTATAAACACGGTATATTTCAAATTTCATTTAATTTGAACCAGTAGTTTAAGAATTATAACTAGTCAAAGTTTCTTAATTTTGTCACTCACTGACTGACCGGTCATCAAAACTCTAAGGCACTTCTAGCAGACATAGAAGCTTTAAATTTAGAATACAATTAGTGTTAAGTGTATAAATCAAGGAAAAACTAAAATATTTTGCAATTTCGAAAAAAAAAAAAAAAAAAATGTGCATTGACTGAATCAGTGTACCTGTATATGTATAATATAATATAATGGAATAATAGGTGTAGATGGGTACCTAGATATAATTATGTTCAAAGGTAACTTGTAAAATGGTCAATCAACGGAATGAAAAAGCAAGAATGGGACATGAAGTTATACCAAAATCCCGCAAAGTATTAAGTAGATTAAATTGCCATGAAAGAAAGAATACTAATAATCATAACCGCGGCCGGCGGAGGTGGCTTGCCCGGCCCGGTGCTTCCTCGCTTCCCGTCCGTCACAAAAAAGCGGCCACTTTCTTCCAGGCAACCTTTGGGTCTTACTGCGATATCACAGGTATACACACAAACCACGTTTTATTTAACTTACGCTCAATTTATTTATTTAAAATATAAAAGATTTTTAATATTGATATGGTCACTATAAGATGTTGTTAGGTTAGCTAATTACGTAATAACTTAAGACAGAAGGTCCCTTAAGTAGGGACTAAATAAATTAACCGACTTGGTATTACATGTATCTCACTACTTTTTACGGTAGAAGAACTGAGTTGCGAGACTTGGTTTTTTTACAAGTTATGTTTTTGATGGCTTTATTTATTCCCGAAAAATTTCGGCGTTATATATTTAAAGGGGATACAGAGCAGGAATAATAAATGCAATTGCATTCTAACATAGAGACTTAATCGCTTACTTTGAATATGATATCCAATTTATTTTCTGATTTAAAAATTGAATATTACAAATCCAATGTAACTGCCAACATTTTGAAATTGTAAAGATTAGCATGAGCATGTGTATTTAGGGGATTTTTAATGTCATTCATACTAAATCTAGGAATTACAAGATGTTGAATAAAATAAGGTATCATGGCTAGAGTGCATATAATCTGCAGTTTACTAATTATAGATCTATTTGACCGCGTTCAGACTGCTGCTAAGATCTCATGAGTTGGTTCTTTCAAATTCGAGCGTCACATGATTTTTTACCCAGAAGAGAAGGTTCAACTTAAATTTTAGCTAAATAAAAGAGGAAGAAAGAACTTTTTATAAATCCAATTGAGGAAAAGCGAATTAGTGCAATGTATACATCCGTGTGGCGAAAATTTCTAATTTTCTGTAATAAACACAGTTTTTGCAAGATCAGTCCAATAATGGGAACGTCGAAATCTACCTCCTCTTTTTCAGCATCAAAAAGTAACAAGTTCAATTTCAGTCGACTTCTCAATTCAGCTTAAGCAATTGCTGAAATCACTGCTGAATTCTCAAACATAGAGATATATCCTTATATTTTATTTGAAATAAAAGTATTATTTTTGTTTTAAAAACGTTCCTTTTAATATAGAACTCTCTTTTGTGGGCGGGCTTACGCAATACAAATATTAAACAACAAAAAATTAAGCAAAAATAAAACCGGAGCTCTTGTAAAATGTACAACTTTAATGGAATTTTTCTCTTAACACTAACTTAGCATTATCTAAGCAATAGTAGCTGATTTGGATAATTTTCCAACCCAGAATATTTCTGCTTCGTGTGCAACAGTTGCAACAATAGAGATATCACCCTTTAGGCCACTTGGTGGGTTCCAGGAGAAGGTAACTTCGTTCACACCGTTTGGAATTAGTTTTGTGTGAGTGATTGAATCCTTGGGTCCTTTGCAGTCCAACGTTTGGGTGTTGGGACCTGGTGTGAAAGTTCCGACTGGTTCACTTCCAAGGCGAGCTTGTGCCAAGAATCCTTTGATGTGATCTTTATCTGAGTTGCCTCGGATTGTTATTTTCACTGGTTCGCCAGATTTAACCACATCACTGGATAGAGCAAGACTATATGGTGCTGGTGAAGTTTGGCTGCTTACACCGTGCTGAGGTGTTAAATCTGAGCATGCCTCCTTTGGTGCACCGGTAGAGTTGGACCAGGCCAATGGGGCAAAGGCGCAGATAAAGAAGATCGAAAAGAATTTCATTCTGGAAGAGAAAAGGTATACAATTAATTAAATTACATAATAAAAAACATAAAGAAAACTTTTTTTTGAATTCAAGATATAGCCTCGATTTGAACAAAACCCTATTCGGATTCCTTGTAAGCTTCAATGTTTAAAGAAGCTCTTATTTGTGAAGACTTTAAAGACATTTTCAGTACCACGAATCTTTCCTTTTAAAACATTGCAGCGCAATTTAAGTTTTCACTAAGATTTGGGTTCCATAAGAATTTTAAAATCTCTTGAAATAAATATTAAGTGACTCAATTGGAGACACTGTTTTTAAAGGGCACCAATAGTGTGAAATTCCGAAAAAATATTTTTTTTAATTTTTGCTTTCGATAATACCTTTGAAAATAACATACTAAAATTTTAAGTGCATATATCAAATAGTTTTTGAGTTACAGACATCTGAAGAGCAGCCGCTCATCGTATCAAGATATTGAAAAATGTATGAATTAAACTTTAAACGCGTTTTAGCGAGCCTTGGGAAATTACGAATAAATCGCTGAATTTTCAATATTTTGTTCCAACAATCTTATCATGTATTTACTATATATCCACAAATATATCCTTAAAATATTTAAACATTCCATGCAGTAGTTGTCTCAAAAATCATCTGTTTTTCAGGCGATCACGCTAGTGGTGCCCCTTAAAATTGCTTCACGGGAACCCTGGAGATCGAGGAAATGCGTTTCGATCCTTGTTTTAGGGTATATTTCCGATACAACAATGTAGATTTATTAGTTGAGGCTTCCCGTGTTTTAATATTTTTATATGATGAATGGAATGGTAAATAATTACGATAACGATCGCAGCTTGACTTTTTCCTCAACGAATTTTAAAATAAACAAGATCTTTATAATTAGATTTATAATTACGACTTTCGATCCTATTTGTGTTAATTAATTTTGCAAAATTAAAAGCCACTTATATATGATATTGATAATTGAAACGCTTGCAATAACTATTTTTAAGTTGTTCAGGGTAAAAAAGGTTAATAGACGTATGTATCTATTTTGATCATCAAACTTCACTCCGTGCAAATGAACTTCTATAATAAATTGGCCACTTAAAACGTACTCATTCAATTAACTCCTAATCGACATTTTGTGATACGTAAACTAAAAACTCCAAAGTCATTTATTTATTTCCATTTCGCCGACTCCAAAAATAATACTAAGATAATTAACTGATTAACAAAAAAATTGCGAAACCCCAAACTCATGCGACGATCGTGTCATTAACGATCACCCATTATACATATGCGCAAATGCCAGGAGGTCTCGATGGATTTAAATAATAAAAAAAATCTGTTACTGCTTTACATAACAACTTTTTCCGCAGACCGCCTAACTGGCTTAAAATAAAACGCCCATTTCTGGATAAATTGTGATATATGACACGCACCTTGAAGATCATAACTCATGCAAATTTAAATCAATTTTTAATTTTTGAATCACTTTGGCATTGTGGCTTGATTCGTACTCTGCTAACTAGAGTCTAGCCTCCTAGGGCATCACAAAATAAAAATTTTAATTTTAATGTGAAGAGTGTCAAAGATTATTACAAAATTCGGTCGAACATGAAACCAGTTCTTCTGCACGGCCGTTCTTTTTCAAGATGAACCACTCTTTTTCTTATAGAGTCGGGCGGACCGAGCATTATGTGGGATTTGCATATTATGTAAGCGATGAAAGATAATGGGTTTTTTTTTTTTTTTGTTCTCCAATCATGGAACAATATACGACTATTTTATATGATTTAATTATTGTTATCGCGATCAGTGAGACAAAAAAGGTGGGAATTAAAAAGTTTTTATCTTATATGCTGAATGATTTCATTAATCGTATACCTGGATTTCGTGCTTTTACTTTCTGATTGGGGGCTGCTGTATTTTGCATTTTTGCATTTATGATAATTTTAATATATAATTTTTAAGATTAGTGGAAGAAAAAAAGCGTTAAATCGCTTCACGCGATAACGTGCCATTTAATTTGAATATTTAGAAGAATGAGAGGTTCTTCACTTGTTGCACGTTCGTGTCATCGATGGAAAACAAGATTATTTAAGAACAAAGCCATTCATGTAATTATTCAATTGCGTTCCATCACTTATTTTAATCTTAAGATCAATTAGAGGTATTCGCTATTGTAAGCTTATAAATCTCATCTAAACTTTCAAGTTTTTGGAATTGTTTATTGAGAAGGATGCATTCTAAAAGCGTTAGTGTCGACAGTTCTTGATTTTAGTAAAAGTAAAGTAGTAAAGTAAGTAATTCCTTCGCCGTCCAAATTCCCATTGATTTCTATTCGTTTATGAACAAGAAACCATAAAAGATATATAATAATATTCATCTGGTTGTATTTGGCTATAAAAATTAGGAATCCCTTTAGATAGGAGAATACAGTTTATATTTCACATATTGGTATATTTTGGTTACTTCTTTCTTAAACTCTTTACTTTCAATTGTCTGTTTGTTTATTTATTTATTTGTTCAATATTCATCAAATTCTGATTACTGTACAATAAATGTAATTAATTTAAGGAAGATCAGTTTGAAGCTGATTTTTCAAATTAGGCTTAGGCCCCTATTATGGTTAGCGAGTCGCACAAATTCATTCGAGTCGAAAGGAGCTTACGAAAGCCCTTTTTGGATAAAAATTCCTAACAAAGTTCCAAAATTTTTCGTAAATTCATTTCAGTAGCCTTTGACTTCAATTAATTTTTTCGTTCAAAGTGATTAAAATTACTCGATAGAAAAATAAATTTCACTTCTTTTGACGTTTTGTGAGGAAAAATTAATTGAAAGTCAAAGGTAACTGAAATGAATTTACTAAAAATTTAGGAATTTTGTGAGGAATTTTTATCCAAAAAGGGCTTTTGTAAGCTCATTTCGACTCGTTTGAGATTTGTGCGACTCGCTAACCATAATAGGGGCCTTAGACAAATTAAACTCAAAACTGTCTACATGCACGTTAATGAGACGAGACATTGAGGTAATGGGCTCGTGCATACCATACTTGGTTCGATGATATGGAACGTCTAAAAAAATCGTGAGTTCTCAAGGAGCGAGACGGTACCGAAACCCTGATTGAACTCAGCAACTCGGGAGAGTTAAGTCCTTCTTGGAGGATGTCAGAAATGACGAGGAACTTCGAAATATCACGTCTTTTTCGGAGAGAATCTAAATAAATTAATCTTAGTCTATCCTGGTAAGGAGGTAGATTCATACTATCCAGCCAAGGAAGCCCGCGGAGAACGAATCTGAGAAATCTACGCTGAACCGCCTCGACTCGGTCAATATGCACTGTATAGAAAGGAGCCCAAACGGGACTAGCATATTCCAGAATGGGTCTGACAAAGGTACAATAGAGAAGCTTGGTGATAAAGGGATCGTCAAATTCTCTAGACTATCTCTTGATGAAGCCTAAAACAGAGTTTGCCTTGCCAACGATTGAGTTGACGTGGTCCTCAAAGGAAAGTCTAGAGTTAAAAGTTACGCCCAAGTCCTTGGTCTTGTCAAGTTTAGTTAATAAGCTACCACCCAGCGAGTAATTATAATTAATGAAAGACCTTTTTCTGTAGAACGACATAACTGTACACTTGTTAATATTTAACGGTAGAAGGGTCTGGGTTAATTATTTAAAAAATTAAGATTTTGATAACAAGCAAACACTGAGACAAAATTTCCACATTATTTAGAACAAGGTTTATAAGATTTCTCTATGGTTTTTTGCCAAAAAGAACTCCTTTTTAAAGTCATACAAAATATATCCTTGTTTTTTTTAAATAGAACATTAATATTAAATTCAATAAATTGTATATGCTTTTCTTGTTGTGTTAATTTTAAAATTATTTTAAAAATTTATATGAATTCTTACTTCAGCTACTACTATTAGCAATATAAGTAAGTGGAATAATCAAATAAATTCATATAATCATTGTATAATTCATAATTAAAAAAGCAAAAAATAGGTTCACATAAATTAATCATATGACTTCCATCACAGAAGAAATAAAAGTATATTAGGGACCATCAAATGAAAAATAACTAATATTATATAAAAAAATGTTGCTCCGTAGTACTTCCAATAATATAGACTTATAGAAAAATTAGTGGAAAATCCCTGAACTTGGAACTGCTTGCTTCGGTCGAATTTATTTTAATACCAAAATAATTGCTCCTATGTTACTTTCAACGTTTTCAGCCATTAGTTCTTGACTTAAAAAAGGTCACATTCACTTTTATAAAACATTGTAATAGTAATACAAGCATCAATATGAATATGAATATACCACATTTAATTCGCATCTAACGAAACAAGTTTAAATATACTTTATACAAAGAGATGCATTTATTAGGAACATCATATTAAAAGAAATAGAACATTGTTCTAAGAAAAATAGGAAATTGAGGGGATAAACGTAGTGTCTTATAAATTTATGAATAAAAACCGATTCTTTCGGTAAGCTAATTAGAGGAGATCTCCTTGTTTTCTAATAAGATTTCAGTATACATACAATATTTAGAAAAATTCAATAAGCAAACTGTATAAAAATTTTTAATGTGCATTTCTTATTGAAATTTTATGTGATATTTTTCTCAGTGTATAAATTAAGACTGCGATAGAAAGCAAGGATTTCTTTTTTTTCCAACCATAAGAAAAAAGCGAAGATTTCAAAAATAAGCTACAAAAATGTATTCAGATTTTTCTCTCGATCATTTATGCATTAACTAATTTCAAGCTTAAAAAAGGACAATGCTCTCAAAAAATAGCTGATCGTCAAAGCATAAAATTACCATATATATTTGAGTACGATACCGACCTACAACTACAAAAACAATACAAATTATGTGAACAATTCACGTGAAAACGCAAAAACTTTAACTATCAAATTTTCAATGCATTCATGCATTTAAATTTCCCCTATAATTACAGCCAATTAATTACCATTAATTGGCGCAATTTCTGTGTCTCCTCCAAACAATTACTTAACTTGGTAGCAGCGTAACCACCTTCCGTTCGCCTCGAACAAGCTCCAAGACTCGAAGTGGTTTTTCTTTTTAAGGGGGTTCCCTCTATCTTTATATATTTTGGGCCCAAGGCGAAGAGCCTTTCTGTCTAATGGCAAAAGCAACTGCTGCTGCTGGTGCTGCTGACCAAATCGTAAATGTAAATGCCATTTAGCAGCTTAGCACGACTAGCGAAGACTTAAAGGCTTTAAAGAAACTAAAATTGCAATAGTGTGCAAAAAAAAAAAAAAAACAATAAAAAAAAACACAAATAGTAAGAAAAAAGTGGAAAGCCTTGGCAGTCGAAGATTTTCTACTGTTGCGTGTAAAATGGGAAAACTTGAATTTTGTCTAACATATATGCAAATGCATCGTACTGAGTTAAAGTGCGCATAATTTAAAAAGAAGAAAAAACAATTTTTTTTTATATATGTAGATTCGATCAATACCATTCAAATTTCAACAGTTCATGGGATATATATGTATAGTATGGCGGAAAAAAAATAATAAATTGCGCAGAGAATAGAAGTTGCGATTGCCACAGTTGAGAATGGAAGTTTAAAACTAATCAGGAAGTCGAAGAACGTGATTTAGTAAGATGCCTTTGAAGCTGTGAATGCCTTTCCTAATTTAATCCGTTTAACAATTTTTCCGTATCATGGAGCTTAAGCCAGCCTGGCCTGGATCGATAGGAGTTATTGCAGATTTTATATGCAACCATAAATTGATCACTGTCTGCTGTGGAGAAATTGTAAAATCACGACTTAGTTGGCATTTTGCATATTATACATATATAGTAGTTAGATTTTTATAGGCAGTTAGAAAAAGATTTATGCTCTGAATTGATAATTTTATTATTGTTTAGAAGGCTCTTGATTCTTTTCTATCATATGTAGAATGAAACGTGAAGTGAACCGGTTTAATTGTATGTAATATTATATTTATTGAAATTACTAAAAACTAGCTACTAACCTTTCCTTCAAGTTAGATCGTATAAATAATAAAAATCTAAATAAACATGGTTGTCCTTCTTTTTATATTAAACTACTGATTCTTGATGAATTTGTATATCAACAAATTCTGAATAGTTAGAACTAGATGCCAGCTTGGCATAGAAGGGCAACTGGTTGATTTACAATGCCAGAAGGATCGTGAGTCCGCGGTTTAATCCCGGCTCGGAAATAAAGATCCAAGGAATAAATATCGACACAGCAGTAAATGTCCCTATAAATTTGTGACTGTACTCTGTGTTTTTTGGTTTTTGGGAAATCATAGAGCATTTTTATATTATATTCTATCATCATTATGCATTTAATGTAATTGCAATAACTACAATTTTTAATCCTGTAGAATCCCGCTTCTGATTAACTCATAATAGCTTTTTTTAACTCCTTTCTATTCTATACAGAAGTTAAGCAATCAAAATTTGTGTTTTTTAATATGTTTAATCAATCTCTAGATAAGAATTAAGAGGTCTTAGCCTCTTAACTTGTATGAAAAATCACTTTAAATGAATAAATATAGTACAGTAATCTACCTTAGCATTTAAGAAATGTTAGAAGTATGCTGATTTCTCATTATTTGAGGATACTTCTCCAAATAGACTTCCTTCTTCTGAATAAAATAAGTTTTTTCATACAATTAAGAAGTTAAGAGCTAGAGCAAGAAATAAAAGGTTATAACTTTTTCTTAATAGTGCAATTTCACACCAAACTAAACTACAAATTAATTAGCAAGATTAAGTTATTAATTATATAACAGAATATTGGACACAATCCAAAACAATCTTCAGGCTGTTCGAATTAAACGCTGTAAAAAAGCTTCAGGAAAGCAGGAAAACAATTTTGTTTTCCACATAATTATACCTAATACATGATATTTGGAGAATTGTAATAAATTTTTGGTTCAAGATACTGACACTATAAGAAAAACATACACTTTCATTTTAAAATAATATAGTTTTTGTGATTTATAATTTATTTAAAATGTTATACTCGAAAATTAAGGGGGTAAATTAATTGTGAGGTTTGATTTTTAACACACTTTTTGGATGAAATTTTCTTTTTATAATAAATTATATACTATAAATCTTTTGAACGATATTTTAGAATAATTTTAAATGATAACGTAGTTGGTCACGAAATTAAACTGCATATTCTCTTAATATGAAGGAAAATATATGGGTATATCAATTTATCTTATTTTTAGAAAAAAAACTGCCTGTTTTAAATGTTTAAACACGAAAAAGTGTTAAAAAGAAGACATGTGTAAGAAAAAATTCAAATTATTATGATTATTACATTTTATGGGGTAAACATACAGTTTAAAAATCACTATAATTTTAAGGCTGGTGGTATCACAGATTTTTCTTAAGTTCACAAACAATTTAAATAAGCACAATCGTCGTTTTTTACAATTACACTAGATTAACACTTAACTTTTGCAGGAGTTACCACGCAAAAAGTGAAATTATCAAGGAGGATAGTTTTTTAGTAGCTCACCTGTTTGTTTTGTGATGTATTTTTCTTCACGTTGATTCGCTTGAACCGAACGATGAACAATAATTCAATTATCGCGACGGCTTTACCTTTTTCACCATCCGCAGCGGCCCCAAAGTCCCCCACGCAAGCGTCGATAGCTCCTACTCAAACCTCTGTCGAGAGCCGAGTCAAGTTTAATTTCACTCAAGAATGAGTGACTCAATAAACAGCGCGATTTGGAGATGGTAGTGGAAGTTGCTTGGACTGAAAGCGAGCGCCTTCCAGTGGAAATCACAAGAGGGTACCCCAAAGACAATACAGATTTTGTGCTTTACCATATTCTTCTTTGTAAGGTAATAAATTTTATTTATTTTAAGGCTTCGTAGTTAATAGCTCGGTGCATTCAAATAATTAAGGTTTTTAATAGCTTGCTGAATAAAACTATATCATTTATGATGTAGAATTTGAAAAACAAACACCTATCAAAAAATTGGTCTCGGTTCTAGGTTTAACAATTTGTTGCAAGGAATGAATTCGAATTGAATCTTATCGCTTTCCCTTTTATAGCTGAATTCCATGTAATTTTCCTTACAAGAATTTTTCTTCTCCCAATCGTCAGAGTAAAGCGTATGTTTTTATATAGGCTTGAATTTTCGTGTTGGAATAAGGTTCACGGAATGATTTCATGTTAACTTCACAAGTTGATTTTTACCTGATGGCTGAATAACGAATAAAAGTTCTTATGAAAATTTGTATACATAATTCCGCCATGCCATAGGACTTTTACTAATTATATAAAGCAAAAAGAGGTGTTTACCTTAAAATTTAAAACTTTATTAAGTCTTCAGTTAAATATAAAATTAATTACATTAAAAAGGGGAAGGAAATGAGCAAGCTATAATAAACATTTCCAACTCGATTTTAAAGGGTAGGATAATTCGCGGTTTGAGGGATGAACATAGGAAATTTTGGTACAATTTTTCACGACTCGTATGTGGCGTGTATTCGTTTTACAACTTTTTATAGGTTTTATGTTTTTTTTTTAAAGTTTGTTTTCTATTAAAGTCAAAAAACTGTTTTAAGCATACGTAAACCGTCTCGTACAAGTTGTGTTTGTGTGTGTGTGGTTTTTAAAATCAAGAAAAAAAAAGAAAAATTATATGAAAGAAGAATTAACAGAATTTCCAACGATGTCCACATTCATTGCATAATACAAAAGTGGTCATAGGTTCATCAGCGCTTCTCGTTTGGATCTGATTATATGTGCAATGCCGTTTCTTACATTTGCCACACTTAAGGAGATCGGTCTTGGTACCTTGTACAGTCGCCAGCTGTGCATCATTGATGGCTTCTTTAACGAATTTCTCACGGAGTTTCTTCATTTCATCGCTAGCCATCTCTTCTGGTGTCATTTTGGCAAGTTTAACAGCCGTTATTGCCCCACAAAGAAAATTACTTCGAAGTGTTGGATTCTTCGGATCCTTAAGGTTCGCTACACGTGATCGGATGCGATTTTTGTACTTCATATCTGTATTCTTAAATTCAGCATGTATGGCCTCCTCTAATTCTTCGGCAAGCTCTTCAGCGGGTGGACAACCCTCTGGAGGTTCACCATCTGTTTTAAGGGCGTTCGCAAGCATTTCACGGCATTTTAATCGTACAGCGTCTGTCATTGAATTACTGGAAGCTGGGAAGGTTGATTGCTGAACCTTTGGTCGATCCTCGGATTTTTTTTCCTCTTTCTTTTTCTCCTCTTTTTTGCTAGATTTGTTCGATTTACTGCTGCTACTGCTGTCCTTGCCACTCGAACTTGAATTCGGCGCTGGGGTATTCCCTAGGAAACGTTTCCAATTTTTTATAAGGGTTTTTGCCAGACTTATCACCTCTTCATCTTTGCTACTTTTTCTCAGTTCGTTTACAGTCATTCCGATGCGCGTTTTTCTGAGAATTTCAAGATTAATGTTTAGTGTTTGTAGCGATTTTAGTAGATCTAGCGCTTGCTCCTGACCCTGTGGAAATAAAAAAAAATTTAAGATTTAGTACAAGAACTCGATAGAATATTCTATCCTTCTTGTTTTGATATTACGCTGAACTTCAGTTTAGAGATTGGCAATTCTTCAATTTTGTGTAAAGAGCAAAGGGAATATATTTCCTTATACAAAATATCTATGCACAATGAGGAAGTTCAGTGGATTTTCAAAACAAGAAGAAGGAAGAAAATAAACGTAATAACAAATGTCGGTGTTGCGGGTGGTTTTGGTTTGTGCGTTACGCGGTTTTCGCGAATTTAATCATGTTTAATGCGTGACTGAAGCGTAGTTACGCAGTAAGTGTATAGTAATAAGTAAATAGTTCAAATTGTAGTTTTAAGAAAAATTGAATGTTCAAATTCAAATTTTCAAGACAACTGGATGGTTCCACTTTTCGGAACCCCAGTCCAGAATTCGAATTGATGTACAGTGGACTCCGAAATCTGCTAAGAAATTCAATGTTTTTCCCTACTGATATATAATCTATTTGCTGCATTTAAGTGTTAAGAAGTTAAAAGAAGCAATTGGAGCATTGAATAACTTTTTACTATAATCCTCATTTAGTTTTACCTACAATAAAAGGAAATGAGATCTTTAGAAACGAACTTCTGTCATTAAATAAAAATATTTCTATTAAAAACTTAAGGGGGTGGTGGTTTTAAAAAAATCGATTTTTTTTTTCGTTATTTCGAAACTAGAATCTTTCAAGAATGTATTGTCAATTTTTTGACAGTATTTCATGTTTTACAGCCTTATTAGCAGCCTATACTAAATTTTTTTTTTTTTTTTTTAACTTATCTCGAAACTACTTTTTCTAGCATGGTGTTGTGAAAAAAAAAACAAAACCATTCAGCCGAATCATCTGAAATTTTGATATCAAAAACTTTTTTCTTTTACATTTAAAAATTTGTAAGGCCTGTGTTCAAAGTTTCAATTTCAAAAGAGTGTCATTTTGTCAATTTTCAATATTTTTCTTTTTGAGTGGCTAAAATGATAAAATACATTAATTAAAATACTCTTCGGTATAATTACTTGATGGGTTTGTATTATTAAAATTGAAAAATGCCCCAAAAAATACATCTCGTAATAATTCAAACCCTCAGCCGACTGCCTAAAATCCGCTAAGAAATGTAAGCAAGAGGGAATGAAAAGTGCACTATTTTCTGTTGGGTATTTTGTATGGGACGTGGTTTTTCTCCTCTAGCTGAGGAGCAGTAATTTTCATTACGACTTCTGGAATGCTTTTCATAAACGACCAGAAAAACCTCACTGATTTCGACAGCCATTACAGAGAATTTTAAGATTTCTTTATAAAATTCTGCTAAAGTTCTTGTTCTGAGTTCGTGTGAAAGTAACATTTTACATTAATTTTCAGAATACAAAGAAAATATACAAATTTAGCGTCCATCATTCTACTAAAAAGATAAAAAGCTGTGATATGAAAAGCATCGGCGATGCGGCAGATTTATTGCATGTCTACACCCAACCCAATTTTACAAAAAAAATGTGTAATGTATTGTCAGCTCAGCATGCTAAAGACAGGACTCACATTTCTTCGTTATCTGTTTAAAGAAGAGCTAAACTTAATAAGTTTTCTTGAAGAATCAAAGTTTCAGAGTCCGGTGTTAAATTTTAAGCGGGACGGGTCTCGCAGATATTTTTTTTGGTAGTCGAAATTTGAGATTACCGAGAAACTTCCATTCTGTAGTAAGGAAAATGAATGAGAAGGGCTTTTTGGCTTATATATTATTAGTTTAGTTTATTCTTATCCCACTTGATTATATTTTTCTTTAAAATTCTGGTCTCTGGAGAGTTCTCCTTCAATCTAGCTAGAATTTGAGGTAGAGGATGTCGTTTTAGTGTAGAACGACTTTAACTAGCGAGTATAGTATCGAAAAAAGTGGGGGTTTTTGGAACGCTAAATTACATTTTGAGCGCAGAATCAATTTAATTGTGGTCTTATTTTTTGAATAGAATCGCAGGGTACCGAGTTTCATGAAAAACATAATTCCTTTTTCTCTCCCGGCCACAGAAGGGGATGTTCTGGACGGTGGCCAGTCAGTGGCCGCATTCGCCAAATTCCAGCCTTGACAAGATAATTGGCCACCTCGCCTGAAGCTTTGTTGATAAAAACAAATCCCCTCCAGGTCCATGGGAGCGGATAGGCGCGCATCCGAAGCCCAGCACCCGCCCGGTGCACCTGGTTTAAGGTTATGATGTTGTTACAAAACAACCACCAAAGCACGCTGCTGCACTCAGCCCCAGGCGATTTTTCTCACAGCGATCTCTCTACCCAGCAACATTTCAATAAAAATGGCACAGCTCCAGAGCAAACACAGCTAAATCCACACCGCGAAATCCCTGCTGGAAAATCGGAGGCGAAAAAGATGTCTTCCTTCGGTAAACTCACCGTCCCGTCCGGAGATGTCATTTTGCTCAGCTTCTTCTGTATTTTCAGCACCTCCTCTTCAACGCTCATTTTGTGGGTGATTCTCGTGAATTTCCCGGGCACTAAATTAATTTCCTAACAGTTAAGCTATAGAACGGTGTGGTTAACTCGAGTTTTTACTGTGAAAAAATTGTTTTTCCAAGTGGACGCCTGCCTGCCGATTGTAAAAAAGCTCCCCGCGACCAATTCGCTTAGCTTTCAACCTGGCTGACGGCTTCATTCAACTGTGGTAGCGTGACGACAACGGCGACAACACCAAAATATTTTTTCGCTCAAGAATTTGAGGGGAAATTTTACTCGATTTTACAGCGATGGCGGCGAAAATTCGAATGAAGTTAGCAGCGAATGGATGGAGATTTTTAAATGTAATTTTTAAAGAAAACTATATTTATAATTTTCCTAGTACATTGGGACGTTTTAATTTCGAGTTATTTAATAAAATTTCAATTCGCTTGAATTAAAAATAAAATACGGCGAAATAGTTTGACATTTAAGCACATTTGACATTTCACGTGCTGTTTTGACTACTTGCCGGGTCGGATTTTAATTTCGACAGACGAATTTGCTCATTTTTAAGAGAAAGAGGAGAGAACGTACGAATGTTTTCCGCTAAATTATTAACGAGACCTTTATGCATTGCAAGGGCACAATTTAGGACGTATGGTAAATCTTATTTTCTTTAAATTACCACATTCAAACTTCTCGCGCAAGAATCATTCCGATTTTTTAAAAATTAAAATTGCTTTTTGAGTCTTATCTGAACGGAACATGGGCTAATAAGATAACTAAAGTATTATATTTCCTTTAATTTATCTTAAGGCAGTCTATTAGCGTAAAATTGTTATAAAACCACCAGTATTACATGAACTTTTCCCTCGCATAATGAACAACTTTTGCTCCAAATACCCTTTTAATCCTTTACATCTCGTAATTTTTACATAGCAATAACTCCTTAATTTCTTTATTTTATTTTAATAATAGATTTACTTCACACTTCTCAGCATGCTGCTGGTTTCACCTAATTCTGAGCTGTCTAGGCATTCAAATTTAGATTCTGAGGATTTATTTTCTGAAATTCTTATAAGCTAAATCACAAATTAAAAAAAAAAAACAAAAGTTAATTCAATTTTGTGCTCCCTAGCCTTATAATATTTAGTATAAGGGGTCACACATGTATATATACTGTTATGCATAAAAAATTAAGATCACTTGCACATTGCCATGCATTACTTTCGATGGCTCTAGCTTTTAAAGTACTTGTCGAATTTAAAAAATTAAATGCTCCACATTATATTTACAGTATTTATAGAGTATCCATTAATTTCGACTATAACATAAATAACTATATATTGACGCGACTGAATAAGACCAAAGACTTGGGTGTGTGGTTAAATAGTCGCTTTACATTTGACGATCATGTTGATGCAATATCTAATAAAGCTAACAGCACCTTAGGCTTTATTAAGAGGTGGTCCAAAGAATTCGACGATCCCTATATAACACGACTTTTGTATTGCACCCCTTTGTGAGACCCATTTTAGAATACGCTTGTTGTGTTTGGTCACCTTACTACATAACTCATATTAATCGTATAGAGGCCGTACAACGACGATTTATTCGGTTTGCTCTTCGTGGACTTCCTTGGGAGGACCCTTTTCATTTACCTCCTTATATACATCGCCTCAGGCTCATTAATCTCGACTCTTTAGAATCCCGGCGCAACATCTCCAAAACTGTGTTCGTTATGGAGTGCCTACAAGGCAACATCGACTCCTCGAGGTTGCTGTCCTCTTTTAATGTATCGGTACCCTCTCGCTCTTTGAGAACTAGACATTTTTTAAACATCCCCCAACACCGCACTAATTACGGATACAATGAGCCTATCACATCGATGTCTCGTTGTTTCAATAGTAAGTTTGATAGCTTCGATTTTAACTTATCGAAAATTAGTGTTAAGAACAGACTTTTGTAATTCCATTACTACACGATTTTGTCTTTTCTCTTCAATTTACTTTTCTTTTTTTTCAGTTATTGATGAAATTGAATAAATAAATAAATAAATAAATAAATAAATACAGTATCCTATATTGTTTCCACAAGTTGTAATAAAATATAACAAAACGTTTCTTCAGGACAATTAAAAATAAAATAAAACTCCTGCGTAAAATATTAAGACGATTTCACCCTTTAAAGTAGTAACCTTTGGCATGAATACATTCATTTATTCTCCTTGGCATTGATTGGTCTAAATTATCAATTGCTTCCATTGGGATTCTTGCCCATTCCTCTTTCAGCACCCTTTGCATCCTTTGCTCTGTTTGGTTAAAACTCTATCGCCTAACATCTGCAGCACATTTTCAATTATGTTCAAATCAGGGCTGTTGGCGGTTTCCTTCTCAAAATGTCCCTGTAGTTTTTTCGGTTAACGATTTCTGTGATAACCTCTAAATTCGTAAGTCCATACCCGGAAATACCACCCCATACTGTGACCTTCCCTCCACCACTGTGTTGCCTTTGTTGAAAGCACTCTGGTCAATTTGGTTAGAAAAAATCGAACGGCAGTGAGCGCTGATCTATCGATAGAGATCCACCAGAAAAGTGGCATGTGATTGTCTCCTGGTCACATCCGACGAATCCAATGCGCAAAAGGATTATCTGCTCGGAATGCGACCAGAAGACATGCTCGAGCAAGAGTTTTGTGGTCTAGAGCCCACAGAAATTGGACTCCACAAGACTGGAAACGAGTCCTGTTCTCGAATTAGAGTGTTCTTTTCAACTTTTTCCTAATCCTCGAGTACTGGTACGACGGTTTCCTAGAGAAAACTACCATCCGTCATGTGTTTTCCACTTTTTATTTTAAAAACAATTCTGTACAACTTGTTTTTTTTTCCTTTAAAATCGTGTGCCTCAAAAAGTGAATGGGTCTATTTAACAATCTAGATATGATATGCAAATCATAGGCTCTTTACTGTGATTTGGCTCCATATTATTGACCCATAAGTTACCAAGGGTAATTTAAAAAATTGTCATGTACAATGACTCTTTCGCCTTTTTTCCGATTGCGGAAACCTACGCCGTTGGGAAATTGGCGAGTAACATGGTTAAATCACATTGCACACCGTCAATGTACCCATTTGGATTGTATTCTAGAAGATGATACAAATCAGACCCAATTTTCTTTAACTTATTCAGTCCAACTTTGTTTTACTACAAGATCCTTGTCCCTGAAACAAACACTCAATTCCCTTTTTCTTTACAGCAACCCGAAAACGTTTCTATAAAAGTACAAATGTCCTGTACAGTGACGGAAAATTTGAGGTAACCCTTGATCAGAGGCGACTTAAAACTCCCAAGGGAACTCCATTCGTAGTTAAAAGTGAGCCTCTAGCAATTGCAGTTGCCACAGAATGGGACAGTCAAAAAGAAAACATAGTCCAATCTTCGATGCATCTAACCTCGTTGTGCTTTACAGCGATTGATAATCCAAATAAGTTGCAGAAGCCCGATATGGTCAATTATCTCATCAATTACATCGAAACGGACACAGTTCTCTTCCATTCAAATGTAAGATGAATATCTTAAAATATCCGAACAGATTACAAAAAAAATGTCTTTGATCAGGTTGAACCTGAATTAGGAGAATTCCAAAACAAGGAATGGGATCCGGTGATAGAATGGTTTAATAAAAGGTACGACACTAAACTTGAAAAGACCATGGATATTGCATCGCCACAAATTTCAGAAGGGGATAAAATGAATATTGCTAAATATCTTTCATCGCACGATATAGAGGCACTTCATGGTAATTAGCTATTTCCTTTATTTATAATTAAACCCTCAATATAATATTCATTACTTTGTTTTGCAGGGTTCATTTTTGCAGTAGATACCCTTAAATCAATAATTCTGGCTTTTGCAACTATAGACCGATTTATAACCATTGAAAAAGCTGTGCAGCTGGCTCGTTTAGAGGAGGAATATCAGTTAAAGTTTTGGGGAAGAGTAGAATGGGCCCACGATATGAGCCAACAAGATTTGCAAGCAAGACTTGCTGCCGCTGTTCTGTTTGTCCACTTCCATCGGTCGGAAAGTAATGTTAAGGAGAAACTTATACACTAGGTGAAATATTAAAGGCTTTCTAGACAAAATGAACTAAATTTTTAAATTTGTTGGAGACTGGATCTACTTTATAATTCATTGCTACGGTCAACATTAGTTAAAGAGTATGCTTGCCTTGAAATTCTGAACTGAAAGTAACAGGTCTATAAACATAATTTGTCCTTTACTCCTAATAATAAGAAAAAACAAATTCAATTCAACTTTTAACAAATCTTTATAGTTTCAATCGCTTTATATCTTCCATTCGAAAATCGGTCCTGAAAGTAAGACATTTTTAGAATATTCCATCCATTGCAATTTTTATTTCAAGTTTACCTTAAAGTTAAAATGGTTCTGACTTCACTGGGCGTAATCCTCCAGGCCGGCATATCGCTTCCTTCGCTACTGTCCCAATATTCTGATAATTCAGAAAACTTCTCCAGATTCAAGATTGTAGCAATTTGCGTTAGCCTAGCCATTTTATCCCTAACTGACCACGATGTTGCACCGGTTAGATAAGTACCTAAAGCGCGAACTTCTTGGTCGAGTACAAGGCCTCCTAACTGAAAATCAAATTTCAATTTATACAAGTTTTAAATTGAATTAAAAATTATTTTAAAAGTACCCTGTTAAATGTTGTTTTCTTAATATCTCGCTCTAGTCGGGATGTAACCTCTGAGGCTAAAATACTGACGAGGGCATCATAATTTCTAGGGCTTAATACCGTTTTAAAGGAATTTAAAAGGCCATCGATTTGTACGATTAAGAATTGTGCAAATGTTTCGCCAGCTTCATACGTTGAAAGTTCTTCCTGCAAAATCAGTTTTATTATCTTATTTATTTTTTAAAGCTGCCTGCATTTTAGAATTAACCTCAGACAAATGGTGATTGTAAGTAAGAAATTGATCAACCCAAGGATGCAATCTTGGCTTAATTGCACTCGAACGTAACTGTTGCAGTCCAAAATCAACTACAGCCTTTAGTGAGTCTTTAACTGATTTTAGCCCGGACATACAGCTCTCTAAAATTTCTCCTTCCCTCTTAGTCATTGCGGGAAAGGCTCCCTGGATTTCTTCATTCATCGTAAGCGACAAAGTTTCAATATATTCTGTAGACATATCAGCATTATTCAGTTGAACAATAAAATTTGTTCTCGCTTGTTCCGAATCACTAGTTTGTAGCTTTCCCTGCTGAATAGACGATTGGATAGCGTTGTAGGCCTGTGCTAAGTCGATATAGCCTGAAGGGTATCCTGATTTTAGAGGGCCTCTTAAAGCATTTATAAAATCTCCTTCAAAACACGATGCTGCATTGTTAATCACAGCACAGATTCCATTCATTGATTGTGTATTTATCGAGCGTCTGAATCGAGTTTATTGAGTAAGGAATAAGGTGTTTATTTTACGAGTGGTTACCTGATAGATTTTCGGATAATAAAGAAGACGTCGTCAACCATACTGGAGCACTGTTGCCCAAGCTCGAATGAATCTAATGCAATTGCCTTAAGGACGCTTTCTTCCATGAAATATCTATGAGTTTTTTAAATTTAGTAAGTACTTTGGAATTGGTTTAGATTACATACCTCTCAAAGAGTAAATAAGTGCCGAGGAGCTCTTGCATTTGGCGGCTTAGATCTGATTTTGTAATAAGTATCTCGCACTTTTTAACTTTGGTCGTTTTTTCTTCTTGTTCGAGGGAACTGGCCTCGATGTCGTTCTGTAAATTTAGACAAATTTAAAAGGCATTCAAAATAAACTTAAACTAATTTACCAAAAGTCTCCTTCGCATGAACCTAAAATAGAGTTCCGCCCTGGAATGCATTAGTGTTATCTCAACGATAAGAGCGTCAATATCTTTCGGATTTAGCTTGTCTATTGAGCTCCCTGTTGGTTTTCTATAATTCTCCAGGCTCTGCCCGCTGCTCCCGGTTTTAATATAGTCGTTGATTTGCGATATTCTCTTGTTGATTTGTCGATTTTTATTAAATTCGAGTAAAAGGTGCTTCACTTCCTTATCACACTCCTTCTGCAGGATGTCGTACATCTGCAGGAGGTATCCACTACCATAGCAGGACTCAATAATTGGCTGATTAACCTCTATAACTTTTGCAAAGTTCTCGAGGAGGGAAGTTAGCGTATCAGCGAATGCTACTGCAAATCTCTTCTCTGCCTTGGCTAGTTCGAGAGAGTTTCTAAGTTCTTTTTGGGATTTTACATCCAATTTCTGGCAGATGAAACTAGAGAAATTTCTAATACCCTCCTCGTGCATATTGAGAAGTGGGAAGATCTTAAAGAACCTTTCTACAGAAGCTAGATCGTCTTTTTTAACAGCCTCATTGAATTTTTGTGTAACCAATTCCCTCATTTTGGTTGTGGCTTGTTCTAGGGTCTTTAGGGCGTTACTAACAGACGAAACAGATCCTGCAACATCATCAGCAGTCCTCTGGAGGAGATTTTTATCCATGGAAAGGTATCGGCTTACGTGGGCAGCTCCCTTTTCGAAATTCTCCTCTTTAATTGCTGTTGTCACCCCCTGACTGCACAGCTGGAGGTCTATTAGGTCATGGACACGTCGTTGGCACTCTGATACTCTGCTCCGCGCCTCGTCCAGCCGGCGCACCTTAGCACTCACCGATTCCGCCAGCTCAGCGGTATGAGAAATCATCTCGGCTAGTTTATTCGTATCTTTGTCGACGGTAGCGAGGCTGTTTAGTGCCTTCCCGAGGCCAGACATTTTCGATTCGATGTTGCATTGTCGCGACAGGAAGCCCTCAAGCTGTTCATCGACCTGTTTCTGGAAGATGTTCGCTGAGATTAGCGCGTTTTGGGGTGTTTTTGTAAGGCTTACCTCTTTCTCGTTTATCAAAGATATCGCATTTTGTATCCCTTCCGGTGATGATATATCAACCTCACCGATTAATGACCTTAAGTCCATTATTTTCGTGAATTTAACTCATTTGTAGATCAATTTTCGTGGAGTACAGAAGAAATTTCAATAGAAACGTCATAACTCTAAAGAATTGTCAAATTTGCCAACTGGGTAGATGGAGAGAGTTCAGAAAATATACGTGAATATTTTAAACAGCTTTTTAATCTTACAAATAGTATTCTATTTTAATTTTTAATACTCTCTACTATACTCTGTTCTTAATATTTGTTGCAAAGTTTCATTTGTTCTGTTCCTCCCATAGAATTAATAAAGAAATATAAAATTTAAATTTGAAAGGTATGTAAACTGTACCTATCTTCACATTTATTTTTATTTTGAAAACTTTGACATTTCTCTAGTGCATGGTTTAGCTTTTGAAATTTCTCCCGCAATTTTCCTATTTTAAGCAGAATAACGACGATTTTAAATAGATTTAAACAAATTTAAAGGAAATGGACGAAACGAGGATTTCATTTCTGTGGAAGGCATCTCAATTACTGTCCCCTAAACTACACACGACAAAGCTACTTAAATCTTACTATTTGTGGGTTTAACTCCTTTAAAATCACCCCAATTCCTTAATAACTCCTTATTTTAGAACAAACATTAAACAAGCGGCTGCTGATGAATTGAGTACATCCAACAAGAGCGTATTTGGTGAGAAAACAATTTGTAAAAGGTGCTCTGCTCGATGGTGTGATGGAGATTTTACTTTAACCCATAAACCCAGCGCTGTGAGCAGTCCGAGGGCTAAAAAATTAATTCAAGCCCTAAATAAAGGAGATAAACTTTCAAGGAGGCAAAAAATCCGAGCTAAATGGTTTAAGAAGCGACTGAAAAGTGCTGTGGTAAGAATGGCTAAACCTAAACCTATTTTCCTTATTTATAAAAGTTTAACCTATCTTTAGATCATTACGTGCAATATGTGCAATAATAAAACTCCTATTTATCTGGAAAAGCCCGATGGAATCCCTGAAAAACCAGAAATAGAAGAGAAAGTTGTAATTAAAACCAAATCTAAAAAGAAAAAGGACAAAACGGCTGGGTTGAAGATTCCAAACAATAAACCAGCAGTTGGTAAAAAACAAAAACTTCCTCAACAATCGGGTAAAAAAGATAAAAAGATCCTTCCAACTTCGCACAATATTAAAAAGATCAAAGAGAACCCGAAGCAAGGGAAGATTGTGTCCCAAACAAAACAGAAGAACACGCTGCTTCAGCTGGCCAACTTGCTTAAGGCTGGTTCTAGGCCAGGCAGTAGCTCGAATGATCGCTTAAAAAATTTATTGAAATAAATAAAAAGTACAAATATAATTTTATAAAATAATTGTCGTTTAATGAGACTAGTTTTCTTCTGTTTCCACTTTGTTTGCTGTGATAAATCCCATTTTTTTCGTGCTCTTCTAATTCAGCTCATGGGAATATGCTCCTTGACAATCTACAAGTTTAAAAAGGAATTATTATACTTTTAATTGAATTACTTTATTAAGCAGCAAAATTTAAAAGCAAAGACAGAATTAAGCCAGAATTCAGTTTCTGAAGCCCATTGAACAATTCAGCAATTGTTCTTATTCCTCTTAGCTGAATTGAGCAGGCGACTCTAGAAATCGAATTCAGAATTTCAGTTACTGCCTTTATAAATAAAAAAATTGCGGCAGAAGCAGGTTAAAAATAAGAGAAATATTAAAACCAGAATTTTTTGCATCTGTTGCTTTGATTTACTTTTTCTGCGCTTTTCTGTTTTTATTATTTGTTATGTATTTGGCATTTATTCCGACTAATTTTGTCGGGCAAATCTACAGACAAAAAAGAACCTTAGTCTGGGAGGCCAACAATTTGTTGTTATCACTTTAAACTAATGAGGAAACATATCGAATAGTTTCTTATAGCTGAATTACGTGGTAAAGCTCTTAAGTTAGTAGAGGATTTATTATGCACGCAATTTAACACTATTAGTAGTAAATCAAAGCACTCTGTTAGTATACGACACTCATTCGGGTCTTACAGCAGCCAATGATATTTTTTAACTCAAAATCAGAATTATGAATTCAGTTCAGGCAGTGCTACAACACTCAACAATAGTAGTCAACATGAACAAGTAAATGGCAACAAAAAGAGGTATGTACATTTTAAATACTCATTCTCTATTTTGAGTAAATGATATAGGAAAAAAAAAAAAAAATAGAGAAGAAACATTTCGCATTTTTTTGAGAAGAAGAAAACAAAAAAATGTTTTATATATTCTAACCTTAGCGCACATTTCCCGATAAATTTCATCCGTGTCCCAAGGTCCTCGTTCCGGGAGCTCAATTCCACGTCGTCTTAGCTCTTGTACACAGTCGGTGAGATCGAGGATCGGTAAGGGATCAATGTTAGCCTTGTACACCACCATCACCAAATACTCAACGTAATGTTGTCTGTTGTAAAACCCGAGAGGGAACACAAAAATTGTTTTTCGTTTTCAATCAACAAAAGTACTTTTTTTTAAGAATAAAGAAAAGCAAAAAGAGACAACAAGATCTAGATCTAGTTAGTAGCAGATTTTTCTTTTTTTGGGATAGGGGATGGATCATGCTGATTCGACGTTTTAATCTTACCTTGACTAGTTCTCGTTTATAAAGACCATCAAGAATACCATATGGTTTTGGTGGTAAACGACGATTTCCTCGCTTTACGATCACTTCAAGATCGTCTGTAGTTAGAATGTCGAGCGGATCGATTTCGTGTTTACGAATTTTAAGGCATAGATACTCAATGTAATGATTTCTAGAATTTTTTGTTGGGGATTTCATGAGTCGATATATAGTTGCGATAGTGTTAGGTTTTTGTTGGGAATCATGATGGGTGGGGGGAATTGAAAATAAGTATTTAAAAAGTATTATTACCTGCACAGCCCAGCATGTCCTTCGGGAACATCCCCATTGCATACAGCATCTACAAGACCTGTAGGTGTTTCCTTTTGCAATGGAACAGGACATTTTATAGCCGCTTTGGCGCCATCAGGTTTTTCTCCAGATTCAGTATCGAAGTGTACGTCGTTTATTGCAAGCAATTGCTGCAACTGATGGGGCTCCTTATCCCTCAAATAGAAGAGACAGTTCCTTGGATGATGCGAATGTAGCCCTAGCTTAGCACAGTAGGATGATACAGTGCATTTAGCACCCATCATAAAAGGTTTTCCGCAACCATAACAAAATTCAAACTTACACTGCGTACAGGTGAAATGCATGCATCCGCCTCTGAAATGAATTCGAAAAGTTTTTGATTAGGCGATTAATTATTTAATCGCGATGAATGGGTAGAAGTAAGTCAAAACATTAGTACTTAGGGATTTTTGAGGTCTTATTTTCATTTAGAATTATCTATCAAAATTTATATGTCGTTTTTATATGTAGAAGTACAATAAATATATTTTACTATATATCCTTTTACTTCCTTCTCTTCAATTTAGAATCGGTCGGAAACTTTTTAACCTTAATTGTGGCCAGTCTTTCCAAAACACTTGATAAAAAAAGAGATAAGTCATTGACATTATTATTAAAAAGAAGTAGGCCGAGGTGGCTACCTTGAGGTACACCAAAAGAATTGTAAATCTCCTCAGAAAAAAAAATCCATGGAACAATATTGTTGAGTACGAAGAGATAAATAAGAATTGACCTAGTTCACAAAGAGGGGGGGAAAGTTAAGCAGGCAGAAATGCGAAAATTCGAGAAGGTTAGTTGTTGTAAAATTTTTTTAGCGAAGAGTATTAGAAATTTATTTTCAATATATGTGAATTAAAAATCGAGAAGTGTTTGCTTCGCTCTTAAATTCTATGGAATTTTTATTCAAAATAACCTAATAATAATAATTTAAGGGTTTTTGGAGTTGCTTATTTAAAATAATGAAAAAAAGGTTCATTTAAATGTAAATTTGTAAATATAATAAAAAAGTTTCATTTCAACTTCGCGTAAAAGTTTCATGTATCGCTTGACTATTTGAACTTATTTTTTAAAACTCACCTGGCGAGAGAATACTGAAAACGGCATTTAGGGCAACTAATACCATGCATTTTTAAATGCTGTGCCACACCCTCAGCTTGTTTTTCGGGGTCGTTACACTCTTTCCATTCTTGGAATTTTTCACAAGTTAATCCTTCATGCTGCTTTTCCCACTGAGCAGGGTAAAAATAACTAAGTATCGAATAATATGGCAAAAAGAAATTACCGTCTTCCTGCACTGTGAGCACGTTACAGATCCACAGTCAGGGCATGTGAGTCTTTTCTGCTTTGGTCTAGCAAAGAATCCAGACGAACATTGTACACACCATTTAAAGTTGGGATCCTGCATCAAAGTCCTATCTCTAAGCTTCCTCTGGAATAGCTCGTGTACGTCTTCATCAACAATACTTTTTAAAAATATATCCAAATTGGAGAAATATTCCAAAACTTCATCCTCGTGGATATCAGGGTCCTGAAGTTCTGGCATTTTACAATAGGGACAAGTACAGTCTATGATGCTGCGATCAGTGATCTATATAAAATTCAGTTCAATCACATCATCGAATCTTTAGATAAAATTAAAAATGTTACCTGAATAGTAAAATAGTTTTTAGCGCAATCTTTACAGCATTGGTGAGTGCATTTTAACATAGAAACTATTTCATTCATCGGATATTTTCCTGTGCATAGTTCGCATTCTTGCTGAAGAAGTGCAATTGCCTGATCAAGATCACAGCACTCCTTTGCAGCCCATAAGGCTGCTTCTTTTTGGAATTTTAAATTAACTAAAGCTGCAGCCAATTCACCTTCGGCGAAGTTTCTTACTAAACCTTCATCTAACAGTTTTCTAGAAAGGATCTATAAAAAATTTTAAAATTAGAGACAATTTTTGGAAAGAATAATCCCATTTACCTCAGGAGGATCAGGTTCTTCCAAACTCTGGTAAGCTCTGAAAACCCTTCCAGGTGCACTTTGTTTTCTATTCAGCGTTTGCTGAATATCTTCATCATCAGAAGATGTTGGATTTTCGTCACTGAAGCATGTTTCGTGGTATTTTTTCTTAGGTATTTTACGAACTGGTGGTGGTGCTTCAAATCCACTTTTTGATGGTATATTTGGACCAGCTTTTACAACTTTTGGTGTTATTAATCTCGAAATTGTTTCAGTTACAGAATTAGCTTTTGTAATGATTTTTGGAGGAGCTAATTTTGAAGGTTTTATTGTTGGAACCGTTTTAGGCGGAGCTTGTGATTGTTGCTTGTTAAAAAGTTCTTGTTGAATAGCTTTAATTGATTTTATTGGAGTTGTTGTTATCGACTTTTTGCGAACTGGTATTCTATTGGGTTTTTGAGTTTTAGTACCCTTAGCCTTTTCTTTTGGCTGTGGAGCTTGTTGTTGGTTATTAACTATCTCTATTTGGACTAGAGTTTGGGTAGAATTTTGGGGTTTTTGAGGTTCTATAGAAGAAATGTTGGTAGAAGTGGTAGGTTGATTAACCGCCATATTTTCAGGTGGTGGGGTTTGTTGACCGTTTTGAGAAACAACGATAGGTACGCTATTCGAAACTGAGGGTTGACTTGAGGTTTTGGGATCGATGGTTTCAGAATTTGTTGGAAAATCAGTTTTCAATTGTTGGTCAGCTTGCGATTGTTGAGCAGTGCTGTTCTGCGCTTGGTACTCTGTTGTAATAGTGGTATTTGTTTGATTTTGATCATGCATTGAGTTAAGATTTTCCTGAATATCTTCAGTTGGTACAGTTTGAGAAATCGCAGAATTTGCACTATCAGCAGTGTTGACTGGATCCGCATTGTTTACAGCATTTTGTATTCCACTATCTTGAATTTCTTCATTACTAGAGGCTTCTTCTTGCACTAAATTATTTGTTATATTCTCGCTTTCTGAATTTGTAATTACTTCCACCACTTCAGATTGAAGAATTCTATTTAGTTCGTTAATAGATTCTATAATTTCTAGGGAAGCATTTGTGTTGATTGGTTGTTCAGGTTGTTTAAGATCTTCATTTGCAGTTTTCACAATATTATCTTCTACTGATTGAACAACATTGTGTTTCTCTTCAATAGTTATGCTATTTTCTGCAGGTTTAGGTTGTTCGGATATACTTTCTTGATCATCAACGGAATTTTGAACTTCACGTGTAGATTCGACAGAGTTATCTTGTTTAGAACTACTAGGTATTTGAACAACTTCTTGTTCTCTTTGAATATTTGTGGATATAATGCTGTCGTTCACTACCTCAGCTCCAGTTTGAGTGCTCTTAAGGTCAGGACTTTTATATGGATCCTCTTTAACTGGCTGAATTTGAATACTTTCTTCAGAAGCATCTGATTCTTCATTTATCTCTGAACTATCTTTTTGTGCTTCTTCAATAATATTTGTAGCTTGTTCCTTGTTTGCACTACTTTGAGTCATAGCGACGTTTACAGATTGCAATTCATTAATTGTTGGAACTACTTCAGATTGCGAACTCTGGTTTGCTTCGCTAGTACCAGGTAATTCTTGATCGCTTTCATCCATATATCGTAAACTTTCCATTACCTCAATTTCTAGACTTTCAGTAGCATTAGATAGTTTAAATTCCTGTTGAACTGATTGAGCATGCTCAATTGTAGCACTAATTTCTTCTGTGCTTACATGAGGTGTTGAATCTTCGTTTTCAGAGGTAATTGGGGGATTGTTTTGATTTTGTATTGATTCAGAAGCAATGTCCCTTTCTTCTTGACCTGTATGATAATTTATTTCAGCTTCAGTTCCTTCAATTGGGGAAGTAGCATGAACTTCGATATTTTGTTCTGCTTCTGTTTCTTCAACCTGTGATGTAGAACGCATCTCACTTTGGTCTGCTTCAGATTCAAGATATCGATCATACTCTTCTTCAGTACCAGAATATTCTTCAACTGATTGTGCTGCTTCTTCACTTTCCTCATAGCTCATTTCTTCTTCCTCTTCTTCGTCAACCTCTTCATCTTCTTCATCATAATATTCATCACTATAATCTTCAGTATATACCTCTGAATATCCATCATCATCTTCAGATTCAAATGAAGCAATATCAAAGTTGATTTCTTCTTTCATTTGTTTGATAATTCTTTGAGTATCTTCAACTAGTTCAGATAAATTTTGTGGTGTTTTCATTGAACTATCTGGACCTTGTTCTGAAGTACTTGAGCTTGGAACAGGAGTTTCTCTTTCGGTAAGTGTAGATGGTGAATCCATTTGACTCTCATCTTCACTTAAAAGATCATTATGTTTACGATCATCATCATTTATTATTAAAATCATTTCATTTGTTGACATTGTTGATAATGTTGGACTTGCAATCTCTAAGCTTCGTTCAAAAGATGGTGAAGCAATATTTAATCTTAATTGAGAAGCATTTTCGGCGGTATTTTCTTTTTGGGGCATTTGTTGTGGATTGAACGCCTCATCGCTGTGAACACTAAACATTTCTTCATCGGATGTTGAATAGTCCTGAATTGTATCCTCTGAATTTTGTGGAACTTTATCTTCAACTTGGATGAATTCTTTTACAACTTTATAAACAAATTCGAATCGTTCATCATCAGAGCTACCTTCAATACCACTAAAAAGTTCTTCTTCATCTGAAATTTCTTCTTCTTTTGTATCTTCTTCAGCTGTTTGATTATTATCTTCAGCGAAGTTATCGGTTGCTTCTTTTGAGTTTTTATTCAAGTTTTGGTTATTATCTTCTATATTGTCTGTATTAACAGCATTTTTAGCTATTATTGGAGTTTGTAAAACAATACTTGCTGTACTTACTTTCCTTTCATTTTCTTGTTCATTTGAATATTGAGATTTATTTTCAGTTGTAGAAATGTTTGCTTCATTTTCCTGTTGTTTGGAAGGTCCTGCTTCAACATCAATTTGTAGAGCTATTTCTTCTGAATTTTGATCCTCTGCACCTTTAGTAGATTGATTAGAGTTTACACGACTATAATTTTTACGAACTGGAATTCTGGACTTTACCGAATTTCTTCTAGGCTCAGTATGATTCTGTTGTGCTTCATTAACTTTAGATGCCTCTTTTGTTGTAGGAAGATCAGAGCTATTTGTTGGTATTTTATTAGATTTCTCTGCTTCTTTTTCTGGAGTTTGTTTATTTTGTGATTTTGTATTCACTTGGCTTTTATTTTCATTTTTATTAATACTGTCAGTTTTGATATCTTCTATAGCATATGGTTGGTTATTTTGAAGATTATTTGAATCTTCATTTTTGTTTTTCTCCTTGTTTGTTTTATCCGAAGAAACTGCCACTGTTTCTATTTTTTGGAATACCTCGTGATTTGTAATTTCATTTATGTTTATATTGGTTGCTTCGGTTGAAGAAGAAATAGTTTTTATTTCTAATTCTTCTAATTCTTCATGAGCTGAATCTTCATCTTCTTCCTCTGTTTCATCTTCTATTTCTTCCTCTGGTGCAAAGTCCATTTTAAAAGTTATTCTCTTCGCATTTTGTATAGTTAAAAATCTTTTATGTTCCATTAATATTTTTATACGATTCTCAGGAGTGTACTTGAAATCTTCCAAATTCTCAGTTTCAAAATATATTAAAGGTTCTTCTTCTTTAATATTTGAATACTGCAAACTAGGTATAATGACTTCTCTCATAAGATACTCTCCAGGATCTTCAGGAGGCCGAACAGGTTCTATGAAATGTCTTTTATCCTCTTCCTGTTCACCAAATATTTCTTTAATTTCGTCATTTTCTTCTTCTTGTAACTCTTTTTCAACTTGTTCTACTAAATCTGGAATAATATCCTGAATATGCTGAGATACAAAATTTTTAATATCTGCTTCTACATCATCAGTACTTTCATTCTTTGTTGGTATGACTATTGGGCTTTTTACTAGCAATCTATCTGTGACGGTAATTGGTGAATCAGCAAAATCTGGTTTTAAATTTTGTCCATTCATTATGCCACCAAGCATATTTTCAATGTCAAGAAGCATTTTTTCGTTTTGTTTTGCTTGATTCACTTCCATGTGTCCGATGAGTGTTTCTATGTCTTTTAATAAATTTTGGTTATGGCTTGATGCACTTTCAGCACCTTCAGAATAGTCCTTATTTTCCCAACTGCAGTTTGAAAGATTTGATACGGAGTCTGTTCCGCCTAATGAGTCCTTTATTGGAGGATCTGGAGTATTCCTTGATAATAAGGAGATCGTTGAATCTATGTTGGCGTTTAAAAAGTCGTTTATTGAAGGATCTACGTCTAGAAGATGGAAAAAATTGAGGGATGAGTTTTTTTTAATTATATTTTATATAAATCTATGTGCAGTAAAATAGAAAAGCAGACAGATCGATTGAAGATCGTGGAGATCAATTTTTTAAAGAATAATTATTTTCTAGGGAAACCAGAAATGAAAAATTAACAGAGTAGAGGTATATGGCAATATTTTTGGGGATTTTTGGCAATTCTTTAAACCAAACTTATTGCAGTTTTTCAAATTTGGCATTATTTTTTAAAAAAATGCTCAATAATTATATTTTTCTTTGGCGCCAAAATAGGGACCCTATATTTCTTGCATGAGTTGTTGTTTTTAGTGCGGGTTCATTGTGGATTATTTTATCATAATGTTTGATACATACAGTAGTTTGAAAAAATAATCTTATATTCAGGAAAAACTAAAAATCAACATATTTCACGAAATTTGGAATTGAATTTGAAAATGGTATTGGAAGAAATTGGTATTGTAAGGTTATTTTATACTTATGATTGTCTTTTCATGAATAAGTGTAAAGATGTGTACATATATTGGAAATTGGTTGGACACATACAAATTTCCAAAAATATTGGATTGTTCTTTTTAGACATTCATTCAAAATTCCTTGGAATAGTGAGGGAAATTGACACTTATTGTTAAAAATGGTAATATTTTTAATAAATCTAAAAGCCGTACTACACCTGAAATGGTCGTTGACGCATTTTAAATTTGTTAATGAATTAAAAGATCTACTCCTAATGCATTAACATAAAAATTAAGGGCAAGGTCTGTATTAATTTTGGATACTTTACAATCTGAAAGGATTTCGTTCTTCTCTTCTTACTAAAACAAAATGTATTAATTTGCGTAACCCTGTATATTTCCAAAAAAAAAGAAAAGAAAATTCCATGATGCCTTTCCACAAGTAGTACAATTGAAACAGCTACTAAAGGCGCTAGAACCACAGCAATACTAACCTATTCTAGCCGTGTCCTGATTTTCAGAGCTCAACACATTTCCGCTCTCATTTTCGACCCCAGTCGGAGGACCCCAAATTCGCATTAGAAATGGTTTAAGCTGAGTTTTACCCAAATCGACGAGTGCCAATTCAAGATTTCCGTGATGCGCAGTGAGGGCGGTTACAATATCCTCCCGGGAGTAGTTCCCACGTTTCGAGAGTTCCAGATATTTCTTCTGGCGCTGCTGGATGCATTCAGTGACGGCGTGCCATACATTTCCCCGGTGCAAACGAAGGGCTTCTCGGGCTTCAATGGCGGATATTGTCCCGATTACGTTCTCCTTCCGCTCCTGTCCGTATTTTGTAGCAAGAGTTTGAACGGTTTGAATCAATTTTGACCAGTTTTCACGGAGCCAATTTATGGGATGTGCATCTCCACAGTGTTTTAGAGCTGCTTGGACCTCCTCGGCATTGAATTTGTAATGTTCAGCTTCCTATCGGAGTAGGATATCTCTTTTTGTAGTTATATTATATATCATATTAGGGAGAAAGGATTTACCTTTAGCAATAGTACAAGTTCCATTCCAGGATCTCTAGGTTTCATGTCTCGCCTAAGGTCATACTGGTCGAAAAATGTTGTATCGTACTGAGTCTAAGAAATATTGAGGGAATTTTTAATTTAATTTCGAAAATATCAAGCAGTTTATTATTGTTACTAAATTTTTATTATACCTTAGACCAATTTTTATATTATTTCTAAATACTATCTAATTTTAATTATTATGTGTATTTAATTAATTTATTTTAATAATTACTCTTTGATAGCTGAGCATATCAGCGATCGATGGTCTTCTTGGCAAGTAGAGATCATCTCGACGAAGATCATTTTGACTACGATATCGATCTTGTTTGTATCCAGTCATTTCACGAAAGTAAGGAGTCGTGCTACGTTCGAAAAATGCACTTATTTCTGGATCCATGTTGTTCAGATCAACATTTTGCTTTCTGTTTAATCCTGTGGGACTCATGTGTCGTTTTGGTGGCGTTGGAGGTAAGCTCTGAGGATTAAATGGTTTTTCTATCAGTTAGTTTTCTAAATAAGAAAAATAAATCGTAGTATTTTTAAAATTGCTTATAGAAGATGGCCCTTCGGGATTTAAATTTCCCAGTATTTTATTTTATATTTAAGTGGACAACCCTAATGTTTGAAATTTATAATCTGACACAATACGCTAATTTTGTGATGGAAAAATAAATATTGAAAGACATTTCACTCATCATCTTTAGGGATGAAGTTCATTTTCTTTTGGATGATTTTATTAATAAGCAGAATTGTCGGATTTGGGACCAATAAAAATCCTCGTGCTATTTTGTAAAGTCCAAGGTTTATGCTAACAAATCACAAACAATTCCTGAATTCAAAACATAAATCCAACACGTTATTGCTGAAATTGAGCCAATTGACTTGGAAAAAGTCTTTGAAAATTTGGTCAAAAGGGTAGAGGGTCCATAATTATTCTCAACATACGATTTTGAAAAATAAAGTTGACGTGTTTTTGGCTTTTCGTAAAAAAAGCTCCTCAAGGGGGTAAACGACCCCTAGCACTAATAAGTAAATGATGTATATTCTTTCAGACATCAGTGAAAACCAGTATTAAGGGGTGTTTGGAGTCGCTGATTATAAATCTGACGTTAAATTTAAAAAAAATCAAAATGGCGGATCCAATACGGCGGACAAACTTTTGAAAAATACACCAATTTTTATAAAAAAAAAAACAATAAATAAAAGTACCCCCTAAATGTGCGTATCCGCAGGTAAAAAAAAAAATACGTGTCTCTTATTTTTCGATACTCTATAACATATTTCAGTTTCATCAAAATCGGTGAGGCACACCTGAGAACGTTTCCTTGTTAGAAGAAGAATTTTAAATTGTAAAATAATCGATCTTTTAATATTTTTTATTTGATGATACAATATCAACAACTTTACCGTCAACTATGATCGACAGTATCGTTTTGATAAAAATCTGAGAAAATCGAAACTTCAAAATATTATCAAAATCTAAAAGATAGATAAAAGGAAAGTTTGATATTAAAGCAGTCGTAGTACTTATGCTGATATGCTGTATATTTTTTTAATGATTAAAAATATATTTTAGATTAGAAAAGTAGTATTAAAAAAGAAAAGAAATATACCTGACTATCACTGTTGAAGCTCTGTTGGCTCATTGCTCTGTCACCAAGACGAACATTGTTAGGGCTAGCAATCGAGTAAGATCTTCCTGTATTCCTTGTTGGAGGTCTGTCTGTAAGCTGGTCATTATCCCTCGAAATTGGTAGGGTATCATAAGTCTATTTGAGTGTTATTATTAATAAAAAATATACTATTAAAACCAAAAATAAAAAATACCTGAGTAGAAATACTCTGTGGTGGCGGAGATGTTCCCGTGGACACAGAAGTTGCTTTCTTCGTCTCTCGTGGTGGTGATGGACCACATGCAGTCGAAGTCTTCTTACTCAGAGACTTCTGAGTTCCAGTTTCGACCTTCTTCGTTGTGGTATCTGATGTTTCTTGATTGGCAGTTTGGCTATTTGCTGTAAGGTTTTGTTTGTTTCGTTTAGAAGCAGTAGCAGCAGCAGTTTCACTAATGTTTTGTTCAATGGAAGCCCAAATGTCCTCAAGGGACATATCCTGTCCTACAAAGGGGAATTCAACAGAAAATTTTTGTTATCACAGACACAAAACACGTGGAATTGGAAAAAAGCACAAGGTAAAATTTTCGACGTGTTTGTGGAATTATTTATTTTTAATTTTAAGTTTATACTTTTTCTTATTGTTTAATTTTTCGTTTATATTTTTTATTTAGTTAACGAAAATCAAGCAGGACGAGCGTTTAGGATTTTTTTTTTATTGTATGTGGTTGGCAATAAATTCATAAAACTGAAACATTGATCGGAACACCGTTTTTATTATTTTTTCAACGATCAGTGTGAAGCAGGATTGAATGGATATCATCACTTAGGTGCAAAACATAAATATATTTTTTTTTTTTGTTAAATTCGTTTGGAAGTTTATCTATTTTTTTTTTGTTTTGTTTAACAAATAAAAAAATCGTACAAAGAATTTCTAAACGCTGAACAAAATCGGTTCACACTAACTAGAGAGAAGCAACAAACGTAGGGTATGTCATCACACATTCGGGTCACTTGGCTTTTGTTCCCAGCCCAAAGGATATCTTCCTACTCCTACCTTTTTTCTTCACACGGCTCTGATCTTCGGACTCTTCAGAAGATGGTGCTATTTTCATAACTCCGATTAATTTTGTGGTTCCATTCATATCGGGCTTCTGCTGCTGTTGTTGGTGTTGTTCTACCTTTGGGGCCTCTTTAGGCGATTCGGGTTGTTTAGGTTTGGTAGGTGAATGAGTCGGGGTCTTACAACAAATAGCACAAATTTGTACGTTCGCTTCATTAACGTATGTACAAAATTCGCATTCCCATTCGTAATCGGGCGCTGAGGGTGGAGGTCCTACAGGTCCGTCATTTTCGGGATCTTCTACTTCTTGCTCTTCAGTGCTGGGTTCGATATTTTTCGGTTTTTCTGGAGGACTGCTCCCGCGTTCTCCAGAACTATGTCGACTCTCTACAGAATTCTGTTTGGGCAGTTGAGCTTGTTGCTGTTCCCGAATTTGTTGGGTTACTTTTTCCTGAATTTTAGCTTGAACCAAAGCTCTAGTACCTGGCTCAGATTCAGAATCTGGAGTTATCGGGGAATCAGAGAATCCTTTTTTAGGGGATGAAATTGAGCTCCGTTCACTTCGATCGCGGTTTAAATTTAACGATGGACGTGTAGCAACCTTTGCAAGACGTTCACGTATTGCTCGCTGGGAGTTTCTACCCCTTGGATTGTGTGTCTCACTGTCGTCTTCCTTCTCGAAATTTTGTGATGCTGTGGAAGGTCTTCGTGATCTACGATTACCGATTGCACCAGATCTTATGGATCTTCTATCGTCTTCAGAGTCTTCGTCATCTGTGGGTTCTTGCTCAGTGTAGCTGTTCCTCTTTCTTGAGGACATGACCGATTTTCGTGACTTGATACTTAAGGCAGGTGATACTGCTCGTGATCCACTTCGTGATTGCATTCTTCTGTTTGGTAAGGGAGTTGGTGGCATGCCTAAAACTGAAGATAATTTTTTTTTAGAAACATTGTACAATAAAAATTATTTTTTTAATCAATTCTTATGTAATTCCTTGAAATTTAAATGTTGTAATTCATAATGACTACGTTTAAATCGTTCCCTTAATATTATACTATTAAATTACGTAGTGCCATAGAAAAATAAAGTCAAGAACTTTCATCTAAAAGAACTGAAGTGAAACGCAATTTTTGAAAGCATGTTTTCATGAGATACCTGCAAACTTAAAAATGTTTTGAAATTGCATACCATAGGGCAGTTTAAGTTGAAGAAAAATGTTACAAAAGTGAAATGTCTTTTTTATAAAGAACACAAAGCAGCACCAGAAGCCTGGCAACATTCACTAAATACAATCAATGTATTATATATAATCATGCCTCTATCAGCAAAGCTATAGTGCGATTTGTCCTAAATTGCTTAATTGCCTTACGGTATGCAATTTTAAAAATTTTTTAAGTTTGTAGGCATCGCATGGAAAAGAGCTTTCAAAAATGCTATTCATTTCTATTGTTCTAGATGAAACTTCTTGTCTTTATTATTCTATGGTAGTACTAGTCGTAAGTTATTATTATTATAATTACGATGATTAAATAACTAGTTTTTTTCTATAACATACGTTGTGAAGTCAGTGTCCTGTATAATTTGATAACCGATCTATGGATTTTCTTGAACTTGTGGGTAAAAACGTTGATGAAATTAATAAAAAAATTAAATGTGAATTGAAAATCATAGTAGAAATTCCTATTACTAATTGAGAAGTAATTACTTAGACAATTTTAAATCCAAGGATTGGGAAAGTTTAATTTTTTGTTAAACTAAGATAGACAGAAATTGTGGAAATGTTTACCATTATTCATCATTGGCATCATCCCCATTGGATACGGATACATGTTGGGACCCATCCAATTATTACCCCATACTGGTGGAGGATGCATTGGTGATTGCTGCGGGGGGAAGTAACCTGGTGGCATATTGAGGCTCATATTGGACCCATTCAAATTTTGAGACCATTCATTTTGACCATTCCAACCTTGAGGTGTGTTACAGCCCATGCAATTAAGATGAGCCATTGACTGGGCCTGTTGTAAGACTATTTTTTAGTGAATTTATTACTTAAACCAATCCTACCTGATGCATATGATTTTGTGGATAGGCATTTTGAGTTTGTCTCTGTCCTATTCTATCCAAATTAAATACCGAAGTGCTCATATTCCTCACAGGTTGCTGCTGTTGATCCTGATGGTGAGGGTAATGAAAATGAGAACCTTCGAAAGAGTTACGATTTGAATTCATTCCGGACGATATACTTCCGGAACGTAGTCTAGTAGGGGATGGTGGGCTAGACCATTGGTCAGATGATAGGTTATCTGGATAATTAATGCCCCTATTTGTCTGTAAAATGGTTTTCAGCGTTTATTAGAAAAAGCATAATGGACGAAATAGGGACGATAGTAACTTACATGATCATTAGCATTAGATGAACCACTTAATCTTCTCTGATCCTCACTTCTTCCACCTCTCATCGATTCCTGATGTTGGCGATATCTTTGCTGAAGTACAGCCATTCTATCTAGAGTAGCACTAGCTTTCGTCTTAATCTTTTCTAGAGTCAGTGATGGAGGACGTTGAATTGAATCAAAAACTGATCGACCTGTTGGTGTTGTAGATCTTGGCGATGATGTCTGCCTGAATGGTTCTGTATTTGGTGTTTCTGGAAGTGGACGGGTCCCTGGATTGATCATTTTACGAAATGATCCCATACGATCGCGTAAAGATAGAGATGGACTTGGTGGTGGTTGCATTGATCCTAAAACCTACGATTTAAATTGGCGATTATGGTGCAAAATTTAAGCGGTGGGTTTTTTTTTTGTTTTTGAGGATATACTATATATATTTTTTGATAGATTTCGTGCGAGGACCTTTAGGAAGATAGACAAATGCGTATATAGGTCTCCCGGGAATAACAATCGTCGGGGCTTTTCTTTAGTGGAAATTAAATGTGCAGTATTCTAATCGATATGATATTGTTTGTAAAAATGGATTTACTGATAATAGAGCAGCGGTCAAAAGTCCTATAACAATAAAACTGATTGCCGAAAGAGCTGCTTTAGTTTTGCAACACTTCAGTTGTCTGCTCTGCTTAAGTTTTAAGGATAAAAAAAACCTTGACTACCCCTTTAACCAAAAAAAAAGTAGGGTGTAAATTAAAAACATAATCCGCAACATTAAACTACGACACAACATCAAAAATGTCTACAAAACGAGTAGATCTCACGTCAAAAAATAAATTCGTACCAACTTTATTTTTTGGGATAAATATATTTATTGTAAAATTTTCATAAAGAAAAAATAAATTAATAAAAATAATAAAAAATATATAGAAGAAATAGATTTTGGAGAATACGGAATGGGTGTTAATTGAGTGAATTGGGAAGATAGTAAAGGTAACAACAGTTGATAGAATTTCTAAGAAGATATAGAGCAACATAATCGTCAACAATTCATCTAAAAAAATTTTTTTTTTTTCTAAAAAATATACTATTCAATCTTTGGTTGGTTTCATTTTTGGGTTTTTTGTTTGGATTTACGAGATGACGCAGACCCGTACCTGTTCCTTTCTCATTGGAAGCGGTGATGGCATACTCTTTTTATTACGTCGCGGCGGTGGTACTGGCGCTGTTATCAAATGAGGATCTAATTTTGGTGGTAGTGGCGGTTTTATCGTCTGGCATTTTTCAATTGCCTTTAAAAAAAAAAAATTAATTTATAAATAAACAAAACTTTTAACAATATAAAAAAAATGTATAAATACTTTTCTTAAATGTAACTGCCTTTTTGGATGCCTATGGAACATATCATCACAAGAAGCACAGAATATCTGTTGACCACATTGCTCACATCGAACCCATGGTGATGGTGATCCACATAGTGTGCATTTAAGTCCATCGCTCCTCTTCGTATCTGGGAATTATTAAAAATAGGAAAATTTCGTAATAATAATTCAAAATAGAAAACTTTAAATTTCAAAACAAACCTGGAGTTTTAGGCCTCAATGGACTCGCATTCGAATATTGCTGTCCAGAGAACTCGATCACTTCATAATCTGGTTCAATTTGATTCTTTTTTGGCGGCAGAGCTGGGGGTGATCTTACATTGTCAGGTGGTGGTGCAGGTGGTTTTGGTCCAATACGTTCATGTGTTTCACTCTGTAGATGATATAAAAGTTCAAATTTAGAGTTTGAGGCTTTTAATTGAAAAAGAAGATATGTATATGTTTTTTTAAATGTTTCAGTATTTTTGTGTATAGAGTGTGTGTGTAATTTTGATTTCTTTTTGTATCTATGTTTCTTATTGAGAAAGGTACGAATAAACTATATTTACCACCCATTCAGGCATTGATCGACCAGTTTTCAATTTTGGTGATGTTGGGGTCTGGAGTTTGGTAAATCCATTAAAGTTCTGTAATTAGAAATAGAGGAGGAATAAGAGATAGAAATAAATTTTCTATATAGTGAAATTCTTAAGTCGTCACAATTAATTAACTTAAGTTAAATAAGGGAAATTTTGAGTTTCTTTTATTCTGTTTGAACTCAAAAGCTGGAAACTTACTCTTTCAAAATATATTAAAGATCAGAAATGAGTAAAGAAGGTGTTAAATAGTGCTCCATTAATAACAATATTTTACATTTATTGTTTTAACGATTTTACTCTTAGTTCTATAAGTTTCAAGTTGTGGCTTGTCAAAAATAAAAAATTATAAATAATAAAGTTCGATAAAGTACAAAACGAATTGAAGACTAGGAAACTTTTGTGATTTCGATGAATTTCTCGATTATTTAATTTCCAGTATAAAGGCAATTTGGAGAAAGTTTCATCCCTTAATAATTAACCCCCAAGGGGTGAGAATTAATTTTAAAAATTTCAAAAAAATTAATATCTTTTGAACGCGTTGACCGATTTGGATGGGATTTTGACATGTTATAGATGTCACTGAGGCGCATCACACGATATTATGGAATTGAAAACTGGATATAACCTAAAAAATTTTTTTTTCCTTTTTTCAAAAATTTTTTTCAGTCATTTTGAATTTTGGTACAATCACCAAAACTTTGTTGTAGCTTCCTAATATAGTTTTTTATAACATATATTTTTTCCAGATTTTTTTTCCACCGGCGTGACATATAAAAAAATTAAAATGTCGATTTTTATTGGTTTTTTGTAGGTTATGACTGTAAAGCAAAATCGCCACAAATTGTTTGTGAGTTTCTGGCGTAGTTTTTTACAATATATATTTTTTCCTGGGCCTTTAGTCACACTGAGAATTGGGCACACACGGCTTACCCACGAATACCTCCTACGGCGCAAAGATCAACCCGTTTGCCTACACTGTACACAACCCCTCACAATTACCCACATTCTAACCTCTTGTCCTAAATCTTTTAGTTACATTTCTTCTCCAAACCTCACAATCCTATTTGATCCTAACTTCCTGGGAGTTTAAGATTGAGGAGTTCCAGAGTTTTTTAGGTTATATCCAGTTTTCCTTACCAATGATTTTTTCTGCCTCAGTGACATCTACAAGATATCAAAATCTGATCCAAATCGGTTAACGTGTTCAAAAGATATTAATTTTCTTCAGAATTTTTTAAATTAATTCTCACCCCTTGGGGGTTAATTATTAAGGGATGAAACTTGGCCAAATTGTTACTTGTGTAAGTCCTGACGATAAAAAAATATAACGGCCATAATCGGCGCGGGGGCACTTTACTTCTTCTTATCCCCGTATGGCCTTTTTATTTTTAAGTTATTTGTCCCTTTAATTTTCTTTTACTTTATTTAAAAAAAAAAACCAATGTGGTTTGGGACAGGATATATCTCTCAATGTCTTTTAAATTAATTTTTAAATTTTGTTGGCACATAAATAGATACAAAAATTTAAAAACAAGTTGACAGTGCTGAAATCAATATTTCCCATTATTTCTTTCGTTTTTAATTTAAAACATTATGTCCGGAAAAAGAAATGACATATTAAAACACATTATAGAAACAAGGAAATAAAATTCTCTGAAGCGTGCGATTCGGCACTGACCGTATACTTGTACAACAAAATATCAGTGGAAGTCGTCGAATGGTATAAAAATAGATTACTTGATGAAAATCAAGCGTCAACGACTGTCCCCTAAAAATTGCGACAAGTATCTTTAATTAGAGTATCTAATTTTATTGGCTTGCTCTATCTTTTGCATGAATTTCTCTAGACAATGAGTAGGTTCGATAGTTGTTTTTTTTTATTTCTAAAAATCAAATTCTTTATTTTCAGTACCCAATTCTTAAACATGATAGTGTAAATGAACTCTCACTTTCATAAAATCGACTGTTGGTTTCCTTGTTATTTATCGATCAGGAAATTTAAAAATTTTTCAGCATTTCACGTATTTATATATTAATAATTCAAGGTTTTCTTTTATTTATATTTCTTAGTAATTAACTTATTTATATTTAATTTAAAAAAAAATAATAATTCAAAGGCCCACCCGCATATGCGAAGAGCGATGGACTCATGAATAAAAATGACACGCGTGAGTACATTCACATTTATTTTTCAGAATCCTATTTATATGTGTTTAAAATGACGCAATTTAACCTAATCATATGGGAACGAAATATTGAATTTAAATTATCTGACCACGAAAAAAGAGATATTTTTGGAATATTCTACGTCAACAATTATGGAGATATTAAAAATAATTCTTAAATGTTAATTTTCTTTCATAATTGCTGTTTTACAATTACGTAGGTACTTGTAGGTATATATATATATGAAAATTCTTGGTGATCTTGTTATTTTTGCAAAATATTATATACTTTGAGATGAGGTGGGAGCATTAGGTGCCAAGAAATAATTCATTTCAAGTTAAATAGGACAAAATTTGAATAAGATTTTCATGCCTGCTTCTTACACTATTCAGTTACAACAAGATGTAAAGTGACCTGAATTCTAGTATTATGAAGGGAAGAACTATGTGCCAGGTGATTCAGTTCAATGTTTTGAAGTTGAGTATTTTTATTAATTATATGCAATACGAGCTGAGAAAAGAATTTTGGTATGTGGTAGCTGTTATAAGGAAAATTAACCTTTGTAGTGGTTATATATTTTTTTTCTTTTAATCGTAATCTTCCAAATTGAATTAATCATTGTCAACTTATTATACCTATGGCATTCAGTAATGTCTATTTAAACAAGAAAATGCGATAGTATTATTGAAAACATTAAAAGACACAAATAATGATTTTTTAAAATTCCAAAAAGTAATTATCTATTCTTTGGACACTTAAATTGCAATCAAACACTTATGAGTTTGTGCGTGATAATTACGTACAAGACAAGTTGTAAAAAAGTTCGAATTTTCACATAAATACATTAAGATATTTCTTCGTTTTACTAAATTTTATTTTCTGAGTATAACATTTTCTTGTATTTATATTAATTTAATTCTTAAAGTCTGTACTCTTGATTCTACTGAATAATTAACAAATATGAGAATTTATGGCTACAAAAGTTTGTAAAGAAGAAGCGTAACTTTTCTAACAAAATTGGTATCACAATTGCGACAAAAAGTAGGTCTTTTTTGAAAATAGACTATACCACTAATGTAATTATTATTAAAACAAAAAATGGTACCCAAATATAGTTAGTTTTGAAGTTTTCTAGAAAAGAGTGTCTATTTTTTACTTTATGCTTAGATTTAAACATAGAGCGAAAATTTGAACCAGGTTTATTTTGCTATTATGTTATTAACTATTACTTAATTTAAAACAAAATAAAAATTAGTTGTGGTTCATAGCAGCGCTTATTTTGTTAGGAAAGTAATACCTTTCATTTTAAAATTTAGCTTTGATACCTACTTCATATGGGACGTTTTCTGGTTGGCTTCAATAAGGAAAAATATTGATTAAAATTTAAAAATGTATGAATAAGACCTTTTAAGGGGGTAAATACAATTAGAAGGTGAAAAAAATCGATTTTTTTTTGTTCCTCTAAAAAGTTAGGAAATTTCCCGTAGAATACGCTCCAAAAAGTTTCAGGTCGAAAATCGAACTCCTTATATATTTTTTCTTCATTTTTCGAGAACGCTTTCTTCAGCGCATAGCGGGTTTTCAAAACTTTAAACGCGTTTTTCTCAAAACAACATTTTTAAAATTTTCAACCACGATGACTCGAAAACTACTTGTCCAATTTAGCTGAAATTTTTAGGGTTTCTTCTTTATACCTTAGGCTTGTCTGTAAGCCTAATTGTTTTGGAATTGTTTGTTGCAAAATTGAATTATTAATGCAAAAATGGCTGAAAAAATAGTGAAAATTATCGATTTTTTACAAAAACTTCTACCAAACGCAGAATTATTATTTTTTTTTTTTTTTAATTTTTGAGGTTTACCGACAAATTACATGTATATTTAAGCCAAATTTTTTTTATGGGCTGTTACAGATCAATAACACGACCTCCAGAGTGGTTGCAGTTTTTTTTTGTAGGTCAACTTCACGCCAGCGTACATTTTGTTTTCAAAAATTAAAAAAGAAATATTTTTACATTCCTCATTTATACCTTAACAAGTGTACAAAGTTTTATAATGATTGCATTAAATATTCTTTGTGAAAACAAATGTTTTCTAATGTGTAATTTTTTCCCGGAAGGAAGATATTTTATAAGGCAATTCACCACACTTAGTAAAAAAATAGTTAAAAGAAAATGGCGGATATTTGAAAAAAAAAAATTTGAGAAAATCGCATTTTTTTTTTCGCTTTGTTCGGTTTGCAAATATGTTTTTTATCCACTTTTTCGTAATTTTCTGGTGAATTGCCCTACAATAGACCTTAACAATCAAAACGCTATTCGGTTCAGCCAATCCGGAGATTGACTGTCCGCCGTTTTGAAAAATGTAGTGTCGAGAAAAACGCGTTTAAAGTTTTTTTACGATATATTTATGTGTGTATATTCAAAAATGCGCGCGCACTAAAATTGCTGTAGTTCTACGATTTTTTCGAATTTCTTTGTACAAATTTAGCAGATGATAGCAAAAAAAAACAACGATTTTTCGAAAAATTTTGCGGGGGTTATGTAGGTTTCAAATTATGAAAAACCGAATTTTTTGTTTGATATTTTTTAAGGTAAAAAAGTACTATCACATTCAAACTTTTAAGTATCAAAAAGAGTAGCATTGGAACTATTTTAAACTACTTTGGGCTTCATTAAGAGATGGTCCAAAGAATTTGACGATCCGTATATTACGAGACTGCTTTATTGCACTTTTGTTCGACCAATTCTGGAGTATGCTAGCCCCGTTTGGTCACCTTTCTACGCGGTGCACATCAATCGCGTTGAAGCCGTTCAGCGTAGATTCATACGCTTTGCTTTACGTGGGCTTCCCTGGGCCAACCCTGATTCTCTCCCACCTTACGCCGATAGGCTAAATCTCCTTTCTCTGCCTTCCCTTGAGAAGAGAAGGGACATTTCCAGGACTGTTTTTGCTTTTGAGTGTATGCAAGGGTCGATTAACTCTCCAGAATTGGTTGATTCCTTTAAAATAAACGTATCCTCTCGCTCCTTGAGGAATTACAACTTTTTCTACGTTCCGCCTCACCACACAAATTATGGTTTAAATGCGCCGGTTTCATCGATGTCTAGACTTTTCAATCGCAATTTCGACCAAATTGACTTCAACCTAACGAAGCACCACATTAAGGGTCAGCTTTCTTAGGGTTACTTTTGTTTTTCATTTTTATTTTAATTTTTATTTTTGTTTTTATTTTTGTTTTTATTTTATTTTTATTTTTGTTTATATAAAAAAAAAATATTTTTTTGTAGTAATCAGTTGTTGATGAAGCTTTGATGAATAAATAAATAAATAAAATATCGAAAAATCTCCCATTGAGAGCTGGTTTTCGAAAATCTCTTAAAAATACGGTAGACAACATAACTTGTGCTAGATTTATCTGAAATCAAAAAATCAAATTTTTAATGTTAATATACGAGTTCAGCTCGGGAGTGAACAAAGGATTTGTAAAAAAAATTGAAATCTGACTTTTTGGCGGGATTGCGTATCAAAAATTCATTTTTAGATTCGAAAAAACAATTCATATTGCCATGTAAAGTAAGTTGTAATGAACGAAAAACAAAATCTTTCGTTATCTACATATTAAATACTATTTAGAAGAAGTATGCAAAATTTGAATAAGATCGGTGTATTAGTTTTTGTGTAATCGTGTGATTTTTGAGAAAAACGCATTTAAAGTTTAAAGTAAGAATAAGAAGGTGAACAATTTTTCATAGAAAATAGTTCAAATGCTACTCTTTTTTATACTTAAAATTTTGAATGTGATAGTACTTTTTTTTTACCATTGGCAAAACAAAATCGATTTTTTCAAAATTTGAAACCCACCACGTAACTCCTTAAGTCGATATTACTGTTTGTGTTTTTGAAGCAATCATGTTTGTATATTTATTTATTAGTGACTCTCAGTATCTCTTTATATATGTATTTTTCCAAAATAAAAGGACATAATTATCATATAAATGTTAAGCATTCCAAAAAATTCTACACCCAATTGATTCTGGGTTCTAAACTCTAATTTGATTATTTTAAAAGTGTTTCATTTATCTAGTTCACCTGCTAAAACGAATTGATCATGCGGAAGCGGTTAACCTTTCGATCTTCGACCTAAAAATCGAATTGTTTGCTCTATTTCCCGGCGAAAAGTCAGTTCTCTCTGTAAATAAAAGATGTGTGTACGAAAAATTTATATTGCCTGTCCTGTGCAAATAAACTTCGATATTTATTGCCATCGAGAAAATCGGTCTGAAAAGCTACGAAAATATTCACATTATGTATAATGTATATACATAGTATTATATGTATAGTATGTGAATTTTCCGAAGAAGAAGATCACACCATTCAGTCGGAATGTGTGCAAAGATTTTTTGTTTGTTTAAGTTATGAGAAAGAAAATATTTTCCAAAAAGAAAACAAAGATGCACCAAAAAAAAAAAAAAACACAAGAAAATATTTTTCGCTTTTCTTGCTTTTCCTTAGGTCGGTCGTCGTCGCCGCCGCGCCTTGCCGCAGCTTAAAGATAGCGAATGCTTCCTTCTTCTTAGTCGGCTGCTTCAATTACATAGAGAAGAAGTATTCACGTTTACCAAGGCACACTTGAGAATTCCTGGCTGTCTCTCGGCTTCGAGCACTGTTTCGTGGACAATATTTAAATTTAGAACCAAAAAGCATTACACTCTATAAATAAGCCCTGGTCACTGAAGTGAACCAAAAAAAAAAAAAAAAAGAAAAATTAAATTCGAAAGTTTTGCTTCAAGGAAGCAGGGAATTTTTTCATGGAAAATTGAAAATTTGTGACAACCCAAAAATAATCGGTTTTGGTACTGCCTAATTTTAAACAATTTTCATAAAAGTTAAGGGTGCGAATTTTCTCAACTTACACTCATTTTGGTCGATTAAATCCAAAAAGGTCTAACACATCCCGGGAAGAGAGCAAGAAAGCGCCTATTTTTAACTGGGAAAACTTAACACATGTAAAAGTGTATTTACACAAAAAAATTCTGCACTAGTGTCGCGAAACTACTCGTATCACCGGAAGACACTAAATTCACTGAAAACCATTATTATTTTTTTTCCCCCATTATTCACAAATAACACGATCCCATTGAGATCAAGGCACTTTTACAGAAAAAAAAAAATATATGATATTTTATAGACACCCTGCGATTTAGTGTTTATCCTTATGTAACGGCGGCGTCGGCGAATATACGATCCGCTCGGTTGAGAAAGTTTACTTCGAATGATCTTAAGATTTTCCCAGCATCTGACTGTAAGGCCTCGAAGAGATGTGGAAAATTCAAGTCGAGAGGAGACGACGGACACTTTTCATTGACAAAATCTCTACTGAAATCACTTTTCGCGAAAAAGATCCGTCGCCAGTTCTACAGATCGATGAGAGCAGGACGAAAGGAAAGTGTTTAAGAATTTATTTGTTTCAGTTTTTCATTAGGAGAAATTTTGATATATTTGGGATTTTCTTGTAGTTGACTTTCATTTTCGAATTTGCAACGGGTGTAATTTAAAAAAAATATGGGTTGCCTGAGAGAAGGTAATTATAAAAATATTTTCATAATTAAGAAAAAACTGTTGCAGGATATTTAGAAGTTCTAAAGTGCCAAAATTATAAGTATTACACAAGTCAACACGATTTGTGTGTCTGAGGAATCTAATTGCTTCGAAATTTAAAATCAGACCTGAAAATCTTTATTTTTTTTAATTAAATCCCTTGGGGTAGGTACTTTTTCAATTTTCGGCAGCAATATTGAGATCTGTACTTTTGTATTCACACATAACATATTTAATATCAGCGACCCTAAAAGCCCCATGATTAATTTTTATAAAAGTTTCATGAAATTGCAAATATTTGGACACCATATTGGATTCACCATTTTGGAACCCAGCACAGACAAAGTCTATACGATTATTTTATATATGATTTACGTTCTGGCAAAAAATCAGGAATATTGCAGCATGCATTAAGGTGTAATTGAGGGTCAAACAATGCAAACGGCTGTACATTTTCTCTTCATAAAATCAAAGTTTAAACAAAATAACAAGAAAATAGCAATCATACTCCAGAGTCAAAAAGAAAAGTTTAAATTTGTTTACTTGTATTATAATTGACATGTAATAAAGCAATGGTTTTAGTTCTATATTATTAATGTTTTCTTAAATTTTTGAAATCTGAGAAATATGTCTTTAAGGTAATTTATAAAGGGTGGGCCATCGGCTAGTTTCTTTTCAAAAATACTACAAAATAAACACTGTTCAATATTTTCCAAAGGTTGTTAATTTACTGAAAAGAGTACACTTCCCGATTAATTCTGGAATATGATTTAATTTCTTTTATTGGCTCCTTCGACTGGCTTGGCCACTTTGTAGAACATTTTTGATAATTTGAGGCAATATTTCACGAATAGCTCGATCAATGTTGTGCTTAAGTACCTGAATCGCTTCTGTATTGTCTGCGTAATATTCTGTTAATTTCTTTAGAGCGAAAGAGCGGTTTGTGACAAAATTAATATGTAATTTAAAATGAAACTAACAGTTGGCCCACCCTATAATTTTATATGGAAAACTAAAATACGCAAAGTTTTTAGATAATACAATTATTTTATCAATTTTGAAATAATTAAATTTCTATTTAATTTTTCAAGAGTAACAGGAAATTTTAATTTGTTTTTTAAAATATACTTCTCATGTCATTTTTCTTGTTCAACTTGAAACATAGACAGAAAATTAAATTGTATTTGTTTTTCGAAAAACCCCATATTTGTGAAACTCTCACCTAATCTAATCGAATGTTCCTTTTTTTAAATTTAGTTAGATAAAAACCAAAGATTTCCTGTAAGAAAATCAATTTAGAACTCATTATCCCTCACTCAACGACGATATCGGAAGTTATCGACACAAAGTTTCTCGATTGATTAAGTGGATTTGTGATGGTATCCAGGGAAGCAGATTTCATCCATAATTACACACACAATGTATTCCATAACCAGAAATTTGTGCTAAATTTAATTCACAATGCTTGCCATCTGGATATCGTTAAGACAGTCTACCAATAAAAATAGTTTCCAGACATGACGTACTAATTTTTGAAAAGTGGAACAAGTTTTAATGCCTTTCGTAGGTAGTTTATAATAAATTAAATTCATGTGGATGATTTTATATGTAATTTTTGTTATAAAATAATTGTTTTACACAAATTGAAATTTTTAGTCCAGATTACCTACTACAGGCTGATTTTCACAAAAATCAGCAAGAAAATGGTTTTTTATTTTATTTCCCAATTTCATGGTATTCTTCAGACGAGAACCCCTCGAATCGTGATTACATGTATGGTACTTATTAATGCATACTCACGTTTTGAATCCTTAAAGCATCCGATTCAACGTGTCGTCGTCATACCTTTTCCTACAGAGCCCAAAGTTCAGCAACCCCAATTATCGGTGCGATGGTTTTCTTTGAAGTTTATAGTGAGCTCCATTAAAAACTGTGTCTCGACATGTAGCCCCCATTCGATCCAATTTAAGTTTAACCCTTTCATTTTCATTGTTTCGTGATAAAGTTGCTTAAATTTCGCTTTTTTGCTGTTCCTGCTAAATTCAAGTTGAATTTTATCGAATTGACCGCAATCGTTATCAGAATGAATTATTTGGCGCAAACTAGCGCCACCGAGACTAGAGTCAGGTTCGATGTTCGGGAGGTGGGTGTCGAATGGGATTTAAAAATATCCGAAAAAGTTCGCTTAGTTCAAAAGATTGAGGGGGAGTCGATTTAGATTGTTAGATTTTTTTTTTTTACTAACTAAGATCTCGGTCGACATAAATTTTCTATTCTATTTCTTTGGAGGATGAGGAAAGCTTTTTTGCATATGTAATTGATGCCCGCTGATTGCCATCTGAAAGGTAAACAAAATTTGCCGCCAGAACAAATTTGTGCTGTACCTTGCCTCCTTCATTCCATACTGCGTGCACTATGTAAAGCTTCAATCGAAATTCTCCTGTGGGAGAGCTGAACTCATTCCTGTTGGATATGATTTTCCTAGAAATTCCGGAAAGGTATGTAGGAAAATTTTCAATTATCGTGTGCACCTTCAGGCTGTGAGGGAATTTTTAAATTTTATGATAACATAAGTTTTGTTGACTTTTTGTGGTATTTTGCAAGTGTTGTGTTTTTTTTATCTTTTGGCTTAATAAGGTGGGTATTTTCTTTTAATTAAAATTAATATTAGGGCAATTGTTAGTGCAATTCGTGTGCAAGTCGATTATGTGAAAAGTGTGCATTATAAACATTAATAATATAATAATAATAATTTTTTAGTTGTCAGTAGTATAGTGTACTATCAGTGCATATTACACTAGAACCGCGGGTATGCCGAAAAAGTTTTTTTTTTGTGATATTGTAATTAAAAATCTGTAAAACGAATTTTGCTGCCATTTGTGTTAAATGTTTTACTACAGAAACAAGAGAGGTATGTATGGGTATTAACATTTTGAAAATAGCATAAGGTAATAGATGCTAAAGAATTAGATAAACTGTAGTCATTAAAATTTATATAATCAAACACACCTTAATAGGAAAGAATATCACATTAATTTTTGGTGTTTCAAACTAATAATAGAATTTAACAGACAAATATTGAAGAAAATGCATTAAATTAAATATCACTCTTCCACTGTCTTGTTTTACAAAAAAACACACAAAATTGAGAAATGGCTTCAAAATTATCTCAGTACTATCAAACAATAGTCTTTTTCATAATATTATTGGTTTTTTAATGATTAAAATTAATTTAGTTATTTTGTTTAATTTCGCTAATATAATTTATCTAATTTTGAACTATGTATTTTTACAAAAATAGTATAAAGTATCATTGGAGCGAGAATTCTTACACATTTTTCAAACTCTATAGAATATAGATGCATCAAAAAATAATTAACGTTTATTTCGTACTTGTAGTTACCTAATTATAATGGGAATTTACTGCTTTTTCACTTATAATAATCAGGTTTAAGATTTTTTCTTCCTGGGAATTGTTAATTCATTCATAAACAAATCTTTAAACATCCGAACAGAGAGTAAAATATTATTATCATTTCAAGTAATAAAGAATGACATTATAAATCCTCATTTGAATTGAAAGGAAATTAACACTTTGACTGCCACGTCAGTCACCCGTGACTGACACCCAATAGCTGAATGTGAAGCTGTGTAAAACGTGGCACTCAACGTGTTAACTAGAAATTAAGAACACATGCTTTTTGACTACTTTTTAAACGACGAAAAAAAAGAAGAGGAAGTTATCAAGTCGGCGCGTTGTATTTTTGTTTTGTATGTATGACCACGCATAACTTTTCACAGAGTAGTCTGATTTTGGTGATTCTTTTTTTATTGGATAGGGTATACCTCGAAGTAGGTCCCATTTATATTTAAAAAAAAAATGTCACCCCTAAGGGTGGAAAAAAAAAAAAAAATGGGATGATTGACTTTTCATTTTCATTTCTGTGAACCAATTCTGTTGAAACTTGGCACACATCTGTAGTTCTGATGACACTACAACATTATGGAAACCTGGAGTTAATCTGAGGATGAAGACAGAAGTCAGTCGAGGGAACTCTTCAACGGTTTACAGCACCTTTCTCGTGTTTGGGTTTATTTCATTTATCTAGATTAGAACTTTAGACCTAGTTGGGTTATGACTATCATCGAGGGTTTGATGATGGGGAGACGGGGAAGGCTGTCGAGCGAAGTCTTTATTTGAAAAAAATACTTTTTAATTCGTAATGTTCATACCTCGAAATAATTACGCATTGATGATATGGGGTCAAACTGACCTCATGCAGAAAAATAGTATGTATGGACATAAATCATGTGAGAAACCTTAGGTTAATGTCTGTTCTTTGTAATCCAATAGTTTTTATAAACATTATTAATTTTAAAGTGATGAAAACATGAGAAGAACAAAAAATTCGAAAAATTTTACTTGTTTTCACACAAAAATTCATAAAAATTTTAATTTTTGCAATATGGAATATGATCACATTGTACTCTTGAAATAGTATGTTTTTAAGAAAAAATTATAGTTTTACTGAACTTTGCGAAAAGTATATTTATTTACAAGTCCGAAGTTACCAATTTTCGAAAAAATAGTAAAATCAAAGAAAAAGGTTGAATCTTGATCTGTATGCGAGTTTTCTTCTGAATTATTTTCCATTTCAGAACACTCTTCTTCTGAGACATGGTCTTTAGTTTCTGAACCTTCGCCATCGATGCATTCGTAATTTTCGTTCTCTTCTATAAGAGTAGTGTTGATATTACGAGGTCGAAGATTATCAAGCTCTTATTTACTGACAACAACAAAATTATTTGAGTATGTGCACTAATACTTACATTTTCTACTGCAATTTAACACACACAAAAAAGTAACACTATAGTCATATGGGGTCGAATTGACCCCAGCAAAAAATACGTTCACACAAAACGATGTATGCTGACCAACTGACGTCGCACCGAGTGGCGGAAAGTGTTTGGCTTATTGAAGTAAGACAAAACAAAGACAGATGGCGCCATAAGATCGATTTTGAGTAGTTTGTATAAAAAAATATATAGACGTGAAGTTACCGTGGGGTCTATTTGACCATTACGGGTTAAAAAAGAAATTGGAAAACTAAAAATAAAATAAACCCTTTTAGTCTTAAGAACTAAGCTTCTAAACTAAAGTAAGTAACTAATTGTATTTTATTTTTATTTATTTTTATTTTTTCAGTTCCTTTTTTTGTCGATTTAAATTTTGTTATAAAGTTTTTTATTTATCACGTTGATTGCCTAACTTTATTCAGCCACTTATTCAGCTATTGCGTGTCACGGACATTGTAGTAGTCAAAGTGAAGTGAATTCTCAAATGTATTAGAACTACTTGATATTGTTGCGAAAATCTTTAAAATTAAATAAAAATTGAACTTATATCAACATTATTCCTAGAAATTCCTTCTGAGACGCCACTGAAAAATGTGCAACATCCAAATGAAAAGCTTTCTCATTTTTTGGGGCATGTGATAGGGAGGGGTAGAAAATGTGCTCCAAAGCTTTCCTATTTGTAACAAGTTTTCACCTGAGTTGTAGCATTGGCATAAGATCTTCCGGGGTTGCAGACGTTTTCCTGTAAGCGTGTTAAGTCAAGTGCCTTTCGGGGGTGCACACTCATAAAATCTATCTTAAAAACTTTCTTTCTCAGCCTCAGTCAGCATCACATTTAAGCTCCCGCAGAAACCGGGCTCTTACCAGTGTTTTTCTTTTCATCATTCTGTGTTTATTGTCCGAAAGTAAATTAAATGAACCCTACATAGCCCTCACTTTCTCTCTTCCCGCCCCCGAAAAGCAAGCCTACCCCCCTCGGGATAATTTCCGATCGCATTAAAGTTGTGAATATAGTGTCAGGAATCGGATGGTTGAAAATCGATTTAGAGTTCAAGGTTTCGTAGACAAGTATAAGGCATAGTGTTGTACCTTCCCTAACACGTCTCCCTAGTTCGGTGCTTAAGAATATTTCTGTCTGTATGCCCCCCAGAGTGTGTGCCGCAACGTGCTAGGGATAAGTGGGGGGCCGGGGGTCTGTAAAACCTTATAAAATTTAATATTTCGCTAAAAGACACGAAAAAAAACAAAAGAACAACATGCCATAACTTTTATCGATAGAAGAGAAGTTTTTGCAGTTTTTAAGCCGTGCTTTTTTCCAGTATATAGTATATATAGTATACTTAAAGTTTTGAAGATATGCAGTTTGTGGGCTCTTTGAAGAGGTGTTTGCAGTGAATTGATCCGATTAACCCGCAAAGTGTGGAAGAAAGCGGATAAGTGGTGAAAAAATGGTCGATTTAACGCATTTTACACGTGAGGGAGAGAGTTCCAAAATTAAGTCCCTAATGGGACGCACTCCAGGGATACTAAAATCAAAATTCTTGTCGGTTTTGGGGAATAGCAACGAGTTGCTGAATGGCATCTCAAATAAGGTTGGTTCCATGAAATTTTTATATTTTAAATTTTTTTTTATACCATAGGTATAGTAATTAGATAAAGAATCGAACCGATAAGAAAGTAGTATATAGGTATGCTAGTTCTACCTTAATTTAATTTAATCGTTTTAATTTTTCATGCATCATATACCTATATATATAATATACGATTTTTTGCGGAAATTATTTCTCGCTCTGGTTGAGTTGAGCTCGTGCCGCGCACCGAGCTGATAAAACTTCAGCTACATTCGTACGCAGTCACTATGAAATTGCCAATAATAGATAATGCAGAAGAAATCATATCGATATCTTGAAGGTTTCTTCCTTCAATAACCTTCCAACTTAACAAGGAGGTAATGCATGGGTGGTATCAAGGAAACGTCTGAACGAGATACCGAGACAACGAGGATTCGATATTAATCCAATTTCAGTTTATAGCTCTTCGTAGCGTGCACAATCTTTTAATAGACATTTTTTTTTATGGTTCTACTCTATGGAGGATTTAGTTGAATAAATAAGAAAAATTTCTATAGAGTCCACCTTCCTTACTGGAAGGCTCGACGAAATCGCTCCAGCTGACACCCACTAAATAATTAACGAAGTTTCGTCTTCCACCGAAAAGGAGACTTTTAAAGGAGTTGTTTATCACTGAGCAAAGGACACCGCAACGACGACGACGAATGTATCTGAGATATACTATAAGTTGGGGAATGGATAGAGAACTTGTGTGTCGCTTTTATAAAATAAACTTTCAACTTTAGCGTAGACAAACGTTCCGATGTATGCGCATTTCACAATCACATTTGCCCCACGGCGACGAGCGACGTCGCCGACACAGTTCATGTTTCTTCCCTTTTTGCAAGTTTTGTTTTCGCGCTCGGAAAATGAAAATTTTTGCAAGGATACAGACGGAGGAGGATGATATCATCATTTGATATTTTCACAATAGTTCCCTTTGTCCTTTCGTGTCAACTAGCAGCATTCAGCTGTTTTTGCATTAGTTTTTTGAAAAGAAAGTGATATTTAACAAAAGTAAGTACCTTTACACAGAGTTATAATGTGTAGAGGAGTTTTAATGTTATGTTATTGCAATTGGTGAAGTGGAAGGGAGTTGCGGAAAAATACTGAAAATTGAAACATATTTTTTCAAGGCTGTTTCATGGGTAATTATGTGTCAAGGTAACAAGGTAAAAACTGACCTGCATTATGTCTGGGATCGTCGAGTGAATTGTTAATTTTTATATAGAAAAGTCTTACTATTTGGGTGTGGGTTTATTTATATAACAGTTATAGTTGAAAGCCTTTTCTCTGTTTTTAGAAAAATTATCTCGAGTTGTAAGAATAGGAATTTTAAAACTATATTACTATCTTTAAAAAATTTTTACTTTTAAATCTATCCGGGTGGAAAAATAAAATTGAAAATATACTGAACATTTTGTATTATAATCATTTTTCCTGTGTTAACCCATTTGGACCAAAATACAATGTATTAAAAAAAATCCTTATATATAAAAAAATACCGACCTCAGATAGGGCCAATGGGATTATTTGTGGTATTTTTCAAAACATCAATGCAAAATGTTTTGATACATTTTTTACATTGCCAACATGCTTTCACATAGCTGCGCTTGGCAGTTTCTGGGTTTTATCCAACAAATCACAAAACAATAAGTTGTATTACAAAGCCACACACTTTGGCACTGCAAATTCAGCTGCAAACAAAAGATATCTAAAATAAGTTAAAAAATGTGGGTAGTTAAAGAAATGGCCTCAAATGAGGACAGCGGGCGCAAAAGTGTTAAAGGGCATTCGAAAAACGAACTGAAAGTAGACTGAGATAGTGAACAAGACAAGGAAAAAATACTGAAAACGAACTGAAAATATAGTGAAAATGAACTAAAATTCCATTAAAAAGTGTAGACTGAAATAAGGCGGAAAACAGACTGAAATATATTTTTTTGCACTCAAATTCAGTTGGTTTATATTCAGTCCACTTCTCCTAAGGCAAAAGAATAAACTGAAATTCAACTGAAAATAGTCTAAACAAATTTACGACGAATTTATTGAATACCCATAAAAAATTTACATCTGCACAAATGTGTATATATTTTATAAGTTTTAAGTTTATAATACATTTTTTCAATTCTAATTTATCTGTTTGATTATTATAATTATAATTAGAGCCATGTCGATTTCAAAGGCCCTGGATGAATTTAAATTGAATAGCCATGTATAAGAAAAACTAAATGTCGAAATTTCAGGACCGATTTACTGACGCCTCCATAGTTAAATGCGTACTTTAATGTTGCTGGAATTATAACTAAATTTTTAACTTATTGTCAAGACTGTATGTACTATTCAAAAATTAATTATTAAATAAATATAATAACAAAACCAATAAGTTACATAATACATAATGTATACCTCCCCCCATACATTTATTTTTTGAGAAAACCGATTTTTCAAAAATATCAAAAACATAAACTTTAGACCTGTAAAAATAATATACAATATGGTATACATATATGTAAGTCAAAAATACCGAGATGTATATATATAACATGGTGTCCAAGCGCGCGCATTATAGAAAACAACCTGAAACGCGTTTTACTGGAAACCACGTTTTTTGACCTCGTTGGCTTTTTTGAACTTTTTGAAAAAAACTCTTCAACCGATTGGGCTCAAGTTTTCAGGGATTATTCTACACATGTGTGGCTATGGTGTGAACTAGAATCTATAAAATATCCGTTAATATTTTACTCATTTTTTAACCATTTTTTTTACTAAAAAAAAGGGAAATAAAATTCGAAAGTCCGCCATTTTTTTTTTTTTTTAATGAAAATACTTTATTCTAGTTCACACGATAGAGACTGATTTATATTTTAATATTCTGCTCGAATTTCTTGTTTCAGACGTTCCATAGTTGAGATTTTCTGCCAATCGTTTTTTAAGGGGTCCTAATTGCACAGCCCTATTTGAAAAAAAAAATACCAAAATTTTCTAAGTCCAATATTTGAAAAATGCTATATAATGAACAGAATTCTAAGTCCAAATCAAATCAAATCAAAGGTAACTGATATTTCAGTCTTGATTCAGTTTGTTTTCCGATCGAAAAAATATTTCCACTTCTTTTTCTAAATTCCTTTCTAACTTTCTCGAAGTAATATTTTTCCATTTTATTTTCAGTGCAAATAATTATTTCCGTCTTATTTCAGATTGGATTCAGTATAAAATTTAATTTTCAGTCTTTTTTCAGTCATTTTTCAGTCCATTTTTTCATCCGGGTATTAATATTTATGATTTAGGATTTTCCATAAAGTTCATTAAATTACCATGTCCTATATATAGTATACCAATAGTAAATTGAGAGGTATTTATAGGCATTTGATGAACTTTTATGCAAAACTAGAAATATGATCTATATTCCGTCTATCTAAAAATCTACCCACCTCTTAAAAACAGTTTATTTTTATCCTATTTTGATAATATAGTTAATTTATAAATATTATCCAAAGAGGTCGTAGGCGTTATTCAGCTTCGTTGACTACTATGCTGAATAAATAATTGAATTGTTGATTATCAAAAAGGTTGCTGTCGCCCAAAGTATTTAGAGAAAATCGACAAAAATCAATTATTCAAAATTCTATGTATAATGGAAAAATCATAAATTTCTAAGATCGCAATTCAAAATGCATTTATTCATAATTCATTGTTTTAAAGTGAAAATTACCGGTTTTAAATTCCCATCAACTCAATTATTGCGCATCTATGCACATTTTACAGGTTTAGGAACTCACCCTATGTTTCTTATGATGTTGTAATCGAATTGTATCTTATTAATTGATTTAAATTGTTCCTTGTTATGGAGACTATCAATTTCCAGAGCTTTTACATTTTTCTCTAAAAGCAATGGTCTATCAAAAGTTTATTTTCCTATTTAATAACTTTAAAAATCCATTATGAATTATAAACGGTTTTAAACTTGAAAGATCCAATTAAGGTTATTCTTAGAATAATGAAAATTTATTCACAATTATATTGAACTAAAAAATTGTACTTTTTTTCATTTAAAATGGAAATTAACAACTTTGATGCCTATTTTAGAATTTATTGGTATTATAATGTGTTGTATAATATTTTTAATTTGCAGTTCGATTTAGCCCTTAGCCTTAGTTCAACAACAAATTCCGACGAGGAACTTGAAGACGATGATGAAGAAGAGAATAATGGAAATAAAGGTAATTAGTTATTAATGTATTTAAAAATTTCAAATTTATGAAAAACTTGTCCACTAGATGACGACTATATAGACTATTCAACAATTGACTTCGAATCACGAAGAGTTAAGGAACGACGAGCCCACGAAGAAATATTATCCGGTCGTTTTAGGCATCCCAATTTAACTCTAAGTAAGTCTAATTCTAATAACTTTTTTATATTATTGTCGCTATCGATTCAATACACTCTCTGTTGGGCTTCTCAAGTTAACTCTCAATTCAGCTTAAGAAAACTTAGCGCTGAATGAAGTAATCGACTTTATAAACTGGTTTCCCGAAATAAATCTAATTAATTTTACATTTTACAGAAATGACTCAAGAAGAACTAGTGCTCGATGTACCAAAATCAGCATCTTCCGGAACGGATAGTAGCAAAAGTAGCACCTATAGTAATTCTATTGATTCAAAATCTCCAAATAGGGGAGATACAGACATAGAGGAAGAAATAAAGGCTGTTAATGGACTATTGGCTAGTACTCCAGTAATCGATGTCATCCCTCCGCCTGAAGGAAACGGCTGTGATACAACTAACATAGGAAAACTCCCAATTCAAAAAACCTCCAATAGCAGCACTCTAACAAGCCTTAACGATCCGGTACTTCCGAGTGGTAGTCTAGAATCATCCGATTTAAAAGTTTGGATACGTTCCGAATCAGACAATTCCGTGCCATCATGGGCGTCTTCAATTAGCTTAGACAGTCAAACTGAAGAATCAGTTAAAGAATTTATGAAGCATTTCGTTGAAGTGCTTTTTACAGACAGCGTTTCAATTGGACTAGAGCTGAAATCGGAATTTGGTCAAAAAGCTAGACTTGTATCTGGTCGTTTGTGGTTCTCACGATTTGTTAACTCTCAAAGGGCTAAATCAAAAAAGGTTGATGAAACGACCTTCTATTCACTAGTCCAGTATTTCGCTATTGTTCTATTCGAGTGCTCCGAAAGTGAAGATTTCTCACCTGCCAAGACTCTTATGAATATGTGTTTCACGTTTTATCACGAAAGTAAATTAAATATTATTATTATTGTTATTTTACTATTATATTATTTTATTTTGCAGTTGAAGTTCCTGGATGTGAGCCATATCGAGAGTATCTATTTACTTATCTACGTCAGCAACCTATTTGGCATACCTTAAGGTTTTGGAATGCCGCTTTCTTTGATGCTTTACAGTGCGAACGAGCACACCGTCCTGTGCCTAAGATGCGAAAAGTTAAAACACCTGCTGATGCAGGTAATGCAGCCATGCAACAAAAGGAAATGAATTCATCTGGATCTTCACTCCAAGAAGATGATGCGAGCATTCATGAACTTAAGGAGGATCAGATGTTTCAACAGAATATCACGTTCGGACAATTAGGGTAAGATTTTAATATTTTTAATTATATTAATTTTTTATTTATATCACAAGCTTTTATTTTTAATTTAATAAATTTTTATTAATATTACTTCGACTCCTTAGAATTGTTTAGAAAGACTTTTACTAATTTTAAAATTCATGTCTGTACGGCAATAATTATATCCCTGATTAAGGCGAATAAGGACTCCGCTTTTATATTTTTGGTACACATCCTTAACCCGTTTCGGCCCAAAATGACCTAAATTTTTTCAATTTTTTAACCACTATGTTTTTTAGGAAAAAAATTATTCAATCTTGTTGAAATTTAATAGACTATATTATTTTTTTCTGCACTTCCTGAATCTATATATGTACAGTTATCAGTCCGGATTATATTAAATTAAGAAATTTTATCCGCCATTTTTGATCCACCATCTTGAATTTTTTAAATCTGATTTCAGATTCGTAATCAGCGACCTCAAAAACCAGTTTTCAGTCCTAATTTGAATCCGCCATTTTGAAATTTGGGAATCTGACTTCATACTCATAATAAGCAACCTCATAAATGATAAAAAAGTTAATAAATTTAAAAAAAAAACCTTGTAGGTATATAAATAAAACAAAAATCTGCAAAAAACAAAAAATCGTGCGTTAAAATCGCCATATTCGATTTTCCATCTCTTTCGCTCCTATCTTTTAGAGAAATTATTAATGCCTCCAGATCCTGAGAATTAGCACCCTACATTGATGGCTTCTTGTTTTAATTTACCATTATTTGAATCAAAATTTAAAAAATTTGTCATATTTTCTGCTTTCAGCCGCCATTTTTCCAAACAACATAGTGGTTAAAAAATTGAAAAAATTTAGGTCATATTGGGTCGAAACGGGTTAAAGATTTGAATTTTTCTCTAAAGAAACAATATGTGCAGATTTAAAAAAATATGAGAACAATTTTAAAAATATTTACTGGAATATTTAATTTGAATAAATTCCTTACATTACTATTTTTTTTTCTTACATGATTTATTTTTTTCCAGAACATTCACTTGCAACATGCACGCATTCGGCCTTAGCAAAGAGCTTTGTTTAGAATTTTTAAAAAAACAAAGCACAATCGCAAACTTACCAAGAGGTAAAAAAAATAAAAAATAATATACAAAATTTATAATAAATTGCTTTAGACTATAAATATAATTAACTTTCAATAAATAAACACAATTTCATTTCAGAACAAGAAAAACTCCTAAGAGACAATATAAATCGAATGTACCTCGAAACCGACAAGTGGGGAGCTTAGAATTAATTTTAATAAGAATCTCGATAAAAAAATTTAAATTGTATAGTATAGTTAAATTAAAAACAAAAAACAGTGAAAATACGCACTCTTAAAGAGCTCTTTATTTATAATTGTTATTATTCAGTTATTTTTATATTTGAAGCAATTACAACATTTTTTCTTTTTATGAGAAAATGCACATTCTATGTAATTTCTTAGGGTAAAGTTGAATTTAAATAACTTACTCGTGAAAAATCTTTTTAAGATATCGAAAATAATGGGGTAAATTATTGTACTAAAGGCGATATTGTGACAACAAAAAAAAGACTTAAATAAATTCTACTTTAGTAATTTTTATTCGCATTTGATATGATTGTAGGTAGGCAAACTTTAATTTGTTAAATATATATTTCAAAACTCTTTAAGCTCAATGGTTTTAAAAATATGCTTTCTACTAGTGTCCTATCCGCGTTTTTTAAGTTATTTGTACTGATTTAATATTTTAAATATCTTCGAATAATTTTCTATAATGACATGTAAAATGTAAATAACATCCCTAAAACATATTTTTAATTCTTCAACAGTTTTGTAAATTGTACGAGGCAGTCTGCGTTTCTATAATATCTTAATACCTTTCAATTGATTAAAATAGAAGCATATATGTATAATATGTTAGTTACAGAATGAGTAAAGAACTGAAAAAGTGATATTCGAAAATATCCATTTAATTGTTCGAATTTCTTCTTGATAGTGATCAGTATAAAATTTAGCTCAATTTTGTGAGCTGCATATTTACGTTAAAATATTAAATGCATAATAAAAATGCAGGGATATTCTAAAATAATATTAAAATGTAATTTGGAGATTTTTTGTTGTTGTGATTTTTATGTAAATTCTTCTCTGTTACAAAACAGTTGACTCATATTTGAATTTACAAAATTTTCATAAAAGAAATTTCTCTTTCATTATTGTTATATTAAAAGGAATATTTTAATAATTTAATAGAAAAGTTAAAAGTTAGCTCAACTATTTTGTAACTGAGTTGTAGTAACAATTTGAATTTTTAAACATTAGTTAATAATGATATTTAATATGTAGCTTCAGAGGCCTTGCAAAAAGTGGAAGCAAAATATATGAGAATTTTTATGTGGAATGTAATTGATCCTGACGCCAGAAGTGGGGTGGAACAAACAAATTTCTGATTGAAAAAATATATGTTATTATTAAATATCTTTTCGTACTCTTCGACACCCTGTTGAAATATATTTGCATATAACAATTTGGCACAATTTGCATACTAGAAAGACAGTGCTTATTTATTTATAAGATATTATAAGTTTCTTAAAGCCTTTTATTAGTTTTTATTTTTTGTGCACTTATAAGTTGAATTTTTTCTTCGTTTTTTGATTTTGTACAAATATTTAGCATTTTTCAAGAGAATCTTTCCATTCTAGAAACTAAACATAATTTTTACTAAATGAATTATAACAGAAATGAAAATATTTTATGTGATAAGAAAAAAGAAAATATGTGATTAAAAAAAAAAAAAATTTCAAAAAAATTCAAAGAAAAAAATTCGCAATAGTTTTTAAGATTCAAAGAGACTTAGGACTTAAGAATATATTGAAAATGAATACGTTTAAGATAATTCTGTCTCGAAAGATTATACAAAAGAAATGAAAATGATTACTTTAAGGGACTACTACCGGTTATAATTTTGAAAAATTCAATTTTTTTTTTTTTACATTTTTCAACTCAATATACCTTCAGAAATCACGTCTCAACATTTTATTTTGATATTCCCAAAAATATAAAAGTTACAGCAAATTAAGCGTGCCCGCCTATTATATATTTATAAGTAAAACAAAAACTTTAAACGTGATTTTCTCAAAATGACCTTTTATCATATGGCGGACACACTAACTCCGAATTGGCCCAACCGATTGGGCTCAAATTTGGAGTGCTTCTTTATTTGAGTATTCTGCACAGGAAAAAACCACAATATTAGTCAAAATTCAATCCAAAAAAATGTAGCAAGTGAAAACAAGTGAAAAAATAAGCGATTTTTTGAAAAAAATTTTCAAACGTCCGCCATTTTGTTTTTTTAATCATTTGTTGACATATTCTGGTTTTTTCCTACGTGAGGGACATTCCTTAATAAAATGCCGTTTGGTTTATTTGTTTCAGACTCTTCGTTTCTGAGATGAGTTGTCCGCCATGGGACGAGTCATTTTTTGAGCTACCAACTTCGGCGCCCTCTATAAACAAGGAAAAAAATGATAAAAATAAGAAAAAATTTTTTTTGTAATATTTGAAATAATTATTATCACCATGCAAAATTTGAAATTGATATATAATAAAGGAGCTGAGAAAACAATTATTGAAAATTATGCTGTTTTTTTGCAATCTAACCGGTAGTAGTCCCTTAAAATTCTTAATAGAATAATTTAAGAAAACATTGGCGCAGAAGTGCAAAAACTATTCAAGTTTTCTGTTATAGTTGGACAATAATTGGTAGAATGATCGAAGATAATTTTGCAAATTGAATATGTTTGGATAAAAAAAAAACGAATATAGGTTTTGGATTAAAAATAAATATTTGTAATTATATTTATAAAATTCGTTTAGTGATAAAATGAAATGAAAAGATATTTATTATTGAAAATTTTGTTGTTTTTATATATCGTAGGTTTACTTATTATATTATATTTTTATATAGGGAGGGAGAAAATAATCGTTTGTCACTAAAAAAAGGAATGAGATGTTGTATTCTATCTTGTGAATAAATTTTAAAGTATAAAAATAGTTTAAATTCCTGTATTATGTAGAATATCACATATAATATGGAGTTTGAGGCAAGTTTAAGTTTTTTAAAAAATGAATTCCTAAACGTTCTCTTGTTCAGAGAGTGAGTTCTTAGTTATTTTATTATTTTGCTTCTGGAAAACTTTGGTCTTATTTACAGAATTTTGCAGATGTAGATTTTTGCCCCATAAGCGAATTGAACTTGGTAAATTTAATTACTTTACAATTCCCTGGAATTGTAGTTTGTAATTGATATTTTGAATTTCTTAATATTGTAATTGTTAATTGATAATGATCAAATACTTAGTAATGGACTTCAATTATTCGTCAATTGCATTATAAGGCAGAAGAGAGAAAAATATAGTTTTTTTTGCGAATCAGTCATTAGAAATTGGAATTGAATTCCTCAAAAAGTAATTGATTACACGTTGACAGAAATTCCTTTTTTTTCCAAATACTTTTTGAATTCCTTTTTAGAATGGAGAAAAACAAAATTACAATTAATATACAATTACTTATAATGGAATTTACAAATAATTCAAGTTCATTACTAAGTATTTGATAATTATCAATTAACAATTACAATTCCTTCTAATGGAATTCAACAAATTACAATTCCAGGTAATTGGAATTTCAATATAATTTAATTCCTAAAGAATTGATCCCGACCCAGCTCTTTATCCGAGCACATTTTGGTTTTTTGTTTTCTAAATTAATTGCATTCAACAATTTTTATAAGAAATATTACAACCACATTAAATACGAAAAGAATGGATTCGTGTCTTATTTTTAAAGATATTGCTTATATACAGTTAGGAGAATGTATAATGAAAGTTATTAACAAATTTATATGCATAATCGGATTAAGGTTTGAAAATAAAACACATCAAAAGAAGTAAGTATGTTTTGTTTGTCTTTAATGACAAAATAGCCAACAATGTCTTAAAATAAATTAAAAAAAAAAAATCTTCAATAAAACAGAAAAGTTCTTTTTTGTTGTTTCTTTTTTCTTTTGTTATACAATTTCTTTTCTGATTTTATAATGATTTTTGTTGTTTTCTTTTTTTTCTTCGCTTTCATAAAAATACCCTACATCTTAGGATGGCAATAAATAGAATTTGGCAGAAGTTTGGGGAGTTAATTACGGAAAAAAAGGTTTCTTTTTTTATTTTATACAAAAAAACGGGTAGGCGGAAAAAAGGATATTGGACACAAAAAAAAAGGAAACATAAAATAATAATAAACCTAGAAGAAAGGGGGGTTTCGACGCCATAGTTGATGCTCTAATCCTAGTTGGACCTTAAACTTTAAGTATTTCTTATGACGAAATGAAATGACTAAAACAAAAAACACTAACAAAACAGAAGCTCTAATACACGTGGATTTGTAGCAGGTACGAGCTAATCGAGGAATAATTGGAAGGTTACTGATCCTTTACGATCCCGAAGACTGCCACTGTAGATGATGTTTTTGGCCCAGGCTCTGCATTCGACGCTCACTAGCTCGCTAACTTTTGGCCTTGGGAAGCGTACAGCAACCAGAGGGCTAAGATAGTCCGGAACATTTTTATATGGATAGAAATATGATGGGAAGCCACGTGATGGTATATATTCTACTGGACCAACATTCTCATCATCATAGTCATGCTGTCCTTTACATGATACCCAAACTTGTTTGCGCTAAAAATGAATAATAGTATAAAGTTAGTTAATAATTCAAATATTGAAAGTTTGAAAATAAATAAATATTTTATATTTCTAGGTTATAACAACTATACCTCAATAGCTGGAAGTTTCTTGATATGATCCTTCAAGTCTTGTGGCATCTCTTCGGGGAGTTCACTAAGATTGTCATAGTACTCTGGTTCCCAATCAAAGATTTTATTCAATTTCAAAAATATACATGGAGCTGCATTGAGGTATCCATAGGAGTGTTTTGGTGTGCAATTTGCAAAATGTTCAATCCCAACAGCGCACACTTCATTAGCTCCAAGGGTAGTGTTAAAATCACAGTGTTTTTGCTTTTTACCTTGATTTGGCAATTTTCTTGAATCCAAGTAAGCTAAAAAAAAAAAAATAGTAGTAAAATTAAAAAATATTCAAAGTAATGATTTTATTAATAGTAGAAACAAGAAATGTTGTTTTTGAGACAGTCTTCCTGCTGGCATGCTTCTACTGCTTCTTTAATTTTTATTATATATTTTTATATTACGACTCTTGGAAGCAGAACAACCAAAAGAGGTTTTAAAATTTCTCTTGTAAGTTTACGACCATTTTTTCTTTACTAATTTTACATTTTCCGCTTTTTTTCTAACCTCTAATATTGATATTGAAAAAAAAATTATAGGGAAGTATTATTTTAAGTATATATTTTACTTACGTTCCAAGAATTCATCAAGCAGACCTTTCCAATAATCACTATCACTAGCATCTTTTGTATTGAATCTAATAACAGAGCCACGTTCTGTTTCTTCACTTAATGGACGAAATCCTAATCCTGGATTTGTACCTATTATAGATTTATCTAGTTTCCATCTGGGCTCATTATCTTTTAACGTAGAAAATAGCCCCTGCATACATATTGCGAACAATCCAGCTAGTACAGCATAGAATACCATGTAGAAGAAAAGAAGTTTGGCTGAAAATAGATAAAAGAAAGGTGAGCTTAGTTATGTGACTAATTTAGTAGTATATTTATATTATAAATATATTTTTATAATGATAAAATATTCTATTATATATATGATTTGTGTGATTCACTGAAATTATCCTATTTAAATTTTAGATAGAATTGTATTTCTAATTGAGTTAGATAGATATTTGTATTTCTAATTTAGTTAGTAAACCTTAGCATGAGATATGTTTTATTTAGCATTTAATCGGGTACTTTATTATTTCCTTTTATATATTGGGTTTGTGAATATGACTCCGCCCTTTCCCAACAGATGTACTAATAAATGACAGCACTTGTGTTCGATAGTACTTTATGTCAGCTGTCAAACACACTACGTGACATTTGGTTGAAATATTAGCAACAAGTGCTTTTACCTCCTTGAGAATGTCGGTTTTCGTTCCAAGTAAACATCATTTGCGGGAAATGCTATTACACTATTTTATTGTAAAGAAAAGAGTAGCGGAAACTCATCGTTTGCTTGTGGAGATTTACGATGAGTATGCTCCATGTAATACAACTTGTAAGGAATGGTTTCAACGATTTCAAAATAATGATTTTGGCACTGAGGACAAAGAACATGGAAAACCACCAAAAAAATTTGAAGATGCTGAATTGGAAGCATTATTGGCAGAGGATTCTTGTCAAACTCAATCAGAATTGGCTGCAGCATTAAATGTTGAACGATCAACTGTTGCAAAGCATTTAAAAGTAATGGGAATGGTTCAAAAAGTTGGTAACTGGGTTCCATATGAATTGAAAGGAAGAGACATCGAACGTCGAAAAACAATTTGTGAAATGCTACTTCAAACGCAGCAAAAAAAAAAAGGATTTTTGCATCGAATAATCACAGGACATGAAAAATGGATATATTATGAGAATCCTAAACGTAAAAAAGGTTGGATGAAAGCCAGGTAAACCCGGCCCATCACAGCCAAAGAGAAATATTCACTGTGACAAGGTTATTCTCTGCATTTGGTGGGATCAGAGAGGTGTTATTTATTATGAGTTGCTTGAACCTTTTCAAACTATTAATGGAGAAGTTTACCGACGACAACTAATGCGTTTGAAGGGAGCCATAGAAGAAAAACGATCAGAATGAGTGAATAGGCACAGTAAATTAATTCTTCAACAGGATAATGCCAAACCGCATACTGCACAAGTCGTGAAAAGATATTTAGATGGACAGAACTGGGTGGAGTAGCACACCCGCCATATTCGCCAGACATAGCTCCTTCGGATTATCATATTCACACATATTCACACACCAAATATAAGTAATTAAACGTTGTTGGGATTTTAATAGTTATCTGCGATAGTATCTTCAAAATAATAGTCTCTAATACCAGTTTAAAAATGCTGTAGAGAATACTACAACAAAAGTAATCTTTATTGTAGAAAACATCATTGATGGACTCCAGATTCCATATATGTATTATCATAGTGTGAAATTCTCAGGCATTAATTTTCTTTAAAAATAATTTTCGTAAGCTTATATATTTTTCTTAAATAAGAAAAATTATTTTCAAAACAAAATAAATTTCTGGAGTACATTTATCTGTTCACAGCTAAGAGGCAAATGTGTAGTTGGTGTCGAAGAATTTATGGTGTAGACCAGGAAAAAATTAAAATTCTTAATTATAAATAAATGTTCTAATTTTGAAAGTTGTTAAGGACATAAGTTGGACTGTATACTATATAATGCATATGAGTGAGAATATCTTCTTAGAAATCTGTCTTTTAAAGTAAATCAATTGAAACTTTTCTTAAAATTTCAATTATCAACAGTACTATAATTGTTTTATCAAATATAAGAACGATCTTCTCAACGTAATATAATTTGCCCATTTCTAAGTAAAAACTTTGCAACTGGGGCGAGGCTTTTTCAAGAAATGGAGCACACATAAAATATATATCATGTGTTTCTATTATGATCTTGTCACGATGTGCTTTTTATGATCTTGTCACGTTTTAAAAATTCTTCAAATAAAGTGATCTTGGGACTGTCAAGTCCACCAACTGAATATTTCCAAAAATAATTCGACCCCACTTAAAGACATTTTTAGACGAGAATTTACGTAAGAAAATACTTTACGAAGGAAACATATGCCTTTTATTTAAAATGTTGTTCTTTAGTACCTGCGTCTGGAATAAGATGAAATTCACTTTTCTAAATTTATACTTTCATTTTTGGAAAAGTAGGTACTCAATCAAGATCAGGTTTTTTTTTTAACGAAGCCATCAAAAGACGTGTTATTCTCAAAATATTCTTTTGATGTGTTCTGTTGATGAATGGCAATTAAAATTTTCAAATACGCTACTTCAAAGAAAATTTTGAAGAAACACCTCCATTCCATACATTGACGAGAAGAATATCTTTTCACTTTCTGTCTGAGGGGTCAGAATAGGTGAACAAAGCCACCAATTACATGACCTGCAGAATAAAAGTCATATTCAAATAATTTCCCGCCAAAATTTATGAATAGATGATACCAATTTCAGTTTGTGCTATAATCCAAAGTGACCATCAATTCAGCTATTATGTCACTGTGGGGTCATTTGTTGGTGGCAATATGTTTGAAATGTGATCCGTGTCTGTATTTTATGAATGTTTCGAGTTCTGTGGATAATTACTTTGAGGAAAAAATAAAAACGACCGACAATTCCTCATTTGTGTAACAAAGTAGCTCGCTGCGAGCTTAATGTGAAAAATATTCTATTCCAGGCAAACTTAAATGCCACTGAAAATATTTGGTTCTGGTATTTTTTTTTTAGCCTAGAACATGTGTTACACTGATGATGGATATAGAATTATATTAGTGGGGAAAGCAGAATATTAATTGCCGATTTATGTTGCTAAGCGATGCGAAACGTAGATATTTTTTTTTTTTTTTTGAAAACTATAAATAAAGACTACACTACGCTGTAAATGGACAAGGCAGGCGTTTTCATTCAATTTTATGAATTTTCGGATAAATTGACCTTAGTATTGTGTACAGAATATAATAGAAGCAGTGAAGAATAAACCATAATTTATATCTGGTTGTAACATTATTTACTAAATTTAAGACCTCATACTTTGATTTTCGCTTAATAACTTTATTTAATAAATTCAGCGAATTAGACACACATTGTAAAAATCGAAAAATTCACTTTTAGTTGCTCAGAAAACACAACTAAACTAACTAAACAAATGAAGTACTGGCCTAAAATTTTACACATATATGAGTGACAGTACTGCCAACGTAAAAACAAGGAGATTTCCTCGAATCGATATACCCGCGCAATTTAAATTCAAAATTGGCTTTACTTTTTGACCACAATAGTAATTAAAAATTTTTCCAAAAAGTCCAGTATCCAAATCTAAAGTCGTTTATAATTATCTCGAAAAAATCTACTTCTATATAGAGAAAATCGCAACAAAATCGATTGATTCATTACTGTATTAATGTTTTAGTTAAATGTGAAACAAATGTTATTATTTATTATTTTTGCAGATGTAGGATAAAAAATAGTTGAGAAGCCAAAATTTACCATACTTGTGATATCAGCATGAACAGAGAATTCAGCGGAATAACCTTGACTGTGATTATTCTCGGAAGTCGATGCATTAACCTTCTTTTACCCTGATTAAATTAATTTCATTTTTTTCATGGTATACTTGTTCTGACGCATATATAAAATAATCCAATATTGTCTGAACTCTCTGGATAAGATTAAGAGGTGTTTTTCACTGTTATTGAACGACAAGTGCAATATATCTCATCGTATTCTCGCTGATCGATTTATGGTAATAAAATACAACGAAATCAAGGCTTCCCTTGAGTAGTTGAATTAACGCTTGTGTGCTCACTGGCATACAAAACCAATTTTTTTTATCGGATTAAACAGGTAGACTGGCAGTCAGCTGAGTCAAATTTGAGATCGTGTAATTGTCGATTAACTTCATTAGCTCATGATCGCGATTTTTATTTTATTTTTTAGGTTTTTTTCCTTCCGGCAAGGCAAACTGGGGAACAGAGTGCGATCAGAATGTACTCGATCGGCACTATGCCTGATGCAATTATACTTTACAATACTTTAAATTTGTTCAGTTTTCCATTTGCCAATTGATAATGGACTAGTGATCACTGTAGCAACCATTAGACCCAGACGGTTGATTTGCTCTCTGATCGTTACTATGCATTACGTAATTATAAAACACATGAAGCCTGAAGTTCAGCAATTTCGCTAAGAGATATCTTTTAGCAGCACCCAGGGTTGATAGATTTGTGAACTATTAAATTAACGGTGGCATGTTGTAGTTGGTTGGTGTTTAGTTTTAGGTAGTATATGTCTGTCTTGATTTTTGTTTACTAAACAATAATCAATGGAAAATAACAATGGCGACCGGAATCAATTTCCTCTATGTGGCGATTGTACAATGTCTTTTTACCCATGGGTATTTTAAAATTAGTGTGGTTTCGTCGATCGTATCGTATTTCTGTTTTGCTTGCAATTTTAAAGGAAGGAAATTGCATTTCATTAAGTAAGCAAGTATTAAATGGCTTAATCTAAACAAATCTGTTAGATAAAGCTTGGTTTATTATTTTAATCTTTTATGATGTTTTAGAACGATCATTATGAGCTCGTTTCATGTGGATCCAGGAAAAATAGTCATACAATTTTAAATAGCTTCATAAAAATTTTGTCTATGGCATTGTACCATTTGTAATAAATCATTAAGGTGCAATTTTTAAATAACAAGTTTCCGCGGAAAAGTACTATCGATTTTATAGAAGATTTGTGTTAATTTATAATTTATGAGCTAAGTTTTAGTGCTAAGCATTGTTACGTACCCTAACCCTAGTGGTATTATCTGATATCAAGCAGCAGTTTATTAAAACTTTATGTATGAAGATTAGGGTGCTTTTTTTTGCGGCTATTTTTTTTTTCACTCCCATCTCGAAATTTTGTGGGTAATACCTAAAAGAAAATTCCCTGAAAATTTGAGCCCTTAATATTAATATTAAGTGCTCGACCAAGGCGTGCAAAGATTTCCCATTTAAAATATACGTAAACTTTGATTTTGTTTTCTTCAAAATTCTACAGCTCAGAGGCATTTTATGGTATAATCTTGATCAATGATAGAGTTTCTTCAGAATTGAATGCTCTACAAAAGTGTCCATTGCGGCGTAACCTTAACTCCCATCAGCGAGGTAGTACGGGTCACTAAACCAAATTTTTTCATGAAATTCTGGTTTTTTTGCCCCTATCTCGTAAATAACAAGACCTACAGAAAAAATCTACATGACTAACTTGTAGGAAATTCAATTTGCTACAAAAAAGTTCAACGGTACCAAATCTCTAACATCGATATTTCTTGAGATATTGGGCTTTGAAGTTGAGGTAGTGTGGAATTTTCATGGATTGTTGAGCTAAATTGTAGAAACACTACCTCAACTTCAAAGCCTAATATCTGAAGAAATATCGATGTTAGCGATTTGGCGTCTCAGAACTTTTTTGTAGTAAATTGAATTTCCTACAAGTTTGTCATTTACATTTTTTCTGTAGCTCTTGTTATTTACGAGATACGGGCAAAAAAACGAGAATTTCAAGAACAAATTGGGTTTAGTGACCTGTACTACCTCGCTGGTTGGAGTTAGGGTTACGCCGCAATGAACACTTTTGTAGGGCATTTTATTCTGAAGAAACCCTATCATTGACCAAGATTATACCATAAAATGCCTCTGAGCTGTAGAATTTTGAAGAAAAATAATCAAAGTTTACGTGTATTTTAAATGGAAAATCTTTGCACGCCTTGGTCGAGCACTTAATATTAATATTAAGGGCTAAAATTTTCAGGGAATTTTCTTTTAGGTATTTCACACAAAATTTCGAGGTGAGAGTGAAAAAAAAAAAATAATCGCAAAAAAAAAAAAAAAACACCCTAATGAATATTATATTTTACGTGCATTTTGTAACTCACAGCATGAAATATGATCAAAATTTTAAAACAACAATGAGACAAAAAAATTTGTATTTCAATTATATTTCCTGATAGATTTTTTGCTCATTAAAGAAAATATTGATTACGAAGTTTGAAAGCTTGAATAATTTTGCAAAAGATATGAATAAGCATTTAAAATGATAACACTTTTTTTAGTACTTTTAGCCTCTCTAGACCTCTTATCCTTAATAGGTTATTGATATTAATTATAAGAAAATCCTATTTGGTATGAATACGAAGTTTAATGACTTTTTTCATTTATCTGTGTGCATATGAACTCAATCTGTTCAATCAGTGATTCAACATCGGCAGAATAAGATGCATTATTAAATAATGATATTTTTATTTTTGAAATAAGTGTTCAAATGAATTTGGAAAAAATCCCCATGATCCGGAGCGCTTTTTACTATTGGGTCTAGGTAAGAGTAAATAAAATAATGATAATTGTTTATAAAAAATCATGTATGCGCGTGTGCACAGAAATCATGCGGACTTTTTGTTTTTTAAACTTGAAGCAAAATAAATCTCCTGTCTGTTTATGGTATTACAAGAAAAAATATTTCCAAGAACTGGTTTCAAAAATCCCCTAAGATTAATTGCTAAATAAAAAAAAAAAAAAAAAAAAAAATAGAATAAAACACGGCAGCAAATTGGGTATTCAAATTCGTTCTGAATTCGTATAAATAAATTCAGGCACACCTAGTTCAGTCCAAAGTCCTCGGAGAAGAGGTAATAAAAATGCAAAGAAAATATAAGAAAAAGATACTCAATCTCCAGGTGTATTTCTCTTACACCAATTCAAGGTTGCTTCACATCATCGATCATTCAGTATTTGAAAGATGTGAATATTTATGAGATCAGATCTCATCGTGATCGACACAAATCACTGTATACTTTGTAGGTTCATAGACCTGAAACTCGTGATGCTGCTCTATTGTGCAACTTTTAATAAAATGTAAAATAGTACAAAAAATTAATACTTAATCTGGATTTGATCGCGACAACATGATCGCGTAATAGGCCTAATCCCAAAGGCGTGTATATCATCCATTCAAATAAATAAAACTGAATTTAATGAACAGCAGTCATGCCCTGCATTAAATGGAATCCAGTGATTCATGGCACGATCACGCTGCTGACATGCGAAGAGAAAGAAGATCAACGTCTTGTCTTGACGTACGTCGTCTTGGAATGGGCATATGTGTGTGGGGGGATACGGTCAATATACAAAAAGTCTACCACAGCTGGACAGTGTGCGGATCTAATTATAACTTCCTTTTTTCGCCGGGCAGTCGATTTTACTGAATTCTATGGATGTGATACGACAGTGCCAGGATGAATCAAGTTTAAAGTAAAGTGTTTACGTCAAGAGTAAACATTTAAAAAGAATTTTTTTTTAAAATTAAACTGGTCTTTTAATATTGTCCCCTTTGTAGTTTTTTTCCTAACTGTGTAACATGCGCTGTTGTCGTGCACATATCGCAAAATGCATGCAAATATAACTTGCGTCCGGTGAGGTGAATCAATCGGTTTTCAGCCGAAATAATTAGCAATGAAGCTCAACCGGTCAAGAACCTGGCCCCGACGATAGTAAATATGCAAAATATATTTGTATAGACGTCCTTTCACTAGAAACTGAATTCGTTGAAGTTGCGTAATATATTGCAGCTAGAAATTTAAAAACTCTCTCACCTTCTACTCTAGACGCGACCGGTCCGGCGGCGCGCGTATTGCAAAATTATTTTCACGAACTTGTTCGCAGTCTTTCAGCAGTTTTTATTTGAATTAGGTCTTATTTTATTTTTTTATTCTGGTTTTCTGGCTCCCCCGGTTACTTTCTGGTAAAAACTGGTTTCGATATGAACTTGGAGACTGGGCCACCGCATTTTCTTTCTTCCAACCCTGACGTATTTTATGTGGTGTTATTTTTCTCTTATCAAAAATCCACTTGATGTCGTTATTGCGCCAAGTCACTGCACGACCACGCACTCAAAGGAGCCTTTCTCAGATTGGTTCGGATAATTGATTCGGGGTGTTCTAATTGAATCACAATTATCGCCCGTTGGCGAGCAGCTTGAGCTAAGCCATATTTAATTGACAAACATTTATTCAGGTTTAAGCCGAGTTTAACTTTTAATTGCCTCGTTTAATTTACCCATAATATTCATAATTTTCACTTGGTGGGACATATTTGCATACATATGTGGAGGAGTTGCCGTCGCTGAGATTTTGCATTTTCCTCCACGGTCCAGGGATCAGTCCGCTCCCCTTATATGACTGGGGATTACTTTTTATATAAAAAAAACGTCAAGTTGACTTGAAAATGCTTTCTGGTTGACACCGTCGAGGTGCTTATAAATTCATCTCCAGCCACTTTATATAGTCGGCTGGGGGTGGATTTTTGTTTTATTGCTTTTTTTAGTATGTACCCAAGTATGGATGATTATATTCAGGGGCGTTGTCTCCCATTTGGTAATTTTGAAACTCGCTTAATGGCATCTCCGTGCATATTTTAACAACCTGTCAGCTCCCTTACAGATTCTGTGCACGTAGAAATATTCCTATAATATTAATTAACATTATTCCCCCCGGCTGGGGGTTAAGTGATTGGGTATTTCATATTTCCAACAATTTATTACTCTATTTTATATTAATATTCAAATTTAACCACCAAGGCAATGACGCAATTCCTCAAGTATTGTCACGTTTTATCGCATTCACATATGTATCTTGCTTTATTATAGAGTAATAAAAATACGTAAGATGCATAAATCTTAATAAAGTAGCAAAGAAAATCGTTCCAGTTTTTTTTTTTCTTCAAAATAGGAAACTTTAAAAAAATAAAAACTGTTGTTTATTTAGTAAATCATAAAAAAAAAATAGTAAAAAATTTCTGTTCCTCAAATTCTAAGAAATTAAAAACTTTATTTGAAGGTCTATTTTAAAAATTATAACGAGGAATATTTTAGTGCTTTGTATTCTATTTGGATAAAAACAAAACTCTTATGGTGTCATTTTGGTGCTTGTCTGTCTGTTTGCCTGTCGCAACACTTGCATAATTGTTGGAAAAAAAAAAAAAATGTAAAATATGGTTTGAAATAAAAATTAAGGAGGAAATTTGGACTACAGTCAACTCTATAAGTCGTTTCCCATAACTTAATTATTGAATTAAATATTAATTAATGGAGAATTAAAATTTTGTATTGAGTGCACATCCCGTTTATGAAGATCAATTATCAGGAATTAAATTAAAAATCAATAATAAAGCATTGCCCTCTATAAATTTGGTATAAGATTGTTTTCAAATGTTTTCAGACGTTATGTAGTATTAGACTTAATAAACCTAAATTCAAATATGTGAAACACATTAAATATTCATTGCCATTTGTATTATAAAATGTTATTTACTAACCATACCCACCACAATTTGGTGGTTTGAAAATTAAATTTGTATACATGTAAAACAATACAAATTGTCTGATTTATGTACAATTTATTTATTTTCGAGACTCATTTAACGTGGTTTTTCTATATAACGTGGTACAAATTAATCTAATTTGTATTAATTGCGTTTCTTATGACGCGGTCATCTGATTTTTTAAAATAAAACTACGTTTTTGACCTTATTGAATGGAATGTTAAATAAAAGCTGTGGTAACTTAAGAGATTCAAATGAATATTAGTTTTTGTTGTTTGAAATATTTGTTTAAAAAAAAAAATTCGATGAATAAATCGTGTTTTCTAAACCTATTTGAAAATATGAATATTTATGAGAATTTTAAGAATTCCTGAAAATTACACCAAGTTAAGAAAAAATTATTATTCTGTAGAGTATAATACGATTAGTAATAGAACACTTATCGCGTAAGTTCCAATTCCCATTTTACAGATTTTTTTATAGGACAAATAATTAATTTTCGATAGTGTTCATTTTTCAAGCTTAAAGAGTTTTCAACTTAACAGAAGAATCATTTATATATCTAAAATTGTTTCTCAATTATTTGTTAAGAAATTTAAAAATAACTAACCTATGGTATATATTTTTGCAATTTAAAAATATAAACCAGGCTGAAAAAATAAGAATGAAAAAGGACTAAAATAAGACTGAAAATTGAATTTTAGACGATTTTTTCCAATCTGAAATAAGGCGGAAATTATAATTTGCACTGAACACACTGATTGAAAATAGTTCAGTCTATTAAAAATTATATCAAGACGGAATTCAGACTGAAATGAGGCGGAATTATTTTTTCAGTAGGTAAAAGAAATTGAAACTAAACTGAAAATTTTATATTAGCAAAGCTCTATCGGAAAATAGAATGAATCAAGACTGAAATATCAGTTACCTTTGATGAGTACTAACAAGAAACTGAAAAGAGACTGAAATTGTTCAACTTTTGAACTAAATGTTTTTTGGTTATAGTAAGCACAATTTCAGTTTGCCATTTACTTTAGAACAATTGGATTGAAAATAAGCTAACTAAATTTGATCGCAAAGTATATTTCAGCCAGGTTTCCTTCTGATTTCAGTCCCCATTTGTCACTTTTGATGAAATTCAAATATGTTATAGAGTATCGAAAAATAAGAGACACGTATTTTTTTTTTATCTGGTGATACGGACATTTAGGGGGTGAAAACCACCCCTAAACTTTACCCCCAAAAGCAGTTTTTCCTAAATATTTCAAGTTCTAATGAACTTTTTCGAATGAAACAAAATGAAAATGATAAATATACTAACCTTTTGTAAGGAATCCGGTTCCCGGGGTGGTAACCCCTATTTTTTATTGCAGAAAAACGATTTTTTTTATATTTTACGTCACAAAAATACCAATTTTAATTAATAATCATTGAAAAATGTTTTTTTACATACGATTTTGAAAAATAAAGTTGACGTGTTCTTGGGTTTTCGTAAAAAAAGTTCCTCAAGGGGGTAAACAACCCCTAGCACTAATACGTAAATGTTGTATATTCTTTCAGACATCAGTTTTTTCGTTAAAACCAGTATTACGGAGTTTTTGGAGTCGCTGATTACGAATCTGATGTTAAATTTAAAAAATTCAAAATGGCGGATCCAACATGGTGGATAAACTTTTGAAAAATACACCAATTTTTATAAAAAAAAAAACAATAAATAAAAGGACCCCCTAAATGTGCGATAAAAAAAAAATACGTGTCTCTTATTTTTCGATACTCTATAACATATTTCAATTTCATCAAAATCGGTGAGACACACCTGAGAACGTTTCCTTGTCAGTCGGCTTTCAGTCTATTTTCAGATCGATTTCAGTCTCTTTCCCGTCTATCCGGCTCATTACCTCAGTTTACTTTCAGTTCGACGTTCGAATTCCCTTTAACACAGAACAAATTCATTTGATTGATTTTCAATCTGATTTCAGTTTTATTTATTTACCTAGTGTAAAATTTCAAATTCCTACGTCACGTAGTTTTTGAGAAATACCCGATGGGAGATTAGTTCAGGGAACCCGGATTATGATCAGATGCGGAACAGATTTTCCGTAATACGGCCATCTGATCAGTTCCTGATCAGAGTACAGTACTTCATCCCTTGATCTGGTCATCTAATCAGGAACTGATCAGTGTAAAAATATCCTTTCCCTTGCTCCGGCTATCTGATCAGTTTCAAAATTAATCCTGATCCTTTGAGCAGATCCGGTATGGATATTTTGGCCGAATCGGGAATGGATCTTTGAAACGGATCCTGTGAGGATCATATATGGCGTGACGATTTTTAATCATATCCGGATCAGGAAACCTAATTTATCCCTGATCAGTCTTCAGGCAATCCTGGATCGAACCCTATACTGAACTAATTTGCATCTGTAACAGACCGACAGACGAATAGATGCAAAAATGATCTTATAAGAGTTTCGCATTTTCTTGTTGAGATATGGAACTCTAAAAACACCTACTTCATGGTCTAGTCTAGAATAAGATTTAAAGCGTAATTCAAGCCATAAACTGGGTTCATTGCGACAATACTACCCCACTTTCTTAAAGTAATAATAACTTCGTCTTTTCTATCTTTATTTTATTTTTTTAATTTATACTTGTTTTTCATCTCCTCAATTGATTTATTTTCCTTTTTAAAGCCCCAACAAAAAACATCCACGCGCACAGAAAAGCATCGATAGAGTCGCGCAATTAAGTGAAAACCATGAAATTATCTCAATTATAGAGTTCGCCTAATAGTGATCATATAGACATACAATATTTGAACATCATATAAATATATATGATGATTGTATGAGTGTAAAAGCTAAATTATTTAATTTTCCAGCTGTATACCGGGTGAATAATAATGATAAAGTGGCGCGCTATAAACCCAATTAAAAGATAAATTCCGCGGATTTTCAAATAAAACGTGGAGTATTTTGTAGTCTTTACTTCGGAGCCTTATCGTCATCTCTTGTATAATAAAGCTCGTTAGATGTCACGAGTTCTTCTCGCCAATTGATAAGATATTCCTGCGAATGAATAGAGGCAAGAATATGCTGGGATACGTTTTTTTTTCTTCCGTAAATCGGAGGAGTCGTATATAATTCCCATAATATTTCGATTGAGGAGTAATGAGATGAGATTTCTAGCATAAAATCACTTGGGATGTTGAATTTAGGAGAACTTATCGGATCTAGTCCCGCATTCAATTTTTTTTTTCTTTGAATAATCGAAAAACATTGATAGTCTCTGAGTCATGCAAATAAGCGCACACTTAGTATGCCAGATGAATTTTAATCTGTCTCGAGGTTCCTTGAACCTTCCAAGTGTTTGATGTAGCGAACTTAAGTTCGTCAAACATTATTACCATTCGACAGGCATAGCACAACATAAGACGCTACGTCGACTGTCGCCCGTCTGACGGCAAAGTCTTTGGATATTATCGATTTGAAAAAGGAGCTGCTGTCGAGATGGTGGAGCGTCGTCTTCTTGACTCGTTCGATGGATGAGCTTTGTCGAGAGTTTCAGACTCTCCTGCCACATATACCTTGGGGCGACTGTTACTAACTCCAAGGCTTGTTTATTAGGAAAATAGAAAAAAAATGAAATTGCTGATATAACAGGCTATGTAATAGCCCCAGAGCACTATGGGAGCCTCAAAGGGGCACTTAATCGCGTGTGACAAAAATTCTTTTTTCCGTAGAGAGACGATTCTATCTCCTTTGGGGCGAGGCATAATTAATTCTAATGCTATTAATCCATGTGCTAAAAAATTTTCCATTTTTTTTTCATTTCCTTCCTCTTTTTTTTATTTCTACAGGTTGTTACACTTTTCTATTCTGCAGGTATATATCTTTAATTAGAAATTTCATGGAAAATTCCATAGAGAAATAGACGTGTCCATCCATTCGTTAAATGGGATTGGTTTTGTCCCAAATCATAACTCCCCTTTTTAGTTTATATGTCAGTGTTTTTGGGGTAATTGACTTCTTTGCCTTTGTCTTGGGTGTGGTAATTTATCATTTTCGGTAGGGATTGTATCAAAATTTACATATTCCATATTTTAATGGATCATTTCATTCAGTTGTTTGACTACACTGATATCTTTGACAGGTTATGGCAGAGGTTATTTTTTTTTAGCAAATATCACGTTTATTCAGTAAACATCCATAAAATTCAGTCAGTCTCCGAAAATCGTTTGTAAATTTTGAAGGCAGAGTGCTAAGTCAGAGTCATTGTAAAATTTGTTTACCCTAAAATTTTATCTATAATATAATCTACTTTAATATTTGCTCTTTAAAGAAAGATAAATTTTTGTGTGACACATTTTTGGCAGATATGTTTTTTTCTAAAAACAACTTTTTATTCAATTCTGTTCTTTTTCGAAAATATTTTCTTTCTATAAAGAGTTAATAGTGAGAATCACGTTCATCTCTATATTCTAAAATCGTTTATCCCACATCTTTCACCTTTATTTATTGAATGATTATAATTTTTATTTCCCAAATGGTATCGTGTCTTTGTTCTGTTTGTATTAAGTTCTAATACTGGCATTAATAACTCAGTTTTGGCTAAAAATAACTTACTGCAATACTACGCGTTTCTATAGGTTAGACTGTTAATCGAAGAGTTCATGATTAATCCTTATTTCCTTAAAAATTTGGCAGGGGCTCGTGTTACTGTCAATGGAGATTATTACCGGACCACAATCAATGCAAATTCTTCAAAAATATGGAAGATATTGAATTTGGCGATATGTCGTTTCAACAGGATGGCGCTACGTGCCACACAACTTGGAAATCAACATTATTCGTGTTATTTGTGACATATGGCCAATATTATTCGAAAAAGTGACTCAGAATTGAACTGACTACTTCGTCACATACAGTCGCGGTGGCCATATGCTCAAAGTAATTATTAAATATTAATGTCTTGAATTGTACTTTCGTATTTAGTTTTATTCAAACAACAACTTTTCCTTATTTTTTTTACTTTTAACTTGTTAAGGGTACCAAACGGACGCATTTTCATAAGTTTTTCCAGCCGCTTTAAATTCTACTTAAACCTTTACAAAAAAAATTTAAATTGGTCAATAATGATGTAAAATTTCATGGACTTTCAGAATATGATATTTTTAAAAAAACAATTGGAGTTACAAAGGTTATGTTCGCTTTTCTCAAAAAAATGAATATGAAAAATTTGTTCCTTAATTTGCAGATGCGTACGCTTTGAAATTCAAAATTTCGGTAGCGAAAATGGCGTTTGAAAGTCGAAAATTCAATGACATATAATATTTTGTCTACTAAAAAAGAAATTCTTAATGGATTTATTTAGAAACTTATACAAGGAGGTTTTTGAGTTCGCTGATTGCGTATATGAGGTCAGATTTAAGAACTCCAAAATGGCAGACTAAAGACAAAAACATTAAAATTATATAAATTTCCAAGATGGCGGACGAGTAAAAAGTAAAATCACACGAATCTGAGCAAAAATCTGCGCTAGGGGGTTTTTGGTGTCGCTGATTACGAATCTGAGACCGGATTTAAAAAAATCAAAATGACAGACCCAATTCAACCCAAGTGGTTTAAGGGGAGGTTCTCATCTAGAACGTCAAAAAGTAGGTAAAGTTCGTGATTTTTTTGAAGGCAAATGACAAGACATAGGGAAATGATATTTGGCATTATCTTTTATTGTACATTTATCTGTACGAAAAAATTTTTTTATTCAAAAAAAAAAACAAAATGGCGCCCGTTATTCAACTTCTCCGGAGGCATGTTTTTCGAAAATGGCCCAGCTGCGTACAATTTAGGGGTCGCAGATTGATCTGAAATCAAATAATGATGACACTATTATAAACTAGAATAAATTTGTCTCAGAAAGAGCGGACGACTTTCAAAAAAAATTTAAAATTGACGGAATGGCGCGATTTTGAAATTTTAAGGCCGTTTTCGGCCGTTTTTTTTCATAGTTTATCACTTACAAAAAGGAGATAATGTTACAATTTTCAAAATGTGCTCCGCTCTTTCTATGAAGAAAATTGTTTACTTTAATATGCACGGAACTAGAAGTTGATCGGTTGAACCGTTTTTGAGTTATCTTGTACGCAAATTGTACACAAACATGCATCCGGAGAAGTTGAATAACGGGCGCCATTTTGTTTTTTTTTTGAATAAAAAAATTTTTTCGTACAGATAAATGCACAATAAAAGATAATGCCAAATATCATTTCCCTATGTCTTGTCATTTGCCTTCAAAAAAATCACGAACTTTACCTTTTTTTTTGACGTTCTAGATGAGAACCTCCCCTTAAGAGGCAATACATTTTTTTGACACTCTTTCACGAAACGTGTGTCATAACGATGAAAAAATTTCGTGGGGATTCCCCGATATATCGATGGATAATTAGGGAATTCCGACTCAATTAGGCTTAAGGTACTAGTTCCCTCAAAATTTTCCGCCAGATTGAATTTTTTATTTTTACATTTTATGGTTCCTTATACCTTCAGAAATCATCTGCTAAATTTTTATAAAGAAATTCGAAAAAATCGAGAAGCTACAGCAGTTTAAGTGCGCGCGCATTTTTGATTATACACACATAAATATATCGTAAAAAAACTTTAAACGCGTTTTTCTCGAAACTACATTTTTCAAAACGGCGGACAGTCAATCTCCCGATTGGCTGAACCGATTTTAATAAACTGCATAGCGTTTTATTTGTTAAGGTCTATTCTAGGGCAATTCACCAGAAAATTTCGAAAAAGTTGATAAGAAACATATTTCTAAACCGAACAAAGAGAAAAAAAATGCAATTTTTTCAAATTTTTTTTTCAAATATCCGCCATTTTTTTTTACCAATTTTTTTTACTAATTGTGGTGAATTGCCTCATCAAATATCTTCCTTTTTAACATGCTTTTTGTTTTTTTTGTTTCGGACTTGTCGTTTCTGAGATTGAGTGTCCGCCATGGAACCCTCTGTTTTTGGACTGCTCCTTTTTGAGAGCCCTCTATATATATAATAAAGTACTAAACAAAGAAAAACAATTTTTTTTGTCAACCTCAAGACTTACATATTCAAATAAAAAAAGATCCAGTTAGATTTATAATAAAGGAGCTGAGAAAAAAAATAAAGTTTAAAAGTCAATTTTTGCCTATTCTACAGGGAACTAGTACCGGCGCGTTCAGATTTTTTGTATTTAAGCCATACGGAAATTTACCACTGGTAAGAATATTAAATTTTTTAAGCCTTTGTTTTTAGGTATCTGCTTATTTTCGATTATTTTACTATAGATTTTTTAAGAATATTTCTGTTTAAGTAATGTACAGAATTTTTTTTAAAACAAACTACTTCAAATCAAATTTTTAGTTACCAAATGAAAACGACTTGTTCTAAGGAATCTAGCGAAGGAGTGATTAAAATCAGATTTAAGATGAATGAGGGTGGAATTTTCGAAAATTTTAAATTATATAGGTCTTTACGCTTAGATTTAATAATGCTTTATGAATAGTCAAACCAGTTTTAAATTTGACCAGTTTGGCTTAACTTTCTAGTGAGAATTATATGGTCATATTGTCTTTTATACAAAATAGCAAGAATAGAGCTTAAACTAATATATCATGGGGTATTTTTATTACTAAAAACCTGAATTGGCCATGAACAAATTAACGATTTCTACAAAATTTATTATACAACGTTCCCAACAAAATTAATTCCTTGAACTTCAAAATTCCAATTAATTTTTCTTTTACCTGCCCGGACAGGTATCAGATCAGGTGCGACTCAGACAGTAGCTCTGAGATGAGTTGGGAGACCCAGATAAATAAAAAAACACCATGATCGAATTTTTTTTTCTGTGAACTAATAAGACATAATCGAAGACCGAACCGAAATAAACAGGTTTGTCGGTTTTCTCATTTAAGTTAAATGACGTCGCCGAACAGACGCCACTTAGCATAGGCTAGTTTTGTGAGCTACTTAAGCTCTCTATGTTGTCCGGTGCGCGGCGGTGTGCGCTTTTGGTTTATCAAATCGAAATTGCTGTCAAGACGAAGTTACAGATAAAGTTGACGTTCGGGTCTAGAATGAAAAATTTGTGCGGCATACACTTCGATGATGATAATAATTATGATGATACCGGACAGAACTCACGCTCAAAACGCTGTCTCGCTCTTTATTCAAGATCAATTTCCAATGCTGATTTGATTAGGGTTCCCGGTGATAAGGTGGATGTTTTTACGTCCGGCTTCTTGATAGTATGTTTTGAGTTGTCTTTTAGATATTTTTTTTTCGAATTTTAATTAATTTTAACTTGTTTTTTTGAAAGTATTTTCACTTTTTGTGAATTTCTGAGAATGAAAAGTGTGGATTTTCCAGAAAAACATCGCTGGGTTTCATATTAATTTATTTATGTAAATTTTTTCAATTTTTTCTTAATGCAAATATCAATCGATCAATAACCTTTATAGAAATTTTCCATTTAAACGATGTCTCTATAAGATCTGTTTTAATTTTTCATAGATATATAAAACAGTCTATCAGTGAGTGATTTTGAAATGAAAGATTTATTTCCATACCCCATGTAAAACTTCATTTTTTGAATGATTTGATCTGGATTTGAAATTCTGCATTGAATTGAATGTTTTAAACTGTGACATATAGCAAAGATTTTATAAATTTCGAATTGGCACATCATATTAATTTTTACCCATCCAAATTTCAAAGTTTTAAATTATTGGATTAATTTTTTGATGCAAAATAGGCATAAATCAATGCAATTTGATGATATTTTAGCAAAATTAGAAGTTAAAAGTTAAAATTTTCAATTCAATGCTAAATTCCGAAGTTCTTTTTTTTTTCCAAATTTTGAAAAAATGCCACTTATACAAGCTTGTTTTTAAAAATTATATAGTTGTATGAAAGTGAATAATTTAAAATTTGTTAAGCAGTTCAGTATTTCAAATGCCGTTCCGGTACTTAATTGACACGCTATATATAGTAAACGGTGAACTTTGGGTGCGTTTTTCTTCGTTTCTACTGGGCATTGGACGGAAATATTTTATGGGTAGTATACCGACATGAAATACTACTACTAGGCAAAATTTCATTCAAATCCGTTCCCCCAAGGTCATGCCCTCCCTTGTATTTAAAAAAAAAAAAAAGACTCAACTCAGAAAAATAGTAAAATTTGATAGTTGACTGAACTAAGATTTGTAGTTATAAATAACGATATTTTAACTAATATCTCATAGTAAATTCATGATGAGTATGATTTCTACTATTTAATTATAGTAAAATATAGTAAAAAAATTAGTATTTTTTATAAATATGAAATTCTGTGTGAATACAACATCACATATTGCATATGGTATTATTTTATTAAAAGCGATAATGTACTGAAATTTCAAAAATTTAAAAAAAAATTAAATATAACATAATTTGTATAAAAATAGTAAAGAGAATTAATTTTCTCATAATTTTAAAAATTATTTACATAACTTTACAGATTACAGTGTATGCGATTTTTATTTTGTACAATTCTGTATTTGCTGTATCGAATGTCGTAATTTTAACTATGATAAATTCACGCATTATTTCTATAATATTTATACTATGTAATCTGTAAAATATTGGTATGTTTAGCATTAAAATTTCATATATAAAGGGTGTTGTTTTAGAGGCGGCGAACTTTAAATTGGCAAAGCTGTTTTTTGTGACAAACGATTTGACAGTTCTCGGTTGTTTTTGAGGTTAGTTTGGTTTGGCAATTCATCATGAATAGACTCAAACCGGAGCAACGTTTGCAAATTGTTCAAATTCCATTCGAGAAACACATCGGGCATTACATGTTGCTCATAATCGTTCTTCAGAGCGATTAATTAGAGAAACTATCCACTAGACTATTTTCTTAGATAAACCAGAAACAATTCAGCACTTGGAAGCCAACATTCGATGCATTATTACCGAAATACGGCCTGCTGTACTGCGAAGAGTGTGTCAAAATTGAACCTCTAGATTAAGCCATATACGCGCCAGCCGCGGTGGCCACATGCCCGAAAGCATATTCAAACATTAATGCTAAAAAACTATCTTTAAAATAAAGACGATTTCATGGTTAATTAAAATAAAATTTTGCCTTTTATTTTAATTTAAAGTTCTCCGCCTCTAAAAAAAACACCCTACACAAAAGGATAATAGTTCTTTTTCGGTTAAAATTATATGTAAACTGAAAATTTCATTCCAGAATATCATTAGTACGAGATAGGACGAAAAAATTTGTCCTTTTAGAAAAATAGAGGCTGGAAGTAGAAAACAGAAAACAAATCAAAAATTTGAATAAAGTTTCCAAGCAACGATGTAATTCCATGATCGCTACCGTGCGCAACAAAATTTCCGCTAAATAAAAAATTCATACCTGACGTCAAATCAAGTAATGTCTTGGTTACTTCAGGTGATAACCGCCTCAGAGCGGCTAGACTTATCTAATTTACACTCAATCTGGATCCAACCACTTTGTTTTGGATAAAGCAGCATATAACTGCTCAGATTTTAATATTAAAGGCCACTCAATGTGTCACGACACGGCATTATGAAAAAGGTAAACACCAACTTATATAATTATATAAGCAAATCGCTCAGGAAGTGTTGTAGCCACTCAATGTTTTTAATTGAATGCACGTTTCTGGATAGAATCTAAAATCGATGGGTTTGTTTGTCTGTTTGTGCAGAAAATTAGAGCCGCGTCTTTATCGTGATCGTGAATCGATCTTTTCACCAAACTAAAGAAAGTCAAGCAGTTTCTAGGAGGAATAGTGTGAGCATGGGTTATTTACACCTTTTACCACAATGTGGGCATAGTGCTGCAGTGGGAAAATATTTGAAAATATTTGAAAATATTTATTTATCGAAGGAGAACAAATCAAAATTGATAAGACGTAATATCATAAGAAAGCAGGATTTATTACAATCATGGCAATTTGTTTGTTTTGCTCGTGCGTTTTGCTATTGGAGTGCCTGATTCTAAGATTTAAGATTTAAGATGATCATCACCGTCAAGTGGAAAGATCAACACAATTTTCAATATCATCAGTGATGTCAGCTTGGATTTTTCGTAATAATTAGCGAGGTAATGTCACAAGACGTCACCGCTGGATATCTATTTTTAATGCGACTTTGCTGCATTCTTGGAGATCGGCCAAAATACGCGCTATCAATGCGAGATCCCGCCTATGTGTGGGGTGAAACAAATTTTTTTATTTTCGGTCTAGGTGGCGTCGAAGTATCACAAATCGCTATAGAGTAAAAAGAGGAATTTTCAACGTTTGCTATTAGTAATAAAAATATGATTTATGATGAAGCATGACTCTTCACTCTATATAGTGTAGGTGGACAAGGGGGCGGTAGAAGCAAAAGAGGTTTTTTTTCTCAAAATTCTTTTCTAGCAGCCTTTCTAGTTTTGTGGCATATTTTAATCGCATAGTGATCCTGAACCACGGCCAGTTTTTTATTTCGAAAGCTATGTCTTTACATAACCGAGAAAATTGTCTACAGAATTTAGGAAAATTTTTACTTGAACGCCGCTCGAGCGGCTGAAAATAAATTGGCATATAATGTAAAGTTCTTGCGTGTTTTTGTTGGCGGAAAGACATTTTTCTTTTGTCGAGGGAGACGAATTTTGAAAATGAATATTCTGTTCACACTTTACATTTCTTGTGAGCTAAAAGAAGACAGTACATACTATTAAAAATAGGGGTTTTGAACCAAAAATTGTGGGCAGACAAAATTTTTGAATTTCTAGATGGATAGTGCACTATCAAGAATTCAAATTGCGTGGGAATGTAATAACTTTTGCAGGTGTAAACAAACATTCATGAGGTCTTTGTACATATTTCAAATTTCAGCAGGTGTTTCGAATCTTGTAAGTATTTAAAAATTTCGGTTTTTTGTAATTATAAATTTAGAAATTGAAAATCGTAATTTTTGTTTAGTAAGATTAGTTGTTACAAATAAATAACTATTAATGAATGAATATTGAATTTTATTATTATTTTAGTGTCATTTTATGATTTTATGAGTAGGTAATTATTCGTGTGTCTGTCTGTCTGTAACAGAGGAGGTCGATTACGTACTCAAAAAAATTCGTTTTTGTATTTTATACATATATCATGTAGGGTTTTATTTAAAAGGGCTTGTTATATGGAATACAAAAATATTTTTTTCATAATTTTAAATAGCATATTTAAAAAAATATTCTGATAAATATGCAAAAATATAAAATTCCTTTCCCTTATTTCTGAAACTACTAGACCTAAAATTTTAATAAATTCAGGGAATATAAAATCTTACTTAAAGTTTACAGAAAAATTATAATAAAATTTATAATAATCTACTGTAATATTTGCTCTTCAAAGAAAGATTAATTTTGTGTGACACTTTTTTGGCAGATATGTTTTTTTCTAAAAAGTATTTTTTTCTCATTTCTGTTCTTTTTCGAAAATATTTTTTTTCTATAAAGAGTTAAAAGTGAGAATCACGTTCATCTCTATACTCTAAAATCGTTTATCCCACATCTTTCACCTTTATTTATTGAATGATTATAATTTTTATTTCTCAAATGGTATCGTATCTTTGTTCTGTTTGTATTAAGTTATAAAATTGGCACTAATAACTAATTTTTGGCTAAAATTGTACTATAATCGTTTTTTCGCCGTAACTCTTAACTTACTGCAATACTACGCGTTTCTATAGGTTAGATATTTAATCGAAGAGTTCATCATTAATCCTTAATTCTTTAAAAATGTGACAGGGGCTCGCGATATGGTCAATGGAGATTATTACTGGACCACAATCAATGAAAATTCTTCGAAAATATGGAAGACATTAAACTTGGCGATATGTCGTTTCATCAGGATGGCGCTACGTGCCACACAACTTGGAAATCAATATTGTTCGTGTTATTTATTGACATATGGATAAAATGCTTCATTAAATTATTATTATTTCTTAATGATTTTTGTAACTCACGATGTAGCTAGCATATTTACAAAATTGTATTTTTCCAAGATTTTAAAAGAGGACTGACCGAATATAATGAATTTTTAAATATTTTTGGAGGTGAAAACATTTAAGGCGTAAAATAATAAAAAGGGTGATTCAGTCATACATCTACTTCTTTTGAAAAACAATTCTTAAAATACCAATTTCACCACGAAAGTTAAAAATAAAATCTTCGAAGAATGGTAAAATTTTTGTATTGGAAAAAACATTTATTCACGAATGGTTGCGAATTATACTGTGGGCTGAATTTCATTAAGGAAGGAAGATATCAATTTGCCAAGAATAGTCTTTCTCCTAGTACGAATGGATTATAATTCGTATCTCACAGCGAGCCGCCATATGCGTCATGAATTTCCTGCTCCCGAATATCCAATGACGCACTGAATGAATCATAATAATGAAATTAATATTATCAGAAAATATTTAGAGAGATAACATCTTGTGAAATCGCTGTTTCCAATCGTTTGGTGGGAGTTTGAAGGTTTCAGGGTCAGAAAAATCAGTTAATGTCTGAGATAAAATTTTTTCTTTAACGATTTTAATCAAAACAAATTTCTGAGATGTATATATGTATAAGACACCATGTCGTTTGCGGATGAAGAAATTAATCTGTCTTTTTTTATATTGAATATAAACGATTTTTTGTTCATTGTTTATTTAAATAAAAGACATTTTATTATTTTTAATTTTCTGTTCTATATATATTATTTGTGTCAAATGTAAATTTTTTTTTTTTCAAATCGGATTAATTTTTAAGTATTATAATTTTATCTACTGTGATCAAAAAGTAAAGCCAATTTTTAATTTAAATTGTGCGAGTACATCGATTCGAGCAAATCTTCTTGTTTTTAGGTTGGTAGCACTCTCACTCATATCTGAGTAAAATTTCCTAGCCAGTACGTCCTTTGTTTGGTTAGTTTCGTTGTGTTTTCTGAGCAACTAAAAGTTAATTTTTCGATTTTTACAATGTGTGATTTTATTGAGCAAAAAAGTTGCATTAAATTTTGTTTGCGGAATAAAATTTCTGCTGCAGAAACGTTTATAATGTTGCAGAAGGCCTTTGGAGATCAGGTTTTGTCTGAAAGAAATGTTTACAAGTGGTATAAACAGTTCAAAGAAGGTAGAGAAAGCGTTTAAAACAAAGAGCGTCCTGGACGACCATCAACATCAATCAGTAAAGAACATGTCAATGAAATCAAAGATTGGGTGCTCAAAAATCGTCGGTTGAAACCTTGCTGATACTGTTAACATTTCATGGAAAAACAACGTCGTGGAACAAGACGAAACACATAATAACTGGAGATGTGACTTCTGACTATTCTCTAAGCTCAAAAGACCGATTCGGGGACACCGTTTTCACTGATGAGATAAAAGAAAAATGGAAGAAGGCCATTCCAATAATCGAGTTTCAGAAGTGTTTCGAGGATTGGAAAAATCGCTAGCGTAGGTGTATTGTATCGGGAGGGGACTACTATGAAGGGGATGAAACAGATTTGGAAGAATAAATAAAAATTTTCAAAGTTATAAACAAATTAGCTTTACTTTTTGATCACAGTAATATTTATCTCAAAAATGTACTAAATTCTAATTTGCTCTAAATATTCAGCAGCTATATGACAGAGAATTGATTTATAATTTATTACAAAACTTTTAATTATATAAGTTAAAACCAATAAAAACCTCACTATTTCTGCGAATACCACAGCAAAAGCACCTCAGCTGAGATTTGTTATCTTAAGTAAGGCGCTTATGGCACTTAACTTATTGATAATAAGGCAAAAAAAAAAAAAAAAAACGGAAGTGTCTGGCTGCATTACTTATTCGGTTTCAAAAGATTTATGAGGATAAAACAGAAAATAAACTTTTTGACAACACTACGAGAAAAAAAACGGATGTGTCCTATTTAATATATATTTAGTTATACATACCTTAAGAGATATGTATTAATGTAATAGGTAATACCTATAATATCGGTTACACCTGTTGTTACATCATCGAAACGCGTTAAACTCCTAAAGAAACTAAACAATAAATTGTTATCTGTTCATTCATCGTAACAAAAAATTTTTTTCTGAAGCAGCTGTGCACCACATGATAGCGATAAATACGAGAGAATTTATAGTGTAAATAGCAACTAAAAGATAATCTTCTTAAATTCCTTTAGTTATAAAATTATATGAAGAGGTGGTGCGTGTAGTAATTGCTGTAGTTTTTCATATATAAAAATTTATTTTGAAAGATATTCACATCTTATAACCTCTAAAAGCACTTTAAACCACGTGGTTCTTGGCTAAATTTCAAAATACTTCATAAACGTAAAATGAATCATTTCATAAGGTTGTAACTATTGAAAACAGAAAAGAAAAAACATTTGTCGGTTAAATTGAATTAAACTAAAACACTTGTTCAAACATAAAGAAGCATAAATGCACTGTTAAAAGAAATCAAATAAAATTTCTACTTAATCAAATCACATGATTGGGGTATGTCTTTAAAAATTTTTTTTTATGAATGAATGATTCCTATATTATGTTGAATATAAAATATTTATATTATACTTTAAGGTTTAACTTACACCAGCTGGCCGGAGTGCGTCCGAAAAAGGTACCATCCTTAGGATTGTAGAGAATATGTTTAAAAGGCAACTTCTCTTTGGGCTGCGGAAACTGGTATTCGTATGTTGTGGCGACTGTTGAACCATTTCTCTCCATTTTATTGGTCATTTTTATATTACTTTTTTGTTTTTTTTTAAATATTATTATTTTACAAATTAGTTAACGAACAGACTTAATTTTTTTTTTATTTCGGATATATAACTGGTAAAAACGCTTAAAAACTAACAAAAAATGTAACGAACGATTATGTGAATTTGCACTGGCACTCGATTTTATTATTATTATTTTTTTAAAAAAATATATATATGCAGTTTAATTGATTAAAAAAATTTTTTGATTTTGTTCAAATCGCGGACACATATGAACACTTTTTTAATATATTTATTTTTAAAAAAAAAATTTTTTTTTAAACTTTTGTTAACACAAATTCAACCTCTTTCGTAGAAATTCCTTCGAACCGAAAAAAACGATTATTTTTTTTTTTTGATTTAGTTTAGCACTATTTTATTTTTTTATATATATTTTTGTGGGACACAAATCTTTCGAGGTGGGTGGATAATTAAGGCTCTGGCTATTTGCCTAGCCTGTCTGTCGTCCGTACGATTTTTACCAGACTATCTATTCTTAGGTTTTAACTGGATAGTACTGTATAAAGGAGTGCCAAGCCTGGATAAATAATTTTATACTTCTTTTGAGAGAAGAGCAAAAATTAATATATTTTTTGCCTATTCAAAAGAAGTCCAGGCTCCCGTATAAAGCAATCCTCCTCGACGAACAGAGAGAGAGAGAGATTGGTGGTGGAGTGTACCTAAGCCCACGAACTGTGATCACAGACTGAAAGAACTAAAGTGGCTAACTGGACTCAGTATGATTTTTCAGCTTAAGCTTAGCCAGCTCTTTTAGCTTCTCTAGCCAAAAGTACAACCACTTCGAATTTCGAGTTTTCCACACGAGAATGCTATTTGCCACTTTATCTCTCAACGAACGAAGCCACACGAGGGGTTTTACTGAGTTTTACTGAAAATAAAAAAAAATAAAACACTCTCCTCGGGTGTTGGTATCTCATCTGGCGAAGTTCGACTCGATGATGGTGTGATGACCGAACGCACGGCAGTGTACAGAAACCGCAGGGAGGAAACAAAAAAGCACACTATGCGTATTATAAATTCGTATATATTCTTCCCGGTTTTCTTCCCCGAGTGTATATTCAGCTTTTTAGACTGTACGTTTTCTTGTCTTGTTGTGTTGTCTGTTATATTATTATTATTTTTTGTCCGCCCGAATACGACAAGACGACAAATTCACTTACTATTTTGCAGTACAGAGAGAACAGACGAAAACCACTGATTTGGATTGGGAAACCACTTTCGAATACAACTCAATCTTATTAAATCGGACGTATATTTTTTCTTGATATCAGAAGCAGAACTTCTTTAAGACTGAGGAGGGCTATTGATAGCGCATTTCGATTTCATCGGCCTTTTGTCATTCTTATCTCGCACGAGATTCGCGCAAGGTGGTAGGAAATAAAAAGGCGGTAGTAAAATAAATATGTGTGTATTTCACATGTTCGAACAAAAAAAACCAAAAGATCGTTAAAATACGTTTCGGTCTGGCACGTTCGGAACCTATCGAAGAGCCCCTATCACGCAAGACGCCTAAGTGAAATGTGGACAACTACACATAATAAAGTGGGCATATCATTCCTTATCACAGACGACAGGCCCCATTGACGATAACTAGAATGGATTTAAAATTTTATATCTATTAAATATAAATACGCACTTAAATTTTCGAGTTTTCTCTAATTTTCTCCTCATACAATATAGAAAACGAACGCATTGTTTCATTTTCCAGCAAATTAATTTGCCTTGTCTCGCCTTAATGACTCTGACTGACGCAATATAGCTTATATGTAGATTAGATAGACCCCCATTCTATCAGGAATAAGTTGATTAGATATGAAGGGCTTTTTATTCCACCCTTTTTGGACAAAATGCGGCTCCATTGAAGACATTGATGTCTGTCTTTCAGACACTATGTCGCCGTCTAAAGGATCATTTATTTTGGTTGTGTAACTACTTTATTTTTGGACAAATTTTTATCAGTTTTCACAATTCGGCTGTTATATGCTAATCACAAAAATCAATAGAAGATAGACATCTCTTGTCTTGAATCCGCGCCGGCCGCGGCGTCTTTATGATAATCAACTTAAGTTCAAAGCGGATAGAACTAGATCAACCTGTTGCAGTTTCTTTTTTCAAGTTTTCTCTGTTTGTTCGCTTTTGTATGATCCCAGGCTTTTATTCTCTCTCTCCGCCTTTCTGTGGCCTTAGGATTTTACTTAAGTTAAACGAGAAAATTCATTGAATTGGATTCTTGTAGTCAAGGCTAGTTTGACAGATTATTTACTTTGTACAGATAGACCTTAGACAAGTTGACTATTCTTGTCGACGTTTTAATTTTTTTTTTTAATAAGTTTGAATTAAAATGGTAGTCTTGTTGGAATGACCGAATAAGGTCAGAAAGAAATGGGAAATATACTTTAATTTTTTATAGTAATACAGGAGGCATATCATAGATTAGTACTGTCGATTCAGCAACTTCTTGCTAACGTAGTAGGGCAAATTCAGCTATATTCGTTGCACGGTTGCAAGGTTAAAGTGCCACTAATTGTGTACTTATCCCTAAATTAATATGTATATTAATATTGGCAGTATTATTGATTTTAAAACGAATCCTATAATTAGTTCTATAAAATTAGACTTCTAACTCATTTTATTATGGTAATTGTTTACTTTCATGGTCACCTTGTTTTTGAAGATATAAAATCGAAGAATCAACATTTTTCCCTTTTTATTTTTCTTTTTTTCAAATTGTTCGTTTTTGCGTCGGATTTATGAACAAAAATACAAAAATTTGAAAAAAATCAGTATTTCTGTTGATTTTTCAAGTGCTTATTATTGATTGATTTTAGCGCTACGATAAATCAATAATTAAGGCAATTTGAAACTCACCCTATCCTTCCCGTTACTCCTTTTTTTAACTTTCTCCCATTTCCAAAATAATGATTGGGATGTGGGAAATCAAATAATAAACTAATTTTTTTTTTTTCAAATTGTTCGTTTTTTTTTTAAAACACGCTTTTTCAGCATTTAAAGCTAAAAAATTTACAGAAATACGATTTTTTTGAATTTTTGTATTTTTTTTTTCATAAATCCAACGCAAAAACGAGCAATTAAAAAAAAAACATATAGAATCCATACATTTGTCGATTTTTAGATGGTAAAAACTAGGTGAACATTAAAGTAAACAATTACCCGTATTAATATCACTAATTTTATCACTCCTGATGTTTAAACAACGTTGTAATGGTTGAAAAGTCCGCAATCTCAATTTTTTTCCTTATCTATGCCTTTTGCGTATAAATAAATAAAAAATAAAAATAAAAAATTTATCACTTCGCTTAATTGCGGACCCGAAATCTTATAAAAATTGGGAAAGATCCAAAAAAAAGAACCTCCGCACGCAGGGATTCGAACCCATGACCACTGAATCACAAGCCCAAGTGTTAACCACTACACCAGCTGCCACTTTGGGGAAGTGCTACAATGAATGGGATTTAGAGCCGGGTGAAAATTTTTGTATACTATTATTTTGTAAACGCTTGGCCATCTGGAGTTCCCACTTCGGGTACTTTCATTTGTTGCCAAGCCCTACATGTGCTAGAAATTTGAGCAAAATCAGTGATGACGAGTAGGTGCATTCTCCTTGTTAGACTAACATAAATATATGGTAGAATATTCATGATAAAGGTCATAGGGGGATAAGAAGGGGTAAAGTACCCCGCGCCAATTATAGCCATTGTATTTTTTTATCGTCAGGGCTAACACAAGAAACAATTTGGCCCTTAATAATTAAACCCAAAAAAAAAAAAAAAAGATATAATATCTTCTGAACGGGTTCACCGATTTGGATGGGATTTTGACATGTTATAGATGTCACTGAAGCGTATCCCAGAAAATCAATTTCTGTGGAACTGAAAATTGGATATAACCAAAAAAAATTTTGTTTTTCAAAATATTGTTTCAGCCATTTTGGAATTTGGTACAATTTGTGAATAGCCGTGTGTGCCCAATTTTAAGTCTGAGTAAAAACTCAAGAAAAAATTTATATTGTAAAAAAACCAGAAAGTTACAAAAAAATTTTTGGCGATTTTGCCGTACAGTCATAAGCTACAAAAAAAAAATAAAAATCGACATTTTAATTTTTCTAAGTGGAAAAAAAATCTAGAAAAAATATATGATATAAAAATCTATATTACTAAGCTATAACAAAATTTTGGTAATTGTACCAAAATTCAAAATGGCTAAAATAATTTTTTGAAAAAAGAAAAACATTTTTTAGGTTTTATCCAGTTTTCAGTTCCACTGTTTTTTTTTTTCTGGAATGCACCCAAGTGATATCTATAATAATAAATATAAAATATAAAAATATATAACGGCCACAATTGGCGCGGGGACATTTTACCCCTTCCTATCCCCCCTATGGTCTTTTGTAAGATAAATTTCTTATTGGTTATTAAATTAAAGATGCAGTGCAGTGAATATCTACTGGAAAATTCCCAAAAAAAGGCTTTTCATCTGAATGAAGTTATCACGTTTTCTCATAACAATTGATTTAATAAGTGGCACTGGCGTATATAAGATGAGACATGAGATAATCATAGCTGCTAATTAGAATTCAACAAACATCATAATCTTCAAATATTGAGAGACGTGCTTTAAGGGAGAATTTCAACATTTTACTTAAAATTCACTGTCATGCGTGAACGTTTAAAAAATTTCTATGTGAAATAAAAAGACAAATAAGAATTTGACGTTGAATGTTAACACTTTTCGGACTTAACCTTGTTGTGTAATGGAATCGTTATTATCTTTAAATCATGAATATTTCCGAAATCAAAAGAAAAATCATGTGATTAATATTAATATAATATATATATATATTTTTCGTCACCGCTTGCATTGTACAATATTATCTAGGATTACAAAAGGTAATGACGTATTACATACGCACTAGTCATACTATCTAAATACTTGAAATGTTAAGAATCGACGATTATGTTCAGGTTTGAGTGTTGCTATCATTCCAATTAAAATCTGAAAAATGAAATTCGGTCAAGAACGAAACGTGCTTTAGACTTTTGTAAGTATGTCTTATTAATCTGAAAAATTTAAGATCAATTCTGGATGACCTTACATTGATTTTATAGATCTTCAATAACAATCAAATAATTTTAAATTAAACTAATATTATAATAAACTCATATTGTCTTCTAAGAGCAAGTTTTGGGTAAAAGTGACTGTCACTCAAAATTCAAAAACGATGCTAATTTAAAATGAAATAATTTATGATATCAAAAAAGATTGAACTTAAGAAAAGTTCATACTTTTAAAATATATTTGATTATTGAAAATAAGATTTAATATTCTCACAAAAATCTAATGCAGTAGCCAGTTTTCGTACTATCAAAATGATTAAGCAGGCTTAAGAAACTTTTGATTATTACAAGTATTACGTAAATAAGGCAATTTTATATCACAAACAGATAATAAAATTGTTATCATCAAAAAAGTTCTTTCTGAAGTAAATAGCGACAGAGTTTGAGATTAGGGAAATCGAATTTCGAAGGAGTTCCTGAATGCGAGGTGTGGAAATTTTTAAATATTTCGGGATTTTGTGTTTAATCAAAACAAAAAATAATATAATTAAATGATAAGGTGCAATCTTAATTGTAGCCGCAAAACTCTTCGGTGACCTTATTGAAAGAAAGAAATAATAAAAATATTGTACTATGAAAACAATAATTTTATTATTTCGTATTCTTATTTAGATTATTATTTTTAATTCGTGGATATTGTAAACAACATATCTCTATTAGTAATAGTTGAAAATTGTAGAAAAAAGAATTTTCGAATTATTTTTATTTTTAAATAACTGCCAATAAAAATAGATTAATTTTTCCTAAAACTGCTCGAATAAGAAAGTTTTCAAAATTTTATAATAAATATACTCACTTCCAAATTTATATTATCCGGCCGAAAAACAAAACATTATTTGTCAACTTTGTTTATCCACTAAATTCTCTTCAATTTATTTATTATTTGATCGTATTTTCACATAAAAAAATGTGTATACTACTGTGATCAAAAAGTAAAGCCAATTTGTTTATAACTTTGAAGATTTTAATTTATTCTTCTAAATCTATGGAATGGACTTCAGTGCCTTCTTCGATTTTTCTTTTATCTCATCAGTCAATTCAAAACGGTGTCCCCGAAGCGGCCTTTTGAGTTTAGAGAATAGCCAGAAGTCACATGGAGCTAAGTCGGGCGAATACGGTGGTTGTGAAACGACATGCATCGAATTTTTGATGAAAAATCGAGATGTGACTCTTCTCAAGCACAAATGTTCTTTCAAAATGGTTTGAACCAATCCAAATGAAATGTTTACAGTATTAGCAAAGTCTCTAATTGCCAACCGACGATTTTTGAGCACCAAATCTTTGATTTCCTTGACATGTTGTTAACTGATTGATGTTGATGGTCGTCCGGGACGATCTTTGTCTTAAACTCTTTCTCTATCTTCTGTGAATTGTTTATACCACTTGTAAACATTTCTTTCAGACAAAACTTGACCGTCGAAGGCCTTCTGCAACATTCTAAACATTTCTGCAGCAGAAATTTCATTCCGCAAATAAAATTTAATGCAACATCGTAAAAATCGAAAAATTCACTTTTAGTTGCACAAAAAACACAACGAAACTAACCAAACAAATGACGTATTGGCGTAAAATTTCACATAGATATGAGTGACAGTACTGCCAACCTAAAAACAAGAAGATTTCCTCGAATCGATGTACCCGCGTAATTTAAATTCAAAATTGGCTTTACTTTTTGATCACAGAAGTAGGTCATTTATGTTTCTGTACATCCATCCATAGCTTAAAGTTTATAACACCTAATTTCCTGTTGGGATCGTACTCTATATTTTTTGCCCTAAGTCTGCATTCGATATGGATAATGATACCAACTGAAAATAGAGAAATATTAAAATTAATTAAAAGTAATAAATTAATATTGTAAAAGAAGTGAATTTAATGAAAGCTATCTTTAGAAAAATGAGATTATTTTATTTTCATGATTGACTGTATGATTTACTATTTGAAATTTTTTGTTTTATATTTTACGTCTCTCTTACACGTAATACGTTTAAAATGCACAGCAAGGTATGAATCTTTAAGCAAATAGGTTCCAGAATTGTCTCGTGTATAACCAGGAACATCATGATTTGCATAAATCCGTAAAGGTCCAATGAATTCCTTGTCAATTGGTGTTTCACCTTCGCATGTAACCCATAGTATGCCTTTCTAAAAATAAAATGTAGAATATTAGTTACAGGCATTCAGAAAATTGCTAAGGAACCTTGTATTTATTAACAGCTTTATTTATACCATCCAATAGGCTTTTTGGTGCATCATTTGGCAGTTCACTAGAATTAGAATAGAACTCTGGAGTCCATTCTGGTGCAATATTTAATTTTAAAAAGACACATGGCTCACGGCGGTAATTGCCGTAGTATCCCCCTTCAGTGCAATATTCAAATTTACTTATTTTATCTTTACAATCCAAATCAATCATACAATCTGTAAGTAAGAAATAAAAATTTTCTGTAGAGGTAAATTAAAAAATATATAATATAATTTGGTGATAATTCCTTCTCTATTTTTAATTTCATAGGGTTTTAATATGGCGGATCCAAGATGGCGGCTGAAAATTTTAAATTTGAAGCGATTTTCACGAAAATTGGTACATGGGGGTTTTGCGGAATGCTGATTTCAAATCCCGTTGCCACAAATTCAAGATGGCAAATCCGATATGGCGACCAAGATTTCTCGACTTCAACGGATTTTAATGAAAATTGGTAAAATGATTATTCTGAGGCCACTAATATTGAATATTAGCAAAATTTCCAAATCCAAGATGGCGGATTCAACATGACGACGATTTTAATGAAAATTGGTACAATGATTATTCTGAAGCTACAAGTTTCGAATATTATCAAAATTTGTAAATCCAAAATGGCGGATCCAATATGGAAACCAAATATCTCGATTTCAACAGATTTTAATTAAAATGAGTACAATGATTATTCTGAAGCCACTAATTTCGAAGATTAGCAAAATTTCCAAATCCAAGATGGCGGATTCAACATGACGACGATTTTAATGAAAATTGGTACAATGATTATTCTGAAGCTACAAGTTTCGAATATTATCAAAATTTGTAAATCCAAAATGGCGGATCCAATATGGAAACCAAATATCTCGATTTCAACAGATTTTAATTAAAATGAGTACAATGATTATTCTGAAGCCACTAATTTCGAAGATTAGCAAAATTTCCAAATTCAAGATGGCGGATTCAACATGTCGACCAGAATGTCTCGATTTTGATAGATTTTAATGAAAATTGGTACAATGATTATTTTAAGGCTACTAATTTTGAATATTATTAATATTTGAAAATTCAAGATGGCGGATCCATAAAGGGGTTTTCGGGTTGAAACTATTTCTAGAATATAACAAACTAGAACATTTGAGAGGTGTTTAAGTAGTAAGTATTTACCCAACGCCGGGTGAAACCAAGTAATCCAGCTAGTATTTATATATATTGCTTTTCTTACCTTTCAAACTGTCTATTGTATGGTTCTTCCACCAAACGATGTCATCATAATCACTTATTATAAAGTGTAATAAATTTCTCTCATACTGTTCTTCAGGTGGTGATGGTAAAAATTCGAGGCCTATTGATAAAGCCACATTATTTATTGTAAACATTTAAAGATTTTCTACTTACTTGGTTGATTTGTTGAAGTTTCACATACTTTAATTTGTAAAGAAATAAACGCGGAAAAAAACTAGCAGCAGGACTTTGATGTAATAAAGGAAAATTTACGTTAAAATTACATATAAGAAAAGTTATGTTATAATATTACCTAATCAATACTTACAGATCTTTTTACTATTAAAATTACGTTGCATTTGCATGATATTATAAAAAAAATAATATAAACAATAAACTAAGATCACTGAAATAACCAATGCGCCTCTAGACGATTGAATTTCCACTGACTGCAAAAGATTATGAGCTGTTTTGATTAATCCGTCTTTATCTTATGTATATATGTAGAACTCTTTGAACTATGATTATTATTGCAGCTGCTGAGAATTTTAAAAGGAATAATTTCTGATGTTTGCATCCGATCTCCAGACAAATTGCAAAAATTAATTTAATATATTGTAGTATTATAAAATTTTATTAGACACTGTGTCCAAAAATTTATTTATTTCAAAATAATATTACATTTGTTTTTCTGATATTTAATTAATTTAAATTAAATAACCTTAAGCTTAATAAATATAAAATTTTTTATCTTATGTCTTCTTAAGATTTCCCAAATCTTTAAAGTATATTTTTTTAAAGTAAAAGTTTTATATATTTTATTTTGTTCTAATTTTTTTTTATTTTTGTAAAATAGGGTATACTATATATGAAAATATTTCTAATCCATTAAAAGTTGAAACAGTTTATAGCCTAATTTCTTTTCTCGATCATATTGTATGTTCTTCGCCCAAAGTCGACACTCGATATTAATTACGACCCCAGCTGAAAAGATAAAGAAATTATAAGGATTTAGGGAACTAGAGGTTTTAAGAAAGATTAATGTCACAATTACTACGTATACATGCGGGTTTGAATCCGGATTCAATCTGGATTCAATCCAGTTAAATGTCATGTAGACGCAGATCGAATCCAAATGAGATCGACGCGATCCGATCCAACTTCTCGACCTGGATCGAATCGAAATTATTCCATATAAACGCAGATCGAGAGATTGAAAGATCGGAATAGCTTTGACAGCTCAAGTTTTTGAAGTTTTTTGAAGGTTGTGTGATGACAGCCGCAAATAAACTCACCTCTGGCCCGTTTAAAATGTACAGCAACTAATGGGCTTAAATAGTTAGACTCATCCCTAGGAAAATAATATCCGGGAAAACCACGTTCCGGATAATAATCCACTGGTCCAATAAACTCTTTATCAGCTGCCCAGTCACCATCGCATGATACCCACAATGTTTTCAACTGAAACAAAAAAAAAACATTTAAATTTTGCCCATTTAGTTTACCACAATTTTTACTTACTTTTGATAAATTCTGAGTTTCTATTGCAACGCTGATTCGAGTACGAATTTCCTCTGGCATATCAATTGGTAGATCAGAAGTACTATTATAAAATTCTGGTACCCATCCAGGAGTGGCATTGACTTTTAAAAATACACAAGGACTGTATCTGTGGTATCCGAAATAATTTTCTCTGCCACATACTCCGAAAAGTCGTACATCTACTTCGCAGGTAAATCCTTTAGGTGCTGGATTATTATCAGAACATGCATATAGCCGATCTCTTCCTTGACGTCCCACTGTGTAGTATTCTGAAGATAGATGTTTGTAATATGGTTAGAGTAAATTAGGAGAAATTTTAAAGGGATTTGTATTACCTGCTAAACTATTCTCAATACGATTACTCCATATTGTGGCATTGTAGCTTGGTCTTAAATATATTAAGTCCTTTTCACTCTGTTCCTCGGGCGGGGTTGGTATTATCTCTAGACCTATTTTGGTAGTGTTGTTCCATATTAATTTATATTGTTAAATTCAGTTTTTTTTTTTTTAAAGTCCTAAGGTAGGTAAGATGGTTGACCGAAAACTGGACTTGAAGTTAGAATAATATTCGAATCGGACTAACAAGGAAACTTGTTCAGGTGTATCTCACTGATTTTGATGAAATTGAACTATGTTATAGAGTATCGAAAAATAAGAGACTCGTATTTTTTTATCTAATGAAATGAAATGAAATGTTGGATCCGCCATTTTGAATTTTTTAAATTTAGCATCAGATTCAACAGCAGCGACTCCAAAAACCCCTCAATACTGGTTTTCACGAAAAAACTGATGCCTGAAAGAATATACATCATTTACGTATTAGTGCTAGGGGTTGTTTACCCCCTTGAGGATATTTTTTTACGAAAACCCAAAAAGAGGTCAATTTTATTTTTCAAAATCGTATGTAAAAAAATATTTTTCAATGATTTTTAACTAAAACTGTTATTTTTGTTACGCAAAAATATAAAAAAAATCGTTTTTCTACAATAAGGGTTGCCACCCCCGGGAACCGGAGTACTTACGAAAGGTTAGTATATTTATGAGACATCATTTCCATTTTGTTTCATTCGAAAAAATTCATTAGAACTTGAAATATTTAGGAAAAACTGTTTTTGGGGGGTAAACTTTAGGGATGGTTTTCACCCCGTAAGTATGAGTATCGGCAGATAAAAAAAAATACGTGTCTCTTATTTTTCGATACTCTATAACATATTTCAATTTCATCAAAATCGGTGAGACACACCTGAGAACGTTTCTTTGTAAGGTGTAATTCCTCTTTAATTGAGAGCTTAACTTGAAATAACCTCAAAATTTGAGGGAATTTTTGCTAAAATTTGAATAGAAAATTCCCAGAATTTTATGCCTGCTAATTTAAACCTATTCTATAGTAGTATAGTATGGTAGTATAGTATAGTAGTATAGTATAGTATAGTAGAGTCATAAACCCGGATCTCCAAGAGAATTCTTTATTAATTTTAATTTAACATTATAAAAACCCAATAAAATTTGTACGTATCTTTATGTTTTCTTAAATATTTCACTTACTTGGTTGATTGGCTGAAGAAATTTCTTTTGGTAATTGTAGGATAAGACACATAAAAATGGCTATCAAACGGGCTATTAAAAAAAAGAAGAACGTAATCGAAAATATAATTTAATAAATATTGGCATTAATGCACTTTTCATACGTTAATCGTTATAAATCAAATCAATTGAAAAGTACACTTACAGAATTTTACTCCATTAAAGATATGCTGTGATGACATATTCAAGAATAAATAAGAAACTATACGAAAACAAAACACTACTAAACTTTAAAACATTCCCAACAACGCGTCTGAAGAGTTTAAGACCGGATTTACCACTGAAATAACATCATTAGCATATTATACAGTGTAGGTTATCTAAAAGATTAATTTCATGTAAGTATATGTAAAGCTGAAGAAATATAAATCAGTGTTTATTTTAAACATGATCTTTTTATTTGAAAGCTTTTACGGCGTTAAATTGATCGCATAATGATGCCTTCGTTATAATACACAATATCTAAATTGACAATTTTTTTTCAGGTTTTAATTTTAATAAGGGGATATGGCTTCAAAAGTGACTTTTCTTAGAATATATTAAAGGTATTAATTATTCGTATAGACAACATGAACATTAAGATTATTAAGCAAAAGAAAATAAAAATTCTTAATTATGAGAGCTCCAATTATTTTTTTTTTGTGACGTGTCTCAATATAATCGTAATTTCTAGATACAAATCAAAACTGCTAAGCAATGATAATAATAATTCTGATAAGCGTAGAATATGCAGGCTTCAAGAAAAGTAGGAATAAAAATATTAAAATTATCAATGATATTATTTTCGTATAGTTTAAGACCTAAAAATAGAAAGTCCCATTAAATTAATAGTGAAGATATGTATATAAAAAAATCAAAACCAAAAATTATCACTTAACACTTTTTGATTTAAAAAAGAAAAACGAAAATAAAGAATTTGGTAGATTAAAAAATGTTAAAAAAGAAAAATTAAAATAAAAAATTTGATAGATTAAAAAATTTAAAAAAAATTTAGATAGATTTAAAAAAATTTAGATAGATTTTAAAAAAAATTATAAAGAGTTGAATTAAAAAAGAAAATAAAACACCCATTTTTTTTCGACTTTTAAAAATACCTTTATTTTAAACACAATCAATTCAAATCGATTTATCTTTCTCATAAATTACATCTACAAAACAATCGCGTCTTTATTAGAAACCCCTTCTCAGAAAGAGTTATAGCATTTTTAAAGTTAAATTAGAAATCATTTCCTAAGAGATAGAGAAATTATAAACACTACTTACCAAGTAAATTCAGACACAGCTAAATCTTTGCTGTATGGCAAAATAAATCGGATTTTTATGTTTTTAACATAAATCAGATATATAGGCAGAGATTCGAAATTGGTACCATTAAAAAGATTCTACAATCGCTGCTCGAGTTAGAGCTATCCACAGGTGCATGGGGGTTCTCAGCCTCAAAACTAAAGCCATTTCGGTGAGAGAAATTGTAAATACTTTCGGTTTCTATTTTTATATTTTACTAGTAAAAAATACAAATTTCCCAAAGACTTTGGAGTTTTCTTTGAAAACGACATAAGATAAAAAAACGACTGTGCGGAATGAGTGCGCGGTTGTGATGCTGCCTTCTACACAAACGGACAGATTTTTAAGTCCGTTCTATTCTGGCTGTCGGTTGAACAGTTGGATAAATCTAAGATTATCTCGTAATGGCAGTTATTTAATTCGATGATTAAATAAAACAGGGAAATGTTTTTAGATTTTTCTAGCATTTATAATACTAAAAAAAAAAAAAAAAAAACTATACCCTTTTCAATGTTCAAAAAGCAAAATTATCCACAAGAAGCGCAAGGCTTTTTTTTTCTAATTAATTTGTTCCATAACTAGATTTTTGTCGCATTTAATTGAGTGTTTCGAGCCCTGTTCTAAGAGCAAATAAAATGTAAAGCTAGATTTTTTTCTTTCTACATGGACTTGGTTAACTTTTATAGGCAAAAAAAAAAAAAAAATTAAATTCTTTAAATAATAAAATAAAACTAAATTAAAATATAACAAGACTAAACAAAATTTTACAAACTAATAAAGATGACAATATCTCCTCTTGTCCGTCGCAATGTGTGGGGTTGGCGAGGGCATCAAATCCGGTTGTTTTCGAGCTTATTTGGGTTTTTTTGTCTTTTTCTCTTTTAACAAAATCAAAAAAACAAAAACCAAGAAAAATCTTATCAATAATTTACAAAGTGAGATTCAGTATTCCTCCTAATCTGTATTTTTTGTTTCTTAAATAGCCCTTGAGAAAAATGTTTTTCTTCATTTGTATTTTTAAAGGAGTCGAGTTGGGAAGAAAAAACATCTGTTAATCAATTAACAACTCAAAATGTACGGAGCCTATCCTTTCTTTGCGGTCGTGCTTAATGTTACGTGCCCATGCCTTGCATTCGATATTTATGATGATTCCTCCTGAAAATATAATGGAAAAAAATAAATTTAGTACTTTAAAAAATCTAAAAATAACATTTAATCAATTTAATAGAATTTTGGCTATTTTTTACTTGTGAGGATGTAAAATTTCTGATCTTATCTTAACGTACAATAACAAATATTTAAATTAATACGTTAAGAGAGGCTCAATTTTAATTTTAATTTCTTGAACCTGGAATTTTTTTAAATGTGAAAATCCTTCTAAAATACCCAAAATTTGTATGTTGAAATGGAAATTCGAAATTTTAATTCCATGAACCTGGAATTTTTTTAAATGTGAAAATCCTTCTAAAAAACCAAAAATTGGTATGCTGAAATGGCATTTATGATACATTTTTAGCACTTTTTTATATACATTATCGTGCCAAATTTAAAATATACTTTTGGTTTTCTTCTTTTTCTGAATTTTTAAAAGTTGTTGGATTAGTTTTGATAATTAAGTGAATACGTACAACAACAAATATTTCAATTAATACGTTAAGACAGACTTGACCTTAACACGTTCCCGCCGGCATGTACCACTAGTGGTACATTAAGGACTGTCCCATCGGGCGGCATGTACCATTAGTGGTACAAAGAAAGAAATCAATTTAATGTGTGTGAAAACAGCGCCGCCCGATGAAACAAACTACAAATTCAGCTGCCGGCGGGAACGTGTTAAATTTTGTATAGCGATTATAATTCGAAATTTTATTTTCTTGAAACCGACATTTTTTTAAATTTAGAAACCTTTCTAAAAACTCAAAATTTTTCTGTTGAAATAGCGTTGAAAACTTGTTAGCACTTTTTTATGTACATTATTGTGCCAGATTTAAAAAACACTTTTGGTTTTCTTTTTTATCTGAGTTTTTAAATTTTGTATATAGCTTATAATTCGAAACTTTAATTTTTATTTCTTGAGCCTGGAATTTCTTTAAAATTTGGCAATTTTTCTAAAAAACGCAAAATTTTTCTGTTAAAAATAGCATTTATGAAAACTTTTTAGCACTTTTTTATGTACATTATTGTGCTAGATTTAAAATACAATTTTGGTTTTCTCTTTTTTCTGAATTTTCAAATTTTGTATATCGCTTATAATTCGAAATTTTAATTTTTATTTCTTGAACCTGGAATTTCTTTAAAATTCGAAATTTTAATTTTTATTTCTTGAACCTGGAATTTCTTTAAAATTTGAAAATTTTTCTAAAAAACCCTAAATTTTATGTTGAAATAGAATTTATGAAAATTTTTTAGCATTTTTTTTATGTACATTATTGTGCTAGATTTAACATACAATTTTGGTTTTCACTTTTTTCTGAATTTTTAAATTTTGTATATCGCTTATAATTCGAAATCTTAATTTGAACCTGGAATTCCTTTAAAATTTGAAAATCTTTCTTAAAAATTCATGATTTGTATGCTTTTATGGCTTTTATGAAAATTTTGTAAACAGTAAAATTGCAACTCTTTTATAATAACTTATTTTATATTACTTTGCAGTTTAAAATAAGAATTGCTTACAGACCCAAATTGTGATTTTGATTAATTAAATAAAAATTTCTTCAATGTTTTTAAAACTTATATGTTTTTCTGTTCAAAAAACAAGCATAAATTAGAAATATTTGCTTCTGAGTGAGAAGGAAAAATCTACAAATTTGAAGTTTGTTGTAAAAATCAAGATTTTCTATCTTTAAACGTAAAATTTAATTAGTAAGTACGAATAGGGTTGCATTTATATTAATCAGTAATTTACTATATGTATATAAATAGCTTTTAGAATTATTAAGTTGAATTGTTAAAGAATTATAAATTAAAATGTAAATATTTCCCTATTAAGATGCCTTTTTATAATATGTTCTAAAAATATAGAAGGCTAACTCCCGAATTATTTAACTATTTAATTTGAATTCGTGCAGATAATAGCTTTAAATTTTGTGGATATGAATAACTAACTTGCCGGATGTAAATAGTCATGCAAGCTCAGAAATTAAAATCTAAATGAAGGCAAAAAGTGATAAAATTTTTATGAGTATCACACGTCCATCATTATTAATTAATAATTAATTAAATGAAGACCACATCAAAACTACTTACGTGTTGGACGCTGAAAGTGTACAGCAACTAGTGGACTTAAATATCCCTCGGAATTCTGATATGGATAGAAATATCCTGGAAATCCTCGGATAGGAATGTAATTGACTGGTCCAATATTTTCCTGATCGGCTGGATTCTCACCCTCGCAAGACACCCAAATTGTATTCATCTAATCATTGAGAATGATGTTGTAATGAAAAATAGTTTAAAGAATTTAAAATCATGCTGTTTTAACCCATTAATGCGCAAAACGAGGATTTTGTGCACGCAAGTTCAATTGTACGATTCGAATAGAAAATTGGGGCGAATTTCCTCCAAATTCATATATAAGGGGTTTTTGGGGGTGCTCTTTCAGAATCTGGCATTTGTTTTGCATAAAAACTTCAAAAACACTATTATTTTTTGGATTTTTTAGAAAAAGTGCTGATTTTTTTTGGTCATTTTTCGTCTCAAAGTCGATTATCTTGTCGTTGCTGCTATTGAATGATCATATAACCAGCAGAAATCGCGGTCCGAATGTCTACACTTTCTCAAACCATGGTTTTGAATTTTGTTTGTTGCTTTGGTTTTTGCAAAATGGCCATTTTGTACAGCAATGTAATAAAAAACTTCGCGATTTTTTTACACGAAAAGGATCAACTTTTCAAAAAAAATTTATATGACAAAAAGTGCTTATAGTTAGCCAGCGAAAATATGTAATTTTTTTCAGAATTTTTTGGACTATTTTTGGTTTTTTGGATTTGGCCAATTTTTGAAAAATCCAAAAATGTCCCTAAAAATTCTGAAAAAAACACAAGTGTTCTTTGGCTAATTGTAAGCACTTTTTATCATATAAAATGTATTCGTATAATTCGTCCTTTTTGAGTAAAAATATCATCAAATTTCATCATCAAAAAACTTATATTTTTACTCAAAAAGGATCAATTATACGAATAAATTTTATATGACAAAAAGTGCTTATAATTAGCCAAAGAACACGTGTGAATTTTTTCAGAATTTTTCGGGACATTTTTGGATTTTTCAAAAATTGGCTAAATTTAAAAAACCAAAAATAGTCCAAAAAATTCTGAAAAACTTCACATGTTTTCCTTGGCTAATTATAAGCACTTTTTGTCATATCAATTTATTTTGTAAAGTTGATCCTTTTCGTGTAAAAAAATCGCGTAGTTTTTTATTACATTGCTGTACAAAATGGCCATTTTGCAAAAACCAAAGCAAAAAATAAAATTCAAAACCATGGTTTGAGAAAGTGTAGACATTCGGACCGCGATTTCTGGTGGCTATATGATCATTCAATAGCAGCAACGACAAGATAATCGACTTTGAGACGAAAAATTACCAAAAAAAATCAGCAGTTTTTTGAAAAAACCCAAAAAATAGTAGGGTTTTTGAAGTTTTTATGCAAAATAAATGCCAGATTCTGAAAGAGCACCCCCAAAAACCGCTTATATACGAATTTGGAGGAAATTCGCCCCAATTTGTTATTCGAATCGAACAATTGAACTTGCGTGCACAAAATCCTCGTTTTGCGCATTAATGGGTTAATCAGAAAATTTCAAAACTAATCTAAATTAAATTTTTTGAAAAAAAAGTAAATGTATGTTTTATAGAAATCCAATTTTGTTTGAAACTAACTCATTATTTTCAGGAAGATATTGTCTTAAAATAAATTTACCTTATCCTTCTGAGTTTTCTCCATATCGCCGATGTATGTTTTTAAATTCTTTGGCATATTTTCGGGAAGATCTGTAGAATCATTATAGAATTCAGGGATCCATCCGTAAATTTTATTTAATTTCAAGAAAACACAGGGTGCACTCTTGTGGTAGCTATAATTATTTTCCTGTGTGCATGGTTCCCATTTTTTGATGTCCACATCGCACACTTGCCCTTTTGGTGGCGGCTGATTATAGTCACAATTGTAAATATTTTGACCTCGACCGGGCGTTAAACCAGGGATTTTATAAACTGCAAAAAAATTTTAATCTAAATATAATCTGTACATATTTTCATTATTTTATACATTTTCTAATTTACGCAATTTGATTTTGCCGGATATCAACTTGTACATAATAATTTAGTAAAGTTTTAAAAATTAAGGTTTTTGACTTATTTTTATATAAACAATTCTCTAGCTGTTCAGTATCATGATTCTGAAAATAGCCAGGCTTACTATATACTATAAAAAAAACTTCAAAATTCCCGATTTATTCACGGGCGCGATCTATTTTTAAAAATATCCAAAATTAAAAATTTTTTGAAGGGTACAACGCGCGTATGAGATGTTACACAATTTTTCTAATGGCACATACGTTTTTATGATATTTACACTGCATGTTGTTGCGGGGTATGGGAGGGTTGAAAAGACAAAAAAAAAATTTATATATATATATACAAAGAAAATCCAAAAATAGATGCTGGCTTTTGTCCATTTTTAAAATGTTAAGTATTCTGCTGCGTTCCGCGACCGGGCATCACATGGGTAATATTTTAATAAATCTGAGTTGAGTTGAACAAGAACGGGGGCAGCCCCTCTAAACGTTTTAAGGAATCGGGACGACGACGCGAACGAGCGTCACAACAACGGCCTGAGACGTCTCAAAAGAAAATTAGATCAGAAAAACGAGACAAAACGACAAGATCACCAGTATGCTTTTCTCAAAATAGATGATATTATGCTTTTGTTTATTTATTCGGCGGGGTGTATGGTGGTGCCTCTATTTCTTACCAGCTAGAAAATCATTCAGAGATTCTGTCCAATATTTGTAGTTCTCGTATTCTGTGCCCTTGTACCAAATCAGGGTACTTTCGACATTATCTTCTGGCGGGAGCGGTCTAAAGCCCAAACCTGTTTAAATTTTAGATATTGTTATATTAATTATTTTTTTTTAAATAAGCTTCTAACAATTGACACAACTTACCTGGATTTGTTCCTATCAGTGAACCATCCAAAGTCCATTTTGGAATTCGTGGATCAAGTGTTTGGAAAAATACCCACATACAGATTGCGACCAGCGCTGCTAATACTCCATAGAAAATTGTGTAGAAAATTCCAATTTTTGCTGTAAATTAAAAACGACAAAATTTTTTAGTTAATTAAAAATTTTTAACAACATTTTTATAAATGGCTTTTAATTATTCAACTTGCTGGAACAAAAAAAAAAAAAAAAAAAAAACGGCAATTATACCTTAAACCCATTTTCTAAGGGACTATATTTTTCAAAACTGCCAAACCGTCTCTAACTTTCTCCTCAAGAACATTATCAGCCATTAACATTCGACTTGCTGCGGCCACTTTGTTATTAATGAATGGACCCATCGTCGTCTTGGAAGTAACTAATTTAATTGCCCTGTCACACTTGAAACTTGGGCAATTGACCCATTCCGGACAGAGTCGAAGACATGAGAAGGGTTAATTGTTTAATTCGAATTATCTTCTCGTTCTGGAGAATGAGCAGTCGTTCGTCCACACCAGAGTTAGGGGAACTTGAACTCTTTAACGACTATGACGATTTAGTTCTCGTGCCATTTCTTACAAAGTTGAGATGTTGAATCTTGTATCGCTAGTGGTGGGGAGATTTTATCAAGGAACCTGTGGGTGCTGCTGATTAATTTGATCACATTTTTAGACGATTTATCAGTGATGGATGAGTCGATAATTTGTGAATTCAAAACATTTTTGTGTTTTTTCATTTTGTTTTCATTCTATGGTGATTAGGAGTTTGTAAGGAAAAAAATAACGATTTTTCCACATATTTAGCCCTAGTACCACTCAACATAGATCATATATTACATATATAACGTGTGTAATTAAATACATATTTAAAAATAAATTTTGCTTGATAAAAAGTTGTTTTAGATTAGATGGGATTGAAAAGTAATTTAAGCCGTACTTTGAGTATTTTTGGAACTTTTTCACACAACTATTGGAATATCATAGGTGCTTGTTTCTTGACTTAAGGGGCACCACTAGTGTGGAATTTTGAAAAAATCGATTTTATTTTGCATATTTAGTCTATACCTTTAGAAATAACATACTAAAATTTCAAGTGTATATCTCAAATAGTTTTTGAGTTACAGCCATCTGAAGAGCAGCGTATCGAGGTATTGAAGAATGTATTAATTAAACTTTAACCCATTAATGCCTGAATAACAAAAATTTTATGGTAACTTCGAGGCCTTAACTTTGAGTCGCCCGACACGATCCAACCAATTTGCTATAAGATTTTCGTAATTCAAAATGGCGGATCCAAGATGGCATAAAATTTTTTGCAAAATTTTCAATTTCTTCGAAAAAAATGTGGGTATCCGGGGTTTTTGGGGTCACTGATTACTGATTAAATGCCTGCATATTTTTGAAGTTTTAGTCCTAACCTGCACTTTATTGCAGTAAAAAGTTGCTTTTTCCCCACTAAATCAGTCGTTTTTCGAAAAAAAATTACTTGAAAAAGGTATTTATTTAAATAATATTGCAAAAAAACAAAAATAATATTTTGTTTTCATTTTTTTTTTTTTTGGATTGTGTTGGGCGACTCAAAATACGTCTAGAACAGTTGGTCTAGATGAGAATTGACCACTCCTTTGATAAAAGTTAGGGCCTCGAAGTTACCATAAAATTTTTGTTATTCAGGCATTAATGGGTTAAACGCGTTTTTCTCGAAACTACATTTTTCAAATTTGCTGCAGTTATAAGTCGAAGACGAATCATCCGATCGATTTGATTTTTGTTGCAGATTCTTTTATATATGTTTTTCCATACCTCAAGTTTTGCGATTGAATAAAAAATGTAATTTTGGCAGGCCAAAAATCATCAAATTTTCGCACAGAAATTTGAAACGTTTTTTAAATACTCCGCCATTTTGTTAAATTTCAATAAGTTTTTTTCGATCGAAGGTCATGGTATGGGAAATACCTTGTAGTTTAATAAACTTTTTGGATTTTTTGATTTCACGCACTGTTTTTGAGTCTTTGGATATTGCAAATAACTCGCTGAATTTTCAATTTGTTGGTCCAAAAATTTTATCATGTATTTATTATATATCCATAAATGTATCCTTAACACATTAAAACATTCCATGCAGTAGTTTTCTTTAAAAAAATTCCCAAAAATCACCTTTTGTTCAGGTGGTCAGACTAGTGGTGCCCCTTAAGGGGGAAATAGTTCTAGAGGCTTCAAAAAATTCAATTATTTTTTTTTTTTCTTAAATCGATTGTAGAACTATTCAAAAATATATTCTGAAAATTTCAAAACAAAATTCCACGCAGTTTAAAAGTTATAAGCGTTTCAGTTAGTGTTCCTCAGTCGAACGTTTACTGCCACTCTTATTTTTAAACGCGTTTTTCTCGAAACTACTTTTTTCGAATTTGTGTACACTCTAGCTCCCACAGTTTTTGATTAATCGTTATCAAACTCAGCACATAGTTTCTTTATATAAATACGCACTATTTGAACCTCAATCTTAAACATTATCTTTATTTTAACTATTTTGTATTACAAAAAAAAGTACGAAAAAATGGTAGAAAATCATACTAAATTTTCACATTCCTTAAAAAAATATTAATTTTCGATTTATTTGTGAGGTGTGAGATTCAAATAGAAGAGACACTTATAAAAAAAGTAAATTTTTGTGAAAAATTGATTTCGGATGAAAATTGTGACCTGCAGGGTGTACACAAATTGGATGGTGACTTACGATGCGCGGTAGCTGATATCTCCGTTATTTTTCGAGGAAAATGTTTGAAAATTTCAGAATATACTCTTGAATATATGTGAAATGATCCCAAGGAATAAATAAACTATATATATTCCTTATGTGTTAAAAAAATTCATGAAAATCACTAAAAGTACGCCGTCCTACACCTATTTCCCCCCTTAAATGAGAATATGCATGTCTTAACAATTCAAACGAAAAATTCAAAATAATATCTTTGTTATACCCATTCATCAACAGAGACGATTGGCTATGAATTTCGAAAATAAGCTCGTTATTTATAAAGTCATCTTTCAATCCTTTAAGCTATACGGAGCTACAATTTGGTTTTAATGCGTTCATACTAATATAAAAAAATTACAGCCTATTTAAAATAAAATCCTTAAGATAATTCCTAATTTTCCATGTCACTTCTTCACCCTGGAATTGCACAATCTTGCCGAAATAGAGCCTATAGAAATAAAGGCAACTATGCTTGTATGCAAATTTTTTGAAAAATGCTCATTTTTAGACAATACCCTGATACTAGAACTAAGCCCTGTAAATCCGTACCAGTAGTAGTAGTTGTCCTAAATAGCATTAAGAATTTTAAGAATACTGGAACATTATGTCGATTAATCTTTTTCTAGTAAAAATGTACCTAATTTTAAAATTTTTAATAATATTTCACCTTTCCACTAGATTCGAATTTTCAATTTCGTTTCGACTGCTTAAATTAAATTGAACTAGTTCTTTGGACTGGATATGAAAATAAACCACAGCCACATACATTTTAGATTTAGTTACCAAAATTTAAAAATAGAAAATCATAAATCACCGAAATTGACAAGATTGCAGAAAAATAAAACAAAATTCGATGAAGCAAAAATTCCATTGGTGCATTGAGATAATTAAATTTGTACTTATTAATTTCAGTCATATGAGTCAACAACGCACGCACGTTTTCGTTTGTGGACAGCAACAATAAATGATAATAAAAAATTATCACAACAGACTCAGCCATTCTCACGTTTAGTTTTCTGGAAATGGACAAAACATTCTATAGAAAATTTTAATCGGCAGGTGTATTTCTGATAAATAATGAATTTTTAATTTCTGTCAGTCAAAACAAATAAATAATTCTTGGAAATCGCAGAATAAGAGACGATTAACATTTGTTGTTAATATTATTGTACTTATTGATATGATATTATGAGCCTATATTGCAATTTCTGTAAAAAATTTATGTTGATCAAATTTCTGTATTCTGTATTTTTACGTAATTTTTTACTACATATAGAAAACACTACTCATTACTACAAATTTAATTTACAACAGTCAATTTCAGATCCGATTTAAGAAATAGTTTGACAGCAAGAATCCAAAAAAATTACGAAAAATGTTATTTTCTTTAATGTACATTAGTTTAAAATTTGTTTGCAGGCTAAATGACTGTGTGTCGTGTTTTATGACCATTTATAACTTTAATTTGAATTTTGTTTTGTATTTTTCATAGATCTAATACCTATAAAAATTATAAAAATCGATTTTCTCAACGTTTTCTAAGTATGTATATGACTTTACGAACGCTTTGAAACAACAATTTGTAAAATGTTAATAAAAGAAAATTCAACTACATCTTTCTATACCATTGTATACCTTTGTTAGAAAATCTTGATTTACTTGTAGTTACAAGAATAATTTGTTTTTGGAACAAATCTAATTGTACTCATAAGTATGTGAATAAATTCTTTCTGTGCGTACATAAAAGCAATCGATTTGTTTTATGGTTCTGAAAGGATGATGAGTTTTGTGAGTCAGATACTTAACTAAATTGGATGAGAGGCGAACATCGATTGATTACTTCATACACCATTGGAATTCTTTCTTCGTTTTTTTTCATAGTTTTGTTATTAGTCTATAAAAGTTTGTGGCGCGATAGTATGAGGGAAAAATAATGCTCCAATAATAAAATGTGTATCTACAAATATACATGAAGGTTTTCATTAGGATTTTGTAAATGTGTGGAAAATAGCATATGAATTTAATTAATTCTTGATCCATAGAATTAAAGTAAGAAAAGATCGGGTTTTATACTATAACTATAATATTTTTATGAATGTTTTTCATAAGTCATTATCATTGATACGACTTACAATTACGTGGTTTATATTTAGTAATGATTAAAATTGATCGACTAGCTTAATATGATTTTCTTGATTACTTACAGGTAATCAATGTTTTTGTAATTAGAATTATTACCATTCAACCTGATTAACGCTGCTATACATTGAAATGCAATAAAATAAATGGATTGATAACAATGTGGTATATTACATAGTATTTAGTGGTAATCAAGAAAATATTTTTGTTCAACCGTAATTTTGATAAAAATCAATATTTCGTTAAATTAGTCCTCTCTTTTAGTGTATGCATTGCTAGGTAAATAACTGTAACGATTTTGATATCAGATAATCAGAATGGTAGCCATAAAATAGAATAATTTCTAGCTGAAATGTTGCATTTTGTTGTTGAAAGTCTGAAATAAAAATTTGCTAAAATACCAAAGTTATCATTGTAAAACATCAACAGAGGCATTGCCTTTAGTTTTTCGAAAATATAAAAAATCAATGAAATCCCCATATAGGCTAATTACTTTTCGGATAATGTATAGGCTTTCAAAATGGCGGATCCAAGATGGCGGCTGAAAATTTTAAATTTGAAGCGATTGTGTTTTTCGGAATGCTAATTTCAAATCCGCTGTCCAAATTTAGAAATTCAAGATGGCGGATCCAATATAGCGACCAAGATTTCTCGATTTCAGCGGATTTTAATGAAAATTAGTACAATGATTGTTTTGAGGTGACTGATTTTTAATGTTATCAATGTATACAAATCCAAGATGGCGTCCAAAATTTCTTGATTTCAACGGATTTTAATGGAAATTAGTTACAGTGATTATTCTGACGCCACTAATTTTGAATATTATCAAAGTTCCAAATTCAAGATGGTGGATCCAACATGGCGACCAGAATGTCTCGATTTCGACAGATTTTAATGAAAATTTATTATTATTACTCTGAGGCTGCAAGTTCTAAATATTAGCAAAATTTGTAAATCCAAGATGGCGGATCCAATATAGAAACCTAATGCCTCGATTTCAAAGGATTTTAATGAGAATTAGTATAATGATTATATTTCGAATATTAGCAAAATTTCCAAATTCAAAATGGCGGATCCAATATGGCGACCAAAATTTCTCGATTTCAACGGATTTTTATTTTAAGGCCACTCATTTTGAATTATTTAAGATTTGGAAATTCAAGATGGCGGATCTATAAAGGGGTTTTCGAATTGAAACAATTTCTAGGATATAACAAACTAGAACATTTGAGAAGTGTTTAACCCAACGGGTGAGACCGGGTAACCCAGCTAGTAATTCAATAATTGAGAACATTTTTTTTAGATTATTTCCGTGTTTAGGGGATGATTTCACCTTTTTAGAGAGCATTTGTACCCTGCTGAGGATTCCTTTTTCCAAAACGCATAAGAATTTAAGTGCATAAGAGTTTGCACCATATTTTTTATCACTCAAAAAACTAAAATATTTCATATTCAGAATTTTCAAAAATATTTTACAGTATTTTTGTTTATGTGATGATTTCACCCCCTTAGCTGTACTAAGTAATTTTTTCTTTAAAACTGCCAATAATATTGCCAATCACGTGTTTTTCATGACTCAAAGCACAAAATTATCTTAAATTTAGTATTTTGATAAATACTCCAAATTATTCCAATATTTGGGGGATGTTTACACCCCTTTTTAGCGTCTATAGGGGAATTTTTAACATTGCATTTTTGAGATTTATTCGATATATAAATAATCTAATAAGAAACTTCTTTGTACAATACTAAATGATAATTTTTTGATAAAATTAGTTTTTTAGGGTGATTTCAACTCTCAATTAGGGGTGATTTTTATATATTTTTGAAAAACTAAAAGCAATGCCTCTCTTGATTTTTTAAGACGATGAATTTGTAATTTGTAAGCCAAACTTTCGTGAACTACATAAGTATTAAGAAAATCATTTTTTTTGTCTAGTTGTAGGTTGTAGTTCGGAAAATTATAAAGATTGTCAAATGATAAGAAATTTTATAAAATACCTAATATAGTTTATATTGGAAATTTTGAAGGATTTGATGACAGAGGCTGAAATTGAGATAGGAACCTCAAACCATATTATAGAACTCGAAATGTTATTCTAATCGAGGTATATAGTATTTCCAAATGGTATTCTACATGTAAAAAATCTAGTTTTCGAGTTCCAAAATAGGACTAGACTTCAAGGATTTGTGGCATCTGAGAACATTATTAACCAAATATGACCATATTATTGTAGCTAACCCTTTTTAATTATAATAAACCATTACAAAAGGTTTAAGGATAAATAATTAACCTGATTAAAATGTGTCTAACCAAGTTCGATTAATATTTCCTTATCAATATCAATAATATCTAATCTATGCAATTCTTGTCTATTCCACGATAAACCCCAACAGCTGGCAATCCGTACTATTGCCCCATAAAAATATACATTTTTGTTATCAGTAAGCTAAAAGTGGCATAAACAACACAGGTAAGCAGCAATCGTGGCATTCCATTGAGGAAGGTAGAAAATGATGATTAACTGCGACTACTAGAGTTGAGGGAAACAATACAAACAAACACCAGCGGACGACGCCCCTGCCTCACACAACCGCTTTTGATGACGAAGACGTCTGAGACTTCGCGCTGCAGTAAATCCGCTTCTGACATAGAATTAAGCGCTTACTATTGCTAGAAATCAATCTGACCTGCTAGAAGTTAAATACACAACTTGCAGAATATTTTATTTATACTTGCTACAAACGATTTTACCCGGCGAAATGAATTGCAGCCACAAGAAATGGAAAAAATATATTATTTTCAGAGAATTTCTCTGAATGTCGCAGGTAGGTATTAAGGTAGTAATTGGGCACGTAGACAGGTAAAATTTCGAGGTATAACACACAGGTGAAACTAAGGTGTGTCAATGTGTAAAATCGCATAGCAACGTACCGTTTCCGTACCTCTGTATATTTATGATGAGGAAAAATAAGGTAAAAATTTCTTTAATGTGTATCATGGACATGTGTGTGACTAATTTTTGTTGACTTGTTCCGTGGAAAATTCAAAAGGACGCCAAATTTATTTTGTTAGGGATATTATTTTAAATTGACGCATTTTTGGCGCCGTTCAACGTAAAATTCTAAGCGCTTACAGTGAATTTTGTTGTATGAGGCGCCAAATCAGAGAAACTACACTGGCATTATATTTTGATGGCATCACACTTTTGCAGGTTATAGACTTACGATGCCAACCTTGTTTTCGAACTATATTTTTCACTTTATATATATATATTATTTAGCTGGGTGGTTATTTTTAGCCCTGTAAACAAGCGCTGCAAATTGCACATGGTTTTGCACTTCACTTTGATGGTCACGATTAATAAATACTACTGTCCCATTCAACTCTTTCTTCTTTCTTTTCTTTTGGGAATTATGAAATATTTGAAAATGTAAAAATCTGATAATTTTTGTTAGTCTTAATTCTTACCCCATGATCCTCGATCCCGTCCTAGAACCGTGCCATCTTCGTGATTATATAAAAATTTCTGCAAACTAAAAGGTTCCGGCTTGTTTCTCACACCAAAATTTTGTTCATCCATATCGATCGGTGCCATAGGCCTCCGTTTCGACATTATATTAATTCTTCAGTAAGATCCTTTTAAGATACGACAAATATAACACTATCCCTTGTATACCTCAAGGAATCTTAAACTACTTTAAAAAATCCCCACTGACATTTAACAGGCGATCAGTGAAGACCGATCAACACTAAGGCCTGACACAATTCACGGTCACTAACTTCTATTATAATAAAGATCGCTTTCTTTTACACTATAGAAAAAAAAACTTTCTGGATATTAACAACAATGGTCTTAAATTAAAAAAAAAATTATGTAACTTTTCTTAACGCACTAGTCCACGAATAACCGATCCGTATGCAACTGTTCGCTTTTCGTGTGTACAAATTTTGGCGATCTTTTAATGAGGTGCATCGAAAGTACACGCCGCGATCGACGATCTGTGACGACAACGCCTTAAAAGATACACACGCCGCAAGCGGTAGAAGTTTAGAAGTTCGCGTTTCGTTTCCGATATTGAAGGCAAAAGCCAAAGACTCTTCTTTCTTGGCACGATCGCTAAAATGATAGTGCTTCGATAGCTCGATCGATTAACTAAAAGATGCTCTCCAAATCCGTGAGACTGTCACATAAAGAGATATATTATTATATGCTATTTGGTTGGATATGTTACGTGTTTTGGTCGCGTAAATTATATTTTCTATATATGCTCCCTGGGGAACCGGGTTGCAGCTGAACAAAGTCTTTTGGGTAGGGTACACTTAATAAAATAAAGAGATCGTCTTGTGGTGTAAAAGGGACTGTAGAGTATGAAGCCGAAGAAAAGGCGCATTTTCGAATGTGGGAAAAAAAGAGTAAACTTGTTCGACAGGTTCTCTGCGATGGCAAACGAAAGAGGGTTTTTAACACGCTTTCCTCTGGTAACCAGCGAAAAATGAGAAGTCATCGAAATAAAATACAAACCATACAAAATCCATGAGGTCATTTCGTCAGGCCTGAGCGTGCTCAATTCGTTGTATAAGAGACGCTGCCGCGTTTTGTTTTCATCACACACAGTCGCGGCTCAGTCAACCGTCGTATTTTATTAAAACATATACTCAAGGTAGGGGGACTACCCCTTGTTTTGCATGGTAATAGTCAATTCAAACTCATAGAATCATATTCCCCCTTTGGGATTTACTAAAGCCCACTTTTTGTTTTTCTTTTTCGTTTTCTAATAAACAAATTGCATTGAGGGATATTTTGTGTGGTCACCACTGTTGCGACCCAAAACGTGGTCAACTCTTGGAAGTGACCGCGGAAATTCATTTAATTTTTGTTGCATGCGATTCAATCAAAACGTGAGGGTGCTGAAACTAATTATGAGCTCTGAAGGTTTTATTTAATTCAATGCTGTTTCTGCAAATGCAATTTCATAATGTGGATGCTGCTTAGAGGGGAAATTTTTTATTTGTAAACGCAATCAAGTGGAGCTTCAAACCTTAACTTGCGAACTTTAGCAGTTGGGGTCTTAAACTCGATTTCAAAATTTAGTTATACTGAGAAAAGAGTATATTTATAGCTAATGAGATTTGGTTATCTATATCCTACCTATATACTTACTTTTACTTATTATAAGCTTTTATTTAACTTAAATCGTTCGTATGTAGGTTTTGCAGGTTCAAAATTTATACTCGAATTTTAACTCACTTCTTATTGTCCGATTTTGATGAAATTTGACAGACTTACGTAAGTCTCGTGACAATATAATATAATATATCTAATATCGTTCTAAATCCAATATGGAGGACGCCACACGATATCGTATTCCTTTTTTTCTCCAAAACCTCCTTGACATGGGTATCAAATGAAAGGATTTAACAAGTAAAATACGATAAATTATGAAAAAAATCTATACTAAAAGGTATAAGATAAATAAAAGTAAGAAAAAGTGTAAATCAAACTTTTATGTATATGGGTAATTCTTTTACAAACCGTACGGATTTTGATAAAAATTGACCGAGATGTCTCCGATTTGGCTGAAACTTTTTTTACGGATTCTATATCGAAAAATAAGAGATACGTGTCCGAGGATTTTTGTTTTTTTTTTGTTCCGCATATTTGCGATAATACTAGTTATCGAAAATGTGAGAATAATGAATTTTTTGGCTTGGAGACTCATTTACAAAAATTCATAACTCTGGTTTTATTTGAGCTACAAACTTCTTTTTTTTTCGTTTTAAATCTAAAGGACTGAATTTTGAGAAAAAAATATTTTTAATAAAAATTATTAACAAATTCATATTGTCATTAACAATTTAATTGTTTAAATCAATATTTAACAATGGTCCCCATCTCGTAGCAAGTTTTTAGTATTTTTATTGTATTCTCCGTCAAATTTTACATAAAAAGCATGTTTTCAAAATATGTTATCTTTATTATTACTATTTTTAAAACATTAATTTATATAGCGCGACACGTCAAAAACACGGTTTTTTGTTAAAAAAAAAGAAAACTATAGCTCGGATCAAAAAAAGTTACATAAAAAAGGTGTAGATAATAAAAAGACCTACAATTTTTGTCTGAACTATTTTCCGACATAACCTAAAACTTTTCGAATAAAATGCAAAAAATTTTAAAAATCCCCTTATGTATATGTTTATATGTAAGTGGTAATCTCAGAAACTACTGAACCTATTTAACTAAGTCTTTCATATTGTAAGACATGACGTATGGTATGATACATAACATGATGTATGACACACAAGATACATGATACCCAAGACATGGAAAAAAGATGAGAAGATTTATACAAAAATCTATTATTAAAATAAAAAGTATCATTCTGTTAATTCAAATTACATTTGCTAAACGTGACTACTAGTATTAAATGAGCCGGTGTTTATGCAAGTCGTATATAGTAAAGTATAGTAAGTATATTTAAAAAAAATCACAGCAGCAGTCTATTTAAAAAATACACATTAAGATTTTACTTGAGAAGTGGTTAAAATTACATTTTAAAAAATGGACTTATACCATTTTCTACTAAAATAACGACTCAAATGTAAGATAGGGCACTTAGACTTGAATTTTGGACCTTCGTTTGAAGCACTTTTTAGGACAAGACTTTCTTTTCATTTAAATTTTCGAACACTCTTTTACGTTCCCGGTTACTTATGTTTTTACTCAAATGTAAGATAGGACACTTACAAGGAGATGGCGCCACCGTGGGGTCGGGAATTTGCTCGAATTTTTTTGTGGTGAAAGAGGACCCGTAGCACCTCGCGTGGTTAAAGCAGTAGGATGCACTACTCGGAAAATTCTGAGAAAAATCGATTCAAAATTTCCTAGGCGCCTTATGAGTTAAAAATGTGAAGCGTTTATCGAGCCGCTATCTAGACTAGACGGTTAAGGCTCGGTCTTATGTGCCGAAGGTTCCGCGTTTGATTCCTCCTTCGGATCTTACTTTTTTTTTTCTTTTTTCTTTTTTTTTGTTATCCTAACAATTATTAAAAGCGTTTTTCAAGAAAAAAAACATCATATTAATAGATTTGTTCTCAGGGTATTAATCTATATTTAACACTAGAACAGTGGTCTAAAATACAAAACCCTAAATTAAATATTTAAAAAATTCAATTTTATATATTTACTATATACATTTTCCTGGTACTTCTTAGATCTGCATTATTGTTTTAATATTAAAAATAAAAAATAAACATATTCTTGAAATACTGAATAATAAAAACATATTTTAATAATTATTTATTTAAAATATTATGTTCTCCATTTTACGCTGTAACTAAATGTGTAAATTATCATACTGCTTTGACTACATTTTACAATTTCAACTCATTTTTTTCCAAAAATTCATTCTTTTTATACGCTTTATTTTTAGATTCATTTTTTAAAGTCTGATCTAATTTCTGAGATTTTCGTTGTAACGTTATTTTTAAAATCAAATATAAAAATTTAACTCTTTTATAACCTTTTAAAAATCTGCCATAAAAAGATTTAATGTATAAAAACAAAAAATAAATTTTTTTATGTCTTCTTAAAATGATACCATAAAAAGATTTAATATATAAAAATACTTTATCTTACTATATATGTTACGTACTATAAAAATCTTTTTTTTTTTGTTTTGTTTTTTTCGACAATACGCCGTGGGTCTATTTAATCAATTATACAAAAAGGCACGAAATTCGAAAGGTACATAGGCAAGGAATATGGATACCGCGTCAATTATCTGAGGCCAATAAGGATCTTCGTCGATCAATTTGCATTTCATTGCAATCCGTATTTCATAGGGATCCATTTTTTAGAAGAATCGTTACAGGAGATGAAAATAAAATATATTCTTTAAGATAAGATAAAGCGTTAGAAGCAAATCAAACTCCAGTACCAACCCCTAAACCAAGCTTATCACTGAAAAAGGGTTTACTGCGTATTTGGTTGGACTGTAGTAGCACAATTCACTTCGAGTTCTTAAAACCTAGAGAAACATTTACTACTGAGTTGTATTGTCAACAATTACAATGGCTGTATTCAGAATTGTTGAAAAAGAGGGCATCTTTAGTCCGCAGAAAAGGTGTGATATTGCAACATGACAACGCCCGGGCTCATACAGAAAAAAATTGAAGAATTGCAATTGCAATGGTACTCACCAGATATTACTCCATCTGACTATCATTCATTCAGATCTCTGGAGTATTCTTTAAAAAAATAAAACATTCATTTCTGTAGAAGATGTAAGGAGGCACCTTCAGTCACATTTTGCTTTATGGACTCTGGATTTTTATAAGAAGGGAATTGAACATTTGCAGGAAAGATAGCGAACTGTCTTTATAATGATGGAGATTATATGTATATAATATAATAGATTAAGAAATAAAAACTTGGTGTTTTATATTTGTTATTTTTCAATATTTCTGTTCAATTGTCTACGGAAGTAGATTTTTGAATTTTTGAATTTTGCATTATTTATTAAGATTACATAGCATTTATGATACTAATTTTGGAAGTACAAATATTTTAAAACTCTTATTGATAATAGTCTTTTAGATAAATCCTCCAAATAAAATTTCCAAAATACATAATTAATAAACCCCACCAGACAGTGGTAACGATTTCTTTTATCAGGCAATTGAATGACAAAAAAAAATTTTAGATCTAAAATTTGTATAAATTACATAATTCTAATACCCTCGTAGCCATGTAATAGTACCAATTAAGTATTTAACCCCAAATGACTGTTGTTCTTTAAGACTTCTGACGAGGATAAAATCTTGTATCCGACCAACCGACGACGTCGTGCCGCCGAACCCTAGACATACTCACAAAAATTGTAACAGTCCGTCTGTCTATAAGACGTGAAATTGCTTTATCGATTCGCAGGATGTGCGTGCTGTGAATCGACTTCGAATAAAGGAAAACAACAGTCAAATTGTATTAGGCCCATACTCATCCCTTAGACTGAAATTGTATCAATTTTTTCTCTCCCCCGGTAAACAACCTTTAACACATCCGAATCCGTCTTTTTCGTGTCAATGCCACTGTAATTTTGGTAAAATTACATTCGATTAATGGAATCGGGAAACGAAATGAGTAAGCAGGCCAAATAGGTGTTATAGGCAATTAAGATGTGATAATGTACATTTCTTTAGTCTTTTATGAAGGCATTAGTTTTAGTTTTATTACTTGAATACTACTTTTAACTGCCTTACATTTTGTTTCCGCATATATCGTTTTTTGGAAATGCAAATTACCAATAGGACTTCTACCTTATTATTTCTTTACTGAATGTAAATCAAAATCAAAAAAGAAATATCCAATCGACGTAAATTTTCCCCTTGGGGCAAAGATTCGAATTTCTTTGATTCAGAGTCTTAATTTAGAATCAAAATGACGACTAAATTTAAGAGAGCCATTGAAATTAATGTTGCACTGCATGATTCCGTCTCAACGTCAGTTAGATCTATTGAAGCTAAGTGAAATACGGCCGATACCGCAATTTATACTTAATTATAGCCGAGTTCCTGCTACAGCTGGTTATTAAGGTGCAGACACCGACGATATGCCAGGTGCTTATTGAGAAATTGGCACAAAATCAAAATGTTGGCAATTTTCTTTTCATACTGCAAATAAGATGCTTTCTAAGTTAGTCCAGAAGCAATTAGTGCAAATTTTTAAAAGTCTGTGGTAAACTAGTATTTTAGAGATTAAACGATCATTACGTAGCTTCCGGCGTTTTATGAAAATAACTTAATTAAATTTTCTTACGAATAATTTAACTAATTTTTTTTTATTGGATCAATTTTGGTTTAAATAATATTCTTACTATCAAATTTGTCGAAAATAATGTCTTCTATCAACAAATTAAGGAAATATAAGGTGGGCCATCTGATGGTTTCTTTTTAAATGACATGTAATTTTAAAGCAAGCAGTTTTTTCGCACTAAAATTTTTTCACAGATATACAGTATCATATCTCCGTAATACGTTTTATGAAAATAATTTAATTATTAATTATTAATCATTTAACTTATTTTCTTTTATTAGATCAAATTGTTTTTTTAAATAATGCACAATATTATTCCTGCATTTTTCTATCAGATTTGTCGAAAATAATGTCTTCTATCAACAAATTAAGAAAATATAAGGTGGACCATCTGATAGTTTCTTTTTAAATTACATGTTATTTTGATGCTGGCAGCTTTTTCGCACTCAACAAATTTACAAAAATATTGTATCATATCTCCGTAGTACGAAATGACAAGATTTATGCTTGCATTTTATGAAAATAATTTAATTTAATTTTATTTTCATACGAATCCTTTAACTTATTTTTTTTTTTTTTTTTAGATCAAATTTTTATTAAAATAATGCACAATATTATTTCTGCATTTTTCTATCAGATTTGTCGAAAATAATTACTTCTATCAACAAATTAAGAAAATATAAGGTGGGCCATTTATTGGTTTCTTTTTAAATTACATGTTTATTTTAATGGAAGCAGCTTTTTCGTACTAAATTTTTTTACAGAAATATAGTATCGTATCTCCGTAGTACGAAATAATAAGATTTACGCTTGAACAACGTAGTAGAAAAGTCTATATCATGAGAAAACTTGCTATATTAATTAAATCCTCCAAAATTAATTTTTTAAATATTTTTTTAAAATAATTTCTATATAAAAGTTGAGACTGAGGTTTTTCTCAGTTTTTGAGAATATAAGAAAAGTGTTTGAGAGTTTCAAGGAAATTGGTATAGACACTTTATTGTTGCCAAAATTTTGACCAATTTGAACTACTCTGGAATAAATAAAATATAAACTAACATGTATTAACTACTAACTAGTTGCTGTAGTTTTCAAAAAGAGGGTCTATTTACAAAAAGAAAATTTTTAAGGGTTTTGATAGTAATAGTTTTAATTTGCACAACTATAAAATAAAATTTGACTTTAATTATTATAAAAAATTTAAGAAAATTTTGATTTTTCAATTTAAAAAAATTAAATAATAACGGATAATGGGATTAAAAAAAGGAGTAAAATTAAGTTGATGGGTATGAATTCTTCCTGCAGCTTAAAACTCTTTCTTATTTAATTTTATGGTTTTAACGCAAATTAGAATTGAAAAGATGATTGTTAGTAAATTCTGTTTAATCGATTAAATAGTCAGTTACTTTTAAAATTATATTTTCTTGTATCTTTTCCAAAATATGAGCAATATCTCAACTTACTCCAACTAGTGGCCGTTCTTCCAAAAATAGTCCTTTCCTCACGATTCCAGAACATCTGTTTAAAGGATGTCTTTTTTGGGACCTCATGAGGTCTAGTGTAGTATTGATGAAAAGCATCAATGGATTCCTCTGCTTCAGTTGGCATTTTTCCTTCTCACTATTTAACGTACTTTAGTCAAATAATAATCACAAGAAATCCACCAAAATAATCCACAAACTTAAACACAACTTAAATCCTCTCTTAGCAGGATCCTTCTAAGTGAGAAATCACAGGCGAAAAATCACCTCCTGGAAGATGCACGACGAGGAACCACCACTTCTTTTCGCGAAAAAGATACGAAGATGAGTTTTTTTTCTTAAGTCACAAGATCTACGACCATAATCCCGAGCCGGACCGCATCAGACAAGTGTCTGAATTAAATCTCATTGGAAGATGAGAAAATCCGAGCACTGTTAACAACGTTTCAAATTGGACAACGGTTGGCACAGATGGAGCTTAATCAAGAGTAATTTTCATTTGTACCCCTGGAGCTAGCCACAATAAAAAGTATGGGACTGAAGCTGGTGGTGGACTGAGGCCTGGTGGTACATAACGCATAACCCTCGTATAATAGACAAAAAGATAATCTGCAATCAAAATGTGGACTCAACACGTATTCAGTTCCTCCTCCCGTTTGGATAAGGTCTCTGAATGAATTCAGGCGGATTTTGGTTTTGGTTGCGCGTTTTTCTCATGTTAAAACCTCCCTTCAGACCCCTGCGCTAGTGAGTATATGTATATCTTTTTATTTCGCGGACTTTTTGTTTTAGCGGATTAGTATTTTTTTTCTTCTGGTTCATTCCTGTGATGAGACATTTTACTTTAACAAATTGTAAGTCCGAGGCCAGTGTCGTTGAAGATTGACACTTTGTCCAACTGGACGTAGGAGGACAATTATTGTCACTAAGGTCGCACAAAGGAAGTGGAAGTCATGTGCTGCTTTTAGACCATTATAATTTCTTACGTATGCGTGCGACAAGCCACACTGTACACCTTGTGATTATTGCTCCACTTAAATCTCATTGGACTTGGACTGTCGTGTGTATGTTATATGATTCCAACCAATGCGTGACATCAGTAGATTTAGGAAAACATTCAGCTTTTTTTGCTTGTTTACTACCTACCACAATTTTCTAAGATACTTAATTAAGTAGTCTAATAAGTTGAGGCTTTTAAAATTGATGGTTTACATTTTGCTACATTCAGTTTGTAGACAAAGTTTAAATACAAAGTATGATTTAAAACGAATTAGGTTTTATCAAGTTTTCCTTTCTTATGTAATAGTAAAATGTCTGATATTTTTGAATTTTTCAATTGAGACTCAGGATATTTATTTTTTTTTAGATATTATTTAAGAAAACATTGGATTAAGTAATGTGTGAAAAACCAGAATGAAACTCTGTCATCTCTTACTGAATGAACATATCCAACACGTACATATTCATTTTTTATTAAGAAGAAGTCACGAAATATTTTGAGATTTACGAGCGAACGTGTCGGCTTTGATAGCACACGTGCTGTGTAGTTGGGTAAGGATACATTAACATAACAATTTTTATAACATCCAAACGGGAGGTTAATCGTATTAGACTTTAAAGAGGATTACTATTTAATTTCAGGTTATTATTCGTTACTTTCTCTTGTTTATAGTTTAATTAAAATCGTAATTTATCAATTACACCACGGGCTATACAGGAAACTTTATTTTGCAAATTTTTAATTCTTCAAAAAACTGAATGATTGTAATATAAAAACTAAAGCCTTAGTTGAAATCAAGTCAGAAATTTTTGATTCCGTATATATTATTTTTTTTCAACAAGAAAATAACGAACTTGATTTCAGCACTTTTTTTTATTCGATTTGTTTTACTATATTACTGAAATTTTATTACTATATTTAAAGTTAATCCATCATATCATGCCATATTCTCATAAAACTTCTACACAAACTTATTGCACTTTTTGAACCAAAAATATTTTTAATTTTTTTAATAAATTAAATTATTTTTTTTTTTTTTTTAAGATCACATATTTTCATTTAGTTTGAACAATTTATTCCAATATTTTAATTCGATTTTAATAACTTAATGCCAAATAACTAGTCTGATACCGTCCGATATAATTCTTACGAAGTCACAAAATATACTAATGAGTTTATAGATCTAACCTTAGATCTGACACGAGCTGAGATCTTAATCTAATCGTGCATTTTAAAAGAAAAGATGAACACGTCTTTTAATTTGTATTATCTTAAATGGTTCAGTATATGAAGACATTTTTTATATAAAGTATAAAGCCCGGAAATTCTGCTTGTTTTACAATTTTAGATAAAGGAATTTTAGTGTGGTTATCACAATTTCCAAATAGTGGGATGTAATTAATATTTTTTTTAAAGTAACATTTGAATAATGATAAATGATAATGAAAATGCAATTAGTATTTGTTGGAAATTTTTAAGTAGCGAAATTGCTGATTCAGTTTTATCAAAACCTTGGCAAAGTATCATGAATTGTATTTAAACAAAATATAATGAATTAAGTAACTATAAATAATTTTTTAATATTTGTTATATACTAAGTATAATAACTTCTTAAGTAGGGGGTTTTAAAATCTTAAAGGAATTTAGAAAGTAATTGTTTTCCTTAATATCTTCATATGATATTATTAACATGTCAGAATATAAAATAATTGAGGAATTTCGAAAATTGATTTTTTGAATCCGCTGTCCAAATTTAGAAATTAAAGATGGCGGATCCAATATGGCTACCGTTATCTTTCAATTTCAATGGATTTTAATGAAAATTAGTACAATGATTATTTTGAGGTTACTGATTTTGAATGCTATCAAAATTTACAAATCCAAGATGGCGGACCCAATATTGCGACCAACAGTTCTCGATTTCAACAGATTGTAATGAAAATTAGTGCAATGATTATGCTCAGGCCACTTATTTTGAATATTATCGAAATTTGTAAATCCAAGATGGCGGATCCAATATGGAGACAAAAATTTCTCAATTTCCAAAAATTTTAATGAAAATTAGTACAATGATTATTCTAACACCACTAATTCCGAATATTATAAAATTTGTAAATACAAGATGGCCGATAAAATATGGAGTCCAAAATTTCTCGATTTCAACAAATTTTAATGAAAATTGGTACAATGATTATTTTAAGGTCACAAATTTTGAATATTATTAAGATTTGAAAATTCAAAATGGCGGATCCATAAAGGGGTTTTCGAGCTGAAACAATTTCTAGGATATAGCAAACTAGAACATTTGAGAATTGTTTAATTAGTAAAACCAGCTAGTATTTAATAAAAAACACGCTTTAATGAGTACCGAACTAAAAAGTTAAAAATAAGATACAATTTACTCTTTAAATAGATAATTAAATTTAAAAACGTGGAACGCACTTATAATACCTACATATTCGTTGTCCTTACTTAAAAGTCTACTTTCTCCATCATCAGTCATTCATGGACAAATATGTAACCAAAAGCCTCACTAAGGCACGTCAAACGAGCCCAAATTCGATGGGCTTATTGTTATTGAGGAATTCCTCTGAATATCCATCATACAAGCTTATCAATCATAATAAAAGCTCGATAGTACTATATTATTGTATTGTCACCAGAATGGCATAAGTTTGTTAAATTTCAAATCGATACGACAATTAGAAGTGGGTGAAAAGTGAGTTGTAATATTTGATTACATTGTTACAGGTAAAGCTAACAAAAGCATGTCAAAAATAAAGTGTTTCCAGATAGAAAGATCAAAAACGATTGTAGGTATGTTTAATATTACAAGGGTTCAAATTTTATTATATTTTATATTAAAGGTAGTTAAATAGATGATTTTGAAATATTTATTTTCTCCACGTTGGAGAATTCAGTTTTTGCAGTCGACTGCTCCATTCAGCTTTTGCTTTTCTTAAGCTGAATAGAGTGATAAAGAAGACAGAAATCTAGAACACAAACTTTCTTATATTAAATTGTTATATTTAAGCAGGAATACATTTAAAATGCAAATCCACTCCATTCCAAATTAATGGATTTTTATTTTGCACTACATATCCATAGGTTTTGCGTTTTAAAAGGTAGGGCAATAACGTGAGAGTGGTACGAAATTCTCAATTGACAAAATCCCTCAACGACAAAATATCCCATCTTTAAATTGGGGAATTCATTTTCTTTTTATGCTGGGGCCACACTAACTGCAAATGCCGTTGATTATCGCGTTAATGGATGTTAAACGTTAGTGCAGCCACGAATCAACGCGATAATTTTTCAACGCCATTCTTAATGCCGTTTGACGTTAAGCGATAACTTGGGTGGCGGTCTTTTTTGTGTGGCACACTGCCGTTTGTTATTTTCTGACTGGAGTGAGTGACAGTCGTGACAGTTGATCGACGATAACTACGGTTGAGTATTCTATTGCTATGAATTGATCAAATGAAAAAGTGATTGACTGCCTTGAAATATTTCAAACTGAACCATGTATATTTTAAACGCCATTTTTATTGGCGATGATGGGCATTGACGTTTGTCATTAATGTGGCCCCAGGCATTACAAAGTGCCCATTTGCTGAATATTTTCCTTATACAAAATGCCGATTAATTAAATATTTTTCTTATACTCCGAGTATTTATGTTTTAAAAAGTTTTGGGGATTATATCGTTGAGGATTTTGTCGTAGAAGATTTCCTCATGGGGGATTTCATAGTTGGGAATTTTATCGTTTTTGGGGTTTTTTCATGGGGTATTATGAAATGGGAAATTTCTTGTGTAAAGTCTCTTACGCTAGATTACTTGTTAAACAAGTACATATTTTTAAACAATAGCCTTTCCTTTAGCATTTATTTTAATAAAATATAACTGAGTTTAAAGTAAGTCCATATAGTAAGTAATATAAAAGAAGCTACAGTTCTACGACAGCTCGTTAAATTTCCTATACTTGATTATGTTCTAATGGTATTCTAATATATTTACATATATCAATAAATGTTCTCTTAATTGTATTTAAATTTCTGTCTTATCAATTTGTTTTTGCTTTTCAGCTATTCGAAAAACTATATAAAATTCATGTTTTTCTCAAAATATTCAAAATGTGACCCTCAAAGCTTTCCATTCTTCAAAAATAGTTATTAATGATCAGAGTGAAGATCGGCACACGCTTAGCCAGTTGCCAGCACTTTATTCATGTGGCTGAGAGTTTAATCAATTAACGAGCGAATAAGTCTACCCGAAATTGGGTCTAGTGTAAATCATATCCGCGGCGGTGTTACTCAACGCCACCAATCCGCGACCGCAGCCGCGCCATGCCGCAGCAAAATGCGAATGGAGTGATCGCGGGTTCGGAGTAGCGCGGTGGCGCGTCCATGTGTATGCAGGATGTTCTCATATAAGCGGCGTAACTGCTCAATGGACCATTTCCTGTCAACCTACTGCGAGGAGCATGATCAAAGCTTCTTCAACCTCGCTTGAGGCTCGCGTCTTCTTCTGCTACTTCTTCTTCTTCTGTGACCTGCCAGCAACAGATCAGAAGCTGGACATGCGTGTGACGTAAGCGCCAAGAAGTTTCAAGATGATCTGCACACGGTTCTAAGACGTGCGAGCAGGTGGAACGCCAATTCATCTACAGTACAGTACGCGCTTATACAGTTTTCGCGCGCTAAACTTCTGCTCTGTCTTCTCGCGATCATTCGCTAAACGTATGTAAAATTATTACTTGGTTTTTCTTTTTCTTTTAGGATGTTGTAACAATGCGATCATGATAGCCACATGCTGGATGCTGTGAATGCGGGCGCGATCGTACAACGCGCGCTTTTAAGCCCCGGGCTTAAGTCACTTAAAACGCTTCAACGCTAAGTGCACAAGCCGAAATGGAATTGTACTGCAAGTCCAAGTTTCTTAGATTCCCTGAGATTAATGGAGGCAATTTATTGGGTTTCGCGATACGACCGGATTAGAGGACAAAACTTTATGATTTATGGGATTAGACGCAAGTGCAAATAAGGCCTTATTTGTCGCTGACGTATCCAAGATTTAAGTGTCTGGGGGATGCTTTCTTTTAAGATGAATTATATAATGGACGCATTGTTTCACTGCAGAAATATTTAAAATAGTATGCGACAGTAAATAGATTTTGTATTTGTTTTTCCGGTAAATAGACTTTTCTGGCAGAGTTTTCATAGGGTGATCTTGAGGTTATATAATCATAATCATATTGTTAACACGTTGATTTCGTCCATCGGGCAATAAAATACAGTCGTTGCAAAAACGAGATAAGTCGTTAGTTGTAGTCAACGTGAAAGTTAAGGTTTTTCGAGATAATAAAGATAAGTAGATGAAAACACTGAAATTTATTTGATTACCTATTTATTTTTGTATACCTTACATAGCTACCTTAAAACAGTAAGAACGTATGATATGTATGTTTATTTAACATAAAAAATGACTTACAGAGAATTGGATTTTTCATATAAGTACATATGTAACTATATAGATATCATTTGTGAGTTTCGATATCTAAAATAATTAATATTTGATAGCATGACAAATTGCTGAGAAATAGGGACCTAGAAAAAAAAAAAACGAACGGGTGCGGATTGGTGATGATTAAAAATGATCAAGAATTTTGATATCGTGTATGGTGATCACTTTTAAAATTACAAAATTTACAAGTCTTTATTTATTCAAGGTTTCATCAACAGCTGGCTACTACAAAAGTAAGATAAAAGAAATCTTAATTAAACTGATTTTTTAAATTGCGTTAAGCTAAATTACAACCGCGAAAGGATTTTCCCAATAAAAGCCACTCAGCGCAAAGGGATGGCCATCTATTGGTTTCTTTTTAAATTACATGTTATTTTGACACAAATACCCCTTTCGCGCTCAAAAAATTTAATAGAAATATAATATAATATCTCCGCGGCACGAACTTAATAGATTTATGTTTGAAAAATGTTGGGAAAAATTGGAAACTCGGTTATAAAACAAAGAGTTCAGTATTTCAACCACAACGTTTTTGGTGATTTAAAGTGGAGTAAGGATGAATTAGCTTTTCAAGATATTAGTAGTAGTAGAGTGCTTGTAAAATCTTCTAGAATTACAAACCGTGAGGTAGCTTTTTGCATGTGTAAGTGTAAGAGTTTGGAAAGGTCGAGAAATTTAAATTAGCACTTATCGATGAAACTCCTATTGAATTTCGTAATTATCCAGATTATATCACAAATAAGAAATGTAATGTTTTTAATAGTCCAATAATTCCAAAAAGGTTTTGATTCAAATAGTATAAAAATATGGATTAACCCATTAATGCGCAAAACGAGGATTTTGTGCACGCAAGTTCAATTATACGATTCGAATAGTAAATTGGGGCGAATTTCCTCCAAATTCGTATATAAGGGGTTTTTGGGGATGCTCTTTCAGAATCTGGCATTTGTTTTGCATAAAAACTTCAAAAACCATATTATTTTTTGGGTTTTTTAAAAAAAGCGCCGATTTTTTTTGGTCATTTTTCGTCTTAAAGTCGATTATCTTGTCGTTGCTGCCATTGAATGATCATATAACTACGAGAATCGCGGTTCGAATGTCTACACTTTCTCAAACCATGGTTTTGAATTTTTCTTTTTGCTCTGGTTTTTGCAAAATGGCCATTTTGTACAGCAATGTAATAAAAAACTTCGCGATTTTTTTGCACGAAAAGGATCAACTTCACAAAAAAAATGTGTATGACAAAAAGTCCTTATAATTAGCCAAGGAAAACATGTAATTTTTTTCAGAATTTTTTGGACTATTTTTGTTTTTTTTTGAATTTGGCAAATTTTTTTATGATGAAATTTGGTGATATTTTTCCTCAAAAAGGACGAGTTATACGAATAACTTATAGCTTATAATTAGCCAAAGAACTCGTGTGAATTTTTCAGAATTTTTCGGGACATTTTTGGATTTTTCAAAAATTGGCCAAATCTAAAAAACCAAAAATTGTCCAAAAAATTCTGAAAAAATTTATATGTTTTCCTTAGCTAATTAATTAGCACTTTTTGTCATATAAATTTTTTTTGTGAAGTTGATCCTTTTCGTGTAAAAAAATCGCGAAGTTTTTTATTACATTGCTGTACAAAATGGCCATTTTGCAAAAACCAGAGCAAAAAGAAAAATTCAAAACCATGGTTTGAGAAAGTGAAAGACATTCGGACCGCGATTGGCAGCAACGACAAGATAATCGACTTTAAGACGAAAATGACAAAAAAAAATCGGCACTTTTTTGAAAAAACCCAGAAAATAATAGAGTTTTTGAAGTTTTTCTGCAAAACCAATGCCAGATTCTGAAAGAGCACCCCCAAAAACCCCTTATATACGAATTTGGAGGAAATTCGCCCCAATTTACTATTCGAATCGTATAATTGAACTTGCGTGCACAAAATCCTCGTTTTGCGCATTAATGGGTTAGAGAATGGTGAAAGGTGTAGTGAATTGAAAAGAGAATTTCCCAGTGTAAACATGACTGAAAATCATTTTTAAATAGGGATTTTTGTTTGAAATAGACCTTCTCACACACTAAAATATTAACGACTTTTGCGTTCAAATCTCATTGAACAAATTACCACGTAAAGTCGTGATGTTTTGTTCATTTCTTCGGCTAGTGTTGTTTTTAAATACAAAAATTTTTAATATTTTGTTCTTGGCACTATAATGTTTTTTGGATCATAAGAAAGGTATTCGTCTCTAGTTATAATTAGTACAACATCATTGTTGCAAAAAAGTTATAATTTAGCAGTTCGGGCTTATGGAGTGTCATACCTCGGGTCTACCGTTGTAAGAAGCTTGTGTTTATATGTCTTCTCGGGGGTTTTGGTGCTTGTCATAAATTCACACAGATCTTCACACACCCATATTCATTCACTATCCCTCAGTTTTTGAAGAACAACTTTCTTTTCTAAGCATACTAAATAATAAATTTTAGTTTTATTTTAAAAGCTCTGACGACATATTAGAAGCAGACAAAATTGCTGCAATACATACGATTTTTAATAGTTTCAACCGTCACTATCTTATTTTCCTTTACTATCGTTTTCACTATTTAATTTAAGCTTATAATTTGAAAATCACTGCTTTTTGCAAGAAAGGTAAAACTAACCACAGAAAAGAATAGTATTTTAAATTATTATTTCAGTAAGATGAAGAATAATAGATGCATTTAAATTAAAATTCCATTTTTACACTTATTTTTTAACATAAAATAAAAAATCCAACATTAAAGCTAGGCTTTAAAACTAAAAATAAACCACCCTAAATAAATAGTCACATAATAATAATAATAACAAAACTAACCCGCTTTAACAGACAAATCCCTCAGCCTCGACCTCAATTCGGGCGTCATTGTGCACACTGTTCAATTTCCTCCGCGGGACGACACTCGCTCGAAGCACGGCACAGGTGTTCACTGCCATTGTTAACGTTAACGGCCCAAAATTGATCCTAGAACACCTTAAACCAGCCGCCGAGTGGTGTAATTCGCGCGTGCACGGAGTCCAGCACACCTTTTATAGCCTTGACTTATCAGTGCCCGTCGTTTCGTATTTATTGGGAGCCCAAATAAAGGTTAGGTCACACGCCGGTCAATGGGTTGCTCCGGTTGCTCCGGTTGCTTTGTTGTGGGCCAACTCCTGATTTACTGCCATGAGAACGCGATTGATTTGTCCGCAACGCAAAGGTGAGCCCGAATCAAAATGAAATTTACTGTGGCAGCAAAGATACAAACCGATGGCAAGTTTTATTGAGCTTTCTTGGGTTACAATACGGAATTAAATTGGTGGGTTTCAAGTATTTCTAAAATTTGGAGGGCCTTTTACACTTACGACAATTGTACGACTTACTTGTTGCAGACTCGCTGTGACTTTTCTTTATTTTTGATTACTACTTGTTACCAGGGCCGGTGTATTAGAGACCAAATCCTTTCGTCATGCGAAAAAGAGAGGTCTCGTTAAACCTTTTTATTTTATCCAAGACGGAGCAGCACCTCATCGCACACAAGAAATATTTGAATCCAACAGTAAATTTTATGGCGATCGAGTTATTGGCCACGCTTTGCTAGGGAAAAGGAATAGAATAGCCACCTAGCTCATCAGGTCTCACTTGATTTCTTTTTATGGGGCTACATGGGGCTATGACAATAACCTAAAAACAATAGAGGATTTTATTAAAGAAATCAGTCGTCAATGGCATTTAAAATGAAACGTTAGAATATGTTTTTAATAGTTTTGCATATTTGTGTTAATTTAGATGGTTAAAATATCGAAAATATATATCATTAGTAACTAACGTTCTTCACTTTATTTTTAAATTAATGTTTTGTATTAAATCGATTTGATTTTTTTTATAATAAAATAGATATGAAATGAAAATGACGACTTTCCTTTATTAAAATTTATTTACATTGTACTGATCTCTCCATTTGTTAAAAATATTGATACCCTTTATATATGAACTGGTATACTCTTGTTTGGGGTCAGTTTACACCTTAAATATATACATAGTCGTGCCATAAGTTCTGTCCCAAAGGAAAAATGAAAAAAAGCTCATATAAGAAAAAAATAATTAAATTTTATTTATTATGTTTAGTAATATACTTATTCTAATTTACAGTAATGCAGACAATTATTCGAAATGCCCACCCTTTGCAGCTACACATTTTTTTAAACGTTTCGGCCATTCATCAATCGCAGTACGCAACACATCTAGTGATATTTCCTTCGCTGCTTTCATCAAACTTGCTTTTAATGACTCAATGTTTCGATGTTGAATAGAGCAGGCCTTCTCCTCTAAAATATTCCATAAGCGGTAGTCCAAAGGATTTAGGTCTGGGCTACCGGAAGGCCAATCTTCATCAGAAATGAAGTCAGGAACATTCGATTTTAACCAGATTTGCGTTTTCTTGTCTTTATGAGCTGGTGCTGAGTCTTGCTGAAACACCCAATGCTGACCATGGTACATCGTTGTGTTGAGCGGCTTCACCATCTTCTCCAGGATGTCACTTTGATAGTTCTTTGCCTTCGTTTTCACGCCTTGCTCACAAAAATGCAGCTCCGTAGCACCGTAATAGCCAACTCCCCACCAAACCATGACTGAGGCGGGATGATGGCTACGCTCTACCTTGGGTATCTTCTCAGCCGCTTCCTTAGAGCTATGCGCGTACACTCTGTCATTCTGTCGGTTAAACTTCTCTTCAATAGTAAAAAGTTTTTCGTCTGAAAAAAGTATTTGTTGGTATTTTTTTCCCGCGTACTTCTTCAAGAGACTTTTAGATCGCATCTCTCGTATCGCACGAAGCTTGTCCGTAAGCCGCTGCCCTGTTGACCGTCGATAAGCACTAAGCTTAAGCTCTTCCTTGATAATACGAGACATCGTCCTTTTGGGTATTTTCATCTCCCGTGCCATCACCTTTTGTTTCCGGAGCGGATTTCTCAGTATGCGGTGACGCATCGCTTCTACTGCTGCTGGTGTACGAGACGTACGAGGCCTCCCGCTCCTGGACCTGTCATCGACAGAGGAAGTCTCACGGTATCGTTTGATAGTACGATGCACAAATTTTATTGTAATTTGTAGTGGCTGAAGAAGCTCAAATATCTCCTTTGCTGGCTTGTTGCACTTAAATAGTGCAATAACGGCGATCCTGTTCTCTTTAATGCCCCACTCCATGTTGCTCCTTCGAAATCCAATGGCAAAATGATATTTTTTTAACAAAGCGGGAAGTATTTAAGCTAATTCGCGACAGGTAATCGGGATGCGTCGTGAGCCTTTTAGTGGAGGGGAGGGAGACAGAACTTATGGCACGACTATGTATATATGTATTTTTTAAAACTTAAAAACAAGTTCTTACTATTTTTCTAATTATAGGTTTTTTTTTTAATAGAATTTTTATTACTTGTAAATTTTAATCAATTATAACTTTTGAATGCGGACTTACAATATAGGTATGTATTTTTCATCATTTTTCATGTATACTAATACCCATTTGGTCGTTTGGAAATATACTGAATATAATTATGTAATATCTTCAGACTGTCTATTAAGATGGTTATCTTTAGGGGTCCATTTTACCCCCAAAATATGCTTATCCGCAGAAAAAAACACGTATCTCTTAAAATTTGATGTAGAATAACATTATTTCAGTCTCGACAAAATCGGCGGTGACACGTCGGAATACCTTTCTTGTAAGCATAATATTATCCAGACCACCCTAGCTTTTTGAGTTTACGTACATCTGCAAAATAAAAAGTTTGGCCTTTAAGTTAAGTTGTTACTCGTTACTTCACTTAATTTATAAGAATGGTTTTGTGAGGGGCAAATGTTCGGTTACTAATTTTGTGGAGTTTTCTAATTATTGTTTAACGAATTTAGAGAGGCTTAAACAGGTCAATTGCATATACAGGGTGTTCAGAGGTGGGAGGTCAATACTGAAGGGGGTGAAAGGTCAGACCGAGACAAGCAAAAAATCGTATGGGTGGGGGGGGGGGGGGCATCTCTCACCGTTTGGCAGTTACAGGGTGATTCGTAAATCAGGATTTTGCCTTATATGGGAACCGCTCTTGTATTTTTATCTTTTTTTCTACGCATCGCAGCGGCCCCAAACTGATTTCAAAAAATCACTATTTGGAAGCCCTTTCCAAAAAAGTTTACACCACCCCCCTATCCCCAACCCCTTGGCCGCAATCCCCCCTGGAAGTTGAAAAAATTAACTTTTATTTCACGATTTTTCACCTTTCGCCCCACTTTTCTCTGAAATTCATGTTATTAACATACCTACTTTTTATTTTTTTTAAGTTGCCTATCTAATTACCTTTCCAAAAAGGTGCAACATGCCCAGGTAGGAAAAGGATACGAAAATTTATTTACAAAAATCCTTTTACAGAATATCATGATAATTCGAATTTTTAAGAAATTATACTTAAGTTAACTAAAAAATACATTTTGTTCGCTTAAAAACTAATTACAATTAAAACGTTTGTCCTTTAAAAGCTGTTCAAAATGTTCTCCGCTAGTTTCGATGCATGCAAGTAGCCTTGGTCTTATTTCACGTTTCAGGTCCATGGTAACCAGTCTCTCCCGTATTTTCGTGGCTGCAGTCCCAATCCTGGTAACTAATTCTTGTCTGGTGTTGATTTTTCTTGAGTAAACATCATCTTTCATCATTCCCTATAAGAAAAAGTCCAGTGGACTAAGGTCCGGTGACCTAGCAGGCCAAGGAATCGGTCCACCTCGTCCAATCCAGCGCTCTGGGTAATATTCATTTAACCTTGCCCTAACAATGTTCCCAGTATGCGCAGGTGCTCCGTCGTGCTGTAAATAAATTGCACTTCTGGTGGCCAGGGGGATGTCCTCCAACAGATCCAGAAGGGTATTCTCCAAAAAGTCCGAATATAGCTGACTATTCAGCACTTGGGGCAAGATGAAGGGTTCTATCAACTGGTTGCCGATGATGCCAGCCCAGACATTGACACTAAATCTTTGCTGGAAGGACCGACACCTTGTCCTATGTGGGTTCACATCTGACCAGGTGTGGAGGTTGTGGAAGTTTGTGATGCCATCCCGGGTGAATTGCGACTCATCCGTCCACAGAATTCGGTCTAGAAACCTTCTGTTTTTTATGTCAGACTCGAACAGCCAAGTGCAAATTGCAATCGTCTTTCGGAATCTCCTTCCTGTAGTGCTTGGACCGGGATATGGTGGTATGGATGTAGTCCCTCTCGGTTCACAACGGTCCAAACTCTCCCTGAAGACAATCCTAACCTTCGTGCGACCTGCCTGATGCTTATTACAGGGCTGTTCCTGACGATGTTGAGGATTTGTTGGTCGGGGTCCGCTGAATCGGCCGATTTTCCTGCTCGCGTTTCTGCTCTGGGGGCGGTTACACTTCCGGTTTCTTTTAACCTTCTGAAAGTCCTTGAAAATACCCTTCTTTTGGGTACCCGCCGATTCGGGAATCTCCTTTGGTATTGTCGTACGGCCTCACTATCATTTCCGTCTACTAAACCGTACACGTAAATTATATCGGCAGACTCTTCAACACTGCATTCTGCCATTTTATCTTAATTTTTTCTATTAAACACCCGGTTTTATCGCTTGCTTCTCCAACTGTGGTCAATGTCCTTTCAAACTTACCCATTTTTATACCATAATTCATAGGAGGTATTAGAAACGGAGCGTCAGGATACTTAGAGTCAATACTGGATATAATAAACTAATAACGCTATTTAACGAGATTACATTTATTATTTTATTACTGTTTTGCTGAAATAATAAAAATGTACTACCTTTGTTTCCTAAACAAATATTTCCGAACTTGCTGTCATAAAATTTGTTTACTTAACGACTTTTTCCATTATGGTGCAATAAAGTAATTAGGTACCTGTGAGGATGTTTTAATTTCACGACTTTTGCAACCCTTTTCTACCTGGGCATGTTGCACCTTTTTGGAAAGGTAATTAGATAGGCAACTTAAAAAAAATAAAAAGGAGGTATGTTAATAACATGAATTTCGGAGAAAAGTGGGGCGAAAGGTGAAAAATCGTGAAATAAAAGTTAATTTTTTCAACTTCCAGGGGGGATTGTGGCCAAGGGGTTGGGGATAGGGGGGTGGTGTAAACTCTTTTGGAAAGGGCTTCCAAATAGTGATTTTTTGAAATCAGTTTGGGGCCGCTGCGATGCGTAGAAAAAAAGATAAAAATACAAGAGCGGTTCCCATATAAGGCAAAATCCTGATTTACGAATCACCCTGTAACTGCCAAACGGTGAGAGATGCCCCCCCCCCCCACCCATACGATTTTTTGCTTGTCTCGGTCTGACCTTTCACCCCCTTCAGTATTGACCTCCCACCTCTGAACACCCTGTATACTGATTTAAGTAAAGTAAGTTTGAGAAGCTTTCTCACAAAGTACTTACTTTTAAATTGTTACGAATTGGTTTTCCCAATGATTTTGTTAAGTGGATTAAGTCATATCTTACTACTGTTCCGTTTAAGGTTAAGTTTTCTTCTGCTTTTTCAGTCCCTGTCTCAGTTCTCTCAGGCGTGCCTCAGGGCAGCCATCTCGGACCGTTATTATTCACTCTTTTTATAAACGACTTGTTTCCCTTAATTCAAGATTCACTTGTTTTTGCTTATGCTGACGATTTGAAAACTTTTCGACTGATCGAATCTCTTCAAGATACTCGCTGCCTTCAAGACGACCTGATAATTATTGAAAAATTGTGTTCGAATAATCATATGAAGTTGGACATGGGTCCAAGGTCTTTTTCACTCACTCTTATAAGAACTATATGAACTGTAGAAACTCTAAAGTGAGAAGTAAAAAAAAAGAGGGATAGTAAGGCCGGCTTTTCACTATCATCATTAGTCCAAACATTGTATAAATAGCTCTCTCTCCCCAACTTTCGAAAGGTGGATTTTCCCGACCCTATTCGATCCTTCTATTGTCCAGAGCAGGTATATATTTTGCGCTACACTCGATAGTTTAGGGCATTTTATTTTGTGCCGACTCATAATTTTTGATTTACATATATTTATACATTTATATATTTATATAATTTACATAATGAAAAATAAGAAGAAGAAAAAAGAAAAAAAAGAAATAAAAAAAAAATTCAATCAGCTGGATTTGAACCCGTACATGCTGGAGTACGAGTCTGTAGCATTACCGCTTACGCCACGGTGCGCTTAATCAATATTTAACATAACTTATATATAAAGTGCGGGGTGAACTTTAGATGCATTTTTCTCAGCTTCTACTGGGCGTTGGCCTGAAATATTTTACAGCGGTAGTACCCACATGGTATACTATCACTACACCAAAATTCATTAAAATCCGTTTCCCCAAGGTCGTGCCGTCCCCTTGTTAGCTATTAACCGAAAACATTTTGGAGATCTAGAAGTAAATAGTACAATACATACATTATATTGGAAAATGCTCTTAAAATTCTCTTGCATCATGTCCATTTTGGTTAGAAAACCTTTATTTTTAAGGAACTTCTATTAGCTTCTAGGTTTCAAAACCTCTCCAATTTCTTAGTACAATTAACCAAGAGTTTTGTAATTATGCTATTTTGCCCTATTTTCTTTTTAGGACCCCCCATCAATTTTTAAAATCAGGGCTGTAAGAAGACTATTCAAGGACATTTTTAACACCCACTTTACTGATTGTGCGGTGAGCTTAGGGTTATTATCGTGTTGGTATTTCCAAATAATTCATAAATTGTCATCAGCGTATGTATCCTTTATATTTTCTGGTATAGATATGTATTTGAACTGATTCCTAACAACCGCCTCTGTTCTTGACTATAGTAGTAGAATATTTTGGATCTAATCCGATTTGCCGAGGACGTCGAATGTAAACTTTTCTTGGTTTCAGCAGAAAACAATCTTTGACCAAATTCGAGGCGGTTCATTCTATTCTTTTGTCTATTAGAGTGGTTTCTTTGTAGTTACTCTACCAACAAGATTTATTTCATTTAATCTTCTTACACTTCTACTGAAAAGCTGCAGTAATTTACTTGAAAAATTTCATTATAAATCTCTCTTGCACCTTTTCTATGGTTCTTTTTGGATAATTGAACAATCCGTCTATCCATTTGCACTGCAGTTTTTCTGAATGTGTTTTTGCTCTAGGATTACATTCGATTGTTTTATGCTTTTTAAAATGTCTTATTGCTGGAAACCCCATTGTTTTTTAGCACTTTCCGACATTTTTTTTTCGTAATACAATTGAAATTGAATTTTCGATTGTAAAGCTCTACGATAACTTTTACGTTTGGATGTGATTAAGTTACTAACAAGGAAACGTTCTCAGGTGTGTCTCACCGATTTTGATGAAATTGAAATATGTTATAAAGTATCGAAAAATAAGAGACACGTATTTTTTTTTTATCTGCGAATACGCACATTTAGGGGGTACTTTTATTTATTGTTTTTTTTTTTTTTTTATAAAAATTGGTGTATTTTTCAAAAGTTTGTCCGCCATGTTGGATCCGCCATTTTGCATTTTTTTAAATTAACATCAGATTCGTAATCAGCGACTATAAAAACCCCCTAATACTGGTTTTCACGAAAAAACTGATGTCTGAAAGAATATACATCATTTACGTATTAATGCTAGGGGTTGTTTACACCATTGAGGAGCTTTTTTTACGAAAACCCAAAAACACGTCAACTTTATTGTTCAAAATCGTATATAAAAAAAATTTTATCAATGATTTTTAATTAAAACTGTTATTTTTTTGATACAAAAGTCGTTTTTCTGCAATAAAAAAAAGGATTGCCACCCCTGTATTAAAATATTAAATAATCAGATATATGTTATATTATAAAGAAATCCTATTTTTCTTAATTAGCTAGGCATCATCGTAAGTCTGAAATATTAATCTATATTTATATATAATCTTAATTAAAAAGATATATCTCAAACGTCCAACTCTTAACGAAATTTAATTTTATAGCATAACATCTACACAATCAAATTCATGACCTATGCCAAAAGTAAAGTGACATGATTAACGAAGTTCCTGTGATTCTTCTTCGTTAAGCACTTTTCCAATTTTACTCGACAAAATCGCCATAAATTTCCCAGATGATTTCACTGACTTACTCTGTTCACAAATCGTTAAATTAGAAAACAAAAGGGACAACTTTTGGAGGAGTGGATTCATTGCGACCATCACAACCAAACCAAACTCCACATCTCCGGAACTTCGTAAAACTTTTGTATGAAATGGAAAAAGCAGAGTCCAGAGTCCCAGCATCATGTATGTACAGTGGGGGAGGCGGGTAGCCGTGGGATCGCTTTCTACAGGATGTAAACTCAAATGATTTATCCCTTAAAAAGCAGGTGAAATGGTGTTTGCATCAAAAAATCATTTAAATCACACCAACTTGCCGCGCATTACCTCAGAGACAAATCTGAATGACCCCGTTCAGTGGGTAACATTTGAGGGGATGGTTCCTGGTTCCTGATTCCTGGGGCGCCAACTCCAGAAGAAAAAAAAAAACAGGGGAATAGGTAGGGTAAAAGTTTAAAGTTACAAAAAAAGGGGTTAGAACCCTCAGTCACACGGAACCTACAAGAAATTGAAGACACGCAACAGTTCTAAGTCGCGTAAACAGTGTGCTTGAAGCGGTCTCTTTATTTTTTTTTTTAAACGTTCACATTTAACTGTGCAGGGTGAAAAAAGAGGGTCGCCAGTAACATCCATAAAACCTGAGGGATTTACAAATGGCTCCGCATATAGCATAATTTTGTGAAAAAAAAAAAAAATAACACGGAAAAAACACTGAAAAATACGGGGAAAAATTCTTGAAGAAGAAGAAGTAAAGTCAGAAGTATAAAAAACAAACTCAATCTTAAGCTGAAGAGATTGAAAGCTCCGAGATACTTGAGCCCTTTGAAATGGAGGTTAATTGTTTCTTTCAGGAACGACTATATCATTAAAGCCATTTACCACGTCGACGAATGCAGGAAATAGTGCGCATTAGGGGAGTTATGTTGTACGACGGCGGGGGGGCGAGGTAAATAAATAAACACAATTGCATTGTAAGGACCTGAATGGGGGGGGGGAGTCACATAATACAAAGCATCGACTCCGACACGCACGACAGAAGGATGGGGACTAGCTTGCGGCTTAGACTCGGCGACAGACACGAGACAATGTTCAAGAAGGGGGGGACGAACTCATTTCTGCGCATAATAGCAACATAAGCGGGTTATCCGTTAAAGCCGATTCACACTCATGCTCCGGATTTACAACACGCACTTTTTTCTATCAAGATAGTGACATTTTTAATGATGTATCACACTACAGTTCAGCCAATGAAACAGCATTAAAATATGGTGACCAAGAAAATGCTGCTAACTTTTAACTTTAACACTCGATTTACTGAGGGGTCATTTTTACCCGTGTCAGTTTATTTTAAATTTATTCTTTCAAAGAAAAATTATACCTTACTTTTTATAAATTTTTTGATTAATCAATCTCGTGTCACGATGTTTGTCCGGGATAAAATCCGAAACTACTCAACCGATCTTGATAAAATTTGGCTCATTGTGTGTAGTTTGGTCCAACTTAAAAGATAGCATTGATTTTATCTCGATTATTGGCCTCAATATTTTTTTATTGCACATTAAATGTAATATTTGTAAGTTCCATAAGTTTCTAACAGTTGGCGGTGTAATAATCGATATTTAGGGTGGGTAAGCATCCAGTAGATGGCGTCGTGTGTCGATTTCTTGACATATTTGTTTATGTTAATGACATAAGCGAGCTTTTTCAATAATTCGTATATCATTTTTATAATTTTACTGTGTATTGTGTTATAATTGTGCTGTGTATTTTTTGTATATTATTATTTTCAACGATCAAATAATAATAAAAATCTTTGTATATAATGTTTTTTTTGTTGATTTTCATAACATTCAAGAAAACGTTACGATAAATTCTCAAACGTGTAAGTATTTTTTGCTTGCTTTCCTCTTTTTATTTGTATTTTATTCCAATTATTTAATCTGTTAATTGTTAATTAATTAATTAATTGTTAGTTATTTAATTATTATTTGTTATTTAATTTATTAATTGTTTTTATTTTAATTTTAGTAAAATGATGCAAAAAAAGTCTGACCTCAAAATAAAAATGTAAATTATTATTAAAAATAATTATAAATTAACGTTATCTACCTCATTCATAAAATTCAATTTTTATATGTTATTTTATATGTATTTATATGTAGTTCTTAATGAATACCGTAACGTAGCGTAACGTTCTATTCTCAATCCCAACGTTTTTATTTTTATGAGTGAATATTGATTTGACTGTATTAAAAAGTTTAGGATAAAATTAATTCGACGTTTTATAGCTACTTAGCCACAGAAACGTGTGGCGGAGTCTGCTAGTATTATACATATTAATTTACTTTTGGCATATGGCCACCGCGACTGTTCTTAATGAAATGTAGAAGTCATTTTGCCGCCAGGTCGTGATTTCAATATATCGATGGTTTTTGTCGCTGTATGGAATGTAGCGCCATCCTGTTGAACCAATGTCATACATATTTTCGAAGAAATATTCATTGATCATGGCTCGCTAACGATCTCCATTGGCCGTAATGCGAGTTCCTGGCTTTTTTTCAAAGTAAATTTGGATAACAAAATTAACACAAAAATCAAAGTCTTCAGCTTAATGTGGATGCCAGAACAGAAAAACGAGGCATACTATTAAGACTAGGAACTCTATCACACTATCCTATGACAATACATTTTGATATTTCCATTCCGACCTTAAAAACTTTATAAAAATAAATATAGAAAGTAAATAAGAAGAAGAATGGACCCAAATAAAAACAAAACATATTTTTGACTCCTGCAATATGTACAGTATAATAATAAAAGAAACAAATTTAATATATCTGTGGTATCCCTTGAATCTAAATGTATTAAGGGGGTAGTACACTTCTCTTTTTTGAAAAAATCGATTTTTTTTTATTTCATAAATGTGCTCTAATATATCACAGAAATGTTCTCCCAAAACCGTTTTGAGAAATTCGATATATAAAAAAAGTTATAGACACATTTGTAGCGGTGCCTTACGCTTATCGCACCTTAAAATGATCGAATAAAATCTTTAAACGCGTTTTTCTCAAAACCACGTTTTTTGACCTGGCCGACATGATTTTGAAAAAACTATTGGTCTGATCGGGCTCAAATTTTTATGGGATACTCTATACATGTGTAGTTCTCGTCCGAACTAGGATTTTGAAAATCGGTTAATGTTTAACCCTTTTTTTAAACAATTTTTTGCAAAAAAACCTGACCGAAAAATTAAAAAGTCCGCCATTTTCTTGTTTTTTTACCAAAATTTTTTATCCTAGTTCGAACGATAGCGACTGATCTATATTTTAATATGCACTTTGAATTGTTTGTTTAAGACGTTCCAGAGTCGAGATATCATGCCGGCCAGATTAAAAAGGGGTCACCTTCAGGCAGCCATATTAGGGCCCTATGAAGAAAAAAAAAAAATTTTTTTTTAATATTCTTGAATATTAGTTGTATCATATATAAAAAGTTTGCAAGATCAAAATAAAGTTAACTATAAAAAAAAAATCTTTAAAAAAAGGCTTTAAGATGTGTACTACCCCCTTAAAGAATTGAAACAAATAATATTTCTTTTAAAGGATACAAAACTTTACACTGTAACACGATGAAATTTTGAACATAAAGTGGAGCTTGCAGATATGCATCAGATTAAAATTTGGCTCAAAATTTATTGAAATTTCGGTTTTGAAAAAATTTATTAAACCACCTTTTAGAAAAAAAAAAAAATCAGAACTGCCCCTAAAAAAGTATTAAATAATTTTTATTGAAAATCCTATGCTTACTACTTTTAGTTTTTAATCCTACAATTTTTTTAAATGTTTGAAGACCACACGAATGTAATGAATTCAATCAGTTTCCAAAATTGGTTACTAGATTTGGAATTAGTAGTCTCAAAAACCTCCATACACTTATTTTTATAAGATTTCAATAAGATTTAGGAGCCATTTTGTATCTACCATCTTGAATTTCGAGAATTGAATTTAAAATCAGCGACCCTATAAAAAATGCAATACCTACGGGTCAAATTGATAAACTCTGTATAAAATTTAGTAAGCATAAGATTTAAGCTCAATGACTAGATTTTGGTATTAATACAAGATTCAATTATTCAAAGATTTTAAAAATAAAGTTCTAGGGAAATCGTATTTAAAGTTTCAAATTCAGTTACCAAATTCTACAGAAAGCCAAAGAATGAAATTTTCTATTTCATTCAGCACACAATTGAACGAAGCAGTCCAAGGAAGCTGCTGAAAAAGTTCTATAAACTTTTTAGTGCGAATTTAAAAACAAATCTGCAAGGTATACGAATTTATTTTTGTTGTTTTCCAGATAGATTCTTTAGATTTGAAGAATTGCTATTCTGTTAATATTGCAGCATTTGATGTTGCGATTTTATATACAATATACATACTTGTATCATTTTGCATAATGGGAATTTCCTACCTCTGTATTTACGTACTAATTTGAAAATAAATTTTTTCGAATGTTCTACAGGAATTATAATTTACTTTTATCATATTTGTATACTACAGTCTTTGTATGATATCAGAATAAATGAGTACAATTATAAAATAAGTACAAATGAGGTGTAAATTATTTTACAGAACAAAGATTGAAAAATCAAATATTATTTAATGAAAATTAATTAATTTACTCAATCATTCACTATTAATGATTTTGTTCGGAATTAAATTACCATATAATGTATTTTTTAGCAAATGAATAATAATTAATGAGCAAACAAGGTAAATTTATTTTTTTACCACGAGAAAATTCATTAAGGTGATAAAGTGATTTTTTTTCATGCATATATAAAATTTTATTGTATCCTCCTAGAATAAATAGTTTTCTAGAAATCATATTTATTTTGTTTTATGGAATTATAAATATCAAAGGAACTTTATTTTAGGAACCGGTGACCTACGTTTTATTATGTTGGATTTGGAAGCGTAAGAATTATTTATTATTAAACAAAGCGAGGATAAAATGTTAAGGGGACTTGACAAACCCAAATTTAAAAAAAATCAATATTTTTTACGATTTAGAAAAAAACATTTTTTCCAATAATTTTTTTTTACAGAAAGAAAACAGATATCGTTTTGAAATTTTGCACAGATATTTAATTACACTTTAGATATACAAATATATTTTTTTTCAAATTTTTGAGATCAAATTTTGAATTTTTATGATGGAAAAAAAAAAACTCCAAAAAAATGATGGCGGGCATGATTTAAGGCGTCTGGATCGTCGGAAAAAGCAGAAAATTAAAGACCAAATTAACTTTTGTTCAAATGGCTATCGTGTGAACTAGGATAATTTTGTTCTACCAAAAACTAACAAAATGGCGGCCATTTGAAAAAAAAAAACCATTTTTGAGGTTATAAAATCGGCTGAAAATCGCTAAATTAGTTACCGATCAACACGATTCCAGTTCATACGATAGCCATTTGAAAAAGGATTAATTTGGTGTTTTTTATTTTTTGTCTGACGATCCAGATGCCTGCAATCATGTCCGCCATAATTTTTTGGGGTTTTATTTTTTTTCAAAAAATCATAAAAATTCAAAAACCGATCTCCAAAATCTGCAAAAAATATTTTTGTATATCTAAAGTATAAATAAATATCTGTGCAAAATTTCAAAACGATATCTGTTTTCTTTCTGTAAAACAAAAATGATTGAAAAAATGTTTTGGTTTTTTAAGTCGTAACCTAATAAGTAAAATAAAGTACAGAAATTATATAAATAATTTTTTACTAATTAAAACTCCATTGAATTTTGTTCAATTCTTTATTAAATGTAACAAAAATTTAATAGAAAATGGAAAAAAGTTAGTTGGTGCAATAGAACCAAAATAAGGAGTCCTATTTATCAATTACAATTTATTATTCATTCGTTTTTGAATCATTCGCTGAATGTTGGGGAATAAAAGACCAAGTTTAAAAATAAAATTTTCCTTTAATCTTATTCAACTAAAATTTGTATACCATTCATAAAATAACCCTTAGATTTACAACCTTACAATAATACTATTTTATGGCTTATTTACACAAAATTGATTTTTTTTAGTTCGTCCCCACACCTGTTCCATCCAAATTGTTTATTTTACTAATTGCTACAGTTTTTAGCACACGATAATTGAACAATTTTGTGACAGCTCAAAATCAAACACAATTTCCAATGAGACCTCTCACAGTATTTATTTATTTTTATTACCATTAACTCTTCTTAAATATTTTTTCTTTTCGCTAGCTTTTATCAACACTTTGGTCTGAATTAGGCAGTTATTGTTCAAAAAAATGCATTTTCACGCTCCATGCATACAAAACGCTTTTATGCGATGCAAAATATTATTTGTTTTTTTTTGTGTGTTTTTTATTTGTGTGGTTTTTATTTTTTTTTAAACAAACAGATATTTTTTTTGTTTTTGTTTATTATATATATATACATGAGATGAAATTGCAATGTGTGACTGAGTGGTGACACCTTTAACTTATGAGTAGATATGAAAGTGCTCCGAATTCGAGAGCCGTGGAACACGTTTTTTTGTTTTACTAAAGTTCTCTTGTAAGTTGCCTCTCTAGAAAGGGGTTTCTTGTGAATGGTACGATTTGCTTGCAGGCTTGATTATGTATACAATTTCCACATATATTCCTTATAACAACTTATGCACCTATAGATACATTTGTATATGATTTCTGTGATAGTTTAGACAATCCTATGCTTTATCTTTCCATTTTTATTCATTTATTTTATATGTACTTCATTTTTTAATAATTCTTTTCTTTTATTTTCACATTTAAGCTATTTTCTTTTTGCCGCCGATTGTTTTATGCCCCTTGATATAATTTTTTTTTTAAATTCAAATTTCTCATCAAGCTAACGAGAATTTTTTTTTATTTTATTTTCCTCGCATTAATTTGTCTAAATTCTTGTTTATGTACAAATTTTGTTTTTATGGTTTTTTCTTAGGATCACGAAAACAATACAGCAAACCTCAGTCCATTTATTGCTTGATAGTATTTATAGGTTTTGCATCGTTTCCTTATTTAACCCCTTCCATTTTTAATTGGTAAATTTATTTGTCTTACAGCTATATGTATCATTTTCATTTCAAATTAATTTAATTTGTGATATTTTAGAAATTTGGGCTGATCTGTAAGCTTTTTTAGGTTTCTTTATTATTCAAAATTATAATTAAAAAATTGTATAGATGGTTTTAGGTCTTTGAGTATTGATCATATGGTTTACAGAAAATTAATTTGTTATGGTTCCAAGGCACAGCAATTGTAAGAAATAATTCTACTAAGAAATAAAAATTTTATCAAAAGAATTGCTTTATAACTAAATCAGAAAAAAACAATTACAATTTATCGGAGAAGGTATGAGTTAGGATTTTTCAAATTCTATAGAAATTTTTTATTATTACAACTTATTTTTTTATAATTATTTTCGAACAACAGTTTTCTTATACCCATGTAAAATGTCATGTGATTTTTCATACTTATTTTATGGTAGGTACTATTATGAAAAAAAAAATCTGATTTCAGTAATATTTTGCAAGGAATTTTTAGACAAAATATATTGTATATACAGGGTGATCCAAAAGTATGAAAACGGCTAAATAACTACCGAGGAATGCATTTTGGAGAAAAACGATTTAGGAATTTTCCCTGGCTATTCAATGGTGGCTGTAGATTTGACCTTGACCATGGTCATGAAGGTCATTTCAAGGTCAAGTTGACTTTTTTAAAGACCAATTGTATTGGGGTGATTTACTGCAGGGATCATTTGATTTGGGACATTTGCGCTTAACGTAAGAGGAAGTAATTAATTAAGATTATTCGTATCCGATAGACAATCCGGTTTCGATGCACTGTTTGTCCTAAAAAACTGTGTACATGTCATTGCTGAACCAGTTCTTATAATTTTCGATCGTTCCACTGAAACAGGCATTTTTTTGTCTGAATGGACAAATTCTTTCATTTCTCCTATTTTCAAATCTGGGTCCAAGAACGAAGTAACAAGCTATAAACTGCAAGATTTCTGCAATTCCTAAATTATTTGAAAAGTTGGTGTACAGTAAGTTGGTTTTCTTGGTTAAGAATATAATTTCTTGGTTTTAACACGGCTTTGCCAATGGTCGATCTACTACTACCAATTTAGTAATATTTTCTAATTATTTGTTGAATTCTCTTGAAAAGGGACTTGATAGGGTAAACCATGCTATTTTGATTTACAAGCTAGAAGTCCCAGGATTCCACTCTAGTATCCTGAACTGGCTTACATCCTACCTTACTGGTCGTACTCGGTATGTCCAAATCGATGGTGTCTTCTCAGATCCTATTTAAATTATTTCTAGTGTTCCCCAAGGCACACAATTAGGACCACTTATATTTTTCTTATTTTTAAATGACATACCGTCTATTCTGGTTCATTCCCAGTGTTTCATATACGCAGATGATCTAAAAATATATTCGCATATTAAATCCCCTTTGGATTGTGATAATCTGTAAAAGGATTTAAGCAATTTAACTGCTTGGTATAGGAAGAATAACTTAATGTCTTCAAGTATTAATGTTTGACATTCCATCGTCTTGCTTTGTCCATTACTTTCTCTTACGCCATTGGGACAGATTATTTTGCTAGATTAACAGAGAAAAACGACCTAGGGGTATTTTTTTTGATGTAAAACTTGATTTTTCCAGACATGCTGTCTATATTGTCGCTAAGTCATGCTCTATCTTAGGGGTTATTTGTTGAAATGCAAAGGGCTTTTCGGATCCCTTTATCCTGAGATCTTTATATTTCTTCTTCGTAAAATTATACACCTTCTCGTGAGCGATTTCATGTTTGTTACCATAAAGTGAATTATGGTCTTAATGACCCTATCACCCGTTGTTTAAGGTTGGCAAACTCAGTTTGTGCATTTATAAATCTGCATTTATTTTCTAGTAGAGAGTCTTTTAAGTGGTATTTACTTTATGAAATTTTCATTTCTGGTACCTTTGATTGATGAATTAATAAATAAAAAAAAATCGTCAAAAAATCATTTTTAAAACTTTTATATTTTTCATTTTTCGAAAATTTTATATATTATGAGATGAATAGTTTTGGCGCTCAAATTTATATGGTACGAGGGGCGTTCAATGTATTCTTGGTATAGGCATGAAAGAATAAGCAGAAAATTCTGAATAAAATTTATTTTTCAATGTAGTCCGCCATCACCTCTTACACTCTTATACACTCTTATACACTTATTTGAGCGGGAAATTAACTTTTCAATACCCCCTAAAAAATATTTTTCTTCCTTGTCTGAAAAATCTTCATCAATTGCTGCCGCGTTCAACTCTTCATCGTCGGAAAAATGCTTACCTCAAAGATCTTTCTTAAGATTTGGGAACAGAAAGTAATCACTAGGGGTCAGAGTCGGGCTGTAGGGTGGATGATTGATTTCTTCAAATTCCCACTCCCGCACAGCAGCCTTGGCAACGAGCCCTGTGTGAACCGGCGCGTTGTCGTGAAGAAGCAAGACGGTCAATTTTCCACGTCTTTTTATTTTTTAATTGTCTCCTTTAAATTACGTAAGGTGTTTGCGGCAGTAATACTTTGAATCTTTTTTGTGTACTCAATCAGTAAGTATTTCCCTTAGAAATCCCAAAACACTGTGGTCATGAGTTTTCCGGCGGATGGGGTGACTTTAAACTTCTTCGGTGGGGTTGTTCCTCTTTTATGCCACTGCATGTACTCTTGCTTACTCTCAGGATCATAGTGATGAATCCACGTTTCATCACCGGTGACTATTCGGTCGAAAATACTATGCGGATTTTCACCACAGAGCTCCAAAACTCCTTTTTATCACAGCGCGATGCTCGATTTTTTTCAACATTGTCGCATCAGTTGCCTTTTCGTAATGATATCTTGAATACTAATGGTGATAATTAAATAAAATTTTATATTTATACCCTCAAGGAGTGTCTTTAACTAATGAGATAATTTAATTACCCTCATCATTAGTATATCAGCCCGATACCGAGAATACATTGAACGCCCCTCGTATGAAATCACTTACCATTTTTTTCTGCATACAAAAATAATATGTAACATTTTGATTTATTTTACTTTTTAGAAAATAATCTTAAACTATTAGAAGAACTATTGTGGTCTATCCCAAATTCGCTAGATGTGAAGTGTAACATAAAGAAGGGTAAGAAATTCAAGAGATTTACCTACCTATGTAAATTTACTTTTTTTAGAATATATTTCGAATATTTGTTTCCTAAGCTGGTTTATTTTGTATAATATAGGCCGTTTAACCTCAAAATCTATATAGATACAAAAATAATTATAAATTGGGTGAATAAAATGTGAAAAAAACTAACAAAAATAGAATATCCCAAAAATGCATACAGTCAGCCCATTAATATTAAATTCAAAAATTTTTTTTTTAGTTATTAAGATATATATTTTTTGTATGTTCTTCATCTTGTTTTAAAGATTCTGAGCAGTGCTACTCCCATGTATTCATTTTGGCCAAGTTATAGCTCTAAGCGATCAGTTCGCCCCTTTCAAATACCAACTTCAATTAAAAAATTGCCTAATTCAAGGACTAAAACTTAAACAGAACAAACGAAGTGTAACAATGAATTCCAACTTAGCTATAATCACTGGCACAAACATTTTTATTATAAGCTGGTAATGAAACCAGATCGATGAAGCTATTTACAAAAATTTTCACAATTGTTATTTTCCCTCTTTTTTATGTTATGTTATTTCAATATGCTTGAATTTGAATTTAGCGTGCCAGAGAACACCTACAATTTACGCGTAGTTCCCAACGCAAACTGGTGTTTTTTGTGTATTGTGTATGTTTAGTTTCATTGTTTTTTGGGATTTTTTTTTTTGTTTTTGTTTTTGTAAAACTTTTTACTATCAAACATTTTTTTTGAATAACTAATAAATCACTCTGTTTTTCGTTTTTTCTTTTATATAAAAAATTTATATTTTTTTTTTGTTTTCCTATATAATTCATTTTCAAAGTTTATCAACTAATTCTTAATATTTGTCAATACCTCAATTGTATAGCTACAGTTTACCGATATATATGGGGAATTCTTTTTCAAATCAGCCACCCCTCTAGGCCATTACAATTTTGGGGTACAAAATGTTTTGAGCACACTAGAAAATCTGTCAGAAAGTCTAGTTTTTAAAGCCGTTTGGTGTTTTTTGAAAAAAAAAATTCTAACCTCAAAAAAACTGTTTAAAGCAGGGCTGCAAAAAGTAAATAAACGAAACTGAAAGAACAAAAATGTACCTACGTTTCTGTGCACATAAACTAAACAAGTATCAAACGGAGGGTTTCTGTGCACATAAACTTATCAAACGTAAACCAGTGTATGTTTCAGTGCACATAAACTAAACAAAAATGTACCTACGTTTATGTGCACATAAACTAAACAAAAATGTACCTACGTTTCTGTGCACATAAACTAAACAAGTATCAAACGGAGGGTTTCTGTGCACATAAACTAAACAAAAATGTACCTACGTTTATGTGCACATAAACTAAACAAAAATGTACCTACGTTTCTGTGCACATAAACTAAACAAGTATCAAACGGAGGGTTTCTGTGCACATAAACTAAACAAAAATGTACCTACGTTTATGTGCACATAAACTAAACAAAAATGTACCTACGTTTCTGTGCACATAAACTAAACAAGTATCAAACGGAGGGTTTCTGTGCACATAAACTTATCAATTTCGTTTATTTGCTTTTTCGGTTTGTGTGCACACGCCAAGGAATAGTTTCGTTTCGAATTTCTTTGCAGGGAGTTTATTAAACGAAACAAAGCGAATTTCCTAATAACGAGGTTTATGTACAGAAACTGAATAGTTTCGTTTCGAATTTCTTTGCAAGGAGTTTATTAAACGAAACAAAGCGAATTTCCTAATAACGAGGGTGGCATGCGTGATTGCAAATGTGACCGCAAAAGCAACCGCGCCTCGATCAGCACACGTCCCAAAATCAAAGACAGGGAGTAGAGCCGGGACGAAGAATGAGGCCAGCTCTGAGCTGTATATAGTACCAGCCTTTGGGGGAGGGGGGGAAGGGGCAGGGGAGGGGAAGGGGCAGGGGAGGGGATGGTGGGGGAGGGGAAGGGGAGGGGAAAGGCCGGGTGGTCGCGGGGGGGGGGTAGGGGAGGTGAAGGGGTGGGGTGAAGGGTGGGGGAGGGGGAGGGGGTTGGGCGAGGGGGAGGGGGAAGGAAAGGGGTGAGGGGGAAGGGGTGAGGGGGAAGTGGTGAGGGGGAAGGGGTGAGGGGGGAAGGGGTGAGGGGGGAAGGGGTGAGGGGGAAGGGGAAGAGGGGGGGAGGAAGGGGGCAAGCTCGTGCGGCGCCCGAGGACGCCGGTCGATTTAGGGCGCTTTGTTTCGTTTAATAAACTCCCTGCAAAGAAATTCGAAACGAAACGAAACTATTCCTTGGCGTGTGCACACAAACCGAAAAAGCAAATAAACGAAATTGATAAGTTTATGTGCACAGAAACCCTCCGTTTGATACTTGTTTAGTTTATGTGCACAGAAACGTAGGTACATTTTTGTTTAGTTTATGTGCACATAAACGTAGGTACATTTTTGTTTAGTTTATGTGCACAGAAACCCTCCGTTTGATACTTGTTTAGTTTATGTGCACAGAAACGTAGGTACATTTTTGTTTAGTTTATGTGCACATAAACGTAGGTACATTTTTGTTTAGTTTATGTGCACAGAAACCCTCCGTTTGATACTTGTTTAGTTTATGTGCACAGAAACGTAGGTACATTTTTGTTTAGTTTATGTGCACATAAACGTAGGTACATTTTTGTTTAGTTTATGTGCACTGAAACATACACTGGTTTACGTTTGATAAGTTTATGTGCACAGAAACCCTCCGTTTGATACTTGTTTAGTTTATGTGCACTGAAACTATTGCACGTTTAATTTAATTTTGCAGCCCTGGTTTAAAGTGAGGCACCTCGCAAAAAAATGCCATTTTTCATTAAAAATTTTCATCCTGCTTAGCGCCATCAGTAAAATAATATATTAGATTTTCTGTATTGTTTTTAACTTTTATTTAATTTCCGACATTAACCTCGGATTTGTGATCAGAGACCCAAAAGCCCCCCTATACCAATTTTGGCGTAAATCTGTTGATTTTCAAAATTTTCATCCGCCATCTTGGATCCGCCATTTTGAATTTTGCAAATATTACCTCGCATTCGTGATCAGAGACCCTAAAAACCACTCTAAACCAATTTTGGTGTAAATCGGAATTATTTTCAAAAATTTCGTCCGCCATATTGGATCCGCCATTTTGAATTTTAAATCTGACAACGGATTCTTGTTCAGCGACCCCCAAAACACTTTTTCTGAGTAATTTGGTTAAAATTATTGAAAAATTATAATTTTCTCAATCATTTTTGACTGAAAAATGGCATTTTTTTGCGAGGTGGCTCACTTTAAACAGTTTTTTTGAGGTTAGAATTTTTTTTTTCAAAAAACACCAAACGGCTTTAAAAACTAGACTTTCTGACAAATTTTTTGGTGTGCTCAAAAAATTCTTTACCCCAAAATTGTAATGGCCTAGGGGGGTGGCTGATTTGAAAAAGAATTCCCCATATATATTTATATATATCTATATACTTTCACTTATATATTGTTGCATTTTACTTTGAGTAATTTGTTAACAATACATTCGATTTATGCTAGGGTTTTTTGTTTTGTTTTTTTGTTTGTTTATTTTTTTTATTTCTATTTATATGCATAATGCTTTTTTTTTTTTTTTTATAAGACCTAATTTTAATGTATTCTGCTAACTTAGGTGTATATATTAAATCTACAAGATTTGCAGCACTTTACTTGGTACCGGTGTAATCGACACAGACCCATGAGGCGTACGTTGCGGCAGGAGCGTGATGTGTCTTTGCAGTCAGTCACTAGAAGTAAGTGATAAAATTAAAAAATTATATTATTATATCTCAATATTATGAAAATTCATTATTTTCTAAACGATCAAAGTTTAAATAATTATTATAAAAGAATCTACATTACAGAAATCAAGAAGTCTTTTCAATGACTATAATAAATGGGTTAAAATATTAAAATTTCACTCCTTTATGCCCAGTATTAGGAAATCTTCAGATTTGGAAAGGATACAGAACACCCTTATGGACCAGAATATCCTTTACCATTTATCTCAATGGTAAGATTAAAAAATCATTCTAGTATTCGAGAAATCCCCTTTAGTATTTGAGTTTCGCTTATTGAATTTTAAGGTAGATAATCAGACACTTGAAGACACTTGAGCATTCAAAACTCGAAAAATCATTTCTATTGTTGTTAGTGGTTCGGAAAGAAATTTTTTAAAGACCAAAATCTTTCGCATTTAAAGTCCGATAATTGAATTTATAATAATTTTAGTATTAAACATGTCTTTTCACTGGTAATTTGGTTTAAAGAATCTTTTAACATATTTTCTTGTATGATTGTAAAATCTATAAATTGTGTGATAATTTATTTATGATCTAATTACAAAACAGATATAAAAAAAAGACGCTAAGAAGCTAAAGCGACTTATAAAAGTGGTTCTAAGATTTATGATAGTTTTTTTAAAGCTTGAAACAGAAATGAATTTTTTTATGTGTTTTGAGCCGGGTATCGTAATTTTTACGATTTAATGATCTCTTGTTTTCTAATTCAGAAGTGAATGACAATATTTTTTCGGGATTATATACACCATCGGCAGTTTATTTTATAGCTTGAATATTGCGAATGACTATTTTATAGTGAAGTTTTGACGGTTTGTATTGTTTTAAAGATAAAAGATATCGACTTTATAGGAACTTGGTGGAAGGTTCGTTTAAGCAATATTAAAAAATATATTTAGTTGTTTTCTACTACGGAATTTTAATTATTTAAAAACGACATTATCAAAAATGTGCCTTTAACTAGAGAAAGTTTGACCTTTTTAATAAAATTCTGTTTAAGGGAAAAAAGTATGATTTTTAATATTGTTCTATCCGAACGAAAATGGAAGGTTTCTGCACTTCGGAAGCACCACGGTCATAAACTTCGGCAGCACCACAGTTCTAGACAGCGATACGACGACGGCTGCACACTGTCCGTATTTTTATTGAAAAATATGAAACGCGCGTACAGACGAGAAATAATTCCTCTTCTTTGTCCTCTTTTGTTATATTTTACAGTGCGGCCGTCGTGCAGCCGTTGTGCGGCCGAATAAAATATTAAAAGTGCAAAATTCTGCCGGTATTTTTACTCGAGTAAAGATAGTTGACTTTTTTTTTTTGTTTGTGATTCGAGTAATTATTAATTTTTGTGTAGAGTTAAGAATTGTGTACATTTTTTAAAGGGTACTCCCCGTTAAGATAGTCGAAATGTCCTCATCCGCAAAATCCTTTTTATTCATGACTACTTTAGTTTAAGGGTTAAAAGAAAATTATTCATCATGTTATTGCTCTCCCCACCCCCTCAAATTTGTGTTTTTTTACATATTTATATATTTTCTTGGATTCAAATCGATAAAAAAAAATCTAAAAAAATCATGGATATAGTTGACCTGCTCAAAAAACATGTGGAATTTTAATTATTAAACAATATTCCTGACTGAGAACGACTAAGGACATTATTAAAATAATAAATAAAGAATATATTTTTGGCACTGTTTAAATTTGGTTTGAGTCACACTTTTTTTCAAAATTTCACTTTTTGGCGCCATTCCATTATTTGAAGAGTTTTACAAATTTCCTGTGAAAAGGACATTTCTTTATACATCACAAGCTGACTTTTATAGCAATCGAAAATCATTTTTGCTATTTTCAAGGTGTCACATTTCATATTTTCCAAGTTTACACCAGGCCCGTGAATCAAAAGATTCTTTTATTTTATTATGGTAAAGTGCCAATAAATGATAAGAAAATAGCAGATTTGAAAAAAATTAAAAAACAATATCAGCCTTTCTATGAAGAGCTTTTTGCATGGCCACCAACTTAAAAAAACATTGATTACGTAGAAAATAATGATTACGACTAAGTGAACCTCTGCATTTATGAATTTTCTTCTGAAAACATATGCATCTAAAATTTCATTTCGAAAAAGGCACAAGTCCAAATATTTTTTTTGGAAAAAAATCTATAAGATAGTGTTTTTTCTGAAATAAATAAATACCATTGAAAAATATATTAGCCTTTTATTTATCACCTTCCATGTTCAGTGTCTTTACCACCATACACTATTTTTATATGAAACATTTTTATGTTGATCCTGAAAAATTTTGTTTAGTGGACTCGAGTCCTTTTCGAAATGACAGGTTCAATTAAAAGCTACGAAGACACAAAAAAGGTCACAAAAGTGAAATAAATGGCTAAAAATCACTAAAAATCTTCTATAAAAAATTCGTTTGAAGTTAAATTCACCTTTTTTATGGACTTGTATTCCCATGATTGTATGACTGGAGACTATTTGCATTACCAAAATAAGTTTTCAATACGAAATATTGCTAAAAATGCCCTGAAAATGTCAAAAAACCGTTTTTGAGAGTTTTCCGAGTTTTTGGAGTGGAACAAACTGAAAAAATCAGGAGTATATTTTTTAACAAAATAAATTAAAATTCAAAACATAGTTACACAGTTATATTTTAGTTACCTTGTGAAAAAAATTAAAAATATTTAATAATAAAAATGAATACTTTTCTTTGAACCCTTAAAAACAAAATAGTCATGGAGAAAAATGTTTTTGCCGATGAAGGCATTTCAACTATTTAGACTATTTAGACCCTTAAGATGAAGATCCTTTAAGAAATTGGATTCTAGATCCTTTTTTCCTACAAAAATGGACAATATACATATATAAATTAATGTTTTAAAAATAGTTATAATAAAGGTACCATATTTTGAAAAAATGTTTTTTATATAAAATTTGATGGAGAATACGAAAAAAATACTAAAAACTTGCTAGGAGGTGGGGCCATTGTTAAAAAATGATTTAAACAATTAAATTGTTAATTACAATATGAATTTGTTAATAATTTTTATTAAAAATATATGTTTTTCAAAATTCAGTCCTTTAGATTTAATATGAAAGAAAAAGAAGTTTATAGCTCAAATATAACCAGAGTTTTAAATTTTTGAAAATGAGTCTCCAAGCCAAAAAACACGCTATTCTCACATTTTCGATCACTTGTATTATCGAAAATATGCGAAAAAAAAATCCTCGGACACTTATCTTTTATTTTTCGATATTGAATCCGTGAAAAAAGTTTCGGCCCAATGAATAAAGATTTTCTTCTGCTCCAATTGTTATTATATGATTCTACAGTTGATGATTTTTAGTTTCAAATAACTTTAATATGTCATCTTTTACAGAAATGTTCGACTCGAAGCGTTTTCCGAAATAATTTACCAGGAAACATGCCATTTTTCAATAAAGTCCAAAATTAGGGATCATACGATTATCAAGTTAATTATGATTTCGGCGTTACTATTGTTTTAGTTTTTTTTTTTTAAGTTAAATTTTAAAAATTTCTAACGTGTATAAAAATTTGAATTTCCCGCCAAAAAATTCCAAAAAAAATATTATTTTGTAGCTGACAAAAGACCCTACAATTTGAAAAAAAAAGAAGTTTCTACCTCCACAAGAAGCCGAGATATCCCCAAAACACTGAAAATCACGTTTTAATTTTTTTTGAGGTTATGTGAGGTCTAAAAATTTCAGTAAAAATGTACTTTTTAATGTACAATATAAGGGTATATTTTGTTTTTCAAAGAGCTGGGGGCTTTTTTCACCTTCTTAATCCTTTGCTGCTCGGATACGAATTAAAAAATTTTAAGTTAATTGAGATCATCTCAATGCATAGACGTAGGCTTTTCAAAATCCTCAACGTAAGGTGGGGCATTGTTCCGAAGCATATTTGGGGCGTGCAAAACTATTTAACATTCGTGCAGACCGCCGAGAATGGTCACATACTGAATTAGCATTGAAAGCAGCAAAATAATGGGATTTTGGCCAAAACTGAGCCAATTCTACGTACTCCCCCGTCCGGAAAGAAGAGATTACCATAACAAAGAAAAGGCAAAGCTGCACACCCCCGCAATTGAAGTCGAGGAGTAGAAGGGAGGGGGCGGTATAAAGTTGTTGCTTTCACCTGGACGAGCACAACGTACCCAATTATTAATATTAATTTCATATAGAGCTTAATATGAGGGACTTACAGTTAGATACGCACGGCGGACCCTTGCAGACCTTCATAACAGCCGGCCTCGGCTGATTTCTGCAAGCGTTCCCGGCCGGCCGCCTCGTCCCGTACCACACACACTGAAGGATCCTGTATTTGATCCCCTGCTGACCGCAGTGTGCATTGCACTGTAAAAGGGCAAAATTTATTGAATTAAACCGAATCATGTATGCAAATAGAAGCTGAGGTTTTCGTCACTCGGATTACCTCCGACCACGGCTCCACCCGCCAAACTCCTTTGCATAATTCGTTGTAGCATTCTTGGCGCTCGATCGGCCGCTCGTTCTCGTCGCATTTCTCGCTAATTGTGTCGTTCAAAAATTTACAGTGGACCTCCCGCTTTTGGATCGCCGTGTTCCTGCCGAAACACCTGGACTGCTGGCACACGCTCCATGTCCCCAAAATCCATCGGGGACATTCCTCGTCGCCGCATGCCTCGAACGTGTCCGGTATCTGGATTCCGGCATCTTCGCAAAATCCATTCTCCACAGTTTGCGTGGAATTGTGATGTTTGGCCAGGCACTGGATCGAGCGTCTCTGGAATTGCATTAGATAGAAAAATAAGTGCATCTTGTGAGTTATACATGGAATTCGGGATGCAGGCACCGATCCATATTGAGGTCATGAAATTCCCTAAGAGACAAATTTAGTTACTTTATGAGCACTACGAAGAAAATCTACATATCTTAAATATAATAAAAAACTATAGCAAACTATAAATTAAATTTATACCTTACGTAGTATTATATCGCAATATATATAAAATCTTTGAATAAAAAGCCATTCTATAGAATATTGATAGGGTGGCCCTTCAGGTGGATTCTTTTTAAAAATGCTGTAATTCAAACATTGTTCAATATTTGTTGATTTATTGTACAGAGCTATCTTCCGATTAGTTAGGGAATATGATTTCCTTTCCTTTAAATGACACTAATTTTGCAACACAGTTTTATTTGGAGCTCTATTTCACTGATATTTTAGCTAGAATATTCTGCTTAAATGCCTTAATCGCTTCTGGAACGTTGATTTTTAATGGCATCACACACAAAAAAGCCAACAGCGTCAAATCAAAGCCGTACGGTGGCCATGGCATATATATTAACCGGCAGATTAGACGATCTTTTCAAAATTCGCTCTGTTTCAGCATTACAGTACTCACTTTGAAATAAGTTTTCAATATTTCCCATCGTTTTTCAGGCTTAAATCTATTGATTTCGTACCGCGGAGATATTATATTGTATTTCTGTAAATTTTTTGAACGCGAAAGAGCTATCTGTGTTAAAATAACATGTAATTTAAAAAGAAACCAACAGATGGCCCACTCTGTATTAAAAATCAAGTACTTTTATTAATGTCAGATTCAGTGCGATTTTCACGTGGAATATTTTGTTGTCTATTATGTTAGCTGTGAAAATTGTTTTATTTGATATATATGTACAAATTAAATTCAAAAATAAAATAAATAAATAATACGTACGAGGTAAAAATTTGACATTTTTAGGAAATTAGGCTTATTTCATTATTTTCATCCCACTAGTAAAACTAATTGAATACAGATAAAAATGCCTTTCGTATTAACTAGCGTATTTTTGTTCAATTATTTAGTTGTACCGAAATATGCGATTCTTATTTTCAAATTTTAAGCATGTTAAAATTAGTTGAACTAATATTAAAATTAGCTAGATTTTGTCTTGGGCTAAATCTTCTACATTTAATTTTAATTTTTAGTTTTACAAAAGCTGATATGAAAAGAATAAAGAAAGACGTTGACTAGAGGTAGAGTGAGTCAAGGTATTTCTATGAAAATGAATACTTAGGGGTTTCTGTAGACAATAATTTCGAATTTTTTATTAAATTTTAGAATTGAACGAGGATTTATTGTATAACGAATTTATTGTATAAAAAAGTTAAAAACATTCTTTTCTACACTAAGAAAACAGATTTATACAAATCAAGTAAATGATGATTTTGCAAATTCACAAAACCAAATCTATTTAGGTGAGCTAAAAATACGTTCTTTTCACCTAAAACTGCATCTAGGGCTAGATGAAATATCTAAAAATGTATCCAATAGAGAAATCATCTACAAAAATAGTTTTTTCATCTACTTCAATAAGCAAATATGATGTTAAGTCGTTATTTCACCTACTGTGTTTAATTATTTTACAATTCAAATTACAAGGAGCCTTTGGGCCAGCAAACATTTTCGGAACCATTTGATTTTAGGAATCTTTTTCATTTTCCTACGAATTTCTTTCTACTCTTTTATTACTTTAACCCGTTTCAGCCCAAAATAACCTAAATTTTTAAAATTTTCATCAAAATTTAAAAAATTCGCCATTTTTTCTGCTTTCAGCCGCCATTTTTTAAAAATGGCGCCAGATAGCGTTAATCTGCGATCAGATTCGGAAAGTGCAGGAAAAAATACTGTAGGATATAAAGTTTAAGCAAGGTTGAATAATTTTTTCCTAAAAAACATAGTGGTTAAAAAATTGAAACAATTTAGGTCATTTTGGGCCGAAACGGGTTAAGTAACACAAAAAACTATGTGTAGAAAAAGCAAATACTATTGTAGATTTTCTAACTAGTCTTACGTAAAATTTGTCTACATTTCGTACAATATTTTCAGCAAGGTTGTAGTTATTAAATATGCCTGCAGATTTTAAATACATGTTACATGTTACATGTTATAGTAAATTTACCTAAAAGTCACCGAAATAGTATAGGAAACTTGTCTACAATTTGTCTGCATTTTGTAGACATTTTGTCTACATTATGTGGACGATTTGTCTACATTCCGAAGAATATTCACCTACCAAATGTAGAAGAATGACCTTCACATTTTAGGAAATTAATCTAAATTTCGTTAATAATCTCTAAAAAGCTTGTCTACAAAACCTAGGTGTATTATCTAAAAATTGTAGGAGATTTGTCTAATTTCTATGGACAATTTACTTAAAGCCCATGGAAAATTCTAAACTTTGTAGAATATATATTTACCTGTTATAGTTGTATAGACATAGTGTAAAAAACTTGTCTATAACTTGTAGAAAATTTGTCTTTAATTTGCAGAAACTTTGTCTACATTATGTGGAAAATTTGTCTACATTCTGTAGAATATTCGCTTACAAAATGCAGAATAATGACCTTCACATTTTAGGAAATTAAAAATTTCATAAGTAATCTCTAGAAAGCTTGTCTACAAAAGCTAGGTGAATTATCTATCTGAAATTCTCTTTTAAAATCACCTAATTCAAAATAGACAAATCAGCGAAACGATTTAGCTGGCTGAAAATCGCCTGGGTGAGTTGTCTATTTTTTTAGACATTATATCTAATCTTTTCTTTTAGTGTATTGTTTTTATGTTCTTCAATACGTATTCATTTTCTTGTTTGTATTTGCTACTTTACGTCAGTTTGTTGACCTCAGCGAAATTGGATCCTGCTTTCCCTAAATTAAATTCTCCTAAGATATAAACTTACCCGCAATCCGCCGTCCGAACCGCACTTTTGTGAGCACTCCGACCACGATGATGTTGTCCACTGAAAAAGGACGTCGTTGGCCTGTTCCCCGGGATTTTTTCCTCTTCCTCCATCCACCAAAGTAATTTCATCCGTTGCCGTTCGCGACGTTGATGGCGTGTCGTCGTAGGCTGTTATGGTTTTCACTGGTTCGTCCTTTTCCAGGCGTTCCAGATCGATCCCGAAATCCAGGCTTTTCTCGAGCAGTACCTGGTGGCCCCGGGAATTGCTGAAGCTCTGGAACGGCCAAAACAACTGCAAAAAGGTTAGGTTTAGAGGAGCGGGTTAGTGCGTTCGCATAATTTCCGCAATTATTATTATACATAATTCCTTTTGCAGCGAGCTTTTAATATAGGGCACACTTAGAAAAGCGAGCATGCAAGAAACAAGGCAATCAAGCGGCAGATGAGCTGCACAACGGCCGTGCAGGTAGGTGGAGGACGGGGGCGGGGTAGGTGCGCCCCCTAAGGGGGCCTTCAAAAGGAGCTACAAGCGCTACGCATAAGATTACATATCTATGGATATCAGATTCGCGCCCCTACTGGAGCCTGAAATTGATTTTACGCTGCAGTGGAACGCACGTCTGGTTAATTAACTTTAGCTACACCCGCGGGTAAGCGGGTATACATAATATGCTTCCCCTCCTCCCTCCTCCCCTCCTGTACGGCAGTACCCCCCACACCGCCGCGCTGGCTCGTATGTACGTAAATTTTGATTTTTGTGGCCACCGCCGTTTGATTTTATTTTTAATGCCGCTGATTATGCTCACGGCAGTTTGCCATGCTTTATTGCTCCTCAAATGCCGTGGGGGTGATTACGCTGAATGGAACTTTTAATATCTCGTCCCCCCGTCTCCACTATGCGGCTGAATATGCTTTTTTGGGGCCTGCCATACGGCGGCACGACCGGCTCTTTTATGATTGCATTACAATAGCAATGAGAGAGAGGACGCGAGCGGGGGACGCTTATAGTGTCTGTTTTTTGCTTTTAAGTGGGTGGATGTAATTTCATTAAACATTTCCTTTATATTTTTCCATAAAACCAAATTAATTAGGAGCGTTTTCAAATAAAATTTCAATTATACCCTCAAATGAGCGTGAGAGAGTTTAATTGCTGTGTCAGTTTTTTGGAAAATTGAGACTGGGAACGATTTACATATTTAAACAACAATTTGGAACAGGTGCTTAACAAATTTTTGATTTTAATCATATTGTACCCAAAAATTCACAAGAGAATAAAGAATACAATAATTACAATAGATAATAGAAAAGCTTGAGATATTGCGTTTAATATGAGACTTTTTTATAAATTGTATTTGTTTTATGACTTTATATATAAAAATATTTTTTTACAATATTAAATCTTCAAAAATTATTATTTTAGACTAGGTTTCGATCTATAGAAATAATAAGCCTGTTTCGTCGACCTCGCGTTTTAAACCAAAATGTGCGCTCATTGAATGTTTATGATAAGACAATGGTCTCAGAAAAGTCTCAAGATGATCATCTGTTTCAATTTTAAGAAACTAATGATCAAAGTTGTCGAAATTGAGTTGTATAATGTGTTTAACCCATTAACGCCGAGGTGATCAGAATTTTTACTAACTTTTCAACGTGTTTATTTATTATGTTATCGGACCGAATAAATAATGCAATACCTCTATTCCTACGCGAAATTTGATGCTCTTTCAGAATCTGAGCTCAAAATTTCGATTAGACACCGAGAAAAAAAAATATGGTCGATTGAAACGTGAAAAACTTGAAAATTTTCGAAAAAAAATTTTTTTTGCATTTTTTTTCACAATGATACCGCAAAGGTATCAACTTTTTACTATGATCAGAGGTGATCATGGCACTCGAACATTAAGAGGAATTTTTTTTAAAAAATTTCATCAACGCGTTTTTTCAAAATGGCGGCGGGAATGAAAAAAATTTATAAAAATCTTAATCTATCGTTTTCTTAAAAACTATAAACTTTAGAAAAAAATTTCTAAGAACAAAAATATCTTAAAATTAGTCAAAGAACACTCTAAAATTTTTCCAGAATTTTTGGATACAATTTTTGATTTTTAAAAATTTCAAAAAATCCAATTTTTCAAAAATACCTGAACAATTTTTGAAAAAATTTGAGAGTGTTCTTTGTCTACTTCTTTGCTGATTCTGTGCATATACATTGTTTTTCTGTACTCTTAGCATTACCCAGAGACAACGGCGTGGAGATCTGAACGCCACACATTTATTTTATTTATTTAAACCTATAGACTTTACGAAAAAATTTTTAAGAACAAAAAAGTCTTAAAATTAGTCAAGGAACACTTTCAATTAACCGTTTGTAAGTAATCCGGTTCCCGGGGGTGGCAAGCCTTATTTTTTATTGCAGAAAAACAACTTTTTTTTTTTATATTTCTGCGTCACAAAAATAACAGTTTCAGTTAAAAATTATTGAAATTTTTTTTTTTTTACATACGATTTTGAAAAATATAGTTGACGTATTTTTGGGTTTTCGTAAAAAAAGCTCCTCAAGGGGGTGTAAATTATGTATATTCTTTCAGACATCAGTTTTTTCGTGAAAACCAGTATTAAGGGGTTTTTGGAGTAGCTGATTACGAATCTGATGTTAAATTTAAAAAAATTCAAAATGGCGGACAAACTTTTGAAAAATACACAAATTTTTATAAAAAAAAACAATAAATAAAAGTACCTAAATGTGCGTATCCGCAGATAAAAAAAAAATACGTGTCTCGTATTTTCCGATACCTACTCTATATAACATAAAATATTAAGTGAGTTAGTTGAAAGAATCGTTTGAAATGATTCACTAGCGAAAGTTTAAATAATCCAACAGCTGATTCGTATTCGATTCTTTTTTGATATCATATTTTTATCGATATCTTTTATGATTCATTTACCCATCATTTGGTTTATTTGATTTGAAGCTTTACGATATTTTTGAAACCTTCCAAATTATACCTCATTTCTCAGAATTCGAGGATGGATAAATATTTTATTCTGTACCCTTTATGAGCGTTTATAATTTGTAATTTGAGACTCCAGAGATATTTTTTCATAATAATAATTGCGACAATTCGAACTTGAAGGGCAATTCTTTCTACATTTTCAAGATTAAAAGAAATTTTTTCTCCTTTTTTCCAATTAGAGTCTCAAATAAAGACTAAGAATTCAAGATTTGGAAGGTATTTTGCTTTGCACCAATTTCAACTTCAAAGTGAACTTTCATAAATGCAGAACTTGAAATGAATTCTTTGAATTTTTCTGAGTAATAGGGCACTCCAGTAAGTTTTTTCTTAATTTTTAATAGTACGAATCATCGTTCATAATATTATTGTATTTAATATGTAGACAATATTAGTTCCTACCTCTTCACGAATTTTGAACATATTTAACCCATTAAAACCTTTGTGTCGTCATTATGCCATTTAAAACTCTGAAGAAAATAACTCTTAGTATTGCATATCTGTTTTTTTAAACTATAGCCATGATAACGCTAGTCCCATTAGCATACACTTTTTACAAATAATTTTATAATTTTTTTTTTTAGTTACACTTTGAAAATCCAACAAAACCATGACTTTTAACATTTTTAAATCATGTAATAATATTTTCATAACTTTTTTCAGCCGTCCTAAATTCTAATAAAACCTTCACATAAAAATTCTGAATATTATAATAATTTTTAATTAAATTTTTTAAAATAAAAATCGTGTTTTTTCAAAAAAATTAATAATCTCAGACCTCAGATTCACAATCAGCGACCCCGAAAACTCCCTAGTGCTATTTTATGCTCATTTTTATAAAATTTTAATGTCTTTGTCCGCCATCTTGAACCCGCCATTTTGAATTTCTTAAATTTGACCTCAGATCCGCAATGAGTGAACTCAAAAACCTCCCTGTATAAGTTTCTAAATAAATCCATTAAGAACTTCTTTTTTCATAGTCATAATATTATATATCATTGAATTTCCGACTTTCAAATGCCATTTTGGATACCGCCATTTTGAATTACAAAGCGTACGCGTCTACAAATTAAGGAACAGGGTCCATGGACGCGATATTATTGCTTTTCCGCCAAAGGGTTCCTAGCTATAAGCATTGACTTTTGGACCTAAACCAAATCTTCCATATACTTGAATATAATTGCTCATTATGATTAATTATGACCTTATAGAGGGTCAATCAACAATCATCTTGTGTCTAAGAGCATGTATGTGAGTCATTGCAGAGCAATTAGCTTGAATCTCACTTCATTCATTTTTATTGCACTTTATGGGTAGCAATCGCTCATTTTCACTTGAATATCATATGAAATGATGAAAACGAAACAGGAAGCTCAATTCCCACCGGGGACCATTATTTTTGATGATGAGACTTTTCGATTGAGTCTTACCAATCCCTCAACTTTTGATTTGGAATTCCTTAGCTCTTGAACCAAGTGAATCAATGGAATAATGAATATACGAATAATTGCTCAAAAAAATGAGACCCTTCCACTCCTTCGATTTTCATCATTTTTGGCATACATGTATATCTTGACGCCCTTTATCATATATCTCATTTCCAGCTCTGGACACTCAAAGGAAGCTGTTACTTACTGACCTTGAAGATTCACACTGCTTCCAAACTTCTCATTTCAATTTACATATATATGTTTTCTCACTGTCATTTCAAAGTACATTAGTATATGATACAACTACAGCAATCTAAAATCCAAACTCAATCTCTGTTGGACACTAGGAGGACCTAATGTTCAAAAGGTTTTCGCCCTCTAGTTCCCCTGTTTTTTGATATACGAAATAAATATGGTACCTCCAAACTTAACTCATAAGGACACATCCATGTATGGTATAGGTATGGGGTTTTCTTGCTTAGGTCCAAGCGGACACGCTTATAGCTAGGAACCCTTTTTCATTGGTTTCGAGCCATAAATAATGATTTTCTAAACAATTTTTTTTGAAAAAACACGATTTTTGTTTAAAAAAGCGAACATAACCTCTGTAGTTCCAATTTTAATTAAAAATCATTATCATATTCTGAAAGTTCATGAAATTTGACATCAGTATTGACCAATTCAGAATTTTTATGTGAAAGTTTCAGTAGAATTTAGGGCGGAAATGAGTCCGTTTGGAAATTAACCCATTAATGCGCAAAACGAGGATTTTGTGCACGCAAGTTCAATTGTACGATGCGAATAGAAAATTGAGGTCAATTTCCTCTAAATTCGTATATAAGGGGTTTTTGGGGGTGCTTTTTCAGAATCTGGTATTTGTTTTGCATAAAAACTTCAAAAACCCTATTATTTTTTGGGTTTTTTAAAAAAAGTGCCGATTTTTTTGGGTCATTTTTCGTCTCAACGTCGATTATCTTGTCGTTGCTGCTACTGAATGATCACATAACTACCAGAAATCGCGGTCCGAATGTCTACACTTTCTCAAACCATGGTTTCGAATTTTTTGTTTCGCTTTGGTTTTTGCAAAATGGCCATTTTGTACAGCAATGTAATTTTCGCGATTTTTTTACACGAAAAGGATCAACTTTACAAAAACAATGTATATGACAAAAAGTGCTTATAATTAGCCAAGGAAAACACGTAAATTTTTTCAGAATTGTTTGGACTATTTTTGGTGTTTTGGATTTGGCCAATTTTTGAAAAATCAAAAAATGTCCCGAAAAATTCTGAAAAAATTCACACGTGTTCCTTGGCTAATTATAAGCACTTTTTGTCATATAAAATTTATTCGTATAATTGATCCTTTTTGAGTAAAAATATCACCAAGTTTTTTTATGATGAAATTTGGTGATATTTTTACTCAAAAAGGACGAATTATACGAATAAATTTTAAAGACAAAAAGTGCTTATAATTAGTCAAGGAACACGTGTCAATTTTTTCAGAATTTTTCGGGATATTTTTGGATTTTTTTAAAAATTGGCCGAATCCAAAAAACCAAAAATAGTCCAACAAATTCTGAAAAAATTTACATGTTTTCCTTGGCTAATTATAAGCATTTTTTGTCATATACATTTTTTGTAAAGTTGATCCTTTTCGTGTAAAAAAATCGCGAAGGTTTTTATTATATTGCTGTACAAAATGGCCATTTTGCAAAAACCAAAGCGAAAAAAAAAATTCAAAACCATGGTTTGAGAAAGTGTAGTCATTCGGACCGCGATTTCTGGTAGTTACGTGATCATTCAATAGCAGCAACGACAAGTTAATCGACTTTGAGACGAAAAATGACCAAACAAAATCGGCACTTTTTTTAAAAAACACAAAAAATAATAGGGTTTTTGAAGATTTTATGCAAAACAAATGCCAGATTCTGAAAGATCACCCCCAAAAACCCCTTATATACGAATTTGGAGGAAATTCACCCCAATTTGCTATTCTAATCGTACAATTGAACTTGCGTGCACAAAATCCTCGTTTTGCGCATTAATGGGTTAATGGATTAAATTAAATTGTATGCCATTTTGGGAATAATCTTGAGTAGGGGAGACCGGGAACCTGACTAGATTAGAGTCTAGTAATAAATGGGTAGACAGATAGGTAGATAGATCGACCAATACACAAATGGACAAATAGACAGACAGACAGACAGACAGACAGACAGACAAATATATGGATAAATAGACAAATACATTTATAGCAAGTAGATTTGAATTGAAATTGTCCACGGTGGCATCTGTTTCATACTTACTCTATACAGTGTGATCTGAATCTGTATATCGTGGACAGAAAGGTGAAAAGCTATAAAGAAAACCAAGTTCTTATTTTTCTCTTCGAAACTTTTAAAGATATTTTAATACGATATCCCAAGTTTTGTACACTTCTCTCAGGAATAAGATCAATAAGACACGTTTAATACAAAAAAATAGTTAAAAACTTCTTAATTAACTGGTGGTTGCTTTATCTATTCCAAAAGTTCTAGAACCAAATAACTTCCACACACAAGTCGAATGGATTGAAAACGACAAGTCAAAGTCCACTTGACTGCACCATCGAAATTCGATCACAGATTGATAACATTCCAAAGAAAACAAGTGGTGAAAAAGTTTTTTGCGAAGATGTACTTGCAGAGAATATACCCTCTACAAACAAATAATTGCGCAATTTACCACAGTTTTTTTTTTTATATACATATATATTCAACAAAAAACCGGCTTCACAGCAAGGAGAACTTTCCCAAAAGATTCACTCAAAATAATTTGAGAACTTTTGCCCAACTGGAAAATGTTCGCTTTTTGGAGTTTTTGCAAGTTTATTGCAATTTTCAAACAAAAGTAATTCACTTGTTGCCTTTGAAAATGAAAGGCACACTTACGACTTCAAAACGAAAGCATAGCACGGAGCTGTGTGCCTTCACGACGTGGACTGAGGACGGGGTGGAGCACCAAAATTTTGTGGCACGAGTAAGAAGGCGCACACATACCGAAAACTTAAAATAAATTATTCGTTTCTTTGCCCTCTTAAAGAGTCGAGAAATTTTCCAATTTATTTGCGAGCATATCCTGTCACGTTAAGTTGCCCTATAATTCCCGAGTCCCTAATTAGGTTGCCCTGGAACCAGGAGAGGGAAAATTTAGCACTATTTATGCATTCGCCTGCTTAGCTTCTAGCCTCTGTCTTTATTTTATGCCTGCACAAAAACTAAGAGCTAAAAACTTCTATCACTAATTAACATTACGATTTTTTTTTTTGCAGGTTGCATTTGCGCGGATTAATAATTTATGCAATAGGATTTATGTATGCTCTAAAGGTGCACCAGCTTTCTGGGAATCCTGGGACGGGATCGCAGCCTGGAGGAGGAGGAGGAGCATTTAAATCCTCAAGACTGTTGCTCCGCGGTTCCTGGAACGTTTCTAAGGCAGTGTAGCAGTTTTTTCAAATATTCAAATGAATCAGGGATTCGGGATGTGAAAGCTGTAAGCTAGAAGATTTTCTGCTTCCTTGGATTTTTTAGCTTTCATCCTCGGGTGATTATGCACCGATTTATTTTAATGATATTCCCTCTAATGTTTATATATAAAAAAATAAAAATAAAAAAGCGGTCAAAAGATATTCCTGTGATGCGATATGCTAAAAAAAAGATGTACGGCAGGAAGATTAATTGGACCCGTCCCCGGTAGCGCGGCGCTTTTTAATTAGGAAATGTGGAGCTCCCGCGGGTTAACCACAGATTCCCCCCTTTTTAAATGTGACACGACTGAAAATGAGGCTGAGTTTTTTTTTTCTTCGCCCGGATTTGGCACCCTTTTTTTTTCCTAGTATTCCTCCCCCCGGAAGCAGGAACACAGACTCAGGGGCTTTGAGGGGTATTTAGTTACATATTTCGCGGGCCCAAAATTTTCATGTTCATTAAAAACGATCGTCTCATGCGTAAAATTGCACCACTTAGAGCATAAAATGTTCGCCTCAATAAATTTCTCGAATTTCACTTTTCATTTTGAATCTAAATTGAGAGTAATTGAAATCGGCGACCTGGCCGAGATTTTGATGCGAAATACAATCGCAATTCATTTATTTACATAACACTTTTTAGGGGCATACCATAATTGGTAAGGGAGTAATTTATATTAAAACATAATCCCTACATAATTTCAATTGTCGACAAAGGCTATAGCGGGATAAGGTGGTGAAATCTGCCCCCAGCGGAATCGCTGCGACGCGACGGGTGGCGCTTTCGATAGGTTGTGTCAAAAGATGCCTCCATGCTAATTTTTAGCTCTCTAGGCCTACAATTACTGGTAAAATCGATTTCGTCCCATTTTTCGAAAAAAAATTCGTACGGCCACAGTTTTTATCCAAAAATTCACGGATTTTTGCAGATTTTTATCTTTAGTCATGAGAGACATTTTGATTTTTCAAATTATTTTTAGGTTAGGGACCCTATTTTTTGCCAAGTTTTAAACCATTGTTTTTTAAATCTTTTTTTCCATTCTTACGAATGGCGCAATCAAAATATCTAATTTCAGGGTGCGTCATTCCGAAAAATCGAAAAAAAACCGATTTTTTTGGCAATTTTCCTACTTATTTAAGGCATAACCTCAAAATTCAAGGGCACAATACTTACCCATACAACTAAAAATAGCCCAGGAATCATTTCCAGTTGAAAACATGATTGCAGGATCGATGTTAAGATTCTAGTCGATATTGCAACCACTTTTCCACATAAGAATGAGTCCATGAACGTGGTTGTATCGGCAGACATTAGGCCTTTTTGTGGTTATGCTTTAAAAATATGGCAAAAATGTCAAAAAACTTTCTTTTGTTGAGTTTTGAGAAGTAATAATCGATACTAAAAGAATGTTTTCACCTAAAAATAAGTCCTGGAGTGTTTGTGGTCATATGGGTGAGCATTGCGCTCTTTAATTTTAAGGTTATATATCAAGTAAATGATTAAAATACCGAAAATTCGATTTTTTCCATTTTTAAGACGTAAAAATCTATCCTATCTATCCAAAATTAAAACTTTTGATAAAATAAAAAATTGTTTGTGGTTATATTCAGTTTTTAGGTCAACATGTCAAAATCCCATACAAATCGGTCTATCCGTTTAAAAGATATGAATTTTTTTCGAAATTTTTAAAAAATTAATTCTCACCCCTTAGGGGTTTATTATTTATTGAGGGATGAAACTTGGCCAAATTGTTACCAATTGTTCTTGTGTTAGCTCTGACGATAAAAAAATTATAAAGGCTGTAATAGGCAAGGGGGCACTTTACCCCTTCTTATCACCCTATGGTATTTGAAAAAAATATGAATAGTTGAACAATTATTATACAAAAAATAAAATAAATAACTTTAAAGAATTTAATTTTATAGGACATTCGCAGCAGATTTTTGCTGTAGGTTATTTACACATTGGAGACTCACACTTCAAACATTTGTATGAAATTTTTTTATCTAAAATGTGTGGACAAAAACCGCACCGTTTATTTTTGGGCATTTTATTTTCAGCTAATGTATCACAGGGATCAAATTAGCAATGAAATTTTACAAAAAAGATTTTAGGATCATCATTTAAGTGGACTTGAGACACCCAAAAGTTGAAATTTTTTTTTTTGGCAAATTGGAGGGATAAAAAGAGATATATTAATAAAACTTTGCATATTTATTTCTTATGCTGGGGCCACACTAACAGCAAATGTTGATTATCATGTTAATGGACGTTAAACATAAGTGTAGCCACGACTCAACGCGATAATTTTTCAACGTAATTTCTTAATGCCGTTTAACGTTAAGCGACAACTGGGGTAGTGGTCTTTTTTGGCACATCAAAGAGATTTAACGCGATAATTACTGCTTATGTGGCATACTGACGTTTGTTCATTATGTGTTGTATTTATTTTCTGACTGGAGTGAGTGACAGTCGTGACAGTTGATCGACGATAACTACGGTTGAGTATTCTATGGCTATGAATTGGTCAAATGAAAAAGTGATTGAGTTCCTTGAAATATGTATTTTAAACTGAAACATATTTAACGCCATTTTTATTGGCGATGATGGGCATTGACGTTGAATTTGTAGTGTGGCCATCTCGTTATCACAGTAATTTTTTTGCCGATTTTAATGGTGTTGATAGGCATTGACGTTTGCCATTAATGTGGCCCTAGCATTAGTCGTCAAAGAATAGAAATACAAATACATGTTGTTTAAATTTGTCCAAACTGTTTTTTAGCTGGTGAAATTTTTTCAAAAAAACCTCAAAAAATCATGGATTTTCAGTCACTGGAAAGTCCCACACAAAAAAAAAAAAGATTTTAATTGGTAAATCTCTAAGAATTGAACCAGAAGGAAAAATTTTCATCGAACAATAACAAAAATCTTGTAAAAATCGGGAAATTTTCGAAAAATCATTTTTGTCCGTAGTTCAATCCCTGGAAAATCATGTGTCAAATAACATATAAAAATTTCAGACCGATCAGTCAAATTAACCGCCCTTAAATTGAATGAAATATTTAATTACTGTTTGGAAAACCAAAATATTAATTAGACTTTAGATAATATTTCTAAAGATTAATCATAGATTTGTGTTTAGATAAAATCACAATTTTAGTTTTGCCTGTGTAATAGAGAAGTCGATTTTGCTCGACTCGACTAACGAAGACACTAATTTTCTTAGTATTTTAGCTTCAATAAAGTGCCCTAAGCCACGATTTGAACAACTTAATTTTAATTTCTTTGTGGATTATTTTTTATATAAGGGGCCATCCATAAATTACGTCACACGAATTTCATGATTTTTGGAGTCCCCCCCGTCCTTGTCACAGGTGGTCACATTTGTGTGACCCCCCTACCCTAGTGTGATGTCACATATTTTGCAAATTTTAAAATTATTAAACTAAAACAGCTCTCCCAAAATTATTTGTATCTTTCGAGATTACCCCGAACGGACAGACATACATGGGTGAGGTCAAAAAATTTGGTACTCAATGAAACTTTGAGGGGTTGTTGGGTATGATGCCAATAAAGAAATAATACAGCCTGTGCGTCTATTTTTTATAAACAAAATACGATTACGCTCGCGTAAATAAACGGCTGTAAAATCAAAACTATTCATCGAATCAAGTCGCAACAAAACTTGAACAAGTTTTGAAAGGAAAGAACTATAGAAACTGTGTACCAAAATTAATTCCTTAATATTCAAAACTTCCAAAGTTATAAATGTTCAAAGTTAAAACTTTAAATTTATAAATAATTGGCTATAACTACAACAATTATTAATATTTTGATATGAAATCTTACATATAATTTTGTAGGTAAAAGAAAGATGTTTCTAATGAGGTGTTGGTAGCTCAATTTGCAAAAAAAATTATTGCGAAAGAACTGAATTTTTCGCACGAATTCTCAGAATAGATGAAATTTCAATGTCATATTTTTGATATATTTTTTTCACAATTAACTATTTATTTATAATTTTGTATGCGCGATTGACATATGGGGTTTTTTGCGGATAAGGTGGGCTTATTTTTGTATTGACATCATACCCAATAACCCCTCAAAGTTTTATCGAGTACCAATTTTTTTGGATCTCAGTAAGAGTGAGTAACAACTGAACTTAACCGACTGTATTGTTCCGTTTTTCAATTTGCCACGGAAGATTAAATATATTTTTAGCGGGGGAGAACGAAATATTAAAATAATATAAAACTCGAACTTACTTGTACGCCCAAGGGCTCTAGTTGTTTTGGTGGTTTTGAGGACGAAGGAATTTTTGAAACAAAATCTATAAGTGTCCCTTTCTTTTTCGTCAATTTTATTTGCAATTGTTTGTTCGTCCTGTATATTTTGTTTATTTTTATCTTACATATATTATAATAATATTGATGTAGCTGATAATATTTTAAAGTTTTTCGTTAGGAAATTTAGAGTTTTAATACTTTAGATTTATACATGTGACATCACAAAGCTTATGACCCCGTCCCCCCCTTGTCGCACGATGTCACACTACCTCGACCCCCTCCCTCCCCCTTAACGTGTGACGTAATTTATGGATGGCCCCTAAGAATTTTATGTCATTTACGAATGGAGCCAATTGGGCAAATAGTTTTCTCTCTATTTATTCCCTTAATTTCATAAAAGAAGCGCCTAGAAAATCGCATTTAAAGTTTCAAGCTTAGGGGATTAGGTTCCGACTTATGCTTGTTCTCTAAGCTGTAACTTCAATAATACTTTGATTTATGCTTTGCAACTTTATGAGTACATTCTCTGAAACTACTTTTATCGATCAGCCAATATAAAAAAAATAAAAGCGACATTTTCCCCCTCTTAAAATAAAAAAAAGAGGCATTTTTAAAATTTTCATATGACCCTCACCGTAAAAGTCAAATACCCACGTCATTGACCTAGGTAAAAAAAAAAAAATTTCATTTTAATTTACTTGCCCTTGTGTCACCATGACATTTTCATTTGTTTTATGCAGCCCCCACACATACAACCACATACCGCGAAAGTGACCGATGGTCCTGCACATATACATACATTATATCCAAAATGAGATGCTGCGAAAATTTTAATTAAAATAAAAGTTTAATGGACTTGTTGTACCTTATGTTACAAAGTACATACTAAATTGCGAACACCTTTAATTCATGCAAGTTGAGATAATTAAAATTAAATACCTTCGGGATACTGCAGTTCCAGTAAATTTATGTTTTCATTTAAAACCGAAAACTTCCGGAATTATTTTTGGATTTTTATTTTTCTGGAGCTAGAGTACTTTGTAATTTTTTTCTTGAAGTGGGATATAATGATGGAAGGGTTAGTTAACGAGAATGTTTTAGTTTTTCTTGTAATTTATTGAGCAGTAACAAGAATTTTGATGAATTGACTTCAAGCTAAATTTGTTGTTTGTTACTTAATACTTATATTTATGTACAAGAGTCTCTGAAAGTGGGTATTTCGCATATTAGGACAACTAAAAAATAAAAATTCTTCTATAATACCATAATAATGAATTGTCATCGGATTTACTTATGTATGCAAAATTTCAACTCAATCGGACACCGGAAAGTGGGTCAAAATCGACTTGCGAAAATTTTGTTACATATGTACTTGAAAAAATTTGACAAATCGAAATAGAAATTTTGTCGAGTTTATAATTTTTTTTTTCACATGGCTAAAAACGAAATGTTTAAATTTTTGTTGAAATTTATATAAATGTTCGCACTTTAAACACAACAATATTTTTAATTCCAATTTTTAACAAAAGCAATTATTAGAAAATTTAAAATATTTTTAGAAATATTTACCAACATGTTGAAGTTTGCTCTGTTTTTACTTGAATAAATAATTAAAATTCGAAATATCTGAAATTACATAAATAAATAGTGGATAATAAAATTATTCTCTGTTGAGGTGTACATTAAATAAAAAAAAGTACCCACAAAGAGTTTACCACATTTATCTCTATTTGAATCGTTTTGAACTGTTGAGTTGAACTCGTTCAGTTGTTTTCAAATAGCATCAAAAATTCGAGGATATGGCAAACCTTCAAAAGGGGCATTTAAAGGGGTAAACATAAACTTTAGCCGAAGTCATTCAACGTGGAAATTCAATTAACGTTAACCGCAAAATTTGCATAAATTCCTTTCCAATTCGTTAAATTTTTGCATGAGTCCTCCATCTCTCGAATATCGATATGATTTGTGGTTTTATGCAATGCATCGGGGTGACGCGGGAGCATGCAGAAAATCTGATAGGCCTATCAGAAGAGGTTTAAGCCAATTTCTCCCAATTAAGTAGAGCAGAAAAAAATCCCACTTCTGTCTCATTGGGCAAATTTTAATTTATCCGTGATAATCGATATTATCGTTAATTTTTTGTTTTTTTTTTGTTTCGTTCGATTCGTCATCTGTAAACCACCCCCACATAGACCGCATAGAATCCGTGTAGCAGTGGTGTAGAGCAAAATACCACCATGGGTTTTGTTGTCCCCAATTTTATCGTTTTTATCAATAATTTTCAACTTTATGTTTCATTTTGTGGCAATAAATTCGTCCGACTGTATTCAATAAATTCGGGCAGTACGACATACCATATGCCATGGTGAATGAAGATAATTACGAAAATTTGTAATAGTGCGTCAGCCATGGCGCTGTTCTGGTAAATGTACTTCTCATTGCAGTTACACTTGTCCAGACATGCAGGAGTGGGGTGCGATGGAGGAATTCAGCCGTTTTTGGTGTGGGGAACCCTACAAACCCTACATATGCTTTAAATATATGCAGACAGCAAGTGGTAAGCATGGGACACCTTCCGTCGGGTGCAATTCCATGGAATGCTCTCTACAATTTACACTATTTACATTATCGTGCGATAAAGCTATATATGCACACTACCCAGCACCTTAACCAGTTATGCCAATTATTAATTTCATCAACAGCAGGAATTCAAACAGCAGCAACATAAACCTCAACGGGTGCGTGTCTCAAAAGGAGACATAAGGGACAATCATGCTCCACTTGCCCCAGTAATTTATTAATTAATAATGCGAAAATTGTTAGCTGTCCTATGGGGACCCTTTTTAGGAAATTGAATGAATCAAAAACTTTTTAAAATTTCACGAATCGATTGTTAGACGATTATTGACCATATCCTGAAAACACCACCTTTTTTAATATTTAAAAAGTTTTTATTTCATTATCATATATGCGGTTTATGGCCAATTTGTTTCATTGTATTTTATTTTATCGTTCCGCGCTCAATATGAAGCATTTAATGAGCCGGAAACATGCCCGGTTATGCTGTGTTTGTTTGTTGCTGCTGTTCAAAATCCGGCATGTTTGACCTCAGCCAATCTGAATTTTTGCATTACTTGCTGCGGGGCTAATAAGGAAATCATAAATATGAAAATGACTGTGAACAACATATTGTCTTTTTTTTAATATAATTTTACCTATTTAATGTGTCCTTGTGTCTGTTTGCGATGTTTCGGTGGAAAACAAATAAATTAACCAAATGCTTTTATTTAAATAAATAAACAAAATAAATAAACATTGTATCGACAAAAAATTGTTTTTTAATATGTTTTGAAAATTAGAATTGTGGTGAAATGATGGTTAAAGGATGTTGGTTTTTATATCTTGTTTATTATTCTGGTTTGTTTTATTGTCACGGAAAATATGAATGTATCACAAAATTTTTTATTGGATTTTGAAATAAAAACTTGATATTAAACCATTTGCTTTAGTAAAAGCCCTATGATGAGCTTATATATTTTTTATTTTGGTAATGAAATTGGTTTTGATGTTTGTAATCCAGGATAAAAATTGAATTCATGTACCCCCACTCTGATATTTAATTTAGCACGATAATAAAATTCCACAGATTACGCCGTAGAAGTTTATTTTAGTGTAATTACTATCCGGTAAATTAATAAATTGGATTTTTATGAACATCCTCAAGTATCACGTCGAAATGTTGAATTTTTAATTATTATGTATTATTTAAATAAGTGGTTATTTTATTTTCAATATGTTTATTTATGATCCAAATTCAGTAAACTTATTTAATTAATTATTAATCATTTGTTATAAGTATCAATGTCATTTTTATTCGGTAAGGTCTAACAAATCATTATTGAAAAGATGTACACCAAATCATGGATATTTATTTCCGAAATCAAGGCTGAGTTATAAAAACTTATAGAGAATTTCGTGAATTGTTCGCCCATCAGACCAGTAGAGAGCAATTATCCTCAACTTTTTATTTCCAGAACTTGGAGACGTTGATGACTTGTGATTTCAACAGGACGGCGCTACGTGTCATACAAAGTCCGAAACAGTCGATTTCTTGAAAGGATTTTGGCGAAAATCGTGTCATTTGACTAGTTTTTGTGAAGATATGTGAAGTCTCTGATCTAGACTGATAAACCAGCTTCGATTGACGCATTGGAAGTCAACATAAGACGTGTCATTGAGCATATATGAATCCAAATGCTCGATAAAGTGATGAAAAATTGGACTGACATGCTAAAAAATTATCTTTCGAATAAAACTAAATTTATGGTAATTTGATAAAGTTTTATGTGTTTTATTTAAGTCTAAAACCCGGACGCACTAAGAAAAAACGTCTTATATGTTTCAAATGATCTGAGAATGACCAATGACCTTTCAAACAGTTTCTTTCTTCATGACTGGATACTACTAAAAGATTAGTGATATATTTTTTTAAATAAATGAAGTAAACTCAAATTTGTTAAACATATATATAGATGTATGTAACTCTAATATACATAGTTTAGACAAATATATTTCTGTCTTTTCTTTTGTTGGTATTCGTAAATAACACTTGGGAAAATTATTACAAAGTATTATTGAAAATTACACTGTTCAAAAACGTATCCAAATTGTTAAATTCTACATTCTAAAATTTACGGTCAATTATTAAGTGATAAAGGGCCTTATTGATGTTATTTTATTGGGTGGTTGCATTAATTCCCGCTGTTCACATATAAATGTGGGTAGCAATTTTTCCACTGAACTATAATTACTGTGACGTGTACATTTTTGAAGCTTGAAGGTGTCTTAATAAAATCCAGTTGACAGTCGGCATTTTTATATTCATTAAATGATATTTAATATACAGTTAAAAATGGGTCGCGATAAGTTTTTTTTACGATATGTACTTCGGCATTATTTCGATTTGCATTACTTGCAAAGCAAAGAAAGAAGAGTTTCTTATGGTGTATTGTGAGCGTAGATGAAAAATAGATCTATTTTGAGAATCCACAACGAAAAAAATCATGGGTTGATCCTGACCAACCGACAACATCGATTCCAAAGCGGAACATCCACGCTAATAAGACAATGCTCTGCATTTGGTGGGATGTGGAAGGAGTTGTCTATTACGAGTTGTTAAAGCCGATGAAACAATCATCGCTGAGCGTTATGAACAACAGTTGGAGAATTTGTACAAACATTTGATGAAAAACAGACCATCAATTGCATCGAATCGACGAACAATTATTCTTCTTCATGATAACGCTCGGCCTCATATTGCTTTGAAGGTCAAATAAAAACTGATGGAGTTTTAATGGGAAACCCTCCCCCACCCAGCGTATTCTCCAGACCTGGCTCCATCAGACTATCATCTGTTTCGGTCGATGCAGCATGATTCAGAAGACAGGCATTTCAAAAATTATGAAGAAGTCCAAAAATGAATTGCTGATTGGATAGCCTCAAAGGATAGCGCTTTCTTTCGCCGCGGAATTCAATTGTTACCAGAAAAGTTGGAGAAGGTTGTAGCTGCCGAAGGCGCATATTTTGATTAAAATCATTACATTTTTTATCATAGAAATAAACATTAAAAAAACATAAAAAACAGCAACTTTTAATGCAATCAACCAATAAATATCAGTGTTGTCGCATAAGACATCGCAATTAATTTTTTAATTAATTTAAAGACAAAACCTCTTGTATTTTACTTGACTTCAAATTTCAATGTGTCCATCGTTCAATCACAGAAATCATAATTTTTCGGTCACTTATTTTTTCCTAAATGTGATCTACTTTTTGGGATCAAAAATGAAGAAATAAAGAGCTCTTATATAAAATTGACATTTTCATTGAAGACCATCCAATTTAAGATGTTCAGTCTAACAAAAGTATGTTCTTTTATAAGTCATATAAATAGATTTAATTTTACCCCTTTTTATAAAGTAATACTTGAGAATAAATTAAATACTCTCGTTTATGAAATACTACACTCTACCTATTGTATTTTAGAAAAATAAATCTATAACTTTGGACATGGTTACTCTGCTCCCTCGGCTATAGTAACTAAACCGTTTAAAAATTAGTCCCAACCCTTAGGTCACTTAAAACAAATTTTCGACCCTTATCCTGCTAACAGGTAAGGACGTGCTTTAGTACGTTTAGGGTCCTTCGGATCCTTAGAAACACTGAGAAAAAATGAAAAGAAGACGATGACTTGTTGACGGCGCTCTCTGAATATATCTGCCTTCATTAAATTACGATGGAAGAACACCACGGCATCTACATAGCTACTCCCTAGAGCTTAGGGCCAAACATGAAAACATATAATGTTATCAGCTCCAACCCCCCATAAAAGCCAGCACCCATGTCTCTGGTCGTTATTCTTAAAATTTTCTTAATATTCCCTCGTAAGCCTTTTTGTAATGAACTCACGGTTGCAGGTAACGAACCGCCCCCTCCCCCACCTGCCGTAATAAGTCTTCCCAACAACCCTTTTGTAATAGAAGACATTAAAAATGTTCCTCTGGAAATTACAAGAAAATCTCCGAAAGTTTAATAAAATGCAGAAGGTGACTTAAGCAAGGAATAAAACTATGTCACTGCAAAGACTGTCCACCCCCCGCCCACTGAGGATGCTCCCGAGGGAAGAAGAAGAAGAAGTGCACCTTTCGTAAAGTTAACACCAGACCCCACACCGTCACCGGCGCTATCTCGAAATTTCGGAAAGAGAATCCGAAACTTAACTAACTTTGTTCGGTAAGTGATTATTTTGTTAAAGGTCTGTTCGCCTGCAGTCTTCCTGCGGGGGGTGTGCTCCCCGGTGTTTTCCTGGCCACCTATATTGGCGAATTTTCATCCTCAGCGATTTTCCCTTGGATATTTCCCTCGTGGTCGTTAAATTTTTTCACAATCATGACTACCGCCCCCTTTTTCACCCTGTCCTCCTGTGGTGTTAATTTTTTCCACTCTCTGGCTCCGTCTGCCCCGTGATGTTATTGTTGTCCCAAATGCGATATGCTTTTTTTTTTTTTTTGTGTCGGTTTTTCCACCAGGAAACCCCCAGAGAGTCCCGGAGACCGGAAACTGGAAACCGGCAGCTCTTCCGTGTGATCATTTTCGTGAATTATCGTCCGGACGAAGCGTCATGTTTCTTATTTATTAAAAGTATCATGCTCCGGATTGAAACTTTAACATCCTCTAGACATTTTTGAATGGATGGTGAAGTCCTGGTTTAAAGCCGGGACACAATATCGAATCGAAAGTATCGATACTATACTCATGAGAAGTATTGCATAAAAAGTATCGCCATGAATAAAATATCGAAGGAAAAGTATCGATACTTCTTAATATATGTTTACACATAATATTGAAAAGTTCTAAAATATACAATAAAATAAAATCTTTATCACACATAACACAGATCTGCAAAAAAAAGGGGTTGTGATTGTTGTTGAACAGCTAAGGGTCATTTCCGAAGGAATTTTCTGCGTGGAATCCAAATCCGAGCACAGAATTGGATCAACAACGTCCAAATTTTGAGATATTTAAGGTTATGTACACTTTTGAGATTATGTTCAGAAACGCACACGTTTTTTTTACTCAATCCTACATATTCCATCATTTAGTACTATTTTTATCCTTCAAAATGCGCTATCGAATGGTACTATACGATTTTTTCTTCAAAAGTTAAGATCATATAACCTCAAAAGTAGCAAAAAAACAATTTTTCGTGTACATAACCTCAAATATCTCAAAATCCTGATGTTGTTGGTCCAATTCTGAGCTCGGATTCGGATTCTACGCAGAAAATTACGTCGGAAATGACCGATTATTTATCGTAAATATATCGTTTTCTTTATATATATTTATATTAGATGAATAGTGTAAAAACAAAATAAATAGACTAAAGTTAAATGTGAAAATTGTACCAGATTTTGTAGACTACAATTTATACGAGGGTAGATCAATAAGAACTCGTGTTAGAAATGAAGACGCAAGTTTTCCACAAAATTTGTTGTTGTATTTTTGAATGTAAACTCCTTTCAGGACGATATTCCTGTGATTTCTTGAAAATAGGCTTTTGTTTTGACGATATCTTCCTTGTTTAAGCAACAATTTTTTTCCACGAGCTATGTTTTCATGTCGGGGAACAGAAATAAGTCACAGTGAACCAGATAGCAAATTCGTAACATAATTCGATCGGATGTGTGAGCTGGTGCGTTATCGTGGTTGAACAGGACTTTTTTCTTTCCCAAATTGGGCCGTATCTCTTTCAATTTCTCATTGAATTAGTCCAATAATGTACTGAAGGACTGTTTTGTGATCGTGCTTCTTTTCTTCAAAAACTCTATGAAGATTATTCCATTCGAATCCAAAAAAAAATCGTGGCCATTACTTTTTCGGTCAGATTCGCTTGGAAAAATTTATAGTTGTTATTACCTTTCTTTCGGCCATCAGCCAAAATCATGTCATGAACGATTTTTTCAGTAACTATTAACAGTTTTCATAGATGGTGAAGGGTTCCCATATACAGCATACAACTTCGTTTTTATTTGTTCGTACGTTTTTCCATCCAAAAATAAAAAGCGAATTATTTCTCGATATTGCTCTTTTTCTATTCTATCGAAAACACGTTTAAGTGGTGGTCTACTTTGTGTATTTCAAAAAAACGATTTTTTTTTAACGTTTTTAGAAAGTAAATACCTTTAAAAAAATGTTAAAATTTTATAATAATCTGAGCTGTCTAAGTATTTTTTTTTTGTCAGTATCATTTTTATACAAAGTTTTAACAACAACAAAAATTTGAACGCGTTTTTCTCAAAATTACGTTTTTACGCCAGTGATTTCTACTTTTTTGTAACGAAAAATCAAAAAAAAAAAAGAAGAAAACACATTCACATGTATATAATATATAGTAAAATTAATAAACAAAATATTTTTGTATATTTCAAGAGCATATTTATTAAACCTAAAAATATTTATAACCATATCTGTTATAGAGTTCTCAAAAAACATTCGGTAAAGCTAATTTTAAAGGCCTGTAAAGTAGAATAGCCCCTTAATACAATGGGCTGTCAAATCAATACTAACCTATAATTCAGCCTTATATTTTGTATGGCGTCGTTTGCAGGATGGTAGTACACGATGATAATGCCAACTTCTCTCAGCAACGTCAATTATCTTCAAACACGGGTACTTATTGACCCACCCTCGCACAAATATCAGGTGCAAAATATCGATTAAAAATGTATCGGTATCCAATAAAAATTATGTACTCAATATCGAATATTACCGATGGGTTTTTCATATCCTACACTGGGCGGGAGTATTCCTGACATTTTTCCTGGTCCTCCTTTTTCGCCGACATGCATCGTGGGAACGGATGCAATATGTGGGACAGGCACGTATAAAACGAAATCGATATGTGCTCATCGATCCCCCTTTGCTTCCCATTAAGTCATTAGACAGCTTGGGATTCCCGAAAAATATCCGGGAACCTGATTAATTGGGTTTTTTTCTCTTCCAATCCGTTCCATACTTTCAACTTATTTTCTTCAGGAGCAGCCGTCTGCAATTTCCTGGAACATTGAAATTCGGACAATTTTTCCAAGATTTATGCACCTCAACTTTGTTCTGAATGTTCAGGTGTGGGGTTAGAAGAGAGGAACATAGATATTTGTTGTTCTTTCCTGGATTTCAATGTAATAAGCTTTTGGGTCGAGCACTTCAAAGATTTATTGGGAAAATGCACCTTTTGCTGGTCCAGAGCGAAAAGTAAATAAAAAAAACAAACTATCTCCAGAAGAAGACACCATGACTACAACAAAGTCCAGGAGGTTGCTTAGCAGTTTCTCCTGGAAGGCGGTATAAATGCAAATTAATAGTGATCCCTGTTTACTGGGTAACTCCTTAACAAGCGGCATGCATGCGCAAATCCTAATCGTCTTGTCTGGTTCAATTGAACGAGCAGGTTATATATTTTGCAGACGGAATTGGTGACGCAGGGTAAACACAGTGGTAACCACCGAATGTCTGCAGTGTGTTCTGCTATGCAAGGAATAGAAACCTATTAATTATGGAACAGCTAAGGAATTCTGTACATTGTGTCTCGGTTAGGACAAATCAATCAAGATGTTTCTAGAACACAAGCATTTTCGGGGAAATGACAATGTTCCAAATGGTTTCCTATTACTGCGCACGATTACGATTTAATATGTGCTTTAAACTTCAGTTATTTAGAATTTGTATACAAATATAAATAATTATTTAGCTTTAAGTTTGGAAATCTGTGGTTCTACTTAAAATATTACGAAGTTTTTTGCGAACTTTTGTAAAATTTATAAATTGAACATTAAATTTTAAAATAATGATTCCAAAATGCCATACTTATTTATTCAGATTTAAATAAAATTTAACTTTAAGAGACCACTATTTGGTATTCATCATACTGCATTTTTGAAACAAGATACCTATTTTCAAATCAGTGACTCCAAAAAACCCCAGGTAACATACATACATAAAAAAAAAATAATTCGAAATGTCAAGTTCCTTATTTTGAAGTTGGTGCAAAGACAAAATAAAATACATATATAACTTCTAAGCAATTTTGAAGAAACCTGAAAGAATATTTAATTTTTAAAAACTAACCAGTGACATTATTCAAAATTGTGAAGGTTTATCATATTATAAATATGTATTTTATTTTACACTTTAATAACGCCGCGTAATTGCCGGGACTTTTGATAATATTGCTTAATTTTAATGTTTTTCAATATTGGCTTCCCAATTTCTAAGCAGATCTGTCTTTTTTTTTTCTTTTATCTTTCAAAAAACGTGTTAGATATAATTCTTTAATGGACTTTAAGCATATATGTTTAATTTAACGCTTCCAATATATCTTTAACCTACTTCGCAACATTTAACCGAGCGTTGTCACGTAAGAAAATCACCTTGTTGTGTCTTTTGGTATAATTAGTGTGTTTTTGTTTCAATGCTCGGTGTAATGTAATTAATTTTTGTTTTTAACGATCAGCTGTAATACAGTGGTGGAAAATTTCATTAGCCCATTCAATTCATTTGTATTGCAAAACCGTATAAATTTGGATACATTTCGAAGAATTACGTCTACACTTTGTACCTAACGTTGAAGAAGGTCATGTTGCATTTTTCAGTGTAAGGAAAAGTGGAAGTTCAATTGGCACATCTGATTGAAATCGCAGATATTTTTGGGATAATTCTATTATTTATTAAACCTAAGGGTACAATTAACAATACTACGTTAATAAGTGAACATGTTGATGTTTATTTCCGTTTTTTTTAGAAGTTCCAAAAGTTATGGGTTGTGGAAAAGATCTGACACCTATGGAAATTTAAATTTTTTTTTTTTTTTTTAAAGAGCAAGGCCTTTTGCTGTCACAAATTGCTTCTAAATTAAGTTGATTAGGGAAAGTGATAGGAAATTATTCAAAAAATTGTACATTTGTCCAAAATGAAAACTTAACTGGCAAACAATTTAACTTAGACGATCCTGATGGATTTTATAGTTATAGTTATAGTATTCGCACAGAACGCGAGGTTAAAATGAGTCGTAATTTTTGTGAAGGCAGTGTAATGATTTGGGCAGTTTTTGCAGCGTAAAATGCCTGGATTCCAACGCGGTTGTATGCTGTATTGTATATAGCATTGCTGGAAGACTTTTTGGATAATATGGCAAAAGAAAATTTACCAGAAAATTTCATTTTTCAGCAGGACAATGCGTCTGTCTACACAGCTTCATCCGTAAAGCAGTGGTTTGTAGACAAAGAAAGTTTATGCTAATGGGCGCCAATTTCAGACAATATTAGAATTGAAGAAAGCCATTTGGAATGTCCCAATCAATGACAAATAGAACAAGGGAAATACTACTAGGTATTAATTCGTGAAAATTATTGAAAAAAATGTTGTTTGTAATCTAATTTTTGTTAATTTTACTAAAATGGGCTAATGGAATTTCCGCGCAGTATTTTCTGCCGTAAAGTTTTTATTTACTATGAAAAACATATATTTTAGGTAAAATATTGAAAAAAGACTGACTTGTGAAAATAAAAACCAAAATGGAAAATTGTTCACTAAGTTGTTATTTAAAAAATTTAAAAATATGTTTGATGGGCTAATGAAATTTCCATCACTGTAGTTTCATACAGCATAATTTTTGCAGTATGAATGTTTCGTTTTGGTGTCGATGTTGATGTAGATGATAGTAGTTCTTCTCTTTTACCATATACTTTTTTTAAGTTTAGAATTATTAACACGTTGACGCCGGCGCAGTTTTTTGTATTTCACTTTTTTTTTGCTTTATCAAAATGTTGTTTAGCAGAACTTCAAAAGTGTAGTTTCCTTTTACTATACGTTTATTAAGACATAATAGTTTTATTTATTATTTGCTACGAAAAGCTGATGTGAGCCACCGGTGGTACTCGCCGCCAGACGAACCATTCGCGTGTGAGCCACCGGTGGTACACGCCGGGTTGAACGTGTTAAAATAGATGAGTTTTTCATCTCCAGTCACAATTTGATGCAGAAATTACTTCGTTTTTGTCTTTGAAGAAAGATTTCACAAGTCATCAAACTTCTTTCAATAATTATGACAGTCAAATCATGTGGTATATGTTTTCCTTCTTTCTGAATTAATCTGATAGCTCGTAAACGTGTACCTAGAGCTTGTTGATTGACATTTAATGCAGTTACAAATGGCTTGTTTATATGCTTCTGTCTAACAACAATCATATTTCGTAAATAAATACTGAAATTGAAAAATCAAATCCAATCGAAAAAATTTACATTACTCTACATTTGCAGGGTTTTCATATAATTAACAAAATACAGAGCTTTACCACCAATTAAAACCCTTACTTCTCGGGGGAAGAAAATTTTGTTTCAAAAAGATAAATCGCCGATATGTTCATTAATTAAAGAAAAACATTCGTAATACCTGGTAAAAAAAAAAGTTCGACCCGAAACCAGAAAACATCCTCCCTTTGGGGCTGAAGCTTCGGAGGCCACTCATAAAAGTGTGACAAAAAACGGGGCTGTGTGAACTTGATCACACACCGGTCTCCAGTAGCTCTTCCTCCGATATCCAATAAATGAACAGGGATAAAAAAAAAGGGTTTCATTGATTCACATCGAGAGCACTTTTTCTCCCTCTGTTTTTCCCCCTTTTTTCTTGTTGTTGTTCCTACTTTTTAAAAAAAAGGAGTTTCGTTGTTGTTGCACTTTTCGTTTTTCTACTTTTGTGCTGTGATATCCTGTGGGATAGTCGGCGCGGTGGGCAACTGTTGCCATTCTACAATAAATGAAATCGATAAATTGTTAGAGCTTTGCTGCGGGACTAGCTGGCATTATGAAAGGCGGCGATATTTTGCCCTCAAGCCGATGCAATCCGCACATCAAAATTTTTATGCGGGAGGGTTCTGTAGGATTACACACCTCTGGACAATGTGGAACTCCATTTAGAGACCTTTTAAAAGGGGATTGTTTATTATTTTTCGAGTTTTTTCAACGATTTTAGGGCTAGATTTTCCTTGATTTGAGGATAAATTGAATATTAAATGCCTGTGAATTAAACGGCAACAATTTACAATTTTTCTCTATTTTTAATTTTCCCAACTATTGATTGTGGACCGTTTCAACCTGTCGTTGTGGCAGCGATAAGAGTTTTTAGTATTATCTATTCATAGAATGTACCAAAATCCAGGAACCAGAAGAGTCATTGTTACCAACAGAGTGGTGGAGCACTGTCCTTTGACTGCATGGGTAGAAAAGACACACTCAAAAAGGAAAAACAAAAAAAAAAGTTCGCCACAATGTTTTGATTAATGGCATGTGACATTCCCGGAAAGTGCTTCCTTCTACCCTCATCTGCACGTCGACGTTTTTCCAAATAATTGGGTTGCGTTAGTGACGAACATGAAATTCCACTTCATTGCTACATATATCGAGGAATGGAGTCCAGCAGTACTAAAGGATGTATAAATACCCTTCAGACGGGTGGGAAGCGGGGGAGGAGGGCAAGCAAATCCTTTACAATGATTAAGAATAAGTTGATTATATTTAGAGAAAATTCCATTTAACTATTCGCAAAGAGTTTGCAAATTTTTGGAATGACATTGGACTGATTGGTCTTGATTGTAATTGATATTCAACGAGAATAGTTTTATACAATTTTGCTTAGTTCTTCCATCTGAAATAAATGAATTTTGGTTTAAATGGACAATTTAATTTGGTCTATCAGAAAACCACAATTCCCATATATTCCATACAAACTTGGTCTTAACAATTTGTATGCTGTTTTATGTATTTACGTCATAGGAAATTCATTTTAGATGCTTTGTAGATCTTTCTAGTCTAATGAAAGGTCCTACTACAATTTGTTTAAACGTTTTACACGGTTTTTAAAATAAGGGATTTAAAAACAAAAACAGGAATTAACCACGTACATATTTCTACTGAAATTTTTTAATTCCGTTCGCAATAAAAATCGTCTAAGTAAGAGCTTATTTAGGATAGAAAGTAGGTAATAATTTTTACCAAAATAACCCAAATAGTTGGACGAGCTCTTGGATTACTTCGATTTTAATAAATTAAAGCTTAACTTAATATTAGGAGATCTAGTTTTAAGATATCCGACTTTTTATAAAAAAGGATCCTTTTGTCTTTGATCATCGATATCTCAGCAACTAATGACCGCGCAGTAAATTTAAGTTCGGTTTCGAAAACTTGAATGAATTCTATACAAGGACCTATTATGGTTTTTTAAGTAAACAATTTTTTTCCCCCTCTTGACATTAATTTGAAAAAACTGAAAAAATGGATTGATCAAAGTTTTACAAAAGAATTAATCCTTTAATTAATTTATTAATTTTATATATATGATTAGAAAAGGAGCACGCTCGAATTTTTCAAGAATTTTTCGGGATATTTTTTGATTATTGAAAAAATTGCCAAATCACACGACAAAAAACTTGCACATTAACGGATTATTTTTTTCGTAAAACTTTGATCAATCTATTGTATCATTTTGGAAATTTACAGGGTTATTAGGGGTACAATAGTCTGTAACGAAAACAGAAAATATTAATTTTTCCCTAAATAAATCAGTGCCAGATTTTCTAAAAAAACGCAAAACGTTTTTTTTTCGGCTTTTTTCCAAATTAACCCATTAACCCATTAATGCGTAAAACGAGGATTTTGTGCACGCAAGTTCAATTGTACGATTCGAATAGCAAATTGGGACGAATTTCCTTCAAATTCGTATATAAGGGGTTTTTAGGGGTGCTCTTTCAAAATCTGGCATTTGTTTTGCATAAAAACTTCAAAAACACTATTATTTTTTGGGTTTTTTAAAAAAAGTGCCGATTTTTGGTAATTTTTCGTCTCAAAGTCGATTATCTTGTCGTTGCTGCTATTGAATGATCATATAACCACCAGAAATCGCGGTCCGAATGTCTACACTTTCTCAAACCATGGTTTTGAATTTTTTTTTCGCTTTAGTTTTTGCAAAATGGCCATTTTTGGACAGCAATGTAATAAAAAAGGTCGCGATTTTTTTACACGAAAAGGATCAACTTTACAAAAATAATTCACATGACAAAAAGTACTTATAATTAGCCAAGGAAAACATGTAAATTTTTTCAGAATTTGTTGGGCTATTTTTGGTTTTTTGGATTTGGCCAATTTTTGAAAAATTCTGAAATTCACACGTGTTCCTTGGCTAATTATAAGTACTTTTTGACATATAAAATTTATTCGTATAATTGGTCCTTTTTGAGTAAAAATATTACCAATTTTTTTTTAATGATGAAATTTTGTGATATTTAAATTCTGACTTCTGACATCTTTTATAAATGGTGTTCTATCTTAACATTAGTAATGGCATGTATGTGTTTTTTTCGTAATAGGTTCTGCTGAACTTCACTTAATCTTTTGACGATTATCCTCTTACAAGAATTGACCAAACCAACTATTTGGGAGTTGTTTTGACCTCACGTATGTCCTTTGAAGATCACATTGACGCTATCGTAGCTTAAAATAATGCTACCTTGGGGTTTGTTAAAAGATAGTCCAGGGACTTTGACTATCCACATGTTACTAAAATTTTTGTTTGTACATTTATTCGCCCAATACTTTAATGCCCAATTATTATTTGAATGAACTGAATTCGTTGATATGACGCTTGTTTAATTTACACTATCACAATATGGTCATTCCACGTCGGTTTTTAGACTAAAATATTCAAAATAACGGCTTATATGGGTATTTGGAGTTTTAGCCATCTTCTCGAGTTTTTCGACTCGTTTGCTTAATTTCAGTTCATCAAAATCCATTTGCTCAAAAAAAAAATATTAGCCAGAATTGGCAAAAAAAAAAATTAGGAAAAACCGGAAAATGTTAAAACCTGTTTTTCCTTATGAAAATTCGATTTCTTAAAAACAATTTATTTTATTTTCTTAAATTTCAAAAAAGTCGTAAAAATATATATTATTTTAGATAAAAAGATGTCTTCAACCCGCAGGCACGTTTTTTGCAATTTTCACGTGTTTTTCGTGTATTTTCACGATTTTTTTGCGTATTTTCACGATTTTTTCGCTTCTCTTCCCATTTCAAGGCTCACCATTATGTTGGAATGAATTTAAGAGTGCAAATCTCACTTTAATACAGAGAAGAATATATTTGTAATCTTCATAATTTATCAAAATTTTCGTTTTATGAGAAAAGCTGCGCTGGCCTTTTGAATAATCATGATAAAAAATATTATATACATTTAAAAGAAATAGATCTTGATTTTGCAAAAACTATCAGGTCTACTTTGCAAATCAATACTAAACCAGGACGAAAATGCTACACTAAAATTGTTCAAAATTTACAAGAGTTATTTCATTTTATAGGGGATTTTTAGTACTTTTATCGATTTTTTTGATATTCAATTTTCCGCATATTTTGTTTAGGTACTTAGTCTAGAAAGAAGTGTGAAAATTTTCAGACAAATCGGAAACTCGACCTGGGATGGACTGTACAACAGACGCACAGTGTTCCAAATCGCTCAAAAGCTGTCCAAAATTAACAAAATGAAAGTTAAAAAACGATATTTCTAATTATATAGATGTATATACAGAAATGAAACAAGCAGCATCAAGAACACTTATATACCAATTTTGGTATAAATCTGACAAGGTTTTGCAATTTTGGTCCACCATATTGCGTCCGCCATTTTGAATTTATCCATTCCGATACCAGAAATGAAACAAACAGCATCAAAAACCCTTATATACTAATTTTGGTATAAATCCGATAAGGTTTTACAATTGATCCACCATTTTGGATTTTTCCAGAATGATACAAGAAATGAACTAAGCAGCATCAAGAACCCTTATATACCGATTTTAGTATAAATCTGACAATGTTTTGCAATGTCGCCCCGCCATATTGGATCCGCCATTTTGAGTTTTTCAGTTTTGAAAACGGATTTGAAATCAGTGATACTGAAAACCCCCGTATACTCAATTTCAAGCATTTCTAGTGAGATTTCGTATTTTGGCCAGTTTATGAGCGATTTGGAACACTGTGCGACGTGGAATGACCCAATATTGATTTTAACTTTAAAACTAAAGGTCAGTTAAGGGGTTAGGGGTAGACAGCGGCGTGGAAAAATGGGTATTTTAAATTATGTTTTTTTTACAGTAGATTAAATTATTTTATAAAATGAATAATACGTTATAATAAGTTATAATATTATGTTTTAACTTTATTTTACACAAATTTTAAAACAAAACATTTATTGTAGATCAAGTTATCGCCATCATTGTTGGACCCCGTCCCACAATTCATCTTTGCGGTAACCATCATACCATTATAGTGGTTTAGAATAAATGTTTTGTTTTAAATTTTTTTGTTTTTTTGCACGCTCCTGACTACTACCCCTAACTCCATAAATGGTCAGTTTTGTTAAAATTACTTTGCGATATATATAGTAATTCGTGAATTTTGATAAATTTTGAATAATAAACACTTTATAAATTACAAAATTGAATCACAATGGTATCATCTTTTTTTTTTTAAATTATAGGTTTATAATTAAAGTACTTCCATTTATTTTATTTATTTAGTACGATGAATTTTATTATGTTTTTTTTGGAATTAAAAGTACCCATCCTTCTTTTTATTTGTTCAGAAAAACTTCCAAAACTAAAGAAAAAAAGGTTTTTCTAAATCGACAGTAATCAAAAAAATTCACAATCACACGACAAATTACATGCAAAACTTTTATAAAAGCATTGTGAAGCTCACCTGGGTGAATTGAATTAATGAAATAAAGTTTCATATTAATCCTATAAATAATCGCTTACATGGTATATAGTATGTGCATGTGTTTGTATTATATTTTGTATTTTTTTTTAAAGTTGTATTTATAAAATCAAAATTTTTGAGCTAAATAAAAATAAAATATCTTTTGCGAAAGCTGAATAAAACGATATAATGGAAAAGTTTTTGAACAAAATTGTGGGGTGAAAAACGTGAGCAAAGGTATGTGAGAATAAAAAAATAAAATTTTTACGAAAAATATTGAATTTTTCTTATACGAGCACATCTGAGGAGGTTGTGTGGTGGTGGTGGGTTAAAAAAAACAACATAGTCACAAAACACAAAACTATGAAAAGCCAAAGAACATACAAATCAGATGTGTGTGTCTTTTATATTTTTGGTACAAGGTGAAATAAATGAAAATAAGGCCGGTGAGGAGTTCGTTCGTACAGCAGCAAACTGAGGAAAACGTGTACAGAAAATGAAAAACTTTTACGAAATGAAACTTTTGGAAATCTTCTTGGTTTTCCTTTTTGAAACGATAACAGAACAGAATTTAACAGAACAGAATTTTAACAGAACATAAGAGAACTGAAGTTGGAAAACAGCAAATGGACAAAACGAGACAAACGGCAAACAATTGGGCTAAGCTCGGAAGCGGTCTCATCTCACCTGTAAGCTGGACAGCAGCGCCTGAAAGTATGGCATCTTCGGCACGGTTATCGTCCGGCTGCCCGCGCTGCTGGCGGCGGTGTGCGGAATGCCATCTCGCGGCGGCTGGTAGACCTGCGACTGCGGACGAAGGAAATCGTTAGACACTTTTGCTCGCTTGCTGGCTGCAAATTTGATAAGATTGAGAGGGCTTGTGCGGCGGGCGCCTTCTGGGGCGTGTAATCGAGTCTTCTTTTGTGTGCCTCGCAACAATGTTCGATTGTCTCGCAGACAATTTTTCTTTTATTGGATGTGTCGTCCTCGGATAGTTACAGAGGGGTAAACGCGCGCCACCTTCCACCTTCACGAATATTAAAAACGAGAAGCTCACAGGTCGCACTCATGCGCTATATTATCGAAATGTGGAATATTTTTAGAAAATAGCGAGGGCGAACTTTACACCCACATCAGGAATAATATTACAAATTGCCTCAACAGAGAGCAAGGACTTTTATCCACAGTCTGTTAAGTGTAAAAGACCAACAACGCAACAAATAAGGCTTAAAACTACCATTTAAAAGGCACTCAGAATATTTAAATCATCGCTGGGGATTTATGAGATTTTATTTCATTTTTGACCTTATTTTCCTTCAAGGGACATTATATTTTAATTTAAGAATATCAAGGGAATTCATTTTTTGTAGGATTTTCAACCTTGAAGGAGGTTATTTATTCATCACATTAATTATTATTGGATTTGTAACGATTTCTTATTTATTATTAAAACGAATTTGATGTTCAAAGGCCTCCTACTTTAGGAAATCTTTATTTAATATTCACTTTTTCCGGCACAATGATCATCATTGATAATCCCCACCACAATATTTTAGAAACAATGTTAAATATGATATTTTAATTGCAGCAAAGTGCAGCTATCATATTTAGGGTATTATTAGTAGAAAGCCAAAAACAAGCAAATTTTCAAGAATTTTTTCAAAACATATTTTACATTTTTGAGAAAAACATTTTTTTTTCCAATTTTAAGGATTGCTAAGTTTGAAACCAAAAATTAAAAAAGTTTCTTAAAGAGGAAGGTTTCAGACAGGGTAATTTACCACCTTTAATGAACAATCGATAAAACAAGAAAAAATATGTTGAATGTTTCAAAAAAGTGTGAAAAACGACCCAGTTTTTTTTTTTTTTTTTTTTTTTTTTGCCAAATTGTGGTAAATTATTAAGGATATGTTAATAAACAAAAAGCATCAAGATTTATTAAAATCGGTTCACCCAATCCGGAGATTGACTGTCCGCAATTTGAAAAAAAGTCTTTTCGAGAAAATTGCGTTTAAAGTTAAAACTCCTGCTTGGAGCCAAGGCGTGCGCGCTCACTAAAAGTTGTTATACACCATTATAACCCTTGAATTTCTTAAAAATACATTAGGAGGCTATTTTTGGAGGTCTAAGGAGTTGAAAAATGTAAAAAACAAAGTCGATTTTTGAAAATTCTAGACAGTAAGTAATAAAATCATTTCGACAAATTAAAAATTATGATATTTATATCCTTGGTGTAAAGTCAACTTTATTTTATTGTTATTGAGAATATATCAAATGTTAAAGTATTTTTTAAAAATCAAATCTTTTTGATTGAATTGAATTTGAATTGAATATGAATTGAATATGAATTGAATTTGAATTGAATTTGTATTAAATTGAATTGAATTTGAATTGAATATGAATTGAATTTGAATTGAATTAAAATTGAATTTGAATTGAGTTGAATTGAATTTGAATTGAATTTGATTTGAATTTGAATTGAATTTGAATTGAATTTGAATAGAATTTGAATTGAATTTCCTCTACTCTTAACATTTCTGAAATTCTGTGTTAGAGGTTAAAAGTACTTATATTTTTTAATTAAATTTTTGTAATTATTATACAATAAAAGGAGGAATACTATATAAAATACACTATAAAAGGGAAATATATTGAATTTTGTATTTGTTTTTTTTTTCATTCTCTAGTTGTACACTGAGATAAAAATTGTCCTCAAAAATCAAAAATGATAAACATTGAATTGAGATAGTATTATCTGTACGTGAAGTTATAAATTTCCCTTATGGAAAAACACTAATGAACACAAATCACACTTAATGAAAACTAGCAAAAACACTAATAAGAACTACAATGGAAAATTGATGATTAATTAGTGTTTTTGTGAGTTAATTAGTGTTTTTCCATGAAGGTTTAACCTCAAACGTACTTTGAATAACATGATCTGAGATCCCATTAAAATCATATTTGAAGGTTTTTAATTATAAGAAAGTTTTATATTTTCTTCACTCTGGGTGATAGTCATGCAAGTTTCTTATATTTTTAAATAATATACAGTGGCGCAAGCGATTATAATCGGACAAAGATAGTACTAAAGGAAAAAACATGAAGATATGGTGAAATAATTGTATAATATTAGTGATATTTCTTGCCATTTTATACGATTTTAAGATATATTCGAAAAACTACATATGTACTTACAATAAAAACCTACAAATAACTCCATATTTGGAGTCAAATAAATAATCGAGCACTTGTCGCAGTAGCCGAAAAATATTACATATTAATTATAAAAGAAGTACAGGAAAACTCTTTTTAAGTCATCCAGAAAACTAAAAAAAAGTTGTATAAGAGAATATAAGAGATGAATTGGGGGGCTGCCCCCGCTTGTATGTTTCCCATTTTAATGTGATAAGTTACTACTGTGATGGAATTAATTTATGCCAAATATCAAATTCAAAAAATGTTTTTTACAGTAGTTATGACGAATTTTGGGAAAAATGAAAAAAACAATTTTCTCGAAATTGGCTGAACCGATCTCGATGGCTAAAATATATGTAATACAAGGTAGCAAAGCAGTCTTGAAAAAAAAGTTGAAAATTAATTTCGTAAATACTTAAATTTTCAAAAAAAAAAACATTTATGACTTCTTCTTTGTATCAATTTTTTCCTATATTATACTTATAGCATCATAAATAAAAATTTGAATTGTGTCAAAAAAAACCTGTTTTCTTCTTTTTTAACTATAGTCCAGTCAATTTAACCTCTGAAGCGGAAGTTTGTGGTGGAGTGCTAATTTTTGGATATATTGTTGGGGACGGTGAGAAATGAAGCTATAACTATTTTTTGCCCCTCAGGGGTGTTTGCGAAGGGGTGAAAAAGGGTGAAAAAGGTTTTTTGTTTATAACTTTGAATAAAAAAGTCAGCCTGGGTGGGAACGTTAGAGGGTGATATAATAAATGATTATTCATCTTGTATTAAAGTTTCCCCCGGTTTTGTTTATTGCAAAATTGTTTATTAACAATTTCACTCTCCCAAACCGAAAAAAATCACGGCTGATTTTTTTAAAAATACTTAAGCTCGTACGATGTCTTTCATTTTCACAATATCACTAGAAGACGCAATCCCCCATCATATACCAAAAATTCAAAACGGTTCCATGCATTTCACCTGAGATAATCACCCAGATACCTCACCTGTTTTACACCGAAAAATGTACAGTTTTAATCCAAGTCAAGATATCCCCCACGAATCGTCGCCCTCCGACCAGCTATCGCTGAGCAGCACACATTTTTCACATTTTTTCCCAGCCCACGGCGGGGAAGAAGAAGATTTGCGACTGATTCAAAAACGGAAATCGCTATAACTTTCGATGTATGTAACGGAACTTAATGTATGATGGCTTCAAAAATCACTTATTTTTTTCTCCATCTTTTCCTCATACACCACTTTCACCTAATATTTTTACTTTTTTTTATATTGAATTAAACTTAAAAAAAAAATAAAAATTAATTACATTTTATTCCTTTTCTCCCACAAAACTAAACTTTTTTGAAATATTCTTAATTTTATAGTTATCTACAGATTCCACCCTTTATTCTCATAATTTTTATCATTTTCCACAAATCCCCCCCTGACCCCCCGAATAAATTTATTACCCCTTAAATTTTACAAACAAAAACTTACCAAACATTTTATTTTTTTTCTCCCACAAAACTAAACTTTTTTGAAATTTTAATAATTTTTTTAGTTATCTACAGATTCCGCCCTTTATTCCCATAATTTTTATTATTTTCCAAACATCACCCCCTGACCCCCCCGAATAAATTTATACTACACCTATCCCTCGATTTACACGATAGATAGGTTCCTCAGAAAACCGTGCAAATCGAAATCGGGATTTCGTATAAGTAAAACCGTGTAAAACGAAAACAGACTGAAATGTGCATAATTCGGTAATTTATTTAAAAGTAAAATAAAAGTAAATATATTTTGAAAAACATAAAAATACTAGTCTATTTATAAAATTAGTAGTAGGTGTATAAGGTATAAGTATGGAATTCATTTTACATATAGAAAGAAGAAATCAAGTCCTTAAAACCTTTCTTTCTAATCTTTTCTTCTTGATTGGTGTTGTGTTGTCGTTGGTATCTTTCATAATTTGATAGTACTTAATGCGATATTGGTTCTATGTAGAGAAATAAGAGACAATCTCGCATTAACCAAAGGTGGTATTAAAATCTTAATTAAAAATCATAAATAAATAAATAAACTCTTACTCAGACGATTTTTATTGTGAACACAATTCAAAAATGGCAGTGGTAATATCCATGCAGTTAAAATGTTCAGTTTTACCTGTTTTTTTCTTAAACCTCTGATTTTATAAACCGTGTAAAAGCGAAATCGTGTAAAAAAAGTATCGTGTAAATCGAGGGATAGGTGTATTTACCTTTTTTTTAAATTATTCCCCATTTTTACTATTCAATTTTTTCCACCAATTCTCAATTAATCTCACTTTTTTTTTCACCCACATCTACTTCAAGGTCTTCCGAAACCAAATCTACATTTTTTCTCCATTATTGCTAATAGTTTGTCCCCAATTGGAGTAGATCTTTATGCAATAATCGTAAATCGAAACTGGGGAGAAATTAATATTTTGGGCGAAAAATGATCCGCTAGCACACACGGGGGCAGATTGGGGACAAACTATTAGCAATAATGGAGAAAGAAATGTAGATTTAGTTTCGGAAGACCTTGAAGTAGATGTGGGTGAAAAAAAAGTGAGATTAATTGAGAATTGGTGGAAAAAATTGAATATAAAAAAATGGGGAATAATTTAAAAAAAAGGTAAATGGTATAAATTTATTCGGGGGGGTCAGGGGGTGATGTTTGGAAAATAATAAAAATTATGGGAATAAAGGGCGGAATCTGTAGATAACTACAAAATTATTAAAATTTCAAAAAAGTTTAGTTTTGTGGGAGAAAAAAAATAAAATGTTTGGTAAGTTTTTGTTTGTAAAATTTAAGGGGTAATAAATTTATTCGGGGGGGTCAGGGGGGGATTTGTGGAAAATAATAAAAATTATAAGAATAAAGGGTGGAATCTGTAGATAACTACAAAATTAAGAATATTTCAAAAAAGTTTAGTTTTGTGGGAGAAAAAAAATAAAATGTTTGGCAAGTTTTTTGTTTGTAAAATTTAAGGGGTAATATATTTATTCGGGGGGTCAGGGGGGGATTTGTGGAAAATAATAAAAATTATGAGAATAAAGGGTGGAATCTGTAGATAACTACAAAATTAAGAATATTTCAAAAAAGTTTAGTTTTGTGGGAGAAAAGGAATAAAATGTAATTAATTTTTATTTTTTTTTTAAGTTTAATTCAATATAAAAAAAAGTAAAAATATTAGGTGAAAGTGGTGTATGAGGAAAAGATGGAGAAAAAAATAAGTGATTTTTGAAGCCATCATACATTAAGTTCCGTTACATACATCGAAAGTTATAGCGATTTCCGTTTTTGAATCAGTCGCAAATCTTCTTCTTCCCCGCCGTGGGCTGGGAAAAAATGTGTGCTGCTCAGCGATAGCTGGTCGGAGGGCGACGATTCGTGGGGGTTATCTTGACTTGGATTAAAACTGTACATTTTTCGGTGTAAAACAGGTGAGGTATCTGGGTGATTATCTCAGGTGAAATGCATGGAACCGTTTTGAATTTTTGGTATATGATGGGGGATTGCGTCTTCTAGTGATATTGTGAAAATGAAAGACATCGTACGAGCTTAAGTATTTTTAAAAAAATCAGCCGTGATTTTTTTCGGTTTGGGAGAGTGAAATTGTTAATAAACAATTTTGCAATAAACAAAACCGGGGGAAACTTTAATACAAGATGAATAATCATTTATTATATCACCCTCTAACGTTCCCACCCAGGCTGACTTTTTTATTCAAAGTTATAAACAAAAAACCTTTTTCACCCTTTTTCACCCTTTTTCACCCTTTTTCACCCTTTTTCACCCCTTCGCAAACACCCCCGAGGGGCAAAAAATAGTTATAGCTTCATTTCTCACCGTCCCCAACAATATATCCAAAAATTAGCACTCCACCACAAACTTCCGCTTCAGAGGTTAAATTGACTGGACTACTATGAAACTCTTCACAATTAGTTTAATTAACATTGTAAAATCTTTATTCAAATTCAAATAAAAGTATCTAGTTTCTTTAAAGTGTGTTTATTTTTATTATATCAAAAATAATAACAAAAAACTTGAATTTAGTGGAAAAAAATTTTTTTCTTGTTTTTTAACTATGAAGTACCCTTTCGATAATTTCCAAAGAAAATATATGTTGTAGTCTTGGTTCTAAATATACTATAAAAAAAATTGACGGTGCTACAAAAAGGAAGTCATATAATATATTAGAAAAAAAATTGTTAGAAAATTTAAATGTTTTTTTTTTTACCCCCTTTTACTAAACGAAATTAGTTTTCAAATTTTTTCTTAAAGACTGATTTGGTACCTTGTATAATATATATTTTAGCCATCAAGATTGGTTCAGCCAATTTCGAGAAAATCCATTTTTTTCAATTTTCAGAAAATTTGTTATAATTAGTGTAAAATAAATTTTTTTAAATTGATATTTGGCATAAATTAATCTCATAACAGTAGCAATTTACTATATTAAAATGAGCAACATACAAGCGGGGGCAGCCTACCTACTCTTATCCTGCTATGAATTTTGTGAAAGAACATTTACAAATTTTGAAAAACGATAGGGGCATCTTTTTGAACCTGCAGTTTGTCAAAATCTTCTTATAACAAATCTATGCCTAATCAATTACAAGGGGGCTTGAATAAGGGTTTTTTTTAACTTATAATAAAATATTTAACTTGAAAAATGGAGTTATTTATTATTTTATATGGCTTTTTGTTGTATCTATTAGAAATATGTAATTTTTCGAATGTGATTTAATAAATGTAAAAAACATTCATATTTGCAATTTTTTTACTATATCTTCATATGGTTGAGCCACTGTATAACTTGGAAATTTACTAAGAAAGAACATTTAATTGTTAATTAATTAATCAATTGCCATTTTCAAATTGGAATGTGTTTTCCCTTGGTCTAGAACATAAATCGTTTAATCTTGTGATCCCCAAGGTATCATAAAATTAACTCAGTAAACATGCAAAATTAATGTAGTACTTTAATGTAAATTTAAGAGCGTATTTATTGGTGTACAGTGAGAGTACATTATCTATGTAATAGTCTCAATAATTGAATAAGTTTACATTCACGACAAACGGCAAATATCCATTACAATTTTTGTCAAATCATTCTAGAATTTCTCGAAAATGCTGTTCAATTACCGAATAACGAAAAACAAACTTAAGAAGCTTAAAGGTATCCGTACCAGAAGGAAAATTCCACCAAAAGCTGTGCAATGTGAACCATCAACGATATAAGTAAAAAAGATCGACGACGAAGAAAATACGAGAAGCTAGGCGAAGGGAGAAAACCCAATAAATAGCACAATGTTATGGAGCTGATATTATGCTCGACAGTAACTTTTTTTATCGCCTCCATAAAAACATCTAAGTGATATTTGCGCAGAGCTCAAATCAATATCACCGTCTGGAGGAAGCTGGTGTTTCTGTGGACCGAACAGTGTCCAGACCTGACGTCATCCAATCTCCTACCCCTAAAAAAGATTCATTTTCGTTTTTCGCGCAAATTTATAAGTCATAGCAAAAAGTTAATCATTTTTTTTTTTGTGTGTTTGTTGCTCTATCCTTTCTAAGGTCAAGTAGTCTATGAAGGCTTTTGCAGAATTGTGCAGACTAGCCCACTTAATCCTTGCGGCAATTTCAGTTTCTTTTTCCTCAATGAGACTTGCACTTACATAAAAATGAAAATTTCATCGTCTCCATCGCCGACAACGACGACGAGGACGATGTCGTCCTCTAAATCCATGAAAAAAATAAAATTCAACCAGGTAACGCAATTAGGCAGCAACAGGCATGAATTTCTGCTTTTTTGCTGCCTGCCCAGAGATTAAACGATTTCTCGAGATTTATGCACGAGCGATATACATATATGCATATGGTTTAGGCTTAGGGGGTAAAAAGATGGGTTTGGAAGGGGTGTAAGTGAGATAAAAGCCAGGTAAAAGGCTTTATAGTACGTTAGGTACAAGGATAGTTGCAGTACACGGTAATGGGCTCACATGAGAGCGCCTCTATAAAGCTCTTCATAGTCGACTTTTTTGATACAGAGAGATAAAAATGATTTTGTTATCGTATGTCTGTGTGTTATTTTTTTTTTTCATTTTCAGTTCATCCCCTCACCCTTGAGGAAAGTCTTACATACCTCATCCTCCATAACGCTACTATCGGCATGTTGCAACCCATCAGGTTTTTGTCGATTTCTGTCCTTTATGCGCTCTCGTTGCTTTTTCCTGCCCGTGGACCTATGAAAAGATAAAACGTGGAAAAATATCAGCCGAATTAACTTGCAAAATAGAAATTTTTCCTGCATAGAGAGAGAGATATACGAGATTATCTCGGGGAAATGGACAATATATCTGAAAAATAGGCGCCTCAATCCATGTTCCACAAGATTGGATGGCTGAACTGAGCTAACCCTACTCCTCCTCCCCACCCCCCCCAAAAAGCTGGAAAAGTACTCCTCAATGCAGTCAACAGAGGACGAGGATGAAGAGATCGTGGAGTGAAAAGGACCTAAGGGATGATGCAGATGCAAGGATCCTCTGGAGTTCCATTGCATACCATTTTTTTTTATTTTTTTGGTTTTTCAGGTTGACGACGAAAAATACCTCGTTCAACAAATACCTCGTCCTATTACATGGCGGTTCCTGCAGTTGGTTTTTCGCCACGGAAAACATTAAGGCAAATGGCCTCTTTCTTCTCGAAAAAGGGTGACTTGGATTACTGCTAATGTTCCTTGGGATTTTTCGATAAGGTAAGATGGAAGGAAGAGGGTTTTTCTTGAACGGAAATCATTTCTCCGTAGAGGGTTATGGCATTTACTTTTTTCCTAGAAGCTAGGTAATTTTATCAGAAATTTTCTGAGAAAGCCTAACAAGTAGAAAAATCGGTTAGGTGGAAGCTATTTATATGATTATAGCGCATACCATATATCTACAATATATACTACAGGGCGTGAACAAATTTCTATATAAAATTTTAAAATTAACGATATTTAGATAGATTTTGAAGATAGTCAGAATACCTTAGGTTTTAAGTGGGTATTCTTATTACAAATCTTCAAAAAATCGATTTCAATAATTTTCCGTAAGAAAGTTTGTAGCCGGTTAAGGAGGTGAAAAGTGCCCCCAGCTATTTTGAAAAACAAAAATAATATCCTTACATAACCTAAAAAAAATTAAAATATGATTTTCAGTGTTTTGGCGATATTTCGGCTTTTTGTGGACGTAGAAACTTCTTTTTTCTTCCTCAAATTGTAAGGTCTTTTTGTCAGCTAAAATGTGATATTTTTTTCGAAATTGTTTGGTGGGAAATTAGTACAAAACAGTTTTAATTAATTAAAATAATTAAAAATAGGTGTGAAATGAGTGTAGAAGAGAGTGGAACAGTATTATTACTTTGTGAGGTAATTTTGCCTTTTATTAAGAAACATATTCCAATTATTGGGAATTTTTATTACTCATTACAAACATGTGTGTATGGATAAAAAATATGATATATTATGTCTCAATCTTGCCTTTAAGGGGAAAAACGTTGAAATACGGTCTCTTTGTGAATTTCAAAAATAGCCATAAAAACAATTAAGACTTAAAAAAGAGGTAAAAATACCAAAAAATGCTGAAAAAAATGGTTTTTCGATATTTTGAACCTGTTGCAGGTCTAAAAAATCTGAAAAAATTCATGAATATAGATAGCTTGACATTGTCGTTACTATTGTTTTAGGTTTTTTTTTTTAACTGAATTTTAAAAAACTCGAACGCATATAAAAAATTGAATTTCCCGCCAAAAAATTTCGAATAAAAAATACCATGTTTTGACTGACAAAAAACCCTACAATTTGAAAAAAAGAAGTTTCTACGTCTAGAAGAAGCCAAGATATCGCCAAAAAACACTGAACGTTTTAATTTTTTTTTTTTTTTTTAGGTTATGTGTGTCTATGGATCTGAAAATTTCAGTAAAGATGTACTTTTTTATGTACTATATATATTAAGAATAATTTTTGTTTTATAAAAGAGCTGAGGGCACTTTTCACCTTCTTAACCGGCTTAACCCTTTTCAAAAATCTTGGAAATTTGATTTTCAAAGATTTTCAAAACGAATAGTGATCAACAAGAGATGTTTGAGCAAGAGAAAGATTTATTATATGGCCCTGGAATTGCTGATTAATAACAAGTTGAAAATGTTTACTTTGATTCCTGTAAAAGTCATACTTTTCGACTCTTTTCACCCCTCAACCCATACAAAGTGAAGATTCAGCTTTTTTTCTGGATCTCTATCCAGATTAAAGGAAATTTTAGAAATTTCCCACATTTCGGAATTTTACGAGCTTTACAAAGAAAATATAAAATAAAGACTAGAAGTTTCGTCTAGAACAAGAGAAGTGAAACGCATTTTTGAAAGCTCATTTTCATGCGATGCCTCCAAACTTAAAAATGATTTAAAACTGCATATATTTTACGCCAAAGACATTAAAAATAGGTTCGGTTTCATACTTCATAAATTACCCTTTTCTAGATCTTTTAATGATTCAGATCTACAGAGATCATTAAAAAAAAAAAAACTAGGCTTAAATGGATTATTTATTTTAAATTTTTATTTCTTAATTTTTTAGTAGCGACCATTCTTCAAACAATTCCTAAAAATGATCGATTTTTCGGCTCATGTAATGAGAATACCCTCTTAATGACCTATAACTCAATATGTTTTTACAGTTTTATTTGTAGGAAATAAATTCTCACCCAACTAAATTCCAAAAAACAAAATCTCACTGTGAAAAATTGGAAAAATAAACTTTTTAGCATTTAAAACTCGAACGTTACCATGTCGAAAAATTAATTTAAAAAAAAAACTTCCAAAAGTTCAAGGACCAAAGTTGATGACAACCACGCATTTATATTCTAAATGTTGTTTTACAGACTGAAAAATGTCTCAACTAAAATAGAAATATTAAGAAACTTAACGAAAATGAGTTTAAGTACGTCAAAATTAATACTTTGCTCAAAATAGGAACGTAAAGTGATATAGTGAATTTAAAAAAAAATTAATTCACTAGCCGACACACAATTTTGTACAGAAAAATTCTTATATCATTTCTATAGGATTCGTAATCTACGGAAAAAAATACTATAACATTACTAGTGTTAATAAAAACTTGTTAAGTTTGCTTAAATCCATATACTTATCCGGATCCCATATATTTATTTAAACACATATATAAGCCCGACATATTCGACGTAAAGGTTTCTTGACTCTGACACCACATTATTAGTAAAAATATTGTTTTTAGGGTCTGTACAGGAAGGGTTAAAATCACCACCTAGGAAATTTTGCCCCATACTATCCGATAATATTTTTTGGGACATTTAACTTATTATCTATACTTTATAATTTTTCCAGATCGTTTCTACGGGTAGAAATAAATAAATATTATCATATCTTACCCTTTTTCCGAAGTCATATCAGCTGATGTTAGAAACTCAGTTCCGCTGCGATCTCGAACAGAGCGGTCTAAAAGAGAAAATCATAAACCTTCATAAAATTACACTAATTTATATTAGTTTTTTGAAAACATTCTTACCAGAGCCATCCTGATTACGTTCAAATTCATCGGGTTGAATTCCACCGGGTTTCGCTTTTACATCGATATTAATATCAGCCGTACTCAGCCCTGCATGGCAGCTATAAACCCCTGCATCACGGAAGGTAATATCCAAAATTCGCAAAGCGCCTTTTTTCGAAATTTTAAATTTCCTCGACTTTGCCAAAGGCTTGTGATCCTTGCTCCATCTAATTTTAGTTCGATTGTAACGTTTTACAGGACACTTGATTTTAACTTGTGTCCCGAAAAATATTTCAGCAGCTCCACCAATTTTTAACGTTATCTTATTCTTTTTTGGGTCATGTTGGATGTATGTTGAATTATTTATTGAGATAGCCGGTCTAGGATCCTCTGGAGGACATGGTTTTACATTGCATGGCTTTTTATCAGCAGGTCTTGCGCTCGGACACATCGACTCAGGTCTTTCAATTTTGTGCTCCTGAGCCATAATTTGTTTGCATTCAACCCTTCTCTGTTTTATACCAAATCCACAAGATTGGGAACATTTAGACCATTCAGAGACCTCCCATCGCACAGGACAGTCTAAAACATTGCAATATTGCCTATCTGCGGGCGGGGGTTGGGGACACATATTATTTGGAACGACCATCGTATTTTCACCACCTCTAGTCACCTCGTGGATGCATTGGACCTCTCTTGTTTTTATACCAATCCCGCATGATTTTGAGCATGGGGTGTAGTCCGAGTAATTCCATCTTGGTGGACAAGGTCTATCGTTGCAGGTCCTCACTCTAGCCTCGGGTTTTGTTTCTGGGGAGCATAAAAATGGCGATACCACTTTTCCATTGTCCTCTCGGACACAGTTTATGATGAGTTCTTCGACACCTCCCAGACAGGATGCACTGCAACTGGTATAACCTTGTTCCCGCCAAACGTATGTTTTTCCGGGCTCTGAGACCCCTACCTTGATTGCGTCACGAGGGTAGGCTTCGTCGTAGCCAAAAGCCATTGAGCACGGCTCCTGGACGCATCTTTCGACTTCGTCTTGGGGCTTGGGGCCTTCGCAAATCGAGTCATTCACTGTGGCTACTGCACGCGAGTATTCTAGGAGTATTTTACATTTGTAGGATTTTCGGCGGACACCTTCACCACAACTAACGCTGCAAGGGGACCATTCGGTGTCTTTTATGTAACTGTTGGGGGAGAAGTTGAAAGGAAAATTTGTTATAAAAGATTCCTATATTTTTATTTGTTTAGATAAATAATCACAGGAATCATCAGAAAAATCGTTTGATTCATATATACCTTATTTAAATTTTCTTTTTCTTAATAAATATTTAAAAATTCGATTTTTTTAATTTTGTCTGCAATTCCAAAAACAGCGAAAAGTTTTTTTCCAATAGCTTTATTTTATGCGAAAAATCCTCTATTAAAAATAACTTGTTTCTAGTTTTCAAATGATGAAATTTCGATGATTTCATATTCATTATCACTTTTAATTTTTTTTTTTTTTTTATATTCTATAAAATTTTTGGTACTCAGTTCTTTCATAAATCATTGCAAAAATATTTGAAACGAGTCCAAATGATTTAGTCTTGAAGATAAAGTTTCAAAAATAAATATGATTTGGCGCCAATTACGAAAATTATTAATTTAACTACGTTTCACATTAAACAACTTTCATCGTGAACTTGACAAAAATCAATTTTGAAACAGCATTCAAAACAAAATGCTTTATTTTCGTTATTGCCTATATTTGTTGTAGCATTAATATTTAACTTTCCATATTTTTTTTCAAATAAAATATTGTTACAGAATCTGCCTTCGCTTATAATCCACACTTTAAGTTGTGATCGGGCAGATATAGGGATTAGCTTTCGATCCCTTCTTTGTGAGTGTCTATGGCAGAGAAGCCAAGCTTGTCTACTTCGGTGGACGAGTAATATTCCCAACAAAAATGTCCTTACGTCCGTCTGTCTGTCCGTTAGTCACTGAATTGTGGCGAAGGCGGATGGTGTAAAAAAAATTACAACAATGGTGCCAGGTGTGGGGTTCGAACCCACGCTCCCTCTCGGGAACCAGAGTAAATGTACAATGATCCCCAACCAATCTTAAAAACATGAAAATCAAAAAGGCGCATATTTGATCCTATAAGGCGATATTTTTCTCAGTGTATTTATTTATTATTTTTATGATTATCCCTAAGTTAAATATTTTTTTGTTTTTTAAAATCAATAATTGATTTAAATATTAAATGTTAAAAAAGTGTCGATTTATAATATCAATTTTCAATATTCGTAGAAGATAGGTACGTAAATAATAATATTTTATTAATGATATTTAGGATATTATAGCAAAATTACCACCATTTCTAGAGGATAAAAATATTATATTATGTAGTTTTAAAACTCATTGGTTTGCAATTTATCCAAGGACAAATAGGCGTTTCAAAGGAAAGAGAATTATAGTACGCATGTTCAGTAAGAATTAAACATACATAAATAATATAATTTTGTTATCCTGATAAGTTGATGCTTTTTCAAAAATGTGAAATACTACACAATGAATTAAAATTGCATTAATTTTGTGTAGCTATTTATTTTGCTGAGGTTTATAACAAGTATACCTGGGCAAGTTGAATTAATTTGTTATTTCAAAATAAATTAACCTAATTATTTCAAATAATAAATTCTTGTAACTTATAGCTAAATAAAATTTTATTTGAATTGATTTTTTCAGATCTTATTTCAAATAACGAATTCATCATAAAATTTGATTAAAATCACTTTCTAATTACAATTTATTATTTCTGATACCATAAATTAACATTCGATTTTAAATAATTATTTCTTACTTCTTTAATTCAAATAAAAAATTCCCACATATTTTACTGCACCTATTGCCTGAGACTTAGAGCATCATAAATTAAATTGAAACTCCTTTTTTACTTCATCGTAAATTATCCTAATAAAAATAAATGTACATACTGCCCGAGTAAGGTAATCAAAACGATATGACTACAAAACACAGAGAGCTATTCGTTTCCAATAAACTGCACTTTATTCACCTACTACCTGTAATACGTGCAGCAAAACATCTCTCCTCTTTCCCTTTCCAATTTTCAATCAGAAGACAAATTGATGGTAACAAACTTTTTAAAGCAGACTTTATAGGAAAAATCAAATGATCCCAGGGATTCCCTCAGATTTTTTCGAAAAGTGCACACGACGACAGGAAGCTAACGAAAAATAGCAAAAATAAAGAAATTCTTTAAAATTTACAATCATGTCCCACAGACTCCGATGGAAAACTATCCTATCCACGTTACAACTTCCGTTGAAAAGCTCAAAATTTACGAGATTTGCACTAAAAGTTGTATCGACCCGAAAGTGTTGTGTCGTCGTTACGTCGTATCGTGCCGGTTTGGGATCTCGCCGATTTTCTTCCTGTATACCATATATATTTTTTTTATATTTTACTTTACGAACCCTCCCCAGAACCCCTAGTGAATGCTCATTTTTTTTTTTTTTTTGCAGAGCTATCATAATAAAAAGATTATTTACAACTCATATGCATATGTGCAGAAATCTACGCTCATATCCTCGAATCTGCAGAGGAGCACTGCTAGTAAAAAAAGGGAAAAACTTATCTCCCGATTCTCAACACAGAGCAGGAATACGTAAATCTTCAGGAAAAAAGCCATATGCTTATGCTACCTCGTGTGTATATGTTTTTTTGTTCCTCTTCGTTTTCCCGCCGCCACTGGAGCGTTGTTTATAACACGAATTGAATTTTGAAAAATTCCCTGTAAAATTGTTCGAATTTGGTGCAGCAAAGCGACTGACTATTCTCTGGATTGCTGACGGCGGCACTTGCAGAAGGGAAGAAATTGCCAGGAAATGCCCTTAAAGGGAAACAAAAAAGCAGATTGCTCAATTGCTAGGATATCGGGGATTCCCCCATCTTCTTATTCTTCTTCTACGTCTTCTTATTTCTTCAAATTGGCCGTAATGAGCAACAGCTCTCTCTTTCTCCTGATTGTGTCCTCCCTTATTTTTATTTTTGGGCGATTTACTGCCTTTGATTAATGAAGGAGGAAAAATAAATGATGAAAATAAAAACAAAATACCGGGCAACGTGCCTGGCATTTTCGGGATGATCCCCTTATTGAAGACATCTCCTCATTGGGCTCATAAAACACAAAATCTCCCCCCCCCCGTCTGCACCACCAAGTCCCTTTTCTGAACGTAGCCAAATTTTCCTGGGCGGAACAAATTCTGGTGCAAGGTCAGTTTTTGGGGGTTTGGGCGACACGAAAAGTTGTCAATGGGATTGGGATTGGGGGAGGGGTGTCCCATAAATCCGAATCGACTTAGCTTCACCATAAACAAGGGATATAAAAAAAAAACTTTACTATGGAAGTACGGTTGCCAGCAGCACGAGCCTTTAGGTTAAGTGCCTCTTTTTAAAATGAGATTAAGTCGTGGTGCGACAATGATTCTGTGAAATTTTGCCTCTGGGGGTTTAGGGAAGCGCTCGCCTGCCTCGCCCGTCCTGTTGAAAAATGTTTTCAAATTAACTTATCCTGCGGGGGCGCCCGGCTTCGACACACCCCGGGAAGAGGCATCGGAACGGATAACCTGTGCCTTCCCGACAAAAGTCTGACACGGTATGCTTTAATTAGCTTAATCTGGAATGAGGTGGGTTCTGATAGAGTATAGTGTAGTATAAAGTGTGAGGGGTTTGGTTCTTTGATAGTATAGAGTAAAAGAGTGGGTTCTGGTAGTCTATACTTATGGATGGGATGTAGGGTAGGTTTCCTCCATCCACGCCTCACTAACTTAGAAAACCTGAGCACGAGCCTGCCCCTTACTAAGGTCCCTTGAGGGGCGGAGCAACCGGTCGGGGGATACCTTTTCTTGTTATTGTACGCGAGCTACACAAACATTAGTTAAGGGAAGGCGTAATGTTTTTTTTTTTTTTTTTTGCTTTTTTTTTCCGTAAAGTTTATTCCATTAATTATTCACGCCTTTGGGTTCCAATAAACACATTGAGGCGGAGATGGCTGGAACCATAATGGTTCGTCGCGGGGGAGTAAGGGAAAAATAGGGTAGAATGAAGAGAGGCCCTACGTACGTACGTCTGGCTAATGCCAAGCTCCAGTGGGTTTGGGGACTTTGGGTTTCTTAAGAATAAAGGTATAGTATATATGTATATAAACCTACATTACCAGGGATGCCGACCAATAAACTTTCTTAAGGGTGGTTCCGGATCGGGACACATCAGAAGTCTAAGACGATGTGCTTTGGCGTCCTAAAGTAAATCATTGATTACTTTGTTTTCCCTCAAATTACTGCATGTCTAGTATAGAGAAGGGGCGAGACGGAACCATGAATATACTACCCCCTTACCAACCCCTATAATCTTACGCTAAAGAAATTTTTATTTTTTTTGCAGAATCGACTTGAAACGAATATATGTGACTGAATTGCGATTGAAAAAGTTTTGATTGATTGCTAGTACGGCCGCTGTCAAGGGAAGGTGTTGTTCTTTGATAGACACGTGTAATTTCCATTAAAAAAAAAAAAAAAAAAACTTATTCCTCCTCCTAGAAATCCGGGAATAGAGGGGGCGTAGCCCCCAATTCTTTTAGTACCTTGGCTCGCTGGATGGCTTTGTTTGGCCAATAAGTTGTTGGGCCTTCGGCGGTAGTTCTTCGTGGTGGGCACTGTTCGAAAGTTGATGGGAATAGAACGGCTGGTCATTGTATGAGATCTGTTCTGAGTCCTCCTCCTCACTTTTACTCGACTCCTCGGGTTCCTGTTCCTGCTCCTGTTCCTGCGGGAAAGAAGTAACCAGCAAAAAAAAAGAAAAGAAAAAAGAATATTATATTAAAAGGAGACCAGGAGAAATTTTTTTGGGTCAGGAGGACGTCAAATCTACTTTCATATATTATATGGGAAGATATTCTGAGGCTAAAATAGATAGGCTTACATTAAGGCGCATTTTGTGTTAGGCAGTGCGAAGCAGAGGGCAGAGGGCTAGTGAATGGCTTTATTATTATGGAGCAATTAGGAGGAGAAAAATAGCAAAGTGGGCAGAGGGGGCACACAGGAAACAGCATAAGCAAATTGATTTTGTAGGACAAGCGTATTAATCTTAAAAAATTGCCTTCATACACGAAACTAAAGATGGTGATTTTTCAAAGGGAAGGAAAACAATAAGCTGGGTTCATAAATGCTAAGCTAGACAAAAGTGGATTTTTGTTGTGAAATGTTTGCGTTAAATAAATGAGGCTTAAGCAATCTATTGTTATAATTAATTAATGAAGTTTGTTTCTCTTACAAAATAAATTTTTATCTTACAAGGAAACGGCTAAGATTGTTCGCCTCTGATTTCAATGATTTTTATATATTGTGTTATATTTGAGTATATGAGTAATTACCCAAAAGGAATTCACGCAACGTTCAATAGTTTTAAAGTTGCTGCTACCAAGCAACTTAAATATAAGTTCAGTTTGCATGTGTTTGGCAAGGCGGCCTAGTAGACAGCGTGACTAGGTTTGCACGTATTCGGTCAGGGTTCGATTCCTGCTAATGTTAATTTTTTTATTTATTATTTTAGTCGTTTATTTGTTTTTTATGAAATTACAAAATTTATTCATTAATTTTATGAATGAAGTAAGTACATGTTATTTTAATTTACAAAAAAATTCTCGACGTTTTCATTGATATTTTTTTCTTTTTATATTACTTGGAAAATTTTGAAGCAAAGAAAGGTACCTAAAAAAAAATGGAAATCCGAGTAAATAATTAATTAATCAATTAATTATTTGTTATTTTATGAAATTAACAAATTTATTCACGAATTTTATAAAAGAAGTACATGTTATTTTAATTTTCTCCAAAATTATTCACGTTTTTATTGATATCTTATTGATCAGCGACCCCAAAAACCCCCACATACCAAATTAGACGCAATTCGGTTGGTTTTGAAAATTTCGTCCGCCATATTGGATGCACCATCTTTAATTCTGCAAATTAAACTTCAGATTCGTGATCAGTGATCCCAAAAACCCCCACATACCAAATTTGGCGTAGATTGGTTAATTTTCGAAAATCTCGTCCGCCATATTGGATGCGCGGATCTTGAATTTTGCAACTCTGACTACAGATTCGTGATCAGAGACCTCAGAATTTAGCGTAAATCGGTTGACTTTTGGAAATTGATATTTCTGACTCGGTTTTTTGAGGTTAGGAAAAAAAACATGACGTGCCACCTCAACTCTAACGGTGGATTTGGATTCACGGGGTTCTTTTACATAAAAGTATACATCTGGATATGAAAAAACAAAATTCCTGTGTTTTTTCTTGTACATTTATCCGGATTTTTGCTATTTTTTACCTGTTTTTTAAGGTTAGGAATTAACTGTGATAACTCAATTCTGACTCCAGATTCGTGCTCAGCGTGCGAAAATACATCGAAAACCATATATCGCATGTAAAGTACAAACCACTTTTTTTTTTGTGTGGCTGTGTAGTTTTTGTCTACCGCCGCCTTGTCAACCGCATGCACACTGAACTTATATTTAAATTGCTTGGTAGAAGCAACTTTGAAACTATTGAGCGTTGCGTGAATTGCTTTTGGGTAATTACTCACTTACTCAAATATAACAACATATATAAAAATCATTGAAATCAAAGGCGAACAATCTTGGCAGTCTCCTTGTTAAATGAAGTTTGATTATTTAAGATCATAATTTTCGATGAATCTAGACCTCATCATCAATATTCTTGAATTCTTCGTAAGTTTATTGAGCGATATTTTTCGAGAGGAATCGTGAGTAACGAGCTATAATTTTTAATTAATTTTTTATATTTTATATATTTAGATTTTCCCTTTATTTATTATGATTAATTTATTTAATTTCCTAGTAAACATGATAACTTTGGGAAAGACATATTATATTTATTTATTTCTCTATCTTTTATTTATTTTTTTTAATCTTTCGAAGGTATTCGATTATACCCTCTTAATAACAAAAATTATATAGCTCTAGTTCTAGAATGTTTCAAAATTCAAGAAATTTTAAATAGCTGCTGAAGCTTGAGAGGAAACCTAAAAAACCAAACTTAAGATTAATTTTTTCTGCAGAAATATTTTCCTTTTCCAATTAATCGATTTACAATTATTTATCCGAAAGTAATCGATTTACAATTATTTATCCGCTTTTAAATTAAACAAGACACTTCATCAAGTAGTGAATCCGTATTTGTTCTCTGTGGATCCACTAAATTAAGGGGTTACATGGGTCTTAAAGGTATAAAAAAAACGACTTCTTTAAAAAATTTTATTTCAAAAACGAAAAATCTTTTTTATTTAAAATTTAATCATATGAAAATTAAGTACTTAAAGTATTTGTAAAAAAATTTTCAGCCAAAAATATTGAAAATTTTCCATATTCCAGCGGTTTTTCGCCGTCAACCTTTTTTTTGCGGTGGACACGATTTCTCGAAAATAAATTGACCGATTTAGTTGAAACTTTGCACAGTTATTCTTTATAGTATTGTTTCGTGATTGAACGAAGGAATTTTCATTCGGTCAAGTCGTTCTTGTTTTATACGAAAAAACCCTTTTAAAAATGATGAGAATCGGAAAAACGCATAAAAATTTGAGACGAAAATTGATTCAAACTCATGTCAAAATGTCAAATTTCATTTTTTTTTCAATTCCTTCGTTCAATCACGAGCCAAGGGCATAAACTACAAGAAAATTTTTGAATTTTTGATTTCAGATGAATCCACACCGAAATATGTCCACCGCAAAAAAAAGGTTGACGGCGAAAAACGGCTGGAAAATGGAAAATTTTCAATATTTTTGGCTGACAATTTTTTTACAAGTACTTTAAGTACTTTACTTTCATATGTTTAAATTTTAAATAAAAAAGATTTTTCGTTTTTGAAGTAAAATTATTTAAAGAAGTCTTTTTTTATACCTTTAAGACCCATGTAACCCCTTAAGATAGTCTTATATTATTACTATAAAAGCTAACCGGTGAGAAAGGCAAACATAAAATTGTTTGTATAGGTATATAGAATTTTTTGATTATTTGTAAATTAGACATTTTGAATTAGGCGGTATGAAGATTAAAAAAGATCTTCCAAAAAAGCTATTAAATAGCAAAAATAAAAATGATATGCTTTTTCAATTTTTATTTCTCCAATTTCTATTTACGCATATTTGAAGAGCTTTTTTAAAGTTATTTTTACACTACAACTGTGATTAAGTGTATAAGATATATGTTTATAATACTAAAAGTGATTTAATTAATTTTAATACGTAATTAAAAATATCTTACTACAGATCTTTAAATACAGAAATATGATTGAAATATCTCCTTTTATTTTAAATCAAATCTTAATAAAACAAGCCAAGTAGTAAAAAGACTTTTCAAGTTAAAAGGATTTATTTAATTTGACCTTTTACGTATTAAAACGTAGAAAAAAAGTTTACTAAAAATTTCTATAGTAAGTTAAAAATCAGTAATTGCGCCTTTCTGAATTTCGAAACCAGGGTATCCAAAAATCCCTGATTATTAGTTTTTATACAAATACTGCTAAATTATATAATTAAAATGTTTTTCAACTAAAATCTAGCAAAATTCCAACTAGAGTTGACTGCCTATTCTAGTTATAGATTCTTTTTCGCTAGATCAATTAATATCTAAGGAAAAATTTGATTTCCTAAGATCTCTAAGTTAATTTTGAAGGAAACTCAGTATAAGTAATTTATTTCATAGTTAGAAACACTAGACAATATCTCGTAAAATTACCCCAGAAAAAAAGATTTAATATTGTACAATTTATTCGAAATTAAGTGAGTGTTCCATTCTTGTTCTAACGAAAAAGAACATAAACTACTCTTGTAACAATTCACATTCTAAAAAAAACAATTACCTTCTAAAATTGCTACAGTTCCTTTAAAATTCCAAACAATAACATTATCGCATACAATAAACTACGCATGAGATCTCTTTCTCTAGTTGCACCCGAAAAGAATTTTAATTAACCCCCCGGACCGGGGTAGCATAAAATATATGTTTTCTTCTTTAGTACAACTCCTGCAGGGGTAAAAACAGAAAACAAAAAGGCATTAAAACACTGCAGAAGTGGCAAGCTCATTTCTAATAATTTCCTAACAATTCACTATTCCCTCGCTCGCTTGTCCCGCTAGAGATGTTGGACTGACATCGTAGTCCTACCGAAGCCCCAAAGAGCCAAAGAGGGGGGTGGGCTACAAGTTTGTGGTTGGCGCCTGTGGCAGAAAGCACGAAATGCAACCAAGCAAGCAAGCAAGCAACCAAGCAAACCACTACAACAACAAATCCCACTCGTGCGCCAGCAGCAAAGAGGACAACAGTAAGATTTTTTTTTTTAACTTTCATGCAACTATTTCCTGCGACATTAAAAAACATACGAAAAAAGCTCTTTAAGTGCATATGAAAGGTGGGGATTGATGGGGTGGGAGTATAATACATATATAATAAGGCTTGTGCTACAGATAATAATGAAAAAAATAAAAAATGGAAAGAAGAGCAAGAAGGGGAAAAAAAAAGAAGATAGAAATAAACTTCACAGGACTCACATCGAATGGAGGCTCACTGTGACAAGGCATCCCCGTTGTGCAGTGCTGTGCTGCCGGTGGTCTTGTATGCGGATCACACTGTGCACTTAAAGTTCCATCCGCATCCATGCATTCAACACCACGAATTTGGATTCCAGAACCACACGACACTGAACACTATATATATGTATGTATAGTATATGCACGGAAGGAGGCGAGAAGACACAGAGAAAGAGAGATAGTAAGATGAAAAAAAACAAAAAAAACATAGGGTTGCAGTCGCACGGGTGTATAGGATGGGAGGGAGGTTATAGGGTTGGAAAGGAGGAGGTGTTAGGGGGAATTTTTAAAACTCACGATAAGTGAGGGACAAAAAAGACACAGGGGAAACATATGTAAGCACTTAAGACACACGAGCAAGAACATTAAAGTGCTACTTACCCCCGACCATTCAGTTGGCACCCATTTCGGACACTCGTGCAAGTTGCACGCCTCTGAGACGGGTGGCCTTGGAATCCGACATATGACGTCTGGTACCTGGAAAATTGTAAATGTATATGAAAAGTTAGTTATCGCGCGACTCTAACAGCCCTCCGTGGAGCAAAATATATTTATTGCATAGTATATGATATTTATTGTGGGCGAGAATGGAAGAAAACTCCATCACCTCATCTCAACCCCCATGGCGGAATTAAAGCGAACAATTTGAATATAAATTGGCACTGTCCTCTATATTTCCGGTGCACGACAGCACGACAGCAGGACGGCACAACGGCGACACCACTCCTACAGGGTGGAAATAAATTAATGGGAAAAGGGACATACTTTAGTCTTAATGCCGTTGCTCTCCTCGGCACAGACAACTGCACGCTCCCGATAACCGCCACCGCATGGTCGACTGCAAGGACCCCATTCATCTGCGATCCACCTGGGGGAACAGGGAAGAAGACTTAAATAATATATACACAAAATAAAAAGGGAATTTAAAAATATTGTATAACAAGATTTGTTTCAAAATTCATATAGTATATATATTATATATATGTAGAAAATTTAAGTACTTCGGGGGACAGAGGTGAGTGTTGCACTGCACAACAGATGGGTCTGGTCGCGTTGAACCGCTGCACAGGGATTCCTCCACGTCAGCTCCGGTTACTCGGTTTCGACACGCCGGCCGGGACATTTTGTATCCTGGAATAGAAAAACAAGGGAAGAAATGAAAATTTATTTAGTCAAATCGGATTTCATATTTTTTAGAAAAAAAGAATGGACCGAATTCAGCAAGATGAATGCATTTTTAAAATTCCCTCAGATATTTCTACAATACAATATTCAATGGCCATACCTTCATATTACTTTTCTAAATACATTTTGAACCTTTTTATTAACCATTTTAGTAAATTGTAGGAATTACATAGTTTACAACCCTTTAAATCCTAATTTAAAGGGACCTTTACTTTCAAAATCGAAAAAAAATCATTTTTTTTTTTTTCATAAAAATGCTTCTTAACATCACACAAACACTCTCCTAAAACCGTTTTAAGAAATTCGTAAAAGAAAAAAAGTTATACCTATATTTGTAACGATACCTCTCCGCATTTTATATGCAAAAATTATATAGCAACAACTTTGAACGCGTTTTTCTCGAAATCACATTTTTAAAAATGGCCGCATCTGTATCTCAAAAACTATTCAACCGATTTTAACAAACCAAACGCCATTCGATTCGTTATTAAATATATTAAATATACTAGTAACTAAACCTTTAAAAATATTATTTTATTCCCCCCCCCCCTCCCCCCCCACTTTTTTATGCGGGAGTTTACCCCTAACTTATAGTCGTTTTTTAACTTTTTTAGAAAAATGTGTATAAAATGATATATTTATTAAAAATAAAAGGTTTTTTAGGTTTAGGTACTAGTTTTGTGTCTTATGAAAACAATCCACTAAAGATTTTTACTCTATCTGTTACAGGAAGTCCTAGAGAAATGGGGCCGTTTTAAAAGTGCATTTTGGATGACGCCCTCTGCAGGCATTAAAATAAACTAAAGTTGCATTTAAAAATTCTTTTTATATTTTTCATAATCTTCCCAATAATGTACAAAAGGTTTCAGAATAATAAATATAATAATCTTTTCAAAAAACAAACCTTTAAAAGGTGCGTTTTTTCCCGATTTTGAAAGTAAAGGTCCCCTTAAGTTGTCTATTCGTTAAATTTAAACTGCTAAAAATTGTAGGTAAATTTTAACTCATAAAATTTGTTTAAATCAAATAAAAACGTAGTGAAAGTTAAAGAAATATGAGCCAGAGGAACATTTCTTTATTTTAAGGGGACATAACCAAAAATAGATGTTATTTTTTTTAGTAAATTACAAAATATAAGGGAAAAAAGTGATATATTAATGAAACTTTGGATATTTTTTTAGATTTTTCCAGGCTGTTTTTTGACTGCTAGAAATTTTTGAAAAATATCAAAAAATCACGGTGTACGCGATTTTGTGTCAATGGAATTTCTGACAAAAAAGAGGGTTTTAATTCGTATACAAAAATCTAAAGGGATTGAACCAAAAAAAAAATTGTCATCGAAAAATAACAAAATGACGGTGTTTTTTCAAAAAAACGCACATTTTTGGCACGGAAAATTTGATTAAAATTGGAAAATCTTTTTTGACTGTGGTTCAATCCCTGGAAAATCTTGTGTCAAATAAAATATGAAAATTTCAGGCCGATCCACATTGGGGCTACATATATTGCTAAATTGGTTCAAAACCACCCACAGGTCGTCATTTTTAACGAAATTTGAAAATTTTTGTTGGAGGATACTCGTGAGGAGGAAACAAAGAGACGCCTTTTCCGAAAAATTTCTTGGGTGATTTAAAAAAATTCAAACCGAAGTGAAATGATTTCGAAAATTCAGCATATTCAGAACTTAAAGCAAAAATGAAAATCTGGAAAAAATCAAAAATAGGACCTCCAGAAGACCTTGTATGATTAAGTAAATGCCTAATTTTGAGTCAGAAACCTCAAAATCCTATTTTTGTTTTTTTCCAGATTTTACTTTAAGTTCTTGGATCGTAAGATTGCAGTTTCAATATGCTGAATTTTCGAAATCAAAGTGAAGTAATTAGAATTTTTAAAATCACCCAAAGAATTTTTGGCAAAAAGGGTTTCGAGCTTACCTAAATTTAATCTGCAATGTCTAAATAAATATTGATTTTTTGAAAATTTGGGTGCGTCGATGGAGTAGATTTAATTAAAATAGTCTTTAATTTTAAGAAATATTATAAGATTTATGAAAATATATCTTTAAAAATAGGAAATTTTGTATTTCTTCTTGGTTAGCTTTTTTAAGTACATGATTTCTTTAAATATGTATAAGATGTTCATTTTTCTGAGTGCGATAAAATCAACAAAGGTCTTAAAATATGTGACTTTTTATAATCATTATTGGATGGAATTTTTAGAGTTTTTAATTTTTACAAAATCATCCGCCTTAAAATTGGAGTGACAGACTAATCGACCAACATATAAAATTTCAAACTTTAGAAAATAATCGGTAAGGATTAGAAAGTTATATACCATTTTTTGAAAAACGAATATATTTTTTTTTACTTAATTTTTTTTGTTAAATTCGGTAAAAGTTTGAAATTTATAGGTTGAAATTAGGACTTACTGCCAAAAGTATCTGTAAATTTTATAGACGTTTTTATCGATTTTATAAACGTTTTTTGAATCGGTTTTCTAAATTGAGAAAAATTGTAAGTTACCCTGGTTCATATTATAAAAAACAGAAACCCTCAGTCCCAATTTTAAAGTTGAAAAACTGACCTCTATCGTAATTTGAATGAGATAAAACTCGGTTTTTGTTATATAAAAAATCGGGAGTGAGTTCGAATATCGGCTTCAAAATATCAGTGTTTTAAATTTACCATTAATAATACAAATAATTTTTTACTAATAAAAGGTGTCTCAAAACCGGCTTTTATTTTGAATTTGGAATCATTTGCGTTGTGTCAATTATGGAACGCTGACATTTTATAGTTGTCATCAGTAATCTTTGAGGTTAAATTATGGACCATTTTACAATCGAACAACGCACAGAAATTGTGAAAATGCATTACCAAAATGGTGAGAATTTTTCAGAGGCGATACGAAAATGCAGCGTAATTTTTAGAAGTGAAATGGCCACCAAAATCGTGCGATTTAACACCATTCCATTTGTTTCTAGGGGGATGTTTGAAAGGGAAATTGTATGCAAATAACCCATAGACCAATCTGGAGCTGGTACTGGACACTGATAGTACTTGGATGTAGGACCGCAAGTAAGACATGTTTAACATATATGAGTAGTATTTCGAAAAAAGTTATAGAGAAGAGAAGAAAGCTAAAATCAAAGTTGGAACTTTGAGTTATTATCTAAAAATACTAAAGGTCTTAAACATGTTCGAAATATGCCTTGAAATTCAAATTTTTGACCAAACCGATTATTCCATACAATAGATGCTGAATGAAGACTATTGTAAATACACGCTCATGAAAAACTTTTCCGTGAAAATGTTTAGAAAAAGCTATAGAAATTAGTGGTATTTGATATGTTTAAGAATTAAATTCAGGCTTTGATTTTAGCCATGTTACAAGTTCCAGTGACCATCTATTATTTTTTGATGATTTTTCAAAAGTGGTCAAAATACGATATTTTGAATTATCCACTCTATTTTTCTCGAAAACGGGAGCTGATTGAGAATTTTCATTAGAAATGACCTGGTACTCGTTCGGAAACAGACAGAAACATTGAATTTGTTGACCAGTGTAATAAATCTAGTTATATGAACCACTAGATATAAATGTAGATAGATGTGACTGTTCGAAGATACACTTAGGTCCATTGTGATACCACTTTTCGTAAGAAGGGTTTCTGGTAGGAATTGAACCCACAGCCTCGCGTTACCAACCGAGCTTTGAATCTACTTAAAACTCGTACGCTCGCCCGAAAAAAGAAGTATTAATTATTTTTAAGACGGTTCAAAACTCTAGGCTCTTAGAAGAAGTTTAAAGGTTATTTTGAGGATTATACTATATTAAAGCTTTCCTAACATGTTCAGTGTATGAAAAGATATAAAAACAAATAACTTTAACTAACTTTAATCTTCTTGTTTCTTAAATCCTCTACAAAATCTGTTAGGATTGCACTAAATTTTGCCCCTCTCGAGCTAAATTCCTATCGATCCTGTTCTCATTTGACAAACGCACAAACACACAGACAAACGCACAAACACACAAACACAGAAACTAGAGTGCCGACCCTGACGGGGTTAATTTATGAGGGATGATACATTTCCAGCAAATAATTATAGATAATCGTTGCCCGGATATTGACTATTCCATTACTCATCGGCAGGTTTGCTATAATAAATAAACATTTTGTAAATCCATCATGCTTTCCATTTCCATCCCCCTCCCCCTCCCCTCCTCTCCAGGGTCTGGCCAGGGAATATGCGTGCAATTAAACTTTTCCTGTAGTCGTCCTAGTTTGTCATATAGTTCGTCGCTTTCCCCGGGAAATCATCAGAGAGGGCGCTGCTGATTCCAATCGCGCGGAATATACACAAAATCCTTATCCAGGGGAATCCATCGGAATCCATCGGTAATTATACACATAAAGTCAAAAGGAGGGGGTGGCTCTGGAAAAAAAAAAGGGCAAAAGGAAAATCTCTCCCCTGAGGGTCTGACATGAGATTATCTTGTGTGTCGCCCTGAAATCCGCGCAGAGTAGAGTAAAACCCCCATCTACCCCGATGTTTCCGCTCCCTTTAGGATCCCATGGGTTCAGCGGGTCAAATTACAGAACTTGGTAAACAACAGCGACAGTATGAAAAGGGGAGCAGACGAGGATGATGGGGCACAGGAACGAAGAACATTGGTGCGGTTCGATAATGCTATCTGAAGACAACATTTTTTTTTGGAGATGGGGGTTGGTTGGAGTACACCTGGATCTGAAAATGGGTGGAGCCGTTTTTTTTTTTTTTTTGTCCCATCCCCCAAAATTCGACAGCCCCTCCTCCGTTACGCCAGGTGGGCTCCTTCGAGACCCACGAACAGATGGCCTCCCAAGGGACCGACCCACTGCGGTGGAATATCAAATTCGAGTTCTCCAGGAAACGTGCGTGTCAATAATGAAAAACGAGACGAATTTAGCATTTGAATAATTCATGGGCCCCAGTGATTTTTTACCGATGAACTCCGCCAGTGTAAACATTCGTAGTGGAGTCGCTCTCTCTGGCTTGGCTCGGGCGCTCGGGCTCTCGTATTTTGCTGGAGGAGTCGCCAAGGAGCTCCACGAAAAAAATAAAAATAAAATAACACGAAAATAGACAAATCGTAAAAACAAGAGTAAAATACAGAAAAAAAAAGAAAAAAAATAACTTACCACCACCGCACGTAACCGAGCAAAGTGACATCGGCGCCATCTCCCAATGATAAAGGGGTTGGGAACAGGAGCTTCCGTCGCCGCCGCAGACCCCGCACGCGTCCACCTTTTTTGTCGATCCAATTTTTAAATCGCAACCGACTCGCTGCAAAGAGAAAATTATATAAAAGTTATATAAAAATTGTGCGTTACACGCAATTTACATTAAAAACCTAACTTTTAATTATAAAGGAGTAATCATTAATTTTTATGAACAAATATACAATTAAGTTTAATATTTTAGAGTTCGCCGCCAGTATGCCGAATTTTAGTTTGTGGGGGCCGGTCGGCACATTTAAGTGATTCAAAATTTACATATTCAACTTTTTATGATTTTGTTTAAGATTTATCCCTACTTTGAGTGTTTGTGTGTTTGTTGCTCCATCACGCCTAAACGCTTGATTGATATTTTTAATTTTTTGTCCGAAAGTAGTACATATTTCAAATTAAGATATAGGCTAATTTTTTTTCGGATAATATATAGGGTTTCAATATATATGGTGGATCCAAGATGGCGGTTAAAAATCTTAAATTTGAAGCGAGTTTCATGGAAATTGGTACTTAGGCTTTTTGCGGAATGCTGATTTCAAATCCGTTGTCCAAATTTAGAAATTAAAGATAGTGACCAACAGTACAGTTATTATTTTGAGGGCACTGATTTTGAATGTTATCGAAATTTACAAGTGCAAGATGGCGGATCCAATATGGCGACCAAGATTTCTCGATTTTAACGGGTTTTAATGAAAATTGGTACAATGATTACTTTAAGGGCGTACATGGGTCTTAAATGACTAAACTTTGGACACATTTTTTAATGGTGCAATAAATACAATTATATTGAAACTATTGTTTATTGAAAAAAGCAACATTTGAACCATATTTTGTGAAATTTTTGTTTCAAAATTTTGAAAATTGACCCTCTGGTGGCTATTTTTCGAAAACTTGGTGAAAATGCGGTAGGCATGATATCTTGCTTTAGATTTATCTGATATAAAAAAAATTATTTTTTTCTTGTAGTATACGTGTATAGCTCGGGGGTGACCGAAGGATTTGTTAAAAAATCGAAATTTGAATTTTTGGCGGCGTTGCGCGCTAAAAAATCATTTTTCGGTATAAAAAATCAATATATTTTGCCACATAAGTAAAGTTGTAATGTACCAAAAAGAAAATGATCGGTGTAATAGTTTTTAAGTAATCGTGACTACCGACTTAAAAAATGTGTTTTCGAGAAAAACGCGTTTGAAGTTTAAATATGGTTCCAGCAGGTGGTAGAGCTTAGTGGGGGAAATCGCTCGCTCTCTTAGAGTTTTGCTCCGATCGATTTGAAACTTTGAGAAAATACTCTTGTTATGATATACTTTAAAATGAAACAAAAAAATAAAAATCGATTTTTTCAAATTTTGAAACCCATGTTCCCCCTTAAGGCCACTAATTTTGAATATTATTAAGATTTGGAAATTCAAGAAGGCGGATCCATAAAGGTGTTTTCGGATGGAAACAATTTCTAGGATCAAACATTTGAGAAGTGTTTAATTAGTAAGTATTTACCCAACGCCGGGTGATACCGGGGAACCTAGCTAGCTATTCATAAATTTTACAAAACAATATACAGGGTGGGCCATAAGGGTGTTGGCGATTTGAACTAGGAAATGTACAAAAAAAACTTTTGTATTTTTGGAAATTGGAAATCTTGGAAATTTTATGACTTAAAAACAATGTTGTTTAAATGACGTCCCTCAGCTGTTTGGCACTCTTGAAACCGAAGTCGCAAATTTTCGAAAAGTCGGCGAAACGTTGTTCTCGGTATATTGTGAATTTCTCGGATAATGTTCCTTTTGAGCTGCTCCAAATTTCTCGGGTTATTCTCGTAGACCACCGATTTAAGGTAGCCTCATAAAAAAAATTACATGGCGTGAGATCGGGGCTGCGTGGGGGCCACTCAATGTCCCCCCTTATTGAAATGATGGTCTATTGATACTCTAGCCGTATGACATTTGGCACTATCTTGCTGAAACCACATCATCGAGGTATTACCTTGAAATTCTTGCAGGGCTGGAACCAAGAACTCCCTTATCATATCGCAATAATTGTGGGCTCTCACCGTCACTCACCGAAAAAATATGGCCCGACAATACCGGTTGAAGATATTGCAGCCCACACGACAAGTTTAGGGCTATGAAGTGGTCGTTCATGCAGATGTTGGGGGTTGATCTCGGACCAGAATCGACAATTTTGCTTATTGACGGCACCACTAACATGGAAATTCGCCTCGTCGCTGAACATCACGTTGTGAAAATTGTTGAATCGGCCGAGCATCAGATTAACAAAGTTAAGTCGCTTTCTGGCATTATCCGGTTTTAATTCTTGTACGGCTCCATGGCGATTAAATTTCCAAAAAGTGACGCGTCTACCGATACAACTCCCCGATACCCCGCGCAGCGTGGTTCCAAGAAATTTCAATCTAAAATCGCCAACACCCTTATGGCCCACCCTGTATAAACGTGGAACTTTCTTCCCCCGAGCAGATAGGGTTTAGCGCTTTCTTTTCTGGTTTAATTCATTTGCATCATAAGGAAGAAGGAAAAAAAGGCCTTTACCACCAAATATTTTTATAATTTTATTTTTTATTTAAATAAAAAATGTACAACAGAATATAAGAACTTCATATTTCAGCATTCTATGTACATTTCATAAATAAATAACGAATTCACTCCCACTTTGATTATTATCAAAATCATCACTATTGGATCTTATATCAATAATTCTTCTTCCTTTTCATTTCTAAGAATACCTTAGTTTCATTTAGGTATGGTTTTTATATATAATAAAGTGAGCATAGCAACAAACCCACAAAACAAAATATAATGTCACACTTAATTCTCTTGTGATAAGGAACAACAATATTGAGCGTATATATACGCTCCGATGATAGTGACCAAGGAAAATTGTGCGTATATATACGCTAATGATGCAAATGGGTTAATACGCGTGGAATTTGGTTTTTTCCAAGTTCTTTGGGATGTGGTGGGATAAAATTTGTTGAGACCTAAAATTGGTGGGCGTCTCAAAATGGTGGGGGCCTCAAAATGGTGGGAGCCTCAAAATGGTAGGTGCCCCCGGGCCGGTGCCCAAAGAGTCATTACGTAAATTCCATAGTTCCATAATTGGGGTGTTATATACAGTGCTGTTGTTTTTACTTAACATATATTTTTCGTTCTAATAAAATAATAATGAACTTTTACCTATTGTTTATTTCATTCAAAAATCATTGCTAAGCTATCTTCTAAAAATACTTCTTTAAGGTGAGAAATACTCCCCTAGAGTTCTGAATTTTGCTACCGAAAGCACTGGTTATTTCAGTAGTAATTTTGAATTAAAGACAGTCAGAAGTATAAAAAGTATTCAAAAATTTAATAAAAATCCCATAGTTATCCTTCGAACAGAAATCTGTTTTGATGGCTTTTATACGCTGAGGAATTTAATTCTAGTCTATTTTATGTGTCAGTCTTTATTGATCAAAAACAGTCTGAACTTTTTTCTCAGAACATTCTATAGAACAGGTCTTATATACGCCAATGATTCAAAAACATCCTGGATTTAGATTTTTTCGGACTTCATAGTGGATAAAAATTCAAATTTTACACACTTTTTGGAGTTGCGTTGTCTTTTTTTTTTTGGGTACGATAAATTTTATAAAATTCCTTTCCTCGTTTTGTATTTGCTTTGTTAGGTATTTTCATTTAAATAGCTTTATATTAATATGGCATTAAGTACAGAATAATTGAATATTTAAGTTTTATTATTTCCTAAAGAAGTTTCACTTCAGAAAGTAAAAATAAAAGTAAAAAGAAAAATGAGCGTGTTGAAAAGCGTCATAAATTTATGATTACGTGAGATTTGGTCCCCTCCTGGACGCTGTGCACCCTCAAGCCAACATACATACATACACTCGTAATCCCGGGAAGTGGATCCAGACTCTTCTCCTCTCCTCCGATCTTTCTCGTTGATTAATTGGGACAGTACGCCGTGGGATTATTTTGTATAAAATTGAAAATGTTACAGGGCTTTTACGGAGGGGGCTTTTATTGTTTGCCCGGATTTGGGTCAATTCAATTTTATCGCTTTCGCTCCGGCGCGCGCAAAAGGTGAGCGCTAAATTAACTTGTGCCGCGATTGATGGATGATTTGCTTAATGGGTCCTGCTCCCGAAAAAAATAAAAAAAATTGGGAATAATTGGGCACAGAGAGTCTGTTCCTCCCTCCCGCACGTTAACCGATGTTGTAACTCCGCCCCATCCCACCCTGAACCATCATTTCGTCGTATACCTCACCAGTTTTTGACTCGCGGAAATTGTTTAAATATTTACCATTTTCTTGTGAATTTTTTATTCCACACCGGCGAAATTAATATTCTGGAGGCTTCCTTTGTATATACCTGGAAAATTGTTCCCGAATTTATGTAAATTTACAGCCGGGGCCACTAAAGCAGGGGATGGATATTTTTTAATTAATTTACTCAACGGGTCCTGCCCGGACGGTTTATATTATTATATTATATTGCGTGCTGTCGAGCCCGAACGAACCGACCCGTGGACCAATTAATGCCGAGGTCTGTCACAAAAGTAATGGGTCTGATGAGTGTTTGGACTGGCGGTAAAAGGACGAACCTCAATCAATTAAAAAACCTTTTGAGCTCGAGAAGTTATTTACTCGGATTCGGATTGATAAAATTGATTGAATGCGCGTAAAATGCGCGCTTAAGGACTCTACTAGATTAACTTTTTCGGACTTGATCCCAGAACAGAATGTAATATAATTTTTAGTACATATTTTCGTATATGTACGTAATAATTGTTTGAGTTTTCCTACCAATTATAACACCCCAAAAGTGTAAATTCCAATTTATTTTAAGAGTTTAAAAATTCTCAATGTATTAATTTTAATTTCTGAATTCTTTGTTTCAAAAATTGTTATTTTAATTATTTTTTTTTTTTGCTTTTCTATTTCAAATCAAAATTTGAGAACCACAAGTGCAAAATTATCGAAAAAAATGTTCGCACTATAAAATCCAAAAGCCATTTTTATTTAATAAAACTTAAAAAACGTTTGGAATTGGAACTATAGGTTATTTTGAGGTTGGAAGGTTTGATGACATTTCCGATGTGACAGAAAGTTAGTTTTATGTTTGAGATTTATGAAATGGCTCGCTTTTCGCTTGAATAAAGTTGCGAAATATTAAAAACTTATTTCCAAAGTCCAAGTCAAAGATGATACGTCAATAAACAAAATTGTCGTATCTGGGGCTCAGAAAATCCACACGTCATTGTGGAGAAACCAATGCATCCATAACGAGTGACTGTGTGGTGCGGATTTTGGTCGGGCGGCATTATTGGGCCATGTTTCTTCGAAAATGAGCAAGGAAACGCCGTTACAGTGAATGGCGATCGCTACTGCGCCATGCTAAGCGATTTTTTGTTTCCCAAAATTGAAAAGTATTACATAAACGACATTTGGTTTCAACAGGGGGCGCAACGTGCCACACAGCCAACGTAACAATCGATCTTTTGCGCACTTGTTTCGGAAATCGCATAATCAGCCGAAATGCTGATGTCAATTGGCCACCTCGAAGCTGCGATTTGACTCCGTTAGACTTTTTTTTTTGGGGAGCCGTTAAGGACAAGTGTTACGCTAACCATCCAGAGACGATTGACGACTTGAAACGTGAAATCGAAGTTGCCATTAACGAAATAGAGGCCCAAATAATCGAAAATGTACTGAAAAATTGGACTGATCGAATGGGGTATTATAAGGCTAGCCGTGGCAGTCATTTGAATGATGTTGTCTTCCATTCCTAAATGGAAAGGTTCAATCTTTCTAATAAACTTATAACTTTGAAAAAATATTCATTTTTTTTTTTTTTTTTTTATATCCGATTCAAATTCCAAATCTTAAATGGCCCACCCTGTAGTAGGTTAAAATAATGGTTAATTTATATATTTTAAGATTGCTGGCCTAGCCTACCTATTTTTGTTTTTGGCTAATCACATGAAAGGTACCATTCCCGTCAAAATTATAATTTTGAATTTAATGCTGCTCTGATTTGATCGTATATTAGATTAATGTTAGTCCAACCAACATACATTTATCAAAAGAAGAGGTATAATTTATTTTTTATTTCAAAATGTGTGTAAAACAATACTGAAAAAAAGGAATTAATTCCCAATGGCTTTCTAAACTACTTTACAACATATTCAGAAAACAGAATGGCTTTCTGAGCTAGAAATAACGAAGCAACGAGTAAATTCTTTAATAACTAAAAATAAAATTGTGATCCTCTTTTAACCTATTTCCCGTGCACGTATTTTAATGAAACAAATATCAAGCGAAACGTATTTTTTCATGGATGTGCAGAATATATGTTTTATTCATATACATGCATAGGGGAAAGTGTGAAAGCCAGGTAAAGTTTTACCTATACTGAAAATTTAGTTTATTCAAATACGTACTAATACACTGTGCACGCGCTATCCATTAAAGGAAACGGGAAGAGAATACATTTAGTTTCGATTCGTTTCGTTTCATATTCTCTTTGTAAATTTCCCCACACTCTATTAAGCAGTTGTTACCTTTTTCTTTCTTCTGCTTTTTTTATTTGAGCTATTAAGTGAAAATTTAAGAAGTCCCAACTGTTTTCTAATGAAGGAAAATCTTTTTTAACTTAAATACGTTGATTTTAATTGCGAAAATGCGAAAAAGTATTATTTCCAATTTTCCTTTTTGTGTTTTTCGAAACAATAGATCACTCTTTATATTGCAAAATTGGTGTATACTTGTGTAATCAACACAGTTCTTACCAAACAATCACTGTAAATTCTAGTGTTTTGATTTAAAACGACTAAATGTTTTATTTGAAAATGTTTTAGTGTTTAAATTTAGGTGCCCAATTTTGAAACGTTTTGCAACGTTTTAAATATTAAAACACTAGATTTGTTTTATTTTAAACGTTTAGTATTTTATCTTGAAAGAGTTTGAAGTGTTTTAATTCAACCCTTATTGTCCCAATTTGTCAGTTTTTGTCCGTCGATTTTAAGGGGGTAGTCCAGTGAAAAAAAAAAAATTTTCGTTTTTTTTGTTTTTTGCTTAAATCTACTCTACTACACCTAGAAAATACTCCCTTAAAATATCTAAGCAAAATATTGAATAGTTTTAAAGATACAGAGAGTTTTCGAGAGACGTGTAAGCCGAGCGCTCGAAGGTCCCCTGGCGTGTTTCGGAGCAAGGAGGACTCTTGTATTTCTGTTTGCTTCGCCCATTTTTTTTCGGTTTATAACGGTCTAGGTCCTTCTGCTTTATATTTAAGGTTAGTTATGTATTTAGGAGGCATCGCGTTATGTATGGAGCAGGCATCGCTGACTAAGGTAAAATTAATTTTTTTAGCTTTTTCCCGCATAAAAAACTTTAAACGCGTTTTTCTGAAAACAGCATGTTTTGACTCGGCGGACGTCAGATCTCAGAGTCTTTTGCTCCGATTGATCTAAAAATTTAGCTATATATTTCTTGATTGTGTGTCTATCGTCGGAACTAGAATTATTAAAATCCATTTTTTATTTACAAAGTTATAAACAAATTAAGCACCCGAAAAACACCCGAAAAATTCGAAATGCTGCCATTTTGTTATTTTTGATTGAAAATTAATAATTCTAGTTCCGACGATAGCCAATGTTCTACAGATTAAAACCTCGTTTGAATTTTTTGTTTCAAATGAACCGTTGCAGAGATTCGACGTCCGCCAACAAAATTTTTTTTTTTTTGGAGCGGCCATTTTGTCGAGATGACTCATCGAAAACAAAAAAAAAAAATTTATTTGTGTATTTTAATAGTTGTACTATCATATGTCAAAAAATTTTTGAATACAAATTGACTTCTAATATGAAAAAAAAATCGTTGAAAAAACAGTCGTTTTCACTGGACTACCCCCTTAAGCTCGGACAACTTTGTTATTTTTAAAAAGTTCTGAAAATTCATACCCTGGTATTTTCAACAGTGCTTTTTTACAATATCACCTAAAATTAAAAAAAAAAACACCCCTTCCTATTTTATTTATCTATAACAAATTTCAATGTCTAAAATAATTAAAAAACCCTTATGCTGTTTTTATTTAAAACTGCTCATCAAATAAAACACTTGAGTCTTTTAAAACAAAACGCTAACATGTTTTGAATTTAAACACTTAGATTTATGGTGATATTGTCGATATTGAATCGCAAAAATATGTCTACGTAGAAAAGTTTGATGAAAATAACCTTGACAAAAATAAAAACATAAAAAAAAAAAATATTTTCATAGGTAAATTCATATTAGGGCTTAGAATTATATAAAATAAAGATTTTCCCAAAAATATGTCTGCTTTTTAGAGATAGAAATATGAATTCAAACGTAAATGAAAGCACAGAATTTATTTGAAAAGGTATTTGGCGAGTTTCTGTGTGTTAAAGACTTCAGAAATTAAAGTATGTTTGAGTACCTTTAAAAATATTACGACTTTAAAAGTAGGTAGGCAGGACTTAAATTGAAAGATGCTCTTAAGAATTTTTTGAGGGCCACATCAAGATAATGTCTTTACAACACTCAACAGAATTCAACATTGTTATTTTAAGTCCCATTGTCGTCGGCTGTAAAAAGCAGAAAAATTTTTTTTTTATATTCTTTAAAGGAAATAAAAATTGATTTAAGAAGTTGTCAACCATTCCACGAAAAAAAAAAAAAAAAATAAAAGTAAATATTTTACAAAACTGCTCAAAAGCGTATTGAAAAAATATTTCTTAAGAACATCTCGTTCCCGGGATTTTTATTCTTTTCAAAAGAACTTCTAGTGAAATTTTACCAGACGTCTCACTTTAGTTCGTCTCTAAATCAAGGTCCCACACAAGATTCACCAAAAAAAAAAAATATATAGAAACCTTTTCAACCATTATTTTGTCGTAACATAATTTTTTTACTGAAAAATACCCTTCTACCCTCTCTCCTCTCCCCGCAAAATAACAAGTAGGTGAGGAGCAATAGCTGAAGAAAAGTAGAAAAATTTTCAATTCGTGCGGAAATAAAGCAGCAGCAAACATCAGAAAAAGTTTTTTTTTTCTCTTATTTCATGTTTTTCTTTTCGTCCTTTACAAAGGATTCCACGAAGAAGAAAAACTTCTCAGACGTTCTTCTTAAAATGCTCTGTAAAAATAACCGAAGTAACTTAGCAATACTTCTAAAAGTTGTAAAATTTTTTTTATAAAATCCTGACGGATGTGCACCGCACGAAAAAAAAAATGACATCTGGCTTACCTGACATTTCCCCTGAATGCACATGTCAAGGTTTCCAGGTCTGCATCGGGTCCCGTCCTGGACCCGGGTCGCAAGCTGGACAATGACGCTGGGCTCATCAAAAGGTTCTGACTCGTCGTCACCTTCGACCTCGACAGTGGATTCATCGTCCGGCAAATGGGCTGGCCGCCCCCTGGTGGGTGAAATAAGAAGAAAAAAAAATAATACTGTAGACAATGTATAATATATATAGATATAGTATATAGTATATATAGGTCCAGAATATGCCAGGAGCTGTTTTATGTTGATACTACGACACAGGAGCTGGAGGATAGGGATTCGTTAGGGTATGCGGGTAAAGTTGCCCAAAAATTCCCTTAATTATTTATTCGGACAGATTTTCATGAATATCTGATGAAGCGCCATAAATATTGCCCGGCCATTTATCTTTCGGGGGGGGCAACAGAGCACCGCGCGGACCTTAAGGAGGATCTTAGTGAGATGCTGCGGGCCATGTTCATTTTTGCAACCTGATATTCATAAAAGGTATGGTAAGCTGTAAAGTGCCGGGTCCAGAGGACCGCCTTCAAACGTTAAGAAGCTGGAAGGAACAGGCTTCACCTCGCCCCCTCCCAAGTGAAAGGACCTGGAAACTCTGGAGCAATGAGAGACTCTCCCTCTGGTTGCAAAACCAAAGCTATAACCATAACATGTTTATGCCGGGTCCATGCCTAGAGACCTGAATGCGTCCAGGGCCTTCCGGGGGCTCATAACAGCAAGACCAGAACTGAAATATTTATACCACTTGAATATTTCATTCGTGCACTGTGTTTTCGGGGTATCAAAGAGTCATGTGGAGCTATTGTGGCTTTTTCAGAAGTGGGATGGAGGGTGTGCAGCAAGCAGCATCAACTTGAGAGCGGTCCATGAGTGCTCCTCGATAGAGAGATGCCTGAACTTAGTTGAGCTATGTTTTATGTTCATCACAACGCGCCCTATAAATAATATGTTGGGAGAGTATTTACACAGGACCTGGAATAGAGCGAACGGCGCGGCCCTTTCGAGCATATTCTGGAAAAGGTGGCTGCTGCTGCTGCTACTGCTGTCGCTGACTAGTCCTATTTTATATACTATATATATTATTATTTAATTACAGAACCACTTTACCTGCAGGTTAGCGCACATGGTTCCACATAGTCGTAGTGAGGCGTCCATTTGAATAGGGTACCATCGTAGGGTACGTCATCGTATGCAGCACATTGATGTGCCCTAAAATCCTGTGAATCCGGGCATGGTTGCATATTGCAGATTTTATATCGAATTGTCTCCCCTTTACATCCATTCGGCGAATGACATCGTCTCAGCTGTTGGGATACACCTCCATCGCATGATCTAGAACATGTCGACCAATCTGACCACGGTGACCAGCCCAAGTTTTTTGCACGTTTTTGCTATAAAATAAAAATAAGGTAAATATCTAGAGGTATCTATATAAAAGATTTCTAAGTTCTTCGAGGACTCACCTCAAGTTCATTCTCCAGGTCGCTCTCTGTGGGCCATGTGTCGTCAAAGGCATCGCTAGCATTCAGCTTCACTGTCGCCGTACTGTGAACTATTCTGATTAAAGCCTGGAAAATAGAAAAGGAACTCAATTTAATAAATGTGTCTCAAGGATCTGGCGATGGAGAAAAACAAATTTATTTAGAGGAAGGTAATAAAGTTTGAATGAGTCACTACTTCAGATGTTTTTATTTTTTAACAAACTTTATATAAGAGAGGCTTCTTTGACTTTTTAGAGTATTAAATATTGAACCATAATAATTGCAAATCTATTGTTCCATAATTCTATTTATTCTGCTATCTGTTAATCCAATATCATAATTGATTTTTCCATTATAAACTTCACGTAGACCGTTTATTTATTTGCCTGTCTGTTAGTATGTACTTGTCTGTTTTTAATACCTTCTCGACTAGGAAAGAACTAGGGTAAGCTGGAATACAACCTGGATTAGGCTACAATAAGTCATACACTACCAGGGAAAGTCACAATAGGTTCTGATTGGGTCTGAATATGGAATTATCTGTTAGGCCATTACTGATCAGGCCTAGATTTAATATACCCATCATTTCCCTTAATTAATGCAAATAATCTCTAATTATACAATCAGGGTAATACAATTCTATACAAAGAATGGTGGATTATCTCCAAAACGAATTTTGTAGCGAATTTTGACATTTTTAGGGCATTTTTAGAAATATATGGTATTGAAAACTTATTTTGGTAATGCAAATAGTCTCCAATAATACAATCGTGGGAATACAAGTCCATAAAAAGAGTAATTTAATTCTAAACGCATCCTCTAGAGGAGATTTTTAGTGATTTTTTTCTGCCTTCTAGCTTTTAAGACAATTAAATATAGGATCGAAGTTACAAAATACAACATTTAGCTTTGTACCTAAACTTAAACATTGCCCAAAATCTATTTTTTAATGATTTTTATGCAGGTATCGAAAATCAAAATTATTTTAAATTTTTCAAACCAAAACATCATGTAGAAAAATTTTTCGGAAAATTGGTTCAAATGTAGCATTATGATTCTTATAGCCTAAACTTTAAAAATTTGTGATTTTTTCCATAAATATCAAAAGAAAAAACATTTTTTTTTTGAATTTTCATTTTTAAAATAAAAAATAAAAATTAGAATATGATTTTTATTTTTAAAATCGAAAATAAAAATCAGAAAATAATTTTTATTTTTAAAATCAATAATTCAAATGAGAAAATGATTTTTATTATAAAAATCAGAAATCAAAAATAAAAATCAGTAAATGACTTTTATTATGAAGATCTAAAATAAAAATCAAAAAAGGGATTTTTATTTTTAAAATCTGAAATAAAAATCATAAAATTATTTTTATTTTTAAAATCAGAAACAAAAATATATAAAAGATTTTTATTATTAAAATCAAAAATCGAAATAATTAAAAAGTGATTTTTACTATTAAAACCAAAAGTAGGAATCAGAATATAATTCTTACTCTCTTTTTTAAAATAAAAATAATTTTTTGATTTTTATTTCTGATTTTAAAACTAAAAATCATTTACTGTTTTAAAAAATAAAAAAAAAAAAAACCGCCGAATAACAAACTCGTTTGACTGTTGAGAGATTAAATTTATCGAATTCGACCGTTCATGATCACGTGAAACGCCTTGATTTAATTTCAAAACTCGACATATGGGTTCCACATGTTCTTACAGAAAGAAATTTACTCCGTCGCGTTGGCGTTTGTGAATCGCTTGTCAAACGTCAAGAAAATTATTCATTTCTGAAGCAAATCATCACTGGGGGTTGTCTAAAACAATGTTAAACATAAGAGATCATAGAGTAAAAGAGATGAACTGGCTCAAAGCACTTCGAAAAACCATCTGTTTGGTGGGATTTCAAGGGCAACGTTTCTTTTAACAATACCACGATCGATTCTGAAGTGTACTGTCATCAACTGGACAAATTGAATGATTCACTCAAACAGAAAAGGCCAGAATTGATCAATAGAAAAGTTATAGTTTTCCACCAAGATAATGCGAAACCTCACACAAGTTTTGTAGCTCGCCAAAAGCTTTTACTTGGATAGGATTTGGATCAGTTTTTTGCCAGCAAAGATCAGAAGTTTTATGAGCGTGGAATCATGAAACTACTAGAAAGATGGCAAAAAGTATTGCACCAATATGGAGAATATTAAATTGAATAAATCGACATGTATCTCGAAATGTAGCTTGAACCACCAGAAGCATATATGTATTATATAAAAGTATTTGAGAATATGGAAATTAATAGAAAACGATCAACTAATGATATTTTTGCTATTCGCCAAGGGATAGCTTATTATTTTACACAGGTACATAATTTTTTTGATATGTTTCCATAGATATGATGGTAAAATATACTAAATATTAAAATAGTGAACTATTGTTATTTACTTTTCATATTACTCCATATTTTTTACTTTGTTGTGTTAATGTTTGTAAGTTAATATAACATTTGTATACTCTTATAAGTCATATAGAATAGGATAAACTTTCAACGTCTCTATTAGAGCTTCAGTAAAATTATTGTCCAGACGAATAGAATATCTTTCGCACGACAGAGTGTAAGAAATTAGGTCAATTTATCTGAAAACTTCATAGTTTCTTATACCAATTTGTGATATTCGTCTAGATTAAATGGAATTCTATAGAATTTCTGAAATCAGTGGAGTTATTTAATTCCCACTAAGATACAAAGGCCAGACACAAAACTGACTTTAACTTCTAGAAAAAGGCACACTCACTATATCATCCGAAAAGCAGCAGACCCTTCAAATCGTAATTAGGTTAGAGATAGAAAAAACTGAAAAAACAACCCCAGACATTAGTTCACCCGCTGGCTGCCCTAGATGTGAGATATCTTTAGAAAAAGGAAAGGAAAGGAAAACTTTCTTCTCTTTTTTTTTCATGGTATACGGTCTGCTGTCCATTCATTTTGGGCGTGTTGGGATACAACAAACAGACATAGGCATAGACAAAAATACACCAAAAGTCCGTCCGTCCGTTCTTTGAATCGAAAAGCTCAAGGGCAATCGTATTTCCATTTTCTGTTCGAAATCATCTGAAATCAATAGGGATACTGAAGAAATCCTCTTGCTAATTCTGATTTTATTATTTGAGCATATGACAGGAAAAATTGACCCTTCGTCCATATCCTCATAAGGAATTCATTCACTTTTCCCGACAATTGAGCAAAAGGATTTTCTTTAGCTCCCAGTTGGGTGGTGTGGTGGTGGGTTTATCATCCGCATATATGGCCATTAAGTATTTTCCAAAACATATGACCAATTTGTATTGTATCAGTATATCAGATATTATTATTTCTCGTTAAAGTCCGTTTGTATGCGCTGCAGAGAGTAAAAATAATCGATCGCATTGGAGTCATTTCAATTATTCAGAGTGTAATTTCTTGAAAGTAGACTCACAGAATAAAAAAAACAAAAACAAAAGGGGATGATGTAGGGCAATCTAATCGCTCTGAGGTGTTTTAATGTACTGTGATTTTGCCTCGTATAGTTTTCCATTAGAAAGAAAATCTTTTGTTTCTGATTTCAGAAAAGTTTTATCGATAAAATTTTAGTAATTTTCACTGCTTTTTGGGCCAATTGAGTCCTGAGTGGCGGGTATAAGTCGTGTTTGCGATATTTGAATTATTCAGAACTTTTTCAGAAATACATCAGACCCGAATCCCGCCGTCGTCATCGTCGTCGTCGTCCCCGTCGATGACACAGAATACAGAGCTAGCCTTGAATAAATAATCTCTCTCCAATTGAAGCTTCACTGTCGCGCATTTTCAGGTTTTTGATATAAAAAAAAGAAAAATAAAGTGAAAAAAAAATGAATTCGTTCTGTTGCTCCCAATTTCCAAATTTTAGGTGAAGCAAAATGCGGAAAAAAAGGGTGGAATTTCACAGAGTGATGAAAAGTATCGACTGAGTGGAGCCCGCTGAAAAATTTATCTCAAACTTTCCATTGTATTGTAAAAGCCCATTTTCATCGGAATCGTATCGAGTTTCATGTATTGCAGGGTTATCTTTCGAAGTATTGTGAGGATAGGGTTAATTACATAGCACAAAAAAAAAAAAGTGTAGAATAACATAACAATTAGTCACGATTTTTACATAAAACAAATATGTTTTTAAGAAATTTTCACAAAAAGTATTGAATTGGACTAAGATTCAATACAATTTTCGTTTAGAAATATGTAAACATACAGTGAAAGTACAGCATTACACAGAAATTACTCATGATTTTTATTTATTTAGGTAAAGTTCCATTACAATATGTAAATTATTGAATTTTATTAAATCTTAGGGAAATATTCCTTTCGATTTATGTAAAAATGCACGTTTTTTATATAAAACAAGCATACTATTCCATATTTTGTGTGCACTTAAAATACAAAAATTCAAATGCCAAACGGTAAAAGTTTATTCAGCAAGGTGGCCCCACTGCCCACACATGCTATGTAGTATGCACATCTATAATCTTACAAAGAAACAAAAGAAAAATGTTATATTTTTTTAGTGAAATGATGTCTTTCTCTATTTCAAAACTTTCTTAGACACATGGATGGCAGCGTTGTCTTGTTGGAAAAGGAAATTCAACCTGCACAATTCCTCCGTTCGCTCAACCACAACTTCTAAGAGGTGAATATATAATTCGGGATTGATTTCTCCTGGAGCAGACTAAGTTGCGGCTTATTCTTTCCTCTTTGTTTAGCCTATTATCATGCCAATAGTACTGAAAATCATCACTATCACAAAAAAGCACTTTTTTCCAATTTTTGGTCCACCTGACTTAAGCAAAATTAGTCTATTTGCTTTATGTTCATTAGTCAGAAATGGTATTTTGTCTCCTTTTTAAAAAGTGAAAAGTTTACAATTTATGAAGAAAATAATTGATTTCTTGTTACTTGGCAGGAAATTTTTTGTATTTGTCTAGCATTAAATTTTTTATTCCTAACGAATCGGAGATTTTTTCATATTTTTTTAAGCAATTTTATAAAATTATGGATAAACACCAATTTTTCTTATCTATCATCCGATAAAAAAGTTCACAGTCTTTCACTGCAAATTATATTATTTACTGAATGTTTTATATTGAAACACGCTGATTTTCCATTTTAGGACACTTTAATATTTAACGAATTTAAAAGTTTTGAGGGTAATTTTCAAACATCACACTAAAATTTGTAGTGTTGAAAGCAATTATTACTAAAATATTAAAAGAAAACTCACGATTCGATGAACTTATTAACTTTTAACTCCTTTAACAATTTCAACAATAATTTATACATTGAACACTAAAACAATCCTTAAAAATGTGATCACTAAAATACATCAATATTAAACTACTTACACTTTTCGGGAAACAATTTTCTGTGCTTCCAGATTAACACTTTTTATTTCCGATATAACACAATGCATTTAGGTGTTTTTATTTGAACTTCCATCACTGTGTAGGAAGTTTTGTAGTTACCTAATGTTGTTTAAATTTACACGTCTACAAGTTGTCACTAATTTTAGAGAAATATTTTTTAACTGTGTACCCTCAGAAAAAATTTTAGTGAGAAAGTGCGTTTGCATGGATTATTTTAACACTTTTATTTTCAGACCTAATACCCTCTAAGCTGCAATGTGGAGCCCATTAAGCTTATTTCCCCCCCAACACAAAATGGATGAAAGTGGGGGTATTTTGTGGAAATTCAAATCGAACATGATTAAGTGCGTTGCCACCACCCCACACTAAGGGCATTTTTCAGTGCGTCGTTTTGTTCGCATTCTACGAGCATAATCATCTCCGTTCGAGTATTGCTTTCAGCCCTTATAATTTATTTACGTGGACAAGGGATCAATAATTTATTGTCTAAAAAGAATCCTGATGTAGGCAAGATGCTCTGACATCGCTCAAAACAGCATGTCGACCGTGTCTACCTTGACGTGCCCTTGCCTAGTAGGTACCTACCTATAAAATTTTCATAGTTGTCTTTTCTAGGCACATTTTCGGTACGTGTGCCCGACCGACTGTCACTCACTCACCTGGCCCGAGATTTTCTCTAGAATCATAGAATCTAAAATGGTAAAGGTGAATCAATTAACGCATAACTCCTCATCCCCGCATTTTACGCATTTGTATTTCTATTATTATTATAATTATTATTAAAACAGTCAGTTGAAGCTTGAAGCGCATATAACGAGGCTAATGGGATTAGCGCGTCTCTAAGTCCGCTGCTGCGTGCATGTTTACCCCAACCGATCAAGTTTTGGCGTAATCTTAGACTCGTGCCTGCATGGTAACAAATTGCCGCCCTTTTGGGGCTTCCCCTCTAATCGATGTAAGCAGGTTTAGAGGGGATTTTTTCAATAGTGCGTTCGCCGGGCAACACCCGTTCGTATCACACATAGAACATATGTTCGATGTATGCTAAATCGGTCAGAGACATGCCCGAAAGCGGCTGCTGCTTCTGGGGGTTTTGCTGCTCCACATTGTGTAATGTGTGGTGTTCTGTTTTTCCGGGTTAGAGAGAATCAACTCCCAACTCCACTCGAATAATACGTGTGGGGGATGACTACACATTTTTTGCTGTCGTAGGTCGTTCGCGGAATTCATTTTTCTTTATTTATTTTTTCTTCTTTAAATAATACGAAAAAGATATTGCATTTTATGGTTAAACTGAAAACAAATATTTAGGCGGATGTATTTCTTTCACACATGAAATATGCATCATTTCTTTTAAAAGAGAGCTTAAAACATTTTTGTTTCCCTCTAATTTTATGATATTTTTACTGTCACGTATAGATTTTTTTTAGGCTGAACCATTTCAGGGAGAATCCATGAGTGGGATTAAAATTTCTATCCGTCCAATTTTCGCTTAAATAAACGTCCACGAACTGAAATCGGACACCTATCAATAAATTGCAGTATGTCCAATATAGAGATAGAATCGGAATATTGTGTTCTATATTTTTGTGTTGATTTTAGTCATACAAAATAAAATGTGTTGCAGTGCACTTTTCTATTTCAAGCTTTTCCGGCATTTTATTTAGAATTTCATTTGTAACTAAATGGAAATCAATTTCAGTATTTTTTTTTTTCTGTTTTATGCAAACTTAAAAGAGAATGACTACTTTTCGGATTTTGAAATATACTATATATGTATTCAGATATTAAATACCACAAATTTATGTATGATACACTGATGTAAACTGAGTTGACACTTTCGATTGACGAGTTTTGATGTAACTTGAGCAAAAAATTTATGTTGTAGATGCAAATTATTCACAGATATCTTGAAAATCAGCTACAGAAATTTAATATTTCACAAAAATGAGATTACAAAAATTCCAAATTATCCCCCCAATTCTACATAAAAGTTAAGAACTCTTAACCTCTTAATTGTTTTTAAAAATCCCTTTAATTCAAGAGATGGACCTCTTTTTGTAGAAGAATTCACAAATTATAAGAAATCAGTGTATTTCTAATATTTGTTCAATAATGTGGTAGCATATTAATTCCTTTAAAAGGATTTTTGATAGTAGTTAAGAGGTTAAGAGCTCTTAATTTTTATCCAGAATCGGTGAGTATATTACACAAATGTCACGAAAATGTGAATTAGTGAAAATCAAAGTATAGTTAAGGGGTTATATACAGTCAGGAGTCCCAAAAAAGTAAATTTTTCAAGAATTTTTCTTGAGATGACCTTTTAAGTTATTAATGTAAAACTTTTTACATATACTATGGTAACTCTTGAGTGTATTTTAATGTTTTTTATTTGTAAAAATTATTATTTGAAAAGCTGCTGCAGCTAATCTCCGGGAGCAACTCCAAAAAAAGGCGTTTTGCGGTGAGCACGATAGCTTTGGACTGGATCATCCAAAATGAAAAAACCAAAAATATTTCGTTAACATATTGTTCTATCTTATAATTAATCGAAGGAATAAGCAAAATAAAAAATTTTGACAAAATGGCGGCTATTAAAAAAAAAAAAATTTATTTTTAACAAAAATGTTAGCCTTAAATTGTTTATAAAATGGAAAATATTTATCGGTGAGAAAAAACCTTCGATTACTTACTAACAAATATACTTAAAAAGCTTGTGTTAAAATTTGAAACTGATCAGTTCAGCTGTTTCCAAGAAATCTTGCTCACCGACTTTAAAAAGACAGTTTTGAAAAAAAAAAACGCGTTAAAAGTTTCAAAAGCACCTTACATATAGTAAAAATATCATTACAAATATGCGTGTAACTTCGAGAATATTCACCGGATTGACATCAAATTATCTGTGGGTATACTTAAATATATGTACATTACGAAAAAAGATCGATTTTCTGGAAATCCTTACTGTATACAACCCCTTAAGTGTCAGGTATAAATAGGGCCTCTTCTTATTGTGGTTCATCTTTAATTAGACTTTTAATTTATTCATTTTATAATATTGTTTTTTAAATTTAAGTTGAAACTCAATAACAATTCAAAAGAGAATGACAAGCATAAAAATTATACTATATACTATACAGGTCAACACCAACTTAGACACCGAACAAATGACAGATCATTTTTATATAATTTTTTCCATATATTGGAAATTCAAATGAAAGTTTGAATCTTAAGCTTTTATATAAAAGATATATTTCATTATTTCATACAACATTTATAAAAAGCATGTTCCTCAAGATGTTTAGTAAAGATTAGAATACAGGCTTCCATTTAAGTCATATTTCAAGCTTTCAATGGTTATTAAACATTTTTAATACACGATTTTTTCGCACTTTCTAACTCAATTTTTGTCCAAAATGGGAGCTAAATGGACATTTTCGTATGTCAATTTATAATCAACGGAAAAAATCCTATATAAATGAAGTGAAATTGAATTTATTCACCAGTATTATTTGTTTAGTAGTTCTATAAGGAATTTTAAACCTTAATTTTAATTAAACGCTTCTTTTCATTGTAAAACGCCAACAATTTACTATTCTGGGTTTCAAAATACTTAATTGATTTATTGGGCTAGTCAGGATTTTCAAAAAATCAATTTATTTTTTTGATTTTTGCATTTTCTTAAAGTATGATGTTTCGAAAATATTGTGTAAAAATTGCAAGTAAATCCAATGAATAGTTTTCGAGATATCCTACAATTACTGAAAAACTCTCCGTCCATCGCATCGATGGGCGAGTGTAAAACTTTAAATGAGTTTTTTTCGAAACTATGTCTTCAAAGTCGGTGACCACTCTAATTCAAAAACCACTTAATGGATTTGAATGAAATTTATACAGCTTATAGAAAACATAAAGAACTAGGGCCTGATTGAAGGATTTTGATGTTGTATTAAAACTAATATTTTTTATAAACAAAGAAATAGTGATTTTTATCCTTGAAAACGCGCGACTAAATTATCAGAGCCCGTAATTTTGATCATTTAAAAAAAAAAAAAATCAATTAGGCCCGAGATTAACGATTAAACTAATAATTTTTGTTTGTTTGATTGATTTTCAATGAACCCGTAAAGTAGTACCATGATCACCGCAAAGCACTACTTGTGGGAAGGGGGCCAACAAATATGGTGATAACTTAGTCTACAATAAATGTTTTGTTTTAAAATTTTTGTTAAATAAAGTTAAAACATAACATAATAACTTTGTATTATTTGTTTTATAAAATAAATTAAACTACTGTAAAAACAAAATTATTGAAAATACTGATTTTTTCACTACGCTGACTAGGCCTGCCCCTTAATTGAGTGTTATTTTTTAAGAATACCCCCCACAATTTTGTTGTCATATTTTCATTGCATATTATTTCAAAAAAATTGTGTACAATTCGTGTGAAAACACTGAAATCTAATTCGTGGAAATTTATTTCCGAAATCAAGACTAAGTTGTAAAGTATTCGTCGTATTATATGAAATTTCGTCTCCAAAACTTCGACATATTGCTTTAAACTGGACGGCGCTATGCGCCATACAGCGACCGAAGCAATCGATTTATTGAAAAGATAATTTGGTGAAAATCTTATTTCAAAATTTGACTGATAGGATCGGATATGTAACTGACAGCTATATCGGATAATAATATTATAATAATAATTTTAATTGTTAAGAAATTATCTTTCGAATAAAACCAAATTTATGGTCACTTACATATTCAATTTTTATGTTATATTAAATTAAAAATCTGGACAAATTCCATAGTGCATAAAGCGAGAGCTATATTCATATACATATTATAGAATTTAAAAATGTCATATAAATACAGCTTCAAAAGTGTTTTTCGATATGTTGTACAGTTTTTATAAAAACAATTTAAAGAAGTAATTTTTTATTTCAGCATTCTGAACGGAGTGTATCCTTTTAAGGGGTTAGGTGGGTTTGAAAATTTCAAAAAATCGATTTTTGTTTTTTCGTCTTATTAAATAGTACAATATGTTTAAAATATTCTCCTAAAATTTCAAATCGATCCGAGTAAAATTCTAAGAGATAGACCCTTCGGAAATTCCGCCCATCAGGCCACGTCAGTGCAGCGCTTTAAACTTTAAACGCGTTTATCTCAAAACTCAATTTTTTAAGTCGGTGGACATGATTTCTCGAAAAGTTATGAAGCGATTTTGTTCAAATTTTGCACACATCTTTGAAATAACATTATCTAGTTAATGAACGAAGGATTTTTTTTTTTTTATTACAACTAATTTTTTCGGGCCAATATATGGCGAAAATTTGACCAAAAAATGTGTTTTTTTGTTCAAAGTCTGTCAAAAATTCAAATTTTTTTTTTTTTTTTTTTTGCTTCGTTCATTAACGAGATTTATCCATGTACCATCGAAATATTTTTGGTTTTTTGATTTTAGATGAACCAATAATGAGTTATGCTGTCCACGGCAAAAGCATTTTTTTTTTAGTCGTCAAGGGAGATGAGGTACCAACGGCTGAGTTTTCGGAATTTTTAAATAAACATTTCACAAAATACTCTTTAAATATGTATCTTTGATATGCTGAATTGTTTAAATAAAATATATGATTCTATATATTAAAAAAAAAATTGTAAAAATCCCCATTTTTTGAACCTCTGAAACCCACCTAACCCCTTAAATGAAAAAAAATTGGGTGTTGTTATTAAAAATCTCAACATACTTAGCGGGTATTTTTCACTAAAAAATTTAAAAAATCGATTGATAAGAAAGGTGAAAAAAATTGCTGATATTTTCATATATTTTTAATCTCTCTAATTAAACGTAACTATTTATCATTTCCATTTTCGGCTTATTATGTAGAATTACAGTCATTCTAAAAAGTAATTTCTGAAATGTTCAAGTCATCTTTTCTACAAACTAGAAGTGATATTTATGAAAAGTCATAGTTTTAATATATTTTTTTTTTTAAAACTAACCTTTCTATTAAATGGAAAAAAAAAATTTTATTCATAGCAATTGTGTTCATATTGAAAACAACTATTTTATTGAACTCCAAGTAGCAATCCTTCCTTAAAGAAAAACTGTAATATCTCATTTGTTAAAACTCGCTCTATCGTTTGCATTGTACAGAATTTTATGCATAAAAATTCGTATATGTTTCTTAGATAATAAATACCTTTTTTGAGATACCATAATCAAATAAACGGATATATATTTTATGTATAATTTCCATATCTGCGAAAGTTATTATACATCCACGTCACTTTCCCCAAGGGCGCCTTTAAATAAATGAACCACCCTTTATGTGTTGACTGGACGGAGTAACGAATTTGTGAATTATGCAAAGAACGTTTTTATTCGCCTGTTGGTTCTTATCACCCTGTATAACGTTCCAGTAAAAGCTCCACAAAAAACCCCTAAGTATTTAAACCCGCTTTAGTACTGTAACCCCTTAAAAAACAAAAAAAACAACAACCTTCTATAAAGGTACACCGCTACCGTGCAATGCAAAAAGCATAAACAGCCTAGCCGAATGTTTTGTGTTTAATAAAAAATTTATGTTAAAAAAGCAAAAACAAAACAAAACAGAAAAAAAAACAAGGAACCTGATTTACGGTAGGCATAAATCCAGGCACACGGTTCCCCGTAAATTACATAACTCATGCCTGGGAACAGGCCCAATAATTTAAACTGGGTGCATACACCGGGTTTTTTGCGGGGCGCAGTAAAAATAAATAATAATCCTATCGCAAATTGCTAACAATAAGATCAGCTTACGTCCGGGGAATAATTTGCTTTTGATGTAATAATAAAAATGCAAACAAAATGCTCGTACAAATTATTCACAACCGCGTAGCATGCAGCAATTGTGCAGCTTAAATTAAAAAAGAAATGAATTTTGCTGGATATTTTGGCAGAAAAGAGACATCTTCGAAGGCGAGTTTACGAGTAGAAAAATGTTTTTATCACTCGACAGAACTGTGAAAATATTATTAAGTGAATTTTTTCCTGGAATTTTGTTTGTTATTCCAATCGTATAAGAGAGCCGCCAGCAGAAGCTAAGACGATACGGAGCTGTAGAAAAGTAAAAAGACATCCCCATTGCAGAGGTCATTCTTGAAAGGGATGCGAATGTGCCTTCCAGAATGCTTTGACTCTCTTCCATATTATCAAAAGGCAGTGTGCACTTTCAAAGGGATGGACGCAAACTAAAAGGATTCCTGTCCTTATCCCGAATTGCAGTGAGAAGGGAATTTCAAGAAAATTTAATATAACTCTCCACAATGTGACTGGGAATACCATTCCGAAGTTAGACAAATATTCAAAACATATTTTCCTATCACCCTGTAGGCGGTATGTATGAAATATTTTCCTCCTATTCTCAAAATAGGATAAACAGGAAAATCCTTTGAATTTTTGTTAGGACATCAATTATTAAAATCATGTTTTCTCACCCCTTCCTTTAGTTATTTAATTGAATGAAATGAATCACATACATTTTTCAGAGAAATCAAAATAAATTCGATACAAAAACAAGCTGATTTAATCCCATTGTCTTTTTTAAGGTTCAGACGGAACCTTATTATTCTCGATAAAATGTCTTTCGATCCAAAATAACTTTTATATACAATATTATGAATTTATTTTGCTCAAAATAGAAAATCGCAGGGTTAGGGGGACAATTACTTTTAATATATGAAAATTGAATCGAAAAATAAAATGTTTGTCTACTCTACGAAAAATAAAATATTATGTGGGATGTCATCTTTAGGAGATATTCAATATGAATGTATTTTTAAAAACTCAATTTATTTTCAAAAAAAAACAACAAAGTTACGTCAAAGTTGATCTTTAGGCTTCTATTGATAGTAGGTCTATTTAAAGAACTATTGTTGGACATATTATTTAGTTTATCATGTAAATAGCCACTTTTGAACAGACAGTCTAAAATATGTTCAATAATACACTGCCGTTTAAAATTAAGGGATGATTTAAGGTGTTTGTTAAATTAACAAAAAAAAAAAAAAAAAAAAAAATTGTGAATGCCAATTCTTTCAAAAACATCGAGTGTAAACATTTTCAAAATGATACTTTCAGCTTTTTTATGACGTTAAAAACACTTCTCTATGATTATTATTTTGGGAGATATGGAAGTTCAAACTTGAAAATGACGTTTTTGCTTTGACATTTCATAGTTCGGTTGAACACCACAGGAGAATTAAAAAAAAAAAAAGCAATTTACAGGGTAATCAGGGGTACAATAGTCTGTAACGAAAACAGAAAATATCAGTTTTTCCGTAAATAAATCAGCGCCAAATTTTCTAAAAAAATGCAAAACGTTTTTTTTCGGCTTTTTTCCAAATTAACCCATTAACCCATTAATGCGCAAAACGAGGATTTTGTGCACGCAAGTTCAATTGTACGATTCGAATAGCAAATTGGGGCGAATTTCCTCCAAATTCGTATATAAGGGGTTTTTGAGGGAGCTTTTTCAGAATCTGGCATTTGTTTTGCATAAAAACTTCAAAAACCCTATTATTTTTTTGGTTTTTTCAAAAAAGTGCCTATTTTTTTGGTCATTTTTCGTCTCAAAGTCGATTATCTTGTCGTTGCTGCTATTGAATGATCATATAACTACCAGAAATCGCGGTCCGAATGTCTATACTTTCTCAAACCATAGTTTTGAATTTTTTTTTTTGCTTTGGTTTTTGCAAAATGGCCATTTTGTACAGCAATGTAATAAAAAACTTCGCGATTTTTTTAAATGAAAAGCATCAACTTTATAGAAAAAATGTATATTACAAAAAGTGCTTATAATTAGCCAAGGAAAACATGGACATTTTTTGGACTATTTTTGGTTTTTTGGATTTTTGAAAAATTGGCCACTTTGGACAGCAATGTAATAAAAAACGTCGCGATTTTTTGACACGAAAAGCATCAACTTTACAAAAAAAATTTATATAACAAAAAGTGCTTATAATTAGCCAAGGAAAACATGTAAATTTTTTCAGAATTTTCTGGACTATTTTTGGTTTTTTGGATTTGGCCAATTTATGAAAAATCCAAAAATGTCCCGAAAATTCTGAAAAAATTCACACGTATTCTTTGGCTAATTATAAGCACTTTTTGTGATATAAAATTTATTCGTATAATTGATTCTTTTTGAGTAAAAATATCACCAAATTTCATCATAAAAAAACTTGGTGATATTTTTACTCAAAAAGGATCAACTATACGAATAAATTTTGTATGACAAAAAGTGCTTATAATTAGCCAAACAACACGTGTGAATTTTTTCAGAATTTTCGGGACATTTTTTGATTTTTCATAAATTGGCCAAATCCAAAAAACCAAAAATAGTCCAGAAAATTCTGAAAAAATTTACATGTTTTCCTTGGCTAATTATAAGCACTTTTTGTTATATACATTTTTTCTATAAAGTTGATGCTTTTCATTTAAAAAAATCGCGAAGTTTTTTATTACATTGCTGTACAAAATAGCCATTTTGCAAAAACCAAAGCGAAAAAAAAAATTCAAAACTATGGTTTGAGAAAGTATAGACATTCGGACCGCGATTTCTGGTAGTTATATGATCATTCAATAGCAGCAACGACAAGATAATCGACTTTGAGACGAAAAATGACCAAAAAAATAGGCACTTTTTTGAAAAAACCAAAAAAATAATAGGGTTTTTGAAGTTTTTATGCAAAACAAATGCCAGATTCTGAAAGAGCACCCCCAAAAACCCCTTATATACGAATTTGGAGGAAATTCACCCCAATTTGCTATTCGAATCGTACAATTGAACTTGCGTGCACAAAATCCTCGTTTTGCGCATTAATGGGTTAATATAAATAATTTATATCTGATACATTTTTATGTGTCTTTTCCTTAGTTCTCTGTGAAATGTGGAAAAACAGGCGATTTGTGCGATCACTGTTTGTATTTATCTAATTTTTTTTATTATTATTTAAACTTTGAAAAAGGACAAATATTTTAACCTGAGCATATTTGAAAATTGTCTAAGCATATAATATGTATATGTCATAGAGCTTTTTAAATGCCACGATACATCAATTAAAATAATTTGACGCATAACTTTTCATCCCCCGAGATATTTTCATGCTGTCAACCAACCTCCACCGTTTTTCGGTAATTAATATAAAATGACTAATTTCCGTCATCATTCCCGTCATTATAAACACAAATTGTTTTGGAACAATCAATTTAGGCCTAGTGATTTTATTATCCTCAGTGTTGTGTATACAAACCTCATCTCGTCGTATTCCGAGGAAAAAGGTTAAACTGCCAAATTACTTAATTAGTAATCAACTTAATGTAATTAGGCGGCATGATTTAAGCCGGTTTACTTGGATGATAATTATATATAGTAAGATATACGTAAATAATGTTCTAAATACTGTTCAATGTATGTCTGATATGAGGGAGGAAATTGAAATATATTTTCTGAATATTTTTATCAGAAGTCAAGGCAAATAGGGAGCAAGTACAAGAAGTCAATATTGCAAGAAAATAACAAATAATATGCTCCACTAACTCCACTTTTCAAGAAAAGATGTGTGCATATAAAATTCTCTTGTAAGACAGATCACATTTTCTGTACTTGAAATATTGTCATAACTTGTTGTTTAGTAATGAAAAGGAATCGATTGTGATATTTCAGAGAGGAAACAGAATAAAAGGAATAAGATAAAATATCCATAAAAATAAGCAGATTAAATTTTATTTGTTATTTTGTATAAACAACTATGAATTACAAACTTATGGGAAAACAGTCCAACTAGGTATTAACGTGTTTTAAATACTACTTAACTACCTTTAGAGTTAAGACCTTGCTTTTAAACTAGATCGTGTAATTACCTTACACCAGGTAAACGCCACTTTCAAAGGTTTATTGAATTTTAATGAGCTTAAGTGTGAAAACCTCCCCTCCGCAACACATGTCGGTTTGACTGAAACAGAATCTGCAAATTATGTGGAATAAGTCGATTCACAAAAACTCCTGTCACTAGCTAATTACATGTTGGGCGGGGGGAGGGCTTAATTAAGAGCCTCATTAGGTGCATTTAGGTGATTATGGACCATTGACGTGCCAGATATTTATGTATTTATAGCGTGAAACATCTGAAGCCGTTCGCCGCCGCCGCCGCCGACTTCGTTAATCCGCCCATTGAACGAGATGTTGTGGAAAATATGCGAAGATGTGCCCTAAGGAAATATGTTTCTAAGATGCTGACTCCTTGCTCGGATGCTTCACTTGATGTATTTATGAATTTTCTTGGAAATCGTCGAAGGAGTATTTTTTTTTTTGCCCTTTACTTCCATATCTTTTGCCCCGCAGCAGCAGTGGTGGAAGCAAATCAATAATATTTCAAGGAATCTCTTTTTAACCGGGGTACGTTTCAGTTGATTCGCTGACGATATTTGACTTTTGTTACTTACCAACATCGTCTTTTTGAGAAATTCCCGGAATATTTCACCGATAAGGGGATGAACTGAGGTAACAAGGAGCACACTCTAACCTAGGAGGATACTGTGGCGCGTTTTGAAGATATATCTTCGATTTTAGTCTTTAAGGAAAGAGCTTCTCTACTTTTGGGATGCAAAAACAAAGGTATGATAGGATAAACAAAAAATATATAAGTATATATTCGATATTAAAAACATATTGTCTGTCCAGATGGTATTTGCGTTATTCGGATTTTTAGGGCTCTGCCATACTAGATGATATAACTAAAACATCATCGTTAAAAGCTCCTTTGTAAGATGAATAAATAACCAAAAAAATGTCTCGTAAAAAATTTACCTATATAAAATTTTTTTATTTCGTCGAGTACACCCAAAAAATGGATATCCTTGGTAAATCAATGGTTTTTATGTGATTATTTGTATGTTCCATAAATTAATCAGAATTCGTATATAAATAAAATATTATAAAAAATGTTTTTTTAAGAGCTGCCGGATTTCCGATATAGATAACTGTCATATGAGCTGTCATTTGTTGTAATTGTTAATGTCATTTTTATTCGGTAAGGACTAACATTATACTACAGAAAGATTTACACCGCAACTACAATTCTAAATCGTGGAAATTTATTTCCAAAATCAAGGATTAGTTATAAAAATATATAGAGCACTTCGTGAATTTTATAAATCGATTTATCGTCCATCAGAACGTGACATTGATGTTTACCACTTATGGTATCAACAGGACGGCGCTAAGTGTCATACAGTGACCGAAACAATTGATTTATTGAAAGAACAATTTGGTGAAAATCTTATTTCAAAATTTAATTGATAGGATTTTTAATATTAAATTTTAACCAAATTAAAACTAAATTTTTCGTCAATTATTCAATTTGTATGTTATATTAAATTCAAAATCTGGACGTGCTTAAAGGAAGACCTTTACTAGTAAGATATTGTATATATCCTTTTAATAGAATATCCCATTAAAAATATAACCATACAAAGCTGATATTTCATCTATGTTTAAATAAGAGAGCGGCACTTTGAAAATTAAGAATTGAAATCTATTAAATTAGCATGTATCAGTAGAGCATATACTTAACATAAATTGACTGTTACCAAAAAAATGTGAATGAGAAACAACATTAATTTGACAGGATTTCTATTAAACAAAATTTGATGTTCCATAATGTGATATCACATAAGTTTAAATCAAAATGGGACAATGAAATAAGTTCGTGCTGGCAAGGAAGCATTGCCCTGCGTCATATTATAAAGAAATTCAATTTATATGTCTTTTTTTGTTAATATAATAATTCGTCTTTTTTGGAAATTAATATAGCTTAGGTTTTTTTATTTTGAGATTGTCTATCAATTAGTTTCGAAATTATAGGTATATAAAAAGTGGGTATAATTTCTTTAACACTAGATTTACTGAGGGGTAATTTTCACCCGTGTCAGTTTATTTTAAACTAGCTGGGTTACCCGGTTTCACCCGGCGTTGGGTAAATACTTACTAATTAAACACTTCTCAAATGTACTAGTTTGTTATATCCTAGAAGTTGTTTCAACCCGAAAACCCCTTTATATATCCGCCATCTTGAATTTCCAAATCTTAATAATATTCAAAATTATTAGCCTTAAAATAATCATTCTAGCAATTTTCATTAAAATCCGTTGAAATCGAGAAGTTTTGGTCGCCATATTAGGTCCGCCATTTTGGATTTGTATATTTTGATAACATTCAAAATCAGTGACCTTAAGATAATCACTGTATTAATTTTTATTCAATCCGTTGAAATCGAGAAATATTGGCCGCCATATTGGATCCGCCATCTTGGATTTGTAAATTTTGATAACATTTAAATTCAAAATCAGTGACCTCAAAACAATGATTGTACTAATTTTCATTAAAATCCATTGAAATCGAGAAATCTTGGTCGCCATATTGGATCCGCCATCTTGGAATTCTAAATTTGGACAGCGGATTTGAAATCAGCATGCCGCAAAACCCCTATGTACCAATTTTCATGAAAATCGCTTCAAATTTAACATTTTCAGCCGCTATCTTGGATCCGCCATTTTGAAACTGTATTATCCGATATAGGCTATGTTATTCAGGGTGAATGTAGCTTTCTAATGGTGAAAGAATTTTTGAAATCGGCATAGCAGTTTTTGAGTTTATTCATTACAAACATACAAAAATACAAATCTTTCCTCTTTATAATATTAGTGTAGATTTACTATTTCATAGACGAATTATATCGTACTTATTACAAATTTCTTGATTAATCATTATACATGTCTTATAAACATTAATCAAGATATTTTCAAAAAATACAGCATGCATTTTACTGGAGAAAATAAATTCAAATTAGACTACAATGGGTCAAAATGACCACTCGGTAAACCTAGTGTTAAATCTACTTAGCAGTTTATGTAGATTCATCATTCTGTAATTAAACTATCTAAGAACAAATTATAATTTTATTTAATAATTTTATGTTTCTTTTCAGACAATTTTATACGTATTGATTTTTGTCTATTTAATTTTTGGCTGCGATATTTTCGTATCTAATTTAAAAACTTTTTTTTTCTAAAGCAGAATTTTGGCTGCTAAGATGTATCATATTTTTTTAAACCCCTCAACGAAAGCTGATAGTCATTATTTGTAATAATTTGTTTGTTTCTCATTAATTCTTATATGATTTTCTGATCAAAATACACTCTACATTTCGATCTGTGTGTATTGCAATTTGTCTTGGTTAAAAATATATTCCAAAATAAAGAAATGAATTTTAAAAATCGTTAGCCATGTTGGCGATTTGTTAACCGAATCAAAATTTATAAAAGAATGATATATACGTACTGATATAGTAGTTTTCTGCTTGTAGATCGTCTGCTAAAGATATGCTATGGATATACATATATTATAAAAAATCCAGACTGCATCTTGAAATCTCCTCCTATCTGCACAAAATCCCTTCCATAGCCCAAGAGCAAGGAGGAAGCACTACTTTCTGCTAAAAACACAAAAATTGATTCATTCATCTTAACGTCCATTATTTCAGGACATCATTCCCTCTTCGCCACAGCGCCATCTTCCGGACGGGCGGACAAGCGGCTGAAGCATCCCGAAAATGGATTTCTTAGCAAACAAATCCGACTTGAAAATACTTCTTCTTCGTATCCTGGAGTTGTTCACCGCCAGCATTAACCCGAATTCCCACTTTCTTCTCTCCCGGGGCATCATTATGTGTCCTGAGACGTCCAATTGCATTTATAAAAGGCGAAGAAAAAAAAAAACCCCGAAAAGGAAACGCTTCCGCTTCCCTTCGAGGACTAGTCAGTCATCTTGCGGGTGGGAAGCATTTGAATAATTCATCCGAAATGCAAAGATTTATGGCTACACCGGCTCCAGACGTTCTGGCAGCAAAGATTATATACGTACTCTATCCCGAAAAAAAGCGACAAGGGACAGATCCCTGAAAATGCTCCCTTTTTTTTCATATTATATTTTAACTATCTTACAAAAAAAAAAAACGTAGAGTATTCTATTCAATCCTTAATAGTAGGTATATCCTTTTTGCCACATTTGTATCTGAAATTATTGTATCTGATTGGTTATAAGATATTTCTAAAATTTGATAAAAATGTTACATAGTTTTTTCGCAGATTTAATGAGAAATACTAAAATATAAAGCCCAAAGTCGTTTTCCAAGAAAAGTGAGTCAATTACATGAGTAAAGGTGTTTTTTTCCATTTCAAATCCTGTTAGTTGTCTAACATAAACGCCATAAACCATAAAGTTGCAAATTTTCAAAATCAAAAATTTACATAGATTTCAGTCATATAAAAAGCTAAAGGTTAAATAAAAGAATGGTTGAAGAAACGATCACTGACTTACTGAAGCGAATAAAGGGTCCCTTCTTAGATAATATTAAAAATTGTGAAAATAATTGTGTTTTTCTACAGATTAGGAATCCGAATACAAAAACAAAATTTTGAAAATGGAAATCGGTATTCTCTCAAAATTGCTAAAACTATAATATGATATATATTTTGCAAAAAAATCGGCACATATGGGAAATTCTTTTAAAAATACTATAACACATTTTTTAAATTAATCTCTTCAACTTTTTTAAATGAAGTTTGCTAATTTGAGTTTGAATTGCCGTCATGTGATGATTTGGAAGAAAATAAAACCGAAAACCACTATTTCCTCTATTTTCGAGGGTGTTCTTTCCAATGGTAATGGTTAAAAATTCTCCACAAAAATGTAACCATGAAAAAATCAAAAATACGCTAAAAAACCTGATTTTTTGATGATTTTTTTGTTGTTTAAAATGATTTTTCGTTCCCTTTTGATTTTGTTCATGCCTTAAACAAAAAAAAAATCGCGACCTCGCTGTTTGAACTAAAAATATATGCTGTTATTTTTATGTAAAAAAACTTTAGCAAGACAAAATGGCGGCTAGAACAAAAAATTTTTTTTTCGAAACTTGACGAATTCTTTCTTGAAAACTATATAGACTTTTATTTTGTTTTTTAAGAAAATGTCTTTCTTACTGCCAAAGAACACTCTCCAATTTTTTCAGTAGGATCTGATGAAATTTTTGGTTTTTCAAAAAATCACTAAATCGAAATTTCGATAAACGTAGTCAAACAGTCTGAAAAAATTCGATAGTGTTATTTGAATAATATTTACGATGAAACATTTTTGTGATTAACAAATTTTTCAAAAAACAGGTATATTAATTACATGAATTTTTGGAGGAAATTTAGGAAAGACCTAAATTTTAGGAAATTGCTTAACAGTTACGCAAGTTACTGATGATGTCGCTGCGTTGAGTTGATCAAAAGATAAAAATAAACTGATGATGTGTATACTATGAAAATTCCGAATTTATGAATCACCCTGTAACTCTTAAATGGTTGAGATTGGCCTCTCCTTGGCATACAATTTTTTCTTTGTCTAGGTAAGATCTTTCACCTCACTCATTTTGGCATACGCTATGTGAAACACCCTGTATAGTAAAACTGTGAGACCACTAACTGTTGGACGTAGTGGAAGTGAAAGAACACTCTTAAACGAATGCATCTAATTTGGACCACTATTGTTGTAGGTATTGTGGCCCTGGCCATATTGATTGTATGCAGGAACACAGTTTCCCTTGTGATTTAAAATATTGTTTGCTGCTATTCATTAGTGTATTTATTGATACTTCTAGATGGCTAGGTACAAACAAAAAGGAAGACATGGAATGCTGATCAAACGAAAAGACCAATCGAAGCAGTACATTATTATTATTATTATTACTGTAGGGGCGAAAGGCTAAATCAGCCTCGTGATAATTGCGACCAATTTCTAGGTCTATTGTGAGTCCCCGATTTACTCAAGTGTTAAATTCGCAAGGCCTTTAATTAGACCAATTATTATGGTGGGATTTGTATTCCATATCACTTTGGATTGTGGGAATGCGTCTTCTATGAACTATGGGGTATAAGAAGGCTGTTACACATTTTTCAGTACCAAGAATGACATTGAGGAGGCATTTAGTAGTACAGAAACCACAGAAGAAAAAAGGTAAATTATTATGCAATTGCATCCTTTTATTATAAAATTTTTTCTTGAAAGCTATAATTTTATTTACATTTCCAAACTTAATTCCTTTGACTAACAAGGAAACGTTCTCACCAATTTTGATAAAATTGAAATATATTATAGAGTATCGAAAAATAAGAGACACGTGTTTCTTTTTATTTGCGGATACGTACATTTTGGGGGTGAAAATCACCCCTAAAGTTTACCCTCAAAAACAATTTTTCCTGAATATGTCAAGTTCTAATGAATTTTTTCGAATGAAACAAATTGGAAATGATGTCTCATAAATATACCGGTTTCCGGGGGTGACAAACCCTTATTTTTTATTGCATGATTTTTTTTTTTTATATTTTCGCGTCACAAAAATAACAGTTTTGCTTAAAAATCATTGAAAAATATTTTACATACGATTTTGAAAAATAAAGTTGACCTGTTTTTGCGTTTTTGTAATAACAAAAGCTCCTCAAGGGGATAAACAACCCCTAGCATTAAGGGGTTACATGGGTCTTAAAGGTATAAAAAAAACGACTTCTTTAAATAATGTTATTTCAAAAACGAAAAATCTTTTTTATTTAAAATTTAAACATATGAAAATAAAGTACTTAAAGTACTTGTAAAAAAATTTTCAGCCAAAAATATTGAAAATTTTCCAATTTCCAGCCGTTTTTCGCCGTCAATCTGTTTTTTTGCGGTGGACATGATATTTCGGTGTGGATTCATTTGAAATCAAAAATTCGAAAATTTTCTTGTAGTTTATGCCCTTGGCTCGTGATTGAACGAAGGAATTGAAAAAAAAAGTGAAATTTGACATTTTGACATGAGTTTGAATCAATTTTCGTCTCAAATTTTTATGCGTTTATCCGATTCTCATCATTTTTAAAAGGTCTTTTTCGTATAAAACAAGAACGATTTGACCGAATGAAAATTCCTTCGTTCAATCACAAGCCAAGCGCATAAACTACAAGAAAATTTTTGAATTTTTGATTTCAGATGAATGCACACCGAAATATCATGTCCACCGCAAAAAAAAAGGTTGACGGCGAAAAACGGCTGGAAATTGGAAAATTGTCAATATTTTTGGCTGAAAATTTTTTTACAAGTACTTTAAGTACTTTAGTTTCATATGTTTAAATTTTAAATAAAAAAGATTTTTCGTTTTTGAAATAACATTATTTAAAGAAGTCGTTTTTTTTATACCTTTAAGACCCATGTAACCCCTTAATACGTAAATGATGTATATTCTTTTAGACTTCAGTTTTTTCGTGAAAACCAGTATTAAGGGGTTTTTGGAGTCGCTGATTACGAATGTGATGTTAAATTTAAAAAATCGGTGAGACACACCTGAGAACGTTTATTTGTAAGTGTATACATTACATTTTGGCATAAATTTATTGTTCCATGTTAGCACCTTCTCCTTTACAAACAACTTTATAATTTTCGTGTATTTTTAATTGTTTTATTGTTGACTGCTTAAAGTCATTTACTCCCTTTACTTATAAGATATACTAAATACGATTAAAGAAGTGATTTAAAATATTTTAGTATGAAAATAAAATACTGCAAGAGTCTTACAGACGAGACCAAGAGCAAAACTAAGGGCCTATGTCTATTTATGCAAGAACAAAACCAATACCAAGACTGGTCTTGTTCTTGTTTTTCTCATCACTAGTTTTAATTTAAGTGAATTTGACTATAGATTTTAATATAATTCCGATCGAAATTAGAACATGGGAGAACATTCGAATTATATCCTCTTCGAATTCCTCCATAATTTAAAGATCTTCAACTTTTGTTGTGTTGTCGTCGTCAGTTCTTCGTCATTTTCTTCAAAAATATTATTTTCTATTTATTTTGTGGCCGTTTTTCCCTCCTCATTTTATGGGTTTTCAATTTTTGTGTACACATTCCGTTCAATTACACTCGGCCTCGACGGATGAAGCAATATGCAGCACAGCGAGAACAAAAACACCCCTCGGGAACCTACCAGTGATCCGGTGCCGGCATTGTCCCCGACGGGGGTGGACTCAAAAAGGACTCTGCCCAGCCCCCGTCGACCCAGAAAACAGAGGCGAAAGTATCTTGGAAATAGGATCCCATGCCGCCCCGACGCCGCCGCCGACCGCCGCGGGGCCCCAATCCCCCTAGTTCCCCCTTTTCCCAGTTCCCCAGTCCCCCAGATCAGCCGGGAATCAAGGAAGAGATGAGGCAGATTACGGAGGTATTATGTTCCGGCCGGATTGATGCTCTATGCCGGAAGCGCCGCCAATAATAATTCCGATGCGGGGTGCAGCCTCCCGAATGGGGTTGAGGCTTCGATGGTGGAAGAGGAGGCATACGCAAGCAGACCCAATCTTTTTTTTTTTGTGCTCTTGTGTGCCTCCTCTAATTTGATTCCTGAGCCTCAGCCCGAGCAAAGTGGTACATAAGATTTCTAGGCATATTTTGTCCAATATTATTTCAGCTCCTCTCCTCCCGGGGGAACTCACCAAATCCCGTGGGGGATAGACGCTTGACACTTTTGGGTCAGTGTAACTCGGACTTTTGCTTACTTCCTAATACTTACCAACAATATAACTGCTCCGATGGCTTTTTTGCTGCTCTCCATGATGTTTACCCGCATTTTCTGAGAATCATGGTTTACCCTGAAAAATAATAAAGGCCCATTAAAATTATGTGGTTCATAGAAAATCCAGATGCAAATGTTTATAAATATTTAAGCGCTCTAATTCCGGGGGAGAAAAAAAACCCAGGACTTTTTAACCCCGTTTCCCGGATATGTATCGAAGAATCAGGGAATCGTGTGAACGGGGGGATTGGACCTTCAGACGGGTAGTGCATATTATGGGTATTTCATATAAGTATAATTTATACACACAATGGGGAACAAAACTGTAACAGATTAAAATGTTCATATATCTTAAAAATAAGGAAACTTCTTTCTTATTTTTTTCACTTATTCACTTTAAAATAGTATAAAAAAAATAAAAATATTTACTTCGATACGAACCAAAGGAACATTTATTTATTTTAAGTTTTTCGATCAAATAGATTTAATGCTTTCGGATTGTCTTATAATTAGTAAAATGATATATTTAATTTAAGGATGCATGTCTTAATCCAGATTTTGTAAAGGTTTAAAAATAAGTAAAATACTCTTTAAAATTAATAACTATTATACGATTTAAGAAAATATTTCTTTAAAAATAGGAAATTTGATTTTTTTTCTTTGGTTCCCTTTTTTAGTATAAATAAATATAAAATGCTTAATTTTATTAACGGAAAAAGACGGAGGAGGTTCTCAATTCGACTGTATGTTTTTTTGTTTTGTTTTGTGTATGTTACACTATATTTTCACCGATTGTGAACCGATTTTAATGATTTTTTTTTTATTGAATTGCCTATATGTCGAGGGTGGTTCCATTTAAATGTGAAGAAAATATCCCACCTCTAAGGCTGGAAAATCAGGAAATGAATCCCATTTATTGAATTTCACACGCTTTCTGTTACCTAAAAATTGAAAAATAAAGTAAATTTATACAAACAAAATAAAACTGACTTGAAAACTTTGCCTGTATGTACACACTTAAACTAAAAAGTTAAAAATAATATTTTTATTACTTTGAAGAAAAGAACATTAAAGCACAATATACAAAATTATTGATACTTAAATATTCAGAATATCTAACTAGCTATTTTTAGAGTCGGTGCCATCCCAAGTAAGTTTATAAATCTACAGTACCTAATTTGAGTTTTTCTCTGTCTTGTTAAAAAATTAAATGATCTCCTTAATTTTTACTTTTTGAATAGCATCGGGGAAATTCTTCTTTCCGTTTTCATTAACGCCTCAATTTTGATCAACGGTTCGACTCCACTCCTGGCACCACGCTTTATGATTTCTTCGACTCTATTCGGGTGATATAATTCAGGATTTCTAATTCAATACCAACTTTTCCTATCGGACTCAAATCGGTTAATTTTGTTTCGTCAGATCAAATAATCTAGAAAAACCGATAAATATAGAAGTAGCTGAAAACCTGCTACCGTCTTCACTAAAATAGTGTTTAAATTTGAAAACAAATTCTTTACGAGCTAATTGATTTTTTAACGAAATAGCTGGCTTCTTCTTTTTATTATCCACTGGCTTTAAAGCAAAAATTATTACCATACCCGAAAATTTTCAGTGAATGATAAGGAGATAAAAATAGTCTTTAATGTGTGATTTGTCTCATAATAATAAGATTCCCCTCTAGAGTGCAGAATGTAACAATGCACTTAATAGAGGACTATTCATTTTGTTTAAGTTTTTACGCGGCCTTCTTTTATATAAAAAACATACATCATATTATTTAAAGTGCGAATTTTAATTTGTTATTACTCAGGTTACTTAAATAGACTTTTAAAACTCAATAAATTGCACATTTCAATATAAATTTAAATAAATATTAATAATGATAATGATTTAAGTTGTAAGTTTTGTTTTACATATTTTAGTGCGAGTGTGAAGGATTTTGTTATTTGTCATCACATAACAATTGCTAATTAGGAGAGAAACATAACAATTTTATTCTCAAATCTGGTTCGATTGATTGTTTTTTATGTATTATAGATATTATTATTATTATTTAAATAGAGAATGCAGCTTCATACGTGTAAGTAGTTACGAATTGCTTTTTTACTTGAATTTGGATACTCCTTTTGATAACTTAACCAAACATTAATTAAGGGTACATGTTAAAATTTCTTTTTAAGAGCAGTGTCGCATAAAAGTTCCATTAAGGGGACTTGACACACAAAAATTTTCAAAAAATCAATATTTGTTTTAATAATTAATTTTGATAGGAAATACCTTCATGAATAAGAATTTCATTATATTAAAGTCGAATTCGGTTTCGGTGCAGGCATTGCAGATTAAATTTAGGTAAGCTTTCCCTTTAAAAATATCATTTAAAAATTTAAAGTTTAACTTTAGCGTTTTTAGAGTTGATGTACACGATTTAAAAAAAACTATTGGACTGATCGGTCTGAAATTTTGATATGTTTTTTTGACACATGATTTTCCGGGTCAAAAATGTGCGTTTTTTGAAAAAACGCCACCATTTTGTTATTTTTTCTTTTGGTTGAATCTCTAGAGATTTTTAAACCAATAAAAATCCAGTCAGACGTTCCAGTGACTAAAAATCGCGTACATCATGATTTTTCGAGGTATTTTTGAAAAAATTCCACCAAACAAAAAACACAAAAAATCTAGTTTCTTTAAATTTAGCAATTTTCCAAAAAAAATTTTCTACTTTCTCAAATATTTGAAAATATTTACATCAAAACGTTACGAATTAAAATTTATTTCGTTTAAAGTAGAAAATATAGTATATCGCTTAGGTCAGCTACTCTTATCAACCACTCAAAGTCGAGAAATTGTATTTAAATAGAAAAATAGCATCTTTTTTCGATGATTCGTATTGATTTAAAACAACAAAACTTCGGCTTTTAACTAAATAGAAAATTTTAAATTTTTTCTGCGGACCACAGTTTGGAAAATGTTGAGTAGTAGTTATTTTAGTTTCTTGAAATATACTACAATAAAGCGAATAAGTGAAAAAAAAAAAAAAATAAGAAAGAAAATTTATTTAGTTTTAAAATATATGATAATTTTATTCTGTTTGCTTCTATATATTTTTTTGAATTTTTTTGTATTCCAACAAATTGACCCACCTGCCTATCGTCGCACCGCCATACAATTAAATTGAGCACGCTGTGCAGACTGCAGACACAGTCTGCAAACCGATGAAAAACTAGAACGGCCGACTGCAGCCTACAGATCTTAGATAAATTTTGTATGAATCGTTGTCCCATTCAGTATGCAAATTTTTGTCCTGGATCGTGGGGTCGCAGGTCGAACGAATTGTTTTTCATTGAAAACCACACCCGCTGGCCTCAGGCCGGCCTCCCCCGCGGGGGTCTAATGGGACAATTACGAGTTCGTGACATTCGGGCGCTGATATTTATCGCAGCCGCTTTTCTGTTAGTTAGCAATCATTCAACCGAAAACGCTAATCGCAGCCGTTCGTGGCTAGCGGCCAATTGAAGGCATTTCGGACGGAGTGCGCGGGGGACTCTTTTCGCCCTATGTTGAGCCCCCTCAGGGCCGCCCTGGCCGCCCTGGCCGCCCCAACCGCGCTGTCGAACATGAACATTCAATTCGAGTTTAGAAGGCGACTGCATTTGCCACACTATTGAGCCCCATTTGTAATTTCACGGCTCATTTAGCAGTTGTTATTTTTCTGCACTTTGACTAATATGCCGAGTTGGGGGTGGATTTGCATTAAAAGAGGGGCTTTCGTTTAATGGGACCTGCGATAGTGTGCCGTGCTAGCTCCAATTGTTTGTTTGCACAGCTCTGACAGGGAAGTTGTTTTAATTTGCATTGCACATTGCACAAGCAATTTGGGGAAGGTACTTTCTGTTGGGAATTACCAGGATTGGGCATAATTAGCTGTCCACTATGCAGGGTCATTGAGTCTAGTGCTTAGAACTATGTAGTGCATGAATCGAGACATAATCTTCATTTAGTTCCTAAAAGGGGTTTTGCAGTATAAGGAAACCGGAAAGAATAAAAACCCCTGCATGTCGTAAAATTATAGGCAATGGACTTAAAAAAAAGTCCAAGAAATAGCAATCCTCTTATATTTTGGTTTAGTAGTGGCTTTAGACTCTTTGTTTAGGAACCAACTATAACATCAACAAAAATACAAAAAGTAAATTTGGTAAAGAAATTAGGTTCAAAACAATTCGAAACATTCTTTGTAGGGCTTGTTTTTATCGATCAAAATATGGACAAGACACTTTACCTTAATATCCTTAAAGAAAATTTAAAAGTAAGTGCTGAAAAGTTTGGCCTTCGAAACAATTATTATTTTCAGCACGACAACGATCCCAAGCATACAGCTTAGAATGTTCGAATGTAGGTTGTGCATAATTTTCCTCACTTTCAAAATCCTCCACCGCAATCCCTTGATAACCAACCCTATTGAACAATCATGAGATAATTTAGAAAGGCGCTTGCAAACACATATAACATCTAATAAAGTTCAAATAAAAGCGGCAATGGTAGAAGAGTGGGAGAAAACATAAGCAGAATTTATTAAAAAATTAGTGCACTAAATGCCAACTCGTTTAAGTCATATAATTAAAGCAAAAGTTCGCTAAAAAGAGTACTACATAATTTAATTTTAATTTTCTTAATTAATAATTGTTTTTTTTTTTCAGTAAGTCGTTTGAAGACCGAATACTTTTTTCCGTACATTTTTGATACACCTATTGAATATTTATGTTGTTTTTCTATTATGTTATTATACTATTTGAAAAATGATATATTTTAAATAAAGGCTTGTTTTTTTCTTAAAACAAATCATTAATTATTTTAACCCATTAACCCAATGTGTTGATTTGAAAGAAAAAAAAATCTCTCCTATGTTTTTGAGGGTGTTCTTTCCAATGGTGAAGTTTAAAATTTCTTCAGAAAAAATTTAACCATTAAAAAATCAATAATTTGCAAAAAAAAACGTGATTTTTTAATTATATTTTATGTTTAAAATGATTTCTCGTTCCTTTTCATTTTTTTTGTTTATGCCTAAACCAATAAAAATCACGACCGCGATCTCTGAAGTATATAATATATGCGGTTATTTTTATGTAAACAAGTTTTGGTAAAACAAAATGGCGGCCAGAATGAACAAATGTTTTTTTTTTAAACTTGACTTTAGCAAAAAAATGTTGAGAACAAAAATGTCTTAGAATTAATCAAAGAACAGTCTCTAATTTTTTCAGTAGGATCTGATGCAATTTTTTGATTTTTCAACAAATCGAAATTTTGACAATCATCGTCAAAAAGTCTAGAAAAATTCGATAGTGTTCTTTGACTAATCATTACAATAAAGCATTTTTGATATTAAGAAATTTTGATTTTTCTTCGAATTCATCACATGGCGACAATTCAAACTCACAAGGAGACCGCCAAGATTGTCCGCCTCCGATTTAAATGATTTTCATATATGTTGTTATATTTGAGTAAATGAGTAATTACCCAAAAGGAATTCATGCAACCCTCTATAGCTTTGAAAATATTGAGCGTTGCGTGAATTCCTTTTGGGTAATTATTCACTTACTCAAATATAACAACATATATGAAAATCATTGAAATCGGAGACGGACAATCTTAGCGGTCTCCTTGTCAGATGTCAAAATTGCGTCCTGTGAGCGTTAATGGGTTAATATACTTTCATTAATACAACATTTTAGCAATTGGGTATTAGAGAGCGAATACTTTTTTTCTCCACTGTATACCATTACTTTTTTTGACAAATTATTATAAGACCTCTATAGTAAATATTGCTTTAAGTTTTTTTAGGTTCAATAAATATACGAATTTTTTTTTATTTATTTTACATAACGTATATATATTCAAAAAGCTATGCAAGGGATGTGGATAGTCTTTTAGGGAGAAATTATCAAAAACACAAGAACCATGTTTTCGAAAATACAAATATACTGAATTCGCATTTGTATTCCAGTCAGCGGATTCGAGAATAAGCCCCAAATCATCTAAAAACAACAAAGCGATAACCTCGATTTACGAAATAAAGAATATGAAACTCAAACTAACATTGAGATGTAGTTAATGGATAATAAAATTAGACTTTAATCGTTCTTTATGGCTACTTACTTTCTTCTCATAACTTTACCGGTAATAAACATAAAGGTTCTTGAACCTAACCCCTTACAAGACCAATAACACATCACATCCCAAACATTAAACATAAAATCTCCTTTCAACAAGTTAATAACCCTGGCGTTTACCACTTAAACAAATTTCAAATTATTTTTCTTTTTGCAGTCTCAACGTCGGTTTTTTGGCGCCCAAAAAAATTACCCCGACCCGACATGACGTACAGGAACGAAACTTGCTTACAGTGTGTCAATAGCGACTAAACACATTTTACAAGTAGAATTTTAATTTGTTTGACTTTAATTACCGAAATGCTGCCGAACTCAAATAGATGCGGATATACAAAAGAAAATATTAACAGCCCACTTATGCCCTGTTGAGCGAGAGGAACATGCCTTCACAGCAGCAACAACAACAAAAAAAAGTGTGTAAACATCTCAAATATTTACCTGTGCAGTTGTAGCCATCATCGGTGGCGTTTGGCCCCATCATCACCCAGGAGTGGAGCCCAAAAAAAAAACTCAAAACTCCTGGTGTGGATGGTAATTTGAAAGTAAAACGATTATCCAAACAGAAAGTCAAGTAGAAGGCCATTACCTGTCAAATGGGCGGCCGAAACCTAAACAAACCGAAATCGCGGTACTACTCAGGGGTCTTGTCTGGGTCCGGGGCTTTTTTTTTGGGTATGGGTCTCTAGATTTCCAGAAGATTTCGTATAAATGCCCAAGAATAGCCCCTTTTGGGTGTATAACTCTTAATTTTGGAGCCAAAGTACATCCATTCGTCGTCTTCAACAAATAGACGCCTCCTTTGTTGTTCTATTCCCGGATAAGAGTTGAGATTTCGGGAGGTCACGCTGACTACGAAAGTATCTGTTAACAGGTGGCGCAAACATTTGAGTTTTCTATCATTTTGACACCATGGAATTAAACAGTGCAGGGGTTAAGAGCGGGCGCACAGTGCGATTATTTGCTGATCCCCTTAGTGCTCCAGGTGGGGCTCTCGACTCGAGGAAAAAGTATGCAAAGCATCCAGCACAGCATCCCAGCGAGATGAGATGTGATGTGATGAAAGCCGAAATCACGGAATGGACCATCCGCTGGGTGTTGAAGTACACAACCACGCGGGTAATGAGCAACGTCGGCAGTGGCGGCAGCGGCAACGGTGGCAACTACGCAATCACGCGGGCAACCTCCACAAGCAATGCGCAATTGGCTCAGAGCCTTAATTAGGCGCCCTGCTGCACGAGCTCCGGCGGTGATTGACTGCTGATAAATGGGGCCCACTGCCGCAGCATCCGCCCGCCAACTCTCAGTTTATCTCCCCCCCTCCCTCCTCCCTCCCGTCCGAATTAAAAGGCCGTGACGTGAGGAGCCCGAAAATTCCTTAATCAATTCCGGGAGAGATTTATGAAGACACACCAGATACCAGTAGCTTTGTTTTGACAAATGATAAGTGAAAATTGATCCCAATCGCATAGCAGTTCCCGGAATGAATTACACGTTGCATTGCATTCCAATATAAAATGCGCGACTGGATCATGCTGCGCTACCCGATGGGGATCAGTTCGGTGCTCCTGTCCCCCATGTTTTCCAGAGTCCAGACCTTATTACCATTTGTCTAGCTAATGATGCTAATTGTAAACATTACTTTTGATCCATGGACGGTTGCTGCTGCAATGGACCAGCATCGGATTAAATAACTGCCGCCACTGTGCGACAGGGTGAAGGGCTTAAATGACTCGTTGATTGATGTGACACCATGTGACAGTCTATTTAGACTTTTGAAACGACTTCAAATGAGCAGTGAAATATTAAGATGCTGATTTGACGTTATACAGATTGTGTTAAGTAAATTGTTTATCTTGAGAGTGAGCGCGGGCTTTCTTTGGGTCGTTTAAATAGCTCAGAGGGGAGACAATTTTATGACCCTAATTTTTCAGAAGTGACACTTTTCACTATCGTGGGATTTCGTTAAGCGTTGACAAATTTTTTCCATATTTGACCTCAACTTTTCCACTTATCTTCAATCAGTCATTAATCATTGAAATTTAAAAATGCCCATGGCTAGGCAAAATTATGAAAGGCAATTCACAGATTTTACCCTACTTATGGTTGTTGTCTTTCTAGAAGAATAATGAATAAATTATGAAGAGAAAGATTACATAAACAGAGCTGTTGATATGCAATGTCGTCGGGAAAAATAATTATTAATAAAACCAATTTTATAAGATTTCTTTTTCAATTAAATAAAGAATCTTATTATTACTAGCATAACCAGAGAAATATATATATATAATATATATATATGTATCTCTAAAAATTCTAAAACTATCTTCTAATACACATAAAGTATCTAGTTAAACGATATAGTGGAATTAGCTCAGACAACGAGGACCATTATTAACATTAGTATGACCAACCTGTCAAATTGACAGATCTTATTAAATATGTAATTTACCCTAACTTATATATATAAAGCCTGATTTTTTTTCTGACTTTCTGACATTATATCAATTCTCATATCTGTATGTACACTTAATTCTTTAAAAGTTAAAGGAAAAGATAGAGAAAGTAAGTCAAATTAAGCAATGTTATAAAAATTCAACATTTTAGGTCATTTTAAGCCATGTAGACCTTGTCAAACTAACTTCCAAGCAGACATCTAATAGCAACGACTATAGAAATTTTTATGAATAATACTTGATCAATTCAATGTGGAGTTTAAGTTAAATTAAGTTAAAAATTAACAAATGTATTCTTAGTAAAATTAACTTACATTATATTTATTTCAACAACTAATGTCTAGCAAAATTGACATTAAAACAGTTTGGTGAACTAGGTTCTAGTGATTCTAATTTAGAGATTCTAGATAGGTTCTAGTGATTAGAAATATTTTTTTCAGTGAATGTGAATCTTTTTAAAATATTATAGATGATATGCTTAATCTTTGAAACTAAATCGAACTATTAGTTTAACTGGTTTTATTTTAGTTTAAATTTCTGTTATAGATATTTTCCGCAATTTTGGGGATAAATTAAATTATTTTAAACTCAACCGACTTTCATTTCATCTGAATCAATAAATATTGGGTAGATCGGAAAGTTCTTGCCGTTTTCAGTGCAAAACTTAAAAGACTTGTTTCATTTTTCACAAAAGAGTTTATTCAATAAAGTAATCTCCATCACAATCAATGACCTTCTTCCAACGATTTAGCAGACTCTTAATACCATCGGTGTAGAAGCTCGATGACAGTGAGTTAAAGTAGTCATTTAAGAAGTCTCTCACCTCATTCTGATTATTAAAAATTTTATTCTGAAGAACATTGCTTAGAAAATCAGTCGGTGAAAGATCTGGGCTGTGTGCCTTTGCATTATCGTGCAGAAAAAGCACTTTATCATGTTGAGGGCGTACGATAATGGTAAACCATTAGCAAGTTTTTGTAATTGACTGCTGTAAAATGCAAGGGCTCACTGCCTTTTATATATGTTACTATAAACTTTCTAGAAACTCCCTGACTATTCTTTCTAGAAAAATATAAACACCGGCAAGAACTTTTCGATCTACCCAATATTTCTAAGAAAATCATTATTTGAGAATATTATATCAGACGTATATATGTTTTTATACTGCCATTAAAAACCTCTTATATCAGAACTTGAATAATAAATTGTATCAGAAATTGAACATTTTTTAATCTGACTTTTTAGAGCCTCGTTTTGGCAAAACCTAAACCTACAATGAACAAGTATTTGGGGATTGTAATATTGTTGAAATAAAAAATTACCCTTATACTATAAATCATCTTTAGTTTCTTTACATTCTAAATTTTATAATAATCCTGATGGACTTTTTTATAGAATAATCCTCATTGAATTTTGGTGAAAATTGTGGTGATTTGTAAGGGCTAGTTTTTATAAAAATTTAGGCAGGCTTTGAAAAAGAAAATTTGGTTTTTTTAAAAAGAAAAAAGAAAAATCACTTGGTCTTGACTGGCCGAAAAAACAACACAGAGTTCACTTTTTTTAATTAAATAATATATTTAGTTTTACAATATATTTCTGGATAACTATAACCGTTTAAGATAATTTATAGCCATAACAGAGCCTGGCTATAAAGGAAGCACTATCATAGGGCAGTACTACAGTGAATTATTGGACCAATTCAATAAGAAATTGAGACACCGACACATTTGGCAAAGAAAAAAGTCCTGTTCAACCACGCTAACGCACCAGCTCACACATCCGGTATCGTTACGGCCACATTGCATGAATTGCGCTACGAATTGTTGAACATACACAATTTCAGTTTCTAAATGGATTTTATTCTTAACTTGAATCAGATTCCATAAAAATCGATCTTTAAACCTAAAGTTAATTGAATCTAATTTTTCCTAGAGTAAATTTTGCATTAAATCAGAAAATAAAATTTACGACCAATTTTAAATTTTCATGATGCTGAAATTATGCTTTTCTCTATAAATGCTCGCACTAAGTATATAATTTAGATTTATGTATATATCTCAGAGATAAAACAGTATAATCGTTCACTATTTCGAGGACGCGGTCGTGCCATGTCACCTCCGGCAATTGCATCCTCATTGGATCCTGCATCATTCCGAGAGTAAATTAAATGCGAAACATTCTGGAATTTCAGATAAATTGTAGCTATTGCCCCCCCCCCCCCCCCCCCTCCCCCCTCCCCCCCATCAATGGCCTTCGAGGAAAGCAAACATCATGTCGCACGTTCCAATCCAGAAATGGGAGAAACGTGTGCCGGCCAGAGTTAGATCCAGAACCTGAATCGGGTCCAGAATCCAGAATTCAGACCTAAGGTCCGTTGATGGTCGTTTCTGGTGCGAATGCAGCTGCGAGTGATGCACATTGCACGCGACTCTGGGTAACAAGGCTGCATACTATTCATTGATATGTCGCTCTCCTGATAACCTGGAGACTGAGAATGGGGACTCAGAAGGGGTTATGTTGGATGGTATAAAGATGGAGGAGGGTGCATGTAATTTCAAAAACCTCTTCTGATCCGATCCAGTGGCGGAGTAGTAACGACGAACGAGTCTCATCCGCATAATTAATCCCGGAATCATAGTTGGGAAGCGTTGGGATCCGAGGTCACAGCTCCTGGGTCTCGAGACCCGGGCAACTAATATCCAACAAATCCAGGATTGGCCGGGAGACGAATTTACATTAAAACATAATCATCACTTTGGGCAACATGCAGAACTATGTATGTATAATACGGACGCAACGCAACGCAGTGGCGGGCGGCCGGGTTCGGGGACCAGGAAGATCTCAAGGGCCCTTAACTGCCCTTGACTTTAAGGACGTTTGTACTGCTGCTAGTTGTACTGGTGGTGCTTGTGTAAAGCGTATCCCTTCCGTTAGCAGCATATGCCTGACCTTAATTCGTTTAGCCAAACACCAAAACTGCCCTCTCGCATAGAGACAATAGTCCTTACGGTGACTTACAGTTCCACTCCCCGGGATGATGAGGATGATGATGGGGCCACATTCCCTTTTCACGTATCTCTAGTATAATAAGGGAAAGGGCCGCAGCATCCCATTTCGCCCTTTCGTCCAGAGAGACAAATACCGAAACGTGCACATTATCATCTAAAGCGCAGAAGTAGGGGTTCGGAGCTATTTTGCCCGTAATGGAGAATTCTCCTGGGCAGGAAAACAATAAAACGACCAAATTCCCCTTCTTCCCTTTGTCCTGTCCGTCCGTCGTCCATACGACCATATTTCTGGACGGCCTCTTTAGACTTCTCCTGGACGAAAGATAACGATTCTCCCAATTTACTTTTCGGGGGCAAATTGTGACAGGCCGTGTTGACAGCCGTTTAATCTCGGTGGTAGCCCTAATTTGACGGAAGGACCTGCAAACATTCCTCTTTCCGGACATCAGCCTTAAGAAGACACTGACCAGAAGTCCCTTTTTCCCTCTCTCTCTCACTGCGAGTTCTGGACAGCATCCGGCAGGAGTTGTCTTCGACGGTTGTATCCAACTGGGTTGTATGTATGTTGGGTACTATCATCCAGGATATTCAGGAGCAAAAAGAATAGTGCAAAATCGAAGTTAATTGCCTACATTCGACCCAGCGACAAAGATACCGAATTCCCGTAGTCCCAGGAGTCCCTATTTTATGTTAGTAGTACCACTGCCTGCCGCCAGAGCGCCGCCACCACCCGCCCGTGCATGATGATGGCAATGGTGTTCGCCAGATATGCTCTAGCAAATAATAGAGCCTCTGTGAATCGACTTCCGCCTCCTCCGGCTTAAGGAAATTTCTGGGAGAATTAAAAGAGGGTTAAGTATGGATTCTGGGGAGATCTTATCCAACCGCAAGAGTACTTTGCCCATTGTCTTTGGGCAACATCAAGTTTTCCCGGGTTTTTATGGAGTTTCTATTCAAACTGCTCGAGGGCGCTTCTAGTCCTGGAACTTTTTGATAGTAAAGAACAAGTCTAGTTACTTTACTTCCTTCACACTGAATTCTTCTACCACACACACCAGGTCTATATATGGTCTTTTACCCTGCATAGGTGCACAGTCAATTTGAAATTTTTTTTATTTTAAAACCCTAAAATATGTCTCAAACTTAACACACTTCTTAAAAACTTTAAATTGCAGTTTGAAATCGAATATAATGAGATCGCTCAGAGGACCAGTTTAGCTCTGATATACCTAACGACAAAAGTTTTAAACCCGAACGAGAATTGTTCAGCTGATTCCCACCCTATGTTACACCTTCTTCTTGGCATTTCTGTTTGAATAGGGGCAAAATCCAAATCCACTTGTTAACATACTTTCACAAATACTGAGGTCTCTGTGCGTTTGTCCGGAAAGTGCAAACTAAAGTGGCTGCAGGACTTTCATTTTAAGAAATAGTTTTTAGATGTCTTCGTACTTTACTTTTCAAAAGGGTTCCAGTGGTATACTATAGTATGAAGAAAATTGTTGAGCAACTAAACTATTACTCGTATCTAAAATCTGTAACAATAGAACCCTTTGGGGCATGAACTGCAAAATTTTTGATTTGTTCGAGAACGAATTTTAAGTTCAGTATTTTAGCACTTGGAAAGTTTAATATTTCAATTTTGAGAACTTTGTCTTTTCACGAAAATTACGTTATTAAAAATGTAACTAATAAATTTAATTAATCATTTAGAGACTATCTTCAAAAAGGTGGTTAATGTCGAAGAATTTAAACTATAAAAGTTTGAATTTATGGGAAATTTTAGTTTTAGTAAATTTATAGTTGAATATTGAATTTTATCTGTTTGATAAATCTGTAAAATTTAACGTAAAAATTCACTAAATTGCCAAAAGTAAAGAGTTCGGCGCGCATGAATATTTGAATATTTAAAATAACATGTTGCCAGATTGTTTTACAAGGTTGTATTAAAAAAAAATAATTTATGTAAAACTTGTTACTCCGGAGTTTTTGGGGTCGCTGATCACGAATCTGAAGTGTAAATTCGAGAGTTCTTAAATCCAAGATGTTGGTTTGAATATGACGGCATTAGATTCGTAAAAAGTGAAGTAATTCATGCGAAATTTGGTGCTTCAGGGGTCGCTGATCACGAATCTAAGGTCCAAATTCGAGAATTCCTAAATCTAAGATGTCGGCTTAATAATGAGCTTAAAATGACCTCTATCTAACATTTTAAGGTCAAAGGAACCCCTTACTGTAGTGGCTGGTATATACTTAGTTGACTTTGAGAGGTTAAACTGGCACCGAATTTGGAATCAGCGACCCAAAAACCCATTTATTCAGTGGTTGGGATTCAATATACACATTTATTAAATTTTATCTTGGAATTACTTTGAAATAACTTCTGGCTGAGCTTGAGAAATTAAATAAAAAAACACGCATTCTGATTCAGCGACCCCAAAAACCTAGATGTCTTCTTTTTCAAATTTATTTAATGAATTTTTTACATTTTCACCTTGAAGTGGCCTTTAAATGACCCCTAGATGACCCTGAGGGATTAAAAAAACACGAATACAGTATCAGCAACCTCAAAAACTTATATATCTTCTTTTCAAGAATTATTTAGTGTCAAAATTGAACCTTTTTTAATGTTCATCCATAGTTTTTTTTTAAATAAAATATTAATAAATGAACAATGATTCGTAACCAATCCTGAAAAGGTAATAATCCAAAAGACGCATATTCGATATTTTTATTAGTGTAGACTCTCGACGAACTGGATAAGGTCCATTAAAAAAAAAAAAAACTGATTGACTTTGACGTCTCTTCACAGATTTTTATGAAACGTTATAAAAATGTTCATTTGTGGTCAAAATTGATAAATATTTGAAAATTATTTGTCATCCTGAAAATAACATGTTTTTAAAAATTATTTTGATTTTCCATTTTACATGAAATGCGTGCTTGTCACTGTCGATCAGTTGAAAAAGATATTTTCCTTTAATTTGTTAATTTCAAGGACAACAATTTTTTTAAAATTCATCATTTTTTATCAGAACTGAACGTGTTTATAACGTTTCATCAAAATTCGTGAGGAGGTCTCAAAATTGAATCTTTTCCAAATTATCTACTATAATAAAGGCTGCAAAATTATCGGGTATTTATTACTTTTTAATATCTACAGGTTATAGTGTAATAAGTATAATTTTATTTCAGTATTTAGTCTAATTAACATTAAATAGGTACTTAAGAGGTTTAATGTTTATAATCTTATATATTTAAAAAAAAAAAAAAATTGTGATCCTTTTTTAGCCTATTTTCCGTGCACGTATCTTAATGAAACATATATCAAGCGAAAGGTATTTTTTCATAGATGTGCAGACTATATGTTTTATTCAGATACGTGCATACGCAAAGGTGTGAAAGCCAGGTAAAATTTTACATATACTGAAAAATGTTTTTTTATTCACATACGCGGTTTTTATTCATACACGTAAGATCTTCCCCACTTTCTGTCTTTCTTTGACTTCAATTTTGTTTTATTCTTTCTTAAAATAATTTTGGTCGAATATCGACAACAGGCGACTAGTAATTATAATTTTGCAATACTTCAGAAGCACTACTTATTTTATAGTGAAACACAAGTTAACTTTAGTTTTTCTATTAAACTTTAAAATTTAATTCGTGAAAAGGTTGAATTTATTTTAAACTTACAAAAGTTTCAAATTTAACATTTTACAACCGAAATTAGATTAACCTTTTTCTCTGTGCTAAAAATTAACCTAAAATTTTTGATCGTGAATGGTTTTTTGTTCTTTACCAGTCATTCCCCAAAAATTTGTCGCATGTTGTCCCGACCGAAAGGCTTTATCCTGGAGCTCCGTATCGTTCCTCGAAGGCCCCCGCCGCCGAAGGGTTTATTATTTTCCCTCCGGGACAATTCCGAGAACAAGCTGAGTAAGCTCGAAAGTGGCATTAACGATTCTAATTTAGCTGTAATGAGTTCGCTCCCCGCGGCCCTCCGCACCATGCAATCTCGCTCTCTAATTGAGTGAAATTAAAACTGAAGCAGTTGACTGCTAAGAATTAAGATGCTAAGGAGCGACGGGCAGGGCATGCTGCACTCTGATAAGATACTGCTCCCCGGATGTATGAAGTGCCCTAGTTTCATCCAGCGGGGGTGGAAAGTCCCGAGGGGAGTGTTAAATGTTCATTAACTCTGGCTTTTCAGTAATTTCACGGATGGCGCTTATGTCGTTTTTGTTTGTCTTTCTGAAATTCATAAACACCCGACTGATTTAATTGTACAACAGTTTGCAGGGCATTAGTTAATGATAAAGGCTCAGAGACCCCCAAAGGGTTTATCACCTGAAATTGACGAGGCAGCGACAGATTGTTTGTGAACCGTAAATATCTTACAAATGTATAGAAACTATCTTTTAATACTGAGAATAAAATGCCAATCTATTTCGACAAGTTAGGCCATAGTTATTGAATCGCAAATTTTGAAAAGGACACGCATCCGAAAATTAAAACTTTTCAGGAGACACAAAAAATTGAATTTCTATTGAACCATTTGATTTATTTGAAATTACCCGACCACTGTCTACGTTATGACAGAGAAAAATACTAAATTTAATGGAGAAAATCATCCTTTTCGAAATTCACCCGAAATTTGCAATTCAATTGCAAAGAAAACCCTTATTGAAAGCTTTTATTAAACTTACTTTTATTTTCTGTCTGATACCAAATCCTGCAAGTTAATTTTGAACCAGTTTCCATTATCAGAATATGCTGAAATTTCGTATACACGTGTAGTTTCGATGACAATACAATATTATGGTACCACACTATAAATGTTAAGTGAGTTTTCTCAACACACTTCAAAATGTGTAATTTTGAAGTACGCTAAAAAATGTGTTGTTTAACGATTAAATTTTAGAGAGTAGTGTGTTTCAAATTACTATATTCTTGTATGGTTTATAAGTTATAGAATAGTAAATTGTAATAAAAATAATATGTCTGCATTCAGAAAAGTTGAAAATATATTTGGGACATTTCACAACAAACGGATCACCGGCGCCCTCAAAATTTTAATAAACCGATTGAGATAAATAAGGGCTCAAATTATTCATATAAATGAGCACTTTCGAAAGCCATGTGTTATTTTTTTTTTAATTAAACATGGCGGTTCCAATATGGCGGCCGGAAGACGGAGAAAAATCGAATGTTCAGTAAAAAAAGCTTGCAAAAATAAAAATTTGCAACCGATCGGGTCGAATTTTCTCTCAGATTGCAGCTGATGGGTCCCTAAATGTTCGGTATGGTAGGTTGCCAAAATCCAGTATGGCGAATCCAATATGGTGGCCAAATTTTTGAAAATCAATCTATTTGCATCAAATTTGGTATACAGGGGTTTTTGGGGTTTCTGATCACAAATCTGAATTTGGATTTGCAAAATTCAAGATGGCGGATCCAATATGGAGGAAGTATTTTTTTTAAATCGAACGATTTGCACCAAATTTGATGCAAGGGAATTTTTGGGGTCGCTGATCACGAACGTACAGAGGGTTATGAGAGATGTATGCCCATCGTATTGAATATTGTATGAATTTTGAACATTGTCAATCAAATGATGCAGCAGAAAAGGGAAACCTTAAAAACGCTCATAGCATTCGGATTCGTGATCAGTGATCCCAAAAACTCCCGTACACCAAATTTGGCGCAAATCGTGCTATTTAAAAAAACTACTTCCGCCATATTGGATCCGCCATCTTGAAACCTCCGTATACCAAATTTGGTGCAAATCGGTTGATTTCCAAAAATTCGGCCACCATATTGGATTTTTAATTGCCATATTGGATTCGCCATATCTGCATCAGCTGCAATCTGAGCCAAAATCCGATCCGCTCGGTTGCAAATTTTTATTTTTGCAAGCTTTTTTTACTGGACATTCGATTTTTCTCCGTTTTCCGGCCGCCATATTGGAACCGCCATGTTGAATTTAAAAAAATACCACATGGCTTTCGAAAGTGCTCATGTAGACGAACAATTTGAGCCCTTATTTATCTCAATCGGTTTATTCAAATTTTGAGGGTGCCGGTGATCCGTTTGACGTGAAATGTCCCATTCATATATAACAATAAAAAATTACCTTTAGTTTCATTGCTCGAAAACAATTGGTTTTATGTGAGAATTTATAAATAAAGTATCTGATTTACCATTAAATTAATGAAAAATTCATGAAACAAAACATGAACATGAATAAGAATTTTTTCCATGCATTTTTAGAGTGTTTGTTAACTCAATTTCACTCAAATGTTGCTCAAGTAGTGATGGTCTACATTTCGTCGATTTTATCATTAAATTTATCGATTTTAAAAATGGAAAATAAATGTATTAAAATTTATTAAACATAATAAATTTATGTATGAAAAAAAAAAACCTCCATATGTCTTCTTTTGAAAGGAATTTTTAGGCATCTTGATACCTGCCAGCATTTCAAAATAATTTTTGATTAGTTTCAGAAAGTTCCCGTGGGACACCCTGTATCTATCTATCTACCTGTCTATGTATCTATATATCTATCTATATTCTATGTATCTCCTTCAACGTAATGTCATACCAAATAATTAAATCAAAATGAAAATAAATCGAAATCTACGAAAATTCATTTTAACAATGCAAACGGAAACATTGAAAATGTTAAGTGACAGCAGCTGTCAAGAAGAACGCTGTCCGGCATAATCAATGTTTAATATTGCTTGTGTTGGTACCACATTCAATATTCAACATTTTTACGCTTACTCGTTATCTTATAGATTTTTTTTTGAAAAACTTTTGAAAACTGGTGAAAATCGGAAAAAAAAACATTATAGGGAGCATCAGAACACCTATTTTTTTGTTATCTAAGGTAAAATTTTATCACCACCCCAAGAAATATCCCAAGAGGAGTAAAATTCATTAGTTTTTCAAAAACACTGTTTTAAAAACTAAAGAGTTGTGAATAAATTAAATTCTGAAAATAAATAAGAGTTTCGTGAACCGATGCGTGATTTTCAAAGTTTTGGATAATTCTTAATCGTCTCTCAAGCGTAATATTTCTTGCTGAACATAAATATTATGTTGTCTCTATACGAAGATTTTCTTACTATTGCCCAAACGAGTAGTTCTAGGCGATATAAATTGTTTGGATGTTTCTGATAAATTAAGGGCATTAATGAAAATTTGCTGCATGTGTAGGTTTGTCCCGTATGTAGTAATATAAGCCGTTTACATTGTAATTTGTCTTATTCGTGCGGTATATTTAATACTCCTTTGTATAATGATAAATTCTATTCCTACAAAATATATGTTTAGCTCCTATATAATGGCAGTACAATATTCCTTGCACTTTGTTCTACAAAAATCTTTTTCCGTCTAACTTTTCTTAAAACTACAATAATAGAATATTAATTCACCTCACAACTTAATCCCACTTCCAAGTTATGCAACTCCACTACAGAAAAAAGCAGATAAGTAAGATCCAGGATAGCTTGCTCGACAGGATAAATTAAGTGACAATTATCTTCACAAAGAAGAACTCCTTAAAAATTCCCCAAAGTTCGCCGTCTTGTGGCATTCAACGAACGGGGGTTCCTATCGAGGACACTTATTCATCATTTGCCCGTTTATTTTTTTCTCCTATTAATTGCAAGGATTATGCCTTGCAGCTAATGTTGCTCAGTCACGCGATTCCCTTCTCTAATTAACTACTGGATCCCTTGGGGCCGACCTTGTACAAAAAATATATATATAACGAAAACTTTAAAAAGGGGAGCCTTCGCCCCGCTTTTGTGTGTGCTGTAGGCGACGACCGCGCCGCCACGCCAGGCCCCAAAGTGAATTTATTTTGCAATAAAAGGGAGTTCGTCGAGTAGTTCGGATCGTTTTCATTCCCGAAGGAAAGTTGGACGAACTGGATCATATCTGGATTCGCCAGCTTATCCATCCGTCTGCCGTTTGTGGCGGGGCAGGAGGCGGAAACGCTCGCATGAATGGCAAATGTCAGGAAATTATCATAAAAACCCTGACGAGAATGCGAAGTAACTTTTTATTGTTAAAGATTGTTAAAAGCCCTACTAGTTATAAGATTTAGGGCAAAGGGAGTGAGGGGTTGTTTTACCGGTTTTTAAGGGTCTTTACTCCGGTCATCGGTGTTCCCCCTTATTCCTGCTTTCTTTTTTGTTGGTATAGACAAAATATATAACTACGTAACGATATATTATATATTGTATCGATGTTTATAAATATCAAGATCGATATATCGTTCTGCGTTTATAGAACATATTTTAAAGATTTTTTTTTAATAGTCAGATTTATTGGAATATTTTTATATTTTGATGAATGAAAATATACATACTGAAGTACTAAAAAATATATTTTTATATATATATTTTTTTAAGTAGGGCCCGAATGTGACCGCCTGAAGTAAGCCATATTTTAAACTAGCGGGCATGATATCTTAACTCTGGAAAATTTGAAAAAAAAAATTCGAAGTGCATATTAAAATATAAGTAAACCGCTATCGAATGAACTTTGATTCAACATTTTAGGTGGAAAAACAAAAAACAAAATGGCTGACTTTGGAATTTTTTAACCTTTATTTTTCAGGTTAAATTTTTTAAAAATCAGTTCAAATATGAAAGAATATCCTTAATCTTAGTTTATGCTGATGTATAGAATAATCCCTGAAATGCCATCGGTCAAATAGTTTTTTGTTTCTAGGAAAATCTTATCTACCACTAATTATTTCACATGATTCACAAATTTCTCGAGATCACCGACCTATTTAAATAAAATATTATGCACTATTTCTTCAGGTATATAGTACATGAAACTGATGTTTTCGGAAAATCGATTTTTCTAAACAATAAATCCAGGCCACTCCCTTAATAAACAAAAAATTAATTAAAAATCCGCCAGCGTTGGCTAATTTAATATAATAATTTAGATTTAGATTTATAAACTCAGACAAAAGTCATTATAAATTTAGCAAAATAATGTACTGTGGGCCATCGGCTGGTTTCTTTTTAAAAATGCTATAAAATAAACACTATTCAATATTTTTCAAAGTTTGCTGATTTATTATAAAGAATAAACCTTCCGATTAGTTAACGAATATGATTTCATTTCAGTAGATCCTTCTGTTGACTTGGTAATACCCCATCTTCTCAACTTAATTTTGCAGCACATTTTCGTTGCTTTGAAGACCTATTTCACGAATAGCTCTATCACTATTGTGCTTAAGTACTTGAATCGTTTTTGGATTGTCAGCAAAACATCGATCTTTAACAACGAACAAAGTCCAACGGTTTCGGCAACAAAGCACACATTTTGGTCAATCTATTAATAGTTTAAAGTGGAGATATGATATTTTATTTAAGTAAATTTGCTGAGGGCTAAAGAGCTTTTTGTGTCTAAATAACATGTAATTTTAAAAGAAACCTACAGATGGCATACCCTATATTTGTAGTAATATTTGTAATTTGAAAACGGGTAATGCACTCTTTAACATATTTAGTGATAAATTCTGCTTTAACAAATGGATCTTTTAAAGTTATGACGCAAGTTTTTTTTGGAATACTCTTAAAATTTAATATTGTATAATGATTGGTTTTAACACTATTTTTTATGTTTGATTCTAAGATTTGGTCTTATTTTAGTATTATGTCAATATTACCGATATACTTTTCCATTTTTTATTAAAAGCGGGAATATATAAATATTGTTTTAAATTAAGTAGAATTTAACTTATTTGAATGAAATATTTCGACTTGTTTGAAGTGAAAACAAACCTTTTTATTTTAAAAACGATTATAATGAAATTGAAATGTAAAGTCCTTGATTTGAAAATAGTCTTCATGGTAAAAAATATATAAAATTAGTTGTATAAATCGATTAAAAAAATATCGATATATCGAAGTAAAAATATCGATGTTTGTATCGATATATCGATATTATTCCAACATTCCTAAAGACCACTGTCGTCAATATTTTTCGTTTTATTTTTATTGCGGTTGGAATCCTGCAAAAGCGAATGTTCTGTTCCGGTGCGCCCTGAGCACACCCGAAATTGCATATTTAAAGCGTAATGAACCGTGACAAGGATCCGAATCCTTTCTGGGCAGATACCAAAAAAAACCATAGGTCACATCATCGATTCGAATCATTCCGGTGGCGGGTGGCTCCTTTCACCGGCAAAAAAAAAAAAAAGGATTTTTTTTCCGGAATCCGTATTCCTCCTGCTGTTTCACAGTTTAGAGAGATACGGATGCGGTCCTTGGAGCGCCCCCCAGGGGGGCTTCCTTTTATATACGAATTGTCAAGAGCATAAGCAGCGCTCTCAAGCTCAATCTCTACTCTCTAGTGAGCAGCAAATTGAACTATTCCAAGCATGCAAAATTGATGTGAAAAGGATTAGACGATTCATCATCCTGTGAAGTACGTTTCCTCCTCAAAAATCACCGGTGTGTCGTATCGTGTCGTGTCGTGCCGGTCGAAATCGTACTCACTGAAACGACAGACAGTACACCACCGCCACCGTCACCGCCACCGCCACCTTTGTCCGTCTTGCCTACCTGAGCTATGGATGGCGCTGATCTCTGCTCAAGAGAGGAGCTCTAGACAAAGTCCCTTTTTTGATTTATGAACCATTGGCTGTGCCTGGGCTCCTTTTGAGAAAAGGCGACAAAAGGACCGATAAGGACAATAAATTACTTCCCGCCTTTCACAGATAAAAGGGCGAATAAAAACAGTAACAGTTCAGTTCGGGAGGCAGATGTCCTTCAGCCCTACCTTCCTTCCTTCCCCCTCCCGCACTATCCTCCTCCTGGGAACAGTGCGGTGGTAGTGGTGGTGGTGGTGGTAGTGCCCATTACGGTGGGATTTGTCGGCAATCACAGTGGTTTACCTGGATTCCGCAGGGGACACAATAGTCCCTGAGTCCTTTATCTCGGCCACCGCAGTGTCCCATTCCAACCCCTCGCCTGCCGGGGGGGGGGTGGGAAGGGGGAGTTGGCATTCAACGGTTGGGCGGAGTCGTCCTCCTGTTATCCTATTATCGCCCCACCACCGATATTCTATTCAGCATACGTACGGTGCCAATTTATGTCATGCTATCGGATTTACATACACTTATCGGGCCACTTGATACAGATTGCTGCGGGGCAAGAGGGCGGGGCTATACAGAACGCCTGGAGCTCTTCTTCGCTGTCTGGGGGGGAAGGGACGCGGGGAGACGCATTTCTTCGAGCGTCAAATGATATACAGGGCTCAGAAAAGTGCTTATCGGTTATGAATACGAAAGTTTTGTCAATCCGGGGGGTGCTGCTGCTGACTGTCGAGCAATCTTACACCCGGGGTATGTGCTGTCAGCTTTCCCTCAACCTTCCGGACGTAAAATGTGCCGCATGTGTCACTCTCGAATGTGTGATGGCATGTCCTCTGGTGGATGTCACGATCCGTCCTCAGCACTTTTATCCCCTCCCCAACTCCGACTACCCCTTTTTCGGGCACAATGCCGGTGTACATGGCAAATAAATTGTCCTCGCCCTATGCCTTATTGCTTTGTGCTGCTGTCCTACGTTTTGATTTTATATTATTATTCTTTTTCTTCCATTCCTTGTTTTTGTTTCGCCCCCTGTTTTTTTCAGAAGAGAAATTCGTTTGCAATAAAAACCCACCCCCCCAAAAAAATATGTTTGGAAGACACATCATGCTATAGTATATCCGATTTTAGCATATCAACAACACATGCGTATTATCGACTGATTTCTGACTCAACCTCGTCACTACAATATTTTGTTAAACTCTTTTGAGATTTTTATGGTAATATATTTTTTAGAGTTTACGACATTTATTTTAACTAAAAGTTAGAAAGTAATCTCTATAAAAGAGAGCAGATTTTATTGTACGAAGATGATGTTTTTTGGTTGTTTCTGTAAAAATCTGAAATTTTGTTGGACCGAGGAAATCAAAATAAGTGATCTCGAACATTGACATTTTACACATTTTACTTTATCTAATAAAATTTTATTTTCATCAGTCAAAAGCCACATTTTTAATTATTTTCGTTTTATATTAACGAATTATATACATCTATCCCCCGATTTACACGATCGCGATTTTATACTGTTTTTAAAACCAGAGATTTAAGGGGACTTGACACACCCAAATTTACAAAAAATCAATATTTTTCTATGATTGATTTTGATAGGAAATACGAGTTTCATTATATTAAAGTCGAAATCGGTTTCGGTGTAGGCATTGCAGATTAAATTGAGGTAACCTTTTGCTTTAAAAATATCTTTTAAAAACTTTAAACGCGATCCAAACCAGGGATTGAACCACCAACAAAAAAGATTTTTGGAAAATTTTCCGGGCTAAAACTGTTGCGTTTTGACCTCTGACCCCGTGTTGTTAATTTCGATGAAAATGTTTCCTGTTGGTTAAATCCCTAGAGATTGTCGTACCAATTAAAAACCCTTTTTTTGTCAGACATTCAAGTGACTCAAAATCGCGTACACCGTGATTTTTTGATTTTTTTTTAACTTTTGGGTTTGCGAAGTCCCCTTAAAAAAAAAAAAAAAAAAAAGTAAAAGTGAATATTTCTACTGCTATTTGTGAATAAATATATATATAATAAAAAATCGCCTGATTAAGAATTTATTTATTTATTTACAATATTTAATTACGCATTTCAATACCAAGTTTCGCGGATATGTAACTTCGTATCCGACAAATCAGGAAGAAAATATTAAAAAGAAAATTTTTAAGGACTCGATTTCTTCTTTCTATATTTAAAATTAATTACATACTTATACCTTAACATATATACTAGTCATTTTATAAATAGACTGGTATTTTATGTTTTTCAAAATATATTTACTTTTATTAACCGACTTAATTCTCAATTCCATTTTATATATTTGTGTGTGTGTGTGTGTGTGTGTGTATGTTACGCGATATCTTTGCCGATTGTGAACCGATTTTACTGATTCAGTTTTTATTGATTAGGCTATATCTCGAGGGTGGTCTTATTTAAATTTCAAGATACAGTAGAGATTTTAAACAAAATTAAAAAAGTGACAATATCTCGAAAACTAAGAAATTTTTATTAAGGTCATGTATATTTTATTCGACACATCTAAGGCTAACCTATCTTCCATGTCACTCTGACCTGGTATTTTTGGGACACCCTGTATAATTGGTTTTATTGTTACGAATGCTTTTTAATTTTTAATTAAAATCAAATAATATTCAAATGAAAATTTTTTATTTTTATTTTTTTTTAACATCTGTCGTATAATTTCTATTTATTTTGAATTTTATATAAAAATAAAATCTTATAGGAGTTTACTTTTCAAATAAAAATCAATGAAATCAATCTTATAAATCTTATCGAACGAAGACAATGAGTTAATAATTTTATCCTAAATTAGTGTAAATTTGTATAATTTTTATCTGAGATTATAATTTTTATAAATTACGTTTTTATAAAATTTACACACAATTTTTATGGATTATTACTTTTTAATCCTATTTTCCGCGAAAATGGTAACCAATTGAGTTTATTAACATTTGCATTTGTGCAGGAAAATTAAGTATATGTCATTTGTTCGGCAGCAAATTTTTCGGTGGTCAAACAACAGAATTGAAAAATTGAAAAATTTGAAAAGCTCTAATCAAATAAAAATTAGAACTGCACAGAAAGAGTAATAGAGTCTTTATAAGAAGCGAACTCGTAAGCTACTGAGAGTTTATTTATTACTATCATATATATAATAATGTGTATTAACATCTTTCACATTATAGTTATAAATATATATAAATCATAGTATTTTTTTTTGCGTTTTCGATTAAACTGATTTTTGTTATCTACTGAAAACTTGATATTTTATGATTCCGAAGTTCACTCAGAATTCAGTATATTTATGCGCGCTATGTTCTGTCGTCTGGAAACTAATTTACACGTGTAATAATTTTTTAGAAGGCCGTCAGCAATTGCAGTTAATTCGATTAATTAAAACTTTTCATCTCACCCTCCACAGGACCCCTGAATGAATGGAAAATGGGAAACAGGATTCCCCCCATTCCTGTCTCAATTTTGCATTCGGGGTCGGGGAGGAAATGAAGTTCCAAAGTATTGTTTGGAGGCTCCTGCATAATTAAGGCTTAAAGGCATAATTACTGCGATCGATGCCAACAGAACGGATTTCAACTTTTCAACGAAAAGTGCCCAATTTTCGACATTCGATTTCGTGTGTGAAAGCAGCACTATTCCCTGCTAGAATTTATCGATTCTTCGGGAGCAATTTTTCAAGGCAAAACAGCCCAGAAAAATGGACTCGTGGAAGCGATAGACTAAGTTTGGTTCCGTCTATTCTATTATGGATGCTTCTGGCGTTGAAATCGACACTGGCGGAAAATTTCGACTTCCTGTCCTAGCTCATTAGTCTCCTGGTGAAGGATTCGTTTCTATCTTTTATAACATTCGACACAAACAGAAAAATAACCTCAATGGAGTCGAAAGTTCCCGTCAAAAGTTCATAAAAATAGCCAAATTACGATATTTTTTGCTTAAACCTATTTTTCGGGGAAATGAAAATTGATGGAAGAGTTTTGTGTGTGAATTCGAAATTATCTGGTCCTTGGTTTGGTACTAAAATTTACCTTCCCTTATGTTTATTTTTGTGAATGGTAATAAACTAACAAAATCATAATGTTCGTTGTATAAAACGTGATTGTAATTTTATCTTTTTAGTAGTAGTAGGCAATTTACTGAATATAATCGAAATATACATATTCGAAATTAGCGACCCTAAAAATGTTCCACCCATTTTCATACAAACTGTATTTAAAATCTTGAATTTTCAAATTTCTACAGTCGATTTCGTAAAAGTGCCCCTGAAATTCTTTATGTATTGTCTACTAATTTTCACGGAAATTTCTTAAAAGTTAGAATTTTTGAACGCTAGATTTTTTTTCGGATAATATATATGATTTCAAAATGCCGGATCTAAGATGGCGGTTGCAAATTTCAAATTTGAAGCGATTTTCATGAAAATTGGTACTTAAGGGTTTTGTAAAATGCTGATTTTAAATCCGCTGTGCAAAAGTAATCGAAAATGACGGACCCTATATTGCTTTCAAGTTTTCTCGATTTCAATGGATTTTAATGAGAATTATGAAGGTAGGGTCGCCAAATATAGTCCCCTTTTTATAAAACAAATCTAAAAAATAGAAAAAAATACCACAGTAATAAATGAAACGTCAAACATTAGGTTCAATATTCCTTTATTCTTAAAAATAATCAAAAAGGCGTTAACATTATTAGAAAAAGTTATAAAATAGCTTTAACAAAAATACTCAAATTATGAAAATATATTTTTGGGCTCCTAATTTCGTCCCGGGGACGATATTGAGATCACAATAATCAGTACGTGAACTGGAGCTGTACTTACTCCTTTTCTATTATATAAAATTGAACCTAACTATCATATTAATATCTAATCAGCCCTTTCTTAATTATTTTAATCATTGGTAAGGTAATAAGGCATTAAGTGACATGACCGTTGTGTTCACCATACGAGATCCTAATACCGTCCCGGGGACGATATAAGGTTCACGTAAGGGGACGATATTAGGAAATTTCTATTTATTTTTTCGTATCCATTTAAGCAAAAAACGTGTCATAACCTGAAAATTTTACTTAACCGATTAACATCTGAGATATTAATAGTTAGTTTGACAAAAACATTTTATCAATAAGTCAGGTATCTCAATATTTTATGGTATCCGTATGGTGCGTCACGACGTTCGTACCGACAGAAATTCGAAAATCAAAAAAAGTGTTCAAGGTGAGTGAATATTCTCACCTTGAACACTTTTTTTGATTTTCGAATTTCTGTCGGTACGAACGTCGTGACGCACTCACTTCTACACAATGGCCGACTGATGCAACTAGCTGTCGGTTCGGGTCACTGATAATAGATGGCGTTTTTTAAAAGTGTAGATATTGAAGGGGACGAAAGTAGGGTTGGGGACGAAATTTGGCGACTGTACCTTACAATGATTATCTTGAGGCCATAGATTTTGAATGTTATCAAAATTTGTAAATCCAAGATGGCGGATCTAATATGGCGACTATAATGTCTCGATTATAACGAATTTTAATGAACTCTAGGCCATTAATTTCGAGTATTATCAAAATTTCCGAATCCAATATGGCGGATCCAATATGGCGATCAAAATTTCTCAGTTTCAACAGATTTTAATGAAAACTGGTACAATGATTATTCTGAGGCCAATAATTTCGAATATAAGCAAAATTTCCAAATCCAAAATGTTGGATCCAAAATGGCGACCAGAATTTCTCAACTTCAACGGATTTTAATGAAAAGTAGTAAGATTTTTTTGGAGCCACTAATTTTGGATATTATCTAAATTTGCAAGTCCTAAATGGTGGATTCAATATGGCAACTAAAATTAGTTCGATTTCAAGGGGTTTTAATAAAAGTCGGGACAATGATTATTTGACGACCACTAATTTTTAATATTAATATGATTTGGAGATTCAAAACGGCGGATCCATAAAGGGGTTTCCAGGTGAAACCGGGTAACACAGCTAGATTTTAAATATTTTCCTATAAAGTGTTATTCATCAACAATTTTTCAGTTTGTAAATTGCTACATTTTAAAAAATAATTTCCTTTAATAACTCGATGTGTTTCAAAAAGAGAACATTTATGTAAGTGCTGGGACTCGTAGTGGTTTATGTATAAACATCGATTGGATTGTTGAATTATTTATCATCAAAGGAAATTTACATATTTATATGTATCTAACACTATATTACTAATTTACTTATTCCAAAAGAAATACCATGTTCGACATAATACACGATTTTGACATTCAAAACGTTAATCTTGGTTCAAGTCTTACTCAAGCTTCACTCAAGCTTAACTCAAGAGTTGCTCAAACTTAAATTATGTCTAATTTAAATTCTTAACGTCATGAAATCTAGATAGACCGATTTGTCATTTTCAAAACCCTTATTCCATTTAGACATAACAAATACAAAAATTATTTCAGTTTTGTGTTTTTTTAAAAAGATATAAGATTTATTTTTATATGTTTCTGGAATTATATTATTTGTAACCATTAGGTACAAAACAGAAATATATGTATATAATTTTTTTGTATTCATTTCCACTGTATGGTGAATTCAAAATTCTAAGGACTATTTGAAACAAAAAATGATTAGACTATAATCGAAACTTTAAATATTTAACATATGTGAAACTGACAGTAATTTCTGTTAAAGGTCTATACACATATGAGATTTAAGCGGAGCACTGACCTGACTGTCACTTAATTCGCCATAAATTTACAATGTGCTCTGACCTTTTTAAGCGACATAAGTCTCAATTCCCACAGTGTTTGCCATCGGAAAACCCTTAAAACCTCTTATCATTTTGCAGTTCTAAAACTACCTCCAAATGCCTATACCTCCCGTATGCCCCTTTTTCATCGATTGGCAAACATGGTAAATAGTGAGTGACAGTGTGGGATTGAAACAAGGAACGACTCAATCCACTCTAACCGCCGTCCCACTCCCCTTCGAGCATAAAAGCAGAATTAGATTCCGTCAGCAGGCGGTTTTCATCAATCAATTTCTACTGTAGAGCACCGCTTAAAGCAGAGTGCAAGTTATTAATAATAAAAAAAAAAGGAGTCCTCTGCAATGAATAGAAGGCTTTTCGCTCAGCCAAAGGCTTCCAATTCAAATATGAATTCGATCGAATTCCACCTCCTCACCAACTAGCGCCCTCTGTGGAGCTGCTCTACTCTTTTAGCGCAAATTATCTCTGCATCCGGGCGTACATAATAAAGTGTGCGTCATCAAAAAGTGGACGAATAGGAAGCAATAAATTCCTGCAGGTGAATGGGTCACCCCCATCATGACACCTCTGTCACATTTTACTTCCTTAGAAGAATCAATTTCCAGGAAAAAAAAATTCCGTATGAAAAAGAACAAAAAAAAAAAAAAAAACGAAAATCAAGTGACAGAAATTGTCGGACGTTTATTAGAGGCAATTATGCCGTAAAAACGCGACACTCATGTTTGTATTATATGTAAAGTGGTGTCACGGGCCGTGTCGCCCATTTAGGCACCTTGTTTCGTTCACGTCAATTGTCTCTAAATCGAATTTCGTCAGAGAGGACAACGAAAGGGGGCGTGAAGTGACGTTGACCGGGGAGTTATGCAAGTGGGATGCACTTTCCGGGCACTCACCTATAATACGCAGGAAAATTGTAAAACAATTTTATGGGTCATGTCGCGGGTCACACAAAAATAAAAGGCGACATCTTGGGACACATTTTGGAATTAGTTGTGCGGAAAACACATAAAAGTTAGTGAAAATTTAGTATTTTAAAAATTTATATGTCCATTCCGAGGTACACAATGACCACTGGATTATCCCCAAATCGAGTTATACTGCAAACTCAGCTCTCGGTGGCGGATTTAATATTTTCAATGGGTATAGTTGGGCCTTGGTAATCCATTGTTTTTTAGAAGTTTTTATAGTTCAATGAAAATTTTAATTTTTTTATTTTCCATACTTGTTTAAACGATTTTATTTAGCTTGACAGCTGTCTAACTAACGATCAAATTTTGTAATTGAATTTTCACCTAATTTGAGTTATACGATTTAGTTGAAATTTTGCATATTTGTGTAATTCCGGTGACAATACGATATTATGGTGATATGGAGGTGATCTGATTATGAAGACAGAAAATAGTCAAGGGAACTCCGTAGTGGCTCACTCGTGTTTGGTCTCGTTCGATTCGATATCGATAAAAACCTTAGTTCTAGTTAGAAGGGTGATTGAATTGGTTATTATGGTCTACATAAGCATACTTAACCCTTAACGATCTCTGTTACAAATTTAAAACAGTAGAAGGGGTAGAATCCACCCCAATTGACGGACGCATTTTCATAAGTTTTTTCAGCCGCCCTAAATTCTACTGAAATCTTCACACAAAAATTTTGAATTGGTCAATACTGATGTAAAATTTCATGAACTTTCAGAATATGATAATGATTTTTAATAAAAATTGGAGCTACAGAGGTTATGCTCGCTTTTTTCACAAAAATCGGTTTTTTTTCAAAATTTTTTTTCACAAACTCAACATTTATGGCTCGAAACCAATAAAAAATTTTACAGAAAAGCAACAATATCGCGTTCGTGGACCCTGTTCCTTAATTTGCAAATACGTACGCTTTGAAAATCAAAATGGCGGTATCCAAAATGGCGTTTAAAAGTCGAAAATTCAATGACATATAATATTTTGTCTATTAAAAAAGAAATTCTTAATGGAGTTATTTCGAATCTTATACAGGGGGATTTTTAAGTTCGCTGATTGTGGATCTGAGGTCAAAATTAAGAAATCCAAAATGGCGGCCTCAATGTGGCGGACAAAAACATTAAAATTAAATAAATCTGAGCATAAAATAGCTCTAGAGGGTTTTTGGGGTCGCTGATTGCGAATCTGAGGTCAGATTTGAAAAAACCAAAGTGGTGGATCTAAGATGGCGGACAAAAAAAAATTAAAATTACATGGATCTGAGTAGAAATTTGCAATAAGGGGTTTCTGGGGTCGCTGATTATGAATCTGAGATCGGATTTCAAAAAATCAAAACGGCGGAGATGTGGGATGTGGTACAAAAAGGGTTGGGAAACTAGAGAAACTGCTCTAGACTCAAAAACAAATATATAGTTAATAACGTAAATAAAGCATTTTGTTTTGAATACATTTACAATGTTGTTTCAAAATTTTTTTACCCCAAAAATTTTAATACGAAATGTGGTTAAATTAATAATTTTCGAAAACTACGAAAACCATTAATTTAGTGTTGTTTGCATTGATTTTAACATGTTTTTTTTTCTCAATGTAAATATTTTTGACCGTGTTTACAAGATACTAAATTTTATTTTGTCGCAGCAAATAGAAAAAGGATCGTCTGGAAGAATTTTGGTGGTATGACCTCAGCAGGATCCGGGAAAGATGTCTCTTAATTCAATAAAGCAGAGATTCTTCCTCGGTGACTGGTCGAGAAACATTTACATGTACTTGGCACAGTTCCAGAGTTTCGAATTTAAATTTGCCGCAACGACAATGAACTTCACCGGAGCTCCCCATTGAGCTGGGGGCTGACTAGAAAGCAGCAAAGCTACCGTGTGTCAGGTTACATGGAGCCTGCATTCCACCGGGTAAACAAATAAAACTAAAATAAATGAGAAAGAATAAAATCGAAACAATTGTCGGGATTCGAAAACTATCCCTGTATATAGTATAGTATGTAATTCCAACAGTCCAGTCTGCAGTCTAGCCCGCCAAATTCGAGAAGGAAGTGGAAGGGAAAATTTGTAGTTATCAGATTTCAGGGAAAGCCGAGAAAATCAATGGACGTAAGCGGCTTAAAAAAGCCCCACCAGCAGCAGCCCCGACAATAGCCAGCCGTGAATCTGTGCAGCAGACTAAACAGGTGACTGAATGGGTCAAAGATATCCCATGGCGGGACGACTGTCGGGACTTCTATGCGAAAACGAGAAAATTCCCATAATCCCGGACGAGCCCGGCAGACGATCCACTCCCGGAGCAATCACTCAAGAATGGCCCGATGGCGCCACTTGATGGGCTCCGCATGTGCTGGAATTGTTCCCACACCGACCGACGGAGGCCCTTCGTCGTTGTAGTCATCGCTGGTGGCGACGACGACGACGAAGAAGGGCTCGGATGAACTTAATCCGTCGGGAGACCCTGACCCGGTCTGCAATCGGATCTAATTTATGCAGAACGAACTGCATAAAAATATCCTGTCGGGACCTCTACCATCAATCACTATTATTGGCATTATCGATTATCTTGGGAGGAGCAGGAGTACGCCATTCGAAAAATCCATCTGGACTTGGGGTCTGAACCTGGACCTCAGTTGCTGAATGACGACCCGAGTTGAGTTTGCCGAGCGGAATTGGGTTCTTAATAAGAAAACATCGGAGCTCCCTTACTCCGGGGTCTTCCAGAACGAAAACACGAAACGAAATTAAGGTAAACTTTGTGTGTAATTTGAATTAAGCGATGTGAATTGTTCCCGGAGCAGCTGCAAGTTGACTTTGCTAAATTAATTCAATTCAGACGTCCTCGGCGACACTTGAAATTTTAAGCAGCTCATTTGGCTTTCGAGGCGCTCCGCTGGCGGAGTTTTTGAGCTGGAGCATGGAATAGAGCCTAACCCGACTCTTGGCTCCGGCGGCAGGGCTCTCGAACTCGAACTTTTCACGTAATTTAGTCATTATGTCGCTCAGGAGAATGCTCGGCCACCGCGGCTTTATTTGATTTACGCGTTGATGCAGCTAAAAGACCGCACTGCGCAATTTATCCAGACCTAGAAGCTCTCAGGCCACTCAGACAGGCGCTGCTGGGGAAGGTTTAATCGGTTCTACGGTTTCAGATTTCAGGTTCAGGTTTTTCAATCCATTTTAATCTTGGGAATTTAGGGCTTAACATTCAGATGAACCGATCGCCGCCAAGTTTAAGACTTCAATGTGATATAAAAACTTTTTAACAATAAATCAAACCGACGAAAAATGAAACTCAAAATTAGTTACTTATATTACTTTAAGAGCTTAGTTATTAAAACTAAAAAGGTTTATTTTATTTTTCGCTTTCAAGTTTCTTTTTTCGTCGGTTTAATTTTTCGTTAAGAAGGTTTTATTTTTTAATTTGTTGAGGCTAAAATCGGCTAATTAGGTACTACTTAGGGGTAGAATTTTTTTTTTCCAAATTCAAATGAAAGCAACTTCGATGTAAAGATCGAATAAAAAAAGATTCATCGAAATTGGACTACTCTGTAAAAAGTTATGCGTGGTCATACATACAAAAAAAAATATACTCGTTCACTTGAAAACCTCCTCCTTTTTTCGTCGGTTAACAAGACTGAGTTTAGTTTGTGATCAAAAAGTAAAGCCAATTTCTTTATAACTTTGAAAATTGTTATTTAATTTTCCAAATCTATATCATCCCCTTCAAAGTGGTTCCCGCCCGATATAATACACCTATGCCAGCGATTTTTCCAATCTTCAAAACACTTCTAAAACTCGATGATTGAAATGGCCTTCAGTTCCTTTTTCGATTTTTTTTTTATCTCTTCAATCGATTCAAAACGGTGTACCCGAAGCGGTCTTTTGAGTTTAGAAAATAGGCAGAATTCACATGGAGCTAAATCGGGTTTGGACCGATGCAAATGAAATTTTTACAGTATCATCAAGGTCTCTAATTGTCAACAGACGATTTTTGAGCACCAAATCTTTAATTTCATTGAAATGTGTTTCATTGATTGATGTTGATTGTTCGGGACGCTCTTTGTCTTCAACGCTTTCTCTACTTTCCTTTCAGACAAAACCTGATCACCGAAGGCCTTCTGCAACATTCTAAACATTTCTGCGGAAGAAATTTCATTCCGCAAACAAAATTTAATGCAACTGCTTTGCTCAATAAAATCACATATTGTAAAAATTGAAAAATTCACTTTTAGTTGCACAGAAAACACAACGATACTAACCAAACAAATGACGTACTGGCGTGAAATTTTACACAGATATGAGTGACAGTGCTGCCAACCTAAAAACAAGAAGATTTCCTTGAATCGATGTATCTGCGCAATTTAAATTCAAAATTGGCTTTACTTTTTGATCACAGTAGTAGATTTCTCAATTTCAATATGTGGGGCTTAGACTATGGGTTAAAATAAAGAAGTTATTTAGAAAGCAAGTAAAATTAATAATTTCTTGGGCACGATGATACTTTTCAACAAATACAGGATTAAAGGATTTTTTAGTGTTGATTTTGTATTTATTTTTAAAATTAGTAAACCATTTTTTATTTTGAATAATATTCTTTGGAAACCAGAAAATTAATTAAAATTAAGATACCAATAACAAAGCTTAAAAGATAAAGTATAAGATTTTATAAATTGTATAAAGAATCATGTTGCCTGATTTCTTTCTTACCTCATTCTTTTTAAAAAAAAAAAAATCCTTTGAAGTTCTAAATTTCTTTTGAAAAACTTGTATAAAATATATCATTTTAACCGGCTCAGTAGATTTGGAAAATTCTTAATAGACGGACTGTTGGAAACAAAAAAAAAAGAAAATGTTCGTCTATAGGATTTCGGTTCATAAAGATCCTTAAAAATAGCATTACATTTCAGCATGAATTCTTCTCAAGAAGGTATCATTATGCTGATTCAATGATTTCTTTTTTGTTTTCTTCTTATTCGTTGAACCAACAACCTTGCACTTTATCTGTTTCTAGGTTCACCTCTGTGATCCATCTTTTACCCATTGTTCAAGAGGTCATTAAAGGGTTCAAGAACCTAGACAGAGCTCCAAAAGACCCCGAGTCCAACTTGTCTTAAAATCAAAAGAAATATTTGCGAGCCGTACTGATGCTAATTAACGATTCCGAATGACCCGAGTCTGTCTGTTTTGCCGGAGCGGATCCAATCAAACAGAAGACCGCGAGGCATAAAAACCGAAAGATATTTTTTTCCTCTGAATAAATTTAATTCACCGAACCTCCAGTCCGGCTCCTGAGGGAATTCATGAAAAATATACAAAAACAAAAACAAAGAGGGAAATTCTCATGGCATGCCAGGAATTTTGTTTGAGCTGAAATTGCAAGAAAAAACAACATTATGAAGTTCAACTTTGACCCGAATATTGGTGGATCAAATATTTGCCCGGTGAATTGAGTGCGTTCGGGAGTCATTGCCGCCACAGGGTGTGCCGCAATTAATCCAATCTAATTAAGTAGGTATGTAAAAAGGATAAGAAAATTGCTGTAAACACAGTGGAGGGCGGATTTCTTACGAAAATTGGGGTCATCCTGGGTTAAGATGGGTCTTCGGCGGTATCTTCTTCTTACCTGACTTCAAACCGCTTAGTGCCGCTTGCGCGGCACGAAATGAAGGGGCAAACAGAGTGGCTGATTGACGGAATCGGTGAAATTGGCGGTTTTTATGAGCAAATTGATGAGCGGAGGAGGAAGAATGGTTTGGCATATTTTCCTGGAGTATTGCACACCGAGGCGAATTTTAATGCTGCGGCTGCTATGCTCCACTTTGCTGGGGAGCCGCGCAGCTGATAAGCGTGAATAAATTTGCATAAAATTCATTCGGGAAGCTCGGATAAATGTATGATGGGGGTGCACCGCGAAAAAAGCCGCGATTGAGCACAGTAGCGTCGGTGGCGGCGGCGGCGGTGGTTGCAAATGCGGCCACTAAAGTTAAAGGAGGTCTGATCATTAACAGATCATAAAATTGTCGAAGGCCAAGCAATTGCGGCCGGGCGGGAAAAGATGTCTTTGTGTCTTTTGGGGATTTATGTCCGGGCGTCGGGAAATCATTTTGCCTTAACCCCAACCGGGGGATTAATTCGGTTTGGATTGGCCGTTTATTACCCGGCCGATGAGGCGATGCTATCTCGGTTTTCATGACGAGGGGTCATTTTCGTAGGCGACGACCTATGGAGCGCCCTCTGGGGCTGGGGGTTGTAGAGCAAAAATCCTCTTGGTTTACACAAATTGCTGAGCGCACTTCCATCAAGGAGACTAAAGGGCTTAAAGTGCGGAGCCGGAAAGATTAGGGGAGCAAGATCTAATTATAGATGTCGGCAGAGGCGTGCTTGAATTAATGGGTCGATTTGTCCCAGGAGAACCCTTTTCTAATCTTGAGAAACGACACAGATTATATGAGGGGTGGGGGGAATATATACGGTTGAGGGGCTCACCGCTGGCCCCAAAAGTAATTTTTGTATGCATTTCTCAGAAGACCTAAGTGACCAATGTCCCAGCCCTGATTTTTCGACATGATAACACGGCGACGAATGTCCAAATAAAATATAGAAACAAAAAACAAATAGGAAAAATAATTGAGCTTTGACCAAAAATCCCTTAAGTAACCTTAAGAACAAATTAAGTTTGCGGTTTCCTCACAGATTTGAATGAAACGTGAAAATATTCAATTTTTTTGCTCATTTGTAGGTACTACTCGAGATTTCTAATTTTGGAATAGACGACTGTTGAAAACTTAAATTTTGTTCAAGAAGTAAATTTTAAATATATAAGTTATTAAGCGAAAAAAATCAGTAATTATTATATAACAGCCAAATCCACAATTGCAATCGATACACCACGGATAAGCGCTCTCTAAATTTGTTTTTTTAATTTTTATTTATATTTTAATATGTTTTATTTAATATCTGTAAAATACTTATTTTATTATATATGTAAACACACATATTTCGATGCAAAAAGCGCCTTCCGTCAAGCAGTTTAAAAAAGAAACGAATTCGGAGACAATTTGTGACAATTTTGCAAATGCACTTATCCGTGTTTTACTGTATATAACAAGATTGTCTATTTTGCTTTAAACGTATATTTTCACAGAATGAAATATTGTTCTATTTTAGTAGAAATAAATTTAAGCTTGATTTATTTATTTTAAAAATAAATAATTTCAATATTTGAATATATAACTTTAGCGATTATACAGGGTGTCCGGTAAGTAGTGCGCCAAAATTAAGGGGATGGTTGCTTGGGTCATGACCTACCAGAATATCAAAATATGACCTTAGTGAAAACCTCACCGTTTTCGAGATATTTGGGTTTTTATGAAAAATTAAATTTCAGTTTATTGACTTTGGTGCACATAAAAAGACATGTTCTCATTTTTTTTTGCTAAAATATTCTAGATAAGTTGCCCTACCTGGTGAGCATGTCATTTTTTATTACTAACTCAAGACCGTCGAGAAAAAAAATAATCAAATGTTTTTTTTTGCTATTCAAAATTATTTGACTCTACTTTGACCTTAACTGGTGAAAAAAATATTTATGTACTAGGCAGTGATGGGAAGGCAATTCAAAAAATTGCTTAATTAATGCAGATTTCAGAATCACCCATTTTATTCATGAATAACAAGATATTGCCATGTTCATTTTAAATCAAATTTAATTTTTCATAAAAACCCAAATATCTCGAAAACGGTGAGGTTTTCACTAAGGTCATATTTTGATATTCTGGTAGGTCATGACCCAAGCAACCATCCCCTTAATTTTGGCGCACTACTTACCGGACACCCTGTATATAGAAACTATAAATTGAAATAGATGTAAAAAACAATAACAAAAATTGTGTTAGACCTCATTTACAATCATTTTTCATTATACAATTTTTTTCGGTTTTTGAAAAATCACCGTCTTTTTTCATCCCTCACGAGGGGGTAGTTTTACAACTACTTTTCAATATAAGCATAAATCAGCAGACTTGCATCAAAAGAAGTGAGAATACAATTTTTTTTTAAATATTAAATATTTTTTCCCAAAAATCCATTCCCCCTTTTGTATTGCATCCCTTGTGTAGGGGTAAAAAAACGGTCGACGTTATATTATTGTCCAAAATAAAATTAAACAAACCAATTGCGAGCGTGAAAAACTTCTTTTATATGTAAAAACTTTTTTTTTCCACCTTCATATAGGGGTGTATTTTCGCTTTTTGAGGGGTTGTCATGTCATTTTTGACGTTTTTAGGTCTGAAATATCCCCAGTTAGCCATATAATCGATAAAAGTGTATTCAAAAAAGCTTTGTTCATTTTTCAGAAAACTACCCCTATTTCACCTCTTACTGGGGGTTGGTAGTTCATTATAAGTGAAAGTTTTTTTTTTTTTATATCAAAAGAAGTAAGAAAATACCGTTATTGAACTGTGTGGAGATTTTTTTTAACGTTTCTAAAAGGATGTTTTAATTAAACGTTATTTCTTCATTTCAGACCCCATTTTCATCCATTAGGAGGGATGGTAGCTAAAAAATAACACCAGAATTTGAAGATCATTTTACTAGTGTAGCGTTATTTTTACTAATTATGTAACTAGCCGAAAAGATATTTTTTCTTTGAGTGTCTCAACGCTTAGGCGTTGCTTGATGTCCGCTATTATATATTATATTATATTTTAGTCTACCGAGATACCTAAAAAAAAAAATCAATTATATGTTTAACTCCAGAGCTTAACATTTTTATAAATTTCTCTAAAATTTAAAAAAGTGGATAACCCCATTTATCCTTTGCAAATTTCTGCATATTCCCTAAAAGTTCCAATTTTTTAGTATGAAAAGGTAAGCTCCTTGCTACTGGCTCTAATTTAAGAAAAATTTCCTTTTCTATTTTAACGCCTTCAACTTCTAGGTAAAATGTAACCCCAGAATTGAATTCTACGTTCTCGAGAACTTATGAAATGATATATAGTATATCTTCTTACTTATAAAATATCTAGAAAAATACTTCCCTATCTCCACCCTTTCAACCTCTCGATAAAAATAACCTCAAAAATTATTTCTGTGATATCGATGTACAAATTATCTCCAAAGCAGGATTCAGCACCTACAAAGACGTAAGAATTGGAGATTTTAATAACTATTGTATTTGTAGAAAGGAATTGTTCTAAAACAAACCCTATTCAACATTTTTGCAGAAAATGGCCCCCTACTTTCGAAAATCGATTTTTTCCCGCGTTTTTAGGATTCCGCGTGCGTACTGTGCGGCGATGACAAGCACGCATTTGTTTTGTAAAATGGAAATTTGAAGAAATGAAAAGTGTTCTTATTTTAGGAATTTTGCGCAATTATTTACAGAAAAAAGATAGTTATTTAGTTTAAGGATTTCCTATAATTTTCCCAAAAACTTAATTACAATAAGCAGAAATTTTTAAGTTAAATATATCGAGAAGTATAAGAGATTTTTGATCCCAAAACGAGAACAATCCTACAAAGTTTCATTAAAATCCACAAGGAGACTTCAAACTCAATTTAAGCCTAACCCCTCGCAGCATGAAGGGGATTATTACGAATCTTAAAGTCATTACAATCGCCAGCACCTTTTCAATTCGGCTGTACGCCTCTAATCTAAAAATCCTAAAAAAAAAAAAAAATCGCCGAAATCGAAATTTGATTGCATGCAAGCAGGAGGAGGTGATGAAGACACTGTCCGTCCAGGTGTTCAAATGGCACAAATTACCAGAAAAAGGGCCACACATCCCGCAGTACCGGTCGTATGTGACGTCGAGTCGACCGCCCGGTTGGATGACGCGACAAAGTCTCCCCGCCGGGACCTGTCCTAATTGAAAAGTCTTTTCTAATAAAGTGATGGATTACCGATGATGGATGACACCCTCGCACTGATGACTCCTCAGTTCTCGAGCACTTTGCAGATTGTAAGTTTAATATCTTTTCCGCTTTCTCAAAGCAAAGCTGCTTAGCTCGGCGATTTCTCAACACCCCACGCCCCCGCTGTGCTTGTGAACCCTGTGAGCCTTGTGAAGCACCCGGTGAAAAGCAAATAATGTGACGCGGTGACGGTTTCCCTTTATCTTCGCGGAAATTTCGACGAATTTTATGGACGGATAGAAACATCAATCTTTTCTAACATCGTTTGATTGCCAGCTTCATCTAGCCTCAGCCTAGGGTTCATTTAATGTGACGAGTGAACTGAACTGAACGGGGGGGCGGGGGAAGACGTTTTCCGCAAAGGGTCTACCGCATTTTGAAAGACATTGTATTTTCGATTGCAGTTGATCAGCAGAGGTAATGAGTCGAAATCCCTTTTTGAAGAATTTAACACATTCACATTTTTATGGTTTAAATTCAGTTGATATAAATTTGAGGATTTGTACTTTTGTATGTTTTTACATATCATATCTAATTCTGTGGTATTCCTTGGTATCTAGGAATCATTTTGTATAATAGACAGACATCATACATACATAGATTAATAGATAGACATCATAAATAAATTAATGATTAGTACTAATTATTGTTTTAGATACTATGTGTAATGTACTAATCATCATTTTAGGTGCTAAATTACAGAAAAGTTGATCATTTACAATTTACTTAATGACCAAATTTTTCTTGATCATTTTATAGTACCTAAATAATGAAAAGTTATAACAATTATGAGCATTGTAACGCAATACCCATTACAAAGAACAAGAAAAACACAAAAACTGTCATTTTAATTAGCATCCAAGGAGAAAATAAATTTGCTCATTGCTGCTGAGTTAATGAAAAGAAGTTAGTGATCTGCTGAGAACGAAAACCAATGGTTCTACTTATGGGAGGAATATTTACAAAAACTTTTACAAAATTTACAAAATCAAAAAGAAATTCTAAAGTGAATACTAACTGTAAATAACACAGCCACACAAAAAAATAAAAGTGGCCTATACTTTACATGCGATATATGGTTTTTGATAAATTTTCGCGCGCTGAGCATGAATCTGGTGTCTGAATTGAGCCATCACATCACAGTTAATCTAACCTAAATAAAAAGGTAAAAAATAGCAAAAATCCGGATAAATTTACAAGGAAAAATACAGGAATTTCTTTTTTTCATATCCAGATGTATATTTTTATGTAAAAGGACCCCGTGAATCCAAATCCATCGTCAGAGTTGAGATGGCACGATATGTTTTTTTTTTCTAACTTCAAAAAACCGGGTCAGAAATATCGATTTCCAAAAGTCAACCGATTTACGCTAAATTCGGTGTGTGGGGATTTTAGGGGTCGCTGATCACGAATCTGAATCTGCAAAATTCAAGATGGCGGACCCAATATGGCGGACGAGATTTTTGAAACTCAACCGATCTACGCCGAATTTGGTATGTCGAGGTTTTTGGGATAGCTGATCATGAATTTGGAGTTTAGTTTGGCGGACGAAATTTTCGAAACCAACCGATCTACGTCAAATTTGGTATGTGGGGGTTTCTACGGTCGCTGATCTCCTTTTTAATTTTAATTTTTTTTGGCTAAAGTCTACTTATTCTTCCGCCTCCATCGTCAGACTAATTCGAGGTCACCATTATGTTGTAGTTTCATCAGAACTACATATGTGTGTCAACTTTCAACAGAATCGGTTCACAGGTGAATGAAAAATCAATTTTTTTTTTTTTTTTTTCAAATGTAAATGAGACCAACTTCAGGTACACCCTATTCAATAAAAAGGAATAATTAAAATCGGACTGCTCTGTAAAAAGTTATGCGTTATATATATACGCATCGAATTGTGAACCTTATCCTTTTGTTTTTTGAAAATTTTAATTTAGTTTCGTTTAATTTATTTTTTAGGACTTTAGTAAACCAACTTTTTTGATTTTCGTATTTTGGAAACACTCACTTTAAAGAAATATTATTTTTTATAATTTAAAGCAATCCAGAGTTGTATAAAGTGTATAAGAAGTAATAATAAACAGTCTCTATAACAAGTTATGAGTTTTGTTTAAAGATGTGTTTCTAAGATTTAGTTTAATTTAATTTTAGGCTCCAAAAGGCGGAACTAGAAAATATTTCTTCTACTAAAAACATTCGGTGGATTACTTTTATACCTAAAATACATTGAAAAACATTTATAGGTTCCTAATTATTCATTTTCTTGATAGAATTTCCATAACTAGTTTCAATTTTTAATTTATCTTTGAAGAAAAGTGTTTTTGGTTTTTAAATTTCAATTTGATTTCAGATGTATTTTCGAATTTTTGATAAATACAAATAAAGGTATATTAACTCTTTAGGTTTTCTTCAAGTTAAAGGGGGTATAGTTTTTATCCTTTTAAAGCTTTTTATGCATTTTAAACCATATCAAAAATTTGAATTAACTTATAGTCATACAGTTTAATATTTTATTTGGAATATTATATTGTTTTTTAATTAAACAAGTCTGTTTAAATTACGGTTTTCTTTAAAATCGTGTTATAGATGTGTTTAGTGTCGTATAGCATTGTAAAGTCGCATACGTTTGCTAAATACAAACTCCTATTTGAGTTTGATGTATCATTGAGGTCTTAACCCCTTTTTTGATATAGAAGACCGATTCCCTAATTAACTTTCTAGGTCTTACTCAATTACTGCAGTTGGTGATATCAAGAAAGTCAATTTTCTGGCTTACATCGTCCAATCAACGGGGACAGTCCACACAATAAAACGGGTCAAAATCTCCCTCGCGTACACATGTCGAATTGAAATCTGTAAGAGCTGTCCAACAGGCGAAACAAACAAATCCCAAGAGAAATGTTTACGTTTGACAAACCAATCTTGATCAATCTGCACTCATCAGAGGAGATTCTTTTTAAAAGCATACAGCCGGCTTCCTGTATTAAAAGTTTAGAGCCCCATGTCCACTTCCGGGATAAAGCCCCAAGTGGAATTTTGCGCTGCCTCTGTATGGAGTTTCGTCGTGCACGGCCCAGACAATTCAGGTCTCCTCCCCACGGTTCCACAGTTTTATAGGACAACATACAGTTGAAGTTTCCTTCAAATAAACAGAGAAGTTTTGTTGTTATTGTTGGCGTGTAAATACACGGAAAACTTGAAAAGTCCACAAAATGCCATACAACGGGTCAACCACTATATCAATCCGTAAAGTTTCCTATGGGCAGGAATTTTGCCATCCGGACCATCATCGCTTCAAAAGTCTCCAACATTTGAGGGTGAAGGAAGGGGGTGTGGTGGGATTTTGGGGGTCCCATAAGGGCACCCACGATTTGGATGGAGGTATATATATATATATATATATGTATATAAAACATAGTCGTTGGAGCCCCGGAGCCGTTACGGAAACCAAAACGACCGGAGATAATGGATTTCCAGGAATGGGTCCCACGTTTGTACGACGAAACGCCCCAGCGGTGGCCCACCTAATGGGCCGGTGCTAAGAAGCGCCGGGCGAAAACTTAACAAGGACAAGTCTGCAATAATAAAGAAAGTCCTTTAATCCTTTTTATTTGCGGATTCCCCAAGTTCTCCAGGGTGGCGACGAAGGACTAACAGTCGATAAAGGTGCATCGTTTGCCATCGTCACCATCATCATCATCGATTTGCCTGAATTTTCTTCGTACAAACGTAAGTCACCCCCGCCCGGTACGTTCGTCCGTTTTTAGGGGCCAGAGGAGCTCGCCTTGTGGGACTCCTTGCGATAGCGTCGCGGCAGCCGTCTTACAGATGGCCCTATCGTTGTCTTCCGACGTGAAACGCGAGGGCGGCATAAGAATTCTCTCAATGATTTACCGATTTCGGATGTGCTGGCTTTTCTGTGCGACTCCCTTGTTTTTTTGCTGTGTCTTCGTGCGCGCTATCGCTGGAGCCCCATTTCTAAATTTCTTTAAGACATTTTCTTTATTATTTCTTTTTTTTTAATATTTTTTTGTATTTTGTGGCCGTTGTTCCCAACAGTCAGGAAGGGCGGTTTCAGTCCCATTGGCCCCAACGTGACGGTAGCGGCGGTAGCACAATAAAAACTTTTGTGGTGCGCTCTGTTTTTAAGTGAAATTCTACTCGCGAGGATATGACAACAGGTTTGTTTTGAATGGCACGAAATTAACCAGGAAGCGTGCCTGTGTTTCGCCCTCTTGCGTTGCATACAGACGAACTTTTTGTACAGGGGGGTGGCGAAAACTTTCTTTCAACCATCCCATCCCCCAAAATGTTTTTCTCCTTTTATTCGCTACGTGAAAGTAATAAAATCAATTGAAATTGTTTTCTGCTATTCAACTTTTTGCTGAGTGAGACCCATACTTTACAGGTGAAAAAAGTGACTCTATAGCACCTCTAAAAGTTTCCTCACTTTAGGGAGTTTGGAGCACTTTGGCGTCTCTATTCTCTGTGTATAGTGCCGCCAAATTAAACCCCAAGCCGCCCTCTTTAATCACCCCCCTGAACCCCCGAACACAACTCCATCAGGCTAGTCAACGAGAGTCTGATTGCTTTTCGCGCGTTGCTTGCAAATAAAATTTTATTAATTCGCTGGGATAATCGATCATCATCATGAAGCGACGCGAGCGACGGACAAATAATTCCCCGCTGAAATGGGAATAATTGCTCGCGGGCTCGCGGATTTTCTGCATGGAACGCTATCTGGACCCGGGGATAAAAAATGAAGTTAATGCCATTGCGGTGATTTCGGCTGAATGGCAATTGATTGTTTAATTGATGATGACTCTGCTGTACTTTCGCGGGGTTCGGGTTGTGACCGGAGGGTTTGCGGAATATTGCTGACAGCCGCATGCCGCGGTTAAGTCTGGACCAACATTTCTCCCGGTTTTCGCATATATTTAAATTTTAAAGGAGTATTATTAAATCATCTCTGATGGAAAAAAATAAGAATGAAAAGGAACTGATAATTGAATTTTCCAATCTGAAATAAAAGCGGAAATTATTGTTTGACACTGAAAACTGACTGAAAATAGACTGAAAAAATATTACATCAAGAAAATTAATACAGAATTCAGACTGAAATGAGGCAGAAATATTTTTTTTCCAGTCGGAAAGCAACAAAATACCAACAAGAAACTGAAAAGACTGAAATTTTTCAACTTTTGCGATTAGAATTTTCTCCATTGTATCGCTTAGAAAAATTTCAAATATTGGACTTGTAGGGAGTGTATACAAATTGTAAATCACAGATTTTCTTTTGTTCAATTCGAATTGATTCATATTCTTTTTTCTATTTTTATTTATTTATCTGTCAATAATTTTATAAAAACTTGTGATCCTTTTTTCACCTATTTTCCGTGCTCGTATTTTAATGAAACTTATATTAAGCGAAAGGTATTTTTTCATAGATGTGCAGAATATATGTTTTATTCATTCACATTTTACACGTGCATTTTAGTTAATTGCCTTTGCGCTTTCAGTTCGTTTTCAATCTCTTTTTCATCTATCACTTTCCGTATCTTATTCACTACTTCAGTCTAATTTGAGTTCGTTTTCTGAGTGCCCTTTAATACAAATAAAATTGGTAATAGTCTGTTTTCAATTTTATTTTTTCACTCCCAAGATCCAAGATCCCAGGACTAAAATAATTTGTATTAATTCTTAGGTTAAAAAAGGAATGGTATTCTGATTATGCAAAACAATTAAATGTTCTTACAGTATAAAATTATAAAAATTATTTAAAGTTTTGACTTTTAAATAGTTACTTAAAAAAAATACCCAACTAGAAGAAACTGAACAATATTCAAGTATTCCTCATATCATCCTTTATACAAATTTGATAAGCGCAAATACCACAAAAATACCGATTTTACTATTCATAATTGCCATTTTTAATTTCTAAGCTTTAGTAACAAATTTTATATAAGTGAACATAAAAATCACTGGGTACCAATATTCATTGAATCTGCTATTGCGAAAATTCGCAATCGATAATCCATTATGTAATCAATGGTTCCCAAAACTCTTTTAATGGTTCTTAACTTTCTAACATATTGGAGAATGGATTGAACTTTTGAATACAGATGTGGAAAATAATGACAATAGCAAGGAATATCAAACAACCCCTTTATATTTGTTTCTAAATCTCTATGAAAATCTTATAAACACAAATTCGAGATCAAAAATTTTGAATTCTTTTATTGTAGATATAAGAATTTTCGGGAAAAATTCTTGAAGTTGAAAGTTTTTCTTTATCATACATATGGAAACATCATGGATACATTATAATAATTTTTGTAACTTTCATAACAAAACATTTATTACTGAATATTAAAAACGTTGAGTACCAAAATTCATTGAAATTAATTGAAGTTGCGAATTGAATATGCCATTGTCAAATTTTCGAATTTCAATAGTCAATTCGTATTCAAAGATTCCGAAAATTCTTATAAGTCCATTTTAAATTAAAAATGTGGACAAACATTAGAACAGACAAGAATGAAATATCTTTTAAGTAAAAAATTTGGGATTGTTTGAAGTGAAAATTTGGACATGTTTGAGTTTAAATTTTGTACTAATAGTAGAGATTTAAAGGGGCCTGATTTGAAAATTGTATTTTTTTCTAAATTAAAAGAGAATATCAAACATTATTTATTATTACAAGCTTTTATTTAACTTGTAATCTTTGTATGTATATTAGGGTGCTTTTTTTTCGCGACTATTTTTTTTTTTCAGTCCCACCTCGAAATTTTGTGGCTAATACCTAAACAAACATTCGCTGAAAATTGGAGCCCTTAAAAATAATATTTAGTACTAGACCAAGGCGCATAAAGATTTCCCATATAAAATACACGTGAACTTTGATTATTTTTCTTCAAAACTCTACAGCTCAGAGTCATTTTATGGTATAATCTTGGTCAATGGTAGGGTTTCTTCAGAATTGAATGCTCTAAAAAAGTGTCCATTGCGGCGTAACCCTAAGTCCCACCAGCGAGGTAGTACGGGTCATTAACCCTATTTTTTCATGAAATTCTCGTTTTTTTGCCCCTATCTTGTAAACAACAAGAGGTACAGAAAAAGTGAATATTACAAACTTGTAGGAAATTCAATTTCCTACAAAAAAGTTATGAACACCAAATAGCTCACATCGACATTTCTTGAGATATTGGGTTTTGAAGTTGAGGTAGTGTTTCTACAATTTAGCTCAATAATCCATGAAACTTCCACACTACCTCAACTTCAAAGCCCAATATCTCAAGAAATATCGATGTTAGCGATTTGGTGTTCAAGAACTTTTTGGAGGAAATTGAATTTCCTACAAGTTTGTAATATTCACTTTTTCTGTACCTCTTGTTGTTTACGAGATAGGGGCAAAAAGCGAGAATTTCGTGGGAAAATTGGGGTCAATGACCCGTACTACCTCGCTGGTGGGAGTTAGGGTTACACCGCAATGGACACTTTTGTAGAGCATTCAATTCTGAAGAAACCCTACCATTGCCCAAGATTGTGCCATAAAATGCCTCTGAGTTGTAGAGATTTGAAGAAAAATAATCAAAGTTCACGTGTATTTTATATGGGAAATCTTTATGCGCCTTGGTCTAGTACTAAATATTATTTTTAAGGGCTCCAATTTTCAGCGAATGTTTGTTTAGGTATTAGCCACAAAATTTCGAGGTGGGACTGAAAAAAAAAAATAGTCGCGAAAAAAAAGCACCCTAATGTATATGTATATATGTTTGTTTGTGAGGTCAAATTTATCAACTGAATTTTGAACCATTTCCTCCCAACCGATTTAGTTGAAATTTTGCATACACCTTTAGTTTTGGTGACAATGCAATATGCAATATTTAATGTTGTAATATTTTCAAAATGGCCGCAGCCACAATATGTCGGATGGTGTAAGTTTTGTCAACCCTGTTAATATGGGTATCAATTGAAAAAGCTTGAAGAGTAGGAAACGATAAAATGAGTGACGTCATTTTAAAATGGCCAAGGATACAAGATGGCGGATTATATTTTTTGTCAACTTCTTTAATGTAATAAATAGATGAGTTTGATTTAATTTAAATTTTTTGTTTCTCTTTAGAGCATTTAAATAAAAGTTTGTTTTTAAAAATGTTTTTTTTACTATTAATGTATTTTTGGATCTATTGACAATTTTTGCACACTGACCCCTATAATACATTTTGAGACGAGGATTTCTTTAGGTAGTCACTTCCGGTCCATTCTACCACTCAAATCTAAAAACTAGTCGTTAAATTTGACGATGTTATGCTCTGGCAAAGATCCATTTTGTCAAGGATAGAGTCCCTGAGAAAACCCATCAGGGCAATTAGTAAAGGACCACGGGGCATAGTGATTTCCGGGCGAGGACTGGGGACGGGTCCCAGCATCGTCACGCTCGTAATCTGCTCCAATTCAAATGTTATGATCTCCTTATCGAGCCGGAACAATCCGCTGCCGCTGCCGCCGGATACAGGGGATTACTCTGTTCGGTCCTGGCCGCAGGCTCCACATACTAACCATTACCGAAATTGCTTGTTATCACCGAATTACTCCGCGCAGAAACAGTTTAACAAAACCATTACAGTTGCCATACGGCGGCCGTGTAATTATGTCCGCGCGCGCGGGCAAAAGTTATAAAATTTTTGCACGCTCGCTGCTGCGGCTGGCGTTGGTTGGGGCTGGTGAATTGGTGTGCACGGAAATTAAATTCTTCCCAAAATTGATTGTTTTTTGCGTAATTAGGAGTATTAATAATGTTGCTGTGGCCTGTTTGCGCCCGCTTGTCCGAAGATTTTAAATGCGCTTCGTTGCTGCATTTAATTGCGAACAAAATTCTGTAGCTATTTTGTGAACAAAACAGCTTCCCATAATTAAGAATTTATTTGTATTTCAATTTTTTTGTGGGCGAGGGCGAGGGAGAGGGAGTCATTAGCGAGGCCGTTGCACCTTTCGTGATATTTTATTGTTCATGGTCTTTTGTTTATTTCCTTTTGTTTGATTTATGTTGGGCTCGAAAAGGTTAAACGCATAATTATGTATTGATTGCAACATTTTCAATACCAACCATAAATGGGGCAAGTTATTTTATGCATAAATGCACTTCAATTAGCAGAACAGAGGAATTCGATCATAAATTGTTGTTTTTAGGTCAATGCGACATCTTAAAGAATAAAATCAATTCAATTTAATATAATTATGTGCACTCATAAAAATTAGAATCTTATATTTAAAGAAATCATGTACTTAAAAAATGGGAACCAAGGAAAAAAAACTAAAATTTCCTATTTTCTTAAATATTATAATATTTCTTAAAATTAAAGATCTATTAAATCTATTTCAATCCCAAACTTAAAATAAAGAAATCTATCTTTGGCTCAGATTTCTTTAATTTTGATAATAATAATAATAATGATTTTACTTGATTTTAGTACATTTTTATCTAACAAGGAAACGTTCTCAGGTGTGTCTCACCGATTTTGATGAAATTGAAATATGAGTATCGAAAAATAAGAGACACATATTTTTTTTATCTGCGAATTTAAAGTTTGAAAACCACCCCTAAAGTTTACCTCCAAAAACAGTTTTTCCTAAATATTTCAAGTTATAATGAGTTTTTTCGAATGAAACAAAATGGAAATGATGTCTCATAAATATACCAACCTTTTGTAAGTAATTCTGTTCCCGGGGGTGGCAACCCTTATTTTTTATTGCAGAAAAACGATTTTTTTTTATATTTTTGCGTCACAAACAGTTTTAGTTAAAAATCATTGCCAAATATTTTTTTACATACGATTTTGAAAAATAAAGTTGACCTGTTTTTGGGTTTTCGTAAAAAGAGGAGGTAAAGGGATAAACAACCCCTAGTACTAATACATCAGTTTTTTTTCGTGAAAACCAGTATTAAGGGGTTTTTGGAGTCGCTGATCACGAATCTGATATTAGATTTAAAAAATTGTGGGTCCAACATGGCAGACAAATTTTATTTGAAAAAATACATCAATTTTTATAAAAAGAACTTTAAATAAAAGTTTTTGAGGTCGCCGATTACGAATCTGATGTTAAATTTAATAAACTCAAAATGGCGGATCCAACATGGTGGACAAACATTTTAAAAACACATCAATTTTTATTTAAAAAAAACAATAAATAAAAGTTTTTGAGCTCCTGTCTAAAGAAAACCCTATTTTAAGTACTACTTTTTTATCTCTTGCTCGTTTCAAATGAAATTTAATCACGTTTGTAGTTTTTGCTATACCGTGAAAATCTCTTAAAATATTGAAGTATTAAAAAGTGATTTTTTGAATATTGGCAATATTGTGAAAAGGTAAGTTTTAATTTTCAAATAAGTTTAGATTTTCATTAGTTATGGAAAAATTATAACTAATAATTTTCTTAGCTCCCTGTCCTTAGTTTGAAAAGTGAAATCTGTTATCGTTTGTTGAGAGACATTTCGGAATCCATCTTTAATTCCGTTTTTTCTCATTTTGTATACAGGTTTTTGGTTAAACAAAACTTAAAATGGCTTCAATGAAGGACGTGTAAAGAAAAGTTGAAGAATTTTCTGATTTTGATGAATCTATGGATCAAATTTCTATGAAACTGAAGATTTACAAGCCGGTTGTTCGACTCTGGATTGTGAAAAATAAGAGATGTATTGGACTAGTTTTAAAACAAAATTGATAAATGAATCGGCCAGCTATCATCAAATTTGTTCCAGCGCTCGCAACGTGTCATATGTCGGGCGTACCTCAGGGCAGTCATCTGGGTCCTCTCTTATTCCTAATATTCATTAATGATGTGTCAATGTTCTTGGCAAATTCTCTGTTATGCTGATGACGACAAGAGTTTGAGTCTTTCGGATTATATCTAGCAAATGACATCGATGCTTTACATAATTAACAAATGTACGTATATGTATGTGTTTCTCACGAAAAAAAAAAATACCATTGAAAAATGCTCGCTGCATAGATTTGAAAAAAAAAACGAAAGTTCTTGGGGTTTGGTTAAACGATTGTTTTTCGATACAGATTTCTACTTTCAACACATTGATTTTCACCTATCCAGAAATACAATTAAAAATTAGAATCGTTAAAATTGATATTTTGCTTTCCGTATTCTATGTTACTAATCTGGCGAACTGCTTATGTGCAAACAGTAAAATTTATTGAAATACATCAGGATGACGATTAATTAAGGCAAACAATGGTTTTCGAATGTATGGCTTGGAAAATCACCGGACCTTACTACTGAACACATATGGGTTCGATTTCAAAATTCAATATTTAGGCATTCAAGACTAGAAGACCAGCAGAATAAGGCCTAGTTAAGAGAATTACAATGTCTAGAAAAATGGAGACTGCACACGAAATATTAATTAGATTAAATCTCAACACAATATCTTAAAGAATTGAAAAATAATGTGTTTAATTGCTCTACCTTGAAATTCCTCTAAAAAATTTAACATTTAAAGTATAAAAACACTTTGCGTCCACCCTGTATAAATAATTAATAGAACTGTTTAGCATACTATCGAACGTCTTTTGACAAATCTTTTTTGGATCCTGGTGTCTCTCGTTAAAACCTTGAGTATATACAATTGAATTCGAGACTAAAATGTTGTGATTATATAAAAAATACGATTTCCAAAATATATGGCAGCTTACACCAATTGTGAGTTAGTTCAAAATATCATCCTGTAGTTTTCTGGCGTATAAGTCTTCCACGATCTTTTCTTCTTCTTGAAATTTCAAATACAATAGACCTTGTAAACGAAACATTTCTTTATGAAATAACTAATAAGAACTTTATAAGTCTATTTCAAATTTGTCTATTACAAATTGATAACACTGGTCGACAAAATTTTATATATAAGATTATAAATTCGCAACCAAAAATGTCCTATCATGTCATGTTTTTTAGCAAAATAGGGTTGAAAAATACAAAATATCGTATTTCAGCCATTTTTTAAAATTCGTAAAATTTCGTCATATGACTTAAAAGCGAGATTATGAAATATCACTAATCTACAGCGCTTACGAAGCATCTTCGAGAATAAGATTTTCATGAGCATGCGCAAGAAGTGATCTTCATTCACTGCCTATTGTATGAAGTAATCAGCTTAAGGAAAAAAGTGAGTTCCACAGAATATTTCGGAAAGTATTAAAGCCTCTAGTATTTTAATAATATATAATAAGTAAAGTTTCATACTTTTATTTGAACTACTTTACAAGCTCCTACAAAAATTCGTTATTTTTTAATTAATTTTGTTAATCATTAACTTTTTTCAAAAACTTGATGTGATAGGACATTTGGCAAAATTGGTGTGTTTTCTCTAACAAAAAAACAAATAATATATTTTTTTCAATTTTTTAAATATCCCATTTTGTACCGAGTAGTTGCCCTATTTTATTTTACCCTGGTCTCCCCTATATGTATCAAGTAACTACACATGCACCAACTTTTTTCCCTATAAATGCAACATTTCACGACAATTCATCGTCCCTGCAGAGGACGAATATTTTTTTTCTTGAATGAAAAATTCCAAACCTGCCACCGAGAAAATCGCAATTGAAAATTCGCCACGTACAATCGTTTGGCCTTGCCTTAAAGTTCACGAAGTGGTTTGCGTGTTCCCCGTAAAATGTGAAGTGCACGCAAGCCTTTTTCTTTCTCTAAAGCTACTCCCCGTCCCACAACATTACCATCCACATTCAACCTCCCCCACACACACACACACACACATATCGTTGTCGAAAATTTAGTGCCTACTCTTTGAAATTTTAATTAATCTCTGTAAAAGGTACAAAAAGTTGTGCGATTTTCCTGAATCCAGTTCATTAAAAAGAGTTCACTGATAAACCCAGTAAAATCCTAATGAAATTCATAAAAGGAGCGTGTTTCAACCCTCTCACAACCTGTGGGAAGGTGGAAATTTTTTATTTTAAAAAAGATTCGTAGAAAATAAATCAAAAGATGCCCAAACGACATTTAATATTGTGCCTCTTCTGACGGGGGGGTGGCAAAAAAAAAAATTATTGTTCGCTTGTTATCGAATTATTCCTGCTCGTTGCGGTAGGGTTCAGCCATCCGCCCCCAAGGTTATCGTCCACAGTCCGGTAGATAAAAAGACTATTAAAGGGCCATTTCGGGCAGTTTAGGGTTCGGGTAATTGTTATTTGTTAAAAAAGAGCAAAAATATTTCTAAGAAAACTCACTTTAACGCCCGCTGCTGTTACTCTTTGAACTTTTCTGATTCCTTTGGAATCCAGCAATGGGCCGGGATGGGACCCTTGCGGGACCCCTTAAAAACCAGCCGATTCGATAGAAGTAAACTGTTGGTTGGGGGACGGGGTGTGTGGGGGGGGGGGGGGGGGGGTTCTTGCTACTTGAAAGCGCCGCTAAGGCGAAAAGGGTTGATTACGGGCCAGTTGGAACTTGGAAGGGTTACTCGAAGGAAGGCCCAACCGGCTGCTGTTGGATCCTGGTATTTTCTGATTTCTTCCCCAATTTTTTTTTTTATCTTGTACTTTGTCTTCATTACTTCTGCTGCTTAGGGCCAGCACAAATAAATAATAAAAGTTATATACATTGTGTGCGGGTTAAATTCGAGGGTGGCCGGGACTCTTGCTCTCTGGCTCTTTTGGCTGGGCAATAAAAATTGAAGAATTTATGCTATCCCTTTTATGAGACCTTTTGCTTAAGGACGTTCCACATGAAATTGCCTTCTGATTTTTCAGGGACTGTGGTAGGGATTGGCTATCTTTGGTGTGTAGCTTTACAGGGAATTTTGTTTACCCTCACCACGGAATATAGAAGGAAGCCCTTCTTTTTTTCGGGGGGTACCCGTGAAAGGATTTGAGTTCATTTAGTGGAATTTGTTCGAATTTAGGTTTTCTCGCTGTACATAAAAAATGTAATTTAAGCCGTGGTTCCGCCCACAAAGAGCCCCGGCAAATCCTTCTTGAGTTATTTGCCGCCAGGATTCCCGGGAAGAAAAAAATAAAACGTTTGAGACCCATCCGTTCGCCCTTTAGATTTCTGAAGGACGACGGAAATGGGGTGGGGTGGGAAGGGCTATAAACTTTTAAGTCTCAATAGCGGTCGTGTCCGGCCTTTGGTGGGGACGGGGGGTGGTAGCTTGCATTATTGCCTAATTGTTGCCCATTTTGTTCTAAATTAATATTTAAATTGAAGAAATGCTCCTTGTCGTGACCATTTGCTAACAGCGACCAGAGCTAATTAGACCCTTAGCGTGCTAACGCGAATTTACTGACTCTCTGTTTACTGCTTTGCGTCGCTAAACCCTGTCCTCTCCCTGCCCCCTGCTTGCAGTCTTAACCCCCCTGAAATCCTTAAGGATTTCATGCATTATAATCTTCGCTAAGCGTGTTAATTCAGCTCAGCACTTTTCAAGGATACCCCCGGTTAAGTAAGAAATTTTTCAAGAAGGACTTTTATGTGCTTTTTTTCCCACACCACGAGAGGAGGTTACGGTCGCTGTGTGCAGGCTATTCCAGAAAATGAGTTTTTATTGCAGTTTCGTCCTTCTTCGTCCTCATCAACGTCATCGTAGATTAAATTTTTGTTTTTTTGTTTTCGAGTGGGGGTTTTTACTAAAAGTTAATTAATGCGCTTACCTGCGATGAATATTTAAATAAAACAACTAATTTTGCTGTTGTTGTTTCCACTAAATACACGTTTTGATTCAGGGGAAGGAAAAACGTTATATTGCTTTTTAATAATTCCCACTAAAATAACAAAAATATATTTCTTGTTTAAACTTCGTGCACCGAAACAGCAAATTTTGTTGGTTGATGGTGTGATATACATGCACATTAAATTCCAAGGACTGACACGATATGCTGTGGATATAAATTACAGGGTGATGCGAAATAATATAAATAAAAATATAGTTAAAAATTCATTTTGAAACAAACAATCGACCATTTTTTAAAGGAAGTTCTGCTGTAGTGAGTCGAAAAAATCGATTCTTTTTTTTTTCATTAATAATTACTAAAAAAAGTAGTAGGGGAGAGCGGGGCTGGAAGTTCCCGGGGTAAGTTGTTCCGACAGCAATAACTTTGTAAGGGAAAGAGATAGCAATACATCTGAAGTGCGTCGTTAAAGCGTCAGGTGACGCGCCATGTCGGCAGTCATTTTAGTTACTCCGTTGACGATGGTTGAGTGATGCACGTAGCTGTCAAAACGTCACGTAAGTAAATTTTTTCGTGTTTAAACTATATGGTCTATCTCTGTGTATTATAGACCAATTCATACGTAACTCTCCTAAATTGTAGTGACATTGGTAAGGTATCTTATTGGATAAGTATTTTTATAATTGATTATATTAGTTTGCTAGTATGTCAGTCTTCGTATATAAACGTAATTTGGGGCTAAAAGTTCCTTCCTGACGGGGCTGGTTGTTCCCCAGAACAACTTAACCTAATTTACCTTCAATCGTATACCTAAAATTCATAAGACCATATTTTTTTATTTTAATGATGAGAAATTACAAACGTAAGACAGAGAGAGGTAAAACCGCCGATACATTGTTGCGTCGAGCTGCAGATGCTGTCATCAAGGAGGGAAGACCTGTTAAAATTATGGCAAGAGAGCTTGAAATTTGCCACGTGACGTTACATCGATTTATTACCAAATTGAAAGCTGGCAAAGTTTCTACCATAGGTTATAAATCCAGGTTAATGTTTACCTTGGAACAGGAATAAAAGTTAACGAAATACATTTTAAAGTGTTCCGCAATATACTTCGGTCTTCTGCCCGGAGAGGTGCGAAAACTCGCATATGAATGTTTAGTTATGAATCTGATAAGATTTATAAGTTTGTAGATCTCAATTATAATTTAACAAATTAAAGAAACGTTTATCTGGAGCTCACCATTTATGTTTTGTTATTTTTTAAAGTTAAAAAAGTTAAAAAAGTTTATCTGGACCAATCATCAATATTTTGTCGTTTTTTTAAGTTTATTTGTGCATAGAATAATCATTACATACATAAATTTATAGAAATGGTTGTTTCATTTGAGAAAACCTATGTTATTCTGACAGTTTATTGTCATAATCTAAGCGGAACAATTTGCCTCAAAGGTGGAACAACTCGCCCCAAAGCGGGGCTGAATGTTCCGCTCCGAAAGTTGACAAAAATTTGCTTCTGTAAAAAAAACTATTGAAATATTAGTAGAAATGACTATATTACAAAACCCGATGAACATCCATTCAATATTTGCACATGTTGAAAATGAATCCCTTCATTTTTATAATAAAACTTCATGTTATTTGAAAATCGGAACTTCCAACCCCGCTCTCCCCTAGTACTAAAAATTACTAAAAAGTTAAGATGTATTTTTTACTAGTGTTCTAGTACTCATGGCTCTATACGCAAAACTTTAAAGGAGTTTTTCTCGGAACAAGTTTCTGAAAATTGGCACGCAACATAGTTTAAACCCTTAGTTTACTCCCCTGCTTCGATTTCAGTGTGATGTTGTGTCAAATTATAGACCTGTTGCCAAATTGTCTAGCATTCCTAAGTTTTTCGAATCAATTGTCTATGACCGTTTCTTTTATCACTACAAAACTTTGATTTCTGATAAACAACACGATTTTGTGAAAGGTAAATCCACGACCACACTAACTTAGTGTCGTTGGTTTCACACGCTCTAAAATGTATGAAAAGAGGCAATATAGTAGACTGGATTTACACTGACTTTAGTAAAGCTTTTGATAAGATTTCTCACATTAATTGGATCAATTCATATCTGACCGATCGCTTGAAATAAGTACTTGTTAAGTCGTCTTTATCTACGTCCTTCTTAGTGACGAGCGGTGTCCCCCAAGGGTGTCATTTAGGACTATTATTGTTTATTTTATTTATTAATGATGTTCAGGATGTTGTGTTTAATTTCGAGCTTATTATTTATGCGGACGACGTTGAAATATTTAAAGAGATTTCGTATTTTGACGACTGTATTTTATTGCAGGATGATCTTAATCGTTTTGTAGATATGTGTGAAAGCAATTGTCTTATGTTAAATGTAGATAAATGTTTTATCATGTCTTTTCTTCGGAGTATTTTGTCTGGTAGCTTTAATAATATGTTGGGTGGATCCGCTTTAATGGGTCTAGACCATATTATGGACTTGGATATTGTACTTGACCAAAAACTAGATTTTAGGCGATATTTTCTGTGTGAGGCTTCATAAATTGTTGGTCAAAGGAAATCAGGGTTCCTTATGTTCTCAAATCGTTATATATAGGATTGGTCAGACCGATTCTTGAATATGGAAGTGTGGTATGGTCTCCATATTATTCCGTACATATTTCTAGGATTCAATCAGTTCAAAAAAGATTTCTTCGTTTAGCTCTGAATGGTTTACCCTGGCAGAATCGTTTAGAGCTACCTTGTTACGAGCATAGACTGAAGTTGATAGGTTTGCAAACATTGGAATGTCGCCGTAAGATTTCTAGGGTTATTTTTGTCCATTTGACCGGGAATAGAACTGTCCCGAGATATTGTCAATGTTCAGCATTAATGTACTGACGAAAAACCTTATTTCTTAAATATATATTTTGATTTTGATGATTTTGATATAGATTTAAATTTTAATAAACGTAATATAAAACGTAACCTTAGGAACATAGAACTGTAGTTTTATAATTTTAATCTTTATTTTATTATCTTACTACTATGCTGTAGTTAATTAATTGTTTTTGTACAGTCAAGGCAGTTATCTGTTAGCTAAATAATTAAATAAATAATAATACGAAGATAACAAAAAAAAAAGCACTCACAAAAGGTAGACCACAACTTGATAAGAATAGATTTGTATAATTTTTAAATATGTTGCAGGGATTAGTCGTCTATGTATTATGGTAAAAGGATTTTATGCAACACTTCTTCGTTTACGAGATAATCAGGCTCAAACTTAACCGCGCAACTTAAATGCTAGTTTAGTATTTTGAAGAAAAATGTTACAAAAACGAAACGTATTTTTATAAAGAGCACAAAACAGCGGCAGAAGCCTGGAAAATTAATTAAATATAATCAATGTGAATAATCATCCCTTTATCAGCTAAGGATTTCCGTGATTTACCTTAAGCCGCCCTATGGTATGCAATTTCATAACAATTTTAAGTTTGGAGGCATCGCATAGAAATGAGTTTTCTAAAATGCGTTTGACTTCTGTTGTTCTAGATGAAACTTCTTATAATTACTTTATATGATAATACGTATAGTACAAAAGTATAAATTGACGATTTCATATACAGATTAGATTTTTGTATAAAGTACAATGAATTAATACAAAAATATTTACCCTGAAATTTTAAGAAAAATGGAAACTACGTCATTCAGTTGTTAAATTCGAATCAGGCAGAAATTAATAAGAGATTAACCGAATTTTTATAGTAGTATTGTTAAAATGAGTTTGTTAAAAGTAATCTACCTCTAAAGCTCTAATATGTTACAAGATGGCGCTTATGTGTATGTATTTATAATTATTGTTAATAAAATTAAAATATTATTAGTAAATTTGTAAAAAATAATGATACTGAACTCTTGACCAACACTTGATTAGCAAAATTTAAATTGAAACCTTAACTGATAACATTATTTTAAAATTAACTTTGCAATAAATTAGCAATATACTTTTCTATACTAGAGGAAAGTACAGAGTGTACATAATTTTAAGGGGAGGTTCTCATCTAGAACGTCAAAAAAAAAAGGTAAAGTTCGTGATTTTTTTGAAGGCAAATGACAAGACATAGGGAAATGATATTTGGCATTATCTTTTATTGTACATTTATCTGTACGAAAAAATTTTTTTATTCAAAAAAAAAAACAAAATGGCGCCCGTTATTCAACTTCTCCGGAGGCATGTTTGTGTACAATTTGCGTACAAGATAACTCAAAAACGGTTCAACCGATCAACTTCTAGTTTCGTGCATATTAAAGTAAACAATTTTCTTCATAGTAAGAGTGGAGCACATTTTGAAAATTGTAACATTATCTCCTTTTTGTAAGTGATAAACTATGAAAAAAAACGGCCGAAAACGGCCTTAAAATTTCAAAATCGCGCCATTCCGTCAATTTTAAATTTTTTTTGAAAGTCGTCCACTCTTTCTGAGACAAATTTATTCTAGTTTATAATAATGTCATCATTATTTGATTTCAGACCAATCTGCGACCCCTAAATTGTACGCAGCTGGGCAATTTTCGAAAAACATGCCTCCGGAGAAGTTGAATAACGGGCGCCATTTTGTTTTTTTTTTTTGAATAAAAAAATTTTTTCGTACAGATAAATGTACAATAAAAGATAATGCCAAATATCATTTCCCTATGTCTTGTCATTTGCCTTCAAAAAAATCACGAACTTTACCTACTGTTTGACGTTCTAGATGAGAACCTCCCCTTAAAGAAGAACAAATAGGTGATATTTTTAATATACTACATTTTGCTAGTGCTAGAGTGTAGGCCTAACTCAGAAAATATTTACTATTAAAATCCAATATATACTGAAATTAGCAAATGTTATATTAATTTTGTAATTGAATTATTGTTAAAATTTCTTCGTCAAGTTCTGCATGTTTTTCTTTGATCATAAAAAAATACTTCATCAAATCTAACTATACAAAACTAGTTAATTTTTTTTTCGAAACTATCTCTAAACGAAAAATTTCCTACGACATGGAGTTGTTTGTTTATAAGAAGGATTAATTACAATTAATATGCATAGCTGGGTAATACTTTTACAAATTAAAAATACAAAAGTATTGTTCTAAATTCAAAAGAGTCTATTGATGTTTGCTGTTAAAGTACCAAAGTTAGAGAATATAGGCATTTTTCGGGAGTGTGCCACCTCTTTTATAGTATTAATGAAATAATTTTGTTGCAGAGAGAAGTGGCAAAACCTTGCATGAAAAGTGCTGCTGCTGGCGTTATTTCATATTATATTACGTGCTACAAATAATATAATTTTATTATTATATCTAATCTACGAAAGGACTTCGTAATCTTATAATTACTATCTTTTTGTGAAATAGAACTGTGGAACTAAAAATTAAGTCTGACATAACCTAGATAAAATGTAGCCTTAACAGAATTTCTTCTTCAAAACTACGAGAAATTTTCCAAAATAATATTTTTCGAGTGATAAGTAGTATTATAAGAAGTAGTTTTAATAGCATTTTATCTTAAAAATTGCAACAAAATTCGTAAAAGACAACGAAATTATTTTCAGTTTTAGAATTTCTTCCTTGGTTCGAAATCGTTGGTGTTTTTCGTTAATTTTACCTAGTTTCTTTAATATTTTATCATATTGATCAAAGTGAGGTATGATGATACCAACATTTGTAGCTTTGACAACTGAAATTCTACCGTAGAGAGGACATTTTCAACAAAATTAAGAAAAAGTGGTCATATCTCAAAAACCATTAAATTTTTACAAAGGTCAATTTTAGTTATTCTAAGCCGTTCTAGCCTGGTTAAAAAAGTTAAAATCTTAAACAAATCACCCGAAATTTCACATTCTACAGCAGGATCGTATTTTAAACCATTAACAACACAAAATCCTGTGGACAATTCCACGAAATTATTCAACCCACACTTTAAATTTCCTATGAAAATTGCTTTGAGATTCAATGAAGCGATTTAACGAAATCAAAATCCATTTTAGAATAAATAGGATTACACTGATGAAGAAGACTATAATGGGAGAAGTTTAACGTGTGAGAAACTAATGAAAATTAATTTGCATCTGGCAGACAGACAGACAGACAGACAGACAGACAGCCACCATAGCGTGGAGTTACCTGTTGTTATGTAAAATATACTTAACTATCTATTCAGCAGGTGGGTTTTCAATTTACGTCCCACACGACAGAATGGTCGGGGAAGTTTAAGTTGCAATCAATGTTTAAAGTTTAACGCTTTTGGACTGAGCCATTGAATTGAAGTTGTTTGCTCATTACAAGCGGACAGGACACACAGCAACAAAATTTCTGGAGATGTAACTTGCGCAAGGAAAGTTAGGGTCCAGTCCAACCCCTATGATTGTGGTGACTTGAAATGGGACTAGAATGTTGTAAATAATAGATGACTACATGCTCAAAGCAAAATTTCAAACATTTGAACAAGTGAACAGGTGAACCAGTCGCCAATTATGATTGTCAATTTAGGGATGTGGAATTGAGGAGCGTCCAATAAGGGTGCCAATTTCAGTTTACAATTTATGGTTCAATGAATTCGAATAAATATGGGTGCAATTAAAAACTATTCCACTTTTAAATAGTTCGAATATTGCTCAAAATGGTATGAAAACAGAAGTTGGTATTTCTATTAATTAACTTCGATAAAATTAAAATACAGAAAATATTTAATGAATTTGATTTTTTCGTTCAATATTAAAAAATAGAAAGGTTTAAAAAATTAAATTCAATCCAAATGCCAGATCCAGATTAGATAATGAAAAAAACGCAGCTATCTATATTTCGTCTATAATTGATAAAAAATTTCCATGTTTTGGCAAAAGAATAAAACTATTAAGGGAGGTTTAAAAAATTTAGCTTTTTTGCGGATATAAATTATCCTAACAAACGATACTCCAATTTTTATTTTCTCATTTATTTCTAATATGTTTTAATTATTCAAAAATAAGTTGCCATATGAGAAAACATTTACACTATACGGCTAACTTTGCAAACCACATAAAAACAAGAAAATCAAGCACAATTTAATAATTCAATGTAGTAAACTCTAAAGCTAAATTGTGTATCAGTGGAACTTTTATGCATTTATGAACTTATCCTTATTATATCGATATTTTTAAAATTTAAAATTATTATTTAAATTTTCCGATTTTTGAAAATTTCGAATTTTGGTAATTATGATAATATCCTATATTTAAATTAGTTTAGAGCAATTATTATAAATCTTTATATGTTTATATTTATATGAAAACGACGTGTTCTAGAAAATGTTTTTCATTTTCGTTAAAACAAATTTTTCCCTTAAGAAAAACTACTTTTAATTTATAAAAAAGTCTCTCATCAAAATCCGATTTTTGAACTTTAATTAAATAATTTATTTAAAATATTTACTTATACAAGCTCTAATTTATTTGTAAATTTTTATAACATTTTTAACCATATTTTCGAAAAACATCTTTTTTATTTCGCCAATAAATTGGTTTCTAAAGATGTGTCACATATGACGCCATCCTGCGGAAAAAGCATATCGTCCAGATCTTTTACTCTGGCAAACGCAATGAAATAAAAATTTTATGGCAGAATTATAATACATATAAAAATGTTCATACGATTCATATCATTTTGTGTTCCCAAATAAGACCCAAAGTTCATTTTTAGTCTAAAAAATATTTGGAAATGAGTGCGTAAAATTTTTAAACATACAAATTAGGTGGGTTTAGCATTTACCTAAAATTTATAATATTTCTCCCTTCAAAATTAAAATTAATAATAATTGGATTCAGTAACAAAACTTTTCATTTATCTATAATATTGTGGTTGCTTTCATGGCATATTTTCGAAAAGATTAAAGGTTACGGAAACCCTATCTTAAATTACTCAAACGAGACAATCCAAGCGAAAAACCCTTCAGAAACCCTTTGAACAACAAACAAAATTCCTCAACATACCTTCCTCCTTCCTGGAAATGTATTTATATATATATTTTTTTACATAAGAAAAAAGAAAATTTTGTGAAGCTGGCCTACTTGTAGAAGTTCAGATCTTAAGTAGCTATGAAGATGTCTGTTATCGTTATATATATATTATTTAGAATACTTTTTAAGATAAAGGTAAAAAGTGTAGGAGAGGACATTAAGTTTCATCGCGAGTTTTTGAAAAATACAACCAAAGTGAAACTAAGTGAAAAGCGGAATATCCTGTTCTTCTCAAGGATAGAGAATATACGGCCGGGAGTTTATCCTCTTTTTTATTTTATTCCTGGACCCTCCGAAGAGGAATATAATAGAAAGTTTGTCGGCCGGCTAGTGATTCTATGCAGAGCAGCCGTTAAATGCTTTTTTATACACTTGGATAAAGTCGAATAAAAAAAGCGAGTATAAAACTTACAAAGTCACAAATCAAAGAAGTTTAGTTCCACGGTTCGGGGCCTTATCCATGTGTCTGGAGCGCTTGTTGAGGAGGCTGTTGAAGGGGCGGCTGGATGGTGGGTGATGGTCCAATGATGAGGCTCTATGGATGCAACAAAGTAATCCAAGGATGGTGTGTGGGAAAAAAAAACAACTTAAATATCCTTGAAATGGTGTTTCGCTATCTTTTTCACAAACGAATATAGAGATAAGAGGATATACTATATATATTTTTTTTTAAATACACAATTTCCACACTGCAATCGCACCAGACTTCTTGTTTCTCTTACATTCAATTCAAAAACACCCACAGGCAGGTTAACACTTTTAACACCCCTTTTCACACAACAAGGATGTCGAGACACTTTTAAACGTTGAAAATAAAAAAATGGAACAGCGGACGGAACCGCACGACACCGCGGCAGCCACTTTTAAGTGGATTCCTCCCTATTTATCCCCCCGTTCCCGCTTAGAGTCACGTATCTGGATGTTGGATGTTACGAGATGAAATCATCCAGGACTTTTATTTTATTTACACACCTCAACCGAAGGTCCTACTATATATATATATATAGTATAAACAAAACAAATATATCATTCCCTCATTCAGTCGAGTCCTGGAGCACCTGCGAAAAATTCTACTCCTCTTAAATAATAGACCTCAACGAATCCTGTGGTTTGAGTATGATGGTCACCTATTTTATTTTATTTTTTACTTTTTCTCCAGGACAACCCGTCTGTGCTGATGTCTGCACACGCACAATATGTATGTACTATATAATTTAGCTCCTGTCGCCTTGGCCTCTACTATTTTATATGGTGTGACAAAACCGAAATATATATATATGTGTATAAGATAGCACAAAAGATAGAAAACCAACGACAATCTTCACTAGACTATCAAACTCCACACTAACTCTAATTCTTCTTTCACGAAACTGTGCGAACGAGCGAAGAACTCGACGGCAAATGAAAAAGTCGAAACTCTCGGATGGAAGTCTCGCAAGTGTTTTCGCCGAGACCGCGGAGGAGATTGCGACAAGAAGACCTTCTTTCTTCGACTAACTGACTGACTGCAGCCAGAACTTCTTGGGAACTGACGACGGTGGTGTGCTCGGCTGCTGCTGGATGTGTCACAAATCGGACTGAGGGAAATTTGTTCGAATTTTCAGGCAGGCGCAGTCGGCGGGAGCACCAACTCTCAAGACGGCCCTACGTCGCGCCGCCGGTTTTTGTTCGAAAAGGCACTCGTGGAGGAGAATTGGCTTGGAAACTTTTATACACAGGAATGCCGACACTTCCGGGAAATTTTTTGAATAGCATCGGAGAAGAAAACAAATTAAACAAACTGTCCAGCAACATGTTGATAGAGAGGCTGGGGTATGTTAGACTCAGGATAAAAAAAAATTCGTAAAGGGAATTTTTTCGGGATGAAATACTTTCAGGTGTAAGGTAGAACGTGTAGTATTCTACGGAATATAAGAAACTCAGGATGGTTATGAAATTTTTACCGGGAAAATATTGTCAGATTCGCTTTCTGTATATCTTAAAAATTAAATATCTTTTGAACCATTTATTATAGATATCTCAATTTTTGCACAAATATTTTTTATTGGAATATTTATTGAATACTATTAAAATATTTTTAAAAACTCCTCATTAAGGTAGAGTTCTAGAGAGCATCTTTTATTTGTAAATGAGTTAAACAAATTTCACATGATCTGTATCACAGATATAGAATTGTAAGTCTCCGCCCCTTCTATCTGAATTGTTCCTGTGCCTTACAAATTCAGTGTTTAAACTTTAAACACGTTTTTCTCATACTTAGCATTTTCAAAATCGGTGAAATCTCTAGCTCAAAATCTACTGTACCAATTCTTTTGAAATTATACATATTATTTTTTCACATAAATTACGAGGTAACGCTGTAGAGTTGCTTACTTTTTTTTTTATTTTAATTTATTTTAAAATAACAAAATTTTGGATTTTTGTTGATGAAAAATCGGTATTTTGATTTCTAAGTCTTACAAAAGTTTTAAAAAATCAATAAAAAAAAAATCAAATCGACAGCGTTACCTTAAGAAACTTATCAACTAATGAAATCTTTTTAGTTTTTTGATTTCAAATAATTCAGTCATTAGTTATGCTGTTCTCCGCAATCCAACTTTTTTTTGAGGTGTCGTCTCCGAAGATTTGCTGTCAATGGCTCATTTCTTTATAAATATCAATGATTGCACAGGGCTACAACTTTTATATGTTTTTAACTGCGGCCGAATAAATATTGTTTCATTTCTATAGAATTTTTTCCGTAGATTACGAATTCGTAAACGAAAATGTTCAATTAGCTCCCATTTTTGAGAAAAATAGGGTTAAAAAGTGCAAAAGACTGTATTTCGGCCATTTTTATATGATCATTAAAAAATAATGGGCTTTCATAGAAGGTCATAATATGATTTAAATAAAAGTCTAAATCCTAATCTAAGGATTTGAAAAAGCACTAGGTAAAATCTTCATTTCCTATCTGTTGTATGAAATAATCAATCCATAGAAAAAATTACTTTCAAAGAAATATTTTGGAAAAACTTGGTACAACTAAAGGTTCAAGTCTAAATTTGAGCTACGATACAAGTGAAAGGATCACGACCTGTTATTTTTTAATGATTTTCCAAAAATAGCCGAAATACGGTTTTTCAAAAAGGAGAGCCAATTAAACATTTTCGTTTGAAAATTCGCAATCTACTGAAAAAATCCTGTAGAAATGATTTGTCGTTTATTGGGCAGCTAAATGGATGTTGACCAGTGTAATTTGACAAAATATTCTTCAAATGTTATTTTATTATACACTTATTAAAAAAAAAAAAAATTTATATCAACTGTGCCGTAAAAAAAAAAAAATTATCGAAAATATGCTTTTTTGCAGCAACTTCAAATTCAATTGCGTTTTTCTCAAAACCGATTTTTTTCAGCTGGCGAACGCTTGCAGCGTAGTAGAAAATTAGAATTCAATTTAAATTTTTTCTGAAATGCAAAACCTAAAAGAGAAGAGACCTAAAATGTTGTAAAATGTTTAGTTTCTAAACATTTACAAGATAGAGTTCTAGAAAGTATATGAATAATTTTATATTTTAATTTATTCATATGTTTACAATTATATACCATATATGTATATTTTTTTTAATTTCTTAAGAGAATTGGCTGAATGAATCTCATTCGAATGGTATAATTAAAAGTACAGGGTGCGGCGCCAAAATTGGGACAAAATTCAATTTGAATTTCCCGCCGTTCTATACCACTTCGAGAGGTCGCGATTGGCGTCCAAATAGCTTGACACATGTACTAAACGATCATAACCTCGAAACAGTCGCAATGTTGAAATCAAGTGCGGAGTATAAGAGAAGAGCCGCGATTATCGAAAGTGTTCGCGCTGGGCGCTCAGCGATAGAAATCATTCGATTCTTCGGGTACCCAAGATCGACTGTGTACGACGTCGTCAGGCGGTATAACGAGTCGGAGAAGTCCAACGAAGGTTCTGCAACACCAGCAAGAAGAACTCACTCGAAGGAGCGCGTTGTCAGGACGCCCGAAATCATTCAACGGGCTCAGGAGCTGATTTTTGAGGACCCAGGGCAGTCGATCCGAAAATTGTCGTCGATTGTCGAGGAGGACCTCCGCTACAAGTCTTACACAATTAAAGTGAGACAGATGCTTTCTGAAGCTGCCAGGAGAAAGCGAGTTCAACTTGCTTTTGTGTTCGTTACGAAACAATGCTGCCGGACGCCTCAGGTAAAAAGAATTTTGGCCTCCTAACAGCCCTGATTTAAATCCTTTGGACTACTACGTATGGAGCGTTATTGAAAGGGTCACTAACAAGTTCAGACATCGAAACGTCGCATCATTGAATACCTCTATTGAAGCAGCATTTGCCGATATTGACCGTGGCTCATTAAAACGGGCCTGCGATCGCTTCAGACCGAGAATGGAGGCGGTCGTTCAAACAGAAGGAGGTTACATTGAGTAAACGTGTTCTCTATGACCTAACAAAGAATTTAGAAAAAAAAAGTAATTATAAACTTTTTCATTTTTGCAATAAAAATTATGTTTAAAAAAAATGTTTAATTTGTTCCAATTTTGGCGCCGCACCCTGTATAATGTTTTATTACTGTGTTAAAATAATCGGTCTCGGAGGAAAAAAAATACGCCTACAGATTGTACTCAAATTCTTACTATTTATTTTCGAAGCCAAAAACCGCGTTTTCTGATATTTTAAAGATGTTCGAATTTTTGTTAAAATTAATTTTTGCTTTTCTACTTCTTATAATTATCAAATATTTTTCAAAATTAAAATGTTAAGCCAAACTCTAGTACTAAGACATGTCTTGAAATTAAATGTCAATGTCAAAATTTTTATTTGATGAAATATTTATCTGGATGATTTTTTTTTTTTGAAATTCAAAGATGATAAATTACACGGGTCAACAAAACTAAACTTTTTTTTTGAGTCTGAGTTATGAATGCTATTTTCTTATTGCTTGTGTTCAAAAGGAAGGCAAAATTGTCATAATTTTGTTAAAACTTTGCTTTTGTGAAGGAAAATTTGACATTCGTTTGGATAGTTTGAACCTCAATTACAACTAAATGCGTTGTGCGATATTTTTGATTTTTTGCCAAAAAGTACGTTATACTAGAGAAAACAGTATAGGTACATTTTTGTATTGGGTTCCAAAGTGGTGAATTAAATATGGCGTCTGAACATTTGCAATTTTATGGGGTTTTTTATCAAAATGAATCAAAGAGGTCTAAGGGTTGCTGAAACTTAATTTGTTACCAAAATATATATTAAAGATGGAGGATCTAATATAGCAACCGAAAATTTAAAAAATACCCGCCCCCAACAGATTTACAAGGAAATGAAAACATAACAATTTTGTTGATTGGTCATTTTAAATTTGCTGTCCTGGGCACAAAAGCAAATTTTTTTAAAAATCATGTTCATATTCTTCAATTGTGAGACGAAAGCAATGAGGAATGACCGCATATTAATCAGAATCAAAAATCGTGTCGACTTGTGTTATTTGTAAAACTGGGTACGCAATAAATTCTAGATTTCATACAGAATTTGTTCAGAGTATAAATGTATTTTAATTATCACGCATACCTTGTAAAATAAAACATTGCTACACGTAATGCTGTATCGTCTGGCTTGATGCGTGCTAGATTTTTCAAACAAAACATTACGTGTGGACGTCAAGTTTGAATGTTTTGCATAAACTAAATGAGGTTTGACAGAGTCTCAAAAGACTGATGAGCTAGAGCTTTGTTACAAACAAGACTGCAGACAAATTTGCGCATGTCGCACGTCAGCTTAATCGGTCAAACTTTGCTTCCCAGACAGTCTGCTTTCGGCGATGCTAGATTTTTCAACTGGTATTTTTAGCTTCGCTTTTTTAATTCCGGATCACAGATCATTCAAAATACTTCCATCAGACATAGCCACTGACGTATAAAATAATCGACTACACAACTTGCCCTATATATTATAAAATGCTTAGACAAGAATGGTGCACATAAGTGAAATCAAAGGATCTCGGCAACCGATAGAAGAAAAATCAGGCAGTGTAATTCCAGAAACGAGCTTTACGTTCTCGAAAATGTACGAAACGATATGCATCTTGTGATTAGCTATAGTTTAGAGAAAACTACCCCTATTTTCTTCAGTTCTTCAAACCCTAGTTAAAAAATAACTCCAAAACTTAATTTAGCGCTTTCTAAAATATGTGAAACGATATTTAATTTACTATTGTATTTATATCGACATTTGTATAATAACTAAGGAAAATCTACCCAATTTCATCCCCTTCAACCCGATGCAAAATTTAACCCCAGAAACGGATTCAGCACCCTAAACATGTTAAAATTAAAGATTTTACTAATCGTTTTTAGAAAAGAAAATGTTATTAATTTTGTCCGCACAACCCCTTTAAACATTATTACCAAAAAAAATTATTAGGGCACGTTGGGGTAAGAAAAAAATAAAAACAGAATTTCTTTTGAAAATTGGCTAAACCTTCCTTTTTAAGGATTTCAGACCACTGTGCGACTGAGCAAAATATTGCGCAAAAGTTTGAACAAAAGTTCGAGTAGTGTAACAGCACGATTTTTTTCAGTCTTGTTTGACAGTTTTTCAGATCATGCAAAATTGATGATGCTTAACACGTTTAAGCTTTTCAAATTCTACAGATTACCCCTTACCAGTTTTTGTATGATCCTTATTTTTAAAAATTCCTCAAAAATATAGGTTTCTTTAAATTTGCACTAAAAGTTATCTTTTGACAATTTTAAATCGTTATAATCCCTTAAAGCGTTAAATTCAAAATAAACAGCAGCAGATTTGTACGTGTGACCAGAACACAAACTCTGCCGCTTAATTATTTTGCATTCACGCTTCCGCCTTCCCGCGTGGAGTTTACACCGCGCCGCGAGCCTCGTGTACCTGCGAAAGATAAACAAAAAGGCAAAGTACACCAGAAGCATTTGGCTGACGCAAATAAAAGCGACAGCGAAAAAAAATTGTTTCTTTTCTGGGTAATTTGAGGATGAATACAAATATTGTGTAATTAGTTCTTCTTCCACCCGGAGAATTGAGCGTCTAATAACAAACAACAGTAGAAGTTTTGTTTTTTCATGTCTCAATCAGCTGTAATTAAATGAAATTGCTCCTTCTGGACCTCGAGTGGGTTTTCAGGAATTTCTTCTGTCTACCCTTTTTCGATTGGAAGGCTTCGCTGAAAAACGAAAAAAGAATTCTTTGAAGTTTTTGAGAAGTTTTCTCAAGTCGAGTGAAAGTAAAAAATTTAACACCATCGTCGACAACTAGGTCGCGGCTGGTTTCTTACTAGGAATTTTATAAAAGTTCATTTTACGGAGCCAAATTCAGTATTTATATATATACCACAAGTTTTCTGAAAAATTAAATATAAAGGTCAAAATTTTGGAAATAAGAAGGTGTTATTTAATAAAAGCCTTTCATCGGTTCCAATGATTTCTAAACCAGTCCTTTATTTCTCTCCCATCGAAAATTGCATGTTTTTGTTAATTAAAAAGTCTGTACAATTTTAGCAATTGTTTAAAACTGATTGATAATGTTATCAGTTTAATAATTTTTGCTTTAAACATTTGAAATTTATGCCACGATGATCATGAGGATAATGACCCTTGCGCAATGCAAGATTTTTATATTTCTTTATTTTTTTTAAATCTAAAGCTAGTGTATTTTTGCTTTTGTTCAATTATTTATTGCTAACTTTTCAATTTTTACTTCAACCAATAATTTCACTACTCAAAGTAATACCATGAGAATATTAAAAGTGTATTAAAAATACATATAATTCAATTCGTGTATACTGCAAGGAAAAACAAATTCTTGGCCTAAAAAATCGTATTTTTGGAATATTCCAATAATATACAGGATTAATGGAAGATAATTTTTCTTCCCACAAGGTGACTATGCGGTTTCGGACTGGGAAAATTTTCAGACCGTTTTTCTTGACTATTTCTGAGTAGTGGGTGCTACTATTTTACAGACAGTATACCCACATGGTATAATACTACCTCGCTAAAGGTCATTACAATCCCTTTCCTCAAAGCCGTATAGTCAGCCTTGTCAGAAGAAATTAGATAAAGAAAGAAAAAGTAAGTAACCCTTTGAAGCACGTATGAAACCGTCGAATTTTTTTGAAAATTGTTATACAATGGTTTTTGAGGTCGCTGATTGCGAATTTTACTATCGGATTTTTGAAATTCAAAATTTCGAATCCAATATCGGGGACAGAAATTTATTTTTATGATAAGTAGTATATACGATTTTTGGAGTAATTAGCAATTTCGAAAACCCTTGTATACAAGTTTCTAATTCTAAGTTTAGATTTTTTAATAATAATTAAGTAATATTATTTTATGATTATTAGGATCTTAGGTAACTAGAAAATAAAAAACAAACTGTTACGAAATCGATTATACATATATTCTTCATATATAATAAAAGAACCAATTACATGTTTATGGGTCCACGGGTGACCCGCTTTTCTTCAAATCCACCAAGATTATTCGTATGGGTCTACTATATATTCCGATCGGAAAATTCACAATTATGAAAACCGATTTCCGATCCGAAAGTACTTTGGTATCGTATAATCTGTTCCGAAAATATTTTAGTAATATCATAATAAAAGTAGTGAAAGTGAAGAAAAGGAAAAGTGGTTATGCCAGAAAGATTTAGAGATAATTTTAACATTTTAGCGATTCCTCAAAGGTTGTAAGTTTTATAGGTTTATAAATTTATTCAGATTGTCAAAAGAAGCCTTTGTGTATGTTTTATATGAAATTAAGGGCAATTTAAAGTAAACTTTCCGATAAACAGCTGTTTCATCTATCTTCCGAATTGCCATCTGAAGAAGCCAAAAGGATAAAGGATCAAATTAAAAAATTCTTTATTCGTCTTTAATATAATAAATAAAATATCGGAATTTCAGTGTTTTTTATTTAATGTAAATAGAACATAAATAAGGTATTTTAAGTAATGATGAATTCTAAGAAAATGCATACCCTTTTTCACATAGAACTAGAAAGTGCTAATTATTTTTTGGGATTTTCCCATGCATCTGATGCATTCTTTGTTTTTTAATTATTTTTTACCTGAAAATTTCAATAAAAACCTGCGACACTTGATCGTAGGCACAGAAGCTATTGGTGATTTGGAGTTATTTCAATGTATAATTGTTCATCATATTGTATTGAGAAGTGAAGAGTTAACCGACAGAATAAAAATGGGGAAATTGGACAAATAAAGGTACTAAAAGAAGAAGAATATTCGAATCGAGAAATTGGAAGACGGATCAACAGGAGTACCGGAGTAGTTGACAACTTCCTTAGAGACCCCGAAAATTATGGGAAAAGACAACTATTCTTTACATTAGTTCAGCTGGCGCGAGTAGAATATCGTAATATTATTTACAAAATTTAGTATAAGTCGATACACCAATGGGACTGGGAAGCTACTACAAAGCTACTTCCGCTAGGAGGCGGAGGCGATAAAGTCCCCATTTAAACCCAGCATGCACAAGTTATGACGTAGAATGTGAATTCGATGTAAAATATTGCAATTACGGAGTTAAAGATAGACTTCAGATTTGAACAATTTCAAAGGTCATTTAGAGGGCGAAAAATTGGTTTTTTTTTGAAAAAAATTTCGAATGTAAGTTGTGTATTTTTCATCGTGGGATCCGAATTCGAGGTTAAAATGTACCCATTCAATTTAAAAAAAAGATAATTCCGGTCTAAAGAACGCACTTCCGGTCGAGGCCAGAAGCTGAGAATTGCGCCAATCGATAGAGCGTACCCAATTTATTTGAATGGAGCAATCGTCTTGGCGAAAATAAAGTTTTTGGCCGATTTAGAAGGGATGGAAGGATGATTTTGGACAGCCTGTATTACGTTGTAATTAAAACCATAAATTTTATATTTATTTATTTTGACCACGATAAAACTAATTTATGGCGTTGTTGGTTTGGAAATAAAACCACCTTTAACGTTTTATCAATATTTTTATTTTTTCACAGTATCGCGGTTTCGGAAACTACAGCGTTTCCATCCGGTTGTTTTTACCAAACTAAAATAAATTTCATTTAACCTGAAATGATTTTATATCAATACTTTTATATACAGGTTTATATAAGCGGCTGACGTATAATACCCCATTGCCTACGCAGCTGACTTTTTTGTATAATTATTATTATCATGTAAACATTTGTTGTACAAAGGACCCCGCACATTTTGTATGGAAAAGTGCGTACAGTCAAATCGACTGAAAATTTAGTATGTTGTACTTCAGGACATCCTGATCAAAAGTTCCCATGGGCGCAACTTCAAAAAATGGCCAGTTTTAGAGATACAGGGTGTTTCATTTTAATAGACGTACTCACATATCTCGAAAACTACGCATCCTAGGAAAAAATGTTTCGGACAAAAGTTATAGAGTACCACAAGGGTTAACTAGCGGTGACCTTGCCTTTGACCTTGAAGTCAAGGATCAAGGTCATTTCAAGGTCAAATCAATTTTTACATAGTGATCCCTACTTCTGACCCCGGAAATGGAAAAAGCGCAACATTTTGCATGAACATGAACAATGAGTATATGTATGTCGCTAATATGTTTAGTTTCTTTAATTATTTCGATTACCAGCGTCTCTTATATTATCAAGTAAAGTGACGCTTGGATATTTGATATGAGGCTGGTGTCGCGCATATCCTAAGAACCATAACACACTTGCGACATGTGCACAGCAACCTAATGTTCTCGAACCTGATACACAAGTACAGTAATAACCTCTTATAGGCTCATTATTCTGATCCTCATGAGGTCTATAAGTAATCCATAACTGATACCTTGTCGAATTTCGGAAGCGGGAGTACAGCCGTACCCTGAGGAAACCATTTTCATACCGGTGCTCATCAAATTCAAAAAATTCGGATCCATCGCGTACTAGTTTATCCTGAATATAAGCAGGTGCTAAATTAATCTGATAAATACTGACAGTTAGCTCTTTCAGATATTCGATATCTAATCTTGGAAAATCAAGAACGTGGTTCTCGTTTAACCGGCCTATAAGAGGTTATTACTGTACTTGTGTATCAGGTTCGAGAACATTAGGTTGCTGTGCACATGTCGCAAGTGTGTTATGGTTCTTAGGATATGCGCGACACCAGCCTCATATCAAATATCCAAGCGTCACTTTACTTGATAATATAAGAGACGCTGGTAATCGAAATAATTAAAGAAACTAAACATATTAGCGACATACATATACTCATTGTTCATGTTCATGCAAAATGTTGCGCTTTTTCCATTTCCGGGGTCAGAAGTAGGGATCACTATGTAAAAATTGATTTGACCTTGAAATGACCTTGATCCTTGACTTCAAGGTCAAAGGCAAGGTCACCGCTAGTTAACCCTTGTGGTACTCTATAACTTTTGTCCGAAACATTTTTTCCTAGGATGCGTAGTTTTCGAGATATGTGAGTACGTCTATTAAAATGAAACACCCTGTATCTCTAAAACTGGCCATTTTTTGAAGTTGCGCCCATGGGAACTTTTGATCAGGATGTCCTGAAGTACAACATACTAAATTTTCAGTCGATTTGACTGTACGCACTTTTCCATACAAAATGTGCGGGGTCCTTTGCTAGCGACCTGAAATCACTTTTGAACATTTTTTTCGACATAATTGACATTTTCTCACAGCCAGGTCCACCACGATTTTGACAGTTGACGCTTGTTTCGATTGCTAGCCATATCTAAACTATCGACTGCACACAAAATCAAGCGACCTAAAATCACTATGAAAAATGCAACGCTACCTCCCGGACTATAATGGTACTAAATAATTAATTTATTCATAAAATAATTATATAAAATTTAAAATGTATATCCACTTCACCGAAATATTTATGTATTGTTTTCAATGAATAATTTTTCATTATTTTTAAAAAAAAACATTTTATTAAAGAGAATATTTTCTTCGTAGGAAAAAAGTTGTTTTATATCTGAAAAATATTAAGTTTCAAAATTACAAGATTTTATATTTTCTTGATTTAAATAAATTAAAATTTATCAAAAATAAGTTTATAGTTTAATTTAAAATTTCTTATTGAATACGATTTTTTGTATCACTTTCAACAAGCCTATTTATCTGAAAAATAATTAATATTACATAATTATTTATAATGCAACAAAGATAAATTAATAATGTACTTTTAGCTTTTTTAAGCCTTGGAATTTGATTTTTTTTTTCTTTTTTACATTGTTTATTTATTTTTGCCCTTAGGCATTTTGGACCCCCAAATTTGAGTTCTGGATCTTTACAGAGTGTTAATCTTATTCTATTAATTAAGAGCTTTAATATCCATATGAGTCATATTTCTCACTATCAAAAAAATGATTCCATGAGTCCAACCTTTAATAAAGTTTTAGCTAACTAAGTTCATAATATGGATTTGTGAATAGCCCCATTCACTTTGAGAAGGCTGTAACCACTGTCCGCCTTAAAAATCCAAACCCAAACCCATCGCTTCCATGTGTTTTCACCACCTCTCGACCTCTATACTCAAAACCTGAAAAGGTACACAAAATCATTCGCGAATAAAAATCCGCAGCGTCGGCGGCGCGGCGGTTAAGGCACCACCTCCCCTTTTATCGAGTGGGTCCGGGAGCAAGAGTCATTGCGTGCCAAAAAGCCATCGATTAAGCGCTAAACGCTTATCCGATCCTCCAAAAAAAAAAAAGTGACATCCTGACGGTGTAATCGCAGGTTGTAAGCTCTCGAGTAGATTGAGCACCGAAGAAGTTCACATGCGCCAGGCTGCGGCGGCCGGGGCGCTGTAAGACAACTTTCGAGACGAATCATTCCCCAGCAAGATTGATACTGCAATTATGCGCTGGGCCCCAACTGGGGACGACCCCTCTCAGCCGGTGCTCACCATGATCTGGAGAAATAACTTATCGATTTTGGCGGCAAGGCCGACCTTTTCGTTTCCGAATCGACGACTCAACCAGAAAAAATATGAAATTTTTGTTCTTTGAAGATATGAGAGATCTCGAAAAAGGTACGGAAGAGATAAGTATCTTCTTTCTGGGCAAGAAAGGTTGCACAATAGAGCAAAGATCCATCGAAACCCGCGGATGGGCGAGACTTGTGTTCAATGAAAGGTCAAATTTATATGACTTTGCAGTAATTATGCTGTATATGCTGCGCGGCGTGCAGTGCGGAACAGCTGCATGATTTGCATAAATTTACAGGTATATAAACCTTTTCTGATTGTGCGCCACTTGGCCCCGCAAATTGTGGCGGCAATTACGCAGGGAAATCACTTTTCAATAGATCTATGATTAAGGGTAAAAATTACGGGTTTCACCAGCTATTAGGAAAAAATTCAGAGAAAATTTTAATCGGAAACATTTAGCAACTTTTAATTTCACCGACTTTCATAAGATTAAAATTAAGCTACTTATAATGATGTCGGATGGCTATCTTAAAAGGTTATTGTTTATTTATTTGAGTCATCTTTAATCTTCGGAAGACATGCGAAAAGAGTGACCCCAAAAAATAGGGGTTTTTTCGGCAAATTTCCGATTGATTTGTGATCCAAATTATACCATATGATGAGACATTAATCATAAACAATTTTAGAGTTGACCATTGACATTGATAAGATTTGGTTGTATTATATTTATTTTAAAGAAAGTGAAGAGCATAGTGTTTGTTTTGATTTACAAGTTTTATGGCAAAAGTACAGATTATCTAAAATTGTTTTATTTGCAAATTTGACACTCAACGGGTCGGTGAAGGTTTAACGGATTCTGATGACAGAAAACAGACTTCTTATCACTTATAAGAGTACAGTGTAATTATAATTATTTTTGTCAAAAGAAATTTGCGCATATGTACATTAGGGTGCTTTTTTTACGTGACTATTTTTTTTTGTCAGTCCCACCTCGAAATTTTGTGACAAATACATAAACAATAATTCCCTGAAAATTGGTGCCCTTAATATTAATATTAAGTACTAGACCAAGGCGTATAAAGATTTCCCATATAAAATACACGTAAACTTTGATTATTTTTCTTCAAAACTCTACAGCTCAGAGGCATTTTATGGTATAATCTTGGTCAATGGTAGGATTTCTTCAAAATTGAATGCTCTATAAAAGGGTCCATTACGGTGAAACCCTAATTCCCACCAGCGAGGTAGAACGGGTCATTGACCCCAATTTTTCCACGAAATTCTCGCTTTTTGCCCCTATCTCGTAAACAACAAGAGGTACAGAAAAAGTGAATATGACAAACTTGTAGCAAATTCAATTTCCTACAAAAAAGTTCACCAATTGCACCAAATTGCTAACATCGATATTTCTTGAGATATTGGGCTTTGAAGTTGAGGTAGTGTTTCTACAATTTAGCTCAATAATACATGAAACTTCTACATGTGTTTTTTTCAAAATTAATTTTCCTTCTTAAGAAGAGATTTGAAAATTGTTTCTTCGTCAAAATGAGAATATATTTTATTCTCAAACGTTTGTTCATTTTTAGAGATAGGCAGTTTATGATCCTCAATATTTGCACCTAAAATATAAATGTGAATTTAATTAGCCACATTTTTGAAATTTTAATTATGCTAATAAACGAAATAGTGGATAAGTATTGTTTATTTTTTTTACTAAATTTAATACAACAAACAATAATTAACAGATACATTTAAATAAATATACTATTGAAAAAAAAAACTACTGAAATTGTAAAATTAAAATTTTCAAACTCACTTGATTGAACTGAAAAGATAGAAAAAGTTGAAAATTAAACATTTTTTTTTAATTTGATTGATCATGGTTGACAGTGTTCGCAAACGCAGTCGGAGGCATCAAATATTCATGATATGTTCCATCATGAATGACTAGTGATTTTGCTGGTGATATACGTAGTGAGAGAAGTTCCAATATCCTAACTTTCGAAATTGAGTTTGTTTGTTTGATTCCCCTACTCAATCGATCATCATGAAATTTGATAATGTAAACCTTCAACGGACTTCATAACAAAATTTAATTTTTTAACTTGTTTCTATCTTTTTAGTTCATTTATTAAGTAACTTTGAAAATTTTAATTTTCAGGTTTTTTTTTGTTTTTTCAATAATATTTTTATTTTAGCATTTCTAATTTCAAATGCCATGTAAACATACAAGTTGTATATATTTTTGCAAGCTATTTATGAAACCCCTTTTTTTGATACTCCACTTGATAGGTTTTGAGAAAAAAAAATTTTTTTTGAAGACATATTATATGGCGCCAAAATCTGCCTTTTTAATTTTCATAATTTTGATATACCCACTTTCACAATTAAGTCGAATCTAACGACGCCTCTCAAGCTAAAATCCGTCAACTCGTTTAGGGTACAGAATGTGCCAAAGAAATATACATACACACACTCAGAAAAAAGTTTACTAAAATTAAAGAAATACGAGCCAAAGCAATATTTCTTTATTTTAAGTTTATCGATGGAATAGATTTACGTAAAATTGTCTTTAATTTCAAGAAATATTATACGATTTAAGAAAATATTTCTTTAAAAGTAGGATATTTTGTTTTTCTCCTTGGTTTCGTTTTTTAAGTATATGATTTCTTTAAATATATGTAAGTTGCTCATTTTTCTGAGTGTACATAAACTCGAAAAACATAACCCTTTTTCTGGCAGTCGGGTAAAAAAAAATGTTTTTTTTTTCAAGTTAAAAAGCAAGTAGGAGTGTAAAAATGCTAAAAACAAATTGCCATATTTAAAAATATTGAAATAAACTAGAAGTTACTGTCGTTTGATAGATCTTTAGTACGTCTTAACCTTTTGATAAACTATCAATAGAAAAAATTAATTGTTTTTATATGAAGGAATAAAGTGTAACAAAATGAGAAGGTCTATAAGTATAAAAAGCTACTTTTTGATTTCTTCCTAAAGAAGTCATAATAAAGAAATCATATAAATTAAAATGCTCACAATTCTTCAAAAATTTGTAAATAAAATATTGACTTCAATGGTATAGGAAAATTGTAAAACACCTAAAAATTCATGCGTATCACACATCAAAAAATATTTTATGATTGATGACGATTAAACAAGGATTTTTTGATACGGAGACAATTCTTGACTCGTTTATTCAGTAATTGGTATCACAAAAGAGAAGTATTATTGTTTATACCCTATAATGTTACAGAACTCAGGTGACAATTTTTTTATGAAACCCAATACAAAACAAGCCCTCATGACGATGGAATTGACAGCATTGTCAAAATGAAAAAAATGTCATTCCCCTAAATAATTTCACGTTTATCAATATTTATTTTAAGGTTATTGTGAGCACGTCAAGAGTAGAGGATATTAAGGTCCTTGTATGAAAGAATAACTTAAGATCATCAGTATATATGTATTATAACTTTGCATCCATTCAACAGATGTGTAATATCGTCAGTTGACAAAATGAAAAGAAGTGGACTCAAATGGCTACCCTGAGGGACACCCAAAGTGGTTAGAATATTCCTCGAATTGGCATCACGGAAAGCAATTTGGTAGGACCTATTTGATAAATAAGAACGTATTTAATTGACAAATGATGGTAGAAAGCCTTACTTAATCAGTCGGTGTGTAAACCCATGTGGAAGCCTTCAACAATTCAAGTAGATTCGAAAATGTAGAGCGATCTTGGAAAAATCCATGCTGGTTATTGGAATTAAGACTTTTAAATACGATTGAGGTTTGCGAATTAATAATTAATTATTTAAAAAATCATTTTCATACTATACAAGCTATGAGTATTTCATAAAAATCTACTGCATGCGACTAAGGCCCCTATTATGGTTAGCGAGTCGCACAAATCTCAAACGAGTCGAAAGGAGCTTACGAAAGCCCTTTTTGGATAAAAATTCCTCACAAAATTCCTAAATTTTTGGTAAATTCATTTCAGTTACCTTTGACTTTCAATTAATTTTTTCTCACAAAACGTCAAAATAAGTGAAATTTATTTTTCTATCGAGTAATTTTAATCACTTTGAACGAAAAAATTACTTGAAGTCAAAGGCTACTGAAATGAATTTACTAAAAATTTTGGAACTTTGTTAGGAATTTTTATCCAAAAAGGGCTTTCGTAAGCTCCTTTCGACTCGAATGAAATTTGTGCGACTCGCTAACCATAATAGGGGCCTTAAGCTACTTTCGAAATAAAAGTTTTATCATTCGATTAACTAGATAATTTTCTGTGTACAAAACCCTAGTTTTTTAAAAATATATTAGTTACAATTTGTTTAAAAATGAAAAAATAAAATGTAGAAATGTAAATATTAAAACAACTAGCTTGATTTTTTTGGAAAATGGTCTCAGACCATTTTCAAAATAAACGGGTCACATATTAATTTTCATTACTAGTACATAATACAATATATAAAATAATACTACAATTTTATGGTTTGTTTAAATAGCTGAGAAGGTTTAAAATCCCTAAAGAATATTTTACACCTTTTATCACTTTCCTATTTAACCATTTCCCAAAATGAGCAAAATTCAGTAACATGACAATTTTTATGAATGTTTTACCTTATGTACTTATGCATAATATATATTAAACATATTTTTGTTACTCGGTTGCTCTCTTTATAAAATAACCGATTAAATGTCGTAAAAACTACAAACAACTCACAACTCATGGGAGTCAATAAAGGGCCTTATTATCACTTTTATATGTATTTTGCTATAATTATTAAGATGTTTTTTTTTTATAGAGAATCATATGATTTATTATATATATAAAAATTTAAATCGAGCTTTTAGAAAATATATACAACATTTTAAATTCAGACAGCTCATTTTGTGTGAAATTCCCTTGAAGAACTGCACACAGCTTCTGGCAGTTTAAAAACTTTTTCATTACAACATTTAAAGTAGAAGACAATTAAAATTTCAAAAGAAGTATAACAATTTTCATGTTGTACGAAAATAAACTTGAAGTTACTTATTCCGTAATTATTATCAGCTTTTAAAATCTCCCCCAGAATCTATGCAACGTCACCTCCAGACGCATTAAAGTTTTCATAAAATTCTCTAACACCTTTTTTGTAATTTTGTACTCTCTGCTTTTGTTGTGTGTATAAATATATAAAAGTTTGTCTGGCGAAATGTTGCAGGTTTATTATTAAAATCTGATAAATATACCAAAAACACAATGAGTCAAGTTGACCTGCTTCTTTTAGAAATCATGAATTTTAGGACAGTGTCGAATTTGACTAGGGTAAAAGTTAATTATGGTATTCATTAATATCCAACAGAGGCCCACTTTTCCTCTTATTTTAATTAATGGAGAAATGCTCCTGCGAGTTGACACCCCCTGAAAAAGGCATATATTAATTCCAGAGTCGAATTATGGATAAAGTTGCAGTGCAAATTAGACGCCCGAATAAATTCGAAATGAAGTTGTCCCAAATATTTGCTAGAGACCTGGTTTATGTATACCAAATTTTCCAATGAATCCAAACCAAGCCAAGGAGTGTGAACCTGAACGAGGACACTTCAGAGCGTTCCGGAGGAATACATTTAACCTTACCCGCACTTGCATTTACCTGTTTGCACTTAGGGAACGTAGGACTAATCCCTTTATCAGTTTCGATATCTGCCATCCCAAAGGAGCTCCCCGGCTTATTCATATTTGTGGCGTGTCAATAGATTGATGCTTTTGGAACACTCTCTCTCCCCTCGTTCATCCCGATTCCTTGATATGTTCCAGGAGTCCTCTTCCCCGAACTCCTCCTGGTTATCCAACATACATATATGGGAGGGAAGTCGGGGGGTTGCAGTTCGTCAGCCCTCATCTGAATGAGATTTTCATTTTGAATTTGGTCACGTCTTATCACCTGGATTTGTCGGTGGATTTTACCCTACTCTGCAAATTGGCTTAAGAGATTTACATCAACTTGCAAACAAAGTGTGAAAGAAACTTTTATTCCATGAGTGCTCCCCAGAAAAGTGGTAAATGTTTTCCTATAGGGAGAGGGCGGGGGTTAAAACTTTCTGCCGCCGCCACCGCCACCGTTGCGGCGCTGCTGATGGTGGGTACTGCGGCGGCGGCGACGACGACGACGACGACGAACGCCCCCTGGGAATATAAATGTACTAAACTTTACTTTTCGTATTTTTTTTACCTTTTTTTTTAAAGTGTTCATCAATTTAGCATTATTTCGGGGAAAAAAAAATATCACCTCGACGTGTTTTTAAGTTCATTATTCTGCCAGGTGAGCGTAATTTTAACCTCGTTAAAGTTGTTGCCGGTTTTCGTGCCGGGCGAGCTTGAAATTCCGCACATCGCCACCCAACACCACCATTTCTTTGGAGGTCCTCTCAAAACCCACCCCCAATGGTCGGAACATCGTATGAAATCTTAACGATTTAAATTTTCATTAAATGGTTTTATTGGAGCGAGGATTCCGCACGACGACGACACGACTCAACGGCAGGCAAAGCAGAGCCCCAAAAGAAAGCCGGGAGGAGCGCACCCGCCACCCAGATTTGCTCCTCTTCGAGTGACATAAGTGCTTTATAAGTTTAATGGGCGACTCGGATCCAGTGAAACTTTGTCCTTTTAATTTCATTTCTACCTCATTTGCTTGATATCGCGCTCTGGAAACTTTTCTTTTTATTGCGCAACTGATGCCATTTTACGCCACGCGACGACGGTAGCGCTTTCGGACGGATAAATTTTAGAATTAAGTGATAGTTGAAAATAGTGTTTTACTTTTTCAACAAGTGAAAATGAACATAAATTTCAAAATCAATCAAAACCGCTGTATCGAAGTAGTTAATGCTGGGCTCAAGCTTACGAAAACTTCGAACTTAGATTAGGCTTTGGTTAAAGCTATTCAACTTTGACTTAAGCCTTGCTAAAGCCGAATAATAAAAGGTGGGCCATCTGTTGGTTTCTTTTTAAATTATATATTATTTTGACACAAACAGGTCTTTTGCGCTCAAAACATTGACACAAACACAATATCATTTCCCGGCTTAACTTAAGAATCCGATTACCTTCCGAATTTGAATGAAACTTTGTAGGAACATCAATGAGTAACCCAATGGAAATGTTTGATCATTTTTTTAAGAATTATTCTTAGAAAAATAAACCATTATAAAATGCCTACTGACTGAAGAATTTTCTTTATACAAACTTCCTATTGATTGTTGTTATACTTTTTCTAAGAATAATATAAATAATTCTAAAAATCATTAGACATTTACGTTGATTTTCTCATGGCGGATGGATGTTTTCTCATTTTCAAATTTAAAATATGAAATGTCAGTTTATCTAAATTACCTATGGTACGAAATGAATAGATTTATGCTTGTTACAAATTTGGCAAATATTGAAAACATATTTCCAAAGTGAATGGTGTGTTGCGGAAACAGTACGAATTTTTAAAAGAAATTTCAGCCGGAGATTTACTATGGCAACCGCGCAGCTACGATTTGACGTAATTTGACTTTTTTTTCGTGGGCTGCTGTTAAAGATCGATATTATGCTGAAAATCCAGAAACGATTCAAGTATTTAAATAAAAACATATTCCATATCTAATTTATTTTATAGTATTTTTAAAAAGAAACCGGCTGATAGCCCACCCTTATTTGTTATTTATTTGTTTCGTCATGCAGAAAATTAAATTCGAAACGTGTTTATCCCACTTAATTCCTTAACATAAAAATTCGAGGAAATACAGTGAGAATAATAAGTCTCTCTAATTCACTATATAGACATAATTCTTCACTATTTAAATAAACTCGTAAAAATGGAATAAAATCGAGCAAAAATATCGGACAAATTTAATTTCAATACCCACAGAATAAATATTGTAGTGATATAAAATTTGAATTATTCGCAACGTAGGCAATTTTAAAGTGGGCGGAAAAAAATCTCATGTTTTCAAGCCTGTGGCCTTATTATGAGAAACGAAACAATTCACTTTGCTTCGTGTTTTATAATTTAATAAGATGTAAAAATTCGTATAACGATTTTTACGTACTTTCAATTCAGTTAAAATAGACGCAACGAAGTAATTCGTTTTGTTTCTCATATGTTCTAAGGCCCCTGCTTTGAAATTTAATAAGTCTCAACGTAGTATTTTTTTTTTTTAGTATACAGTCAGTCGGTACAACGAATAATACCTCGTGAAATATTCTAAGAAAGCTACAGGGTGGTGATCGGTATACAAATATATATACTAGGGTGCTTTTTTTTCGTGACTATTTTTTTTTGTCAGTCCCACCTCGAAATTTTGTGACAAATACCTAAACAAAAATTCCCTGAAAATTGGAGCCCTTAATATTAATATTAAGTACTAGACCAAGGCGTTTAAAGATTTCCCATATAAAATACACGTAAACTTTGATTATTTTTCTTCAAAACTCTACAGCTCAGAGGCATGTTATGGTATAATCTTGGTCAATGGTAGGATTTCTTCAGTATTGAATGCTCTACAAAAGTGTCTACTGCGGTGTAACCCTAACTCCCACCAGCGAGGTAGTACGGGTCATTAACCCCAATTTTTCCACGAAATTCTCGCTTTTTGCCCCTATCTCGTAAATAACAGGAGGTACAGAAAAAGTGAATATCACAAACTTGTAGCAAATTCAATTTCCTACAAAAAAGTTCTGAACACCAAATTGCTAACATCGATATTTCTTGAGATATTGGGCTTTGAAGTTGAAGTAGTGTTTCTACAATTTAGCTCAATAATCCATGAAACTTCCGCACTACCTCAACTTCAAAGCCCAATATCTCAAGAAATATCGATGTTAGCAATTTGGTGTTCAGAACTTTTTTGTAGGAAATTGAATTTGCTACAAGTTTGTCATATTCACTTTTTCTGTACCTCCTGTTATTTACGAGATAGGGGCAAAAAGCGAGAATTTCGTGGAAAAATTGGGGTTAATGACCCGTACTACCTCGCTGGTGAGAGTTAGGGTTACACCGCAATGAACACTTTTGTAGAGCATTCAATTCTAAAGAAATCCTACCATTGACCAAGATTATACCATAAAATGCCTCTGAGCTGTAGAGTTTTGAAGAAAAATAATCAAAGTTTACGTGTATTTTATATGGGAAATCTTTATACGCCTTGGTCTAGTACTTAATATTAATATTAAGGGCTCCAATTTTCAGGGAATTTTTGTTTAGGTATTTGCCACAAAATTTCGAGGTGGGACTGAAAAAAAAAAAAATAGTCGCGAAAAAAAAAGCACCTTAATATATACATATGTAAATTTAAATATTTTGAGCATTGATCATGTCTTGAAATAATTAAGCTAATCTACAATAATATAATAAAGAGGTACAGCTTGTAATATAAAATTGTATTTTTGTCAGAAATAATGTCTGGTACACTAATTTTACACTAGATTTTTATGATAAAAAGATTATTTTTCTTTGTGCTTCCAATGCCTTTTTTGTTTACTTACTACATTTATTCATTTCGCTTAATTCAAGATACAATCATGACCATAATTAAATTAACACGATAAAATGACTTGACATATAACATTGTACATAACATGACATGACATGACATGATACATGACATGTCACAAATCATGAAAGAAGATGAGATTTGTTAGAAGTGACTAGTAATATTAAATGTAAAATAATCTGTTAATGTAATAGTTAATGCTATCTAAGAAAAGATGATTAAAAAAACATTGTTTTAGGTATTCAATAAATTCAAGCAAAGATACTAAAAATACTCCTTTAGTACTTTTTTCAGAGAAGCATTACTTAAAATTATTAAGAATTACTGAGTAATGCCAAGCAATGTTGAATAATATTTTTATAGTATATATAATAGTAAATCTTCGTAGTGGTGGATTACTATCATAGTATCATTAATTGTAATGATTATTTAAGTACTGGTAATTCATTTTGCCAGCCAACGTCAATAGTAATGGTATTTTAATGGTAATTGAAAAGAGTTTTGCTATAGGGCTAATTTATTGTGGCAAATTGTTTGTTGCTGACAAGGTCTCCACTAGTGTCCATCGTCCAGGTGAAGTGCAACGGACAACAAGTCAGGTGCAATTGCTTGAGATTGGAAAAGCGGGGCGAAACACGGCGACCACGGTAATCAGTTTCTCAGTTGAATAAACAAGCGATTCAGCAAGTTTGCATGACTCTCGAAAGTCACCACATGTATAGACTATACGTGGAAACCGAGGAAGCTTGCGGTGACAATAATAAACTCCTCGAAACTTTTCTCCTCAGATAACAACGGGGGAGACCACCACCGAACGGAGGAGCAAGCAAGCAGGCGGGCGGCGAGAGGAGTCCCGACGGCGAGGAGCAACAGGACTCCAGGACAGGATCCTCCTTGGGGCTGGTGTCGGCCTCAAAACCAGGGCTCGGGGCTCAGGGCTCAGGGCTCAGGCTCGGGTAACTCGGTTAAATCCACTGCCGTCTCACTCAATTGCTCCCGGAGTGTATCTGGTGGCCAGAAGTTGCTCGTATCAGCGGCGCGTTTCCACAACAAGGTTTTCGGTAGTCCGTCCGGGCATCTTCCCGTCTTCCCGTCTTCCGGGAAGTTTACATCGAAAAAGTTTTCGGTTAAACTTTACGAATTTCTACACGTTCCGAATTTTGTGTCGGCCCTTTGCCCTTATAAATATTGGAAGGAGCCTCCTTTGCGTGGTTTAGGTGAAATGTATTCACTCCGAAATTCCAGGCGAGGCCATCTGATTCCTTTAACATATCTCGGGATGGTCCTGAATTCTGACAATTATTTTTCGGCTCCTTGAGGCCCTTTGTCCTGTTTTCTCGCACACAGTGTTGGACTGTGTGTAATTACGGACGGCCGTAAATCGTCCACTTTTATAGGCCCTACCCCTGAGGGATCTCACGCAGAGAGATGACGACGACGACGGCGGCGGCGGGGCAGGGTGATAAAGATTCCCGCAGTCAGTCAATCAGTCGGTCGTAAATTAGGGAAACCCTCGAGTGTTAGGACCCGTCCTCCTCCTGCTAGTCTTCTTCTTCCGCCTCCGCTTTTGTCTCGAGTCCCGCCCCTCTCCTTACCACCGTCATATATTTAGCCGGCCCTTTGTTTTTGTTCCTGCTGAAAGCAGTTAGCACCTGAGGACCTCGAGGCACTAAACTGACCACACTTAAGAGGGATCGTCTGGAGGTGCCTTGTTTTGTTGGTGGCGATCAGACACCGAAACATGCCTGCGCGCCTTCCCGAAAGGATATAAATTACCCTCGGGCTCCGGTCGGTGTATTTCGGGTGGGCGGTCGATTTTTTTTTTTTTTTTTGTACTTTATAGTACATAGATTTTCTTTTTTTCTTTTTATTATTGTCCCGACAAATTGATTTTGGCTGAAGATTGATCGAGTGGCCCGTGCAATCGAATCGAGGAACGAACGAAGGTTTCCTAGAAAATGTGTAGGGGCCGTGGCCGACTGCCGGGATGAGAGATAATGAGAAAATTAAATGCATAACCAATTAACGCTCTGATTTGTGGCCGTAATTGAATTGTTTTCGGGATTTCTTAATTGGGGAAAATTTACACTAAGTGGAGCCTAATTAGTGGGGGGAATTGGTGTTTTCTTTTTTTTTTTTTGTGTCATTGGAAATATATGTGGGCTTGGGGAATGTGTGTAGGTTTTTCTTTTTCTAAATGTTTGATAATACCGCCACTTTTTTTATAGTTTTATGTGGTGTCGATGTCTATTTTAAAATTCTATTATTCTATCTCTTTAATTCTATAGGTAATTTAAAATAAACCTCTGCGGTTGTGTAATTAAGATCCATACAAGAACACTGGTTAAGTTACCCGGCATTACCCGGGCACAATAATTCCTTTAAGGGGTTATATACAGTCAGGAGGCCCAAAAAAGTTGGTTTTTCAAGAATTTTTCTTGAGATGACCTTTTAAATTATTAATGCAAAAATGTTTACACATATTTGGGTAACTCTTGAGTGTATTTTAATGTTTTTATTTGTGAAAATAATTATTTTAAAAGCTGCTACAGCTGATCTCCGGGAGCAACTCCAAAAAAAGGCGTTTTGCGGTATCTCTGGACTGGATCATCCAAAATGAAAAAACCAAAAATATTTCGTTAATATATTGTTTCATCTCGTAATTAATCGAAGGAATAAACAAAATAAGAATTTTTAACAAAATGGCGGCTTCTTAAAGGAAAAAATCGATTTTTAACAAAAATTTTGGCCTTAAATTACACAACCACACAAAAAAAGAAAAGTGGTCTGTACTTTATATGCGATATATGGTTTTCGATGTTTTTTCGCACGCTGAGCACGAATCTGGAGTCAGAATTGAGCCATCACATCACAGTTAATTCCTAACCTCAAAAAACAGGTAAAAAATAGCAAAAATCCGGATAAATGTACAAGGAAAAATACAGGAATTTCTTTTTTTCATATCCAGATATGTATTTTTATGTAAAAGAACCCCGTGAATTCAAATCCACCGTCAGAGTTGAGGTGGCACGTCGTGTTTTTTTCCTAACCTCAAAAAACCGGTTCAGCAATATCGATTTCCAAAAGTCAAGCGATTTACGCTAAATTCAGTGCATGGGGGTTTTAGGGGTCGCTGATCACGAATCTGAAGTCAGAGTTGCAAAATTCAAAATGGCGGACCCAATATGGCGGACGAGATTTTCGAAAATCAACCGATCTACGCCAAATTTGGTATGTGGGGGTTTTTGGGATCGCTGATCACGAATCTGAAGTTTAATTTGCAGAATTCAAGATGGTGGATCCAATATCGCTGTCGAGATTATCGAAACCAACCGATCTACGCCAAATTTGGAATGTGGAGGTCTTTGGGGTCGCTGATCATGAATCCTTTTCCTTGTACATTTATCCGGATTTTTGCTATTTTTTACCTGTTTTTTGAGGTTAGGAATTAACTGTGATGTGATGGCTCAATTCTGACTCCAGATTCGTGCTCAGCGTGAGAAAATACATCGAAAACCATATATCGCATATAAAGTACAGACCACTTTTCTTTTTTTGTGTGGCTGTGTTATTTATAAAATGGAAAATATTTATCGGTGAGAAAAAACCTTCGATTAATTACTAAAGATATATATATTACTTAAAAAGCTTGTGTTAAAATTTGAAACTGATCAGTTCAGTCGTTTCCAAGAAATCTTGATCACCGACTTTAAGACGCGTTTAAAGTTTCAAAAGCACCTTAAATATAGTAAAAAAAATCATTAAAAATATGCGTGTAACTTCGAGAATATTCACCGGATTGAAATTTTCTGTGGGTGTACTTAAATATATGTACATTACGAATATAAAATAAAAAAACAATTTTCTGAAAATCCTGTCTGTATATAATCCCTTAAATAAACCAAAACTTAACTTTATTTTGGAAAATTGGTAAACTGAAGTGAAAAAAAGAGATATATCAATGAACCTTTGCATATTTATTGGTTAGTCTTCCAAGAATACAAAAACAACTTTTGTAGAATTTTTCAGATTGTTTTTTGGCTGGTGGAATTTTTAAAAAAAAAAAAACCTCAAAAAATCATGGTGTACGCGATTTTGAATCACTGAAACGTCTGACAAAAAAAAAAAGGAGTTTTAATTGAAATGAATGTATTTAGGGATTGAACTAAAAGGAAAAATTTTCACCGAAGAATAAGAAAATGGCGGGGTTTTTTTAAAATACGCACACTTTTAGTCCGGAAAATTTTCAGAAAATCTTTTTTGGTCTGTGGTTCAATCCCTGGAAAATCATGTGTCAAATAACATGAAAATTTTAGAACGATCGATCCAATAGTTTTTTTTTTTTTTTAATCTTTTACACCAACTCTAAAAACGCGGTTTTGTGAAAATCACGTTTTAAGTTGTTAAAAGATATAAGCGAGGTTTTTGTGCACGCAAGATCAATTGTACGATTCGAATAGAAAATTGGGTCGATTTTCTTCAAAATTCGTATATAAGGGGTTTTTGGGGATGCTCTTTCAGAATCTGGCATTTGTTTTGCATAAAAGCTTCAAAAACCCTATTATTTTTTATGTTTTTTCCAAAAAGTGCTGATTTTTTCGGTCATTTTTCTTTTTAAAGTCGATTATCTTATCGTTGCTGGTATTGAATGATCATGTAACCACCATAAATCGCGGTCCGAATGTCTAAACTTTCTCAAACCATGGTTTTGCAAGTTTTTGTTTGCTTTGGTTTTTGCAAAATGGCCAATTTGTACAGCAATGTATTAAAAAACTTCGCAATTTTTTAACATCAAAAGGATCAACTTTACAAAAAAAATTATAGAACAGAAAATGTTTCAAATTAGCCAAAGAATACATAGATTTTTTCAGAACTTTTTTGAGTACAATTGGTTTTTTGGGTTTGGCCAATTTTTGAAAAATCAAAAAATTTCCCAAAAAATTCTGTAACTCACATGTGTTCTTTGGCTAATTATAAGAATTTTTTTCATATAAAATTTATTCATATAATTGATCCTTTTTGAGTAAAAATATCACCAAATTTCATCATAAAAAAACTCAGAATTTTTCGGGACATTTTTGGATTTTTCAAAAATTGGCCAAATTCAAAAAACATATTAAAACAAAATTTATTTTAATTAATATTACTAACTATAAATCGTACTCGTAATTCATTTTCATTGCATTTTAAAATAGTACAGGTAATGCATCCTAAAATATCGCATAATTTTAGAGCTCTGTCAGCTAAGTCCTCTAGGAACGAAATGATTGCGAGCAATCAGAAGGGTCCCATATTTCTCATTCAGCCGGGGATTTATGCCCCAACACCCCATCTAATGACCTATTCCCCCTCCACCAGTCCTCCTCCCCCGCCGTGTCCTACAATAAGCTGCGACTTAATTGCGAGACCGCAGATGAAGTCGACTTTAACGGCCCCACCGTGGGCGCCGCCCGCCATCACTTCTCCGGTCCGGGTGAAATCAAAATTAAATGAGCTGGCGGTCCCCACGCATTGCTCCCCGGCATTTAATTAATTAACCGTACGCACTCCATTGCGTGGCGGCCACCTCCACCGCGCTAGAGTCGGGAGCCGGGATTATGCCCGGGGGATTTAGTCGGTCGCAAATAACATGACATAACTCACCTTGGCCCCGCACCGAACGCGAGGGGCGAGGGGATGCGCGCACGTCACACGCACCCGCCCGCACCCTGCTCCGCCGCCGACTGGGTTAAGCTCGGGCCCTTTGTCTTTTTTTTTATTTATTTATTTTCTACTCAAGGACGCACTTTGATGAAGGTTACGAGCATTGGGCCTGGCATTAAAATCCCCCCGATGGCCTGTGGCTTGGGGATGAAATCTAGCTGAAAAAGATTTTAGGGACACCAGCCCACTGAGGATTATGGCGCCCAGACGATTCCACCTGGATTTGGGGGTCTATTTTTAGTGCTCCAGTACTATGTAGACACACTGTGTGGTGGCTCGTTTTAAGAAGATGAAAAAATGTTGGGGCATTTTGATCAACGGCGGTATTTTGGGAGACAAAAGGTATGAGATCGGATTCAGAGATGAAGTGGGTTCACATCACGATAGAATGGAGTGCGAACCACTTCTCTATAAAATAATATAATTATTTTACATGGAGACCCCCGATTTTTTTTTTTTTAACATTAGGTTTACGGAACAGAAGTCGTATTTATCAATTTTTAGTGAAATATGTTTCATCAAATTGGTGTAACAATACGACGATACGTTCTTTTAAATTCTTTACCTCTCAAGCCCATGGGTGGAGTTAAGGGCAACAGCAATATTAGTTTGATTCAACGTCTAAATTCAATTGACTCAACCTTTATTTTCAGCTGCATTTAAAGAATTCTTGGTATTACACAAACTCATATAGATTTAGATGATTTATAATAGTCTATTTTCGATCTACAAATAAGGATAGATGCAATAAAAAAAAAACAGATATTTGTTTAATTAATTAGGATTAATTTAAATTCAAATATAAAATTTTTTACAAATCTTTAATTTTTCTTCGCGTTTGAAACAGCCTTTCCCCTGTGGGGCAGTTTTAGAAATTTAAAAAATTTAAAAAAAGAAAAACAAATTTTTTTACTACTCTACAATACGCTAGAATTTTGATTTGGATAAAGTCGTAAGAAAATCACACAAAATTTCTTTTTTATTATTTCTTGAAATGTCCAATTTTTTTTTTCATATACTTCATAAAAGTCTTGGTAACATTTTATACAAAACTAAGGCAATTTTACTAAACACATGTATAATTTAGAATTTTTTGCCCAAGTATTAAGGCCATTTTTCTTAACAAATTAGTATATTTTAATTAATTGGGGCAGTTTTAAATTTTGATATTGTATATTCAGAAACCTATTACCTTTGGAACTATATTTATATTTATTTACTGTAAACATATATCTGTTCGCATGAGGAAAATTAGTCATTTCACAAAAAATCACCAGCAGCCGAATGATGAAAATTCGTCATTTGTATATTGCAATAAATAATTGATTCTTGTTTTATTATTATAAAATTAAAACGTAATTTTTACCAAACAGAGGTAATTCTATGAAAAAACTGATTTAACTCCTATTGTCCAAATTTCTCCGTTTTTGTCCTTCAACTTTAAGCTCGGACAGATTTGTTATTTATTTTTAAAAAGTTCTAAAAATGCATACCCGGGTATTTTCAATATCACATGAAAATTTAAAAAAAAACACCTATTGTATTTTTGAATTTAAAAAAATATATATTCTGATTTCTGAGGGTCAATTTTATAAAAAGTTGATATTTTTGATATGAAAGAAATTTTGGAAAAGGCCAAAACTACAAAAACTCCGGCTCAAAATGTCCAATTAATAAAGTTATTATACCTGTAGGTATGATTTTTATCACTAAGGGGTTGTAAACCAACCATAAAATTAACATTTTACGCTAACTCGTTATCTTATGGACTTTTCTGAAAAAAAAATTGGTTTTGACTTTCGAAAACAGGTGAAAATGGGATTTTATAATTTTTAATTCTTATTCACCCTTGCCACCCTTTTACACCACAAAGAAAAGGTTGTAGAGTTAGAATATACAAAAATTTGAAAATTACATGTCCAAAAGTATTATAAGTATTAATTTGCAACTTTATATAATTGATACTATGTATATTCCGATTTTCATCCCTTATAACAACCAAAAAGGGATGGGCAGTATTTTTAACTCTGTCATAAGAATTGACACAAGTATGTAAGACCATAAGTTTCACTCTTGTTTATTTTCAGAATTTAATTTATTCACAACTCTTTAGTTCTCAAAACAGTGTTTTTGAAATATTGCCGAATTTTACCCCTTTTGGGCTCCTTCTTGGAGTGGTGATGAAATTTGAACTAAGATAAAAAAAAGAATTGAGGGTCTTATCCTCTCTATTATATTTTTTCCCATTTTGACCTGTTCACCAACAGACGTTGCCTTGTCCAAATATCATTTTGTGAATTTGTGAAAAGCTGTTGGAAAAAAATTTATTTCTGAGTGATATTAACGATTGTGGTCATGGATATTAAATTTAAGGAGGAGTACATTCAGAAGAACGTAGCAAAGAAGTTTGAATCAGTTTGAGTTATTTCCATCTCGGGAACATAACAAACAAATAATGTTGCATAACGTAAACAATAAACGACAACCAATCAAAGTTTAGGAAATTTAAATTTAAATGTCGAATGTCAATAAAAAAAATAATTACGCATATCCATCGTTTGAATCGTGAGTTATGGTCTTGAATTCATACAAAAATCCGATAGATTTTTCCCCGAATTTGAAACTTTTCCAATTTATCTTTCTATAAAAACCTAATTCGGACTATTACGAAAATTTTAAAACAAAAAATAGACAAATTGGTCTAGCCGTTGTCAAATGATGCGCTTACCAACGAATAACATTTCATTTTTATTTATATAGATTGCCTGATTATAGCTACATTATTCATAATTTAAGTTCTTAAGACAAAGTCCAGTAAATAGCCAACTGAATATTTTAAATCTATATTTGGAAATATTAATGTATATTATACAATATACATATTATAAATTTGATCATGTATCATCTTTGAAAATTTTCCTTATTTGGGTGAAACATATAAGACGTTTATAAGAATCGTTAGCCCACCTAAGTTTCCTCTATAAAATTGACATAAAGATTTGCGATAGTTTACTGAATTTTTTAGTGAGTTTATCTTAGCTTCTAGAATAAAATTGCTCTGGTATTTTTAGGTAATTTGCCGAAATTTTTATTTATTCACTTAAACTACTCGCATATGATTACCTTTATAATTTTAATTAGTTTACATAAGTTTTTCGTTAGTTTTCCTTAACTTCCTGTATAATACAGAAGTTTTTAGTTAGTTTTTAAAAATATCTAAAAATTTAGAAGCTTTATTACTTTAACACTCAGATCTGAAGGTTCATTAAACTCACTTTCTCAGCAAAATTCATAACATTCTACGAAATCGATACATATGTAAAATGCATTTCTAATTCTTTTAACGCTTTCATGAACTCACTTTCTCTTTTGTGTGAGAAAAAATTGTGTAATCAATATTCTGACCACTTCTTAGTAAGCTAGTGATTTGAAATTTTGCATACGTTTGTAAATCAGGTGACAATACAAGATGGGCCATATTTCCAAATTCCACAATTTTTACATTGATAAACGCGTTAGTTTTTCATACGATGGTCTGTTGAAACCTTTCAGTATTTTAAATTGATTTTCCTTGTGATCGTTTGAGGTTTAAAAGATAAAGTAACTATTTTGACAACAACATTTCAATTTTTCTGTTAATGTTTAATCAAATAAAATAAAACCCCAGAGCATTTTTTTCGATTACGTTTTATTTAAAATCTTTTAAAATTATGATTTCAACAAAATCCCATTTAAAATTCTGGACTTACGAGATTTATAAATTTACTAAGTTGTAACTTGAAAGTACCACTTTCTATTAAAACAAAAAACTATCAAGTAAACTAATTTACCTCTAAAGTTATTTTAAAATCTAAATTAAAAAAAAAAAATCGTTTGTAAAAAAAAGAACTACTACATAAAACCTCTTTTATTTTAATGATACTTTAAAAGTTTAAAAGTTCTGCTTCAGTTTAAGAGCCGCTTTTAAGGGGAGGTTCTCATCTAGAACGTCAAAAAGTAGGTAAAGTTCGTGATTTTTTTGAAGGCAAATGACAAGACATAGGGAAATGATATTTGGCATTATCTTTTATTGTACATTTATCTGTACGAAAAAATTTTTTATTCAAAAAAAAAACAAAATGGCGCCCGTTATTCAACTTCTCCGGAGGCAAGTTTTTCGAAAGTTGCCCAGCTGCGTACAATTTAGGGGTCGCAGATTGGTCTGAAATCAAATAATGATGACATTATTATAAACTAGAATAAATTTGTCTCAGAAAGAGTGGACGACTTTCAAAAAAAATTTAAAATTGACGGAATGGCGCGATTTTGAAATTTTAAGGCCGTTTTCGGCCGTTTTTTTTCATAGTTTATCACTTACAAAAAGGAGATAATGTTACAATTTTAAAAATGTGCTCCACTCTTTCTATGAAGAAAATTGTTTACTTTAATATGCACGAAACTAGAAGTTGATCGGTTGAACCGTTTTTGAGTTATCTTGTACGCAAATTTGAAAAATCTTGAAAAACAAAGTTCCGAGATAATCGTGATTGAACGGCACGGCACAGGCTGAGCGCCCCACTACGATCATGACACCGCCACAATCAATGGGCTGTAGAATCCGTTCCAGTGCTCGGATCAACTAAATATTTTAAAGCAACATTCTAGACATATTAAACTTTAATAATATGAAATAAAAAAAAAATCGAAAATTTCAAGATTCTAGATGAGAACCTCCCCTTAACTTGAATAACAAAAAACGTAACGCAGCTCTATACAGGGTGTTCAGAGGTGGGAGGTCAATACTGCAGGGGGTGAAAGGTCAGACCGAGACAAGCAGAAAATCGTACGGGTGGGTGGGGGGCATCTCGCACCGTTTGGCAGTTACAGGGTGATTCGTAAATCAGGATTTTGCCTTATATGGGAACCGCTCTTGTATTTTTATCTTTTTTTCTACGCATCGCAGCGGCCCCAAACTGATTTCAAAAAATCACTATTTGGAAGCCCTTTCCAAAAAAGTTTACACCACCCACCTAACCCCAACCCCTTGGCCACAATCCCCCTGGAAGTTGAAAAAATTAACTTTTTTTTCACGATTTTTCACCTTTCGCCCCACTTTTCTCCGAAATTCATGTTATTAACATACCTACTTTTTATTTTTTTTAAGTTGCCTATCTAATTACCTTTCCAAAAAGGTGCAACATGCCCAGGTAGAAAAGGGTTGCAAAAGTCCTGAAATTAAAACATCCTCACAGGTACCTAATTACTTTATTGCACCATAATGGAAAAAGTCGTTAAGTAAACAATTTTTATGACAGCAAGTTCGGAAATGTTTATTTAGGAAACACAAGTAATACATTTTTATTTAGTTGGGGATAGGGGGGTGGTGTAAACTTTTTTGGAAAGGGCTTCCAAATAGTGATTTTTTGAAATCAGTTTGGGGTCGCTGCGATGCGTAGAAAAAAGGATAAAAATACAAGAGCGGTTCCCATATGAGGCAAAATTCTGATTTACGAATCACCCTGTAACTGCCGAACGGTGCGAGTAGTTATCTCTTTTAATAATACCATCACCAGTTTACTTTTAGAGCACATAGCACTAAGTAAATTTCCACGATATTTGAAGGGACAACACAAAGCTGAGTGTATTTTCTAATTTCGAAATTCCATAAAGCATTAGTCAAGTTCACAAGCTGATCCATCATAAAGAAAGTGTCCTGTGCTATTTCGTTCTTTTAAAAAAGAAAGTAGACACCATGGTCCAGCAGGATGAATGAATTTAGCTTGTACTAGAGGAAGGCAGGGGCTTCATGAATTACACAGAGAGGGGGGGACGTACATACATTCCTGTCGTCTGTGGCAGATATTTTTTATTTTTATTTTTCAAATAAAAGCCCGCGCCGTGGCTTTATTCCGGCGGGTTCTCATCTATTATGTCCCCTCTGGATGCAATTGTATGCCCCGCCGCCATTGCCTCCGTGTAGTGGCCTAAGCTCACAACTACCAGCTGGAGAGAGGGAGGGCACTTTTAATTTAATTTTTCTACATAAAAAAAAAACATTTTTTTTTTCTGCCCCACAATTCCCTGGCGGACGCTACTGACTGTACAAGCGTGGAGGTAAATGGCGTGCCCAAAGAGCACTACAGAAAATATATCCTACAATAGGATCGGGAGTCCTTGCATTAAAATGAATTCAGCGGGAAGGATTCCGCTTCCTGGGAATTATTATTATTCAGCTCCAACCAGAGAGAGGAGTGTATTTTCCGGGAATTTTTTCCTGTAAATTGAATCAGTTTTTCATCGTACCCACGCTAAAGAATGGTGCTCACCGGTTGAGATCAAAAAGGTGTCGCCGCACACGAACGACACAGAGTGAACAGTGGCTCAGGAATGAGGAGGGGTATATAGAGAGGCTTAGAAACGAGATAGTGTCTGTTGCCACTTTATTTTACATTTGACAGACAATTTGCCGGGATATCGCCGGAATATTGCACGGCTCAGTCGTTCTCTACCAGGCACAATCGGGTTCGTAAAAATCGAAAGGGGAACCAAAATATGCCTTTTAGCATAGGCTCTATAGCAGTGACGGCGAACCTTTTTGAGAAGTGAGTCAAATTTTGTTCATTACCTCTTTTTAGTACTAGCTCATGGGTCACCAAGCCAGTGGCGTCACTTGGAAAGGGGTTGGGGAGGATGGTTAAAAACTACTTTTTTTTGGGTTCTCACTTTTAAAATCATCTAAAAAGATTACGTTTCCTTTTTATTTTACTACTTTTACTTTTGCAAGTGAAGAGCAAAAAATAAAGGTCGACGTCAAACAATTTATATAAATAGGATGATACCATGAATTACCGCACCAGGAATAAAGCAAATGTACAAATGAGGTTGAGGTTGAGTCCGTTGTTAATAGGTCTGTCCTGTGGTGTCACAGGTTTTTAACCCTTTGGGTGCACATTTATTCGAATAATTTTTTGCATTTGGAGCACATTTAATTTGTTGGGGTATAGAGTAATTTGTAAGAACAGCATATTTTATGCAAGAATTCATTTATTTCATGATATATTAATAATATACGAATGAACATGTTAAATATTGCCTCATTTTCAACGGCGTATCAGAACGTCATGTGCGACTTTGGCCACACCGCATGACGTTCTGATACGTCAAATGCGGTCAAAGGGTTCAACGTCAAATGCCAGTTCGATGTTTTTTGAGAAACCTGTGGCACCCTAGGGCGCTCCGATTTTATCCAAGCTAAAACTCGGGGTAAACTCATGGCTAATTACGAATTTAACTTTAATTGTTAACAGACGCGGTATTTAAAGTTGAATTAACGCTTTCTGCGGACAAAAGAAGTTAATTTTAGCATTTCAATGTAGAAATCAACAAAAAGTTGTGGTTTAAGGGACCAATTTTAGACAATTTTAGAATTTTTAGGCAAAAGGCCAGATGATAGTTCTCCTTTTTACCCGACTACGACAAAGCCAAAATGACGGGTTATGATTTTATCAGTCTATGTAATGTATGTATGTTTGTATTTACGTATGTTCCACTTTAGTGCCTAAACTACTGATCCGATTTTGATGAATGAGGTATTGAATCGATTTGTTATTATGGTCCGGGTGACATAGGCTACATTTTATACGAACAAAATCAATATGGCGGATATTACAACCGAAAAATGGGAGTCTCTGAAATTCTTTGTTTTTTGCTATCGTATCGAGTGGGATGTGAAATGAAAGAGGAGAAAATTCTGAGTACAAAAATATAAATATAGTACAATATTAAAAATTGGAAAAGTGTAAAATAAAATAAGAAGTTTAAAAAACTCTTAGTTTATTTTATTTATTTAACCTAGGTTAAAGGTTTTGGATGTTTTTTTTTTTTTTTTCCCTTAATTATGTTTATTTTGTTTCGCAGTTGGGTTACAGTTTTTTAAACTTCTTATTTTATTAAATAGGTGTTCGTTGCACTGACAAGCACTGGGGCGTCCAATGTTTTTTTGACAATTTTCAGGGCGCACCAGGGCGCCCTGGGGTGCTACAGGTTTTTGGGTCAACGAACAAACCTGATAATAATATTTTATGAATTTCATAATTTGAAACAGATTTTGTTTTGTTTAATAACTATACGTGTGTTTAAATTAAAAAATGTTTATTGAAATTCTGTAATACCCACCATTTGGGTGCGACATCATGAAAACCAGAAAAGTTAGAAATATATGACCAATTTGGGTCATCAGTGTTACTATACGTCATACATAGATGCAGTTATAGGATAGAAAATGAGTTAGCCAATGTCAACTTAGTTATATATTTTTTCATAAATTTGACATTAAACTGAAAAAAAAAATTACTGTCATATTGAAAATATAATTTTTGCAAAAACCTAACAATAGATCTCGATAGATAAAATGATTTTCAAAAAAAAACCTATTTTTACAGAAAATTAAAACAAAAATACACTCGACAATCGTCCTGTTGTTAAATTAGCAATGTTTTATCAAATGAAAATTTATATTTTAAAATTTTGAATTACTTTTGCCAGTAATGAAACCATTAGAAAGATTTGTGTACATTTGAAAATATATATTAGTTGGTAAAACGAACTTTTTTTCATTTATAGAAATTTTACTTGGGAAATCATTGATTTTGTCTTGTTATCTTATTGAAAATTATACATTTTTGAGTGGAAAAAATATTCGTATATTAAAAAATTATTCTGTTTATATTATAGTACATATATTCTTTATTTTTTAATATTTTTGATTGTCCCTCTTTTATAATATAAAAAAATAAGTTTATAAAAATAAATGCGTAGGTCATTTAAAAAGCCTGCATGGGTCAGTGTGTGACCCGCGGATCATAGTTTAACCATCACTGCTCTATAGGGTGGAATACCACCACCATTTACTACTAGGTCAGCGACATTTAATTTCGTGTGAAACATTTGTCACGCGGACTACCCCGAAATACAAGGGCGGCGGCATAGTCCTCTCTCATATATTCGAAATTACTTTGAAACGGCTCGTCACATGCGGACGACCGGGTGAATGCCATAAATTTCCGGCGGAATCGCCTTGGAATAGTCGTCAGCAGTGTCACCCGGTCATCCAGTCACCGGATCCTTCCCGGAATCCCGTCTGACGGGCATATTTACTGAGCCAAGTGCAGAACTGCTGAGCTACCAGGACACAATTTTGCTAAAGAGCGTTACGTGATAGGTTAGGTTCTGACTATCCCGGCTCTAACTATATACTACACATTCCAGTTCAAAATTCGAGACTCTTCCGGATCTGAAACCCATGTTTTTGGGGTCACTACTGTCACATCGAATGATTTTCTCTTCCCTCTCAACTACAAAAACCAATAATGTGTCCACTATTAATTTTTCACAGGGCAGAAGTGTGCCACTGCCCGTCGACGTGAAGAACCGTGTCACACATGGTTACCCCAATAATGAATGATGACACGGAAGTGTCGTGAATAATTCATGCCTCTTCGGAATGCCGCCGGAGACGGATCCGGGGTCCGCTTGAGCTCAACAACCGATCACCGGGTCCTCGGCCCGCCCGCCAAAAGCAAAATTCATCTCGGTGGTGGCGGCGGCTCCGACGTCGATGAGAACTTCAAAAAGTTGTCTCCGGCTGTTGGCGGGGCACCTGGAAGTCGTTCCTCAGGTGTAAGTGCTTATGAATTGTTAATCAGGCTTCCGAAGACAATGTGTGCCGGTAGATGGCTCTGTTGTCGCCGTCGACAGCGTTCATTGCACAGAGTTGACGGCGGCGCGGCGAAATAACACTTTACGCTGTGATAAACCTTTACGACGTTCGTTAGCGGAAATCCCTTACGCCCTTTAAATTTAGAGTTATGAAAATCGCCAGGTTATTGCATTACGCGCTCGTTCAGCATCCTAGAAACTGCCAATAAATTAAGAGACCTTCAGGAGAAAGATAGGGAATCTACTAGGACGGAAAGTCATTACCTAGACTATAAGTTTTCTAATTAAATTATGATTGTATGTTAAAATCTTACATGATACTACATTTTACAGTGCCATATTTTAAATCAGCAAACCCTAAAACCAAAAAATGTTTAACAACATTTTACAATTAAATATTAACAGATTATTTTAAAAAATAATTTAAAATCAGACCCAAGTTGATTATTGGGAAGATTCTATTTAAGGGGGTAGTCCAGTGAAAACGACTATTTTTTCAACGATTTTTTTTTCATATTAGAAGTCAATTTTTATTAAAAAACTTTTTGACATATGATAGTACAACTATTAAAATACACAAAAAAAATTTTTTTTTTTGTTTTCGATGAGTCATCCCGACAAAATGGCCGCTCCAAAAAAAAATTTTTTTTGTTGGCGGACGTCGAATCTCTGCAACGGTTCATTTGAAACAAAAAATTCAAACGAGGTTTTACTCTGTAGAACATTGGCTATCGTCGGAACTAGAATTATTAATTTTCAATAAAAAATAACAAAATGGCGGCATTTTGAATTTTTCGGGTGTTTTTCGGGTGCTTAATTTGTTTATAACTTTGTAAATAAACAATGGATTTTAATAATTCTAGTTCCGACGATAGATACACAATCAAGAAATATACAGCTAAATTTTTAGATCAATCGGAGCAAAAGACTCTGCGATCTGACGTCCGCCGAGTCAAAAAATGCTGTTTTGAGAAAAACGCGGTTAAAGTTTTTGTTGCGGAAAAAAGCTAAAAAAATTAATTTTACCTTAGTCAGCGATGCCTGCTCCATACATAACGCGATGCCTCCTAAATACATAACTAACCTTAAATACAAAGCAGAAGGACCTAGACCGTTATAAACCGAAAAAAAATGGGCGGAGCAAACAGAAATACAAGAGTCCTCCTTGCTCCGAAACACGCCAGGGGACCTTCGAGCGCTCGGATTACACGTCTCTCGAAAACTCTCTGTATCTTTAAAACTATTCAATATTTTGCTTAGATATTTTAAGGGAGTATTTTCTAGGTGTAGTAGAGTAGATTTAAGCAAAAAAACAAAAAACGAAAAAAATTTTTTTTTTCACTGGACTACCCCCTTAAGGAAAAAGTTTATCTAACTATTGAAAAATTATAAAAAGGAAAATTTTTGAAAAACTTATATAATAGCAAATAGAAATAGAAATATTAAAGAGAACAATTAAATTAGAAAAAGCATAAGAAAAACCAAATTTTAATTGCCAAGATAAAACAACATAAAGAAAACGATGGACAAACTTAGCATATAATAGTCTTAAGGGGAGGTTCTCATCTAGAACGTCAAAAAGTAGGTAAAGTTCGTGATTTTTTTGAAGGCAAATGACAAGACATAGGGAAATGATATTTGGCATTATCTTTTATTGTATATTTATCTGTACGAAAAAATTTTTTTATTCAAAAAAAAAAACAAAATGGCGCCCGTTATTCAACTTCTCCGGAGGCATGTTTTTCGAAAATTGCCCAGCTGCGTACAATTTAGGGGTCGCAGATTGGTCTGAAATCAAATAATGATGACATTATTATAAACTAGAATAAATTTGTCTCAGAAAGAGTGGACGACTTTCAAAAAAAATTTAAAATTGACGGAATGGCGCGATTTTGAAATTTTAAGGCCGTTTTCGGCCGGTTTTTTTCATAGTTTATCACTTACAAAAAGGAGATAATGTTACAATTTTCAAAATGTGCTCCACTCTTTCTATGAAGAAAATTGTTTACTTTAATATGCACGAAACTAGAAGTTGATCGGTTGAACCGTTTTTGAGTTATCTTGTACGCAAATTGTACACAAACATGCCTCCGGAGAAGTTGAATAACGGGCGCCATTTTGTTTTTTTTTTGAATAAAAAAATTTTTTCGTACAGATAAATGTACAATAAAAGATAATGCCAAATATCATTTCCCTATGTCTTGTCATTTGCCTTCAAAAAAATCACGAACTTTACCTTTTTTTTTGACGTTCTAGATGAGAACCTCCCCTTAAACACTTCTCAAATGCTCTAGTTTAGTGGATTGGGATCATAAAACCCCCTATCTGCTAATTTTTATTAAATCCTTTGACTTCATTTAGAAATATAATTCGTTATATTGGACCCGCTTTAATTAATTTAACTTTAATTTCCAAATTTTGATAGAAAAGATATCTTTTATACTAATTTTAATTATAATATTATACAATCCCTTAAAATAAGAAATTTTAATCAATGTATTGGATTGAAATAAATGGTATAAAATTGATATAAGTGGTCCTGTACCTGTCGAATTTAAAAAAATTTGTAAAGTTAGTATACTAGAAATCAGCATCTTAAAAACCCTTAGGTATCAATTTTCATGTCAAATACCTAAAATTTAAATTTTTCGCTACTATTGTGAAACTCAATGTTTTATCCGGATAAAAGATAGCTTATATATTAAGTTGGAATATGTTCTGCCTTCAAACAAAAAATGAAAAATATCGATGCAAGCGTTTAGGCATAATTGAGCAACAAACAAGTAAATGGACTTTCGATTTTAGCTATATATATTAGCGTGCTGTTTTTTCGCGACTTTTTTTTTTTTTTTCAGTCCCACCTCGAAATTTTGTGGGAAATACCTAAAACACAATTCCCTGAAAATTTTAGCCCTTAATATTGATATTAAGGGCTCGACCAAGGCGTGCAAAGATTTCCCGCTTAAAATATACGTAAACTTTGATTATTTTTCTTCAAAACTCTACAGCTCAGAGGCATTTTATGGTATAATCTTGGTCAATGGTAGGGTTTCTTCAGAATTGAATGCTCTGCAAAAGTGTCCACTGCGGTGTAACCCTAACTCCCACCAGCGAAGTAGTACGGGTCACTAAACCCAATTTTTCATGAAATTCTCGTGTTTTTGCCCTTATCTCGTAAATAACAAGAGCTACAGAAAAAAATGAATATGACAAACATGTAGCAAATTCAATTTCCTACAAAAAAGTTCGAAAACACCAAATCGCTAACATCGATATTTCTTGAGATATTGAGGTTTGAAGTTGAGATAGTGTGGAATTATCATGGATTATTGAGCTAAATTATAGAAATTTTGCCGATTTATTTTCATTATTTTTTATAAACCTACTATTTAAGGTCTGAAAAGAGAAATTCTACACAAGCTATTGAGAAACTTTAAACGATGCTCACTATCTAAAAATTCAATACTTCTTGTAGAGAATGCGGCCGATGAAGCAATAAATAATTTAAAAAATTAAATAACATGTATTTGAATAATAGTTAGAGTCTTGATTGTGACTTTGTCGATAGTTTCATGTTCCTAGATAGAGTTAGTTTCCGTTTTGCTCTGAATTGTATTTAATATATTTATGTATACAATATATTTAATTTTTATTTCCTTCATAGTGTTCGATTTGGATATGACCTTCAGAGGTCAAAGGTTCAAGCTGCTCAAAGTCATATTTGAGCGTAAAATTTACCAATCTTCATCTCCGGGGTCGAAAGTAGAAGTTGCCATTTAAAAATCATCGACTTAACCCGGAAATGACCTTTAAGGTCAGGGTCATATCCAAGTTCATCGTTAAATAGCCAGGAAAAAATCATGAAACTTTGGTTTTTAACGTTTTTCTCAAAAATGCGTTCCTGACAAGTTATTCAAGGGTTTCCATACTTTTTCTTCACCCGTAGTTTTAATTGAAATAAATTGAATTGAATTGAAATTTAATATACAATATATTAAATAAAAGTTAAATAAATACTTATTATACTCATAGAGTTGTATCTTAATAAATTATACTTAGGCGTTATAATTAGTGACAAAGCAGGAAAAACTCTTGTTTCTTAAAATTGATTAATCGTTTCGATGCAGAAAATTTATGGAAATGTTATAGCACAATCATTTCGATACGGAGGAAATATTTTACAAAGAGGTTGCATTTTATTTTGCATGGGGTTTCAAAATCTTAAGAATTTTGGGTATTCTCATCAAAACTATTTCCTAATGAGCCCACTTGGTTTCTTTTCTTTCTAACCATCTCTGCTTATTATCTGAATTTGAAAAAAATGTGACCACTGATAGAGGACCTGCTCGAAACGCATAAAATACCTCATGAGGTGTGCTTTAACACGGCTCAAGTAGGCATTCCTTCGGAATGGGGCCATAAGCCACCACGGCCTGATAAGTCGCCTCTTTTAACTGGCCAGCACCTTCCTTACCATCAGCGCGCCAGAGGAGCACCGGTGGTGCGGCTGACAAATCACTCCCGAAAGTGAGATTAATATGAAAATCACTTGAGAGTGACTCATTTTTAATTAGATTCATTTGCGGCCTAATGTAGCAAACAAACCCATTATGAGCCGAGCTGGACCGGGGCTGCTGCGGGGCCCTAAGTCGTCCGTCTGTCGGAGCCCCACGCCGGCCGGTGCTGGATGTTGATATTGGTGTGCTAGTCAGCTTATCAAAGGTGAGTGGCCCGGGTCAGCTGGCCTGATTAAAGGGAGTAATTTGAGGACTCCGTCTATCCAAAGTGATTTCCTGAACGGCCTCCTGCCCAATGTCGTGCTATTTGCTTAATGACTTGTTAATGGGAACATCATCTGTCTTATCTGGACTATGTGAATGTGGATGTGGACGGAGCCTGGACGCCGGGCCTGAGGACGGGGCGATGCACTCGTCTGGTCCAGGTCCACAGTCTGGACACTTCTGATGCTGGGGCGCGCTGCTGTTATCGTGTCCTCCTGGTGGTGGTTGTTCCTGGCTTTTGGATTATACAAATTTATTCATGGGAAAGGGAACTTTTTTCAGGGAAATGCTTAAATAGAGTCTCCTTTTCAGTCGCTGCGGTCTCTAGCCGGGTGCTGCTGCGGCTTGCAGTAATATTAAAAGCAAAGAGTGAGCGGGGAATCTGTGTGGCTGCGGTGGAATCACGTTTTTCATACCTTCACGACCTGCCAGCCTGGTCGCAGTCAAATAAATTTCATAATTTTCACAAATATTTGGCTTTTTGTAAGTTTTATTCTTTTGTTTGCGTTTATTAATAGCGGAGACAGAAAAGGCGTTATTTTCATTTTCCGCATACTTTCATGGAAAATGTAAAAGGCTAGATTTATAAAAGCTAGATAAATAGATGGCCTTATTCTCTGACATTGAATTTTAAAGAAAATAAATATTTATGTTGTAAATTTCATACACTAAAAAAATGTCTCTAGTCGATTCAGCGGAGTGCATGTCAATTTTATTTGAATACATTTTTTAATAATTAAAAAGAAATTATTTTAATTTAATTTTTAATTCATTCTTAACTGAACATATATTCTTCATAACTTAACATGGTCAATGTTTGTTTAAACATGTAATATAAAACCTTCTTTCTAATAAAAACTTTCAAATATGTTTTTCAGATAATCTATGAAATATATTTTACCAAGGGTTCTGGGCAGAAAAAGTGGAGAGTCATTCACATAAAGATTGTGAAATGCAATAAAATAAGTCATGGACGAACATACAAAAGAGTAAGGGATCTAAAATTGAACCTTGGGGAACACCAGTAGTCACAACCAAGAAATGGGAAAATGTTAAGATAATTATGCATAAAATTTGTTACCTGAGTGGAAAAGTTAAATTTTGTAATTATTTTGAGTTAAACCTTGTAGGAAAAACATTGGTTAACTCACAAAAACACTGATTACTCTTCTTAATTTTTTGTTATATTTGTGATTTTTCTTCGAGAGTGTTTTTCCATAAGGTTAATTTACAAGTTCACCATTATTATTTCTCAATATCTAATCTTAATCATTTTTGATTTTAGGATATCATTTTTCTCTTATCGACTGGCCTTCTTGTTAGATATACAATGGGCCAAGAAGATATTTAGGTAAAATAACAATATCGTTTTATAATTTTTAAATAGACTTCCCTGGAATCTTGTTCGGTGAAAATCAAAAAGAAAAATAGTTAAGTGAATCACGGATTTAATAGTTTGAACGAGATATCTTTTTGAGTATAGTTACATGGGCGTACCCAGGGGGGGCAGGGGGGGGGCAGCTGCCCCCCCCTGGATTTTGTTTACGTCCCTACTAACTATCTACTTTTGTCGATAAAAGTTAAGAAAAAGAACTTTTTGCCATTTGCAATAAAATATACAACTTTTAAAAATCGTGCGACGCGCCTGTTCTACCTACTCGCTAGCAGCGCTGCAAGCAAAAATGCCCCGTTCGGCTGCCGGCGCACAGTGGGCCCAGCGGGACTTTTTCGTCTCATAAATCTGTAACTTTTTTATTTGTTGACATATCTGTATGAATTTTTTTACATAAAATATTAAGAATGTAGGCTTTTTAACTATAATGAAAAATATAAATTTTTATTTTTTTTTGTTTAATTTAAAAATAAATATTTGTAAAAGCAGTATCACTTTGTCATAGTAAAACCTAAGCTTATATTATGTGTATTTTTTAATTAACCATTACAACTTTAAGATTGCTATGTTTAGCAATTATAAACTCAATATTACAGTTCTCGAGTACACAGAACTCATAAAAATAACTACGTGAAAAATTAACCTTATTTTATACTTATCGGTGTAAAACTCCCTTTTAACAACAAAATTCGTTAAAAATAATATGTAATAAAATTAACAGTCAAAAAGAGAACCCTGAAAAAAACTTTCAAATTTTTAAATAAAAAAATATAGGGTTGTATTCACTTTATAAAGTTTGTTAAAAATTTTAAATGTTAGCGCTGTTTGCCGATGTAATTAGTTTTTTTAAATAAATTAATTAATTTTTTTTGTCTATTTATTATTAGTATTTTTTTATTGGATAAATTCGTTGAAAACTTACTCATAGTATGTATATTGCTAATTTCATATGAAATCCAATGAAATTAAGGAGAAAATTTCAAGGAAATACTAAGAAAATCGTCATTTCTATAATTTTTAATTCTAAAAAAAAGCGCAAAGTTTTTTTTGCTCCTCCTTATTCTAGATAAAATTAACTATAGAGTGCAATATAAATCTCGATATCGGCAAACAGTGCAGCGCTAACATTTAAATTTTTTATACATAGGTTTTACTATGACAAAGTGAAACTGCTTTTTCAAATATTTATTTTTAAATTAAAAAAAAATAAATATTTATATTTTGCACTATCGTTAGAAAGTCTATATTCCTAATATTATACAGAGTGATCCAAAAGTATGGAAACGGCTAAATAACTTTCGAGGAATGCATTTTGGAGAAAAAGGTCTTAGGAATTTGTTCTGGCTATTTAATGGTGACCGTAGATTTGACCTTGACCATGGCCTTCAAGGTCATTTCAAGGTCAAGTTGACTTTTTTAAATTCGAACCCATATTTTTGACCACGGAAATGGAAAGAGCGGAAAATTTTACGTCCGAATATGATCTTAACCATGACCTCGAAGATCATATCAAGGTCAAGATGGCTCTTTAAAGGGAACCTGCATTGTTACTGCGGATTTGGAAAGCGTGGAAGTTTTACGTGCAACTGTGACCTTGACCACAACCTTGATCTTGACCATGACCCCGAAGGTCACATCAAGGTCAAAGGGGTTTTTTGAAGGGGAGGTGGTCGAAAATATGGGTTCCCATTTAAAAAAATCAACCTGACTTTGAAATGATCTTCAATGCCACGGTCAAGGTCAAATCTACGGCCACCATTGAATAGACAGGGAAAATTCCTAAAACTTTTGTCTAAAACTTTTTTCTCCAAAATGCATTCCTCGAAATTTATTTAGCCGTTTCCATACTTTAGGATCACCATGTATGTAAAAAAAGATTTATGACACAAAAAAGTCCCGCTGGGCCCACTGTGCGGCGGCTCGGTCTGTGGCTCAGTGTACCTACATAGAAAATTTGTTAATGCTATGGGCGATTCTTTCACGGAAGTCGTTATAAACCGTTTTGCTGAAGATCCTCGAAAGTTACTTTTAAAATATCTATTGTATAATTAAAGAATTTATATAAAAAATTACCTATTTGAATTTATGTTTATATATTAATTTGCCTAGGTGCTTATAAAAAAGCTAATTTGCCCCCCCTGGCCCAGAACCTGGGTACGCCCATGTATAGTTAGTTTAGTTTTTGGTAGACATCAGAAACTTGTTTATTAAGAAGAGCATATCGTAAATTTTGCAGTTAAATTGTGCATAAAAAATTTCCAAAATTGTAGAAGTAGCAACGATAATTACACTACATAAATTAGACAACCAGTTTCAATGTTATGTAATTTTTAAAAATTTTGATATATGTGATTTGTTTAAAATCAAATTAATAATACTTTTTAAAAGTTAAAATTTCTTAATTTAGGCCAAATCCGCTTAAATACGTATAACCAGTTTTGAAACTCTCCAAAATTTCTTTTTTAAATCGGTCCCGTATTATTCTCGCAATTTAATCAGTCGATTGATTTGCAATTTTGATGAATTTGTGCATTTTCCTCAAAGCCCGACCTGGCTTTTAAATAGCAAATTTAGCATTGTTGAATATGTTTAACCATTACCTATAGTAAGATTTTAAAATCTCTGGATTGCTCATGAAATTTTGATCTGAAAAAATTATTGGAATATGTTTTTCACGCAAAACAGGTATAAGACAAGGCAATTTGATATTCTTTTGGCAATAATAAACATTTTTGCAATGGGATTCATAAATAATTCAGTGCAACAGTTTTTTTACTGATAAAACTGATCCGGATCATATTGTGAAAAAAACGTAGTTACTGTAAAGCTAACCTCTTTTAAATTTAAGCATAACTTTTAGGCTTGGAGAGAGTACAACAGGAAACAGAGAATTTTTAACAATTGTGGAAATAAAAATAATATCGATTCTGGTACCATGCAAATTAATAGACAAGCACGCATTTAAGTTCTTCGATCTTTCATCAATCACTCTAAAGATATTAGAAAGGTTAAAAAATATTAATATGCGTGCTTGTTAGTAAATATGTATATGACAAGCACGCATTTGTATGTTGTTATGTTAAATTACGATCTTAGAATTGGTTGTCGAGATTTTAATTCCCTAATTGTCTATCGTATAGTGTTATAAAGATCTAGAATTATTTTATCTCTACGTTATACATATGATAAAGAGTTAATTATATAAATCTTCATTTTAAAATGAGGGGAAAAGACCTGAAGACATCGGCCATTTACGATTACGCAAAAGAAGTTATTTTAATTCTAAGTCTAATATTACAAACTAACCTCAAAAAACTATCTATGCTATTATGAGATTATTAGGCCTTAAAATTCTAGTTGATATCTAAATATTTTACACTTAAAGAATTCTAGAAGAGAAAAAACTAATATATGGAGAATATTAAAAAAAAATATATTTTTAGTATGTCTTTTTCACTGCAGAGGATGTCTTCCAAAAGTCACTTTTAAAACGTCCGGATTTCTCTAGGACTTCCTGTAACACATACATAGAGCAAAAATTCCAATGGGATTCTATCCATAAGACTAAATACTAGTAACTAAACCTAAAAAACATTTTATTTTTAATATGTTTATCATTTTATAAGCATTTTTCTGAAAATTAAAAAAACAAAAAAAAAATTTGGGAGTAAACTACCCCTGTATAAAAAAATAGGGGTATGTAACATACTATTTTTAAAGGTTTAGTTACTAGTATATTTCATAACGAATCGAATGTATTTTGAATTATTAAAATTCGTAGAGTAGTTTTCGAATTATAGATGCGGGCAATTTAAAAAATCTAGTTTCGAGAAAAACTCGTTTAAAGTTTTTGTTATTTAATTTTTGCATATAAAACGCGTAGAGGTACCATTACAAATGTAGGTATAACTTTTTTTCCTATACGAATTTCTTAAAACGGTTTTAGAACAGTATTTCTGTGATGTTAAAGAACAGTTTTATGTAAAACAATAAAAATAGATTTTTTTTCAAAAATGAAATGAAAAGTCCCCTTAAATTTTAAAAAGTATAATCTTTAGGTTTTTAAAAGTAACAAAATTTCCACTCGGGTTATCACAAGTTTTTATTTTTATACATATACATATATATAGTTTTTATTTTGATTTCTCTCAAAAGAAGTTTTATTCGATAATAAAGGTTTTACGATAAATAATAAAAACTAGAAGCAATTCGAATAGATTTTACGGGAAATTTTTACGAACACGCCCTACAGAACAGCATTGAGCTGTGTGAAGGGAAGAAAAACAAAACGACTTCTGGTGGCGATGGCTAAATTTATTGCATCCTCGGGGTCGCTACTGCAGCCACAGATTAACACAAGTTCTAATAACGTCGTCGTCGATACTTTGTAATTCCTTCCGACATTTAAGGTGCCTCAAACCCGTCGATAAAACTCCCTTGAAACTGCGCTTAATTGCGCCGTTCAGTGCACAGCGGAGCACAAAAAGGAAGTTGCAGCCGTTGCAGCCGTTGCAGCAAGACTCTCGACTGTAACAACAGATGGGGCGCCCTCTGGAAGCTGCGACTATGACGACTAAAGCCGCGGCAGGGAGACGCAAGGAGGAGGTAAGATAGGGCCGCAGGAAGGTTTCGAAGACGCGAAGAGCCGCTTAATTTGCTTCTTTGTTTCGAGGAACACCATAAAACCAGCAGCAGGTCCTTATCAAAATAGCAGACGGGCAACATGAGTTCAGGGGCGCAATTGAGCACTGAACTGAACTGTGAAACTATATAGTGCAGTGGATTCCCTCCCCCGCCCGCCTTCCCAGGGGCGGTTTTATTTCGGCAGTCAATGTTTCTCTAGAGTCCCTTAATAAGACGCGAAACTTGCCTTAATTCGCCCATTGATGCGGGCCTGCGGGGAGCCGCTTGCATCGCAATAAATTTTGGCGCCAACTCGCAGGGATCGTGAAGTAATTTCGCGAGGGTTTATTGATATGGAAATAATAATAAACTGGCAACTTTTACGACCCCCTTACGGTCGTCCCGGATCGGCTTTACGGCCCCTTAAACCGCTCGTAATAACGCCACTAAAGCGATAATTCACCATCGCTGCGCACCGCTTGATTGAGCCAAATGAGCCCGAATGGGCGAAATGACAAAACCATAGGGAAGGCGCCCCTTTAGGACTCAATTACTGGATGAGTGTAAAATAGCCAATTATCTATTAAAAAAAAAAAAAAAATATTTCCCTCATTTTCCAGCCAATTGCATCGGCAGCAGATGGAGCGAACTTTAATAGAAAATTTTAACCATATATCTCACATAGGAAATTTCACACTGAAAGGGCATAAAATACTTGCTTCCTGATTTTTTTACATCCATACATAAGGCAAGGAGGTAGCTAGGATTTTTTCAGAGGAGGGACCTTTGCAAGAGTCACTTCTCATATAAAGTAATAGACTTATAAAACTCTTATTAGGTTTCTCATGAAGAAATATTTCGTACAGAAGCTTTATAAATAATTTATATAAAAATCATTTCTCATAGCTCTTTAAGAATTTGTTCCTATATCACTTTTAAAAGCATTCGCAGAGAACTCCTTCTTGATTGAAAATATTCCAAATAAGAAAACTTCATGGCAGCTTCCAAAGTCCTATTTTCACTTATGTTTAACATGAGAGGTATTCTTTTTAAGGGGCTTACGTGGGTTCCAAATTATGAAAAAATCGATTGACTATTACATTCAAACTTTTAAATATAAAAAAGAGCACCAAATTTTTATTGAAAAATATCGAAAAATGACCCGCTGAGAGCTGATTTTCGAAAAATTCTTAAAAATGCGATGGACATCATAACTTGTGCTAGATTTATCTGAAACCAAAAAATAACAATTTTTATGTTAGTATACGAGTTCAACTCAGGAATGAACGAAGGATTTGTAAAAAAATTTAAATTTTGAATTTTTGGCGGCGTTGCGTGCAAAAATTCATTTTTCGGTACGAAAAAACCATACATTTTACCATGTAAAGTAAGTTGTAATGAACGAAAACCAAAATCTTTCCTTCACTCTCTATTCAATACTATTTAGAAGAAGTTTTCAAAATTTGAATAAGATCGGTGCATTAGTTTTTGAGTAATCGTGACCACCGACTTCAAAAATAGAGTTTTTGAGAAAAACGATGAACATTTTTCATAGAATATAGTTCACATATTTGATAATAATTTACTTTCTAAATTTGAAAAAATCGATGGTTTTTTTTATTTCATAAATGTCTTCGAATATATCACAGAAATGTTCTCCCAAAACCTTTTTGAGAAATTCAATATATAAAAAAAGTTATAGATATATTTGTAGCAGTATCTTACGCTTATACCTTAAGGTTATCGAACTTTAAACTCGTTTTTCTCGAAACTACATTTTTTGAACTTGTCAGACACTTTTCTCAGGTTCCGATCATCCGATTTGAAAAAACCAAAAAGTATTCGATTCTTTATACAATATACTACAGGCTATACCTCTAAAACCTTATATTTATATAAAATCACCCTTGTAGGTTCACCTAAAAAATTCGTCGATTTTTCAACACTTTTTGAAAATCGTCTATAAAGTAACGAAGAAAACATTTTTTTTTTATAATATTTAGGTATAACCTAAAAAATACCTCAGGAACATAACCCATTTTGAATTTTGATTTAATTTTTTTTAGGAAGCTCAAAAAGTGTCTGACCGACAAAATCGTACCTTTTCGAATGCACCCTCTACTGCCACTACGAAGAGTCAAAAATCAGTTTTTCAATAAATACTATAGATTTTTTCAAAAAAAAGTTTTAAGAGTGTGTTTATTTTCCAATTTAGAAAGTAAATGTCCCCTTAAAAGTTTGAATGCAAAACTACTTTTAAAATATCAAAAAAAAAAAAAAAAAACAACAATCGATTTATTCAAAATTTGAAATCCACGTAACCCCCTAATTTACCCGACTTTTTTACACTTTTTTAAACAAAATAAGTAAAATTTTTGAGTGTGAACCAAACTCATCAACTCAAATTACTGTAGGTTTATAGCTGACTAGATATTGTAAATACGAGGGTGGATTGAAAAGTTCACGGCCTCATATAGACATGATTAAAATTTTTAACTCTTTAGTTGTCATTGTGTGAAGTTTCATTTTAGTTATGAGTTTGCAGTGTTTTATTCAGCGTTAACTGAAGCGATTTTTAAAAAAAGGAGAAAATCCAACATCGACAACGCACGCCCTCACACGTCCTGTGAAACGGTGGCTGAAATCCATAATTGTGGGTTCGAATTACTTCCACACCCCGCTTATTCACCTGATCTGGCACCATCTGACTTCACCTCTTCCCCAATCTAAAAAAACATTTAGGAGGGCGGAAATTTTCATAGATATAGATTGAAGCTGCCGTCAATGCCTATTTTGAGGGCCAAGTTGAGACATTTTTTTAAAATGGTATAATGGCTTTAGAAAAGTGGTGATTACGTCGAAAAATAAAAATAATTTTAAAATTTTCTGGTTTCGTTTTCATATTCAGGCCGCGAACTTTTCAATCCACCCTCGTATTTAAATATGAATAATACAAAATTATTGTATATTTTCCTAAAAGTTTCCTAAGTAACCGAAAATTCGTATTCCACATAGGTTCAGAAACATCGAGTGCATATTCCATAACAGCGGGCGTACCACAAGGCTCTGTATTAGGTCCTGTACTCTACACAATTTACACCCCCGACTTCCCTAAGTTCCCGGACTGTAAAGTCGCCATGTTCTCCGATTATACTGCAATATACAGCTTTTATATACAACGCAACCTTGAAAATCCACTGCTACTAATGGATAAATACTATAAAAAATTACGAATTAAAATAAACTCTGAAAAAATACAGGCAATATATTTTACGAAGAAACGTAAAGCGTGTTATCTGCCCGACAAAAATCTTCACCTAAACCAAACTGAAATTGAGTGGCTCCCCAAAGTAAAATTGAGTGTGTATTTAGATAAAAAACATTAACATTTAACACTCATAAACCGAAACTCTAACCTCAGTACTGAAAATGAATTAATATTGTACAAAAAAATATTTCAAGCTATTATGCTTTATGCCTGCCCAGTTTGGAAAAATTGTGCTAACACACATTTAAATAAACTCCAGGTGTTGCAAAAAAAAAAAATTTTTAAATTAATTTACAACCTTCCTTGACACTATAGCACATATACCTCACACCAGAGAGCCAATGTAGCACTCATCTGCATATAAATAAGTAATAGTAAGAAATAAACATATTGTATACTGCTGGCAATGAATAAATAAATAAAATATAGACTAAGTTCTGAAGCCGATTTTTAAATTTTTTATAAACATTTATTTTATTTTTTAGGGATTCATCCCCTAATTTTCCAACCTCAGAGGTGGGATATTTTCTTCAAATTTAAATGGGATCATCCCCAAGACATTCCTATTCAATAAAAAAAGAATCATTAAAATCGGCTCACAATCAGCGAAGATATCGCGTAACATACACACACATAAATTTGAAGTCGGTTAAAAAGTAGCTCGAAGTTTTGGGTCATCGTATAGGAAAAAAGATTGGAGTGCAAAGGGTTAAAATTGTTGAACTGAGATTTTTTGTCATTATTCTAGATCTAGAATTTCGAAATATCGTTAGTGGATTAGAAATCAGTGACTCCGAAAACCCTAATGTACCCATTTTGCATGAAAATCCTTTAAATTATAAAATTTTGGTTTTTCATATTTGGATCCACCGATTTGAATTTTATTATATAGGAATCAAATTCATATATTTACTTATTTGTATTTATTATTATTTGGATAACCTCCATGTACCAATTTTCAAGAAAATTCTTTAAAGTTGAAAATTTTATACTTTCATTTGCTACAAAATTAGCCACTCACTACGCGTTGTATTGAAGCCTCCGCAACAGGAGGAGCAGCAGCCGTCTGAATTGGATCCTCATGCATTCATTTTTAGTAAATAGAAATGCACACAGAATTCGAGCCGTTTAAAATAGCGAGTGCGGGCTCAATTTGAAAGTTTCATTTCGCCAGAGCGATAGTGGGTTTTTCCTTTCTTAGGAGGGTTCTCAGAGAAAAATCGGCGAAAAGCCAGTTCAGTCCCGGCCATAAATCACGAAACTATTCCCGGAGCTGCCGGCCCAACAGCCGTCGTCGTCGTCGTCGTTCGACAAGAAGTCAGCAAATATTTGAGCAAATTATTAAATTTTCTCAAGTAGCAAGCACAAGTCGAGAAAAGATCCGTGTAAGAGACTTTCAGAAATTCCCCGCGACGCGACGTCCGCCTCTGCCCCGAATCGCTTCCACTAATGTTAAATGCAAAGTTTGCACTTCACTAGCTTTAGCCAAAAGATTACAAAAAATAAAAGGGCGAGGGGGAGGGGGGAATTTTCCGGAGGGCGGGGGGACAAGCAGACTGCTGCCGGGGAAATCCTAGTTCTCGTCGTCACTGAGGAAAATGGAGCAGGAGCGTATGCTTCGGACAGGAGTTCTCCGCTTATGAGGCTCCTTGAAAGGCGGCCAGCACAGCGAGTGTTTGCCGAAGGAGGATGTCATTAGGGAATCATCATACAAGGGAGCTTGTTCTGTGCGGGAACGGCTCGCTTTCTTCCCGGCCCTTTCCTTCCCTGGCCCTTACTCCCCCTCACATCCCACGACCCCCGCGCACAACAGAGCATGAGAAATTTCTTTATAAAACCGCCCCTCCGGTGGGGATCGTGTGAATATTTCAGTGCAGCCGCTGTTTATTGTTTATTTATGGTGTTGGCTCCCACTTCGATTTTAGTTGCACAAATAAATGCACTCGAGACTCTGAAGGGAGACGGTGGCGGCGGGGCTCACCTCACCTCACCTTTAATTCGCAGCAGGATGTTCAAATTTGCATTTGCATTCGAATGGGGGGGGGGGGGGATTTTTTTTCTTGTAACATTCAGTAAACATTTTCAATTCTCTATATAGTTTTTTTTATACATATAATCTACGGAAAAGACCTTTTATTTGCTTGCAATTTGTGAAAAATATTCTTCGAAATGGTTATAAAATACATATCAAAGGCAGATTGCACGATACTTGAAAAAGAGTACAGAATAAGAGAATAAATAATATAAGATGGTTTCTTGACTTTGGACTCGTAAGATGTAGGATCCACTTGTTTTTTTTTAGACCCACAAAAGATGAAGTTCTTCAAGTGGTGCTTCAAACTTTCTACTAACTACCAATATTTCAGAATTTTCCCATCACTGTATATCGGCGATTGAGATGATTAGAAAAGTTGATTGTATCTTCACAGATTTTAGCAAGGCCTTTGATAGGATTAACCACGATATCCTGATTTATAAATTAATTGTTCTGGACTTTTTTAAAAATATTATTTCTTGGCTTTCGTCATATTTGTCTCAATGTACTCAATGTGTCTCATTTCATAGTGTGCTTTCTGATCTGCTGTACACAACTTCTGGTGTGCCACAGGGCAGCCACCTTGGCCCTCTTTTATTTATTATATACATCATCGATGTATCTCTCATTTCCGTAACTCTCGTCTTTTGAACTGTGATCTGGATTTATTTAAAAAATGGTGTTCTATCGACCATCTTCCATGTAAGTAAATGCACTTGCATGTATTTTTCTCGCAAATATTATTATTAAAGCCAACGTAACCCTAGGTTTCATCAAAAAGAGATTCCAAGGAGTTAAATGACCCTTATATTTCTAGATTTTTGTATTGCACTTTTGTTCGACCTATCCTCGAATACGCCAGTTTGTTTTTTAGTAATCAATATTTTGATGGAGCTGTGATAAATAAATAAATAAATAAACAAAATTTATAATTAATATATAATTCATTTACACCGAAAAAAAATGTAAAATTGCTCTTAAGATCAGTGTGAATTTACATTCAGTTTTTAGAGTGTATGCGACGTCTCATTGTATTTGAGCCTGGTCGCACAAATGTGCGACGTGTTTGCTTTATTAGTTTATTACAATGTATTGTACTAATTTTTTCCCGGAACAGTTTTAATGGGCTATAAAACAACAAATATGCACCAGTTTGGAATTGATTATTTTGTTTATTTTCAATGTTATAAATATAATGTTGCCAATTGAAGTCACATTATAAGAAAAATTCCCCTGGTATGTGGTACAAGATTTTTTCCTCGGGTTCCAGAAATGTTTAGTGTATTCAAGAATTATACATAATTTCCTGAAAATTAAATATCACATGCACACAGGCAACACATGCACAAAAAAGATATAGTACATTGAAGCAAAAACGTACTCAATATGCCAAAAGACAGGACAATATGATTATTTTTCATGATAACGCTTGGCCACATGTTGCGAATTCGATTAAAGATATATTGGAAGCGCTTGGTTGGGATGTCCTTCCTCAGCCGCAGTATTCCTTTTGACTATCACTTGTTTCAGTTAATCTACACAGCACTTTTATGAAGAAGTCGAAAAATGGGTCGAAGATTAGATTGTTTCTTCAGTCGTATCTTTTTAAATGCTTTTATTTAACTTGACCGTGTTGTCCGACCGTCTGTGAATTTTCTGCGTAGTTCAAAAATAGAAATCGACTTTTAAATATGTTCGAATAAAGTTAAAGCCTTGAAATTTTGCATAATAAAAAACAAATTAAAATTTTTTATAGCTCTTTTGAATACGCATTGGATTTAATAAAATAGAATTATATGGGTTTCTATACTCTAAGGCTTAAGGACAGATGCGAATTTAAAGGACTATGAGGCTGCAAACTTTAGTATTTGGTATTAATTTCAACTCGATACCTCCAGCCGTTCCTTAAAAAAAAAAGGGTCTTGACGGATAGACAGATAGACAGATGGACAGCCAGCCCAGTGATCCTATAAGGGTTCAGTTTTTTCCATTCGAGGTGCAGAACCCTAATAATCATTAAAAACACGCGATATTTTCTCGAAGATCTGTAGCGTCTCCGGCACCCTTGATGAGTTACATATGATAGTTAGTAACTCGGCATCGTTATCCTGTGCTGCTGACAATGTGCCAGTCGCACCTGCTATTGATGAAATTAAAAATCATGTAAAAAAGGCTTACAGCAACATTCATTCGTTATCATCCGAATTCTCACAGAGCATTGAGTTACTTCGCTCTATAAAAGGTGAGATTGAAACTATAAAAAATGCTCATAGTGGTAGCCCCAATATTTCCACCAAGGATGACACAGTATCGATTACTCCTCCTCCTCCCCGCGTTAGCGTGAATTTGAAAAAACCTCATAACTGTCCAAAGCGACCTAACACTCGTTCATCACCAAAAAAAGGTAAAAGGATCGGAAATACTGATACTAATTTTTCGAAATCTCTTTCTCCATCTGTTCCGATACCTCCAGACAGTGTACCCACGCCTGCCTCAGACTGCCTTTCTGCATTACCAGTTTCACCAAAAATTAACCCACCTCCTGCAGGGAATGTTGAAGAATTACTAAAAGTAGTCCCTCATCGCCGTACCCTATTTATTTCACGCCTCGATTCTGGAACCTCGTCTGAGGCAATTCTCACCCATATTCAGGCTCGTAATATATCCACAAAAAGTATTACATGTCGGAAAATTAACAAAAGCTCGAGCCCAATTGCATCTTTCATTTTACATGTACCGGAAGAATCAGCTTCCAATCTGTTAGACACTTCCTTCTGGCCCACTGGAGCTCTAATTAAAAATTTTGTCCCCCGTAAGCCTGCTGCTAAGCCCACATCGACAAAATCACATGGTAACTCATCGAATATAATTGCTTCAAAAAACTGAATCCCCAGACGATCTCCTTATATTATCAAAATGTAAGGGGTATCAGAACTAAGACTAGGACTCTCTATCAGTCGTCCATAAATAGTAATTTTGACATTATCGTACTAACCGAAACTTGGTTACACTACGGTTTTCTTGATGCAGAGCTCTTCGATTCTTCCTACCAGGTATTTCGTAAAGATAGATACACTGATTCGGAGGCCCGAGGAGGAGGAGTTCTTATAGCCTGCAAAAGCCACTTCAATTGCAGCTTGGTCTCACTACCCGACATTTCTGCTTCTTCAGACGTTGAGCTAGTTGCTATTAAAGTAACATTAGCCAGAAATTCTCTATTCATTTTATGTTGCTACATTCCTCCTGACCTTGTCAATTCTCTTGATATGAATGGAAATAGCACATATGACCTTCTAGTTTCAAAACTGGACTTCATTAACAATTTAATGAATCCGGTTGACGATCTCCTCTTAGTGGGTGATTTCAACTTACCCAATGTGCAATGGGTATATAATTCTGATGACGATTGCTGCCACCCCTCAAACAAAATAAATACTAAAGAGTCCTCATTTCTGGGATCGGTTTTCTCTTTCGGTCTCAGTCAAATGAGTTCCATAAAGAATGACATGGGGAGGCAGCTTGATCTTGTTTTTTCTTCCGACTGTAACAACACAATTGTTGATCACAGTCCAGTCGTTCTTTCTACTCTGGATGTTTTTCACCCGCCTCTTCAAATTGATTACTTTTATAATCCAGATGACACTAAACAGCATATTGATGATAGCGCTTACGCATTCAACTTCAAAAAGGCGGATTTTGACGAACTTTCTAGAAGGATATCCTCCACTGATTTTACTACACTATTGTCCGATGAAAATATTGACAATGCTTTATCCGAATTCTACTCCCATCTTTTTAAAATTTTTGAATCGTGCGTTCCTTTTGAACCTCGACGTCCCTTAACTTCTTCACCTCCTTGGTTCAGCAGCGATCTTCGTAGTCTCAGAAACAAGAAAACCAAATTATGGAAGGCATATCTTTTAGAAAGGAATAATGTTTCCTATAATGCATTCGTTGAATGTTACAATAAATTTCAAGATTACTCCAAACAATTATATAATGATTATGTCTGTCAAATGAAGTCTGAAATATATAGCAATCCAAGAGCATTTTATAAGTTTATTAATACCAAAAGAAAGTCGGACAATTATCCAGCTAGCTTACAATACGAGGGAATCTCTGATGATATTCCATCCTCAATCTGTGATATGTTTGCCTCATATTTTGAAAAATCCTTCTCTCCCGCTTTCCAACCCAACCCTAATAACTTTCCGCATTTAAACTTAAATCCTGTTCCTCTAAATTTTTCCATTTACATTACTCCCCCCGATGTTCTCAAACATATCAATGAGCTTCCCATGGATTTCACATCGGGTCCTGACGGTATCCCCCCAGCTATCCTTAAATGCTGCTCTAATGAGCTAATGTTACCCTTAACATTACTCTTTCAAAAATCAGTCAGCACAGGAACGTTTCCTATGCTCTGGAAGAATGCCTTTATTATTCCCATCCACAAAAAAGGTAAAAAGACTGAGGTGTGTAACTACCGGCCCATAGCGAAGCTTTCATGTATTCCAAAACTTTTTGAGTCAATTATACACTCACAATTGTCAAGCATCTGTCGACGCCTTGTCTCTACAAATCAGCACGGTTTTCTTCAGGGTCGTTCCACTTCCACGAACCTTCTTGAATTTGTCCCTTTCGTCATTGAAGGCTTCCAGAAGGGTCTGCAAACCGATTGCATTTATACTGACTTTAGCAAGGCGTTTGACAAACTGTCCCATTCGATTATAATACTGAAACTGGAAAATCTAGGCTTCTCTCCATTGCTTATCAATTGGATACGCTCATACCTATCCAGCAGGACTTATCAGATTATTTTCCGGAATGAAACTTCCAGAAAAATATTTGCCACGTCAGGTGTACCGCAGGGTAGTCACCTGGGCCCGCTCTTGTTTATTTTGGCTATTGACGACATTACATATTTGCTCAAAAACTGTAAAATTTTAATTTATGCTGATGACATGAAACTTTTCCGTTATACGAATGATATTAACGACTGCCACACGGTTCAAAGAGATCTGGACACTTTCCAAACGTGGTGTGTTCACAATAATTTAGAATTGAACATTAATAAATGTGAAGTTTTATCTTTTTGTAGAGGCCGCAATCCCCTGAGTTTTGATTATAATCTTTCGAACGTTGTTCTCAGACGTGTTCGCTCTGCTCGTGACTTAGGCGTTTTCCTGGATTGTAAACTGGATTTTGTTGAACATATAAATTGCATGGTGACAAAAGCCAGTATTATGCTGGGTTTTATTAAAAGATGGTCCCGTGAATTTTCTAACGTCACTGTTTACAAACAGCTTTACTCTTCCTTTGTCCGGCCAATTCTTGAATACGCGAGTCAAGTTTGGTCTCCCTATTACCAAGTTCATATAGACAGCATCGAATCTGTCCAACGGAAATTTATCCGTTTCGCCCTTAGAGAATTGCCATGGAGCAATCCGGTTATTCTTCCTCCATACAAGGACCGTTTAAAACTTCTTGACATGCATTCTCTGCAAAAACGTCGGGAAATCGCGGACGTTGTATTTGTTCATCAACTTTTAGTTGGTAATATTGACTCAACTTCTCTTAAAGCAAGATTCACGTTCAGAGCGAATGAGCGAAACCTTAGGCATGTCCCGCTCCTGCAAACTGATCTGTGTAAAACTAACTATAGCTTCTTTCAACCTATTAATCGCATGAGGTTGAGTGTAAATAAGAATGCCGATTTGTTTGATGTCCGTGTTGGTAAGCATGTATTGAGAAAGAATTTATTTGTTTGTCATGTCGCTACTAACAACGGACCAAATGATGACGAGTCTTACGCAGCAAATTAATTTTTGTTGCTTTAAAGCTTAGACTAAGCTGATGGTCTGTTAAAAAAAAAAAAAAAAAAAAAAAAAAAAAAAAAAAAAAAAAAAAAAAAAAAAAAAAAAAAAAAAATTGACTTATATTCACGATTTTAAAGGTATTTTCCCCCCTTGACACAGAAATTATAGAAGAAATAGAACCTAATCAGGCGCAACACGTTCTTCTTATTACTATGCATATAAAACCTGCAATAAGTTTCGCTGTCCCCCCAAAAAAAGAGGGATTAACATAAATCAAATATATTCTAGAAATTTGAAATGAAAAAAAATCTCCAAAAATGATTATAGGGGGAGGACGGGAGGTGCTGATTCGAAATGCCAAGAAAAAAAAAAACAATTCCATACGACAGATCACAACGGCTCAGTGGCAGTGTCAACATTTACATAAATTTGGTGGCTGAATCACCCAAAAACCCAATTGAAGTGCAAAGTGCTTTATAACGTAAATAAAAGAAAAATTCAAACAGACGCACCAAAGTCGCTTAATCCGGCGAAACGTCCCCTGAAGTCATTACCAAGTGGCACCCGTGTTTCCGACCGGGGGACGCCATGTAATTACAAAATGAAGGCGAAAAAAAAAACAAAAAAAAAAAAGAAGAAGGAAAAACAAACAGGAAAATAATAAAGGGAAGACTCCGGAAGGGAGCCAGAAGGATCCAGAAGGACCCTCACCCACGATTCCCTGAAATGCAAATTGTCCTCGTTCATGTCGTACATATAAGGGCTGATCTGGGCTGGGCTGGGCTGGTTCCGCTGTAACCAATTTTGTCAAGTCATTCCAAATTACTTTTCTTTCACACAAATAATTTGTATAAGACAGCCAACGGCTTTGATATTCCACTTGGGGGATAAGAAAGTAATCCTGAATGGGAGAATTTTCGAGAGATGAAAACGATTACAATAACGATTTCTCTGTGCGATGCGAGGCCCCTCGTAGCCTTCGGTGGCCTTCAACTGAGGGGCACTGGAGGGGAGGGACGGAGGCTCCTCGTCTTCCTGCGGGAACCATCACAGGCATCATTGTATCGAGGAGGAGTACTTAGCTCTGCTCATTCATTTGAGATTCAAATGTAATTGAGTCGTGTCCTATGAAAACATACAGCCAGCCGGGCGGAGGTTCACTGGAGGCGACAACCGTTGAGCCCCCCGTTCAAAGGAGCACCCACCATAACGTCCGGGATCCCGAGTTTCCTCCATATCTTCCCTCGGGGGAATGTTATGACAATTGATTTTCTCTTCCGCTTTTTTTTTCTTCGGGTAGTCCATAAAATTACGCCGTAATGAACCATAATATTGTTAAATATTTATTCGGCAGGATGTGAGGTGGTGCAACTCCGTCAATTCCCTAGGGAGGGAGCCGGTTTGAGGACACCGGAGTCTGGACCACAGGTCCACATTAAATATTGGCCAGATCCAGACATCATCCGATCAGATACTATACTCCTGCCGTGTCGTCGGTGTCGGAAGTGGTCTTCCTGGAAACGCTTCACTACGGCTGCCTGCACCCTATCGAGCCCCTGTTCGGGGGTGCTTTAAACATTCTCCAGACAACGAAGACGAACTTGTGGAATCGAATTGAGGTGCTCCGCAACACACCGTCTGCAGCGCTGCAAGAAATTAAACAAATTTCGCGGTTGAAGGAGTTGAAGATGAGGTTCCCCGTCTCTTTGGCTTCTTAAGCCTTCTTAAGACCGAAATGGTATTTTTATTTTATTATTACCTAGACAGACACAGATGTAGGGTACATTTTTCTTTTTTTTTTTTGTAGAGCATAAGTGGGACAAGTCAGAAACTAGAACAAGCAACCTACAGACCAACCTATTTTCTGGTAAGAGATATTGCTTTTATTATTTTGAAAGACTAGCTGAAAGTTAAAGGAGCATGTCCATAAAACAATATTTATCCTATAAAGCCCTCCAAGAGTTATATGAGAATTAAAATGAGCTTTACCTAAAATATAATAATACCTTAAACATATAAATCCTTAAGAATTATTAAAGACCATTACTATCCAAGAAGTAGAGGAAGATTTAACGAAGAGTTCTTCAAATCACTTATAAGAATTGCCAAAAGCAAAACTAAGAGTACTACCTACAGCTACTCAATGAACTTTAAATAACATTGTGTATTTTGTTACACACATCCCAGTGGGAAAATAAGCGCTTTAAAATACTTTTCTAAGTGCTCCTACGCAAAGTGCTTCGTTTGCGCTTCAATTTCATACACATTTTAGCATATGATATTCATAAAACAACGTGTTAAAGTTAATGGAATTATGAGTGAATTTTCGGAGGTTAATTCAGGAGTTCCATAGGGCACTGCACTTGGGCCTCTGTTATTTATCCTATATATAAATGATTTATTAATGATTATGTCAGATGATATAATTTTATCTTTTGCGGATGGTACTGCTATAATATCTACTGATAAATCATGGCAATTAGTGAAATTTAAAATGAATAATCATCTTGCAGTAATCTCTAAATGGCTTGCGTTAAATAAACTGCTACTGAACGTTGGAAAGACAGTATATATTACCTTTAGTAATTACTGTAATAGTGTTCCTCCAAATCTTAATATTACAATAAATGGTTATAATATCAATAGAGTTGAGACTTGCAAATATCTTGGCATATATTTTGATTATAGGATGACATGGGAAACTCATATTCAATTAACTATAAATAAAACTAAATATTTAGTCTTTCTGTGTTACAAATCCTCCAAATTTATGATGAATGATTCATTATTAATGATATACATACTATGCTTTTTTTCATAGTATTATTCACTATGGAATAATTGCATGGGAGGTTGTTATAATAATAACTTAAATATGCTTCAAAAACTTGAAACTAAATTGCTTAACCCTTTATAGCCCAAGATCATAAAACATTAAAATTATGTTAAAAATGGACAGGTTTAGGGAAATAAAAAATACATATTTCTCAGAAATTAAAAAAATATGTATTATTAATTATTTATTTCACATTTAAGGGAATGTAACATTACTGTAAAATTGAGTGAAACGTAAACAAAAAAAACTAATTTGGTATGGAAGGAACATATTCATTCACTTATCCAAGAAAATAACTCAATTTTACACACTTTTTGTATTTTTTTTGTAAAATTTAAAATTTGCTCGAATTTCAATTTGTCACTTTCAATTACGGGCGAAATTCTAATCGATTAACTGTTAACAGTTTACGCTGTCTATGATGATTTCCGTGGATATTACGTTGTTCAATAATGTGTGACAGCAAAGTGGCGCCGATTTGAATGAACTAAATACATTCGGTGCGTATTCTAGCGGGATTTTTGAGGTTTGTTACAGAAATGTCACATGGGGCTATAAAGGGTTAAAATTGTTTTCAATAACATTATATTATTTGATAATAAGCCATTAAATTTATACCAACTTTGTATCACTCACATACCATTATGATAATTTGAAGGAAATATTCACTAACTCGAATAGCATTACTAGAAATAAAAATATACCACTACCTATTTTACATAAGACAGTTGGGGGCAAAAATATGTAGTATTTTTAATGCTGCTTTCATTTACAATTGTCCGCCTAATGAATTAAAAATATTAAGAAATATCAAGTCAGGTAAAACAAAATTGAAAAAATGGATCTCTACAAATGTCTAATTATTATATTAAAACAAATTTATATAAAAATTGTTCTATCTGTTATTCACTATAAATTCTGAACTTGTTAATATTATTAAAGTAATGTATTAGTTAGCATTGGTGAAGGATGGTTTAATTTTATTTTTAATTTACTTTAGCCTCTTTTAGTATTTAAGGTTTCGTCCAATCCTATGCTCAGGTATATTGATACCTCTGTAGGGTTTACTAGTATTAACATATTTTATGTATTTACTATGTAAACATTTGGAATAAATAAATAAATAAATAAGCACTTTCTTTGAGCTCCTTGAGAAAGAATTTTTCAAAATATATCATGAATTGTGGATGAAGCGCTTCGGATCTGCTTTTTTCGAAGCACATCGATTTTTCCAACTGGGAGGATCTTCATTTTTAGAGTTTGTGTATTATACAGCGTGTCCAATAGGAATGCGTGAAAATTAATGAGTCAATATTTTTTAACAAATGGAGAGATCGGTAAAATGTAAATACATTTTAATAAAGGAAATTCGTTATTTTCATTTCATGTCTATTTTATTATAACAAAATTAAATCTATTTAATACAAACCATTAATTTAAAAATATAGTGAAGAACTTTAGTTACAAATGATATATATTTTCATTATTTTAACCTTCTAAATTGGCACAAATATCAAAATTCTTTCTAAAACTATTAAAACATGTTCTAAAGTTTCATTTAAAATGCCATTGACGATCCCCCTGATGTCTTTAATAAAATCCTCTATTGTTTTTGGGTTTTACATTGATCTTTAATGTAGTCCCAAAAAATAAATCACATTGAGTGAGATTTGACGAGTATGGTGGCTATTCTATTCCTTTACACCTAGCAAAGCGTGGGTACTCTAGGCCAATAACTCGATCGACATAAAATTTATTGATACTTCAAATACTTCTTGTGTGCGATGAGGTGCTGCTCCGTCTTGAATAAAATAAAAAGATTTAATGAGCCTTAACGACTCTCCGGTGACGGAAGATTCAAAGAAATGCAGGTAGATGGTTCACATTTCAAAAATATATATCATTAATAATTCACATTCTTCACTATATTTTTAAATAAATGGTTTTGTATTAAATAGGTATAATTTTTTTATAATAAAATGGACATGAAATTGACGACTTTGCTTTATTAAAAAGCATTTACATTTTCTCGATCTCTCCATGTGTTAAAAAATTGTGACTCATTAGTTTTCACACATTCCTATTGGATACCCTGTATAGGGTATTTTCTCGCAACACCTCTAAAATACTTTAACCCTAAAAAGATAATCTGCGTAAAATTGACGCATGTGCGCGATTTATTGCTTGTCTTTTTGAAGGAGTTATTAGTTTTTGTTTCATTAATACATATATAATTTAAAAAATAATGCCTGTTTGATTTGTTCCTATATTGTTAATTAGAAACACAAAATTAACTTTTTTAACTCATGCATAAATTTTACGCATAATTAACTTTAATGTACATATAATACATCAAAATATGATTATCTTTCTAGGGTTAAGAAAGTTGAACTCAAAACACGCCTCTGCAGATCATGATATATTGGTCTTTTTATATGATTATTTAAAATTATAATTTTTATTACAATTTATTAATAAGAATGTCATAACAAAAGAAATTACACTAATACAATTTGGTGTGATGCCCCCATAAAGTACTTATCGTTCTCAAAATTTCGCAAATTAATCGACATGAAATAATATAAAAAGATTTTTATTTCTAGTTCAATGAATTCAAAAATTCCAAACTATTATCAAAATACCCTCCTGTCGATATAATACATGAATTAATCATAGAATACCTTGAAATTTCAGAGAAATTAATTTATTTTTCAACATAAATCGATTTTTACCTGCTAAATTTGTTCAATACAAAGCAAAATACCATGTGTATGGCCGGTTGTTATTACCTTCCATTGTGTTTTTATAAAACTACTTTTAGAAAGTGAAGAAAATCCTTATTTTTATAACAATCTTACTTTAACTTCATATAAAGTCGCGAGCTCATAAGATTTTTAAAATAGATTTTTAGTAGGTACCTTTCGTTCTTATAACGATCCTATAAGATCGTAGTCCCAGAGTTCAGTTTTCTTAAAAAACACTAACAAAAAATTATTGTAAGACAGTAATCAGAAATAAAAAGTGTTTTGAACAGTCAATGGTACTTCTAAGGGTTTCAATAAAGGGTGAATTCTCCGCGAATGCCTTTAAAAGTAATATAAAAATCAATTCTTATGGAGGAAAATTATAAATACGCTATTAGAAATGATTTTTAGAAAAATATTTCTTAAACCTTTTAAACGAAAGATTTATATATGAAAAAGCTAAAAGAGCTTTAAAAGACTATTTCAAATTTGCCTAATTGAATCTTCCAAATTGTTTGTTGGGTGTCTATTACAAAAACTCAAACCGAACATTCAAAGAAACATAACTTGTTCGAAATAAACATTCCTGAAATCTGAGTTCTCGCAAATCCCCAAGTACCAATTTTTAGAGGAAAATCATAAAATTAATGCCCGTTTTCATAAAGAATTCCGAACCTGTATCCTATATATCCTCTATATATATATATATGTAAATAGAACCTAAATCAAGTATAGCTGGCTTTGCAAAATTCGTAGTCGGCTCCTTTTTCTAAAAACGCAAAGCCTTCTATTTTAAATTTTATGTTTTTTTTTTAAATAAAATAAAAATCGCCACCAACTTTCCTGCTACACCAAGTATACCCTTAATAAGACTAAACCTTTATTAGCACTTCAGTTTAGTCTTCTACTTAAATAAACTTCAAATGTCAAATGTCAAGCTAAGCAGACAAATTTAGCTTCAAGGTTAGATTCTGCCGCTGACGTCATAAACTGTCATAACAAGTCTTCGGATTCACACATGCCCTAAAACTAATCTGTATCAGATTGGGGGAAAAAAGTGGAAATTTAAATGTAATTAGTATTTCTTTTTAAATTTGTATTTATTACTTTATTTAATTTAATTTTTTACTTTACTACTATTTACTATTTTTAATTGAGATCTTTAATTTCAATTAACTCCTATATTGAAGCATCGTTTAGTTCACGAAAAGTAGGATGAATCAGCCGCAGTATTTTACCTGTGGTCTCCTGATCGCAGGACCAAGGTTATGGTGGGAATCGAACCCACAATCTCAAAGTGGTATGACCTCCGAAACCAGGCATTCTACCAACTGAGGAGGCCAAGGTTTTTACAAGAAAAAAAATAAATATATTGAAAAATGAAAGGGTTTGTGAGGGAGTTGCAGAATTGTCGGGTATCGACAGCCATTCTCCCCGAACGTTATAAATTGCGACCATTTCAAGGAGACATTGTGAGCAGGGAACCGACCGAAAATATTGCGCCTCCTGAATTATATATACCGCAAAAATTTCCATCCATTGTCTTACCCCGGAGCCGAGGAGTTATTGATGGAGATTTATCTTGTGACTATTCACCTGTCATATTCCTGTTAAATCGATACCGTCACATGTCCGCAATTTGTCAAGGTCTATAAATAAAATGATTTTTTTTCCCTTTCATTTCGTCTCTCGTAATTTTTTTGTTTTTTTTTCGGTTTTTTTTTTATCGCAGGGGTTTATGCGGGCGACGACATTTTTTGGTTGTTGTTTTATCCCTTTTCAAAAAAAGAGGAAGAGCAGAAAGAGAGAGAGAGAAGAAAAAAAAAAAAAAACTCTGAAGTGTGCTAGCATGTGGAAATCACTTCCAAAATGTAGATGACTTTCGGATGGATATGGTATTAGTTTACGACATAATCGCCGTAGGGTTTTTGTTTGCGTTTGTCATGCAACTTCACCATAAAATGGGTAAAAACAAATAGCGTAAATCGAAAAACGAGGATAGTTGGATGACGTGGTGAAAGCAAACGTACCCGCCCATCAGTGTCGATAGATATGGAAAGGTCTTGAGAAGAGTTATTATGCGATGAGTTAAGAATGGTGCACTTTGGTTTTTTGTTTTTTTTTTCTTTTCCAAAAAACGCAATGCAATTTTTATTTACGATGTTTACGTGAGATATTCAATTAAAATTGATCGCATGTTTGGTAAAAGGTCCAACAACAATAGTCATGCAAACGAGAAATTTAATAGAACCAATAATTAGATGTAAGTAAAATTAATATTGTGAAAATGCATTGCAGTAGATACGAGTAATTTATAGTTGGGCTTCTATTTTTATTTTTAGCAATAGAAGACCATCATACAAGTAATTTAAGTATTTTCAATCTTCTTACCAAATAGGTTATAAGATAATAAACTAGTTACTATTATTCTATCACCAGAGAATCCCAAATTGAATAATTATGAAAAATATACCTGTCTTCTCGAAAAATCATTTCACGGAGACTACCGAAAAATAAATGAATTTTAGAAAGAACAACAAATTCATTTCAAAATAATTGAATTCATCGAACAGATATCTTATACTTAACATATCAATTCAAGGACCCCTTATCAAAATTACAGCATCAAATTATTAAAAACTTATTCGTCAAGATGTGTTCCAAAACATATTCTAATCGATTCTATGGTATCCCTTCTGTTCTGTTTGACTTTTTTCATTCAACAACCTCTAGTTTTCTTAAAACACAACTTACGAATCTCTTTAATATATCAACTGATAGACAACTCTTTCTTCGTTCCAATGAGTCATCAATCACTTCACTATCCTGCTCCCATTACAAATTTCAAATTGTCAAAATTTAAAAACTGATAAAATTGTAACCAATTTTTTCAAACTTTATTATTTTTATTTATTAAATTAGTGACAAAGTTATCACTTTTTGAACATTTACAATTTGACTTGTGATGGGGTATGCCCTAGTATTAAGAATCAGAGGATTCCATAGAACAGATTGGGATAGTACCAAGTTTTTGCACCAATTTCTGAAGCTGAGTAGAGATATTTTGTTATACCATTTATCATGTGAAAATAAAACAAAAACAGAACAGACACTTTTCACAATTGGTTTAAACTTAGACCAATTAGTTAAACATTTGTTTCAAATAAATTAAACTGCCACTCTATACAGAAGAAGTTTTTATCATAAAAAATTAAGAGGCTGCTGTATGCTTAAAACGCAGTCTGACGAAGGTACAGAAGAGAATTATTGTAATATATGGATCGTCGAACCTCTTGGTACAACACTTAATAAAGCCTAGAGTGGACCAACTATGGATTCTTCCAAAGTTAACCAACTATGGATTCTTCCAAAGAAAACTGGCTGTTAAAGCAGACTTCCAGATCTTTGGTTTTATGAAATTTATATAACGAGTACCCGTCAATGGAATAGTTAAAAGAAGTGGTGCTTTTAAAGTGTGAGAATTTCATGAATGTGCACTTGTCAATGTTTAAAGGAAGTTGATTCAGCATACACCATGTTCACACACATCATCAGCATAACAGAGAATTCTTAAATTAGGCAGGTACATGGAAACATCGTTAATCAAAATAATAAACAATAGAGGACCTAGATGACTACCCTGGGGAACTCCAGAAGTGACTGGATAAGGCACCACGAAAAAAAAAAACTTGCTGAGAGCAAAGTCATATGACAAAAAGAGAAGGAAAATTATGCAAAGATAATTTTTGAATTATTATCCTACGAATAATTATATTAAAAAAAATTTATTGAAGTCGGTAAAAATACAATCGATCTGCTTACAATTTCCAATGTTAGGAAAACAGAAGTTAGAAAATTCCTTTAAAGAAACCGTGCGAAAAAGTTTGTGAAAAAGGCCTACAAAGAAAGTAAAGGGTATCACATACCAAAGATTCAAAAAGTGCAACAACATAGGAAAAAATAAGCTATAGGCCTATAATTTGATATGCCATTCATGAAATCCAATTTTAGAGTTTAATAGTATTAAGGTGAGTTTCTGGTGGTTTTGATTATTTTTTTAAATCTTTTTTATTTCATAGTAGAATTGATATTTTTTTTATCATATTTCTTGATACATATAAATAAACATCTGTAGTTTAAAAAAGAAAACAAATTGTTTTTTTCTTAAGTATTTTTTCCAAAATGGCGGCGTAACATTTTTATTTTTTATTTTTACTGCTGCAGGTAATTTCGTGACTCAGAATCACATGAAAAGAAAAAAATAAAATTGATTCTTATTAATCATTATTCTGGCTATTGCCACTACTAGAATCATTAATTTTTATGAAAAAACAAACAAAATGGCGGACTTTTGAATTTTTCCACTTTTTTTTTGTTTAAATTTTAATTGCTTATAACTTTCATACATAACAATAACATTTCATAATTATAGTACGGGGGTTAGCGACACATCTGAAGAGTAAGAAGTGAAAATTTGAAGTTAATCGGTGCAGTAGATTTTTCTAAATTACCTACGTCAGGTAGAAAAATGATGCAGTTTCGAAGAAAACGCGTTTAAAGTTTTGATTAAAGGCAGGTATGTTTTGAGCGCTCGAATGTTACAGCTGTGTCACTTTATTTTAAGCCTCTTCTCGACATTGAAATCATTTTATTCGTATTTCTATAAATATTTTCTTAAGAAAATGTTTTTTTATTATTTTATTATGAGTCTTACTTAAGTATTTTTCGATGGTATTGTCCATTACAACTTTATATGAATTGCTCAAAAGTTATTACACCTTATATTCGCTCTGAACTTGAAATAAAATCAACCGTTTTTCACTGAATTTCCTTCCCACCTCGTCCTCACCCTCTGTAAATCTCATATCAGAAAATTTTCTCGCAATTTGCATATTTTGTGATAATTTGATTTAGCTGAACATCCTGATCCCCGTCGTGATCGATTGCGAAAAATCAAAATCCCTGACCAAACAGCTCATGGCTGGTCCAAACTGGCCGTGATCCCTTAAGCTTGCCCCCAACACTGAAAATCCGTGTAAATGTCCGCTTAGCAACTCCATTCCCGGAGATTCCATCCCAAAAAAGAATTAACTTATGCAAATTTGTCCAGCATCCGTCCTCCCTTGACGCTGGATGGAGATTCTTCGGAATTGGGAAGGTTTTTGGATGGGGGTGATGGGTGTTATAAGGGCGGCGCTGACGGCATCTTCGTCTCCTTAATCTTCGCAACTCATCACTTAATTCTCACCTAAAAAGTTTAGACATTTTTCTAACACTTCCCGCTGAGTTGTGGTGGCGGCGCGGGCAGCACAGGACGAAGAAAATAATCTCAGCAAAAATTTGAGTCACGTCCTGCCTCAATATCCTTTTCCTTTCGACGCCGCACTTTCATAAATTATCCCTAATAAGGGCTTATGGAGTTGATAGGAGCGATGAAGCCAAGTCGGCAGTAATTTTCATTGGAAAACCCTAGTACCACCCCCGGTTCCCCTGCTACCATCATCGTGGCCGCTGTTCGCGCTTTTCGTTGTAGCCATTATTCTGGGAATCGCTCCCGAAATTCCCGAAAACTTAAATTCTCGCCGATGAAGCGGTTTTGTATTCCTCGCCTGCTCCCGGGGATAATTGAAGTTAAACTTTTGTTTAAACACGAAAGTCATTTAAAGTTCTCGCAAGCACACCTCCGGAGGATAGAGCCGGAGAGGGTCACCCTGTAAGAAGGGTCTTGTTTGGCTGTCTGACCCCCAGCCCGGCCCCCTTGGCCGTAAAGTGTTAACCGTCTTGGGTCTGTCGATTATTGAGATTTTCCCATAAGAACGGAAGGGTCACTTGGCTTCTAGCATGGGGTATAGAATTTAAAAGGATTTTCGAACTCACCCCTGAAATGGGTTGTGGTGGGCCAACGGCCACTTTTCGATACCTTCGGCGATCAAAGTCCTCCAGGATGACTATCCGCATCCTAATTTTTTAGGGTTCGACCGACACTGAATCGTAATGTAGAAGCAGTGTTTCTCAACCTTTTTAGGTTAGCGACACATTTTGAATTTAAGACGATTTCTGTGATTGCACAATAATTTATAAGAATTACAATTACCACAATTTATTTGTGGTTCATTGTTTTTTTTTTTTTATTAAACATCAAATTATGGTAGTAAATATAATAAAATACATGTAACCCTTCTATAACACGGTAGCTACACTACTAGAAAATGCCGGGTTATATGAAACCGTGTTATATGAGACTATACTCAGAGAAAAATGGGATTTTAAAATTATAAAGGTACAGTGCAAAATGTTAATTCATAAAATTTACATTTGAAATTGATCACATTTTAATATTACAAATTTCGTAGTGCATTTAACATGGATATAAAATAGGGGGTGAAAACCACCCCTAAATTTTACCCCCAAAAACAGTTTTTTCTAAATATTTCAAGTTCTACTGAATTTTTTCGAATGAAACAAAATGGAAATGATGTCTCGTAAATATACTAATCTTTTGTTAGTAATCCAGTTCCCGGGGGTGGCAACCCTTATTTTTTATTGCAGAAAAACGATTTTTTTTTTATATTTTTGCGTCACAAAAATAACAGTTTTAGTTAAAAATCTTTGAAAAATATTTTTTTACATACAATTTTGAAAAATAAAGTTGATCTGTTTTTGCGTTTTCATAAAAAACACTCCTCAAAGGGGTAAACAACGCGTAGCACTAATACGTAAATGACGTATATTCTTTCAGACATCAGTTTTTTCGTGAAAACCAGTATTAAGGGGTTTTTGGAGTTACTGATTAAGAATCTGATGTTAAATTTAAAAAATTCAAAATAGCGGATCCAAACTTTTGAAAAATACACCAATTTTTATAAAAAAAAAAACAATAAATAAAAATACCCCCTAAATGTGCGTATCCGCAGATAAAAAAAAATACGTATCTCTTATTTATCGATACTCTATAACATATTTAAATTTCATCAAAATCAGTGAGACACAGCTGAGAACGTTTCCTTGTCAGATCTATGAAACTTTACTAATCTAATCTGAAATTCAAAAACTTGGCAATATGTATCCAGGCCTGTTATATAAAAAATATACATGATTCTAAATGATTACAGTCCACCTTAGAAAACGCTAGGAAACACTATACCAATCGTTTCCTTGGAGTATCCTGAGTAAACTTTTGTTCTTGACCCCTTAAAATGCCTCCTTCCCCCTGAAAATCGCCATTGACGATTTTTTAAAGATTCCCTCACTTAAGTCCTTATAGGTCCTTGTAAGGACATCTCAGGACATAGAGCAAGAACTCATTCAAAAAAGGAGAGCACCTTTCTAACGATTTGTTAGGATATGTCTAATCGTGTAAAAGGCAGAGGGTCTCAAACTCAAAATTTATCGAAATTTTCATAAAAAAATTCTGATTTTATTCTGTATCACTTTCTATGGAAATAATTACTATTTTTTTATTTTTTATTATGGACCCTCGGCCTTTTAGATGTTTAGACATATCCTAACAATTGTGGTATCGTTGGAAATTATATTATACTGCTTCAATCATTTATTTTTTTATTTAGCTTACCATTTATTCATTAATTTTACAAACTGAAATTTAAAAATTCAACTCTATCCTCTAAGATGCATAAAATTATTTTTTAAATCAGATCCTAGATAGCGTGAATTTTATGCTATAATTTCGCACAGCAGAGTAACAAGATAAGTTATTTAAATCTTATTCTAGCTTAAGGAGTTAGTCTACTTTTCAATAAAAAAAAATTTGATTTGGAATCAGCATTTCGTAAATCAACTATGTATCAATTTTAATGAAAATCGCTTGAAATTTAAAATTTTCAGCCGCCATCTTGGATACGCCATTTTGAAACCCTATGTATGATCCGTAAAAAAAATTAACCTATATGTAAAGTTGGAATATGTACTACCTTCCGACAAAAAATGAAAAATATCGCCGGAAGTGTTTAGGCGTGATTGAGCAACAAACAAATTTTCATTTATATTATATATAGGGATTTAAAAAATAAAGTTAATATTTCGCTTTTGAACAACAGACTACCCCATAAAGCAACAATGAAATTCATGAATTTGAAGCAATCCTTTTATGTTATCTACATACATATATTAAACATTAAAACAACAGAAAACTACTAACGATGACATTTATAAATAATATAAACAGAATAGGACCACAGTGACTTCCCTGTGGAACTCCAAAACAGGCGTCAATAACACGAGAGCCACAAAGTTATTACTTTCCAGATCAGTTTAAAAAATTAAAAATATTAAGATGCGTAAAAGAAAAATGTTCAATTGTAAATAATGAAAGAAAATGAAAGAAAAATTAACTTTTAAAACAGACTCTATTATAAAATTTTAAAAACAATTGAATATTTTCGTGACACACTTGGCGCCCTCTCTCGACACGGGTTGGGAAACACTGTAAAAACTATAGTTTGAATCCATGACCCGTTCTCCTGAATATCACCCCTACTCTCCCGGAATTCCCGCAGAATATTCCCAACTTTTTAGGACAGCAAGAGTACAAGAGGAGGCTGTTAACGATTCTTTACCACCTAGTAAACATCGTGCAAAGCAGCATTTCACCCGAAATTGCCGGAAGCCGCTTCACCGCTGTTTCACCTTTTCCCGGGGGATAACAAATAGCAGAACGTCCCGAAAATTAAGTGCTCCGCATCAAACTCCCCAGATGGGCAGGTGTGTTCCCGCCGGAGCAATTAACAACTTGATAATTGACTTAAATAGAGACAAACAAGAACAGAAAAGTTTCCTCGGACCGGGCCATTAGCCCGCGGACCCGCAAACTAACTCTTAATGATGAAGAAAAAACAGGCAGAGCGTCTGACGACGACGACATCCACGTCTCGGAAATATTTTTTAAACTTAGGAGCGGTCGAGTTGGGGGCGCTATTGACTTAATTTTTCTTAGAGTCGTTCCGCATCCGAACCCAAAACGTCATCTATTTTTAAAAGAGTGGTGAAAATAAAAAAAACCCTTACTTTTCCTTCATCCAGAGAAAAAGAAGAAGAAGAAGAAGAAGGTATGTATTGCTCACCCGAAAATTACCCAGAGTTTGAAGAAACTTAAAAAATATTTGCCCTTTCGAAAAAGTATCGAAATATTTTATGAAACGGTCCGGACTCGCTTAGGACAGGGTTTTGGGGTAGAATGGAACGGGTTAGAAGGGCTCTGGATCAACCCGCAACAGGGTTCAGGAGTATATTAAGTGTCTGCTGATTTTTTTCGGGGTATCTGTTTGGGAAAATTTATTCAAATAGTACAATAAAAATTCAATCCAATTGCCGTATCGCGCGCGGCTGCCAACCCGTCAAAGATTTGAGGCGGCAGCCATGTTTTATTCATAAATTATGACCGAGCACCTCAACCCTTTTTGTCAATCTTTGTCAGGTAATTCTCATCACGCCATTCCGCTCCGCTCCGCCCTGGTTCGTTCCGTTCCGTTCCGCCCCCCAAAGCAGCCTTTGGCCCTTCACAATTTTCGGGGATTATAATTCGACTGGCGAATATGTGGGATCAGGACGGGGGGATGGAAGCAGGTATTTCACCTCGCTGCCTGTAATTTCTCAAAGGATTTCGAGTGACCTTGTGCCCAGAAAATGTACGGTACGTATATGTATGTGCGTCCAAGGATGTCTGCGGGGTGTGTTTTATGTGTGCTCCCCGAAAATGGAGCACCGAGAAAAGTTTTTCATGAATTTAAAACAAAGAGGGTTTTGTGTACAAAATCTTTGCTTGAATAATATGCGGCCTTGCCAGAACCGCAAATATTTTTGTTTCCGAAAAGGGATAAAGGCTTAGAACTTACGGTGTACGGGCGAAATCTAGTCGACAACTATTATCTTGATAAGCTTAATGTATGGATTAGGGTTGGAGTTATACATTATTTTTTATTTCTTACAGGTTACAACCGAAGGTGGCTTTTTTATAAATTGAAGTGGAACTGCTGTCCCATTTATCTTTTTTCACAGATTGTGGGAAGTGAATAACGCCAGAGTAATTGGAGACGTATTGCAATCTGGACTTGTTTTTCTTCAATCCAGTAAAGAATCACAAATTTATCCGCTTTCGAACACTGCTAAAATTGTTCTATTTAAATTCAAGCAAGTGTGGATTTTTAATCATTTTCTGCGTATGTAATATAAGATGTCTTCAAATTGGAATTAGTAATTTTAAATGGGAAGAAACTCGTGAAATTTTGAACCTTAATAAGCTTTGGCATAAATCTTAAGAGATAAAATTAATAAATATTGTACTTCATTCAAAAAAAAGGAATTTGTCTATCAGTCAATTTGATTGATCTTCGTAATTCTAGTGTTAAAATAATTTATTTAGTGCTTGCCAGGCAAATAATATTTTATATATGAGGCATTCTTTGTGAACGGACCACCCCCTGCTGTCCAAAAATGGTGACCTCCATTTAAGGTCTACCAAGGCTCAAAAGAAAGGTTTTGATTTCTACTTTCGAATGCACACTGGCTTTCGAAGAGTCTGCCTATTCAGAGCCCAATATGGCGGCTAAAACCACGTGACCTCCATTACTTTCACTACTTATGATGCTATAAAATGGGTCGCATCATTCTGATTGAGTAATATTTCTCCAGTTCAAACCTAAAAAAGAAATTTCGTTAATAAATGAAATCAAGAAAATTAAAATAAAATGATTTACTTACGACTTATTCAACTTTTGTCGTTTTTTCTGCAGATACATCGGAAAGAAAAAAAAAAGCCAGATACACTTACGTAATATTTAGAGTACGATATTTAAGTAAGGAACTAAAAATCAATTAATGTAGTAATGTTAAGAGCTCCAGAATATAAACCTTTCTAAAATCATCATGTTGGTAGAATAGCAATGCTGACATGTTATGTAATATGACGATAATTGCAGTAGAATGTTGCTCATAAAACAGACTCAATCAAAAAAAGTTTTTTCTGTAAAAAAAAAAATTTAGAAAGTTAAAAATAATAATTTCGATTAATTTATAGATAAAAGTTATTTTTATAATGGATGAAAAATGATCGTATTAAATTTTTTTCCGAATTGAAATATTGCGATAATAAATCTTTTCTACAGAATAGAGAAAAATATTTTCTACAGTACAAACTTAAAGAAGTATTCCGTCTCAAATGTTATTTTGTTTTTAAATAAAAATTATACATTTTTGTAAAAATACACAACTACGTGAAATAGTTTTTCATAAAAGTACAAAATATATAATGAAAATGCCGAAATTTATATCAAAAACTTGCATGAAACGAAAAACTGCAAGAGTGAGTGTAATAGTGTAAAAGGATAAAGATCCTGATTATTGTTCATTTGATGATAAAACGTAGATCACTAAATTATTTCATTTACCTCCAGAAAGAAATATCTTGTCCTACGAAATTTCTTAAAACTATTTATGATCCAAAAATTAGGAGACTAATCTGATCAAAGAAGGTTTGTTTAATCGTATTCAACGTTATGAATAAAGTGTATTTTAATAAACAGGGTGTGCACTAAGGGTACCAAATAGGAGGAATTAAAAAAAGCGTTGCATATAAAGCAAGACCATTTTTTTTAAATACATATTGATTTTGTAGATATGTTATTGAATTTTTCTTTTAAATCTCCTAATAACTTACTTCAAAAATCGAGTTCCTTCAACTTCCTCTTAATAAAGCCTAATATAATAAAATCTCTTAGAATAACATAATCGATATGATGAATGAAATCTACACTACGATTCAAGTACACCCAGAGATCACGAACAATATCACAATTTTGGATCAAATAATGGACAGAAACAGAATTTTTTAACACCTTTCATTTCAAAGTTAACCAAGCCCATTGTCATTCGACCAAAGATCAAATTTATCAATCTTCTCCCGTAACCTATAATAACCAGCCAATTCACGTATAATAAAAAACCTTTTCATATCATCAGCAAAGTAATATATGTCGTAGATATTACTGATGAAAATTATAAAAAGACAAGGACCTAAATGGCTTTCCTGTGGAACTTCTGAGAGAACATCAAACATTTTCGATTGTTCTGAATGAATTAAAACAGCCTTTTTGCGATTAGAGGGATATGAACAACAATTGTCAACTGAACTCTCAAAAAAATATAGGGAAAGACATCAGTTTAGCAATTCTTCTGTAATAACAAACCTCATTAATAGGTTCCAAGAGTCTAGTTGTTCAGTACCTAGTTATTGGTGAGATGAAATAGAACAGAATTCACGCAAAGCACTTTAAAAAAAATTTACAAAAAATTCCCCAAAAATAAAAAACAATAATTGATTGCCTATCCCAATCGAAATTCTTCTCTCAAACCACAAGTTTGGACGTGTGCGGAGCAATTACCAGAAATAAATAAATCGTGAAACCCAAGAAGTGGATAAATCACTTTTTATGGGGAAAACAATATCAAAAATGTCTACAACATCCTGGTCCATGGGCAGAGTCCCTGCTCTTCCCGGATTCAGGGAAGGAGGGAGAGTGGGAGGGTCGGGCCGAGGACGAAGGGCTTTCTCTTTCTCTTACACAAGAAGGCCCATTTCGACCGACCGGAAATTTTCCCTTTATGGCTGAAAGTTTTCCCAGGGTCCTTCTTCGTTCCCTATTCACAAGAGGGCAGGCCTCCACCATTGGATGTCGTTACATCTCCGATTATTTGCCCCTTTTCTCATTGTATGCGACGACGACGATGGACGGGCAGGCAGGCGGGAAGGTGGCGGCAGCGGATGGGCCCCGGAGAACCAAATCCATCTCAATCAAAATCCACTTTGAATTAAGACCAAACACTTGTACTAACTTGTCGAAGTTTCAGTGGTGTCCCACCTTAAGTATGTCTCATGAAAAATGTCTTCTTTGCGGTCGACTTAAAATTCAAGTCATGTTCCCTGCGCTCCATCCGCCATCACGGGATATAGCAAGGGTCGACGGGAAAGATATATCCCGGTCCCGGTCCCGGGCGGTGGAATGTCACTGAACGCCAAGGAAAAAAAAAAAAAAAAGTAAAATAAAATAAGTGGGAAGAAGGAATGTCGGGTTTGGTGGGGGCAACCAAGGATCCCGAAAAGCTTGTTGTTATTCACCAGACAATTCCATAATGATCTGGAAATTTGTGCCCCGAGCCAAACTTGCCCCGTGGGATAGGGTCGAACTTGGGGCCGGGCTGGAGCGGGTGTAAAGGGGCGGAAACGGGCAAAATCCCGGGACCAGCAGGGGTTTTAGTACCAAGCAGGATATATTCTGTGCGAAAAGGATGGGGTTGGACGACGCAGGGCCCTCAAGATGGTGTAGTAAATTCTTAAAATCAATAAATCCCTATACAAGTTGGCGAGGGCGGCGGCGACGACGACGATGACGACGACGACGAAGACGACGACTGAGGCCTCCAGATACAGTCCAAAAATCAGTTTACATGCTCCTTACACCCTGAGTTCTACCCGTCTTTTGGGGCTGACAGAGCGCTTTATACAAACCCCTCAGTCAGAAATCGCTCCCGTATCTGTTTTTGGGGGGGCGCTCTCCTGATATAAGGGAGGCATGATATGTGAAATTCAATCAAATATGGAAATCGATTTCATACTCATATAGAAGGCTCGGCACGGAACCCGGGCATCCTGTGATCCCCTTTTGCCGGAGCAACAAAAGGCTTCCGTGAAATTAGGCTACGGTGGCGGCAGAAGCCGTTCAGCAGCACCCCCCCTAAACCCCCCTAAAACAGGACGCCTCTGTGTGAATGAGGTTTAATGTGCTGCCCGATATGCAATATGTGATTATTCTGAAATTTGTGATGATGGCACTCGCCGGTGTGGAAATCTCCTACTGCCTATTGAATTCATGACATATAATAGTTAAAATTTAATTAACGAATGAATCTGTAATATCCCGCTGTTTCGCTACGATCACCCTCCCCAAGTATTGGGGTTTTCAAGGGATCCTTTTCGAATATATTTTGTAGTTTTGGCATATGGGGGTATGGACACTTTTTACCCTAGAAAATTTGAACGTCAGTGGTCCGGAGCGCCCATCTCTCCACCGATTGTAGATTTTAATGTCAATTGATGGCCGGGATTTTCGGGTTTCAGAGTTTTGTGGTGCTGTTAACTTTACTAAATATTAGCAAAGTCTGATGAAATCTATGGGGACAGAATTTAGAGAGGTACAATGATTCTGAAAAGCAATCACTTGTGAAGTATGGATCACCGGAAATATTTACCGAACACAAAATGAAATTTTCATACTTATGTGACCACGATTAGCTACAGTATAATGGGGTAAAATATGCAGATTTATTGTTGGTACTAGTATTGTAGGCATAAACATAATTCAGACAATTGAATTATTTTATTAGCAATTAAGATGAAAGATATATCCAAAATAGGCATACACACTCTGCAGAAAATGTAGTCAACGATTACCTAGTAGGGACATAAGTATTGTTATAACATTGAATGAACGCATCCTTTCTTAGAAATACGGTATGCTATTTTTCCTTTAACATTCAATGATATCATGTGCGAAAAGAATTGACATTTGAATTTCCCTACGCGATGGAATGGTCGGATAAAGAAAATCGTATTGCTGTTAATAGCATTACACAAATGGAAAATGGAAAAAGGAGACACATTTTAAAACACTTCGAAAGCTTGGGATTCGCCGAATGTTTGTTTATCGGTGCATATAATTGTTTGAAAAGACTAGAGACATCACGGACCGATAACAAAAAATGAATATAGCTCAAATTTAAATTAGTTGAATTATCAAAAAAAAGATTTAGACCTTGGGGCTTTCAAACGACACACCGGACAATTGTTGATCGCGAATCGTTTTTACTAACGAAAACGATAGAATTTAGGCACGATCATCCAAAGAAGTCTGTGAATTAGTCCCAAAAGTTAAAAAAGGTTTGGTGTTTGCTACGATGGGGTCACAATTCTGTATTTTTGTGAAAAAGGTGTTAAAACATCGGCAAAAGTGTATCAGGAATCCTTTTTGGAAATCGTCGTCAAACCACTTAACAATTCTCTCTTTCAAAATCAGCCGTAGATGTTTCAGCAGGATTCTGCGCCAGCTCTTAAAACTAAAACTACTCAAACCTGGCTCCAAAACAGTGTGCCGAATTTCACTAGGACGAGGATTGTTCATCTTGTGGTCCAGCCCTAAACCCATTGGACTACAAATTATGGTCCATTTTAGAGGGCATGGTATGCCATAAAAGATACAATAGTATTGAGTTACTGAAGAAGGCCCTTACACATACTGTGGCTACATTTGTCATGGATGTCGTACGTGCTGCGATTTGATGTTTGGCCGGAGAGACTTAAGGCTTGCACTAAGGCCAAAGGCGGTCATTTTGAGTAAGGATGCAGTTTTTATATGACATATGTTTATGCTATTAAATTAATAAAGTTTGGTGGAAAAATATCTTCCGATAGTATATGCAGTGTAAGTTTTTAAAGGTACAATTCCATCAACATTGTTGAAAAAATTGATTTTCTTTTCATATTTTCATTTTTATTGTCTCTAAATTGTAGTTTAACAATTTCAGGCCAAAATCCCAATAGTTTAGATACTACAGGTCTTTAAAGTAGGCTGAAAAATAGGCTCCACGACAAAAAATCCAATTTTTAAGAATTTTCAAGAAATTTTGCTGCATTCTACTTGGTTTTTTTGCTATTTTCAAAGTTTAACTATTCAAGAATATGTCTACAAGAGGATTTTTCAAAATTCAAATTAATTTCGGAGTTATATGTATTTTGCTGACCCGGCATTTCATTACTTAGACTGCGAAAAACTTTACGCGAAACTTTAAACGCGTTTTTCTCGAAACTGTCTTTTTCAAAACGATACCCACTATTTCTCAGGTTCTACTGGACCGATTTACTTGACATTTTTAGAGAGCCTTCTTTATAGACTTGTCTATGGCTGGAACTACCCCCATTCCCAAATTTCAATTTTTACTATTTTAAGGAATTATTAATCTAGAATCTTTTGAAAATCACTGCATTCCTCCATTTAATAATAATAATAATTTTATAATTGTATAACACTCTTTGTATACTAGTAAGAGGTGTAAATAAAGCTCCAAAAGTGTTTTTCGTTGTGTCGTATAGTTTTTATAAAAAAAAATTCAAACAAATCATATTTTATTGAAGCAGAGTATTGATAACACTAGACTAGATTTTAAATTTTTTTTTTCTGCAATTAAACAAGTGATATTTCACTTCTATAGGATTTTTTTCCAAAGACTACAAATTTACAAATGAAAATGTCCCATCAGGTCATGTTTTTGACGAAAATAGGGTTTTTAGACATTTTTGACTCGTAAAATAAATTAAATCAGGGCCCTAATCCTTATTTAGATACTAGCTGGATTTTTGTTCACCTATCTTGATCATCAAATTGCCATAATTCACACAAATAGAAACTGATAACATTTGAATCTGACAATTTTTCGTACAAATTTTGGGGTTGGTTATGACTCATGATAATTTCATGGTTTTTATGAGAAATCTAAAATAAGTTGCTTCTAAATTTCAGATCCAGATTCTGAGTCTGATAAGTATAAAGAATTATTAATTAAACACTTTTCAAATGCTCTAGAGTTTGCTATATCCTATACATTTTTTTAACCAATCCACATTAAGGGGTTAAGACGTTTTCATCGAAAATGTAACCCGGTACAAATTAAGAGCTATTGGTAAAAATATAATCCAAAATTTTATCTTTTTTGTTGCCGGTGCCTCCTTACCTAAAGTAGGGTCCTTTTATAGAATTCAGCAAAGAGGCTTATTTGCCATAGTAAAAGAAAATAAATTTTTTGTTCGTATCCTTTTTCAACATATAAGAATATTAATTATTTCTCTAAATAAAACAGGCTAATAGGCCTATTTCCGTTATGATTTAAACGTGAGCGTTGGCGATTCTGTTAAAAAAGGGCTAGATTTTGTCTATAAAGAAGCTTTTTACTCTTTTCCTAAAATTTGCTTATTATATTTTTAATCTCTTTTGAATGAACACTCCTCAGTTGATTTTACAAGCACAATACTCACTGATATATCTTAAGATATTTTCTTACATATCCCTTATTTATGCTTTTTTATTTCCAAGTGTTCAATAAATATATCATTTACCTCAAAAAGAAAGGGGACTTTTCACCGTAAACTGCCATCTATTGTCCGATTATAGTACTTTTTTTTCGTTAGATTGGTAGAACCTTCATTGACATTCTGTATAATTTGTGATGTTGTAAACTGACATTTGTAGTGAATACAGCGTTTTATTAACATCATATTTTTGCCTCTCTTCGATTTTTTGCATTTCGTACATTTTTTGGTCATTACTTCGGTTTACAAAAAAAAGTGATATTATTTAATAATATTTGCAATTTTCTAGCAGATGGAAGGCACTGATGATCTCCGAATTAAGCGTTATTTGGAATATACATAAAGCTTTAATTCTTGATAATCTGTTTATTTTGTAAGTGAGTCCATTTTTCAAAACAATTTGTTTAATGATAATGGTAGATAAAAATTAATATGATTTATAATTATACTGATTTAAATAACTCGTAGCGATCTGGCGCGTTACTTTAAGGTTTAATTAAATCAGGGTAGTTTCGTTTGGTACATTTTATTATAGTATTTTTTTTCTTACGAAGTTGAATTATTTGATTTTTCACTTTAATTTTTATTTTTTTATTTTACGAAAATCCACATTCAAATTTCTGAGAGTTACATAAGAATCAGTGAGCAACCAACTAAGCAATTCCCATGCAATTTTCACACATGCAGTCAAAAAATTCTAAACGCGTTTTACTTCAAATAAAACTTGTCTAAATCCCTTTATGGAGAAAGTGTGGAGATGCAGGGTCATATCCACCCTTCTCCAACACTATTCCGTTGAAACTTCCAAAGAAAATCCACAGCAGGAGCACATCCATCTCGGTTTAAAAGTCAAATGTCCTCGACCCCGTCACTTCTGCACTGTGTTAACACAAAATATCCGGGACAAAAGCGACAGACTTCGCATTCGGGATCGCACAGTGTGAATACGAAAAAGTCGGGCATTGCATCCGAAAAGCATGAGGACACATATTCAAGGGCGATATATCACCCCGGGTCCCTGATACGATGCTTAATCATTTCCTGAATTCCTGGAAATCCGCTTTTCCGAAGCTGCATAGTACTCCTATTTTTTTTTCGTGTGTGATTCCTCCTCTAAGCTCAAACACGAGCTCCGGGAGCAAGCAATAAAATGTATTTTATACGAAAACCCTCCTACAAACCCTTTTGTATGACCTCGCTGTGGGTCCGTTTAACATAATAAATCGTGTTTTGCAATAGTGCAATAATGTGCTCGACTGAGCCAAAGAAAATTCTAGTTTTTTTAAAAAAATATATATAAAAACATATAGTATATAAAAAAAATTACACTCATGTGGCGAGGTGCCAATAACAAGACGTGGTTTAGATCTCGGCAAATCGTGCCGATAATCTGGATAAAGTACAACTTTAAGCAATTTCCACTAAATATTCGCACCGAAACGCGATTATACCCCCCTAAAGTGCATGCATATGAATTTAGGGCCTCAATTCTAAGCACCGAAACACCCCAATTTTAGGGGGGGGCACTTTTTCCATACGGTTTGCCAAGGCGACCACAACAATCGATGCGATAAAGTTGATAACTCGGGGAAGGGGGACTACAAATTATTTGCCACCGCAGGCCCTAAACCCCATCAATTATAGGAATTTCGATTAAGTAAGCAGTGGTATAGACGCGAATGGGTCAAAACGAGGGGGGGCATATAACATAGGTCACCCGTGACCCCGGTTATTGTCTAGGGTTGGGGCACAGTAACATAAATAATGTCTCAACCATTTAGACACTTCATAAAGCAGATATTCGGCGCTTTTTGGCCCATTTCCCGCTCATTTCCAGCAATTAACGAACGCATTTTGCGCGCGTAAAATGCATACCATCCTGGCGTAATCCAGTGGTGGGGGTGTCCCACTCAGAAAAGGGTGGAAATTGGAGCTCGTGTGTCCAGGAATGTGGGAGGGGTTGCCAGTCCCCTGTCCAACCCTAGAAACTGGCTTATCGGCAACTATTTGTATGTAAATAGCGTCGGCTGTAAGTCATCGAGTAAGTACTGGACTGGATGCCCAGTTGCTCTGGAAGGGGGGCGGGTTTGACCCTCTGACCTCCTACAAAGTCCCCATATAGAGTCCTAGTGCCGGGCCGGACCGGGCATTCGGATAGTAAACTCCGGGACCCGAACTGATATATGGCCGAGGATTACACACTTACAAGTCCCTTAACTACTACCAGGCGGATTAAATTTAATTTATGGCCTGCTCCTTATCCACGCTGGTGACCGGTTGATATGTGAAATAATAGAATCATGATAAGTCAAAGGATATTGCTCTAATGAATTTGCTGGCCAACACATTGTCACACTGCAATTAATCAAGATCTTGTCTATAACGTCTTGGGACCTCATTCTGTATGCCTCCTTGGTACCATCGTTGTAGTCGTAGTCGTAGCCGTAGTTGGACTCCGGACTTGCATTCTTCAGTCCTCTGGCTGGCACGTTTTACAGGAGTGGCCCAAATGAAAGTGCAGTTCAGTGGAAATTGGCTAGAGTTCGTGTTCAGAGACTTAAAGTCCTGAATTTCTTATGGGCTCAAACCTTGAGGTGTCTGTCCCTATAATTCTAATAATTTATCGACTACATAACCCTATTATACCAAGAATTTATCACTTACAGCTTTATCAACTAATTTATCATAATTATTAATTATATTTGATATAATTATCTTACAGAGAGGAATAGAATATTTTGTAATTTAATAGTTTTACCATCTTTCTTTACATAAGAATCCTATTTCCTATTAAGAATAAATAGATACAGAATAAGTACATTAGGGTGTTTTTTTTTTCGCGACTATTTTTTTTTAAGTCCCACCTCGAAATTTTGTGGCTAATACCTAAACAAAAATTCCCTGAAAATTGGAGCCCTTAATATTAATATTAAGTACTAGACTAAGGCGTATAAAGATTTCCCATATAAAATACTCGTAAACTTTGATTATTTTTCTTAAAAAGTCTACAGCTCAGAGGCATGCTATGGTATAATCTTGGTCAATGATAGGATTACTTCAGAATTGAATGCTCTACAAAAGTGTCCATTGCGGTGTAACCCTAACTCCCACCAGCGAGGTAGTACGGGTCATTGACCCCAATTTTTCACACGAAATTCTCGCTTTTTGCCCCTATCTCGTAAACAACAAGAGGTACAGAAAAAGTGAATATGACAAACTTGTAGCAAATTCAATTTCCTACAAAAAAGTTCTGAACACCAAATTGCTAACATCGATATTTCTAGAGATATTGGGCTTTGAAGTTGAGGTAGTGTGGAAGTTTCATAGATTATTGAGCTAAATTGTAGAAACACTACCTCAACTTCAAAGCCCAATATCTCAAGAAATATCGATGTTAGCAATTTGGTGTTCAGAACTTTTTTGTAGAAAATTGAATTTGCTACAAGTTTGTCATATTCACTTTTTCTGTACCTCTTGTTGTTTACGAGATAGGGGTAAAAATCGAGAATTTCATGGAAAAATTGGGGTTAGTAACCCGTACTACCTCGCTGGTGGGAGTTAGAGTTACACCGCAATGGGCACTTTTGTAGAGCATTCAATTCTGAAGTAATCCTACCATTGACCAAGATTATACCATAAAATGCCTCTGAGCTGTAGACTTTTTAAGAAAAATAATCAAAGTTTACGAGTATTTTATATGGGAAATCTTTATACGCCTTTTTCTAGTACTTAATATTAATATTAAGGGCTCCAATTTTCAGGGAATTTTTGTTTAGGTATTTGCCACAAAATTTCGGGGTGGGACTGAAAAAAAAAAATTTTCACGAAAAAAAAGCACCCTAAAGTACATATTTAAAATTTGATCCACTATATAAAAATATGTTTACTACCAACTTATTAGAATTTTGTTATCTCGAAATACCCTCAAAAAAACCAAATAAAGGGCAATCACCACAAAAATATACCCATCCAAAATACATCGAATGCCAACACTCTTTGCTATTTTGATAATATGATACATTTGGCGCGTTCTATCAACAAATTGGAAATTTTAGAGAGAGAATTCAATAGGTTCCGAACAATTGGTTTATCTAATTGAAATGACTTCAATTTCCCTTTTTTTTTTTTTTTTTGTTTTAAGCACTTTTATTATGCTTTCGCGTTTTTTCAGAGGATTTGGTTTCAAATGAATGTGGTTTTAGTGGTATAGAAAAATTGGTTCATTAAGACTTTTTAGTTAGCTGAATAAAGTTAGGAAAAAAAAAAAAATGGAAATAAAATCAATACCTCTTTTTAAATATTATATTTTGCAGTACATCTTTTAGATCTTTTATGCAGTTGGACACTATTTCGTAGTAATATATTTCAAGTTTCATCAGCCTCAGCATCACCCCGAAGCAATTCATTTAAACTAAAAATATATAAAATACATAAAGTAATATGTACTAAAATTGGAATATCAAAAAGATATTATAGCTTTAAAAATACAAAAACTACTAAAATGTTTATTGTTGTAAATCTTCTGACGTTGTACTTTGAAAAAAATTCGAAAATATTTACGTTAGTTATTTCTTTAAGGCGGTAGTCTGGGTTTATTATTTCAAAACTTTTGTACAGTGGCCATAAGGAAACCCTTTAAAAAACTGGTCATGAACGTTTAAAACAAAAAATTCGAATGGCGAACTTTTCAATTGTTTGACCTTTTTTTGTTTGCAACTAATATTGTTTAAAAAAAGGGTTCAAAATGTATATTATAAACAATTCTGATTCTAATGCGGACTGAAACTATATATGTGCTGAAAATTCGCTGAATAGATTTTTCAAAATCGTGTCAACCAGATCAAAAAACGTTTTTTCGAGAAAATCGTTTTTAAAGTTTTATGTTATAAGTAGGTGTCGCATGATTCACACATTTATCGAACCCTCCCACCTAAATAAAATTTTGTACACTATTTCTACAAATATATAGTACATGAAAGTGGTTTTTTGGAAAATCGATTTTTTCAAAAAATTATTTCAGACTTATTTGGACGATACTGATTTTCCAATAGCAACATCATACATCCATTTGTAGATCTTTTAGTTTTATAATACTGTCGTTTGGCATTACTTGTTTATCTTCTTTTATTGTCGAGACATTCGATTTTTATGTCAACACTTTTATACAACTCAATTTCGTCAACTTTGATCATTAATTTCTCAAAAACACCGAATTAGCCTACATTTTTAATAATAAGTTCACAAGATTTTTTTTTCCTTAAAAAATTTACTAAGTATGTTATTATTAAAATTCTTTAATTTCGAAGAAGAAAAAATAATAAAAAAATTTGAAATATCTTTATTTTAGCCATTTTTAGAATTATTTTTTTTAAAATAAAGGGATGTCGTAGCGGTCCCAAACGTAGTTCAAATGAATAATTAAATTCTATACTATAGTTATAGAATACAAATTAATTAAAACCTTTTTCAAAGTTTGTTGGGGAGACAAGATTTTCATTAGAGTTCCACTCCTACATATCGTAGGTTCATTTCATTCATATGGCAGAGGGAAGATTCATGAAAAACTCTTGAATAAATCTTAATAAAATTTACGATAAAGTTATAGTTTAGAATTCAAACTTTGATTTAAATTACATTTTGAGCTGCTACGAAATTCCGTGGTTTTTAATTTTTTTTTTTCAAAAGTAGCTAAAATGTGGTTATTTTCATTAGGAAAAAAAAAAAATTAAATTTCTTATGAAGGACAAGAAAAAAGTTAAAATTTGTAAACTAGTGTAATTTTTGGGAAAAAATTTAATGTAAAACTCGATGTGACCTAAACCTATCTACGAGAAAACTTATCTATATTTGTCTAAATTATGTAACTTATCTTAAGAATTTATTGTGATCCGTGAAGGAATTCCACTGCCTCAAATAAATTACGTTAATAAATAGAGTTTTGTTTTATAAATTAAAAACTGATCCCCGGAAGAATCTCAGTTAAGACTCAGAAAAGTCCAGCGAATGGGGGAAAACCCGAAGCCAGCACAAATCAACGACTGTCATATCATCCTGAAATCCAATTAGGAAGTCTTCCAATCTCTCATCATCAGCCGCGCGACCTGAGTAAGTAACTATGCCCGTAGCTGCGGCTGCCGGAGTACGCGCCAGCAAGCAATCAATCCGGAGCGTCTTACAGCAGTCTTAAGATGCATTTCTTCTTATCGAGGCATCTTTCCGGGATGTATTTTTCGGTCGGCAGATCTCTGACAGTGAAACGATAAAGTCGCCGAGGAACACGATAGCGGCGATGTCGAATCGATAAACCGATTAAAAATAATTATGAAATGCTGAAGGCTGAAGAAGGCCGCAGAGGAGAGCGCAGCAGCATCTTCTCGTCTCGGAGGACCAGAGACCTGCAATTAGACGGTTTCTTCATCTTCGTCTTCTGAGAACAAACCGAATCACTTGTGCTCCCCCCGGTGGCAGGTGAGGAGAGTTGTTTCATCCACTTTTGGAGCTCGTCGGCTTGAAATGAAACCTGAGATCAATTGCTGTTCCGGACCCTGTAAATGGACAGCGATTTAATATCGGGGAAAGAACAAAACTAAAAGAGGAAAATTATCCCCAGGAGACGATTTGGTCCGGGTGGTGTTATTAATTTACCTAATCGGCGATTAATGCGGTGTCGGCCGACTTTAGGAAGTCACCTGTCCATAGATTTATGTGGGAAGAAACGGGAAGGGAACAGGTTTTTTTTTTTTTTTACCAGGAAAGATCTACCGCAGCTCATGATAATGACCGAAATTTGGACCTTTGATTGGGTAGAAAGTGGGAAAATGCTATTTATCTTTGTAATTGACGGAGATGGGCAAACAATAAATATTTTTCTTTCATCACCTTTTTTGTACTTCTAAGGCGTTGGAGGAGATTTACAAGCAGTTTGTCTTTTATGAAATATATGTTAAGTAGAAGTTTTACATTTGGCTTATTGATGCCTACTCACGAAAGTTTAATATAATTTATTTACCAGCTATTAAAGGCACAGTAACATTTTTTTCTAAGAACAAGTAGATGAACAAAACATCGTCAACAAACAATTTTGATGAAATTAAAACAATTCTGAAAAGATGACAATTTACGTAAAGATTGGAGAATCTACTCAACCATCACGTACTTAAATAATTTGGTAACTGATTTGTTCAAAGCTATTTCAGAAATTCAATAATTCTAAGCAAAAGAGTGACAGCTTCCCTAATGTCATGTCGTTTTCTAATAATTCTAGTAAAGAACCATCTGTGATATCTAACTTTTTTGCTAATTTTTGACAATAACACTATTATTAATTATTCTTATTTATCGTCCTGTCTTTCTTCTTATTCCTTTTTTTCTAGCCACTGATTTTTTTTATTTAACTCGTCCTTGTCATCAGGGGTATTCTCAGATGCTTGGAAATTATTCTACATCATCTATCCTACTATCAAATGTGATTAATACACATTCTGGCGTTCCTCAAGGTAGTCATCTTGGTCCCTTACTATTTATTTTATTTGTTAACGATCTTGAATGTGTGATAACATTTTCAAAACATTTTTATTATATCTATACTTATATAATATTATAAAACTTAAGAGTTTGTTTGTTTGTTTGAACGCGCTAATCTCAGGAACTACTGGTTCGAATTGAAAAATTATTTTTGTGTTGGATAGTCCATTTATCGAGGAAGGCTTTAGGCTATATAACATGACGCTGCGACCAATCAGTGGAAAATGTGGAAAAAAACGGGGAAAATTATTCAACTTTGAGGGCTTCCGTTGTTGTACCGTTTTTTTTTTAGATCATGTTTTCCTTTTTAAAATTGTTCAATCTATATATATAAATAAATGTTTTTTTGTTTATTCGCCTTTTATAAACTCCGAAACCGCTGAACCGATCTCCTTGAAATTTATACTAAGTAGTCTATATTCAAAGGCGAGTAACATAGGAATTCGCATAAAACCGATTGTTTTCAGGGAAGCGTAGCAAGGCAGATAAATAAATAGATAGAAGTTAGATAGAAGCTAGATAGAAGCTAAATAGATAGGTAGGTAGATAGATAGATAGTAAGATAGATAGATAGATAAATAGAAGACAGACAGAAGATAGATAGACAGATAGATATATAGATAGAAGATATATTAGATAGACAAACAGACAGAAGATAGATAGGAGGTAGATAGATATAGATAGATAGATGGATAGGTAGATAGATAGATAGATAGAAGATAGATATAGATAGATAGAAGATAGATAGATAGATAGAAGATAGATAGAAAGACAGAAAGATAGAAGATAGATAGATAGATGCCGTTTAGTTACGGAAATGATTCTATGACCTCAATAACTGAAAATCTATTTACGTTTGGATTAATGGTAATGAAATATTTTATTTATACATTCTCGCATAAAACCCATTGTTTTCGGAAAGGCGTAGCAACGCGCGCAGGGTACGGCTAGTAATTAATAAAACTCTCAGTGTTTTTGGCTTTAAGATTCCTGATATTATTTTTATTTAGCTCCAGTTACTTTCCTTATCCTTACAAGACTTCACATATTGCGAAAAAATCAATTATCTGTAGGTGGAATTTTAAAGAATATATATACGAATTTTAAACGTAAAGTACAATATTATGAGCTTAAACTTTTGAGAAATGGGGAGATTTTTCGAATTTATTATAATTATCATAAAATTTATAAAAGTTATATTTAACTCTGCTTGATTTAAATTAACCACCAGTAATAATTTAGAATAGGTATGTATTAAGAGAAAAATGCAAATATACAATTCTCTTAAATAAATAAAAAAAAAAAAAAAAAACGAATTAAGTACAATAAATTTGTATGATCAATTATTCAATTGACTAAAGTTATCAACCTTATTTTTACCCCCAATTACGCGTTAACAGAGAAAATAAAAGGAATCCGAAAAAATCATAAAAATTCATTTGGTAAATCCTTGTGTATTTATTCTGATTGAAATCACATCGTTTGCCCTGTAGGAAAAAAAAAGAGTAAATCATTTTAATAAAGCGCCAACCACTGGGGAGAGCTCCCCAGAGTTGATATTAACTTGTTTAACGAAGTCCCCTGCTGATTGGGATATGCAAAAAACCACAAGCAGTTACTGGTTGATTCAGCGTTTTAATGTTTTAAAATTTTATTTGTTATATTTACATACCTCCAAAAACAAAGAGACAGGAGATGTAGAGACGCACTTAAAGTGCGATATTCGTTTATTTTATGGGAATTTTTGTTTTGTTTTATTTATCAATTCAAAAGTACTCGGATTCTACCATAAAAACTCTGAGAAAATTTTTATGATACATTAAAAGCAGAGACCGAAAGTAATCATTATTTTGTATTATTCAGATAAAAAGAGAAGAAAAAAAAGGAGTAATGAACTCATCTTGTAATGGAACAGAAGCAATCTTATTTCTGGTGTAATTTTAAGAAGTATAAACATTTGTTTTAAAGCTGTTTTGATGCTTGGTAATCTTGTTTGGAATGATTGTGAAAAAGTATATTTGAATAAAATTTATAATAAATAAAAGTATAATTTCAAACTTGTTCCCCTAAATATTATAACATTTATTTTTCTTTAAGTGGCTTTTAAATGTAATATTTAAAACAGTTTGTAAGACTTCCTCCATTGCCTTTTTCCCTTAAAATTAGAAATCGAATAAATTAATTCATCTCACTAAACGTGCAATTAAATCCCAAATTGTAAAGAACTAGGACTCTAATCACTCTTGTTTAGGTCAAATCTTGCAACTGAATTTTGAACCATTTCCTCCTAACCGATTTTGCTGAAATTGTGCATACACCTTTCGTTTTGGTGACAATGAAATATGCAATATTTAATATTGTAATATTTTCAAAATGGCCTTCCATAAGATGGCGGATGGTGTATATTTTGTCATCACTGTTAATATGGGTATTAAATTAAAGAGCTTGAAGTGTAGGAAACGTTAAAAATGAGTGACGTCATTTTAAAATGGCCGAGGTTACAAGATGGCGAATTACATTTGTTTGTCAGCCTCCTTAATATAGGTATCAAATTAATCTGGATATCGAATGAAAGGGCTTGAAGAAAAGAAACCAATGAAGTGAGTGGCATTACACTAAAATTAATGTGGCCGCCGTTCCAAAATTTTCTAATTTACCATCATGATATGGGTATCAAATGAAAGGATTTGCTGAGAAAAATACGAAAAAAAATAAAAAATAAATTAATAGTAAAAAACAAAAAACCAACGTGTTAAACAATAACCAATAAAATTTAATATAAATATACCTTTTATCATAAAATTTATGTATAACAATGTTAGTTTTTGTTTTTTCCCAGAAATAATACAAAAGGCTGAAGAGAATTGTTTTTCTTCAAGAGTCTAGACGATTTAAGACGTTCAAAGTAAATTACTTGATTAAAACAAGTCTTAGATTAATTTTTAAAAAAATGCTTGACCTAATTCAATTAAGAGGATAATTACTGTTAAAAATAAAAGTTCTGAATACTTGACTTATCCGATGGATAATTATTTTCATCGAAAAATCTCGACAGTATCGAAAATAATGGCAATTAAAAATGTAAAAGTCGGCTTGATCCCACACGAGCGCTGCTACGTGACGAAGAAGTGACTTAGGGAAGGATCTCTTCTCCCAAAAAAAGTAAAAAAAAAAAAATCTTTTTCCTCTCTCAAGGTAAAATTTATATCTCGGAAGACGCTTGTTAAGCCCGAATCTGTGGCCCTCGAAGGATTTCAAAATTAATTGTTATCCTAGAAATTCCCAGGTCGGAGCACGAGCCGCGGCAATTATCTTTCGATTAGAGCCTCTGCCTAATTCTCATCCTCTCATCGCATCCCTAACGAGTTTAGGGATGTTGTTGTCCCTGATTGACAAGCGACCTCCTGGGAGGCGATAGGAATAAGATCTAGAAGCTGTGACACCGCGAAATATTTCGCTTAATGCAAATCCCATCTGGCTGAACAAGCGCTAGTTTTGAATTGGTGAGCGCGCATTCTGTTCTGAAATTTTCGTCTTCCGTCGAGGCTGAGAAGAGTGTCGCTTTTCTGCTTTTGGAAAGGAAGTGTCTTCAGTCCCCGGAAGCCCTGAAGCTCTTCTATAGAGCGTCTTCGCGAGCCCCAACAGCTTAACGGAGGAGCGCCTCCCCGAAGACGACGACGAAGACGACGAATGGGGCAACCACTAAAAGAATTCGCATGACTAATTGCAGTCATTTAGAACAAGTACGACATGAGCAATTTTCGTTTTCGAGGCGACATAAATTGTGCAGCGTAATTTCGGCGGGTACGTGAACGGCAAGCAGATGCTGTACCACTTTGAAATCCCCTCTCCCAATCATCGTTTCCCTGCCTCCGAAGGGAACGGCTGCACCCTTAAAAACAAGTAGAAGAAGGAACCCTGGCCAAATCGTTTCTATTTCAATTTATCGAATAAGATATGTGGGTTACCGCGACAGAGGGTAATTTAAATTGAAACGTAGCGCATAAAGCATTAAAAGTTTTCGCTGCGAAGAAAACTAATGGCGAAAGGAGCACATTTTACAGCCATTGAACAGTCAAAATGATTTTCTTGAGGAGCAGAGCTCACTTCAGACCCCCACCCACCCGGCCGACCCCCAACTCAAGGAGGTGCAAATCTTCTTACCACGAAATGCTTTTAAGCGCAGAGGGTACTTCAGATAATGCCGAGGTTTATGCATCATATAATGTCAAATAGGTATCGGATCTCATAAAAGGATTTGCTCATGGTGGCTTTTAAGATGATCCATCCCCCACCCCCACCCACCCCCGGGGGAGGGATGAATCGATTGATTATATTTCGCGCAAAGGAAGCTTCCAATCGTCGTCCAATCGAAAATCCCTTCTGGCCCATCTATAGAATTAATCATGAAACGAGAGGGAAATTTTTTGGCGCCTTAAAAATGGTATTCTATATTTAGGCGAGAAGAATCAGACGAATTGATGGCGCAAGTTAGGGGGAAAAATTATGATAATTTTCAAGTCTCCACGTAATTCGTTTCTGGTGTTGGACCAATCCGCGCGGAATAATGAGCCTAAAATTGAGATTTATTTGAGAAAGTTCAAATATTTATAAGAGAGCGCAATTTCCTTTGCGTCGTCTAGTTCTATCCTGAGAGGCTCATTGTCGAGCAGAAAACATCTCAGCTTAAGCTATTTAAACATGATAGAAACAGACGTACATTTGAAATAAAATAAAAACCTGAAATCATTCCAAACATTCAAAATAAAAACGAATTTGAGTCTTTTGAAATTACTCTCAGTCAATTTCCACTTTGCAAGGAGCTGTTTAACTTCGGTGATCGGATGAAAATGAGCGTGATAGCATTAAAAATAAATGGAGCATTACAGCAAACCTAAAAGAAAAGAATAAAAACAATTTAAAATACCAAAGTAGACTGTTCAAATGGCCTAAATTTAAAAAACTACAGATTAGGTCATTAAAATATTGAATAAAATTGTATAAACACTTTTTCAATCTATTATTACGATTTCCGCAAATTAAATATTCAATTTGAATTTAAAATAACGACAGTTTTAAATTAAAAAACTCAACATCTTCTCCATTTTCAAAAATTGTCTTTTTAAAGAGTTTTGAAGACTCCTAATATAATAATAGGTAATAATTACTTGGAGTAAGGTCCAGTGAATACAGCAGACGTGTCATAATTTTCCAGCTCTACATCTTATCCATTGTGGTTTTTGCAGTGTGTACCTGAGCATTGTCGTGATGGAAGAGAAGCTAGTAATCAATGAAGGCTTGATTTTTTAATGAGTTCAGAATTTAATTGACTCAGATGTTCTTCATACACATCTGCAGTAATGATTATATAAAGTCATAGCAGCTCAAAGAATAATACACCTTGTTTATCCCACCTGGCGTGTCTTGAAAGTAAGGTACTACAAATATGGATGCGCTGTTTGTTTGTTGGTTTCGCTTAGTTCTTGAAAGAGAAGAATGAGAAAAATTCTGATAGTCCTGATCTTTCCTTGTCGTCCACCGAAAAATCTCGAGATCTAAATCTTTGATTTCCTTTGCAGCTGCAGTTGAAAATGTTTTCCTAACAAAGAAAAAGTCAAATTATAGCTTTCGTAATTAATGTTTAGTTCTATGGATGGATCGATACCATCTAAATGATAAAGCTTAAATATAGTACAAGAAAAATTTATCTAAATTCACCAGGAAATAAATTTTGAAATGTCATAAAACATATGTTTTCGAAAAATCCCGAACTTATGAACTGTGCATAGTACACAAAGCAGGTAAGAAATCTAAGTTTAGTTAAATACTAATTAACGAGGAGATATTTGAGAAATATTTATCACAAAGAAATGTTCATAATTCCTTCATTTGCAGAAATGGCATGAAAAAAACTGACCAAGTGCCCATTTCCCAAATTAAAAACAAAAAAAAAAAAGCACCAGTAACTAAAAAACCTTTAAATTTGGTACTTGCCCTACAACTGAACCGCGATGACATCCCCTACCTCTGGTTTTCACTTATACGTTGGTAGAATGAGAACTCCGATACTTTTCTGGTAGATAGTGGTGCGATCGGGAAGATAATTATATATCTGAAGATAAGCATTCTTTTTAGTAATGCTCTATTAATGTTATACCTTTCTCACCGTTAGTTTCGTTTTGACAGACTTCACAGCAAAAAAAAAGTTCTGTTCCACCACGACAATGCACCTGCCCATTCGTCTGCCACTGCAACAGGGAAATTGGTCAATGTGAAGTAAGAATTGGTGCCACATCCCCAAATTATTCTCCGAATTTGGTTCTTCCTGACTTCTTTCTCTTCTCAAACCTAAAAAAGGCTGATTTGGGAGAAATTCTATTCGCCATCGCCAAGACAGCGGGTTATTTTGTAAAGGCCATAGATACGATAGGGGTAAAGTGCTTCCGCGCCGATTATGGTCCTAATTTTTTTTTTTTTTATCGTCAGGACTAACACAAGTAACAATTTGGCCAAGCTTCATCCCTTAATAATTAACCCTAAAAGGTTGAAAATTAATTTTAAAAATTTCGACTAAAATTAATATCTTTTAGGCGCGTTGACCGATTTGGATGATATTTTGAAATGTCGTAGATGTCACTGAGTCCATTTTGAATTATGGTAGAATCACCAAAATTTTGTTATAACTTCCTAATATGGTTTTTTATAACATATATTTTTTCCAGATTTTTTTTTCCACCAGCGTGATACCTAAAAAAAAAACAAATGTCGATTTTTATTTGTTTTTCTAACCTACAACTGTACGGTTGACTTTACAGCAAAATCGCCATAAATTGTTTGTGACTTTCTGGCATTCTGGAATTTTTTTTAGGTTATATCCAGTTTTTAGTTCTACTGATTTTCTTTATCCCTTCTTAGAAAGGTTTCCAAAAATTGGAATAACGTTGGAGGAAGTGTACTGAGCTGAAAGGAGACTATATTTAAAAATAAATGGAAATTTAATAAAAAAACTAAACAAATTGTTTAATTAAAAAGTATAGGACTTTCCACTCTACCCACGTATATATATATATAGTATATATATCTATCAATAATTCTTCGCATCGAAGAAAGTTACTAGCAATGAGCAACGACTTACATTTTAAACCAATTTTAATTCATTTAATTCAAAATTTAATTCTCTTCTTACCCATAAAACTACAAAAATAAAACTAATTGAAAGCACTGACATGTGGTCAATGGCGGATTTACAGATTTGCCGCCAGTAGGCTATTTAAATTTCGCCGCCCCTACTCACCTCTACAATTCGATACAACCATATTAATTAGAATATTTTTGTCAACGAAATTGTAACTTTATGATTTGTGCACTATCGTCTTAATTATGAATGCTATCCCTAAGCTAATAGATGCTCTGGTTTCTTCCAAAGCGGCTTCATTGGTTAAGCATATTATTATGAATGAGCAGAATGGAGTTTTCGCTCGTAGATCCACTATTTCGAATCTAGCGATATTTAAAATGTCTGTGCTCTTAGTATAGAAAATGGTATTCAAGTGGATCTACCGTATAACGACTTTTCTAAAGCATTTGATAAAGTATCAATTCCGATTTTATTGGACAAAATAAAATATTTTGGATTCAATGGATCAATTTTAAAGTGGTTTCAGTCGTATCTTATCAATCGTATACAACGGGTAAGAAAAGGAGGCCTATATTCTAAGGATATTATTGCCTCATCCGTAGTATCACAAGGCAGTCACCTTGGGCCTCTATTATTCATATTATTTATCAATGATATTGTTGAGATATTCTCTAAGTGCTTAATTTACGCTGATGATTTAAAATTGCTCGCCTAAGTTAGATCCTCAGAAGATTGTGCTCAGCTTCAAATGATTTGGATATGTTAGCTAACTGGTTTAGTATTAATGATCTTTCTCTGAACGTTACTAAGGGCAAAATCATGAACTTCCACAGATGTATCAACCCTCTAAGATAGGATTATAAAATTAACAATTTTTCAATTGAAAGGGTAGACAAATATAAATACCATCAATAAAACACTTAAGCTTTTAGGTTTTGTTAAAAGGAATGTTGCATAGTAGACGAACTTATTTGCGTGTCTTATTCATAAGAGATATTTTGAGTAGCCATATTGACTGTCCTGAACTATTAGCCTTAAACAAAATATTTATGCCCCTGAACGAACGTAGAGTGTGAGATGGTTTTCATTTTTTGTTGTTATTTAAAACAAATTGTGCAGTATAATAGTCATTCAATTTATTAACTCTTAAATTTATATATAATCTACTGGTAGGATGAGGGCGCTTGCGAAACCACGGATTACTATTAAAGGTATATAAATATGAATTTTTTTAATTTCTGTAAGATATAAAAAAATAAATTTTGGCCCCAAATTTGCCGCCCCTAAAATCTGCCGCCCTAGGCTCCAGCCTACTCAGCCTGCTGGTAAATCCACCACTGCATGTGGTCTACTTTATCGGTTCCCTATAAAAATCCCTCAAGAAAACTATACTTTATCCAGGAAAAGAAATAAAAATCCGTGGGCTCGCAAAACTTTCAATTACAATCACCTGAAACTTTTCAGATTCGTTCCGAAAGGGCGCCACGATAGAACGACGAAGTAGAGGATATTAGTTTCCTGCCGAAAGTTCCACATTTCTGTAGAACCAATGCACTAAGCCCCTCCCCCTGGGAACAGGGTGGTCCTGTCCCTGCGGAGCTTTGTCGCAGTAATTCGAAATTAAATTAAGAAACCGGCATAACTCGTGAAATTTATAGTATCGTATAGGGCGGCATGTTACATGTTATATTTTTTCCCTCATTTCAACGGGTGGGGCATTGTTTCGTTTTTAGCGCATAGGGTGAAAAGAAAGTTGCCATTTTCAATTTTCCCAGAACAGTGAGGGATATAAATTGGTGTCTCCCCCTCCCGTAAGGACTATTAACGCGCGAGAAAAACTTTTTTGAAATTATGACAAGGTGCAGCAATGTATTGCAGTTGCATTAAATCGGGAATGAGGGGAACGGCCGGGACCCCTATAATACATGAATTATGGGTGAGGGTTTATAGTAAACAATACAATTTTAATTAATCGCCATCGGACAGGTAGAGGGTGAATAGGTGGTCGCTACTATTGATGGGGCTGTTTAGGCGTGTCTCCTCACCTGTTGCAATACAAGGTTGAGGGGATGGAAGAGGGAGGGGCTTTGAGTATGTTAATCAAGCCGGTCATTGTGTGCCCTATTTTATTTAATTACAGGGTGGTGTTCGTCCCCTTCACATACAGGGTCATACAGGAAATTGCTAATAAGATTGTTCGTTAATTGAGTTATCAAGCTCAATTTGTATTCCTTGTCATTCAGTTTTGGGGCGACTTCTCTGGCACTCCGGGAATTTATCACTCCCCTCATTCCCCTCCGAAAACCCCCCATTATGAAGTACTCTCCCGGTCTTCCCGTCTCCCCGTCGACCGAATATTATCACCTTGTTCCAGGTTGTTCAGAATTTCAGGTAACACCGAGACGGATGGTATCGTTAATGAGATACCAATCTAAGCGGCACATCACTTAAATTTAACTGAATTTTACTAAAAAGGAAGTAGATGATGGGATGGGCTCCGGTATTTCAGGCTCTCTTCTGAAGGATCGTGGGTCTCGCAGGAGGAGGAGAGAGGCCACAAGGGAAGCAGGCTCTAAGTGTTTCTGGCTGCCTTTGAGCAATTTCTGGAATTTCATCTGAAGACGTCGTCGGCTTTTGCGGTATCTTGCTTTATATTGCCAGAGGTTCGTGTGGCGGTTCTGTCGTTTATTGAAGATTTAAGGGGCCAAATTACAGGGGGGAGGAGGGCGATTAAGTTAATCAAAGTCTCCTAAATAGCTTTTTAAGGATGACTCCCAGTTACTGAGTCCATTGACATGCCTTCACGCCCCGTTCGTTCGTCATTCGATCGGCAGACAACTGCTCTTTTTTGTCTTTAAAGGTCCCAATTTTCGACACTTCGATACCTTGTTAACCTGGTGAATAAGAAACAAAAAAAAAGGGATGAGTTTATCGAGGGAAAGGTTTCTTTATTATTTTTTTTTTTAATTCCGTCTTTCTTGCAGACACCTCAATATTGGGGCCAAATGAATAAAAGCCAGCAAATGCTTTTTATGTTTGAAATTTTTAGGAAATACTGCCTTTTTATGTGATTTAAAATGTAAGCTTCTGATTAAAAATCTAAGAAATGCTTTTGTTGGTAGCATTTACTAGTTTTTTTCAGCAAATACTGCAATTTTGAATAAATACTTGAATTTAAGTGAATAAACCAGGGATCGAATATAACAATTATTTTCAATGTCTCAAACCAAAAAATCAAAAATCATATAGACAAATTTGTGGGAAAATTGGTTCAAGTGTAGCATTATTATTCTTATGGCCTGAGTTTTAAAAAATGTATGTGCTTTTTAATTTTGTGATTTTTTCCATCAAAAAAAACAAAAATAAAAAAAATTCGCATTTTTATTTTTAAAATAAAAAATTAAAATTATAAAGATCAAAACTTAAAATCAGAATATGATGTTAATTTTTTTAAATCGAAAGTAAAATTCAAAAAATGATTTTTATTATAAAAATCTAAAATAAAAATTAGAGTATAATTGTTGTCGCAAACCAAAATAATAAAAAAAAGATTTTTACAATTAAAACTAAAAATAAAAATCAGGAAATAATTTGTATTCTAAAAATCAAAAAAAAAAAAATTCAGAAAATGGTTTTTACTCTTAAAATGAAAACTGACAAACTTAACAAAAAAAAAAAAAAATTGGTATATAAAAACACGTGCTTATTCGAATGCAACGTTGTGTCAAAATGTGAAGTACTTTCAGAGATTTAAAGATTTTTAAGATTTTTAACAAACGAACATTTACATTTTTATTTATATGGAACATTTTAAAAACAAAAGTCCTTTTCAGATTTTTATTTCAGATTTCAAAAATAAAAATCACTAATTGGTTTTTTCTTTTTTTTTCTTTTTTTTTTTAATAAAAATTATTTTTTGATATCTAATCCTGATTTTAAAAATAAAAATCATTTTCTGGTTTTTATTTCTGATTTTAAAAATAAAAATCATTATTTTTATTTCTCATTTCAAAAATATAAACCATACTTTGATTTTTATTTTTGATTTTAAAAATAAAAATCAGAACATAATTTCTAGCATTTACTAGTGCAGAGTGCTTTAACTTTAATAATAATTTTACTTTCAGTAAATGCTTGATTTTTATTCGCTTGACCCTTGAGGTTTATATCTTTATATATATAAAAATCTCGTATCACGATGTTTGTCCGGGATAAAATCAGAATCTACTCAACCGATCTTGATAAAATTTGGCTCATTGTGTGTAGTTTAGTCCAACTTAAAAGATAGCATAGTTTTTATCTCGATTATTGACCTCAATATTTTTTTATTTCACATTAAAGGTTTATTATACTACTTCCATAAGTTTCTAACAGATGGCGGTGTAAGTTACTTCATCGACACAAAACTTCATTGTTTTTCGATATTGAGGGTGGGTAAGCATCCAGTAGATGGCGTCATGTGTCGATTTCTCGACATATTTGTTTATGTTTACGACATAAGCGTGCTTTTTTAATACTTCGTGTATCATTTTTATAATTTTACTGTGTATTGTGCTGTATATTGTTTGTATATTATCAAATAATAATACAAATCTTTGTATATAATTCTTTTTCGTTGATTTTCATAACATCCACGAAAACGCGACAATAAATTCTCAAACGTGTAAGTATTATTTGTATTTTATTCCAATTAAGGTAAACGCACTAGTAGTGGCCATATTAAGGACATTTTTCGAGTTTTTTCTTGATGACGTGGTCAGCTTTAGACTTTGGATCTTTTTGTGCGAAGATTGATATAAAGTTTTCTTTTCTGTATATGGCAAAGATTTCACATTTCGGTTTCTATTAATTTTTATGTCATAAAAAAATCGATTTTGAAACGTCCAAAATGAATTAGTAGTGGCCAGGGCAAAATCTAGTAGTAGCCACCTTCATGCATCAGTAGTGGCCACCCCAATTTTTTTGAAAAAAACGGAATAAAACTTATGCTTTCTAAAAAATCAAGCAAAATTTATATTAAAAAAAAACGAAAACAAAAAAAAACAATAAGAGAAGTTAAAAAATGCATACAAAGTTTGTGTATTGCCTAGATTCTAGAATGACAACAAGGAAATGGGCTAGAAAGAAAAAAACATTTGGCAACGCACTGGAAATAATACAAAATCAATCAATACATTTGGGCTTTATTCATTTGTCATCTTCATGTGTAAGGTTATGGTATATCCTCAAAGTTCTTCCATTTGCAGCAGTAACACACTTAATTATGATGTAGTTCATATTTGTCTCTGCGATTAAGGCGGTTTTTCCTACATAGGCCTTTCCACATAATATAAAAGCAAAACCTATTTATATCCTATATATACTATACCTACTTATATATATATAGTTAGAAAAGTTAAAGCTGATCCTCGTTAGTCAATTATATATCGTTTCACATATTTTGGAAAGCGCTAAACCAAGTTTTAGGTTTATTTTTTACCTAAGGGTTGAAGGGCTGAAGGTAGGAGCTCATTTCTGGAGTTAAATTTTACCTAGAAGGGGTGATGATAGAGGGAGGTAGTTTTTATTTCTAATTTATAGCTAGTAGCAAGATACGGGGGCCTTAATAGCTCGGATGGTACCGCGACCCATTGGCTGCGAGCCAGCAGGGCGCTAGAGACTGTGGGGTTAATTTCAACCAGAAACTCTGGTAAAATAAAAAGTGGGCTTATAATATTTTTTTTATTGCATCTATCTTCAATTGTTTTGAGTAAAGCGGATGTTGGTAGGTTACCTAACTGGCCACCATGCGCTAAAATACCACCTCAAATGAGACGGACTGTCGTCTGTGTCTTGAAGACGACGAAACTAATATACATAACACATTTTGTGTGCTTGTCCGGCTTTAGCACGGTTAAGAAGAAAGGTCTTCGGTAAGGTGTTCCTGGACTCGGCTGAAGCTCGTTCATCTTCTGTAAAAGACCTTCTGGCGTTCCTTAGGGTAGTAGATCGTCTTTTACTGTAAAGGGGCTTCGGCACAAAAGACCGTCTGGTCGCAGTGCCCACCATGAGGGTCATCCCTAACAATAATAATAATAATAACAATAAAAATCTTCAATTGTAGATCGAAAATAGACTATTATAAATCTTTAAGTTGTTAACGATTTATACAGGGTGTTTCACATAGCGATAAACAAAAAATTGTATGACAGGTGGTGGGGAGAGTTACAGGGTGATTCATAAATTCGGAATTTTCGTGGTACGCACATCATAAGTTTATTCTTATCTTTTGATCTACTCAACGCAGCGCCAATCTTCTTTCGGAATCTCCTTCCAGTAGTCCTTGGACTAGGATATGATGATATGGACGCAATCCCTCTCGATAAACAACCCTCGAAACTTTAACTTAATACTCTACTAATCGTGCTGTGACTCATTTCGTGCTCATTTCAAGGCTTTTTCTGACGAGGGTGTTTATTTGCTGCTCAACATCAATAGAATCTTCCAATGTTCCAGATCGCGATTCCCTGCTGTTTAAAGTTACAGTTCCGGTTTCTCCTAATCTCTGGAAAGTCTATGAAAATACCTTTCATTGAGGTATACATCGATTAGGAAATCTCCTTTGATATTCCTATACAGGCTCTCTTTTGTTTCTTATATCCACGTATTCCACAAAATTAAATTTTTTAAAAATTTTGCCTAAGAACATCGATAGTTATCGATTTGTTTTTCAACTATGATCGATATTCTTTCTGACTGAACCTCATTTATAAAAAAATGTCCATCAGGTATTAGTAATAGAGCGTCAAGATACTTGAGTGTAAACATTGACTAACACAAGCTAATAACGACAATAAAATAAATTACACTAACTTTTTTGCATCAGTAATTAAAATTAATTACCAATTACCAAACAATTTCGACCATTTTTCATAGAAATTTTATTTATGTTAGGAATTTCCTAGTTACAATGCAATAAAATAATAAGGTCAGGTTTCCTTTTTTACCTGGACATGTTGTAACTTTTTGGTCCACCTTTCCAAATTTGATAATAAATGAAAAACAGGTGTATTAATAACATGAATTTCGGAAAAAATCTAGGGAAAATCTGAATTTTAGGAAATTGCTCAACATTTTTTTCGGTTTTGCAGGTGACTGTAGCTACAGTAGTAGGAGGTAGATTAACATAGTTGACATTTTTGGAACGGACATTGGTATAGTAGTTTTTTGATGTGAGTTTGATGTTGCTGCTTTGAGTAGATCAAAAGATAAAAATAAAAAGATGATGTGCATACCATAAAATTTCCGAATTTATGAATCACCCTGTAACTCTCCTCAAACGGTTTAGGATTGCCCCCCCCCCCCCCCCTCCCCGCTGTCATACAATTTCTTTATGTCTAGGTGAGAGCTTTCACCCTCATTTTGGCATACGCTATGTGAAACACCCTGTATTTTACAAATGCTACTCTGCTGCAGTGCTCTGCTGAATCATCAAAATGTAAGGAAAATTCTTATTTATCAAAGTTTCAAGGATATTTTTACAGGAGTGTGAGGATTCAACTGAATTTGGAGGTAGAATCAACCTAATATTGCGGTTGTTTCAAATGCCCGAAGTGCGCTTAAATCTATCGCATTTTGTGGTTGATTCAATGCCCAAAGAATAGTTGAATCAAATAATTTCGAAAAGTTAAACCAATTATTAGAAAATAATTGAAAAAGGGGTCGGTAGTTTCTTAGTGTAAATACATGTATTAAAAAATGAAATGTTATATTTAAAACAGCAATAATAAATTTAATTAGCATGATAGTATGTGGTTGTGAAATTATGGATGGGATTTTGACATCTTATAGTATCTTATATGTTAACCAAAACTCAGTTGAATTCATATCTAAAACTAGGTAAATTAAATTTTATTAAAATAATAACTATAAGTTTGTTTGAAACCTTAAACTTGGTCGAGTTAACAGCGGGCTTGGTTAATATGTTAACCAAAGCTTTGTTGAACTGACCAATAATTCTTTTGAACAAATTCCTAAAAGCTTTATTGAAACTTTCTAAATTTTACCAAATGTTTTGGTTATTAAAAATCTTAAACAAAACTTGGTTAATTTTGTTAGTGGAATTTGCTGAGCAAAAATCAACAGAATTCATTTGTTTGTAACAACCAAAAGTACGCTCAGTAAACTCAGTTTTTAGTACTATTAACCAGGGTTTTTTGTTTCAGTGCGTGTTTACAGCCTGATATCCTATAAAGCAAAAACAAAGCATTGCAACGGGCAATTCACTTCAAGTCCCCATATAACGTTAACTAAAATAGAACTCTAAACTGCGTACTTCAAAAACGTTTGTTTGATAAATTCACTTCAACATACATACCCTGGCCACTACTAGTTCCCGTGCTTGAAATCTAATGGGACCAAGACCGATCGTTATTATTAATCAGAACAAATAAGATTATCAATTAAATGAAAGAATTGAACAATTATGCCAATGTTTTAGTAGTGGCCATCAAGTGGCCACTACTAAATTTCTCAACTATTCTTGCATTAGTAGTGGCCACGGTCAAATTTACCCGTAAAACACTGTTATGTTTTCAAAACAACACTTAAGTAAATTAAACATTCGATTTATTTGTTATAGCTCTATGACGAAATACCCCAGCAAAATTTTACAGTCTGAAGAATTTGTTTTTTGAAACTGATCTCCTTAGTCCAATTCACTAGCAAAACGGCATTCGGCGATCCGTACGGTAGTTTGTGTTTTATCAAGTGAAATTCCTCCGAAACAACTAATGAGCTAAACATGTGGTTCAGGTCTAATGCTATCAGAGGGTGCAGGTAAGGTCCTGTCGCGATTTCAAACTTCTGCGCGCCTTAATAATCTTATTTTGTACACAAAAAGTACAAAGTGGCCACTACTGGTGCAGTGGCCACTACTAGTGCATTTACTTTAGTTAATCTGTTAATTGTTAATCAATTAATTAATTAATTAATTGTTAGTTATTTTATTATCTTTTTGATTTATTTATTATTTAATTTATTTATTAATTGTTTTTATTTTAAACATTTAGCAAAATGCCGCGAAAAAGTCTGACCTCTAAAAAAAACATACAAATTATTATTAAAAATAGTTATAAATTAACGTTATCTACCTCATTCATAAAATTCAATTTTTATATGTCCTTTTATATGTTTTTCTATGTAGTTCTTAATGAATGTATCATTAATTCATACTATAGTCAAATATGAGATGTATAAAATAAAAATTTTAACTTTCCTAAATTCTTTACCGAACACTTTTAAATTTGGCGTAACGTTCCATTCTCAATCCCATAGGTTTTTAGATCAGCTATAACGTTTTTATCTTTATCAGTGAATATTGATTTGACTGATTAGGATAAAATTAATTCAACGTATTATAGCTACTTAGCCACAGCAAAGCGTAGCCAGGTCTGCTAGTTATATATTATAATAAAATTCGTGAAGAAAAAATAAATAAAAATTACAATAATCGTTTAAAGGCTTGGTTACCTCATAAAAAATTAACACCAAATCGCCGTCAGTCATCAAAACGACCGGAAAAAAATTTGCCTAAAAAAAAAAAATCCCTCAAAATTAATTTCATGCAGAAAAGATTTACACCATGCGCCGCGTTATTTTGGACATTGGCGGCGGTGGCGCGATATTGCCCCAAAAGTGCCCCAAGGCCTATGAAGTTATTAAAGGTATTATGAAGCACAAAAAGAGCGAAAAGGTGCCTAGGGCAAAAAAAGGCAAAAGAGCCCCATTCGTCGAACCCACGCGCGCGACGCGCCTCGATGGAGGCGTGTGTTATTATTATTTTTTTTTTTCGGTCCTGGCAGTGAACTGAATAAAATTGTTTGGATCTCTCATAATCCTCTTAAAATTCGATACACAAATTAATTCCCGAATTGAATTAACACGCTCGCTAGGATACAATCCTCCATAACAGGATATGGTTTCTGAGTAAAACGGCTGCTCCTGTAATGCTGCTGCTGACGGCATAGCATATCCTGGATATGGGTCTGATGGCTTCTATGCTCGGTGCTCCGCTGAAATTTCGATATATCCTACCCTTTTCGAGCCTCCGCCCCCCACCCGATATTCGAAAAAAGGTTGGGGGACGATTCATAAATTAAAACGGCTTTAATTTTATAGAATTTCGGGGTTTTAATACTTTTTCCTCTCTCGATCCCTTTGTTAAATTCATGCTGCGGATGAATATTCCATCGAATTTCGGGAATATGCTGGATTTAAGTTTGTTTTAAGCACACACACGCACCTACAGTCACCGGGAATCGAGGAAAATTTTTTAAGCACCAAATCCTTTCTGAGAATGAATTTAAAATAACACTTTAAAATTTCATTTTCGTAGAAGAAGTTGATTTAAAAGACTTATAAGATTAAGGATAAAATAGGATATTTATTGGAAAAGACGCATTATGGTTTTAACGAGTATTTTAAGGTGTATTTATGTATTGTGTAATCTTAATATACTCCATAAAATCACATGCATCTTTTCATTCTTGCATAAAATTTCTTTGATCATGAAAATCTTAAAATGAACATGAAAAAGATCTGTGGCTTCCTGGCATAACCGGATAAACCCATAGCTTTTTCTGAAAATGAGTTAGGAACAGATTACATATCTACTTCAAGTCATCTTCCAAGAATCGTTCAAATCAATTCATGTTTTCTGATAAAATCTCCCATTACATAATCAGATTAATGATGAACAGAATAAGTCGAGTACAGTGGGTTTTCCAATAACACGAATACGTATAAAACGGAGGAAAAATTGTGACCGTGTTTGTACAACACGATAAAAAAATGAGTCAGATTTTATTACATTTTAGCTCCGTTGCTTGGGGAAAAAAATATTTATTATTGAACACACATAAAAATTGTTGTCATGTAATATTATTACATATTACCGGTACCGCATTGGCGATTGAAGAAAGGTATTTTTATTCTCGTACAAAAAAGAATGAAAAGTACTCATTAATAAATCACAATTTATAATAAGCTCTGTTTTCGAAAATAATTCGAATGTTAAACTTTTGATTTTTTTAAAAGTATAAAACACGTTTCCTACTTCAAATTGTTCTTCTATGTGGGGCTAAAGTTCTTTGAATGTCCTTTCAATAACTTCATATTTTGCTTCTAGACCACCGTAAACCCTCGATTTCTTTCATATTAACCCTTATTGTCCCAATTTGTTCGTCAAATTTAAGCTCGGACAAATTTGTTATTTATTTTTAAAAAGTTCTGAAAATTCATACCCAGGTATTTTCAGTAGTACATTCTGAAAGAGCACCTGAAAATTAAAAAATAACACCCCTTCCTATTATATTCTTGAATTAAAAAAAAAATCGAAAGCGATTTCTGAGAGTCAATTTTATAAAAGGGGATAAACTTCATCAGTGTTTCAAAAACACTGTTTTAAGAACTAAAGATTTGTGAATAAATTAAATTCGGAAAATAAATAAGAATGAAACTTATGGTCTAATATACTATCAGTGCTTATGATAGAGTTAAAAATACTTATCACCCCTTTTTGGTTGTTATAAGAGATGAAAATTAGAAAATGCACAGTATTCATTATATAAAGTTGCATATTAATACTTGTAAGGTTTTATGGGCATGCAATTTTCAAATTTTTATATATTCTAGCTCGACAATCATTTTCTGAGAGATAAACAACCCCTAGCATTGATACGTAAATGATGCATATTCTTTCAGACATCAGATCAATTTTTTCGTGAAAATCAGTGTTAAGGGGTTTTTGGAGTCGCTGATTACGAATCTGATGTTAAATTTAAAAAAAATTCAAAATAGTGGATCCAACATGGCGGACATACTTTCGAAAAATACACCAATTTTTATAAAAAAATAAAAAAGAAACAATAAATAATTCAATTTCATCAAAATCGGTGAGACACACCTGAGAAAGTAAATGACTTCCAGCTACTTAAGAAGGGTTCACACTGGGACAATACAATAGGACAAAACATAATTGTGTTGTCCAAACTGCGTAAACTAAAAGGCAACACTATTCTTATTTTCGCGTTGTTCATCTCAAGAACTGTTCGTTTCGATACCAAAACATGGATCCGTGACATCGCCACATAATGTTCCAAATTGTCAAAAAGTTGACCAAAACTGAAAATACTTGAAATTTAGTATACCGGGATTTTTAGTGTTGTTGCTTTCAAATCTCTTATCAAAATTCAGAAATTCAATATCAGGTAACGAAACGTATTCAATTTAATCAGATTTCCACAAAAATTGGCATATGAGGGTTATAGGGACAACTCATTTTATTCTCAGTATGAAAATTTAAAAATTCACGAAATTGAAGAAATACTTAACACAATCGAATATAAATAAAAGTTGATATATCGATGATTTGGGATCACTTACTACATATATGTATATCGATTCTGATATCAAAATGGAATAGTTAACAATTCGAAACCAATATGGTAGATGGTCTTTCAAAAATTGATTGATTTAATTCTGATATCAAAACTGTAAAATTAAAAATAATATATGTTAAAGTTTAGCAATTTCGGACCACTATATTTTATCCGTCCTTTTGAATTTAAAAATATAGTACATAACATAATTGAAATCAACAAGTTCCTAAACCTTTTTGTACCAATTTTTATAAGAATCCTGCGATTTTTTCAATTTCGGCACGCCATATTGGATCCGCCATTTTCAATTTTTAAACTAAAAGCAACCTATATTAAGGCCTAATGAATTCGCAAAATCTATTTACATTTACATTGTCAACAACAATTGCACAGCTAAAAAGCAACATTCGGACTGAAATTGATGAACTTAATGACTTATGTCAGAAAATAATTGAAAATTTTGATAATCGTAGAAGCCTGTAGACGTGTCCACGTTGGACATTTGGACGAAGTCATTTTTCACATATAATTGTTATCGAATACTCTTTATCAAAATAAAGAAATTTAAAGAATCTGAATATTTACTTGTTTTACTTAAAAATACAAAATAAAAAAAAAAAAACATATAGGTCAATTTTGAATGAATCTTTACGATATTCGATATTCTGTTTGTATCAAACAAAAGTTTGCTGATTCCATCTATCGAAGGCAATAATTTGTAGCTCATCTTTTTCCTGTATTTCTTTTTAGCGGTATTCCTCAGGGTTCTTCTATAGAGCCTCTGCTTTTTTTTGTTTTACTATATATTTGTGGATGCTTTAATGATAAAATGGTTAAACTAACTGCTTTACTTTATAGAAATTTATGGTAATAATAATGATCTTAAAAATCTGATGAACTACTTTCAAATAAATAAATCTATCAGTTTGATTTAAATTCAAAGATTAGGATATTTACTGCAATTTTCTCTAATTTAAAGTGTTACACTTTAATTAGAAATGTATTTTATATTGCCATATGTATACTATAAAACAGAAATACCTCAACTAAAAACGACACCTGAAGCTAGAAATTGCCCCGGTGGTAAAACAAACGAAAATTGATCCGCTCTGAAAACTGCTGGGAATTTACAAAATTAGTCCGATTTCTGTTTAAAGGATACGTTTCAGTAGAAATAGCGTTAATAGCATAATTTACAAAATGTCCTTCAGTAAAACCCCCTAAAAGCGTGGCAACGTATCCGTGTTACAGTGCGGCATCGAAATAGCGCCCCAACATCCGCGATTATTTATTTAACCGAAATTGTTAAAGTTGGCCATTTGTCGGACTGCGGTTGATAGCGAGATTTCGGGCACGAATTGGTTCACATTTCACCTTTTCCATCCCCTAACCTGAAAAGCATGCATGTGAGACATTTGTCACGTGACCGCAGTTATTTCATGCAAAACAGGAAAATCGCCAACCTAAACTTATTTGACTGATTTCGCTAATTTGATCCCGTGAAATGATTCATTTCATTGGGAAGCGGAGTGGCTATTTTAGGGAGCGCCTCTGTAGAGGTCCCAGCAACAAATGGTTTAGCAACGCGTATCCAATTTATGCACGAATTGATTGGATAGGTGTTGTGAATGGATATGATGGAAATCTAACAAATTAGGCACTTTTCCTTCTCTCGTTAGCTTAATAATGGGGAAAATATAAATTCAGAGCATTTTTGAGATGAGGGCAAAAATCTTGTCCTCGGGATACGTCGAAAAAAAGTACTAAAAAGGCAAATGGACAATTTATGCGACAGTCGTCGACACACAAAAAAGAAAAGGATGATCCTAAGCAAGGACAAATGCCCTGCATCGCTCAAAGAGAGGATTTTGGTCGAGCGTTGGACCCATTTACATATAATATGCATTTTATCGCACTTGTCTCCGCCAAAAAAAAAATTCTTTGTCGACTGATGCAGAAAAGCTGGACGAAATTTCTTTTGCCCAGACAACGAAATCAAAGTCCACTGGAAATATGAAGACGAAACGGCGTGATAATATAACATATTTTCGTGATGAAAGTTGCTGAAAAAAGGAATTTTATTCTTGGTTTTTTTTGGCGGAATGTTGAATTATTTTTTTTTTTACTTATATAAATTTTTTTGAAGTTATGATTTTACTCAGCCCGGCTAGAACGTTCTCATCACACAGACCAGAACCATAGTCGACGACACAAAGAATCGTAAAAAAAAAAAAAAATTTAAAGATTTTCTCGCAGGACAGTCAACCATATGCAGACAAACTTTTCATATTTTCCTCATCAACTTGAAAATCTCGAGGACACGTTTTTTTTTTTTTTTTTTTGTTTGTGGCTTGGTATTCCTTTTTGGTTAGAGTATGCAAATTATATGCTGCCCCAGGGACGAATGGACGTCCTTTTCATAAAGAAAAGTTATCGTTAGATGTGGTGTACTGTATGATATTAGTTTCCATGGTGTCATTCTGGCCACCAACATCAAATCGACAACGGACCATCGTATAGCACCCCACTGGTGGGGTATATTTTTCCGCGGCGACAGGGATAAAGCCCCACTCGAAATTCAACCCCCCTGCTGCTGCTGCTGCTGTTAACATGGGGTTTCAACAATCTGAATACAAATTGAGACATTCTGAGGGCGATGACGACTCAAGTTCTCGTTAAGTTGAATTGCTTAAATGAATTCAGTTTGATCGTTCCCCACAAACAAATAAGTTTTTCGTTCTAAATTTTCAGAGAAAGGTTTTTGGCAGAAGGAAGAAGGCTCTCCATCCTAGCCTTTATCAAATTGTCTATTCTGTCCCACTTTGGACCAAGCTTTGATTTAATACAAATATTTATTCGTGCCAGGAAAACACTAGACGAGACTGCTGGTATATACTTAAAATTATTTTCGAAAAGTTTGATTTGAGCTGAGCTATTTGAGAGTAAACAGACAAAACTCTAATTAAATGGGGCATATTCACACATACAATATTGAAAAGAAATAAATGGACTGGAAAGCACTAATTTGAAACTTTGTGTCTGTGGTTTTAATGTTCGATAGTTAGTAGGAAGAAGGTCTTTTGATACAGATGCTGTATGTGAGAATTCTGTTCACAAAACCACAACCACAAACCATTTATTGATAGACCAGAGATTTGTGGGATTTGGGTTTAATTTCATTAATAAGACCGATACCACAATATTCAGTGTCTTTAAGCAAATTTACTGTGAATAATTGCAATTTTAAAGGACCTCTGATTTGCTTTCATTTAAAATATTTGAGGAAAGAAAATATATCATTTATATTTATATAGTTATGGGTATAGGATATGCATAGAAATTCATATCTTTACTGTTTTATACTGCAAATAAATAAATTCTGTATTTACTAAAAAAAATGTCAGCTTAATGGAAACATACAAAAGAAGCACAACTTACTTAAAAGCTTAAAAGATTAAATTAAAGTTCATTATCCTGTGAATTTTGCAACATGCTGAGATGTGGGCAATTTCTAAAATTTGCCTGCATCTGGAGAGAGATCTAGATAAAAAGCTGAATCTTCATTTTGTAGAGGGAGCTCTATATAGATCATTAAAAAAAAAAACGCAGTTTTATTCAGGCGGAAGTCGAACGAGGTTTGCAGCAATATAAGCTGAAATAGAAAGAAGCAGACACAATTAAACAGCTGATGAATAAAAATAATGCGGCTTAAATCGATCAGTTTCAGGTGATCACGAAAAGAGACAACAAAAGGTATATGCCCGTCAGATAATAGATAGACCCTAGATGTGGAAAGAACACGTTTACAGGATTGGCATTTTTAGACGTGTTTATATCCAAGAAGTTTTTACGGCACCATATGCAAAAAGAATCCAGATCCTGTAAAAGTTAGAGGTCAATCGTGAAGGAAATTTTTCTAGAGATCTTCATCGGCATAAATTGAAAGGTCCCAATATTGGATAATGTACTCAACAGCCAGAATAAACATCTGTGGACTCAGATGGCTACCTTGACGGACCTCTGAACGAACTATGTATAAAAATGTTTGAGGTTACTGTGTGTCAGTTGTAAAAAAAAAAAAAAGTTCATGTTTCTTATTTAGCTCCAATATGTCAGGGCTTCGAATTTGTATTTCCACTTTTATTCAGAGCATAAAATAGCCTCACAAAAAAAAGATGAAAATTGTCAGAGCCAAAAAACAGGTTGAAAAATAGATGAAAAAAGGGTGCAAATGAAATTAAGCTCCAAGAATAGTTGTTTGATCTTAGTGAAACGAATTATATAAATTTTAAGGTGTATCACGATTAACTTAAGGGTAGACATTAGCGTCCATCAAATAGACTTGGAACACACCGAGAGGGGATAAAATTGACCCCCATATTTTACCCAATTGATCAAAAACAACAAGGCTAATGGAAAAGCTCGAAATATCTGTTTTGTCAAAGTGACAAGAAACTGCAGAAGATTTGACGTAACACTCGAAAACCACCCCTATAGGGTTACAAGAAACAACCCCTGACTTCAAGTGGCGCGGAAAAAACATTAAATCTAACATAATTCCCATTTCTATGGATACTACGATCGGCTAAAATCGCGCACTACTATAACTCGTAAGTAAGCACTCAAGTAACACCAATGACACCCCCATAGGGGGTGAAAACTACCTCCATACAATATGTAACTCAAAAAACTCTTCAGTAACTGCTAAAAAAGCTCGAAACGTCTCAGTTTTGTGAAGAAGAGAAGAATCTACAATAGTTTTGACTTAATTTTTGAAAACTTTCCCTATAGAGTTCCGAGAATCTACACCTAGCTTCTAATGGTCTTTAAAAATCAAATAGAAAATAGTGAAATTTACAAGTTTCATACTAATATATAACAAATTTTGTTTTAACTACATTTTATACATTTAAACCACCCCTTTCAAGACGCTCTTGGTTTTTTTTATCACCGCTAGGTGGCGATGATGCTCCACAGTTGCGCCCACTAGTAAGAGCGTCCGGGAATGTTTAAATAATAGAGTGATCCATTTTTAATAAAAAAAAGTAGTTCCTGTAATAAATCTAAGGGCATCTCCAGTTGTCGTTAGCCTGTCTCGCACTTGCTTGTAAAGAGTTCAGAATTTTAGGTTATGGTCTATTGTTTATTTTTTCTCTTCTCTTCACAAAATTCAGAGGTTTCGAGCTTTTCCAGCAATTACTGAAGAGTTTTTTGAGTTACATATTTTATGGGGGTAGTTTTCACCCCTGGTAGGGGTGTTACTGTTGTTACTACAGTAGATAGTTTACATTTCAAAAATATATATCATTAATAATTCATGTTCCTCACTATATTTTTAAATTAATGTTTTGTATTAAATAGGTTTAATTTTTTTATAATAAAATGGACATGAATATACATTTTCCCAATCTATCCATTAGTTTTCACACATTCCTATTGGACACACCCTGCATACCATGCTTTTTTCGAAAATCGATTTTCGAGCCAAACCATGGCTTTTTTTTCGATTTATGATATTAAAATTTATATTTTTTAAGAAATTTTAATTGTTAGGTATTATAATTGGTCCAAATTCGGAGTTTTTGGAATGGAGAAATATCGGTGACGTACCGTCTGTGCTCTGCATATAATAATAATAATCCTCTAAAGATGCTGGTTAAGTTTAAATTATACAATGTCCAGTAACATATTAATAGTTTAGCACAACCTGAAAGATAAGAAAAAATAAATCCATTGTAGTTCTCGTAAAACTGCATACGAACAATAGAAATAAATATAAAAATTACCCCTACAAGAAAAATCTGGTAAGTTATCTTAAAACAGGGCGTCACCGATAAAAAAAAAACAAAAAAAAAAATAAAACCCGTAGTCCTTCAGCACCGCAAACAGCATCCTAAAGTCATAAGGCGCCCTTTTCTGTGTCACTGGCGAAAAATCACTGACCACATTTTATTTGCCCTCTGTATCTCAGCCGGGGCAAATAAAACTTTTTATTGGATCGCATGAAAAACACACAGAAAGGACCTTTCAATCGATAAACTTTTGCCCTTCCTCTAGCCGCTCCTCTTCAGGAAAATCTACTTACCCCAAACAGCCAAATAGCAGACAAGATGTCGCCATTATCTCCGCCCGGATCCATACGTTCCCATCTAATGCCACTTGTATAAGCCAAAGGGTGGCCCCATAAAAATTTGTTTGCTGTGGCTCTTGGCGGTTGTTGGGGAGAGGGGGCGGCGGGAGCCCTACCGAAGGAGCACACAAAAAACTTTTTTATGGGTGTCTCTCATATTTTTGATCATTCGTTCGTACGCTAGCTTCACATCATCCTTTGTCCCCCCCTACTTTAGCCCTACTCCCGGGCCCTTCGAAAATGGGGGGGGTCTCGACTGGGGCTAGTGTCTCGTAATATATTCCATGTGATAAAAAGTTCATTGGAATTTGAATGGGCGACATATTTAAAGTAAGGTATCCCATGGAGGTGTGCCAAGTTTTTGGGGAGCACGGCATTTTACCCAAAGTAGGAGAAAGAAGAACCCTTTCGGTGTCGTCTTATGTCGCAGATTTGTATTTTCAACAATTCACCAGTGCCATATTTAAGGGATACGGAAACATGATCAGATAAGTTGAGGGCAAAACAGGAATTTTCAAGAGGTAGATGGGGGGGGGGGGGGGAAAGGATTACTGCTCCTGCTAAGGGTCACAGCAAAATCCGGCAGGTGCTTTGCTTATTTCTCCTATTTTAAGGTTATAGAACCCCCGACCCGAAAAGAACCTTCCTGATAGTTGAACTTTCCGAGGGAAAATTAAATTTTTCTCTTATTTTATCCCCTGTTTTATTGGACAAAAGGGACACACTATGGTTTCATGCCGAAAATAGGTTGATAACAGGTGATAAGGATAAAAGGGATTTTACCTGGGACAAGTGAAAATCTGAAAATGCTCACGTCCATGAAAGGGAACAATGATGGTATCATAGTTCGAAAGGGTATAATTTTGGAAAGATCCCACTTCTGGCACTTATTTTGCGGTGCGTGCCTCGTTTGACCTTCATTTAAACTGATGAAAGAAGGGATGTTGCCTAGCTCCCTCTCCGCCCTCCTTGCATACTGCATCTATCTACGTTATGGAGCATATAGAAGAGCCCTTTTTTCAAGCAGTCCTTCTCAAGATTCCCTCTGACAAAGTCTACTCGTCCTTGCTAAAAGGAGAAATTTAGAGTCACAAATTTCACTAAAAAAAAATTAAAGTTTGGGACTCAATTTGAAGCTACTAAAGGAATTCCCTTCAATTTCAAAATTCATATTCCCCTCCCTCGGTAAATAAATGCATTCGTTGAAGGTTTTTTTTTTTTTCTTTTCTGGACGGATGTCTGTCGAAGTTGAAGAAAAACGTCCGCGGCCCAATTCTGCTGAGAGAGCTGCTGCCCTGCCCTTTCTCGGACGATGATGACGACTACGACGGCCAGGCCAGCATAATAAGGCATTCACGGGCTAACCCAACAAGGGAGAGAAGTCCTGAAAAGAAATCAGATTCGGTTTATGAGGATCTCATTAAATTAGCCCTGAATAAACCTTTATTCCTGTTCCACTTCCATATCATTATATTGGCTAGTATTCAGGGCTTCACAGGGCGAACACAAGTCGTGCCACCAACAAAATATCGATATCTATAAAAGTCAATCAAACGAGAGTTTCGCTGTAAGCCTGCGGAGGTGGGAGAGGGGGGCTCAAAGGGCCGAAAGGGGGGGAGGGCTAATGGAAAAGTTCATTACGGGCAGCAAACTTAAGTGAAGCAGACTTTTAATTAAAGCTAATGAATTCTACCACTTTGCTAAAGTTATTGAACTTCTGGGAGAGGTTTTCAAAGAATTCGCCAGCATGTGCCTTTGGTGGGGATGCTTGGAGTGGTCTCGGGTACCCAAAAGGGGGGTTCTCCTGATGACGATGACTACGACGACGACAACGACGACGGGGTAGACGTTGGTGGTTCCCCGCACGTTGACGAAGAACGTCGTAGTCGGTGTGATGGATCTGGGACTTCGTCAACATGTAACTTCGTCCCATTTCCTGTGAAAGGGCACCCGGGGTATAGGGTACAAGGGCACAGACGGGGATGGGGGAGGAAAGGGGAGCGACAGGACACCAGAATCCGGCCGGCATACGACACATCCTCAAAGGGAAGTTTATTTCAAGAGCACTTTGCTGGGTGTGAAAGATTGCCTCAACCGACGAACCCTGGCGCTTTTCAGCTTCTGCATTATTCTCGTACGAGCATACACATAAATATTCGTTAATCAACGTAATGTACACACCGTTGAATTATGCTTACATGAACAGCGGCTTACCGGGATGATGACGACGGAACTGGGATACGGGGATGAGGACCACTGGACCCCATGGACAGAGGGAGGATTGCTGGATTTTAATGAGAACATTTTTGGCTAACATCACATGAATTTTTGGTGATGAAAGCGAGAATTCATTTAATTCAACAGTTTATTGCCTTCCAGGCACGTAATTAGGAAAAGTGTTAGATTCAACTGAATTTGGACACTTACTCTGTGCAATGAACTTTTGAAGTTGATGAAATTAATGCTTAAAGTGTTATTGATTTTGGAACAAATTTTTGAATTTTTAATCAACATTTTCGGAATTTGGGCCATTTTTCAGAAAAAAAAAATCAAATAGGGTATTTTAATATTTACGTTATCTTTTTATTTTGAAGTAACTTGTAACTAATATATTTAATAATAATAATAAATATATATACTATATATAAAAAGTTCACTTTTCGGGCAGGAATAATTTTTTGAACCCCTCGTTTTAAAAAAATTTATAAACTAAAATAAAAAAAAATGCTATATAAAAATTTTATAAACGTTATAGTTGTGTTTATTGCATCAAATATGAATCCAAGTGATAAAGCTTTGTATTACACTTTTTAAAAATTTTGTTTTCCTTTAAAAAATGCTTTTTTAACCCCTATATAAAAAACAAGACCAATAGTAATAAATGGCAATGAAATACAATCATTTAATGGATTTATTTTTCGCGCTCCACAATTATTTTAAATCCCTGCATACGAAAATTGAAAAAGAATGAATAAATTATTGAAAAATATTTATTATTAATTTCGAAGTAAAATTTTTATAGTTTATAAAAAATTTGGAATTTTTTAAATGTTAATTTCCCAAACCCTCCCCCCCTCAAAAAAAAGTCATTTCATTCATTTTGAAAGTGCCTGAAGCCCATTTACAGCCATCAAAATTATTATTATTATTATTATTATTTTTTAAACAATATTTATTTTGCTAATTGGGTTGGTAAATTATACACCCTATAATTGTATGTAAATTATACACCCTATATTAAGAACTAAGAAAGTACCTCTTATACTATAGTTTAATATCGAACGAATATGACTACCAATTCTGCAAATTACACTTCAGATTCGTGATCAGCGATCCCAAAAACCTCCACATACCAAATTTGGCGTAGATCGGTTGATTTTCGAAAATCTCGTCCGCCATATTTGGTCCGTCATCATTTTGCAACTCTGACTTCAGATTCGTGATCAGCGACCCCTAAAACCCCCACACACCGAATTTAGCGTAAAACGGTTGACTTTTGGAAATCGATATTTCTGACCCGGTTTTTTGAGGTTAGGAAAAAAACATGACGTGCCACCTCAATTCTGACAGTGAATTTGGATTCACGGAGTTCTTTTACATAAAAATTTACATCTGAATATGAAAAAAAGAAATTCCTGTATTTTTCCTTGTACATTTATCCGGATTTTTGCTATTTTTTACCTGTTTTTTGAGATTAGGAATTAACTGTGATGTGATGGCTCAATTCCGACTCCAGATTCGTGCTCAGCGCGCGAAAATACATCGAAAACCATATATCGCATGTAAAGTACAGACCACTTATCTTTTTTTGTGTGGCTGTGTTATAGGCGCCCTAACACTTCTTATATAGTATAGGTATTTTTAAATTTTAAACACGATCTTATAACGTTTACATATAAAGAAAAAATCTGGCTGATTTATGTTAAAATGTAATTTGATCCAAATTCGCTGCATTTTTAACATAATGTGATCTAGATCAGATTTCACAATTAATTTTTCATTAAAATTTAAATTTATGAATTTGAAATGATTCATACAATAATGAAATTTGCAATTTGATGTATTAATTTATTATTACATATACCGACTTTGCGTCAAAAAAATAAATCCAATAAGAGTTTGGATACGTAAAAATCAATAAAGAAATAAAAATAAATCTCAAAAAGATCCGTTTCCTTGTAGTTCTGCTCTTAGTTATGTTCCTTAAGGGTTGTTATTCAGAACGTCTCTCAGCTCGTGTGAGACATCAACAAGGAGAATGAGATTTATAGGCTCATAATAAGTAGAAAAAATGTCAATTTGACTAATTTCCACGACAAATAAGCTTTTTCTTTAAGCTCTCCAGTGATCGAACTGAGATAAAATGCAATAGGTAGATTAAGTACGGAATAGCTTCAAAATTAATTTTTTTTTCCAATCATGGATTAATAATAAAGAATAAAGTTTTTATAATAATACATAATCTGTTTTGAAAGGCCTACACATTCTGCGCTTGCTTAGTTCATTTATGTTAGTTCTCTAGTTCAGATCCTGTTTACGCCCTTGTTGAGTTTGTTAAATAAAAATTTTTAAATACAGCTTAGATTTTTCATTGTTAAATACTCGTAAGAGCACTTTGCTAAAATATCTAAATCATGTACACATGCAGTGAGAGACTTTCTCTTTATATAGGATTACAGAAAATCCTTGCATTATCCAATCTCAGCAACGCAAGCGTGTTTTTGCTAAGTGCTAACACCCTGGCACAAGTAATCATATTCCGAAAATTGAAAAGTTTCGTCGTCCTTATTAATAAAGGAGGGAAATCAGTGCTTACAGCAGTTTTGTCCGCTTAATAGCCCGGCTTAGAGCCCGAATAGATTAAGAAGTTAGAAGCTTTCCGGGGGAGGACAAATCCCATGCACAGTCAGTGACAAGTTAACAGGCAACAAATCCCCACTGGTGGCCAGAAGTTATCACGAATGTGATTAAGTCCTGTGCCCATTACACACATGTCCCTCGGGAGAGCTCCAGGGGACTAAGCCGACAGGAGCGTCCCACCGAACACTCAAACCCCGGTATATGGTCTGGCTCGAAGGACAGCGAAGCGTCCAGAATTATTCCTGGTCAGCTGGAAGGAAAAGAAATATCAAAATTCACACACGGAATTGTGCTTTCAGCCCTTCCTTAGTCCTTAGCCGCGCAATTTGTCTTCTTTCTACTTTTGTATATGGTGTATATAATTTTTTTTTCTTTCCACCCTCGAGTCTGTGTTTAAGCGCCTTTTGCGCAAAAAACGACTCTCCCCAGCCCTCTACACAACTCGCGTTTTCACGAGCATAATTATGCTGGGAATCGTGTCAGTTTACAAGCTGCCGCCCGAGTGTGGAGCCGAAGTGCACACCTTTAAGTCTAATTCCGGCACCGAGCCAGAGCCCTTCGAGCCCTTCGAGCCCTTCGAGCCCTTGAGTGGTGCGGTGGTGCGCACTTGGGGCGGGTTTTATCACCACCACTTTATGTCGTCAGCTATAACTGTCCTACAGCGGAAGATGGAACAGCCGCGGGGTGGGGATGATGAGGGGATGTTACTAGAAATAGGTCGCGATGCCGGGGGAGTATTTATTTTTTTTGTTTTAACATTTAGTGAAAAATTGAACCCAGCCATGCATACACAACACCCACATCCCAGCCATCGAGCGCTTCGGTGCCTTTTTATGTTTTAGGAAATCTACCATCCTCCCACCCACCCTGTTCCATCGCATCCCCTCCCAAAACTTTATCCATCCTCACTCCTCGCCGAAACGTCGGTCCCAAGTAAGGTTGCCACCTGTAGTTTTTTTTAGGAGTACGTCTTTAAAATAAAATGTACTCTAATCTTAACAGCAATCTAATCCTAAAAGGCAATAGATCTTATTGGTCAGTTAGTCCCATTAATTGGTCAGGGATATTTTTTTTAAATTCTTTTGTTTTTAAGATCCTTCAAAAATTTTTGGAACCAATTTTTCCTAATAATATTTGATTATAAAAAAAATTATCCAAGGAAACAAACATACATAAAAATATTTTTTCTATAAATTCGAATTCCAAAAAAAAAGAAAGTTCCTTCAAATATTTTTGAAATCTTATAAAAAAAAAAAATAATAATTAATATGCATAAAAATATTTTTACTATAAATTCGAAATCCGTAAGAAAAAAAGAAATTAATCTTCTATTGACCGAATTTTTTTCTTAAGGGTTCTTTCAACCTTAAAAATGAAAAAAAAAAATTGTTTATACAATAACATTTTTTGTTTTACAGACGGAATCAAGATATTGTTTTGAAATTTTATTCACACTTTAATAGTACAAAAATCAAAAAGATAGGTAACAAATTTTCCGATTTTCGTTACGACCTCAAAAATGTTTTTTTTTTTAAAAAAGCGGCCACCATTTGGTTATTTTTCAGATATTACAAACAGCCGAAATTTTTATAGTTAGAAGATATTGACAAAATTCCGTGTTGAGCCCTTGAGAAGTTTTTGAAAAGTATATTAGTTAGTGAAATTTTCACTGTTACTCAATTATTCATAGAAACCCCAATCAAGCCACTGAAAACACACAAAAAAAAAATGAGAAAGTGTCCTTGCTGTCCCTAACCCATTATTTGAAAAAATTTAAAATTTAAGAAATTGTTAGAAAACAATTTCATTATTCAAAATCTTATATCAGTCGATTAACAATGTTTCGGTGTTCAAAAACACACACAACCTTGTACTAGTTCAAAATTTCTAAAAGGTGGCAACCCCAATCCCAAGGCCAGCATTCAACTTAAGGTAAACTTATTGAAATTATACCTTCCGCTTAATGGTAAGGGCGTTTTTACCTGTCCCTTTTAATTACAAAGTTGTAGAACAGCGAACGGCGAGATAATTTTTATGGTGTCTTAATGATTTCCTCCCGCGGGGTGTCGTCGTCGGTCGTCCCCGGTGCACAGCCCCCCAAGCCCTAGGGGCGACTTTGCGTGTTAAGCCCCATTAATTGCTTGTCGCTCGCTTCACGGGAGTGATTCCTGTAAACACTTCCAGGAAGCAACTTTATGGGAAACTATAAATCATGGGCTAGTTTGAATGGTGGGACATTTGTAAACACTTCTGAAAGACGTTGCCGTGTGGCTGCTTCAATCTGATTCTTTTATTATTATTTTTTTTTTTACTTTTTCCTACTACGGTTTTTTTTTTACTTTTTTCTTTATTTGTCGTCTTTTGTGTCCCTCCCCCATTTTCAGGTGGTGAGAGTAAATATTTTGGCGCCGAAAAAGTTATCACCGGAAAGTTTTGGGGTAAACAGGACAATAATTCAAAAGAACAAGCACTTTGGATAATGGATGGTCGAGAAGCTGGTTAGCACCAAATTCTACATAATGGATACAATTAATATTATTTATTATACATATTTTAGATATTTATTGTTGAAATTCTAATTCCCCATTGTATATTTCACTGATTTTAGAATATTTATTGTATAATATTCATTAATCAGAAATAAATTTCGGTGATAGTAATGCTTAACCAAATTTCAAAACAATAGTTTGAAACTGAAAATTCTGTTTTCAAACTATGAAGTGAAATTTTTGTTGAGTTATTTTAATAATATTAAATACAAAAGGATAACACGGAACGAATATCCAATATTAGCCATGATAGACTAAAAACAATTTATAATATACAGGAGGAAAACCTCTCTGTAAAAAGCGTTGTTTAGGAGCTACAGGCAGTGTACGGATACTTTTTTCATTCAACACCCTTTTGGAGGCTTTTGAACGTTGACAATTTAAAACTCATGATGAAAGCAAAGTAGAAAAATAGTTTTCTATCAATTGATACCATAAAGAGGTATCATAATATTGTGTTAAGAAAATCACAGGGTGTGAAAAAGTATCCGTACACATAATACTGCCGTAGCTTCAAAAGGACGTATTTTAGAGTAGGGATTGGAACAGACATTGATCAAAAGATTCCCTAAAATCAATTGGCATATGTTGTAACACATCGTTACGGATCACCCTGTACATATTTTTCTTTCACGTCATCGACAAGTACCTAATATTAAAATTTGAATGATTTTATCAAATAAACAAATAATTTAACTAATATAATAATATAATAGGTATAATAAATTAAATAATCAAAAATTATTAAGAAGTTTTTAAACATATTTTAAAGAATAAATTCCGCAAATACACAAATTTGAATCGAAAGACACAGAGTGAAATTTTCACAAATAAGCAATTTTTTAGGCAAATATCTAAGAAAAAGGAAAACAATTCTGGGAGAAAAATCCATATGTCCTTCATTTTTTTTAATTTTTGCATAAAATAAATAGTACAAATACATTAAATTATGTACTTTTCGATATTCTTTCGAGCATTTCAATAAATATTTATTAAACCTGTAAAACCAACTCTTGAAAATTGCGTCATTTTCACGAAACCCAACTAGACGTAACCCCTTAATCATCATTTACCCACTAAAGGTCCTATCTGAAGGAGGTAGTCCTTCTAATTACAAGTTTTACAATTAACCACATCTCATCGGCATTCGGGCACTCAATAAAAGCATAAATCATGATCGAAACCATCTCGAGCATTTAAACGCTTGACCTGTGCCTGACACTTTCCGACATCAGAGTGTCAAGTGCCACAAGTGCCCCCAACGAACGAGATGGATATTAAGCATCAAGCAGAAGGGGTCCAGAGGCGGCATTCTGGGCTTCTCTCACAGCATCCGACGATGAGATGACTACCTCTGGCTGATTAGCAGAAGTGGGATTCTACGGCCCCTCAAATCATCCATGGAACATTAGAAGGGATCAAGGTATCAATTCAGACTCAGGAGCCCCCGAAGCCCGAAAACAAAGGGTGGGCTCTAGTAGTAGTAGTAGCAGTAGACACATGGGGGCCACTCGACAGTCGAGTGGCCGTTTAAAATTTTATCGCGCACTTGGGCGAGGGTAAGGGTGATTTTTCACGAAAATTGGCTCTGATATATTTCCTTCTCATAAGGCCATGTCCTCGGCTCGATTATTCATGGCCTTCGAGCTTCTGGCTGGCATCCTAAGGGAATATCTAATATTTATCGCGCAGTTCTCCTCCCCCCAGTGGAGGGGGGATATCTGGGGGGAAAGGGACTGCAGCAGTAGCACCAAATCCGATGCGGTCGAAGGGCTAGAGTTTTGGGAGGGAAGGACGGGTACATGAGTGTCCTGCCAACTTAACGTATTACAGCTTCCGATTTTAACGATATCAGTGGCGACACTGATGGGCCGCGACGTCGACCGACTCCGAGATGCCGTGCCAACGGCAACGGAGCCCCCTTTTCTTGGAGCAGCCCCAGAACAGCATACATATGATAGTGGAGTTGTCGTGTCGTTCGACGCCAGAATGTCTGGAAATATAGAAAAATGTGTTTTTCCAGACGAACTATTTAAGGGGCAGAAATAGGGACTTTAGTGCCCGTAACTGGAGCATAGTCTGGAGTCCTTCCTGTGCGCCATCTCTTTCTCTGTTATAGTATGTAGTATGCTACTAAGTCCTCAAAAAAAAAAAACTTACTCTATATCCCGGATTTTTATCCCTAAAACCCGGAATCGTCTCTTCTCCTAGTTCTAGTTCTGGTTCTGATCCTGGACCTGGACCCAGACCAAACCCATCCACATGCCCGGTGTACCATTCCATTTCAAACAAAAGCCGTCTTGGACAAACATAACTTTGTTGTCGTCATGTTTGCACAATCCTTTTCATGAAATTATCCCTTCCATCAGGTCCTCCCAATGTCTACAGACCCCATAAAAGGATGGCAAACATTGCCAACGACTTTTTCATGGAGGTATATTAGTACAAGCGCCCGGTTCTTTTTTCATTTTTTTCTTTCCAACGATGCAGCGATATGCAGCTCTGTGCTGCACCGACCGACCGACCGCCATGGGTATCGATTAAAAATTCATGGCTGCGACTCGTTGCACTAATTTAGATCTCATCTGGGGATAAGAGCCGGCTGTAGCCCTGCGGGGCAGGGTCCTTTACAAAATGCCCTTCTAGTGTAATTTATCCCCTTCTCGAGCAGTTGTTAACAGACAAAACAACTGTTGACTTTGGGACTGATGGGCTGCCATCCACTCGCCAGAAGGACACTGACATGGGGGGGGGTGGATGCAAGTGGGCGCGGGGTTGCGGAGCTGGGTCCTCTCCTTCAGTTTGGCGGGCAGTCGCCATGAGGAGGTCATCGTGCGATTTTCATCGATTTCAAGAATTTCATCCCTACCCCTACTCTCAGTGTGGTCGAGGCAACGTGAAATTTTCATTGTTAAGAGAAAATTCTCAGGTCATACGGAGGAATGGTCAAGGAGATTCCTTGCTTAATAGATGTGAGTGGGATCACGACTGGACATTGGTTTTTCTCCTGACCTACAATTTATTGCATAATTTTATTATCTATTTTTTTTATTTTAATCTATACCTCAGGATTGAACTACGTTTGGGACCGCTGCGACTCTGTCTGTCCTTTTCTTTTCTTTTTTTTAATTCTATAAATGACTAAAATACGGATTTTTTAAATTTTTAACCCAATTTTTCTTGAAAAAGTGACTTAATAATAAATTTTTTAAAGGAACAATCATCATAACATCTAGTGTTATTTGCGGTAGAAATGTAAAATTGATATGCACTCAATGCATTTGTTCCTCTATTCCTTTATAAAATTTTTGTCTGTTTCTCTTTTCACACATCCTGTCTGTCTGTCTGTCTGTCTGTTTTACTGTCCACTTTTATATATTTTTGATCCTGTCCACCTTTTTCCTAAAATTGTATAACTTTATTATTAAATGTACTATATTACCAAATTAAAAATTGTTTGGCGCTATTACATCAACCATTTTTATCAGTATAACTTCATATATCACTCCACAATATTTTTATAATTTAATTTAACAGCACCAATATTTAATAAACTTATTTAAAACCTCATTAAAACCGAATGATAATGAATCAAAAATAAAATAAACTTATAACAACAAATTCTAATGAAAATGATGAGCCCACCAATTAATATTCGCCAAATTTCTTTGAACTATGAATTGTGTTCATGTATTATGCATAAATTCATAAATCATAAGATTACTCCATAATTAATGTGTACATTTTTTTAAAGTTATTCATAACATATGAATATAATTTGTAAATGATATGATATTTATGAGTTTTCCTGGTACTATGCGGGTATACAACAAATTCAAAATCGCAATGCTTATTAAATGAATACCTATGTAGCATGATTTAATAATTCAAAATCTGCTTTAATCATTCCTACTTAAAGGGGCAGTAGACAGTATAGTAAAAAGGTTTTTTAGCCTGTTTTCCAAACAATGATTTTAAAGATGCAGGGTTATGGAAATCAGTAGTATTTCGTTTAATAAAAATAACATTTTAAATGCGTTGCGTACTACTGATTCAAATACTTTGCCTTATCATAGATAATGATTTTAAATCATAGTGTATACACCAGTGTTTTTCTCTGTTTATGAAATTTTGTTCTTTATTTAAGAGTGAAAAACAAAATTGAATAAATTTAAGCATACATTTAGGCGTATTCTTCATAAGGATATGATTTCATATCTATAGAAAACGATATAAGCTCTAAACAATAATTATAAATTTAGGATCAGTAACTCTTGGCTGAATTTCATACTTAATTTAAGGAAAAATTATGTGTATCATAGATACTATATATGATAACTCTTTCAGTGATGAAAAGGCATTCAAACATTTTTCTAAAACAATCCATAATCAAATAGAAAGTGTAGCTAGCTTTTTTGGTGCCAAAACTGGTGGAAGCCATCTTTCAATTTAAATTAAACAAATTGTAAAAGAAATATCTTTTCTTAGTATTTAAAGCCGTAGCATGTACTTTAGAGTAATACATAGTTATCTTTTAAAATAAGCAATGTTTAAAGCTTCCTCCTCCTCCCGTTTAATTAAAATCAACTCTGCTACCGCATCAGAACCCCCGAAAATGCGGTAGTACCTAAATCCTAGACTCAGGATGGAGTCCAGATTAAAACAATGAGATGCCAGGCATATTTCATCCCCTCATTTAAACCTCAGCCCCACACCCCAAAAATTTTACATTGAAATATATTTTTGTACAATTTCCTCGGAACGTTCCGAGCAGGGCAGAACTTAATTTTCAGCGATATCTCACTATTTTTCTGCATTCGGGGGGACGCTAGAATAAGTTTAACTAGATTATCTTGGAGAATGCGAAGGATTCGGTAACTACACATAACATACCTAATGAAGCCGGGCGATGGGGCGTTTAAGGGAAGCATTTCAAGAAACATTTCGCCGCTTCGAAGTGCACTTTAAGGCAGTCTAATTAACTCAAGCAGAGGAAACAGCAACGAAACGCCTTGGAGAATAGCTCCAGGACTTTTGCCATTCCTTTGCTGCCGCTACTGTTGCTAGTGGGGCGATGTTGGAGCTCCGACTTCGGCTCCGGCTGCTGCTGTCTGTGGTGCTGGCCGCCGCGCTTCAAAGCTGGATACAGGGATAAAATCGTAACACCCATGTTAAACCACATTCTTAAGAGCATGTTGCTTGAATCTCCCCCAAACGATTCCAGGCATTTTAAGCCCCAGGCTTGGGATTCGGGATTAGCTTGCTCTCCGCCGCCGGATGCTCTTCCTGGTTCCTTTCGGCTGAAGCCACTGTTGCAATTCCTACCCCCCTGGTATATAGTGTACAGGGTGCCTCAGAATCTAGACCGAGTACAAGATTCTTGTGTATAATTTTCTCTGTTGCAGTTAAATTAAATCGACGTAATTATTCCGCAAGTTTTACAAGGAAATTGCTTGTCCCTCCACTCCCCAGGTCAACATGAAAATAATGGAGTGAACTCGTTACCGGTCTAAAACTCGCCTAGATGCTCCTCAAGTTTATATGTGCGGTGACTGTAATGGGCCCTGCTCCCTGCAGGGCGTTCCCTGGTATCCTGTACCTTGTATAGGTTCGTATTTTCCGGGAGAAAAACATTATCCCTTAAGGATAGAAACTGCTGGCAGTCATACAGGGATTTCGTGTCAGTTAAATGAATGTTTCGTTCCAACCTAAGTAGCATGTTTAGTTCTCTGAAGTTTCCGACAGTCTGCAGACTTTTACAGAGGATTCAAAAAAATGTTCGGAATGATACATCAAAGGGAAATTGTATTTCCGTTTAATATAAACTTTGTCTGGAAAATAGAAAAACATCATATATAGTAGTTTGTATTGTTAGCAAAATTCATATTTAAATCAGATTCATATTAAAAATAGAAAACAGTATCAAACCAACAGAAACTTTTATAAGCTCAACAAAATTTCAAATTTTGTTATTTTCCTGATTCCTGAAAGCAAAAAATATAGGTCAAAGCAGAGCGATAAACAGAACAAAAGCTACAACTGAACAGAAACTTTAAAAGCTCTTATAAAGCAGAAACTTCAAAAGCTTTTATAAACTACTAAGCAAATTGTTGCTTAACTTTTCCTTTGAATATTTTTTTTTATAAAGTTTGAGATAGCTGATTACAAACACTAAGTCCATCATTTCGAATTTTAAAAATCTGACATCGGATTCGTAAGCAGTGACCTCAAAAACACCCGGGTATTAAATTTCAAACAATAATACTAATAATCGCTAGGAAATTATTTCTTTCTGAATTTTTTTAATCTTTCCCACTTTATTTATAACATTTTTGTAATATATTACGAAAAATGGATTGTTAACTACTCTTTTTATGTTTCTTCATGCCTTCATCATTAAGAAAATGAAAACAAGTCTCTAATTTCAAAATCCGTAAAATAAAAATCAATCAACGAAAAGTGGTACACAGTCAATAAATTTCGAGATATTAAATCATGAGTCCTTCCACCGAGAGAAAAAAATTATAAATTTCAACTATTTGTTAACTATTTTATAGGTTGAAATCGGGAAAAAAAATTACAATTGTATAAAATAACGATACCAAGTATTTGAATTCAAGTAAACATGATAAAACATTTAAAATTACTAATAATCAAAGTAGTCGAATTTTAATTTACTACAGTTAAATTCGACTATATTGAATAATTATTTTCTTATCTATAAAAATAGTTGCTTCTTACAAAAAAAAAAACTGTTAATATAGTACAAAAGAGCGTATGTCTTAATCCGAGATATAATAAAATCGTCATACTGATAAATGATCTAGAAATTTTGATAATATAAATCAGTGACTTCAAAACAATCATTGTACTAATTTTCATTAAAATCAAATGAAATTTAGAAATCTTGGCCATCATCTTGGATTTGTAAATTTTTATAACATTCAAAATCAGTGATCTCAACACAATCATTGTACTAATTTTCATTAAAATCCATTGTAATCGGAAAATCTTGGTCGACATATTGGATCCGCCATCTTTAATTTCTAAATTTGGACAGCGGTTTTAAAATCAGCATTCCGTAAAACCCCTAAGTACCAATTTTCATGAAAATCGCTTCAAATTTGAAATTTTCAACCGCCATCTTGGACTCGCCATTTTGAAACCCTATATATTATCCGAAGAAAAATATGTTAAGTTGGAATATGTACTACCTCCGGACAAAAAATGAAAAATTTCGTTGCAAGCGTTTAGACGTGATTGAGCAACAAACAAACAAACGAAGTTTCATTTAAATATATATATAGGGAATATAGGGATATATATATAGTCACAACAGCTGCTTCTGGCATCTCTGCTGCTCGCTCTGGCTTTCAGAAGTGCACAAAGTAGAACAGCCCCTAAATAGAAAAATCTTATTATAATACATATAACCTTAAATAATTTATAATAATAAATGAAACTCTGTAAAATTAAGCTACACAAAATAAATGTTAAAAATAAACATGCGCCATTTATGGCTATTGGTAGGACAGTACCATAATTTTAAGATAACGGCCTTTAATCGAATTACTTTACTTACACGATAGTATACTTTTTCATTGTTAATTTAAACAATATTTAAAGTATGTTTTTAAATCAAAATTTAAATTGTCTGAATTGCAATTTTGCTCGGAGCTCTGTAGATATTTCTTTTCATATATAGAGGCCTTCACCAAATACATTTGATTGTATCTACACCTGCCAACTATGAAAAAGTGCAAAAACCATACGCTACCTACAATCTACCTAAAAACACCAAAATGACACTACGTCGCCTGCTACATACCATATGTCGTAATCGAGTAGAAAAATCACAAATAAATCCAGCTTACCTCGACCTAGGTCCTCATAAATCAGATCCCGTGGGGTCAACGAGAGGGAGAAGGGAACCATTGGATTGGGGGGGTGGTTGGTCTAGCTGCAAACGAATATTCAAAAAGTAAATTAACCTAGTTTTCCCTTCGCATATCAATTGAAAGCATAATTCGTGTAGACTTTGGATGCAAGCATACTTAAGCGGAATCCTGATAAATTGAAACTGTCAGAGTGTAACAAATGCCACTATATAGGTCTGATGATGTATCCCCCCGTCCCTTGTATTGTACATATCCTGTGCACGGGGGGGCGGCACATACAGGTAAAAATATCTCCCCGTAATGGCAAGCAAACGCGAGATAGTATGAAATGAGATTTTCGGCGAGAAAGACATAATGGCAGCAGTAGCAACAACAGGAAATATTGAAAGACATCAATATTTACATTCAAGTACGAATCTCGAATCCCACCCCCCCGTTCGGCTCTGCAAGGATTCTGGTTGATGTCCCACCTTCGCAAATATTTCGTAAACTTATTGTGTGCATTGGACCTGTTCAGCTCTGCTCAGCTCAGCTCAGCTCAACTCGGCTCGATTTTCTGTAGACCGGGAAGGAAATCGATAAGAAAATGGAACACGGATTTCGAACAGATTTATGGTAACGTGCTAATCAATGGAAGAAGATGGCAATAATATTGAGTAACAGATAAGTTGCCGCTGGGTTTGTGTGATTCCTCGAAATTACAGAGATCCAAACATAGTTATGGATGCTCAATGCTCACTTCAAGCGGATTCCGCTTTCGGAGAGAAAATTAATGTTGAAATTTCATTTACATTTGCAAATAAATTTTAACTACTGTCCGTGATGTTCGGATGATTTTGATTGGAAATATTTAGAAATGGAAATGCTTGCTTGAGATTCGAACGATTTAATTTAATACATACGAGAAGTTCATTTCAATTATTGAAGGTCTTAAACAGCTTTTTTATATTATATTAATTGTGTTGTTTTAAACTTTAAACTTTCTTATCAATAAAAAAATCTGAAAATATTGCAAAAAAATTTTTCATTTCCTCCACAAGGTAGCTGAAGGGCAAATTTTTTATTTTTAGTTTAATTTGTTGACAAATATACTCCATAATTTTTTTTTTCAGATTTTCCTGAATGGTGGGTCACTTCTAAAAACGCGAAAAACCTTTAAAAACGCGTTTTTTTAACGATTTTTGAAATTTTCAGGGCATTTTTAGAAATATATGGTATTGAAAACTCATTTTAGTAATGCAAATAGTTTCCAATCATACAATCATGGGAATACAAGTCAATAGAATAGAGAAGATTTTTAATGATTTTTGCCAGTTATTTCACTTTTGAGACCTTTTTTTGCTTTCTAGTTTTTAAGATAGTTATTTGTGAGATCGAAGTTACAAAAAAAACCTTTAACTTTGTACCCAAACTTAACAGTGCCAAACATCTACTTTTTAGTGATTTTTAGGTTATGTTCTCAGAAATTCGCTCTGAAGCTTCCTTGTGGAGAAAATGCGCAATATTTTAAAAAGACATTTTTTTAAAGGTTATGTAATATTGTCCAATAACACAGCCACACAAAAAAAGAAAAGTGGTCTGTACTTTACATGCGATATATGGTTTTCGATGTATTTTCGCGCGCTGAGCACGAATTTGGAGTCAGAATTGAGCCATCACATCATAGTTAATTCCTAACCTCAAAAAACAGGTAAAAAAAAGCAAAAATTCGAATAAATGTACTAGGAAAAATACAGGAATTTCTTTTTTTCATATCCAGATATATATTTTTATGTAAAAGAACCCCATGAATCCACATCCATCGTCAGAGTTGAGGTGGCACGTCATGTTTTTTTCCTAACCTCAAAAAATCAGATCAGAAATATCGATTTCCAAAAGTCAACCGATTTACGCTAAATTCGGTGTGTGGGGGTTTTAGAGGTCGCTGATCGCGAATCGACTATCTTAACCCTTTCAAAGTCCCTAATTTGGAAAAAGAACTGTTCAAGAGTGAGACGGGCTCGCACAAACTGTCAATCAATCAATCAACCACTGACGAATAAAAACCTATACCTACTAACCCAAATAATATCAAAATATTTTTTTTTTATAAAATTGAAAATTGGTATTTTTTTTTTAATTCAAAAATATAATAGGAAAGGGTGTTCTTTTTTAATTTTCAGATAATATTCTGAGAGAGCACTGTTGAAAATTCCCGGGTATGAATTTTCAGAACTTTTTAAAAATAAAAACTAAGTTGTCCGAGCTTAAAATTGATGGCGAAATTGGGACAATAAGAATTAAATTTAAATTTTCGAATATATACTCATAGGCAAAACTTCTAAATGTTGGTAGAAAAACATCAAATTGCATTGCTTTTTGCCCATTTTTCGTCAAAAATCCAATTATTTGTTCAGTTAAAGATTGTAAGTTTGGATGGGTAAAAATCATGGCAATTTGATGCATTTATTGCAGATTTAAAAAAAAATTCCATTCAATGCTAAATTCCAGATCCAGATCAAATCATTAGAAAAACCGCAGTTCTTTATATTTATAATTATTCATTTCATAGTGTAAAATCGTTTGCTTAAGAAGTTTAAATTGAGTATCAAAATAAAACACATTTCAAAAATTTGTAATTACAAATTTAAATGCTTATTTGTAACGAAGATGATTTTTCGACATTGTTCTTATATATCATACATATTTCTGAGTTAACCAGCTATCGTTTTATATCACTCGGTAAGCTATAAATAATTCTATTGTAGTGGTATTTTCGCTTTTTTTTTTTAATACCATATATAAACATATGTGGGGTTAGGGTATAATAATGGCACGAGGCTACAACTTTTACAAGAAATCTCACAACTTTCCTGTAAATCTTGAGGTGTTGGAGATAATTAAAAGTTGAGAGATCGTTCAACGTATTAACGAGTTTATGTAATTGAATCATTCCAGACAGGGATGCGAGACCCGGACCGGGTGTAGTCGAGATTCGGGGTTCGGGGCTCGACCACTGTACAGCACATTACGCCTAACCGCGTTCAAGAGCCCGTAAAGCGTAATTACAATAAATTCTCAATTCGGGATAAATAATGTCTAGACGGTACAGAGCCACAGCATCTCAGCCGGGAAGGGTCGGACTCTTGTATTTCATCCTTCCGAAGTCCTGACGACCTGAGGCGGTACCAGCTCCATCTTTCGGGCAAGCACAGTCCTGCCCAGAAGCGTTCTGTTCTTCCGAAAAGCAAACAAACTGAGACAAGATGTTTTCATTACCCGGTGTAAAAGACCTTTTCAGCCCGGCGGGGGCGAGAGGGTGCTGTGGCTTATTTATGTTAACAATCGTGTAAATATTTATTGAATAATAAACAAGACCTTGCGGGACGGCCACAACGATGTCGTAATGATTTCCTGCCGCAAGGACCCTGTTTCTGCCTCCCCCGAGGGTGGCGGGGCGGTGCGGTCACAGTCCGGGCTAGCTCCCTTCCGATACGTTTCGCATATATCACCGGCCGTGATGAATAAATCAAGGGAAGCATTTTGCAAAGGAACCGAGATTATTGCAAAATTACTGTAATTCGAAGCGTAAATCTCTGTGATTTAGTGGCTGAATTCAGTGCGCTTCGCTGGTTCGCTGACTTCTTCAATATTGCAACAGATGACGTCAGAAGGGCCACATATACTGCGCTGACGTAGCCACTGCAAGGACATAAAAAGGAATTTTTGTTTTAATCGAATCACATTTCATTGGTACATGATTGCAGGGATATGTTCAGACTAAAAGACTTTTAGATACGAAACCTAACTCGAAAATACCATAGATTACTAATTTGTGACTTAAGTTCACGCTTTCAGCGATGCGCGTTCTAGTTTGTAATGTGCAAATTATCAATTTTTCATCAAATAATGCTAGTTAGTTTTTTTTTTTACTCAAGCAGATAACTGTTAATAATTAACACACTGTTAATTATAACGTGGTCCTTCGAGCCGGATCTGTTAGGGAAATGAGAAACTGGTATTTGAGTGCTCAAACATTATTATGACGAACTTCAGCAAAAGTACAATCACTGGCTGAATGATCTGCAGAATCAGGAACAATTTATTCAGCTTTATAAACATTCACGACATCAATTCAGTCAATCAAAACGTGTCACAAAAATTGGGAATAATTTGCAAATATTGCCAGCGCCGCAAACTCAGCTGGATATGAGGACTAAAAATAACAGCATAATTCTATGTGGATACCTGCACATAAAAGAAAGGAAAAAGGTTAAATCAAAATCGTGTAAAAACAAAACTCAGTATACAAATTTCAAATAATGAGCTAATTAAAAAAATTATCTTCAAATCAGTCTTTTCTAAACATGTCTACTGCCTGTTATATGTTTCTTGTATCTCTATCGTTTAGGTTTTGTCTACTGTCTCAGCTATGTTCAATGTTGTTCTGATAAAATAGCTGTATTAAATCTATTTATGACCATTATTACTACAGACGTATTTTTCACATTGTTTTTTTCTATAAACATTAACAGAAAAATAAAAATAAAATTCGAAACCATAATACTAAAATTAAAGGGAAATAAAAGTCTATTAAAATCCATTAATATTTCAAACAATGGCACAAAAACTGACACCACATTTTCAAAAACTATTTTCTAAAAACTGATAGAAAATATTCAAGCTAGTGTTGAAAAGAATACATATTAAAAAAAAAAGAGAAGCTGATATTGAAACTTTACTACATCTTTTACTCAAAAACGATTGATTTTACGAAGAAAAGTCTAGGGGTCTTTTTTATATAGAATTTTATAAACTACAATTTTTCTTATAACTATTTTTCTCGAGAAATTTATAATTTTAAAAATAATTCAAAAAAAACTCTACAGTACAAATTAAGGGTACTTCTCCGAATATGCTTAGGGCATCAAAATAAAGGTCTCCACAAAAATCCAGCGTGGTTGGAATTTTTTCGAGTTCAAAGTCTTATGTTACTAAGCTACCACAGGACTTGAATTAATTAACTTTTTATCTTTTCCAGGAATATTCCTTTATTCAAATATTTTTGTAAACGTCTTGAAAAATGTTTTAAATTGTCCACTTTCATAAATCGAAGCACATTCGAATTCCCTTCCCAAAAAAAAAAAAAAAAAAAAAAAAACAAGAAAATCCCTCACATATGCATTTATGAAAGAAAATAACCTTCGAGCCTCGTCCGAAATAAGACTTGAGAGAAGATTTCATATCCAAAACCCTGATAATGTTCATCACATGGTCCATTCGTCTGACGTCGTATATAGAATATAAAAGACAGAATCAGAGCACTAGAAGAGCCCCCTTTCTGCCAAGGAGGAGGATGAAGAAAACTGATAGAATCGATAGCTATTGATGGCTTCAAGGTACATTGGCTCGGGTTGACTTAGTACGAAGGAAATCAGGTTAATTTAGTTCCGACGAGTCAATTCCTTACAGCTCCCCAAGTGCAAGCTTAACAATTCAAACGCAATAACAAAAGACAAACACGCCGGGAACAATTCGTATTACTCCTTTGGGGAATCATCAAGCGAGCAAAAGTTCAAGTCTATTCAAATGAAGCATTGTTTCCTCGGGGCATCGATTATGTATCCGTTGGATGCTGTGTGCCCCGGATCCGTGTATATGTCTGAATGGGTGTGGATGTATACCTGGAACAGTCCTGGAGCGATATACAGTCCCCTTTCCCCCCGATATCCAGTCAATTGTTGATCCCCCCCTATTCGATCGAAACTCCTCTATACCCATCGTGTTCGAATGGAGCAGCGTGCCAAAATGCTTTTCGCTCAAGAAAATGGTCAATTAATGCAGGCCATTTTCTGGACACCAATTAGTGTATCAAATCGTCAGATACTCAGATACTTAGATACATATGCTCCCCGTCTCACACCTGGTGTTCATCATATTTGCTCGGGCTGGTTAAATAGCCTTTACCTGTCGGCTTTCGCCGAGCGTTTGCAAGGTTCCAGGTATGCTGCTGCAGATGTTGCTCGATGCGTTGCGGTGTGGTTCGGCGCCGACCCAACTCAGTCAGGTGTAGGAGAAGTGAGTGATGGTATGGGACCCCCATGGAATTTAGTAGAAGGTCTAAACGTACTACATATACACCTATCTACATACCTGGCGTAAAACGTACGGGTGGGTGCATATCAATAAAAACTCCAACTCGGCGGCAGAGGAGAGCTGATTCGGTATGTTCCCATTGCTCGTTCGCGGTAAGGCAGTGCTTCTGCTGTACTCTATAGTCTGTGTGTCATGCCGACAGTGCAGTGGATTCCAACCGGCGCGGTGGCGGTGTCTGGACGGTTTCCCACAGCACAGGTATTACACGACCAATTGATCCGGTGTAATTCCCTTCAGAGCTGACACCAACTTTTAAACGAGTCATTGCCTGCCAACCTCAAGGGGGTAGTTTTTTCCTTCATTCATTCCTTCAGCGAAAAAAATGTTTTTAAGAAAGAAAACTACTTTCTCACCGTGGGGTATAACAGTGACATGGCTAAAAAATACACCAACTCTCAAACTTTTCGAATGTGCCCCACACAGAACTTTCGCGTGAATCTTTGAGGTGTATAGGAGATAATTAAAAGTTTAGAGATCGTTCAACGTATATAACGAGTTTATGTATAATAATTTAATGATTTTTAACTTGGACCAATAAGTTAATTAAAATCAAGCATTTACTGAAAGTAAAGCTATGTCTGGCGAAAATAGTGGGTGGAGTAGCACTTCCCAGTTCTGTCCATCTAAATATCTTTTCACGACTTGTGCGGTATGCGGTTTGGCATTATCCTGTTGAAAAATTAATTTACTGTGCCTATTCACCCATTCTGGTCATTTTTTTTCTATGGTCCCTTGAAAACTATTAGTTGTCATCGGTAAACTTCTAAATTAATAGTTTGAGAGGGTTCGAGCAACTCAAAATAAACAACACCTCTATGATCTCACCAAATACAGAGCATAACCTTGTCACAGTTTCTCTTTGGCTTTGATGCGCCGGGTTCACATGTCTTCACTCAAGCTTTTTTACGTTTAAGATTCTTATAATATATCCACTTTTCATCTCCTGTGATTATTCGATGCAAAAATCCTATTCTTTGCTTTCTGTGAAGTAGCATTTCACAAATTGTTTTTCGTCGTTCGATGTCTCGTTGTTTCAGTTCATATGGAACCCAGTTACCAACTTTTTGAACCATTCCCATTACTTTTAAACGCTTTGCAACAGTTGATCGTTCAACATTTAATGCTGCAGCCAATTTTGATTGAGTTTGGCAAGAATCCTGTGCCAATAATGCTTCCAATTCAGCATCTCCAAATTTTTTTGGTAGTTTTCCATGTTCTTTGTCCTCAGTGGCAAAATCATTATTTCGAAATCGTTGAAACCATTCTTTACAAGTTGTATTACATGCTCACCGTAAATCTCCACAAGCAAACGATGAGTTTCCGCTGCACTTTTCTTTGCAATAAAATAATGTAATAACACTTCCCGCAAATGATGTTTACTTGGAACGAAAATCGACATTTTCAAGGAGGGGCCGTACAAAATCAATCCTATTCCTTTCATTCTCTTTTTACACTAGTTTCTTTGATTTAATATGACAAATTCCCAATCTAGGAAATTTTTTTATTCATGTTACATCTCTTACAACTTCACTATTACTTCAAAATTATGTACCTCATTACCATTTGGTATTCATGAATTAGTGAAATGTTTTGTCTTTTCAACTGAAAATTTGCTTTATACATATAACACATATATTTGTATTGTTTGTATTGATTTATTTATTCTTATGAAACGTATCGATAAATACGTAAAACAATTAGCTGGTTTGAAGTATTTTTTCCTTATAAAACGTTTTAATTGGCCAAATTACCTTCAAATTCTCTCTAACCGAAAAACTTCACAATATCTGCCTCAAAGGCCTGGCGAACCGCATTGAAGCAATAGAAAGATTGCGATCGTTCCCGTATAATCCCTCAATGACCAGGAGCACCTCTTCGGAGGCGAAATGATGCATTTATTGGCGATAATCGCCCCCCATCACTGTCAATAAAATCGTTCATCTCCCATCACTCGCAGCGTGAACGAGGTCCGGAAAGGTCCAGCGGCGTGCGATAATATGCAGCGCTTTAGTGGTCATAAGCATCAATAGGGTGCCTCTGAAAGATAGTCCCCGTTCAAATTGATGGCGCTCAAAAGTTGGGGAGCACCAGAGCAATGAAATGCGAGGAGTACCTCTGCAAGTACTATCGAAGGGGGCCCCTTTTTCCGTTGTCGTCATACTCCTCCTTACCGGAGCACCGAGGTTGGGGGGCTGCTCGCCCATTCGTGAAGTCATAAAGCGCTAATTAATGGGCTCTCGTAAAACTTTTCCCAGGCACACTGTGTGTGTGTGCGAGCGCCCTCTATAGTTCAGCTATTCGAGAGCGGGGGCGTGTTGTGCTCGGGTGAGATTGTATTGAGCGCGCAAATGAAATTGACTCCCCCGCTTAATTGCAGGCACTTACACAGCTCACTGCATGCGGCGGCGGGCGTTCGGTTATACAGGTGAATTGATGTTCGGGTCTCTAAAGGTGCGCTCACAAAAGCCCTTAATTGGCTGAGTTCTATGAAATCCGCTGTTGTACATAATTCTGCAGCTCTTTATACCGGCGTAAGCATTATCAGGCGTAATTATAACAAAATAAAGGCGCTACCGAACAAATAAGACCCTAAGGAAGGTATTAGAGGGAACAACAAACAAACATCGGATTGGTGTAAATCACGTCCGGAAAGAGATGGGATTTTAAGCGACTCATCCCCCCTCCCGTCTTAAGGGTTTAAAATACAGATACAGATTTCACAGATATAAAGGGAATTTTAAGGGTTACTGTCAGCTTAACGAGTCTTGTAGACCTATTCAAAAGCATCCACAGTTTCTATAAATTATCCAATAAAAAACGATTACAACCTTACTTCTAAAAATTCCTTAATTGGCATTTAAACAGTTGTTTACTTAATAAATGCTTAAAGTCTTAAGCAATGATTAATGTTTCAACACTAATAAACATTGCTTACACAGTTAGTTAGTTTATGGCTCATTTCATACTGCCCCACGGCTCTTTCTTCACGGGTGACAGCACAAGTATTTTCCTAAAAATGTTCCGTACTTGGCCGGTTTTCATTCATTTTTAGCCATTAAGCTAAAATGGTTCGGAGACATAATTCCCCTTCAAAAATTCAACGTGTTGGGCAACAAAAAATATACCCTGTTTTATATATTACATATTTATATTTAGGAGCAAACTCAAGCATTTTTGGTAGCCCTCAGCACGGGGTAGCTATAAAAAGATATTTGGGGATTCTTTTCCGTCGGCCTACCTTCGAGCAATAGCAATAAAATTCGTGGAGAAAGGTTTTATCTCACAACCCAGAACTAAAGAGAATCAATGAGCAGTGCTAAAGAGAATCAATGAGCAATGAAAAAGTAATCTACAAACTGGGCGCAAACCCCGGAACCACCCTATCAATTGCCCAGTGGTATACCTCTTAGCCAACGACGACAGTACTTCAAAAATGACCCTTCAGTGTGATCGCAGCAAATCATTAAATTCGATTTTAAAGAAATTAACCACTCTTAATTTTTAAACAATAAATTCTGTTGCTTTTGCGATATGTATAAATAGCTTTGCGAAATTTTTATAAGAATAGTTTCATTCTCATCTCTTTTTACATATTGCTATCGTAATTGTTTAAGCATAAAAAAACGTAGTATCATAATACCATAAATTAAGTGTGTCTTATTTTTTCATTAAACTTGCTTTACAGAATTTTCTCTACAGAGTACAAATTCAAAAACCCGCAGAGTCCAAAGCCTGTAAATTATTGTGAGGGAACAAAATAGTTTATTAAACAAATATAGAAAATATAATACTCAATTTGAATTTCAAAAATCTTTGGAATCTAGTTCTCTTAATATGTAACTGATAATAGTGTATAAAAAGTCAAATAACAAATATAAAACAAAAATAATCGCCAAAATCAAACTTAATATGTAACAAGTATTTATTTTATTAATTAAAATAAGTACTGTCATCTATGTGCTATTAGCAATATACTTTTTTTCATATGATAGGCTAATGCAATAAATTTAATGTTTTAAGAATAAAAGAGTTAGATATATGAATATTTCTTAAACATGATTGTCAACCCAAATATATCCGAACCTAGAAAAATACTCACTTTAATAGATAAAATATTAAAGAGGGTAGCGGGTTAAGAGGGGTCTGGCGGCCCCCACAGGGTTTGATAAAATCGACCCCAAAACCTTGAAGAGAGCCAAAAAAAAAATGTTTAAGATTTTTTTTCGACCCCATGGACCCCCCACTAAAACCCCATAAACGAAAAAAATGTGTTTTTTTGATATTTGATTTTTTTTCGAGCGTGTAAATCAATTTATAAGCGGTTTCAACGTTACTTAAAATTTGTTTGGGATGTGTAGATGTCCCCTGAATTTTTTCAGATTTTACTCTTATGTTTAATCGAGTGAAACATAGCTTTGAAACCAAAAAAATCGTTAAAAATCGCGTTTTTTTAAAAACAAGCCCATGGGATTTGAGTGTAGACTTGATCAAAAATAACGGCCGCAATAGGGTTGAAAGATACACTCTTCCCCTACAAAATGGCGCCAAGCGAAGCCAATTTGGTTGCGTGTAGCCGCCGACATTTGAACTTGAGTAAAACGCAAATTTTGAAAGTATGAAATTTTGAACTCTAAAATTAGTCGAAAATGTTGTCAAAAAAAAAGAATCATTTTTTAATTTTTTCCAATGCAGGCATAATGGAATCAATCTAGGGTTTTTTTAGATAAATAACAACAAAAGTTTATTTTAACCTATGTAAACTCGTATCCAACACTCTTTGTACAATTCAAAATTCTATTATTTAAGCCTTGATTATATCTCTTAATTTAATTTTAATTTAGCTGTTATTTCATAAACGTATCCCATTTTAATAGCGATTTTTAATCACTGCCTATTGCATAAAATATTCGGTTTATAACAAAATTAATTTTGACAAGAATTTCGCAAGAGATATTAAGCTTTTAGAATTTTAATATAATAAGTATAATAAGATTCTAATTTTAATTTTAGATACATTACAAGTTCCTATTAATTTTTCGTTACTTTTTATGAATTTTTGAAAATCCCAAATAAAATTATTTTTACATTTAAACTGGTTTTGGATGCATTCACTTATTTTAGTTGGTTATATTTGTTACGTATTGTCTGTGGAAAATAGTCAATTTATTGATTGAGCATTTTAACTATTATACCAATTGATATGCGATACCTAATTATTAAAACCAAACAACAAACAAAACAATATACTCATTTAAAATATATTGTCTTGAATGGAAAGTACTCTAGTAAAAAAACGGCTCGAAGGACCTTTGGCAGATAACCACTTTAAGATTGAAGTAAACGTGTGCTAACTTTTTTCTTTTAGCTGTGTTAAGTTTTATCATGAAATATTTACTTCTTTACAATTTTTACTCTCTTTTTCCAAGTTATTAAAAATTCTTTGAATTTTATTTTTTAGATACTCGAAGGGTTAATGGAGCCGATGTTAATTCGAAATTACTTAAGGTATACATCGCAGATTTTGAATATTAAAATAGTTCTCCCACGGTCCGCTTTCAATACTTCATGGGTTCTGCACCTGCGAACTAACTACATAAAAACGGATCCCAAAGGGGTTCTTCTTTTATAATGAATTAAACCGCCAAAATCTGCCCCGAGCGCAGGGTGTGTTTTCGGCAAAAAGTTAGTTAGTCGTCTAAACCCCCAGTAGGACTTTTCACATTTACTCAGGTACCACGTCATCGCCATTACCTCCGCTGCCGCTGCCGCCGCCACCACCAACTTCGGTCGTCCTCGTGACGTGTGAGCTTCGAGAGGGCGCTGGAAATTTAATGAACAACTTGCTGAACCATATCTTTTCACAGCCATAGAGCAGAACTCAGTCCCGCCCCCAACTAATTAATACAACATAATTAATTATTCGAGATTCAGGAGGTGCGCTCCTGGTGTTCCAGAGCCGAACGGGCGGGCGCACACAGGAGCTGCTAACAAATAATTCAAAAGCTTAACATCCGGCAGGTTAATGGCCACATCCGAAAAGTGAAGGGGGTTGAATGTAAAAATAAAAAAAGAAATTCTTTCAAATTGAAAACCACAGCGAAACTTAATTTTGTGCACATATAAAGTCGTACACCAGGCAGTCTGGGGTTTTCCTTCAGATTTATGCTCGTTCCCTTCGTGCGGCCAGGATGGTTCCAGCATTCCCGAGTTCTGTAATAGTCCCAGAACAGGATCACGGGGTTGCGGTACGACGGGGATGGAGGAAGGTACGGCCAGATAGTGATGGATAGAATAAATTTGAAGTAAATTTCTTCTAGTTAATGGGATCTCGCATTAGCAATTTGTAATATTATGTTGCTTGCAGGTATACTATACACAACCCAGACCCATTTCTTACTCTTCTATGCAGAGTGCAATCCGCTTTTTAGTTCCTCTCTTCGGGACGCTTTAAGGAACCTCAAGTTTATATGAAGTGTTTTGAATTTCAGGCAGTATCCCAGGGAATCTTTGTAAGAAGAACACTTTCATCGAGATTAAGTAGCAACAGTTTTGAAAATTAGGAGGAACTTTCCTGGTACTCTGCAGACCCCCGAAGGATGTGGAATGGAATTTTGAGGTCTTTCACAGAAGCAGAAGAAATTTTATTGTTAAAGGTAAAACGGATTTGTGGGCAAAGATTTTTACTATACACAACTCTCAGAGAAATGTGGAGAAGCATTTTGTGAAAAGGAAAACTATTAATGATCCAAGAAAACTTCTCTTCAACATGGTTGTTTTCAAATATTCAAAATTAGGTTCGGTAAAAGAAATTTTTTGGTTTTTATTTTAAGGCAGTAAATTAAATTTACCTGAATTTTGCCTGTTGCTAAAAATAATCAGCTCGAAATCATTTAAATTTTAAATCAATCTGATCAGAAATCGTTCCGTTTCGCTCCACTTTTGCCCTTAGAAAATTAAAAAGTGAATTCCTTGACCTAAAACAAACAAAATCACAAGAAATTATTCCAAAATAAAAATTTACGCTGCAGTACCTTAAAATTAGTAACCTTATAAAAAAAACAAGTTTCAGATCAGCACTACTGGCACACTGGAGATCAGTTCAATCCTTTAAATTTCTTTGTCTTGACCTTCTACATTTTGCACCTTCAGAGAAAAAAAAATAAATAAAATATAGTTGCTTAATTTGTTTTTTTATAGGAAATAGAGATGAAATTAAAAGAACCTAAAAAATGCAGGTTAAGGCGCCACTCTTTATTGAAATAAGTAAATTTTTTGTTTAATTTTCAATCTGTATATGTCAGTTTTAATTTTAAATAGTTATTAGAGGTTGAAATAAATATAATATTGGATGTATATAATATACAGTATGATCAGAAAGTACCCGGAATTTGCAAATAAATCATATTGTTGTTAATCTCCAGGTAAATTTATTTTGTCGCCTTCAAAATAAAATCCTTCTGAAGTGACACACATGTGCTAACTCTTAACCCAATCCTCGATACACTTTTCATAAGTGAATGAATAGATTGCCTTCAGCTCTTTAATCATACGTTTTCTTCGGTACTATTATGAGCTGTTCTTGGACCAGTATTTTTCTTTTATATACCTGCAACTATATATACTATGTATCAGAGTTGTAAAAGAATGCAATCTTTTCGGCAAATAATTCTTTTGATTTATGTGAAAAGTATTTCAATTCATTAACTTCACCTTGATACTGGGACTTACAGAAACCAAATCACCATTCATTTTGAAGTCATGAATGGTGCAATCATTTCAAGCAATCAAAAGCTTGAAGTCGTGAGAATGCAAAATCTTGATTTACTCACATTCTTTGAAGTCGAATTCAATTGAATTCACTAACAAGGAAACGTTCTCAGGTATGTCTCACCGATTTTCTTGATTTTGTGATATGTGGTAGAGCATCGAAAAATATTGGACACGTATTTTTTTTTTATCTGCGGATACGCAAGTTTAGGGGATGAAAACCACCCCTAAAGTTTACCCCCAAAAACAGTTTTTCTTAAATATCTCAAGTTCTAATGAATTTTTTCGAATGAAACAAAATGGAAATGATGTCTCGTAAATATACTAACCTTTTGTAAGTAATCTGGTTCCCGGAGGTTGCAACCCTTATTTTTTATTGCAGAACAAATTATATTTTTGCATCACAAAAATAACAGTTTTAGTTAAAAATCATAGACAAATATTTTTTTACATACGATTTTGAAAAACAAAATTGACCTGTTTTTGCGTTTTCCTGAAAAGAGCTCCTCAAGGGGATAAACTACCCTAGCACTAACACATAATGTATATTCTTTCAGACATCAGTTTTTTTCGTGAAATCCAGTATTAAGGGGTTTTTGGAGTCGCTGATTACGAATCTGACGAACGAATTTTTGAAAAATACATACATTTTTATAAAAAGAACTATAAATAAAAGTTTTTGAGGTCTCTGATTACGAATCTGATGTTAGATTTAACAAATTCAAAATGGCGGGTCCAACATGGCGGACGAATTTTTGAAAAATACATCAATTTGTATAAAAAGAACTATAAATAAAAGTTTTTGAGGTCGCTGATTACTAATCTGATGTTAAATTTAAAAAATTCAAAATGGCGGGTCCAACATGGCGGACGAATTTTTGAAAAATACATCAATTTTTATAAAAAGAACTATAAATAAAAGTTTTTGATTTCGCTGATTACGAATCTGATGTTAAATTTAAAAAATTTAAAATGGCGGATCCAACATGGTGAACAAACTTTTGAAAATAACATAAATTTTTATGAAAAATAATAAAAAAATTTTAAATTACAGTTTTAATACATTGAATCTAAATCGAAATTGCGTTCTGCAATCTCGTAAAAAACTGAAGTATGAATTACACTGGTCAACAAATCAATGATTCTTTCTGTTTCCAAATGAGTACTAGATCATTTCTATAGGATTTTTTCCGTATATTACGAATTCTTATATAAAAATTCTCAAACAGCTCGCTTTTTCCAGAAAAATACAGTGGAAAATTCAAAATACCATATTTTTGCCATTTTTGAAAATTCATAAAAAAATAACAGAAGGTCACTGGAACTTGTAACATGGCTCAAATCAAAACCTGAATCTTATTCTAAAAATATGAAATACCACTAATTTCTATAATTTTTCTAAACATTCTGGCGAAAAAGCTTTTCATCAGCGTGTATTTATTATAGTCTTCATTCAGCATCTGTTGTATGAAATAATTGGTTTGATCAAAATTTTGATTTTCATGGTATTTTTCGAACATTTTTAAGACCTTTAGTGTTTTGAGATAATAGCTCAAGGTTCCAACTTTGATTTTAGCCACGTTACAAGCTTCTATAATAATCCGTTATATTTTAATGATTTTTCCAATGGGGTCAAAATAAGGTATTTTGACTTTTTCACTCACCTATTCCTTGAAAACGGAAGCTGATTGAGCATTTTCATTTGCGAATAATTAATCTATTTTTCAATTATCTACTTTATCCAAATATTTTGGCTCAAATTCTAATAATTTAGGAATTTTTACAGATAAAAAATACGCTGAAAAATAGTATTTACCCTCAAAATTACTTAGGGGTTGCAGCCCTTTGGATCCAAAATACAGTTCACAATATTGTTATAATACAACCTAAAAAGCGCACTTGGTATTGTTGCAAAATTTTAATTAGTTTTCAAGATATTTAAAAAAAATGGTTTTTGGGGGTTAACTTTAAGGGTGATTTTCACCCCTTCAATGGAGGAGTTAGCACGTAAAAAAAATAATGCTCTACCTCTACCACATATCACAAAATCAAGAAAATCGGTGAGACATACCTGAGAACGTTTCCTTGTTAGTGAATTCAATTGAATTCAATGACTTACATGGGACTTCAAAGAATGTGAGTAAATCAAGATTTTGCATTCTCACGACTTCAAGCTTTTGATTGCTTGAAATGATTGCATCATTCATGACTTCAAAATGAATGGTGATTTGGTTTCTGTAAGTCCCAGTATCGAGGTGAAGTTAATGATTTCAAACCTAAAAAAGCATTCATTTCCAATGACTTCAAGTAATGCATTCCTAAAAGAATGCATTCTTTTACAACTCTGCTATGTATATATATTTTTATAGCATAAATCATAAAGGCCCTGAAAGTTTCAAAAATGTATACCTTTATGGAAAAGGTATCATCAAAAGAAGAAGATTGTAATTTTAGTAAAGCGATTCGGATTTTAAATTTAAACAATCTGAAATCTACCTCTCAAGAAAATTATAAAAATGCTCTTTTTCGAAAGTCTAACACAAAATATCAGTATACGTCTATTCGTAGTCCTTTAAACTAAAAATCATATGATTTAGGTATATCTGAAGTTAAGGTTTAGGTGTTAAATACCTTGTACGCTAGGGCAATTAAAGGCTAATATTGTTTTTCTTCGACACAATATATAATATAAAATAAGATCATCTTCCACCACAGTCTAATTACAGCTCGAAACCATGACTGTTCAAGAGGGTGACTCCTTTTGCCACGATAAACGCACTTTCGTTGGGGTTGGCATTTATCTTGCGGTTGCCTTCAGGAGCAACTTCATTAGGATGTTCCCTTGCAAACAGGAGGGACTCAATCCTTCCATTTACACGGGAGAGCAACATGTTCCCCGTCCCGATGTGCCAGTTTACTACCGAAATCAAAGAAAACCGCGTGAATTTATCACTTCAAAGTTGTGATCACATTTCCTGCACGAAGGCCTATTACTACTCCGTCAACTGTCGTCAGAGGTCGGTGGAGCAAAGGCTGGAGTAAGGGGCGGCACACAGGGTGGTCTGAATGATGAAGGAAGCACAGCGTGTGCTGGGGGCCCGAGGGCGCCCCGTGTTGCGTGCGGAGGCAGCGACCAACTTAAATTATGATAGCAAATTAATTTGCCAGAGGTTTCGTGCGTTCCCCAGGTTGAAAGAGAGACACAGGTGTCGTCGGAGCACCTCAACATTTTAAACACGTGCTGCCATGCTAAACGGCTTAAAATTACGCAAATCCACAACCACATCAATTAGCAATCAGGAAATGTGTTAGCCAGAAATTCATAATTTAATAATTAGTCGCTGTCGCTGTCGCTCTCACAGCGGGGGATCGGGGCTCCGCCCTTCGAATGATAAAAAGACGAGAACCCTATATTGCTGTTTTAGGGCCAGGGAGCGGGTAGTAGACACCCCTACTGCACACGCAGTGTATTTAGCAGTTGCTGCACGTTTGCGACGATTCCGAATCCATTTGACGGCCTTACATTTTCATGCCTGCAGTCAACAGAATTGTGGCAGTGGTGGTGGCGGCGTCGACGGGGCTCCATTCTGCTCCAGTCGGGCTCCAGTTCCAATATCAAATTCAATAAAGCCGGGGGAACATGAAATAAAATTCTTGCCGGAATCGAATCAAGGTTCGTCTACTTGTGCATGCTATCGTCTATCGTCTTATTGGGCTCCGTCTTGGCGATTATTCTGAAGACGCTGGCAAACTTTTGACGGTGGGGAACGAGGTCCCTCCTCTAAACCAGGAGCCTTCAAGAACCTAGGGGCGAATACTGGCCTCCACCACCGCAGCCATCCGCCCAATGCCCACCTTTTCAACAGATCCAACTTTGCCAGTTTGATCACGTTGCAGGGAATAGTTTCAAATTGGGTCTTTAATTTCAGTTTTATGGCTCGAAAACCCAGGTGATGTCGGGATTTTGCTGCTTTTTAAATAAAATAATTTGAGGAAAACATAAACTTGCACGTTCCTCGTGAAAAGTAGCCCTGTCAGCAGCTCTCTGAATATTTATTCGATTGGAAGGAAAAGTGGAACAGTCGGGATTACTGAGCGTAGAATTCGTCTTCGAGTTGCGATAGCCTTTATATCTTCTTCTTATTTTGTCTTGGTTTGGTTTGGGGGGGAGGAGGGAGAGAAAACTTGTGGAATGTGCTCACTTCAACAACTTTTGATTCGTGACCTATGGCGGTATCGAACGAAATAGAATATTTTATTGTACTTTTGATAGTTTTTAACGCTTTTATTATTGTTCTAGGATCGTTCTGATGTCCTTTTTTTTGTTGACTTTATGTTGTCCAACGCTGGAGAAAATGCAAATTTTGTATGTTGATTTTCAAAATTAAAAAGTTATTTTTTCACAAAAGTGATTTTTAACCATGTTACTTTAAAACTAGTTAGTATAAACTAGTTGGATACCTATTGAATGTAAATAAGAAACATATAATATGTGAGGCTGGTAATTTGAAACTAACAAGGAAACGTTCTCAGGTATGTCTCATTGATTTTGATGAAATTGAAATATGTTAGAGGAAATAAGAGACACGTATTTTTTGTTATCTGCGGATAGGCACATTTGGTGGGTACTTTTATTTATTGTTCTTTTTTTTATAAAAATTAGTGTATTTTTCAAAAGTTTGTCGACCATGTTGAATCCGCCACTTTGAATTTTTTAAATTTAACATCAAATTCGTAATCAGCGACTGCAAAAACCCCTTAATACTGGATTTAATGAAAAAACTGATGTCTCAAAGAATATACATCATTTACGTATTAATGCTAGGGGTTGTTTACCCCCTTGAGGAGCTTTTTCTAAGAAAATCCAAAAACACGACAACTTTATTTTTCAAAATCGTATGTAAAAAAATATTTTTCAATGATTTTTAACTAAAACTATTATTTTTGTGAAGTAAAAATATAAAAAAAAAAAATTGTTTTTCTGCAATACAAAATAAGGGTTGCCAGCCCCGGTAACCGGATTACTTACAATAGATTAGTATATTTATGATCGCGTAGCATACTTCATTCATAAAATTGATGAATAAATTTTCTAATTTCATAAAAAAAAAAAATAAATAAACAAATACAAAAAATTACGTTAGCAGGAATCGAACCCTGACGTTCTACGTGCGAGCCACGTCGCGTTGCCCACTAGGCTCCGCGCCGCCTTGCCAATCGCATGCAAACTGAACTTATATTTAAATTGCTTGGTAGAAGCAACTTTGAAACTATTGAGCGTTGCGTGAATTCCTTTTGGGTAATTACTCATATACTCAAATATAACAACATATATGAAAATCATTGAAATCGGAGGTGGACAATCTTAGCCTTCTCCTTGTAAGTTTATGAAAAAATTGACTTATACCACTTTCAAAAATCATTGTTAACCCATTGACTGCCAGCTACGAGATATCTCGTAGATGGCTATGGCTGAATTAAGGGCTGAATATGATTCTGGCAGTCAGTGTGTTAAAATATTGCAAACATCTTCGACTATAAATGTTGAAGGCAGTTTCTCTAAATCTCATAAATTGTCTATCTCATCTATCTTTTGTAAGATACCAGTTAAATGTGTTGTGGATTAAATTTTGTTTTAAAATTTAGAACAAACAAATTGTGTTTGATTAATACCCACGTTTAATACATACTGTGATATCCTTAACTCGTGGATAAATTACGATTATTTTGAATGAGTTTTTAAGCAGCAGGCGAAATTAGAAAGTTTTACCATAAAATTGCTTCGGTAGTATATTTTCACATTTTGTTTTGAAAGGCTCAACATGTATTTATTTTATCCCATACACCGCTTGACACAATTTTTGCAAAAACTCCATAACGCTCTCTCAGCATAAATCCCTTCCCCAATTGCTTGACTGTTATATGTAATTTTAGCTGAAAGGCCCAACCGTTCTCCATCTCGTGAGGAGATTCATTACGCCATGGCAGCACCACTTCACCTTGTCGACATATTGAGACAAAATTTCGCCAGCATCAACTTAATTAATTTTGCGCAAAAATTCGCCGGCAAATTCGACGAAGATATCTTACGGGCGAGTGGAGCTGAATATGTTGCATGCATATCGGCCATCTCTTATTATTCAGCTCCACGCGTCCCCCTATATTACTACTATCCTGCTGGTCCCGAAAGTTTTCAGACCAGGACTAATTGAAGATTTGTCTCCGTAAGTAGAACTTCCTGTCTTTTGCTACAATTGAGTCCCGGCTCCTCCTGGCACAAGTGCTCCAGGAAGGAATAATGCGAGACTCCCGGATCTCATTCTCGTCTGTCCGTCCCGTCCCGTCCGTACGAATAGAGTGTATGTTGGGGAGGACAAGGACTCCACTCCACCCAGCTCATTCCCTCGGGACTGCGAACATTCAAACGTAATTTACGACCTTGGGAATATTGGCCGCATCCTGACTGGGACTTTTTGAACCGGAGAACGGACGGACGACGACGATGTCGGGCAGGAAAAGTGCTGTGCCGTTCGGTGCTGTTCGGTGCCCGCACACTCCACAAAAGCCAGGGAAAAAGTTCATTAAGACTCGAACGCGCAAAGGACCGAGAGCTTTTAATTACAGCAAATGAATTCGCCACTTTGCATACCGAACTACTTCTGCACTCGTGGGTCCGTCCGTTGGGGCTCCGCAGGCGGTGCTCTTTGGCCGCTCTTCTAACATTCGGCAGTTTGAGACTCCTTCAGCGTAATAAATAAGCGCCGCTGGGAAAAAACAATGTTTGCCCAATGGGGAGCCTCTTTGTTGTCGTTGGGGTTTTAAACTTGCACCGGCAGCTCCAAAAACTCAAGCCGCATCAGTTGAAAGATTCCCAAACCCTTCGGCATCCACGACTGATTCTGGAGCACTTTCCTGGAAAATTTTTGAATCAGAGGATGCTTTTCTTCCGGTGCGACATGATACTAAAACTTCCCTCTAGGACTAGGGATAGGAATTTATTTGGTATCGATACTTTTTATTCGATATCGATACTTTTTATTCGATGATACCAACATTTTTAGTCATATAAATAATATAACTTAATTATTAGTTAATATAAGGTTTAAATGAGGTCATGTCTACTTGTAACTTAAATAGATTTTTATGTTTTTATATTTTCTTGGAATACAACATCTCAAAAATATACTGCTAACACTTTAAGTTGATTCGATCCAAATTTTAAGAAGGTTTAGTGTAAATGACCAATATATGTATAAAAATAAATTTTTGATAAATATCGATATCATGAAATATCGATAATTTTCATCCGATTTTTTTTTTTTGATACTATCATATCCCTACCCAGGACTCCAGGAAGAGATATTTTTTTCGTTCCCGGACTTAGTCTTATTGAAGTGATTCTGGAGTGGATGCAGTTGAGGTTCTTTTGCCTTTTTCGCTGTTTTAATTGCAAGTCGAAATTAATTTCCCTGAAAAGTGATACTTTAAACGAGAAATTTCGTGATCAAACGACTCCCCAGGGGGGGCAGGCCAGTGGGGTGTACTTTCGCATAAAATATTTCCCTTCCTCCCCATTGCCTTATCGACTTTCAGCTCCAATATTCTTCCAGCTTGAGAAGCCATCTTCGGAAGTTCAAATTAAATCAAAATTATTTATAAGAAGCATCCAAAATTCACTTTTTAAAGGGGCACGTTTTGGGGATCTGACGCAAATCTACCAAATCGTATATGGGCGGAGGGGGGAGAGAGTAGAGTAGGACTTCCAGGAAGTCTCTCTGTGACTAATTAACACGAACGGCAGGATAATTAGAAAAGCTTAAATAATAAAGAAGTCGGCTGACTCTTGGTTGGCAGGATGGAGCTAGACAATTGTGCCATAATGTAAAAGGCTACATCGAGTAGAGTCCCGAATTTTCTTACGCAGGCATTCCCAGTGTCTATTTTCACAGAAACCGAATCCTCACATCTTCTTCCGAAGCACTTTCCCTGTGGGTGCTCACCTCACCCCTACGACGCACGGGGGGACACAGGCTGAGAGAGAGAGAGACTCCTCGTCTGGCATTTGATAAGACGTGCTCCCATTCACTGGGAGGACGCCTTTATTCCCGGTACGTGCTGCCAGGTTTGCGCCATTAAATTTCAATAACTTTTCGGAAGTAGAGCAACGCACCCCCGCCAAATAATACTTTGTCGTAGTATTCCACCAGGGGGGAAGTTGTCACAGGACTCCACCATTTATGGGCAGGAGGTTACAACACGGTTTTACGATTTGGAGACAATAGCGAGTGGGGCCGCCTTTTAATACAGATATACATCGACGGGGGGCGTTTATTTGCCCTTTTCGCTTTTTAGACGCCAAACAGCAGATTTTTTTTTTTTTTGCCCTTTTGTATGAGTCGCGACGCTTCCACGACACCCGATGAGCCGTAAACAATTGTGACGACTTTATATGCTTGCAATTTATCTTAAAACTTCATGAAATTCTCGGCTCTGGGTCGAGACGGTTCAGGTGGAAACGACTTATTTTATCATTTTACGAGGTGTATACTCAAGACGTGTTGCACTCTTAAGATCCTAAAACTCCTGGAAGATTGCAATCTTGACTTTTTTCTGTTGAATATCATCAAGGTGACGTGAACTGCTTCTAAAGAGCTCGATAGTCATCGGATTTTTATGAGTTAAAGGAAATTGAATCAGAACAGAAAAAATTGGGTACTAAAGAATGAATCTTTATAATGCCAAGTCTTAAAGAATTACTGAAGATTCTTAGACATTATTAGTCAATAATTTTAAACTATTGTATATTTTTCTCCAAACGTATGAATGATATTTTTTTATTGCTTACACTTAGAAAAATATTATCACGTCTTTAAAATTAATTGCTGATCGTTGTACATTTAAAAATATTTTATTTGTAACAACTATGGAACTCATAAAGAAAGACATTAAATAAAATTCAATTTTAATGCCACAACAAATATAGGCAATAACGAAAATAAAACTTTTTGTTTTGAATACGTTAAAAGGCTGTTTCAAAATTGTTTTTTGTCAATTTAAAGATGCAAATTCGAAAGTTTAATGTGTTAAATTCATAATTTTCCACTTTGGCGCCAAATCATATTTGAAATTAATTGATTTAATATTTTTCCCATTGGTTTTACAAAGTTTTTCCCTCAGTGTATATCCATAAAAAGAAAAGGGAATAGTTATCTTTATTTTCTTTAAATTAAAAATAACTCTGAATAGAGCGGACAAAAATGCTTGCTATTTATGATAAAAATTTGATTAAAAGAAGCAAATTTTTGTTTACAAAGAAAAGCAATAAATATTCTTAGAATATTAAAAGACAATTTTAAAAACAGGCATTTATTTTTTTTAAAACCGACTAATTAATAATCCGCGATCCCAAAAATCCCCCAATACACAATATGGCAGATCGCAAAAATTCGTGCATCATTTTGCCTTCAAATTAAATCCAGAAAAAAATCGAAGAGTCGTTTTGCTTTTTAATTAAAGAAAAAGAATCGTACTTTCTCAGAATTATCGGGAAAAAAATTATCCAGGTCCGCATGCATGACCAAACTTTGCAGATTTTGAAACTGAAAACATGACCTTGAATTTCAATGTAACGAACTGTAGGGTTGCATCCGATCAAAAAACTAACTACTATTACTTAAGTCGCCAAAATAGATATCTTTATGTTTTTAAGAATGTTTATGAAGCTGAGTTTAGAATTTTCGATATCAGCTGGAGAATGGCTAAAATTGGCGAAAAATGTAGATTTCCATTTTTTTTACTCTGTTGTACCACCAAAAAAAACCTGGAAAATTTTTCCGTGATAGCTCTAGAGATAATACAAAACAAATATTTTTTCGAGGTTACGTTATTTTTTAAAAAAATTTTGTCGAATTTCAAAATTTTTGAACTTTCACCAAAATTTGAATTTCGCGCCAAAAAATCTCGAAAAATCGTGTGGACCTATATTACCTTTAACTTCCACTTGAAATTTTTGGAAAATCTTGAAAAACAGCGAAGATATCTCAAAAAACCTATTTTTGCTTCACAGCGCCACCTAGCGGCGAAAAAGAGAGTTAGAGAGCTAAAAGTTGGCACAGAAGTATTTTCGTTATGTACTACACTATGGTCCAATTAGAATTTCAAAAAAGCCAAGGGCACTTTTGACCATCTTATCCTGCTACACCCTTTACGTGAAAAACTACTGAGCTATACACTACATTTAAATATTTTGAAGATAAATGGGTATTAAAATATTTAAACTTTTCAACCTGACATTGTTAAAATAACGTAACCAACCCCTTGAAAAGTTCTATTAATCCATATATTAAATACGCACTCTCAATGCACCAGAGAGCAATATAAAGTCCATTATCCTTGGTCTACAATCCTTTGCACTGCACCGCGGACAATATTACTAATTAACCTTATTAAAAGCGGTCGCGACGAGCATCGGATGAGTAATGTGAAAAGAACTCGTCCTCACCACTGCAGCGACCGCGATGGACTCTTCGAGTAGTCCTCCTGCCGTCAACAAGGACCTTTTCATAATTTAATCATGAAATGGTTCAAATCAAATTTTCCCAACATTAACGTAATGACATGCCGCGGTGGTCTCGTCGTCGTCGTCGTCGTCGTCGTCGCGGCGACCTCTGCTGGACACAATTTCGTTGATGTTTTCTACAATAAAATTATTCACCCTCTCTCCTTTCTGTAAGGGAATTTAACCTATTTAAATATTACGCAACGAGACGACTTCTGGAGGCTATGATGTATAATTAGTCTATGATCTGAAACTGATTTTTAGAGGATAGAATGACGAAAAAATTGGCGCTTTTTTAAGGGGTATCGTTTTTTTTATATTTTAGGGAATTTTGGTCCTCTATATCTTACGAATATATCTACAAAATTTCAAATCAAAATTCCTTTAAATTGACAAAATTAGAGGTCTCTGCGCCCAGGAATATTTGAAGCTTTAGAAACAGTGTTTTTGCAATTGGATGACAAGATTAAAAAAAAGTATTCAATCAATTTTAACCAAAATATTCACAACATTAAATATCTCTTTATGGTCCGTACTAAAAGAAGGATATATTAAGGTATAAGATGTATAAGATATATAAGAACCGCGGCTGCCAGTTAGTTAACGCAACCTATCAGTCCAATTTCATTTGTATATTCTCAATAACGTCATATGTTGATTTCGAAAGCGTCAATCGTACCCAATTTATCAACATAGACAAGAGATTTCACATGTCTAAAATAATCTAATCTAATAGACCAGTTGTGTCACAAAATATTGAAACAACATTATTACCTAATTTTACTTTCAATAAATCAATTATTTCAGTCGCTGTATGGCACGTAGCGTTATCCTGTTGAAACCAGAAGTAGTCAACGTCAATATACCGATGTTTTGGAAACAAAAAGTCGCTATACCGCTCTGATGTGAGATTATTCGGTCCATAAAATGTACAAAGTGCTCTGTAAGTTTTTAATACTAAGCCCTGATTTGGGAAATGAGTTTCCATGATTTGGAATCATTGCTGAGGATTTGTTAGACCTTACCGAATAAAAATGATTGATATTTATAACAAACGACAGTTCATTTGACAGTTAACCCTATCAAAAATTCGGCGCCTTTTAAAAAAACACCGACATGCAACATTTCTTTTTTTTTTTCCTATAGATAAGAAATCTTCTTATCCGCAAAAAAACAATATATTTTTTGTCAATATATTTACATAATAATATAATTTTAATAGGTAAAATGGTTGCTCAAAATAAAGAAAACGTTTCCAATTTAGGAATCTTGTAGCATAACAAATTTTTTGTTTTGTCTTTAACGTTTTCTTTACGAATTTAAAAAATTTCAATTCGAAATTCGTAAAGTTATAGAAGTTATAAAGAGTTAAAGCACCCGAACTTTAAACAACTTTAACCCTCAGTCACACAAGGCCTTTTCCATTTATAATTCACAAAGTCGGGTATGGTCTACCCGTCCAGAGTTTGGACGTGAATACCGTATAGTGAAAGTATTCGTTAGCAATTTCGATGCTACTTTTTCATTTGTTTGGGATATTAACCTTTCGTTCCCAACATAAAAAATTATTAATTGTAAAAATTACACAGCAATAAACAAAAAAAAAAAAAAGCAAAATTTCAGAAAAACATTTTTTTTTCAAAAAATTATAAAACATATCAAGTACGATTTTTAAAAAGTATAAACCATCAATCCTTGTAAACAAATGTTCGAACTATCATAAAAACAGCACGACTTAGTATTTTACTCCAAAAACCATATTTTTTTTGTAATTTGAAAATGACCAATTTTCCAAAAGAGTGGAAAAGCAAATTACAAGGCAATTTTAACCGCATTCCTTCGTGCACGGGTTTCCATACTAAAAGCAAGGATTTATTATAGTTTAATAGTTTAAGAAACACCAACTTAAATTGTTTTACATAAAAAATTATGTCTTCATACTTTAGAAATAGGCCTCCATATACGAATTTACTATCCTTAAACTGTCACAGAAAACACGCATCTTGCTCATTTTTTGATCGCTAGAAAGAAAAAAAATGATAAAATATTATTTGTATACTAAAAATATACATCAAAAGTTGATGTAATTGCTCTTTTGTACGCATTTTTACTTACTTGTCAAATTTTGATTATCGACGTTTTCTAACGAATTCACACATGGCGGGTAGAAAATACCCAGACCAATATTCGGACAAATTAAACAGTATGCTAGGTGACACTAATAACTTTGACGAAGCACTAATTAGGTACTTTGGTACCTCTACTTTTTTTACGCATGCGCTTTAGACATGTACCCCTTCCCCCTGGAAAATGCTACGCGTTTCTAAAAGGCTCTGGGTATGGTATACCCGACCTTTGTGACTGAGGGTTAAACGAGTTTTTCTTAAAACCACTTTTTCTAATTTGTCGGAAGTCTTGAAATATCCCAAATTATCCGATTTGATGAATTTTACTCTAAACAGTTAATTTTTATGTTCAATAAATATGTATTATTTCAAATTACAAATACATTTTTCCGACCCACAAAGTAAAGAACGCTATTCACCCGTTAAAGGACAGGTGTTTGGAAATTTTTCGCGCCAAAATTTTGTCAAAGAGAAATTAAGATTTACTAATGTCTGCAAAATGCAAAAAACATTCCCAAAATTGCTATAAGATTGAAAAAGGTAACTTTAAATCGTTCTTAAACGAGACATCCAAAGTAATGAACGTTACGCTAAAGCCACGCCCTCTTTGCACAGGGTGCCTCCAGTGTTTTGTCGGTTTCAATTAACTTCCAACAAAGGTAAGTACACCTTGCATCAGCCATCTCAGAAGACGTTGGATCCATCTTTATACGGTGAGGTTCCGCCTTTTTAAATTCATTCGAATCGAATTGCTCAGCAGCGCTCACATCAGGCGTGAATCGCCTGCATTTGAAAGATGAATTTTTCCCAGTTCGGGGCCCTTCGAGCGTGTGCTGTTCCACCTAAAAATCAGTAGAGCATTGGCTGCAATGTCACATCGTGTTAACGTCCTGCCTCAACTCCCATCTCTCCGCCAACCAAGGGGCCCCAACCGGTGCTCCATTGGGGCATCGTTCAAGGTGCGCGCTCGGGCACTTCGCATATAACGTCATTTGTATGATACACGTGTTTCTGACAAGCAATTTCTTTCACTTTTACACGTCATTGCCGCCGCCGCCCCCCTTAAGAGAGCGGAGCCCGGCCTTCTCGGAAACGCTCCTTCTAGACGGCATTGAGGCATTTTGGGGCCATCGGGCGTGAATAGAATGTTACATAGCCCAGGCAAAGCCCAGCCCTGGGTTTGAGCGCTCCCGACTACGACGATACGTCCCGATAAAAAGGCTCAAGCTCAAACAGTCGAATTTTCAATTTCTATAAAAATCAGGGAACATTAGTGAGCGCAATCTTACCACCCTCATCCTGCTGAAATTCAACCACAACGTCGTTCTCCCAATCCCCCCCTCCTCCGGAGGGAAAATCCTGGCATCCGAAATAAATCGGCAAATATATGCAAACTGGATTCCGGCTCTCCGGCGAGAATGAGGCGCTCCTCCGGGGGCCCATCCTAAAATTACAACATCCTGCAGAGATAGATATCTTTTGTTTTGTGAGTGACATTAAAGGTAATCCCCCGAAACCATTTGCATTAACTGGAACGAAAGAAAACCCGGAAGCGAGGAGGTTTCACTAAAAACAAGGAGTCGACTTTATCAAGAGATGATTGCATTCATGTCAGCCCGGGGGCTTACTGGAAGGTGATGTACAAGGGAACCCGATTTTGTGCGCCCAGCGCCAGTGGAAACGAGAAATTTGTTTCCTTTTGATGGGGCCTTCGTGGGGCCTTCCCTTGGAAAATGTTTTGACATGTCGACCGATGCCTCAAGTGTTCGGGGGACACTTCGTCCCCGCTTCGGGACCACCCCCACCAATGCGTATGCTCCACTTCGCCTCCCTTCTTTCTATGTTATTTAAGTTTAACATTTTCATAAATATTAAAGCCGACTGGTTGCGTTGTTTCAAGGACACGCACCATAATTGCTCCAGCCTACAACTCCTGGATGAGGGGCAGCGGGAAAAGGGGAGCAGAGACGGCGAACCAGGCTATTTCTGGAATTGCTTCTGCAGATTTGCAAAATAATTCATTGGGGAATTAAAAGTGCAAATATTGATGCTGTTTGCACTTAAATCTTAAAAGGGAGAAAATGAATATCCTGAATTTTTTCCAGGTGAATAAAGACAGAAAAGGATAACAATTTATGGAACCGCAACAAACTATAAAAAAAAAATCAGAGATATTAAAATTTATTAATACTATAAGAATATCTTCAGAAAAGAAAGAAAGCACATCATAAGCAGAAAACAGCAGCAGAACTGCTACAAAAAAGAGCTTTTAAAAAGCTTCAAAATCTTATGATCTACTTCTTTGAAAGAGTGACCGCAAAAAAAAGAGCTTTTTTACAGGGACCGTAACAGTTATGATATTTTCGGTAAAAATCAGATCTTATAAATTATTTCTTGACTGTTATTTTTCTAGATAAAAATAAAAATTATGTTTTGTCAAAACAGCGCCATCTGTTGCACGTAAAAGCAACATACTCTATACTAAACATTGATCATGCCGAACAGCGTGCTTCTTGACAGCTGCTGTCACTTAGCATTTTCAATGTTTCCGATTGTATTATTAAATTGTTTTTTTATTATTATAAAATCATTTTCTGATTTTTATTTTTGATTTTAAAAACAAACATTCCCTGGTTTTAAAAATAAAAATTATTTTATGATTTTTTTTTTTTTTTTTCAAGATTAAAAACCATTTACTGAATTTTTCTTTTTGATTTTGAAAGTAAGAATCATTTCCTGATTTTTATTTTTGATTTTTAAAGTAAAAATTAATTTTTCATTATTTCGATTATTGAATTTCATAATAAAAATCATCTTTTTATTTTTATTTCTGATTTTAATAATAAAAATCATATTCTGATTTGTATTTTTGCTTTTAAAAATAAAAATCATATTTTGATTTTGATTTTTTCATGTTCTGATATTTGTTTTTGATTTTAAAAATAAAAATGCGAAACAATTTTTTTTATTTTATTTTTATGGAAAAGATCACAAATTTACAAAGCACATAAAATGTTTAAAGCTCAGTCCATAAGAATCATAATGCTCCATTTGAACTCTATTTGTAGAAAATTTGTCTACATGATTTTTTTGTTTGAAAAATTGAATATAATTGTTATATAAACAATTAATCTTTTTCTCGCACGTGCGTTATGCAAAAATAAGGGGGTGTAGTTAACCCTTTGTTAAAAGGGATATTTAGCTTCTAGAACAATAAATCTTGCCTTATGCAAAAGGTCATGACCAGACAAAAATTACGTTACATTTAATCAATTCTAATTGAAGTTACAAGTGTTTGAAAAACAGACTAACGCGGTCACTCTTTTTGTGGTTAGTCAACTACTACCACTACTTTCTGTTCATAAAATGTTTTAGTCTTTAAGAAAAATTTTAATATACAAAAGAACATGTATTGAATACAAAATCACGCCAAATAATAGGGTCCAAACAAATTTTTTTTAAATAATATATTTCTATCAATAAATATTAGGTGTGGTACTTAATTTTAAAGAATTTTGTTTAATGAAAAATAACTATTTTTGGCAACAGATGGGTTCCTATCTATCTAAAAATGCATGTTTTATTTTCTGGTTGTTCGTCTTTTGAATTTGTTCCTGTATTCGGTGTTCCACAAGGATCAATTCCTGGTCCACTTTTGTTTCTGTTATTTATTAACGATTCTACTACCAAAATAGAATCTAACTTTCTTTTATACGGAGAGGACGTCAAAATCTTTAGGGTGATTAATTGTAAAGAAGACTGTGACATTTAATCGCTCTTAACCCTTTAACTGTTTAATTTTGTTTTTAAAAACTTTTTCTGCCCGCAAACTAACGAATATTCTAAAATGTAAATTTTTTAAAATTTCTTTATTTGCCCTTTTTCAGAAATAAAAATTATTGTCGTTTCGTTGATTAATAATACAAATGCTATCTTTTTATCATTGTGGCGAATACAATCGACATTATGCGAAAAATCTTGGCTTGTTCATGATGAGTATACTCGACATAAACAGTTAAAGGGTTAAGGACCTAGTTTTGCGGGGTTCTGGGTTTAGAAACTTGGTTCTCTGAACTGTCTATTTAGAAGATTCACGAAAGCTGTCCTTAATAAATTATTTTCTAATTAATACACATTATTTTTATTGATCTAATCAATCATATTCACTAAAAGATTACTATTCTATTAGAAATCCTCTAAAATTAAGCACCACATCTAAAACAATCGTTCAATAAAAAAAAATGAATACCTGCCTGTTTTTTGATGTTCTGTTGATATCTTGGACAAAATTATCCTGTGTTCTTTTTGGTGCTGTTTTTTCTAACTTGGATGATTAACGGTCACATCAAATTGATCCTAAAATAAAAATAAAGAGTCAATAAATAAATCCATAAATAAACTATGCACTTTGAACAAAACAATACATGCTAAATTATACTTGCTTGAATAGTAAGAGGCACCTGTTGAAATCTCAAAAATAAATTCAAATTCCAAAATGAGGGAGCTTATTTTAATTCATCTTTCTAATTAAAAAGTTGCATTAATATCATCCAATTGGAAGTGCCTGTAAAATTTTTGAAAAAGATCCTGTTGAGTGAGGTTTTTCAGAATTTTCTAAACGAGTTCTTATGATTATAAAGTATTGGCAGAGATCGTGTTAGTGTCAAAATTTCTAATATTAAAATTTCATTAATTTTTCGCAAAGATAAGATTTTTCTTATACGAAAATTTAATGTATTTATGTTCTTAGTATATTTACTATATATCTTTAAACTGTAGTAACCCCCAAGTTTCCCCCAAACATTACTAAGTTTATGGTGTTAAAATAATATCTCTAGACTAGACCAATTTTTGTGATTGTCAGCGATCTTTGTAAACTAATTCCTACAGTTTATTTATTATTATTATTATTATTATTATTTAGAAATACGAATAAAGAAAAATAACTGTCATGAATCGAGGTGATTCGATTAACAAAAAATTAAGCATACTAATTTCTACAAAATTGTTGACTCTTAAAGTGGAAAACTTTATTTTCTTCCTCTAAAAAGATTTAACTAATCTACGTTTTTTTTTTATATGACAAGAATTATTTAAATTCTGTACGTTTAAAAATAAATATATGTGTTGTACGCAATATTTGAAAAATTAATTAATTATGGGAGAAATCGTTAATTGATACCTACTGAAAATATAAACTTTTGAAGAAATTGTCATATAGTATATACTTATTAATTTGTTTTTCTTTTTATTACAAGTATAAAATTGATCAGCGATCAGAATAATAACAATATCACTTCAAAGAAAATCTAAATATTTTATTTTATACATATACATATTTATGTAATATTCCTCCTCAAGGACGACGATTAATTCCACTCGATGGAAATCTTAAGATTTGAATTTCGGTGGTTAGGGTTAACAAATTTTAAAAGCGTCATACATTTTCAATCATCATCTCTCCCACAAATTACATTTAATTATTTCTCTTCCATAAAATCACCCAGGCGACATGGCCCCGAAAAATTTTCTATAAATAACCCTTAAAAAGTAAAGAGCATCCGCCAAAATAATTGCCATCATCCATGCGATGAAAGATCAAAACCAAGCTCCCCAAAGTCTCATGCGGCACCACCCTTCTGACGTGTTAGGCCCCCTAATTAGAGAAATGAGACCTCCTGCCATCCATAAAATATTAAAAATGCTAAAATTAGAAAATTCCCCATTCCGGCATAATTTTCTAATTTTTACCCAGAGAATCCTCCCACTAACAGCCGCATCCGCATAGAATCACCCGGGTGATGGGTTTTTCTCTTCTGATGCCGAAAAAAAAATCCCGACTTTTCCCTCGGGAGATGCATCGCCGTTTGTCAGAGATATACCCCCAGAAATACCCGCGAAGATTAATTGCAGGGCAACCGGGAAACAGATTGCTTGCGAACTGGAGGGGATTTTCTTAAGCCAAATATTGGACAGTTACACACTCAGCGGAGCACCCGCTGGAATTTAGATTGGGATTCCTGTTTTTCAGTTCGGATGCAGCAACAAGTTTCCCTAAATCCTTTCGCGTGCTCTCGTCGTCAGCCGGGAGAAGAAAAAAATGCTCCCTAGTGCTGGGATGGGGCCTCATGTATCGGATGTGTGGAAAAGTTCAAGCACTGCATGAATTATGGAGCACTGGGACTGCTGATGTTGCTTTTAGTGGGGCCCCGCACACTCCAGCATGGAAAATAAAAAAAAAAAGGGAAAATACCACGGAATTTTAGCCTCCTCGAGGTTTGGTGAAATTTTCTCGGGGTCTCGCGAAGAGTTGGAAGTAAAAAAAAAACAACAAAAATTAATACGTTAATTGAGCGGGGAGCGCTACAGAGCAAAGTGGCCGCCCGACGCAGTAAAGGGCCCCAGGACTAAATAATCAACAAACAGCCAGAAGGCTCTGTGTCGGGGAGCCCCATCTCGTTCGTCATCAAGTGATGGGGGAGTCGGAGGAGCGCCCGGATTTGTTCTGGATCTGCTGTTGTGCCCTTTGTGCGAACGGAGCCCTGCAATTCGAACAGTGAATGAATGGTGGAGCTCTTTTAAATTAAACCCTATTGTTTTCAAGTCAGTCAGCCTTTTTGTTACAAACAGGGAGGGAGTTCTGGGGGCTGTTTTCTTTGTCCCGTGAATTGGTTTCAACTCCCTCCCCCCCGATCCGATTCGTATTCATCCCTAGGAGCATTGAGTGCCCGAGCGCATCCTTGCAGGTGCAGGAAAGGGAATTTCGTTCGATTGCTTAAGTACAAAAGAAGATGAAACCGGGCCATGAAGGATAAAAGTTGAGCTCAATTACCTTTCACTTATCCTGACATCGAAAGTGGATCCTTTGATTTCGATGACTTTCCTTCGAGGAGGAAGAGTAGGAAGAAAAACACCACCAGAAGCTAGCTAGAAAGTACATTCACCAGGGAACGCTATACTACACAAGGGGGTTATTGAAATATTGATTAAATTTCCCGGGCTCTTGCTGGCCATTGTGAGAAATTCAAACATAATGGGCATCAGCACTGAGATCCTTCCGATTCCCGGATCCTGTCTTCTGGATTTTAACAAAAAAAAAAAACTAAAAAAAAAAACCTCTTACTTGAACCTAGACAACGTCTTTTCAACGTGAACAGGTGGCCCCATTCAAAATTCTCCATCCGAAGTTTTTCCTCTAATGATGTGCACCGAAGATTCAGCAACGAATATTTTAATGAACTCCGTTTTTAAGATGAGATATTGAGTGAGAAACACTTATACTTTGGTTTTGGTATTAATTCTAATATAATTTAACTTTGCTAAGCAATTTCATTAAAATCCAATAAAGATCCAACAAGTTGAGTCACCAACTTGTAAAGGGTTCCGCGTACAATGCCAAATATCTGGGGGTTTGAGAATTCAGTTTCTCTCAATTCAGCTTAAGAAAAGCAATCGCTGAATATCACTGGTCGACAGATTTTAACTTTTAATTAATGATCAGAAAATATCTCTCCCTTGAAGACGTTACCAATTAATTATTTACTGACCTCATAAATGTTTTAGTAAAATTAATTCGAAATTGAATAAGCGGAATGTTCTTACAGCTTAAAATAAAATATATATACAATAGTATATAATATAATATAATACATATAACAATACCGGTAGACAAAATTTAAAATTAGATTTGTAGCAGAACAAGTCATATACATACATATATCATTTCTATAGGATTCACGTTTTTTGGAAAAATAGGGTTGAAAAATAAAAATATTGGTTTTTGAAAATTTTTGAAAATTCTTTAAAAAATACTGGAACATGAAAAGAGCTCGTAACACGACTCAAAAGAGAGCCTGAATCCTTCTCTATTAAATATTTAATACTACCAATCTATAGAATTTATTAAACAGCAATATTTCAGAAAGTATTAAAGCTCCTCATATTTTTATAATTTTTTATTTAATTTTAAGATGTCTTTCCGGTTCAAATTTTGTACTCGAATTTTAACTCACTTCCTATTATCCGATTTTAATGAAATTTAATAGACTTACGTAAATTTCCTGACAATAAAATATAAGGTATCTAATATCGTTCTAAATCCAATATGACGGACACCCCAAGATGGCGGATTACCTTTTTTCTTCACAATTTGGAAAAATAGCCAAAATACGGACCTTTTGTACTCATTAAACCAGTTTTTTTTTAACGTGACATGATAGCAAATATTTAAATGATACTGATGACTATATAAAATTAGTGTCGACTAGTGAAGAATAAACTTAACCCTTATAGTACTATCGCCGCCTATAGTCGGCATTCACAAAACATTCTCTGGGTACGACCGCCGCCTAAGTCGGCATTTACGGAGAGCCTATGGGTATAATCGCCGTCTATAGTCCGATTAAAACGATTGAAAGACAGCATTCATGTAAATTTCTGTGCAACCACTCTCGTGAAGAACTTTCTCGTACAGGGAAATGTATAACAGGGATCAACTGCGCCGTATCGAAAGGGCTAAATTACTTTAATTAAACTTGTATTTAATTCTACTTATGCTATCTTGCCGCTAAAACAATTACATATCTGATTTATCACTTTAGAATTAAAAATAAATTTTGTTTTATTTAATTTATGTATTTTCACGTATTATAACAAATTTTATTATAGAAAAACCATCCGAAAACAACCAATTTTTCTGATTAACAAAGTGAAAACTTCTCCTGAATTTTGCTTCCAATAATAAAAAGGATCTACTGAAAATTGAACGAGTTATACAACTTCAGAGTTTATGATTTTCCTAGTAATCAAATTTCTTTTTAAATTAATAATAATAATTTATAATAAGCTATATACATACCTATATGCACAACATGTATATACAAAACAGAAAATATAAAAATATGATTTTGTATCTCGGGTCGTATGGGTTTTAAATTTCCTACATTAATAAAACTGTTTGAAAATTTCCTGCTATAAAAAATAAAAGGGTTAAAATTCGTCATTTTTTTTATTTATTTGTAATTTTTTTTAATAATATTAACTGATTTAATGAAACAGCCCTAAATATAGTTTTGGAATTTTGTTTTAGTCTAGTTATTTTCTAGGAGAAATAAAAACTGTTTAGTTTTGATTTCCTTTCTTTTTTTATAACTCTCTAATGCTAATTTCTTATGATTATCGAGTTCTTTAAAGGCTCTTCAAAGCTGAATTTTAAATCATCTTTGTAATCCATTTTCATTCAGATCGAATGCAGCTGTGAATGATTAAGCCCCACACTTCTCACTCTCTAGTATAAAAAATATTCGCAACAAAAAGGCAAAATATGGCATTAGGAATAGAATTGAGGACACAGAAAGAAAAATTAATTTTAAAAAATAAAAAAATAAAAAAAGCGCGCAAAGGCAGTCGAATATTTTTTTTTTTTTCAAAGGCCCTCGGCAAATGTTCTCTGTCGCTGAAAAGTTTCTGGATGGCAAACAAAAATGTTCGTCGAAGGACGAGTGAATTGAATTAGCGTCAGAATAGAAAAAAAAAAATGGTGTGGCAATAAAAAAAAAAAAAAAATACAAATCCCAACAGAAACTTTTTAATTATTTAAAAGCGTCCCAGGCCAATGGCGGGTGAACTTTTCTAATTAATCAGTCAATATCGCGGGCCCCGTCGCGCACAAAACAGAGCGCTAAACCCGGCAACCTGAAAAGAATATCCATTAACATTTATTTACAAATGCTCTTTGGCCCGAAATGTATTTGACATCCGGCCCAGCAGCAGGCCCCGCTGCTAACGACATCGAGGAATTTAAATTTTTGTTTTATTGATGACCAAAGTTTTGGATCTGTTTTGTGCCCGTATCCCCTCCCCCTCCCCTGTGAGTCCACGGGTTCGGGTTTGAGCCCGAAATCAGAATCTCCGGATCCTGGTACAATGGTTTCGTTTGGTTTGGCTTGGGGGGGATAGCGAGGCACAGACTGTAAAACCCCTTTTCCTTCATGAACCATACGAGAGCAATGGCGGAAACTTCGCCGGGCAAATCACCCCAAATCCATTTTCCTCTTTGGCTTTGTGAGGAACACCGCAAGGCACCGAGTTAGGGCCAAAATACCCGGGGTCCCATCATGCCCTAGACCCGTCGCCCCATCGTCGTCGTCGTCGTCGTCGTTTTCGAGGAGCAACATCGAAACAAATACACTTTGATATCATCCCTAATCCGCTCGGGTACAACTTTTGTTTTCTTTCGCACTTAAGGGCCCCGGCCCTTTTGCGATTGATGTATAGACGACATGAATAATTCGGACACAAATCGTGTCATTACTCATTATTGACAGAGACATGTGTAACGAACAAAAACCGAGAAATGGAGTAATCATCTCCCGGGATTGGAGTTATCTTGTTTGGTTGTACTACTCCTCGTGGCCCCCGCCCGGATGAGGTGATGGATTCCTTAGATCCACAGTTTTGTACCTACAATCAATTTATCTGTCAGGGAAACTTGCTTCGGCGAATGATTGATACTGCCGCGAATAAATCATGAACGCGATTTCCATAGATGCTCTTCTCCTCCGAGTTAGGGGGTGTAGACGGGGGAATTTTATTTATTTTTATTTTTAGCTTTTTTTTTATTTTACAAAGAACCTCAAACATCCCCCGCCGAAAACCCTAAGGACTACAAAACACGGAAGTCACCTCTCAAAGAAAACCTCCTTCGACAACCCGACCATAAATAGACCCCAAAAGTCGTAGAATAGCCCGTGTCACGAAAAGGACCCCTTAACACAATTAGAAGAAGAGAAAGGACGACCCTAACCTAGAATAATTACCACTGTCTGAGGTATGTTAATTCTGGCACGTCCTTCGGCTAGTCGGAGTGATGCAATAATTAAAATCGCATAGAGTTCCGGCTATAGCCCCCCCGGTTCCCGGATGGAAGGGACTTAGTAGTCCTGGTCCAGAATTTCTACCGGGTAAAAAGGAGGAAGAAGATATATAGTAGGAAGGAGTGAAATCCGGCTACGAGCCGAAGACAGACTGTGTTGCTTTTAACGTATCGATTTAATCCTTTTTAAACTCCGAATCTGCCCTAATTGACATTTATTAGACAGCTAAAGTGATTCATTTAAATCGACGTTTATTAAAAATGGCGGAAGCTACCTCTGCGGAAAGGAAACTTTGACCCTCTTCCTCTAAAATGAATTTATAGTAGCTTCCTGGTTAAAGAAACTTAATATTTGGATAGTAGGTGTAAGAGAATTTTAATAAAATCTGTAAATATTTCTTATTTTATAAGAATTTATTGGGCTCTATTAAAGAAATCGATTCTATTCGACTCTACTATAAAAACGTTTCTTCGCTAATTGAGCTGAGCGAAATCGACTTTCACATAATAGGATCCATTAATTTCGCAGATATTTATTAAGTCGATTTTTAAATCCTCAATACTAAATTTTCTACTAGTGTCAAGACTTTTAGTATGAATTTATGAATAATTTTTAATTTGCTTAATTACAACTGACTGAGAACTAATTTTTTTTCTTCCGTACAAAAATAACTTTTAAATACAGATGCCTAACAAAACCAAAATTTCAAAATTACAGGCTGCTATTTTCGATGGAAGGGCTGAAGACATTTTCAACAATTCACATTCTGTATTTCGATCCGAACTAGGAAAGACCTAATTTTATTATTTCTATTTCACAAGAAATGAAATTGGTGATAGTCGATAGACATGAAATAGCCCACCAATATTCATTAAAGAATCAACGAATTTTTGCAACTTTAAACGCGTTTTTCATGAAACTTTGTTTTGTCAAAAATTTCTCAATTATTTCTATTTAATATATAAATCATAAATTTATAATCTATTTTTTTTAATTAATTTCATTCCATTCATTCATCAAAAAATCATATAAGAAATGTTAACCTGCCAAGAAATAAGAGAAATAAAGGAGCTGGAAAGAAAGAGCTCCTGGACCACCTCAGATTCAAAAAATAATTTTTTTTAGGTCTTTCTTTACCTTGTTTTTAAATAATTGCATTTTTTAACTACATACTCATTTTATTTTGGAAATGACGATAAACACCAAAAATAATATCATTACATAGGTCAAAAATTATTTTTGGCAATTTTTACCCTCTTTTTTGAAATTTTTTAAGATTTTCTAAACATGAAATGCACAAAGAACCACTTTTAAATTTCAATTTCGACCTTGGTACCGCCAGAGGAACGAAGTGGAAAATATTGCTAGAAATACGTAGTAACAAATACTCGTAAGCTATTAACGAGGGAAAAACAAATTGAAGAGACAATTGGAACAATTCTGCATACCACAAAACTTTTCTGTAAACGCATGACATAGTGCTTTTTCCACAATATAGTATTTAAAAACACACTTTTCCATTTAAAAACTCTTACTATCGTTGAAATTTATGTAAGAGTAAATCGGGACCACCCTGTACTTTTCGTAAGCATGCAAAAATCACGTCCCTTACAGAAAATTAAATATCACGATCCTAAGATGATATTTCTTTGTTTTAATAAGTTTCCAACGTCTGATCATGTTCCTTTGTTCTTACAGAACCTTAGAAATTAAGTTTTATAAATCACTCTAATCTGAAGATATGACCCATGAAAGAGGTTCTGTTCCAAATATACACTCAGAAAAAAAATCACTATTGAAAAAAACAATTTTCGCATTTGATGTTGAAACATCAAGAAGTTCTTGAACCAAGAAAAATAATTTTGAATTAACACATTAACGCTTATAGGACGCAATTTATTGCATCTGAATTTGAATTGTCACCATGTGATGAATTCGAAAAAAAAAAAAAAAATAGAGAACCAATGCTTCCTCTGTTTTTGAGAGTGTTCTTTACAATGGTGGCGGTTAAAATTTCTCCAGAAAAAATGTAACCATGAAGAAATCAAAAATACGAAAAAAAACTAATTTTTTTATGACATATGAAAAATCGCGATGTCGTATTTTATGTAAAAAGGTTTTGGTAATGATGCCAGAATGAAAAATGATTTTCTCCAAAACTATAGACTTTAGCAAAAAAAAATTTAAGAACAAAAATGTCTTAGAACTAGTCTCTCAAATTTGTTCAGCATTCATGCAATTTTTAATTTTTCAAAAAATCACGAAATTGTAATTCCGACAAACATCGTCAAAAAGTCTGAAAAAATTCTACAATGTTCTTTGACTAATCCTTACAATAAAGGATTTTTGTTATTTAACTTCAAACAAAGCACAAGATAAAAACAATAATAGCTCGACGGGTAGCGGAACGCGACGTTGACTGCAAACCAGCAGAGCGCTAAAAGTTGTGGGTTCGATTCCCACCAGGAACCTTGATCACACACGAAAAAGTAGTAGTGGTGGTATCACAATGGCGGCCATAAATGGCGCCTAAGCGTGTCTTCCTATAGCCACATTTCAATCTCAATCTCAAAAATGTCTATTATTTTTCAAGAAGCTCTTCCATTAACAACTTTTACATTGTTTAAAAAATCAATTTTGAAACTAACAACTTTCTTCTTGAAATTACAGTGTAGTAATTTATGTTTTAGTTTAATTACCTTATCCTTTTTAGATGGGATAAAGAATCGTCTCGTTTTTCGCATAATCTGCTAAATGTGGTCGCTCAAACGATTGCAATTGCGAACTTGGCCATTGTATATTCCAAAAACTGCTCTCACTGACCTATTTTAATTTATGACTTAATAAAATTTTGTGTGTTAAACAGAAGACACACTGTATAAAGGTAGAGAATGTAAAATTGTCTCCCTCTCTTTTAGCCAATTATTCAGCCAATTCCTGAGGTGATCCAGCCCTTTCCTGTCCTCGAAGCGTAAATTAATGTAATTCTCCAGGTAGTTTGAACTTTACTCCAGAAATGATATCACATTCCCTAGCCTGGTTTCTGATGTAGGAACAGTATAAACTGGTGACAAAAGTTCCCCCCTCTCCTCGTCCCCCCTTTCTGCAAGAAAATACGGGATGTAATCAAAAAGCGCAATGCAACTTTTATATCCGTTTCAAGTACCAATCTGTCCTCCCATGGCCGGCACGCCCGCTTAGGTTGTTATCCGGGATGTCCTCTGAGAAATAAAAAGTCTTTCGTGAGCGATAAAAATAAATAAGTCAGTTGATAAGGGTGGACGGGGACTGCAATAGTCTCACACACATAGACACAGGATCGCACAGGATTCGCAGGACACATAGTCGGAGGATAACAATGATAGCCATAAACCATAATAAAGGGAAAATTGGGTAAAGATAATCTTTTAGTTATTTTAGGACGTACTTTTATGCCCGGTCCTTGGTTTGGTTTTTTTTTTCCAGATGGTATCAGCAGCGCCCCGATGAAAGTCGCATGCCTCCTGACCCCAAGGGCTATCATCATGTAGCTTGGGTATTTTTTTTTTTTTTCTGGGAGAGAGATTTGGGAACACCAGCCCAATTCAGGGGGTATAAGGGTATATGGTGCACATCCAGGCCGTACCGACCGAACCGCCCATTACGCCGAATATTATTTGGATCGTGTTAAAATATGGACCGGCGAGTTATTGGGGTGCCATAAAGATAAATCGTTTAGCGGACGCAAAACAATTTCATCAAATCTCCAATCACAATTTGTCAGGGACCTCTCAAGGACCCCGTTGCCGCCGCCGCCGCAGGAGGAAATAAAAACTGTCCCAATATATTACACTGCGGCAGAGTCCTCTTCATGAGTCCTGGGGAGAAGGAGGAGGACAAGTCGATTGCTTTTCCCCAAAAATTCATTCTAGAGTATGGAGGACAAAAGACATACTACGGAATGGATGGACAGTGGAACAGAACAGAAACTCCAGGATATGGTTCTACTAGGTGCCAAGAAGGAAGGTATGACACGGGTGTTGTTATACATGACACTATCGATTTGTCTGCGACACGGCCGGTCAATTAGAGATATTAAAGAGGAGGCCAGAGAGTAAAACTCAACTCAAAGTCATGACCATGCGGAAATGAAAAGCAATCAATTTACTAAGGGACTGCTATTTGAGACCGGAGACCCTTGATATCATTTTCTCCTGTTGTTAAGTGAGGGCCGTGCCGATCTCCAATTACGCCATTGAGGGTAAAGTTTACTTGCGCCTAAGCTATGAATAATCCATGGCTTTTTATTGAAGACGGAAAAGCCGTGAATTAATTCACTGTAGCAGCGACAACGTCGTCGTCGGTGGCGAAGAGCAAACCAACAAAACCTATGGCTCATTACAGCCCGTCAGGGTTTATTTGTTATCAAAATATTTGCTGTGAACCAGCAGTGCCCCCTTGGGGGACCACCGAACCAAAACTCGTACTCTCCACACCCCCCTGCAGCAGTCACTGTCGTCAATAGCTGGAAGCAGTTTTCATTTGCAAATCCTCCTCTCTCTCATCTCTTTCCTGGCCACTTTAATGAGTTTCTCTGGGGCTCGCGAGGGCTCCATTATGACAATCTTAATACACAGCCACCTTCTAAAACTCTGCGCAGTGATTGGATCTGCTATCTAATATTGATTAATAATATAAAGCCCATTGGAGCATAATTGGACAATTCACCCCCCATGAGTAGAATAGGACCAATTCGGGTCACCAATCGCTTTTGAGTCACCATGTCGTTTGTTTGCGGTGAAAATAATTAATGGCTATGAATATTGTTTCGTTCATGGGTTTTCTCTTTTACTTATATATACCATATATGTATTATACATATTCATTTCATGCCACTTTTCTAGCGACTCAGACTCTAGAGCGCTAGATAGACTACTTATATGTGGTGGATTGACCTGTGACAGCCAATATTGCTAATGGACAGACCTCAATACTCCCAGTCACTTTGACTTTGAGAAGGTGGAGGAGGAGGAGCAAAAGATATGTCAGTTTAATTTAATGGTTGGGCATTTACTTAATTGGAGATTGATAGGGACACTTGCTCCGGATTATCTTCCCCGTACTTGAAATTATTGACACATAATCGAGACAACTATACTTTGGCTATCAATCATGCATCGAAATGAAAATGAATGCTTCAACTTAGAGATTGAGAAATAAATGATGTAACACTGAACATTATAATGGTCAAGAGGTTCTGTCTAGGTTTTTGGAACTCCATGGAATTGACAAAATTTGAAGAAGGGGTTCGTTAGGGGTTATCGTACTTATTTTGGCAAGTATCTTAGATATGCAGAATAAAGTAAATTGTAAAAGACAGAGAAAGATATTTAGATAGAATTACAATGGTTTCTGACATCAATTTTAATTAATTCCTTTAGGTTATGAAGTTCCTCTTTGAGGTTCTGACCTGTAGAGTCAACTATAGTCTCACTACAAACTGTGTCATTTAAGAACCTTTTGATCTAAACTTGAAATTGAACTCTTTGACTTAAAATTGAGTTTGGAACTTTGCACCAATAATGTTTAACCAGTTAGGAACCCTTATTTATACTATCGAAATATCCATCCACCCTATTATTCTTTCATTTTCGTACCTTTTAAGACAAACCCAGGAACCAACCCAAAACCAGAAATGAAGAAAATTTAAAAAAACATTTTTTTACACCCTCTCCCATACAGTTATAAGTTGAAAGAAAAGAATTTGTTCACTCATCTGATTGAGTGGGATATTGTTGGATACGTCTTTCAAAATTCAATAAACAATGTTCTGGGACTCTTTAATTTTAGAACTTCAGTTTGCCCTTTCAAAATCACTGTCAAAGTCCTCTAAACTTTTTAAATATTGTTGTAAAAAAATCTTAAAGTATACAGAAATATATCTCTTAGTTAGTTCTTTCAATAAATACTACATATAATTGAACTGAACTGATCCTAAAATATTTTGAAACATCTATTATTAAGTCGAACGTAATTTTCTTTATTTTAAATTATAATAATAATAATGCAATAATTATTTTTTATAGGTATTTTTCAGTTGAGGCTATTAAGAAAAACAAAAACACCTAAATTAGAAAACAAAAATTGTTAAGATCATATATTTTTATATTTTAAATGGACCCTTGTTTAGACCCTTTCTTTATATTATTAGCAATTAAAGAATATTAATAAACAAGCCCAAAAAATATGATTTAACAAAAATTCTAAGTAATTGGAAAGAAAATCAAGAAAAAGTTAGTCATGATTGTCCCCTAATAGCATTTAAACTTCAATACTGATTTTAATAAATGGGGTTCATCTAAATAACGAGTTTATTTTGTTTTTAATATTTTTATAATAGTGATCAAAGTACAAAAAAAAATTAAAAATATGCTCCCAAAATTTTGATATTCTTCAGGTCAGGAAAATAAAGAGACGATTAAAAAACATTTGTTCGTATGCTTAAATATATGCTTCTAATAAATTTCCAACATTTTATTAACATCTCCTTCTTTTAAGAGAAGAGTTTTGTTTAGAAAGTTTAAAAAATCTAGTTTTTTGGGCGTAAATAGATATTAATATTCAACAACTTTCGCGTAATATATAAAATTACATATCACATAGCTTTAACAATGTTCTCTTAGTTTTTATAATATAAACAACGCGTAAAAGTGATCCAAACATTTTATGAAATTCTGCAAGAAATGTATTTCGCACATTGCATTATTTTATCGACCAACTTAATCCCGCAATCTAGGTTGACATGAATTGGAGTACATGAACATGTGATTTCAACAGGATGGTGCCACTTCTCACACAGCGCCTGAAACAATGACTCTACGATAAATTATGCATTTTACAAATATTTTCTTATTGGATAAAGGAAGTGCCATTTGAAATACAAAAACGATATTGGAGGTAACAAACTAAACATCTTATTTCAAGTAATTCACTATAGTATATAAGATATATCTTTACACATATCATCTAAATTTTTTATCTTGTAAACTAAATTATATTGCGTTTTTCAAAAAATAATTTCCACAATTTTTAGAGATATAGGTGAAAAAATTGGAAAATTTTAAGGTAATTTGTCCATTTGTTTTTTCCTTTATACCTATTTTAATTTAAAATTCTGTATGATCGTTAGAACTTAAAACATACATATACCTAGTATTTGAGTACTATTGAATGAATCGAATAAATTCCGATGAAATTTTTGCAAAAACCAATTACTTAAACGACAAGAACGGTCTGACGAATTGTGGCGCCAAAAAGTAAACACGCTATAACATCTTTTCCTTGCAAATTTACATCTCAGCAAGTGGAATCCTCTGCTGATTTCCATCTAATAGAACTGAAAGGAAGCCGTGGGGCTGTGGGGCCATGGAGCCGTAGAGGAGCGCCTGGCCAAAATTGCATTGTCCGCTGCCAAGCAATTTGAATTAAAGAGAAAAGGAAAAAAAAGGAACAGTTCCAGAGCATTTGTGTAAAACTAAGTAAGGGGCGAAGGCACCGGGCCCCAGGCCTCGGGACTCGAACTCCGGGACGGGCGCCACTATGTCGCGGATAAATTTTAACAGAGCCGAAAATCCTTTTGTGGCCGCTGCCAACCGGCGAGAGGAGACAATCAAGAAATTGGCATGAATTCAAAACTATTAAAGGAGCGCAGCAAGAAATGCGAAATGCACTCCGCCAGGATACACTGTAATATTCATGACATAAAGAAGTTCGTCCATAAATCATAATGAAGATGGCTCCGGGAGCTCCTTCGGAACCGAATGGGGCCCCGGCTTATTAGGGAAAATGAAATCCAACAATGGACCCGGACAATGCAGGAAGTTCTGTGTCATTTTCCACTGCGTTGTCTGGCTGTTTCACTTTTTGAGTTTTTCGGTTTCGATCGCCAGCAACGACGGAGACGGTTTCATGGCCCGTCTATTGCGGACTATATTTCGCCTCCTTAAAAGATTTACGATTTTATACTGAGCCACATACTGAAATGCAGAAAAAAAAAAAAAAAAGGAGAAAAGGGGATTATGGGAAGCGGGCGTTAAATCCATTAAGTACCATTTATGCAGAGTACTAGGAAATGCAATATGTACATTTGAAGAGTATGCTACAGTACTCACTCAAATCGAAGCATGCTTAAACTCCCGCCCATTGTGCCACCTTCGCGATGACCCCGATGAATTGTTTATTCTAACACCAGGCCATTTTTTAATTGGTCAACCAATTAATGCGATACCAGAACCAGATTATGCTACTACTAAAATTACACCAAACCAGCGTTGGAAACTGTTGCAACAAATGACCAGACAATTTTGGAATAGATGGGCGAAAGATTACCTTAATCAATTGCAGCAACGGCCAAAATGGTGCATTAAGGAACCAAATATTCAAGTCGGAGAAGTTGTTCTTCTTAAAAATGAGAATATGCCACCTACAAGTTGGCCCCTAGGAGTTGTAGAAAGAGTCTTCACTGGCACTGATGGTTTGGTCAGAGTAGTACAATTACGCACTCAAAACAACTCTTTACAACACACCAAATGCAAGACTACCAACTAAAAACGGTAACATTTGGTACTTCCGCTGCTCCTTATTTAGCAGTTAGAACATTACAACAACTGGCAGCAGACGAGAAAACCAATTGGCCGTTAGCATCCAAAGTTGCTCTAAACGAATTTTACGTAGACGATCTACTAACTGGCGCCGACAATATCACAGATGCTAAACAGTTACAATTGGAATTAATTAATATAATGAAGGCAGGGGGATTTAATCTAAGGAAGTGGACCAGCAACGATTTACGAATACTAGAGGACTTACCAATAGAGCATCGAGAGCTTAAGGGCCCACTGTCATTCACAGAAAATGATTCCTTCAAAACACTCGGAATACGATGGCATCCTGGGCCCGACAATTTTACCTTTTCAATTCCAGCTACACATTATTCCCTTACAGCAACTAAACGATCTATATTGTCAGAAATAGCATCGTTATATGACCCGTTAGGCTGGCTAGCACCAATTATTATTGTTGCAAAATCTCTGATGCAGACATTATGGATCATAGGCTCATCGTGGGACAGTCAAGTTAGCGAGTCAATCGAAAATCAATGGAAAACATTCAAGCTAGAATTAAAAAACTTAGAATATCTAAAAATTCCAAGATGGATTGGTTATACGGCACATGCAAAAATGCAACTTCATGGCTTCTGTGATGCTTCATCTCGAGCATATGCTGCAGTATTATATTTGCGAACTGAGGATGTAAATGGAAATGTAAAATCCAATCTGCTCATTGCTAAGACTAAAGTAGCGCCCCTAAAGCCTACCACGATACCACGATTAGAGCTAAACGGAGCCGTCCTGCTTACCAGGTTGATCAAGGATACCATTGAGAGCATGCAACTATCAAACATCCCTGTGTTTGCATGGACAGATGCCATGATAGTATTGCAATGGATCAAAGAACACCCCTCTCGATGGAAAACCTACGTAGCTAATCGTGTAGTGGAAATTCAATCTAACATTCGGTACGACTGTTGGCAACATGTTCCTACTAAAGATAATCCCGCAGACCTAGCGTCCAGAGGCATTTCAACATCTTGTTTAATTAACAATAAACTGTGGTGGAATGGGCCTCTATGGCTGATAAATCATCCAAGGGAATGGCCAAAATCCCTAGAACTGCTGAAACCAACGAGGAATCTCAAAGAATTAAAAATGCGAGCTGAAAATGATTATCAAAAATTTATTACACGAGAAGGTGAGGACATATTCATAAAACGAGAAGTGCTGCAAAGAATTAAATTTGATGAAATCCGCAAAACAAAGAGAAAGGAGCTAACCATCAATCTGCCTGATAGATTCCAAGTCCGACTTCAGGTGAAAGCTGATGGAAAAATAGTGTTTCACCATCACCACAAAAGAGGCAGCGGAAAGAAAATAAAAGAAATGATTAATGTTGAACGGACCGTTCAACAGGGGGGAGGATGTTCACGAACCTCACCTGTAACAAATAAATAAAATGAATTACCTTGAAGTAATTAGAAGAAATTACATAAAATTTACATAAAATGAAATACACATGAATTAAAACTTAAAAGAGTATCAATTTTTCAAACTGAAACTGGAACAAAATAAATAAATCACTGTCACTGAACTTCATGTCCTGAAGAAGAGCAAAAATTGTACTAGATTATCCGGCGAAGTCAACTCAACATGCACAACTCCACACCGAGATGGCGCGCAGGACGCAAAGGAATGGCAACAAGAACCAGAGGATCAATTGACATCTTCTCAGGAGACATCACTTATCATCGAGACACGAAAAGGCTTAGGTCGTCGTAGGATAACACATAATTAAAAAAGGCAAAAATTGTGGAAAAATTGTGATAAAAATTGTGAAGTGGTAAGCTATATGCGCAGGGGCGACACAGCTTACCTACCTGCAATTTTTATATTATATGTGGAGTGAAGTAGTGAATTGATTTTTTGTATAAAGAATTATTGGACTTGTGTAGTTTAGTTTAAGTAGGCTTTAGATTAAGAATTAAAATTTATGAATTCGGATTTTTTTTTGAATTTTTTTTTTGGTAATACAATAAATTTAGAATACAGGCGCACATATTTGCGTTTTAATTAACCACCCAGAGCGAAGCATTCCGCTACGTGCCTCGTTATTGATCACATCCAGAGCCATGAAACAGGAAAAGTTTCCAATGTGATCGACCACAGTCGTCCGTAGTAGAAATGTAAAAATACTGAAAAGAATACCGGCTTTATGATATTTTTTGGGTTTCAAATGGTATTTTTCATGATAATTTTTCTGTACGATACACCGATGATTTTGAAGAAAGAAATCTGTGTGATAAACAACTATAGAATTAGGATTTTTTCATCCAAAATAAACCCCAGTAAAATTTAAAAATATTGATAAAAGATTGGAATTTTATAGTCAGCTTATATCGCATCTTTAAACAAATCTTATTATGTGCAAAAGTGTATTTTTGAAAACTTTAAATTCGCATACCTTCTGATTGAATAATCCGATTGCGATGAAAAAAAATCTAAATGTTACTTCAAGTTAAGATCAATGTTTTTTCTGAAATTACCATTCGAATGGGGGTGGTACTTTTTGCGTGATACATGAACAAACAAATCCTCCTACTGACAAAAATTACAAAAAGGATCTTAATGCATTCTAATCACTTATTCTTCATCTCGGAATTAATATTTTCGCAAATATTTTCAATGTATAGACACGTAAAGTTTACATTTTTATTATATAGATATATGTAACATATTAGTACTGTATTATAAATTTTATTTCCGAAAACTTCAGACTAAATTACAGCGCCTTAACCCGAATTACAATCGTTACATTCTGAAATATTTTAACTTATTATATTAACCTAAATTATAATTAATACTTTATGAAATTAAAACTTTCTTTTCTGAAATACGACCAGAGAAGGTTTAGAAACGAAAAACTATTATAGTATCTAGCACTTTTATACTACTAGAAACGAAAAACGACTATAGTATATAGCACTTTTCAATAAAACATAGAACACTGCAATTAATTAAATGATTCACGGATTTTTTTTAATAATGGAATGAATTATTTAATATTACACTAGAAAAAGGTGAATAAATCAGTAACAGATTGGAAAACAAAAATTATATTATTACTATTAAAAATGTAAAAAAAAAGGAAACTGAGAAATTTACTTCAAAAACTTTTTTTTTTAATATTATAGTAACAATGAACGAATTGATTTATTTATTCAAGGATTCATCAATAACTAACTGCTACAATACACTTAAACCCTAAACGAATTGATTTTTTAAATTGCGCTTTGTTAAATTAAACTCAAAAAAAAAATTTTTCAAATCGTTTTCTTGGACTTAAGGAGCATTTTTCTTTCATATAAATTGAAATAAAATTTTTATAATTTTTTCGTCTAATAAAGTTCCTAAAAGATAGTATGGTTAATATATTTGTATAGAAAGATCAGGTAAATAATATCCGAAAAATTATTTTAGCGCATTTAAAGTTGATTTTTTTGCTCATTAAGTCAACATTTCCAAAAAATGTGTTAAACAAGGGTTTCGACGGCAGGTTGCAGCAGAAGATCTTACTTTTATGGGTCCATCATTTGCATACAAAATACTTGTTAGGAAATATTAAGTTTGGCAACTATTAGAAAGCGATTTGGAAATGCTGAATGCTGCCAACAATTCAGCGGAATTAATACTGCCCTGTATGCAGTCAAAAATAAAACCAATTCTGGCATTCTTACGTCTATTCTCAAGAAAGGGAAAAGTCTAATCATATTTTCATAAGGCGGAAAGATTGCTCCAATGTAAGCCACTAAAGGAAAAATGTATATACATAACTACGCTCAATGCGGCTGCTATGAACCACATGAAAAGAAGATCAAACCGGAGTTGCCTATTCCAATATAGGACGAACCAAAGTGCAAAAAAGGATTTTCATTATATTAGGATCATCAAATTCCTTAGATCATCTCTTAACACAACCCAAAGCGGATTTACCCTTGGCAATAATAATTTTTTTTTGGTTCTAATTAATGTGTGGTGATATCTCATTGCTTTTGTCTTACAAACGAAGAAAATCGACATGATTTTTAAAAAACTTTGCTTTTGTGCTCACGATAGGGAATTTAAAATTACCGATTCCCAAAATCTTTATGTTTTCATTTCCTTGTAAATCTTTTTCGGGCAGAATTTTTTAAAATTTTCGGCAGCTGTATTAGATCCGCCATGTTTACTTTATATATTTTGATAACAGGCTAAATATCAGCGACCCTAAAAGTTCTTTGAATCATTTTAATAAAATGTCTCATGAAATTGAAACTGTTCGGACGCCATATTTGTTTCACCACTTTGGAACTCAAACAACAAAAATTATATACCTGTATTTTGAAGTATGGCATATGATTTGGCAAAAAATCAGAAATTTCGCACCATGCATTTAGTTGCAATTGAGGGTCAAACTATCCAAACGAATGTCAATTTTCCCTTTACAAAAGTAAAGTTTAAACAAAATAACGGCACTTTATCCTTGGTTTTGGATGCAAGCAACAAGAAAATAGCATTGACAACTCGGACTCCAAACTATTTTTTAAATTTGTTGACTTGTGTAATTTCATAGTGATCGTTGAAAAATAAGCGGATATTACATAATACACAAATACAAAAATTGGTTTTGCCAAGACTATAATAGAAATTAACAAGTGACCATTTACGAGAAAAAGGTACATTTACTTATATTTAAGGGTAAATACATAGTTAATAGGGAACCAATAACAAAAAGTATCAAATTGAGATATTAAAAATTCTCCTTCAATTGCTTTTGATACAATGTGGAATATTTTGGCGTCGTTTGTATAGTAAAGAATGCATGAATTGTTTAATAATAAAAAGACAATATTAATATAAAAAATTAAAAGTAATGGCTCGAGATGACGACCCTAAAGGACGTCTGATTAAAAATGAAAATGGTAAATGGCATTAATTAATAAGTTAGCTATTAAGCCCCATTTATTTTATCTTTAGTTATTATTTAATAAAAGTTAGCAATTTTAGCTATATATTTCATAAAAATAAAAAATACTACTCTTGGAGCCCGGATCTCAATCGAATGCGAAAGCATTGATTTAAGAACTTTAACTTTTAAATTTAAATTTGCAAATTTTAGATTCATTATGAAAATCGGAATACTTTAGGATCAATTATTTCCTAATCGACTAATTTTTTAATAATTTCCTGAATATCATAGAAAATTTCGCTCTTGTACGAATTTAGAATTTCGTACGAAATTCAGAACAATCGCACCGGAAAAGAATCATGAAAAATACCATTTAAATCCGAATAATACCACACAAAACCGACTGAAATTTTTAGTTTTTTTTTTTTTCATCTCTAGTCCGCAGGCAATAAATCTTCATTTCTGCAGTTCATTTGCATGGAGGTTATATTTGTAATCTCCGGGAGAAATCAGGAGAAGCAAATTGAATTCTTTGCGGAGCTCCACACGTCCCTCCGTGGGGTATTCCCGAGGAAGCTCGCACGCAGCAGAACGAACAGCATGACCGCAAGAAACAACAAATCCCGAAAAATTGATATTCATGACCGATAAAGATGTCCCTCAGTCATTCCTTCAGGTCAGTTGGATTTGGTCCGGAGGAGGAGGAGTCCTCCAAGGAGCTGCTGGGCTACATAAAACGCGCGCCCTTCGGATCCCTTCTCTTCATCCCGGTCGCGATAGAGGAGGATTGCCGCTTACTTGTGCTTACTTCCATTCCCAGGTCAAGAGTGACCTCTCTTCCTCCTCCGGCGGTGTCACGTAGAAGCCCGAATCATAGGAGTCCCACACAACCCACATGAAGTTGATGGCACAATTCGCTGGTCATGGGATTCTCTGCTCATAAGAATTCGATAGAAACACTTTGGCTGCTGGCTGGGGCCCACGACCGCTGTGTGGAGCTCCGCACACTCGAATATCCTCTAGACGGCCATAAACTGGTTACAGTCGAGGGCAGTAAAAATCCTTTTAGGCCTTCTTCCCGTCCAATGACTGGCATGCCCGGACAGAGTCCCGAGCTCCAGGATTGTGTCTGATGGTAGTTTCATGGCCATTGTAAATTGATACCCATCTAAAGGGGGCACCGGAGCGCTGCGCCCCACACACAACAAACACCTTACGACAAGAGAGCCCCATTGAATTAGACGGAGGTCGGAAACCAGAATCAGAAGTCGTAACCAATTGAGATGGGGCTCGAAGGTCGCTCGACCCGGGTCTGGGGTACGTGCCAATTTACTAATAAATGTCAATAAAGACACTTTCGAAAAGTGGATTACGTGTGAGTGGCGCTGCTGGCTTCACCCATTCGAAAAGGGCGCAAATTAACCCTTCTAGGGTAGGGGTGAACTTTTCACCTGTCCCCCGTACTAAATAATGAGACAAATTGCTCTGATTCTTAGCTCTTATACTCTGGAGTTCTGGGGCCCAATAAAAGTTTACTTATTAATTCAATTTCATTAAAAGGCTGATTACTTACAATAACAAAAAAACCTACTTACTTTATGTATATAAATATAAGCAATATTATATCAAAAGCATAAAAACAAAACATCCACAATAAAATATTAATTAAATTAATTTGTTTGTTTGTTAGACGTAATTTCTAGAACTACTGATCCGATTAAAAAAATTCTTTCACCGTTGGCTAGCCTGTATCTTCCCAGTGGATATAGGCTATAAATTAATACAAATCAACATTTTTCCACAAATTCAGACTACTTTTTTCTTGCTTCGGTAAGCTATTTTATTTACTTTGGGAAGCTACATTATAACATGATGACATATAACATGCTATATGACATAGCACGACATGACAAGATATGACACATAAAATATTACCAGTAATATTAATGTAAGATAGAGAAATTGGAGTTGAATTTTGAGCCTGGCTTTGAAGTAAGTTTTAAAACAAGACTTTTCTTTCATTTAAATTTTCGAGTAGTCTTTTACATTTAAGTTTTGGGTTTTTAAAAAGTGTGATTACGCTCGGGCAACGCTGGGTCACTCAGATAGTAACCCATCTTGATTTAACGAAATTCACAACATAAATGGATAAATTGGTATCATATTACTGACTTAAAGCAGAAAATTCTTGTGATCGTTGTGATTGTAAAAATGCGGCGTTTATAATCATTGCTAGATGCAGAAATAATTACTGTTTCCCCTGCTTCTATAATGAATATCACACCGCCAAATGTAAATCATCATCATGAAAAATAATAAAAGTTTGAATTTTAATCTACAAAATCTTTTGGTATGCGCTTTAATTACAATCCTTTGCTGAAAAGTCCCCAATCCCATTTTTTCCCCTTATCTATGCCTTTTGCGTATAAATAAAGAAAAAAAAAAAAAGAAAAAATCTATCACTTCGCTTAATTGCGGACCCGAATCTTATAAAAATTAGGAAAGATCCGGAGAAAAAGCTTCCGCACGCAGGGATTCGAACCCGTGACCACTGCATCACAAGCCCAAGTGTTAACCACTATACCAGCCGCCTCTTTGCGAAAGTGCTACAATTAATGGGATTTAGACCCGCGTGAAAATTTTTGTAGACTATTATTTTGTAAACGCTTGGCCATCTGGAGTTACCCCTTCCGGTACCCAGCCCTTCATGTGCTATAAATTTGAGCGAAATCGGTGATGACGAGTAGGCGCCCTCTCCTTGTAAGTATATTTGGAGCTCAAATGATATTCCCTTATTTTTTAAGATATTTTTAAAATTTTCTTAAATATAGGTTTTTTCCAAATTTTAAACATATTTTTTCTTGGAAACGTGATATTATATGATTTTCGTTTTTGGACTCATAATCTATCCTATAAAACTAGCCTATTAATTATTCGGGACAACATTTTAGAAGACTATTTTATTGTGCTGCCAAATTCAAATTTTTCGATATCGACTAAAATCGAAATCGAGTACAGATGCCATCAATATTCTAATTGGAGCCATAGAAAGTTTATTATCAAATTTCTGTAGAGATCATCTAAGTAGTTTTTCATGTCAGATTTTTGAGTGAACAATGTTAATCTACAAGGACCTAACGAGACCTTATTTTTTTTTAAAGAAAAAAGAAAAATGGTGTAAAACCCTTCAAAACTGCTAAAGACCCAATGATGCGTTCCATCTTTGTAAACACGAAAAGTGATTTTGTGAGCTGATTTGATGCATCTAATCATTCTAAACCTAACTTTCATGCACGTACGAATTCAAAAGGAGTGTTCATTTTAAACGCAAACAAAATTGATCGCCAACATCCTGAAGCCTGAGCGCAATATTCCAACGATTTTGTGATTGTGTAACTGCCGAAACTTGGGACTAGGGAATACCCCTCCAAACAAAATATGCTTACTCAGTGGGCTGCAATAAACAAGCCAGAAAATCGAAGACCTAGCCATAAACAAGCGCTTATTCGGTTTATTTTCATTTATTTAAGCCATTTCGTATGCAAATGCACATCCTTGACATCTCTCGTCTTCGGCAGCCTTTCGCGACTTCTTATTCAGCCCCGGTGGTGTTCCCTCTTTTGGGGCTGCTTTGGGGTTCTTCTTTAGAAACTTTCGCTGTTTCTATTGATTCCGTCCCAGAAGCCTTGAAAAGCATGTTTAGCCCAATAGGGCAAAGCAGGTAGGGTTCAAAGTATAAACAAGGGCGCGTTCGACGACTGCAGGTACTCATCATCAGTGGCGGGTGGTGGTGCCCTTCCACAGGAGGGTCAGAAGGCACTTGAAGCTATTCATCAGGACAATTTAAGCTTTACAATCAATAGAAAAGTTTTTCGCACCATATGCAAGGGCGGCTCAGGAGCATGAAAAGTGCATGCTTTGGTGCAATAAGTGGCTTCCACCCTCCCACAATGGGGTCCCATCCAGCCAGGGGGGGGAGTGCTCTACCCTTTTACACACGGTCTATGTACCCTCTTTTTTTTTTGCATTATTTCGCTGAAGTTGCACGACGCGAAAACTCAAATTTATGAGCTTTTACGTTGCACTCTAAGAAGGGTTCATATCGCACCGCAATTCTTCGCGGTAGTAGCGCCCTCTGGTGTAATGCATTTCTGGATTTTCTTTTTTTTCCTATATATTTTTTAAAACCCCTACCGTGCGGGAGCGGAGGCCGAGGGCTCCACCACCGTGTGCACCTTTTCAAGTTTTATTCCCGTGCGGACTATTAGGTGCTGTCATGGCCTCGCCGCTGGGGTTAATGCAAACATTTATGCGGTTACAGCTGAAATCTGAATTTTTCTTTTTTTTTTCTTTTACTTAAAAAGCGCCTTTTTTATGACGTTCACAAATTTTCCTAGAGGTAGGGGCAAAGGAGGTTATAAGGGCTGAGCACCAGCTTATGCTTTCTACCGCGCGCCGCCCATGCTGATGGAACGAAATAAAATAAATAGCCCTGGTCGCGGTAGCTCCGGGTCTTGAGCTTGGATTTTTAGCCTGCAAAATTTCGCTGTATAGCGAAAACCCATCTTACCTAGTAGTCAGAACCCTCCCCCCAAAAAAAAAACATGAAAAACCCTCAATTCTTGCTGGTTGAGGTGACCCGGTCTCTTTCGCCGTGACTCTCTGGGCGGCAGTTTAGATAAAGAGATTTAGCTTTCCTTGCAAGATTGCTTGCTACATTTAGATAACACGAACTCATTAAATTGCATTTAAAGCCACAGCCACAAGGTGTTCGGGGCTAACCTCAATGTACCACCCTGTGATTTCTTTATTAGCTGTATTACACGCCACCCGCCGCCTTCCTTTTTCTTACCCCGGGACCTGTGTAATTTTTCGTTCGAGGCGCACAATTTCAAAAAAATGTTGTTTTTTTTTTTGCACAGGGCTATTTTATGGGCAAAGTGATTTATGAGGAATTTCCCTAATGAAAGAGATTATGGGCGACGGGGATTGAGGGGTTAATCTGCTGGGGAAAATGTGTCTAATACGATTAGGTAAAATTTTACGGAATAATCGATGCTCTAGAATGACTTAATGACAATTAACATATAAGTCCTAAATGGACAACTTAACTTTGAACATATCTTTTTTTAAGATATAATTTTTCGTTACAGGGTACTAAAGCCTGACAAAATTAGCGATCGGATCGATTTTACCTGTGGTACATTTATTAAGGGTATAATCCACTCAATTAGATTTTCATTTTCCTTCAAACGTGGCTATCTTTCAATTTTCAGAGTGTGTTGAGAAGATTCTATCATTCTCCATAAGTGGGATGGTTCCTGGAAAAAAAAAATTTAATTAAAATTTTAAATTCGGTATTCTGAGAAATAAAATTAAGGGCAAATTAGCAAATTGAGGGTTTACAAAAGAAATTTACAAATCAATTTACAAACGCTGTTTCGGTAAAGATATTATTATAATAAGAGTTAAAGTTAAATTATACTTTAAATATATGAATTATCTCTCAAGCTTTCATTCAAGCACCATTTTTTTAATCTTAATTTTTAGAAAAGATCCTAATATGTGTTTTTTTTCATCACATCATCATAACCCTATTTTTCTCGCAAATATGATTTGAAGGATTCCTAATCTATGCGAAAAATATAAAAATGATATGTTACTCTTGAGCCAACAAAAATATCGTTTTTTTTTAAATGGGGTCGTGTTTTAACACAAAATACAAAATATTTTTCAATGAAATTGGGCTTGAAATTTCTGAGTACTGAACTTAAAAATATTTAAAGGCTTAGTCAACGATTAAAACATAAAAGAGTTTCTTGTGAGTAATCATAAAGAAAAAATCGGAACCAAATCAACTCTAAATTAATTGTTTTAAATATTATTTTTTATCAATTTATTTTAAATTATTTTATTACTAACAATTTGAATTTTTCCAGGTGAAATTCAGAGAGAAAGTACTAAAGATTTCTGAGAGTGACGCCTGTTCGGAAAATGTTTTGGCTTTTCTTAGGTAAAAATAGATATTTTTTGTCGCGGATAAGAAAGCTTTAGATATTAAAATGTAGAGTTTACCCATAATTCCCTAAAGAACAAATTGCAGCTAAATCGATCGTAAAGTGGTTGATTTAGGGTCATTTATTTATACAAAAGAGGGAATTCTACGTAAAACTCCAACAGAAATATTTCAGAATTTAGTACTATTCCTGCAAATGCTCTTGGAATTTTCTTAAAGTTTTTTTTTTTTTTTTTAACAACAGGAGAAAAGAAAGGATCGGTTTAATTAAATTTTAACAAATCGACAAAATTTCCTGCAATCCGCATTTCATATTTCAAGTTTTCTTGTCAGCGCTCCGCATCCCACTTCTGCAGGTGGTCATAAATTGCCAGACACAACCCTTTTAAAAGGGAGCAAATCTCTTACAGAAGATTTTACTCAAACTTTCAGAACATATTATATCAAATATTTTTACAGCCCGGGCACGTTCGAACATAGAGCAATCAACAACTTAAATTTCATAAAGAATTCAGGCGAGCAGGGTCGGGGCTTCGATCGGGGCTATGTTGTACGACGCTGTACGCCACTGTGCGGCACGGCACAGTGCAGTGCGAGCACGTTTAGTGTTCTCCTAAAATCTCGTTTTACCGCAATAAATTTCCGGGCTGGAGTACACGACGGAATTGAATGGATTGGATGAACGATATAAACCCTGGGATGAGTGCACTCCTCCACAAATAAAATCGAGTTTCACAGAAATTGAGTGAAAAATTTATCAGTTGCCAGTGAGTCCCGGGTCCCGGGTCCCAGGTCTCTTCTTTCACAGTTCAATAATGTGCCAGGAGCTGGGGGTGGCCTCCCTATAGCAGGAGCCACTCATGATACCCGGAGCCATACCCGTCTTTGATAGAATGCCCCAAGTATGGTTTATGCCCCTTCAGTGATCCTTTTTCAACCCCACAAGGAAGAACCCCGGACCCAATCCAGTCGAGTGAGTCTAGAGAATTTTATTTTTATCGTAATTGATGTAAGCATAGAGAATTAACGAATTCTTCGGGACTTGTTGATGCCCCGGACCCGTACCCGAACCTCGGCACACAATTGTGAGAACTCAGCCTTAGTGTGTTGTATGTTGTGCCCTGCCTGCCCGTTGAGAGGAGATGGTCCTGAAAATTTATTTTATGCCTCATCTTTCCCATTCCCCCCGAAATGTTGGCCTTCTTAGAGGGATACAACTGGGCACGATGCCCCTTAAGTCAGGCCCAAAGTACAGTCATTACGAAATTGTATTGATTGGGACAACTTTTTTGCCCCCGGGAAGATTCCTTCAAGAGGGACGCAAATTTATGATTTTTATTTGAGGATTTATGCTAGCTCTATGCCTTGATTATTTATGAAAGCAAACCCCTCTTTTGTTTGGGGGAAGAGACGCACGAGAAAGGAATATATATACATATATATGTAGTTTACTATATATTGATGGAGTTGCTGAGGAGGAAAAAAGGTCAAGCAGTTCAATACGCTGATAAGTGCTGGGCACAAGATAAGATATGCAAATTGGTATTAATTTTTGACTGAATGAAATATGACGAAATTTAAAGTGGGTTATTAGAATAAGGAATTTCAATTGGTGAAATTTTAATTTTTATTATAGATTCTAATTTTTAAATAATTATAGAGAACGAATTCTACTTAATAAAGGGTCGAAAATCTCGAAATTACACAAGACATGACACATGATACATGACATGATATAAAACATGACACAAGACATGAAACAAGATGAAATTTGTTACATTTGACTCGTAATATTAAATGTAAGATAGGGTAATCGCACTTGAATTTTTGGCTTTGGTTTGAAGGATTTTTTAACATAAGACTTTCATTTGAGTCTTCTAGTACTCTGTTACGTTTAAGTTTTGGTTTAAGTTTTAGTTTCTTTAAAAGAATAATAGCGCTAAACAACGCCGGGTAGTTCAGTTTGTCCATATAAATAAAAATGTAAATATTCGTTTGAAAGTTTAACATATTGCATTCGAATACGCGTGTATTTTTTCTTTAAAACAAATGTTATACTTAACATTGCTCATGCCAGACAGCGTGCTTCTTGACAGCTGCTGTCACTTAACATTTTCATTCTTTCCGATTGCATTGTAAAATGGAATTTTCATTGATTTCGAATTACATATTTTCATTTTCATTTAATTATTTGGCATAACATTACGTTGGAATTGAGCTTGTGTCGTTATAAAAATGAATGTTTGTTTGTTCGTCTTTTATAAACACCGAAACCGCTGAACCGATCTTCTTGAAATTTATACTACTTAGTCTCTATATAAACGGGAATGTCATAGGCTATCATGTTCCCAAATGTTACCACAATTTTGTCCGTTTTTGAATTTGTATTGGAATTTACATAAAACCGATTTTTTTTCGGGGAAGCGTACCGAGGCAGATAGATAGAAGATAGTGTAGTGATGTAATGTTGGTCTGAAATTAAATTTCATTAGTTAGGAGACAACAATTTTTATTTTTGATCCTGTGGTTTTCAGTCCGAACTCTAAATTAAAATTTAATTTTTAATTAACATAGCCAACTTATCTTTTAAATTTTTATCTCTAAGCCTCCTAAATTTTTTATGAAACACTTACTGCAAACCCGCCACAATAGAATAGATAGAAGATAAACAGAAGATAGATAGATAGATAGAAGATAAATAGATAGATAGATAGAAGATAGATAGATAGAAGATAGATAGATAGAAGATAGAAAGAATATATATAGAAGATAAATATATAGATAGATAGATAGCTAGATAGGTAAATAGATAGTAAATAGTTAAATAGATAGATAGGTAGATAGATAGGTAGATAGATAGGTAGATAGATAGCTACCGTTTTGTTACGGAAATATTATTGCCGCAATAACTGAAACTCAATTTACGTTTCGATGAATAGGGAATGAGATATTTTATTTATAAATTCTCGAATAAAACCGATTATTTTCGGGGAGACGTAATAACGCAGGCAGCGTGCAGCTAGTAATAAACAAACTAAAAAACAATAAATTAAAGATTAAAACTAGTGCAGAATAACAAAAGATTCTTTATGGCCTTAGATAAATTAAAGCAGACCTATGCTATTTCTCAATACTTCTACTAAATATTTAATATGTTTTTCATCTTCCTCTCTATAATTTAGCTAATATCAAATTTGTTCTATAACTAATTAATTTAATACACCACATAGTCCGTAATATTTCTCTCTATACAAAAGCTAAAAAGAAATAAATTTCTTATATAAACCATCTAGTTATTTGAAATAATAATTAAAATTACATTCAGTTAAAACTTTGGTCAATCAATTACAATTTTAATTGGCAAAACGATTAACGGGTTAATCGATTAATATTTCAATCGATTGAATTTATAGTTGAGCTTTACGATTAAAAATATAATCTCTATTGAGAAAAATTTGAATCGACTATGAAATGATTTTGTAGCATTAATAACAAAGTAATTGGTAGCAAAGAAATCTGATTGCCTGATATCGCATCAAGCTGTTAATTGTTTGAAATATTAATCAATTAAATTTCCAATCGTAAATATCGATTAAGAATTTAATCGACTGAGATTTTAATCGATATACACAGTAGCTATTTGGCCAACTAAAATTATAATCGATCTACTATTCAATTGAATAATGGAATTAATTAATCTTTTAGATAGATTAAAAAGTTAATCCAGATATGAATTAAAGTATAAGTGTTGAAATTAATATTGAAGTAACGAGATATTGACAAAATAGACTTATTATAGCCATGATTAAGTAAGGATTGCGGAATATTAAAGAAATTCTGATTTGATATGTAAAAGGATAATAGCAAAAACAGTTTTGGAGATATTGCAGAAAAGCTCTAAGGATTCTAATTTAATAAGTTCGAACACAGGAAGGGTACTCAATAATTGGTATAACGAGCGTGCAATAAAGGAACTTCGTTTTGTAATGGTCATCAAACTCTTAAGACCATCTTTTAATGAATCCCAAGTCGTGAGTTGTCGCACTTCCAAATCATTTGTTTTGTCTAGTCTAGTCAAAGTATTATAATTTATTGTATTTTACAATCAAAGTTAATAGGTTGTATTTTTCTAGTAAAGGACCAAATTGATAGAGAACCATTTTAAAAAGGTTGTCGCAAGTCAGAATTTGAAAGAATAACAAATTAATGCTATCACAGACGAGGGAATCTGTGAAATTTTCCATCTGTTCATCGAATTAATCGATTAGGTACGTAATATCATTAGGTGTGAAAATTCTATTTGAAGGTCAAATTGATTGCAACTAATCCGACTTTGTTATGCAAATTATGCACTGATTAAAGCCTCAGTTATGGACATAACCCCGTGACAATGAATTTGATTTTCATAAATATTTAAATTTGAGATAGACATTAATTAGAATTTAAATGGTAATAACAGAGCTCAATTTGGCTTTGTTACCCCCAATCACAATGATTCCAAATTAAATTAAATCGCATTTAATTTTTTTTATGTATGAAATGTTCAAAACTTTCAAGTATATTTATACTTTACACAAACTTCTATGAGAACTTTCATTAAATAGTTTCTGTTTTAGCAACTCCTTATGTTTTCCTTAATTAAATATTTTTGTAAGCCAGTTAACTTCAGTGAACAGCTGGTTTCCCTTGGAAAATGCAATTTTCTACTATGGATTAATTTAAGTAAAATTAGGTGTAAAACTTCTCGACCTATAAAACGAAGTTTTCAGTGAGTTGAGATACGAAATGCTGCCACATTGCCCCTTTTAACAGATAACAGATTTAAGCATTCAAAGAATTAAATTCATTAGCTTTTTTATTGTAGATAACCCCTTAGAAGGAAGTGTATTTCAAGATTTCTTAGTAATTAAATGGAAACTTGTTGATTAAGGAAACCTTACTAAAGTTGCACTTAATTAATTAAAGGAAGTCAGTATTACTGGAGTAAAAGGGTACTTTCTTTCACAATTTAAAACATGATGCACTTTCTTGTTCTTGTGTAGATTAAATCATGAATTTTGATCTGCAATGATGCATTTTATGGTCGTTTTTCGTTTTTTTTCACTTTACTGAAATTTAACGAACTAAAAATCATGGTAGAGATCAATCAAGAAGATTGTTTTCTTATAATCTTATAGATTTATTATTCTAAAGTTTTCATAATATTGGAAATTAAAGATATATTTATGCTATTATGATTTCTCCAAAATTTATAGCCTGTAAAAAATATGGTTATTTTTTATTAAGAAAAAGACCCCAAAAATCAAATTTATACACATATGTTTTGTATTATATATAGTATGTATACTAGGGTGTTTTTTTTTCGCGACTTTTTTTTTTTTTTCAGTCCCACCTCGAAATTTTGTGGCAAATACCTAAACAAAAATTTCCTGAAAATTCGAGCCCTTAATATTAATATTAAGTACTAGACCAAAGCGTATAAAGATTTCCCATATAAAATACACGTGAACTTTGATTATTTTTCTTGAAAACTCTACAGCTCAGAGGAATTTTATGGTATAATCTTGGTCAATAGTAGGATTTCTTCAGAATTGAATGCTCTTCAAAAGTGTCCATTGCAGTGTAACCCTAACTCCCACCAGCGAGGTAGTACGGGTCACTAACCCCAATTTTTCCATGAAATTCTCGCTTTTTGCCTCTATCTCGTAAACAACAAGAAGTACAGAAAAAGTGAATATTACAAACTTGTAGCAAATTCAATTTCCTCCAAAAAGCTCTGGAACACCAAATCGCTAACATCAATATTTCTTGAGATATTGGGCTTTGAAGTTGAGGTAGTGTGGAATTGTCATGGATTATTGAGCTAAATTGTAGAAACACTACCTCAACTTGAAAGCCCAATATCTCAAGAAATATTGATGTCAGCGATTTGGTGTTCAGAACATTTTTGTAAGAAATTGAATTTGCTACAAGTTTGTCATTCACATTTTTTCTGTAGCTCTTGTTATTTACAAGATAGGGGCAAAAAAACGAGAATTTTATGAAAAAATAGGGTTAGTGACCCGTACTACCTCGCTGGTGGGACTTAGGGTTACGCCGCAATGGACACTTTTGTAGAGCATTCAATTCTGAAGAAACCCTACCATTGACCAAGATTATATCATAAAATGACTCTGAGCTGTAGAGTTTTGAAGAAAAATAATCAAAGTTTACGTGTATTTTATATGGGAAATCTTTATACGCCTTGGTCTAGTACTTAATATTAATATTAAGGGCTCCAATTTTCAGGGAATTTTTGTTTAGGTATTTGCCACAAACTTTCGAGGTGGGACTGAAAAAAAAAATAGTCGCAAAAAAAAAAGCACCCTAATGTATACTAATCGAAAATTTTATGGAAATAAATTTCAAAGAATTGCCATAAAATTGGATTTTATTGGACTTGCTAATTTCGAATATGTTACAAAAAATTTCGAAATTAAAAAAAAACAGGTCTAATATGGTAATATAAAATTTTAGCAGCTTCAAAAATGTGTAAAAATTAGTTAGATCATTTGAAAACCAGGCAATCACAGGTATGCGATTGCAAACTTTTGAATTTGAGAATTTGTAAAATCTAGAAGACTTAGGACCGTATTTTGGAAATCGTTCGACTTGACTAGGCGAAGATACATTTTAAAAGTTGGGATTCTAAGAAAATTTTATTTATTAAGCTTTTATCTTTTCAAAATTCACAATCTCCTTTCAATTCCCCCATTCCTTTGAAACCGAAAGCATTAAAAATTTCTTATAAGTCTTTAAGGTAAAATATTCAACTGATTAAAACGCATTAGCCGCAACCCATTTCCTCAGATATTTTAGTTGCACCAACAAATACAGCAACTAGTACCCCGGAGTGGCTCATTTCGCCCCATTGCATTTAGAAGGCCCCACTCGAATGGTGTCATACGTTGATTGCGAAGCTCAAGCAGGCAGCAAATTGGAGCTAGAGCTGCTAATTGGAGTTCAAAGGAGGCACACACCAGGAGCACTTGACAGGATCTGGGTGGGGTGACTAAATGTAAGCACTTCCGGAGCCCCATTTAGCCAACATTTGGCTAAGTGGCACAGAGTGAAATATCTTCGGGAAAACCCCAAAACAACTTAATATCGAATGCGGGTGGGAGGTTGGGTAAATCGAGAAGGAGGATATCGAAGGATCTGCAATTAGTATGCGCGTCGACGAAGACGACGACGATGAAGGAGCAAAACCTGGCTCCAGCGATAAATTCAATTAATACATCACTAGATCTAGATGGTGTGGAACGGCTGCAGCACGGCACGGTACAGTGCGGCACAACATTGTACAGCACGGTATGATACTACCCCCCGTTTGCAGTTGTAAAATGCCAATCCCTCAGAGCTTAATTTCCACTCAGTGCAGGCGCTCCTAACTGAATCATCAAATTGCATAATTCACAATATCAACATCATTTGCACTCTATCATTCGCCTGAATGCATTCATTATTTACCCCCCAAAATGGCATTCTGAATAATTAAGAAACGTCTATCGATTCCTGAAGAGAGAGCCTTCCCCCATTAAGTTCAGCCGGGTTCTGCAAAACTATCCCGGGGAACGGCTGTTCCTGGAGCCATTATGACAATTTAGTGAGAACGCACACACGTCTGACACGGGCACTCCGCAGGATCATTCCAGGAATCAAATGGACAGGACATGGAGGGGCCCCACAGCATCCCAGCAAAGCCTCCGATCCGATCTAGTACGGTCCGGTCTGGCGATGGTCTTGGGATGCCATACTACAAGAGTATTCTATAACATGTGCAAAATCCTGTGCTGGACCGGGCTTCGCTAGGCGCGCAACATCCCGGCAATTGTCCAGCAGTTAATTTACAGTCTGTAAATAATTAATCAGCAGTACCCCCATTTTTCCCCCCAAAGTACTAGGGGGTTTTCTACTGCTGCTGCTGCTGCCTGGTGCCCTATCAGAGAGATGGAATCCAAATTAGTCTACCCCCGAGCTATCCGTATGAATTTTTAATCAGGTGAAAGCACGACAGAGTAACATCGTGACATGGAGACGACGATGACGACGACGACGACGAAGTGGTTGTGCTCGAGGGATAGAAATAGGCGACTTTAAATCTACGGAAGGCTTCCTGAATAGTAGGACTATACCAGCAGTATTCACACCCGGACGACTGACTCTCTACTATATAAAAGGATTCATCCCAGGAGTAGAAGAGCATCGCAATAGCGAGCCAAGAATGTTTATTTTTAGTTTCATAGATGAATACTAAGCAGAAACGAACGAAATGCAATGGGACGACGAGATGATGAACCGTCCTTAATGAAACCCACTTGATATTCCGGGTTTGGTCTATCACTGAAATATTTATCGCCAGGCTGAATATTCATCTCTCTGGCAACACGGGCCTCTCGTGCAGTAATGGAGCTATGAATGCGGCTACAAATTAAGAATCAAACAGCTCACCCCCCTTCGGCTGAATTACGGCGTTCCTTCTGGTTTACGGGATACGCCGGGAATAGAGGGAAGGATTTTCTACTCCTGCTTCTAGAGAGTTGTTTGTCGAACGCGGCCAATTAACGCTACAACTTTTGCTCCTGGCTAATCAAATGATGACGGGCAAGTGTTTGACTCTTTCAGGGGGAAAATTGATTACTTTGTATTACAAAAATTTAGAGATGGAGAAATATTCCAAAAAATTCGACAGGTTTCAGGGAAGAAAGGGACTTTTGTGTTGAATTTTGGGATTAAAGTATTTTTGTATTAAGATAGAAAATTAAGGTATTATTTATGAAACCGTCTATTAGGACTTTACTTTAAATTTGGTACTGTTGTTGAGGAGTTACAGGATTCTTTTTTAAATATTCTGATAAATACATTACTCAAAAATACCTGTATAAAATATTAGGTCGATATCTAAACTTGTAATTCCCCTCCGTTCTAATATACTTTGTGTAGTGTAAAAACTTTAAATGCGTTTTTCTCAAAACGTACTTTTTCGGTGCGTCTCGTAAGAATTTGAAAAAAAAAACTATTCGACCGATTTACTTCGAATTTTTCACATATAAACTTATAAACTTCTTAGCTACGCCTTGAACCTCAATTTACAGGAAAAAAAATGTTTTTTTTTTTAAGATTTGGGAACACTTTTTCAATTGAATTGACGCGTAATTTGCTTTTTTTATACAAATTTTCAAATCGATAACTCTAATCGTTTTTTGTATGTAGCCTTTAAAAAAAAAAGTTCATTTTCCGCGGTTTAACACTTAGATAACCCCTTAAGATTTCTGTCTTCAAACAGTTGGAACCAGAACCCAATTTATATATGGTGATAAAAATTACAATCACTGCGAATAGCTATTATCACTTAGTGATAGTCACTATCACTTATCACCTTACAAAAAATGGGTAATAAATAAATTAAGGCAAATTGAATCATAGGTCTACAATCTACATTTTATTAGTTCGACACAATTGGTCAAATTGATTTAAATATCGACATAATTGGGCAAATGAAATTACATGATTTAAGTAGTTAACATTAAGATTTTGATGATCTACGAAAAGCGTAATATGCTGAAAAGCTGAAGTTCGATATTGTAAAATTTACGTTTTCTGAAAACGAATATTAGTGAGAAAAAAATAGGATTGAGTGAGTAAATGTGTATTTTGAATATTTTTGGAAATTTTTTCAACTCAACTTCAAATCATTAAAAGAACTCAATTCAGAAATTCAAATGAATAATTGCACTCTTATCTAAAGTTAAAAAAAATGATTAGCCTGTAAACCAAACTAAAGAGTTTTGGATGACTTCAGGACTGATCTTAATTCGTTAACTTATTGTATGAAAGTATAAATTATGTTTATTATAAGAGCCCAACTTATTGCCCAAGTTTTTTTAATGTATTCATCCAAAATTGAAAATATCCATCGATCGGCCAAAGTTTTTGGAAAAACGAGTTTAAAAATCTGGTACAAAATGAAAATATCAAAATATTTTCGTTTAAAGAAAAACTGGTTTCATTATCACAAATACTTTTAGAGACAATCGATTCCAAACTTCGATCTTTTATAAAAGCGTCTGGCTAGGTGTAACTCCTGGAACGAAATCTCTCATAAAAACCTCAAGTAAATCTAACAAAATCAGATTGAAACTAAAATTTCATCTACAACGTCATTTTTAGTTTGAACAAAAATTTAAATAGTGCTTTGGAATGCGACATCGATTTGCATTAGCTGGCTCTTTTATTAATTTAATATATGTTCCTACAGTATAGTAAAAACGACGAGAAAAAAACAGCAATCGTGTTGGTCAAACTTTTATTTTTTCATTAAAAAGAAGGAATTGAATTTTGATTTAAAAACTTTCTTTCGTAATTTCAAAATTAGTGAAAACCGCAAAAAAAAAAAAAAAATTAAAAAATCGAAAATTGTTAAGAGGACTTGAGACTCAAATTTTCAAAAAATCATTATTTTTTTATGGTTGATTTTGATAGGAAATACCTTAACCCTTTACAACCGAGAGAAAAAGGTTGAGAATTTCCCAAAAACCAATTAACTGAGAAATTATCTAGGTGACTACGGAAAATAAGAAAAATAATAAAAGAAAATCCTGCATTTTGCCATTTTCTGAAAAGCTGCCCTTCTCGATAGGTAGGCCTGCGTAATTTACAAGTCGCACGATAGTAAATGTTACCCGCACGTTCGTGTACCTTCGGGTGTAAAGGGTGAAAGAATAAGAATTTCATTATATTGTATGATATGAAAATCGAATTCGGTTTCTGTACAGGCATTCCAGATTTAATTTAGGTAAGCTTTTCATTTAAAAATATTTTTTAAAAACTTTAAACGTGATTTTCTCAAAACCAATTCAAAAAAAAGTAAAAAAAACTATTGAACCGATCGGCCTAAAAGTGTGCTCCATATTGTTATTTTTCGGTGAACATTTTTCTTTGTTGTTCAATCCCCAAAGATCTTCATACCAATTACATACATATGTGTGACAGATTTATTTTAGCTTGCTTTCTATAATTGCTTTTCCTCAATATCCAAACCGATGTATCTTCCACAATAATAATGCTACACATGAAATATACATACGGAATTATTCGTGATAAAGTGCTCTACGAAAAGCCTCCTTTGGATTTTTCTTATAAAATATAAAACAACAAAGATATTTAACTTTAAAACTCCTCATCCCTCATGTTTTCCAATTAATTGTTCATAACTTCTTTATAATTGAAATTGCGAGAAAAAGTTGTTTAATTTTTTTAAAAAACAGAAAAGTCTAGAGGAAAAAATAGCAGAATTTAAATTTTTACATTTTTCAATGCATTTTTTTAGAGATATAGAGGTAAAAAAACTATTTTCTAAAATAGGCTCTCTGGATTGGGATTTTTAGCTAAATCGACTCTAGGTATGATAATTAGATGATTCTAGCCAAAAAATAGAAAAGTCTAGAGGAAAAAATAGCAGAATTTAAATTTTTACATTTTTCAGCGCATTTTTTCAGCCATAAACAGGTAAAATAACTATTTTCTAAAATACGGCCATCCAGGTGTATATAATTCTATAAACATTTTATTTGACGTATATTTATCGTGATATTTGCGAAAAACAATTTACATTCTTATTTTCGGACAGGGCGGGGTTTTCGTATCCCAAACAATCTCCTTAAACTCAGTTGTATATGAAATGTTCGATTGAATTCTCTGTTTACTGGACTACTATTCAATTTTAGTTCTGATAGACTTTTGAGCGTTTATTAGCCGAATATTGCCAATTATTTTCTACACTTGCTTTTTTTCGAAATTCGAACCCTTTCTTTCAGATTTATGAGGTAGGTGTGATTTTTTAAGCCATTAAAAACCAAACCACGTGTATAATTGTATGTATGTATATGAGAATGATATAGCACTCAAATTGGTAACGATAAAAATATACTTTGTTTGGATAGGCCACAAATTTCCATTACGAAGATATACAAATAAAATATTTTTCATCCTGGATTTTTTCGCATTCATAATGTGATTACAATTTTTTGTTTATACTTTTAAAACTTAAATACTATATATGTAGTATAGATTATAAATAAAGTTATTGCGAATTAGCAGGGAGCACACGTTTTCCTGCAGGTATGATTGTTCCAAATAATTCACAACATGGAAACCGCCCGCATACTCTGCCTGTTCAAATCCATATCTATTTACCAAAGATTCAATTGATTAATTAAAATTGGTCCGAGAATTGGATGCTGTGTAATCACCGAATCCAGTGGACTGGTGTCCGGGATTTCATAAGCCCGAAACGCGATTAAACAGATTTATAAGCGTTTATAACTCGCATCAAACAAATGCACCACATGTAAAGTTTCGTTTCAATTAAACTCCGGACGAACTTGCTGAAATTAACAAATTATCCCAGTTAACGAACAGAAGACGCATGTAAATTGCCGTGCAGAGTGTTTAACTTTTCCTCAGTTTTGATTTTATAACCGCTCCAACAAAAGACCGGAAATTTCTTAAGTCGGTGGGGCTCTGCTCTGGAACAAAAGTGAAAACTCTGCATAAATTAAGGAGTTGTATGCATCTTAACAAGTCGAAAGCGACTCGGTCAAAGGTTAGGTCTTGCGCTCGTCGAAATCGGGATATAGGTGGAAGGCAAAAGGGCGGGATATGACGACGACGACGTCGACGGTCTCTATCCCGTTCCCTATCCAGCCAACTCCAGACCGTCTGTCTCGGACCTGTTTACTATGCTCAGATATTCCCTCCGCCATCGTCCCGAATTGTTTGCCACTCTTCCTGTCTATGTCTATGAATTAGGACGGATGACTGTTGGCGTTCGTTCCAGCACTTCTCCATTTGGGGAGCCCCATTCCGTTCCCGGGGATCAGAAGAAGGAGGAAGAGGAGATGGCCGGGCATTAATTTGGTGCTATATTGGAGGAGGAAAGTCCAGAAATTGGGGATTTCGCTATCCCCGACGACATCAATCAAACAATTTGCTAACTCAATTAGAGCGTTCCGCCGTAATGTAATAAAGCGCGATGCAAATTGCCCCATTCGGGCTCCGCAATCTCTCAATCTTCGGGGAGGTCCGCACGGCTGGATGAATTGATTTACAAAAGCAGAACCAGTCAAAGGGGGCCCCCAAGGGCTTCTCTGCTGTCGGATCGGACGGAAGGCCGAGGTCTCTTAAGGATTTATATACACTTTAAAATCGAGCCAATTATGAGATTGACCGGTGGCTCGAAGTCGCTTCTAGACCCACCTTCGTTTCATCTTCCAAGCATCCAAAATCCGCTGGACCACGCTCTGGACAATTCATTAGTCGGGCAGGGGCTGTGTGAAATTGGTGGGCATTTAACGCGCCTGCCCAGCGGGCTAAAGGCCGGATAATTTTTCGGAGAAGGAATTTATCGGTCACTTGTTAGGCGGGCGAATCACTCTGAATATTTTATCGTGATTAGTTATCGCCCCTGTGCCCTAATTATGCTTTAATTTTCACGATTTTGAGAAATGCCTCAAAAATCGATGTATAATACAATGGGAGATGGGGGGAACGCAATTTAGCTAAAATATAAAAAAAGTATATTAAAAAAATTGATTTTGAGAAATTCATCAATATAAATTAATTATAGTCTGCTTCTGCGTGTAGCATAATATCTCAACAGACATACAGTCGTTTTCTAGGTTCGACTTACTGAAGTAAGTAAACTTTTTGAATTTTACGCCTGCTAAATATAATTTCCACAATCGGTAACGCACAACTTTTTGAATAACAAAGCTTACAACAAAATAAGTTATCCATATTTTTTCTAGCTTTCATGGTCATTGCCAGATTTTATTCAGCCAAGTATTCAGCTATAGCAATCAAAATTTTAACTATATTAGTGTCATAAAATTTTTATTAAACAAATCCATTTTTAACATTTATTATCGAGTTAAAAGCATATTACTAAACTATGATCAAAAAGTAAAGCCAATTTTGGATTTAAGTTGCGCGGGTACATCGATTCGAGCAAATCTTCTTGTTTTTAGGTTGTCAGCACTGTCACTCATATCTCTGTAATATTTCACGCCAGTACGTCATTTCTTTAGTTAGTTTCATTGTGTTTACTGAGCAACTAAAAGTGAATTTTTCGATTTTTAAAATGTGTGTTTTTATTGAGCAAAGAAGTTGCATTCAGCTTTGTTTGCGGAATGACATTTCTGCTGTAGAAACGTTTAGAATATTGCAGAAGGCCTTCAGCGATCAGATTTTGTCTGAAAAAAAATATTTACAAGTCATATGAACAGTTCAAAGGAGGTAGAGAAAGTGCTGAAGAATTAACATTAATCAATGAACAACATGTCAATGAAATCAAAGATTTGGTGCTCAAAAATCATCTCAATTAGAAACCTTGCTGATACTGTAAAAATTTGGATCGAAACCATTTCCAAAGAACATTTGTGCTTGAGAAGATTCACATTTCGATTGGTTCCAAAACACTCAATTTCTTGCACTGCATTGGTTCTTCGAGACTTTTTCATCAAAAATTCGATGCATGTCGTTCCACAACCACCGTATTCGCCCGATTTAGCTCCATGTGAGTTCTGGCTATTCTCTAAGCTCAAAAGACCGCTTCGGGGACACCGTTTTGAATCGACTAATGAGATAAAAAAAAAATCGAAGAAGGAACTGAAGGCCATTCTAATCATCGAGCTTAAGAAGTGTTTCGAGGATTGGAAAAATCGCTGGTTTGGGTGTATTATATCGGGCGGGGACTACTTTGAAGAGGATGATATAGATTTGGAAGAAAAAATAAAAATTTTCAAAGTTATAAACAAATTGGTTTTACTTTTTGATCACAGTAGTATGTCGAAAATTAACTTTTGTTAAAAAAAAGTATATACCATAAGTTATTTATTTATAAAAAGTCCTAGTTGTAACTATTGCAGCCAGAATCATTTATTAATAATCACTTTGCTTGGATCCTTTAAATATTACAGTAGTTGGTTTTTTATTTTATTTTTTGAACACTATTTAAATGATCTAAGCTTGGACCTGAATATTTGGGGAAAATATCCTCTGTTAAAAACATTGGGATGGAAATTCAACACTATGTTGTCTTGTGGAAAGATTGTTTTCTTTCGCACGACTAGAAGACAATTTATTTTAAACAATTTATTGGAGCAACTAGTTATAATGAAGACTAACAAACATATCTTTTGAGAAATACAGACAGAAATGTGAATAAAACAAATGAATGATGAAAAAATGGTTTGTTTGTTTTAGTAAATAAAAAACATAAAAATATTCAAATGGTGTTAAAAACAAGGAATTAGGGAATTAACATCGTGTTTTAATTCCTTTCCAATTCCATTTCAATTCCACTGCTTCATTCCAGTGGAATGCATGAGGAATTATAATTCTGTAACTCATTAGATGGAATTATAATTGCATGTAATGCCCTTTGCAGGAGTGGAATTGGAATGGTAATGAGTAATGCAGTTTAAAACTCTGCTCCGTACTACAGTCTGATTTAAAAAGCTTTTTAGCATAGGAATGAATATTGGAATAATCCTTCTATCTTGTAGGCAAACTGCTCTGTTTAAAGATTATGCCTCTGTAAAGAGTCATGTTTTCGCATTTACTAATATTCAGTTCTAAATTGTTCAATGGAATATATTTACTTAGGTCCTTTTGAACAATGCTGCAATCGTTAATATTTTTCGTACGAAAGAATATTTTCATATCGTTTGCGTACATCAATATTTGACAGAATTTAAGAAGTTGTGGGATATCTTCAACAGATAAAAATAAAGAGAAACGGCCCTAAGTAACTACCCTGCGGGACTCCTTGGCACGACGATAAGAAACCTGATATGTCCTGTCTAGTAAGTCAGAACGAATTGCCTATACAAGAAATTTCCAAGTAGGTCAACAAAGGTTTAAATACCAAACTAAAACTGAGTAGTTAAGTAGTTAAATAATAGAAAAATAATTAATACCCACTATTTTAAGAAACTATCCCGCTCATTACGTTCAAATTAAGTGGACAATTATTTTTGAGATGAAAATACACGGCACCGTCCCCCTCTAGTAGAGAAAATAAAAAGATAATTGGGAAAACACCGGCAAAATCCAATTTACCGGCCGAAAGGAGACCGAAAATAATATCGTTTAAATTATTAATTTAAATGAGCTGCAACAGCAGAGAAGGGCCGGTCATCGCGCGCGCTCCCCCTCCTCCACCGTAAATTCTAACAAAAGCCCTTAATCCCCTGCCCTCTTCCCTCTTCCATAAAGCTGAACACGATTAAATCGGACAATTGGAATTGTTTGTGCTAAAACAAATTTAATGAAAGTGAATTAAATGAAATGAACGTGCAGGACGATGGCCACAAGGGCGAATAAAGAGCGTGAAATATTTTCAGTGACTCGACTGTTTCGTTTTACTTTTTCACAATTTTTCTGTTTTTTGCCCTTTTTTGTTTTGATGGGGAGAGAGGAGGGGATAAGAGCAACACCAATAAAATTGACCAGAACTCCCTTTTTTTTTTTTGGGGAAAAAAAAAAACGAAAATCATAAAAGCCATTTCCTCGCTGAGTCTACTGCTCTTGCAATGGTTTTTATTTTCATCGTCCGAAATGCTTTCTTCTTGGTGGACCTTCTCTCCATTGGCCCCATTTTTTTTTTTATAATATTCGCTCCGGTGTGTAGCCCCATGGATGGAGCCCCATTCCGCCCTCTGAGCCTTAATCCTTTCGAAGTAGACGTCGGATTGCGTGACCAAGTGCCCGCCCGACCGTCCGGCTGGAATAGTGTGAAAATGCTGGTGAACAATAAACGCCCGTCCGCTGCGGTTATCTTCGACCGAAGAGGAAATATTTTCCAGCTCAGTTGAGTTAACGACAATTTGTAATTAAGGTGAAAACACGATCGTGCTGGATTAGTCCCCTCCCCCATACCTAGAAAAGAGGGGCGAACAATCGATAGGGTGGCTGTAATGCAGGGCGACATGCCCGCATGTAACCGGACAATAAAGGGCGCCTTTTTGGGGAAAGGTGCTGAAATTATGGGCTTATTAATTAACTGACTAAGTGGGGGGCTAAATAGCGTGTGTGAGTACGTGTCCACTGAAAATGCGCCCTCAAACCTGCCCTCATGCGTGCCCGCACAAAGGTTGTCAAATAAAATTACATCTTGCTACAACAACAAAAAATAGAAAAATACAACGAAATTATTCTGAGGACCCAAGTTGACCCGTTTTAGCTGCACAAAACTCATAATTTCTTTTATTTCTACTAACCTATAATATTTCTAGGATTATTGTGTTATCTAGGTGTTCAAGGGGTAACAATATAAGAAAGGGTTAATCAAAACCTAGTGAAAACAAACATGTCGCATTTTTTGCAGCTAAATTAAGTTTTGCTATTAAAAAATTCGTTTTTATAATTTCGCTCGTTTATTTCCGCTTTTTGAAATCCCATTTTAAAAAAAAAAAAAACAAAAATCTTTTTAAGAACTAATAAATTTTTTAAAAGAAACCTAAAATGAATTTTAAAAGTACCTATCATTCAAACTCTTTTAATAATTGAACATTTTGCACAAGGAAAAGTTCTACTAAAGTGAAAATTTTGTACAAAGAAACTTTTTACTAAATTTAAAATTTTGTACAAGGAAAACATTTGATACAAGGACAATTTTTACTAAATTTAACATTTTGTACAAGGAAAATGTTTACTAAATTTAATATTGTGTACAAGAAAATTTTTTATAAATTTAACATTTTGTACAAGGAAAGCTTTTACTAAATTGAACACTTTGTACAAGGAAAATTCTTGGTAAATTTAGCATTTTGTAAAAGGAAAATTTCTACTAAATCTAACATTTGGTACAAGGAAAAATTGTACTAAATTTAATATTTTGTACGAAATTGAACATTTTGAACAAGGAAAATTTTTACTAAATTTCACATTTTGTACAAGGAAAAATTGTACTAAATTTAATATTTTGTACAAGGGAAATTTTTACGAACATTTTAGACAATGCAAACGTTTACTTGTACATTTTGTACATCTCCTGGCAAGATGTGGTACGTATCATACAGCGAGCGGCGTAAACCATCGATTAATTGAAATCATGGTTTGACGATAGAGTGATTTTGAGAAATGAGCCTGTAAATTGGCCTCCAAGATCGTGTGTTCTCACTGGTTTATTCTGATAAATAATAAATATATATAATAAATCTCTGGGATTTCCTTGTTTGCAATTTTGAGTTACGTGATTTAATTTCGGAATTATTATTAAAAAATTTTTAATCTTTTTTCGATTTACACGGTTTTCTGGGGAACCTATCTACCATGTAAATCTGGAGATAGGTGTATGTACATCTTTTCTCATCCCGAAGGAAGCTCGGTTATCAAATTAGCGGACGCTTGAGACAGGAAATTGGGCATCCAGCCTTATATATGTCTGTGGTACATATATATTTATAAAAAGGGGTACATAGTGGTTTTCAGGCTGATTTTTTGTCAAAAACGTTGATCAAATTGATAAATAATATCTTGGAATGCTTAGTAATGAAACACTCTGTACAAATTTACCGAGAAATTTCTTTATAAGTTGATTTTTTCCACCTCATTTCAGGCAGCCGCGATTGTCGAAAGGTGGTAAATTTTCCAACCCTCTTCGGGTGGTGAAAATTGAAAATATGAAAAATTCGTTGTCAAGCCGAAGGCACTCAGGGCGAGTGTTTTTCTTTCCGATCCGCGCAATAAGAGGACCTGGACCCGATCATTAATTTGCGCCGCCAAAGAGTACATTATCTGCTTTCAGCGCCGAACTTACAATTTCATCGTGTATTGTTGGATTCTTTTTGGGAGCGATGTTTTCTCAGGGGGGGCTGGTTGTCGTCGTTGTTAGACAAAGGCTCTGCCGTCGCCGCCGCCACTGCCGCCGCTGAGCAGGATGAAATGGAAATAAGGAAACAAAGTGGGCGGAAAACCATCGACCGGAACAGCTCCAAGAGCCTCCCTACAGAACCCGGTGGAGCCCTATTCAAAAAAAAAGAAGAAGAAGAAAAAATGAAAAACGAAAAAAGCGAAAAACTCCTTTATCCGTTTTTTTATTCAATTGTACGTTTTTTTGTATTTGCTTTCGTCATTGCCGCTGCCGTCGCGACCGCCACGCCACCTTTATTCCGCATGCACCTGTCTGTGCAGATTTTTGGAGCCGTGGAACTCGTCGAGGAATGATGAAAAATTAGTCGGAGCCCCATTCAGCGGCGGAATAACGGAATGAGCACTTTTTCGATGGAGCAGCTTACAGTCGAGGGGAGGAAAAATAAAACAAGATTTACCCGATTTTCACATGCCGAAAATTCTTTCTTAACAAACCGAAATCCGAGGAAGTGTGTTCCGTCGGTCGCCCCCACTCGCAAATTAAGGGGATTCCCCGCAATGCGAAGGAGCATTAAAGCCAGGCCTCCACAGTGGTGGCGCGGCAGCACCACTGTCAGCTCAGTGGCGGCGGCGGTTATGCTTTCTTTCTTTCTTTCTTTCTTTCTATCCCCGCGAATGTTTTCATTTTTTCCACCAACATATTTTTATTTCATTTTTTTTTTTTGTCGGTATAAATTTAAATTGATTGTTCGGAGGAGCATAAGTAATCAGCGGAGCGGTATGACAGAGTGTTCTCTGTCGAATCTGAATGTGCTCGCGGCCGTGTTTATTTGTGCAATCAGCAGATGCTCCGCGCTCCGGATGCTTCGCCTTTTTAATATTTAAATATATTTTTTCGGTTGCCAGCTGAATTACTTCTTTCGGTTGAGCCCCAAACGTCGCTCTACCTTTTGTAATCCCCCCGGGGTCCCCCCGACTAAGTCGTGTACCATTGTTCCAACATACCTCTCTGAATTATGAAATTGAATTTCTGCAACATCTATAAAAATCATTGGGATGTGTTTAAACACGTTTTCTGTATTTTTCTGATAAAAAACATTTTTTTTTTCAAGTAATTCAGATATTAGCTGAAGTAATTGATTTGTTTTAAACAACCACCTTTTTGTAATTTCAACACTATCTATCTTCAGGGGTAGGTTTAAAAGATGTATACAATTATAATTGAATTAGTATTAACTATTAACGACGCGATACCTAAATATTAATATTAGAATAGTCTTCTAAGAAACAAATGAAACAATCGGCTACATGTTTTTGTTTACTTGTTTTCGATTAACACTTTCGATGTTTCTACCATTTGAACTCTTAGTTAGAAAACTAATCCCAGTTTTTTACTCAAAAAGGTTCAATTTTACGAATAAATTTTATACACCACATTTGAATTTTTTTCAGAAGTTCTAGGGATATTTTTGGATTTTTCAAAAATTGGCCAAATACAAAAAAAAAAATTCCCAAAAAACTGAAAAAAATTCACACATATTCTTTGGCTAATTTTAAGCATTTTCTGTCCTATAAATTTTTTTGTAAAGTTAATCCTTTTCATGAACAAAAAGTCCAAAGTTTTTTATTACATTGCTGTACAAAATGGCCATTTTGCAAAAACCAAAGCAAAGAAAAACTTTCAAAACCACGGTTTGAGAAAGTTTAGACATTCGGACCGCCATTTCTGCTGGTTATATGATCATTCAATAGCAGCAACGTAAAGATAATCGACTTTGAAAAGAAAAATACCAAAGAAAATCATCAAAAAAATAATAGGGTTTTTGAAGCTTTTATGCAAAACAAATGCCAGATTTTGAAAGAGCATCCCCAAAAACTTCCTGATACACGATTTTGGAAGAAAATCGCCCCAATTTTCTATTCGAATCGTACAATTGAACTTGCATGCACAAAATTCTCGTTTTTCGCATTAATGGGTTAATGAAACATATATCAAGCGAAAGGTATTTTTTTATAGATGTGCTAAATATATGTTTTATTCAGGTACTACGTGTATAGGGAAAGGTTTCAAAGCCAGGTAAAATTTTACCTATACTGAAAAATAATTCTTCATAATCACGTCATTTTCACGAAGCGTAATTTCTTATACGAAAACATTTTGTCTCTTTAAAAATCAAATCGTTGCCCATAGTCTGTTCTCAGCGTTAGGCGGGTAAATTGTTCGCGAATCCAACAATACACGATGAAATTGTAAGTTTTTTGTTACTAAAAGCAGATAATGTACTCTTTGGTGGCGTAAATTAATGATCGGCCAATTCTGTCTATTGCGCGAATCGCAGGGGGAGAAAAAACACACCCTAAAAGGCTGCGGTTTGACAAGGAATTTTTCATATTTTTCATCTCCAAGGGGCGGGTTGGAAAATGTATCGTCGCATAGCCAATCGGCTGCTGCTGAAATGAGGTGGAAAATCTCAGGAGGTATCCATAGAGCCTGTTTTCTTTTTAGCCAAAATCCTTTCTCGTTTGCGTGATATTAAATCAGAAGACGTCGCCAAATCACTTTAAGAAGCCCTAACCCCTCCCCCGTCCCCGTCCCCGGACAAGTTAATATGAGCGCTCGAGAGGCTTACAGTTTCTTTTGAGGGGTAATGTAGTTGATATTCCCGGCTTGTAAGGCACTTTATCCTGCAAAGAGATACGATAATCACGTCACGTCATACGAAGGCAATATGAGCACTTGCAAATTTTACGGCGAAATGAAGAAGTGTACCGTCGTACGTGGGCTAAAGCTCGAGCTCACGTGCGCCTATATCCACCGCAGAGTGTATGTAGGATATGTGGGGGATGTAAGGCCCCCCGGGTGCTCCACCCCACGTACCATTGTCAACCTGTGCAGCGATACAACGAGTAACTTTGGTAATCACTTTATCTGCGTTTCAATTAAGGCGGTCCTATAACAGAACCCTGTCGACCGCGGCATGTTTAATGCACATCCGGACCGCTATGTTGCATCCTGAGGGATGTGCTCCTCTGGAACACAAGATTTATAATATATGTTATATAAAATGTGTCTGTACACCTGGCTGTCGGTGACTATACACAAAAATTCCTCATTCTCATTAAATTAAATGCAGCCTTTCATTAAAGCGAACTTATTGCATAGCTCGGTAAAATTCTGGAGAAAGTTCATCACCGGGCCAGACCTTACCCGGGACTCATACACATAATTTAATTTCGTCACTAATTAATAACTTTTGTTCCGTAGCATCATTCTGTAGCTTAGTGATACGCCGGACGGCGGGGGTGATTAAACGAAAGAATGTCAGAATAATGAACATATTGAAAACCCACTTCAAAAGATTGTTCGAAAATACTTCGACTTTTATTGCTTCGACTTTGGAAAGGTTCGAAATTGATCAGTTTGATTTGTTTTTGAAGCATAAGTATTTATTATATATAAATGTTATTGATGAATTTAATTAAACCATTTTAACTTTTACCCAGGTATATTTAATTAGGTATATTAATTTGAAGTACTTTTAAATTATAAAATTTTGCATTTTAGCCTCTTATTCAACTTTGAGATACTTTTGTATTTTTCACAATTTCTTCAGCTTTTAATCGAAATATTTGAATTTGATTTGATAAAAATCGATTTCTAAGAATTTCAAATTATGAATTCGTCCTTTTTAATGCCTGATTGTCCGATGAAAATTACACAAAATCCATAGAAAACGAGGGAACGTAATGAGGCAAATTAATTCGGATTTATTTGCAATTACTTCTTTTTTTATGTACAAAATTAAATGAGAATTATAGCAAAAATCTATTTTATTCTCTAATTACCACTTTTGATTTCTTAAAATTGTTATTTAGTGACTTAAGGGGACTTTTACTTTTTAAATTTTCAAAAAATCGTTTTTTTTTTTACGTAAAAACATTCCTTTGTATCATAGAAATACTGTCCTAAAATTTTATTAAGAAATTTGAAATAGAAACGAAGTTATAGCTGTATTTATTAAATAAATATGACCACTTTATTCGATAAAATTACAGTAAAAATACTTTAAACGCGTTTTTCTCGAAATCACATTTTTCAAAACGTGGAGACGTTTTTCTCAAAATCTACTAAACCAATCTCAGTAAAGCAAATTTTTTTTCTCATACTATATATATGTATATACGACTACTAAATAAACCTCTAAAAACTTAAAAAAAAACACCCCACCTTTTTAGTACAGGGGTAAATTCACCCCCAAAACAGGCGTTTTTTCGAACTTTTTATAAAATTGCGTATAAAGGCCATAAAAATATAAAAAAATTAACTTTTTAAAGGTTTATTTATTAGTTTTAAGTCTCACGAATTGAACCCCGTTGGAATTTAAAAAAAATTTGTTGCAGGAAGGCAGAAAAGTGTCTCTCAAATTAAAATGCATCTTTTGGAAGACGCCCTCTGCACTGGTGAAAAACAACTAAAAGTGCCAAAAAAAATTTTTTTTGTATATCTCAAAGCCTTCTTAACAATGTATAAAAAAAATTATAACCATAAATATAATAGTTGATTTTTAAAAATTTTTAAAAATTGTCTTTAGAAAGTAAAAGTCCCCTTAAATAGTGTCCAAAGAAATATGTATGTACTATAATATAAGAAAAATGAAGCACTTTCACTCCACAGACGGACTGGCAAAGTGTGATTAATTTGAATTATTTTTATATATTTTAGGAATCACTAAAAACTATTTAAATCGTATTAAACTTTCAATACTAAATTGTTTGAGATTTGATGGCAAGCTTAGAGGAATCATATACTATATATTATTTCTAAAGTATAAATCCCTTTTGCGGTTCTGTAATTTTGGTATAGTTAACCATAGGAAAACTTTTAAATTTTTTTAAAAAACATCAAATTGCATTGACTTATGCTCAATTTGCGTCAACAAATTAATCCAATAAATTTTTTCAATTAAAGATTTGAAATTTAGATTTTAGATTTATTGCAAATTTTGTAATCTTTGTTATAGATCACGGTTTAAAAAATTCAAAGCAACATTCCAGATTCAGGTCGGATCATTAAAAAATCGCAGTAGATAATTGAGGTTCTACTGTAAAAGCTCATCTTATTCGAAACATCGTGAGTTCTATTTAAAAACAACAACAAAGAATTTAATTCACACAGAACCTTAGAAAAAGAATTGCATAGATCAAAGTCATAGTCAAATTTATACAAATTTTGAACCAAATTGTTTAAAAATGCCAAATTCACTTCATAGCAAGTTTAATATTAATATTAAGTGCTCCATATGTTATCAAATCCTAAAAACGAATATGTATTATATGATATATGAAGTCGAAAATTGTCAAAGAATCAGTTCATGATTTCTATTCTATTGAGCATTTATGGTAAAAAGAAAAGAAATTGGCTTAAATAATTGATCAATAAATGTACACACTTTAAAAGCGGTCCTATTACCATTCTATAGCCGGCATTCTTTGGATACGACCGCTGCCTAAAGTTGGCATCCACGGAAAGCTCTATAGGTACGATCGTCGCGTCGCCTATACTCCGATTGATATGATTGAAAGACCGTATTCATGGAAAGTTCTGTAAAACCACTCTCGTGGAAAACTTTCTCGTACAGGGAACGTATAACCGCGGCCAACTGTACCGTACCGAAAGAGTTAAAAATAATAATAACCAAAATATTTCTTGATCAATTTTTCATTTTATAAAATGCTGATTTTAAATATAAATATATTTCGATTTCTTGATCAGACTCAGTGCGGATTTTCAGGTAGTTTCATTTACAATTTTTCAAATTTTCGAAACACTGCAAATTTTTTCTTTTTTTAATAATTTTTGTATTTTTCTTATAATGATATCTTGTTAATACATCTGATATATCTGGTAAAAATTGTCTATGTCAATCAACTAAATCCTAGTTAGTCTATCTGTTTTAATTCAATTTTACTAAAGAATAGTTGAAATAGAGAGAATGCATGTTAATTTTACTAGAACACATACAATACAAAAATCATTTCAATTTAACTTCACATACATAATATGGTAAATATTTGTTTCAACAAGTATGTATGGTTGTTGCCACAAGGCTAACATTACCAATTTTGGTCTAAAATTTTTAACTCTAAATTAATTTTTATAAGATGTCATACTATAGAAAAATAAAAACAAGAAATTTCAAGTGAAACGCATTTTTGAAAGCTCTTTTCCACGCGATGCTCCCAAACTTAAAAAAGTTTTGAAATTGCATACCTTAGGACAGTTTAAAACAAATCGCTTCACAGGTTAGCTGATAAAGGCATGATTATATATTGTATATTGATTATATTTAAATAATCTTCTCAGACGTCTGCCACTGCTTTGTGCTCTCTACGTTTTTCTTCAATTTAAACTGAAACGCACTCGACCCTTGTACCCTAGCGTTTATTCTACTTAATTAAACCCGGCTTAAGCTCTTTAAGCTTTGTTTTCAATACCTTTAATATGACTTAAACTACCAAAGATTGTAAAACGAAAGCCATACTCATTTTGCTTAGAGTCAATACCGACAATTAATAAATTTTAAAGTTTGTAGGAAAATTACTTCATAATTTACACCATTTCTGAGGAGTAAATACAAAGCATAGAAGCTGCCTTAAGTTATGAAACTAATTATCCCCACACCCCCGCCGCCCGCCCGGGGGGCGTATTGTTCAGAAAAGGGGAGTTGCGCCGCAGGGGCCGTGGGGGTGTCAGGCATGATGGGAAAAAGCCCTCACATAAATTTCTAATCGCTCATCTGTGCACAGTGGCACGGCAATTATTGCGCCATCAATTGGTTGTAAATCAAGCCGAGCTTTAGGATAAATAACATTTAAAATCCTTCAAAGTATCTCCCCTGGGGGAGCAGAAAATTTGCTCCGCCAGCAATTGCGAATGTAAATCTTTTCTAATGGAGACGCAAATCCCGCAGTAACGATCAGACGGTTCGCATTAAGCGCCAAGAGCTACTTCGAAGTGAGCATCGAACGGAGCAACCCCCCCGAAGCCCCAACGCAAATGAACTCTATCCCCGGGAAAAGTAGGGAATATTCAAGGTGATAGGAGACAAACGCAACGCTGATTTACTTCGCTATCCGGACGATTCCCGAGGAATTTGGGGGAAGACAACAGATAGAAAGAATGAGAAAAAGTAAGGATCGAAAGGTAGTTGCTCGATAAGGGAGGGTCGCCCTTGGGAATGGAATGGGGACAGGGCGGTGGACAGACATTCCACATAATGTGGATAAATAAGTACAGGCGCTGGAAATCTAAAAATTGTGGAAGTAAGTTTAAGTCCGGGTTCTTGGTAAACTCTGAAAGGGATCTTTAGTCAGCTTGAGCGGGAAACTTTCGAAATTAATTTTTTTACTGCGTGTAGTGAAGCGAATCTGAGCGGGGTTTTGAGTCAAAATACTTTTAAATTTTCGATGCGCTGACATTTTACAATATATTTATACACATAAATATAGACTATATTTTCTATAATAGTTATTGGAAAATAGTCAACAAATGTAACACAAAAACGCAGTGTTTTTTTTTTACTAAAATCCCTTAGTTATGAATTTTTTGATGATTTTTCCAAGATTATTTTTATCCTTCTTTAAGGGGGTAGTACACTTCTCTTTTTTGAAAAAATCGATTTTTTTTTTATTTCATAAATGTGCTCTAATATATCACAGAAATGTTCTCCCAAAACCGTTTTGAGAAATTCGATATATAAAAAAAGTTATAGACACATTTGTAGCGGTGCCTTAATCGCACCTTAAAATGATCGAATAAAAACTTTAAACGCGTTTTTCTCAAAACCACGTTTTTTGACCTGGCCGACATGATTTTGAAAAAACTATTGGTCTGATCGGGCTCAAATTTTTATGGGATACTCTATACATGTGTAGTTCTCGTCCGAACTAGGATTTTGAAAATCGGTTAATGTTTAACCCTTTTTTTAAACAATTTTTTGCAAAAAAAACTGACCGAAAATTTAAAAAGTCCGCCGTTTTCTTGGTTTTTTACCAAAATTTTTTATCCTAGTTCGAACGATAGCGACTGATCTATATTTTAATATGCACTTTGAATTGTTTGTTTAAGACGTTCCAGAGTCGAGATATCATGCCGGCCAGATTAAAAAGGGGTCACCTTCAGGCAGCCATATTAGGGCCCTATGAAGAAATAAAAAAAAAAAAAAAATTTTTTTAATATTCTTGAATATTAGTTGTATCATATATAAAAAGTTTGCAAGATCAAAATAAAGTTAACTATAAAAAAAAAAATCTTTAAAAAAAGGCCTTAAGAAGTGTACTACCCCCTTAACTTCAAAAAATCGGTCAAATGCGAGTTGGGATCGTGCAATAAGAGTTTCGTAAAACATTTGTTTTCGCAACAACTTTGAAAGTGAGGAAAAAAGTCGCAGTTTTTATTTGATCTGTGATTTAATACCTACTAACCCTAATAATATCAAAATTTTATCTTTAGAAACCTAGAAGATCAGGAGAGGAGGGGCTATATAACTAATTCACCAGTTTTTTTGGTACGAAACTCCATACGATACAAAGAAAATAAATTTTTTGAAGAAGGCCAAATTCACACCCGTTAAAAATTAAATTTAAATTAAATTAAATTAAAAAAAAAAACTTTTACTGTCGAAATATGTGTGAGTCACGAAGACATAATATTCTGCCAAATTTTAAATTCATAAACGTTAAGATCTACAACCGACAGACGGACAGACGCAAGAGTAAGGGTGCCATTTTTTACCTTTTGAGGTACGGAACTCTAAAAATACCATTTTAAAATCAAAAAAAGGTCACAATTCAATTCAATAAAGTCGTTTTTAGTACAGGTAGCCCTCCTCTAACACGGTATCTTATAACACGGTTTCGCTATAACACGATTCGTAAATTGCGGGAAACCTCCTACAACACGGTATCCTACAACACGTTTTCACATGTCAAGCTTGGTGCGCACCAAAAGTTCAAAGTTGGCAAAAATTAACTTCAGAGACCGCGCCAAACGGCAGGCGAGCTACACATTCTGTCTGTAGCATTGTGCCCCCGTGCTTTCAACTTTTTACAGCGCCAGCCAAGACAAGAACCCAGCGGTTGCGCCAGGCTACAGCGGCCTATTCTGTTTGGGCCTTCAGTCAGTTTTCCGTGTGGTTTTCGTACGTTCTTTACTTTCATCTCCGTGGCCTGAAAACAAAAGTGTCTCACGCTGCTACTCGGTAGTCTACGTCGCGCCACGGTGTGTTAAAGAACAATTTTTTTATCTTTAAGACATTAAGCTTCAGCCCCAAGCAATGTCAGGTAAAGATAAAACAACGTTCAAGAGAAAATTCATTTCTTTGGAAGTAAAGATTCAAATCTTGGATCGTCTATCGAAAGGAGAAAAAGCATCCCACATTGGGAAAAACCTTAATTTGAACGAAGCAACAATTAGAACAATCAAGAAAAATGAAAAAGAAATCAGAAGTGCAGTTGCCGCAGGATCTTCGACATCCGCAAAACGTTCAGCCCGCCCCAGACCAGCAATAATTGAGAAAATGGAAAAGGCCCTCAGCATTTGGATTGACGATTGCTGTCAAAAAAAAATTCCATTAGATGGCAATATTATAAAACAAAAAGGATTAAAAATTTACAACCATCTCAAACAACAAGGAGAATCCTCTGTCAATCCAGATTTTGTGGCGAGTAAAGGTTGGTTCGAGAAATTCAAAAAGCGTTTTGCGATTCATAGCATAAGAATCCAAGGAGAGTCTGCGTCGGCTGATCATGAAGCTGCTAGGACGTATCCAGAAAAAATTCAAAACATTATAGCCGAGCAAGGATACACAGCAGATCAAGTTTTCAATGCCGACGAAACTGGGCTTTGGTGGAAAAAAATGCCCAGTAAAACTTTCATATCGAAGACAGAAAAAACTGCACCCGGATTTAAGGTGTCCAAAGATCGTTTAACGCTCCTTTTGTGCAGTAATGCATCGGGGGACTTCATGACAAAACCGATGCTAGTGTACAGATCTTTGAATCCTCGTGCACTAAAAAACGTGAATAAAAACACCTTGCCGGTATACTGGACAGCAAATTCGAGAGCTTGGGTAACAGGACATTTATTTAGAGATTGGTTTTTGAATGGTTTTGTGCCAAGCGTTGAGCGGTATTTAAAGCGAAAAAATTTGAGCTGCAAGGCGCTGTTGCTATTAGATAATGCTACATGCCACCCACAAGATTTAACACATCCCAACATCAAAATAATGTTCTTACCACCGAACACTACTTCGTTCCTCCAACCACTGGATCAAGGTATTATTTACACCTTTAAAACATATTACATAAGAAGATCGTTACAGTGGATTTTAGACGCAACCGATTCGCAATCAATTAGCGTAATGGAAGCATGGAAGAAATTTTCCATCAAGCACTGCATCGATATCATATCTTTGTCACTGAATGAAATAAAAACATCAACATTAAATGCGTGTTGGAAGAAGATATGGCCCTCTGCAATTGAAACGGAAAACATACGTGAAACATTAGAAAATGAAATTGGTGCGATATTAGAAGTCGCTAAATCAATCGGAGGCGAAGGTTTTGTGGATATGGCTTCCAAAGACATTGAAGATTTATTAGTGGAAGAAGAAGTTGACGAAGCGGAATTAATCGAAATGGCATCCCTAGATGCAAATCAAATCGATTTTGAGGACGCTAGCTCTGACGAAGATTGTGCAGTCAAGAATTTAACATTAAAAAAATTACAAGAAGGCCTATGCTTAGCGGAAAATCTGGAATCATTTTTCTTGAATGAAGACCCTTCGATGGAAAGAAGTCGAAAATTCAAAAGGGAGCTGCAAAACTGTTTAGCTCCATACCGGGAAATTTACAATGATCTAATAAGAACCAGCAAGCAAAGTTCCATTACAGATTTTTTTAAGAGCAGTGACGACGAGTAAATTCATTAAATTATGGTTGCGTTAGATTAAAATATTTTTTTTATACATACTTTGTGTTGTATACATACATTTATATTTTTAATAAAAATTACGTTGTTTATGTCGAATTAAGAAAAATATTTGTTTTTAATAAGTTTTTGGAACGTAACCCCCCTTTTTGCACTAGCTCTGGGTCTCATGTAACACGGTTTCACACAACACGGCATTTTCTAGGAACCTAACTACCGTGTTATAGGAGGGTTGCCTGTATATTCATTTTAAACAAGTCAAAATATTTAACTCAAATAGGTCAAATTTTCAATTCTAACAATTTTTAATTTTCTATTTTGAAATGATTTGTTTGCTATCACCCCACGAAAGCGTTTGTTTTTGTTTTGTGTTTCTAATATATTAATATTCATTCAAAAAAAAAATACGATGTGCTTAATTTTAAAAATTTTACCCATTTGGGTTATTTATTTCGATTTGTTTGGAATAAAAACAAACCTTTTAATTTTAAATTTGACTATAGAATTAAAACGTGATGTGATTTGAATAATGGTCTTTTTTTAAGTTAAATAGTATAGTATCTATTTTTATGGGAAAAAATCGCCCATCAAACCATCATATTTGTAAAAACGTATGTTCTAAATAAGTAATACATTTTGAAAAAATTAAGTTTAGCTTTTTAAAGAAACATCACACTCAAAACAATGTCTGGTTCAAACAACTAATTTTTTGGTTCATTTAACTATATTTTGGTTATAATTTTAACATAGAAAGATTGCGATGAACCAGAAAAATGTATTTAAAAATCATAAAACAATTTTATTATTTAAATTAAACCATATATCTGATTGAAGTAAAATTAAACTATGATATTTCATTTGCTGACAAGTATGCATATTTATTGTTTGATTTCATGACAAGCACGCATTTTTGTTTACTCATTTACACCACAAACGCGTGTTTGTTTGTATTTTTTTTTTTTTACTTATACTAACAGGTCAATTAAAATCCTAATTGGAAAATATGTTTTCGAAATGTAAATAGTTGATATCTTGAAAAATGTTATTTTGAGATACCAGATTTTAGCTGAATAAAGTATCAACAACAAAATTTAAAAGACGCCGATTTTTAAAACTTTGAATTATAATAATTCTCTAAAATTTCTCTAGTTCTTCGAATATAAACTTTAAGCTTCAGATTTTAATCCATAAACATTTTAAGGAAAACTGGTTTTATTATGGCTTAAACAAGATCTACGATATAAATTTATTACTGACTCTTGTTTCCATTAAAAGGAAGTGAATAATGCATTCTAGTTAAAGTTTAGGACATAACTTTACAATTTTACAACATCATTAAAAATTGACGTAATGAAAACTGCAAAGACATTCTCTAATATTCCCCAAGTCTTAAATCTACGATAAGGTTGAGTGCAGAGTCTGAAATGCCGCCACTTAAACGTTACCTTCCTCCGAATGCCATATCACAGCCATATCAGCCTTTTAGTGTTCCCAGTAAAGGCACGCTCAATATGTTTTGGTCCTCATCGACCTCTAAAACTAGACATCTCTAACAAGTGGCTTCCGCTCGTATCTCATCATTAAAGCTGCCACAGGATGGCACAGAGTAATAAAACGAGGTCTTACCCTTCCTCTTACATAAAAGAAAATGGTTCAACAACTTCCCTCCACCCCATACAAGCGCCCCATCAGATCTCATTTTCTAAACCCTGACCTGACAAAAATGCGGAAACAAGATTGCCATCAACATGCCTTCGCATGTTTCATCATCAAACAGCATCCCTCCTCCGCCTCGTCGCTTACTTTCAAGTCACACCGACCGAAAAAAAAATAATAATAATAATAATAATATATATATTGTATATGAAAGATAGAAAGGAAAAGGCTCTCCATCTCGTCTTAGCCCCCCGAAGAATGTCTCATTTCCCGGCGTCGTCGACACCACGGAAACTTAATAACAATAAACTATAAGTGCCAATCTCCTTAACACCAAAATTTCGGGGCAAAAATTCCCTTTTTGCGAAGAGATTATTCATCACCGGAGCGATATCTGCGCTCCGCTCCTGCAGGACCCCTCTGCGAAAATATTCAGGTGATTGCTGGCTCAACTTCCGTCTTCCGACAAAAGGAAGTTCTCAATTAAAATGCAAATTAGATGTCCGCTGGAGAAACGATATGAATCTGACTATCCGCTTATAGACGTCGAAGATTAGCTCGGTGTCAGCGTCAAAGGCGGTCCACATTCACCTGATGTTTGCCTTTTCATCGTGGGGATCAGAAATTTAGGGATGGAATTTTTTTGGGATATTTTACACAGCGCATGAACGTAGAATGCAGGGGAATGTTTAGAAATCTGATCTAAAGTTCATTGTAGGACTTCAAGGGTGGAGGAGAAAATGAATGAATAAACTTTACGAATTTCCCTAAAAGCCCTTGGAGGGAAATATTTATTTTTGAAAATGCAAAGTCGGTTTATAACGCTTCGACTCTTTTAAATGGGAAGTTTGAAATTATTTTCTTTAAAAATATAGAGTAACTAGCAGAATAACATATAAAATAATATATCAAATAACATATAAAAATTGAATTTTACGAATGAGGTAGATAACGTTAATTTATAACTATTTTTAATAATAATTTAAATTTTTTTTTTTTGAGGTCCGACGTTTTTCGCGTCTTTTTGCTAAATTAAAATAAAAACAATTAATAAATAAATTAAATAACAAATAATAAATAAATTAAATAACACATAATTAAATAACTAACAATTAATTAATTAATTAATTGATTAACAATTAACAGATTAAATAATTGGAAAATTATATACATAGATTTGTATTATTATTATTTGATCGTTGAAAAAGATAATATACAAACAATACACAGCACAATTATAACACAATACATAATATAGTAAGATTATAAAAATGATACACGAAGTATTGAAAAAGCAGGCTTATGTCGTAAACATAAACAAATATGTCAAGACACACGACGCCATCTACTGGATGCCACCCTAAATATCGAAAGATAATGAATTGTTGTGTTGATAAATTAACTTACACCGCCATCTCTTAGAAACTTATTGAACTTACAAATATTACATTTAATGTGCAATAAAAAAATATTGAGGTCAATAATCGAGATAAAAACTATGCTATTTTTTAAGTTGGAGTTGAGTAGTTTCGGATTTTATCGCGGACAAACAGCGTGACACGAAATTTTTATATATGTATATAAAGAAAGATAAAGATTGTAAATAACACGCTGGTATGAGTCCACATTCTAAATATATCATTTTAAAAAATTTGCTGATTGAATCTTATAAGATAGCTCTCATGGAATTCTACAAGACAGCGAACTTATTCAGTGCACTTTCGAAACTAGCTTTCGTTCAATTGTAACTCTACTCACAATGTACCCCTCTACCTCTTTATAGCCTATAGCCTATAACCTATAGCCCGGAAAAACAGACCTTTTTTTCAAACTACTATTAAAAAAAAAGCTACAACAGATATCGTTTTGAAATTTTGTATATATGCTTATTTATTTAGGTTTGAACATTATATTTTCATTAATAAAATAAATTATAAAGCCCAAAGTTGTAGTGGAGCTAAATACAAAAAAGTTTTGTGTCTGGCAAAATTCTAGCCAAAATATTCATATGCAATCATACAAATAAACAAAATTTATTATTTTTGAGTATAAACTACTACACTAACCTCACTTTAGGTCAAAATTTGTGTTTTTTTTTTTTTTTTTGCAACTTGGGACAAGTTTGAAAAAAGTGTAGATTTTCGAAATTTTTTCAGTTAAACTAAACTGCACAAAATTTTAAGTAAACCGGTCGAGTAGTTTTTATCGCATTTTTACCACGTGCATAAAAAAAGTACGTTTCGAAAAAAAGTGCTACAGAATCAAAATAAAGCATTTCGAAGTAAAATTATAAGCAGTTATTCTTGAGATAATTTTCATTCAAAATATGCAAAAAAAAAGAAATCAACAAATTTTTTTATCTACCAAATTTCCCACTTTTATCCAATAAATTTTTTATAACTTTCAATCAAAGATGTGAGATTTCACACAACTATACTTAAATAGTTCACACAAGGTTAAAGTCGCTGATTTTATATCCCGGTAATTGTTACCGAAATAAATCACCAATTATTTCTCCTGCAGTGTGACAGGTAGCGCCGTCCTGCTAGAAGCATAGTTCAAAATTTGACTCAGGTCAGTATTTTGAGACGGAAATTTTGTTTAACAATTAATCGCAACTCTTCTCCTTTACAATTTTTACAGGCATGTCATTAAAACAAATTAATTATGTAACGTCTGATGGTCCTTTATTGTTCTTCTTACGAAGTATTTAATTATACTATTTCTGCAGGCATCTCATTTTAGCATATTAATTTTTAAACAATTCTTTTATCGTATGTCATTAAGCTATTTTAAAAGCATCTCATTATAGCAATTTAATTATTAATCCCGCCGTACGACATTGATCTATTAAAAGATCAGAATTCAGAACTTAATTAACTCAAATAGATGAAAATATGTATAAAATTTCAGGTTATTGTATTTTTAATAGCTAATTTTCTGAAACTGGACAAGAAGGTCTATTTAATATTTGAAGTCTTGTGGCTAAATAGCATCTTGAACAGACACAAAATTGGTAGATATTCTAAATATTTGCTTAACATTAGCATCGTAAATTTGTTTGTGAAGCTTACAATTAGGAAAACATTGGTAAAAACAATTCTATCTTGTTGTTGTCACTGTATACAAAAACCTTAAATTTTCTCACAAATTGTTATACAATTATAATAAGTAATGATTTACACAAAATAAATTTTAAATTTCAATATTTTCTGATCGTACTAAAATTACCCAAAAAAAATTTGGTCTTGATATTTTGTACATAATGTATGTATGGAATGTATAAATAAAAAAAAAAGGAGTCTACGCGTAACATAGGACATTTTCTAGAGAACAAAGTAAATGTTAAATTAAACTTTTGGGATTAGAACTAGAAAATTAGACTAAGCTAAATTTTGCTTAATACGTTTTGTCACGGTGATTTCTAGTGATGGTAGTTTTTAGCAGAATGGTTTTTATACTATATGATGGCGACTTTTTGTCGATGTAATATTTTGGCACTGTGATTTTTTGCCACAGTGATTTTCAGTGTAGCGACTTTTTGTCACAATGATTTTTATTGTCAGTGACTTTTTGTCACGAAGTATTTTAGTGATAGTGATTTTTTTTCCGAATGCAATTTTGTAACTGGTATTTTTTGTCATTGTGATATCTTGTCGTGGTGATTTCTTGTCACTATGACTTCTAGCCTCCACAGCTAAATAGGCTTCGAACTGGCCGTATCGAAAATAAATTAATATAAGGTTTTCATTACAATATCTTTTGAATGCAACCAATAACTTTGTGGACTAATTTAAAATTGATAAAATGCAATCCATCGATGATGCTATCGGCCCAAAAGTATCCTATTTAAGTTTTGGCCTATCCACCACCACAGAAAATGTTATTCGCCACGCCATTGACGGCACAATTGGGGGGGGTACCATCACCGGAAATATATTGTTTGCGAACTGTCCCCACCGCTCCCCGCAGTACAATAAATTCATACCATGGAAATGAAAGGACATCGCCACTGCGGCTTCCATCGGATATGAGCCCAGGAAGCAGCACACAATATCAATTTATTCCCAATCACCGCCCCATCGGAGTCCCCGACATAAACAAAGACTTCCGTCCCTGGACTGGGGGGGTGAATAGCGCGCTGGGGGCCCCCTCACTAGCCGTCCGGAGCTCCTCTTACTTAATATTTCCGTTCCGCTTTCAAATTATTAATCAATCATCGCCATCAGGCTCATCAGCCCGCTGAAATATTGACTTACCGGGGAGACGCGAAGGGGTCGGCAGCTGGAAATATTGTCCTGGAACTGGCTAATCACAGCGCCGGGGCTCCGTGAATAATTAAAACCGTCTACTCTGGAGAATTGCCTCGTCCATTTTTAAAATGTTCCCGGTATCGATTGTTAACTTTTCACGTTGTCAGAGGAGGCGCACTTGTGTACAGAGGAGCCCCCTACGTCCACTCTTCCTGCAGCCGAGGGGGGTAGGACGTCGTCGTCGTCGTCGTAGTCTCCTCTTCCCGGGGAGGGGCATGGGTGGGAGCCCGAGCCTCCGGGAAACGGGATTCCGGCGTGCAGCGCGCGGATCGATGCTAAATGAATTTGTGACCTACAGAGGAAGTCTGAAATTGTTTTCTGAGGACTACAGGGGGATAAGTGGCCAATTTATCACAGGGCGCCGCTCCTCGGCTGAATCTTGTGCCAGCATACGCTAAATTTGAATGCTTCACTTGTAACGTGTAACTCCATAAATTATTGATCGTCCTGTACAGGGGGTCCTGTGGAGGGCTGTACACCCCCTCCCACCTCCGACTCCCGTCTTTACCATGTCTTCTCGATGAGGCGCGAAGCCGGCTGCATTCTCGGCTTCTTGGTTTTTGGTCTGGTGAAAATGGTTTCGGTTTTGATGTTGGTGGAGGCCAACGTTCTTCGAAGCGAATATTTTGGGGGTTTAAATGTTGGACGAATTCGAGGTGAATTAAATTAGGAGTTATTTTGGAGCGTTTACCTCCCCCCCTCCCCCTGACCAACTTTGGGCCCTAACTGGGCTAGTGTTGGGATGGGCAAAGTCCACGTGTACGACTGAACTAATTTTCTCACATAAAATATTATCTATGTTACATTTGAATAAAAGGCAAATGTTAAATTTAAATAGAACAAAACAATATTTTATATAAGTAAGTTAAGAGTAGTTAAGGTTATCGCCTTATATGTATACAGCTTTTTCCTCTCACAGCGCCTAGATTGTTGCTATTAAAAAATAATAGTACATTCTAAAGAGTTCACTTCAAGTTTTATTAACTGAAATAAATAGCGTATTACACAAAAATGTAGGAACGAAATTATTATAGAAAGAAAATGTTAATTTCATGAAAGAATTGAATGTATCACATAAAAAATTATATAATAAATATTATATCAGAAACATTTAATAATTCGTATTACCGCAGTAACAATGCGGGTTCCCCTCTAAAAAAAAACGCCTTGACCTTGATATGACCTATGAGGTCATGTTCAAGGTCATAGTCAGGGTCACATTCGAACGCAAAATTTCCGCTCTTTCGAAACCCACAGTAAAAATGCAGGTTCCTCTTTAAATAGCCATCTTGAACTTGATATGACCTACGAGGTCAAGGTCATAGTCAGACGGATAGTCAAAAATATAAGTTGCCATTTAAAAATCAATTTGACCTTGAAACGGCCTTCAAGGTCTTGATCAAGGTCAAATCTAAGATCACCATGGAACAGCAAGGTAAAAATCCTAAAACTTCTGTCTAAAACCCTTTTCCCCAAAATGCATTCCCCGAAAGTTATTTTGCCGTTTCCACACTTTTGGATCACGCTGTATATCTTAAATCAAAATGAAGAAAAATTGTTGCAAAATATGCAGTTAATAAAATGTATAACAAATTTTGTTGGATTCATTTTAGCAAAAATTTAAAAAGTATCAAAAGATAGGGTTTACCTTCAGTTAAGGGGACCTTTACTTTCAAAATCGGGAAAAAACCCACTTTTTAAAAGTTTTTTTTTTGAAAAGACTATTATATTTATGATCCTGAAACCTTTTGTACATTATTGGTAAGATTATGAATAATATAAAAAGAATTTTTAAATGCAACTTTAGTTTATTTTAATGCCTGCAGATGGCGTCAACCAAAAGGCACTTTTAAAACGGCCCCATTTCTCCAGGACTTCCTGTAACAGATAGATTAAAAATTTTTAGTGGATTGTGTTCATAAGACACAAAGCTAGTGCCTAAACCTAAAAAACCTTTTATTTTTAATGAATATATCATTTTATACACATTTTTCTAAAAAAGTTACAAAATGACTATAAGTTAGGGGTAAACTAACCTCCGCATAAAAAAGTGGGGGGGTAAATTAATATTTTTAAAGGTTTAGCTTCTAGTATATTTGATAACGAATCGAATGGCGTTTGGTTTGTTAAAATCGGTTGAATAGTTTTTGAGATACAGATGGGGCCATTTTCAAAAATGTGATTTCGAGAAAAACGCTTTCAAAGTTTTTGTTATATAATTTTTACATATAAAACGCGTAGAGCTGCCGTTACAAATATAGGTATAACTGTTTTTCTTTTACGAATTTCTTGAAACGGTTTTAGGAGAGTGTTTGTGTGATGTTAAGAAGCATTTTTATGAAAAAAAAAAAATATTGATTTTTTTCCGATTTTGAAAGTAAAGGTCCCCTTAAGCAATCTGCATTTTAAAAGTAGCAATTTTTATTAAATTTTGAAGTATTTTTATATATTCTTAAAGATTTACAATTACTTTTGTAATCGCTTAAATCGATTAAAGCTACATTCCCAATTTTTATTTTTATTTAAATTCCATATGAGTCATTATTTTTCAAAATGGTATAAAACTATTTTTTTTATAGTTAGTTTAGTTCCTTCTACAAAAATAATAGAAAAAGAAGTACCCATCAAACTGATGAATATTTTTCTTAACCCTCCAAACACTTATCAGTTATTTTGCAAGGACTATCATTATTTATTTCTTCAGCTTTATTAATTAAACATTATTGAACCAGGTTATAAAACTATATAACGTCGTTCAGAATTTCAAAGATTCTGTTACGATTTAAACCATCTTCGAGCACTTAGTTTTTTTTTTTTTAATCCGCCCTAGATCTTTTTAATTAAAAAGAGCATAAAGAATCTAAGTTATCATCATATTTTTCAAGATAAAATGAATCACCTCATTAATAAAATCACCACAACTAATGAGAATCCCTTTAGATAAATCCACTCTGGATTTAGGAAATTTCTGCAAATTAAATTCGAATAATAGTTGCAATCGTTCTATTCAGTGGTATCGGCCCATTAACATGCATATAATTAAAGTCAGTCGCATTGGTTCTGAATCTAACCCTTAACTAAACATCGAGAAACCTCAAACGTACCCCGAATCGAATGCGTGCCTTCAATTACCACTCATGAAAGACCGTCTCGATAAATTCAATTACCCTTGGGGCGGAAGCGTCCTGGTGGCTGCGGAGCCCCAACTCCGACCATTTGCGGGGGGAATTGCACAACTTAAGATCTAATTATGTGCCCCTTCGTGTACTCAGGGCCTTTAATCGCAGAACTACCTTAATTACTGGCAAATAGCACAAGCACCAGGGCATTTGTGTGCAGCACCCACAGGGCTGAAAGAAGGGAGGCTAGGCGCTGAGAAGAGCATCAAGTTGATATTTATTAATTCCCCTGTGATGTAATTAAGTTTATTGAACGACTTATTGAAAAATTCTCTAGTTAATTTTTTTCTTTAAACTAGGAACGAAAGAAAATTTAGGAAAGTCTAAATACCAAATCTATGAAAGTATGTTCAACTAGAAATCTGAGATTCAAATTTACTTGATTTGTCTTAAAAATGAAAGAAACACTAGTTTTCAATGTAAAAGCAACTTCGATTCTATTTAAGTACAAAAGCTAAACTTCTAGTAAAGAACAGACTATAGAGTAAAATTTAAGCAAGATACTACAATGAAATAAAAATTACTTTTAACTCATTGGAGTACCATGAGGACTTAAAATGCGAAAAAAAAATTTAAACTTAATAAACCCAACTACACGTGAATTGATAGTTTGTAATAAACTTTTTATAAAATAGTTAAATGATTAAAATTTATATTTATCCACAGGGTGGGCTATCGGCTGGTTTCTTTTTAAAAATGCTATAAAATAAATACTGTTAAGTATTTTTTACAGATTGTTGATTTATTGAAAAGAGTAGAGATTCCGATTAGTTAAGGAATATGATTTCATCTAAATGGCTACCTCGGCAGTTTTACAGCACATTTACTATGATTTGGAGTCCTATTTCAAAAATACCTAGAAAAAAAAAAAGAAAAAAATCTTTTCCTTTCGTACCGCGGAGATATGATACTGTGTTTCTCTCAATTTTCTGAGCGCGAAAGTGGTGTCTTTTTTAAAATAACATGCAATTTAAAAAGAAACCAACAGATGGCCCACCCTTTACAAGGCGCTATAGTAAAGTTTCCATCAATTTTATAAATTTATTATTATATTATGTTTTAGCAAAACATTTTATACAGTATATCTTTCATGAAGAGGAAAGTATATGTAAATAAAATAAAATATATAAGGTTTAGGACAGATCGCGTAACAGCTTAACTAATAAAGGCATGAAGAATTATTAGCTTAATCAACTAGAATACTGCTAAACAATTTTACAATAATGAGTCTAGTGCAACTTCACTGGAAAAACTTAGTGTGGCGCTATGTTGCTCCATCTTGGGGTACAAATTGGGCCACACCAACCGCGCAAAAGGTACCCCACTTTTCTACAAAATCGATGAACTGTAATTATTTTCCCAAAAGTTTGCCCCGACCACACCAATCTAAAGGGGGGACTCCGGGGAATCCCAGGATAAACTCCATCAGGAGCATCTCAACGTGACAAAACCAAGGTTGGGCTGCGGCTCAATTTAAATTGTTCTCGGGGCGAGAAAGCAATTAATTGCAAGTTTTTGGTTCCCACCCATCCGTCCCCTCGTCCCAGCAAAAGTGTGTGGATGGACCAAGACGGATGCTGCAAAAATAGCTGCGTTTCCGGGAGCAGGAGGGACTCTTGTATGCGGCCACCAACCTCCGATACACAACACGCCCCCCGGGATTTCGGTGGGAAATTAGGATGAGTTCAGAAATTTATCTGGTCACGGTCAGGGCATGCTGCGGAACATTTTGAGAAATTGTTTTCGTGGAGCAGCCTCCCCATCCGCCGCACATCAACTCCAGTCCCATCACAGGACGTAAAACTGTGAGATAATTCCGAGGAAAGGCTTAAATCAAATTTAATTTCATGCGAGCCCCAAACTCGGGTTCTTTTCTCTTCGTCCGGAAATACCTCGAATGCCGCGCTGTCGAGCGCTACCGCCCCGGGGTGCCCCCCAGGAGAAAGAGGTTTCAGCACAGAGGAACACACATTCAGCCAAAGTCCTCTAGTGAGATGTTGAACTGCTGCTGAGGCTGCTGGGGTGTGTACCACCAACTCCAGAAATATTGTCAAAAGCACTCGCTGCTGGGGCTCCGGAAAAAAACAAATTGTTGCGATTTTTCCCACATATCGCCCCAAGGCGCCCTCGACCCCAAAGAGGGAATCCATGTGCAAGTGGATAACAGCAGGAGGCACAACAATCTCCTGGAAATCCTCGCGATTTGTAATTAAGTTCCTGTCGAGCTGCTGTTTGGGGCTCTCTTGCCGGAGGATTAGCAGGGTATGGGGTGGGTGCGCCCGCATGATGCCCGAAAGTCGGTGGGACGACTAACGTTCAAATAGTTGAATTGAATTATGCGGAACTGACGAGTGCCCCTGTGCTCAGGAAACGTGACAGGGTCTCGGAGAAAATAACAAACTCTATCAATGTTCGGAAGAAACGTTTAGATGAATGGATTTCTGGTTTAACTGCTTCAACATTTTTACTTTAGCTTGAAAAGCATTATGACAATGTGACAGAAACAGATCGCTGGTAAATAAAAATTGCAAGGCACCTCTAGTGAAATTAGAAAGTAAATCGTAATGGATGTTGTTTGGTCACACACTGAAAATGAGAATTTATTTTTCAGAACCAACAGAGAATTCAGTTCAATCAACCACTCAAATCAGCTAAAGGTATGTATGCGCTGAATTCAACTGTCGACTTCAGTATCTGAATTTTCGAAGATGTGATACTATAAATCAAATGATCTGTATAGATCAGATCAACGAAAAACAATTATTTAAAAATACTACTGTTTTATTTAATTTTGTTGTTTATTAACCAATTGTAGTTAACGATAGTATTGCTTAATTTGAAACACAACAAAGTAATAATAAGACGTTAAAGCCTGGACAGACTGCGAAAGAAATCTAGAATTTTGAGCCTTGAAATTAAAGTGTAATTTTTGCTAAAATCCTTGTTTGACTGAATATTTGTCTCAATTTTCATAAGAAATTCATAGATATGATATTTTTAAAATTGTGTACATTCGAAATTCTAAATTCCTTGGTATTCATTGTAAATTCGTAATTTTGAAATCGTTATTTTAAATTTTTTGAATCTACTCTAATTAAAACCAAAAAAATCCTAGATATCCATTTGACTTCCAAAATTCATCTGGCAAATATTGTTTAACGATAATGTTTTAATAGCAGTGTTTGTAGTTTTTAGATTTATAGTGTATGGCTGCATAACTGAAAATTATCATTTTTCAAAATGTAGTAGTTTAAAAGAGCCTTGTAAACAACAAAAGTTGGTTAAATAGTAAAAACACAACTGTTTCTATATCCATATATGAAGCCAAATTTCTTATTTTATATCTTATTGCGGAATTCCATTTTATAGAAATTTATACAAAAAATTCAGGTCTCTGTTATGAAAAATATGATCTTAGAAAAATTATAAGATCTGAATTTACATAAAAAAGACATTGTTAATTTAAAAAGATCGATTGCAGTCCTTTCGAAATTTAATATAAAAATATGCTTAGACTGTTCGATGAATATATACAAAAATAAACCGACATTCATGAATGCGAAAGTAAAGGCGCCCGATAAAAGGTTCTTTATTACTCTACCTGCAGTTGTGAAAACATCTGAAACGAAAAATAACAATAACCCTTCGGATTTCAAAGAAGTCTAGGACCAAAAATAAGATAAGACTATAAACAAGTTGAGCAGATTTTGTTTTTAAGACATTGCCGAGAAAGATAAAAATAAATAATAAAAACTTTTTAACCAAAAATTAAACCGACGAAAGAAGGAACTAAAAAGCGAAAAATAAAATAAACTTTGTAGTCTTAATAACTAAGCTCCTAAACTAATGTGACTAATTTTGAGTCGGCGCTGTTATTGTTTATTTATGTTATTTTGTTTAAAGTAATTTAATAATCTTCGTTGTTTGACGCCGACTCAAAATTAGTTACTTATGCACACATAAATTACTAATAAGTACTAATTACTAATTAACCCTTTAACTGTTTATGTCGAGTATACTCGTCATGAACAAACCACGATTTTTCGCATAATGTCCATTGTATTCGCCACAATGAGAAAAAGATAGCATTTGTATTATCAATCAATGAAACGACAATAATTTTTATTTCTGAAAAAGGGCAAATAAAGAGATTTAAAAAAAATTTACATTTAAGAATATTTGTTAGTTTGCGGGAAGAAAAAGTTTTTAAAAACAAAATTAAACAGTTAAAGGGTTAAGGTGCTATCTGTCATGGGCTTATCATTATTATGGCCGCTAAATGACGAAAAACTTTATCATTTATGACTTGTATAATTTTTTGATCATTTATGCCTAAATGATAAACAGTGCACTAGAATTCAACTGATTTTGTACTTCTATACTAGTTGTAGCATTACTTTGCACTATCCATTACAAAGGAAAAGAAGAAGAAAAGCACAAGGACTATTGAATAACTGACAGTTGATAAATGATGATTAAAAAATGGCTGTCTGTCACCATTTCATTAATTAATAATTAGTGCTAATTATTAATGTAGTGCGCTGTCTGTCTAGTACATTACTCTAGTTTAGGAGATTAGTTATAACGACTAAAAAGGCTTATTTTATTTTTCGTTTATCAGTTTATTTTTTCGTCGGTTTAAATTCTTAAAAGGTTTTTATTTCTTAATTTTTTCTGGCTAAAATATACTACTTAGATGTGGAATTTTTTTAAATTCAAGCGGAGCCAACTTGGAGTATACCTTGTCCAATAAAAAAAAGAATCATCGAAATCGGACTACTCTGTAAAAAGTTATGCGTGGTTATACATAAAAAAAAATATTTGTATCGACTCCTCCTCCTTTTTTTTTTGTCGGTAAAAAATATATATTTTATGAAAAACTTAGTTTCTGTTATTAACCCATTTCCAATAGAGACAATTCATATTCATAAATTCAGTCATCATTCCTTCTAGATTAAGTTCAACCGCATTTAAGATTTCTCGAATGCAACTTGAAAAAATTGCTAGTAAATTCTTGTTGTCATAAGTAAAAGCCATTGTTTATTCACTCAAATATTCAAGTATTTACTAAAAAATTTAGTATTTGCTAGGAAAACTAGTAAATGCTTCCAGTAATACAATTTGCTGAATTTTTAAGTAAAAGCTTACATGTTTATTTACCTAAATAGCCAATATTTCCTACAAATATCAATTATTTAGCATTTCCTGGCTTTTCACTTGGCTCTTAAAATAGCATCTCTTTCGACAGATTTAATGCAGGTCCAGGTCTCGAAATGTATGGAGAAATGACACAGGGCTACAAATTTTATGTTTTTCTGCGGCCAAATAAATATTGCTTCATTTGTAATGGATTACGAATTCGTAAACGAAAATGTTCAATTAACTCCCGTTTTCAAGAAAAATTAAGTTAAAAAGTACAAAAACCTGTACTTCGGCCATTTTTGAATGATCATTAAAAAATAACGGATTTTCATAGAAGATCATAATATGACTTAAATGAAAGCCTGAATTATAATCTATGGATATAAAAAAGAACTTATCTTTAGACTTTACTTAACATCTTGAGGAACACATTTTTCGTAACGATTCGTCAGGTGAAGTCTTCATTCCATATCTGTTGTATGAAATAATCAAAGCATAGAAAAAATTACTTTGGACAGTGTGTTTTGGACAAATTTTGAAGGCGTTTAATATTTTTATGTTATAATTTAAGTTCAAGTGTTCATTTGTGCTACGGTACAAGTTCCTATCACGATCAGTTATTATTTAATGATTTTTCAAAAATAGCTGAAATACGAAATTTTTAATTTTTAACTCTATTTTTCTCGAAGCTCTTAGCTTTCATCTAATTGAAAATTCGATTCGTTTGCGAATTCGTTATCTACGGAAAAAATCCTATAGAAATGATTTGTCATTTGTTGGGCAACTAAATTAGTGTTGACCAGTGTAGTCATAATTTGCAATTAAACATTTGTTATTATCCTTTTACGCCTCATGATCTTGTCTGGATCATATTTATTGCGAGAGAAATGCGGCTTAACACGGCAGTAAAAATCGTATTTTGCTTTATAAGCCATTCGCGTGTGAGCCACCAATGTTACACGCCGGCGTTAAGGGCTTAACACCTTAACGCCGGGGTAATCTCTCTCATATCAAAATATGCACGCATCGAGTAAAATTTAACTCTTGTGAGGAAAGGGGAAATTACCTGATTTGTGCAAAATTATAAAATCTTACCTTAAAGTTTGAATAATGCTGTGAGAAACGAGAAATATCTTCTCCTTCTTTAACTCCACCGAAGTTTTATATAAAGCCGCATCTAGAAATCCCAATCGTCCTTTATAATTCTCCTTTCTCCATCCATCGATCACTTTTGTGTAATGCATTTTCTCCTTGTTGATTGCATTTTTATAATTCCATTTTTATTAAACACTACTTTTAATAAATACTCAAAAAGCTGGAAAACTTGCAACAGAACAGACGCCTTCAACTTCGAATCCAATCATCCAATGGCTGCCGTCGGAATTCGAGACTCGTTCCAATTTGAGAAGTTCGAAACTTTTCAATAGCTGAATTGCAGACATATTCCTATAGGATTCAAATATACATCTAATTCAGCTATTGATATTTGATTTTCTGAATTCGTGTAATAACTACAATTTTTGCCTCACTTTGCAATAGGAATTTTTCTGTATGGTGTAATAAATGCAACACGATTTGATTTTGTCAAAACACAATTCAGTACAAATTACAGCGGCTCATCTTATACACAAACCTCCTCATTTTCTAATACAGAGGTCTAGAATTTTATTCAGCTATTGTCACTGGCTGATAAATTATCACATATCACTTTTTAAGACTCCAAGAAATTTACAAAATAAGTTTTAAAATAAATACGTTGCAGAATTTGCTATAAATTTGTTACTTGTTGATTTAGAACGATAATAAACTTATTAATTGATATTTACACTACACTACACTTAAAATAAACAACTGCAAAGGAATTTGCCGGATACCTTCCTTTCTTACATCTATCAGTCGAACTACAGTGGATTTTGCACAAACAACTTACCTGATATTCAGAATGGGACCACTAAAATAATTAAAACCCTTTGTAACCCCTTTTTTATGGCCTTAAGGTTCACATATATTTTCCTTTTCATTGTAATCAGAGTATAGATGTGCAACGAAAGGATCAATTTGAAATTTCTTTAACCAGTGGAACTTTTTTTGTTTGGTTGCCTAATTTTCTAAAAGGGATTTTTCCTGTTAGCAATGTGTATTGTATATTAATTTTAACTATACTTAAAAACAGTATCAGCAACTTTTAAGGGAAATTGGAAAGCAACATAAAAATATTGATCGCCAATTTTATTTTTAAAGTGTTTTTAGAATCACTCATTTGACTGCACGACTGAAAGTATTAAACTACAAAGAATTTATCCCTTCTATAAAATGAGGCGATTATTTCCTGAAAAATAATTTCAAACTTCCTCCAGAACCAGGAAAAAAAAACCATTCATCTCCGTTCCGGTTGCTTACAATCAGAAGATTTTATTACGATTAAACATAAATGATTTATTTGGAAACAAGGGAAAACATACGGTAATATCTTAAGAGCTAAAAATACAATTATAAAATACTTTCTCTTCTTATATACAAATAAACGCATATCATAATATCATCATAGGGACTGGACATTAGGCAGTCACACGGAGATTGCCAAATTTCTGGGCATGATTTTTTTTCCAATTGGTTTTTTTTAATATTCTTTTTAAATATTCGCATGTTTTTTTTGTTTTCTTTTTTTAAATTACGTACGTAAATTGGCGCATTTCCTAGACCGTCAAACCGCCGGCTCTTCTAACTGCCTTGTGCCACTAACATAACCTTGCATTAAGAGTTTTGCTACTTTAAACCTCAAAATGTGTTTTGTGTTTTTGTTTTTATATCTTACGCCTAACGCCTCTCTAACACTTTGCCTAAGTTTATTTTTCTTTTTTTTTTTTTTATATATTTTACAGAGAATTTTCTAAGAATTTTTATTTTTTCTGCATTCGCACGTTTTTGAGAGATTATTTTTGTGTTTTTGTTTGCTTCTGATCAATTTCACGTAAAATACTTACGGACTTACGAAACGCGATTAAAAATAATGGAAAACGTATAAGAAAATCAAGAATTGAATGGATTCTTTTCTGTTTTTTTTTTTTAACTTAATGATACTTTTGCCGTCCGTCTCGTCGTTTAGATTTAGCTAAGAGTGTCGTCATGGAAATTTTAATTTTGCATAAATTAGCATGAGCACTGGTCTTTATTATTGGGCGTATCGTTTGTTATCGATGTTCGACCCGGCTGAGATGGCCTGTGCTGCACACCAGACTCCGATGCGTTCAAATCGAGGCGACCCTCCTGAATGTTTTGGTAGATTTTACGAGCTGTCTCAAGGAATGCTTCTTCAACGTTTTGTCCACTGAAAATTATGTTTTATTAGTTTATTTTACTTAACGAAATAATATTCCTTTGACTATCTTAAAAATTAGTTTTATATCTAAATTTTTCAGACTATCTCTTCTAAGTCTAACAGTTAGTTACTTACGTCATTGCACTAGCCTCGACAAACATTAAACCATTTTCATCAGCAAATTGTTTTGCCTCCTCATAAGTCACCTCCCGAGTACTTTCGAGATCGGATTTGTTCCCAATTAGGAATATCACGGTGCTAGGATTAGTTAGATTACGAGTATCAGTTAGCCAGCTACTGAGATGATTGTAGGTGGATCTGTTTAGAATAAAAATTCGGCTAAATCCTATTTTTTCCTCGAGGTATAATTTAATATCTTACCGTCGTGTTATATCGTAAACCATAAGAGCTCCAGCTGCTCCTCTATAATAAGACCGTGTCACAGCTCTGAATCGTTCCTGACCAGCAGTATCCCAGATTTGTAACTTTATCTTCTTTTCGGCGACTTCTATTATCCGTGTACCAAATTCTACACCAATCGTGTGAGGACAATTCGCCATGACTGGGATTTATGAAAAAAGTTTTTAGAGAAAAGAAATTTTATTTGCTGTTTACTTACATTTTTTTTCAGTAAACTGATGAAGGAGGCAAGATTTTCCTACCCCCATATCACCAATTATGATGTACTTGAAAATGTAGTTGTAGCTATACGGCCCGGACGACATTATGGAAACTGTAAAATAAAAAATTTTTCTGTTAATAAGTTATAATGAAAGAAATTATAATTTTTGAACCAAAAAAAAACGAAACCAATTTGATTCCATCGAGCTTAAAAACGCAGAAATCACAATTTGAGGACAAATAAAAACACAAACCGTTCAAACCAGAGCTTTTAAAGAAAAGTAAAGTGAAAGTATGAACACAGTGGGAACTTGTTGGTTAGATATGGCAATGAAAATGGAACCATGTAGAGCTCTACAATTTCTACACATTTTATATTTAAAACTTTATTAAATGCGATAGAAGACTAGTTTCAAAAATCAGATCTTTATCCAACACATATTTATAATTAGAGTGAAATGTAGAAAATATTTTTGTATAGAAATCAAAATCTAATTCCACTTTTTGCCAGCTAAATTATTTATTTGGGTCTCAAAGGCTGAAAACTGGAATTATGGCCTTATCTTAAACTATTTCTGTGTTCTAATTTCAGCAACTTAACATTAACAGATATAAAAAGAAAATCAGTAGACCTATTAATTATTATTACTATTTATTTAGAAACTTGATTTTTTGCAAGTTGTCTACATACAATCCAAAATTTCACACAATATTAAATTGTCACATCTCTCTTATATTTTAATTAAATAATATCCTTAAGCTAGAATTATAGCCTTCCTCTAAGTAACACTGAACAGAGTGTTCTTAAAACAAAAACTCACAGCTCTCAATGAAAGCGTCTCCCTTGTCGGTAAGTTTCTTGAAAACATTCATCCCGGTTTATGAACACCTTCACCGGATTTTCGCGCGCACCCTAAAACTAGAAATCAATCTGCGGACTGACTACTGATCCCAAAAATTTGAGCGAAACCCCCTTGGTTTAGTTCCCAAGCCTAAATGATTTCTTATCACCCTAGAAAATGACATTATGCATACTAAATTAAGTAAATTTGCAGATAAGGGCCTTGCACTCGTTTTTCTAGGAGCAATTTAGGTATATTCGAAGCAAAACAGTCAGCGAGCGCCAGGTGTTTTGTGCGGAAGCAGAGATTCCGCGATTATTTGTTTTACTGGAAGTGCCAATTTTGCTGTGAGTGTGGTTAATTTATTTATTTAATGGTCTACAGGTATTAGATCTTACAGACTATCAAATACAATAAAGGCTACCTATAACTAATTTCTTATATGCTGATATTCAAAAATAAAATTAATTTTTAGACTATACATTTTGTGACCGATTCGTGATAACCATAAGTAGTTTTATGTGGCAGAAGATAGAGCAACGAGCACATTTCTACATAACGAATCTTGTAAAATTCTTTTGGACAGATTTTAACCTATCGATGTGAACCTGATGATGTGGGCACAAAATAATTGATGCATACTCTAAGATGAATCTCACTAACGAGAAGTACAATGATAAAATGGTATGAAGGTACATAAATTCTCGTTACGTTTCAAAAATCACACATATGTAAATGTGCTTTCGTAATTGTAAATTCAGTATCATCTCATCCTCATCCAACCTTGTAAGTGGAATAATATTAATCATATAGTCGAATGAAATGCATGCAGGCATTAAACAGAAGCTTACAATCCTCCAGGGAGTTTACTTTAAGGAATAGTTTTCAGTCAAATAAAAATCAAAAAGAGTGAAGGTCCCAGACGACTTCCTTGAGGAAGCCCAAGAGTTGACACTAATTTCCTTTGATAGGATATTTTTAATATTTCCGTATTGTACTTTATTTCGTTGATACGATTGAAACCAGGCAAGAAATAGATGAATGAAAGCCATAAAATTTTAATTTGGAAATTCTGCGAGCCACCCCCTAACACTTTGTTAACCCTGGAACTACCAACCGGGGTAGATATCTACCCTAGGTAAATTTAGAACTACGGCTCCTAAGCTAGTTAGTGACATTATCGACTGAAGACCTATACCATAATTTAGTTTAACCCTTTATAGCCCCATGTGACATTTCTGTAACAAACCTCAAAAATCCCGCTAGAATACGCACCGAATGTATTTAGTTCATTCAAATCGGCGCCACTTTGCTGTCACATATTATTGAACAACGTAATATCCACGGAAATCATCATAGACAGCGTAAACTGTTAACAGTTAATCGATTAGAATTTCGCCCGTAATTGAAAGTGACAAGTTTAAATTCGAGCAAATTTTAAATTTTACAAAAAAAATACAAAAAGTGTGTAAAATTGTGTTATTTTCTTGGAAACCTATAGATAAATGAATGAATATGTTCCTTCCATACCAAATTAGTTTTTTTTGTTTACGTTTAACTCAATTTTACAGTAATGTTACACTCCCTTAAATGTGAAATAAATAATTAATAATACATATTTTTTTAATTTCTGAGAAATATGTATTTTTTATTTCCCTATAAAGGGTTAAGGTTCTAGTAATACAGCGGCGTCGCCAAAACCTTCAGTTTCTTGTTTACTGTGACGAAGTGAAGACATAAAGCTAGGTGTGGGGTTGATATCTACCCCGGTTTGTAGTTCCCGTTAGTGTTTTGTGTAGGTAAGTAATTTTTCTCTTTCTTCTCAAATAAATTTAATTCGCGTATTATAACGCAATGATTTCATATTTTAAGTACACTGGGAGTAGCAAAAAAATCGGAGGATCGCAAAACGCGAATTTATTGCTAAAAGTGCAAGAGACCGACTTGCAAGAATCACAGAGTCAGAGAGTTACATTAAAAACAAACCGAAATATATTCTTAACACGTTGACTGCTACGTTTTACTCAGCTTCACATTCAGCTATTGGGTGCCGGTCACTGGTGACCCCCACGGCATTCTACGTGTTAAAAACCAATATTTCATGGGTTTTTATTTGACTTTTTCGTATATAAAATTCCTAGTCTTTTCAATTTTCAGAGTCCCAAATAAATAGACTTTTTTGGCAAAATATTATGATGTTATTTTTTTCCTCAAAGCCTAATGTGTCCCCTTTGAAATGGCGCTGGAAATTTTGAAATCAGATGTTTAGAAAAGAAGTTATGAATTTTTATTTGTAAAATGACGTTTTGACCGTTTTTCAGCACTTTTTACTACTTAAATCGATTTTTCACTAACTAATCCTTAATAAAAGAGAATTTGTTCTTTACCGTTCTCTCGCATGAAAAAACAAAAAAAAATCATATAATCACAAGTCGAATTACTGATTTTAAAACCATTTTAAAATCAAAAAAATCCGTGGGGTAAATATTTACCCCGGTTTGTAGTTAAAAGGTGAAAAAAATAGGTTTGTAGTTTTAGGGTTAATATAATTAGAAATCAAAGCCCAGTTAGTTGAATATGACCTGTTTTTAACAAAAGAAGATAATCTAGCACTTTCAAGATAGTTTTCGTAATGCTGTTGATAGTTATTGGCTTGATACTTGGCGCCAGATTTAAAAATTGGAATTATATAAGAAATTAACCTACTTCAAGAGATTTATTAAATATCAGCAGCAGAGGCTCCGCAAGCCTTTCTCCACAATTCTTTCTTCAATAAGCTAGAGAATATTCTATTAGGATTTTGTTTGTTAAATATCGCAAGATTCCTCAATGCGAACAAAACATCACTTATAGACTAAAATCAATGACCCAACACCTAAAGATTGGTAGTTCGATAAATTCGGGTATTCATTTACTTCACCTACAGACTCATAATTAGAAAATAGATAAACAAGACACCGTCTGCATGTTCAATTAGTGCTTCGGTGCCCCCGGAGGTGATGATTCATGGCCTAGGAAACTTTGATGATCATCTAGTCACCACCGGCCCGAGACAGCGTGGATCCATTGACCCGGAGCGACCTGTTAACGGCTCTATCTATCTCGGCAGCCGCCGTTAATTGTAGAAATTTAATTAGAGCGCCTCCTAGACTTTTTTATCTTCAAATTGGGAGCAGTTTCAGAGTTCGAAAAGGCGCCCCAAATAGCAGACACTCTTAATCCAGAGCGATTTTGAGCAGCGAACAAGTTTCCTTATGTTATGCAAATTGCTGCTGCGTAAAATCTGTGCTGTGACTTTCCTGATAATCGCGAAAATTGTTGTAAATAAAAATTGCACTGCCCGTTCCTGCGGATGGTGGATTTTTTTGTGTTGCGAACTTTACTCACAGTTTTTTTCGAGGATTTCGTCTAGCAAGCGACGGTACTTAGGTCTTCTTCGATTAATCCGCGCTGCGGTCGAGTTTTAAGCTGAGAAATAGGCGAGCTAAGGACCCAAATAAAATGCCAATTTCGATTTTTACAGAGAGAAAACAAATCACTCCTCTTCTTCCTCGGATAGAGCAAAATGGTTTCCAATTGACTGGAAGGAAACGTCAAAGATTTGCTGCTGGAATGGGACAGGTGGATTCTGGTGGTGTGCTGTTTAAAAGTGGTTTTAACCTGTTTTTAGCGTATTTAATAAGAAAATTCACCATAAAAACGTAATTAAAACTAATTAAATTCATTCTCCCATAAAAATCATCAATAAAACCAGTTAAAATCACAATAAAAACCGTTTTAGTCGTTATTAGGCGTTCTTTCCCGAATTAAAACGTCACTTCTTCCTGACAAGAAGCAGACATATGCCTCAGAGAACTGTCACTCGCTGTCAGAGCAGCTTTTTTGTGATGATGGTTAAAATGTGAGTTGGTTTTAAGCGAAAATGACTGAATTTTGTGAGAGGAACAAGTAATAATACTCAGTGATAAATAAAGTGATGCATCTGCCGTGAACTGGTCCCAAATGGCTGCGATTTACGGCTACAGCCGGGAAGCTGTTCGGGTGAAAGTGAAGGTGGGTTTTGTTCGTTCAGCTGATTTTGTTCGAGGGAAAAATAATTAAAAAAAGGAATCTGACTAGCGCACGTTGGGTCTACTTGTGGCTAACGCAACCAGAAGATGGCTAGGGGCCAATGTAAATTAATTAGCAATTAGCCGCCCCCCTTGCTGAAAACGGTCGGCTGCTTTCCCTTTCTCCCCCAAGGACGTGATGATTCAGACCGAATTCTGAGCGCCTTCCTGATTTATATCTTGCGGAAAAGCGCCTTTACAGGTCAGGCGGGGGCTCTTCTTTGGCAACACGCCGGAGTAGCCTTGACATAAAATACGGAAGGAACGAAATTTTAGCCTTCACAGGTAGAAAACTTTGGAGAATTTCACTAAATTTTAATGTCTGGGCCTGAAAAGCTCTTGTGCTAACGATGGCCTGATGGAATTGTTTTCAAGTGTGAAGAATTTTTAATCTAAATCTAGAGTATTTCTTGAATTTTCATGAATTTCTACATTTGTATCTTTTTAGATCAACTCTGACTAATTGTCTGTTGTGACCCAAAATTTGTCTAACTCTAAATCTGACTTTATAGCTATCAAAACAAGAAATTTCTCAATTTGTATTTTTAAAAAATCTCATCTAACCCGTTTATTTTGTTTTCAACCTAAAGTTTTTTTTTTAACTTAAAACCCTGCAAAATTCTGGTTTATATATTTTTAGTCCTTAATCTCCTCTTTGGCTTTCCTCGAAAACGTTTCCCAAAACGAAACCTTGTGACATCTTCATTTACATCTTTTAAAATACTATTGTCGATATTCGACCAACGTTTCTGTTTCTATTTCGAATTGATCTGACTTCGTCGTTCAGTTGGACTAGTTAAAGTAGGCCGTCGAAGCATATTTATAATAAAATCGAATACACTATTTAAAATAAAAACATTCTGGCGTCAAATAACAAACACAACTGGCATTTTAAAAAAAATACGAAATACACAACCGGCAATTATAATAAGCGTCAAACTCAAAATACAAAATGAAAAATCGGAAAGCACATTTTACCTGTCTTTCATACCTTTCCCTATGCACCTGAATAAAACATATATTCTGCACATCTATGAAAAAATACCTTTCGTTTGATATATGTTTTATTAAGATACGTGCCCGGGAAAAAGATTAAAAAAGGATTACAATTTTTGGCTTTGCCTATTAATATATAAGATTTTCTTAGTCTTCTTCTGTCTGCCCCAGAAATGTTTCCTATCACTTTTAAACTTCTTTTAACTCTTTTTAGATCACCTGAAAACAGCAAACTTTATTTTGGGTGTAGGAAAAAAGTTTATGGCGTTTTTTTCAACTGGTTTTCCGCAGTTTAGCAATTTTAGTCCGTCATTTTAAATTTTTTAATTGAAAGCAGCCTATATCAAGATCTGATCAATAAGTTAAACAAATAAAAACAGCCTTACACCTGAATTTTATACTGTATGCATTTTAAGTGTTAACAAAACTTGAGTCAAGCCTGAGTCAAATTTAAGCTAAGCTTAGCAAGCTTTGAGTTAAGTTTGAACAAGTATTTAGCTAGGTTCTGGGCTTGAGTTAATTTTAATCCAGGTTTAAGCCATTGAGGGAAATCTCTACCACTTTACAAACCTTTTCCCAAACAGCTAGATTTTTCTCCGTCTTACGCCTAGTTTTATTCGTTGATTTCTGTGCGTTGCCAGCTTGTACCAAAATCGTTTCTAGTTTATACTAACTCTATTAAATTCCTCCATTTTCAGAAATGTGAAGCAAACGCATCACCCGAATGGCGTAAATTTAGCGTAGACCCCCAGATTACATCTCTGGAGGTGCTCTACAGCATTCTAGCGAAGGCGTTCGATATAAAATCAGATTTCTCGATTAGCTACAAAGCCCTCGATCCGACTGGTCAAGAAACATATCTTGTAGTACTGTCCGACTGGGACCTAGACGCAGCATTCCTGCGCGCGCACAACCTTTCCATTCAAACTGGGAACGAGCCATGCCTCAACCTTCGGGTGGACATCAAAGCCTTTTCGGAGGCGACAGACTGGGAGGCGAACTCACCCGCAACCAAAGAAGTTTCACCATTCCAGCAGTCAATCGGAGTTGGTCAGAAGTATGTCCAGAATATGCAGAACAAGTTGCCGGGTCTGATCATGAACCAGATGGAAAAGACCTTCTCAATGGTCCAGAGAGCTCTAAATCTAACCGATGATCTGATCCCAGCCCAGCCACCACGGCCTCCACTCAGCGATTCTGAATTCAGAACTTTTCTAGACTCAGTCGGACAAATTCTGCATCCGAACGAATTGAGAAAGGTAATTTTCGCGGGAGGAATTGATCCCAGCTTGCGCAGGGTTGTCTGGAAGCACATCCTCAACGTCTACCCGAGCGAAATGACTGGCCGGGAACGGATGGATTATATGAAGAAAAAAGCAGCTGAATATTACCGCCTTAGGGATGTCTGGCGGGCTGCAGTCCAGCAGGGCCCTGTGATAGGGGAGCTGGCTTATGTGACGAGCATGGTACGAAAAGATGTCCTCAGGACGGATAGATTGCATCCGTTTTACGCGGGTAGCGACGATAATCAAAATATAGCCTCACTTTTCAATATTTTAACCACTTATGCACTTAATCATCCCTCGGTCAGCTATTGCCAGGGTATGTCCGATATCGCTTCACCTCTCTTAGTGACGATGGGGGATGAGGCACACGCTTATATTTGCTTCTGCGCTATTATGATTCGCTTAAAGGCTAACTTTATGCTTGACGGGATCGCAATGACTCAGAAATTTACTCATTTAGCCGAAGCCTTGCAATTTTATGATCCGGAATTTTACGAATATCTTAAGTCGCAGCAAGCAGATGATCTGCTTTTTTGCTATAGATGGCTTCTACTTGAAATGAAGCGAGAGTTCCCATTTGAGGACTCCTTGAGAATGTTAGAAGTCCTTTGGAGCTCTTTAGGCTATGAACCGCCTACAAAAGAGCTTGATTTAATTGAAAAGGAGTTTGAACCTCCTCCAATAGATATTCCCCCACCGAAAAGTCCTTCGATTATACTCAGAACTCCGCGGGAGAATCATTATACCAAAGTTTGTGCTCTAAGACGACAGAGCTCCTCAGTATCGCTATTATCAAATTCTCCAAATCAATCGAATTTTGCCAATATAAATAAACTCGATGCCACCAAGCGGCTTAATCAAAGTCTAGATGAAAATATCTCCCGTCTACCAAAAACTAGAAACGTAATAAAAGCTCATCAAAGTTTAGATGAGACGAAAATGCAAATGCTAATGGAGAATTCAGCTACTAATTTTGAAAGTAAATCGGATGATGAATGCCTTCCAACAGAGAGGGAGGAGGAGGAGGAGGAGGATGAAGAGGAAGAGGACGAAGGGACTCAGTTCATGTTTCATCCAACAAACCCTTTTTTGGACGATGCTCAAGAGGACCTTCAGGTTATCAACACAATCGACAGTAATCAGTGCGAAGTATTTGTTGATAAAAACTTGTCTAATAACAACAGCGACGATAGTCAGAGTGTATCTCCGAAAAGAGAGTACCATTTTAGCAATAAAATGCAGAAAAATCAGGGAAAGATGGGTAATAAGACGATTTTTTCGTACACCACAGGAAATATTATTTCAAAGCAGTTGAGTGCTAAAAAAGGAGGTCATTTTAAAGACCTCAAGGAGAAGATTGTCGCTAGTAAAAAAGGTAAGTAAAATTACATTACAACATTATTTTTTATTGTAAAAGTAATGGAACCAATCAAATATAATCATTACTAAAATAGCAGCTCTCAATTTTGATACTTTCGTATGAAGTGAACCGCTCTCCCGTAAGATCTTACTGCATTGTTCGGAATAATTGATAATCCGAAGAAGCTATGTCTGGCGAATATGGCGGTTGTGCTACTCCACCCAATTCTGTACATCTAAATATCTTTTCACGACTTGTGCGGTATGCGGTTTGGCATTATCCTGTTGACGAATTAATTTACTGTGCCTATTCACCCATTCTGGTTGTTTTTCTTCTATGGCTTCCTTCAAACGCATCAGTTGTCGTCGGCAAACTTCTCCATTAATAGTTTGAGAGGGTTCGAGCAACTCATAATAAACAACACCTCTCTGATCCCACCAAATGCAGAGCTTAACTTTGTCACAGTGAATATTTCTCTTTGGCTGTGATGGGCCGGGTTCACCTGGCTTCACCCAAGCTTTTTTACATTTATGATTCTCATAATATATCCATTTTTAATCTCCTGTGATTATTCGATGTAAAAATCCTTTTGTTTGCTGCGTTTGAAGTAGCATTTCAAAAATTGTTTTTCGACGTTCGATGTCTCTTTCTTTCAATTCATATGGAACCCAGTTACCAAAGTTTTGAACCATTCCCATTGCTTTTAAATGCTTTGCAACATTTGATCGTTCAACATTTAATGCTACAGCCAATTCTGATTGACTTTGGCAAGAATTCTCTGCCAATAATGCTTCCAATTCAGCATTTTCAAAGTTTTTTGGTGGTTTTCCATGTTCTTTGTCCTCAGTGCCAAAATCATTATTTTGAAATCGTCGAAACCATTCCTTACAAGTTGTATTAGATGGATCATGCTCACCGTAAATCTCCACAAGTAAACGATGAGTTTCCGCTGCACTTTTCTTTGCAATAAAATAGTGTAATAACTAGCACTTCCCGTAAATGATGTTTACGAAAAGCGACATTTTCAAGGAGGTAAAAGCACTTGTTGCTAATATTTCAACCCAATCTCGCGTAGTGCGTTTGACAGCTGACATAAAATACTATCGAACACAAGTGTTGCCACTTATTAGTACACATAAGCAATACTTAAAACGACATATATTGGGAAAGGGCGGAGTCATTCACACACCCAATAATAAATAAAAAAAGTGTAATCGGTTCATTATTCTTTAGTAATATTCATTTTATGGTTAAGCTCTGGCTACACTATAACAAAACGCGGCAGCACAGCGTTGAATTTTTTAATAAGCCTTTTTCTAACTATCAGATTTTAAATTTTCATTTTTTTCCAGGTATTTTGGCTTCATTGGACAAAATTGAGAGCCAGATCGATATAACTACCACTACCACTCGCCACAATCTTTTGGCCCAGCAGCAGTCACTTGATGATAGTACCAGAAAATCGCGGGGTCAAAAAGTGGTTAAAAACTTTAATGAATTCCTAAATTTCGCCTCGATCAACAAAAGTCGCATATCGGACAAGCTGGTGACGAACAGTAAAGTCCATTCGACGCTTTTTAATGCCAAAGAGAACAAGGAATCCAGCAAGCATCACAGACCTTTGATAAAATTGACGAAGAACTCATTTGATGAGTCGGATTCTTCGACGGTGGATACCACAACTACTATGACAAACGATAGTACTCAAGCCTCAGCTATTAAGCCTCTACAGCTGCAGTTAACGAACGTTGTAGCTAAAACCCAGCAGAGTTTGGATGGTAGCAGTCCAGATGATAGTCAGGACTACTATCCGATGACTACCTCAATAACTAGAGAGCTAAGATTAGAGCTGGAAAATTTAGATAGGCAAGTTTTCGGAGATGCAGGTATTATAGAGCGTAATAAACTCTTAACGGATACCGAAATAGAATATGAAAAACTGGGTAAGGATTCCTTAGATTTATTAGATGTTCGAGAAGAGGAAATTATATCTTGTTCGGATACAATAGTTTTACGGAATACCGAAAAGAAAAATAATGAACCGCTAAAACGGATAAGCACCTGCAGTGGTAACACGGATATTTTTATCTGGGAAAATCCTCTACATCAAATGTCTGGAGCCTCGAGTTGTAATTTTAACGAAATGGTCGAAAGCAATGATGAGGAGCATGCTATTAGAAGTTATAATAATGGACTGCAGGATATAAATCAAAATGTAAACGCTATGACTCCTGACGAACAACAGGATTTGGAATATGATGGTGATGTAATCATCGAATGCGTTGGGAATCAGGCGAGAAAATCTGTAACACCCTTGAGACTCATTCAAGCCAAATTAACTAGCACAAAAGAACGTGACGATTCCGATTCAGACAACACGGACAGTTGGAAGAATTCTGATAATCTTAATCCATTCCTTCAGTCGAAGTCATCCGTACAAGACTTTTCGACGAGCACTTTCCAACAGGAGGAGATCACTCTTCCCGCGGATCCGGTCGTTGTTAATCCTCAACTCGGTGAGGAGGCAGCTGAAGCGAACGTTATCGGATTCTCAAAGACTAATAACATCCTGCCACCTCCTAAGGAATTTGGAGGCGGCAATCCATTCTTGATATTCCTCTGCTTGACCCTTTTGTTGCAGCATAGGAACACTATTATTAAAAGTGGAATGGACTACAATGAAATGGCGATGCACTTCGACAAAATGGTTCGAAAACACGAAGTAAATCGAGTTCTAAATCAAGCTCGCCGAATGTACTTCGACTATCTAAAAACTCAGAACGCCCTCGCATCATCTTCCACTAGTGAGCCCGCTAAGTCGTAAGTAGGTACAGCTTAAAAAAAAATCAAAGTCTGATAATTTTTTCGCATCTTTTCGGATCCAATTCCAAAAACGTTTTTTCTTCACAAAAAAAAATCTTTGCAACATTCCCCGAGTTTTGAACTTTTACATACCAAAAAATATGAAATAAAAAAACGCAAAAAAAAATTAAATACCAAATAAGATTGTGAGAGAAAAAAAGATCAAAATAATGTATGAGCGTTTCGTTGTGATCGTATTTTTAAATAAATAAATAATATTAAAACCAAGGACATTTAGTATAGTCAGTTAGTTAACGTTTTAGTTTAGACACTATGAAATGTATTTAGATTCGCTAAAACTCGTGATCAATAAACAATCTGAAGGAATCCGCACTTCTCTGTGATTTACTCAAAAAATTTTTTTTTGTTATCATTGTTTTTTAGTGTGCGTGCACTTCAGGGCTTTTCTTTAATTTTAATGTATTTTTTTTTATTCTGGGTACTATGCTTTTTGTTATTTTATTTTGATAATAAAATTATTTTATATTATTTTTGGGAGAAAAGTGATTTTTATTTAATTTTCTTATTTCATTACAACTTTTCTGTATAAGACCGCAAAATATAGCTTACCAGGAATCCCTGAAGTTTATTCTCATCTTATTTGCTTGACCAAAAAATGTATGTTAAGTTTTCTGGCTGTTTGTCCTGATTTTCGGTGTTCCCCAAGGTTCAATTCTTGGTCCACTTCTTTTTCTGTTATTTATTAATGACTTGAAAATGAATTTTATATCTAGCTTCCTCTTATACGCTGATGCTCTCAAGATATTTAGAGTGATTGAATGTTATGACGGCTATGAATTCTTTCAACGCGACTTACCCGCTCTTGAGGACTTGTGCTCTGAATCGCTTGTCGTTAAATTTCAATAAGCACTTTAAGATGAATTATACTTTTAAAAAGACTTCCAAGCTGATTGTATATTATCGTCTACAGTCAGGCTCCTACGTAACCATGAAAAATTTCAGTTTGGACCTCTGAACTAGCTAGTTTCAAACATTATTTAATTAAACTGTGTTGGATTTTTTAGGTTTTAGGGTGGTTATTTTTCATTTGTCAACAATCCTTTTTGAAGCCAAGAAACTACAGATTTTATTTTGGGTTCCTAAACCATATATAAAACAAAAAAACTACTTTACCTATGGATTATATCTGATTTTGTTTATTTAATAAATTATAACCAACCGACCTCGATGTACCAAACAAATTTATACGAAAATCAATTTAAAAATTTTGTTTTTGCATTGATAACCTAAAATTTTTTTTCGTTAAAACCGTGGGTTTTTTTCGAAATCTCAACGAATTTATCCAAGGACTCATACTTTATAATAAATATTATAGGAATCTTTGTCCATCATTTTCGTGATTGACCGATTTAAAAAATGTCTCAAAACCGGCCTGATGCTCAATTCAGCTTCAGAGAGTACTACGCTGAATAAGAAATAGATACAACTTTGATGCATTTTGAAAGCCGCTCATATTCCTAGATAATCACTTTTCATTTGAAGCTGAATTTTTTACAAGTGACAAGTAATATAATTTTCTTAAAGAAAACTAGCACATCCCAAACATCCTTAATGAACGAAGACATGTTGTGATGTGATGAGCTCGAGCATAAAATTGTCTCCTTTAAAAAGACACGTCCAGGTCCATGGGGCCATCTCAAAATCTAATACCTTCTGACGGTGAAAAAATCAACATTTCACCTTCGAAACCATCACAAAACCGGAAGGGAAATTTCCCATTCGAAAAAATGAACAGTGATGGGGCGCTTAAATATTCCATTCCATCATCCATTAGAGCAGTCCTTAGGTGCTCCACGGGGAATGATCGCAGGCACCATTCAGAGCATCCAGTCAGAATTTAACAATTCAAAATGAATCACCCTGTTGTGCTCTAAAGGGCGACAGGAGTCGTCCACGATATTATGCAGTGGCATCTATATTTCCGTGCATCAAGACCACCCGAAAAGCAACAATCCGCCCCCATGCAAGGAGATGCTCCTCCATATATGCTGGTGGAATTTTTAATGGTCCCCCTATGATACATATCTTGGGGCCCATCAGAGACGAAAAGATGGGCTGCCAGTGTCACACTTCACTTGCTGTTTTGGGAGGAGCAAAGGAATCCAACCCCCACCCCCCGCCGGAGATAGAAGGAAGGAAGGAAGGATTCATCTCAAGTGCAGAAACCTGCCAGGAATTAGGCCCTTTTCTCTTATTCAAGAGCTCAAAGTGTTTTGCCAGGTGGATGAAATTAAGGGCGACGTTAATGAAAGCCCTGATATATGCGCTCTAACTGTCTGATGTGCGCCACTGGTAATTGCATTTTGAACCAGGTGCTTCGCATGATTTTTTAACCAAAGCAAAAACAAAACGAGGACTTTTATAGCCCAGGTAAGGAACCATTATCTAAAATATAATTTTTGCAAAATCACGTGATACCACCGCTCCGCAGATTATAAGAGAGGAGGTCGTGACAAAATTTTTCTGGAGATCTTTAGCACCACCTCCAGGCTTCAGGAGCATCAGAAGCTGAGTTCTTCTCTAAGAGGAGTTTTTTTTTTTATTTACGAGATATATTTTCTGGGGGGCTCATCATTCGCTTTGATGTGTGAGGAGACATAGACGTCTTTGGCGTTTTTTCACGGAACCTTCCACACGCATCTCCTAAGCCTGTCTATGGTAGTGAGGGCGTGCAACGTTCCTGGGAATCTTTGCACCCTGTAAAACAACCACCATATTTGGAGTGATTCCCCCTCCCTCTCCTGGTGGTATTGCTCTAATAAACAGTTAACAAAGTCATAAAGGCGGTAGTAGTCCCATTAGAAAACACCTGCGGATCCCCATGAAAGCCGTAACGACAATTACCTGGAAGGCATGACTTAGATGCTGCGAAACACCTGGTTATTGTCGAGGAATAGAAGAAGAAGTGAACAAAGAACACGCCGGGCTTCTTTCCCTTTGACGAAGGGTTTTAGGCTCTTGCTGTGCTTCAGAATCGCTCCTTTCGTTACCAGCGAAAAATATGATAAAGTATGTTGTGGAATGTTTTTTTTTTGTTCTTGTAAATAAAGTAATTGAAGACTTTACCTAAAGTAATTTGCGGTTGAACCTAAAAGTTAATTTGATCCTTATCGTTGCTGAATTAAATAAGAACCTCTTAAAATACGGGAGACTTCCAAAATGTACCGAAACAGCCTCGATACACAATACAGCTTCAGAAACTACTAAGCTGAATAAGGTATCGATGCAGTTTTATGTATTTTGGTAATATACCTAATCAATCAATCAATAAGTAGTATAAAAGTTTTAGATAAACAAATTTAGGATGAAGAATGAGGCTGCTTTCAAAAATTCAGCTGCCTCACACTTGCTCTTATTAAGATTAAGCTGAATTCAGCAAGCGACTGCTTAACGTATAGCACATACAAACTGTTTTCAAGAATTTAACACGTTGACTGCCACGTTTTACTCAGCTTCACATTCAGCCATTGGGTGCCGGTCACCGGTGACCCCCACGGCAGTCAACGTGTTAATGGCTGTTTTCAAAAATCACAATTCAGCTTAATTAGAAAAGTTGCTGAATTGCGTTGTCAGCTGCAGTAACAGAATTCTTGAAATCAATAAAGTTCTGAAGCCGATTGCGCAATTCAGCAATTGCTCTTATTAAGATGAATTGAGCAGGCGAAATGCTGAATTGGTTTCATCTTAAACTTAAAAACAAAAATCAACAAAATTTTGAATTATCGCGTATTCAATCGTTTTTAAATTTAAAACGAAGTGGGGAACTTAAAAATCTAAATATTTAATATCTTGGAATTAAGGATGAGGGATTGTTCATTAGAAAATTTGTTGATTACTGAAAAATTGATTGATTATTTGCAAATGTCCAAACTCCAACAATTTTGTGAATTTTAGCCAATTGTTTGTACGAATGTTCCTAAATAATTAAACAACAATATTCTCAGCAAATGTAGTCAACAAAAAATTCAACTTAGGTTTCTTTCTTGCGTCTAACTAAGTTTCTTTCGGAAAGGTAAGTGATCTTCTTAATTTTACGCTTTTAATTAAGAGAAAGCCAATTTTAGATGTGGACATTACTATGTAAATTAAAATTAAAATAACAATATGAATTCTAAATAACGCTGAAATGAAAACTTTACTCAATTTCAGTACAATTTAAAAGTAGATCTCCCCTCAGGCGCGCATATTTTATTTGATGTTTTCCCTCTCCAAATTGGCATTTAGCTATTAAATAGACTTCATAACAGGTATATGTAAATATGCACATATCTCAGTGGGATGCTCATCATAAAATTGTTTTTATGATAAGCAAAAACAGCATTTTTACACATAAAAATATTACACACGGAATGGTTGCTATGAGTTAATTTTCAACGACACTCCCGGTGAAGCTCTTCAAATTGCAATTAATGGATTTTCGCAGAGCATCCAATTAACTCCCTCATAGTTTAACCACAATTTAATTTTAGTTCACCTGTTAGCATAGCTAGAGTGTAATTATATTTCACCAGACAATTTAATTAATCCAACTCAATAGAAATATACACGCTAATAAATTAAGTGTTTTCAATGCAGTCGTACATTATTTTAGACAGAGAGACCTGTTGATTTTATTGGAATTTTCATAGTTCAACATTTATAGCTTTGTTAGACTTTTTAAAGTTCTTTATCTCTCGGCAAGAGAAACGATTCGAGAAAAATTTTTAATACATAATTTTCGCTGTGTAAGCAACAACATTATCTTCAGTTTTTGCAGTCGCATGGTTAATTCAGCTTAACAAAAGCAATAGCTGAATTGTCTATAGTATATTATAGTATAATTTTTCTTGTGGACTTAAAAAAATGAAAATAAAAACAATCAATCTTTCTTAATTAATGATTTTTAGTTTTTAATATAATACTTTGCTCAAACACTTTTGACCAAATTTGGGACATTTTCATCATATTTGGTTAAATTGTATGGCGAAAACGTCCATGAATTGGTTGTAAAATTATTCTCTTTAAAAGTAGAAAAATCATGTTTTAGATGCTGTTGAGTTTCTTTTAAAATTAATAAAGTCATGTAGCTGAATTAATTAAATCTGAAGGTAATTATGAAAATGCGGAAAATGTTGGATATTTGCTGCTGAATTGATTTTTCTTAAGCTAGAGTCGTTTAAAGCTTCGTCGTTGTAATAAAGAGTCCTAGCTCGTTTTATTTTATAGTGTATCCAAAAATTTAAATTTCTCTTTTTTTACGTTTTCAACTTACAAATTTAGATTTAATTTAATCTGCTACGAGATTTAGGACGTATTAGTTAAAGATTTCAAGCCATATACTATCTAGAAAATTCAAAATCGATGAAATTAAGACCAGCAAATAAATATTCTTTATTATTTTTTTTTTTTTTTCGTAAAGCAACCTAATTTTGACCGTTTTACTGGTTAACAAATTTAATCATTTATTCTTGCTGATTACTTTTCGTATTTCCGCCCTGTAAAATCTCCCAAAAAAACTCATTTGAAGTTGTCCGCGTTTGCTGTAGGCTGAAATGAAAAATTGAAAAAGGGCACAAAATAGAAAAAAGGGCCTCCCATTAAAGTTAACTTTTGAAATAGACAGCACAAGGCCCAATTACTTTGATGTTAGCCATCGTGTCCGATGGGAAAAGTTTTTCAACGTAAAAAACTATTTTCTACTGTCTGGCTTTATGGTACTTAGAAAATCAAATAGCGAAAGAAAATTTCGCTCAAAAATGGGACAGCTGCGGGAAAAAATGAAGAAGAAAAACTTTTAAAAAACTTTGAATTGTCATTCAGAAGTTTTTCTTCGTTTTTTCCTTTTTCTAAAGTGGCTTTATTTATAGCATAAAACTACTGAGAATAGGGAAAAAATTCTAGGCTGAGCTGAAACGTCCGGGATACATCCTTCTTCATAAGGATGGACAGACATATGCAGTTCAGGGACGAAAAGAAATACATAGTATATATATATAAAATGACTAGGGATTCGAGTACGATGCCAGTGGGAAAATGTTGATTTAGTCCTTAGAGATGCATATATAGTAAATAATAAATACAGATACATGAAGTGGGCACTTTCCTGATTGATTTCAATCCAGACCAAATAGTCGGGCGCTTGTAAGGCAATATCCCACATTGGCTAAAATTGCTCCCGAGCACCCGTCGAATTTTAAAGGGAATAAAGGAGAATAAAAGGAGTCCCCTGTCCACCTTTAATCCCCTTGATCCCAACATCATTCAGATAACAAATTTATCGCAATTTTAAGCTACCTGGCGCCGCTTCCCCGCGGGGCAGATGAGTGGAAATGCAAATCAGCTTTTTCCTAAAAAATGTGCATCACTGAACTCGGTGCAATTTCTATGACCACTTCAGGTGGCTTGCCTTTTTATATCCTTATTGGTATGCGCATAATTTTTTACATTTTTTTTTTTTTTTGGTATTATTAATGCCCGTGAATTATTCACGGAATGCTCCAGGAGAGTTTTTTTTTTTGTATATTCTGACTGCCCTTAAAAATTAGTGAGCTATTTTTCTAAGATTAAGAAATTTGATTTGATAGTGCGATTTAAAATTTATTAATGATGGTAGGTATTTTTATTATATAAAATACAGGGCCGAATCTACCACGAACCTCTGAATAAGGGTATATTTTTAACGAAATCGGATTAAAAAAAGTTATGATTCAAACTCATTTTGTTTCAAATGAGACATTAAAAACAAATTTTATTAACTCGAAATAGACTTTCATTTTGAATTTTGAATTATTCTTGTTATGTCAAATATGGAACGCTGACATTTTATAGTTGTCATCAGGAAACTTTGAGGTTAAATCATGGAGTATTTCACTACTACTTATCTAAATCAATTTTGCCCAATTCTGCTTTTAAATCTGTTTTTTTTCGAAAATGAGAAAATGAAGCATTTTTCTTTACAAATTATAATTTAGAGTTGTGTAGTAAAATTTTTTTACATATACCTTTATAGTAAAATTTGAAGATTTCGAATTAAAATTCCTAAAAGAAGAGAAATCCTAAACCACAAAATAATGAAGAGCAAGTATCACCAATATCATACCAGTATTCCGATATATTTATTGGAAGTTCAAATATAACACGCAAATGTGCTGACAAGCACGCGTATCACCAATATCAGCCCACTATTCCGATATATTTATTGGAGGTTCAAATACAATACGCCAATGTGTTGACAAGCACGCGTTTGTGTTTTAAATTATAAAATTATATAATTATGTATAGTGGTGGAAATTCCATTAGCCTATTCAAGCCATTTGTATGGCAATACTGTATAAATTCTGATGGCGTATACATTTTTTATTTTTTTTTACATCTACACTTTTGTACCTAACATTACTAATTTTGGTTGAGGTAGTGTTATGATTTGGGTAGCTTTTTCAGCTAATTCTAAAATTGCCTGGATTCGAATGCAGATGAATGCTGTATTGTAATCGAATTGCTGGAAGAATTTTTGGTTAATATGGCGAAAGAAAATTTAACAGAAAATTTTACTTTCCAGCAGGACAATGCGGCTGTTCACACAGCTTCATCCGTAAAGCAATGGTTTGTTGACAAAGAAATCTCTCTTTAAAAAATTTTCAAAAATATGTTTGATGGGCTAATGGAATTTCCATCACTGTATATAAAATTTGAAAACAGTGTTTTCTATATTTTAAACATTATCTCATTATTATAAGAAGTACATATAACAAAAAGAGGTGCACATTTTTTGAAGAGTTTAGTTTTTAATTTATTTGGGCTTGAATTCATTCTGTATTTTTGTGCAGGATGAAAAAGATGAATGAAAGTATCACTGCCTGGATTTGTAATAAAGCAAAGTTAAGAATGCATGATGTTTTCTAAAAAAAATTGCTTAGTCGATTAATTGATTTTTAGACATGTAAGAATTTAAAAATCTTCAAAAATATAAATAACGATAAATTGAAATACTTTTCTGAAATATTACCACTTTGATATATAGCAACGAATCTTGGGTTCGATGGTATTCGTCACCATGACTTAAATTAATTCAAATAATGAATTCGTTACGAAATATAAAATCTCAAATCTTTTACTATTATCACAAAAAACGTAAAAATTTTATTTTTATATTTTTAAGAAAATAAAAAAATTTATGATGATTGAACATATTGATTCAGATCAAAAGATCTCTTCGAAATCTCTTAAATAAAAAGACAAAGCTAGTAAACTTCGAATACGTTTTATTTATTAGGGAAGTATTCCCACCATCCAATAAAACAGTACTAAACCATAAACCATAACTTTACAACTTCGGTAAATATCTGCGCAAACATTTCCTATATTCGTTAAGGGTAGTAAAAATCTCTCATATCATACAACAAACACGGGAAGGGACTAAGGAAGGGAAAAAAAAAGACCCCCAAATTCTTCCGCAACATTTGAAGGAAAAATTCATGTCGAGCTATTTTCCCTGGATGTCGTCGTTGTCGTCGTCGACGTCGTTCTCTCCCAGGATGAAGTTTGACATATTAACAATACTTTTATGATTCCCACTCAGAAGAAATGCTTTGGTTATGTTTCCAACTGCAATTCCCCGAAAAGCAAAAGTAGCATTTGTGCGCTCAGGCTCCACTCTATAGTGGGATAAAAACCGAAAAAAACAAAATTCAACCCTCTGTGTCCCGTCGGACTATAGACAGTCGCGGGTGAGAAAAAAGGAAAGCGAAACATATCGCATCCTTCTTTCTTTGACATTGGAAAGGCGCGCTGCACTATATTGTAGGGCCTTGCGGGGGTGTACACGTATATATATACATATTCTATGTATGTATGCATAGTGCCATCAGGTAAATGTATTCCCTTCAGACAGTTGACTTCGGCAAAGGAATTTTCTGGCTCTCGGTCGTCGGTCCTTTAAGTGAAACCCAGCCGTATCGCATCAGCCTTGGAAGAGAGTATTAACCTCTTCCAGGAGTCCTTTTCGTCCTGGCTGAAAACATGCGCAGACCTGGAATCACGACATGGAGCAAAAAACCTTCCCGTCAGCGATACGAAAGGAATACACATCGTATTCAGCAGTTAGGACACGAAAGATGTTTCGTATTCAGCAGCCAGGACGAAGGATATGAATGTAAATATAAACATCAGAAGAACGGACTTTTGGTGTATCTACCACCACCCTGCCCTCTACAGGCAATGCAGGTGGTTAATGAAATTCCCTTAACTGCGGCGATAAAGATCCGTAGATAAGTAAAACTTAATAAACTTTAAATCAATTCAAAATGGAAGCCACACATCCCTAAAATACAGTCATTTTACCCTCCGGAGCCTATATAATCGCTGTCGCCGTTGCCGCCGCTGCCGTCGGGTTGACTCTGTAAATATACAATTTGGGGAAACCCACAGGAACCTCCAGCTGAACCCAAACCTCCCGAAAGGACGATGGAAAGTTTGTTACGTAGAGAGAGAGGAAAATTTTTGGTATTTTGGTCACATCGCCATTCGATTTTCTTCTGATTCCCGAAAAACCGAAGTCGGGTTTGCATGTCTGAGGCTCGTTGGGCCCTTTTATCAAGAGAGGGCTGAAAGTTGTCGATTTAGGGAACGATTTATGGCTCTGTTCGCCACCAATAAGTAGGCTCTTATTAACGTCAAAACTACAGTGTCATCGAAATAGAAGTTCGTCTCATAAATCAGCTAGCGAGTGCTAGCGGTGCAGTTTATCGCAGTTGACCTTTTGTTTTTGCGATAACAAGAAGTGGGATGGTAGAGGAAATGGAATTAAAAGTGCTTAGTAAGTTACTTTTATTTTAGATTCTTTTGTCAAAGTTAATTTTGGACATTTTTCTTATTGATTTTAAGAGCTAGGTTTCTTAAAGTAGGACTTTTGCTTGTTTAAATATTTATGAAGGAAAAAAGTTTTGGGATAATATCAACCCCGAAATTGGAATCTTTCATATGAATGGAATGGAGGGTTCGGAAATTTCATAAAAATTTAATTATGTGGAAATTGGGACTTGATTTGCTTAAATATTCATAAAGTTTCTATTTTAACTGCTATTTTAGTCCACTTTATTTTAGAGAAGATCTTACAGATGAGACTGATTTCAGCAACTATGTGTAAGCAGAATTTGACCAAAGAAATTATTTTTTGCAAGAGAATCTAAAACGTGAGTTATTTGAAAATCCCATATAAAATGCGGGTGACATTTATTTGAAAATTTATACCATAGTCAAATTTATTTCACTAATTTTAAAAATTTAAACGAAATTTATCTAAAGCAACTATTTAAGGGTATTTGAAAATCCCATAAAAATTTATTTGGATATTATGACTTCATTTATTTTCGTAGGGATCATACTAAAAAAAATCGTAATGCTGAGAACTTACTTGAAAAAATATATATATAAATAATAATAATCTTTTCATAAGATTTCTATAGGGTTCAAATCTGGCGATTGGGAGAGCCACGGCAAAAAACTGAAAAATTTTTTTTACTCAAACCACCTAGTTACAACTTTGGAGGTGTGGTTGGGGTCGTTATCTTGTTAGAAAATCCATATTAAAGGCATATTAACTTCTGCATAAGGTAGCATTAACCTCTCTAATATTTCTAGATACACTATTTTGGTCCTTTATCTAAAATATGAAAAACAACCCCATATTTTTATATTACCGCCACCATGTTTAACTATATTTAAAGTGTTACTAGGGTTTAGTTCTGATTTAAATTCTACCATCGATTGCGAATAAATTTATTTTTGTGTGTTTCATCCCAATATAGGACATTTTTTCAATTTCGTGTATTGGCTGATAGATGACAGGTTTGATGTAAATTACAATATTATGCTGCAAACGTCTATTTTAGTTTTTTTTTTAATTGAATTTAAAAATTTCGAAAGCGTATGAAAATTTGAATTTCCCGCCAAAAAATATAGAAAAAAAATATCATGTTGTAGTTGACAAAAAACCTTACAATTTGAAAAATGAAAGAAAATAATTTCTATGTCCAAAAGAAGTCTAGATATCATCAAAATAATGAACATCACGTTTTAACCTTTTTTTTGAGGTTATGTAAAGGCGTATGGGTCTGAAAATATCAGAAATATCATGTACTATATACCGTCCTCAGAACAATGCTTTCCACGTCCTATGATTGATTTTAAATTTATCAATAAAAGTCTTATAACACACATTAAACACAGTTTCTAACTATAATAAATGTTGGTTGAGAAGTGAAACACGCTAAAAATACTGAAAAGCATCAAAGCAGTTTTATTATTTTGTTTGCAACGCACCACCAGTTATCGTTGACTTTAGAAATGTGTTACAGTAAACATAGTTAAAAATATTACACCTCACTTTAAAGTGATTAACTTCAAGAAACGATAGTCTGCAAAATAAAACATTTAGTTTTAAAGTACGCTAAATTCTTCTTACTCTTTCAGAAATCTGTAGTAGCAGCTTAAAAAATATTTCTATCTCAAGTTACCCCAAAAATTCATATTTATTATATTACCAAGTATTAAAATTATTAATCAAAATAATATAAAATTTGAGGTGAGCGGCTCAAAACTTGCCTAATTGGATAATTTAAAAAAACAGTTGTTTGGAGCTTGTTACAATATTGGTAAATACCCTCAAAGTAACTTCTACAAAGCAGCCTCTCCGAATTTGGGCTCATAAATCTCGTTAACAAAAAAAATCTTTTCCTTCCCGAAGGAGACCCTATTTGTAAAATCTCAATTTTCTTTCATCAATCAAAACTCGCGGCTCGGTTCTTTCTCCCCCAAAAAGTGCTAGTTCATTGTAGTCCTCTTCCTGGAGTGGTGCTCCCCAACCCTTCGATAAATTGTGTTAACTTAATGGGATGATATAAATTCAGCGGGTAAAATTCATTTTTAATTACGTTTAACCGTTTAAAATTCAATTAAGTTATATTTTATAAATATATTTTCGCGACTGTAGCTAGGCTCCCTAGGGGGGTTAGTTCGTTGCGTTTCGCCCTCAGTGCAATTTTCTCTGCTTCTTTTAAATACGCTTTAACTTTCCGAATTTGAATAGTCTAATGAGTTTGTGGGTGCATGTCGGGAGCTGCAACTGTTCCTTAATGTGATTTTTCGTTACCCTTATATTCATGCATTTGAAGGGCGAAATTTAAATCAATTAAGATATTCATTTAGCAGAAAATCCTGTGGGAGACGAGGAAGTAGGGTACTTTCTAATTTTACTACAACAACCGGCCCCATAAGGTTGGTGGTGTCCATTTTTCAGAAGGGCAGCCTAATATGTTCCCAATTATCCCCTAAGATTAATTGATATCCACCAGGAGCCGGCAGCGGCAGCCCCATTCGAATGATTAATGACCCTCCACAGCGGACCCGACACACGTCATATAAAATAGTGACAAATGAAATTAGCATTAATTAGCCGAGGGGTCCTTTTAATTTTCGGCATCATGTGTGGCCGCGCTCTTTAGCCCCAAACAATGGAACTGTTCCGGTCGGTCCTCGCAGTCCTGCAGGTCTTCGGGTATCTGCCCGTTTCAAGGGAGTTCATCACCCGGGAAAAGGGCTGGTGTCCTACTCGAAATATTTGGATGATCATCTGGACACTGATGGGAGTCTCGTTCGTGGGATTCGAGATCTATCTAGCGGCCGTTTCAGAGGTGTTCTGGAACATGAGGGGACTCGAGCTGTCCATCGAAATCATAAAAATGGTCACGACTATGTTGGCTCACCTTCTGGCCGTTTCCGAGGCTTGTTTTACGGTGGAGAAACAAACAAATATTTGGCTGATTAAAAGGAAGATTGAAGCACTGCCCATTGGATTCAAAGAAGACAGTAAACGTCTCTGTGGAATAATCTCCCGCAGGTAAGATAAGATAAGTTTAATTAAAAAATATAAAATCTGTGTAAAAATAAGTGTTTTTTAATAGAATAAATTAATTTAAGGTTTCATATCTTCAACCTTCGTGAATTTCAAAATTATTTTAAAAGTGATACTTTTTTAAGGGGGGAGTATCAAATGTTTTTTTTTTTTCTCATACGAACATTTATTTTAATCATACAATATTTTAAGAATTGAAAATATACATGTCGATCTTTCTAAAAAAATTTTTTTTCAAATATGGCTGTGATAAGGTTGACGCAATTAGCAATTAAAAACAATGGTTGGCAGAAAATTTCAGCAGTGCAAAAACAAAAAATGCGGAGTTTTGAATTAGTTCCCCTTTTTTTTTAGTAAAAAATTGTTAAAAAATGGATATAAGATATTTGTAATTCTAGTTCACACCATAGCGTGTAGAATAATCCCTGATTTGATTTGAGCCCAATCGGTTGAATAGTTTTTCCAAAAAGTTGCCAACCATGTCACAAAAAGTGGTTTAAAGTCCAAAAATACCAGGTCAGAGTGACATAGAAGATAGGTTAGCCTTAGATTTGTCAGATAAAATGAACATGACCTTGGTAAAAGTTTCTTAGTTTTCGAAATATTGTCACTTTTTTAATTTCATTTAAAATCTCTACTCTAAAAATAACTTCAAGATGTTTACTTTTTTATTTTTTAGGTATCTTGAACAGTTGTTTCAGGCGTTAAAAGTGAAATACTGCCAACATTTAGTGTACCTTCCAGGAAAAATAACTCATTTGTGTTACCTTTTAGCTCTGTTAAAATTATAACTTTAACTTTGACAATCAGTCGTGAAAAAAAAATGTACTAAAAGAAACTGGTAAATTATCTTAAAAACCACTCAATTTAATGCAGATTCAGAAATGGTATGATACTTGGGGAATTTTTTTACAAAAACTAATAAATTGCTATTTTTTTAATAGAGATTTTAAGCAAAATTACAAAAGTGACAATATCTCGAAAACTAAGAAACTTTTATTAAGGTCATGTTTATTTTATCTGACAGATCTAAGGCTAACCTATCTTCCATGTAACTCTGACCTGGTATTTTTGGGACACCCTGTATAAAATATCCTTAAAGGATTTTGTGAGAATCATTTAAAAAGTCAATGCTAATGATACTGGAAACTTAATAATATTTATTCGTCTATTTCTGATAAAAATAACCAAAATCGTAGATTAAAAATGCGCCAAATAATAAAGTTGGTTTTTTTGAACAACGAAAAATGGTTAATCTGCTAAATAATATATGTAAGATATAGTTTACTAACAATTTCTTGATTAACTTAGAATTTTAATAATAACTAACCTTTTTGTTAGAGCTACTCAGAAAACACACTTTTTCTGATTTTTCGTTAAATGCAGCATGTTGTTTTGCTTGTTGTTTCTATGAATAATTGAGTAACATTTCATGAAGATTTTCTGAAAATTTCTTTCAATTCAATTTCAAAAACTAGTCAAGCGATCAACACGGAATTATTTCAATATCTTTTGAACGTGAAAAACTAGTGCTTAATGAAAGTTCAAAACGTTATATAAAAATATATATAAGTAAGTACATATATAAAAATCACCCAAAAACAACATTCTTTCACAAAGTTTAACTCGAATATGTCGACTGAATTGAATTGTTTACCTAAGAATTTCAAGATAATTGACCCCTTTTAATTGTTGATGAAATATAAAAATAGTAAGTTTTGACCACGTTTTATTAAATTCGATTGCAGATTAAGGGGTTTTTCTTGTCTAAAATTTTGAAAAATAAAAATTTTTAAAACATTTTTTCGGATACAAAGAAACAAGATATCGTTATGAAAATTTATAGGGATGTTTATTAACATTATAAAAATACAAAACAACCTTTTTTTGAAATTTTCTCATCATTTTCTCTATCAGGGCCCTATAATTTTTTGAAAAAAAGCACCAAAAATCGACGATCATGTTAATAAACATTCCTATTAATTTTCATAACGATATCTTGTTTCTTTGTATCCGGAAAAAATGTTTTAAAAATTTTTATTTTTTAAAATTTTAGACAAGAAAGACCTCGAAACAAAAAATGAATTAGGCAACAATATGAGGAGTTAAAATCGGTTAAAACTATACAAAAACAGCGTGATTCTAATTCTAGTAATGTGATGTGCCTTAGAATAAAATTTCAAATTGAATATAACAATTTATTTTGTTTTAATTTACCAAATTTATTTTTCTGAATGTTTCAATATAATTTATTTTAAATGCTCATGATATCTAAAAATTTAATTTTGAAGCTCTTAAGGTAAGGAAACTAAGTGTTAATATTTATTTAAACCTATAACTAAAAACTACTAATGGTAATATATAAAAATATGAGATTATAATTTATTTAACAGTTTTAAGTCTTTTTTAATTCAATCCTAAGGTAATGATATACTTATGAAGAGATTTGGTCCATCTCCTGATTTCCTGAAATTGAAAACAAACAAAAAATTGGGTTTTATCTATCAATCAATATAAAACAAGATTAAGGAGTAGATTTTCGTTTGTTTTTCAAAATTCTATACAAAAACTCAATTAAATCGGTATAGCAACTTTCAGAATAATTTATGCATCGATTTTAAAAAGGCAATTCTAAGATAAAACGTTTTGAGTGATATTACAAGATTAAAAAAAGCAATTTTGTTTAAAAATCTTAAAATTTAAATCCATAATCCAATAAAAAAAAATTATAAGGGCCATAGGTGGATAAGAAAGTGGAAAGTGCCCCCGCGCCGATTACGGCTGTTATATCATTTTTTTATCAGGACTAACATAAGTAACAATTTGGGCGAGTCTCACCCATTAATAATTAACCCTCCGAGGGGGTGAGGAATAATTTTAAAAATTTGGAAAAAAATTAATATCTTTTGAACACGTTGACCGATTTGGATGGGATTTTGACATATTCTAGATGTCACTGACTGGTCACTGGATATAACCTAGAAAAAATTGTTTTTTCTTTGTTCAAAAAATTTTTTTCACCCATTTTGTATTTTGGTACAATCACCAACATTTTGTTATAGCTTCCTAACATTGTTTTTTATAACATATATTTTTTCCAGATTTTTTTCCATCGGCGTGATACCTAAAAATAAACAAAATGTCTATTTTTAGTTGTTTTTTATAGGTTATGACTTTAAAATACAAAAGATGTAGGAAAAATAATAAATAAAAATCAATGTCTATTAACCAAAGCAATTGATAGACAATAATCGGACTGCGTTATGTAACAACAGATTAAGCGCCACTTAGGATAAACTGAGATAATGAGCTTCAAAGATTCCAAAGTTAAAGTTGTCTCTCCAAAAATTAAAATCCTAAAATTTTTCTTATTAAAATAATTAATTTACTAAATTATTACTTTTCTACTCTTTATCTTCTATTTCGAACGAGTGGTGATAAGCATTTACGAATTAAACGTCATTTTAGGAGTTTAATTCGATAATGCGTTTAAAAAACAATTGAAACAGGAAAAATGAAATGGATTATCTAAAACTTGCGTTAAACTTTAACTTTATGCAATTTCCCAATTGTAAATGATCCTAAAGGTTGAAAAATCAATACGAATGATTACTCTATCCGCAGATTCGTCATCCTCTTTTTCACGACATTGGCCTGCGAGATCTACTATATAGTTTCGGTGTCTGAACACACCCTTCATATGAAGTTGTGGGCGATCAGCATATTTTCAACAGTCGCGATCCGAGTGAGATACTTGCACCACATCCTCTACACAACAATGCTCAGTCGATGGTACTGCCACATGAAAAATGAACTCCGAAAATTAGCCACGGAGGCCAAAATTAACGATGACAAAAAGCAGTCTAGACTTCTATTGAAGGAAAACAATATGGCGAAGGACCAGAAAATCCTCGACAAGCTTCAAACACTCAAGCGACTCCACAGCCTCCTCTACGAGATGTCGCTAAATCTGAACGGGTGCTTTGGGGCATCGCAACTCGTTTGTCTTCTAGACAATTTTATCGAACTGACGTGCCACTTTTATTGGGTGTACGCCCTCCTGGCTAATCAGCATTTCGACCTCCTCCCAGGTAAAGGCAACTATTTAGGTTAACTTTTGAAATTTTCAATTAAAAGCGCGTTCATCCCCTGCAGACGTTGTCCTGGCAATGGTCCCAACCATCATCATCCTCGTCGCCCTGCTCACTTCCTGCGAGGGATGCCTAATGGAGGGCCGCTACGTGGGCTTCTACGTTCACGAAATTGAACGTGATTCGGTGAATTATGACTTCGACCTGGTCGTCGAGAATTTTTCCCTCCAGATCCTGAACGAGCCCCTTGAGTTTGCCGTCGCTGGATTCTTCTCGATGAATTTTAATCTCCTGCAACAAGTATGTCCTTCTATCCTCCTTTTTTTTTTTGAAGTGATGTAATCGTTGATTCTCGTTTCTCTTTCTCTTTTTCTACACCATCCACACACATCTTCTCTATGGGAACCCTGCAGATTTTTGCAGCAATCACAACGAACATGGTGATTCTGATCCAATTTACGCCACGGATAAATGATTTCAATGAAGAGATTTAACATGGTAAGCGACAAATTACGAGCTTAGATGTCCTTTTAGTGAAGACACTTTATAAAGGACTCTCCAACGGATTTAAATAAATCTTTAAAAATATTTTCAGGAAATGAACTTTGGAATTGAAATACATAAATCCGATTTAATATCTTAATTTGTTCTAAATATATCCCACATTTAATTGTTTTAAATAGTATTATATTTTAGATCATCTCATCATTGTATTTTAGCTCTTTTGTAAAATAAAGTAGTCTATGTTACGTAATGGATTAACTCAAATTTTAAGATAAATAATGTTGAAATAATTTTGTAGGGCTTTCAAAATACCAAAAGTTACCACATAAAATATTTATTAACCCAATACTTTGCATTTTTGGAAATTGAACCATTGTTCGTAGGCCAATGGTTCAAATAGGGCTCTACAAATTTTGTGATATACCCAACTCTTTTTTTATACGAAATTTTTATACACGATTTATTTATTCTAACACGATTTTAAAATCATTTTCTTCGAATTTCTCCTTGGTGGTTGGCAGGTTTCATGAAAAACTTACAAATAAAAACGCATTTAATGATTTTTCTGATACAAAAAATTAAAATTCCAAAAACTCGGCTATTCAAAAAAAGAAAAAGTAACTTGACCGTGACTTGAACAGTTGCTTAGTAAACAAGAGCGTTACCGCTATTCCACGAACCCATTGCTGCAAGTGATATAAACGTTCCTTATACTTAAGTTAAGCATGCAACTTTAAATTGATATTTCTCGAGAATAAAAAAGAGTTGCATTTTGCCATTTTGCAAAACTATTAAGGGGACCCTCCCCTACAATATATATAAAATTGATGGGAATCTGTGATTCCCATGTCTGATACTCCCTTGTTAGACACCCACGAAATTTAAAATAAATTGGTTTTTAACTAATTTTCTCCCCTACTTTAAGAAATTATATCTACAATTTTCTGAACCATAAAATTTATAGTCCGATTACCTTTGTTTTTTTTTTTTTGTAACTTCTATTGGTTCTATTGTGACTAACTTTCTCCACGATCAATAAACCTTTAAAGAGCTACAATGTAAAATTATACTAAAATTGGCAACATCTTTATTGCGGTTCGCGGCAGCTTGCAATAATTACAAGTCAATAAATCAGAGAAGCGCAATAACACTTACTTGGGTCATAAATTTTCAAATAAACCTCCCTTGTTCCCGCGGCCATTAAAAGATCTTTCAAATTGCTAAATTCGCTTGGCGCGTGAAACGTAAAATGCCACAGTACAAGAAAACTTCATCGCCTACGTCTACGTCATCAGTGCGCCGTCGTATTTCATTTAATTTTGCCTTAAATTAATTAAGTTGCAACTACGCGGATGAAGAAGAAATGGGGGGGGAGGCGCGCGCTCTAGCAGCAGCGAATCATTTAGCATATTTAGAAGACTGTTCAAATTCCCCTGATTACTTCCGTTTTCGTGGGCGTTCGATCAATAAAATATATAATCTCTTCCTTTGCCTGCTCCATCCACCCTATACTATCGTGATTCGTTGGCAAAATGTAATATTGGTGGCACAAAATTGCGCGCCCTTTAGCGTGCACCTAAATCACCAGCGACTTCACCCACTTTATTTAACGCTCTTGTCGCTTCCTTTTTGCTCCCTTCCGATTCCCGCGCAATCACTCGCTCATTTGCTATTTGCCTAGCCCTAGAAATCGGTGCTGACGGGCGTCCCTTAATTCCTTCAAATTTTACGTACTCCAGGAAATCAGCTGTCGTAACATAAATTTTATAAGAAAAATGAAAATTAAATTTTCGCAACAATTTGCTGACTGTAAAATTAGTGGTGGTGCCAGAAGTGGGATTGGGTGCGGACATTGAGGGTTAAATATTAGCTGGAATAGAGTACCATTAGCAAGAGTAGCGATATTTTGTTGGAAAAAATAAAAAAGCTAAGGGAGGGAAAAAACTCCGACTCATTGTGGAGTGTTAATTACCCTTTAGGGACTCAGCTGCCTTAATTTTTAACGATACAAGGGAGTGCCACTGAAGGAGCTCATTGTCTATCTGTGGGGGAGAAGAAGAAGAATTCTACCGAATACAGACGAGTCGAAAAGTTTTGTGGTTTTCAACTTTTACAGAGGATAAAAGTTGGATAGATTGTTCGGAGCGCACATGGAAGAGAACTTTTGTATATCTACTTTATATAAACTGCATTCAAGGTAGCTTTTCTGATGGCAATTTTAATCACACTTAATTGTATGGGATTCGGGGAGAAAAACAGGTTTTAAGAGGGGTTCTTGTTACACAAGTCAATTACCAAAATTACTTTCCATTTACATTACAATTACAACAAGGCATTATCATGTCTAGCACGTCATATATCGTCACGAAAGTGACTACTGGTCAACAAAACTATTTGGACACTTTTTTAGTTATATGCAAAACTTTTTTTGTCTTTTCCAAATAGTCTAAAAGTATCATACTTTTACCAATTCTGTAGAAGTTCCAAGTTCTGAGTATTCTATAGAAGCTACAATTCTGAGGAGTGAACAATGTAGGTATATAGAAGTCAGAATGTGTAAAGTTTCTCAAGTGAAAAATCAACTTCTTAGAATTTGAGAAAACCTATAAAAAAGCCATAAAATGGAAAAGAAAGTTGGAATGACACGTGAACTTCAATTATTTAATAATTTGGAACTTTGTGCAGGCTTCTTCAGAAGCATAAATTTCTTAACATTTAGTGAATCTCTTTTCTAATCGGTGCGGCGAGATTTTTGAATCGTACGCTATATTTTTGACTATATTGGATCGTTTGATGACAAATCTTTATCAACTCTGACACTCTTTTTTTAAAAATACCCTATTTTAATAATTATAAAGGTCCAATCAATGTTTGTTGATGTTTATATATTCGAGGCTTCCTCTGTACCCATTTTTAGATTATTTGGGCAATACACCAACGTAATCAAAACGTGTCTGCAAACTTTTGTCGAACAGTGTATTTGAATCTATTGCCTTCCCTCAGAAAAATTACAAATTCTAATGAACACAAAAAATTATTGCGTGTTTCTTTTAAATATTTAAAAAATCACCTACCCAAAAGGTACTTCCAACAATCAGAAAAAGGTTTTTACGTTCTCTCACGCGACGAACCTTAAGGGGGTAGTCCAGTGAAAACGACTGTTTTTTCAACGATTTTTTTTTCATATTAGAAGTCAATTTTTATTAAACAACTTTTTGACATATGATAGTACAACTATTAAAATACACAAAAAAAAATTTTTTTTTTGTTTTCGATGAGTCATCCCGACAAAATGGCCGCTCCAAAAAAAAATTTTTTTTGTTGGCGGACGTCGAATCTCTGCAACGGTTCATTTGAAACAAAAAATTCAAATGAGGTTTTAATCTGTAGAACATTGGCTATCGTCGGAACTAGAATTATTAATTTTCAATAAAAAATAACAAAATGGCGGCATTTCGAATTTTTCGGGTGTTTTTCGGGTGCTTAATTTGTTTATAACTTTGTAAATAAACAATTGATTTTAATAATTCTAGTTCCGACGATAGATACACAATCAAGAAATATACAGCTAAATTTTTAGATCAATCGGAGCAAAAGACTCTGAGATCTGACGTCCGCCGAGTCAAAACATGCTGTTTTGAGAAAAACGCGTTTAAAGTTTTTTATGCGGAAAAAAGCTAAAAAAATTAATTTTACCTTAGTCAGCGATGCCTGCTCCATACATAACGCGATGCCTCCTCCATACATAACTAACCTTAAATACAAAGCAGAAGGACCTAGACCGTTATAAACCGAAAAAAAATGGGCGAACCAAACAGAAATACAAGAGTCCTCCTTGCTCCGAAACACGCCAGGGGACCTTCGAGCGCTCGGATTCACGTCTCTCGAAAACACTCTGTATCTTTAAAACTATTCAATATTTTGCTTAGATATTTTAAGGGAGTATTTTCTAGGTGTAGTAGAGTAGATTTGAGCAAAAAAACAAAAAACGAAAAAAAAAATTTTTTTCACTGGACTACCCCCTTAATTTCCGTGTTCATTTTGGTAGTTGGCTGGCACTGATCCAAAGTCTGCACCACAAACAAAAATATCACCATCAGGCGATCTCTGACTAGGCAGCTTTTGGATATCGCTCAAGTTGTGTGGTGTCCCACCTCAGCTACCCCTGTGATTATCTTTAAATCTCTAATGATTCGAAAAGCGCGAGAATTTCACATATGGAAGTATATACTCCAAAAATCGATCCAATGGCTGCGGTATTTTGTCACGAGTGTCTGTACGATTTTAGTTTTTGGCTCCATTCCCAACAAAATCTCTTTGATGTCTTGTGGTCCATCGTATACACTTGCTCTGGACAAAGAATTGGGGTTGGACATTTCTGGATTAGGTATATGGTTGAATCAGGTAAGTCGACTCTATGTCCTTTCTATTTCAAGCTTTTCAAACACATGCTGAGACAATACTTGCGGCAGCTGAAAATTGGACTTTGGCCATGTCCAGACGAGATCTGGAGGAGATATGAAAAAAATGAGAAATGGAAGCGGAAAGATGGCTTTAAACGTGACTAGAGTACTACTGGAGAATCCTTGGACTGCGGTTTTACAATTGATAAACGCTTAAGTAGCAATAGTTCACTTAAAGATAGATAAATAGTTGATACGACACCGACACCGACACCGTATTATGTATGTCTCATATTGCTCTTTGAAGATCTTGAAAAAAAAAAACAACAAAAAGATTGACCGCCAAAAATTGCCTGTTTTTGCACATTTTACAGCTAAGGAAAATGCATAAAAAATGATATCAGGTATCAAATTAATCGTCATAAAAAATCAAGAGAAGCATTACTTTAAGTTTTTCGAAAATATTAAAAAACCACCCCTAATTGAGGGTTGAAATAACCCTAAAAGATTATTTAGTACAAAGATTATTTATATTAAATCAATCTCAAAAATGCAATATTATGTTTTTTCAACAAAAAAGGGTTAAAAATCCACCTATAGGCGCTAAAAAGGGGTGTAATCATCCCCCAAATATTGGAATAATCTGGAATATTTTTCAAAATTCTAAATGTAAGATATGTTTTTGTTTGGAGTCATGAAAAACACGTGATTGGCAATTCTTGCCAGTTTTGTAGGAAAAATGAATAAAGCCTAGTGCAGCTACTCTCTAAGGGTAAACATAAAAATACTCTAAAATATTTTTGATAATTCTGATTGTGAAATATTTTTGCTTTTTGAGTGAGGGAAAATATGGTACAAACAGTTCTTATGCGTTTTGAAAAAAATAACAATTGCTCTCTAAAAGGGTGAAATCATCCCCTAAACATGGAAATAATCTAAAATATTTTTCTAAAATCTAAACAGAGAATATTTTTGTACTTGAATATGGATCTATTTTTGTTTGCCATTTTAGAAGGAAAACAAACCTCTGCGCGGTATAATTAATCTCTAAAGGGGTGAAATCATCCCCTAAACATTGAAATACGTTAAAATATTTTTTTAAATTCTGAATATGAATTATTTTTGCATTTTGAGTAATGAAAAATAAAGTAAGATGTGATTCTTGAAAAAAAGAAGGTTACAAATGCTTTTAAAGGGGTAAAATCATCCCTCAAACATTTATGTAATCTAAAAGAATTTTTTATATTCCAAAAATATTTTTTATGTGTCAAATCAAAAAAAAATTTCATACTAATATTTCTTAAATTTATAAAAGAAAAAAAATCGTTAGACCTTTCTTTAGTTCGCTGTGAAATGTGTAAGAAAAGGCGAAAAAACGGCCTTTTTGCGGTCACAAGCAAAAAATATTAAATGAGAATATTTGGAAATTATTTCTTTTAGCTTACAACTCGAGGGGAGAGTGATCTTGACATTTGTCATTTTTGGGGTTATTCTGAGCATGCCTATGTATTTTATAATGAGCGCTTACACCTCCTTCATTTTTTTTTTTACCATTGAAAATTGACAATTCGCACTGCTTTAATAAACTTCATTTTTCAATTACTTATCGATTTATTTTTTTTTTTAATACATAGGCATGCTCAGAATAACCCCAAAAGTGACATATGTCAAGTTGTAAGCTAAAAGACATAATTACCGACTATTTTTCAATATACAAAATAAATCATTCTTTCATTCAAATATATTTATATATAAATATAGTCTACGATTTTTGACCATATTTATTTTGAATATTTTTTGTTTCTAAAAGTAAGCAGTATTAATAAACATATTTTGTGGAATATATCCTTAATTAGTAATCTTATATCCCATACCTTAGCTAAGTACCTTGTCCATTATTATAGAACCACGTGCCTAATTACCAGCAAATTATTTCAATTTTGATAAATCACCGTCAAAACTCACTTTCCAGCTGTCAAACATGTGCCTGAAATATATGACTTTTTACTTGTCCCGAGAATCAGTCCCCATCGGTTCGTTCAAACATTTTGGTATGAATACGAAACGTGATTTATCCGCCTTTGTGAAAATATTCATATACTTCGGCCAGTTTGGCTACAATCATCAAAAATGTCTCCTATATGGAATAAATTTAATTTTTGGATTTTATCTAATTGCCCTGTGCCTCATCCAATACTTCTTCGCCGCAATGTTCCTCCACGTCAGTCGATCAACGATAACAAAAGTCCTCGACATATTCCAGACGAATATAATCATCATCAATCACGCGGCGATTTTGATCGAATCTCTTTACTGTTTCGGCAAGGATTCAAAATTGTGGCGACTTATCGATGAAATCGATGAAATGTTTACTCAGCTCCCCAGACTGCAGAATAACCGATTTTTGGTGCATCAAATCTCAATTTTAACATGTATTGTTCTCGCCGCGGGATTATTGTCAGATTTATTTGTATTAGGTGCAGTTTATAAGACTATGAAAAATTGGAAGATAACTTCGTCGATGAGATTGATGTCGAATCAGATTGTTCGTGTCTATATGATGCAACACCTTCTGTATGTTGTTTTGTTAACAGACAGATTGCGCAAATTGGGCACCGAAATGAGAGATGCTGTGACAGTGAGATTGACCATTAATGGGGCTGGTAAAGTGGTCTTGGCTGAGCACAAAATTTATAGATTGAGGCGACTCCATCAGAAAATGAAGCTTCTTCATATCATGATTGAACGACGATTTCAGGGCATAACTCTGACGGTTGTGAACTTTTTGTATACTTTCATGCTTTGTGTCTACTATATGATTGCAAGATTTCATTACAACGAGATGGATTTTATTGTTGGTAAGATGTTTCTTTTGTTTTAATTTTTTTAAGCATATATAAACATTTTAGTGCCTTAATGTATGTTCATTCATAAATTTTGATTACATATGGTGTAGAGTATCTTTAGGGTATTACAAAACGTATAGAATTTCAAAGGAGTTCAGTATTTATCCTTATGAAACAAATATTTCAAGAAATTAATAAGAAAACCTATTGAATTTCATTTAGTACGAATATCAGAACAAGGTCCAGAATTTTAACAAAAACTTTTAAGTGAAAAAAAATTTTAATTTTATATTAATAAGGATGCCAAAATCTTTTTAAATTGTAACATGTTATTTAATGGTTTTTCTTTGAATCGACGCATTCAACAATCAAGTCAATGCCATCATTATAAAAGTATCAGTTGCTGAAGTTAGGGATCTTTATCAAATTTAACGCTTGACAATTTTGACAGTATTTTACCCCTCGTCATAGTTTACAAATATTCGAAACATATTTCAGGACTCAAATTAACGCATGTTAAGAACAGAACTTCATCGTCTGTTAATGAAAATTTAATTAACACTAGAACTCAATGCGAAATTGACGGGTATATTGAATTAATTATAACCTTCAAAGTTGTCACTTAAGATTTATGTCAAACATTTTGAATTCTTTTCCATTTATAATTACTAATTCAAAAATTGAAAGCATATTACATTAAAAGTGAAGAAAATATTAAGAAAATACAATTACCAAATTTACATTTAATTGTTTTTTGTTTGAACGAATTAGTATTTGTTTTTATTGATTTAAATGGATAAGTGCTCCAATAAGTTCACACATTATTGCAAAATACACTTATCTGTGTTCCACTATACTTGAAAAGCTCTTTGTACGTACTTTTAGTTTTCCTAATAAATTTCATCCCTAAAAAATGGAGGATTTTTAATCCAATTTAATGCATAAGATTTAAATTAAAAACCCTCTCTTTTTCTTAAACTGCACAGTGGTCAGAAATCACAAAAACGCGAGATTCAATAATTGCCACTCTATTTGCACACGCAGTCATAATAAGAGACAGTTTTTACGGTTTTGGTAATGCCGCATCCATCTTTGAGGTTATTTTATACCTAGGGGTTGAAGGGGTGAAGATAGAGAGGATAGTTTTCTACCTGTAGTCGAAAATAAGAAGATGCATATCGTTTTATACATTTTCAAGACCGCAAAGCTCATTTATGAAATAATTTTTTACCTAGGGGTTGAAGGGGTGAAGATATGGAGGGTAGTTTGTCTCTAAATTATAACTAAAATGGCACAATACATATCGTTTCATATGTTTTTGAGGACGCAAAGGCTATTTCTGGAATTACTTTTTAAACGATATGCATTTTGTTATTTTCGATAACAGGGAAAAAACTACCCCCTCTATCTTGGCCCCTTCAATCCCTAGGTAAAAATTAACTTTAGAAATGAGCTTTGAGGCCTCGAAAACGTATAAAACGATATGCATTTTGTTATTTTCAATTACAGTGAAAAAACTACCCTCTCTATCTTCACCCCCTCAACCCCTAGGTAAAAAATAATTCCAGAAATGAGCTTTGCGTCCTCGAAAACGTATAAAACGATATGCATCTTATTATTTTCAATAACAGTGAAAAAACTACCCTTCCTATAATCAGTCCTCCAACCCCTAGGAAAGAAATAACCTCAAAACTTGATTAAGCGGTTTCTCAAATATCTACAAAAATCAACAATATATTTGCTATTATATTCATCTCGTTATTTGTAATAATTAGGGAAAAACTACCCGGATGTGAAAAACGTTAAAATGAGAGGTTTTACTAACTTTTTGTACAAAAGAAAGTGTTATTAATTTTTTTGCGTAAATCAGCTTCCAAAAAATATTGCTACGTGCTTTTAGGAATAAGAAAATATTCCTTTTGGATACACAGGGCTACTTTCGAAAATTGGCTAAATTTCGCATTTTCGTGATTTTTGACCTGTGAGCCATTTTTTGGTGTTGTTGTAAATATATAGTACCTATATTCTTAGAAGTCTAATAAATTTTTTGGATTTTCAATTATAAAAGAAAATAGTTACCCATAATTACCCCCAACCTCCCTTCAATTCTAACTGACTTCTTAATTGTTTTTCCACCTTCATGATATCAACTTTTTCATCATTCCCTTGAAAAGCAATTAACCAAAGTCCATTATTTTATCGCTTGACAAATGATAGGCACTTCAGCTATCGAAGCAATTAATACAATTCCGTTTTCTTCCGATTCCCTGAATCATTAGCTACGCGCCATCAAGCCTCAGTGCCTTAACGATGTTTGTTCGAGTTATGAACACAAAACGCGATTTAACCGGCTTCATGAGAATCCTAGAAGTCCTAGGACTCTACGGGGACGGGGACCACAAGTTGTATATCTACGTGACGAACGCGATATTTGCATTATCATTAATTGTACTCTGTATCGTCCAAAATGTGAAAATCCTGAGCTATCCTGGAAACCAAACAACAAAAGCCCTCGACATAATTCAAATGTACCTGCCCGCTTTTAATCATCTGGTCATCGTAATCGAGTCCGTGCACAACCTCCGAAAGGACCCAGAAATATGGGCCATCATCAGTGAAATCGATGAGTTACTATCAAAGTTCGACAGTAGACAGGACAACAATGTCCTGGTCCAACGTATTCTCGGGATGTCGTGCATAGTGCTCTTTAGTAGCGTAATTCCCGATCTGTTTGTGCTCGCGGCCACCTACAAGACTGACGAGAAATGGCTGCAGATTCAGCTAACCAAATTTACATCGAATCAGATCGTTCGCGTTAATCTCATCCATCAGCTGCTCTATGTCGTTCTGCTCCGCGACAGACTGCACCGATTGCGGGGACAAATGATTGAAGTGTCCAAAATGAGCCAGGAGAGGAGTATGGCGAACGAACTGCTGGCACAGCATAAATTCCATTATTTGCGACAATTGCACCGTCAACTGAAATTCCTCCATCTTAAAATGGAGGAGAGATTTCCCAGTGCTGTCGTGACAATCGTTCATTTTTTGTTCGTCGCCGTTGTCAATTTCTACTACATTACACTTCGATTAGCATGTATATTGATCGGAGATGGAATGGTTGGTAAGATAGTCATTTTAGTGATACTTTCACTACTTTTATTATTACTATTCCTTGAAATCGAGCTTTGTTACTTCTGAATTATGGAATTAAAGAGTGGTTCATCTGTTGGTTTCTTTTTAAATCAAATGTTATTTCACAAAAACGGCTTTCTTACGCTCAAAAAGTTAATATGAACATAGTATCATATCTCCGCGGTACAAAATAAATAGATCTACGTTTGAACGATATTGGAAAATATTGAAAACTTATTTATAGAGTGACTGCTATGTTGTCGAAACAGTGTTATATGAAGAAAATCAAGAAATTTCTTGAGATTGGCATACTAATGGATAAAACAAATTATCCTTGCATTCCCCCGGCCGAGAATATTGCTGCTCTTGCCGAAAATGTCCGCCTAAACCCCAGAACCTCTACTCACCACAGATCTCAGCAACTGAACATTAGCCACACTAGGCTGCAGAGTTCCGCATAAAGACTTCGAATTATTAAATTATTAAATTTAGAAATTTTGTCTCAGCAGAATACTAATTCCAGCAGGAAGGCGCTACGTGCCATACAAGTCGTGCAACAATCGATTTTTTGTACACTAAGTTCAGTAATCGCGTAATCAGTTGTTTTTAAGATGTGTCATGGCCAACGTACAGCTGCATTTTGATGCCGTTGGACTTTTTTTTTTTTTTTTTATAAGATGCAGTTAAAGATCAATATTATGTTGACATTTCAGTACAGAACTTAAGTACAAGCCAACCGAAGCAGCCATTTAAATTAATTTTGTAACTAATTGGAGGGTTTACTCTTTTCAATAAATCAACAAACTTTGGAAAATATTTAACAGTATTTTATATTATAACATTTCTAAAAAGAAACCAGCCGATGGCCCACCCTTTATAACTCCATTCTCGACTAATATCTTCCAGTGGAATTTGTAAAAGAATTTAAAAGTAATTAAAAATAAATTAAGAGTTGATTTTAATTCCTTAATTTATTTTAAATTCCTTTTCTTTGGTGCTGTTTTAAAATTCATAGTAAAATGTAAATAAAAGTTAATTAACAAGAGAATGATTACGTAAGAAATCAAATAAAATAAAATAAGAAATAAAATGAAAATCGGGATAACACGAGTTAAAAGAGAGCGACATCGATTAAATAGACTCATTAAAACCATAATTAAAACGATGATAATCCAAATCGAAGTGACTAGAATATTTTAATATAGTTTAATAGTTACTATTTATTTAAACTTATTACTTAAAAAATTTTATTTTTATTTTTTAGAGGCATTTGTTTGCACAATTCCTGTGGTAACCTGTTTAATAACAATGACTTGGGTATGTCATGCGTGCTCAAAAGAGGTTAGCATTATTGATTAATGTTTTATTTATTTTTTATATAATAATATTCTACAAAATTTTTCCAGGCCGATAGACTCGGATTGAAACTACACTCGCTTATAAGTAAAAAGGAAAAAAGTGTCTTTGTAAGTTCCCTTTTTCAATTTTTTATTTCTTCATAACTTTTGCTAAGACAAAATATAAATTCATATGATTATTCATTTTTTTTTTCAAAAATTCTCCAGATTCGAAGATTCTCTGTTCAACTAAAAGCAACAAACTTCTCTATAACTGGAGCTAATTTTTTTGTTATTAATTTCAATATGTTGAAAAACGTAAATATTTCTGTATTTAATTAAATCACGTTTTAAAACTGCAACATTTGTTTCAGATATGTGCAGCAATTACAAGTTATATGGTCATATTTGTATCTATGAGTCAAGCTGAAGGAAAATATTGAAAAATAATTGTATGATTACAAAACAAGACAAGAGTAGTTTTTTTGTATTATTTGTAAGAAATCTATTCAAAGTAAATAAATAAACGAAATTTAGGTAAGTTTTTTGAACCAGAAAATTTAAAATTCTTTTCTCTAGCCCCATAATACTCATATTCAGTTGCATTCAGTTGAGTTTTATTTACATTTTTAATTTTGTAATACTTAATCCTATAATAGTATATTCTTATATATACAAAAGGTAATAATTGTAAATTTCTTCTCTTTTACAAACAATATAAAAATTAGTATAATTTCTATATCGATGTAACTTTTTAAAAATAATCAGTGATGTTTTTCTCATACCACAAACGTAGGTAGCATTTACTTTTTCAAGGGTCTTTTAAAAAAAAAGCACTATGACCTACAAAAAAATTGATGTATGAAAAAAAATGCCCTCGGAATGAAAAAAAAAAAACTTCAGATATCTCATCACAAAATTTATTAACAAATGTAACAAAATAATAGGTCCTCTCCACTAGGCAATAAATATTGGCGCTTTTACTCAATTTCAAAGTAGTGGAATGTTATAAATACGAGTAGTACATTTTAGATGCGATCAATAAACACTTTTAGCACTTATCGATTTACTCAGATTATATCTGATAACTGGAGAAGTTCAAACATATTTTTTAAAATATTTCTTACTCTTTCTTTCGCTCCGAAAAGTGACGTGAAGGAAAATGAATAGACGATTTCCAATTGTTTTATTTCTTTATTTTTTATACGAGTGGCATAAAGATTAAGATCTAATTATAGGCTACAATGATACTGTATGTGTTACACTACTTTATATAAAATTATGTATATTCTTAACCTATTGACTGCCAGTTTTGAGACAACTCATTGATGGGTATAGCTGAATTAAAGGCTGAATATGATCGTGTCACGAGTTATCTCGTAGCTGGCAGTCAATGTGTTAAACAATTCCTTTGCGATATTTTATTCTATAGTTATGCAATAAATATATACTTGACATACACATCTAATAAAATAAATAATATAAGTTTATACCTTTTGACGAACATTCTTCCCCTCTACTCTGACGACGCATTAAAACTTTTATCTTATTGATAAGGAAAAACATCTTGAACTGATACATAATTGAAGAATAGACCTTTTCCTACACCATAATCCTTTTTCTCCCCATAATTCCCGTCAAACTGCTAAACTTCTCTCGAAAATGGCCCATATCGATTTTTCACTCCATCATCCCACCTGTAGTTTGGGAAATAATTGAACACAATACATTTCTGAGACAGGCGGAAAACCTCAACCGCCTCCTCGGTGGCAAAACCTTCGGCCTTAAAAGTTAAACTTTAAAAACATTCTCCTTCGCCGGAGAAACTTAAGTGGTTAGTAAGGTTTTACGCTTCTGTAAACTTTGAATTTTCCCCATTTCTCTGTGTCTGCCTTATGAAAATGAAGGACAAAGTAGTCGAAGTTGAAGCAGTTGAAACAGCAGCAGCAGCAGCAGCAGCATCAGAAGCAGCTCGGCCAGTAAAAGGTATAGGGTTTTTTGAGGGTGGCGAGAGGTTCGAAAGGACACCACTCCCACCTTTAAATGGTATGGGCAAAGGTCTTTCAGTCAAAGGTTCGCTTTAATACCATTTGCAGCTTCCATGTCAAAGCAATTGTGCTGCTATTTGCAGCTGCCATTAAGTAATAAGCATTTCAGCTGGAATGGCTTCAATTTATTTATGCCCTCAGAACCTTTTCCCTTTTTCGCTTCTTTTCCTTAGTTTTCTGATGGTGTTGCTGCTGCTCCTGCTGCTGGTGCTCCCGGTGCTTCTTTAACAATTTCGTGATGCTAATGATTTTTTCCTCCAATTAATTTTTCACAATTTTATCCTTTACGTCTTAGTTTATGATGGGATCGGGTGACATAAATTGTATGGAGATTACCATGTATGTTGTAATTGCTGCAGCTATCTGTAGAATGCCAGAGCTTGTTAAGTTTGTTCAGAAAATGAGATTTCATATTTTATAGTTATACGTACCGATTTCAGGAAACGACAATCAACTGGAAAGATACCCTTTGCATCCAGGATAATTTTCTGGTGCTGCAGTTGCAAGGAGAAGTTTTGTATCTGAAATAAATGAGAAATATGTTGCTAGATAAATTCTCCGTGGAAAGGAAGATTTATGTAAAACATTCTAGTATTTATTAAGGTGTTTTATGGGTGTTATATCTCCCTGGGATTACCCTGAGACTCTTAGTTTTAATAAATAGAAGTGCTTTAGCTGTACAAAAACTAACTATTAAAATTATTAGAGGAGTTTAAGGGGCACCACTAATGTAAAAATTTGCATATTTGGATAGTTTATAGTCTATACCTTTAAAAATAATATACTAAAATTTAAAGTGCATATCTCAAATAGTTTTTGATTTACAGCCATCTGAAGAGCAGCCGCTCATTGTATCGTGGTATTGAGAAATGTATGAATTAAACTTTAAACGCGTTTTTCTCGAAACTAAATTTTTCAAATTTACTGCAGTTATAACTCGAAGACGAATCATCCGATCGATTTGATTCTTATTGCAACTTCTTTTATATATGTTTCTCCATACCATGGACCTCCAGTTTTCCGATAGATTAAAAAATGTAATTTTGGCAGGCCAAAAATCATCAAATTTTCGCGCGAAATTTGGATTTTTTTTTTTTTAAACTCCACCATTTTTTTAAATTTAATTTTTGTTTTTTCGATCGAGGTTTATGGCACGGGAAATACCTTCTAGTTTACTAAACTTTCTTGTTTTTTTTGATTTCACGCACTGTAAAGGTCGCTATAACTGCAGCAATGGGAGCACTTTTTTTTGGAGCCTTGGGAAATTGCGAATAACTCGCTGAATTTTCGTTTTTTGAGTCAAAAAATTTTATGATTTATTTATTATATATCCACAAATATTCCATGTAGTAGTTTTCTTTAAAAAATTCCCAAAAATCACCTTTTTGTCAGGCGATCACCCTAGTGGTGCCCTTAGTTTTTCAGAATACATGTTTCATAGACATGATTAAAAAATCTAAAGCCAAAAAATCGCTTTTTCAAAAAACTTATTACACTAGTTTACAAATTTTAACTTTTTTCTTGTACTTCGTATGAAATGGATTTTTTTTCATTCAATTTTAAATCGAAATTTGAATTCTAAACTATAGCTTTATAATATGTGATTTGTATTTAAAATATATTAAGATTTATTCAAGGAACTAGTTTTTCGTGAATCTTCCTTCTGCCATAATGAAAACTTTATCTCCCCGACAAACTTTGAAAAAGGTTTTAATTAAATGATATTTTAAACTTATAGTTACAGAATTTAAACTTTCATTTGAACTACGTTTTAAACTGCTACGACATCTTGTTATTTCTAGAAATGGCTAAAAAGGTAAAACAGATTTTTTTTAATTTTAAACCTAATTTTTCTCAAAAATGTGACGTGTTGGAATTTTCTTATTATTTTCTTTTCAAAATCAGAGAATCTTAATGAAAACATATTTAGTAAATTTTTTAAGGTTAAAAGAAATAAAATACTTAATTAAGGGGTACGTTCTTAGTATTTGCATTTTAATAAAAAAAAAATACACCCCGTATTTGTTTCATTTCATATGAAAACTGACAAATTTTGAATTCAATAAAGCAAGATACATTTTTAGCGTGTTTTTATTAGCTCCATAATTAAGATTAAAAGTTTAAACTTACTTAAGGGACTACATACAATTTTAAACTTGGAAATTTCAATAAAAAAATTCCAAAAATTGGTCAAGTTTCAAAATTACATTTTTAAAAGGAATATCCAAAATATCTTGAGAGCCAATCATTTGATTAGGTTGTAGTTTTATACACTTCTTCGTTATACGATTATCTAGTAATTTCCAACCTTATTTTTCCTGAAAAATGTAGTTTTCTAGTGAATTTTCATCATCAAAAATCGTACCTTCACCTTCAAACGACGGAAATTTTTCGAAAAATTAAAATTTTAAAAGTCGTGATCGACACAAACTAGTTTTCGATTAGGAGTATCAAAAAAAAAAAAATTTAGACACTAGAATGAGTATCATAAGAGGCCATAGACAGCATAATTGTCAATATTAACACTAGTGAAAATTTGTTGAAATTCTTGTTTTTCAATGCCAGAAGAAAATTGGTATCAAAAATTAGGCATTTAATAAAACCATCTTAATACAAGCGTATATAGTCCTAGAAATCCTTTTTCAGAGTAGAGTTGTGACCAATTTTCCCAATTCACTAATACTTTATTATCACTAAATTAGCAGGGAATAGTGTACCTTTCATAATGTATCATTAAATAGTGAAGATACAATGCAATAAAAATTCACTACTATTAAAATGTGAAATTCAAATAGCAAAAAATTCAATTTATAAATAAATGTTTAGGTTTTTTCTTCGTAGATGGGTATTAATAAACAACAAGCATTTTTTTTTTGAATAAAAAATAAATAAAAAAAATACTTACATATGCTGATATCTTCAAATCCATGGGATCTCTGCGTAAATTATGCACATTATATATGATGAAGTCAGTCTAAACATTGAATAGTAATTTTTCTTATCACATAAATAAAAGTACATATCAAATAAAAATTCTTACTGGTTCTGTGCAATTCCTAGCAGAAACTAGACAAAAAAAGAGAGCCGCCAAATAGGGTGCCCCATAAATGAAATCTAAAAGAACAAAAAATAAAAATTAATTCCATTCCACATAAAATATGATTTCATACATACATATGAGTAGTCCTGATGGCGTTTTGTAAACTGTCTTCAACGCTGAAATTGTCCAATAAATATCTGATAAGATTTTGACAAAAAAGCTTAAATAAGTAACACAAATTGACCATCCCAAGCCTTCTTTGAAGTGTTCACATATTTCATAAATTGTTTGATAAGTCTTTTGTAATTCCCAAATATGAGCACAGATTTGATCACTGCTATTATACAATTTTCCGTCTTTTTTCAGCTGTTTAGTAAATTCCACCAATTTCTCTAATTCTTCATTAAGATGTTCCATTTCAATTCGTATTGCTTCAAAGTGTAGAATAAATTGAAAAATTCGGATTTTCATAACAACCAAAAATGGTATCAGGATTTTGCGGAAAAGAATACCCCTTTCGGAATATGAAGACATTTGAATTGCAACTTCAGCCCCAACATCATAAATGATCAGACCGAAATTTATAATAACGAACCGTTTAAAAACGTAAATTTGTTCAAGTACACCAAGTTTTGTAACTCTCCTTACATTTTCCAATTCGGCATATTTTATCCAAAAATTTCTAAGTTGATCCTTTTGGATTAGGTAATCAATTAAGCAAATTAACACTGAAACCGGTAATACCACAATTTTCATAACATCGTTTAAACATCTAAATTCTTCTGTAGTGTAAAAAAATTTATCTGCATTCATCAAGACAGGAAAAATATAAATTCCCACCGAAATCACAAGAAATAAGGTCCACATTTTTAAAACATCTTCAAATCTTTTACTATATTTTCCCAAAGAGATTGGAAATAAACCAAAAGCTCGATATATGCCGAGGATTAATTTCAGAAACGTACACAATTCGAGATCCAACATAGTGCCAAAATGCACGGTAGTTGTGTGAAAACTATTCACGAATTTCATTTTATTTAAGTCGATAATGATTAATCGTAATTCATAACACGATTCGAGACTATCATTAAGCTAATGCAGTAGTTTGTTCGCTTTTAATAATTCCAGGAAAAGAGTTTATGCTGTGAAAAGGTCAAAAATCGATCGTTTAATCATAAAAATGGGTTTGGAAGCTTACAAAGTAAATATATTGAGGTCTATTAAACGATGTATTCAAGCATAATTTATGCAATGTAGAGGCAACATATTGAGCGGATGTTAATCGAATTTTATTTTAATTAAGCTCGTCATGTGTTAATAAGGGATTATTGTAGAATTTTATTTATTAACAATTTTCATTTATAAAGGGACTTAAAATGTCTTAATAAATATGCTTAATATGTTTTATTTTTAATTAAAAAAACAGACTTTTTCTCACTTCACACAAAAATAAGTCGCTTTATTTCAATAAAGGCAAAAGAATGAACTTGTCTTTAATATTTGAAAAGTATTCTAATTTAATAATGTAATTTTTTGGTGTATTTGTACAGGTACACACAGAAAATGTAAGGAAATATTCTAAAATTACAAAAGCGGCTATAAATCACGAACTAGTTTAAATTTTACCATAAAAATTTACCTTTATATTTTTGAAAATATGTACTTTTGGAAAATGAAATAAATACTAAAAGAAAAATCGATTTTTAGAATTTTTAAATCAGACTACCGCCTTAACAAAAAATCTTTAAATATGAGGAATTAAGGTTAAATTAATGAACAACGATATTGACACTTTTTAGGTATATTATAGTAATCATGTTGCATACAAAAACATCTTTTTTTGTAAATGAAATAAAATTCTAGTTATGTTATGACCCTCTCAAAAAAATGTACCTGGGTTGTATGGTAGATTTTGACTCTTCTATTTATCTGAAAACTAAAAACTAAGAAAATTATTAATCAGTGTGAGTGCAATTACGGATGGAACTAGAACAAACAAACAAAATTTTTTGAAATTGAAAGTCCTTTTTCTTACCAATTTTTGGTAATTGTTTATTTTGACGGTCACCTGGTTTTTTGAGGATATAAAATACAAGAATCAACATTCTTACCATTTTTTTTTTTTTTCAAATTGTTCGTTTTTGCACCGGATTTATGAAAAAAAAATACAAAAGTTTGCAAAAATCATTATTTTTGCTGATTTTGCAGCTTTGAATGCTAAAAAAAGCGTGTTTTGGCGATTAACTCGTTATAACTTTTTTATTTATAGCCAGATTTTTTTCTGATTTTTGTATTTTTTTTTATAAATCCGACGTAAAAGCGAACAATTTGAAAAAAAAACAACATAAATTCATTACTTTTTTCGATTTTTAATTGGTAAAAAAGCAGGTGACCGTGAAAGTAAACAATTACCCAATTTTTAAATGTAAAAAAACAAAGTTTTTGAAATAAGGCTGTAGAATCTGAAATACTGTCAATATCCTTACAAAAATTTGACAGTATATTCTTAAAAGACCATATTTCGAAATATCGGAAAGAAAAAACAATTTTTTTTTAAATTATAAACCACTGAGTTTAATTTTAAAAACGAAAAAATCTATGTAAACTTCTGAAAGTTTACAAACATAGCTATAAAAAAAATACTACCATTTGAATTACCGATACAAGTAATACAAGCAAGGCAAATTACCAGTATTGGTACCTCACACAATTTAATTACCATTACCAAGTAATGGTATTGATTCTTAACTATTACCGTACTTCAGAAGCATTACTTAGTATTACCTGGCATTACTCAAGATTAGATAGAAATACTCAGTAAGTTAGCTGAGTACTGTTAAGTAATGCTAGGTAATGCCGAGTATTTTTGAGTAATGCCAAGTAATGCTGAGTATTTCTAAGTAATGCCAAGTAATATTGAGTATTTCCAAGTAATGCCAGTTAAAGCTGATTATTTTTAAGTAATGCCAGGTAATGCTGAGTAATGCCAGGTAATGCTAAGTAGTGTTTCTGAAGTACATTAATGGTGAAGTATCAGGGTTTTGAAGTACCAATACCGGTAATTTGTCATGCTTGCATTACTTGTAGTGGTACTGAGTATGTTAATGCATTCCAAGAATAATTTATTATTTTATAGCTCTGATTGCAAAATAGCATTTTAAAAAGGTTATACTCTTGACATTAATAATTAATAAGAACGCTAACAGCAGAATATTGTTAAGAATCGACATATGCAAGAAATTAAGCTTTAGTTTAAGTTCAAGAGATATAAGAAAATTCTTTGTTTCAGATCAAACAATTTCTTGTATCTTAAGATAAATGGGTGGGGTTTCCCTAAATAAATCTTGCAATCACTCTTGATTTTTCCTTGTTACAAAAAAACCCTTTTTTTTTCCTAGACTAGACGGCACCGCCCACAGAAATCGCTATTTACGTCCCTCGCCTTTGTCCAGCCATTGAAAAAAAAAGAGGGAAAATTGTTTAATATTCAGGAGGTAGCATAAAAGTCGGAATTTTTGTGTTGCCCAGCAGCACCTTTGAATCCAGAGGTATATAATTCCTGCAAAAAGTTCCCAGTGGAGTAATCGATTCCCCAAAATGGTACGTGAGCCAATTCCGGCCGAGAAGAGATATGAAAACAAATGCGGCGCAGGGGTATAAATCCCGAAATGGGGTACCCTAAGCGGCTGTATGCGGCCCTTTATATGGGACATTTAAAAATTAATCCTGCACGAATATTACCACCTGCACCAGGAGAGTGCTACATGCTTGTCGATTTGCGGTCCTATTATGCCCTCAAAGTGCCAACATGACCCCCTATACTGGGATCAGAGAGGAGGAAGAGAAGGAGCAAAAGTCGCTACCATCACTGGTTCTGAATGGGAATTTCGATGATCATGAAAACCTCGGCAACTTAATTTCCTCTTTCGCACGTTATCGATTTAAAAACAAACATTTTTTCGGTGTGGGGCCATAATTTTTTAAGACGTTCCCTTATGAATTAAATATGAGATCACACGCTAAAGTTTGTTGGCCCCAGGATTTATGGCGGAATCTCCTCTGGTTATAGGACCGATCTCTAGCATATCTCGTCAGCATCGTTTCTAAGCTGGAGCTACTCCGTTTTCAGGGCGGTGGTGGTGGGCCTCATCCGAGATTGGAGGTGTCTCCACGGTCTATCGTCGACGGGGTCTCTTTTTGGATATAAAACCGTCGTCGGGGAAAATTTATTGACTTGGCTCCGTCAAAAGGTCGACTGTTTTTATGAGATGGCAATAAAGCTAAACGGAATTAATTAGGATTTAATTCGGATTTTATTATGAACGACACATCTCTTTTATAACGCGCCAATGAGACCCGATAAATATGCAACAATTGGCGCCCTAGTTCTAATTTTATGACGTGCATAAAATGAGATCCTACAATCTAATCTCCATTTCTAGCCCAGCTAATTTAAGTAACAAATTAATTACCAATGCAATCCAGTGGTGTGCCCTATTTCCAATTTGAATAAAGCAAAAAGGGGGGCGGCTCGTTACGATTCCTGTTTGCTTAAAATATCGATGTTCGAGGACAGAATTACTCTGTCATTTTTACAGCATTTCAGTTTGTAGAGCAGGCACAATTGCATCTATTGAGCCTATCCAGAAGTGTCCAGGCAAAGGTAGGGCCCCAACCTCCTAGCACCCACCTGCGTTTGAAGTGCACCCAGGCAAAAATTGTTCAGTCTGAATTGATTGCATTTGTGTTCAGTTCGACCCCCTTCGCCGATGAGGAGCACCCCCGGGGACGGGGATGTACGGATGCTAAAGGTACAGCTCACCTACCAGGCTTGTATGCACCCCGCCTAGGTGAAAGTCCACTTTGGACAAGGAATGACGAACGTAATTCAATTGATTTGATGAAGTTCGTGTAAAATTCAATTTTACAATGTTTTCGCGCGGACTTCTTGTTATATTTGCAGTTAATTTATTTCTTGCTGCAGCTCACCGTCGCGTCGGCCGGTCCTTTTTTAAGAGGGGCGTGAAGTGATAGAGGGTAAATATTAAATTTGCATTAATTAGGAACGCTTTTAACACTTTTTTTCAATAGTTTTTCTAGTGTTATCACAAAACTACCGACACATGAATGAATTCAATTTTTAACAATACATTAGAGTGGTGTACCGCAGGGTTCTCTAATAGGTCTAGATATTGTTTTCTTATAAAGTTGTTTGCATCTGATTTAAGGGGTAATTCTACTGTCTAAAATTTCTCCTTCTATTTTGTATTTACACATTTCTTTAGATATAAGCTTAAGGGGGGGTTTGTCGATATTTTCGCATAAAAAAATTACTAAGTATTGTTGCAATCATACTTAATAATGTACAAAAGGTTTCAATAAATTTTCTCAAACCATATTTCTAAAAAACAATCGCAAAAAAGTGTTGTTCTACCCTTAGCAAAAGTACGATCGCCAAATTTTGAAGTCGATTTATCAAAATTGTAAAAATAAAATACTTATGGAATCAAATCGGAACCTGTAATTTATTTAACACAGATCATTTTCTAAAACACTGTTTGTCGAAACCATCTGAAATTTTTCATAATCATATCATACGTTAGATACGACAGAAAAAATTTATTTCGCAAAATAATGCTCAAAACATCAGACCAAAATCAAAAAGAATTACATTTAATTTGAAATGTTTTCACGGATTTGATTTTGACATTGTAGAAACATTAATTAGGGGCCCAAATTGAAGAATCTTCAAAAAAAAGAGAATTTTGTAGTTTCAGAGATGTTCAACTTTAAAATGTTGAGAAATTGTATTTTTGTATCACTGTATTCTGCATATTTAGATGGGGACAAGCACGCATTTGTCGAGTGAAATTACAGATTTACGAAATTTAACAATAACAATTTCCTTTCAATTTGCTTATTTTCATGGACTCTTGCAAAATTATTATTAAAATGGAATTTAAGGACTTTTCACAATTTGTGTCTTTTGTGGGCATATCCAAACAATCTGAGTGTAATATAAATTTATTGGGAGTACAAGCGTTCTTAAAAAAATCGTTGGCATATTCGATACTTTTGATCCTAAATTAACAACGAACAACAAATTTTCATCGAAATCCATGAGAAGACCACAAACTGAATTTAAGCTATCAACAATTTTCGCAATGTATTCATTCAATAAAAAATTATTTTAGAGGACCGCAGAACATTTCATAAATGGTTTAATGAAATTTATAAAAATGTTTTTGGACTCATTGGATTTCAAATGAAAGATAGTAAAGAATTAAAGTTTGTGAATATAGTTGATTTGGAAAATATTGTCTGAGAAATTCTCGAAAGTGCTCCTTACACAACCCACTAATAAAAAAAAATTTTTGTAAAACTGATCGAAAAACATAGAATGATAATTATCGGTATCCCTGTATTAAGAAAAATAATATTCAGTACAGTGCAAAAGTATCATATAAATATATGATGTAATACCAACGACGGACAAGTCAAATCAACATTTACAAATGATACTTTAATTTCAAATGCTACTCAGAATATAAAATATGATACTAAAATACGTAATTTATCATAGCGATTTCTTCAAACCTAATCTAAAAGCGAATAAATTGTCATGAAGTAGACGTATTTTATGAATTAATTCGAAATTAAGCTCTAAGCTCTTAATTGGCATTTGAAGGGTGACACACGGCCGCAGAAAGGAACATTTACAAAAATATCATTCAAATTTATTTATATCGTCATGTGTCATCGGTATACGCTCATAGGCTACTAGTTTTAAATGTTTTTCAACATCAAACCTTTCTATAGAGTATTTTTCGGAAAATATTTCTATGTGAAAGTGCGTTTAAAGTGCGAAGCTACAAAATTTACACTTTAAGAACCTACAACTGCGACATCTTTTAAATTTTATTATAAAGTAGTATACGTTCTTATAATGTTCAAAAATATTTAAGTATTCATCCTTTCCCTTGTCATATGAAAGAATTTCTTAAATATCACAAAATAATCTAATAAATTTTCAAAAGGACATATAGTGCCTTAAATTGATAAAATCAAAGAATTTCTTATAGAATTTTCCATCGAAGGTTTCTCAATGGTAAATTCTATGTACGGCCGAATAAACTCTTAAGAACCCACCCTAATTCCTGTCTCTTAGAGAAGCTGACAAGGTACCAAGGACTACCGAGAGGAAGCCGTGAATAAGCACTTACAGTCTATTTTGCCGGTTGCCAGGGAAGTACAAGGAATACCCAAATGAGCCGTGAAAATTGCCAAAATTCCATAAACGCGTTTAGCTGAACGTTCAATTTTCACGCCCAAAAAAAAAAAAAAGAAAAAAAAAAAGGAAAAAGCAAAGAACCAAAGTTCGAGGGTAGAAAGGAGCAAGCATTATGATGAAAGTTTGCGGAAAAAAATTGTTTAATAATTTAAAAACTTGACGAGGGTTTATCCCTCCATCCAGCTTTTGGGGGGGCGATGAAAATGACAGGGAAAAATTCGCAATCCTGAAAACTGTTCCCTCTCTCCGGATATGAAAAGCGAGTAAAGGATTTTTTTTTTTTTTTATTTACCCCAATGGAATGGTGGCGAGAAACGTTTCCGATAAGGACAATATGCCATTCATAACCCTGTCGCTCTGCTCTGGGGGTATACTCGAATTAAACAATATAATTTCAACAAAAACAGAATTTCATTAATTTAACAACAGATAAGAGGCTCTAGGGACGATGACGTATGAATGCTCCCTTACTATGAATGGAAGATCATACCCCATTCCCTTAGAAAACCGCCCCACTACCGTACCCCTTGCGAAAATCGAGGAATTCCGGAATTCACCATCCTCCCTCCTTCATTGCCTCTTGGCAGATAGAATTATCTGGCGAAAATACACTTTCACTGTCGTCAACGAAATCCATTTTCATAACAAACTTAATAAAGCAATTTGAACACATCCCAACTCCCTCTGGCGGCATGAGCATTAGTGAAACATAAAGCTCATAATCCAAAATATAGGGCCGAGTAGAGGGCGCGCGCGGAGCGGCATCGGCATCGGCAGTGGCTCCATCTAGCAGCCCAACCGAGATCGATACGACTATTAACAATTTCCTTAATTGAATGCCTTTGAGGAAAGGATTAGGACTTGGTCCAGTGCTCCTTGGCCAGCAGTTTTCAGTCCATTGCTGTAACCGTTATTATCCTTAAGATGGTAATAACCTGCGTGTGGCCGAATCCTTAGCTATTATGAGAATGGGTTTAGCTTTCTTAATGAAACCCAAGAAAAAGTTCAACATCTTATTTATAAAGTATATTGGAATATGAGGGCTGCTATATCCAATAGGAATTTATTGTTCCCGGAGCTCCATAATCCGGGAACGATCCCTATTTTTCTTTTTTTTTTTTGTGTTCTTGAGAACTCCTGGGAACATTAGGCATTCAAACAGGTATCCAGGATCCAGGATACCTTCCCTTCCCGCCCGCCAGGAGGCAAAAACTCCTCATTGCTGAATGTGTTTGCAATTTATTTGCTTAATCGAAGGAAACAAAGTGAATAAATCACGCAAATTTTTCAATTAAATCAATTCGTGTGCTCCGACTCACCATCACGGGCAAATATGCCACAGCACGGACGTATAAATTCGGCAACTTTTTTTTCTTAAATATCCCTTAGCTCATGCCCCCCCTTATTTTCGACGCCCTTGTGCACCATGTTGGGAAAGCGCGGAATTTTCAATTCTTTTGTATTCTGGAGGGAAATCATAAGCTGTTTATAAATTTATGCCGCCCTATAACTCAGTTACATCATAAAACGCGGCAGAAATATTCGCACCGTTTCTGCTCTCATCCGGAGGGGGGCACATCCTTATGTCGCATAATTTCTACCCCCAGCACGGCTCCTTAGATTCATCCCCGACGTCACTGTACGGCGCACGTCGAGGCAAAAATGTAAATAATAATAATAATAATAAAGAAAGAAGGAAGCGTACAGAAATATGAAGAAAAAGGTATATACCTACGAATGTTGGTGGTGCGAAAGTAAGAAAAATTCCCAAGATGTTGTTATTTTTGAATACGCATAAATATTTTCCTCGTTGCCGTGCTTTAAACAGCTGCCTGTTGAGGGTGCTAGACATTCGGAAAAAATGGGAAATATACAATATACAGACATATATATATATTACCATTTTTCCAGAGGATTTTACGCTCGGTTTTTCTTAAATTTCTGCAATTAACTGCTTCAACGTTTTTTTTTTTTTTTTTCCTTTCCTAAGGATATATATTTAGATGGAAATTTATTTGCTCCTTTATTTTTTTGCTGGACTCCGTCCTTTAACAGAAGTGGGATGAAGAAAAGATGTGACGAAATTTTTCAAATATCCTCAGCGGGGGTGTTGTTATCTTCTTACCCCTCGTTAAATTCCATTGAAGCAATGACCTTTGCTTTCTTGATTTAAATGGAAGTAAAAAAAAAATAAGAAAAAGATTATATAAAAGGGCGGATATGAAACAAGAAATTTGTGGCATGCAACATGGCATGTCTTTAGGATGTAAAAAATTAAGTAAGCGATAAGACTTTTACATGAAAGTATTAAAGATTCCATTATTCACAGCTATCGCTGTTTAAACTTGCAAATCAAGGAAGATAATTTATTTTAGCACTTAAAACCACCTGATGATTAAGAAATATGCATACCGTATATAATTTCAGAGTTTCTTTCTTTTAATATGGAAATTAAGTAATTTGTCACTTTTTATAGTGCTTGTATTTTGCTTGCATCTTCGCCCGTATTTAATTAACCCTTTTATGACTATAAATTAAGTATAACTATTTTAAGTTCAACTTTAAGTTCAAAATTATTATTAGCTTTGCCAAAATTGAAACATAAGTTTCGACGACAAATTCCTTATACCTATGAAGGATATTTTAAGAAAAAAATGGGCCTTACAGACGTGAACTGTCCAAAAATTTAAAAAATATAGCACAATTTCTAGTCAACACAAACTCCAAAAATCACAAAAATTGTCAAGTTATCACCGTAGTCTAGAACATACGTGTTCTCAATTAGAGTTGCTTAGAGAAAACATAAATAAATAGCAAAGGTTCAAGGTGTCTGCCCTGTGGAACACCGGACAAAACCAAGACAGGGTCAGAAAGATAAAATGAAAGCTTCATCTAAGTAAAAATCGTTAGTGCAAAAAGGTCACCAAAATAGCACCAAAAATTCAATTTCCATCAAAATACAACCAAAATAATCTAGATTTTTCTATTGGATATGAAAATAAGTTGGGACATAGCAGCACATTTGAGGCCACGATTTTATTACTAATGTTTACTTATATAACATAGTTTGAGAATTTACAATAATACATAAATAATATACCCCAAAATATTTTTTTTTATTGATAAATGTTTTTATTCATCGTATTAAAAATTCACCTAAATACATGGTTTTTCCTACTTGAATTATAAAACATATACTTTTAATATTTGTAATATCAATAATTTCGATTTTTGATTTTTCTTTTATTTTATTTATTATTTATAATAATAATATTAATAATTCCTATGGCCAGGCTGATAATAACACTTCTAATAATAATTATAATTGTAATAGTAATAATGATGTCTTATAAAACGTATTTGAGGATTTGTAATGTTGATTAAAATAAATTTTAATAACTTTTGATATAATTAAAATATCCTTGTTTTAAATTTGCAACTCATACATATAATATTATTTTTAATATAATATTATATAGGAAGTATTATACCTGTCGTGCTATTTTGGTGCTCTTTTAGTTTTCTTAGAGGTATCAATTGGCTGTTTTCTTCGCTAAAAAGGTCTACTCTGGTGTTGTTTTGGTTTAACTTTTAAATTTTTACTCGGTTATCTTAAAGGAACAATTAGTAAGATATAACTTAATCCAATGAAAAGAAAGACAAGTCATTGAAGTTTAAGAATAAGCACATCATGAGAAAGATTGTTAAATACTTTGCCGAAATCAGTGTAAATACGATTTTCTAAGTGATAACTCCACAAGATTGGCTGCTGCTGATCTGTCCCTCATAAAACCGTGCTAGTCTATAACAATCGCTTCAAAAAGCCCTCTACTGAGTTCATTTTGTTCTTTCTTAAAGATGGAGATAACACAGAACAACTTCCAAATATCAGGAAAAGTACAGATACGCAAAGATAAGTTAAATAGGAAGGTAATGGGCTCAGCAAGTGAATCCCTAGATCTATGGAGGGTAACAATAGGAACGATTACAATGAAAAACCATATAAGAATTCCAGAAAGGGGACTTTTATTCAAAAACAGAGGGAGCTAAAGAAACATATTAAAAATTTAAGGTATAAGAGTTGCAAAAATTCGTGGCGTTCCTTTTAATAAACCTAAGCAGTAAAAATATATTCACAGCTAATTTTGTAATCGAAACAAACACCAGAATCACGTTTAATAGAGGGACGATTTATAGTAATATAATTAATTAGTCAGACTATATATACGACAAAAAAAAAAATAGGGAAATGGTTTCTGTAAAATGAAAAGAAATTTACATTTCTTAAGATTCAATTGCAATGCCAACCAATGATTTTTTTCAATGTCCTGTTGAGGTCTATGACAATCACTTATTTATTTATTATTTATTTATTATATATAACATATATAACAGGCATAACACAACCTAGTATAACAACTATGAAAATCAGATAAGTCCTTAATAACATAATAAAGCTTAACGTCATCAGCATATAGTAATGGTAAAGCATAAAGGAACATCTGAGAAATGTCATTTATAAAAATAATAAAAAGAGGTGGACCAAGATGACTGTCTTGCGGAACACCAATGTGATGTGTAATAAAATCAATTTAAAAAAGAAAAAATAAAACCGATTCCAAAGCTTTGCATATACACTCCCGTGCAAAAGTATTCGAGCACCATAATTTTTGTTTGTTTTAGCCTATGCAGTTACTCTTTATTGTAGCTGTGCACATGATGTTAAAGCTACTGATCGGGTGTATAACATAACGGTTTCTATCAACTGGACAACTACGCATTTCGTTCATTTTGAGTTCTTTTGTGATTTGTGTAATTTCGGTCGAGAGCGAAATCGTTATAAAGACAAAGTTGTTTGTTTTCTAGGAACTTATTATTTGGTGATATTTCTTCTGCGTGATTGTTTAAAGTAAGTTATTAACAGAATACCACTTCTTGATTAAATAAATTTTACCATAGTGAATAAATTTATTATTTTCTATATTTCGGGCTGATTCTAGATATATTCTTCTTCTTCTTTACTAGCATGCCGAAAACCCGCGAAGTACCGTTAGAAACACGCAGTGAAGTTGTTACTCTTTATAAAGAAGGCTACTCCGAAAGAGATATTTCCAAAAAGACAGGAGTTTCCAATAGTGGAGTTCATTATATCATTAACAAATGGAGAGAAAGTGGTAATATGCGCAACAAAAACCGCAGTGGCAGGCCTAAAATAACCACCATTCGCGAAGATAGGTTAATAACAACCATTTGCAAGCAAAACCGCTTCAAAACTGCACCCCAAATTACGGAAGAATTTAATAAATACAGGGATGTAAAGATAAGCGTTGATACTGTGAAGCGACGACTGCGTACTAAAGGACTAATGGGCAGAGTTGCAAAGAAAAAACCACTACTTCGTGCTGAAAATAGAAGAAAGCGATTGCAATTTGCTAAAAATCATATCAATTGGACAGCCGAAGACTGGGGAAATGTGCTTTGGACCGATGAATCGAAATTCGAGATATTCGGTACAAAGCGTAGAACCTTCGTACGCCGTTATAAAGAAGAAAAAGTATCTCCTCAATGTGTAGTACCATCTGTCAAACACGGTGGAGGTAGTGTAACAGTGTGGGGCTGTTTTTCAGCCTCTGGGGTCGGAGACCTTACGGAAATTAAGGGAATTCTTACTGCGGAAGGGTACGAACAGATTCTTCAACGGAATGCCATCCCATCCGGATTTCGCCTCATCGGTGCGGGGTTTATATTTCAACACGACAACGACCCAAAGCACACTGCTCGAAGGATACAGACGTTTCTCTCAAAGAAAGAGCACCAAAAATTGTTAAAAATCATGCAATGGCCGCCGCAATCCCCTGATCTCAACCCTATCGAGTTGTTATGGGATGAACTCGATCGGAAATTGCGAGAGGATCTGTGTATCAATCAACGGGATATTTTTGAAAGGCTACAGCTTAACTGGAAGTCAATAAAAAAAGAAACTCTTTCAAAATTGGTTGCAAGAATGCCGAAATTATGTCAGGCAATAATTAAGGCAAAAGGGGGGCATATCGATGAAAGTAAAATATAAGCACCTATTTTAGATAGTAATAAGTTTTTTGTTATATATATATACAGTACATATATGAAATAATATTACTTTTTCAATAAATCTTACATTAAAAATTCTATGGTGTTTTTATAGTTAAGAGTACCTAAATTTCTAAAGTGCTCGAATACTTTTGCACGGGAGTGTATGTACAGACTTAAACTAAAAAGTTAAAAATAATAATTTTTATTACTTTAAAGAAAACAGGACAATTATTTATACTTAATTACAAAATTTACATTATCTAATTAGTTATTTTTGGAGTTGGCGCAAGCACGATTATTCATTATTCTTTTTGTTTAGGTTACTATCGTCAATTTTTGACAATTTTAAGCATCAATAATTTTGTATATTGTCCTTTAATGTCCTTTTCTTTAAAGTATATATAATAAAAAATATTATTCTTAACTTTTAAGCTTAAGTTTGTACATATAGGCAAGGTTTTGAAGTTGGTTTTAATTTTGTTTGTAAACATTTATTTTATTTTACAACTTTTAGTTAATTTATATTATCATCCCCTAATTTCCCACCCTTAGAGGTGAGATATTTTCTTCCCTATTCTTCCTCGATATATTGCCTATTCAATAAAAAAAAGAATCATTAAAATCGGTTCACAATCGGCGAAGATATCGCATAACATACACACAAAAAACAAAAAATTACAGTCGAATTGAGAACCTCCTCCTTTTTTTTTTTTTGAAGTCAGTTAAAAATTATCCTATAATTAAAAAAGTCGAAAATAATATCGAGCCAAAATCGGAAAAAAAAAAACTATCAGAGATATCTTTTCGATTTTTTCCATACTTCTTTACTGAGGACTAAAGTTTACATTTTGATTATAAAAAAAAAAATTTACAAAATGGCGGCCGTTACGATGCAGCGCGCACGCAGTCCAAAAAAAAAATGCACATTGGGCCTCATAAAATCCTGGCCAAAGTATGCATTTGCAAACACCTACCAAAGAAAAATCCTTCAATATTTGTTATAAAGGATAGAAGTAACCTATTTTTACAGCAAAAAAAAAAAATCTGATGATTTAGTGCACGTTCGAACATTGATGTATCGATTTTCGTTATGTTTTAACACGAAAAAGTTGATCCTAAATCAACAAAATTTGTTTTTTTACTCTAATAATAGGCTACTTCTATAGTTAAGTATTTAATAAAGGTGTATTCAAAATTTGAAGTAAATCGGCCGAATAGTTTTTTCACAATTTTACGACGCGCACAGACAAACAGCGTTTTGAGAAAAACGCATTTAAAGTTTTCTCAAAGAAATTTTGTGACATAAGTAAAAAAATTGTCAACTAAACCTTAATCAGCGAATCCCAGGTGATAGTGGGTACCTTCTAATTATAATAGTATAAGGAACTATGTATTAGTGTATTATGTAATATACATTTACAAAGTATTATAATAGGTAATCCACGCGGCAGCTGTTTGAGCTGCTACAAGGCCGCGCGCGCTCCGAAATCGTAATTGAACGGAGGTGGACTGTGAGAGCTGTATAAAGAACAATTATTTAGATATCGATCTGAAATCTTACACACATATTCTTGAAGTGCTAATCTATCCAAATATATAAAAAGAAAAAAATCGAAATTTTTTTTTTTCAACAGTGGGTTACCCCCTTAACTCACAAATTTATAAAATCAAATTTTGAGACGAATATTTCCAATTATTTTGTGTTTTGAAAATTAATTACATTCATAAAATAATAATGACAATTTGTATTTAACCAAATTCCTCAAAAACAAGTCTACTTTAAATTGCTTTAATACAGCGCTTTACTAGATAAATTGTAATAATTATTAATTAAGACAACAACAGTCACTTCCAGAGCAATACTCATCCTTCAGGAATAAAATAAATTAGTTTGTTTTCAGCAAATACACAAGAAGTGTTTATGACGTGGTAATTGGGCCATAAACTTCAGGCGCGTCATAAAATCTGTTCTTGTGCCTCCTCTCAGGAGGTAAAGAGGTAGCTAATAAATCTCATTAAAGAGTTAATGCTGCTTCCCAAATCCATAATATTTACGTTCTTTGAAGTACTCCCTAATTAAGGAATCCATAATCCTATTTACTTCAAAATTTCTACCTTCAAGTAGGCTGTCTTTTAAAGCTACCTGTCGTTTTTACTTATCCCGCATGTTCTAAATAATTTCCTTTAGTGAGTTACTAACTGTCATAAGTTAAAGTTGTTATCATTTCACTTTGTATCATCATTTAACAAATTTAGGAGATTTGTTTTTTTCAAAAATACGGACAACCACCAAAAATCAACATGCCATCATACATAAGAGAAAAAGTTGAAAAATCAACAGCCTATTACCTTTTTGAGTATAAAAATATTGTACAAAGTCGTCAAAGGATCCCGGATAATTGGCTTCATATAAAGCTACATATTTCTGAGAATTTGGCGAGGGCAACAGAGGAATCGGAGCAGCCTGATATCAAAGATGATGAACTTAGGGCCTATAAAAGAGTTCGTAAATACAAAAGGGCGTTGCAGAAGGTTGCCAAGCGGATTTATAATATAAAGACGAAAATACAGAAAATAAAGAAAGATCTTAAATTAAAAGAAATAAATTGTAGATAAATAACTCAGAGTAACTTCTACTGTGATTGTGATGTATTTTATATACTTATTAATTTTCTCTAATATTGATTGATAGTTATCTATAAAATAAATTATATTAAACGTAAACTTCAAGTTTTTTACTTCGAATTATAGTTCTGGTTTGTTAAAAAAATCAAAACCGCATCAATGCCTAATTCAGCGTAGTATTTTCTGAAGCTGAATTAGGTATGATGGCATTTTTAACGAATTTTTGAATTTAATCTCTCTTACAGGATGGTGTAAAATTATAGTGAGTAAACCTAATAATATATAGAAAAAATAATAATATTTCGATTAATATTAAATTTTCGAAAATTGTTAAAAGGAGCCCGAACTTTGTTTTTAAATTTATACAAAGCGGATCTCAAAAATCAAAACTAAATGAAGACTGTTTTTAAGGTTTAAAAGGGTCAAACACATTAATGCCTCACTAAATTTATTATACATAGTGCACTAGTTTGTTTTGAGGAAATTATGAACCCTTGGAGACAGAGAAATTTAATTATTACCCTCATTATAAATCTCATAAATACTGAAATAATATACATTAAGCATTAAATTTTGGCTATGTTAATTAATGGCACAGAGAAAATCCAAGTTTCCAGGAAGATAAGAAAATAACTAGGTGGAAAATTGACCCTAACTATAAAACAGGTACGTAGTCAGGTAGGTACCTAAACCTATTTTTGTTATATGCATTCATACACAAAAATTCGACAATTTGAGCTCTTATAGGAATATATAAATTAGGTAGAAGTTAATTTATAATTCTGCACTACATTTACAAGAGATATAGGTAAATATCACGAATATGTCTGAAGCCAGTTTCATTTTTGAGTTTGAGTCGAACTGAAGAAACACAACTAGTTAGTATTTAAATAAAAAATAAATAAAAGTATTTTGTTTTACACATTTATCCCTACCATATTATAAAAATGGGAAATTTAATAAGTAAAATTCGGAAAGAGCCAAAGACTATTACTTCTTCGAATGATGAAAAGACCGAATTTTTACCCTACGACACAGCTGCATTCATATATGCATATTTAGATTCAAGGCGTACAAGATGCAGATATGCAAAAATTGTTCAAATGAAATATGATTTAACACTGTGTTTATTAAATAAACACTACATAAGAAGAGAAATCAACCCACAGGACCAACGAGATGGAAAGGAAGTTGTTAATCAGGTGGAGCATTATAAATACGAATTGCAGAAGTTTCTTAACAACTTCGAAGAAGGAAGTCATGATGACATCGAGTACGTTTCAGAATTGGATGAAGATTATAATTTGAAGTTTATATAAAATAAATAATAGTTTTGGAATAATGTAGTAATTAAATTAATATTAAGCTTAAGGGACTACTACCGGTTATAATTTTGAAAAATTCAATTTTTTTTTTTTTACATTTTTCAACTCAATATACCTTCAGAAATCACGTCTCAACATTTTATTTTGATATTCCCAAAAATATAAAAGTTACAGCAAATTAAGCGTGCCCGCCTATTATATATTTATAAGTAAAACAAAAACTTTAAACGTGATTTTCTCAAAATGACCTTTTATCATATGGCGGACACACTAACTCCGAATTGGCCCAACCGATTGGGCTCAAATTTGGAGTGCTTCTTTATTTGAGTATTCTGCACAGGAAAAAACCACAATATTAGTCAAAATTCAATCCAAAAAAATGTAGCAAGTGAAAACAAGTGAAAAAATAAGCGATTTTTTGAAAAAAATTTTCAAACGTCCGCCATTTTGTTTTTTTAATCATTTGTTGACATATTCTGGTTTTTTCCTACGTGAGGGACATTCCTTAATAAAATGCCGTTTGGTTTATTTGTTTCAGACTCTTCGTTTCTGAGATGAGTTGTCCGCCATGGGACGAGTCATTTTTTGAGCTACCAACTTCGGCGCCCTCTATAAACAAGGAAAAAAATGATAAAAATAAGAAAAAATTTTTTTTGTAATATTTGAAATAATTATTATCACCATGCAAAATTTGAAATTGATATATAATAAAGGAGCTGAGAAAACAATTATTGAAAATTATGCTGTTTTTTTGCAATCTAACCGGTAGTAGTCCCTTAAGAAGAATGTAATAATTCTCGAGAGATGTAAATAATTTATTGCAAAAGAAATGTTTTTAATAAAATTAACTTTATTTCCAAGTACATAAAGAATTTTTTTTTTCCCAAACTAATTTTGAAGATGGTTTTTTCTGATTTCTTAGTTATCGAATTTTTTTTAAAGCAATATTAAGATCGCTTAAAGAAAAATAGCTAACTAAAAGTTTTTCAGATTTTTTGACTTCGTATTTGTGATAGAAAATAGTTCTACATTTCAATTCAATGTAAGATTTCCTCTTCAAATCAATTTTAATAATCAGGTAATTTAACACTAGACTGGTACTCAATTTATTCTTTGAATTGAAGGGGGAAAAACGTTGAAATATGGTTTCTTTGTGAATTTCAAAAACTCCTTGGATGATTTCAAGGCAGGAAATGACTTTAAAAAAATTCAGACTTCAGGGGGCTATTAGGTTACGATTTAAAAAAAAAACATTTTTTTCAATCATTTTTTTTTACAGAAAGAAAACAGATATATTTTTGAAATGTTGCACAGATATTTATTTATACTTTAGATATACAAAAATATTTTTTTTATGATTTTTTGAAAAAAAAAAAAAACCAAAAAATGATGGCGACCATGATTTCAGGCGTCTAGGTCGTCGGTCAAAAAAAAAAAAAGACACCAAATTAATCCTTGTTCAAATGGCTATCGTATGTGCTACAATCATGTTGATCGGTAACAAATTTACCGATTTTCAGCCGATTTTCTAACTTTAAAAATCTTTTTTTTTTTTTCAAATGGCCGCCATTTTGTTATTTTTTGTTAGAGAAAAATTATCCTAGTTCACACGATAGCCATTTGAACAAGGATTAATTTGGTATTTTGTTTTCTTGTTTTCTGACGATCCAGACGCCTGAAATCATGCCCACCATCATTTGTTGGTGGTTTTTTCAAAAAATCATAAAAAAGAGTTAAAAATACTGAAAAATGGTTTTTCGATATGATATCTAAAAATCTGAACAAATTCATGGACGTAGCTTCGTATCCAGAAAATAATATATTTTTTTTTTGGAGTTACTATTTTTTAATTGAATTTTAAAAATTTCGAACGCGTATACAAATTTGAATTTCCCGCCAAAAATTTCGAAAGAAATATCCTATTCAGTCAGTTAGACAAAAAACAATACAATTTTAGAAAAAAATAAGTTTCTGCGTCCACAAGAAGCCGGGATATCGCAAAAACACTGAAAATCACGTTTTAATTTTTTTTTTTTTTTTTTTTTTTGAGGTTATGTGACGGTCTATGGGTCTGAAAATTTCAGCAAATATGTACTTTTTCATGTACTATATAAGGATATTATTTTATTTTTCAAAAGCGCTGGGGGCACTTTTCACATTCTTAACCGGCTAGACCCTGAGGGTTGACCGTAAAAAGACCGGAATCATGAGATCACGCCAAGACCGGGTAAAACAAACTAGGGCTGACCCTGAAAAGGGTAAAATCAGATGATCATATCAGGGCCTGATAAAACAAAATAGGGTATGCCGTATTAAGGAAAAAGGGGCCTGATATAAAAAACCCTAATAGATTATCCCACATTCAGACTCAATCAGGACGACGTGCAACTTTCCGTAGTAGGGCATGCACTTTTGTAGCTTGGTTCGACCCTGACTTGCTCCAGTTCACTTCTAATCTGGTTACTTAACACTTTGACTGCCACGTCAGCCACTCGTGACTGACACCCAATAGCTGAATGTGAAGCTGAATAAAACGTGGCAGTCAACATGTTAATTAGTTATTTTTCGGTTCAACCAACATGTTTTATAACTTGGTAATTATATAATTGTGTTTCTTTAAGACTAGGTTTACCAAGGGGTTAATTTCACCCGTGTCAGTTTATTTTAAATTTATTCTTTCAAAGAAAAAGTACACCGTACATTTTATAAATTTCTTGATTAATCATTAATTTATACATGTCTTATAACGATTAATCAAGATATTTTCAGAAAATACAGCATGCATTGTAGTGGAAAAAATAAATTCAAATTAAACTACAATGGGTCAAAATGACCACTCGGTAAATCCTAAGACTAGACCTTTGTACTAAACGTTTGAACAAATATACTTATTATTATTAAACCATTCGGTATAAAACACACGGTCGATAACTCGTGGACCGTGGTTAGCTATGGCTGAATTTTAAGCTGAATATGATTGCGGTAGGAAATGGGTTAAATTTGACGGTCCCTAAATTTGTAGCACTAATAAATTCAAGATGCAGGTACTTAAAATGTTTTTTAAAATATATGAAATATAAGTGCAATTATCAATATCTATTAAATTTTATATATTATAAATTCAAACTATTTTATAATATATTTTTTACAATATCTTTAAAACGAATGTAGTGAGAAGAGAAGTACAAGATACTTTGAGAGTACAAATGTGATCTGTAAAAGATACAATTTAAATCAATTCTCTATTATATATTTTGTATAAGTCTACTTACAGTTCCAAGTTTTTCAAAATCCACATAAAATATATTGAGGTCATCATAAATCGCCTTGGTGTACTTCAACTGCACAGAGAAACGTCTCAGCAAATTGAGCTGTTCGTTGGATAATTGACCTGTTGAAATTTTATGCAGTTCTGCTCCGAATCTATTTGTCTGTGAAATATTCGTTTTAATTATAAATAAAAACAATTTAATATTATTTTTCAGAAACTTTTCGCTTCAACGCTTCTGAAATACGTCCATGCAATATTAGCATTATCAGGAACGGGAAAAGTACCATGATGAACTCTGTAAAAAAAGGGACTCAATCCTCTTTAAAAAATTCCCATGAAGATGAAATTACCAATTCTATAGCCCTCGACGTTTTTAAGTATCCGTGAGCACACCCAGAAGACGCCGATGGTGAGACAGATGAAAATATTCATCAGGATCGCAATCATAGAGTACTTGAAACGTCCTCTGATCTTGAAGTGCATCTTCCAGAGGGCGTTATGGGTTCTTCGGATGTCGTTAATCCGTTGGTAAAAAGTGCGCTGATATACTTTTGATGATTTCATCTTTGTCGTCGTCGTCGTCATCATTGAGTACTGGTCCTGCTGCATCCTAATGTGTTCTAGCTCGATTTGCATTTTATTGAATTTCTCCAAAATAAAATTGAGATAAATGTTCATATGCAACAAACAGAACTGTCCCATTTGCATCGACCAGAGTCGCATCATCCAAGCGAGAGCAAAATTTGAGGCTGTCTTGTAAGTGCCTGCAATTATAAAGATTTCTGGGACAAGTGCCACCAGACACAGGAGTACAAAGTCCTTTGAAATCGCTTGACTCAGCATGGAATTGTCTTGGAACGTGTGAAACGTCTCCAGTTCTTGTTCCACTTCGGCAATATAGCTCCAGAGTTCCACTTCATAGTTTGGATGAAGTTGGGACTCACACAAGATGATGAAATGGACTAGAATAGGACTGCAGATTTGGAAGAAGTCAAGAGATTGAAGAAAACCTGTTTGCTTGTAAATTATGTCCGAAATTTTATATACAACTCCAATTATAGTGAAGATCACGAGAAAGTTTAAAGTAGCCACTCCGATACGATAGAGCCTCGAACAGGGCGTGGGACCCTTCAATGAAATTAAACTGAGGTAAAAGAATACCTTCAGTATAGGCGCTAACTCCTGCACTATTGTTCCCATTGTCCAATTCGACTGACTAAAGTTCAGACAGTCGAACAGACAAATTATGCCCTGCTGCTGACACTATCTATACTTAATGAAGTCATTAGCAGCAGCTAATTAACTGTTTATTACCACGTAATCGTATTAGGGCCGATTGACAATGCACTGATTAGGACTCCGCATCAGGGGGTGGGTCTCAACACGCTTCTGAGATTCTTGTTATATCTGAGAGATGGCAAAAGGCATTTCATGTACGTTTTGTGGTAGTAAGCTATTTCTGGTAATGTTCCGATTAATCCTGAGTCCTCAGTTCCTAATTAAATAATACAAGACTTTAGTCAAAGGACATTACGAAGGATGCAGTTTATGTTATGCAAGCATGAAATTGGACCTTTTGAAGCCAAAGATTTGAGGTTTCGATGTTCCGGTACAAATTTTGTTTAATTACTTAACATACTTGAATTGAATGTTCTGCCTATTAAGGTAAACCAAATCAAGCATTCGGGTTTAAATTAATATAACATTAATATCAAGTCCGTTCCATTTCCAACCAAATCAATTAATCAGAACACAACCATTGGCGTAGCTAGGTTTTATAAGTCTAACGTTGCAGCTACTTACTTCCAAAGTAATATTGTAAATGCAAAAGCAGCTCTGTTTGTATGTCTGTTACCTTTTCACGCTTAAACGGCTGAACGGATTTCGATAAAATTTGGAAAAAAAAAATAATAGTAACCTGGGGAAGGACATAGGCTACTTTTTACTGCGGGAAAATATCTCATTCACAAGGGAAAATCTAATACTTTTTTTTTTTAATTAAAATAGTTGATATTTATAAAAACTTTTGCTTTACTACTTAAAATAAAACTAAAAAGTTATCAATAATTGACTACGTCAAAAACGGTAACAATTACCGGCTTCAATCGTAAAAATCACAAATTTTACAATATTTTGTTTTGTTTTTGTTAATATTCTAAAAAAGTACTACATCGATTTTCATATAATTTGTATGGGATCAATCATAAAACATACCCATATCGGTTAATTTATGTACTAGTACGTGTAGGTACTAGATAATCTCTTGGTAAACAAGTGTATTTTTACCGTGTAGGTAGGTACGTACCTACTACTGTGATCAAAAAGTAAAGCCAATTTTGAACTTAAATTGCGCGGATACATCGATTCGAGCAAATCTTCTTATTTTTGGATTGGCAGCACTGTCACTCATATCTGTGTAAAATTTCACGCTAGTACGTCATTTATTTGGTTAGTTTCGTTGTGTTTTCTGAACAACTAAAAGTGAATTTTTCGATTTTTACAATGTGTGAAGTTGCACTCAATTTTATTTGAGGAATGAAATCGATCAGGTTTTGTCTGAAAGAAATTTTTACAAGTGGTATAAACTAATTTACTAAATACTTAGTAAAAACAAAAACATAACATACGTTACGTCTTTTCGATTAACTTGTATTAATTATCTTTCATTGAACACTGTAATCCAATGATTGGAAACACCTAGTTGCGCGCGCAATGACAATAGCCGAACAAGTGCACGCCTATTCCTTCTTCTTTCAAACTGCTATCTATCGTTCGGTAAAGGAGGTTAAAGAGGTTTCGGTTCGGCTAAAGAGGTTTCTACCCTAGCTACGCCCATGAAAATACAATGCATATCAATTCGATACTCGATAATCCGCCAGTTCCGCATATTCAGCTAAGATTCGAATCTCTAGACACAACTTCACGATATCCGCTGTAAACAAAATAAGATCTTATTGAATAGCTGAATACACCTTAATATTTTCTATAAGAACTTTAAGATCCAATTTAGCTACATTATTAATTTTGTAACTCCAATTCCACTAAAATGTCTACAGGAGTTATTAACATGTAATTCAGCTATTTGAATTTTCGCTGAGCCACAGTCCTGGATTACGAAAATGGTTCAAATCTAAACTGAAACCAGAATAAAAGCAACAACCTAAATTTGGTACTTAATAATGACATAAACTAGACTAGAAGCTAGTATTTGATCTGATACAATTCTAGAGATTGTCGGGACGAAATTCATTCAAATTCGATTAGATGAAGAGAAGAAAGTGGTGAATTTTCAGATAAAATAAATGCAAATAAAGGGAAATGCCACAGTGTCAGCCATTAGGAGCCGTATACAAAGGTAAGTGCAAAAAGATTACCTTCTAGCCTATTTTACAAGGTTTAATATTTTATCATCGGATTCACCGGCGCACGTAGCTATCGTATAAAAATAAAGAATGTAAAAAGGAAATATTTTCGATTGCGCATTTATATTTATAATGAAGAAAACCTGGTTGCAACATTCTTCTGATGGAGTTAAAGAATCGGATTATTAATATGATGAATTCATGGTGTGAAGAATATTCAATTTGTAGTGCATATACACACAATACATATTGCATAAGACTACGATCTGAGGTCAGGTAATTTTAAATGAGTTTCAGATATTTCTCGTGTAAATTGATTTTTCTTTTTAGTTTGTCGTTAACGTGTAAAAATTTAATTAAAAGCGCAATTATGTGAATCTCGAAGTTAGATTTAAAGAATTCAGTATTTTGTGAGGAAGATCCTCTTAAAATTACCTTCAGCCTTTCATTCATCGGTAGTCAGGATTTAATGAATTGAAACTCGTTCAAATTGAGGTAAGATTTAAAAGTTATATTTTTAGAAACTATATCATGTAGAATTTCCTTTTCGTTTCCTTCATATCTTGCATTTCTTATAACTATGAAATTTTACTCATAAATGCAATTGGAACACAATACATAAAATAAAATTTACAAGATTGCTTTTGAAACACATTAAAATAGTTCAAATGCCCTCATCTGCAAAATTCTTTTGCTCCATGACTATTTTGTTTTAAGGGTTAAACCAAAATTATTCATTACGTCAAAGGTCACAAAAGTGAAACAAATGGCAAAAATGACTAAAAATCTTCTCTAAAAGATACGTTTGGAGTTAAATTACAATACTAATTTAAATTACACCTCTTGATTCAATATAACAGCTCCTAAATTCTTAGATTTCGATTTAGCTAAATTAGTAAATTTTGACCAAGTGCAGGTTCAATGTTGGTTTATTCATTTTGCAAGGCTTTTTCAACTGGATGTTACGAAATATTATAATTGAAAGCATTAAAAAGTTAAAACAATTACCCAAAAAGTGGTCCTACCATTTTTCAAAATCCAACTTTTTTATATATTCGTTGGGCTTCTTTCTTGCAACTCTTCCATAGTAGTCATTTCTTCTTAAGGGGTCTTTCTGGGAAGAATTTTTCGAAAAACAAATTTTTTTTAAAATATTGTTTTTCATACAAAAAAAAGAGATATAATTTTGAGATTTTTGAGATATATTTATTTAAGTTTAAAGAGTACAAAAATATTTTTTGAATTGTTTCGTTGGGTTTTAATGCTATTACAAATAAAAAAAAAAAAAAAAACATCAAAAAATGACTGCGGGCATGATTTTTGGCATCATCTGAAAAAAAATAGGAAATTATTCCTTGTTGAAGTGGCTATCGTCCGAACTAGAATAATTTTTTTTTAATACCAAGAAATAACGGTGACGGCAGTTTGAAAAAAAAAAATTTGGATTTTTGATGTTAGAAAATCGGGTGAAAATCGGAAAATTTGTCACCGATCAACGCGATTCTAGTTCGGACGATAGCCACTTCAACAAGAAATAATTTGCTGTTTTTTTTTCTTCAGATGATCCTGTAGCCAGAAATGATGTCCGCCGTCATTTTTTTATGTCTTTTTAATTTGTGATGGTATAAAAAACCGACCACAAAATCGAATTTTTGTACTATTTAAAGTTAAATAAACATACCTGAAAAATTTCAAAACGATACATCTTTTCTTTCTATGAAAAAAAAAAATATTTAAAAAAATAATGTTTTTTCGAAAAAATTTTCCCAAAAAAACCCTTTAATTTATTTTGCACAGTTTCAGCACAAACATCTTTTCGTATGTTCTCCTATACTTTGTTTACTTCTTTGGGTTTTAAATAAACGGGTTGCTTGTACTTCTTTCATAATTCGCTTTTCATTACGATCATTTAATATTTTGTCGATACTTCGACAATTAACAATTACACTAGTTTACAAGATTTTTGTCCCCTTAAAAAATTTACTAAGTATGTCATTATTAAGATTCTTTGATATCGAAAAAAAAAATAATAAAATGCCATCAAGTCACATTTTCAAGAAAAATTGAGTTAAAAATTTAAAAAATCCGTATTTTAGTAATTTTTAGAATTTTTTTTTAAAAATAAAGGGATGTCGTAGCGGTCCCAAACGCAGTTCAAATAAATGCTTGAATTCTATACTATAGTTATAAAATATCAGTTAATTAAAACTTTTTTCAAGGTTTGTTGGGGAGACAACAATTTTACTACTCCTACATACCGTTGGTACATTTCATTTATATGGCAGAGGAATGATTCATGAAAAACTCGTTTCATGAATAAATCTTAATAAAATTTACTAATAACATATTATAAAGCTATAGTCTTGGCCTGCTACGAAATTCGGTTGTTTTTAAAAAATTTTCCAAAAGTGGCTAAAATATGGTTATTTTCATTTTTTTAACCCTATTTTTCTCGAAAACTTTACGTGATGGAAAAACACCAATTTTACATTAACGATTAGTTTCAGTTAAAGTGAAAAGTTAAAATTTTTAAACTTCGAATGTATCTTAAAATCGTATGAAATTGCAAGAATTATCACTAAAATTGTACAATTATTACCCCACATCTTTACGTTTTTTACTTTACAAGTATTCCTACCCCTGTCCGATTATTTGTTTAAATCTCTATATTATATATCGCCCAGAGTCTATTAGTGGGATTTTTTGTGTTCCAATTATTTAATTTAATACAATTTCGCTGCAATTATTCAATCTTCTCTTTTCGTTGCTGCAATTACTGAAATCCCTACTTAAGTGGGATCAACCTTAAAAGTGCTCTCTCTATATCCAGTCCCGGGTCGCACTAAGCCAAAAAAAAAAAAAAAAAAAAAACCCCACCCCGAGCTTCTGAAAAACTTCTCGCCAGAAAAACTTTTCCCTGAAAATCTCATTAATAAAATCAAAATTTATCACAACGTTTTGTGTAAGCTTAAATTTTTGTGAATTTTTAAAGGGACTTCTGCGGCGGCGGCGGCGACGTAACCACAGAACTTTTATTTTATTATTTTTCTTCGTCCAGAAAATCCCATCAGTGGCCATAAATCTTCCCCTGGGGCGGATTTCTACCGACTTCATACGTCTCAATATTTGCGTTTTCGCTCGCAAAAAAAAAAGGAAGAAGCCGTGTGGTGGTCATTCGGTTATTAAAAGAACCACTTGCGGAATAAATCTTTCCATTCGGTTGCTCTTCTTATCCTTTGGCCGGGATTCCTTTTCTCGAATTTCCGCCAAGGATTCATTCTTCCATTGGCGTCCCACTACCACTTCCCGGAGGGCTTTTCATAGGGAGAGAACGAGGATCTGGTAAAAATGGAAAAAAGTTGTTCGTTTAAGCTAAACTTGTGCGAGGAGTCCCGAACCGAAATGGACAACGGCCGTATTTTGCGTTATTAGCTCCCGAAAATATCCTTGCGGCAATCAAATAAATTCCAATTGATCTGTTTAACTGCGGCCGACGACGACAACGAGGAGGAAGAGGAGGAGGACGATGACGACGACGAGTGTTATGGCTGTTTGCGTTCGCAAATACCGCCGCCGGATATGGCCCCCCCTTTTTGGTACCGCCCCTGTCGGAACGGGAGCTGTGTCCACTTCTTGGTGATATGTAAAAAATTATGTCAGCACAAAGTTTCTTCCACTCCCTGGACATTTTAATTTTTTTTTTTTTTTTTTTTTTTTAGGGGGGGCTCTCATCGTCTTCTTCCGGAGAAAGAGAGATAAAAATTTCGGCGGTGCCAGGGGGTTGTATACAAAAAATTTTTATTTCTGGGTAAGTGGCTTTTTATGTTGATGGGGACTGAGTCTGGCACGCGGCACGCAGAAATGGGGCCCAGGATCACATTATTATCCAGTGGAGTAGGAGCATCGTCCGGGTATCCTTTGAATTCGAGCGGAAATCTCCTGTGCTCCAAACCTTCGCTGATGCTGTTTAGTGGAACATTTTATGGGGAAAAATTTTGTTTTACCGAGAAAAAACCACGAATCCCATAGAAACGCATTTTATGGTAAATACTTTTGGGCGAAAAAAAAAACAACAACAACGTGCTGAATGTGGTGCGATGTATCCTGTGTGGTGTATTTTAGGTGGAGCACGGCGACGGCTAATGCCGAATAAAGTTCTGATACAAAACGGCCCCCCGGGGGTGCTCCAGACCCAAGGACCCTGGAGTATATTGTACATAATACCACCGATTTACATACGTATGCAAGTTATTCGTGTTTTTGTCTCATAGTCCCTTAAAACATGTATAAAGCCACTTTGGTCCATCCCCCCCTAAGAATTTGTAAGATGCCGAGGAAGCCCAAAACGCGATTTCAGATTTTCCAATTTACAAAGTTTTTGGAAGCTGTTTTGCGATCAAAGACTTCAGCGGGAGTCTAGACGAATCTGAATCTGAAAGAAAAATATATATATATATTGGGAGGGAAAACAGAAGATTTTGAGGTAACAACATCCCCACCATCTGCCTGTTTTCCATTAAATTAGCTTTTTTTTTACTCGCCTGGACCCCAAAAAGTCACTTTGCCCAATTTACCTTTTCTAGGAAAAAAAAAAACAGAAAATATATATTAAAGTACCTTTAAAGATTCGTCCTCTAAAGTGTGTCCGCTAACTTGCCTATACATAGGTTCTGTAGGTTTCTAGATTTGTTGGTATATTCATTCGCGTTGGTTACTACCTAAAAATGGTCCTGGGTATATTAAAGCCTTCAAATTCAAGCACTATCCAAAAAGGAGGCTTTCACCAGGCCAATTCCCACATTTGTAGAATTTCTGGATAAAGTGGGAAACATGGAAAATAGCTGCTTACAAGAGGCAGGTTTCCTGTCGCCAAGACAAAAGGAGGCTCCATTAAAGTGTCATCCTGCATTACATGTCGGACGTGACCTTTACGAACGATGGAGGAGGAAAAATTTAATGTCTATCAGTGGTTATTCGCAGAAACCACATTTACTCTGGATAAAATGGAAAATTGATGCAGACCTGGGACAGGCGATTTTCCTAATTAAAATAGGTTGACAGCCGCCTCAAAGTATCTTCGGGGCTGTCACAGGGCAAAACACCAGCAACAGCAGTAGCAGCAGCTGTGATTTAATATATAAGAAAATATTGACGCAAGACTCCAAATAGCTTTTGGTATCTTTTGTGGGCGGTCCAAGGGGCAGGGTGGAGGGGCGGAAGCCTATTTCGGAAATTCGATAAATCAAACAGCAAACAAACGAATGCCACTCACATGCCAATTTACGGAGCGCAGGTAGTCGATAGATAGATAGATATTTATATACATACATGTACGAGTATTGCTTTCGCAAATATGAGACGAATTAGATTACCTGGCCAATAGGAGGGCAGGAGTGAATTATTTTTGGATGGATATAGTAGAAATGTTCCAATTAAAAAGATGATGGTTCAAGGTGACTCCTGAAGCACAGCAGGTTCTTTCTTATGTAATTTAGGTGAAACCTAAGCACTTTTACTGAATTCCTTCTATACGAGCTGTTTCAGAACCTAGGCAACGTACCTACTGATCCCAATATTCAGCATATTATTGAGGAATCTTTAAGGACTACTTGTAGACGACATTCAGGTAATTAACTAGAACGCTATTATTAGGTTATAGGGTTTCAAATTTTCACGTTTCCGTGTTACTACACTTGATTCGTAAAATAATATCCAATCGTATCAGAATATAGATTTATATTATAAAATATAAATACATAAAATTATAAAACTCATAACTGAGTTTTGGGGAGTATAAAAAAGTTGAAGAAGAAAAATATGTTTTTATTTCTTTGACTTTTTTTAAATTTTAATAAAGCCTCCTCTCTTAAAAAAAAATATTTATAAAGATTTTAAAACAATATTTTTATATACATATTGTATAAACACTTTTTAAGGTACAAAATTCTTTGCAAAAGTGCAATTACAACTAAATGCATCGTGCGATATTTCGTATTTTTTGCCAAAACATATGTCATACTTCAAAATAGAGTACATATAGACTTTTTTTTTGGTTGAGCTCCAAAGTGGTGAATCAAATATGGCGTCCAAACAGTTGCAATTTCATGTATTTTTTTCTTAAAGTGAATCAAAGAGCTTTTAGGATCGCTGATATTAAGCCTGTTATAAAAATAAATAAATTAAAGATGGCGGATCTAATATAGCTGCCAAAAATTTTAAAAATGTCCGCTTGCAAAAGTTTTACAAGGAAATGAAAACATAAAGATTTTGGGGGTTAGTAATTTTAAATTTTCTATCCTGGGCACAAAAGCAAAGTTTTTAAAAAATCATATCGATTTTCTTCACTTGTAAGACGAAGCAATGAGAAATTACCACATATTAATCAGAATCAAAAATCATGTCCACTCGTGTTATTTATCTAATTTTCAATTAAATAAAGGTTATCATTCAAACTATAATCCGCTGATGGATAAGGGTACTGGAGACAATAATTTTTCAACAAAAACCCAAAATTTACTTTTGAAGTTGGATACACAAGATGTTTAGTTTTTTATCGAATTACGAATCCTGAGGAATAATTTTAATTTTATAATCGGGCATCCATTAAAGAAAGGGTATCCAAAATTATATAAATAATGAAAATGATGTGTTTTTAACAATTTGAGGTGTAAGACCGCAGATTTAAATTAATATCTTCATGCAAAATTTCACAAAAATAGATACATAGGGATTTCTGTGATTAAAATTTTTAATTTCAATACTACAGGCTATAAATACTTGAATTTAATTTAAATAAGTACTATATCATGTTTTGTGTCTTATCACATGCATCTATCAAGTGCCATTTCTTGTGTCATCTCATGTCTTATGTCATATATTATGTCATATGTTATGTTATGTGCCACGCCATGTCATATCGTGTCGTGTCATGTCATGTACCATATCATATGTCATTGTAACATGCCAAAGTAAACAAAAGAGGTCACTGAAGCTAAAAAAAAGTAATCTTTCTGTCATAAAAATGTAATGTATATTAGTGTAAAAATGGTGATTCGTGTTAATGTATAGCCTATATCCACCGGGAAGACATAAGGTACTATTACCGTCTAGAAAGACAAAAGCAAGCAAATTTTCCAAAAAAATGCTCCTTTATGAAATATACTTACAAAACTTTTTTCAAAATATTATTTAATTGTTTGATAATACAAAAAAAAAAATAATATTTTTTTCTAATTTCTAGAGGGCGCCAAATTTGAGTGCGCCAAAAATCCTTGTCCCATTGCATTGACAATTCATCTCAGGATTGGCAAGTCTGAAACAAAAAATTCAAAAAGTTCCTTAAAGAAGAACGTTTCGGATAGGGTGAATTACCACTATTAATGAAAAATCGATAAAAAAAATATATACCTATGGTGAATGTTTGAAAAAACGTGTGAAAAACGACTTTCTTTTTATAGTTTTTTCCTTGCCAAATTTTTAGTCCGCAGTTTGAAAAAAAGTCATTTCGAAAAAATCGCGTTTAAAGTTAAAATTCCTGCTTGGAGCCAAGACGCTCGCGGTCACTAAAAGTACCATACCATTAAAACCTTCGAATTTCTTTAAAATATTTTAGAAGGCTATTTTTGGAGGTCTAAGGGGTTGATAAATTTAAAAAAAAGTCGTTTTTTTGAAAATTCTAGACGGTATTAGTAGGTTAAGGTTGCTAACGGTGAAATGATTTTTTTAATCGGATCATTAGATCATTAGTTATTTTAATAAATGTCTTTCAAATTGCATATTTTCCGGGGTATTTCTGGCTGGTAAATAAAAAATTGTAAGGTACACGTAAGTAAGAGGATTAATTTAGTTTTGGAGTTTTTCGAATCCAACTTGGAGGCTAGCATAAATGTACGAAACGCTATTATATGAGCAAAAAATTTCTATATTATATAGTTATTAAATGCACATAAATCAATGATCTGACTACTACAATTTAAAATTAGGCAACTGCAACGATACTGATTTGTTACCCTAACCTCCTGTTAAAAGCGCACGACATTGACGTAATAGGCTCAGATTTTTCATAATTCGTGTGATGGAACGAAACAAACAAAAAATGGTCTCTAAATGAAAGTGGGGAGACAGAAATGTTAAAAAATGAGACAATCTCGAGCGAGTTAACACTACCCATCACGCAGTCCAGGGCAAAGATTAATCGAGCTTCAGTGCGGAGTTGTTCTAGAATTTGCAACGAGAGTAGTTTCGGTCTGTCTATGTAAGGGGCCAATGTGAGGAGATAGGTCCAAAGAATACTCCTAAAAAAGAACTTAAGAAATCTTTTCTGGACCGCCTCAATACGGTTCACCTGATCAATCATCTGCAAAGATTGAGGGAGAACAATTTGAGATTTCTGGAAAATGGAAACCGTGTAAATCTTAGTCCCAAACTCCTGCTCATGCTCGAAAAAACACCGACCCTTCAACTAAACTAGACCGTAGAATGAAAAAGAAAGAAATCTTAGCTTCACCTGCAGGTAATAACAAGGATACTCAAAAATCCTTTAATCTCGTCCCTCAGACAGTCCCCTTCCGGTTGAGTGCTCCCCCACCCCATAGGACTCTAAACCTTTTCTCATGCAAATTGGCGGAATATTTCGAAAATTGATTTCGAATTCCTTTTCAATATTCTAATAAATCGCACAGACAACCACTCCACATCCAGACCAGAGCAAAGATTTTTGGATCCCTCCGCGCGCTAAGAGGGCGAATTTTCTTCACGCAATCGACAAAATCCTTTCGAGAGGACCAGCGAGCGAAGAAGCGTTTCACTTAAGAGGACAGTGCACCGTTCCTCCGCCACGCCACGCCCCCAACCCCACCACCAATCTTAATAAAAGTTCAATGCCACACATCAGACACCCGGCGAGTGGCTCTCTCTAGAACGGATCGATACCTCATTTATGGTATACTAAGTATATACATATATAAGAAAAAATCACAAGAAAAAGTGCCAAGAAGAAATTCTTGAGGATATCGCAAACAAATCTTGAGCCTCGAACTGGATTAGCTGCAAAGCGCGGCGGAAATTGAAATGACTGGCGATTGGGTGGTGGAGGTGTGTTTCATGGGGTGGGGTTACTGTGGGTAAAAGGGGGATAATATTAATAATTCACTTGACACACAATTCCCAACCTGCCGCTGCCGTGTCGTGACGTTCCGTTTCACCTTTCACCTGGTCGCTTTCTAAGACAGTCGCTTCCGCTGTGATTTACTGTCTTATTTTTAACACTGGATAAATCCTCCGGTGGTGGATTAAACTTTTTCGGGGGCTTAGTAGAGCGAAAGGTCGTGCTCCCCCGAATTTTATCTTTTTTTTTTTTTTGTTCCACCCCCCAGAGAAAGGGAAATTCCCCTTTTCGTCCTTTTTTTTTTTTTTTTGTGGGTGAAAACATCTCATTAGTTTTGTCGTCTGAAATAAGCGAACTAATTGAGACAAACTGCCGAGATATGGAAGGGAGCTGACACAAAAGTTTTGCAACGAATGTGTCACTGTTCGGAATGATGACGACGACGTTGGGGGTGGTTTATAAGGGCAAAGAAGGGCTCCAGTGGGAGAACCGGAAGGGGAGGGAGCCCGGTGAGTGAGTGACTGCCTGCTGATAACTTCTGCCCCAATTAACCCACCGGCGTACTTTCCTTTTGCCATTCACAGGAATATAAAACAGGAAGAACTTCTCTCTTGTTTTCCTGTGATAACTTCGCTTCGTTTCGTGCAATGCAGCCCTAAAGTGACGTAAACACTCGAAAGCTTTTAGTAATAAAAAAAAAAAATATTATGGGGTTGGAATCTATTTTAGAAAAAAAATAGAAAAATAAAACCCCCACTATATGTCACCCTGTGCGCTAAAAAGGAAAAGATTGTTGAATGTATCCTCCAGCAACAGAGGCGACAAGCAATTGGGAACGATTTATTTACAGGAATTAGATGATGACGAAGGGCTTGAAAGGGGGAAGGGAGGAGGAAGGTAAAGGGAATATTTTTTTATTTTCCACTCCTTGAAAAATGCAAACAGTCACCTTATTTAATCTGAACTAGAAAACTTAGCTAGCAAACAGTTCGTAATGATTGTAAAACGGAGCGGCAGTAAGAATTTCTTTATACCTATATAAGTTTATACATATTTTCTAGGGTTGGACGAATAATGGGAACGTAAGGGAATTTTTATAGCTTGGCTAAGCATAAGTTTAAGATTTTATTTTAAGAATATATAACTTCGAGTGAACTGGAAGTACTTTGAATTTCAAGAGGGATGGCGCTCGTTATTTTCTATGTTGTTTTGTATGTTTATGAAAGAAAGAGATGTTTACCTTTAAAAAGAAATAACTTATTTAATACTTTTGGTTAAACAAAACTTTAATTTCAATTTATCTCGATTTTATGGCAAAGGATATGCAATTAAGAAAATTATCAGTTTATTTCAAGCTTTTATTTTATTCTTCTTAGCGCATTTTAAATAAAAGCGTGGCACCAAAATAACAACAAAATTAAATCGACATTTCCAAAATCGGCTTAGTATTGAATTTAAATTAAATTGGATTATAAAATACCCCAAGATCTAAAATGAATAGAATATAAATTTTAACTACACAAAACCTGCCTGATATTAGATTCGTTTTTTTCGAAATCAAATCCGGATCAGATTCTGTCGTAAATCTTGAATTGAATTGAAATTTATTTAAAGTAAGCCAGAGTAAATATCTTTAACTTAGCGAAAAGACTTGATACCTCGGTGTAGAAAATTTAATCCAAAAATTTAGTCAATACAAAAATTTGGCAATTTGACGTGGTTTTCAAGAATTTTAAAATTTTGCTATATAAAGAGTGTCCGAAAACCGGCTAACATTTTGAATGTGGAATGATTTTCGTTGTATCAAATATTAAATGCTGAATTTTCATAGTTGTTATCAGCAAGCTTTGAGGTTAAATTATGGTAGGTACATTTTACAATAGAACAATGCATAGAAATTGTGAGAATTCACTACCGAAATGGTTAGGATTTTGCAAAGATGATTTTCCGGGGAGAAGTAAATTAGTCACCCAGATCATGCGATTTAACACCATTACACTTTTTTCTATCGGGATTTTTGAAGGGGTAAGTGCATGCAAATAATTCATAGACCATTCCGGAGTTGATGGAAATTCGACGTGTTATTGACCATATTCTATGTTGAAATAAAAACATTTCCACAGTTCAAAGATTCATTAAGGAGTTATTCTACTTAAAGCCCGGAATAAGTGGTCTTTTTAACAGTTATCATTTTGAAATTTTGTATTTCTTTTGGTTTGAAAATTATATTTTCATTGATAAAAAGAATTATAAAAACAAAATGGCCAACATTGTAGTGCAGCTAAATGAAAAAAATGCAAAAAACTACTAGACAGATTTATTTGAAATTTTGTGCAAATACTTATTTACTATTTATCTACTGCACGGACCATAGATTGGAGCAAAAAACATTTTTTTGACAATATGGCAACACAATTTTAATTAAAAAAATGTCGAAAATCAACGTTTTTTTTTTCTAAATTGTACCAAATTGCAAAAAAAAAAAAATTATTTTGACTTAAAGTGAGATCAGTGCAGTAGCTTATTCTCAAAACTAGTAAAATTTTTCTTTTGTATTTTTTATTACAGATGAATATTTTTTTGCTACAATTTTAGTAGGTCCAAAACGTTTTCCATTTTGCTGCACTACAGCGTTGGGCTCAGCAGCCGCCATTTTTTTTTTTATAATTTTTTGTATCAATGAAAATATGATATTCAAACCTAAATAAAAAAGCATACAAAATTTCAAAACGATATCTGCTGTAGTACTTTTTTAATACCAGTTACTTTTTTTCGGGCTATAGGTAGAATAATTAATTCAACTCAATGCAAATGCTATTTAGTTCAAAAGTAATAAAATGTATCGTTTAGGACATATGTACAATTTTTTTTGTTTTAAATTTATAATAAATTTACTAAATTACTAGAAAAAGATCCGTCCCAAGTTTGAAACTTCAATTACCTTACCATTTTTGAATAACAAAATATCAAACTTAATAATTTTTTAAAATGTTATTTTGTTCTTTATTTATCTATTACTAGCTGGCCCGGCAGACGTTGTACTGCCCTTTCCGCTTCATTTTCATTATGCCCTGTGCGTCGACCAATATTTGATCGTCTTCTTTCTTTTCGCATGTTTCTACAAATAATACCATTAATATAAGAAAACAGTGTTTCCGTTTCATATCTCTAATTAATTTATTGAACAAACTTACACGTTGTTTAATATTAAGTAAACCGTTTTACACTTCACAAATATTGGAAAATTACCCGGTTTCCCCCGGCGGCGGCGTTGGGTAAATACTTACTAATTAAAGACTTCTCAAATGTTCTAGTTTGTTATATCCTAGAAATTGATTCAACCCAAAAACCCCTTTATGGATCCGCCATCTTGAATGTCCAAATTTTGATAATATTTAAAATTAGTGGCATTAACACAATTATTGTACCAAATTTCTTTAAAACCCGTTGAAATCGAGAAATTTTTTTTTATATATTATATTGGGTCCGCCATTTTGGATCTAGAAATTTTGATAATTCGATAATGGTCAGAATTAGGGGCACCAAAAAAATCGTACTAATTTTCATGAATATCCGTTGAAGTCGAGAAATTTGCATCACCATATTGGATCCGCAATCTTGGATTTGGAAATTTTAAAAACATTAAAATTAGTGGCCTCAGAATAATTATAGTACTAATTTACATTAAAATCCGTTGAAATTGAGAAATTGTTGGTCTTGGATTTGGAAATCTCGATAATATTCTAAATTAGTTGCCTCAGAATAACCATTGTACTAATTTTCATTAAAATCCGTTGTAATCAAGACATTTTAGTCACCATGTTGGATTCGCCATCTTGGATTTGTAAATTTTGATAATATTCAAAATCAGTGACCTCAAAACAATAATTGTACTAATTTTCTTTAAAATCCGTTGAAATCGAGAACGCGCGAATTGTCAGACTCGCGAAGTTAAAATAGTCGTTAAGTTTCCTGAAATTATCCAATGTTCTACTCAATTTTCTTAACTTTTCTTTCCGTAAGAACCTTCTACAAAGTATTAGACAACTTAAAAAAAAAAAAAAAATTAATAAAATCGGTAAAGTCGTTCTCAAGTTATTGCGTGACCAACGGAAACAGGGGTTCATTTTTATATATATAGATTGTTTAGAATTTTCTGACTGATCTTTGATATAATTTATTGGGAGAACTTATGTACTTTTATTAACTAATATTTTATTAAAGTTGAGGAAAAAATTTAAAAGTTCAGAATGTTAAATAAAACTAAACTAAATTTCCACCAAAATAAATATACATATGTGTTTCCTATTAAAAATATATAAGTTCTATAAAATCTACTCATAATATACTACTTTATATGCTTAAAAGTGTCTAAGTTTACAAAGGAAGGAATTATTAAGGTATTGATATCACTTACCAAATTTTAATCATGCCGCGAAGAAGGTAATTTTGTAAATTATGGTTGTTCATCCTTGCTTCCATAGAAATAACTTTTACCAAATTTTAATTTTGAAAAAAACGGACAAGTGCGAGTAGGACTTGTTTCCCGAGGGTTTAATACCATTATGTAGGGTGTTAACAAATTGGGTCTGAGATGATATCCAAATTTCACCGCTAATAAATAATTTTGTATAGGAAATTGATTTTTTCCAGATAGAATTAGAAATTAATTTTTTTTTAGATTTGCCTTGCTTCGTGCCAAATTTCAAAATTCTATGTCAACGGGAAGTACCCTATAATTTTGATATATCAGTTAGTCAGTGAATTAGTCTGTGAGTATGAAAATATACTTTGAAATGCCGTATCTTTTTATTGCATTGATTTAGAAACTTGAATTTACATACATGACTATGAGATTGTTTGGTTTTAATTTCAACCATTAAAAATTTAAATAAACTCTTTCAATGACGATTGCTCAATTGAAAAATGTTAAATTAAAGAGCAGTTTTAACTGGGCCCGTCCTTTTATTAATTTTTTTCAAGAGGTACCTAACAACAACAAAAAATAAACCCGAATGCAGGAGCAATAATTTAAGCTCTACTTCATAAACTTTGAATAGCTTTTGACCTCAGCAGTTTCATGGGCTTGACCGTGTATCCCACATGACCGCACAAAATCACATCCTAATCTTTTTTTAATCCACCAAATGCGAAACCAATTCCTCCGCCCCTCTACATCATAGTGCAAAAACATGGAACCCTTTTGCCTACGTCCATTCGGCAGCGCAAAAAAAAACCCTTAATTGCTAATTACGTCAGAGCGGGCAAAAACCATTAAAGAGTAATTTACTGGTCTCTTAGGGCAAATTAATTTCATTCCGCGACTGATGCCCCCGGCCACAAGTCAACCGAGGCAAATAAATATTATCCGTGATTGACCGGGAGTGGGATGCATTTATCAGGGGGGGTGTATAAAAAATTAACTTTAATTCTATTAAAAAAAAAAAAAACACAACGTCCCGCGTATATGTAGGACTGCAATAATGTGAATCATTTTTGTGCCAGAAGGGTTTAATTAATACCATAGCCCCACTCATAAGCCTTTTCGGTGGGGGAGGAAAAAAGGTGCCATTCACTTCGAATTGGAGCTCTGTTTTCTGCTCTGAACGGCAGCTGCCCGGGCGGTATAGTGGTGGCGAATTTTTGATAGATTCCGTTCAGAGCAATTAAGGACCCCGCCCCCTGGGGGGTGGGAGGGAATAAATTAATTGCAGATTTTGGTGAAGCAATATCGCTGCCGTTGAAGCGAAAGAATACTTCTGATCGGATCGATTTTATGAGTCCACCTCCTGCTTTTTGTGGGGTAGCTTTTCAGGGCACTTCTGGTCGAAACACTGTCGGACCGAAAAGACATTGAAATCTCTCTCACGTCCCGGAATGACCACTACCCGGGAGTGAAGGTGGGAAAACAATCCCGACATGGACATGGGACACTTTACATGATACCACCTCCCCCCACTTCACTATGGGGAGCAGTTGTGCTTTCATGAAAGTGAAATTATTAAAGACATCCGGGACTGTGGGAACTCTGATGCTTCATACTGCTCACAATTTCTGGCAACAGATGTTTAAAGCCAATGAAAGTGGGCTGGACCAGAATAGGGGAGGTGTATTCACCTCCAGCAAACCCATCCCAAATCTAACCTATACTATATATAGAGTATAAGGACGAACTTATATCACGAAAAGTAAGTAGTTCGGTTTGAGTTTTACTTTATTGCAAGCAATATCTGTTCGGATAACGATGGCAGTCCAACCACACACTATCTGGATTCGAGGTGATGGTAATTACTCCCTCGGGAATCGACTCACTAAAATTCCCAAAATGCCAGAAGGCAACGTCGTCGTCGTCGTCGTGTAAGACAACTTCGGTTACAATTTGAATATTCGAACTTCGGTTTTGCAAACACCTCAACGAGAAAACGAACGACATTGTTATTTTGTTATCTGAATGCTTGCTCTTGTCGAGGAAAAGTTTGTTTATTAAAAGTTTAACGTGTCTCTCGGCTTGCCAGTTTCAAAGGAATATTTTAACATGCTGCGAAGGAAGAAAGGACAAAGTATTTCATTATTAAATGTTCCCATACCTTACAGCTTACATTATTTTACATCAACGGAAAGTTTTTCTGGATCCTCTGCACGATTTTCCACATAAGCGAAAAGTTTATTTATTGACATTAACAGTGTAGATACATAATTTGAAAATGTATTACAATACTTTTACTTTAAATATGGAAAAGATAATATACAGAATGATGGAAAACACAGAAACTATGTTGAACTGAGATGAAAGATAATATTCATAGAAAGGATGAAACGTAGAAATGACAAAAACCAGAGTCCGAGGTCCGTTAACCTCTATTACGTCAGGTTCAAGGGCATTTCAAAGTCAAATTGAGAAAAATACTCTATATAATTCTGAAAAATAAGATATATAGGTTTTTGAGACGCTGAATCTGAATTTGTAGTTTTTTTTTAATTCCTCAAGGTCAGCCAGAGGTAATTTGAAAGACAATCCAAGGTCAAATTAAAAAAGGGGCGTGTATTGCATCCCAACCACTAAATATAAGGGTTTTTGGATCGTTGATTCCAAATTCTGGGCCAATTTAACCTCTCAAGGTCAACTAAATGTTATTTTAAGGTCAGTTGTAAGTTAGCTTAAGTTGAGAAATGGCAACGCGACATATACCAGCCACAGCGCATATAGGTTTCTTGCGGTTGTGGAATTTCAATAAAGGGGTCCGTTTAACCTTAAAACGTTAGATAGAGGTCATTTTAACCCATTAAGTCCCAAATGTCAGCTTGTTCGCCGCTGCGTTCGGCCGCTATATTTTTAGTGAAAATAGTGTCTGAAAAATATGTGACACACTAATTCCGACGCAAAATTTAATGATCTTTCAGAATCTGACCTCAAAATTTGCAACAAATGTGTGGTTCAAAAGTTGTAAACTAATTTATGCAAAAAAACGTGATTTTGAAAAAAAAAATTTCTGGTTTTTCCAATTTTCCACAAGGAAATCATTTGAAATTTCATTGTTTTCGTGCAAATATCGTGGTCTTGACTCCCAAAGTATAAGCTCCCGTTGTTTAAATGAAGGATTTTAATGTTTAAGCACACAAAATGGCGGTCGGGACACGAAAAGATGAGAAAAAGCTTTCGGAATTTTTTACTCAAAAACAAAGGGTTTTAGAGAAAAATTTTATTGAACAAAAAGTGCTTAGAATTTCAGAATTTCAGAATTTTTCAAGCAATTTTTGGATTTTTGGATTTGATCATTTTTTGAAAAATCCAAAAATCTCATCAAAAATTCTGAAAAAATTCACACGTGTTCCACAATCAATTCTAAGCACTTTTTGTTCTATAATATTTTTCTCTAAAACCCTGATTTCCTTGTGGAAAATTGGAAAAACCAGAAATTTTTTTTTTCAAAATCACGTTTTTTTGCATAAATTAGTTTACAACTTTTGAACCACACATTTGTTGCAAATTTTGAGGTCAGATTCTGAAAGATCATTAAATTTTGCGTCGGAATTAGTGTGTCACATATTTTTCAGACACTATTTTCACTAAAAATATAGCGGCCGAACGCAGCGGCGAAAAAGCATTTGGGACTTAATGGGTTAAGCAAATCATTAAGCCAACATCTTTGATTGAGGAATTTTCGAATTTGGACTTTAGATTCGTGATCAGCTACCCCTAAGTAAAAAGTTTCGCATGAACTGTTCATGAACCTAATGCCGCCATATTGGAACCTCCATCTTGGATTCAAGAATTCTCGATCAGCGACCCCAGAAACCCCCGAGTAAAAAATTTTACATGAATAACTCAATTTTGCAGGAATTTTATTTATTGGATTTGTCTCAATTTGACCTTGAAATGACCTTGAATCTGACATTATAGTGGTTTAAGGTCCACGGATTCGGGTTCAGAGCGTTATATAAGAATAAAGCAGGCTGGTCAAATAGGCATTAACTTTCTTTTTTTTTGTAAACCTGTGTAATTAGTGTAGGAGGTGAAAGGACGTAAATTTGTGTCACTCGATAAAATGCTATTCTGTGAAATGACGAAAATACTGACCCTAACTAAACTTTAAAATCGTTTACACACTTAGCTATAAATCAAATAATAACTTCCTTTCTTATCTTTAATCTGATTTAAAAAGAATAGTAGTTTTCTACAACTTAATAACTATTTATGGTACATTTTAAAAAGCAATACATGACGGCCTTTTAAATTCCATGGAAAGAAATAAATCCAATTTTGCACTACGCTAGATAATATGCTGAGTATTTCAGAAGCATTACTTAGCATTAACTGTGCAATTCAGCTATTACTCTTATTAAGCTGAATTCATCATGCAAAATATTTATTATTTATACCCATGCAAAATATATTGCAATTATTGCACCATTAAAATTCTGTTCATAAAACCCCATTTTAGTTCTAAACATTAAAAACTAATGAAGAGCAAAATTGAGACCCCTGCGGCACATCATACTTTATTGCATCAACAAGTTCCACATTGGCGTAATTCAGTGAGTAAAGTCGTTAAATACCTTCGTAATTCCCAGTCCATTGGCTTATTTTGGAAATGAAATCCCAAAAGGTGTTTTTTCCCTTCAAGCTATATCTCTGTTCTGTCGTCGTCGTCGTCAGCACATTTTCGAAAAATAGCGCTCGCGGTGAGACCAAAATTTAATATCCCTGATTGCATATAACCCGACCCCAGTCCTCGAAATGAGGCAAATGTCTGCACCTATGGAGAGAGTCGCGCTCATAATTTACGGGGTGGTGGATAGCTCATGCGGTGTTGATGCAGTCATCTTTCATCTCAGGTGATATGAATTTATCATTACAACGAATTTCACCAGGAAATGCCCTGACATGACCCCTTTTTTCAGCTTAACAAACGTGTAAGAGTTGAACGAAGTGTGCAAGTTCCTTCTCACATTATGTATAGTTTTTTTTTTTATGTCCTTCTTCATTTTTCGCTACCTTCTAACCCTTGTGTTATTTTTTGTGTTTTTCATTTTCGCCCTTTTTCGCCAGTGAGCAACGTTTTTCCCCGTGTTCTGGTCACACTGTATCCAGGTGGATGGAATTCATGAATAAAATATTTTTCACCTGAGCGTACGGAAGATTTTTGTGAGGCCGAAGAGTAGTGCACTCTGCTAGTTAGACTTTTTCTTATATTCTCGGAAGATGCCTTTTGACACAGATCTGAGTGGGTTAAAAAAAGGACAATTAGGCGAAAAAAAATTATATATTTTTTTTTTTTAAAGGTGAAAAATTCGATGAATGCATTTCTATTTTTCAGGCAAAAAACTTCTGAGAGCAATTCGAGAGAAATTAACTTGAAAAGACGTCCTCGACCAATACAATTGGCCACTCGCTTAGTTCAAGAATTAAAGAGGGAAAGTTTCTTCAATTGAGTCCACCTCACAAAAGGGTTGAAGAAGGACGGTCTTCTTTGAGAAATTACAGACCTCTAAAGTATCCCTTTCAAAAGCGCATACATACATCTACGGGGGGGCCCCCGTGAAAGGATCCAATCTCCTTGAAAGTGAGGGCTCCTTAAGATCCTTCTTTGCCTTGAGAAAAATGGCTCCTTAAAGCGCACTGCCCGCCTGCACCTGATTCGTCTAGACATCAAATGTCTGTTAACTTCCATTGCATAAACGGAGCGAAAAGGGTTTTCACTTTTCCTCCCTCTAAACGAAATTCATGCGGGAAGGGGCAAATGGTTTGGTTACACCCTGCCCCCGAAGGAGCATACAGACAGACAGACAGACAGGAATCAGGACCTCGACTTGCCCTCAGGATGCAATGGATGCGGAACTGAGATATGGCACGTCCATGAAATTCTGTCGAGTTGAAAAGATAATGCAAATAGCGGAAGGTGTTTTCCTACGAGCCCTCTACTGCTCCCTGTTATATATGTATAAGCAGCCTCCAAACGAGAGGAGGACGTTGACGACGTTACCGTCCCGACGCCATCCCCCATCACCGTCAAGTTGTCGCAAATTTCGAAATTTCCGATTTATATTTTGACTGTGGCGGAGAGGCGGAAACGTCCCAAGAACCAAGACGTCTTTCACAATTGCTTAAGACTTTTAGGGGAACTAAATAGCATAAATCTTTCTGCTTTAGGAAAGGAAACCTGTCGTATTGTGTGTGTACTGGGGTACTAAGCAGGTGGGGTCCCGCAGGGGACGTAGCATGGGGCTTTGTTTAACTTTTAAAGCTCAAAAGTCTGCAAAAAAAAAAAAAAAAACAAAAAAAAAAACAAAAAAAAAAAAGGAAAACTTTATAGCGCTCAAACCACCCCCTCAGTGTTTTTCCTGGGGCGAGGTAATTGTGCGGTAATTAAGCCGGACATAAAAGGTACACTCCCCTCCCCCCTGACTTCACTTAGAAGTCTCCTGCGGGAGCACTAGGGAACTTGTGGTGTTGTGCCAGCGCTAATAGTTATGCCTCGTGCAAATACAGTTCTTTCCAATGACGGGGGCTGTTTACATTATTCTGTTCGAGTTGAGCGCTTTTACGGTCTTTGCGCGTTCCGCACCGCATTTTTGTTTCACTATTTACCCGCCTGGCCGCCTTTGAGCTCTGTATAACCGACCCGCCCCGATTTACTCTATCCCCATACTCCTTCAGAAGGTCATGCAGGTATTTGCTCGTCCATTGTTTAAACATTTTTTAAGGTAATTTTTATGCGGTTCCAGTCGTGTGAAAATTTTCGTGATGAATTTGCAATTATTGTCTAAAGTGAGAGGAGAATTTTTGCATATTTTATCGAATTTACAATTCTTTTCACTTTCGACAAATTGTTATCGAATAATTAATCGCTTGATGAATTTTTTATGAAAAATAGCGTGCGGGTCTTAGTAGCTTTTTTTGTTTGTTTTACTATTAAAAAGAATGCACATTATCCTAATTATTACCCTTTTAATTCATTTATGCCTAGTTCTTGTTTAGGGGCAATTATCAGTGTTTTTGGTTTCCTTAACAATTCCAAATATATCCCTTTATTGCTGCGATCATTTTCGATCGTTTCAACATGTTCCAAATATACGACAGATATCTTAAGGGGTCTGAAAGTTGCGTACTTTTTAATTTTTCATTAATTTTATTGATCGTTTCAACGTGGTCCAAATTTCCAATAATTTCAGTGTCCTCTATATGAGCTACAAAATCCAGAAAGTAGTGGTATTTGCTGATCGTTTCAACTTAGTCCAAAATCTCTATGCTTACACGTTGCGATCTTTTTCGATCGTTTCAACATGGTCTATTCTAAATAAATAATGAACAGCTTTTAATATTTATACGTTGCGATATTTATCAATCGTTTCAACGTGATCTTAATGTTTGACAGACTCCTAATTATTTTATTGTAGTCTTCTAAATCTGTCCACTTAAACGTTGCGATCATTTTCCATCGTTTCAACGCTTTTAATATGTTTACGTTGCGATCTTAATCGACCGTTTCAACAACATGATCAAAATAAGTGGACGATCCAAAGTGATGATCTCAATTATCATCAAAGTATAAATTTCCTACGTAATGATCCCAAAAGGTAATCAATATTACGCAAAGCAAAATCACCTTCCAACAGATTCCTTCTAACTTCCAGTTTGCTCCCCTATCTGAAAAGAAACGAAAGAAAAAAAAACGATTTAATCAAAGATTCCTTAAAAACACCAATAAATCGCTCCATGATCAGCAACACAAGCCAAAAAGCAATCAACAAAACCATTTTCCCTCGGCATTTTCTTCCCAGTCAGAACAGAAAACGGCAAAGACCCCTGTCTTTTTGTAAAGTGCCTGTTATAGCACTTTAAGAGGGTTAAATCGGTACTGAGGGTTCGCACATCATACGGCCATACATCACCTGAGCTCTAGCGGTCTTCGTTTATGTTTTACCTTCATGTGTAAACCGTTTGAATACTTCTGTCATACTGAGATACCTCTAGGGAATTGTTATTTCCCCTATTCAGCAATTTAAACTACGCATGCTCCGTACAATGTAGCGGTATAGCTGAATTATCAGCGTCTACGAGACGTGGAGAAGTGTTTTTCGACTTTCCAGTGGCGGCATCGCGCGCTGTGCTGCTCCGAGAAGCCGCCGCTTCTCCAGTTAACTTCAGTTGCAGTTCGCACGTACGGAAAGTATGTTGGGTATCGCGGACGTCATTCAGTCACCATAGCCCTTCAGTTACTTTCTTAAAAGGGTTTCTGTGCTGTCTGGGCAGCAGCAGCAGCAGCAGCATCAGCAGCCAGGAGTAGTAAGCTGCTCCTTCTTCTTCCAGGCTGCTCTCTGATGCGTCTGCTTGATCCTAATCGGAATAGAACTCTAGATCCGGTAGCTAGGGTCACTCTGCAGCGGTTGACCGTTTTGTATTTTATATATATAGTTTTTTTGTAATATTGTGCCAGATGCCCTGGAACCTTCGCTTGTCGGGCGGTAGTGTTCTGTGTGCTCTCGGTATATCTCAAAAACTGATGATGAAGACGTGAACTCGTGAACCTTCCACAAATCGATTCTTCGGCTGATACACGCTCATCGGCTGACCCCTTCGACTCCGTGCTGCTGGGATCTGTCACCCATCAGCTGTTCGGATGTCAATTCCTATACATCTCGATTCCTGACAAGACCTCCGGAGTGAAGAAAAAATTATAATAATTTTTTTTTTTTCAAAAAAAATAATTTTTTTTTTTTTAATTTTACTGTGCTTCAAGTGCGAAGTGGTCAAGGATAAAAAAAATAAAAATTTTTAGCTGGGGCGGTGTGTTGCCCGATTGCATAATTTCTAAAAATAGTGAGTGCTCGCAGCATCCACAGTAACAGCAGCAGCGGCAGCAACAGCAACAACACCAGCGGCATCTTTGTGTTTTGCCAAACATTTGCGAATAATTTTTTTTGTTTGTGTGTTTCTCTGTTTTTTGTTTATTCGGTCGTGTGAGATAGGTGTGTTTGTTTGTGGTTGCGTTCACACAATCTGTTTGGTGGTGCCCCACCGTCGAGAGAAAAAATAAAATAAAATAAAATAAACGTCTGGCCGGCAAAAGTTCCAGAGCGGTCGCGGCACGATCATAGAACGATCGGGGTCTCGATTGCCGAACGTGCAACCAGGAACCAGTTTTGTGTGATTTATTTGGAAGACCGCGCTCTCGCCTATGTGGGACACAAAAGAAGAGAATACGTATTATTCTTTTTTGTTATATTCGCTGGATTAGAGTTCGTTTTCGCCGGGACTGACGAGACCCAGCGAAGCGAACGACAACGACAACTTTTAAGACCCAAAAATCTGGGTCAAGCCCCCCCTAGAAGAAGAAGCCGCTCAACAAAAACACACCGTCAATGAGCCTCTTATGCGGGTAAGAAAATTAGTCTTTGTTGTTCTCCCCCCACCCTCCCAAGTCAATTTGCATACAACATTTACAGTTCAGTGACACAAACCAACCGGCGGAAGTTGTTAGATGCACTAAATATGGACTCTGGACATTTTTGTGAACATTGCCCATTTTTAGCGACACAACCGGCTGTCCGAAATGTTGAACTGTTCAGTACCATATACGAATTTGACTTTTTTGGATTTTTGGAAAATGTGAAAGGCCCAACCGCTTTATGGTTGGAATTCCAAATCTAACTAGGGAGAAAATTAATAACTATGTACCCCAATATTACATAATCATTTAGTAAAAATCCCTTACCCTAATGTTTTCAAGGTACTGAATCCATTTCTGCGGTTATTCATTATCTAGGTTGTCAAGGGGTGAAAATAAAAAGGGGTTGTTTTCTGCAAATCATAGATATCAGTTGAATATCATTTCGTATGGCTTAAAGGGCGTTGAATTCGTTTTTGGGGTACTTTTATATCTAGGGTTTGACGGAATGAAAATAGAAGGGTTAGTTTATCGATAATTATAGAAAACATATAAAACAATGTATATTTTGCTGTTTTTGAAAAAACTAGCACTCTTTTTCAAACTTTTAATTCAACATCAAAGTATATACATACGAGGTTTGTTCAAAAAATACGTAGACTGTTTTAATTGCGCGGGCCCAGTTGGTTCCAGGGAAATCCGCTTGGTGTCGTCTTCTTCGTACAGATCAGTTGATTACAAGGCAATTTTTTGATTGCAAATATCATTATTGGTTGATTAGCTACACTGTTGTTTATTAAGTGTGTTTTGTTTCGTTTGGCTGATTTTAGAATGAGTGACTTGTACGAGCAATTCAGTTCAATTCTCAGCTCTCAGAACACGCGAGTTTTTGGCCAAACACTCGATCACTGTTCTTCCCCACCCACCCTAGTCACCTGACCTCGCTCCTTGTGATTTCTTCTTGTTCCCCAAACTCAAAAGACCTTTAAAGGGAAGAAGATTGGGGACGATTCCTGAGATTGAAGTAAATGCGACGAAAGAGCTGAAGAACATCACAGAAGAAGCATTCCAGGACTGTTTCCAAAAGTGAAAACATCGTTGGGATCAATTTGTACAACTTCTAAATAAAGTATATTTTCTTTTATAACGTCAGTCTACGTATTTTTTCAACAGACCTTGTATAATATTACCCAAAAAAATTCACGTTTTCAACCCCTGCATAAATAGTAATCACAGAAATGTATCCAACACTCAAAAATACAAATATATAAGAAGTGATACACATCTTGCTATTGTTGGTCAATTTCAAAAAAACTATTCTCTATATTTTCACCCCTTCAATTCCTAGGTAAAAAAAATAGCTTCATAAACGAATTCAACGCCCTGTAAAATGTTAAGATTGATAAATGATGATTTTTTATCTTATAAAAGTCTGTCTTTTTTAACCACATTAACAACAGTTTTTGCCTTAATATTAATTTAATATTGGCACTCGAATAGAAATGTATATCTATAGAAAAAAAATTTAAGATACATTTATATACTATATTTAGAGTGTTTTGTAGTTTTGCCGTTCTAAGAAATATAATAGTATAATTAAAAAATAAAATAGGAAACTAAAAATTCGAGAAATTTATGCTGTACAGTAAAATATTAGTAAGATTTTATTACAAACTGAATAAGTTTTCTATACCTACATCAAGTATTTTATTATTATTGTGAAATTTAATTTTACAATTTCCTTGGGTCAGTAACCAATTTTTTTACCAGTCCGAGGTGTAGGTAGCACACTCTGCAGGCGGTTTCTGGCATTTTTATAGCTCGATTTCAGTATCGCCCCAAATTCGCTCCCTGGAATTGAGATAATTTCCTGAGGAAATTGCACAATGCGCTCGTCAGCCAGAAATATTTACTTTCGTCCGATCTTCTGCCTCATCGTGGCGGCGGGCGATTATCCGCTCTCGACCCCGTTCCCGGAACTCCAGCCAATTACCTCGATCCAAATGCGGCTCCCCAGCTTCACGTGATAGAATTCAATAAAAAGAATTTATTTATGAAAATTTCCTTCCAAAACCTGATCAGCCACAATAACCGAAAAAAATTACAAAAGAGGTAAAACACCCGGCTGAGGATGTCCATGGCATTAAATACATTTCCCCAATTTAATTCCATTAAAAATTGTGTTTTAATTTTATTTCCTACATTAATTTCCCAATTCACTTGTTTTACGGCCCTACATTTTGACGGAGCGAGGGGCAAGACAGCAGGAGGGGACAAAATGCAATTGGGCCATTCCTGAAATATGCGTAGATTCTTATTTAGGGCGGGACGTGTGCGTAAAGCCGAGCAGCAGGTCAATAATGAACCTATGTATAAAGAGCAGCACATATAAAGACGGAACCGGAGTAATTCATGCAATCAATTTTCCCCCTTTCAATGGCACTCTCCCCCTCGGAAGTAAATTGGAACAAACGGCTTCGTCGGGCCTGGTAATTGTTCACAGCTCTCCTTATTTAGTGCAGATGTTTCCCCCTAACCTAAACCCAATAGCCCTTAGCTATTTATTAAGGAAATGCAATGATTCCCGGAAATTTACAACTAGATTCGAAGGATCGGCTCAATTGAATTTATTATGGATTAGGAGAAAATGTTCGATTCTGGAGTAGAATTCAAGCATAAGATAGTTATTGCTAGATGCATACATTTTTAGAAAATTTAGGTAGTTTTGCGTTTTTACTTACTTAAGTTAGATACATATTTAAAAAAAAAAAATTAAATCAGGCTTGGACATATATGTATAGTTTATATATACATTGAGTTTAGGTTCTATCGTTTTCTACTCTGAAAATCATTTAATTTAAAACCCATGTCAAGGGGGTTTTGAAGAAAAAATAAAAATCCGCCACTTTTGGGGCGGCCGCCATGTTGGATTTAGAACTATATTAAATACACTATATTGTACTGTCACGTGATTTACTTAAGTCTGTCAAATTGCATCAAAATCGGATATTAAGAAGTGAGCTGAAATTCGAGTACAAATTTTGAACCTGAACTACATACATACGAAAAGTAACCCTCATAACTTTAATATTCTTTATTGAAATTATTTATGCCCTATACAATTTTTACTCCTTAAAAATAAAGTGCAGACCAACTACGTAACAAATCCATAAATATGAAATATTCTGTGGGATCTACGTTTTTGTAAAAAATTATCTTAAAATATGTACTAGAATACTAAAAATAAAAACTCAAAATTTCGTCAAACTAGATGAAATCGTTCTTTAGTATTAACGTTACAAACTTACATGCACGCATACCTACAATAAAAGTAATTTACACAAGTAGGTGAAACATATTTGAAAATATTACAATATCAATTTTTATAATAATTTAATACAAGAAATATAATAATATTACATACCATTATATATCGAATAAGGGCTGACCACGATCGCCCTACGTTTGAATCAATTTATAAATATATGCCCACATAAATTGGTTCAGCCGTGATGCAGCCGAGGTGCAGCCGTTGTCGTTTAAACTTTAGTTCGGTTTTCATACGGCCGAGGTGCAGCCATTGTTCGTTTTTACTCGTGTTACCCAAAAAATCAATTGAAAACAAGCTATACCATACCAAGTATAAAAAAAGCATATTACATATACTTTGCAAACTAGAATAGAATATTGCGAAAACCACTAAACTGAACCGATTTCCTTGTACTTTTGTGTCGAACCATTTTTGTTTTATTATTTTGTTTTTATTAACTTTTTAATTAGTTTTACTTTAATAATTCTGATACAATATAAGGAAATGGTCATTTCAAATAATCCTTAAAAAAATTACAAAACCAAGATTATATTACATCATAAACCGTCGTTTGAATTGGAAAGTAATAGCCAATGCATAAAAATTTCCAAAATCTTAATTTATCACCTTATCGAACGAGGCTCAAATATATAAAAAATAATAAAAACAAATTGGATGTGTGGGAGTTGAAGAATTTAACTGAAAAAAGGCAAGCAAGCAGACATGCTAATTAGCAGTGCCGTCAGCAAAACCAGAAATCCGCGCTAATCTAAACAAGAAGGAACAGCAAAAACATTTTAAGAAGACATTTCGATTGACCATGTTAATTTGAAAAGAGGCATCAAGAATCTATTTCGAAGGGGTTAATATCTTTATTAAACAAATATCGTCCACAACTGCACACGTGCACATATTGTGCTTTTTTTATAATATATTCATATAAGCTATAGTTTTTAGTAAAAAAAAATAATAATAATAAATTCCGAATTTCGATCTTGTTTTAAAATGATTTTGATTTTTTTTTTTTAGAAGATCCAAATAGACCCTGAGATCCGAATTCAACATCCAGAGTTTTATACAGATCATGGATCTGGATTTTTAGAGATATGACAATTAGTTTTAAGTTGTAAACAATTTCACCTGAGATGTTAATAGTTTTACTTGTCTGACTTATACAGGGTGTCCCATAAGAATGCTGAGAAATCGTGAAAATGTAAATACTTTTTAATAAAAGGAAAGTCGTAATTTGCATGGCTATTTTGTGCATTTCAAACCCTATTTTGCTAAAAAACGTAATGTGATAGATAAAAAGCCGAGTTCAGATTCATAAATAGGAGGTTCCAAACTCCCATAATCGGCTATAAAAACCGAGAAAGCGAATGCCTGTGTTTTTAATAAATGTTATTTATTTTAGGCAAAGTTGTATTGACTACAAAACTTTTTCTACAAATTTTATTTAATACTGAAATGATCTTAAATTTTAAGGGGTAATATAGTAGTGGAGTTTGTTTTTATGTAAATTGTTTAATAAAATGTAATTCAGTTTTGTGTAAATTTTAATATAAGTCTTAAAGTACTTGCAAAAATTGTTTAACAATTGTTTAGATGCGAATGCGAAAGTCTGGCAGGTGTGGCAGTTTTTTTTTCCTGATCTGCTTTAGCGTACCTCCAGCGCTTACAATTATGTACCAATTGATCTGCAATTTTAACTGTAGCTTAATAATAACATTCTTTAGTGAACATAGCATAGGATTTTTCTGATTGATTAACATTTACCAATTCTGTTAACGATTTACTATCGATTTTTTTATCAAAAAAGAAAAATTTACTTTCAAGTTAACGCCATTTTGTTTTTAATAAATATTTAATCAAAAAATCTTAGTAGTTCACTAGAGAATGATATTATTAAGCTACAGATAAAATTTCAGATCAATCGGTGAAAATTGTAAGCACTAGAGGTACACTAAATCAGATCACAAGAAAAAAACTGCGACACCTGCCGCACTCTAGATTTGAATCTAAAGAATTGTTAATAATTTTTTTAAAGTATTTTAACATTTATATTAGCATGTGCACAAAATCGAATTACATTTTACAGCTATCCCCCGATTTGCACGATAGATAGGTACATACCTCAGAAAAAAAAACTGAATTTTGTATACATAAAACCGTGTAAATCGAAAATAAAATCTGAATTTTTTCACAATTTGTTGGACTATTTTTGGTTTTTTGGAGTTGGCTAATTTTTGAAAAATCCAAAATTATCGAAAAATTCTGAAAAAAATTGGTGATATTTTTACTCAAAAAGTATCAATCTTACGAATAAATGTTATTGGACAAAAAGTGCTTATAATTAGCCAAAGAATTCGTGTGAATTTTTTTCTAGAATTTGTTGGACTATTTTTAGTTTTTTGGATTTGGCATATTTTTGAAAAAGCTCGTTTTTTTGGTAGAAACTATAACCTAATTTTTATCCTAAATAACTTCTTACTTAGACCATTTTTATTGTGAACAAAATCAAAAAATTGCAGTAGAGATATGACTGCATACATTTGATACCTGTTTTTGTTTTTAAATCCCTTATTTTAAAAACCGTGTAAAAATGAAAATGTTTACAAAAAAGTACCGCCCAAATCGGGGGATAGGTGAATTAAACAATTAAAATAAATACGAACTACAAATATAACCCTTGATTTTGTTCATACAAGGTAGTGTTATCCCTTAACCTTGGTTCTGTTGGAATGGCAAAATCCAGTAATGTTCTCAAAAGTTATCTCTACTATATTTTCCAAGACAATGAGCAAAAGTAACACTGGAGGCTTAGTCTGAGAGTCTGCAATGGAGTGTTCAGCTATTGGTTAGAAAAATCTTTTCATTACTACCCCTTAGGTCTCCTAGTTAAATATTGTTTTCTTTTTTATATATATATTTGAATAGCCAACAAACCCTCAAGCAAAATCCCTTCATAAATACGAAGAAAATCCGTACCAGCAGCGCCCTCTTATTCATTTTAATTCTTTCCCAGATTAACCAAGATAGGAAGGTACTTCAGGGGTGCAATTTACAGGGTGCAGAGAGCACCTACTGCGCATTCCCTTCTGCCATTCATACACCAGCCCCATGAAGTAGCGACCACGAAGAATGCCCTGCATTTCTCCAGACAACTTAATTCAAAATAATTTCTGTACTTGGAGCTGCCCAGGAGCGGTTATGGTCGGTTCGACGGGCAATAAAGTGACCACCAGAGGGACCCGACCCCCCCACAGCCCGAGAACAAAAAGGGCTGCTGCAAGTCTGGGGAGAAGTTTTCTCTAGTCGTCCGTGACCAAGACCTTTGTGGAGCGTTTAATTCACCTCCTGGTTAAATCCAACGTAAATCCAGTCCTGAACTACAGAGATCCTACAGTCGAAGAATGGAAGGACGGATAGAGCCCCCAAACCGAATGGATTGTGACCAATTCTAAAAGGAAAGGACGAACGAATCCCCAGTATATAGTAGCCGTTTATGGAGCTTATTTGGGGGCCCTATTGTCGCCTCGTTTCCATGAATAGTGTCACTTTCGCCCGGGAGTGTCGGTGTGATGCGATGCGCCCAGCCGTAATAATAATAATGCAGACATCAAATATAAATGAGTGAAGGGCACCACCACCAAAGATTCAAACGAAGAGGCGAAGAAGGGTGACTTATTTATTATTATTATTTTTTTTTTTTTTTTTCAGATCGTATTGAAAAACTGTCGACCCATGTTTCTTTTCATTCATTACTGGCGGCAGAAGTTCGAGGGCTCTCCTCCATACACATGCATATATAGCTTAGGGTTGGCGCAACAAAAGTGTCGCTCCCCGCGTGTGAGAAGAACCCGACTTTGAATGTCTTCTTGTATCCCCTTTTGCTTTATGGAACTCATAAAACCGGAAAGAACCTTCCTTTTGGCGGACACGGAACGTTTCCCGAACAATACAAGCTTCCCTTCTTGTCCCTATATATTCCTGGTGCCCTCGCATCGCACGTTATTCAGCCCTTCAACATATTTTTTTCTTTTTCCCAAGTTTGGAAAAATCGATTTTTGGCACACAGCTTAATATATGTACATACAGGAAACCGAGCCCTGCAACAAGCAAAATCCTTGCAAAATACAAAAATTGCGACTCCTGGGTTCTGATCTCTGGTTTCCTGGAGTCAAAAACACCCATCCCCCACACTCTTCGACGAGGGTTGAACAGAAATATCTTTAGGGAGATTTTTTGGCACGACGGGGTAGTTAGCATGAATGGAATCGAGCAGAATATGCGTGTTTACCCGCGTCGCTAATAGTTTCCCGATTATTTCTAATAACTCCCCCTGATTCTGATTCTTCCGTCTAAATAATTAGGCACGGTCACGTGTGCTGCTAATGGTTTGAACCACACACGCTCCATTCTCGATTTATCTGGCGATTAACTTTGGTTTTGAGACACGTTTAAGCTGGAAAGGGTGGATAATTTTGGATTATATGAACAAAAGGGGATTTGACGAACGCACCGCACCACCAGTCTTGATTTTAGAGATCTTTTAAGACCAATTCAAATAAATAGCCCTTTTGTGAAAATTTTATTCGATTATTTGCTAGAAAACTATTAAGGAGCAATGTAATTGTTTACTTACAAACTAATTACTTTAATGCGGTAACTCATTTAATTTAAATTAACTTTAACAAGCTTATTTAATTAAAATGAATGTCGCAGTTTTAGCAATACTAATTAATTAATATATTTTTTTAAATCTGGGTTTAGAGAATTTGGGAATGATTTATTTAACAAAACTTCAACTGCTTGGATGTGTTCACAAATACTTTATTTAAGATATGTCTATTCAAAATTAAATCTTTTATTTACCAATTGCTACACCCAAAATTTTGTAAAAATCTATCTTTAAAATTAATTAATTTTATTTTTGTGCAACTCTCACCTACTGAATGAAAAAAAAAATGATTTTCTTAAATTCGGCTTAAATTAATTAAATAGAAAAATGCAACTTTTATGCGGTAATTTTAATGTTTTCAAATAAATATAAATAACAAAATATATATATTATCAAGGGTGTATACCTATCTCTTAAAAAAAAGGTTTTGTGTGGATTTTCCTAAGATATCTCAATTAAATCTGAATCTATAAAAAAAATATGACCATTAATAATTGACGATTCATAGACGGAAGAGAATAAAATTTGTTGTATTATATCTTCCTTTATGTATCTATAACACGATATAATACACGATAACGACCCGAAACACACATCGAAATTGGTAAAGGACTGGTTTATAACAAATGGGATTCAAGTTCTTGATTGGCCGGTACAATTCCATTAAAAACCTATTTACAATTTTAAAACGCAACGTAGGAAATCGACGATTCATGAACAAGAAGAACCTCATTGGATTCCTTAAAGTATGAATGGGAAAGAAACCCAATGATCCCAATTAGTAAGTGAAGTAATAAAAAATAAGGAGTATTATTAAGAGAGTTTCTTAGGTTTTTGCACAGTAAAATTTTGGGAATATTTTGTTTTTGTTACTTTTTGTATTGTGAATGAAATTTTATTTAATATTAAAATTTATATTCATATTGTTCACGCTATATATATTAGTATGAATAAATACATTTTGATTTTTCTGAAATGCTGTGAAAGTAAATGTACATAATTTTGAATTACTATATTGCAAAAGATGCTTAGGTTTTGCACAACACTGTATACTTATATTTATAGTCATACTAAAACTCATTCTTTTTTTTCATTTTACAATATCTGAACAATCTTAGGAAGTTTGATGAACACTTTGAATTTCCATCCGCTGTCATGAAATTTTCAGTTTTGATAGCTGATTTTAAATCAGCGATTCAAAAATCACGTTTTGACAAAATCTTATGAAAATTCTTCTATTTGGATAAAATCGGTGAAATCTGAACAATTTTATTAGCACTTTCCCAGTTTAAGCGTTATTAATTATTTAAATTCCGTTCTTATCCTAATACTAGCTGAGTTACCCGGTTTCAGCTGGAATAATCATTGTATATTACCAATTTTTATTAAAATCCGTTGAAATCGAGAAATTTTCGTCGCCAATTTGGATTTGGAAATTTTGATAATATTCAAAATTACTGGCTCAGAATAATTATTGTACTAATTTTCATTAAAATCCGTTGAAATCGATAAATCTTGGTCGCCATATTGAATCCGCGGTCTTGAATTTCTAAATATGTACAGCGTATTTGAAATCAGGATATCGCAAAACCTCTATGTTCCAATTTTCATGAAAATCGCTTCACATTTAAATTTTCAACCGCCATCTTGGATCCGCCATTTTGAAACCCTATGTATTATCAAAAAAAAAAATTAGCCTATGTGTTAAGTTGGAATATGTACTACCTTCGGACAAAAAATGAAAAATATCGAAGCAAGCGTTTAGGCGTGATTGAGCAACAAACAAACATTGTGGTTGAAAATTTAAAGCGAGTTTTTCTTGAAACAATTTTTTTCAAAAGAGTGGATGTGGGTAATTAAAAAACGTTTTTAGGGTATATGATTTAGTGCTTCATTCGAAACGAAGTATTTTTCAATTTTAATAACCATTGTTATACACATGCATACATATAAAGCCAAGATCTTGATTAGTTGAATATCCAAAAAATCTTTAAAATTCACCAATTTCTCTTAAAATCAACTAGATAAAATCATTTTAATAAAGACGATCCCAAGCACTTTACATAAAACCAAAAACTTAAAACCCAACAATAAAATTGCTAAAATAAATTTGAAAACTTGAACTTTCCACTATAGGATAAAGTTAGTTAAAGTAAATATTTAATGCTACTCTCCCTCTACTGCAGAATTAAATAGAAATCCTTTTAAAACTGTCGAGCCCAACCACCGCCTAATATTCTTGAATTTTCTTCCCAGCGCTCTTACTTTTAAACTCAGCTTAAGACAATCCCTTTCCGTCCTGTTTCCCATTTTCTTCGTTGAACAAAACAAAACAAAGCAAAAAATAAAGGGTTCAGCAGCTAAGCCTTTTGTCTGATCCTAAAATGAATCCAGTTGCTGGGTTATTTTGCTGTAAATAAATTTTTAGTGTGACTTTGGGCCTCGCCTTGCTTGGAAAAGCTCCCGAACTTTGCCAGTCAACTTCCCAAAAAGCACTCCTTCAGTCTCAAGAGACTAAACAGGGGTTGGAAAGGGGTGAAACAATTCAGCCTATATTATGCAAAATTCCTTTAACTTTCGAAAAGAGTTAAAATCCGTGCGAAATTCCTGGGCACCTCTCAAAATTTCTGGACGTTCTGGACAAGACTACCCGAAGGAAAGCGGCTGAAGTACAGGAAAACTTCTTCGTAGAGTATACAATGCAAAATAGTTTCCCTGAATCCTTAACAAACTCACAACTTCACCAAATAGAGAGAGTTGGAGTGCCAAAATTATTGTATAATCGGAACGGAAAACTTTAAGCCCTAGAGTCCTCCTTAAAGTTACTCAATCCTGTCCGCCACTACACCCGGCATCCTGGCAATTAGATCTATTTCTCGATCGAACTTCTTCCGAATCCTGTGAAGCATTGTGAATGGAAATCAAATTAGCTCAGTGGCGGCGGGAGGTACACACACCCGCGTCCCGGCAAACAATTGATCCAATAAAAAGAGATTTAATCAAAATCCTATTCCAGTTATCCTGCCTCTGCCCTCTAGAACACACGTCCTTGCTCTCCCGGAAGCCAGTGACGGCGGCGGCGGTGGCGGCGGGAGGACGAGGACATGCCTGCTCCTTCGAGCTCCTGGCAAAAAGGTTGCAAAATTTATCTCTTCACTTTGCTTAAGCGCAACTGAAAGGAAATCAAACTTTAATTGAAAAGCTCTCTAAATAGTAGTCCGGGATTAAACCCCTTTCCCTGAACCGATCCTCCTTACCCTTTATAAAGAGCCAGAGTGGAGTAAAGAAGGGCCACCTCGCGCAAGGACCCAGGATATTTCGATTATAGAACCGTGTCCTCTGCTTATTTTTAATATTTTCCCTTTCTTTTGTCCCTCAGCAATCGGGAAATCGAGAAATCTGAATCGCTGAGGATTGCTGGGAAAATTTAATGATAATAAAAGATTTTTGCCCCCCTCCCCCCTGTAGTCTGTTCTGTTCTGTGTACTTAGACTGTCGACTGGACGATTTTCTATTTACCTAGGACTAGGACTTGGGGGGCCCCGTGGGGCAACGGACATGGGATTTATTTTTGTCCTCAAAGGAAATTGAAGCGATTATTTTTTCTAATGAAGGGATAGCGAAGTTGATTGGAAGATGCTAAATCTTGGGATCTGATCAGCCCTTGTTAAGTATGCAATGGAGGACGTAATTAGACTTATATATTATTATTTTTTTCCTTTTTTGAAATTCAGTCACCGGAACAATTAAAATCAAGGATTTATCGAGAGAGTACTTATTTTCTTTTAACTCGTTTGTTAGGAAATTTAAAAATATTTATATACATATTATAGCTCATTAGAAAAATCTAGATCATTCAAATTGCTCACTCCGCTCAATGGAGTAGCATTTGAAAGCAGAACTGGTAACTGAAAAAAAAAATAAAATCAAACAAAACACAGTTTTTTGAGTAAATCATTTTGATAGACAACAAGGCATATGACCTTGATTTTCTATAGCAACTAAACCAACAAATTGTTAAGAAAAAACGAGGAAAACTAAGCTGAATTTTCTATTTTCTTCATGACAATGCTCTTGTTCACACAGCTGCGAATTTCAAGGCTGCTACTGTTCGAGAAATTGGTTTAACAAAACTACGATCATTTTCCTAACTTAATTCCCTCCGAATATTTTTTTATTAGGCTATTAGGAAATTCGACTTGATTTAGTAGTGTATTTTTTTTTTATTTAACTGAAAGGTGATAGAAAAAAAATTTTACTGAAAGGAAAATGTCGAGTACTATGTAAAATTCATGCAATCCAATGATAACATGCATTTAGAGGCATCAGATATTTCTGTTCAATTTGTTTCATGAAATTTACTTAATTGAAATCTTCTCAACGAGACCTTTCTTTTGATACCCATATTTAAAAGAAAAACAAAATCTACACATATGACATTACGGTGTCTGACAGCTGTCATATTATATTTCTTGCCACTTCATATATCCTATGTCACTTTTGTTATTAAGATGAATCTTATGACATATCATTTATTAAAATCCATCTAGCTGTTTGGATAGATACTACAACTGAATAAAAAATCTTATATAGAAATATATGTACGAATGTAATCATTTTAAAACCACAGAGGTCAATTTAAAAAAAATCGCCTTTATAATCAAAAGGTCTACTATATTTTCATTCCAAACAGGTTGAAATATTAACTCAAATAGGTCCAATTTTCCAATTTAAATGATTAAATGATTTGTGTACTATCACTGCATAAAAATACAACATTTGGCCCTTTTATTGTATTAATATTCATTTGAAGATTGACCCTTGTTTGAATTACAAAATTGGACCTATTTGAGTTTGAAATGAATACAGAGTTTTTGATTTTAAAAACGATTTATTGTATTGAAAACTGACTTTTGTGATTTGGAGTTAAACAAGTATACGTATGTGGGTATAGTATGGCTACAATACGAAAAACATTCTAAATGATTCTTTCTCAACCAGGTCATATCGTGAGGGTATAATTTTAACACTTCATTCAATGGGCCAAACAAATTTTCTCATCTCTTGCAAATTCTGGCCCAATTACCATGTCAATTCCGTCGTCTTCGTCTTTGTTGGCTCCAACGTCGCATTAAATAATCGTGACAAAATTGCGCGATCACAGCACGCCTGAGTACCTCTCCATCCGGCGCTTTCAGTTAACCACAAGAAGAAAAATTTCACTAAACCACCCGACGACGGCACGGCGATGAAATGGGCCACAATAATTTAAAGCAGTGCAACATCTCAACATCTGAGATATTGGGGCACCGCAACAAAAGTATCCAACTCCCAGGCGACGATGTCGTGAACACTGGCAATTGTTCTCTTATAAGAAAAATAAGATTCGCTAGCAAGCTCACAGATGACAAACATTTTTCTCCCCATTTCGCGGTCTGAACCGCTGACCTTTGATGTTGTATCCGAACCGAACCGGAGCGCTCAGAGTTGGATACACTTTCCTTCCACCAAGCCAACCTTTGTCCAACTTTCCGTTCCCAGAGATCTGGGCACCTTCCACATGATTGAACCTTATATGCACTATGGTTGCATTTGTGGATTGTGGATGCAATCAAGTGGCAATCATTCAATCTTTCTGTTCGTCCTACGCTCTAGTAACAATCGACGACATAGACGTCGAGTCGACGACGACGATAACCAACCGAACGACGGTAGGGTTCCCACTTTCCCAGATGTTATGGCTGCTGTGTGGACGGGGTTATTGTTGTGCATAAAAAAAAAAATAAAAAAAAGAGCCACCGCCTGTTTCACATAGCCCACTTTTCACAGAGGTCTTTAAAAACAATCAAGCACTTTTCGCTGCCCGAATCGTTATGTAGAAAAAAAATATATATATTGTGGATAAATGTTCACCACACCGAGAAAATCTCAAATGAGGTTTAATCGGTGAGAGGTTCTGCGGCGGCGCACGCTGCTTATGCGTGGGTCTCAAACGGGAGGAGGTCAGAGCAAGCTACCATATTTAGGTGTGTTATACTAAGCAAAAATATACTCGGACTTATAGTGAGACATTTTTTTATATATACTATATATATATAAATTTTTTTTAAATCCGTCCCCCACAATCCCCGAACCTTAATGATATTAGAGAAGGCGGTCACCTTTCGATTTTATGAAAAGCAGGTGAAATTAATTTACTATATAGTTTCTGTTAGCGTGACCCACTCACCGGTCACTACTGTATGTAATTTTCTCATTCACCTGCAAGGCACGATGTGATGCGACCGGTGGCATTTTATAGATGGACTGAATTTTGTGGAAAATTGAAACTCCCAGCACAGTTGCGTGCAGAAGGGAAACGATTCTCGGTGCAGAAGAAAATTGATTCACTTTCTCCGGATGGGGGGAGCACCAGAAGAAATTACATTTTACCATAGAATAATAACAACAAGTTTCATATTGCTGTTCTGGAGCACCTTCTCCTATAACAGGGAAGTGGCCAAGTATATTGTAGTTAGTTGGGGCTCTGCTGGCCGGGAGCACTCCCATATTAATATGTATTTATGGAGCTAGACGCACTAGATTCCAGCGAGTGTAATAAATTCAAAACAGCCTCCTCTAGCTCCGATGCCATGCCCGGTTTTGGGATCTCAAAGTAATAGCTCTACACCACGTCGAGTCCACACCAAAGGCTGGTTGGTAAGAATCATGGTGTAGGAGGTGTGTTCGTGCCACTATACTAAAATATCTCGGATATGCCAGCAATGCAGCTTAAATTGCATCTAGTCCCCCAGATAAATGCATTGAGGGCATGATGCAAAATTTTCAAGATTTAGGGCATCATTACGAGCTCGTGTCATGCCTCTGCGCAACTCTCTGATGCTCATTAGTTCTTCTAGATTCAGTCGATTCAGCCCCTAGCCTCTAGAAACGTGTTTGCCCGCGCCCGGCAGTTAACGAGACTCTCGAACTCGAAAACAGAGCTATAAAAGTTGCGTCACATGACGCGTTCTGTCGTCGTCGAGCTGAGACGGTTTTGCGCGCTCGTTTCATGCATGTCGTTACACGTCTTATTATCCTGCTAACTAGCTTCTGGTTGTAAAAAAGTCAACGACTGAACGACTTGCTCTTCGCCTAAGCAATAATTAGACACTTGCGGTATATTCGCGGTTTTATTTTATTTTTTACAGTCAGACATGGCAATTAGCCCACGAGATCTGGGAGACAAATTTTTTTAAATTATTTTTTAACTAGAGATTACCTTAACGGATCATTCTGGTTAAAAAAATGGCTCAAAAAAAATTAAGAATTCAAGAATATTTCTATGGGAAGGAAATGAACAATTGCTTCCATTTTTTGTTTGACCATTACGAAATTTTATCTTAATAAGAACCTGTACAAAATTTCAACTATCTAAGCTTTGACCCCTTTGGTTAGACATTGTTCATTATGACTCAAACAGTTTTTATATAACGTAGCATTTTAGTTTTAGAAATAATACAATATAAAATAAGTAACAATAATAAATAGTTTAATTATACGAAGGTCTTGAGGAACTCGGTATACAAGGAGAGCCACTACAGCTATTAAAGGATTATCTGGACAAAGAGGATCATTACAACAATACTAAACGCCATCTATAGCCGAGAGAGACATATCAAAATTGGTGTACCTGAAGGGTCAATACTAAGTCCATAGCTTTTTTTTACTATATATAAATAATTTTAAATTCCTAAATCTAAAAGCAAAATACATCATATTGTGGACGACATGATAACTGGCTACAAGGCCAATATTAATATGAAAATCAACGGAAGGGAACTTAACAAAATATCGGAATACAAATATCTAGGAATGGTAATACTTAGATGATTAACTTATTTAAAAAGAAACAACTACATATTACAAAAAATTAAAAATCTAATTCGCATTGTAGCCAATTGGTTACTTATGGGTATAATAATATGAAGCCAAACCACAGCAAGGAACCTACAAATTATATCGAGATTGTCAAATACAGCAATCAAAGAAGTGTTTAATCTTCCTCTGGATACTTCTAATGCAATTTTATATGAAAGTACAAACAAATTTAATCTGAAGCAACTAAAAGACATACAAAATCATCTATTAAGGGGTTAGGTGTAGTCAGAATTTTCAAAAAATCGATTTTTTTTTTGCATTTTTTTAAAGTATAATATCTTAGAAATATTCTCTGAAAATTTTAAGTAAATCCGACAAATACTTTTCGAGTTATTCGATAATTAACAAAGGGTTCTCGGGCGCTCTGGTACGAAAAAACCGATACTGCACGTGTGAAAGTGGCAGATAAGCGCGCTAACGACAACACTCGAGAAGGTAGAATGCTACGTAGACAACATCAAATAGATATTTTGGAAGCTGCCACAACGGCTGAAGAACTATTATATGGCCCACGAATAGATGACGTAAGTAATTAAATAATACGTATTACTTTACGTAAATTGAGTGTAAAAATTCAAATGCGTTTTTCTCAAAACTTTGTTTTTTGAACTGGTGACCACTCTAGCTCAGAAACCGCTCTGTAGATTTTAATGAAATTTATACAGATTTTTGAAAACATAAAAAACTAGTGCCTGATCGAAGGATTTTTTTTTTTAATTTCGATTTTTTATAAACAATTAACTGTTGGTTTTTTCCCAAAAATCTGGAAAAAATTTTCCTGAGGCTGCCATTTTAATTTAAAAAAAAAAAAAAAAGCTTCGATCAGGCACTAGATTAGATATTAATAAAACTAAATTTTTTTGTCCAATTGATTTTGGATGAATCTCCAAGGATAAGTGATGATCACCGCAAGGCGCTTCGGTTGGAACTGGATCAAAACAAACAGCCATAACTTTTAAAATTATTAATTTTTTTTTCTAAAATTTCTGTCAAGTCAAGTCGAAACCTTATTTAATAATGCTATGTTTTTACTTTTATAAAATAAAATAATTTAGTGGCAAAAAAAAATTATTTAAAATTGTCATTTTTTTATGCCTCTGACTACACCTAACCCCTTAAACTAGTTTTGAGAACAGAGATTCACGGATATAACACAAGGAAACAATGATGGGAAGTTATTTATATTCTACCTGCCTCAAGGACTAACCAACTAAAATATGATTAAATTTACTCTTCAGCTCATGAACAAGCTTTGGATTCATACCTAAAAAAAATTTTTGAGAAACATATCCAGTTTGTTGCTTGCTTACATAACTTAAGACTTTATTTTACGCTACAGAACAGTATCGACATTTTTATGCAAAGAGTCTCTAAATGGACTTATACATATACTGTAAGATGATGGAAAACCTTAAACAAAGTCAATCTGTTTGAGTCATATTTGAATTTTGATTCCAAAAGGATCCACAGTTTTGTACAAAATTCTGGTCCTTCGAAGAATTCTAAATCTGATATTTAAAATTATTTCTGAATGCATCTGTCGTACGTTTTAGTTAATATCTATTCTATGTATTATTTAAAGCTCGTAAACGAAAATTCTTTCATTTTTAACCAATAAAGTGACAGACAGACGTTCCTAAATTTTATTAACTCCACAATGACCAGCTAAAGTTTTATTGTGTGCCTTAGTTTATATATTAGAGCTTATCTCTTACTTAATGCTGACTAATGAGGCCTAACATGTGTAAAAAGTACTGGGATTTCTTGAATACCTCCAACATTTTATTGAAACATTTATCAGGCAATAAATTAGATTCTGAAATACTATTATATATTATACAGTGTGTGATACTATTGTGGATTAAACCTACAAAAATAAATAGTTGGCATGCTCGACTCTTATGCCTCACAATTTCTTTACGATCAAGATTAAGATCATCCTTCACAAGGAATTTTGTAACTACATGTTTGCTTCAGAAATTGTTCTAAATGACCCATATAGGGCCCTTAATTATGGGGTCGAGCATTGCATATAAAATCACAAAAACCCCAAGAAAATGCTAATAAAAAGACAAGTGAACAGCAGAATAGGCAAAAATACATAACTTCACCAACTTTCGCACCCTTCGCGCTGCATTGGGGGGACTAACTCAGAATGATCCTTGAAAGCCGCAAGGACGTAATAAAGTTGTGAATCCTCCTGCAGTGAAGTGACTGCAACGTCAGACACTTTTAACATTCCAAAATGTCTCCTTGAAATTCACGATGAACCCAAATCGTATAACGACCATACGACGAGTTCTCGAGTTTCAAGGATTCTCCAAGTGTCCTCGACAAGTATATTCAAATTGGCCCATACTCCCTAAAGTGCATATATACCCTGCAGTATAAGGTGATATAGGTGGCGCTATTCGTGCCCTTTTAGGGCTGTTAGAACAGAATAACTTTCCATAATATCTTCTTTTAAAATTCCTCTTCGGAAAATTTGTCGAGCGACTTAAAAAAAAGGAAAAATTTGTGAAAACTTTTTCACCTCTACAACGCCACATCTCACTCAGCTGAGCCGCGCTGGTGAATGTGTTAAAATGTGATGTGAATTTAATTTTTCTTAACCCGTTCCAGATAAGTGGAAAAGGGATGGGAACGTGTAAAAATCCGGATTACCGGGGATATTGCATTACTCAGTGAGCGTAAAAAGTGGTAATAAAATATGAAATTTCATCAGGTCCTCCCTTGAGCTTCACCGGATGCCGTCCGACGAAGTGCTACTCGAACATTTTCACCTTTTTCCACATTCTTTTCGATTTTTCCATATATTTTTTTTTTACATTTTTCTCGAAATGCATATGCTGTTGCAGTGGCAGCGATGTCAGCAGTTTGATATTAGCGTGCACCACGAATGCATAAATCGAAATTTTTATGAAATATAAGCACGTGAGGCAAACAACGTTTTGGGGGTAATTGAATACGCATTGAAGCGTTTTATAGTTGGATGTTGAATCCTCGAACCTTACGGGAGCTATTCCTTCTCCATTCAAGGTATAGCCCCCTTTTCACCCATCAACCACTACGCCACTGTTGCGCATTGATTTGGGACTTTCAACAGCTAGCTCGAAGTGAAATATCTGCTTTTAGTTGAGTTTCTGCTGCTGTTCACGTTTATTACTATCATTATCGGTTCGAATGCACTTTTGTCACGAAACACTACGATCTGACTGTAATTCAACCCCCATAGACACGCAAGGGCTGCGCTGGCATAAGGGGGACCCCCCAATTATTATCGCCATATTCTGTTCCGGGGCATTGTATTGAGTCATTCACCTCTCTTGTAATATTGCTCAATTTCATTCAGCTTTTGTTATCAATGACCGATTTCCATGGGAAAAAAGCTATTTTTTTTCTTTTTAAATTTTCACAATGAAACAACAAAAAATTTGTCGCATTTGTGGTCCAGTAACCTTTCACTTATCGCCTAGGTTTTTTTTTGTTTCGTATTGAATTGTTTTCTCATTTCAATATAATCAGCGAATCTGTTCGGTTTTTCACCAGATTGTCGACTGCCCCAAATTTTTACGCCGGATCAAATGCGATAAATGGTAAAATTTATTGAATGTTTTTTTCGAAAAATTGTGCAAGAATGACCGAAGAGATTTATTTTAGAGCGATGATATAAGCCAAATTTTGTTTGGTAACATCTGGGATGATAATTATTTGTTGATTAATCCCAGAAAAGCTTTGAAATCACAACTGAAATAATAATAATCTGGCTTTTATTGGCTGTTATTACGTACATTACATTTAGGGCAGTATATCCTTAATGACACGTCTTATGTTAACTCTCAATGTGTCAATCGAAGTCTGTTTATCAGCGTAGACCAGAAATTTCACATATCGCCATAAAAAATAGTCCAGCGGTGTCAAATCATCCATTTCTTGATATTAGATTTTTGACAAATTGTTCTTTCAGCAAATCGATTGTTTCGGTCGCTGTATGGCACGTAGCACTGTCCTGTTGAAACCACAAGTCTTCAACATTAATTTTTCAAAGTTGTAGAAACGAAAAGTCTCAGATCATTGTTGTGTGCCGCTTGCTACACGATACACGATACTTACACGATTTTATAAGTGAGCCCTGATTTCAGAAATCAATTTTTTCGATTTAGAATCGTTGCTGAGGTGTATATCTTCCCATGATGATTTGTTAGACCTAACCAAATAAAATTGACATTAACAATTACAACAAATGACAGCTCATTTAAAAGTTATCCCTATCGAAAAGCTGGCGCCTCTTAAAAAAACAACCTTTATGTGGTGATGACGTCGACATTTTTAGGCATATAACCCTCGTCGATGACTGTTGAATAACAATTTGAATAAAATTCATATTATTAATTTAAAAATAGATAATATTGTCTTGGTATTAGTTCTTTAAGATATTAGAGCGTTTTATTGTATTTCCTTTTAATTTATTATTACAGATACTATTATACAGTCAGGGCAGGTTGTCTATTCGCTTATATAAGTAAATAAATAAGATAGGCATTGAAGCGGGGTTAACCTTATGATGGAATCCAAATAATTTAAAAACAATGGTGATTACACAGCTGGAAAAGAGTCGGCATTACTCACTCTGTTAGCGCCGTTGTTAGTATTGTCTGCGTTTCACCTATAAGGTTTTAAAATATCTTTAAAATTGTATTTTGTTCAATGTTCTTATTCTCAATTTCTAGCATATACGTGTCTCATTATCAGTTTTTAGAAATACTCTTTTTTGTATCACAATTTGTTTTGTTTTTATTCTATTCTATTAAAATAAATATCTTGTGGAAAGTTATAAAAACTATATTAACTACTTTCTGAAAGCTGATTTTTTATATAAATACATTGTTTAAAAAATATGAAGAAGGCATACCATTAATAATATCAATTCAAACCCTATTAAAAGAAAATCGGAACTTTTGTTTTTGGAAACTATTGACTAATTTTAAGAGTTGGCTATTAAATAAAATAAAAGTGCTTCAACCTCTAACATTCTATGGGAAAATGGCTAAAAATCACATTTATATACATATTTTTTAAAGATATTTAGGTTCGATAGTCTACAATCAAACTAAATCAACAGTTTTCAAAAACAAACCACTTAGACTCAGAGGTCTTCAATTTTCCAAATTATATATTGTATAGAAGATTGATTTCTTTCATAATATTCCCGTAATGTTGAGATTGCTTGCACATGTTCATTTCAACAAGACAACTACCCATCCCACACAGGAATTTTTTTCTTTCTTGTAATATGACTCCCTTTGTGGCATATATCATCCAAATATTTGCTATGCCAACAGTCAACCATTAACCACTTAAAGGTAATTGAAAAAGCCAATGTAACTACATGACCTCACCCTTCCTTCTCCCTTGTTCCGGTCGAATTCCAATAAATAAAAAATGAAAATTGCCCCTTTTAAGTCAAAATTGGCCTGTTGGACTTCTTGAAAGCTGCCGAGACAGAGCATGTAAAACACATCGGAGCTATCTGAGGGCATTAAACTAACAAGCCAGAGCTGAGAGAAGGGCTCACAGCTGATAAGTGGCAAAGTAAAGTTTTTCTTTCTTTTTTTTTTTTTGCTTCCCCGTGTATAGTATCCAAGGCCCAGGTGCGTTGGCCACGCTTAATAAATCTTCCATATTTCACCCGCGCCGAAGAGAAGGCATGAAATTTTCTAAGGAAAAGTGGTCGTAAATATAATGCCGGACAACTTCGGCGGTATATTCCCGGTCTTGTCTGGTTACTACTTATATACATGGGCCCTAGAATAGAACCCTTAGGTTTTCCCTCATTCTATGTTCTATCGTATCGTTTCGTTTCGACGTCTCTCCCTTCTGCCCGCGTTGACAGGGCAATATTTTAGGGAAGCAGCAGCCAACGCCATCCCTGTTTCCCTGCGGGGCCCATTCGCTTTACTATAGCGATGAAATCCATGCTCACCTTAAATTATCCTAGAGGAGTGTGTCACGTTTCATTCGGTGTGGCAGACTCTGGCAAGGATTCACTTCACTTCTCCGCCCCCCCTCTGTCGGGGCATGAATCAAGCGAAAGTGAAGCAATTTATTAAATGTACGAACGGGCCCATAACCCCCAGCATGAATTATAGCAACAAAAATTGGCAAAATGTGATAATGCAAACATCAGGGTTTATGGTATTATTTGGCGCCTGACAAGTGCCTTGCATGCCATCCCGTGTTTTTCGGGGGCCGGGGCGGAGCGGGCCGATTGTAGGTGTTGTTTTCATGGTGCCACAATGTTCTACCGACCACCTTCTCCCCATCCCGCCCCCCCGAAAACCCGGACGTCTGGTGCTACGCCACTGCTTTCCTACTTTTCTGTCGGTGCCATCGTCCGGATTCATTTTCGGTCCCGCGTGTAAAAAGCGGAAGGAAGGGTGCGCCCGCCGCCGCCAGTGCCGAAATGGTTGTCATAGACTTGCTGGCGGTTCGTTGAAAATACCGTGGGGACCGTGAAAATGAAGAAAAACCCGGAAAAACGGCAGCAGCAGTAGCAGCAGATTGCGTCAAATTCAAATTTGAAGGGAAATTTATGAGGGGGGGCATCTATAGAAATATACTATATATATATATATAAACGAAGGATTTTCATTAACTGCCAATTTCGAAGTGGAACCCAACCTCGATAATGCAAGCGAAATTAATTGAATTTTCCTTAATGCATCGACCTCGAGAGGGATCTGGTAAAAGATAAATTATTCACGAAAATTGGATTCCATAACTTTCACCGATTTATATAAATACATATGCGCAGTAGTGTTGGTGGTAGTAGAAAAAGTTCAACACCAGAAGGGAAGAGTATTGGAATTTTCGTGATTTCGACAAGTCATTTATCTTGTTTGCGGTGAAAGTATACAAAAAAAAAAGGATACATTTTTGTCGCCCGCCGAAAATATATCACAAAATAAATGGCAGTAAAGATGCGATGAATGCAAATTGAATGAGGAAAAAATGGGTTCGACAACAACGAAAAAACAAACTTATTGTGGAAATAGCAAAGGACCTAAGATAGAACCTTACGGAATGTCTTCTGATAAAATGAGGAAAATCGTTCATTGTAAAAATAACAAAGGCCCGAACATGTTGCCTTGCGGAATGTCGTCTCTTTGATGAAATGAGGAAAAATCGTTGAAAATTTCGCTTTTAGATTTACTTCCTCGTTATATATTTCTTTCTCTTACAGAGATTAAATTATTTCCTATTTTTCTTGTGGAAATTTAAAACGATTTCTTAATCAATATTACCTCAATTCAACAGTACCGAAATAATTGATTTCTTCGGTTATTTTCCCAAGAAACACTTTCGATTTCTGCTGTTTACGGAGGAAGTTTTGCTGCAGGGGCAGGGATATATAAACAGAAACCTCTCTATAGCCACTCTACAAAAGCAAGCGCAGCCATTCAGACGATTTGCTTCGTGCTGGATTGTGGATAGCTGGATAGCATAAAATTGCATCGAATGCATAATTTGCCCATAGAATGCCTGAAAGAGACGTGTCGTATCGCATAGTGTATCTGGGCGCCCTTCCGCCAGCCAGCACGCCGCGCCGTAGGCAGTGTGCTGCAGCCGCCACTGCTGATGCTGATGCTAAGGCTGCAGATACATTGTGTTCGACGGTCGGGTATTGTAATCCCGGCCGTGGTATTAGAACATAGGGCCATATAATACCTCACTGCGGCAGGCACAACAATTGACTGGGCTTTTGTGCACTCAATAACAATTTAATACACTACTAAAAAATAGTATCGATCCACTCTCAAACCGGCAGCAGCAGTATTTGCTGACTACTTTCAGTTCAGTGGCGGCGGCACTGCAATTTTATCGACATTTCTCTGTTTGAATGTTTTTCGGTTTTATTTGGGGATATTTTTCGATCGGTCGTTCGTTTGGAAACTGAGAAAATAGGAATAGAATTGGGAAATCATTCCTCTTTTTTATTTTTGAATATACTATACCAAATAAGCCCTTATTTTTTTGTCTCATCTATATCTTCTGTAGTACAGAACCCCCTAAAACTATTATAAAATTGGGGCAATTATGGATCCCTGCGGGTGCATCGAACCAGAGTGGGAAAAGTAAACATTCAATTAATCCCGGAAAACAAGAGGGAACAATGGAATTTTTGTGTGGTGGGGGGGAAGCAAATGTTTGTAAGGGGGTTTTATTTATGTGTATGGATCAAAGGGAACGGGTTTCCATACTAATGGTCGGAATTAGCTGCTCCCTTTAAGGGAGAATAGATTTTAATTGGTTTGAATACTTCTTTAACTACTAAAGGGAAATTTTCATGGGGGAAGAAAGGAATTATATTTCCTCTTTTGTTGAAGATAATCGACAAATTCGTTGGGATTATGGTTTGAGTGAAATATCTACGTTTTTTGGATTAAAGGGTGAGATACCTTCTCTCGTTTTTCACGTTTGAATGATTGCAATTTTTTGGGGGAAATGAAACCAACATTTTTTGATCTTTTATATACCCACGAATGTTAATTAAATTCTTTCTTTTCCACCCTTTGTATTTTTTTGTCGAAAAGCATAGTGCACAAAAATTAGGGGTTCATAAATATCTCGAAACTTTCCAAAAGTCCTTATATAAAAATATTCATAAAAATCGATATAAATTTATTTGTCTGTATAAAATATACCAATTCCATATGTATACCACTTCTACATTTCTAGGATATGCCAATAAAAACTCTATAAAAAATCTTTAGAACTTTTGGTGTCAATAAAATCAAAGTCTTAAAAATCGTAATGACGTAGACTCGTAGACAAAAGTTATAACATAAAAATCTCTGAGGTGAAGGACAAGTTCGAGAAAAGAAAGATATAAAAATAGAATTTTCCACCTTCTCACTGTACGAAATATATATCCAGAAAAAGGGTGCTAAAAGCACTCGAACTCTCGTCTATTTCCGTCTTTTCCGTTGTCGTTCTGAAAACGTGTGCGAAATCATTGAGAACTATGGATTTTCTTTTTTTATTCGCAAAAAACGCAATAGACAACGTTTTTGGGGGAGGAGAATAGAATGGAAAAAAGACTGAGAAGAAATTTGATCACATGTGAATAAACAGCGAGTAAAAGAGGTTTTACGACGCTAATAAAACAAAACAGAGCACAAACGCGAATTCACGCTCCAACGTCATACCTTTTGAACGTATGCAAAAAAAAAGACGCCCTTAATAAATTTGAATTTGTAAAAGTCCTAGCCAAGAAGATGGTTCAGGACTTTAAGGAGTCTTTAATTTAGAAGCTGGAAATGTGATATCTTTAATACGTTTTAAGATTATAAGAAGAAGAAGAAAATTTTATTATCTAATCCAAATTAAGTACTCTTATTATTTTTTTTTTTTTTTTAGATTCGTCTGAAATTTTCACAGATAAAAGTTCTAAAATTAATTTTATATTTCCACCCCATAGGTCACATTTTTATTTTATTACGATTCCTGCAATAAATTCTATTTTGGTTTATGAGCACTTTTAAATGAAATCAATAACTTGTCTGTATGTATTTTTTAATGCAATATCATAAAAATGGTTCCTTCTTACGAGGGATGGTCCAGAAATAATAATAATGGTAACTAAAATAACCTCTGAAAAATATCACTGGGGCCAAATCTGGAAAATAAACTGGGTTTGTTCAAACAATTCGAAGCCTTCTTCATTCGCAATCATCGCAACTTCAGCCATGTGGGCGAGGGTGTTGTCTTGGTGGAATGGGAATCTCGCCCGCAGTTTTCCACGACTGTTCGCATTAAAATGTTTGTACCTCCTATAAAAGAGGCTGTATTTCTATAATTTCTTTAGTGCTCAACTATTGAAAGTATGATTAACTCAAATAGTTTTTTTTTCTTTCCATTATGTGTGTTACAAATATGCGTTTATAATTACTTTTAGATCACCTCTAATATTTTGGATTTATCTAGCTAAGTTACTAATTAATATAGAAATGCAATTTTAAGTATAAACTTATAAAACGAAAGTCCAATTTTTTGGATTTGGAAGTTTGTAGTTCTAACAAAAAATTGAAGGGGTTATTTATTTATTTGAAAGATGTCCCATTGGAAACAACTTAAAGCATATGTGGTTAGTTACAAAATAATAAAGAAAGTATAGAAAAAAAAATTATAAATCTATATCTCCAAAACTGAGCAAGATGTCTCTTATTTTCCCAATTATACAAGAGATAATAAAGTCCACTGGGATGGATTACATTTCTTATTTTGTCCACAACCTTGAAAGATGATGCAAGCAAAAACCTTTGGCTGTTTTTAAGCATCCAGTTTTTTCATCACCAGATCAATTCAACTTATCTTAAAAGTATTTGCTGAATTGCATAGTCAGTAAGAGGCTAACTATAAATGGAAATGGTTCTTCTATTTTTTTCTTCTATCATAGATTCTTCAGTGCAAAGTTTCCGGATTTTTTCTAACGATTTTCTAAAACAAAACGTACTCCTATTGCTGGTTGCTAAGGTTTAAATGAACTTATGGTATTTCTGCTAGTGGTAATAAATAGTATATCTCTAATTTTGGAAAGGAATGTAAAGTACAACCACATAATTGCCGAAAAAGGTGTTCATCATGCGGTTACCTAAATTTCTTAAAAGGTGCGAGAATTAGCTACACATTCCCACATGCACCACCACCTCATCATTTTATTTCCCAATGCAAATTAAATTCGAAACGATGCCAATCACAGTGCCGGTTAAAATTGTACAATTTTGCGAAACAATCTGCGCCGGCTGGTGGCTCTCAGCTCAAGTTCATTTTGTGCCTAGCACCGTGTCGAAAATCCAAATCGGATGTGGAGCTCTCGTCTTTTGCCAGTACATTTCACGGTTCTGTACGCTTACAAAACATTTAGTATCTTTTAAGACGTTACCAAAGCGACGACGCCTTCAGTTGCGCAATCGCTACTCGCACTATAAATGCATTTCTTTTTTTGTTTTCGTTTTTTTCATTATGTTTTTTTAATGCTTGCCCTGTCCTGCCTCACGTCTTCAACGGCGGCAACTCCTCCAGCGAGACTTGGAGCAAGATAGCGCTCCGAATGGGGCACATCTCAATCTCACATAAGCCGGCGAATTACATGAGGACCAACAAAGCATGAAGGCTACTCCTAATCGACTAATTAAATCGCTTAATTAAAATCCCCGCAATCTGTAGAAAGTGCTCATAATAGCGCGGCTTATTCAGCGGCTTAAATAGGCTGCGCCGGCGCAAATAGCTTAAGCGACAACACGACGTAACAGTTCGAGGTCGGGGGCCAATCAGTGGACCCGGTCGAGGTTAGTTTTTAATAAGATTAGAATTACGTATATGATCCAAACTTTTTTCTATTAAATTATCTACATATTAAGTCTCTGCAAACATGTATTAAAGTTTAACATTTAAGGGGCGGATCAAAAAATTGCCAATTTTTGTGAATTGTTTATTTTTGTATCAATTCAAAATCAAAAAATATATAAAATTTACAAAGATATCATCCTTGATGTGATAGTATAAAAAATAACTCTTTCGCTATTGTCCCATTGAAATTTTGGTGAAGAATTATTTTAAAATAACAAATTAATGAATTTTTTTAATATCTATATGAATGTTTTTAAAAAAATCTACTATAACTTGATCGATTTTCAATATTTTTACTTTAAATTTTTCCCCATGCACGTTCTGATCCCACATTTGAAAATATAAAAAAACAGGTCAAGTGTGACTTCGACTCGCACGCAAACAGTTGATACCCCACTTAATATTACATTAAATATAAATTTTCGATAACCTAATTTGGCCCCTGATTAATTCTCATATGAATATTTAAAGTGTTAACTAGTGCAAAATTAGTGGGTTAATAAAATAAATTACTATGCAGAATTTCAAGTTTCTATGTCGCATAGTTTCTGAGAAAATCTTCTATCTATCTTTGGAGTTACGGAACTCAACAAAGTAAAATCACATGTCGAAGTTATGTAAAGCTGTTATTTATGAAACATTTTTAAAAAGAACAATACAAAGACAAAAAAAAAGTTGGCTTATATTTTATTTACAGTCAGAGTAAAAAAGAGTGCAAATTGTTTTTGGATTAAAAATTGGTGTCAGATGTGGGGTAAAATTCTTATATAAGATATTAAATGCTCCTAAAATAGTGCTTTTAAGTGTTAAGCATTAAATGCTAATCTCATTATTTATTAAAGTTTTCGTATGCTTTACAAAATTATTAGATTTAGAATATTAAAATTTGTCTGTGTGACTACACATCTATTTCAGATAAAAACTTTCTTTCTTGCAAAAATTAACAGTTATAGAAAAAGAAAAAGTTGGACAACTTGCTTGAGACGTTCTTTAGAAAGATAATATGTATTATAAAATGCGCAGTCGCGGGTTAGATTTAGACATCGCAGTGGTGTCGCGCATGCATGCGCTGAGGGCTCTCAGATTTAAACTGGTTTCAGTGGTACCCGGCGACGAGTTCGAAAAGTAAAAAACAATTTTAATGCCACAAGGCCGGTCTTTCGAGCCGGCGGGGTATAGTACAGCCCCGGGGGGAGAGAGGGTAGGATAAGAAATCTACAAAGGTAATAACAAGACGTCGAAACAAGAACAAAAGCCGCGAGAAATGCAAGAAAGCAGCCCGAAGAAAAGGCTCTTTTGTGTTTATGTTAATATTCCAATTCCTGAGGAATTACATCTCGTTTTTATTTTCTTATACCGTATTCAATCTTATTACATTTTTTTTTTTTTTTTAATTATTTGTGCGATTCTCTTACGTATGTATCTTTCTACCTATCTTATTAAAGATGGACAGATGTTTTTTGTAAAAAGAGCGGCTCTTCTTTTTCCGCTGCCAGATGTGAGGAATTTTTAAATTTTCACTTTCAACTATTTCAATTTTCTTTGCGCGTTACCTAATAAAACATGCAAGTTTCCGGAGGTGAGCTGCGCCAAACAGCGCAAACGATTCACTTGACGAAACGAATATTTTATTATTCGTTGAATAAATTTTCTGCACAAATTGCAAAATGAGCGTGATAATTCTATGCATTCTCATTTCGCTCGAATTACTTGCGAAATTTGAATTTTCCTTTTCCAATTTTAATTACTTGCAAGCATGGAAATTTTCAAAATTTAGTCCAGATGCAGTGAATATATTTATTTATTATTTGAAATCTTCAAAATTATATTTTTAACATTAGGTATCACGATGTGTCCCAAAAAAACTTTTGCCGCTTTTAATAATAATAATAATTATATTTATAAATAATCAAATATTATGTAGATTTAAATTAAAATTAAAATTTGTAAATGACGATAAGCACCAAAAATAATATCACTAATATAGGTCAAAAGTTCAAAACAGACCTACAAACAAATATTTTTCTATCCTGAGGTGGATCAAAAATTTGCCTTATCAGCCCAGCTCCTTTTTGTTTAAATTCTATGGATATAGGAAATCAACACCGATTTTTCAAAAGCTTTTAACAAAGTTAACTATTCTATTCTATTCTAATAGATGTATATTCTACATTTTCTTCACTCGATTTCTTCTTACTTATCTAATAGCAAAAACATTGTTTCAGAGTTATTAATGTTACTTCAGGAGTGCCGCAAGGAAGTCACTTTGGTCCTATTCTATTCTTACTATGTACTTTCTGCATGCACGGTTGCTGAAAGCCTTCTTTGATTGCACAACTCAATATAGTAAAGATAATTAATATAATATAATAATATAAATATTCTAGTCGTTAAATAGGCACTTTTTTTTGCTTTTTTGTGTTGTCTGTGAGGAAAGGGTTGTGAAGCAGTGTGAAACAGCCCATTGGAACGCACAACCCATTGTTTGCGCCTTTAGGACATGAAAATTGGATACGATATCAGACATATGAATAGTCTGATAGTTGGAAGGTCTGTGGTTCAACTTAAAAAATTAATATTTAATGAACTATTGGACTTAAAGAGTTGCTTTAAAGTTTATTTTCTTCATGTAACGATTCTGCAGAACTATTTAAGAATTTATCCCGATAAATGATGCATATTTCCCGAGATATTCGAGTGAAAAGGGTTAAAATCAGCACTATTTATTTTAAATAAATATCAATTATAAGTTAGCTCGTCATTCTACGTATTTAAAAGAAAATCATTGAAATCTGTTAATTACTCAAGAATTGTAAGCTAGATTTCGAATTTTGACGTATATTGACTGAATAATACAGAGCTGTGGCGGAGTATTTTATTATTCATTCATGAGGACTGCACTTTAATCAATATTACTTAAAAGTATGAAAAATTATTTATTTATGTCAGTATTGATAAAGTAAAATTGTGAATTTTTAAATCAAGTATTAACTTTATTTTCTGACCGACTTCAAAACTTCTCAATTCCATCTGTTTATATGCTTTTTGTTTTATGTTTGTCCAGCGACTTCACTCGAATTTTATAAGGATTGTCCCAATAATTGCGTAGTTATTTGTGTGTATGTTACACGATATCTTCGCCGATTGTGAACCGATTTTAATGATTCTTTTTTTATTGAATAGGCTATATCTCGAGGATGGTTTAGTTTAATTTTGAAGAAAATATACCGACTCCAAAGGTAAAAAATTAGGCGATGAATCCCGTTTATTGAATTTCACCCACATCTCGTTAACTAAAAATTGAAAAATAAAGTAAATTTTTGCAAATCAATAAAAATTGACTTCAAAACTTTCTCTGTGTATACAAACTTAAACCAAAAAGTTTAAAATAATATTTCTTATTACTTTAAAGAAAAGGAAATTAAAGGTCGTATGTTGGGGTTTCTTTAGCTCGTGAGTCCTGTATTATTGCTACAACTTCTACGCCCTTGTTATTAACTCTACAACCTTCATTCATTTTAATGTTAGGGTATAGAGTAAAAATTATTTTATTTTATTATTTTTATATGTTATTATAGCTTATTTTTAAAATAAAAATTGTTTACTTTAAAGAGACCTTTAACTACGCGATTTAAAAGATTATATTAAAATCCACTGATTGAAATTGGACCGAAGTTTTTTACATTTTACGGTCTAACAAGAGTATTTTTTTTTAAAGTATTCGACTAAAAGATCTGAACGGATTCAAGTTCTTCATCTATTCATCAGCATCCACTGGACCGCACTAAGCAATTCCACCTGAAAAGACGGATAAAATTGAAAAACAGTACAACAATTTTTTTCGAAAAATAAAAATCTTCCATCCCTTTTGCATATAAGCACCAGGATGAAGGCCGGGAATGAAGGAAAGGAACGAGTTATTGACATCCTGAATTCTATTTCCGGTAATCTCCTTCGACGAAATGGCTAAAGCAGGAAATGCAGACGTAGGCAAATATTATTAAGGCGCCTTCCGAACTCCTCCGGATAAATAGGTGAAAAGAAATCTTCCCTAGGGACCATCGGGAGGGAGACTTCTTCAGAAAAATATTGCGCGGCTCCACGTCTTCGCCTGCCTACTGCCTGCGAGCATGGCCATTTCGGTCCAGGAGAAAATGCTTTCTTTAAATCACTCGAAATGCTTTTTACAGGAGGAATTTAAGGAAAATGAGAAATGCGAAGTGGCGGTTTTATTGTACGGTCATGATTTAGAACTTTCGTAATTACAGTTATGTTTAATTAGAGGTGATATGAAATGATTACGTGGATTCAGCCGGTCCGCTTTTGTTTTTATGGCAGCGGTCTCGAGCACTACGGGGAGCACACTTTCTCCGAAGATTTTATGGGAGCTCGAGTCCCTTGTGGAACATAAAACAGCCATTCATCCCTTTTTTCTCATTGTACTTTTATGGTTGCATGAAATCCTTCTTTTGTTGTTCCCCGCCCCCTCTCCCGCCGAGTCTGTTCGGACAAGAGTTTTAGGTGATGCTAGAACAAGTACAAGACAACTTTGTACAAGAGATTTTATTTTATTTAAAGTTTTACGATTAAATAACGTCTGTATGGTATGTCGCTTCTATCGGGGTGTAAGGGATCATAGCATAATTAAAAGGATACGTTATGGCAACAGTGTGCCACAAATGGGACCACGTACGATACAATCGTTATTTTGTCCAACTGTTGAACAATTGACTTTTTAGTATCAAAACAACTGTTGGGTTTTATGTGAAACTATACTCGTAATGTAGGTGGTCTCAAATTATACTATTTATCTACAATCGTTGAATTATTGAGGCTGTTTGGGTTTTCTAAAAGTCAGAAACTCTGAAAGACAAAAATTTTCATCCAAAATGTTCCGCTCACATTTTTATATATTACGTGAGGATATAGAATTATTCAAAAAGAATAACATAATTTTAAAATGTAATGAAAAAAAGGCTTTGTATGTAATTTTTACTTTGTTTTAAAGTACATTCCATAACATAATTTTTTGAACAACACATCATTCAAATGACCAAATACCGCTACGTTGGCACTGATGTATCCGAAAAACCCAATTTTCCATGATTCTTTGTAACGTTTCAGACTACATCCCATTTTTTAGAAAGTAGTCTAAAAAACTAGATCATGTAGAAAAAAGTACAGAAGTGGGATACATCATAGAGAGCAAAAATTTCATTTATATTTTAAACCCCTTCTGTTTCATGTAATTTTAAAGTTTTATCATTCTTATTAGTTAGCCCTATACTTTAGAACTGCTTACTTTTAAAGTTTTTTTAGTTTTGGCACTAGTAAGCAAGAGATATAGACAATTTATTATTTATTTATTTAATAAATATAATCTTCTATCTTTTTCTGGTATCATATATTTTCGTTTTCGACATTTCTTAAGGCTCAACTCAATTCACAGCTGCGCACAGAATGTTCAAGTAATTTTAACAAGTTAAAATATTGGATGGAGACAATTTAAAATTATTAAAAATAATGATGACCATAAATACCACTAAAAATAGGTTTACCATCCCGAAAGTTATTTGAAACGATATACGAGTACATCATGTTCTTTTTCATTAATTTTGGATTAAGTTCCACCCTTATTTGTACTCTTTCAACCCCGGATTAAAAGGCATAAGGACTAGATTTATCATCCCCCTGCTTTAAAAAAGCGCCAAACAGTGCTTCTTAAAGTAGACGTCTTCAGATTAGTTTTTGGCTTTAAAAATAACGACCTTTAATTTTACATAGATGTTTTAACTGCCAGCAAAGTTTATAAATTAAAAAAGAAAATAATACAATTTTATAAAGAAATGTCAGCATTTGGGCATTCAAAAAAAAAAAAAAAAAAAGAAGCACTATGAACAATCAGATCAATATAAAAAAGTATTCACAAGTTCCTTGGAATTACGGTGTGATAGAATTCATAGATATTATCAATTGCATTTCAAAGAATTCATCATTTTCGTTTGTCGGTTTGCGAATGTCCTCAAATCATTTTTTCGCTTTTTTACTGGTGTGCTTCGAGGCGTTGTCCTGCTGTAAGATCTATCTAAACGGCATTTCTTCAGAAGCATACGGTAGCATCACATTCTGCAGTCAGCAGAAACTTAAACGGTTTGGTTCATAATAGTTTTGATCCAATGTATTAGGAGGAGGGAAAAAAATCACATGTTTTATGGTTTTTGCGATGAACCTTGAATCATATTCTGTTCTTGATTTTCTGGGTCTTCTATCATAACTACGACACCCTTCGCTCTCGTATAGCACAATTTTACTTTCGTCCGACCAAAGTATATTCAGTCCAAATACTTTTCACCAAAGAAAAACACGTGTTTAGCAATTAAGAGGGACATTTTTTAAGGTTAAGGTCGCTTAATCGTCGACAAAATGTTTCTACACTGGCTGCCACATTGAATTCATTTTTAAGCTGCGTGGTTTCCTTTTTGTTCTTTCTATAAGTCAGTCAACAAAGGAAACATTGCCCTCTTTCGACTACACGTTTCAGTTTTTTCCTCAAATGTGATTGCATTTTTGATCATTTTATTTGAACAATTAAGGTCTTTTCTAATTTCGATGTATGTTTTTCTTCCTTATCCTATAGGAAATGCTTTCCACGTCCCATATTCACTTTACTACGACTAAAACTAATATAAACCTATAAATATCTTTTTCTAATAACGTTTTGTATTTTTCAATAAAAACTTCCAATGGTGCTATTTTTATGACTGCTCTTAAATTCCATTTATTTTTAAAAGGTTAACAAAATTAAAAATACTCGTAATCGATTTGAACGAATCAATTCATTTACTCTGAGGGAATGATACTTGCTCTTATAGTATTTTAAAGTGGCGGGGACAAAAAGTGTCCATACACAAATAAAATCGTTAAAAGCAATTATATAAAATATTTTGTTAAATATAACATTTAAAAGACGACTTTTAAAAATCAAATACATGGTTTCTTTTTCTTGTGACCTATATCAATATCTTAGACCTTATTTTCTAACATCTCTACATACCTGACCTGACTTATTTTCGTTTCTATAGTACTCTAACTTTCGATGTAGTTTCTTAAGATAATATGAACATCAAACGATCTCGTTGCAAAAAAAAAACAAATCAAACACAAAAGTAAATTAGATCCTAACCTAAATCATCATTTCGGGTGGAACACATTCATCTAAAATTCGACCACGACAACATTCATTATCGTACCGAATGAACTCCTTTTCTTTTCAATTTTATTTTATTTTATTTTTTTTTTTGCGACACAAAAAACCAATTCCTTCAATTCGTGCACAAAATTTTTCTTCTTATCCTCAATCTTAAGAAGCAAAAAAAAAAAAACAAAAAAGTAAAAATAAATAAATAAAAATAAAAAAAATTACCTAAAGGAAAAACTCGGCCGGAATACTAAACGTTTCTCCTTTTTTTCTTTTTCATTTTCCAGAAATTCATGTACACGAGGAAATCTTCTTTAAATTGAATTCCACAAGAAAATGGCTCGAGCTGGATGTAAAACAAATGGATTACAGAAAATAGAGTAAGTACGAAAGACGACGACGATGACGATGACGACGGAGTAAGCAAATTCAGCAAAATTAGAACAAACACACAGCCGCCATAAGATGTAATAAAGCATTGAAAGAGGACAACACAGTCTGACTCTTTCGGTGATAAAGGCGAAATACTTGCAAAAAACACAAAAAACACAAAAAAAAATAAGAAAGAAAAAGGTGCAGCAGTTCCAGTGAACCCTTTCAATTGAAGGAAGTGTTCTGGAAACGACTAGGGGGCACATTGGATACTATACAATAAATATAAAATAGCTACGGGTATAGTATAATATATAATATTGTACTCGTATATAGTAGGGCGTAGGGTTTTAAGAACCGGATTTATAAGACCTCCGAGACAGAAACCCGGCTTCATTAGACATAGGCTAGAAAAAAAAAAAAGTAGTTGTCAATTGTAGGGTATCTACACAACCCTCCGGGAAAGAGGAGTGAAGGTATTTCCCTCTTGATCCAATTTGGCGTAGCTCAAGAAAAGCCTATGTGCTGCCGTGTAGCCCTTTAAACAAAAAAAAAAAAAAGGACGTAGAAAGGCATAAAAATGGACATTGACCGAAAGTAACCTTCCGGAAGTCGTAGAAAAGCGCGTACAATGTAAAAGGAAGCGTACATTTCAGTTTCTGTAGGGATGGGGAAAGATCTGTTGGGGGGGTTGGCAAAGTCTTTGGTTTCACTTTCATATAAACAAAACCCTTAAAAGTCTAGAGAGCCGTCTGGTAACCTGCCACCAACTCCAACTCCAGCTTCAGCTCCATACAAACCAGAGGGAGCTTCTCTACAAGAAGGGGGGTCTCTGACTTTGAGTTCTGTGTTCTGTTCTGATGCGCCCCCCCCCCCCCCCCCCGCATGTCGTGGCGAATAAAATCGATAAAATTCCCACCGCCACAAAAAGGAAGCACTGCCTGTCGTCGTCCTCTCCTCACGACAGAGTCCTCCGTGGAGGAACACTTAAGGTTGGGTGCTGCGCCAAGAGCCGCCAGGATGCTCCGTGTTACATCGCATGTAACTAAGAGACCTTCTTCAACAGAGGTTTTTCCTTATTCGCATCCTTATTATGTTGGTGGGTAGGGCGAGGGGGAAGGGAAAGGGATTGGGGACTATGTTCGCGAAGGAATCTGCGCAGGATCACAATCCATACCCCCCCGTTGAGCTTTTCATCAGACTCCTGTCGGATGAGATCTTGGTTGGTTTTCTGTTTGCCCCATTTCATCTTAAAAGTGTGTCTAGGAGTTGCGGCAGTGTTTCATACCTTTACTAAATTGTTAATTAAGCCCTATAAAGGTGAGGAGGTTACAACATCGTTCAAGATAGCGTCATTTTGTAATCAGTTCACACCTAGAAGACTAGGTTTTTCAGGGCATATAGTATAAATATATAGTATTATATATAGCCAAACTTCCTCTTTTCTTCCCTTAACTTTCATCCCAACTAGTCTATTTAATATTTGCCATTGCACCCAGTACCGTTAAAATTTCATAGTCTTTTAAGGGGTCATATACCTTTCTCGGGTTAGAATAATTTACCATTTATTTATGTATTTTTCAAACGTTCACGCCAATTTTTGATATTCGACTTACTTTAAAAGACATAGCGATTCATTCAAGGACGGTTCCAGAACTTAATCTATTCATTTCCTATCGCGGAGATATTGTACTGTATTTAGATGATATGTTTAGCGCAAAAGAACTGTCTAGCTTAAAATAACATGTAATTTAAAAAGAAACCAACTGATGGCCCACCCAATATAATATTAATTTTAGTTGAAATAGCATCGAACATTACAAGTTGGCTTTAAGAAAATGAATTAAAAATTTGAAATATATATTTTTTTTTTTATTAAAATGTTTTTAAAAGATACACAATTCTTGTAATTTTTAATATGCTTGATCTATTTAAAAATTAATAATTTTGTGGCGAAAAATTAATCAATTTCTTACTCTTTCTTGTTTTTTCTGAGAAGACAAAATTATCTTCCATAAACCCTGTATATTTTTTAATTCAATTTTCTAGCAATTATTTAATTGAGTACTTTGAGCGTCTAATACAAACTCAACTTCAATTATTATTATAATTATAGTATTATAAATATCACTCAGTGTTAGTTATCTAAAATTGTAAAATGAAATGAATCGTTGAAGTAAAAATGGAAAAATTTTATTCTTCGCAATATTGAAGGATCGTCAAGCTAGCGTGTGATTGATTCATCTGACTGGTTATAAAAAATCTCTCATCTAGTCAAAATTTTACTGTGGGATTAACCTCTTAAAAGATCATTTCATTTTTTCCCACATTAAATCTAGAACAGTCATCACATTTTATTTTCTATGCTCAATTTTTGTCTAATCCGCCAATTTTTGGTATAATTTCATGATTAAAAAATACGAGGCTTTTATCTTAGAATCTTAAAAAATTTTTAATGTCTTCTATATTTTAATACATGGGATTTAGACATTTCTCAGTCTGAGTAAAGACCCAGGAAAAAATATATATTGTAAAAAACTACGCCAGAAAGTCACAAATAATTTTTGGCGATTTTGCCGTACAGTCATAACCTACAAAAAACAAATACAAATCGACATTTTATTTTTTTTAGGTGCCACGCCGGTGGAAAAAAAATCTGAAAAAAATATATATGATAAAAAGCTATGTTAGGAAGCTATAACAAAATTTTGGTAATTGTACCAAAATTCAAAATGGCTGAAAAAATTTTTTGAAAAAATAAAAAAAAAATTTTTTTTAGGTTATATCCAGTTTTCAGTTCCACTGATTTTTTGTCTGATGCGCCTCAGTGACATCTATAACATGTCAAAATCCCATCCAAATCGGTCAACGCGTTAAAAAGATATTTATTTTTTTCGAAATTTTTAAAATTAATCCTCATCCCTTGGGGGTTAATTATTAGGGGATGAAACTTGGCCAAATTGTTACTTGTGTTAGTCCTGATAATAAAAAAATATAACGGTCATAATCGGTGCGGGGGCACTTTACCTCTTCTTATCCCCCTATGGCCTTTAAATAATAACCATCATAGTGCCAGATTTTAAATCCGATTTTCTCGAAATCGCATTTATGCCGTCAGTAACCGATTTATAAATTAAAATGATATTAAAATGTTGTAGTGGACGTACTGTTAAAAATATTTAAATGACTAAAATTTTAGTTTAGTTTGTTATTGCAAAAAAAAAAATTATTGTATTATGAATAAGAGTTTCAAGGACAAGAAATTGAATAATTAATAATAAATTAATAACCAGCCTCGTTTTTAAAACGATTTTATTAAATCACTTTCGATGTTGTGTGAGAAAAAATATTGTAATCAATATTTCGACCACTTCTTGATAAGCCAGAATTTTAAAATTTGCTTCTTAGTGCTTTTAGTTTTAGTGGTGTATAATATTAATTTTTTTTTTCTTATAAGCTCAGAAGAACATTTCAATTAAAAAACTTTTTTCTGAGCTTACAAGAAATTTATTTAGACTATTAAAACTAAAAGCGTCTAGTGCGAAAAGTTATGCTGATGCATTTCTTAAAATTCACAACTCTTTTTTAGTTTCAGTATTCTACATAAATTTCTTGTAAGCTTAGAAACAGTCATGTCTTGTGTCTCTTATAATATAGTTTCCGTGAAATAAAGGCTACAACGAAAAGTTGAATTTTCACAGACCCCAAAAAGGTATATGCTCTCTTAATTACATTTTTTCCTTGCAAACTTTTCTGATTACCCCCCTTTAAGCATTGAAAATATTTACCTTTTACTTACTGGGCCAAAATGTTTCGAGCTAGAGTTGGATTCTAGACAAATATTGACCAAAGGGATCAACGACTCCTTCCCGCAGCCCCCATCCCGCCATCCAACTAAAGTTGGGGAGCACCCAAAGGATTTCCTTGGTGCGGCGGTGCTTTATTGATCCCCGCAGGAAGTTTTTCAAACTGAAGGGGGAAATTATTGCAAACAAGAAAAGGACAAAATCGGGGAAGGTTGTGGAAGGCGATAGTGCTGCTGCTGGTGCAGACTAATCGGAATTTAATTACCCTCAACTTCGATTGAGTTATGTGAACTTGGGGATTAACATAATTCTGAAGCGCTCGGTGGAGTAGAACTGCAGAAACTGTTGAAAACCAGTTGAAAGGGCGCCAAGCTGCTCTCCACCAAACCCCAACTTCCTGAGGGATAGGAAAGAGCAACAACTGAATCTAATGCGAACGGCTGCTGCGGAGGAGTCTCCCACAAAAGGGTTGAAAACTTCCACTTTTCACATTTAGTTGGTTTATACATTTAAATTCCCTTACATGTTTTCAGGGATTTTATTACAAAACAAAAAAAATTATAGGACTGCTTTTAGATGTGAGATTTTGAATTTTTGTTTGTGATTTTCTTTTTTTTTTTTTTATTAAAGAAAATATTTTATGAAGGTGGTCGTAAAAGTAACGAAAACATTTTCTCTTTTGTATATATTATATATATATGACTTTTATGGCACATTTCCCTGAGGAAAATGAATTAAACTGATTATGCAGAGTAGAGAAAAATTTTATTAGACATGTCCTATTTTAGTCTAGACCCTTTCTAACTCTTCTGTCCGTAGCATACAAATTTAAGATATATGTAAATTAGTACAGAAGTGGAGAGCTTGTATGAATAAAACTTTTCCACAAAAAGTTGAGTAATAGGGTTGCTGAATAAATAATGTCGATTAAATTATATTTAGACTTTTTTTTCTTTATTCTTTGTTCTTTCAGAAGAGTGGAGTATCTCAAGAGTCGATACTAGGGCCACTCTTTTTTTAAATTTATATATATTACTTCAATGATTTTTTATTAGTAAAAGTAGACAAAATTGGGACCAAATCTCACTGGTTTGTGAATTTTAAATTGACTACAAAAGAAATGGTTATCAATTTGACCCATATCTATTTTTATTTAAAGGAGTCGTTCAAGTATTAAGAAAGCAATATCAGGGAGAGACAGGGTTTTGATTTTTCTTAATTTTACTTTTTAGTTTTCTTAAGTACCAAAGTTGATAATAGGGACGATGACAAAATATTAGAGATTTTCGGATTACAACAAAACAACACATGTACGTATTCGGATTTTGCTGATTTTAAATCTGTAACTGACCTACAGGCTTCATATAATGGTGATTAAAAATGTTAAGCTTGAGGGGATATCTTTTAGAATAAATAAGGGGAACTAATTCTAAATTGATTCTTAAAATTTCCAAAAACAAATAATAGAACGTTTTATGAATCAATTTTATTATAGTAAATTGAGTTATTATTACTAAAATAGTTTTTAAATATTGATTCTTTTCTAAAATATTCTACTTTAAATTGGATAGGTAACAGGAGTCCCTCAAGGATCTGTTTTGGGTCCAGTATAGTTTCAATGTGTGCACTTTGCCTTATGAAAAATTAGCAAACTATCCAAAATAAAATATTAAAGATGATACTGAATGTGATTCATCAGATCCACACCCATCAACAATGTTTAAATTCCGCTGACAATAAACCATCTTAAAAGTAATTGCTGCGCATTAGTTTGCACACGAGCTCTTCGTCGTCGTTGTAAAATGCCACCCTCGCATGAACGTCTGCTAAAATAAGTAGAAAGAAAAATATTAGCCATTAACCATAAGCGAATCACTTAAAGTCTTTATCAAGCGATAAAATAAGTTAACACGACCCGAACACGAAGTGTGACACAATAGTTTCACGTACCGCCCCTCACATTGAAATAGTTCCTTTATATAATAATCGATCGGCTTGGCATTGTCCCTGTAAACAATGTGTAATGTGAATAATTCAATGGGACTCCTTTTATATTTTAGCTGCATAACATTATGCTTCCAGTGTCGGAATCAAATAGTAGCCGACATTAGCATCATCAGTATGCTTGGCGGCAAGCACATACTACTCGTATAAAATCGCTTTGCAGTTTCAGTGCATGCCAATTAGAAAATTAGTCAGACGCTTAATTGGACAACAAGCGCAGATGGTGTGTGATTTGGTTATTTAATTAAAATAAACTTACCCTGAAAATGTTTTGTTTGCTTAATGGAGGATGTTCGACTATTTTTGCGGTATATAATTATTCGTTACAGTTCAATTTTCGAAAAACAATTTCTATATAGGGTGAAAATTTGGTATGAATTGGGCATTAGGAGTGTAAACATTAATTTAATTGAGCGATTTTAATTTTTGAAATTGAGTATTAATATAATGCCTCGGAATTGTGGTTGGGTTAAATTAATAATTGAGATTCTGGGAAAATATTATAAATTATTATTTTAAGCCTTAAATATGGAATTTTTGGCGAAATGCGAAAGTTTGTTTTTTTAGCATACAAACGTATACTGAATAAGTTATAAGTTACCTATTTTACGTTAGAATCTCCAGAATCAAATTATCTGTAATACTCCATTCTAACATCGGAACATAGAGGAGATAAAATAGAATTAATAGAAGATAATAAACTGAATTAACAAATTCAAATTAGGTCCTGAACCCTTCTAAAGCGGACACGTATACCATCCTGGAGATCATAATATGGTTTAATTAATGTAGAATCTTTATAGTGTTAATTATTATTTGCTCCTACGAGTTTTTAGTGGGAGAAATGGGTTTAAAATAAAATTAAAGTTTTTATTCAGGTTTTAAAGTTATAAAAAGCCAAAAAACATGCAAACACAGGTCAAAATGCTTTATTTCTATTAAATTTGATTATGTTATAAAAACCAAACCAAACCAAATTTTCCATTTACTCTATTTTATTTCTTTTAACTCTAATTTATATCTCCTCTATGTCCCGATTTTAGAATGCAGTATCAGTGCTAATTTGGTCCTTGAGATCCTAACGTAGAATTACATTTTTATAAAAATAAAACCTAATGTGGCCACATACTATTACACAAAAATTTTATTTATTAGTTTATTAATCTTTTAAACATAAAGGCCATAAGGGGTGAGAATTAATTTTAAAAATTTCGAAAAAACTGAAAACTGGATATAACCTAAAGAAAAAAAATTTTCTTTTTTACAAAATTTTTTTTCAGCGTAGAAGGTATTCGTGGGTAAGCCGTATGTGTCCAATTCTCAGTCTGACTAAAGACCCAAGAAAAAAATATATTGTAAAAAACTACGCCAGAAACTCACAAACAATTTTTGGCGATTTTGCCGTTAATCCGTCATAACCTATAAAAAACCAATAAAAATTGACATTTTATTTTTTTAGGTGTCATGCCGGTGGAAAAAAAATCTCGAAAAAATATAATAGGGGTACCGGTTAATTCGTGCGGTTTTCTAACAGATGGCGTAACTTGTTTTATATTCCAGTGATTCACCTTTCCAAATATGTGATGGAAAGCTACTGTCATATAGTTTCAGAATCAGTATGTGTCATTTAGCTGAAGCGTAAACAACAATACTTATTTTTACTCTGAAAATGTCGAATTTTGTGCCGAATAAAGTGTTTTGCGGGGAGTACTTCTTCATTACTTCAATATGAAGAAAAAGGCTGCCGAAAGTCATCGTATTTTGGTGGAAGTGTATGGTGTGCATGCTCTAGCTGAGCGTACGTGCCAGAAGTGGTGGTGGAAGACCACGAATTGGAGACACTGCTCCACCAAGATCCATCCCAAACGCAAGAAGAACTTACAAAATCACTTGGCGTCGCTCAACAAACCATTTCCGATCGTCTAAAAGCAATAATACCATTTTTTCACAATAAAGCTTCAATTATCGAAAAAAACCGCACGAATACCGGTACCCCTATTATGTTATAGAAAACTATGTTAGGAAGCTATAACAAAATTTTGGTGATTGTACCAAAATTCAAAATGCCTGAACAAATTTTTTGAAAAAAGAAAAAAAAATTTTTTTTAGGTTATACCCAGTTTTCAGTTCTATTAATTTTTCCTGTGATGCGCCTCGGTGACATATACAACATATCAAAATCCTATCCACATCGGACAACGCGTTCAAAAGATATTAACCCTTGGGGGTTAATTATTAAGAGATGAAACTTGGCCAAATTGTTACTTGTGTTAGTCCTGACGGTAAAAATATATAACGACCATAATCGGCGCGAGGGCACTTTACCCCTTCTTATCCCTCTATGGCCTTTGACTTATTTTTTAATATTAAAGATAATCTGTTACACATTATTTATTATAACTATAAAGATTTAAAAGTTCGAAACTATTTCGGGATTCGAAAAGATCACATAAAATTTAAGAAGACGCCAATGAACAAAAGTCATTCCAATTCTAAAACCTAGAAAAGACCCAAAAGACACTAATATCTATAGACCTATCAGCCTACTGAACACTATCTGCAAGTTATTTGAGAAATTAATCCATAAGATGATCAATGAACATCTTAAAAATAATGCTATTCTTCCTCCACAACTACTCCTCAGCTTAAAACGATTAAAAATCACATTAAAGACAAAGTGAATCTAGGATTATCTACTGGAGTCGTTATTTTCGACGTCGAAAAAGCTTTTGACTTGAGCTTAATGTTCAAAATGATAAAGTTTAACTGAACCGATCACATTGTGAACAAATGTTCAAAGATTTCTATCGGACAGATACTTTTATGTGACTATTGGAAATACTAGGCTCAGACACTATTAAAATAACAGCAGGTGTTCCTCAAGGATCAGTACTTAGACCTATACTATATAATATCTACACTTCTGACATTATCAAAAATTTGGACTGTCACATTAGCGTTTTCGCCGATGATACTGTGTTATACCACTCTGCGCTGAGACCTGAAAAGATCGTTAATAATTTGGAAAAAATAACTTGAGTACTGTTTGATAACTCAAGCTTAAGTTTTATTATTTCTTGACCCATCTAGAATGTTTTTTAAATTGTTCCTCCATGAATTTGTTTTAATTTTTAATACTTCCCGTAAAAACCAAAGAATTAATATTTGAGTGGTATGAAATTTACAAAATTTCACTTTTCCTCTTTTAGTATAAAACTAGGATAGCGACACCAACTTGATTGTACTATATTATACACACGCTAAATAAATTAATTGTATTGAATTGATCCTCCAGATCTATTTCAGGGATCCAAAAATCCAAATAATAATTAATAAGTCACAAATAAGATCTATTTTGATCTTTTAAAACTTTAGCAGGGATCTCGAAAGGTTCAAAAGTACAGTTTAATATTGAGCGGTTTATGTAGATACTATTCGAAAGTTTATATAGACGTTCAAAATAACTTTCTAAGTAAATAACAATAAAATAATGTTATAGTTTAATTCGAAGTAACGAATGATTAATTATATCTTTAATGAGAATCAACCTACATATAAAGTTTCTAGGGTTAAAAAAAACGAGATTGTCATTGACATTAAAACTTTCCTGAATAGAAATAGCGATTGCTTTTGTTTTAATGAGGTTAACAACCCGACAATTTAGACCAAGAGACTCCTCTTAGCCCCCGACTTTAAAATGGTATAGATTTATCAGCCGTCACCATCAACAAAAGACGCATAAATAACTCGAGCGTCCACCGCCCTTCGAAACAAAAAGCAATTTACCGGGTGGTGACACTGTGTAACGTTTTAGATTTAGCTGGTGAAAAAGTTTTTCTAAATAGATCCAGACAGGCGTTGAAGTTTCATCCAGGCGAACAAAGTGATTTTGGCGGGACGGCAGCAGTGGCGCGCGGCAGCGGCACGCGCAGTCACCCTGTAACATTCGTTACCATCTTTCCACCCCATTGATTCGCGATCTGAATCGCCAGCACCCGGAAAACAAGAAGAACAAATGGATGAATTCGAAACGATTCACTGTTTTATCAGGCACAAACAAAAAATTTATCTAAGACAATTCAAATTGGTCCTCCCCGCTCCACCCAAGGGGCACTTTCTTCTTATGAACTCAAATGGGAGGCTTCTGTTATTTATGTATTTTTTTTTTAGCCACCGCACTCATTCGCAGCACTTAGTTAATTAGCAAACAAAGTCTCATGCTTCACAGACCACATCATCACGTGTCGCCCCGGCTGAGATGAGAATTCAGAAAAGTTTCTTTATCATCATCGCGGGACCAGCCCCCCTCCTCAGCTCCGACGCCACTGGAATGAGTTTTCCTCCCAACATCTGAATATCTCATAGATATTGTAGTGTCCGCGCCAGTTTCTGTCTACGTTTAGAATTTTCTCCTTAAGGAAATGAGGCGCGCTTTTCTTTTTTTTGTACCCTATGCTATGCTCTGAAATGAAATGAAACATCGGCGATAATGTAGTCAGCACAGTTCAGTGCATTTGAATTGATATTAGTCGCCCATTATTTGATGTTTGATATGCGAGAGCAAATGGATGGATTCCTTTGAGTTGAGTGGCACTATCAAAGATCCAACGCAGCAGCAGCAGTGTATACTGTTGGCTGTAGCCCCGATGCCACTGTGATCATAATGAAGATGATGATGATGATAGTGAAGATAGTGAAGTTCTTTCAGCCGGCACGTTTGCCCTTTGCTTTATGCTTTATGTCTCGGTGGGAGAGGACAGAGCAATTAGTATGGTAGATGGCTAAATAGGGAAAAAGTTTTCATAAAAGAAAGGCAACTTAGAGCATAAGGAATGATATAATACGACTGACTAAGAGATTGATATTTTCAATGAGTTTTTGTAACACAATCATTCTGTTAAGTCATGACTAAAACAATTGATGATATCAGATCACAGGTGTGATGAGTAGGTATATTTTTTTGGGAAAATAAAAGATTTAGAAGGTTTTCTTCTTTAAAAATTTGTTTTAAAGAAGAAAATTGATATTACACTTTATTTATTTATTTATTTATTTATTTCAACAATTCATCAAATACTGATTACTACAAGATGTACATAATGATAAATTAGTGTAACGTAGCCATAAGCCGACTCTTCAACCCGGACCTAGGTGCATTAAAATCAATAATGTTGGAGTGCTTATTGAAGAGACGAGACATTGACATCAAAGGCTCATGCATAGCGTAGTTTGTACGGTGATGCGGAAGATGGAGAAGGTCCCGAGATCGTAAAGAGCGAGAAGGAATAGAAATATGAGTTGACGACAGCAACTCAGGGGAATTGATTGAACCGTTCAGGATATCAGACATCATAATAATTCTGGATATATTACGCCTCTTTTCGAGTGAATCCAGGGAGATCAACTTCAGTCTTTCAGCGTAAGGAGGGAGATGTGAGCTATCAAGCCAGGGTAGGCCACGGAGTGCGAACCTGAGAAATCTCCGCTGGATTGCTTCTATGCGGTTTACGTATAATGCATAGAATGGTGCCCAAACAGGAGAAGCATACTCCAAAATAGGTCTGACGAAAGTGCAGTAAAGAAGTTTGGTAATGTATGGGTCGTCGAATTCTTTGGACCATCTTTTTATAAAGCCAAGGGTTGAATTGGCTTTACTTATAATCGAGTTAATATGGTCATCAAAGGAGAGAACAGAGTTCACTAAAACGCCTAAGTCTTTGGCTTTGTCAAGTCTATGCAATCCACAACCATCCACTGAGTAATTAAAATTAAGAGGAGACCTTTTTCTAGAGAATGACATAACTGTGCACTTATCAACATTTAACGGCAAACGATTAATAGAGCACCACTTGTAGAAAGTGGCTAAGTCAGATTGTAAAAGATGACAGTCGGAAACGTGAGAGACAGCACGAAATATCTTTGCATCATCTGCATAACAAAGAATTCTAGACGAAGATAGGAGCAAAGATACGTCATTAATATATATTATAAAAAGAAGAGGACCGAGAATACTTCCCTGTGGCACACCGGAAGTATTATTAATCTGTGCAGAAAGGGCCCCACGGAACAGCACTTGCTGTGTACGGTCAGTTAAGTAAGATGACAGCCAGTCAACGAAAATAGGGGGGAAGCCGAGCAACGAAAGTTTATGTAGTAAAATTTTATTTTATTTTATAGAATAAGGATGAGTTTTTTGAGATTATTACTCGCCCACAAACACCAACGACCTTCAAAAATGTAATGTTTTGATACTATACTCCAACTCTTTTATTCAAAAACACGCTAAAAAATAAAAGAAAAATTGTTTATTCTATATACTCAAGTTGTTTCATATCTATTCTTCAATAAGTTGGCTGTCCCTAATATGAAGTTATTTTATTTATTTATTAAATGTGTTTTTTTAAGGGCGTCTGGATTTTGAATTTAAATAAAACCCATAAAAATTTAGCAAGTATCCATAAATTTTGGTTTTATTCGAAAGATTTTAAACCTTTTTTTCCATTCTTTCCAATTTTCTCATCTATAAGCTAACTCTTGTTGGTTTTCCCACTGTTTTAGTGATTTTTATTAACTCATATCTGTCTATTTCGCAAAATACAAAACATTGCTGGTGTTCCTCAGGGCAGCCATTTAGGGCCCTTGCTATTCTTTTAAATTCTTAGACTTAGAAATCTTTTATAAATGGCGTTCTATTTATTTTCTCTATCTCAGTATTAGTGAGTATGCATGTATGGTATGTCTTTTTCTCGTAAAAGGATTCTTCTGAATTTCACTTGTAAAGTTTACTTCTTACACGAATTGACCAGATCAAAGATTTGGGAGTGGTTTTGAACTCTCGTATTTCCTTTGAATACCACATTGACGCTAATGCTAATTCAACTCCGGTAGTTCTAGTGTTAAATATTATTTAAATAAGTATAATAATCATAAAAGTACTCCGGAATTTGGTTTTTCTAAAGATTGTATAATTAATAATGAAAATTGGGCCAAACTAAAATCCTATATAAATTAGGAAAATATCTATGTTATCATTATTTTTATTTTATTATAGAAATCTGAGAAATGTAATCTTAACAAGAAACATCTAGAAGTCTAAGATACTCCCTTGTGAGACTAAAGAAATTCTTGTAAAAACGTGTGCCAGTCAAAATTAGCAACTCGAAAGGCTCCATCAAGTTATTTTCCCATTGGGAAATGAGAAAATTCCGAAAAAAAAACTTGTAAACTATCCACGACGAAGGATGGCATCAAGAAGTGTTTTCATCCTCTTCCCAAAATCCAGATGGATGATTCAGTCGTCTTTTTTGATGGACACTATCCTCAGAGACATGACCTGAATTTTTCTGGATTAAGTTTTAGCCTTACCTTGTAGTTTTTGTCGGACGTGGTCCTCTTGGGAATCCACCCAAAATGAGTGGCACCTTCTTCAATAGAATGAAATGCAATCTTTGGAGCAATGAACAAAACTTCTCTTGTTCTTGCTCCTCTGAGGAGGAGCTTGTCTATTATTCGCATCAATGGTAGTGGAATTAAATTTCCACTAAAATGGAATTGTTTTGTTCTATTTTCACGGTATAGTAGAGCAATTGCGACCAACGATGAAAAATAATAATGAAAAAAAAACAAAAAAAAACATTAAAACATAACTCCCAACGGCCCTGAGCGCAAAAATCCAGAAAAGTTGTGTGCTGTATATTAACCCAAATTTGCACTTTGTCATTCATTTATTTTTTTCGGGCTGCAGTTGCAGTGATTTTTTTTAATTAACTGAAAAACATTTCGTCGACGAGCTGTGTGCCATGGTGTGTTGTACTGCATAAAAATGTAGTGAATGCATACGAGCACAACAGGATTCTGTGTTCCGAAGGCACTAATTTGCAAGAGTCCTGAAATCCTGGGAAATGTATGAAAAATTTAAGGTCCTAGGAGGACGGGGAAGGGCTCACATACCGCACATTTCGTGGGCGAAATCACATTAAAAGCCTCGTTTTATGTGCCTCCTTATATGAAAAGGGGAAAAAAAGTAATAATAATAATAAAGTATGAGTCGTAGGAGTTTCAGTACAGGGAGAAAGGAATCATCTGAAACAATTTAACTGGTTCTCGTGAGCCGGGGGAATTGCATGGTGCATCTTTAGGCTCATTACACTCAGATTCATGAATGGGTCCATTGTGCCGGAGCTCCTCAGCATCCAGCAGTAGTTGTTGGCAATTCGACAGAGAGCACTGCTGCGCACACATACGGCAACGAAACGACACAGTAGCGGCGCTTGGGAAAAAACATGTTTTTAATGAGGACACTTCAGAACCGATCTTTTTTCGTCCGCTTATTTTTTTCTGTTTATTATTTATTTTTATGGGTGGGAGTATGAAATGGTGCCGCGCCGAGAAGAAGGGGCGGCGCCAACCACTTAACGCAATGGGAGCAAGAGAAGCCGAAAAGAGGGTGTCTGGCAGAACTGAAGAAGTTCTAGGCCCGCTGCTGCTGTTTTGTAAATACACGTTTCCTAACAAGGGGATTTCGAGTATTTCCTCGCAAATGGAAGTATCAACACATGTACTCTATACTAGACCTCACACCCTCTCCTCATTATCTGCCTCTGGCTGGTAGCCCTCAAGTGCGTACATACCCCTCCCTACCTACCAGGTTGCTTTTCCAACGTGCTCCACTGTACGCAATTTTTAGCCACGTCGAGAGCTCGCGAAGAAACAAAAAAAAAAAAAATTCTTTTGGTTACTTTTTCGGAGGAAACAAGCAAAATTCTGTACCAGGCGGGGGGAGAGAGTCATAGGTACCATCTGCAGAGCCCTGTTATTGTTCGCGAATTAATCATGTAAGCAAATTTGCATACGACACAAACAAGAGGAGGTGTGGACCCACCCCCACCCCAAGTCCTAAACATACCCCCCAAAGAAGGGTGGTAATTGCCTCGCATCATCCAAACTTGTGACGCGCTTCCGTTGACAACAATCCTGTACTCTGACTCTGTTCTGCTCTGCTATGCTTTGCTCAGCCCTGCGACCGACCCTTAATGGCGCTTATTTATGTTTTTGCTTTTGTCACATACATCCATATACACATTACACACGAACTCGTAACTCAAACCGTCTGCGGCGGAAACTTTCGCTGACAAAGGTTTTCTCAGCTAATTCCACAATTTGCATAAAACCGCCATCTTTGCGGGTAATGTTTAACGGGAAACTGCCAGGAAAATAGCATACTTATTGCAGTTACAATTAGCTGTCAGAATCTGTCTTAAAGAGCTTCTTTAAAGCCTCCAACAAATCTTGAAACCAAGACAAAAAAAAATTCAGTTTCTGCAGTCGACTATATAATTCAGCAATTGCTTTTGTTAAGCTGAATTGCGCAGACGACTTCAGAAACCGAATTCTTGAAAACAACCAAAATTTAATGCTTTTGAAGCAATAAATAGATGATTTTGATTTAAAAAAAAAAAAAAAAAACAGTCAAGTGTGAGTAGGATCATACCTTAATATGATAATAAAATAATGCATGAATGAGACAAAGATTCATCATGAGTAAGGTGACAACATATCACATTTTCGAGAAAATTAGTGTTGAAAAGGGGAAAAATCGTATAATCGGCATTTTTGTTATCTCAAACTCGAAACATTATTCAAAAGAAAGCTTAACTACTTAACTTTATACATAAAATATCAGTTATATGTAACCTTTATCAAAAGACAAATTTTTCATAAGATTTTCTCTCCTACGTCCCAATATACTAGACCACTTGGTGGACCTAACCAAATGTTTTAAAGATGAACATAAAAATCAGATGAAGCAAATAAAATAAGGAATTCAAAAATTTCCCTTTCACCATTTACATTCTTTTCACTTTAACACAAAGCCGCAAATGGAAAGACTATTCAGCTATAGCTTATATATAGCTGAATAGCCATCATGTTCGACAATGTGTTCAAGAATTTTTTTTCTTGGCATTATTTCATTATTGAAAGGTGATTGTTTGGGTTAAAGTTTTCTGAATTGTATTGCCAATTTCTTTCTATTCAAACAGGTGCCACATTTTCTGCCGAGTCGGCTGCATTTCATTGATCCTTGAAGCAGAACCCCTCTGTTGCTACCAAGGTGAACAGCAGCAGCTTATCAATCCACTCAGCCAGTCACTCAGCCGGCACAGAGAACTACAACTCTGATCCGAACCCCCTCAATTTATCCCATATTTTGCCCTAATCCACCTTTTCCCCCACCAAACCAACCCAACCCGGAACACGGGCGGAAAAAAAAAAAGTTCCCCGAAAGTTTTAGTGGATGAAATTGGATCGCGATTTGCTGCGATTTACAACGATATTACGTAGAAAAACGCTCCAAAGTTTAATTAGGCGGAAAATTAGAAAGAATTTTATGAGGAGAGCGAAACAAATAGCAGCAGCAGCTTTAGCTAGGAAACCTCCAGCCAAGAATCAATCCACATCCCGCTCGAACCCCCGCCTAAATGTTTTGCTCTTGAATTTTCAATGTCTCGCTCCAGTCGCGGCGGCTACATATAGAAAACAAATTGCGCAGCATTCCTCAGCATGACGAATCACAACGGATGCGGAGTCAGGAGCGGAATAAGAAGACAAAAGAATTAAAAAAAATGAAAATAAACCGAACGCGATTCAGTCGCACTTAAATTGGAATTCAATTTGTCTTTAACGAGATCGCTAATGAGTTCAAGGCAGCAGCCGCCGCCGGAGCAATTGTAATGGAGCTCCCGGGGGGCTGCGATGACGATGACGGTGACGAGTGCATGACCTGGGAACCTTTTGTGCCCCTAACCTGCCCCGTGTCACCTTTAAATTGAATTTACTGATTCAGCGGGGTGGTGGAGAGTCATTAACAATGTCAGTACAAAATGAGGTGAGATGATGATTCGTCAGCTATATCTGCATAGTTTACGAAAGCATTCGTACTACAGATATACGTAGCTTTATGAGCCCAAAAAGTTTTTCCATAATTTCTGATAGTCCAATCAATTCTGATAGTCTTTAAAAACTCCATAACTCTCTTCTCTGTGTGGCAAGAGGCGTTATCCTGTATGAAGATTCCTTCTCCCTTAAATTTCGCGTTCATGGTTGGGATCACCTGTGTCTAAAGGACTGTTAAATACTGATTTGCGTTCATTATCCGGCCAACGACATAGAGTGAGAAGAGTTCTTTGGCAGATATTGCCCTTGGTTGTTTGAGCTGCTGTTGGACGCAGGAAGGTAAATACTCTTCTGCTTTCGATCTGCAAACAGTCCTGGACATTGGTAGTTTCAAACTCACTATGGTCTCGTCACTGAATACAACCTGTTCAAAAAATAGAGATAAATTAAATCAAATTAAAAATTTATTGGATAATGTATTTCCAGAATAATTTCAAAAAGAGTACATTAATAATTTTTTTTTTAAGAGGTGTAATAACGATCAATAATTTGGCAGATGAGGTATTACAACCACCTTAGGAATATGTATAAAAGTACGAAGTTACTATTTACTCTAATTGCGGAGTCAGTTTATTGATAAACCTCTGTTAAATAAATAAATGAATTTTGTGTATAAAAAGAGGCTTAGGGACATATTTTAAACACTTTACTCCAAATGGATGCTATTCAGCTATAAGTGTACATAGCTGAATATCCAGTTATTATACATATAATGTAGCTGAATAGCTGTCATTTGTAACAATGTTTAAAGGCACACAGAGATTGTTACTTTTGAAACTACTTGAAACTTTGTGTAGAGCTCAAGTTATTCAGGAAATAAAAAAGATGAAGACATTTTCTGAAACTATAAATACAATTTTCGGCTACTAGATGGCATTCGCGCAAAAAGGAAAGTTCTACCGCTTTGAGTCAATGATCCCTATGAAAATGTCTTAAAAATGAAGATAAAGTAGAGTTTAAAGAAGAATATGGAGTTTTATTTCTTCTTTAAGTTTTTGTTTTTCTAAAACCATTTCCTTTTCCAATTTTCATTATCTCAAATCTTCAATAAAAAGCTTTTTGGGTAGTTCAACTCTGTTTTTCTTGGAACTTTCTTTAGAAAGATACTGTCGGCGATAATTTCATAGCCCATAAAGCAGTACCCAATCACAGCTAGGCGATGCCACGAAAATGCACCATAAATCATAATGTGCTAATTCAGGTTCCGTAAACTAATTATTCCACATCGTCAGTTTAATGATTCTGCGAAGCAGAAATCGTTTTAAGTCGGGACAAAATTGGCTTTCTCGTACAGACGACGACGACGCCACCGCTGCGCCGCCTTTTCTACTCCTGTAAAATTCCTGGATCCCCATTATCTGTGAGCAGAACAGGCGGTACGGCGACCCGACACAAAAACAAACGAACGAAAGAGAAAGAAGGAAGAAAAAAAAATACAGGGCGACTCCCGAATTTTGTGAAACTTTATACTACCCTCAGACAGTTTTTGCGACCGATTCTCGAACTGCTGTGTGCCTTATCCCGATCCCGGTCGTGGTCCTGGACCTGATGATGGTCCTGGTCTTGGTCCCGGGCTGCCCCCGTTGCCGCCGGGGCCGGGGTACTTCCCGCAAACATAATTTCATCAGACGGTCTTCCGGCTGCCGCAATATATTCATACTTTCTCTCCAGGGCAATATAATAGCGACACAAAATGTGCTGGAAAGTGACGATAAAGTCGCCAAATGTATTTTATGTTCGATGCAGGGGACAAGGAACCGTCTACGGCTCCCTTATTTTATTTATTTAGTTTTTTTTTTTTTCTTTTCTTATTCTACAATGAATCCCTTTTTCTTATTATTGCAGAGGTGATGACGTCGAGAAGTCCCTGGAAGTGCTGGACAAGGTTTTGTTGGAGTTCGAGGACCCTGACTCGTTGCCGCACATCGAACCCGAAAGCCCCTCCCAAGGAAACCAATCGGAAGATGATGGCTACATGAGCATGAATGGTCGCAGGTAATTGCTCCCGAAAATCTCTTGGCTCCTTCTTTGTGTATCCCTCTAATGGGTGGCCTGGACCCTTTTTTGTCTTTCCTATCCAGAACCAAGACGTCTTTGGATTTTCACCAGCCATCCGACGAGTCCTCGGCATCACCTCCAGTCACCGACACCATTCACGTGAGCTCGTCTGAGGTGGTAGACAGTCCCAAACCACAGACTTCGCCCCCGCCCCCACCCCCCGAAATCGCCGAGGCTATCATTTCAAATTTATTGCCAAGGTAAGGTAATAAAATCAATTTTAAGATAAGGTGTGATGCATATATAATGTTTAGTTTGCATAAAACGTGATATATTTTCAAAAAAGGGATCTATTTTAATATTAAAGTGTAAAGAAGTACCATTTTACCATTATATAAGGTGGGCCATCTGTTGGTTTCTTTTTAAATTACATGTTATTTTGACTCAGGCAACTAAGTCGCGCTCAAAAAATTTGGATAAACACAGTATCATATTTCCGCGATTCGAAATGAATAGATTTATGCTTGTAAAACGTTGGAAGATACTGAAAACTTATTTCCAAAGTAACTGCTGTGTGGCCGAACCAGTGCAAATTTTGCAAAGATATTTCGGTCGAAATAATGCTTTAACTGCACCTGTTGTACTCAAGTTTGTAGTTTTGATTCGTAGCTATTATTGAAATCGAGCCCTTTAACCATTGAAAATGTGCTGCAAAATTGAGTTAACAGAATGGGTTACACCAAGCCAGTCGAGACAGTCATTTATCATATTCCATATCTAATCGGAATGTTTACTTTTTTTAATAAATCAACAAAATTTAAAAAATATGGAATACTTTTTATTTTATAGAATTTTTATAAAGAAACCAGCCGATAGCCCACTCTATACATTACTGTACAGGAACGCATTTACTTTATTTTAAACTATTATAAAAATTGGTGTTTTTTCTTGTTTACAAATAACGTTGCTATATAAAAACTTTTCGAGAAAAGTAGACTTAAAATGTGAAAACCCCATATTTTGCCCATTATTGGGTGTTATCGTTTTCGAATTCACAATCCACTGAAAAAATGCTATTAAAATTAAATACAACTAATTAAAAAGTGAAAGACCAAAAACTGTACACACAAATGAAAAACTTTCTGCTGTACTCGTAAATAAAAGTATTTAAAATGAACCGACAACATCAATTTCACGTAATTCTCAAGAATTGGGAATATATTTTAGCTCTTTATTGAAGAATTTTGCATAAAGATTTGCATTTACAAGCGTACAAAATTTAATTAAACCAAGAATTGAAGGAAAGAGAACTTTTACAATGTCGTAATTTCACAAGTTGGAATATTGAACAACGAACAACAGATCCATTGTTTTCAAGCTAAATTTTATTTAGTGATGAAGCTCATTTTACAATGGATGGATTCGTTAATAAGCAAAATGAAAATGTTCCGTGTTATTTATGTAAAAATTCTATATTCAGAAAAAAAAGTCAATGTTTGGTGTTCTTTTTAGGGAAATGGAATCATTGGACCATTTATTTTACGAAGATGATTTTGAGTTATTATGAATGCTGAACAATACAATTATTTAAATATTTAGTGACATTTTCTAGAAAGAAATGAATCATATATTTGATGTCTATTTTCAGCAAGAGGGTGCTACATGTCACACGTGTAATTTCACGAAATGTAGATTTCAAGATCATGTGATTTAACACCTTTACATTTTTTTTTGTATTTGTAGTGTTTTGAAAAGTCGAGTCTATGAAAGCAAGCGATAAAAAATTAATGATCTGGGGAACAACATTTAAATTATAATTAATGAAATAATTCCAACAACATATTGGAGAATTATTAAAAATTTCTATATCCGAATTTTATGCAGAAGCAATCTTGATGGGGATTTAAATAATATTCTGTTCCATGTATAATTGTCATGTAGACAGCATGAACAAAAATCCAAAATACTTTAAAATTTAAATCGTAGCATTGCCTTTAACCGACTAAAATCCCAGGCTCATTTCCGGCTGGAAAAAATTTCCCAATTTTCATCCATTTCAGGACAAAGCATTGAATGCGCCGCTCCTCCTGTCCTTGAATGTTTTCGAGGCTGGTAAAACCACAGGCATTCCCGGAAATACAAATAACTCCCATTCTGGGCTGGAAAAGGAATCGAAAGGAAGACTGAGCCACAGTTTGAGGATATACATGAGGATTCCTGCTGTATCCTTCCAGCTTAATCCTGAGCTCAAACAATAGCGCAGTTAGTTGCACTTTGATTTTATCCCTCCATCCATCGTAAACCCTTCGTCGTCGACGACCAGTCCTGTAGTCATTTGTTCGGTGCTCCTCTTGAGCATCTTCCGAACCCCCAAAACCCGCCGCTTCAGAAGCCTCCCATTATAATGGCAAATTTCACGCAAACTAAAGGGATGCGAAATTTTTACAGACATATGAGAGATATGCACATCGACGACGAGCTACCACCGACCGGCCATGAAGCTATTTTTCCAGGATGAAGGAGGAAACATTATTTGTCTGGCGTTGGTGGTACACAAGTCTGCACAAGTCTGTAGAAATAATTGCCAGAAAACTGCATGGTTACAAATTACACTTCTTCGCCTCTTGCCGCTGTTGCCGTACTGTAGAAAAGCAAAAAAACAGTTTGTGTTCTCCTCGTGCATTCGCCGCCCCCACCACCGTGTTAAATTGCGACTAGACGACAATGACACGTCGTGTTGTAACCCCATCCCTTGGACAAACAATATCCAACCCCACAGCTTGCACCAAAATTGGATGTGTCTAATCGGTGCACTAATTAAGTGGGGATTTTCTTCTTTTTTTAGGGTAGTTATTTATCACCAAAGCTGAGAGGAAGACCTGGCGAGAAGTTATTTTCCAAAACGCATCCCTTTCTTTTGTGTAACACCACTACCACCGGCACTATCCTACAACATCTTAAGGGGCATCTTACCAGCTTTCAGACTTAGAGACACTGCTTTCCTTTTCCTCGACTCGTCTTTCGCTTGTAAATTTAAGGGAACTACATACCATGGAATTTGATATCTAGTGGTTACGTTCAGCTTTCAGCATTTTATCTTATCGCAACGGTCATAAATTAGTTGGGAAGACTATTGGCGAATAAATTCTTTTTTTAGGATTATCAGCTAGCTACTAGCTAGGGAATCATACAACCAACCAAAAAAAAAAAAAAAAAGGCGTGTTGATCTCTTTAGTTACTAGGGGAATTTTATGAGGGATAACCGAAGGTAATGTGCAGATATTCTTTAAGTATTAAGCGTAATAGCGAATTACAAAAGCGTAATAAACACGTACATAATAAAATAAATCATGTGCTTACGGAGTTATTCTATACAGCCAATTTGCTGTCTGTTGACTGATAAGGTTCCAAATAAAATCGGCCTATATGAGCGCAACTGTGAACCAAAACCAATTCTTAATATTTTTTAAATTAAGTAATAATTAAAAAAATAGTAGCAAAATAAAACTAGTTCAAGCTAGAGCTCTATAGCTGCGGTTTTTTAATAATGCATATAAATCTTCCAATACAAAGTAAAGATTCAGCTTTTTATCTGGGTATATATCCAGATTAAGGGAAATTTTAGAAATATCCTTTATTTCCGGTTCCACACTTCATAAATTTCCCTTATCGTTTTTATAATTATCTGTGATCCGGATCTATAAAGATCATTAAAAACAATGCAGCTTATGTTAAAATCTCACGCAGAAATTAAAAAAAAGCAATTTTTTTATATAACTTGAAAACTATTTTTGGGTATCATTTTCTATAGTTATATTTAAATTATAGTATATTTTTAAAGTAATACAAAAACTCATTTCTTGTTGTTTTCTTATTTATTATTTATCACATTTACTAAGACAAGTTTAAGACAAAAATTTCATTTTTTATAATTGTTTAAATTGGTGAAGAATTCATAACATTTTATAAATTGCTTTATTTTCCTCATAAGTCTGCGAAACAATGTAAAAAGTGTAAAGTGCTTAAATCTGTGTATTATATAAAATAAACAAAAAAAAAATTTCTTTTAAAATTTTATCTTAAGGTACTAGTTCCCTGTAGAATAGGAAAAAATCGACTTTTAAACTTTATTTTTTTTCTCAGCTCCTTTATTATAAATCTAACTGGATCTTTTTTTATTTGAATATATAAGTCTTGAGGTTAACAAAAAAAAATTGTTTTTTTCTTTTTTTAGTACTTTATTATACATATAGAGGGCTCTCAAAAAGGAGCAGTCCAAAAAAAGATGGTTCCATGGCGGACAATCAATCTCAGAAACGACAAGTCCGAAACAAAAAAAACAAAAAGCATGTTAAAAAGGAAGATATTTTATGAGGCAATTCACCACAATTAGTAAAAAAAACTGGTAAAAAAAAAAATGGCGGATATTTGAAAAAAAAATTTGAAAAAATCGCATTTTTTTTCGCTTCGGTTTGGTTTGGAAATATGTTTATTATCAACTTTTTCGGAATTTTCTGGTGAATTGCCCTAGAATAGACCTTAACAAATAAAACGCTATACAGTTTATTCAAATCGGTTCAGCCAATCAGGAGATTGACTGTCCGCCGTTTTGAAAAATGTAGTTTCAAGAAAAACGCGTTTAAAGATATATTTATATGTGTATAATCAAAAATGCGCGCGCACTAAAACTGCTGTAGCTCCTCGATTTTTTCGAATTTCTTTATAAAAATTTAGCAGATGATTTCTGAAGGTATAAGGAACCATAAAATGTAAAAATAAAAATTCCATTTGGGGGAAAATTTTGAGGGAACTAGTACCTTAAGAAAGTGTTCTTTTAAAAACAATCCGAAAACAATCATTTCTTTTACTAATTTTTTATGTTTTTATAGAAGCAAAAAACCCTATATACACAACTATGAATTCTTTATTTGGCATTTAAAAATACCCAAAAAATTAAAAGCTAATTAAAAGATTTTTAAAAGAACCAAATCTGGTGATGTCTATAAAAACAATTAACTCAAACAATTTTTGTTCGAAACTCGATTCTGGATGTCGAGTCACCTTTTAGTGACTTGATTTCTTAGTGAAAAAGTTTTTATAGGAAATTCATTTATAAAAATCACATTTAAAGTGACTCGACATCAAGAATAAGGGGCATAACTTAACTTAACTTTCAAACAAACTTCGCAGCATTAATTTTACATTATCTTGTTGATAACTCTAATTAGAAACTTTAGTTTACAATAGCTTATTTGTCATCATTCTGATAATTTGTTTATTTCTCTTTTTGTGATTACAAGTGAAGATAGCTTCTATTTTCTTATTGTAAACAGAAAATTAATGAGAGAGAGCTAGTTAAAGTAGCATTTAATGTCTTCTAGTCACTTGGTTTTTTCTCAATGATTGTATCTTGAAAAAGATAGATGTACAACCACTTTCTAAACTTTAAACGTGATTTTCTCCACGCACAATTTTTAAAAACATTGAGTCTTAAACGATTTTTAAATGAATTTTGTGTTTTCGTTTATAACTTGACAATATATAAAAAATATTTAACTAGCATTATTGTAAGAATCTCAACATTTAGGCCCAAAAAAAGTGAAAGAGTCTACTCTAGGAAATACGATAGTTGCGCTGTTTACGTTTATCTTAAGTGTCTGAGCCACCCACAAGCTCCAGATGGACTTCTTTCGCAGCGATTAAATTTCACGACCGATTTAAAATTATTGAGCTACGAAAAAAATACACAAAGTGAATCATTGTTTATTATTTATTTGTCTTCTGATTCATACTGCGTTCAATTGTCCTAAATATGAAGTGGAAAACTTGTGCATTTTTAAAGCTATTTAGGTATACTATATGCTATACGATTTCTTAGCTGTTTTCGCACCACGGCCGCACAATTTCACACGTGGTCTGTAGTATTTTTGAAAAATATGAAACGGCCGAACGAAGAACAGTGGGGGCCCTAGCGAAGGTTTTTCATGTCATAAATCGGTAAAAACTAAAAAAAAAACTAAATAAAAATATAGATAAAAGATATAAACAAATAAAATAAAAGGGTTAAGAGATTAAACATTAAATGGGAGTGATTTTGCAGAAGGAACAAAATAAAAATAAATGTTTCTAATTAATAAATACTATTTTTTTAATTATTTATTTTGTTTATTTATTTAATTCTTTTTTTTAGGGGATTGCTTCGTTGAATACTTACTGATAGTATACTACTAATTTGAAATTAAATTCAATAAAATTAGCGAAAATCTCAAGAAAACCTGAAGAAAAACTTTTTTTCTATCAATTTTAGTTTTTAGCTAACATTTATTTTTTTTAATAAATTTTATAAAATTTTATATTATATTTTTATATTCAAAAATTTGAAAGTTTTTGTCAGGATGCTCTTCTAATCTGTTAGTTTTATTACAATATTATTTTTATCGAATTACATATATTGTTAAAATGAAGTTTTTCACAGATATCATAAAATTAAAATAAGGTTAAGATTTTACGTAGTTATTATATTTTTTAGGGTTTTTTGTACTCCAGCACTATAAAATTGAGTTCTTCATTCCTAAACATAACAATCTCAAAGTTGTAATGGTTAATTGTGAAATAAATATAATATAAGATTTTATATATCTATATAAATGGGTTTAGCCGTGGTTCAGCCGTGGTTCAGCCGAGAGTGCGACCGTGGTAGCCTTGAAGTGGCGGAGCTACGACACGGCACGGCTTTACATGAAGTAGTCCCATTTTTGATATATTTTACAGTGCGGCCGTGTTGTGCCCTTCTTAAAAATTTTAGATATTTTAGCTCAGGTTATATTGAATTCTTGATATTAAATTAGATTTTTGATATGTTTATGGTTACTTACTGTTTGCATTTGTACTAAACAATTATCTCAAAATATAGTATTAGGTCATTCAGCTTAGACTTTTCTAATTACTAAATGTTAGGTATCTATAAAATGTTAAATGTTTACTTTATTATTTCATACTAGCCACGCTAATTACTTATTTATTTATTCAGCTTAGTACAAGCTATACATGCATACAAAAAACAAGCATTCAAATTTAAACGCTACAACATATAACATATAAAAAAATTACTAATTACGCTTTCCCGAAAACAATCAGTTTTATGTGAAAATTTATAAATAAAATATCTCATTCACCATTAATCCAAACGTAAATCGAGTTTCAGTTTTTGCGGTAATAGTATCATTTCCGTAACAAAACGGTATCTATCTATCTATTTTTCTATCCATCTGTCTATCTATCGTTCTATCTTCTATGTACCTTCTATCTGTCTATTTATATATGGTGTCCATCTATCTAGCTATTTATATATCTTCAATATATCTTGTAACTATCTATCTGTGTATCTATCTGTCTTCTATCTTCTATTTATCTATCTATCTATCTTCTACCCTGTAATAAATTTAACAAAAAAACTAAAAATCTATCTATCTATCTGCCTTGTTACACTTTTCCGAAAACAAAGGAAAGTATATTTTATTATAAAAAAAAAATAAACCTATTTAATACAAACCATTAATTTAAAAATATAGTAAAGAAAGTGAATTCTTAATGATATATATTTTTGGAATGTGAACTATCTACATAAAAGGTATCTACCTACATTCCTTTGAATCTTCCGTCGCTGCAGAGACGTATAAAGGGATGTTAGAGACCAAGTCCTTTCATCATGCTAAAATGAAAGGTCTCGTTAAATCTTTTTATTTTATTCAAGACGGAGCAGCACCTTATCGCACACAAGTAGTATTTGAAGCCATTAATTTTATGGCGATCGAGTTATTGGCCTAGGATACCCACGCTTTACTAAGGGAAAAGGAATAGAATAGCCACCTTACTCGTCAGATCTCACACAATGGGATTTCTTTTTATGGGGCTGGATTAAAGATCACTACTATGAAAATAATCCAAAAACAATAGTGGATTTAATTAAAGAAATCAGGAAAATCGTCAGTGACATTTCAAACGAAACACTAGAACATGTTTTTAATAGTTTTAGAAAGCATTTGGATATTTGTGCCAATTTAGATGGTTAAAATATTGAAAATATATATAATTAGTAACTAACATTCTTCACTATTATTTTAAATTAATGGTTTGCATTAAGTAGATTTAATTTGTCTATAATAAAATGGACATGAAATGAAAATGACGACTTACCTTCATTAAAAAGTATTTACATTTTCCCGATCTCTCCATTTGTAAGAAAATAGTGATTCATTAGTTTTCACACATTCCTATTGGATACCCTGTAAAATAAAGAGCATATTCGAATGCAACGTTGTATCAAAATTTCAAAGCAATCCGCGAAGAACTTTCAGAGAAATAAGATTTTGAACAAATGAACATTTACATTTTTATTTATTATAAATAACATATATTTCAGTACCTGAATTTCAATTTATCCGTCTTCTGTCTCCCGTTCAGCACTTCTGATTGGCATCATTCATACGAAAAAGACTTGTACCTTGAAGAAGACCCTCGAAGCTATTTATCTGTAGATAAGATCTCGTTATTATCAGCCAATGAGCTGATACTTTAGCAATAAGAACCTTCTGAAAGGTATACGCATAACTTTCAGGAGTATCGTCAAGAGCCAAAATACCCGCAATCCTTTGAAGTTGCGAAATTATATCCCTTTTTTATCCCATTTCTTCAATTTTCCGAAGTACCCTTTCTGTCGCAAAAGACAATGAAATAATGTCTTAAAAAATGTTCTTATCATTCCAGAGCATCTTCAACTGTAACCACCGTCACAATTGGAGACTCTCTAAGCATTGAAGACTGTGAAAAGTTGCACAATGAGAAGAATCGTCAAACGCATCCAAACCGGGAGGAAGGTAGTACGAACATAACGACTTTATCTATCGTATCTACGCGACACAATATAGATGAAGTGCAAGACAGTGGCGGGAGGAGGCACAACAACATCGGAGGAATACCAGAATCGAGTACTACCCCTCTGCAGACGACTCTGGTGAGTATGTTGTATGAAGAAAATAGAAAAATAAAAGTTACGCATGGTAGTGCGAACCGAAAGAGGCTCCTTTTCCTTTTTCCTTATCTTTTTTTTTTTTTTTTTGCTCTCCCCAGAGAATATACGAAGAAAGAAAAGTGTTTCCTGCAATGAAGTCCCCACAATGAGGACGGTGTGATGATGGTGGTCCCCTCAGGGTAGGGGTAGGATTCATCTCTCATCTTAAATCCCAGAATGCTGCTTATATTTTATCGCTTCTTCGGCCTCTGTTGATATTTGGCTCCAGAGCTCTCGGAAGCTGTGTGTACGTAAGATGCAAGTTGCTCTACAGTGCAAATGAGAAACTTTGTGTACACTGCCCCAAGATAGATTTCGTTGATTTCAAGATATATGCCACTATCCAGAGAGCATCTTGATCTTACGTCTTTCATTGTTTGAACTATCTAAAGATAGTCGCCTTCAACAGAGGCAGACAAAAATTTCTTACCTATTACATCGTCTGACACCAGACAAACGCTTACTTAGAAGAAAGTTTTTTGAAATTTTTCGGTGTCTTTACAGGCAGAAAAATAAATAGTCGAGTTTTTTTTTTTTTTACTATTGACTGCAGCAGTTGATTGAAGGAAAAGTTTCTTCCTTAGAACGAGTTTAAAGGTCTTGAGATAGGGCAAAAGGTGTTAGAGTAAGAAACTGCAATTTCAAAAGTCATTCCACAATGCAACCCGAAATTGTTTTCTTTACAAGGAAAATTTCAACGGGTATCGTGCCGTCGCTTTAAGCGATTGTAAGAAAATTATACAAGTTTTCTCAAGTCTTTTTTAATGCTTCACTCCACAGGAGGAGGAACTTGATTTAAGTTTGCAAACATTTATTTTTTTATTTTTATTTTTTTAAAGCATACCAACTTAACTACTATACAAACAAGAAAATGTCTTGAAATTCTTCTTTCGATGTTGTCACTCCGTAATATATATACAAGTCTTCTAATCCTATAACCCGGCAAATAGAGCTCGAGTTGATGTATATATGTATATATAGTAGGAGAAAGGGAAGTAAAAACCCTCCTCTAGTTAATTCGAAAGTTTAGTCGTGATGCCAAATTGCTCTGTCTCGCATCGAATGGCAAACGAAATAAATTTTGATCCGTTGCTTGTGTATAGTAGACGTTTTATTTCCCCCCATTAACTACAAGCCCAGCAAAATTCGTGCCAAGAAAGCAAATATATGCGACAGGGCCCCCCTGACATCATAGTACAGAGAAAACCATAGAAAAAGGGCTCCTTTAAGCAAGTGCCTCCTAACTTGACTATCACTGCCTTTTCAGCCTGGTCGAGACAATTGCAAAAGTTTTGATGGCACCCAGATTCCACGTATAATATAAAACATATATATGTATATATAGTAATTTTAGCAAAGCGAAATGTTCCCCTTATTTTCTAAAATGGGATGACTTTTGCTTTATGTGTTGCTATACCAAAAAGTCTGTCATATGCAAACCTATTCAAGGTTCCACACACCGGACGGATATAGCTACTTCGTTTCATAATTTTATCTTTGCAGCTTGCATCCTGCAGGGTATGTTTTATATCTACACCTAAAATAGGGTAAAAGAGAAAGAAAAAAAAATACCTACACCTTTCAATTCTATAAATGGGATGATGGGGATCGATTTTGTTCTATCCAAACCATCAGCTAAAGTCTCTTATCGCATACTGTACCTTTGAAAAGGGATAAAGGATTGCACCAGAACTCTCAGTTTAAAATCTCCAGAGTTTTACGGCCTCCCTATTTCCGTGCAGTAGACATAAAGCTTACGATTTTCAGGATTTTCACGATTCTCATCAGAGTGGCTGGCATGCAAAAAAATAAAAATAAAAAAAAAGATATGCTGCGTGATTCTTCTTCCACTAGGGAGAAGGTATGAAAAATCGCACAATTCTAAAGTGCTTCGATTTTGCACGCCTGAACCCTCTAAGGACCGATCCCACTTCTGACACCAACCCCTTGCATATACTTTGCATACAGTCTGGATAAGGTGCAAAATACCCGTACATAGGTGCTAGAATATCTGCATCGTCATAACACCTTCTAGCTTATAAGCTACTTTTCTTATCCGAGCCCTGCATCCAGGTTACCATGCATATGAGGCTTTTATGACACGTTCGGATTAAAATTCGCAGAAATACGTAACGTATAAAATTCGCACACACTCGACAGGAAATAGACGTGCGATAAGTGCACTGCCGCTTCGGTGCATCCGTACATTGGTGCATCATCTGCACGTTGCATCCGAACATTTTTTTTTTATATATATTATATATCTTACTCTATAGTCTATACTATATGTCTAGTATTTAAAATGCATTAGGCCCTGTGCATGGACACATTGAAGGCCCCTCTCAGGAGGGAGCTACAGCAGGGTTTTATTATTGCTGCACCGACCATATGACCAGAATAATTTTAATTTAGAAAATATAAGCTTTTGCCACAGCAGCATCCACCGGTGGGTGAATCAGTGAATGGGTGCCGGGGCTCTGCGGGGGCGTTCTGGGGACATGGAATGACAGTTTTATCTTTTTCAGGCAGTATTCGCATATTTAAGCAGAAATCATCACAAGAGGACATATGAGATACCAGATAAATGTAGTTAGCCAGAGCCCCAGCCGTTGGGGATTTTCTATGTTTTGGGAGCTTATCAGGGCTCCCAGGAAGCTGGGAGCGATGATGATGATGATGGGGAAAGATGGGAAGGAAGTGGCTTGATTGCTTGTTTTCATGTTTTATTCGAATGTTGCAGTATTTGCGAGTCTCAGTGTCACTTGGGCGCTTTTCTTTTCAATTTAAGTGCTCCGACTTAGAAAAGGGTACCGTCTCGAAGGGAAGGTTTTTTGCTTTAATTTAATGGTGAATGGGATCTTGGGGGGGTGAGTTCAGTGACGAATGCTTGTACGTCTGCTAAGCTTTTTCTAAAGAGCAAATTTACGAGTAAAGGAGGTGTATGCAACCGATAAAAACAAAGTAAGTACCTGTGTACTTCACATTTAAATATTCCAGTAATTTTTTCGCTTTTCATTCAATGTTCTTTGCTCGGTAAGTTTAGTGGGAATTTTCATTATAATTCAAATTATATATTTATGGTGAAATATAAAAATAATGTAGGCGTTGTGAAGACTAGCCCTTTCGGTAATGGGGTTTTCAGGTTAGTGACCTGCTGAACATGTTTTCGTTTGATAGAGAATTTAATACACAATATAGTTATTTTTTCATATCATTTCATTTCCACACTTGTAACACTACAGTTTTTTAATTATAATAAAAAAGTTGAATCTTCAAATCTTATTAATATTCAAAATTAGTAGCCCTAAAATAATCATTGTACAAATTTTCATTAAAAGCCGTTAAAATCGAATAAATTTTGGCCGCCATGTTGGATTCACCATCTTGAATCAGCATCCCCCAAAACCTCAAAGTTCCGATTTTCATGAAAATCGATTCAAATTTTAACATTTCAGCCATCTTGGACCTGCTATTTTGAAACCGAAAAAATTACCCTATATGTTAAGTTGGAATATGTACTACCTTCGGACAAAAAATTAAGAATATTGATGCAAGCGCTTAGGCGTGATTGAGCAACAAACAAACAAACTCTCATTTTATATAGGGATATTTCTATTTCGAAGTATAAACCATAAGAAGCGACTTACATTCTTCAACCAAACTTATCTTTAAATATGATAAAACATTCTATTTGATACTTAAAAAGGATATCACAGATCAAGCAGATCTCGGGATCAGCAGATCACTGAAATTAGGCAAGATATTTTCGTAAAAATTTATTATAGAGGTTTTAGAGCTCACTGATTTTGTATCTGCTAATAAAATATCGAATTATTGATTACGAATTATAAATTCCAATATTTTTTAAATCTTTTACGTATTTTTTAAGCTTTTATTTAAAAAAAAAAGAATCTTACTTCATTTCAAATTTTTAACTGAACGCATACTTTTAAAATTTAGATTAAATTATTATTAAAAAAAAGGGATTAAAATGCAATTGGTTAATGCATTTCCTGATTGTAAAATAAATTAATTTCAAACACTAGCACTATTTTCAAAATCCCATCTGGGTAAAATTCGAACATTAATTGCATTACAAACACATCACGATTACATTTGATATTCCGCAAAGAACTCACCTGGGACCTCTTTTATTAATTTTGCACATATGAAATGTCTGTTTAAATCCCATTTAATTCCTACTCACCTACATATTATCGATTTAAAGCAGCTAAATCAAAAAGCAAATAACAAAATTGACTTAAAATCACGTTCTGCCGGAAACACGACTAGACCATAAAGATCTCGATTAATTCAAGTGATAACACAATTCACATAATTTATGCATTAACTGAGCAAAACTGCCTATAAAGCGGGTAGTTAGAATGCTTCCAGCGATTTATAGTTGGACGTAAATTTCTATATAGAGCCGCCTACCCCCTCTCTATAGTTGGCGAAATAGTGCAGAAGCAGATTGTTGAAGCCTTTCATAAAATCCATTTGTTAAGCTTAAATCCACCACGAAGCAGCGTGTAATGATAATCTTATTCCTTAGAAGAGCCCTTTGGGGGTGTGGGAACCGCCCCCATTCCTTGACATTCATGCATATTATATGATGTGAAAAACTGGGAATCATTGTCAATGGGCCCATAAAAAATTATCGCTAATTTATGTGTTATCGAATCTATGACTAATGGCCCAAGAAGAGGGAGAGCTATGAATTATTACTTTTTCACTTTCCTTTCAGATATGTAACTTTCTTCTTCGTCTATGTTTTTCAAAAATTTTAGGTAATAGTGCCAGAATAGAAAAGGAACGATATTTTAAATTACAAAATGATAACTTTAAATGAAAAGTAGATTAAATCCACTCGTTTTCTCACATGATTTACCTTGTGGAATTTTCCATATCGTTAAACAATTAAACTTGTTCGGCATTGGAATCACATTTATTTATAAAAATGCAAAGACTTTCAGTTATGCTATATGTTTTCAAAAATGGGAAATATGTAGAGCTGCCCAATTAAGTGTATTTTGTTAAATTACCTTGAGTGGAGTCATATTCAAAAAATTACAAACGTAAAGTGGAAAAAATTACCCGAACTTAAAAAAATATTTTCGAAATTAAATTACCCCTAATTTAAGCCCCTGTAGAAGGCCTCTCTGATATTTTTATATATGATCTTTTGAGAATTTTGCTACACCCTAATAACAAATATGGAACAAAAATTTCGTAAACATGTAAGAAACATTTTAGATTTTTTTTTTACTAACTAAAATTTTGGCTTAGTTTCACTGATTAATAAATTTGAAATTTGTGTACCTACAAAAATTATTAGTAGATTGGTTTTTGAAAATTCATAAAAAATAAAGAAACATGAAGAAAGCCCAAAACATGACCTAATAAATGAAAGACTAAAATCCTAGGCTGGTATACTACTTAGCTCTTACGACAAAACTTCATTAGAAAAAAATTTTCCATTATTTTTTCATTAATTTCAATGGTTAACTAATTTTGGTTTCTAACATATAAATAATTATTTTCCATAGTTAAAGAATATGTACACAATTTTAGTAATTTATCAAATTTATTGGGTTGTAACGTCGTAAAGTCATAATCGGTATAGTATATAGTCTAAGAAACTTATTCTGCAAACATCTAAATATAAGACATATTTTCTAATTATAGTTTAAGCTTTAAGCTTCCACTTAAATCCCAGTTTTAATTCCTTTCTTTTAATACCTGTTCCAAACCAGTCAAAAATAGGATCCATAAAATATTTTAAACCCTTTCTTGACAGGCTTTAAAACCATGATTTAATGATTTATTTATCTTGATCACTGACAGTTCCCTTATCGTAGTAAGAATTAAGAATTTTTTATTGAATTACCAATGGTAGTGAAATATCTGCTACTTTAAACAAATTTTACTATAAAAGAAGCAATCGCAATTGAGTAAATCTCTTCTTAACTCGTTTTCAAGTGGTCAATATCGCTCCAGCTATCGACTGAACAGTTTTCTTATTAATATTAGACTGGGAAGATCGGAAAGTTCTTGCCATTGTTTATATTTTTCTAGAAAGAATAATCAGAAAGTTTGTAGTAAGGTATATAAAAGGCAATGAGCCCATACATTTTACTGCAGTCAATTATAAAAACTTGCTGACAGATTACCAGTAGTACGCCCTGAAAATCGTTAAGTACGTTTTCTACACGATAATGCAAGGCCACATGTGGGGCATTTCACGTGAAGCGGACAACGAAAAAAAAATGAGGTTTCCAAATTCGTTGAAATTCAGTCTATTTGTACATCTGGCAGGTGTGAAAGAGAAAACACAAGTTTTTTTTCGTGTATTTTTTTATTTTTCAAATTATGGGCTTCTAAAAAATAGTCGTAATTGAAATTCGAATTTTTCCGAAGTAGTTTTTCGAAATAAAAAATATTCCATTAAACTTATATTTAAAAATATTGCATTAAGTTTACATTAACTTAGAATTTTTTATAGGAAATTTTCTGTACTTTTTGAAAATGAAATCAAACTTGAAAAAAAAAAAAACCAAAACTTCGACCATTTTTATTTTTTATATTTTTATTCCAAAATATAGCTTAAAGTCTACTTATAGCAGCACACTAGAAGTTTTAAAATGGGATCTGCATTAGATAAGTTTGAACTGACTACAGAACAGTACCCTACTCAAAAAAGAAAAACCCATTAAGTAGTTTTACTTATAAATTCGTTATCTATCGACTATACAATAAAAATTACCTGTCACTTGTACAGATACAAAACTGATGTTTATATTATTTTCCCTCTCAAATTTTTTCCCACAATATTTCCCAAGTAAATTCTACCAAAATTGCATTTTCCAGGCAACTAAATAATAAATCGATATTCAAAATGAGATTTCCCTTTTTCCAGCCGAAAACACGTCCGACTACAGTGATACCCTCCAGATATTCGAGTCTTCCATGTGCAGGACCGCCAAAGGGATCTTCAGATTATATCACGAAAGGAATGTCCAGCGGTAGCTTTGATGATGGTCGGAACGTCCTGGGCATGGGAATAAGTGCGGTCCACGATGCAGTTCTAAGGGGGAGTGTTGCACGTCTTCCAGGTGAGTTCACTATACGATATACATATTCCAACTTTATATACAGAAAGTTCAAGCTAGCTCCTGCTACTCTATACCTACAGTATACAATATATATTCACAGAGGGAAATTTTACGCCAACACGATTAAGGTGAATTTGTGGTCTGGTGGATTAAATTTTTGAATTTTTAATAAACTACAACCAGACGAAAACTGCTTTCTACTGCTACATCGTGCGGAGAGAGAGCAGGCGAAATGGTCTTAGTTTGTAAAGTACATGGCAGTTTAGGATTTTCCCATCCGGAATACGCCATTTAATAAACTTCCAAACGATGGCAAGCGTGAGCATAATGTTTGGATTTTTATGGAATAAACCATATAACAAAAAGGGTCGATGGAAAAAGGAGGAATATGGCTGTTAATATCGACGTATCCCTTAAATTCAAACCAAGCAGTGAAAGGGGAATTATTTCATTTCCATGTGTGTATGGTACGACACAACATATTTGTCTGGATATTGTCCCATAATTTTTCTGTTTATTCCTCCTTTACCCGTACTTATAAATCTGAGGTTCCATTTTCCATCAATATCTAGGCTATAGAAAAAAAATGCTTACAAATCATTCGAAAAAATACTGCTAACAGCATCTATCTATCTAAACATTCATACTGGTGAAATGTTTGTTGCTGTTGTGATTTTTTATGTATATTTTTTTGTTTGTTCAACATCGACCGGAACAAGGGAACACAGGTAGATATGTCAACTGTCATCTGGGTATAGAAATTCAATTCTTGTTGTTGTATTATATATATCACTGCTTAATCCCCAAGAGCATTTATAAGCTATTTATGGCTTTGATTCAGAGAGCTAGTGGTGATTTAGAGCCGCAATAAATCATTGCCTTCTGCCCTCAAAAACCTCGGATAATGGCACTTTTCAATAGCTTCTCCCTTGGGCCGTGTTGCTCTTTCAAAAACCCCAAAAGGGTGGGGGGAATATTGGGTTATGGAAGCCCTTCCTTTTTTTTTTATACTAGAGCTTACATCTATTTGGCGGCGTAAAACGTGCCTTTACGGCAGAATATTGAAACCCCGGAAGTGGTTTTAATGGAAAATTGATATATTTATTTTTAGGGTACATTATCACCCAACAGTGGAGGATTATTTACATTTTATCATCCAATATCAAAGCTGGTAATATTTACGTAAGGATTAGATTAAAGCATACATTGGCGGATGTTGCCAAAAATATTCAATTAAGCTAAAATACTGCTTGCTTTTCTACATATACAATACATTATACTTATTGCCTAAGCAGACTTAATCCAGTAATAGGATAGTCGGATTGCAATCTAATTAATTTTAATTTAGGTTTTATTCAAATATCAATTTAGGTTCAGATTATAAAATAAAAGACTATCTTAAAAACGAACTTAAACTTATAAAAAGCGTTTACTGTGGTCATTGCAAAATTTTGTTTAGAAACTAACAAAAAGATGGAGTTCCACAGGGTTCTGTATTATAACCACCCTTGTTTTATATTTATAACAACTACATGGTATCCAGAAAGCTTCCTTTTCAAAAACTATTTGGAGATCTGTTTCAGCAGGACAAAGCACCGTGGCATACTGCAAATATCATTCAGAAGTAGTTTGTTTTTCATTAATATAATACTATTTAGCTAGCTTTCTTTTAAAAAATAGTTTTTATATTTAAAAAAACAATACTCATTTAACTAGTAATTTAGTACGACGAAGGATGGACTATGTGGCTATTTTCTTTTATATATTAGGAGTATCTAACTTATTTATACAATTTCAAAATCTATAAAATAAAAAAGTATTACAATTTTTCTTCGTCAACATTTGTCTTTTCCATCCAAAAGACATGTGGATATGTCAAAAACAAAAAAACAAAAAACGCAGAAGTACTTGAAATTGAAATGCAATTTAAAAACTCAACCAGTGGACAACAAACTGGCTGAAAAACGTTGACGAACGAGTAAAAGGCGAAAGGAAATCGTTGTACGACCAAACCAACAAAAGTTTTCATTAAGCGGGAGGGTCATGAAAGGATTTCTTTGTTTGGTATTATTGAAAATGCTCTCGGTGCTGCCATAAAAGTCTTTCACTGCGACCATTAATCGTGGTTAACGTCCTGTCGCTATGTAATGGAAAGTCAGCCAGAAACTTACTTCTTTTGTCATCATGTTAAATTACACGCGACAAGAAATGGAAATGGTTATATGGAGGGCAAAAATTGTTTGATTCCTACAATTGGATCCCTTCATTGTCATTGTCAACGAAACTCTTGAGGATTAGGGATTTTTATATGACCCTTTTGATAGACTGGGACTAACCAATCTCCTACATGGTGAGGTGCATTACCTAAACCTTATTTTCGTTGCTTCAAAATTGCAATTGTATGTAGACTTTTTCATAAATTTCGAATGGTCTTTTTTATCGTCTAAAATTATCCGGACGCACTATAAACGCATGATTTAGTAGCTTTATTAAGTGATTGCTCTGGCATAAAAAGAAATAGCCTTTTTTTCATTTAGCGCAAAAAACTTAAGGTTTTTTTGAAAATATGGGAACGATCACCCTAAAATATTTTGTATAAATTTTGCAGAGGAAGTGATAAATAAAATTACCACATAATGTAATGAAAAGTTAATTAAACTCAATCGTAGATATGTATAGGTTTAAATGAAATTGAAATAAATTTCATTAAAATTGCCATGTCTCAAAAGTTGCCCATATCTCTTCACCGCAGCAACCAGTATGCCGAATACAGAGCCGGATAAATTAAAATATTTAAATAATTTGCCAGCAATCAAGCTGCTCATTCCCTCCCATTCAAAAGTAGATGAGAATTTATCACTCTATTCGAAAATTCCCCAACCTCCCGGAATGGTGCCACAGTAATTACGTAGCGAATTGCCGTGTAATGGAATTGGATAAACGAGAACATGAATCAATTCATTACGAGTGTACATCGAGTACTAAATCACATGTTTTTTTTGTGATTTTACTCCAGGACTTTTTTATCATTATCCTACCATTTATAAATCGAATTTCAATATTTTTTCCTCCGAAATTATTCGATTGACCGAAATTAGCTTCAGTGCTGTGATTCGCGAGATTTCGTTTTTTGTTCTCATATTGTTTTTACGTTTTTTCCGTCAACGTATGTCGTGCTCGTGTTTAAATATTTTATAGGGAGAATGATTTTGTTTCCCAACTTTTGTCTGTTGAACATTATTTTGATTTATGGAGGGATTATTGTTGAATTAAATATTTATAATGGGACGGATTATGTCAGAAATTTGAAGGTTGTATTTATAATAGAAACGAAATATGTTGAATTTTCGATTAAATATTTTTTGAGTAATTTAGCTACCCGCACACGGTAAACCAAATGTCCATTGTTTGCCAAAATTATATTTTAATCACTACGTATATAATTGTTGTAATGGCAGTGTCCGAACTTTAAAATTTCAATTTACACAATTTACCACTGCTGACACCAAATAAAAAAGTTTATGATACGACAAAAAAATTCAATCTCAACCAATTTATTAAAATTGAGAAAGGGAAATAAAACGCAATAAGAACTACACAGGCAAAGACATTTGACTACAGCAATCGAAACCTTAAAAAAATCAGAAGATATATCAAAAAACACTCTCTAGAAGTCTCTAAAAAATAATATCGCCATTTAAAAGCAATTGATGTAATATTCAAGATCTAGATATTGCAATATATTAGACTCTGATTCCTTTTCTTATATATTATAGTACCAGCAAAGCTGACCCTTTCAGTATCGTTGAACAAATGTGATATGTAAATATGGAATATTTTTAAAAATGTAGAGGACAGGCGAAGTGAAATCCTTACACAGTTGGGATAAATTCATTCTTCATCCTTCTCGACGGACAAAAATACTCTAGGAAGGTAATAATGCCGGTCGGTGTTATTTCCTTTTAAACTACTAAAGTTTTTCCAAAATAGTATAAAATAAATAAAAACAATTTATCATATCTCTAGGACTGAAACATTTTGGATAAGGAAAATATTTAGTAAATAAGACATTTTGTACAAAGAAAATATACAAATAGTGAAGCCATTTATGAATTTTTATATTCAGCCTTATTTCAGACTAGTATTTCTTCACTTTAATATTTATATTTAAAAAGAAAATTATGCTGTTCGCCATTATTTCCTTATTTAAAGGTTCCTGAAGGTCCTTCGGTTTTATTTTACGGCAGCATAATTTCGTATATAAAAATATAACTACTTTTTAAACACGTTCAATATATCAACATTTTTAAATGTGTTTTAAAAACAAGCTTTTATTTAAATAACTTCACATGTCTTTTTGTTTAGATCAAATATTGCAATGCGATTTTGACCCACTTCTGGTTATTTGATTGGGTTGAAATTTTGCATACACGTGTAGTTTCGATGACAATATACTTTAACGATTTTATTTACTCAAAATGGCAGCTTCAATATGGCGGACGAATTATTATCGGTGCTGCACGAAGCCCTAAGTAGGGTTAAGTCTCTGGATGGTCTTATCATTGAACACTAAACAAGAGTAAATAAAAGAAACCTTTTAAAAACAAGCTTTTATAAAAATGCGCTAAAATTAGGGAAATAAACATAGAAGTCAATACTATTATTTGATATAATTATGGCTCAAACCGACAAAAGGACTAACTGAGTGTTGATAAGTCTACAATCAGCAAAAGTAAATTAAATAAACAAATCATACAAATCTAATCATTATGTTAATGTTTTTATACGACAAGAACTTGGTCAAGATGACCCCACACCATTTCAAAAATGCTATATCTCGCGAATTATGCCTTTTTTCAAAATTTTGATTATACGGTTTTTTTTAGCTAAGAGGATGTATTTTTCGATTGAATCGTCGTTAGTTTGAAAAATCTTATTTTTAACTATATTCCTAATCATTTTCAGAGATATTTCTGATAAAAAAAATGTTTTGGGGTCTAGGTGACCCCATGTGTAATTCCAAACTTATTTTCCGAACAATGTAATTAACATAAAACCGATTTATTTTGTTCTTACAAAATTCAACAAATCAATCAATCAGTGTGCACGTGAAACTTAAACAGCTTCAAGTGAAGCAATCAATCACCTGTGACTACCCCCTGTCGTCATTATGCGTAAACTACCGCCGACCCTAACCCCAAAACCCAAGAAAGATGTTCCATAGTCCCTTTTTCGCGTTTATCGTGAAAAAGGGAATAAAATGGAATCACTTGTAAGCTCCATCAGACAAGCAACTCCGCGCCGGATAAACTCTCGCAATGTTATATAATAGGTACCAGTGGCGTGGGGTCCATATAACACGATTCCTATCGGCTTCCCTTTTGTAATATCTGAGTTCATTTGGTAAGTTTTTTTTCGCTATTAAGTTTCTGATTTTTGCACCGGCTTACCTTCTCAAAAATTTCACCCCACGCCACTGATAGGTACACAACATGAACCCAGCAATTTTCCCATTTTAACTCTATTTTCGCATAAAAGACTTATCCAGCACGCAATTTGTTCAAGTGCGTCCCCAAACCAAACTCTGGAGTTGACATTATAAACCCCCATCCCCACTGTAGAGTCTATCCCCACCTTTCCGGGGCAAGTTAATCCCTATGCCAACCCGTAATGATAATAGACTGCTTATGCGTAGATTTATTCATGGTAAAACAAATGCTGTTAATCAAAAGGAAAAAGTGAAAAAAAAAAAATAGAATAAACGAGAAGGAAAACATTGAGACCTCCGGAGCATATCCATTAAGCGGAGAGCACATTTACGCTTTCTCGGTCCGAATAGCCCTCACAGATAAATATCTAAAATGCCTCCCTACATACACACGGGAGAGGGCCCGCTCGATATTAATGAGACCCATCACATTTCGCCCGACCATAAATAATAGAGATAGATGGGTCTGGGCAGCATCCAGACTGACTTCACACCGAAAAATCGATACTCCGCTACCGCCGCCGCCGTCACTGCGCGCCTCCATAGCAAGATAGAGAAGTCTCAAACACTTAAGACAATTCTGGGAGAATGAATAGAGCCCCCGAGGAAAAGACCCTGATCCTTACCGCCACCACTGTACAAAAAAGAAAAACCATAGACAGATAGTCCACGATTCAATTTCTCACTGTCTTTATTCTATTTATTTTATTTTTATTTTTTTCCTTTATACTTTCAGAGCCAATTGTGAACGAGCATCCGGTGACCATATATCCGGGTAGGGCATCACCGCCCCGAACCACCCGTGTGCCACCCAGAACTTTACCCGGGTCAATTGAGCGACATCGAGAGGTTTGCCGTAACATTAACTCAATCGAAAATGGTGCCGACAATATCGACAGTAATTTGCTATCACCGCTGAAACGTTTGGCCGTAACGAAATCGCCATCATCGCCGCTAGTCGTCGTCGGGGGGCAGCACCATTTCATTCGGAACATTAAAAGCAGCCACCAATTGGGTGATCCAAAGGGCCATCTCAATAATCTTTTTATACCGCCTCGCAAGCAAAACGGTGAGGGCTATAACAAGGGAGCAACAGGAGTACCGGGAAGCAGCGAGGAAAGCGAGGATTTCTCGGATGATTCTCTTGAAGGGCAATCCTTACCACCACCGCCGCCACCGCCAGTTGTGCCTCCACCGCCTTCGTTATCCGCCCCTGTGACGCCCAGCAAACGTGGTAGTATAGCGTGGGAAATAAATTTGGATGATCATTTGCCGCCACCGCCGCCACTGCAATCTCAATCGTCCTCTCATCAGTCCACATCGTCGGCGGCATCATCCGGGAAAAAGAAGAACACCAAAGGAAAAGTCGCGCCCTTGGAGATATCCTCGGCATCTGCAAAGGTAACACATACATATATATTATATTTATAGAGCCCTTGTAGCCCTTATAATCATCATTCACTTCTTCATCAAGCACTTCAGACCCCCTTGCCCTCGCCCTTGAATACAAGTGCGCTACTGCAGATAGATCCTAGGAAATGCAATTTAATAAGTCCTGAGAAGGGATATTAATGGTCGTCCAAAGCGATAGGAAATGCCATCACCCTAGACATCCCTAATATAGATAAGATATAGTATATATAGCATCATCCCTTCGATGGGATAGTCTGGCCTATTCCTGTTCTATCCCGGCTTGGCCTACCGTCGCGTCGTCGGTTCAATCTGACACGGTCCCGCCCGGTCGACGTATCTCTGGGAATGATTGCGGTTTAATAATTGAACATCATCCCCAGATATTTGATTGCAGCCCCCATTTGCGCCTTCATCACTCTGGGAAAGTCCCTGGTCAATCCCTAAATGCTGCAATCTGGTGGTGGTGGCTAGGACTTCCGCTGTTCCGGGCTTTTGTTAACAGAGGGATGATTGGCGCCCTCTATCTCACAGGATCAACGATGGTATCAATTAGCAGTTTCGATTTTTTTTTTTTCTGCGGGTAGACTCTAGCTTGGAGCAGATGGATACCATCGGTTACTCATCTAAGCGAATTTGAATATTTTTTTTTTAAATTTTTTTGTTTTTCTTTTTTAATACCTGAATTCAGTATGTTTCGGGTATATTCAGTCTATCAATCGATTAAAAACCACCTCAGGCATCACGATTTAACGCTTTGAACCGTTTTAGTCCGGCTCAGCTTAAATATGATGAAGTACTATGCAAGGTAGTGAGGTGTACATTTTTTTTTTTAATAGGAGAGCCGCCTTCCTCGTTATTACCTGTTTTTTTTTGTCCAAATATTCTTTTCATCAAAAAAACTTTATCATTAAGCCTTTAATTACTTTGAATCGCTTTGTGGAATTAGAGCTGTAATTTAGGTATTCTCTTTTCGCACCCAAACTATATATTATACTATACCTTAATCAGTGGGTACGATTCCCATTTGGTTTTATCATCATCATTATCAATGACTCGACAGCCCAATAAAAGCCTTGGCCTTCAGAATGAATTACCTCCAATCGTATCTATTTTAAGCAATCTATTTCGTCCTCGAATTGGAAATCCTTAATAGTAGTGTGCTATCTATAATATATCGATCGAACTCCTCTTCTATGTCCTTCGTGATTTTTCATTAATCGATTGCGATTGAGAGCTCTTTTCTAATTAGTTTAACTATAAATATATAAAGTTTCTGTAGTTTATCAACAAAATTTCAAATTAAAGCTTTTGCAATTTTCTTAATGCTTTTCAAACAAATCTTGAGCAAAGAAAGAAAATCTAGGACATATTAATTACTATAAAAATTAATTCATTAAAATTAATTCCACTACAAAGAATTGCCTGATGGTTTAGTAATTAAGAAGTTTTGTATGTTGGTCAAACTATAAAATAATTTCTTCTTAACATAAAAAGGGGGGCCATTGGCTGGTTTATTTTTAAAACTGCTATGAAGGAAACTCTATTCAATTGTTTTCAAAGTTTGTTAATTTACTGAACAGAGCAAACCTTCCGATTAGTTAGGAAATATGATTTCATTTAAATGGCTCATCAGCTGGCTTGGCAATAGCTCATCTTGTCAACGAAATTTTCCAGTACATTTTCGATGATTTGAGATCCCATATTTCTCGAATAGCACAATCAATATTGTTGTTAAATGCCTGAATCGTTTCTGGATTGTCATCTATATATATGTATATTTAAAAGCACTCCATAGGCGCAATAGGTGTGTTATTTCGGCCGCAATTTCTTTTTAAAATTCCCACTATTTTGGAAAACTCAGTACTTACTTTGGAAATAAGTTTCCAATATTTTCCAACATTGTTCAAGCATAAATTTAGTCAATTATTTGAGCGCGAAAGAGCTGACTGTGTCAAAATAACAATTAGTTTAATAAGAAACCAACTGATGATCCACCCTTTATATAGTTGGAGATTTCACATTTGATCAAAGCAAACACTACGTAAACCAATACCTAAATCAGTATGATAGGAATTAGAAATTGGAAATAAATAAATTAAAGTTTTTAAAATTGGGTCTGTTAATAAGATAGTAAGATAATTTCTTTTCATAGTCATGAAACCTTCAGGTGTGTTAGGTATAAGATGCTGTGATCGCTTTTCCAATTCTCTAACTTTATTAGAGAAAAATTATGATGTTTGTAATTTAAAATTGTCTGCAAAAACAAACGATTGCACTATGCAAGTAGTAGATTTTTTTTCCAATAAATTGGTCTACACCACAAATACCATTTTGGTATTCAAACTAGGAAACTGGAAAAACCGCCACTAAACATTGATGCAATACTTCGATTGTCCATTTCGCTATTGTTTAGATTACCCCATGTCGAAAATGTTTTTTAATTTTTGCCGGATATTTTTGTTGTTCCATACAACTGGTCCATTCAAGCTAATAACATTTACAGGACTCTAGAGCGAATTTAAATTTTTTGGCAAATCTCCCGGAGACCATAAACCATAAACCATGGTTAACCGATTAAACTCCGCAAAAAACTTCCCATCCCAGGGTGATTTATTTTAGAATATTCGATTTTAATTAAGCATCAGTAGATAATGCCAATTGGGTTGATGGGTCGCTGTAGACACAATTTTTGCCACCTGGGCACATGGATGTTGTATACTTCCGGATGGACGTGCTTGTCCTTAATAACACCGACATGATATGTTGTCCTCGTGTATCTCTTTTAGTGTTGTTAGTAAGTTTTTGGGGCTGAACCTTTCCTCGGGGAGTCACAGTAGGGACCCATGTTCCAAACTAGGTCGAACACAGAAATGTACCTGACATCGCTGGTGTCGGTGAAACATTTTGAAACATTTGAAGGGATGGAGATGAGTTGAGAATTATTGCCCAACGCCCCCCACTGTCGACAAAACATTTAATTTGGTTCCCAAGTTTTATGAAGTTTGCGTGGGAATTTACTACTCTGGATGTTATATATTCATGTATTTCTTAAAGAAGCTAAAAAGCTGCTTTAGAAGCTAGCACTCATCTGGACAAAAGGCTGCTGGGCCAGGCTCTTTTATATATGTAGGTATGTTACACCCGAGTGCTGCCGGATAGAAAAGTTTAGCCTGGCCCCCAGAGCAGCTGAAGATGAAATGCACGTACTGTTGCGATCATAAAAAGCGCGAAAAACTCTCCTTTTTTCATGAAATGGGAACTCAAGAACCGGGGAATATTAAAATAGCGAAGTGTTCTTAGGGGCTCTTTGAATTCTTAAGTGGAACTGGGGTACACCTTTATATGCGCCTGAAAACTACTCAGAGAGGGTGCGGACATAACGAAATAAAATTTGTAAAAGTACTTTTTGTACCCAGATGTTTGAATTAAAATTCGAGTCTGCACACACTGGGTATTCAGTGATCAATTACCCCAAAACCACAAAGTTCTTATAAAAGATTTTATTTTATATATTATGTTATAGAAGCGAACTTTTTCACGCAAATTAAATTTTTGCCCTAATTTTAGGTCATAGCCCGTCGACGTGGTCGAAGTATGTCTGGATCCCAATCCAGTTTAGCATCAACTCCTGGAAATAGTGTAGGAAGTGCAGCGAATCGTTATTCACCACACTATCAAGCGAGTAATAAATCTGGATCGATGGAATGGCCTGAACCACCAGATCCACCAATATGTAGCACAGAAGATGAGGCCGGCTCAATTTATTCCGACTCTGACGAAATAATCCCGAATTATCCCGCCAACATGACTGGAAAAGAGACGTACGTAATAAGAAAAGGCAGACGGGAAAGGAAACGTATAACTGACTTAAATGTATCAATTTCGTCATCGATTAATTCAAGGCTTAGCAGCGAAGGAAACCTATCTGGAATTGTCCAGAATAGTAGTCTTTTTCTACCCAATTCCCGCCATAGCATTGATTTAGGGTCATCTTCCCATATTCCTACGGCTGTGCATAATCCAATTCTTTCCCCAAGGTAAGATAACTGAAAATCCCTGTTTAGAAAGTATTTATATATATATTTTTTTAAATTTTTTAGATCAAGACTATCATTAGACTTAAGTTCACCAAATTCTACCTCAGAGCTTCCACAGACAGCAATTGATACTACCGCCACTATCAATGGTGTATCGACGGTACCCCAACATACCTCTAACACTTCACCACGCTTCCAGGACCTTAAGGGTTTCAATATGAGTTTCGATGCCCTACAAATTTACGAATCGAATGGGAATGAAGGCGCCCCAAATGGTGGTGGATCCCATCATGGGGGTAGTAGCAACAGCTTGAACAACAACAACAATATAGGTGGGTCCCTCACCCGTGTTTCTTCACTCCCATCAATCATGCCGCAATTGGGACAAAGTAATTATTTTCACCAAAAACAATTCAAAAAAGCATTATAAATCGCCCCATTGGCCCTTGAGATTATATAATATTGTTCAAAAAGAATTCTATTTAGATGAAGGTATAACCACCCCTCGAAGAGAATTGGCGCCACCTATTGAAGAGGATGAGGAACAGGATAGTGAGTCTCAACGTGGTGCCCCCTTGCGACAGATTGAGAATAATATTAGTGCTCTGCTGCGAGGTGATATTGCTGTTGCTCGGGTCGGGGATTTATCACATCCACGACGGCCCTTAGGTTTTCGCCCTGGTGTTCATAAATCCGAAAGTGCCAAGGAAATGCTACTTTCACAAACAAGCGCACTTGGTCCATTGCCCCCGTCTCCTCCGTCGTCTAGTCCAGAACCAGTAAGTTTTTTTATTTTTGATTTTCTATTTGTCCTAAAAAAGTTCTATTCTAATTAATTTTTGTCCTAATGAATATCTACCTAAATTTTCTTACTTTTTTAAACCCTATATTTTCTCCTAATTATTTTTCTGTTCTATCTTTTAGGAAAGCGATGGCTTCCCTCCACTTCCGCCCTCGCCCCAAGAGAATGCCGCCGATGATGAGGACGAAACAGAAACAGATATCCTTCACGGTATGCATGGACTGCGCATTAGTTCTAGAACTCGTCTTAAAAACGAGCTCCACTTCGCCACTGAGCATCCTCCAGCCGTGCCCCCACATCGTGGTCAGCCCTCCCTCAGTACGCTAAAGACCCGGTCAATGGATGCTGGATATACCAAAAAATACTCGTCAACGTCCCCGCATGGAACAGGCCCCGGCACTCTGCCCGGAGAAATGCCTGCAAGTAGCTCCCGACGTCGCCTAATGTCCGGGGCGTTCCCGAAAAGATCTGCCCAGAGCCCTCGAGAGGAGAAAAGACTTCAGACTTCGTGCAGCTTGCCAGAAACACCAATTTTTGCTAGGGGGTAGGTGTCCTGTTTTTTTTTAAGTAACCCCTTATTGTTTTTTTTAATAATTAATTTTATAGATGCGATATTCCTCGTACTCCACACCGGCGAGCTCCTGAAGTGCCGAGTGGTGGTTCTAGGACTGCTCCACGAACCAACACGACTAGCAGCTTGGGCTCTTCGATTGTGGGAATTGGTAAGTCGAGGGCGGAGACACCAGATGTTAGCTATCTAATACCATCCGCCTAACTACTAACTAGCGCCCTACTACCCTCTTCTGCAAAAAAAAAAATAAATAAATAATAGTCCAATCTCTATTTACATTTAGTTTGTATAGTTTTCTAAATTAATTTTTTCAATAGGGTATTAGGAAAGGTTAATTTGAGTTTTTGTAGTCATAAACTTTGAAGAAAACCAGTTTTCTTGAAAAAAGGGAAAAATAATTCTTTTCTTTAATTTTTTACTTCCTATTAGATAATTAGATTACAAACACTATTTTTTTAGATTTCAACATTTTTCTAGTCTCTAGTTTTAAGATTTGTTGGCCATATAGCAAGAAAAAGAGCACTCCTGAATATTTTCAGGATTTTTTGGAAGATTTTTGGCTTATTCAAAAAATTTCCAAATCCAAAAAATTCACACGTATTTCAACTTATTCGCAAAATTGATCCTGTTGAGTCAAAACATCGCGAATTTTTAGTTAGTATAACTTTGATCAATTGGGCCGGAAAAACGTTTAGAAGTATTGATTTGAAAATTAACTTGGTTATTGGGAGTACAGTAATTTGTAACGAAACCAAAAAATATTAGCCTTTCCGTCAGTATTTGTAAATCAGCGGCAGGCTTTCTAAAAAAACACGCAAAAACTCATTTTTTCACTTTTTTTTCAAATTAATTCAAAATTTTGGTTTAATCTCGATACGATCATTTTTTGCTAAGATACAGCTCTTCAAAAATTTATGGCTGAATTACGTGCTTTGATTCTTATAAGAAATTTTCTTCGTAATTCAGCTATTAGTTTGCATCTCACTAAAAAGGAGTTGCCACCGAAAATCAGGTCCATAATTAATATTACACCTTTTTATTTATTAATTTCAAAATTTTGTTGATTCGTTTTCAAGATCTGAATCTGAAAATTGCAAGCTTTATAAACGCATACCTCTATAAAACCCCATTGAAAAAATTTATTTAGAAAACTTTGTAAGAAAACCCTAATTTTAATGTGTATAGTGACTGTTTTCAAAAATTCAGTTTCTACAGTCGTCTGTTCAATTCAGCTTAACAGAAGCAATAGCTGAATTGCTCATTCGGCCGAAATAGCTGAATTCCTGAAAACAGCCAGTGATTGGACTATAGAAAATGCATCGTTGTAATTATGCTGGCTATTATTTGTTTGCTATCCCGCAGGTAGTACATTGGGTGGTGGTCGACAGCGCAGCATAAGTCAGGCTTTGGCCAGCGGGGAGATGCTCCGGCTGGCGGGCGGACCGGCTCGGGGCTGGTACCCGAAGCAGCGAAACATGAGGCCAGCATCGACGGAACATCTTGACCGGCTGCATAGGTCGCAGGGATCTATGCGGGCGTGGGACTCTGGTGGCGGAATTGCCGGGCCAGGTGGTAGTCGTAAGCCGCTTACATTGCCGCCGAATCTCACACCGAAATTTTTCAACAAATCCCCACGTGAGGCGCTCAGACGGGTTACTAGTTTGCTTATACGGAAAGGTACGCCACTGTGTGTGTCTTTGCTAAATCATATACAAGAACAAAATTTTCTCTCTACCGGATACAAAAACCCGGCTTTAATTCTGCCTACCGTCTTATACTGCGTGCTTTGGTTTGCGCTTGTGATAAACAAAAAATAAGAATTTCAAACACAGTAACGTCCCGAGCAAAATTTTTCTATTCTATCTTTTTTTTTCCAAAAAAAATATATATAGAGTCAGTCGAGCAGAGAAACACGAGAGGTTTTTTCGAGTGATTTTGGAAAATTTCGGATTTTTACTATCGCATCCACCACATCGTATCCTGGTGTTTCCCCACGTACTTTTTGGTTGTTGTGTAGATTTTGAGTGCATCCCCCCATCCTTATATTTGTAGTGTAAGAAAATTTCTAGTCAACTTTTCATTTCTCTCATTTTCCAGATCATTTTTAATTTCCGCCCCACGCTGTAAATATGTACGTATCATTGGTATAGAAGCTTTCATAGAATATGTATATCACTTCATAACTACTCTAAATTTATATCTAGTAATATATAGACTAAACCCAACCATAATATGGTGTTGGACTAAACATAGACTTAGAAAACGTTATTATTTTAAATATTTCAAAAGCGGCTGTGTCGTTTTCCTTCACAGCTAATAACTACAATACTAAAAACAGGACAAACACAAAACAAAGTTATTTCTATATCGAGATTAAATATAATCTAAGCTAGAATACAGTAGAGAACGAAATATAGTTTTTCAAAATTCGATTTTCAAAATGCACTCAAATATCAAATCAAATATCCTAATATAATTTTGAAATCAATCAGAATAAAACAACGAAAAATTAGTATTATCGTAGACATGGACAGTATCAATTTCGATTAAATATAAAATAAGGAGTCCTTAATAATAATAGATATCGAAATGGTAATTTTTTTAAATTAGTTTTGAGAAAATAAACTTATTCTATCAGATTAGAACTCATTAACATCAAAACATATAGGGTACTTCCCGTTGACCTAGAATGTTGAAATTTGGCACGAAGGAAGTCTCATAACACAAGTAAAGGAAAAAATCTGAAAATCATTAATTTTTAATTTTATGAGAAGCTAAAAAAAAATTTCCGATTTTTCAAAAGTTATTCTATGAAAATTGTTTAATTTCTAATACCGAATAACCCGACAAAATTCTTAAAGCTATTTTTTTTAACAATCCTAAATAGCAGGTACAGAACCTTCAAGGCATGAGTTCTACTCTCACTTGTCCGTTTTTTAGAAAGGCCATTTTAATATCATTAGGAGAAACATTTACAATATTTACATAGGCTTAATTGGGCGGTAAAATTATTTTCATTCCTATATAAAAAATCTGAACGCGCTTTAACCCTTATTGTCCCAATTTGTCCGTCAACTTTAAGCTTGGACAACTTTGTTATTTATTTTTAAAAAGTTCTGAAAATTCATACCCGCATATTTTCAATAGTGCTCTTTTAGAATATCATCTGAAGATTTAAAAAAAACACCCCTTCCTATTGTGATTTTGAATTAAAAAAAACAAAATACCGATTTCAGAGGGTCAATTTTATAAAAATTGATATTTTCGATATGAAAGAAGTTTTGTAAAAAGGCACAACCACAAAAACTGCGGCTCAAAATGTCCAATTAATAAAGTTATTAAACCCTGGAAGTATGACTTTAACCATTAGGTTGTAAACCAACATTTTTACACTAATTCGCTATTTTATGGATTTTTCTGAAAAAAATGTGTTTTGGCTTTCGACAGGTGAAAATGAAAAAAATATAATAGGGAGGATAAGAAGCTCAATTCTTTTGATATCTATGGTCAAATTTCATCACCACCTCAAGAAATAGCCCAAAAGGAGTAAAATTCGACAGTTTTAAAAAACACTGTTTTTGTGGTTTTGGCTTTTTCTAAAACTTCTTGCATATCGAAAATATCAATTTTGTATAAAATCGGTATTTTTTTTTTTAAATTCAAAAATACAATAGAAAAGAGTGTTTTTTTTTTTTTTTTTTTTTTTTAATTTTCAGGAGATATTCTGAAAGAGCACTATTGAAAATACCCGAGTATGAATTTTCAGAACGTTTAAAAAATAAATAACAAAGTTAAAGCTTAAAGTTGATGGACAAAAACAGACAAATTGGGTTTTTTCTGAATGCATCGATATCTTTCCCTTATGTAAGCATTCGGGGGATCCTTACAATATATTTTCAATATAATACGCGTTTCATTAGAGAGACACAGATAGGGAGTTTCAATAAAAGCAAATACAAGTATATCTTACCAATACTTATTTCGTATCGAAAAGTGAGTACTTAAATGTAAACAAGGATTTTGACCCATATTACATTTTCATTTCAAGATAATTCCAGGGTATAACGCTTAGATTAATAAATCTAACCTATAGGAACGCACAAATATATACATCCAAATTGTTATACGAGACTTTTAGTAGATTGCTATGATAGCATAGTTGTAGCAGATATCTATTTATTTATTTATTTATTCGTATATCAACAGGTACAATTGATTGACCATCTGACACTAAGCAGAAATATAAACAAATTTTAGGTAAAAAAGAATAAGTAGGTAAATAAGCAAAAATACAATAACAATACTAAAACAAAACAAAGTTAATTGGTTGTTACATAGTTGAGTAAAGATTTTCTAATTGTATGTCTGGAAAGGTTAAAATCTAAACAATTAAAGTAGTTATTGTAATCCTTGGACATGGACGAAATCGGTTCAAAACTGCCGTAATTGGTTCTGTGGTAGGCGGAATATAAAAAGTTTCGTCCTCTGGTCATTCGAGGTCGTGAATTAATATTGACTAGGTTCAAAAGAGTTGGAGAGTCTATAGCGCCAGTAATAGCATCATGCATAAACAACACACCAGCAACCTCCCTACGTTTAGAAAGCGACGTCAAACATAAAACCAACAACCTGTTTTCATAAGGAGGAAGATTATAGGGGTCTCTCCATGGCAAAAGGCGAAGAGCATAGCGCAGGAATCTCTTTTGCACTGCCTCAATACGGTTAGTATGAACGTCATAGTGTGGCATCCACACTATAGAAGCATACTCCAAAATGGGGCGGACGAAAGTACAATACAAAATTTTTAATATAAAAGGGTCATCAAAGTCCTTCGACCAACGTTTCACAAAACCAAGTGCAGAATTCGCACGATTAATTATGCTGTCGATATGGCGCCCAAAGTTAAATTTACTATCAATGACCAAACCAAGGTCAGCAACACTATCTTGCCTAGACAAAGGCTTGCCAAGAATTTTATAAGTGTGCTCCAGAGGGGAGCTTTTTCTACTAAAAGAAATGAAAATACATTTGCTGACATTTAACTGCATGCAGTTTTTTAAACACCAAGTTTCGAAACAGGCAAGATCGGCTTGGAGGCTATGGGCATCTTGTAAGGTCTCAATTGATCTATAGATTTTTAAATCATCGGCGTAAGCTAACACATGAGAATTACGTATAAGAGGAAACAAGTCGTTAATAAAAAGCGTGAACAGCAGGGGTCCGAGATGGCTACCCTGGGGTACGCCGGATAAAACGGAAACAGAATCAGAAAAGGTACGGGAAAACTTAACTTTAAAAGAGCGACAAGTAAGGTAAGACTTAATCCAATCGACGAGATTTTTGGAAAAACCAAGGCGAGACAGTTTAAAAATTAGCACATCATGAGAGAGCTTGTCAAATGCCTTACTGAAATCTGTATACACACAGTCGACTTGTTTATGCTTTTCCAATTCATTTAGGCAGAAGTTAGAGAACTCAACTAGATTCGTGACAGTCGATCTAGCCTTAACAAAGCCATGTTGTTGAGTAGATAAGATAGGGCTACAATAAAATGTTAAATAGCCAATGATAACAGCCTCGAAAAGCTTGGAGATCGGCGAAAGTTTAGCAATTGGCCTGTAATTCTCTATTAAGTTCTTTTTACCCTTTTTGAATATAGGAATCACATAAAAAAGCTTCCAAACATTAGGAAAGACAGAACAACGTAAAGATAAATTAAACAGAAAAGTAATAGGCTCAACAAGTGAAACACTACATTTACGGAGGACGACACCAGGGACCTTATCAGGAGAATCCGAGAAATCTTCGTCAATTTTATTCATGTTTTCTAAAACAGTGCAAGCGTCTAAATATCTTAAGTATTATTATCTTGAAATTTTTCGGACGAATGTAGTTAAAACACTAATAAATCTATTAATATTATGAATTTACAACGAATAGGAAAGTACAAAATATAATTCACAAAATATATATTCACAAAATATTGTATCACTTTTATTTTTTACCGAACAAATATGAAATATTGGCAGTGGTGGCGGCCAATTTTAAGTATCCCGGGCTGGCATTGAACCTTTATACGCCAATGAGTAGAAATTAGAATTTTTTTAGGCACAATAAGTCAAAATAAACTTGATTTTCCAAGCAAATCGACCTTGACTTAGCCTTGGAAGATGGTCTTCTCGAAATCAAGGACATAGGGCCTTCCTTTACTAATCCTAAAATTTTTTATCTCATTGGAAATCCTTCGTTTCTAAAAAAAAGTATTAGTTGAATTTGCGGAGATCTAATTTTTTAGTAGATTATCTAAAACCATTTTGTCTCTACAAAAAAACGTTTGGGAAAAGATTATCATATATAGTGAAAGCTTAATTAGTACCATTCTATAAAATAACTAAAATTACCAGATCATAAAAGAAAATATTCATGTATAACTAGTTGAAATTAGTTTAAATGAGAAAAATAATTTCTGACAAATTTTTAAACAGCAATCCAGAAGGCAAAAAACTTTTAAAAATTAGTTCATTGCCAAGATTTTTTCCACTCTAAATTTATTAATGAAACCTTCTATATAAAAAAACGTTATATAAGTCAAGATTTGGCAACATCTCACCAAGAAAAAGATCCTTAAAAAAAATACATATCCAGATCTTAGTGATCTTATGTAAAAAACAATATTTATTTTCGATCTTTCTTCGCCAGTTCAAAAGAATCCGCACACGACAATCTGATGAAATGGAAAACGCCGAATGGTCGCAATACGTAAAAATAAATCACGAAAATTCCCCAACCAGTCGCGCTCTGCTAGTTGAGGTATATTATAAAAATATTTCCAACTATTTTTAGATTCCAGACCAAAATTTGTTTTTAGACTACACACATTATTTTTTTTTTTTTAGTTTACACATTTTTTTAAAGACTACCTACCCCCAGGGCTTTTTCGCCTTAAGTTCATTTGCCCAACTGATAAAATTTAGTCGAATGAATCTCAAAAATCATAAATTCTTGATAAAAGTGAATATACTAGTTCAGAAAAATTTCCTTGACGCGTTAAAATATTTAAAAAATTTCATTTCCAACTGACTCGAATGGTGGTGGTGTGAGCTGCAGTACGACGATAAGACCGTGTTGCTGATAAAAAGCGTGTTCGCGAGCTGGCCTTATCGCGGTACCCCGCACCGCCGATGGTTGCACCCACTAATCTTGAAATTTTTGTCGCCTGGGGACAGTGTTGTTTTTCGCGGTTTGCTAATTTTTAATGGGGGCGAATATTATTTAGATGCCACAAGGAGCTATGCTAATGGATCGCTCTTTTCTCAAGAATTTTAATTTTGAAAGCGAAAGCTGTCTTGCCTATGAGCAGTAAATTATATCAAAGAAACAATGTGGGAACAGTATGATTTATTCGTGGGGGATGGTTCAGAAAGTAGACTCTATCCCTAAAATAGATTTGTAGGGCATGAGGTCGCTCGCTAGAAAGTATGACATCACATTCGATCTTTTGGTATGGAAAATATACACTAAACGAAAATTATAAGTAGAAAATTGTTGATGCATAATATTCATCCAAGACCCTGTAATTTTTCCAGCATATACTTTTTACTAAGGTTATTTAGTAAAGAAGAATTTTGACCCATACATTTAAAACTGAATTTTTCTCCCACAATTTTGTACTAAGTATCTTAGAAATTCTTATTTTTCTCATAAAGATCTTTCAAATGTCCTACATTTAATTATTGTACCAACAAGACTTCTTCATAGGTCCAAATCGGTCATTCTTATTGGGTTTTGTTTAAGCATATAAACTTCCACCTAATCAAGATGCAGACATAAATTTGATAGTGTGTTTAAAAACTCCAAAATAATTTTCATACGATCAACATTTATTATAAAAATAAATTTTTTTAACTATCAAAAAGATCCTTATGTTTTAAAGTTATATATTGTGGTTTCAAATATGTTAATAATTCAAAGGGGGACTCTTAAATAAATATTTTTAAACATTTTTTGTTATTTAAAACGACAGACTGTAGGTAGACTAGAAAATTATTGCCCTGAAAATATAAGAAGTCCATTGGTCTATAAACATAAATTATTTTGGTTATTATGAGTACACATTAAGGTAATATTTCTTTAATTTATATTCCAATATACACAAATGTAGCGAGATACCAAGACATTATACCATATGTTAATTAAACCTTTAAAAGTAAACATGTGTATATTATATATTGTTTAAATCTTGTATAGTATCATACCAAGATTATTTTTATTCAAAATTGTAATTTGTTTAGGTCAAATGCTATTTTTCATGTATAAACATTTAAAAATGTGAAACTGTAGTAATTTCCGAAAACTGGAACAGCAATGTAAGATGTGGGGTATAAAAACATCTTAACTTTTATTTCCTTAAATTTTTAATATTTGAGGTAGCTTATAACGTAATCTGACGGACGAATGGGATTTTCTTGAAAATTAATATACATAGAATTTTTTGGGGTTACTAATTTTATATTTTTTATTTATGAAATTTATGATAACGAATTCAATATGATGAAAGAAAATTCTCAAATATTGCCTTAAAATTGGATACATAGAGATTTTTCGGATCTCTGATTTTAAAATAAAAACTTTATTGATATTGAATGAAAATAAAATTTTAAAAATACAACTAACCCTTGATTTGCACGGTACTTGATTTACAGGGTTTCTCTTTTACAAGGTTTTTAAATAAAAAAAATAAGAAATTTCTCTGAGTAGATTAATAAATAAGTTTTTATGGAACATTTCTTATTCAAGTTTATTTTTTTTTTTTTATTTTCATTTAAATTGTAGAACCAATTTTCATTCCTTCATAAAATTGTTGTCTTACCTACTTACCCGCGGTTATTCTGAACGTATATACGACTTTTGTTTATATTCTTTATATTCATATTTGAATCTATCCTTTCACAAGGTTTCGATTAGCACGATTTTTCTTGGAACATATCTACCGTGTAAATTGAGGGATGGGTGTATTCAGATTTCTTACCATTCTAGTCGTATAGCTACTATAAAAAAATGTATGTTTAAAATTTCAAGAAATTCATTTGAAGGAAATTACAAAAATCTCATAGTAGGGTAAAGGAGACTTACATCTATCCCCCGATTTACACGGTACTTTTTTTACACGATGTCGCTTTTACACGGTTTTTATAATCAGAGATTTTAAAAAACAGGTAAAATTGAATATTGATTACTGAATAGTGAATAATGCCATTTTTGAATTCCGTTCGCAATAAAAATCGCCTAAGTAAGAGTTTATTTATTTATTAACAATTTTAAATTATGGATTTCAATACCAAGTTTCGCCGATGTGAGATTGTGTCTTATTTCTCTACATCGAACCAGTAACACATTAAATACTATTGAATGATGAAAGTTACTCAACACTAATCTTGAAGAAAAGATTAAAAATAAAATTTCTAAGACTGGCTGCTGTTTTCAATTTACACGGTTTTATGTATACAAAATTCCAATTTCGATTTACACGATTTTCTGAGGAATCTATCTACCGTTTAAATAGATAGGTGTAACTTTATAATTTTTCATAGCAAATTTAATTGTGGCTCATACTACAATTTTCAGTTATATTGTTGATTTTAAAGTTCAAGAGTTTCATCAATTTGTGCATATTGTTTGAGACGTTATATGTTCATTAACATCTCTCTATCACGGCTTACGAGATTAAACAGACTATATAAATTAACAATTAAGAGGACCCGGTGGTCTAGCGGTTTTTTAAATTAAAAAAAAATTTAGTTATGTTAAAAATGGCCTTAAATAAGACCCCCTCAAAAAAAGTAGCTGATTGGTGTGGTCGATTTTGACTCTTCTATATATCTGAAAACTAAGAACTAAAAAAAATTATTAATCAGTATGAGTGCAGTTATGGGCGGAACTTTTTGAAATTGAAACTCTAAAAAACAGGCCTTTTTCTTACTAATTTTTAAATGTAAAAAAAAAGTCATTTGAAATAAAATTTTGATTCCTTACAAAAATTTCACAGTATGTTCTTGAAAGACTATACTATCGAATTTTTGAAAAATCTAGACCACCGGGCCCCTTAACAAAAGCGAATTTTAATTTGAATTAAATTGATCATCCTAAATAAAACACCCTTAGAAAACGACACAATTACTCCAACAAGCTCCAGCAACGACGTTCCACATTTTGACTCTGAGCCTCCCTAAAGAAAGTCTCCATCATCGTGAAGCCCTGCCCGGAGGAATGCATAATCCGCACTTACCCACATCGCAATCCATCTCGAGCAGAGAGCCACCACGTCACCCGCCGTCACGTTTTTTCCACATATTTTCTTTAGGATCAAAATCAACACCAAGATGATGACGGCGGTGTTGACGACGACGACGACTATGAGGTCAGTTGTGTGTACATTTCGGGTGATAGTGCATTCCTCCTCGGGAAAAGCGGAGTGCCGGGAGCCGGACGAAACTGATAAGACCACATCTGCGGACCCTGGAGTTGAGTAGTCGGCTTTGTCTGGAGGACGCCCAGCCCGGGGAAGCAGATGTTTTTTTTGCCGGCCGCTTTTATTTTCTAAGTCAGTGAGTCAGCGAGCTGCTCAAACAGATTAACAGATTGACGACAAATATCCCGAGGCTTGTTGTCCACTGCCCGAATGCGGTGGCTATTTCCTTCCCAAGGGCTGGAGATGCCCTTCCACGATGAATAGTTTATGTCTTTTCCATCCTCTGGAGTGCATGCAAGTGTGTGTCCAGCAAAATCCAGCAAAACCATGAAGTTTTCGTGTAGATTTTAGATTTTGTCTTTTATAAATTGAGGGCTTAAGTGGTTAAGGGTGGAGATGTTATCAGACTGACATAAATAAATTATGAGAATTATCCTAGAGGACAAGGGATTACGTTGAGATGAAGAAATATGGGAACAAGTCGCCTTTTTTGCTGGGACTATAGACTCAATAAAAACCCCTTTAAATCGATTTTCTATCTTTTAAGTTAAATATATAAAGTGATTTATGAATAACCCCACAAACACTCTGTAAGACGTTATCATTTTCAACAAGCCACGTTTTGTTTTTATTACCTAATTAGTAAAAGTAGATATTTTTAAATTTTATTCGATTTACATTCATGAAAGAAGAACGCTGGTAGATTTAGATTAATAATTTTTCTAAAAGTATTTTTAAATAAATAAATAAATTTTTTGAAGTATCTACAAAAACGAACAACCTTCAACCCCTACAATAAAATTAATCTCCAAAATTAATTGAATCATCTCGAAAACATCTGTGAAGCAATAAGTAAAAGCTAAATCTAATTTATTTTACACAGAAAAACCGAGCTCGATTTCAATTCGAATGAGATAAAAAGTGATTTTTCAATTTAAAGACCAAGACTGGGCTTTTGCTCATTTTTTTAGAATAAATAAATTATCTTCTTTATTTTTACAAACTTTTATTTAACTTGCAATGTTTGTATGTTAGTATTTTGTAGGTCAAATTTTGCAACTGAATTTTTAACCATTTCCTCCCAACCGATTTTGCTGAAATCTTGCATACAGCTTTAGTTTTGGTGACAATACAATATGTAATACTTAATATTGTAATATTTCCAAAATGGCCGCCATCACAAAATGGAGGATGGTGTATATTTCATCAACCCTGTTAATATGGGTATCAAATGAAAGAGCTTGAAGAGTAGGAAACGATAAAATGAGTGACGTCATTATAAAATGGCCAAGGTTACAAGATGGCGGATTATAATTTTTTGTCAACCTCCTTAATATGGGTATCAAATTAATCTGAATACCCCTTCAACCTATAGGTAAAAAACATATCCAAAATTCAATTCATCCTCCTTGAAATAGTGTTGATGCTCACATCTGGTTGCAAACAACAATCTCGAATTAAATTTTAAATTCTACAATTTTAATAGGTTACAATAAAAACGTGTAAGCAGTGTTGGTTTCTTTAGTTTTCCTGTTTGATTATGTATAAATTTTAAAACCCTGACTCTAAACAAGTAAATATTTTTAACTATGTGTAGATTTCAAAACCTTAATTTTTAAGATGTGTGTGTAGATTTCAGAACCTTAACTTACTGAAAAACTAAATCTGTTTTGAGAATTAATTTTACTTAGCATTTAAACCTAACATGAATCGAAATGTTATTATAATTTTATTCCCCAAATTTATAGGTAGTTGTAGGACAGGTAGCACCCATATAACCCATATTCGTATTTTGCGTAATTTGCTTCACCTTTTATTATTATCCGAATTTATGTACATACATATATGATTTATGCAACTGAGCTGCACGTCACCGAATAAGTAGACAATTTTCACTATATACATTTAAAAAATGTCTTTGTTTTTTAAATCACGTCTAAATTTTCTTATTACAGGAAACGGAAAGGATAAGGAATCGAAACGTGAAAAAGAAGCCTTCATGCAATCTGCTGTTCATCGTTCTCCAGGATCTGCTGGTAAGTCTAAATGTAGGTAAAAAATTTCTTTAGATATATATATTTAGGATATTGATTGAAAAATGTAAAATAAAATTCCTTGATGTGTTTTAGTGTTTTTATATTTTCTAAAATAGGAAAGTTTTGCAATAAAAACATAAATAACCAGGAGGGTAAAAGAGTGGTTGAAAACTCGAAATAAAAAGAAAGTTTTGTCCTGGAAAATGTTTAAAATCAAGGTTCAATTCAAGTCCAATTTCCCTAATTTATATTTGAACCATTATTTTTGAAAGTAATATAATACAACATTATTATATTATTTTAACAACTTCTAGAGTTCCCAAACTTAAGATATGAGTGTAATAAAGGTTTTATTAGAATGGAATAAATATTTCTAAAGAAATCATACAATCTTAAGTCTTAAGAAAGTTTTAAACCAATGAAAATTTATAAAATTATTCTTATTAAATTACCTTTTAAAAGTACTTCTTTGTCTAATTACAATTAAAAAGTTTTTCGAGCTCAACAGTTATTAGATTCACCATAAAATCACAAAAAAAAAAAGACATTGTTTTCTTAAATGAGCTTTGACTTTAAAAATAAAAGGTTCTTCCCTGCGGGATCATACCTTCAAACTTACTTATTGTTAGTCAAAAAATAAAAACAAGAGAAAAAATTCCAAGAAAACGTTCTAATGTTCTTTTTACGACACTCCTTAAAAACTGTCGTAAAGGACTTTTGATGCAAAAACAAAAAAGGCAATCCTGAAATCCCTTTGTCTCAAAAAAATTATATATTGTACTACATATATATATTATTTTTTTCTTCCCATGTTTGCGGTTAAACTTAAGAAACTTTTTCTGTGTCCAGACAAAAGAAGAAAACATTTTCATCCGGAGACTTTTCTCCACTTGAGCTTATTTACATTTTTAGTGAAGCCAAGTGGAAGCTGAGGCAGAATCATCGCGAAGGAGATGCCTTGAAGCTCGACGTCAAGAAAATTGCCCCAGAGGAGAGAAGGCTACCCTGTTCTGGTCCTGCTCCTACTCCTTCTCTCTGGTTCCTCCAGGAACCTTGGGAATTCGCGCTTCAGTAAGGTCATTAATAGCATTCCTCGATGGAAGTCATTGTCCTTGGGAACATAGCATAACTAGGTAGGAGGCGCACCTTATGGGCCCCCCCGACGTGCACGTCATTTTTCATTGCTCCAAAAAGGAGCTATCGTTCTTACCGCATACCGCTTCCCTGTCCCCCCCTAAAAAAAAAACTCCACTCCCCGTCCCTGTCCCTGTTCGCGATCGCTTTAATACATTTTTTTTTTTTTTTTTATTAATTTTGGATTAGTATCTGTAAATCGGAACCCGCTCTCTTCCAGAGGGTGCGCTCCAGCCACATTAGGGCTTGTCCCATTCAACACAGACACACACAATCCGACGAGGGGATATCCCTTTTTTTTTTTTTTTGTTATATGTTCCATGTTCCACCACACCAGGGTACAGGACTATGGAGCCGGGAGTGCCATAGTATAGAGCATAGAGTATAGAGGGTACTCTACAGAGCATAAAAGCATTGAAAAAGCATAGTGTGGCCCATGGCATAGTAATTGCGCACAGTGCGACACAGAGGGGGGGCGGGGGAGCCCTTTTGTGTTGCTTCTTTTTCACCAGTAGAGGAACACGTGGGGAATCATCCTCTTTGGTTGAAGGGTGCGTTGAACGCTATCGATTTTGCTGGATTTCTCCTTTTTCGTTTGTGCACACAAAATATTGGTATATGTGTATATGTATATATGCATGGTATGGATGTATTAAGCGGATATTTCAACTCCGGAGTTTCCATGGTTAAAATATACCAAAATTCAAATGTTTTTAGATATAGTAAGAGCTTAAAACTCCCACAGGCATCTTCTGGAGATCTAGACACCCGATACACATCAAGAACGGGCAAATAGCCTTCTAATTTATAGTGGCCTTTCATGCACGTGGTGTGGATTCCTTTTTTTCTTCAGAAAATCCGATGAGGTCGACGACGGGAGGAGACCGGAAAAAGGGATCTAGAAGAAGAATCTTTAAACGAAAAAGTTGGGAAAATTTTGTGGTATACCGGCATATTGTATTATATTGGTTTTTAGTCAGTTTTAAATGCTGAAAACTCGAAAGTTTTCGCTTAAGGGATATTCCTAAATTCATTGGACTTTTCTCGGATTCCGAAACCCCTTTTTTTGATGATTGCTTCTATTCATTCGGAAAAAAAAAAAACCATTTAGACCTCTTCGAATAAACGTTTTGTCTTGCTTCTGGACATTTTCACAATTTCTAGGATATTCCCAACGATTATGGCACATCAGGGATTTAATGTTACTCAATTTGCTCCAGGGGATGGGGATAAGCTTCTTATTCGCTCGTTTGAGAAATAATCTAAGCTGAATTTTATGTTAATTTTCTTGTATTCCCCCTTTCATTTCATTCTTCTTAGTCATTGCTTTATTTACAGACTGGAAAAGTTTTTCGATGGTTTTTAGTTGAAATGAGGACGTATTCATAATTTTATACATGAAAATCGTTCCGAAATAGTGTCTTAATAAATGAAAGTCAGAGGTTTTAAAGTAAGGGGTTTTTAGGTTTAAATTCGGCCATTTTAGTAAAATATACTGCAAAAATGTTAAAAAGCCAAACTAAATATCTATTTTTTAAAGGCAAACTGGAATAAATACATTTAAAATGTTGAAAAACCCTTGACGAATTTATTTTTCTAGTACAAAAAAAATAAAAACTTGCTTATAATTAGAAAAAGAACACGCTTAAATTTTTTCAGAAGTTTTCGGGAGATTTTTGGATTATTCAAAAAATTGCAAATCCAAAAAAAAAAAAAAAAAAAAAAACAGAAAATATTAGTCTTTCCGTCAATCCGTTTTTTTTTCTAATTAATGTCAAGGGAGAAAAAAAATTGTTTACTTCAAAAACCATGATAGGTCCTTATAGAGAATTCATTCAAGTTTACGAAACCGTCAAAGACAAAAGGATCCTTTTTTATAAAAAGTTGGATATCTCAGCGAACAATTGACGTAGAGAGAATTTTAATTTAGCATAAACAAATTTGAAACATTTTTTCTTGCGCTATTTCTTATGATTGCGCGAAAAATATAACTCGAAAAAATGTTTGCCCAAAAGATCTTAATACTAGAGACTTCAAGCTTCAAAAAGCTTTTCGTTTAATCTCGATACGATTATTTTTCACTAACAATAAGATACAGCTCTTCAAAAATAGAGGAAAAATTTCAATAAATTTCTTGCTCCCTTAATTTTTTTGGATAGTGTAGTTTTAGAATTTTTACATAAATTTCTCGGGTCATGCTTTTCCAGCAATCTTGTTAGGTGAAAATATTTAGTAAAAATAGATAAATTTTTGAGTGTGCCCTTCTTTAATCGTCATCAATTCAAACATGGTTTTTTTATTTGTGATACATGAATTTTTCTGTTTTACTAACAGAACCAAATGATGATAACTTTCTGATACTGAGCTGATGGCTTACAAAAAATAAAAAACAGTACCAACCCTTTTTTAATCAATTTCCCGACATTGGTGTCAGAAGTTCTCTAAATCGGCATGAAAGCCAAAACCGACATAACCTGTCTATTATGTCTGCAATTTCGTTTTGTGCCAATTAAATATATGTATAGTATACATATTAAAGAATAAATTATAAGTAATTATCATTATCACCATACTCTCACTAATTGCAGTTCTGCGAGAAGAAAAACAACCTTGCTAATGACGAATTAAAGGCGATAACACGACCGCAATCATTATGTTTATTTTTTATGAATATTATTGTAATCTCATTTAATTTCCGACAAATTTTAATCATCGTCTTTAAGAACTGACTCAGATCCGGAAACAAAAAAAAAATACATATACATACTATACATATGGTTTTCCAGTCGAATTAAGTCAATTTATTGTTATTCTCACAAGTCGATAAGCTTTCTTAAAGACAAGAAGATGGTCGGCTATTTACATTTTTATAACATTGCAAAACAGCAATTAACTCAACCGACCGACAGCAATACGTTTGTTTGGAACAACAATTTTAATTATCAGCAAGTCGTGAAGAAATTCGCGCTATCGCGAATTGCGGAGAAATGCAAATCGAGCGATTTCCAACTGAAATTGATGGTATGCGATTTATAAAGACAGCCAAAAGACCATTTACGGGGGGGTATGTAAACGGCTCCTGACACTAAGAATGATTTCTTTTTGATTGATCTTCTTCGGACAGACTGGGGAGAATCCAGACTTTGTATTATTTCAATATATGTACATCTCTGGAAAATTACCTTATCTTACAATTTAAATTCACAGGTGGGTTTCATTTAAGGTGACCATTCATTCTGATTGCTTAGCTCATTGTATTGATTTTGCAAACATACACTGAAATATGATTCATGGGACATGGATTAATTATACTTTTGGTAATATTCTATCAAAAGATGCCATTTATTAAAATTATTATTAAAACTTTGTCAATAAATGTAATTTATTTTACCATTCATTCATACAATTTATAACAAAATAAAATCTGAAAATAAATATCTTAAAACCTCTTAAGCTATTGATTTATTAGGGTCATTTTTAAATGAGTTAAGTTTAATTTCTTAAGGGCCATTGTGTGTATTTTCCATATTTATACAAAAGGTTCTCAAGCTGGGGCTGCTATGTGCTTATAAAATACTCCACATGAGTGATTTCACTATTCAGGAAACTCAGGCCCCCTATCGGTGAATTCGATTTAAATTGTATCGTTTCGTCTCTTATTGGTAAATTGAATTGCTTGTAATTTTTCTGATTGATATTTTTGCAGGCCATTCAGCTATAGGATACAAAACGATTTTATTTAATGTGACTTGAATTTGCTATTAAAAGCCCAACATTTAGATGATTTGAACAGATTTTTTCATTACTTTTGCCTTTTTTAGTGCTCCTTATAGTCAAATAAAGAACTTATAGTTTTATACCTATGTGTATGGGCATGAAATTTTACAAGTAGATAGGTATCTAAATTTTTTTCAAAAATTCAATTACAGATTCGAAAAAATACTAGGTCGCTACTTTGGATCCACATAATAAATTAAATGTAGCCTATCACACTATGCTCAGTCGAGAAATTTGACTCTTCCAACATTGAAACATATTTTTATATCTAATCGCGTTCGGTAATTCCGGAAATTTCCTCAAGCAAACTTACAAAATTTACTTCTTTGTTATATTAATATAGATTCAAGGAGTGCGCAGGTCACATTCACTTAAGGCTTAAAAGGTTGGATATACAATTTTTTGAAATTTTGAGAACATTTTGAAATGTTGTATAACGACGTTATATTCATACAAGAAATTTTTGGTTTTTGGTAATTAACACGGTCGAAAATTTAATACCAAAAATATAACTTTTAAACTTGTATTTTTATTATAAATCCATAAAAATATATTAAAAGTTAATACAAAAATGCGGCTGTAATTTAATCGGTAAAGATTTCAAGTCCTAATTTCTAAGGATTAAAAGCTAACTGAGTAAAATAATTTAGGGTTACTTTTTTTATTCTAAAATGAAGTTTAAAAAATAACAAATAAATTCTTTTAAAATTTTGTATTACTAGGTCTTCGTCTAAAAACAAAAATACAATGTAATTCATACATAAGAATATATGGTGAAACTGTGTACATTTTTTATTTTACATAAAAACTTTCATAAGTTTCTTTATAGTGTAAATTATTAAAAACAATTATGATATAAATTTCATTGTCTGGGGTTATTTCAAAGCAATTCGATTTCTCATTTAATAGTTCTATTTTATAAATTTCAACTATATTTATCCGAATTTGAAAAAAAAAATCATTTTTGGTTCTCCCTTCTTTAATAAGTTAGTTAGGAAATGCGTTTTGAGCAAACACAGATTCAAATCAATTTGTATTGAGGTTTAGATCAAAATCAGTCATTTTTAATCATTTTGGATTACAATTTAATCTAAAAACGAAACAATTAGATTGGAAGCTATTGTAATATATGTTATATGTAATTGTATTTCTTTTACATATTAAAAAATTAGTCTCAGAAGAATATAGAGGCTTGACAAATGATAAATATATTAAAAAAATGTCTTATTGTATTTAATACATTAATTATAATATTAAAATTTTAATTTGTTAACCCCAAATTTATTTAATTTTTTAGTAATATTAATGAAAATTTTAAATTTAATCTACAGCGGTATAAAAAATTGCTTTAAAAAGTATTACCAAATTTTTGACCGTATATTTCAAAATTTTTCTATAATCTTAACTGACTTTTTCTCCTATAAAAAAATAAATAAATAATAATGAATGCTTTATGAAACCCTTTAAAACTAATTCAACTTTAGATAATAAATATAATATATGCTGAGATTTTAAATATCCTACATTACCTTGTTATAAATTATTGTAAATTCGTTTATAAAACATTTTCATCATAGACATAAAAGTTGAACGTTCCTCTTGCTATAACTTTCTACAGAGTAAAGTAAGTAAGTAATAGCACCATTATTCAAATTTTCTAATGTACAAAAGGGCAGAGAACGCCATATATTACAATTACGAAGGTGTAGAGGGACTAATTGGCTGCAATTTATAAATACCGCCGCCGGTACATGCGAGAGAGCGCCTACATAACGTAACATAGTAAGAAGAATCCCATTCATCACGAAATATTTTCCCCAGGTGAATGTGGGCAAGATAGCCCCCTGCGTAGCACGAAAGAAAATTGTTTTCAATATTTTCTCTAGAGTAAATCACCTGGCCTCATGCAAAATTCAGAAAATAAAAAATAGCTTGGCACAAGCAAAGCACTTAAAAACAATTGAACAAGACGTACCCCCCCCCCCCCCTATTAAAAGGAGGCACTGTCCACCTGGGGCCGGTAGTAGAATTATTTATTTTTTCTAGAAATAACAAAAAAATATATATATATATAAGCTTCTAAACCCGGGTCAGTAGAGCGACACTAAGGCCTCATTCACATGCTCCCTATACAGTGATGCATGACTAAACCAAGCCGGGTATTGCCTAGTTTTTTTACCCCCCGTGCTAAATGGCAAAAAAATAAGTATAAAAAATAAAAGGAAATTAATAGAAGAAGAAGAAAAAAGGAACGTGACTTTAAAGAGTATGTGCAAAAAGTGTAATTTTCCAGGAATGAGCGAAATTTTTCAATGGTCGGAAGGGGGTAAAATATATGTGTGAAGTCTTGTGGAACCTCGGAATTTTGAGCATTCATGTACATACACCGTCAACTTCGTGTACCGCGTAATTCAGCACTTTTAGGGGGGTGAAATCCCCCCTTTTCATATTCAACAGAGTCCTTGTAGAAGCCAAACGGAAGTTAAATTTTTTCCCATTAAGTGTAAGGCAAGCGCCGAGTTGACAATTTATGCGATGGCCTAGTTTGGCCGCTTAATGCTCCCCCGCCTTCCATATGCGTCTTCGTATATTTACAAAATAATCTTACACGTCGAGTATTCGCGCGGGAATGCTGATAATACTTCTCAAGTATGAGAATCTGAGACGGTATTGTTCGACATAAGGAAGTTAATGCGACTTTTACCGTCTGAAGATTAAAGATAAGGGGGCTGAGGTGGATGGGGAATACCTCCAACACTTCTAAGAAATTTTTGGACTTTTTCCTTCGTTTCGTGCCGCATAAGACTGCAGGAATTTGACGCTATACGACGGTGGTGCCCTTAATTGTAATTTTGATTTACAGAACACGATTTTTAGAAGGAATTTTGTTCAGAGTAGAAAACATGAATTATGTACCTAGAAAGTTAAAATATTGATTGCAATTCAAAATTAACGCTAAAGGTTTAGTTGAGTTTGTTAAAATGTTACGCAAACAACAAGGCCATAAGGTTTAGTCTTTAAACGTGAATTCTAAAAGTTCTAAATTTAAAACCGTCATAATTAAATTTATAAAGAATTCATTTCAGAATACTTAATTTAAGGCTTTAAAAGGGTTTTACTAAAGGCAGATTAATCAACCAATATTTGCAATTCACTATTTAAATTTGAACGAAGTCAAAGCTAGGACCCAAAAATATTATGAACTTCAAATAAGATTGAGCATATTTTGTTACAGATCTGATTCATTGTCATGTTTTAATATTACACTATATATTCTTGTATAAAATATACAGGATGTCCAATAGGAATATGTGAAAACAAATGAGTAATTATTTTTTAACAAATGGAGGGATCGGGAAAATGTAAATATTTTTTAATTAAGGAAAGTCGTCATTTTCATTTCATGTCCATTTTATTATAAAAAAATTAAACCTATTTAATACAAACCATTAATTTAAAAATTTAGTAAAGAACATGAATTATTAATGATATATATTTTTGAAATGTGAACCATTTAGATGGTATGAAGAAAGGTATTTACCTGCATTTCTTTGAATCTTCCATCGGAATGTTTGAGACCAAATCCTTTCGTCATGCGAAAAAGAGAGGTCTCGTTAAATCTTTTTATTTTATTCAAGACGGAGCAGCACCTCATCGCACACATCTATAAATCTGTAATAATTCATGGATATAGCTTGACATCCTGAAAATAATATATTTTTTTCGGCGTTTCTACTGTTTTAGTTTTCTTTGTTTTATTGTATTTTTCGAACGCGTATAAAAATTTGAATTTCCCGCCAAAAAATATTGAAAAAAAATATCAAGTTGTAGTAGCTCATAAAAACCCTATAATTTGAGAAAATAGAATTTCATACGTCCACAAAAAGCCGAGATATCGCTAAAACACTGAAAATCACGTTTTAATTTTATTTTATTTTTTTGAGGTTATGTGAGGGTCTATGGGCCTGAAATTGCAACAAACAACCTCTTATTTTTTAAAGTGGATTTTAGCAAGATTAAAATATCGTCTGCTTACAAACAAAACAAAACAAAAAAATCGAGTTAAATCGACTGGTACTCAATTTTCTTCTTGAATTAATTACATTTCTTCAGAGTATAACCAAAGCTTACGAAGGTTCGAAAGTACGACATATCGAAACCCTTTTTCCATTTATAATTACTAATTTAAATGTGAAATGTAATGGTGCAAAAATTATCAATTTTACAAGCTTGCACGCCGATAGTTCTAGTGTTAAGTGACTACCTTCTTTCTTGAGTTTGTATAATAATAAGTAGCTCTAAGAACTTCTTAAACTAATCTAAAATCCAATCTTACAAGCATACGAGTTAAAATAAACTTTTAAAATTTGTTTAATACCGAAAAAAAAATCTTATCCTTAATTTAAACATCAAAATCTTCTTTCTTATCCAATTGCAGGTGATATCCCCGTCGGAAACGCCGGAACCGATGGCCACAACACAAATCATCAGCACAAGAAAAAAGGCTTCTTCAAAAGTTTTTGGAAAAAATCTAAGCATATTTCGTTGGACCAATAAGATGCAGAATTGCTGTAAGAAATTTATCAATTCATTGTTCACACAATTTTTCAATACAAAGCAAAACAAAATCGTCCGACGTGATCACTTGTGAATAAAAATTCTACTCTGATTGTGTATTTTACAAAAATAACAAAAATATTTAAGAACCAAAAATTGCTGAAGAAAAACAGAAAGAAAATCTGCGACTAGAACTTTAGGTTACTCTTGTGCACATATTTTACGAATGTCCAAAAAAGGATTTGTCGAAAGCTTTTTGTAAAATAAATTGAACACCTGAAGGTTTTGCTGTCGATCGAAAGGTTTGAGAATTTTTGTAAAAAGAATTTTTTTGTTATTATTTCGATTTATGTATTTTGATTGTAAATATTTTATTAACATTCCGTTATTTTTCTAGTCTTAGTTCTTATCAGGAAATTTTTTTTCCAAAGTAATTGTGCCAAAAAAAAAAAAAATAAAGCAATAATTTTGTCGGCCTATTTTTCTTAAATTTTTTTATTAGAGTGTGTTTTTGCCGATTTGCTTTCATTTAATTTTTTTATTTATCGTATGCATTCAATATGCTCAGAACTATTCGACGTTTGCATAATCTTCTCAAATTTGAAAATAATGAAGGAATAAGGGAAAAAATTAATTTATTAATCCCCATTTTTAAAATTGTGTGAATGTAGTCAAACATTAAAAATCTTTGGACCATTTTAAAAATTCTGCACAACTTTGTAGAAAATATTTCTCAATATCTCATAAGATTATAAAATAAATAAGGATATTTTATATATAGGGGATACCCTTTCAAGATAGAAATGAATACAAACATTTAAAAAATCACAGAATTTATAAAATGGTCCTCTACATTCATAAATTACAAAAAAAAAAAAAAAAACACAAAAAAGAGTAAGTAAATAAAATTATTAAAAAGGATACCTTGAGAAAATTCATATACATAAATTACTAAAACAGAAGAAAATAACGAGGAAACTGGCAATATCTGTGTTAATCAGATCTCTATAATTGATTTAACCACAAAATCAATAAATTAATTCGGCCTATGACTTCGAACCAGACATAGAAAAACAATATTTAATTAAAAACGATGAAGAAAAAAATCGTAAACTTCACACAATTCATCGTCTTCTGTATTATATTTCTATTCTCTACTGGATACCTTGCGATAATAAAAAGAAAAGTTTTAAAAGACCTACAAAGCGAGGCATCTCTCATTACAAAGAAATCGTTTCGCAGCCTAAACAGTCACTAAAAAAAATAAACAATGAAAGAAAAGTGTACGAATGCGATAAAAGCCAAAGAGAACCTGAAGAACACACAAAACGCATACTTAGATGTAGAAAATAAAGGAAAAAAAAAAACAAATGGAAAAATGGAAAAACATATGATAACGAAAGTTAACTTTTAAAAATCCCTTTAGAATTAAAACACAAAAAATTATTGAGAAACTCCATAAAATGCTAAATTTAAACGAAAACAAGAAACACCCTGTAGTGCGCGTCGTAATCTTATAAATAAATATAAAAAAAAAAAACAAATAGGTACTCCAGCTAAAAAAATTGTAATTTTGCAAACTTAGTTAAAACTATAAAATTGAAACAAAACAAAACATGAATTTAACGAGGAACTATTGTATAATTGAATTTAACCCTCTAGAAGTTTAAACCCTAATTCCCGTCCCCTTTTTTTATATTGTGCACACTGGAGAAGACATGAGCGTTTTTAATGACTTCATATAAAATTCTGGGAAAAAAAAAACAAGATAGAGCATAAAATAAATATTTTTCTACCTGACAACTATCACCCACACACACACAATTATCCCCACTACGGCAGACATACGCTAAATTATAGTTTACTTTTCTTTTAATTACCAAAACAGTAGAATAAATGAGACATTTTTTTAAAACTAAGGTCAAAAGTTATTTTTTACTAGGCAAAACCCTTAGATAATCGAAAATAAAAAAAAACGAGAAGCTATTACTGCTGTATTTGTACATGTACTACTACTACTACACTACTTCTACTAAACTAAAAAAACTAAAACTAAATACGTTACCATTGTGCTTTGCCAGTTGAGGTTTTTAGTACCAATTAAGTTTTACTTTTAAGACACTTTTGTACCGTGGAATTTATCCAATAAGTCGTCACGATAAGCTAACGTTTAGCAATTAAATTTAAAAACAAAACAAAACAAAAAACCAATTTTAGTGGGAGAAAAAAACAAAACTGTGCTGAAGAAAAAAATTTAAAATACAACAAATTCATAGGCTTATGATTATAAAATAGTGTGGGAGAAAATTTTAGTAGAACAACTTGAATGTAATTTTTAGTATGCGATGGAAAGAAGAAATTATAAGAAAAGAAAAAAAAAATAATGATAATTGAGTAAAAATAAAATGATGAAACCCCAAGGTCACTTATACCTCTCCTGAAGAGTAGTGCACACAATGTACATATGTATTTCGTATTATTTATTGGCATTATATTATTGAACCGATTATTATACGATTTATTATCACAAGACGTACTAAAAAACATAGGGTAAACCTGAATCAATTTAGGAAATATATATTGTTTGTATTAATCTTATATATTGTGTTTTATTCAATATCAAAATTCATATCCTGTCTTCGGTTTTTCTTACTTTTATTTTAATTTAACTTTTTCAATGTTTGATTTTGTACTTACTCATTTTTTAAACTCCTCTTTCCTATAATATAGAGCAGAATTTCGTAAAATTAAAGTTGTGGAAAAGTAATCAGTATTTTACGACAAGTATCATCAAAATATCTTTTTCCGTATGCTGAATTGCGGTAATTAAAAGGTAAGTCATAATTCTTCTTCCTTAAAATTTATTGGTTCAATATACCAGCTCTAAAACAATTTTTTCAAATATATCTTAAACAATTTATGCGAAAAATAGGAAAAGGTGTAAAAATACCCAAAAATTGTTGGGAAATAAAATACTCAAGACCTTATAACTTTATCAAAAACACAGGTCTTTCAAATCTATTTTAAAATTCTTAATATCCAGTCACTAAATAAAAAAATCCTTTATATTAATAAATACTTAGTCTTACAAGGAGGGGGCACGACCTTGGGGAAACGGATTTGAATGAAATTTTGTCTAGTAGTAGTATTTCATGTCGGTATACTAGCCATAAAATATTTCCGTCCAATGCCCAGTAGTAGCGGAGAAAAACGCACCCAAAATCCATTTGACCTTGACCTCGGTATTCAAGGTCATTTCAAGGTCAAGCCGATTTTTTTAAATTGCAACCCCTACTTTTGACCCCGGAAATTAAAAGAGCAGGAAATTTTACGTTCAATTATGACCTTGACCACTTTAAAAATTTGGCCTCTGAAGATCACATCAGAGAAAGTAGGGGCTGCAATTTAAAAAAAATCGGCTTGACCTTGAAGACCGAGGTCAAGGTCAAATCTAAGTTCACTGTTTAATTGCGAGGGAATAATCCTACAACTTTTGTCTAAGTTATTTTTCTCTGTGATGCCTACTTTTCAAGTTATTTTGCCGTCCCGGTACTTAATTGACACGCTATATATATATAGTAAACGGTGAACTTTGGGTGCGTTTTTCTCCGCTACTACTGGTCATTGGACGGAAATATTTTGTGGCTAGTATACCGACATGAAATACTACTACTAGGCCAAATCTCATTCAAATCCGTTCCCCCAAGGTCGTGCCCCCTCCTTGTTAGATTTATTAGACTTAATCTTAAAAGATTAAGTTTAATAAATCTATTTATAATTTATCGGTTTAATTTACTTCAATTATTATTCGTATATAGATAAAAGGATCCATACCTATTCGTAACCGTGAAACGTAGATAGGTAGAAGAATGGGTTAGAGCCTTTCTCATTAATTTCATGCTAAGATCATAGAGAAATTATTCTTGGAAAAGATAGATTTAGATATAAATGGTGATACCATCACAACAACAAAAAATAAATCTTTGCCTATTGGAAATCAAATTATTCAAGGAGATTAGAGAGAAGAGCCCTTAACCAAAATATAAAATAGGATTTTCTAGATTATTTAGGTACATTTTTTTGATTCGTGCTCATCGAGGAATTATAATCTTTTTTTTGTGCGACATTGGTGGAGCTTAAATTTTTCGGTAATTACCTTTTTCTACAAATAGACAAATCCCTTAGCCTCAATATTGTAATTTCAGTTGTTCTATACTTACCTTTTATTTAAAAATAGTCACAGTTTAGAAAACCTATAATAACTCCAGAATCTTGGGTCTTATTTTGCTTGTTAAAATTTAGAAATAGAAGATCCAGAAATTTAGAACGGCTACTTTTTAACATTTAAATTTGAAACAAGCTCAATCTAATAACGAAAAGAAAATTTGCTTATATTTCCGGTCCATTTGTTTCATATCGACTTCACACTCTATGACAGTAATTTTATCGATTTCGAAATCGGATTGCCAAATACGAAATTGTCGATATCGACTCAAATTATACTCGAAGTCGAGTTCCCAAATATGGGCCCAGGATTGCAACCGTATTCGGTGCTTCGATTCGATATGGATTTCTGTCGATATCGACAAATTCACATTTGGCAATCACGATATCGACAAAATTATCGACGTTAGTTGTGCTTTCGTCAGTAAGTAAAAACGAATTTTCTAGACGAAGTGTAAGTAAACTCTCCTTATCAAATAATGAAATTAGCCTCGGTTAGTAAATTTAGATTTTATAGGGCAATTCTTTGTTTTCGACTTATATCGAGAAAACCATATTGTTGTCGAGATACCAAATACAGCCCCTGGTATAAACAGATCAAAAGGACAATAAAAAGTAGGTATAAAGTAAAATCACTGAGTTTTTGGTATTTGTAATTTTTTTATTAAAAAATGAATATCATACAAAAACAATACAGTTGCTATCAATATTGTTGTAGGTATGTCAATTTTGATATTTTTTTACAATACAGAATAAAAAAGTAAACGATGGAAATACAATTGATTTGCCTGAAAGAGGACAAATAGCGCAAAATTAGTAAAAAACGAAGCAGCTGCGTAATAAAGAGTGGAAAAGCAAAGAGAATTTCACAGAGTGTGCCCGGAGGCCATATTTTAAATGCGGCCTCAATGTTTTAGTATGCCATTTTTTATTTTTTGTATATTTTATTTTTCGTTCTTCTCCATCTTCTTTGCTTATTATTTTCTTCCTATATTTTTTTTCTTCGCCATATCCCGTATTTATTTATTCTATTACTTAATCGACACTGATGCGCAAAAGAGGGGAAAAAAGTTTACACATTTAGTACTTATGTCGTCGTCCTTTATTACTAGTTTTACTGTTTCATATAAAAACAACCAACATTTTGTCCTTAGTTCCTAACATCAGCTACGTTTTATTAAAAGCAAATAAAAAAGTCGAAGTATGGCTTTGAATGAAAAACACCAAAAAACGCTGCGAGCGAAGGAGGAGAGAACTTAATTTTGGATTATGGTGGTGTCAGCTGTGGGGTTTGTATTTTTTTTTTTTTCTCTTATCGAATATTTCTTATCCTTGCTCATATGTGAAAAAATTACGTTTTGTTATTTAATTACTTTACTTAAACACTCAGTTTATTGTTGGTATCAAAGTTCCCTTATTACTTTTACTGCTCTGATTTATGTTACTTTGCTTAGGTTATGTTATCATTTTGTTTATTTTTGTCTCTGTTGATTTTATTTTTCTTATAAAATTTGTATCTTCTGTCTATCGCGTCCTATACTCGACTCGATCTTATTCTTTGATTTGATTTGAAAAATTGATGAAGTAAGCAAACATACATAGGTTTTACATTAAGTACCACTCATGACTCTTAAATAATTTATATTCCACGAAAAAAAAAAAAATATAACAGGTGAGTATGCGACCTGAATTATCCTAAAATGAATCATCGTTACAAACTTTTTTTTGGGAGGAAGGGAAATAAACGAACTTTACGCTTTCATTTAATTAAAACGAAATTTTTAATATTTTATCTTTCTCTCACTTTTTTTTCAATTTTCTTTTTACGGTCTTATACGATTATAACTAAATTTATTAACGGACTTCTAGTCAATTTAACTAATCGGTGCAAGACGCGTGGGGACATCACAAATTACAAATTACAAAAAAAAAAAGAAAAAAAAATTATTATAAAAATAAAAAACATATTAAAAATAAAATCACAACAAAACCCGAATGAGTCGAATCAAAAATCCGAAAAAATCAATCATAATCATTCCGAAAATTCCGACCTAATTTATAATATTCGGACCGAGCGGCGTCTACCAAATGTGGAAAAATGAAATTTGTGAAACCGTAAAGTCATGCTTTATTTATAAATATTTCTAAGAATAAAGTTAAATGCCTAAGAATAGTTGGCAGGCCCCAAGCGAGTGAGGCGCTTATATAAAAATTTTGTCAAGAAAAACTCATGGAAAAACCAATTTACAAATCGCGGGAAAATTTTTTTGAGAAAATTTCAATGAGTTTCTTGTTGCGCCCAAATTAGAAAATAACAAAAAAAAACTGTTCTCGCCTTTTTAGTTTATTTAGCCCAGAAGGAAAAGATCAAAGATCGATTAAAGATTCTTTTTTTTGTTTTTGTTATTTTTTTTTTTTCATCTTTTGTTACTTTCGCCTTTTTGTGTTTTTCATGCCTTCATACAAAGATCAAATTGGACTTAATGATGATTTCTTTTACTCTTTTTTGCTCGTTTATCATTTTTTTATTTACTTATTTTTCTCATTTTTACTTTATCTTTTATTTATACCTTTTCTGTTGTAAATTTAGTGTTGAGGATAGCCATATATATGGAGAGAGATGTCTCAGTGATCTGCAAGAGAAAATACAATTTCTAAATTAGTTGCACTCTCTCCAAAGATTTTAATTGTTCAATCTGTGCGTGTATATGTCTTTAAATTTATAAAAATACAAATAGCTTTATTCACCTAACCAACAGTATAGATTCAGAATATTCTCCTTTGAGTCTACTATAAAAAAGAGGTATTTTAACAAGTTGACGACCGACTACACAATTTTATTCAGCCACTTATTCAGCTATTGGGTGTGAGTGATGAACGACTCTAAAAATCGAATTCTTCAGATTCAGATTACTTTTGAATAAAAGTTTAAATCAATGGTTCAGTTTAATTCTAGGGAATGTTGGCACAAATCCACTGATCAATGAACAGGTGCATGGCCACAGGTAAATGAGGCCAGCAGGTAAGGGAAAGCTCATTATGCTTAATTAATTGCAAATTTCTTCTTGAAAAATTTTTCTCCTTGAAATATTTTGGCATATTTTCCAATCTATACAAAAATAGGAGAACTTTTTCAGTCTCTATAGATCCAATGGTTTTTAATCGATTTTGGTAATCAATCGACTCAATAGCTGTGTTTTCTTCACCTATCTGGCTCAGAATTTGAATCAGGCAAATTTTGCATAAAATTGAAATTTAAATGCTTTTTTAGTTTTTTGAACAAATCCATCAAATTGCCGTAGAAACTAATAAAATTAGAACCTGCAAATTTTTGGTTTATGTATTGACGGGGTATGTGTATGATTTTTTGTGAAAAATCTAAAATCATAACTAATAAGGAGTCGCTTTTAAATTCCAATTTTATGCAAAATTTGTCTGATCCAGATAAGATAGCTAATATCAAAAAAAAATATTCAAATTACATTCTTTATTTAAAAAAAAACAAAAACAGATACATTTTAATATATTTAGTAGAAAAATCACAAAGTGAACATACTTTTGTAACAGCAAACAGAAACCTATCTACTTAAACATATATAAATATATATATACATATATATAAAATAGGATGACGCAAAAGTAATGACCCTATACACATTTTCTATGGTTTTTGCAAATGGCGTCTCCTGTCATCGTGATAATGACAGTTGTGTAGTGAACAGATTCGAAATATACAACAAAGTGCATTGACCCGCAAGATCAGCCAAATTGACAAGTCCAAACTTCTTTCTTTGTGGTTATTTAAAGTCACTGTTTTATGTCAACAAGCCACAGACTTTCGCAACTCAAAAAAAACTACATTCAACTAGAAATAGAGATAATCATAACTAAAAAGTGATAGAAAATGCCATGCTAAATAATGTTCATGTGAGTAAGTAATGCTAGTAATGGCGAGTAATGCTAGTAATGGCGAGTAATGCTAAGTAATGCTCATATGATACCAGTAACTGTAATGATAATTCGATTTTTTGCATTACCATTACTAGTAATGGTACTGGTAATTATCTTTAAATTTCATTACCTGTAATGGTAATGCATGTTACTGGTAATTCCATTTTTTACAGCTCTGCTAGAGGATAACATTTGAAAGATATCATCTTCAGTGCTTAATGGAACAAAATTACTTTTATGACACACACAAAATATTAAATAAATCAAGACCAACTTTAAATTTTTGCTCAAGGGAATGTAAGTTGATTTTTACTCAAAATAAAGGCAAAAAAGCAGGTGTTTTGAATGGTTTACTAATCAAAAATGGTGACTTAAAACAGCAAATAAAATAGACAGCAAAATATAATCGGAAAAAACGAAACAACTTTAATTTAAAACTAAATAATAAAACAATTAAGACATTTTACATTTATTCAAACAACTCAAACATTTACATCTTAAGCTATTAATCGTTTGACCTATTTAAAACACATCCATTGTCATAGTCCACCCAGTTTTATGGTTACTAAAAATTTACTGAGCATATAATCGCTTTCGTTTTGTCGAAATAACCCAAAAAAAAGCGTGAAACAACTTTTCTGCACAGTTTGCTAAAACTTACTACTTAATCGCTTAGGTGATTAAAAAAAATAAAATTAGCATTCGCCTAATCCGCAAAGCGCCATTAATTTTTGCATCGACTGCGATACCTGCTGATGGTGCGGTGTTCCTCCGCCTAAACACAATCGGAAATGTAGTAAACCCAAAAACGCATTCAATTTCCAATTTTATGCATAAAAAAGCAATTAAATTGATCGAAAAGGTGACTTTAGACGACGATTGTTCAATTTCAATTTTCCTTCCTTATATAAATCCCCGCCCATTCCGGGCACGAATAAGAAAACTTCGAGACTTGTTTAAAATTCTTCAAACAGTCGAAGAGGGATAAGAAAAAAAATCACCGGAAGTTAAGCAAACAAGGCAAGCGATTAAAACGTATCTGGCTATTAAAAAATATAAAATAAAATGTCGCTAAGGCGCTCACCGTGCAAATCGACTAAAACTCTACTCAAGACGACTTATTCGCATCGATCTAAGGAGGCAATCAGTCAGTCGGCAATCAAACACTTTCCGACGCGAGCCAATCTAAAGAAAATCTCAAAAAAGAGATCAGTGACTTGGGTCGCGATCTCTAGTCACTATCTAGTATCTTCTTTTGGATAAGACAGCGAGGGAAAAATATAAAAAGAAATCTCTAGTACGCCGGCGCACACGTTTTAAAGACCTTGCGCGTCTGCCGGCTGCTCGTCATCGTCAAGATAGTTAAAATTCTGGGAGAGAGGGGCTCAAGAAGCGGGCACTCCTAGAATATCAAGTAGTGGGTAAGAAGGTCTGCGGATATCGAGAGTTCTTTGGTGACGACCATGGGGCCCCCTAAGGGGCTCCCGCGACGTCGGCACAACCAACAACGACGAAAACGCACCGCGCCTCAGTGGGCGCGTAACTTTCGTTTTCCATTTGCGCGGGCTCTGGTGTGCGCCTCATTTCTTTTTCGAAATGATTTTTCCTCGGTGGCGGAGTCATCATCCATACACATGCACAGAGCCCCAATGGAGTCAGCGGAGGCTCTTCTGGCTTTTCGCGATGATAGCGCGTGTCAGCGACAAGAAGCCGCATTGTGAAGTGGGCATTACTCGTCACATTTCCTTTCCGATTGCTGCAGTCGAGCAATTTCCTCTATTTCAGACTATAGCGGGGGAGGAAATATTGGTGAATGTGTTTCGCTGAATACGAGAAGAAAAAAAACAGGTACGCTCCGATGGCGGTGGGAAACGGCCACAATTCGGGCCGTTTATCTTGGCGAGAAATCTAATACCTTTTGGTCGCAATTACAAATTTTGCGCTCGGGGTTTTAGGAGCGTGTCGATGATTTTATGGCCCGCTAACGAATATTTTAGACGCGGCGGCGGCTCTTTCCGCTATATAGTCTGATGGTTGTGTCTATCGAACGAATTAAATTTATAATTTTATGGCTTGATGAGGGAAAACGAAATTGAACAATCTTCTTTTTTTTCTTTTTACGGTGCTATCAAGACGACGGGTTGGGTTGATATAGATTGCTTCCATTGTGAATTGATGGATATTTCGAGCGATTTTCTAGGTGAATGGCTTAACAATGATTGGATTCGTTCGGTATAATCGTTTCAAATCAGCTCAACTGCCCAAGACACAAAGGGTACTAAATTATTGAGAAAATTAGTCTTAAAACATCCGAGCCAATTGAAATCGATAGACATTAATCGAATTTAAGTTGCGCAACCAATTTTTTTTTTTAGAAGAATTGCTTGCTTTAAATTTAAAGTTAATTCAACATAACCCTAACAAATCTATCTTGTAATATTAAACAAAGACGCCGCATTTGGTATCTCGATAGAACTATCCTTTTAACGATTTAACAGTCTTAAAATATTCCGATTAATTGTTTTTTTACGTAATCTGGTTTGCCAACATCTTCAGAGTGTTGTATGCTGCACATCAGCAATAAATGTACCTACCTAAAGCTTTAACCTTTTTGGTTTTACCGTCGCCAATAACCGGCATCCACGAAACATTCTCAGAGTATGACCGCTGCCTAAAATCGGCATTCACAGAAACCTCAGTGGGTATGATCGCCGGCTCTAGTCGTCGTCATTGAGGGGTTAAGGGGAGGTTCTCATCTAGAATCTTGAAATTTTCGATTTTTTTTTTATTTCATATTATTAAAGTTTAATATGTCTAGAATGTTGCTTTAAAATATTTAGTCGATCCGAGCACTAGAACGGATTCTACAGCCCATTGATTCTGGCGGTGTCATGATCGTAGTGGGGCGCTCAGCCTGTGCCGTGCCGTTCAATCACGATTATCTCGGAACTTTGTTTTTCAAGATTTTTCAAATTTGCGTACAAGATAACTCAAAAACGGTTCAACCGATCAACTTCTAGTTTCGTGCATATTAAAGTAAACAATTTTCTTCATAGAAAGAGTGGAGCACATTTTGAAAATTGTAACATTATCTCCTTTTTGTAAGTGATAAACTATGAAAAAAACGGCCGAAAACGGCCTTAAAATTTCAAAATCGCGCCATTCCGTCAATTTTAAATTTTTTTTGAAAGTCGTCCACTCTTTCTGAGACAAATTTAGTCTAGTTTATAATAATGTCATCATTATTTGACTTCAGACCAATCTGCGACCCCTAAATTGTACGCAGCTGGGCCATTTTCGAAAAACATGCCTCCGGAGAAGTTGAATAACGCGCGCCATTTTGTTTTTTTTTTTAATAAAAAAATTTTTTCGTACAGATAAATATACAATAAAAGATAATGCCAAATATCATTTCCCTATGTCTTGTCATTTGCCTTCAAAAAAATCACGAACTTTACCTACTTTTTGACGTTCTAGATGAGAACCTCCCCTTAAACGTGTTGCTCTTAAAATAGCTTTTTTAAAAGTTGGCTGACATAACTGCAGCAAAACTATTTGAATATCCTCAGCGATGTTACATCTAAAGGGTGTATTTTTTTAAGCCCGATAGAATTTTAAATTTTAAAAAATAACAGAAAAAGTTAACTTTTGATGACAATTCTTTTTTTATTCGACCGACCAATTCATAACATTAATATTTAATGTTATAAAATAATACGAACAATGTTGGCTTCAAAGTTGGCAATTGTTGCTGGTTTATCAGCATTTTTCATTTTATCGCCAATTTAGGTAATATTCAAATGACACAGAAGAATAAAATTCCCCCCACAGTCAAATTTAACTCGTTTTCCAAACACCTGTAATCATAGAACAAAACAATAACACTAAATTAAATGAAATTAGCAAAAATCAAGGGTGAATTAACAAAAAACTAAAATTAAATAATAAAAAACCAAAGATTGTAATTTTTTTTTTAAATAAAATAGTTTATTGTTCACAACTTATTGCAAAAAAATGATATTTTTTTATATAAAAAAATGAATTTTTTTTTTTCTTTTTTATGTTTTAAAATAATACAATCCTTGTGGTTGGAGATCGGAGAAGACAATTACAGAAGAAGCATAGTAGAAGAAGTAGAGAAGTTGACACAACACACGCCGCAAAATGTTATTTGGGGAGGTAGAAGTACAGTAGTAGACAGTAGTAAATGTATTTTTCTGAATTTTCATCATTTGAAGCTTTTTGTTTCTGGATTTTTATATGTATTTTTGTTTTTGTTTCGCGTTGTTGCTTTTATATCTTTACAGCTAGAGCGCGCTTACCTCTAGTATCCACAAGTAATTAAATAATCGCCAAGTTTTTCGACTATAGAGGCTGCTTGTTGCGGCTGAACGGGATCTTCATAGATTGAAACTATAACAGCTGTAAGTAGAAGAAAAAATATAAATTAAATAAATATATAGTAAAATATTAAATAAAAGCAGATATGTACATTAAATTCTAGCTCGACTATATGACAATACAGACAATGGTGTTTCTAAGAGGTTTCGTATCCAAGTCGACAACATTTCGAGATTAATATCGATCTTGTCGACATCGAGATTAATGTCGATCTTGTCGATTTTCGATACGAATACATTATACATTTTGTTGATCAAATGGAGCATACAATTTAAAGTCCTATAACTACAAATTTGAGATATTAGCATAACATTTTCAAAATGTATTCGTATCATTTTTCTACACCTTTAATTAAGGTTCAAAATTCAAAATTATCCTCTGATCAGCAGATCAACATTTGGAATGATATACTTAACTTTTGGATTTTTTATTAATTTTCGTAATAACCACTTTCTATGTGAATTACGTTAAACTATACCTTATAAAAATTTATCGAATGAAAACTACAAACCGAATCATTTCCTGAACAAGATCGGTGCATGATTCAAATGGAATGAGCTATTAAAAAACAAAACACTACTCAAAAACTGACAAACATTTTCACCTTCTAACATAACAAAATCAATTTTAAAAGTTCATCGCACCCACCTATAAAAATGCGTGATAGTACAATACATAATCATGATCACAACATATCACACATCGCTTTAACCGTACCACTACCCAAAATCTCTAATTTATTAATAGAATTCAAAGAAAGGTGAAATTTTCACTGGAAACTTCTCTAATCAATTGCAAAATCAGTAAAATAAATTAAAAGAGTGCGTAAAATAAGCGAAGCCAACATTATGCCCGTGCCCTCATTGAAGCGTGTCAGAAATTTAAATTCTTTTAATTACCCTTATCATGGAAAGTTTACAAAAAAAAAAAAAAAAAAAAAAAACGATAGCTATTTTCTCCCAATCGAAAATCAGCGAAAAAATCATTTTAAAACGCAAACAGCGTTCACTTTCGTGTAGGAGGATCGCAATGTTTTAAACCGAGCTTAAGTGCTGGGGAAGTCTAAGGCTGAAGCTAAGCACTCTCTCATTTGCTTACTTAACGCATTGCTCATTCGAATTAATTGCAGTTTAAGGCATTTTTCATGTGATTCTGCAGAATGACGACGGAAGGCACGAGGCAAAATGCTTTTGTAATATGTGGCGTCGTAAATGTGCATTAAGCGCAGCAAAAAACATTTAGTCGATTTTTTTTTTGTGATTGAATTGCTCGCTTTAGGGACCTTTGGAAGTAAAATTGTTTTTCAATTTTTCATGGTAGGTACCTGATTGTAAGGGGTATAAAAGTGTTTTCATAAAAGCCGGAGTCTTGTATGCTTTCTATATGCATAGACTCTTGAAAATTATGTGAAAGGTAAACTGCTTCAGATTCATATTCGAATATTCAAAAAATATGAAGAGCTCCACAGTTATCGCACTTTTGTTATCGAATCTCATTTGATATATATAAAATATAATTGTTTAATTAAAAAGAGAACTATGCTTTTTCTTAGATTAGATTAAAAATGTCTTATATTCTTCTTAGTTTCTTTTAATTCGTAACATGATAACAGTTAAGTGTAATCAAAATTTTTATAGGCCATTGCACTATTGGATTAATATATTAAATGTCACATCTAATTCAGCTACACATTCAGCTATTGGGTGCCCTAGACTGCATGTTGTGTAGTGTTAATTCGACCCAGATTGTCTCTTTTTTTTTAACATTTCTGTCCCCGTCGTACATTCATTAAGAAACCATTCTTTCTTACATAATCAGTTCCATCGTAGAAATTATGACAAGTCTGAACCTATTACGTCAATCTTTTATTGATTTTAACTATTCGAGAGATAAGATAATAAAACGAGCTTCGTTGCCTAATTTAAATTGTAATAGTCAGACTATTTGATAAATGTGCAAATAAATAAAGTTTATTATAAGTTCAAAAATATTCTTCTATAATTTTTCAGAAAAAAAAAAATCACCCATATCTAATTCAGCGTAATAGTCTGTAAAGCTGAATTATGCATGTAAGCAATTTTTATACGTTTTTAAACTTACCCAATTATTCTTACGCAACTTTTTTTTTATGTGAAGCATTAAATTTTTTCAAATTAACACTTTTGAAAAGGTGCCAGATATTTGTGCTAAATGAATTTCGGTTGCACACATATTTTGCGGATTCCAACATGTAGGAGGTTGATCATAAAACAGCTAAAGCTGAATCATGTGGAAGAAATATGATGAGCAAGATAAATCAACTTCCCATTTGCTTATCCGATCCCGCCCAAATCGTTGACACGAGATCCAAGGCAATTTTCTGAGCAAAAATTTTCGATGTTGGGTCGTTCATGAATTTTTATGTTTACTCTGCAAACATTTTCTGCTTATTATAAAACCATTGATCCGAAAAAGGTAGTCTTGTTGTATCTCATTACATCCCCGCAAAAGGGGCGGTAAATAAATTTTCGGCAAAATTCAAAAGCAATAAAAAGATTCATATATGCCAGCAGCAGCAGCAGCCCCCCAGTCGTGTGGGGAGGCCTCGAAAGCAATTGATATTGTTTTCTCAGTGAGTGCGTCTCCATTGAATTTACATAAAGCTTAATATAAAAATTAAACAAAATCCATGTGCGTGCGCGATGCATTCAAATTTTTTTCCGAAACTGCCTTGCAGGAAGGCCGCACGAGAGTTCATATTTTGATTTACCTTCGATTCGATGTGTACGATGAATAATTTGTCTGTGAAGTTCCCAATAGCGAGGGGTTTCCCTTTACAGCCATACACATATTACACGTTGTCTTTTCGATTTTGAATAATTTTTCGCTTTGTGCACTTCTGGCGCGTTCGTGTATTGAATTATCCAATTGGTTAAAGGGTTGGTTTTTGGTTGGCTTGACCAGAACCAGACCATACAACTCTTGCAGCACACCATAACCATATACCTTTTCTCTTTCCAGAGCTGCCCTAATTTAATAAAGCGAATTGATTTTATTTTATCTCGTGCACCAGTTCAAGGCACCCCCCTTAGTCAGAGAGTCCAGTAGTCGATAAATATGCTCTACCGTGAACCCCAGGTCGAATGGACTATCAAATTTATGTCTCTGTGGCCCCCTTTACGACTCGATAACACCTGCAGGAAAAAAAATTATTCCTCGAATTTCTTCCGCAAATATTCCCACAGGTAGGAAACTAAAATAACGAGATCTGTAAGGCAAATGTGAGCTTCACATGCTACCTCTAATTTTTTTTCTTTTTTTGGGAGCTAATTGCTTACTTTAGTAGCACCAATTTGTGAGATGTAGAACTTCAAAGATACCACCCATAAATAAATTGGATCTTACTTTTGTTCCACTGATTGCACAGTGCACGCGCTCATGCAGCCTGATTGTTTTTATTCGCTGATTTTTTTTTTTTCAAACAGAAGAATCATCCGATGCTACTCGGGTCAATATGCCCCAAATAGTTTTGAGTTTGTTGCACGGCTTACAAAAGCTAGGCGCCAACGAACGCGCTTTTCCCATTTTTATTCTACGTCTATGACGCATCGGATTCCGAACACGACCATCACCACCATATCATGCCTCGCCGTCGGACGATGACTCACTGGGATATCTTATGAATAATTAAGGTGCATTTAATGCATCGATAATCAGCGATGAGTATTAGGATTACTCTCACGCCTCAAAGCTCGATTCAGACGCGCTGAATTAATATTTCTGCGGCTTTTCCGCTTTCGGAGGGGCAGGAAAACACACTATCCGCCCGGATTGGTTTTCAATTACAAGAGTTTTATGAATATCTATAACTAGCTTATTATTTCATAAGATCTACGACTAGCATTAATTTATTGAGCTTGACCGTGACCTAGTTTATGGTTTCTCAGTGGTCAAACAGTTTTGTATTCTTCGAAATTAGCAATTAACTGCGATAATACTGACTGCCCTGATAACAAATAGTTAATTGCTTCATTTCAAATTGCGGCGGTATCAATTAGATAGAGACACAGACACATGTCAAGGGTCAAGAAATCAATTGAATCACCTTTATTTATGTCGTCATTTCATTGATAATGAAACTAACCGAGATATTGTGGGGGTCATTAAGCGTCGTAATCAGTAAGCGGGCTATCAAGTTATTGGCGGCGATGTGTCTTTGGGCTATTTTTGGAAGATTACTTGTAGATTGTTCAGAGAATTTATTGTTGATGACTGGACAATAATGTTTTCTATATAATGTTGAATTCAGTTTCTCCAGTCGCCAAAAATTCAATTTACTTACAGCAACTGCTGAATTACGCAGTAAGCTCCAGAAACTTAAAACAGCCATAGTCCATTAGCCAGACTCAAAGGATTATATAACCATAAATAGTCAGAGTCTACTAATCATTCTGTATTACTATACATTGCTAAATTTAATTTTCTGCCAGATTTTATTCAGTCACGTATACAGCTATTGCCAGATTTTATTCAGTCACGTATTCAGCTATTGCCAGATTTTATTCAGTCACGTATTCAGCTATTACTATTATCACTCATAAATTCTACTGGGCAGTTTAAATGGATTTAATCGTATTAAACGTGGAGACGTGCTGAACTGCTTTTGATTTCCTCTACAAATCATACTGAACCTGCATTTTTCAAGCTTGACGCTCTCTCTGAAAACGTGATAGATATTTTTGATAAGATTTTTGATAGATAACGAATACAAAAACCAATTTGTTCCATCATATTAATTTTTTTGAGAAAAGTTATTCGTTATTCCACTAAGTCATAAGAAATTTTCAAAAATGTCCAAAATAAGTTTTTCCAATATGGAACATTTTCTTTTCGGACAAGCAATCTAAAATTTTGAAATCTTGTGGAACTCCAGAAGTCAAGATTAGAATTTCCTAAAAATTTTCTGAGTTTAAGTAGCACTAAAATAACACTATTGAATGCGTTATAAAATGAATGAGTTCATAAAATCCATAAGAAATGCTCTGATGCAAAATTCAATTTCAGAAATTACTGCGCTGAATTATGCAATTTTGTAGTTCTTATACGTTTACAAATGCAGTTTATTTAAAAGTATTAGGAACGTTATTTGAGTCTTATTCAGAGTATTTTTAATTGGTAATATTTAGGGTAAACTCTTGCAACTATGACCAGAACGGAATTTTAAGAATCTTTACGCTCTAGATACTCCAAAATTTTCATTTATTTTTAAACGAATTTTACTACCATATCGTATTAAAAGATCTTACTTTAATCTTCAATTTCTTATTTTACGAACATTAAACTCTTATAACATGAACAGAAAAAATTATTGTTGGATCTTACCTTGTTGTGTTTTCATACAATGAACACCACTTCGACCTAGTTTGGCACGTATGACACGATCAGTTCCTGATAAGTAGATATACCTTTGGCCCGCCAATGTGACACCACCGCTGGTTAAGAGTTCTTGTTTGTCGAATCCTTGCACCAATTTTGCAAGTTCATCTTTGGAGACCTGTAGAGATATAAAAGAAAAAAAAAATTATAGGTTTAGTTGTAAGTTTAAATAAAATAAGATTGTTCTAAGAAAAACAACAAAACCCTCATAATATCCTAATGGAGAAATTGTAAAAACAACATCATTAGCGCTTTCTTGTCTGCTTTTTTTTTATAGAGAGGTCAGTCAAAAACACACGATGCAATTCGACCATGAAAAATGAACCAAATACATCGTCAAATTTAACAGAAAATATATGTTCCAAACAAACATTCTCAACTCGCTTGCAACAACTGCATCGACGGCAAATTGAGTGAAATTCAGCATTAAGACCCTCGTTCTAAAAAAAGACCCATCCAAAAACAGCAGACAAGATACCCTTGAGCTGTATTCGAGACCAATTTCTCACAGCTTCTCTATTAAAGGAGCTCTACTACTGTGACTGATCTCTTGGGGTACATTTGTACAATTCTAGCGCTTCTCTGAGGGAGCGGGGGGAAAAAAAGGCGACAATGATGAACAAGGGGTTTTATTAAAATTTTTTTTTAGATAAGTATAAGTTGAGATGTAAAAACCAAAAGTTGGCATCGACGTCAATCAACAGCTTTTTTCCCACATAAGGAGTAGTATCAGCCCGCAGCAGCTTCAGCATCAGCACCAGAGAACCCCAGAACCAGCTGCGGAGCCCGGAGCCCCCTTCCCCAGAGCATGGTGTTGCTGCACTTGACATTCCTTTGGAAGCGCTACAAATGGCAGTGGCTCGCTTAAGCTGTCGTAAACTTGAGGCAGGCTATTGTAAGAGCCCCACCGAACAGCAGATTTTGTAGCACTATGAAAAACATCTGAGCGGACAAGGAAAAATGGGACAATTAAAAGCTTCTCTCCTTCATTAATAGAAATTGTCTTTGGGCTAATTGCGTTTGTTGGCGCCTCAATTTGTAATCGGGTGTGTGGGGGGCGGCTTGACGCTTTCGGGACTACACTTTGGGGAAATCTTTCAAAAAACACGACGTCACAATGTTATAAATAGACAAACGGTCTTATTATGGTTTCTGTTGGAATATCCAAATTTGGATATTCAGACAGACACTCTCAGACGTGTTGCATTTTTGAGTCGTGAGTGATGCAAATTAATTTAAACCTTATGCATATTAATAACCTCAAACAAAAAATTGGGCGGGAAAGATCTTTTTCTTTAAAAAAGTAAATATATGACTGGGTGGCGTCGAATATTTTCTTTTTTATAATTCTGAGTCAGAACAATATTTCTTTTAAGACATAGTGATCAAAATTTCTCCCATGAGATCTATTTATCTCGTATTTTTTTTTTTTTTTCTTTTAAGCTCTAGAGCACCCTCCTTCTCTCTAGGCAGGCATTAAGTTTTTTCTAGCATTCTTCTTTGACTCTTTAAAGGCTTTTTCTTTGTTTAAAGTACAATTTAGGGTTGGCGAACTGGTTTCAGAACTATTTGTATCTATATTAAGATAATGCGACCGGTTACAGAGCTCGATTCAGGCGAAAACGACAAGCTCCAAAAGTTAACATAATTAAGTAAATAAGCCTCTGTTATTTCATTTGAGTAAATCCAACAAGTATTTTAGGAGTTTTGGCATTTACTATAGGAAAGCAGTTAAATATACTTAATATTCGTATTATCAATTTGTCTCTTTAACTGCTCGAATTGGCAGAAGCAGCTATTTATTATTCTAAACTATTGCAACAGACCCTTCCCTTATCTGAAACTTTGGCGACCACCTGTGGCCACGAGTGGTCGTTTAGGACTTTGGGCCCATTGGAACTTTTGACCGGCATCCCAAAACTTATCTTAATGCAAAATTTCAGAAAGATTTACAGAAAGACTATTTCCCATGTATTTCCTTCGGGGTCCTTTCCCACTTTTCAGAATGTGGCCAACTTCACAACTTCCGTTCGCAAATGCCAAAAATGTCACTGGTTTACAAGAAAGACATGGCTGAAGAAACTTTGTGAGTAAATATTCATTAAATAAATATAAATTTATATTTATTATTTTGTGGAAATCGCTTCACACTAATTATTCGTTTCTAACCTTCAACTTTAAATTTTTCAATTTTTCTACAAGTTTGACGCTTTCACTAAGTAGTGAAGATAGGTTCGGTCCCACACTTGATAAATTTCCCTTGTCGTTTTTTTTATGATCCGGATCTAGATCATTAAAAAAAAAACACAGCTTAAAATAAATAGCTGATTTGCAGTCGCTTGTTTTTTTTAAAATAAACTGCTTCTTATCAAAGTCACTGTGTTCTTTGATGATATTTTCTAGCTGATAAGCGTAATAACGGTGCAATAAATGCAATTTTCTGATAAGTTGTTCTCTGGAAGCTTTAAAATGCATCGTCCGGATATATATATATTTTTTTTTATATATCAGACAGGTGCAATTTGATATGGGTAAAAAACCTGATATAAGATTCCAATGTCTAGGCTAAATCCTTTTTACTAGTATATGATCTAAATCAAACATTAGTCTTAATCTTAAGCTTAATATAATCTCTTAGTCCTCTTTTAAATTTAATAAAATTTTTAATATTCTTAACTTCTACAGGTATTCCTTTATAAACTTTAGTAGCTTAATATTTTGGGTTTCTTTGGTCAATATTAGTATTAACTTTGTTATGATTATAGTTATGTTTTATAGAGAATAAGTGATCTTGTTAGTTTTGGATAATTAAAAAGAACCGTTATGGCTCTATGTATAAAGATTTCAACCTTATTTAATTCCGTATCACTGCACATAGACCAAACATGTAAACCATACTGAATGTGGGACAAGACATTACATTCCCATATAGATTAGCTATATTATTATTAAATTGTTTACGTTGCTTACTAAGATAACCTAGTAGAGGTATTATTTTGTTTTTAATTGAGTCAATACGATATTTCCAATTCAGGTTTTCGTCAATGTATAATTCCAAGAAATTTCAAAAACATGATGTATATCTAAATTTATTCCTACCATTGGTAGAAAAACGTTGACCTTTGGAATCATGAAATTTCTTGTTTGAAAAATTCGGTAAAAGTTGGTTACAGTCTCCCGAAATCAAAGATAATCCCAATTAAAAAGGAAAAAATATATGATTTCCAAAAAACCAGCTATGATAGGGATTTATTAAAAATAAAACGTGCGTAACACGAATAATTTTAATCGAGAGCGAGAAACGATGGTGACAAAAACTGCAGTCCAATAATGATATGCGGATGAATCATATTGAATTCTCCCGGTCTGGCAACGACGCGCCCTGGCGAATTGACTCACCGTCACACAGCTGTACCACCAACTGTGAAGAAACGGCTGCCGAATCAAACGGTGATAGCGGCGAGGATCCGGAGCGGAACGAGACAGGCGGTTTCGTCCCGTCCACTTTTTCGCAGGCGAAAAACGAGAAACTTTTCAAATTTTCATAAAAATTCCCCCAGATCTCGGATAATAAACCACAAAAGTCGGGCGGGTGGGAACACACTCGCACACAAATGGGTCAAAAGTCTTAAAAAGCCAGAGACACAGAGAGAGTGACGAATTCTTTGTTCGAAATTCTCTCGCTCTCGCATGTCCGGCTTCGCCGCCTCGCCGCACGAGCTTCCGTTTTTTCTGTTTTAGCAAGAACCGGGAGGCGGTAATATACAGCGAAAAAACACTTCCAAAAATCCTCACCACCGTTTCTAGGTAATATTTGAGGGGGGCGCCCTTATCGCTTAAATCCCATTGAAAAGGTTCCGATGCAATTTGATCGAAAATCATTGCGGTTGCAATTTTTTTCGGCCATTTTTCGTGCAGCCAATTTTTATCGCGAATTTTTTTTCCCTTCTGCAGTTCCACATATTTTTTTTATATTTGCGCGCACACACAAACACCCAGAGAGAAAGGACCATTTAGGCGGGGGGGTTGTCCCCGCCGCCAACACTACTGTATATCGCTGCTGAGCTCTTTGTCACCCCGCAGAAAAGAGCAGGAGCACTGAGCCAGCGGCCATTTTGGAAGATATCGGATTAGAGACCGGTAAAATTGGGGGCTCGGAAATTCACTAAAATCAGAGTGATTCTGTTGATTTGAAAACGCCGGTAACAACCCTGGGAAATTGCATTTATCCGCAGACCTGGTGGTCGTTTACTAGACCCATGTGGGGGTTAGTTAAATGAGAGAATTTCCAAATAAGGAAAATCGATTTTTAGACGAAAATCATTACTGCGCACACACAGCCGCCTGCGGCACTAACACGCACGCTGCGACCGCCCCCTGTCTGGACAGAAGGGAGAGTGAAGCAGCAGCAGCACACAGCCGCAGAGTGGCGGCCAACGGCAGGAACACCGCCGGGGCACGGAAATCTTGTAAAATATGGTTATGGCCGGGATGGCAAAAAAAACGAACCAGACCGGCGTGTTGGTCACACCCTTGAACTTGTCCATATGAAAAGCTTGAAACCCGGCGGGTTCAACCGCCACTAGGACGTTTCTTATTACTTACATTACTCTATTAAATAAAACCGTGGCGGTAGAACCCCCTGCTCAATTTAGGGGGAAAGGGCACACACAAAAAACTGCAACAGAACTAAAACTGCTCTCACCTCAAATCCCTTCGACTGGGCCCAAACGTTTCCGTCGTGTCCAGCGATGGCTGCTTTCGAAACGCACTGTGAAGCCAGGAGCTGATTGTCTACATAATCTTGCCAACTCATTGCGGGCGATTTGTTGTTTTTTTTGCGAGTACTTAATTAAAAAGGGTTTCTAATTAATTGCTAGCGGGCGAGCGGAGTCGTCAGCTGAACGTTTTTCGAGAGTACTTTTCCTTCTTCGGTGATGATAATTTCTTCTTTCAGAGGAGGGCTCTTTTTTTCCGCCGAGCTCAGGAGAAGCACTCGCGTGCGGATCTTTTTTTTTTTTTTTCTCTTTTATTTGAGAAGAAAAAATCAAGATAAAAACGCCGAAAACCGGAGAACTTTTATAATTTTTATCTGTGTCCCGTGTGTTTTATTAAAAAAAACGGCGAGGGCGACTACTTTTTTTTTTTTGTTAATCCACGCACTATTATATTTTTTTATAATTATTTTAAGCAGCTGAAAAAACGCCTGCCGACAAGTTTCACCGAGCGAATTTCGCTGATTATATTTCTTCTTTTATACACCAAATAATAAACTTCAAAAAATGAAATTTCGAGAAAATTGCTGCCGCAGCTTGTCAGCAATAGACGACTTGCTTAAATGGCAAATGGCACACGACGGAGTGAATCGGTGTTCGGTGAATCAACACACAACCAAGTGAGACGATGGCGGAGCGAGTTCTCGCCTTTTGCCACTTTTTCTTCTTCCTCCAGCAGCGACGACGGCGAGAGATGGTGTCAGATGCACACGCACACAGCGCCGATTCGTGGACAGTGGATGACAAAATCACCCCCGGTTTCCTGTACGATACGCAACACTGTCGCAGGAATGAACGCACACAGCTGCGATGCGGTGATAGATTTTATTTCAGTGGTGTGCGCTCACGTCCCAGGCGTGACTCAACCGGATGTGGGAGTGGAGAGACATCTGATCAACGGCAGCACGCACGACATCTAGTGCCCAGGATTCATTTATGCTATTTTCTAATTATGCTCTGTTTAAGAATCCACTTTTTTGCACTGTTTTTCTCAAATTTCTTATTTCGATATTTAATTCACACATGCGCACGTTGCAGTTGCAAGTCCTGACATCTGCCGGATTAATGTTCCATAACTACTAAAAGCTGCGTTCGTTTTGCAAAAGTGACCGGAAATAAAGAAATTTAAAATTTTTTCTTAATTTTCTTTAATTGTTAAAATAACCCAGAACTCGATTGAAATTAAATACCTTATTGCTTCCAAATATTTTGCATGTTGAAATTCCGAAAAAATGTCCAAAAAACAAATGAAAAATTTACGAAACTAGGCAAAGTCGTCTGTGATGTTAGATAAATTATTTAATTTGTTAAAAACTTTGTAACTTGGATGCCTCTCGATTTTGGATAAATGTTAAATTTCAATTGGACTTGACACACCCAAATTTTCAAAAAAATTAATATTTTTTTAATGATTGATTTTAATAGGATATACCTTCAATAATAAGAATTTCATTTCAAGTCGAATTCGGTTTCAAAAAGAACTATGTCCCGATTTCTATGAAATCCCAAAGTGGTCCAGATGGACCACCAGAGGTCCACGGGAAACTCGACGGGGGTATACGTTAGCGTGAAATCAAAAATTGGGGGTTCACAAGTTGTAAGTGGGGGTCCACGAAAATTTATATCGTTTCGATAGTAAAGAACAAATATGTTGGCTTGGCTTTACCTATCAATGTAGGCAGATAATACACTCAAAAAAATTAAGGAAGCAAAAAAAAAAAAAAAAACAAAATTTTTCGGGAATTTTTGATAGGCTGTATTTCGGTGAAAATTTTTCGTATTGAGACTTTAAAGTTTTAAGATTCTAATTATCAGATTTTTTGGCTAAAATTTTTTAGGAGCTACGGTTCTCATGCAATCCTAACAGATAGCGCGAAGAAATAATTGTGGAAATTCTGTGCTCCATGGGCTTGAAAAAAAAATTTCAGTTAAGCATATAGATCAGACAGCCTAGCATTAATTTAATTTTTTTAAAACCTCCCTTTAATTTTTTTGAGTAGTGTATTTCAAACTTGTCACAGGCAGAATGTCTTGATGATGATATTCAGACATTTTTGATTTAATTTGATTTGATTTGTTGGAGGGGAAGGCAAAACACCTCGAACGCTCATATTTTTTAGTCCATTGCGCTCAAAACCCCCGCTCTATCTGAACTTCCCTGTTGTCCTGATGTACCGGAGAATCTCAAACAGAGGAAATGCTCTATGCTGTCCTCTTCCTCCCCACACGAGGGGCACGCAGGGTCGTCTATGATTCCCAGGGTATTCAAGTGTTTGCCAAGTGTGTTATGCCCTGTAATTGTCCCTACTAGAGCCCTGCAATCTTTCCTACCTAAGCTAAGTAAGAATTTCGCAGTATTCTTGTTCGGACTATCTATAAAGTACTTGGTACGTCTGCAGTTACTTAGGCTGGACCATCTCTCTCCGTGAACTAAGTCAACGTGTCGAGTTATCCAGTTCTTCAAGGCCGCAGAGCTAATACCAATAATGGGCTCTGGACCTATGGGGTGGGAGTTAGCGCCTTCCCTCGCCAGGGAATCTGAAGACTCGTTGCCTTCTACTCCCTGGTGGCCAGGGACCCATATAAGAATGACCTGATTACATTTTGCAACCGAATATTCAGACATACGTTCAACATTTAAATGCCCTGCATCATGACTTAAAAAATAAATTCGAAGATTTTCTGACGATGAAAATACCACCATGGATAAATCCATTTGATGAAACGGAAGTGGCGAACGTGATATTACAAGAGGAGCTTCTCGAGCTTAGCACCAATGAGGAGCTGAAGGTGAAATTTAAAAAAGACTATCAAACATTTTGGCTGCAGGCAGAAATACCCAAAAAATATCTTGGGCTGTAGAAAATTGCGATAAAACTTTTGATAGCGCTTCCCTCGTCATATCTTGTCGAAAAAAGTTTTAGTGTCGTTACAAACCTATTAACATGATAATGAAGCGGTCCGTACAGCCAGAGTTCTGAAACAGTAGTTTGAAGATGAAAATGTTGCAGTTTTAGATTGGCCACCACTATCTCCAGATCTGATCGTATCGTTTATATAAAATCGGGTAGTTGATTTGGTTTATATAAATTTAGAGCAGTGTTCGAAATGTGGTAAATATCCAGTGCCATTTTTAAGTGTAGCGTTCTTCGCACTCTTAAGATAACCAATTTTGTCTGGAAATTCCCTTCGAGATATAATCTATATGATTTTCAAACTTTAATTTATTATCCATTATCACTCCTAGTTGTTAATATATATTTAAATTAATAGCACCAACGTCCTTAACTAACGTGTCATCAGCAAAGAACACAATTGCAGTACTTTAACACATTATGAATGTTATAAATGTAAATAATAAATAATAGTGCACCCAATATCGCATCCTGTGGTATACCCAACACCGCGTTTATTGTATTATATATAGACCCGTTCATTACCGTTTTTTGGTGTCTATTATTTAAGTACAATTTAAAACAATTCATTTCATATTCTTGCATTCCATACATCTTCAACTGATCATGAACATTATATCAATCGTTTTCAAATGGACGCTCAAAGTCTATGAAAACTAATTTCTTTTTCCTTGCAATTGCCTCTTCTACTTAACAATAAAATTGTTTCCAAAAACAGCCAATCTTTAAATTAAAATACGTTTGGTATAGAAAAAAATAGTGTTGGGTATTTTTCTCAAAATAATTGAACAATAAGATTACAAAAGTTAACTTATAAATGGGACAGTTAATAAAAATAGTTTGTGAGGACCAAAGTTAGTGCTAGCAAATAAAAAATAACTTGAACTCAGTTTTAACCGTAAGCAATCACTGTGAAATTAAAACTTTAACTAAAACTGAAGCTTAAACTCCTCACAGATTTTATTAAGCGTTATTAAGTGTTACAAATTCTGCTCGATAAATAAAATTAAAATCTCGAAATTGGTAAATACGATTGCCTTAAAATGGCTTAAATAATAGCATCCACTTTGAAACATTGTTAATTCAAAAAATTAAAAGAAAAACCTTGAAATCTTTTTTTCTGGAAACCTAGAACATCAACACAAATTGTTAAAAAATTGTGTGCCATTATTTAATTTTAAAAATATAGTCAGCGGTGCGTCCTATTTAAATTTGATACAACAGATAATTGATCGATCTTGCTTAATTTTGGAGATAGAGAACATATTCCTGCCACATGCAATTTTGAAATTCATAGATTTTCGATGAATTCTCTACGCAGTTTTCATAAAGGCTAGGAATAAATCTTAAGCTTGGGGGACGCACGCAATGAAAGAGCTCATTTTAGAGACGCATTACCCTTGTGTTTGTATATTTTATTTTAAAAATCCTCTTAGTAACATATTTATTACATAAGAAAATTTACTCATTACTTATGTAGTTTATTAACAAAAAAAAGTAAAATAAATGGAAATTACTCGTAGTCGCATAAATAAAATTTTTATTGGTTTTTTTTAAAGTATTTTTTTTTTCCATTAAAATTAAAAGGCTCCACATTCGCTAAAGAAAGAGAGAGAGAAAACCACCCCGACGTTCTCATAATTCTCCCGCGCTCTGGTCGCAGTGATTTCTCTCCTGCAAAAGCCGAAACTGAATGTAATTAAAAAAAAAAGTAAGAAATTATCAGAAAATGATACAAATTTGCTACATATTATTCCAAAGATGATGTTTTTGTTCTTGTAATTGTGAAAAACTTGTAACTGCTTAAATTCTGAAGAAGACAATAAAAAAATACACACAAAAAGGAAGAGAAGGGAGAAATTTTTCATACGAGAGGGTGAAATATTTAAGCCAGAACTGGGTGGTGAAACTTTTCTTTTTTGTTAGTTTATGTTCTTATAACACAATTAATTAGCTTAGCCGTTTTATTTAGGTATTTCGTTTTTTGTTTTTCGTATTTTCTCAAAGGCAACAAATAATTTTTGTTTTTGGAAGGTATATGCTTAAACTGTGTATGTGTAAAAGAAAGAGATAGACAACTCAAAAGCTTACAACTCTGCAGTTCTGGAATATACTAAAAGAAATTCTGTTAATGTTTATTTGTTTTTTTCGTTTTTTTAAAAAGTTTCAAACAACTGTTTCTTTTGCTTTTTCTCTCTCTTCTCTTTTTCTTTTTAGATAAGATCGGCAATGTTGGCCGGCATCTCCTCAATTGTTGTGTTGTAGAAGTGTTCGATATCTTGGAGGGTACGTCTATCATCGTCTGTTATGAAGTTTATAGCGACACCCTTACGGCCGAAACGTCCACCACGACCAATTCTGGAAGGAATTAGAAAATATAAAAATTACACACTGCAACATTAAAAATGCTTCTTTTTAAAGTCAATATTAATTTTTTTCGATGTTTGAATATAAAGCCATTTAAGCTAGACTCCACACAATGCCTATCTAATAAAATAATAAAACATAATTGTATAAATCTTACCTATGAATGTAGTTCTCGCGATTTGATGGCAAATCATAATTAATAACTAAGGAAACCTGTTGGACATCAATACCACGGGCTAACAAGTCAGTTGTGATCAAGACCCGGGAAGATCCAGTACGGAATTGCTTCATAATAACCTCACGGTCACGTTGTTCCATATCACCGTGCATAGCAGACACTGTGAAATTATGGGAAGTCATGTCCTGAGTTAACTGATCGACCTGATAGATGATGAGAAAAAATTCACAAGGTCAAATCGAGTTAAAACCTAAAAAAACAAAAAAATCAAATAAAATACAAACCTTGCGTCTAGTGTTACAGAAAATGACGGATTGTGTTATAGACAGCGTTTCATACAAATCACACAAGGTGCCGAGTTTCCAATTTTCTTGTTTAACATTAACAAAGAATTGTTTGATACCTTCCAGTGTCAATTCTTCCCTTTTTACTAAAATACTAATTGGATTTCTCATAAAGCAGCGACTGACATCTAAAACATCTGGAGGCATTGTAGCCGATAGTAGAATGACTTGGACATCACGTGGAAGTAAACAGAATACATCCTGAATTTGGTCTTTAAAACCGCGAGATAACATTTCATCAGCCTCATCCAATACAAAAAGCTTTATAGCTTCAGTACGAAGGACTTTACGATTAATCATATCAAAGACACGTCCTGGTGTACCGACTACAACGTGGCAGCCGCTTTCTAGTTTACGTACATCCTCACGAACATTCGTACCACCAATGCACGCATGACATTGAGCCTTCATATATTCGCCCAATGCAAGAACAACTCTCTGAATTTGAGTGGCCAATTCACGAGTTGGAGCCAAAATTAAGGCCTGACAATCATGAACTGCAGTGTTTATTTGTTGCAAAATCGCTATTGAGAATGTTGCCGTTTTTCCAGTACCTGTAAACAAGTTAGAAGAAATTTTAATAAGATGCATCCTTCAGTCTTTCCGGAAATCGTTTAAAGTCCTCTAAAATTCCTTCTCTATCGATAACTCGTAGAACCCAAGATAAATCACCCTAACATGTATGATGAAACAAATCATAATATTTCATATTTTCTATGCAAAGCTTAAGGCGATCATCAGACTACAGGTTTATCATTGTGTTTGGTTCGCCTCACTGATTGTGCAAAATCTAATCTATCTAACACCCACACTTCCGAATTCTTCTTTGGCTAAGCTTCATGAAACAAGTATCAAATGTAATGACGACAGGGTTAATACTGCGGTTGATTCCCGTCTATTCACAATTTTTTTTCTGCCTGTTCCCAGCCAACTTTTTACCTAGCTGAACTGTGTTTAATTTAAAAACATATATTTATAATCACAACTATACAGTAGTGATGTGAGAATGTACGATTCGTTTTTGAAGAGAGATCTATGAAATTTAAACGAATTAGAAATGTTTCGTACGCCAGAAAACTTAAAAATTATTTTTCCTTCTCTATAAAATGAAATAATTAACCTAAACATATCACGAGCACATTCTTCTCAATACTTGCCTACCTTCTATCTCTTCTAGCGCATAAATAGTGTTAATGAGTCGATGACAGCAAGACACAAAGCTTTTCTGAATTGATCACCTTGTTTGCTTTTGCAGGTGACGCATACAATTCCATTTTAATAAGACTCAATGAAGACAAAGACGCGTATCAGATTAAGTTCATTTATTCGTCTCGTTAACTCATGAATTTTTTACATATCTTAAAATGCCGGCTAAACAGCTGACTTTCTCTACCATAAAGCTTTTTTTAAAAAAAAAAAAACCAACGTGTTGAGATTTTCTCATTGTTCTAAAAAATTCATTATATTCCTCCTGAACAAAAGAAAGCATTGAAGAAGATGTATAATTACGTATTTAAATTCTTAAGCGCAGCTTACACTTTTACAAGCAATCAAAGCATTTCCATACAAACTAAAATTTTATCGCTGCTGCACTGTATTTAGATTACATTACAATTTCTTCGCTATCTCTTAAGCTTGCCTGACAATGAAAACTGATAGCGATATCGCGAATATTAGTTATTGCACAACGATGTATAAGTTGAACAATGACGCATTTCAATTTGAAAATGTCTTTGGAAATTTTTCGACACGATTACTTTGGAGTAATTAAAAATCTGAAGAAACATATGACTGATTAGAGACAATGACTAATCTGATTTTGCTTGTAAAAATATGGTTCTGAAGAAACTAATTCACCCGCATACGTGGAGAAGATGTGGCTTATATCTGGGGGGGTTCCCCAGGTAATTGGTTATTTGGCTTTGATGCATATTCATCATTCTTTTTATATTTTTATTTCAAGAGAATGGATAAGACCCACTGATGTTTTCTCACAAAACGTGTACTTTTGAATGCAGGTGTTTTCGTTTGCATGTCAAAGTACAGCAAATTTTAAATTGCATTACCAGTAAGTATGTTCCTCTCATACCATCAGTGAAATTAGCTAATAAGCAAATATGTACCCAAACTTATAAAGTTTGTTTGAGGAAAATCTGTTAATTTTTGGTTTTATAAAAAAATCTTTAATACATCAGCTTTTGTCGATTGAAGGCATAGCACCAGTGGAGTTGCAATATAAGCCCTCGGCGCCTCTTTTAATCAAATTCCCCGTTTTATTAACTCAAGTAGCATCAACTTTTATTCTTACATTTACCACCTACTCCCAATTTACTTTGTCTTCTTTGAAATGTAATATAAAACTTATCACGTTTTCCTCACATTGTTTGCAATATTTTGCCTTGTGCTACAGTAAGTTGATCCATCTTGTGATTAAACTTTATAAGATCAAGTTTCATAATAGATTATTTATACCAGTAGTGCTAAATATTTAGAGATCAACTCCTAAACGTGGCACAATTCAAATCAAATCGTAAATATAGACTACATTAGGATACGTTCAAATTTATTTCTGCATTTTGTCTGTAGAGAATTGCTTCGAATCCAGGGATTATTTCAATTTTATTGATGTTTTATTACAAGTTTTAAGCTGAAGAAATAAATACCTTAAATAATGAAAGGTGAAACATGATCGCACATTGTTTTGTCTGCCTAATTTTACAGGAAATTTACTTCCATGCTTTCAGATCCTGAGGCGCGAAAGTTGTAATAAAAATTCGCTGATACGTTTTATTAAAAGGAGTCACTTTCATATCTATGGCTCTATTTTTCGTTTATAGCTCAATAATACTTGAAAAATTCTTACAAATTACGAATGAACATAATCCGATTCGGAATCACAATCAGCATTTCGGTAGAATTTGTGCAAATTTACCTCAGTCGAAATTGAAAATTTAATCCTAGTCTAGCCATTCATTAGCAAAGTGATTTCTTACCGACCGCTTAAATTGGTAAATTGTTCAAAGTTGGTTTGGTTGTTGCATTTGTGTGCTAAATTATGCATTATTTCATATCTTTAAGTTTTTTTTAATTTAAAATATGAAATATTTTGTATTCAACTCTTATTCAAAATTTATATTATCTGCAAACTTGTATTATTTCCTCGGTAGTATAGTGGTCAGTATAGCCCATTGAAAGAATGCTGACTTCACTTAACATTTTATAAGGTTTATTTTTCTTTTATAGTAATTTAAATTTCCGAAACTGTAGCCCTTGACCGTGGAAATTGTATGCTCTAATAGTGCGTCGAAATTACATTAAAACATTACCAAAAAAAATTCAAAAGGAAAGGCAGCTGCACGAGTACCCAAAAATTGCTTTTCCCTTACAGTTTGAATCAATTTCGTGTAGAAAAGTCCATTAATAAAAAAACGCGTGGTGGCTATATGAAAAGCGATAGTAATCCCAACGCCAGAATTAATTTATCGCATTAACGAGCAGATGCAGCTAATTGTTCCGCGTGAAGACATACGAAAGAGAAGGAAGCGGCTAATTTCTAGCGCGGCGGAATTTAGCAGAAAATCATCCAAAAATCTTGCGCAGTTCTTGATTAAATTTAAATATAACAAAATGTTCCGGGCCAACACGAGTAGATCGCAAAATAATTATATTCTTTAAAACTTGAGTAAATTCAATTTTCATCCGCCAAACACGAGAAAATATGGCGGCACCTCTTTGAGTTGGTGCGTACAAACAGAACAGAGTTGTCCTCGACCAGCTGATTAAGCGTCTTGCAATGCAACCACCCGCTCGGTTGAATTGCGACTTAGAGGAATTTATTTTTATTCTAATAACTACAAAACGGAATGTGGCTCACCTGATTGGGCCTGGGCGATCACATCATGCCCCTTGACACAAGGGATTATAGCCCTTTGCTGGATAGCAGATGGTTTCTCGAAACCATAACCATAGATGCCGCGAAGCAGCTCTTCTTTCAGATTCATATCGTCGAAATTGTCATAGACCTCATCCCAGTTGGTCTCGATGACACCGTCCGGATTCATACCAGCTGGTCCATCATGATGAATGGGTTCATCTCTTCGATCATCCCTTTAGAGGAGAAAAAAAAGCAGAACAATGCGAAAAATCGATTAGTTAATTCTCTTGCTCCAGACAGAAAAATCCCCCACGATCGTGGAAGAATACGAAAAATAAATAAAAAATTCATAAAAACATGAGAAAATCTAATTCGCGAAAAACCTCCAAAGTAGAGGCCCGTAAAAATTGATTGACCCTGACTGGCGTTTTTAATGGAGAAAAAAAGTCTATATAAAATTTATCAAAAATTCTAGCGTAAATGTATCGATGCGATTTATTTTACAACGTAATTAAAATTTTACTCAAAAACATGCACTTTATTATCTTAGCGAAACCATGCGAAAATGATTTGGTGCAATTTTCAGATGATTGCGACAACGCGACATGAATTCCGGGAGGATTTGTCCTTCATGAAAAATTTCAAGTTTAATTTGTGCATTAACGTGTTAAGTTAGAACCGAAACACTTTTATATAACAACGGTGGAGGGTCTGAGGAATCGATTTATACACTTAAAAGTTATTTAATGTGATTTAAATACGAACATTTCAGTAAATTGATTTGGCACTTTTGACACACGTGCTGACTCTGATTTTAAAAAACCAAGCGAAGGACTCCATATTGGTTAAATGTGATTCACATCGGTGGATGGTGGTGTTTCTTTCGTCAAGTTTTTCGTTAAATTGCACACGAAATCTCTTTATTTGATTACATACTTTTGGATTTCAACAAATTTAATGGGAAATTCTTAATTTTTGGTTGTAATTAGCAAAATAAATAAGTTTTATATTTTTAAATATTAATTCCAAATTACTCCCTCAGTAAATATTGCAGATTTATAAAATATAAAATTTTTATTTCGTTAAAACTCGTGTTTTTAGTAAAATTACATTTTAAAGGTCAGCTCATGGAGGAAAATAATTAAGAAAACTTTTAAATAATAAAATACATTAACATTACGACAATTTTTGTTTTAGAATTTACAAAAAACCATTTTTAAACTGAAAGCTTAAAGCCTTTAGATTAAAGAACTAAAGGAGACGACAATAGGAAAGCAAATGAATGACAGCAGGTTTGTTCGTTGGCTTGAAAACCTGTGGCGCCCTAGTGCGCCCTGAGAACTGTCAAAACACGGGTCATCCCAGTGCTTTTCACTCCAGCGAATAGCTTATTAAAAAGGAGAACTGTCATCTGGCCTGAAATGAGGGAAATGTCAAAATTACCTTTAATTCGGATAGAGATCCCGAGTTTGTATGGAGAGATTTACATACATAGATCATCATGTCTGTTCGTTGACAACGTTGTGACACCCAGTGCTCCCTAGTCGAACTGGTTTTTAAACGTCAAATACCAGTTCGGTATTTTTTTTAGAAACCTGTGGCACTCTGGGACGCCCTGGTTTTACCATTTAAAATCAGGTGTAAACTCAGAGCTAATGACGAATACCAGTTTAATTGTTAACAGACGCAATATTTGAAGTTGTATTAATTAAAGTTAATTTAAGAATTTCGATGGGAAAATTGTCAAAAAGTAGTGGTTTTATTTTAGAATTTTTGTACAAAAGGTCAGATGACAAGATTCAAGATTCAAGATAATTTTATTGCAGTTTCATTTACATTGAAATAAACATGGTTTCTTACCACTACTTAAAACTTAATACTAAGCATATGACGCTCTGTAGTTCACTCTATTTACATTGTAATATGTTATACATACATTTGGTATTTACATTTATACATCTTACGAGCTATGAAGAGCTATAAGGCACATTGCAATCACCTATGTGCTTCCATTTGAATTGTTTGCGTGTGTGTTTGTTGACAGACACTTAAGTTTTACACTGTAAGGCAGCCACGTCTGTTGCCCCTGTGTTCGCCCAGCGCTGCCAGATCTAGAGGAGCTAGTTTCTGGCAGAGTGTACTCCGTCCCACCGCAGCCGACGTGTAGCGCTGGTGTTTCGGATCACACTCCGTCAGTTCCTCGTAGTCATTATTTGATTTAATAATTTATTCTTAATTTATAAGTTTGATATCTTTAATTATAAAGTTCTTAAATATCTTATTGTAATATTTACAGCTTGGGTGGGTCTTAGCCCCTATGGTTGGTTCTATCTTTACCGTCGTAAAATTTAATAATTTTTTTTCTATCGATGACTGGTCTACGGAGTTCTTCATTAAGGAGGACTATTGGTGAGAGGTAGTACATATCGTGAATTGTCTTATTTTTGTTTTGGTGGTATATATTTTTAATTATGGGGTTTCTGTGGTCCTCCAACATTACCATTCTTTTGGTCCACAATGAAATTACATAGGTTAGAAGGGGTTCTATATCTGCTTTTACATAAATTTCATTATTAGAATAGTATTTATTGGTGGATTTAAATTTTAAGGATAAACATTTTCTTATAGTTTTCCTTTCAAAAGATTCGAGTTTATTTGCAAAGGTAGTTGATGCTGAGAACCAGCAGGAAAAACCATAAGTGAGTACTGGCCTGATTACTTGTTTGTAAATTAGTAGTTTTGATTTAGAGTTCAGTTTACTGCCGTAGCACAGGAGGGAATGATATATGTTGGAAACTTTATTTGCTTTGAGTAGTGAGGATTCAATATGTTTATTAAACTTCCATAAGGGGTCAAAATTCACACCCAGATATCTGATTTTATTTTTAAAAGGTATATTGACGTTATTCAGCTTCAGTTTGACATCGCGGCATTTCCTAACAATTCCAGGGGGACCCCTGCCTGATGCATTTCTGAAACAGATTGCGCTGGATTTCTCCGTGTTAATATCTATTGCCCATTTTTGGTAAAAGGTGTTGATCAAGGCAAGATGCTGCTCAACCTTGCTTGCCGCCCTCGCTGGCTCGGAATCTGAGGCATAAACAAGAGTGTCATCCGCGTACAGTATTGTTTGACACTGTATATTACCGTTTGTGTCAGTCAGGTGGTGTGGGAAATCATAAAGGTATATATTATAAAGTTTGGGGCCCAGCACGGACCCCTGAGGGACACCAGATCTTACTTCGATGGGTTCTGACATATTATTTCCAACATGTACTTTAAGGATTCTATTGCTGAAGTAACTAAATAAAATTCTGAGAAGAGAGTGGGGGGCGGAAAGTGAGATCAGCTTGAATAACAGGCCATCCGTCCAGACGGAATCGAATGCCTTTTTAATGTCAAGAGAACATAGCACAGTTGTTTTTTTACTTTCCAGGCTGTTTATTACATCATTTTGCAGTTTCAGCAGGGCATGCTCTGTGCCCAGCTCCCTCTCAAAACCAAACTGCTCCTCAGGTATGACGTTCGCGACGTCACAGAGCGACTCCAATTCCTGTAATATCCTTCTTTCCAGTATTTTGCCGACATTGGATAGCATTGAAATGGGACGAAAATTACCGATGTTGTCGTTTTCTTTAGTTTTTTGTATGGGAATTAATTTTGCTATTTTCCACCTGTCCGGAAAGTAGCCTATGTTTAGGCAATTATTGAAAATAATTTGTAAGAAAACTATTGCTTTGGCGCTGATTTTTTTCAGAATGAAATTTGATATATTGTCAATACCACAGGATTTTTTGCTATTGAGGAATTTGAGAAAATTTTTGACCGTGTTTTTTTCGAAAAAGGGGTATCCTAGATTATTAGCTGAAGATTTTTGGGTATTGTTGAAAATTATTGGGGAATGTGCTTCAGACGTAAGGTTCTGCCTGTGTTCGTGGACGGTATTCTTAACTAAGATGATATTATCTGGGTTGGTCTGAGGTGTTTTTTCAGTGTAGAGATTTTTGTAGAACTCTGTAAAAGCCGATGTAATCTCCGTATTATCGTAAAGTTTATGTCCGCTCACTGTTATGTGTTTTATTCCTGAGCTGTGACTCTTACCTACAATTCTATTGATTTCCTTAAAAATCTTCGGTCCTGGATTCAGCGATTTCAATTTATTTTGGAAGGAACTATTGTAGAAGGCACTAATTTGCTCATTTAATATTATTGAAAGGAGGCGAATTCTATTGTTAATTTCTTTGCACTCAGGGGTCCAAGTGTGGAAGTTTCTATCAAGCTTGTTTTTCAGTAGGCGGCGCCAAGCCCTCCTGGTCTCGAACAGGTTCTTAATTGAGGATGGAAGTCTATCATAAAACCTTGAACTGGATATTTCTTTTGAATGAAGCTTAACAGTTTGCATTATTATGGTTTCAAAGGTGGCTATTGCAGAGTCAATTTGTTCTTTGTTTAGGTTTATATTGTCTGGGAGGTGAACACTCTCAAAACGACGGTCTAGGTCTTGCCTAAATTTTTTTCCAATTTGTTTTATCGAATGATCTATAGGCGGTGGGTGAGTTTATTGTTGTTTCGATTCCACCCAGGTCGACTAGGAGATCGACTGCATAGTGGTCCGAAAATGAAGTGCAGGTTTCACAATGAAAGTTACTATTGTCAAAGTTGAGTAAGCTGCTCGAGATCAGGAAGAAGTCCAGGCAGCTTCCACTAAGCGGGAAAGTTGGTCCATTCGGCTTTACCACGGCAAGGCCCCCAGAACCCAGGTTGTTAACGATCCAGTCGTTTAAAGAGCGCCCGTTTGTATTACTGGAACCACTACCCAATGTGGGATGCTTTGCATTAAAATCTCCGCCGGCTATCACACCATCGAATGAGCCTGTTGTACAGAAATTGTTAAGAGATGTAAGGAACTGTGATATATCGTGGTCACTAGTGTTTCTGTAATGGAAGTATACTGAGCAAACCAGTATCTTCAATGAATTGCCGTTCACCAGCTTGATATCCAAAACCGCTAGAGTATGAGCAATATTACTGTCTAATGAAGAGACGGGATAACTATTGAAAACGTTTCTGATTATGACTGCCGTGCCCGGGTATTTATCGTTCCTGAAGACTTGACGACCTCCAATTCTTAATCTGTTACATTCCTCAAGATGTGTTTCATTAATTAGTATTATGTCGGGGCTATTCTCACATATGTGGTCCTGAAGTGAGTGCTTCCTTACTCTAGAGACAATTGAATTGACATTCAAGGTTGAAATTTTAAGTATTAATTGGGAATTGGTCATTACAATTTAAATTGAAAGGGGTACCCCATTATTGCACATTTTTATAAAGAAGTTGAGGTATAAAGATTGTTTTTGAGGAACTGAGTTGGCAGAGTTGAACTCCGCTAAGAATTGTTGAATTTCACAGATCAGAAGGGCATTGTCAATGCCGAAGAGGCCCTTGGATAAATCAAGGAAATCAGAAACACTTGAAGCGTGCAGATTATTTTTCTGTGAATAACCTTCCTTAACGCAGGCGGCAAAAGATAAATTTTTCCTAACTGATTGGGAGACCACATCTCTTCTTCGTTCTTGAACTTGCTTGTGCAGGGTTATTCTATTCTGTTGTGTAGAAAGAATTTTCAGGTATGATGGGCATTTTCTGTAATTAGCTGTGTGTCCCAGTTGTTTGCAGTTCACACAAAAGGGGGGAGCGTCCTGTTTTTCGGTGTCCCGGGGCCTCTGACACTCTCCAGGACCATGATGATTACTACATTTAACGCATCGGTATTCTCTTGCGCAATTTGAAGCCACATGACCGAACCCTTGACAATTTTTACACTGAACAAGTCCCTCCCTCTTGAATCTGTCCCAACTAACTATGGAGTTAAGCAATCCACGAATAGCAGTAACCTTTTTTACATCTTGCCCCTGGGGAAGTTGAACGAGAAAAATATCATGAACTTGACTGCGTCGCGTCTTAAAATGCTTGACATTATCAATTTGAATATCCGGTATCTGGGCACAGAGAGCCTCTCTCACCTCATCCTCTGAATAATTATGATCAACACCCTTTACCAATAAGGTTATTTTTTTTGATTCTTTTGGGGTGAAGGTGTGGGCTTCCACTCCCTCTCGTTTGATACTATCAAAAATTTCCCTATGTGCTTCGGCGCCTTTAATGTAGATTCTACACTGGGTTGCACTGACCTTTTTAACTTTAAATTCTACCTCAGGCCAGCACCTACTCATTTTAAAATTCAGAGCCTTAATATTAATTTCCGCATTGCTTAAAATAATTGGAGGGCAAAATTTGTCTTTATTGTTTGTTACACTTATAGTATCAGTCTTATGTTTATTGGTTTTAGTAAGTTTATTATTAGAACTAGTGTTGGTACCTGATTTACCGCCGGGTTGACCATCTGCGCTTGAGGAATCATTTAATATCCCATAGAAGTTCTGCCTAGAGCCGGTCCCTGATGATTGTTGCCTGTCGTCACCACTTGTATAGCCGCCACTGTCTTCACTGCAACGCTTTCTTTTATAAGCCACTGTCACCCATGGCGCCTCGCTTGTATTTGTGTTGGTGCCCGTTCCCGACCGGGCATGTTTGGTCTGTGTTGAACATGGCTGTGCATGATTTCTCCTGTCTGCGTCTGTATGTCTCTGTGCTTCTTGCGCACACTTACCCAATGAATTGTTTGTTTTGGGACCCGTTATAAACGTGGAGTCCCTTTTGGGTTTACCGGACCATTCACCGGTTTGTGGAGCGTCCAGGTCCATAGACTCGCCTTCTGTGCCGCTCGTGGAGCCGCCTTCTGCTTGGTATTTCCTTCTTAGGTCCTCTACTGCCTTGTCTGATATAAGTTGGGAAGGCAGTAGGAACTGCCGTCCACTGTCACTGCTCTCGCCCATGGACTCAAGGTCCGGGGCTCCCGCACCGCCGCCTAACGGCGGACAAGAAATTTCCTGATCACTCAGGAAAGATTGAGGTGAAAACTCTCACTGGCCACGAGCCGCGGCTCGTATAAAAAATAAATAATTCCTTTAAAGAGGAAACTTGTTCTTATGCTCTGAGGCACTTATTTTTGAGCACTTAGTGCTCTTTAAAACTTTTACTTTGTCCACTTCGTTACTTTCTTTGTTTTAGGTACAGCACTGCAAAACACGTCTACTCCCTCTGGCAGTCACCACTCGAATCTCAGATGACAGTTCTCTTTTTTAATAAGCTGTTCGTTGAGCTGAGAAGCAATAGGGCGCCTCATGTTTTTTGACAATTCTCAGGGCGCCCTGGGATGCCACAGGTTTTCGGGTCAACGAACAAACCTAATCACAAATTTTTTATAAATACATATTGATAATCAAGTACGGATAGAAGATAGAATATTTTTATTAATACATATTTATTGGATATAAATCAAATATCTATTCTTCTTTTGTCAACTAAATATTTAAATTCAAATAATTTTCAGCTATTCCGCATTAAATTCTGTCTTCTTAAGACAGTTAAAAGAATTACTTTTTATACGAATAGGCCGTTTTTTAATAGTCCTTTCGAGGATAATTGAAAAACAGTTACTTTCGCTGCATTAGCATCTTGAACTTGAAGGTCATGGTCAAGGACATGGCTAAGGTCAAACTTAAATGTACAATTTCAGCTCTTTCCAAATCTGCGAAAAATATGGGTTCTGATGTAAACAAATCGCTTGACCTTGATATGATCTTGAAGATAACGGTCAAGGTCATATTGAACGTAAAATTTCCGGCTGTCTCCAAATCCGCAGCAAAAAATAGAGATTCCCATTTGAAAAAACTACCTGACCTTGGAATGACATTTAAGGTCAAGGTTATGGTCAAATCCAAGGTCACCATCGAATAGCCAGAGAAAAATCCTAAAACTTTTGTCTGAAACATTTTTTCCCAAAACGCATTTTTTGAAAGTTATTTTACTGTTTCCATACTTTTGTGACACCGTGTATAAAGATCATTAAAGAAATGTCGTTTCCTTTAGTTGTCTTCTCAAAGCTTAAAGCTGAGTTTTACACCCTAATCGCCGAAAAAGCTGAATTTTATCCCTTCATTATCGTTTAATTCATAAATTTTAAAAGTATTAACCGAAATCCGGCAGTTTTCAAATAAACTCCATAAATTAAATAATTACTATAAAAATACGTCACCGATTTGGAGTATGAAAAATTCATTCGTTCACTCGTTCATTTTGTGGGTGGCCATATTTACTTCACCTGCTTCAGAGAAAACGTAAACACTCCTCCGCGCAGTGGCTTGGGTTTGGTGCTTCTTGCAGCTTTTGTTTTGATAGTGCGCGCTTAAAGTGGCAATCTCAGCAGAAATCACTAAATTAATTTATGAAAACCCCCACAATTCCACGGAAAACCGTCGGAGTGTTGATTCTAATTAAAGTTCAGTTATTTTAGGTGAAGGCGTTGCCCGAAATGGATCATTACACGGCCGAAAAGAGACTCGCAATTTGCTACCCGCTTATCATCGGCCTGTCGCTTATCTGCAGCATAACTTCGGCGATTGCATGGAACCACTGGAAATATGTTTTGGACCACTGCATAGAACGGAACTGCGGCTGCTTCCTCTACGGGGAGTCGAGCAGACTCTCGTTCTACTTCGTCGGGGGGCACGTTTCCTACTGCCACTTCGCCGTCTACGGACTCGCGATTCCGATCATTTTTGGGATAATTTTCGGGTGCTTCCACGTCTATCGGGCCTGCATCAAAACTGGTAAGAGGAAAACAGGAACTCACACCGTCCAGCAGAGGTATTGTATCAGTTTTAATTAATTTTAACGATGCTTTGGGCTCGGTAGTGGTTGCGGATCAAAAAAATATCAGCACTATGCCTTCTGCAGGTATGCTCTTTGCACTGAATTTTAATGTGTTATTCTAACCCACAGCTAGATAAGTATTAAATGTTAACGCCTTCGGTAGAATTGTGGTATCCGTCTCTGCTATTAATGTAACACATTTCCCAGGGTGCAGGTAATCATCTTCCGTATGTAATTTTGTGTATCAGTTCACAGCATTCAAAGAGCTCCCAAAAGGCTGCAAATTCACATCTTCAAAATTAACGTACTAATTCCGCTTTTAAAGACACTATTTTAACAGATTTCTATCACCTTTTAAATGGAGGGCTGCCAAGCTTCCGGTTCTCGGTTTTTCGGATGAATGTATTAATTCTCGGTTCAAGAACTTAAATCAGCCTGATTTTCTTTTCTAGAATTCCAATTAATTATTTATTTACAAATTAGCCACGTTCACTTGATTTTCAAGATTTCTTTGACTAGACTAATAAAATAGCTTAAAATATATTTTCAAAAAGTTATTAAAAATTATGTGATTTTGTCTTTCGTAAAATAATTTAACAATTCTTAATTTTTTTCTTAAATTTTAATTGCTATGCATTTAAATTAAAACCTATAGTATTAGAACCTATTAAACTTGGCAGCCCTATTTAGATCACTGTCGTCTTTATGTTCAACAAGTTCTTCTGTATATCGATGTTTTTAATTTTAACACTGAAATAATTTTTATTTAAAATCCACACTATTTAAAATTTTGAATTCCGTTCCCAAAAAAGATCTGGTGATATCGTCGTGGTCACAGCACAATCGGAGTTAACCGACAGTGATGTGTCCTACCAGTACTGGGTCATAACCAGCATAATATCGTCGTTAATGTTCTTTTACACGCTCCTGTACGCCTCTCTATTCACCGATGGATTTCTGCAAACCTGCAAAGAGTACAGAAATGAGTTGGTTAAAGTTATGATCGCTGGTGGAAACACAGTCTCTGCTATTCGTGGAAGGATTAACTGCGGTGCTGTGTTCGATTTTATGGATTACCTCCATTTGGACATAACCCCCGAGCGTATTAGGGATGGAAGAATTAACAGCGGGGCCTGCTACTATTTGGCCATTGTTTCTTCCTGGATTTCCGTATTTTTGTGGCTTACAATTGTCATCATAAATATTCAATTTGCAAGACAATCTAGAGTTGTAAGAGTTTAATGAGATTGCACTCTTTTTTTAAATTTTATTTAAGTAAGTGCCATTAATATTTAAGGACATATTTTTATAGATTGATCTGATTTTTTTTTTTTCTAATAAATTTATTTTTTATGGATTTTTTTGTTTCATTTTGGGTCAACCTGGATTACTATCTTCTCAGTATATAGAAACTCCTGAATCCTTGAACCACAGGTGTTTGACGAATTCCTTGTTTATTATCCTTTCTAAAGATATCCTCAGCACTCTTCGTACTTTCTTCGGAAAATTATAAAAAGGTAAGTTTATATTTTCCTAATTCTGTTTTTATACGGCAGATATGTTCCAGAAAAAAAAACCGTGCAAAAACAGAATTGGGTATATTGTAGTTTTATTTTATAAGATTTGTTAAAGCTACTTTTGCCTCGTTAAGGTATAAATTAAGTTGTAAATAAATTGCATTCAAAATGGATGTTAACCTCTATCACATTAGGTCATTTCAAGCTCAAATTGAGACAAATTCACTAAATAACATTCCTGCAAAATTGAGTAGTTCATGTAAAATTTCTTACTCAAGGATTTTTGAGGTCGTTGATCACGAATCTGAAGTGCGAATTCGAGAATTCTTGAAACCAAGATGGAGGTTTCAATATGGCGCTATTAGATTCGTGAACAGTTGAGTAGTTCATGCAAAACTTGTTACTTAGGGGTTTTGAGAGGTCGCTGATCATGAATCTAAATTTGAGAATTCCTTAATCCAAGATGTTGGCTTAATGATGAGCTTAAAATTACCTCTATCTAACGTGGTAAGGTTAAATGGACTCCTTTACTGAAATTCCGTAACCGCAAAAAACTATATACATATATGTCGCGAGGCCATTTATAAACTGAAGCTTGAGATAACTCGCAAGTGACCTTTAAATAACATTGATTTGACCTTGAGAGGTTAAAATGGCCCAGAATTTGGAATCATCTATCCAAAAACTCATTAATTTTGTGGTTGGGATTCAATACACGCCTTTTTTTAAGTTTGACCTTGAATTGGCTTTGAAATTACCTCTGGTTGACCTTGAGGGATTAAAACAACCGCGAATTCAGTTTCAGCGACCCGAGAACGTATTGAAACATTACATACTATACTATCAATATTTTCCTGTAGTTTAGCTCTAATTTCACCTCTGTCTTTTCTAGCTATGTAAATCAATGTGTCGTCAGGAAAAAGCGAGTTTAGAATGTTTTATAATACTGCCCTTATCGGAAATAGATAGTACAAATAGAAGAGCATCTAGAATTGAAGACATGACCTGTAAAACTTTCGTACTTTCGTATCGGTTATACAGAAACTCACTAAACCAAGTGAGTTCTTTAGATCTTACGCCGTACATCTCAAATGAATTTATTTAATTGCGTTCCCTCCAGAGAAATAATATTTGGAATATTATTTTTGAGATTAATGCTTCTAAAAATTGTTTATACTACGAAAATACTGAAATACAATTTTAAAAATTACTTACCCGCCAAATTTCAAAGTCATCTTACGATTTGTTTACAATCACTTTTCCGCGAGAAAAGCACATTTTCCATTTCCCTCCCCCACTGATGTTGTGGTGGGTGTTTTTCTCGTCTACAGTCAATTCAATTCTATTCAATTCAACTACGCGCAAAATGTCATATTCGTCCGACCGAAGGTAATTCATTAGAAAAAATCATTTTTTACACTTTAATTCGCAACAAATTCGTGTAAATTGTGCTTGTAAATATAAGTGAATTCTGTTATTAGTAATTACTGTAAATTATGATAAGTGCTAACCTTGAATTTTCGAGAAAATCCCGCTATTCTGAAATGGCGACGGAATTTTGTTTTTCTCTCTGATTTTCATCGATTGATTCCCTCTTCATCTCGGATGTAGCCCGCTAAAAAATATTTTTAATAGTATAAATAACCGTTAATTAATATTAAATATTTTCTTTTTTATAGTGATAATATTAAAAATTTCCCATCCGCTGGAGACAAGGAGCAATATGAAGAGCCGGTTGGCATGGTTTCGCCTGATGGTGTAATTGAGTCCAACTGGGATGAGGTCTACTATAATTTCGATGATATGAGCCTTAGGGAGGAACTCCTCCGGGGAATCTACGGTTATGGTTTTGAGAAGCCCTCCACTATCCAGCAGCGTGCAATAATGCCCTGTGTTAAGGGTCACGATGTAATCGCTCAGGCTCAGTCTGGAACTGGTAAGACAGCAACGTTTTCCATAGCAATCCTCCAGGTTATCGACACATCGATCAGAGAGTGTCAGGCTTTAATTCTAGCCCCAACAAGGGAGCTAGCGACCCAAATCCAGAAAGTGGTAATTTCCCTAGGGGAATACTTGAAGGCACAGTGCCATGCTTGCATTGGAGGCACCAATGTAAGGGAGGATGTACGAAAACTTGAAATGGGATGCCATGCAGTTGTTGGAACTCCAGGAAGAGTCTACGACATGATTAGTCGAAAAGTCCTCCACACTGATGCTATTAGAATCTTTGTCCTAGACGAGGCCGATGAAATGCTCTCTCGAGGATTCAAGGATCAAATTCACGATGTATTCACCCTCTTACCCAATGATGTTCAAGTCATCCTCCTTTCGGCCACGATGCCTACAGATGTTCTGGAAGTGAGCAAGTTTTTCATGAGAAATCCCATCCGTATTTTAGTTAAACGGGACGAACTCACCTTAGAGGGTATCAAGCAGTTCTTCGTCAATGTTGAGAAGGAAGAGTGGAAATTGGGGACCCTTTGCGATCTCTATGATACTCTATCTATTACGCAAAGTGTGATATTTTGTAATACTCGTCGGAAAGTTGATATGCTTACCGAACAGATGACCGCGAAAAGTTTCACTGTATCTGCAATGCACGGTGATATGGACCAGAGGGAACGTGAGCTTATTATGAAACAATTCCGTACTGGATCCTCAAGGGTGCTTATAACTACTGATCTTTTGGCACGTGGTATTGATGTCCAGCAGGTGTCTTTAGTTATTAATTATGACCTGCCTTCGAATCGGGAGAATTATATTCACAGGTAAGAAACATAAAGAGATACTGACCACTATACTACCGAGGAAAATTAAATATTAAAGAAAGAAGTAGCAAAAATAAATAAATTTATTAATTTAATTGTAATCTCTGCAAATTATTAAAATTAGGCCCGTTGAGTAGGCAGGTAAAGGAAGGGAAGAAGGGTTCTAAAATTCAAACCATTCACAGGTCATTGAAATATGAAATTTAGTCAGTTAGGCGAAATTTGAAACAATGAGCTTTATAAGGTTTTGCAAGATAAACTTTTGTCAATTTTGAACGAAATAGTAATTTTTTGAAAAATTTTCACAATGACGAGAGAGGTTATTTATTAAGATTTTATTTTCTACTTCCTAAATGTTATTGGTTCTGTTGGTCATTACTTCAAAATAAAGTACAAATTCTAATCACTCACTAAGTGCTGATAACAAATCCAAATGACTCAACGATGTACAAGTAATGTGCCCTAAATAATGTTTACTTTGCGATATTATTGATAAAATTGCTTGTTATTATCTGTGAAGCAAAATTTTTTACTCCACTTTAAATTTTTTTATTTTTAATAAATAAGCTATTGAGAGTAATTACTTGAATCGGATTTTTGTTTATAAATCAGTCAGATCTCCTTTAAAGAAATCTTTTCTATTATTCTACAGAATTGGTAGAAGCGGTCGTTTCGGTCGAAAGGGTGCAGCAATTAATTTTGTAACCGAAAGTGATCGACGAATTCTCCAGGATATCGAACATTTCTATAATACACGTATCGAAGAAATGCCTGCAAATGTCGCTGATTTGATTTAAAAGGACGACAAAAATAATCAAATCACACACAGTGGTGAGATTTCATTTTAATAAAAAAGAAAATTATCATTCCAAAGCAATATTTATTCTCAATCGTATGTTGTCGATTTATAAACTCTGATATAGCGAGGATATAATCCTTAGTTTTAAAAACAAGCAAAAAATTAAAAAAATTTTGAAAGTCGTTTCTAAAAGGACAATGAGATAAGTACTTTCGCAAATGCTTCACTAATCATTTTGGAACATAAACATATTTTTCTGTAAACTAAAAAAAAAAAAATATATTAACGTTCCTCTTGTTGTTTTCAGGATAGTTTTTAGTTTTAGTGTTTTTAATTAATAAAGTAAAAAAGTGTTTTTATTACTACGTTTTAGATTTAAGTTTTAACAAGAACAAAAATACTTGAAAGAGGTTTTTGAGAAGTTTTAATTGTTGTTTAATTTATTCTTGAGTGTTGTTAATTTATACTAACTAAATTTTTATTAATCATCTATGTTGGGTATGTTTAAAATCTCAACGATGTTTTATTATTCTAGTTTTTGTAGAGTAGGTATATGGAGAGGATTTTTCAATTACAAAAATTACAGGAGGAAAAATAAAAACAAAAATTATCACAATGTTTTAGCTTGCAGCGGATCTTTTAAATATGTAATGAATTACATAGGAGAAAATTATACTTCCGGAGGAGTGGAGCATATTAAAATTTAATACTCAAGAGAATCACACTATTCACACTAGTTAAGCTTAGGTGTACACTTTTGTATGAAGGCTATCAATATTTATGAGAGAAGAATAGAAATGAATAAATTTTATTTGTGCAATATCAAAATTTTTTTCAATGTCCTTACAACCTTTTGATGCTCCTTAAATTTGTTTAAAAGCTGTATTTTACATGTTTTTCGAAATGTTAAGATTTAAGGTAGGCAAGCAATTAATAGGAAACTGAAAAATTAAATTTCAAATTTCGAAAATGGCGATTTTTCTTGGTTTTTCTTTTTTACAGGGGATATATAGTAGTTTAGAACGTTCCGCCTATTTCTGAACATAATAACTTATTAAATTATTGCTACAAGGATTTGAGGATAAATAAAGGTAAATAGTTTTTAGAACAAAATTCATAGGTCAAGCAACTCTTAAAACCATTATATTTGTACATTTTCTAAAATATTTACAATACTCTGTCCCTACACTAATGAATTACAACAACTTATAGACTAAGCAACAATATTTCTAAACTCTACAAAAAGGCACAACTGAGAATTAAGAACAAAACCGATATGGGGAATATCACGTAAACAGACATCCTTGGATGGCATGTCGATATCAGATATGTTATGTCATCCTCATCATGCTCAATCCCGTCTCGTGTAGGGACCTCAACGACGACCACCTCGTCAGATAGAAAATTAATTGGAAATGTACAATTTGAGCTGTTCACGCACGCTTTCGTATCGGTGATGTTCGCATACTGGAACGTCGGTTTGTAGATATCGAAAACAGCGTGAATATCGTTGCGGACTAGATCGTTGTCACTGTAGAAGATGTAGTAATAGTAGCCGTCTTCGACGACTTCATGTCTCGAAACCATGTGGGTTCCACTTTCGAGGAAACGAACACTCGAGCAGAGGGAGCTCGGTGGGAACCCTTGCGCCAGAAGAATCTGTCCATCATAGCACGTGAGCAGACTATTTTCGAAACTCGAAATTGAATTCGATTCGATATCGGTGAAATTGAAGGCGTTCCCACCATGGCTAATTTTTCTATCGTAAACTTGATCCCTCTTGCGCCTGCGCTTCGGGCTGTACAATTCATCGTAGATTTTCTGCTTCTTTTCATCATAGCCTTTTTTTAGGTGTTTATTTTTATAGTTTTTCGCATTCCTCTCATAATGGCGCCTATGTCTTATCTTCTGGGACTCCTTGTTAACATTGATTGCGTTTTGAGGCGTCTCAGTCTCGTGATTTTTACCTAAACTATTACTAAATTCAGTCTTATTGTCGCTTATTGCACTACGGAAACTATTTGCAATCGATTGGGGGGATATGTCCAGTTTACGTTTATTGATCTCCTCCTCATTATTTGAAGAAGTTTCACTTTCTACATCTGTTAAATCCTCTTGGGCGTGATTGTCTAATTCTTCTTCATTTAGTTTTTCAATAAAACTGCGACTATTATTATTATTATTTACTATGTAGGCATTGTTATTACTTTGGGTTTCTCCAGATATAACAACTTCTGCGACTGTTTCAAAAGTTACCTGAACCTTTTCATGTCCTTGAGCAAAGTGCGCTCCTACTTTATTCTTATTGTGCTCAAGTAGACCACACGTTTCTAAATTTCGATCACCTTTGACGACAAGAATACGGGATCCATCATATCTTGAGCATACTTTTAATTCAACTATTGCGCCCTTGAGCAAGTAAAATCCCCAATATTCGAGGGTATCGTCGGGCAGGGTCATGGACTTCTTCAGGCGAATATGTTTTCGACTTTGAGATATTTCTGGCTTGCTGTGAAGTTGAAATGCATTGAAATTTGTGTCCATCCGAATTGTGTGCTGTTGGCAAAATATCGATGAGATGCCATCACGAATTTCAATAATATCTGATTCAGCTACTGGATAGACAACATCAGCGAAAACACTATGACGTAGATAGAGGGGGATTATTATAAGCGTTGCCGGAAGTATCACAATTAGAAGGCAAAATATTATCACCCTTTTGACTCCATGCATTTTACGATGTTCTGAAAGGGAGGAAAAGAAGAGGAAATAAAGTTAAAAAATCGAATAAGTTTTTCTATTAAGCTTAATAGTTAACTATTGTAGTCTTAGGTCTTGTGTGCCTTTTCTAAGCCTCGTACTTTTTAAAACAAAAAGCGTACTTTTTGCTTCAACACTTATAATATAATACGTTCAATTGCAGTGATAGTTGGACTCACCCTTTCAATTATATATAATTATTAAATTTAATGTGGCTTTGGAAGGTCACACAGACATTTTAAATAGCTTCGACATTAAATTATACAGAGCAAATTTCTAAATACAAAAAAAATACAAATAAGCTGGTTGAAATCAACAACCCTCAGTGCGATTTTTAAATATAATAAAATGCAAATAAATAAATAATCACAAAAGTTGGTATAATATACTGAAATGATTTTAAATTTAAAAAATATATTAAACGTGTTAGTCCCTAGAAAGACAGCACACTAAATTAATAATCAATAAAGTACTCATTTAGCATAAATTATTCATTAATGGAGTGTGACACACAGCCATTCTCAAATGATAATAAAGAACCCCGCACAAAATGTATGGGAATTGAACACCGGTCAATTTGTATGAAACTTCGTATTTTGATAGCCCTTGTTATGCTGATCAAAAGTCTCAATGGGCACGAAGCCCGAAAACCCCCCCAACTCCCCCAAAACCGCTCCTAAAGGTCAGGGGCTGTATTTGGTATATTTTATTGGTGAATTGCCTTACCGAAATATTTTACTTCTGTAGTCAAACCTACGGACTCCATACAGTAACTAGGTCATTCACAAAACAGTCAAACTCCCCCGCCCTCTCCCCACACCTCATAGCTCGACATGCGTTTACCGGCTGTGAGAACGTTTCATCGTGAATTCCATACCACAGCCACCTAATCGATCACTATTCAATAACGTTCGACCCCCGAAAAATGAACCTCTCACTCTAACACTAACCCTGGGGGGTGAAACAACACCACTCCGTGCTACACCTTCCATATGAATTATTCCTGCTTACGGGTTCCCAAACTGGGTGACCGTGATTTGCATTCCACAGCCACCTAAGCGTTCACTATTCAATATCCTTCGGCTGATTTTGGTACGGAGTGGGGTTAGTTCACCTCCAACCCCGGGGTTGCTATTGGAGTGGAGGGTTCAATTGTCGGGAGTCGAAGGTTCAGTAGTGATCGTTTAGATGGCTGTGGGATGGAATTCACGATCAAACGGTTTCACAACCCGTAGGCAGTGAAAAGTCATATGGCAGGTTTTACGGGCTGTGGCGAGGGTTGGGGTGTATGTTGGGGGCGGGGGTTCGAAAGATATTGAATAGTGAACGCTTAAGTGGCTCTGGAATGCAAATCACGGTCATCCAGTTTGAGAACCCGTAGCAGGAATAATTCATATGGCAGGTTTGGTACGGAGTGGGGTTGTTTTACCCCTCAGGGTTAGTGTTGGGGTGGAAGATTCATTTGGCGGGGGTCGAACGGTATTTGAGTAGTGATCGTTTAGGTGGCTGTGGTATGGAATTCACGATGAAACGTTCTCACAGCCGGTAAACGGGGAAAACTCGCATGTCGAGCTATGAGGTGTGGGGAGAGGGCGGGGGAGTTTGACTGTTTTGGGAATGGCCTAGTTACTGTATGGAGTCCGTAGGTTTGACTACAGTAGTAAAATATTTCGGTAAGGCAATTCACCAATAAAATCTATCAAATACAGCCCCTGACCTTTAGGGGCGGTTTTGGGGGAGTTGGGGGGGTTTTCGGGCTTCGTGCCCATTGAGACTTTTGATCAGCATAACAAGGGCTATCAAAATACGAAGTTTCATACAAATTGACCGGTGTTCAATTCCCATACATTTTGTGCGGGGTTCTTTGTTGACAATTGTCAAACTACTATCGCAAAAGAATGGAAAATGGACAGAATTGTGGTGCTTAGTTTAGCTTATTTTGAATTTCGTCTGCTGCGTGGCTTATTTAATTATTTGAATTTAATGTATTCACTTGAGAATTTCTTTGTAAAATGTTTGTACATTTTCTTTCCATAAGTAGATAAATTGGTTTTCGTTTTCAACAGATCACGAACTTTGTTTTCTTTCCATTTTTTTCAATTTCAGCAATGAGCAATTGATTTTCAGTCACTAGTCAAATCGTAAAGAATCAACTTATCCTGGCCAAAATTATGATTAGTAAATGATACACAGCACCTAAATCGATAATTATTACTAATCATTAATTTACGTATGCTGTGTGTCTAGGGCATAATGGTCGTTTAGGTGTAGATTGATGATTAATCAAGTGGTATTTGAATTTGGTCAGTTTGCGTTGTCGCATCCGAAAGCAATCCTCCAAAATTTGCACTTAAGCATTTAGTGACGGTCTTTGCGTTAAAGCTTTGTTTTGTAATTGGAAGGAAACGCAACATATATATAAGTGAATTTTTAAAGGAAAATGAAAAGTGAGCCAGCGTTTGTTGAGAAAGCATTTTCAGCTCCAAAAATTATTTTGAGCAACCTCCGCTAAAATCGTTCGAATGAGAATATGAAACCAATTTTATTTGAGAGATTGAATAAAGATTCAAAATAAACCTTAGTTTAAAAAAATTAAAAAAAAAGACCTACTTTTTCATATGTTAATTTTATCGTTTTTTTTTTCTTTTTCTATTTCAGAGCCTTTTTCCCTTTTCAGTTTAAGGACCTTTTAGATTCAAAATTAACTTTTTCGCTGCATATCGAATACGTAATCACCAAGGCTTTAAAAATGATTGGCTTTTTACATTTAAGACTCTGTACTTCTCTTTAGTCAGATCTATTTTAGAGTATGCAATTGTTGTATGGTCCCCAAATTACAAATCTTTCATCAGCAGATTAGATTCGGTGCAGAGATCGTTTACCAGATTTTTGGAGTGATTGCCCTTCTTATAGAACTAGATGCTTGCTATTTGGATTTATCACATTAGAAGAAAGAATGTTTCTTGAGCTATATTTGTATTCGATATTCTAACTGGTCACATAGACTATCCCGAATTGCTTCTTGGTCAATTGAATTTATATTCTCCTAGTCGGTAAATACCCTAAAGGAATTTATTAATTAACCCTTATCTTAGAACAAATTATGGCCAAAACCAATAAGCCAAAATAAATAAGATTTGTCCTATTTTTCGTTGTTAATTTTTATTCTGTGCTGTAAAATGATTAAGACAAATTTGTTTACCTAAAAATTAAGTATATTATATTAGATTTATTATTTTTAAAATAGATACTTATAACTTAAAACGGCTAGTTGCTGTTTTTTTATTTTGGAGATGAATTTATTATAATTCTCCTTATTTTCAAATTTCCGACTTTCAGCTTACAAGGAGTACCACACAAAGTAGTGGTAAAAAGTTTAATTAGTTGGTGGTACTTTAAAAGAATTCCTTGTTTCAATTTTTGGTTAAAAAAACCAGTAAAACTCAATAACCTATAAAGTACTCTCTGGAGGTTTTACAACTTCTAGGCCTTACACTGAACTACTGAAAATGTTGTCATATTTTATAAGAAATGCATACAAGATTAGGCGACACGATTCAAAAGAAGAAGTGCTCACAGTACTTCGTAATGCGTAAAGGTCGACAGACCAGGAAAAGAATTTCCACACGAAGGCACCACATAAAAATGCTAAAATAAAAATCTTGAAATAATCACGCTCTCTTTATCTGCGCGTGATAAGACCAGTTCCAAGTCATCCAAAGCAGCCACGACTATCTTTCACCTATCGCAGTCTTGATCTTATCAAAACAATCTTTGTTTTAAAAATCAACTTAAATTTCTCACGAGTTGTATAAATCTTATTGTGTACGTTTTTACATATCACAAAACTCAAAATCTCGTTGTTGCCTATGGAAAATTTTTGGGGCATGGAGCTATTTTTGGTAATCTGCACTTTTGCTATGATGAAACTACTCCGGATAGTCAAACAAAACGCGCTAGAATGTGCATATTTTCTTAATGTAAACATAAGCACGCTGATGTTGACCTCTGAGTTTATGATTCAATACAGCTTCGTCAATAGAAAGACGTGCGAGAAAAATGTTTTTCCGGATATTTTTCACACACTCCGGATTCTTCCGGATGATGAGCCAAAAATAATCCCTCCCTCCCTTTAATAAATACAACACAGCCAACAACAATTATTTCTTTACGGAAGTCATTGACTTTGTTTAGTGTCTACTTGCGAGTTTGACGAGTTCGATATTGACCTTGAATGAAAAAAAAGAACCCCACACGCTTTGAATTCGATTTTGCACCCTCCTTGGCCTTGAAGCCATTTAGAGGGAGGGTATTCAAATGATTTTCTCACGGTCATACCTCTTTAAAGATGACTATATACATAGATATTCAGGGCGTTTACATACTAATGGAATACGTGTTTACTTACTGATATATTGGCCAAAATTTGATAAGAACGGAGAAGATTTCCGCACTCTTTAACATATCAAGTCGCCTCCGCCCCTACAGCGAGATAAATCGATTTGCTACAATTCACACTCGTGACAATGCATCATTTGTTTTTAATTATAAGATTTTTCATAAATTGAGCAATGCAGAATCCACTGCTTTGTCGGTTCTGCATGAAAAATAAAATAAAATAAACACTGAAGACCACCACATTCGGAGCACAATGATGGGCCAGGTGAAACTGCCGAAAAGTTTTATTTACTAACCGAATCAGCTGGTTTGATAAGTTGCTGAAGTGTGGTGGGGTTCTATTTTATCAACTTTTGAATGGGAGGCGTTCTGCTTTTCCGATAGACAAGAGCACTAGAGCTTTTTCTCTGTCGTTTTCGTAGTTTTGGCGGGAATTTTAAGGCGTCCAAAATGGCCGAAGATGCTACTTTGATCTGTTTTTTTAAAATCGTTTTAATAGAATTTGTAAATTTCGAAAACATATGAGAGGTTAAGAAATCTATTATATGCACTTCGTTTCGTCTGTTATGGAAGATCCTATTTTTGAATTCTACCTTGGTAACATATTCATAATTATTATATTAAGATTTTAACTCCTTCTTTACTAACAACTAGAACTTCGTAGACAAAATAAAGAAAAACATGATACGAGTATCTAGCTAGATATAAAGAGACCTTAATATGAAATGAATCGTTTCGTGTTGCCTTTTATAATTGAATTACATACAATATTTCTCTTAACCGCTTTAATAAGAAAACGCTTTCTTTTTCTTTGGCGTGTCCAATCATCGTTAAGAGTTATTGCAGCAATTTAGCTATAAAAGACAAGACGAAGAGATTCGTTCTAGTTTTTACAAAAAGACCCAATCGACTATATAACAATATTTATTTTCTAATTAGAACTGGGGCTGGGAAATCGATTTACTTTGTTTTAATCTGCACTGCACTCTTAATAAAATTTAATACCGGAATTCTAAACATTTTCAAGCAAATGAAACAATATTTTTAAAATTTATGTAAATAAGTATGTAGGTAAATATCGTTTCGTTTATAGTGCACTAAATTATTTACTATTTAAATATCCTTAAAATGTATTTAAAATTCAAAATCACTTTATTTTCAATATCGTAAAACGAAGAATAAGCCGTGTATTTTGGGAATAAAGAAAATTACTTTTTGGAACAAAGTGTTAATGATAACAATAGATAGAACTTATCTGTAAGCAATAACACACAATTGATATTATTTTAAAAATAATAAACGCTTTATATTGTATATAACACTGTTCGAGAATATATGTATATATGTATTCCCAAAGTTAACGAAAACTTCAACAAAAAAGTTTAAACATTAGCCAAAATCAGAATAAATTGAAATTCAGAAGTGGGATATAAAAAGATTTTGATATAAAATCTTTTGGAATGTATTCTTAAGAGTATTACCTGAGAAATCTATAAGTAGATCAATATTCCTTATCGAAAAATTGGTAAAAAAAATCTATTAAGCAGATACAGCGGAAAATATTTCACAATCACCAATTTATAACACAAAAAGAATTGAACTAGCTTGAACTAGTTCACACGAATAAATTTTCTTTTGTCCTCCTTTCCATCTTTGTAAGAAATGATCGTCACAAAAATTTTCACAACGTATGCGATAAACTTCTTGAACTTTTCAGCTGTTCAAATAGTTTTTTACATTTCCTAGTATTTTTTTACCGCACCGAAAATAAAACAAACTTAACTGATATCAGATCAAAATCTGTTGACTCATCTCCCGCATATTTTTCTCAAAATATATTCTTTTAGTGACCGTTTAGTAGACAAACAACAGACTTCGACTGTTAAAAACTGATAGATACGAATTGCAAAAATTTTCCATCGATCGGGTTCTATGTTTAATTAACACGAGTGGGAGCTCTATTTCGTTTTGTGAGAGCTATCAATACATTTTTTTCTCCGATAGGCTAATATAATTTTGTAGAACACTCAGAGCGAATGTTTAGCTATAAAATAAGTGATAAGCTAAAGTGGGTAAACAACGACTCAATTATTATTCAAAACATCTGTTGCAAGCGGTATGCCGGTGATGCTCTATTAATACATATACTATATGTAAAATAGATGTGAAGCTGAGGCGAATGCTTCAAGCCGGACTTGGTTTTGAATTTTGATTTATTTATTTCAGCTGGGAAAAAGTCGAACAAGTTCGTTATCTTCTGCATAAACAAATAAAGCAGGCGGATAGAGTGCAAGATGCTTTGGTTTTTTGTTTTATATAAAATGATAAGCTGCACATAAATTAGGGAGATTTTATCTATTTATAATTGCAGTCTTGCATATTGGTGTTTTTAATTATAGAACGTACACATTTAGATTTGTAGAAATTCACCATACTATAGCACTAGATTTTTGAATAGGTCCTTTTTTTTATATAGGAACATAAATCAATCATTTAGAAACTTACTGTTCAGGTGAATGAGTGAGTTATACCTCACTGGGTGATAGTATCCCACAGCTTCACTAGATTTTATAAGGGTTGTATCAGCCATTTTTTTTATAAATCCTTTTCTTTATTATAATTCGAATTCCAGAAAGTGATTCCAAACTTTCCCTTGTGTCTCGAACTTAACAGGACGAATGATACTCGACAACTATCAGAATTTTCTTGACATGATTGTTACTGCCTACGAGAAGAGCAAAACTCGACAATTTTACAGCCCAATTATTATTATTTGTGTACTCAAGCAACAAAAGATAATGGAAGCTACTGATATCAGTGGCTGAATTGGTTAAGGGTAGAAGTGGGGTGTGTGCTTCTAGTTTTCATCATTGCTACAATTTCTCACGAGAAAATTCAGTTTTGTTTGAATGATAGGGATAAACAGGTGTTAGTTAGTAGGATTTGAGTCTTTTATCTCTACCGAAACGGCCAGTGATAATATCTTTGAATGGTATTTACTTGGCGTTATCACATTTCATAACTTGTCTGATTTATTTTCCAAAACAATGACGCTTTGGTGCATCTTTTGATGGGAATATGGGGTACTGAGTAACTATAATTATCTTCGAAGTGCTTTGAAAGCAACAGACGTTTTATGATTACGTTGCTATTGGCTAGGGTTAATACTTTCTTAGAATTATAAAAGCTCTTTAAACGGGTTGTATCTGGATGCGTATTTACGCATTAGGTAGGAATTTTTTGAAGAAAAACATATTTTTTTCATTGACAATCTCTATCATTGCGTTTTTTTGCTCCAAGCATGGTTCGTTTTTATCTTGTCTAAGCAGCTAGACATATTAGATCATAAGAAGAAAAATATAGCGCACAAGAAAGGTGCTTGAATTGAGGGATCTGTAAAGCTTAAATTTAATACAAAGTTCCGATTTTCATATATATTTTTTTATAGGATTTCCTCTATCAATTTCAGTTTCCGTACAATTTCGTATGGGGTGTAAATTAGAAATAAAATTGGAACCTTTTCTTTTAAAATGTTTGCTTAGGACAAAACCTGAACCGTTGGACATAGAAGAAATACAGAGGGTTAGAAACTTGGGTTAATAGGGTAGGGACTTCTTAGAAATTTAAAGTCCAATTTTATTTTGTGAAAGCAGACATTTAGAATTGTAGGAAAAATATAGTGACCTAGATTTTCATACCTTTTATGAATTTCAATAAAACAAAATATTCTTACCCTAAACATTTTATTTCATTTTCTTTTGCTTCAACAAATAATTCCTCATAGCCTGTTGTTTTTCTTTAAAACTCTTCTTGACCTTAGACCGAGCCTTTTGCCTCATCATGACGAAGTTCTTTCCCTTCTTCTTTTCTCTGTTCGTTGTTGAACAGTGTTCGTTCTTTCTACCGTCTTTATATCCAAATTTCTGCCGATCAATACGACCAGCTTCTACGGTCTCAAGACGTGATTTTTTGTCGTGTTTCCTTTTTTTGAAAATCATTTCAATATTGTCGAGCTTAACAAATTCCGATCTCTCAGATTCTAATGGTCGTTTTCTTGCAACAGTCACTGTTTTTTTAATATTCGCTTCATCAATACGCTTGAAATCTTCATCAGTGAAAATTTTTGTCAGAGCCAATTCTTGAGCTGCTTGTTTCTCATCAAGAATTACTTTGGAAGGATCTGATTTTTTGCTTTTTTTCTCTTTTTTCTGGCTGTTGTCTTTGCTGTTTTCTTCACCTTCTTCATTGCTATTTTCTTCTTCGCTTTCATCGTCTTCATCATCATCTTCTTCCTCATCGTCGTCCTCATCACTTTCATCTTCCTCTTCATCGTCGTCATTATCATCTTCATCGACTTCATCGTCTTCACCTTCACTTTGTGAAACATCGACCCAGCCATCATCATCATCATCATCAGAACTATCATCCTTATCATCAACATCAATACTCTTAGCGTTTTTCAAAAGAGCTTCAGCGCCTGGAACAGTATCATGGGCTATGATTTCTCCATAGTTTTTAACCTTTCGTTCCGCCTGTGCTAGATTTGGTCTTCCACGATCCTTCTTATGAAGCAGAGCAGGAAGCTGTTCCCTATACAACATAATCAGCGATCGTGCCGCCATCATAACTGACTTCTCCTTGTACGTTTTGTACATAGCCAAATCCCTCAATAAATCTTCTCCCATCGCCAAAGGACATCTGGCACAGATTTCTCTAGCTGCATTCAATCCAATAGCCATTACATCGCTAGCATTCCTCTCAGTTATAAAATTATTTGCGATCGTCTTCAACACAGGTTCGATTATCTCACCTGGCACAAGTTCGTGTGAAGCTTGCGCTGCAAACATCAAAATCCTTGTTACCTGGCGCTGGTGAGGTTGTAAAAATCTTGTAATATACGGATAGAAGCTGAAGAGGAACAGTTCGTGTATGCCAATTAATCGAGATATAACATCCAAGTGCATAAGCTTAACCTCGAAACGCTCATTGGTGCTTTGAAGCTGCTTAAAAAGATTCTCAGCCATACCTTGAGGATTGTGAATTAGATGTATTCCAGAAAAATTAAAAGTTTCCGATTTCGTTTTATTCTTCTCTTGTTTTACAGCTTGTTTCTTGATTTTGTCTAGCATCTTTTTACGTTTTTTAGTTTTCTTAGTCACTCGATTGGCTAGAAGAGCTCCCTTAAGATCAATATCTTCTTCACTATCTGAAGCATCTGAGTCCTTTTTTTCGTCGTCATGTCCAAGGAAAAATTGTAGGGATGCAACCATGACCTATGATTTTAGAGGGAATTGTTTTAGAAAATTTGTTGAATTAGGTTTTTGAGTAAAAGGTGGAACTTACTTTTGTTATTTTAGAAAAACAACCAACGGTTCCAATCACGTTCACTGTTTTGGCATCATTCCAAATTTGTTTATTGTACAGCTTGATCATTATGTTTATAGACATTTTGGCTGCCCTAGGATTGGTGTCCTTCAACATGGTGGTAATGAAATTTTGTAGAGTCTGAAAGAATTTTATTAAAATAGAATCAGAGTTAAAAAAAAATCTATTTTATAAAATTGTCAAAATGCAGATTTATTGTCGACATATTCCGTTTTATTTATTTTTTTTGTAGATAGTGAAATATGTTTACTATGCGTTTGATTACTTTTTCTGGCTCTGGAGATCTTTTTTTAGGCCCCACGATTGATTTCAGGTCACAAATTATATTCTCTGGCTAATTCAGTAGATTTTACTTTACTGAATACCAGCATATAAGACATTAGTTACGTTGGTCACTAAATTTTTCATTAAACTTTTTTATCTGGCGGTGTGTAATTCGTCGGCCTTGCGTAATTTTATTTTTGATAAAAAGAGTATTTTTATGGTCGGCCTACCGGATTTTTTCTCGTCCTCTAAGTTAAAGTTAGTGTTTTATTTATTTTTGTATAATTTAGGAAAGCATATCAAATATCAACTGATAGTAATCTAATGAACTTAGATTTATTATACTACCCTCAAACAAGTCTCGTTTTGCTTCGATCAGGCGTACGACAAAACTTATCTAGCGGACTGCGTATAACCTTTATTGTATCTGCTAGTCTGTAAGGTCTAATAGCTCGTTCATCTTCTGTTAAAGACGTTCTGACGTTCCTTAGGGTAGCAGATCGTCTTTTACTTTAAAGGGGCTAAGCTACAAACCTTCATTTTTGCCACTCTTATAAAGGCTTCACGATTTTTAAAAGTTGGTACCATAAAAATGTTGTATATCCAATTGTTTCCGGGTTTTCGGAATAAAATAATCAACCTACCGAATTTAATCTCATGTCCTTGTGGTTAGCATTCATGTTTTTGATATCGTTGATGATGTGCTCCTCCAGGAAAGTCCTAAGCTGTTTGTCGTTGCATCTCAAAAGCTGGAAGAACAGCTCGAGCAAGTCCAGAGCTGGAATGAGATTTTTGTTTCGCATAAGAATTAACGCCTTGCAGAAACAGTTCCTCATCGACGGATGCAGAGTTCCTCCGTGATTTTTAAGCAGTTCAACTAGATGCTGGGGGAATTGAATGCATTCTTCGGGATAGCACTGGGAGACCTGCAAATATAATGTTAAAATTGTCAGAGCTGCGAATTGGGATGAAGGACTGAGGTTTTTTGGGATAGACAGAGAAAGGCAAAATCTTACCTGTGCGATGAACATGGTCAGTTCGTATAAACTTTTATTCTCTTCATCTGGGCTGAATTTGAAGACCTCAAGGGTGCTCAAAAAGTGCTGATATTGTTGGTCGAACTCATCTTTGTAGGAGACTGGGTCCCTTTTGATGAGGTTCTGCAGCTGGGGCAGATTGTGCGGGAGTTGATTATTGTGCCGCACCATTTTTGCAGCGAATCCACTTAATTTCACAGGTGCAGCGAAGGTAAAACTCCGTAAATTCGCGTAAAATACTTTACGCTTTCGGAGAAGTCGCCTGTGACAGCCAGGCAATCAAAACACGTGTGGGAATTGACAGGTTTAGATTGTAGGGCTGCCCGATGTGCAGTGTGAAAATGACATAATTTCTATAAGGTATAACAGTTTTTGGGAGGGTTTTCTCCATAAAAATAAGTTAAAAATGCGTTTTTCCTAGTTCAAATAGTTCACAAAGTTGTTTTTAGTTGTAAAAGTTGTTTAAAATTCATATTTTACTCATTCTTTAAGCGCAAATTGCAATTTTATCGTTTAAAACTTCCAGCGCTTCTCAAATTTATGAAATTAGATTTTATGTCACTTGAATCAGCTGTTCCCTCTGACATTTCTCAAATGAAAACACGTGTGCTGTTCTGTCATGCCGCACTGTTTACATCTTCTGCTCCCTGAAGAAAATCCTTTAAAACTCAGTAAAAATGTTCGTGAGTGACATCAACGACATAAAAATCTACAACCTTAGCGCTGGGAAATCGTTACCAGAAGTAAGTTCTTGCAGTTTTCTTACAATTTTCCTGAAATAATGCAATTTTCTCCGTTTTACAGTGGCTCACAGATCGAAGGAAACGTTCCCAGCTGAAGAAGAAAATCGACTCGAGGCGACAAATTGAGCTTATTCAGGACTTTGATATGCCCGGAGTCTCAACTTCGATTCGAATGTCCTCCGATAATCAGTACATTTTGGCTACGGGGACCTACAAGCCGAGGGTTAAGTGCTTCGAGGTCATGAATCTGTCCCTCAAGTTCGAGAGGTGTTTCGACTCGGAAGTGACCACTTTTGAGGCTATTGGAGATGATTACAGCAAACTGGTGAGATTTTAGGATAGTGAGATTTTTCTTAAGGTTTTGCAGTTGCTTCTGCTTTGAAAAGATAAAAGATAAATCTCTAGTTAGCCTCAAGAGATTTATACAAAATAAGAGCACTTGTTCGCTTTTATATAGAACCAGTCTTTGAGTCTAACGTAGGTTATGTAAAAACGTCTACAACGCTGGGGAAGAAGTTCTTATTGTTTACCATTACCATTACCATAATCTCCAGGGAAAAAACAAACTTTAAAAATAGCGTATAATAAAAAAGTTGAAGGAAATTCCTAGCTTCACAATATTTAGAAAAAAGTAAAATCAATTCTTCTTCCATAATTTACCACACCACTTATTTTTCTAGGTATTCCTCCAATGCGACCGATTCCTCGAAATCCACACAGGCCAAGGACGGCACTATCGTCTTCGTATACCTCGCTTCGGTAGAGACATGAAATATCACACACCATCGTGTGATATGTTCATCGTAGGGACATCAAGTGTAAGACGATATCCTTACCTTCCTTAAAAAACGAAGAGAAAAATAAAATTGCATCTTTTCCAGGACATATATCGTTTAAATTTAGAACGTGGACAATTTCTGCAGCCTTTCGAGTCCGGAGGGTCTTGTTTAAATGCTTGCGAAATAAATCCTGAACATCATCTTCTTGTTGTTGGCACTCAGGAGGGAACTGTTGAAGCCTGGGATCCTAGGGATCGCAAAAAATGTGCCACTTTGGATGTTGCTATGAAACTACCTAACGCTAAAGTTTTTCCATCGGTTGGTATTTTTTTAGAAGTATTTAGTTCTTATTAGAGTTTTCACAGTTTGCTCAAAATTACTAAATCAAGTACTATTTAATTAGATCTCCACTTTAAAATTCAAAAACGCTCTCCAAATGGCTGTAGGAACAAATTCAGGTCAAGTCCTTCTCTACGATATTCGTTCAAGTTCTCCAGTCTTGATAAAAGATCACCTAAATAAACTGCCAATTAAAAGAATTACGTTCAACAACAATGCTAATACTGTCTGCTCTATGGATTCTGCAATGCTGAAAATTTGGGATGAAACATCGGTGGGTATATTTTTAATTAATAAGAAAATTTTAGAACAACTACCAAATTCTTTATGTATTTATTTTCTTAGGGTAAACAACTTGCTTTTATCGAATCCCAATCTGATTTCAATGATTTCTGCACGATACCAAATACGGGGATGTTTTTCATGGCTCAAGAAGATGTTAAAATGCTCACGTATTACATCCCTTATCTTGGACCAGCGCCTAAATGGTGCTCATTCTTAGATAATTTGGCCGAAGAAATTGAGTCGGAGGTAACGTATTAAGAAATTAATTTTAAAGAGTTGTATTTATAAATTGTAAAAATGTTTTAAACAGGTCGTAGAGAACATGTATGACGACTATCAATTTATAACGAAGAAGGAACTCGAAGAACTTGGTCTGGACAATTTAATTGGATCAAATCTTTTACGGGCTTATATGCATGGGTAAGTTTAATTTTTTTTTAACATCTGAAATCAATATAAATATTAAAAACTTTTTCCAGATACTTCATCAACGCACGTCTCTACAACAAGGCTAAAAACGCCGCTGAGCCGTTTGCTTTTGAACGATTCCGAAAGGAGAAAGTTCGCCAACAGTTGGAGGCACAACGACCCAATCGATTACAGCTCGGCAGTAATTTGCCTAAAGTTAACCAAGATCTGGCTCTTAAAATTATGGAGGACGACAGCAATGTATCCGGGAAAAAGAAGGGTCCAAGTCTTCTCCAAGACGATCGATTCAAGATTATGTTTGAAAATCCTGATTTCAAAATTGATAAAAACGCTGAAGAGTACAAGATGCTCGCTCCTGCCCTTAATCGTTTGGATAAAAATAAATTGAAACAGTTGAGGCAGAAGATTGAGATTGCTCGAGTTGAAGAACTGCACGCTGAAGAAAATCAGAAACCGGAGAGTTCGGATGATGAAGATTTGTTCCATGTAAGTAAAACAGATTGTTAGATTTAAATTTTTTTTAGGGTGGCTCCTAGTTTTAAGCTAGTCTAAATAATGATTATTTTATAATAATGACTTAGATATTTATTACCTAAAATTTTTGTTGTTTCCAGGGTTCTAATAACTCAAGCAGCGATGAGGACATGAGCTCAGAAGACGATGCAAAAGAATTTTCTAAAGAAATGAAAAAGGCATACAAGAATGTTAAAAAAGACCGTGAAGACAAGGAACTACAAGAAGACGAGGACGAGGAAGAAATAAGAAGTGCACCCGCAGACCCAATTAAAATGGTGGAGCTCAATGAAACAGGACAATTTAACTTGAAGAATTCTAGAAGGAAAACAAATAAGACATTGTTACAACGACTTGAAAAAGAAGATTCAGGTCCTGTGGTCCAGACAAGTATTGGAAATAAACAAATGAAATTCGAAGTTAAACCAATGGCGAAGGATATGAAGAAAAGAGAGTTCGAAATGAAGAAGCACAGAGAGGAACGGAGAAAGTTATTCAGACCTTCTTCAGGTCTTAAGTTGAAACGATTGAATATACATTAATTTTTTATAGCTTTGTACATTGCTTTAGATAAATAAATGATAGTTTTAAGAAAAAACAAAAAAAAAACCAATTTTCTTCTTAAATAAAATTATAACAATCTTTAATAGCTTAAATAATATACACAGGCACTTGAACTATATAACACATTAAAAGTTAAACTAAAAACGATTTTGTGGCTAGTTGAATACTGAAAAGACGTCTCTCTATAATTTGTTGTTGTTGCTTAAGGCGTGATTTAAACTTGTCCTATTTGTATTGGAATTCATACTGGCCCTATGAGTATTGGAAATTGTGTTGTTTGCAGTTGTCTTATCCTCTGTATGAGAATTAATTACGCTTAAATTATTGCTTTTCTCTTCGGGATCCTCTGGACTTTCTGGATCATCGCGTTCATCTTCCTCCTCAGCAATGATGCTAATATCACGAAGAGATGGTCTGTGACTTCTTCGCCAACCTAAATAAAGAAATTATCAAAATCTATAGAACAATCTTTATTATTATTTTTATTTACCTTCAGTGACCTGAGGTTGTTTGGTTTTTGTCAAGAGTTTTTTCCCGGTGACTGTTATTAAAATCGCTCCCAAAGGAGCTGTTAGGATAATACTTAAAACAGCCATAGTTTGAACAATAGTCGCGTAATTTTCTTCCTCTTTCGCTGAGGAGCTTTCCCGGTGGAGGTGATTTAGAGCAACAGGACCTAGGGCCGCTTGGACTGTAGCCTTCGACATCCACGATAGAGCAACAAAAACCTTTTCCTTTTTATTCAGCTTATCTCCGAAAGCTATGCCAGCGGTGCAGATTATTCGAAGTACTGCACCAACAACTAAACAGCCAATGGCAACGTAAACTATGTCCGGGTCTAATTCGTTAATCTGAAAAGTGCATTTGGATTAAAATTTACATATTTGTTTGACTATTAGTGTTGTGCGAATAGTTTTCGATAAACGAACAGAATATGGAATAAATAAAAAGAAAGGCACTTTAAAACTTATTTCATATCTTAAAAATCAATTATTAAAATAAATATATCGAAGGCATGTAAATATCACTAATAAGAAATTCTTAGGATCTACTATAATTTAAATTTGGATAGTAGATCCAAAATTAGCAATATTGCAGCTATTATATTGCCACATTAATCTACATCTCTCTACTAACTAAATTACGAAGAAACAATTAGAACTTTAAATGTAAATCATATAATTCGAAAATTCAATCCGACTTATTTGTGATTTTTACATGTTTTGTGTTGAAATAATTCTAAGTTTTTATAATTCGATTGTCAAGTTTGCAATTTCGAAAAAATATTTTCGAAAATCTAATTTCGAAAATCTAACTTCGAATTTTTCGCACATTCTGAAAATGCAGAAAAATTATGAGTAATATTCCATACCTTAACAGTAGTTCCGGTAATTCCAAAAAGTATTGGCTCGAAAATCATCCAGAAAATTTCGAAAGCTGTCGAAACAGGATTATCTTCCACCTCCCATCCGTCTTTGCACCAGAACAAATTCGAAACGAATGCGGCAAAGATAACGCCCAAAGGTCCTGCACCTTCATAACCAATTTTTTCACTTCCGAAAATGGCGAGACATCCGCCAGCGAACAACAATAGCGTTCTTAGTGGGACAACATAAGAGTCTCCGTTTTCGGGAACATACCGGGACATATAGCCCCACAGGACTCCAAAAGCCAGACCACCAATAATGCAGATTGGTGCCTGAGAGATTTGATAGGCGAGATTGTTTTCGGAGAACAAGATGCTGCTGATGATACCGAAAAGCGCCACAGATAGGGCGTCATCAATTCCAGCGACAGCTATGATGAGAGTGGGGATGCCCTTCGCTACCCCATACCCTTTCGAGCGTAACCTATAGAGGCAGGGTACGACAACAGCTGGGGAAACGGCAGCTATTATTGACCCCAAAAGGAAGGCCCAAATCCAGGGTAACTCGAGCAAAAAGTGACTCATAACGGCTATGATGCCACATTCGAGAATCCACGGAATGATGCCCAACTTCAGGATGGTTTTGTACACTTTGTTAAATGCTGCCGGCTCCATTTCGAGTCCGGCTCGGATGAGAATTATCGTAAGGGCAAACTTTCGGAGTTCGACCGTCACCTGCTTGAAGTCGCCTTCGAGAGACACCCAACCGACATTCTGGAAAGAAAAAAGGACATTTAGTATACCAAAAATTGTCGGTTAATCCTCATTCTGAGTGTCCCTTTTTTGCGGAGGAAGAACAAGATAGAAGGGATACGTACTTGAAAAAGGATGCCGACAAGGAGCATTCCGATTAGTCGCGGCAGAGTGGTCAAGGATATTAGCCAACCCCCAAAATTGGAGGCAACAGTGAGCACAACCAGGCCGAAAAGTTGCCCACCTGGAGCGGCCGATTGTCCGATAATAACGAAAGCTGTGATCCATATCAAGACGCCTGAAAGACAAGAGCAATTTTTGGGGGTCTAATGAGAATGGGGCTGGTCATGGGGCCATCTTAGATATATATATGTGTATATATTTATTTTTATGTATGCCACTAGTCCGTTCGCATGGGATACCCCGGAAAAGGGAGCTGTTCTCTTACCGATGAGGACGAGCGAGATTATGCGTGCAAATTGCCGGAATGAAGGGCAGAGTGGGTAAGGGCAGACTTTCTGCCAGTGGGGCGGCTCCCACGACGGATACGTGTCCTTTTGCCGACAACGCAAACAAAGTGCGTAAATCCAGGACTGTTCGATCCCGTCCCTTTCCGGACTCCGCACTGCCTGGAGTCTCGAATGGAGCGCATCAATCGCTGACGTCGTATTTAGGGCCCTATGATTCTGACGGGGATCTGAAAAGATATCGAAAAAGACGTTATGAGTTATGTATTTAATCAGTAATCATATTTAATAAGAACTAATTAATTCAAATAATTAATTTTAAGGTAGGATTTATTATTATTATTAAACACATAATATCTGATTTCCGCAAACTGTTTTATAAAATCAAACCAAAACAAAAAAAATTTGTTGTTTGCTTCACTTTTGATTAAAGCTTAGCGTCGAAGTTTTTGAAAACATCTATACTACTGTGATCAAAAAGTAAAACCAATTTTGAATTTAAATTGCGTGCGTACATCGATTCGAGCAAATCTTCTTGTTTTTAGGTTGGCAGCACTGTCACTCATATCTGTGTAAAATTACACGTTATTACGTCATTTGTTTGGTTAGTTTTGTTGTGTTTTCTGAGCAACTAAAAGTAAATTTTTCGATTTTTATAATGTGGGATTTTATTTAGCAAAGAAGTTACATTAAATTTTGTTTGTGGAATGAAATTTCTGCTGCAGAAACGTTTAAAATGTTGATTGGTTCCAAAAAAATATCGATTGGTTCCAAAAACACTCAATTTCTTACACTGTATTGGTTCTTCGAGACTTTTTCATTAAAAATTTGATGCATGTCGTTCCACAACCACCGTTATTCGCTCGATTTACCTCCATGTGACTTCTGGCTATTCTCTAAGCTCAAAAGACCACTTCGGGAACACCGTTTTGAATCGACTGATGAGATAAAAGAAACATCGAAGAAGGAACTGAAGGGCATTCCAATCATCGAGTTTCAGAAGTGTTTTGAGGATTGGAAAAATCGCTGGCAGAGGTTTATTGTATCGGGCGGGGACTACTTTCAAGGGAATGATATAGATTTGGAAGAATAAATAAAAATTTTCAAAATTATAAACAAATTGGCTTTACTTTTTGATCACAGTAGTATGTATAAAAATCGCTTTATCTAGTGTTATCGAAGTACAGAGAGAATACAAGAGTTTCTGCAATTTCTGATGGTTTAAGAGCGAAATCTAGTGTTATCGCGTTTATGTAGAATACCGGGTAGTAGGAGGGTTGCCTGTACTCAATTTCACAATTATTATATTGCATTGAAATAAAAATGCCATTTACTTCAAAATCTTGTTTTGGTGGAATATTCGTCGTAGTTAAGTCCAGAGTATAAGTAGTTTTCTGTCGAAAATTTAAGTAAAAATACTTCTGAAGATAGTATGCGTGCAAGGTATATTCTGAGGCCACCACCGGTCTGTAGGTATCTTAAACATAAAAGAACATTTCCCCAATCACTTTTGGGGCGAAACAGCGGACCTAAATAATTCCCGCCCACTTCAAAGGGCGCTGGTTGATGCTGCTGCTGCTGCTGGTGGTGGTGCTGGGCTAGGGCTTGAACGTTGAACCGAATAAATAATTAAAACCGGATTAACACTCAAGCCGGGTTCGTTCGGTCTGATGTAGGGCTCGAGTTGATAAAAGCGAGAGTGAAGAGGACCAACGACGGGACGGGCAAGGAAGAAAAAGTAGCTCCCAATTTTAGGGAACAAAGCGTGTCCGATAGTCTGCGGGCTATTTGATCTCAGGAAGGAGTAAGCTCAGAATTTCCTTCGGTGTTCAGTAAATAAGGGAACTAATTAAAGCGAACGCTTTCTCGCAGAATTCAATTAAGTTATGTTGTTTCTTCGAATATCCCCTTCCGAGGGCAGCTGGGTCCAGTGGAGCCCCCGAGCCCTGGACTTCTTCTTCTTCTTCTTCTCCTGGGTGTCTCGGGGCTGTCCGGGTAATTGCCAGTGACTTGGGAAAATTCTCTGTCGATGTGCCCAAGTTAAAAAGACGCAAGGGTGGTGCCCCGCTGCACCCTTTAATGAGTTATAAACTTTTTCATTGGGGGTGCTGCTTTCATTTCTTTATGGAAAATGAAATATCGGCTTTGAGAAAGCTGACGGTGAGACACTCCTTTGACACAGTTTCTATAGTTTCTTTCAATTTTGTGATGATGAAAGGGCTCGGAAGGGAGTTGGTAGGACGACGCTTTGAAGACACAACTCTTAAGACTTGAAGTTAATTAATGAAACAAAACAGCGCCGGTAATGATCACGGCTGCAACATGAAAGCTGTCTGGTCGAATAACCGACAAAGGATCCAGGAAACTTTAGTTATAGTACTTACGCTTGGCGATTATAATTACCAACTCATTAGGGTAGATTATCTGTTGATTCAGTCTTTTTATGAATATCAACATAACTTTTATAGCATGTAGCCAACGAGCTATGAATATTAATAAACTTCGTATGCCATTAATTTGTAAATTATAATAAGAGTAAGCTTCTTTACACTCAGAAAAAGATTTTATTTCCTATTGAAATTATATTTACTGGAGTAGATGATACGTTTTATAGAGCTATTCAATATAAGGGCGTACCTTGGATCTGAACTAGAGGTAGCCAATTCATATAAGAATCGATTTCTTATAAAATAAAACTGAAACAGTTGAAATGTTCAATACCAAAATTACATATATTTTCGATATAAATAGAAATCACAGACGTGTAAGCTGGTGCATTGTCTTGGTGGAAAAGAATTTCTTTCTTCGTCAAATTGCATCCGTTATGGATTATTTATAAATTGAATGTGAAATACTACTCCGTTTGATTTGTTCTACTTGAAATTTAATTGAATTTGGGTATATCACCGTCGGCCATAATTTTTTATCGGAAAACCAATTTGTTTTTCGAAATTTAATGTTTCATGTGAAAAGTATATAAAAATGAAACCCCTATAAGATTACACGTTTGTCTGTCCGTCTGTTTGTCATCGTGTTTTATCTCTTACGAAATTTTACACGATTTCGTTATTCTGTCGATAAAGTAATAATTTTCCCCGGGATTTTGGGCGGTCAAAAGTTTGAAGGGAGACAAACAAATAATTTTTTAGGTGCGTAATTCCTGATTATTATGATATTAGGGGAATTTATCAATCGGCAAGATAAAAAAGGTTCTATTCATTAGTTTTGACACAATTTTCTGGAAATTTTTTCTTATCATATTGTTACTTTAACAATGATTAAAAGGAAAAAAAATATTAAAATCGAATTGAAATATTGTTTACAATATGTTTACTTACATATTATTATTCAAGGTTGATTCAGATAGGTGTCGATTTTTGTGACGCAATTGTAGGAAATAGGCTCATATTTTTAATTGTAGCTACACTCCAAAAAAATTTAAACAAACTAATATAAAATGTTTGCAACTAATGATACTGAATTAGCTCAAATTTGTGCAATATTTCTAGGAAACTAATAACTCCTAATGAGCTCTAATAAAAACAATATATCATTAAATTGCATTTGCATAAGATTAAGTGATTTTTTTAGAATCATCATAGAATGACAAAATTAACTAACAGGCAATAATTTCAGACTATAAATTTTATTACGATTTAAATTCTTCGTATTGTTTGTAGTAATATTTATCGCAACCTCTTATAATATACCCGGGCACCGCCAATTTCGCTGACGCCTATCGATAAGAATAGGAAAACAAAGTGGCCATAAAAAGCGTTGTAAAGAATTCATGTGATATCAATCGGATAACCGAGTGGATGGAGGTAACTGATAAGGGGCTTAATAATTAGTAAGGTGCATTCAGGTGCCCTCCACCTGCTGCGCCTGATAATACTTGATATAAGAAAGTTTAGATTAGTGCAGTGGTGGCAAGACAAGGTGGTATGCATGGTATTTATATTTCGAAAATAAATCACAACTTGATGAAATTAAAACTATCCGATGCACTGTATGGGGGGATAATTATGTTCAGTTTAAGTCCGAAACGAATTCCAAAACAAAAAAGTTCTATCACGTTACGTTTTTGGAAAAAAAAAAATTGGTTTGAAAATACCGAATTTTAGCCATTTTTGAAAAATTCATTAAAATTGTTTGTAATTTTGTAATTTTATTTTCGTGATCTACGGAAAAAATCCTATAGAAATGATGTATGACTTGTTCTGATACAAATTAAATATTAAATTTTGCAGAACAGTGTTTTTTTCAAAAATCGATTTTCTTAAGCAATTTCGCTAAAAAATAATTGAAATATACAGCGAAAAATCGATTTTCGAAAATTTTAGATGTAGACAATTTATTCAATTCAAACTAAGAATATACTAGAGATGCCACGAATAGTAATTTGGCCGAATACCGAATACCGAATATTCGGCGAGGTTCTTGGCCGAAGCGCCGAACATTCGGCAGCCGAATATTCGGCCACACTTAGTACTTTCCGCGGGCGACAAGTCACAACTGTCGCTGTAGAAAATGTTCGTTCAGATGAAGGTGTGGAACAGAAAAATTCTGTTGCAAATGAACTTAATTTTTACATGGTATCTGTTCGTTTAGATCGGACAGCAGACCCTTACAAGTGGTGGTCAGCAAACGCGAAACAATATCCAACCCTTTCACAATTTGCTAAGATGTATTTATCATCTCCCGGTAGCAGTGTGTATAGTGAGCGGCTGTTTTCGGAAGCAGGTATAATTTATGAGGAAAAACGCAATCGTCTGCTATCAACAAACGCTGAAAAAATTGTTTTCATTCATCATAACTTACCACTGGTAGATTTTAAATATTAATTTGTTAGTTGTTTTTTCTGGTTAAATAAATATATCTTTATGAGTAATATTTTGAGTTCTTTTTTCATGATTTATTTGGTAATCCTTACTATATTTTATCATAAATACGAAAGTAAATCTGTTTATCACGATTTCACGCCAAAACTGCTGAACCGATTTAAATGCAATTTGGTACACAGATACTCTAGAGTCTTAGAAAGGACATGGGCTATAATTTACGCGGACAAAGTCGCGGGAAAACAGCTAGTAATAAAAAAATAATAAATAAATTGCTATTCGGTATTCGGCCGAATAGTTAACCATATTCGGCCGAATACCGAATAGCGAAAAAAAGTGGCCGAATAGCCGAATACCGAATAGTTGCCGAATATTCGTGGCATCTCTAGAATATACGCTTAATTTTAGAGAAAGCATAAAATCAGAGTATGTATTTGGTTTTCGAGTTAATGTTTTGAGTGCCAGGATCAAGAATTTGAATTTTGTAAAAATTAACTACTTTTCTGAACTTTACGAAAGAGCCACCAACTCATGCGGATTTTGTTTCTTTTTCGAAAAATATTTTTTCTTCCAAGCGATCTCATTAATTTAGGAATCAATTGAAAGATCTTGTCCTCAGGATGCTTAAACAGAAGACTTGATATTTTCTTTACTTCAAAAATGAAAATTGTATAAGCAAACAAAGCTCTTGTGGAGTTCTAATCAGATTTTAATGTCGCAAATGATTTTTTCGAAAAAATAAACGACTCTTATTTTCTGCAGATTCAGATGATTTTCGTATCAAACGACAGTCCTTTTTCTAATTACTCTAAGAATTGAATCCGTAGTCGAATCAGACCTTAATCCATGAAGGAATAAAAGAACATATTTTTTTCATTGATCTTTGAGCTCTAAACTCCTTACGAATAATGGAGTTACTATAACAAAAAATCATGCACTTTACTATTTTCGGGTGTGCTCTATCGATTTCTGCAGTCCAAATTGTATTTTTATGGCTCTGAAAAAAAATATGGTGGATTTTAAATTGAAAAGTATCAAAAACTGGGATATTTTATTTTTACTACTTTTTGTCGAGCCAAAGGAGTATCGAAATTAATTTTATACTATGATCTTTTCTACTTTCTTTATATTTTTCTACTTAAAATCCGCCATATTTTTTTTCAGCCCACCAACGAGGTAGTACGGGTCACTAAATCCAATTTTTTCATAAAATTCTCGTTTTATTTGCCCCTATCTTGTAAATAACAAGAGCTACAGAAAAAATGTAAATGACAAACTTGTAGGTAATTCGATTTCCTACAAAAAAGTTCTAAAATACCAAATCGCTAACATCGATATTTCTTGAGATATTGGGCTTTGAAGCTGAGGTAGTGTGGAATTTTCATGGATTATTGAGCTAAATTGTAGAAGTTGTTGATTTTTTAGTTTCTATTCAATATCTCAAGAAATATCGATGTTAGTGATTTGATGTTCTGGAACTTATTTGTAGGAAATTGAATTTCCTACAAGTTTGTCATATTCACTTTTTCTGTAGCTCTTGTTATTTACGAGATAGAGGCAAAAAGCGAGAATTTCATGGAAAAATTGGGGTTAGTGACCCGTACTACCTCGTTGGTGGGAGTTAGGGTTACGCTGCAATGAACACTTTTGTAGAGCATTCAATTCTGAAGAAACCCTACTATTGACCAAGATTATACCATAAAATGCCTCTGAGCTGTAGAGTTTTGAAGAAAAATAATCAAAGTTTACGTGTATTTTATATGGGAAATCTTTATACGCCTTGGTCTAGTACTTAATATTAATATTAAGGGCTCCAATTTTCAGGGAATTTTTGTTTAGGTACTTCCCACAAAATTTCGAGGTGGGACTGAAAAAAAAAAATAGTTTCGAAAAAAAAGCACCCTAATATTTCTGCATATGATGCCTTCTCGCAAATATTGGAAATTACTCGGGCAATATATTAGGCATGTGTAAGGTTGTGTAATACTACCTCTTTGTAATTCGAAGGTTATACTATTACATATTGTGATAGATCTAATACAAAGATGAATAAAACGAAACCCTCCCGTATCCGTCGAACTCAGATACAATCCGAGCTAGGGAGCAAGAAGTCAAGAATCCTTGATATCGAGAGATCCAAGCAAAGATACATTAAAACAAT